>CM063181.1:98311800-100806800 GCA_031835075.1 Saguinus oedipus | reverse complement strand
CCAATTCTGAGATGGAGATTAACATGAGGGAAGTTTACTAGGGAGCTGATATGGTTTGGATCTATGTCCCTGCCCAAATCTCATGTTGAATTATAATCCTCAATGTTGGAGGTGGGGACTGGTGGGAGGTGATTGAATCCTAGGGGTGGATCCTTCAAGAATGGTTTAGCACCATCCTTTTGTTGCTGTTCTCCTGATAGATTTCTCAGAAGATCTGGTTGTTTAAAAGTGTGTAGCATCTTTCCTCCTCCACCCCTTCCTCCTACTCTGGCCATGTGAAGACATGCCTGCTTCCTTTTTCTTTCCATCATGATTGCAAGTTTCCTGAGGCGTCTTCAGCTATGCTTCTTGTACAGCCTGTGGAACCATGAGGCAATTAAACCTCTTTTATTTCTAAATTACTCAGTCTCGGGTATTTCTTCACAGCAGTGCAAGAACAGACTAATACAAGAGCATGCTCAGAATTAAACCTGCAGATGGAGTTGTCACATTATCCAATAATAATGCAGGATAGTCAGTTAAATTTAAATTTCTGGTAAACAATGAGTAATTTTTAATATAAAATACACTATTTGGGACACAATTATCTGAAATTAAAATTTAACTGGGTGTCCTGTATTTTATGTGATTACTCTATCTGTGGAGGAAGGAAAGGAAGTTGACAATATCTTCCTTTAGCCTTAGCTGACCCTTTAGGGAACTCTGAAGTTAAGATGCATTTTCAATTTTGTCACTAGTTGAGGCAAGGAGGCTGAATTCTATAACCTAGAATTAACCAGTCATTGGGGGTAGACTGTAGCCAGGAGAGAATCATGACCTTGGGGAAGGCAGCTCTCTTCAGCTGAGATTAATTTGCTGAGAGGGCTGGCAGCTGAGGGCTGTCAGTCAACAATACTCCCAGAATTCCAGGGGAATACAATCCTGAAGGGAGTACCTGGGGGGTACATTAGAGTGTCTATTTAAATTATCATCATTATCATCAACATCCTCATTTTTTATCTTTTCTCATGTAAATGCTCTTAATGTTGTGTGAAAATTCACATTGGTAACAGTTCCCAACCAGGGTCTTTGTCACTGTTCAAGATTGTGGATGAAGGTCATCTCCCAGAATAAGGCCTTGATGCTCAGTTTCTAACACCCTTTCTCTCCTTCCCTAAACTCTGGCATACCATCTTCAGATCAGGGTCCTGCCACTGCTCTGGAGACCACACAGGAACTCTTGCTCAGAACTAGCCTTCTTTGTGGCCTTGGATGCTTATTCCTATATGTTCTTTCTTCTGATACTAATGGGGTTCAAGACTTTGAATTAAGGCTGAACATTCCCTCTGTGTTCTTGATTTTATCTTGGCCTCTTTATTCTGGGACCTCAATCCATTTACTTTTTCCTGTTTCCTGCACTTTTAAGTTCTCTTCAGCTTACTAGAATTCAAGTCACATATACTAAAAGGTACATACTCTTGACTCATATCTTTCTTTAGCTTCAATTTAGTCAATCCTCTTGCATCTTTAGTTCTTTAAAAGTAATCTGTGCTTGCTATTTATTCTCTGTTTTTCTCTACCTGCTGCCATTTGGCTTACAACAATCCTTACCTATTAAGGGGGTAAAAGGCTACTAGTTTCCTCCTAATTGCCTAAGCCAGTGACCATTCTTTCAGCTTTTATTTTCCTGGAATTTCCTATTGTATTTGAAGTCATAGTTTAACCCCTCATTTTGAGAGTCCTCACTACCTTGATTATACAACTCTACAATCTCCTGGCTCCCTTAATTTCTCAGGACTTACTCATCTCACTTCATTTTATACTATCATGTCTTAAATGTTAGTGTTCTTTTACTTTACTTTTTTTTTTTTTTGAGATAGAGTCTCGCTCTGTTGCCCAGGCTGGAGTGCAATGGAGTGATCTTGGCTCACTGCAAACTCCACCTCCCAGTTTCAAGCAATTCTCCTGCCACAGCTTCACAAGTAGCTGGGATTACAGATGCCTGCCACCAAACCTGGCTAATTGTTGTATTTTTAGTAGAGATGGGGTTTCACCATGCTGGCCAGGATGGTCTCGAACTCCTGACCTCAGGCAATCCTCTCATCTTGGCCTCCCAAAGTGCCAGGATTATAGGCATGAGCCACCAGCTCTCTTATTATTCTATATATTCTTCCTGAATAATACTATTTATAGTTTCAACTAATATTTTTATGCTGCATACTTTCCACCCAAGATCTTTCCCAAAATATACAAACTGAAACTCAAGTTTCTATACTCAACTCTTCATAAGTTATTTCTATTTGGGTGATCCAAAGATGTCTTGAGGGCAATATGGACAACACTGAAATGGCCACAATGTTCAATCTTCTTCACATATACATTTTTAACACTCAGACACCCAAACTTGAATTCTTAGAGCTATCTCTGACTCCTTTTTCTCCTCATATTTTATATTCAGTAAGTCATCTAGTCCTCATAATTTTACCTTCTAAATAATTGTGGAGCTTCTCTCCTTCTCTAATCTAATCTTTCTCACATTTTTCTTCCACAGAACTGCTATGGTGATCTGAAATAAAAATATAATAATGGCAGTCTTTTGACTAAAATCCCATTTGGCTCTCCATCAAATATAATTTAAAGTCAAAGATGAAACTTTCACTCTGGAACTAGACTTAACCATTGTTCCACAAACAACTAGAAAATTGGACTACTTATGCAGCAGCAATTTTTGGATATTGATTAAGCAGTTGGCACTGTTCTGAAGGGAGGAAAACAAATAAGCGAAGCCTACAGTGATCCCAGCTTTCTGCTTTCAGACACTTTCTGGGCTGCAGTGCAGGGACAGTTATCTTGATCAGAGCACAGTGGTGTCATTGAGTTAAACAGGCAGAGACTGGTGTACAGGGAGATTGTTGCATATGGAATTTGTGAACAGACGAACAAAGAGGTTGAAATTGCATGGAGAAAGAATACCAAAAATCTGTATAGGAATCCCATAGAGCTTGTTGCTAAATACTAAGTTGTGCATATGTAAAAGAAACCCTTTGAGGTCAGGCAAAAAAAAAAAAAAAAACCCTGGAAAGCTGTAAGTTGAAAAGTTTCCAGAATTCATACAGGGACAGGAGACATTTGAGTTTTGGTCAGCTAGAATGAGGTGTCTTTTTGAACACCTGGCCTTTAGGGGAGATGTAAAAGGGGTTATACCGTATTAGTGTGCCTAAATTGTCAGTCTTTTTAAACTGAGGTTGTATGAAACATAATATAAATAAGTATTTTTTTTAATTCTGTCAAGGTTGGTATAATACCATTCTAAATATGTTAGAGAGAAATTAATTCATTACCTACAATGTTGCCTTAGACATTAGGATTTAATTCTCTTGTGGAACTTCCATTGAGAGGGAGTATTTTAATACCCTCTCTTCAAAGCTTAAAAACAAACTTCTAAAGGACTAACTAAATATATTGCCTGCCATACCAAAATCTAGTCCCCAACAATGTAAAATACACAATATCCATTATCTAATCAAAAGTTACTAGACCCTAATATCTAGAATTTACAAGGAACTTAAATATACTTACAATGAACTTAAATATGCTTACAAGAAAAAAAAATCATCAAAAAGTGGGGAAAGGATATTAACAGATACTTCTTGAAAGAAGACATTTATGTGGCCAAAAAACATATGAAAAAAAGCTCAACATCAGTGATCATCAGAGAAATGCAAATCGAAACCACAATGAGATACCATCTGACGCCAGTCAGAATAGTGATTATTGAAAAGTCAGGCAATAATAGATGGTAATGAGGCTGTGGGGAAATAGGAATACTTTTTACCTGTTGGTGAGAATGTAAATTAGTTCAACCATTGTGGAAGACAGTATGGCAATTCCTCAAGCATCTAGAACAAGAAATATCATTTGACCCAGCAATCCCAACACTGGGTATATATAAAAAGGAATAGAAATAATTCTACTATAAAGACACATACATATGTATGTTTATTGCAACACTATTTACAATAGCAAAGACAGGGAACAAACCCAAATCCCCATCAATGATAGACTGGATGAAGAAAATGTGGTACATATATACCATGGAATACTATGCAGCTGTAAAAACAAATGAGATAATGTCCTTTGCAGGGATATGGATGAAGCTAGAAGTCATCATCCTCAGCAAACTAACACAGGAACAGAACACCAAACACTTCATGTTCTTACTCATTAGTGGGAGTTGAACATTGAGAACACATTGACATAGAGAGGGTCCATCACATACCAGGATGAGTGGAGGGAACTTAGAGGATAGGTCAATAGGTTCAGCAAACCACCATGGCACACAAATACCTATGTAACAAACCTGTACATTCTGTACATGTATCCCCGTATTTTTTAAGAAGAAATTAAAAATTACTATACCCAAGAAGAAATTGTGAACATTGCTACGAGAGGAATTACTCAAAAGAAATAGGCACAAAAATGACAGAAATGATGAAATTAACAACTGACATTAAATATTTCTTTATGGGTATTATAAGTATGTTCAATTTTTTTTAAAAAATAGGAACATGTTAAGAAGATAAATGGATGATATAAAATGAAGTGGGTGAAACTTCTAAAGAGAAAAAATACAATGTCTGAAAAAAATACAATACCTGAAAAAGCAGTCATTGGATAAGCTTAATAGCAGTTGGTAAAAATGCCTTTGCAAAAAATTTAGCTGAGAAAATTATTACAATGAAAGAGATCTGACCTAACTGACTCCATCTCACTTTTCTCCAGCACATATTTGTATCTCCAGCACTTAGTAGAAGGAATGGCATAAGATTATTTAAAGAATAAATAAGTAGGGTCTGTGCAGTGGCTCACGCCTGTAATCTCAGCACTGGAGATTACAGGTTGGGAGGCCGGGGAGGGTGGATCATGAGGTCAAGAGTTCGAGACCAGCCTGACCAACGTGATGAAACCCCATCTCTACTAAAAATACAAAAATTAGCTGGGCGTAGTGGCTCATGCCTGTAATTTCAGCTACTAAGGAGGCTGAGGCAGGAGAATTGCTTGAACCAGGCAGATGGAGGTTGCAGTGAGCTGAGATTGCACCACTTCACTCCAGCCTGGGTGACGGAATGAGACTCCGTCTCAAAGAATAAAGAAGAAACAATGACTTCATTGTTCCAACTTTGGGTTTAAGGTTTATACACTTAACATCAACAATAATAAAATACCATTAACAATAAAAATCAAATTTCTCTTAAGCTTCATTCCATATGGCTTATTTATTTGAAAATCAAAATATATTATAAATAATGAGTCTAAATTTAAAATATGAATATAATATTTTGGTAAGTTATTTGTCATATGTATGTATATAGTGTAAATACATTTATTTTTCACTTCATAAAGCTTCGGTAAATAAGCGCAGGATTCCAGATGAGGAATTATGCAATCTATAATTCAAACACTTTCAAATTTTAATATGTCCAAAGAACCTTTGGAAGACTTATTAAAATGCAGATTACCTTGCCTCACTTCCAGAAATTCTGATTCAGTAAATCTAGGCAACAGCTTAGAAATTTGCATTGAAAATAACCACTCACTCCTGTAAACTCAGCACTTTGGGAGGCCAGGGCGGGTGGATAACGAGGTGAAGAATCGAGAACATCCTGGCCAACATGGTGAAACCCTGTCTCTACTAAAAAATACAAAAATTAGCTCAGTGTGGTGTCACGCGCTTGTAGTCCCAGCTCTCGGGAGGCTGAGGCAGGAGAATTGCTTGAAGCTGGGAGGCGTAGGTTGCGGTAAGCGAGATTGTGCCACTGCACTCCAGCCTGGGTGACAAAGTGAGACTCTATCTCAAAAAAAAAAAAAAAAAAAAAAAAAAACTACTCAGGAAGTTCTGTTGTAAATGATATATAATGTCTGGTAGATACAAATATTTATCATCTATTGATAAAACACATTGATTCTTTAAGTTGTGGTTAGAGAATTGTCATTTAACAATGGATCCTACCTTTTCACTTTGACTAGATAAGGAAAAATTGAGTTTTAAAAGACCAGCATTTACAAAACCCGCTTCTGAAATAAAGAACATACATTAATACATTAATTTTAAAGTTCTGAATAAACTTCACACTTGAGCAGTTAGTGGAGACTGAGCGGTATGAACATTTTCCTAGATACAGGAAGAAAAAGCAAGAAGAATTCCTGGAGGAATAAATTGCCACTGAAAGCTCATGAATAAAAGCTGAAGGGAGACTGCTGTAATCTATGTGCTCAGCAGTCGCTACAGTTAAGAGCAAGATTTCCCACCTGATTGTTCAATTCTAAATATTGTATTAACTCAGTTACTTAAGGGTATTTTAGAGAACAAGTTAATGGGCAATCTTGTCATATTATATTACATGCAGCAACCATGCTGTGTCGAATGACCATATAAGAAATTTTAGAAAAATTGAGCCAACTTAGAGAACAAGAGAGTTAATTAAAGAGTTGTTTTTACATACAAAATTACAAGCCATGAAATTTGTCTTACAGACATAGAATATTACATTTGGCCGTGTAACTTGGGCAAATATTTATTAATGGAATCTCAAAAGTATATTATTTTGGATAATATTTTGAGTTTAATTCATTCTTTTTGATTACACTAAGTTTCTCACATCATAGTTGACATTGCATACTCACAAGTTCTCTGAGAAAGCTACTTATCTACTTTTCCACCTGTCCATCTATTTATAAATTTAATATTTAAATGTATTCACAAAACTTGGAAATGAAATTCTCCAAGAAGATGGTATTTCAATTCCAAAGGGTTCTAAAACCCCCATCCCAATATAGAGCAGATGCAGTAGAATCTTGAGTCATTTTCAGTCAGATCCATTCTACTCTCTATTCCTCAAAAGGCCAGATAATTTCTTTCTTGCATCAGACTACTGAGGGTCTCATTGGATATCTGATTCATGGGTCAGCAAACATAAAAAATGTAATTGCCACCATAACAATAACAGAAAAATGTAAATTTGAACATAAAAATGAATATTAATGGCCCATTGAAACCAATATAGTATTGAACCACATGATTCCATTACCTCCATTTTCCATGCAAATCTCCATGTCAATCTTTTTTGATTCATTTAGTTTTTATATTCCTTTTCTTTTATAATACTTTATTCATTATGGGAATTGATTTAAATTTAGTTTTATTAAAATATGCTCAATGAATTTAAATGACATAAGTAAACTCTTTTTTAAACTTTTTAGTTTATTTTAAATTCGGGGGTTACATATTTATGTTTGTTACATGGGTATATTGCCTGCTGGTGGGGACTGGCCCTCTACTGTACCCATTACCCAAATAGTAAACATTGTACCTCACAGGTAATTTTTCAATCCTCACCCTCACTCCTACCCTCCTCCCTTTCGGAGTACCCCGTGTCTATTATTTCCATGTTTATGTCCATGACTTACAAGTAAACTCTTAGAATACGTTCACTCTGAAGGAAAGTAGAAAATCTCACCCCAAAATATACTTTTTTTGGTATATTTTGAGATAGGTATTGAGAGGGGATACAGACACAGGAATAGTTGTGAAGAGTTGTCCTTTTGTGGGGGAGATTTACATCTGTGGAGGAAAGATCTACATTAGTGAAGTAAATAGTAGATGTGATCAGGATTTCTCTGAGACCCTCTTATCTACATTATCTTGCTCTAGGAAAGATTAACTTAGGAAAAGGAGACTAAATGACACTTTTGAAGCTCTAACAGAGAAACTTTTTACTATAGGCTATATTTTAATCTTTCTGAGAGCTGCTACCTGAAAGATTTCATCTGCATAACAAGATGGCTTTTGCTTGACATGCAATTCCTCCCCTCTACCTCCCACTGACCTCCATGTTCCAAGCCTCGATTCCTTTCTATATGGTATTAACACTTCAGGACTCTCAAAGAAGTATGAGATTTCTTTGAGTCTCATACTTTGTGTGTGGCCGTCATGTCTATGCATGCAATAAGTTTTGTTTCTCTCTGATAATCTGTCTATTGTGCCAATCTAAAATAATCAAAAGAGTCAGAATCTAATTTAAAGACAGTTTATTCAACTGCAGAATTTGAGGATGGCCTTCCTGGAAATACCAGCTCCTAAGGGATGGAATCAGCATTCAGAAGTAGGAAAGTTAAGGTTTCATTTAGATAGGCAGAGACAGATGAGTTTTAAGCAGGATTACATTTTACATGCAAGGCTAGGGCATAATTACAGCAATGTGATTGGTTACAGATGGTGTTTCTTTTCGGGAAGGGCACATTTAACAATTTTTACAGAGGGCATAATAGTCTTGGGTTTTCTGTCATCTGGTCTAAGCAAAGCAGGACAAGAAAGGAGAAGTTAATCTATAACGAGGGTCGTTAAAAGGCAGAGGTTTGTGTCTGATACATTTAATTTTCTCTAGTCACTATACAGAACAGGAGAAATAAGAAAGTGAGTTAATTTATAATCTGAGAAACAGAAGTTGTAACCATATGTGACTCAGATCACAGTCACATCTTTCTTAAGGCTTAACGTGTTTTGGGGGTTCCAACAGCTTTTAAATTCTGTTTATTTTCACAACTGTCAAATCATTTCAGCAGAGTTAAACCCAAATTTTCAGAGGCAAAGTTACAACTTCCCTACAATCTTTACCTTTGCCTTTCCCATGCACTGGTTAATTGTGGTTTATGCCTACCTCCTGCATCAATCTTGAGTTTTGGAGAATGTTTCCAGAAGGAATTAAGGCACCTTTGAATTCCACTTAGTACTGGTCCAACAGATTGTTAATTTATCTTTCCTTATTTTTCTTTGCAAGACCAATAATCATTCTTTTCTTTTGATGCCTTGTTTATATCTTTGAGCTTAGCTCCAGTAAAATCTATCTGCCACTCTTACTCTTTTATGCATAAATCTTTGTTTCGCTATGCGTAGCAGCTTGCTTAAGCATGTTGGCTTTGGAATCAGATTGCCTTGGTTTAAATCCCTATGCTATCACTTGCTAGATATGGACAAGTTAGATATCCTTTCTAAGTATTGGTTTTAAAATCTGTAATATGAGGATTCTTTGAGGTTTGAGATAGTAGGGGTAAAATACCTGGCACATAATAAATATTCAATACATGTAATTCATAGTTGATATCATTGCTATTATTGTCACAGTAGGTAGCTAGACAGAAATAAGCAGGGCAGGAGAAGCTCCCCCTCCCATCAGAAATGTCAGACAACCATCAGGTGTTGGTCAGGTACTTGTTAAACTGCCTCTCTAAAATAATAATTGGTTGCAGTTGTGCCAGGGAAAGGCAGCCTCCCAGTAAACATAAACACCTGAAATCAGTGATCAGCAGTTTCTGGATAAGATCTAAGGAGTTGGGCAAGTGTGCTCACGCATGTACACTAAGAGGCAAAAGGGTGGAATTTAACTGGAATATGACCAACTAGGAACATTTGGACTGGTAAGGGAAGAATGTCTGTAGTAAGCATGTGTACAACTCCATGAAACTTCATGCACGCCACCTCTTCCAAATGTAGACAAGTCACTGCACATGCAGGCAGCGCACCTCAAAAGAAGAATCAGGGAAGAAGGGATGCAAGACCCTGGAAGCATGCCAACGTATAAAACCCCAAATCAAAGGTCAAACAGTGCACTCAATCTCTCAAGTAGTCTTCTTGGCCCTCTTCAAATATACTTTTCTTCCTCTCATTCTTGCTCTAAAGCATTTTTTTTACCCCCTAGACGGAGTCTTGCTCTGTCACCCAGGCTGGAGTGCAGTGGCGCAATCTTGGCTCACCGTAAACTCCGCCTCTTGGGTTCAAGCTATTCTCCTGTATCAGCCTCCCAAGTAGCTGGGACTACAGGCACATGCCACCACACCCGGCTAAGTTTTTGTATTTTTAGTAGAGACGGGGAATTCACTGGGTTAGCCAGGATGGTCTCAATCCCTTAACTTCATGATCCACCTGCCTCCCACTCCCAAAGTGCTGGGATTACAGGCATGAGCCACCATTCCCGGCTCTCTAAAGCTTTTTAATAAACTTTCACTCCTGCTCTAAAACTTGCCTTGGTCTTACCTTCTGCATTATGCCCCTCAGTTGAATTCTTTCTTCTGAGGAGGCAAGAACTGAGGTTGCTGTAGGCCCATACAGGTTCGTGGCCACTTTGGTGCTGTGTGACTTGAATATATTATCTCCTGCTAACATTTCTCCTATGTTTTCTAAGCTTTCTGGGATTTCTACTTTTTACTTTTTGTTGGATCTCTGCAACTGTGCTATACTGAGAGTGATTTAGAAGAAGTATCAAAACTATCTGTTTGGATCTCCATGTACTACCACTCTTTTCTCTTAATACTATATTTCAACTGCCTATATAGGTCTCCCACTGCCAATTTCTAAGAAGTTTAAGAATGGCTGGCTCCTGAAGACTGGAAACATGCCCACAGAGACTGCCTGCTACATTTTTCAGTTATGGCACACGTTGTTTAACATACTGGATACTATAATCCTGCAATCACTAACATAACAGAATCTACCTTTATATATAGTAATTGTCAATAAGTGCATTTCAGAGCA
This sequence comes from Saguinus oedipus, assembly GCA_031835075.1. Lineage (NCBI taxonomy): Eukaryota > Metazoa > Chordata > Mammalia > Primates > Cebidae > Saguinus > Saguinus oedipus. The sequence goes on along the minus strand of CM063181.1, from coordinate 100,796,233 downwards.
GAAAGTTTGTTTAGACCACACTACTCTAAGGTATTTATTAGCTGCTAGGTGGCTATGTGAGAAGAGTAGATTTTTCTTGAAGTCAAGTTGCAGATTACGGAGTATAAGCCAAAAATATGCTGATTCCTTCAAGGCTTTGGTTAGAAATAGAGTATTCATAAGACACAGGTGAAAGTAAATGTATAATGACAAGGACTGAGTGAGTCAAAGGATTCATTCACAGGTGAATCTAGTCTGCGTGGGGGAAGGTTGAAGCTGAGAAGACTGCAAGGCAGTTGGAATTTTCAGGATTTAAGCTCATTGAATAACATAAAATTGTATACTTTCAAATTACATTTTCCTTATATAGTTTGAGATCTGACATTTCTAAAGCTGTTTTAAAATAGCCTGGACCTTTGAACCACATATAGTAAAAAAGACTGCCAGTGGAGGGAAGGGCTTATGAACACCAAAATTTTATCTTTGAAGGAAAAATATTCTCTTTTATTTTAATTGGTGACAGCCAAATTTTAATGGGAAGTTTGTGAATGGCTCAGAAATTCTGTTGGAGATTATTCTGGCCAACAGTTTTCATTATTAATTTATATTTCTCATTATTGGAATATAGCTAAACATGCTTTTAAGAAATTTATTGAAGTTCTTGATTTATTGATAGCTTGTATCTTTTCAGCTGTGACTTAACATCATGACTGCTTAGTAGTATTTTGATTCTTTGCATTTATTTTAGCTTATAAAAGAGCATTGTCTGCAGAATACTTAGAACTAAAACTATTCCTGTTGAATTAATCTTTATTTTATTGCTATTGAAATTATATATAGAATGAAATTTTATATGACATATAACCATGGTCTACCTCTTAAAAATTGCTCTATTCATGATTTTATATGCTTTCTTTTGTTCACATCAATGGCAATGTATTCAAAGCATTAATTTGTTAGTCAAGTTTACATGGCACTGTATAGGTAATACTCATATTTTATTTAAAATTATATTTTTATCAGAGCAGAATGGGCATGCTAAAAATGCAAACAGTACAGAAAATGTTATAATAAAAAGTTCTATGCATACTCACTTGTCAGAAGCAATTATTTTCAACTGCTATTATCATTTGTTGTTTGATCCCACAATTTCATATAATAAGCTATTCCTTGAAATATCAACTCTGTTGCCTCTATTATGAAAGATAAGGGCTGGGTGCGGTGGCTCATGCCTGTAATCCCAGCTACTCAGGACACTGAGGCAGGAGAATTGCCTGAACCCAGGAGGCGAGGTTGCAGTGAGCCGAGATCCCACCATGCACTCCAGCCTGGGTAACAAGAGCGAAACTCCGTCTCAATTTAAAAAAAAAAAAAAAAAAAAAAGAAAGACAAATATTTAACTTACACTATTTAATTCCTTTATATCCTCCCAATTATTGAGATTATTATTATTAATTATCTTTCTATTATCTCCCCTTGTAATGTTAAACATTGTTTACACTTATATATATTATTTCATCATATTCGGACAGTAACTCTTGATTTTGAACTAATTAAAATATGGTGTTTTGGACCCTTTCATTTTCAAATTTTGCCATCTAGAATTTTACTTTCATGTTATTAATGTTGATAATATTTACATTTGACTCTGCAGATTAGTATTATAATTATTATTCTATTAGCTCCCCTTGTAATTTTAAACATCGTTTACACCTACATGTATTATTTCATCATATTCAGACAGTAACTCTTGATTTTGAACGTTAAAACATGTTTTTTTGTACCCTTAATTATTAATTTTCAAATTGTGGCATCTATAATTTTACTTTCACATTATTAATGTTGATAATATTTACATTTGACTCTGAAGGTATAATTAATTGGGTCTTCTGTTGTTAATTTATAACTTGACTCAACATAAATATTCCATGCTTTATTTATATCCATATCTACAGAAATATTCCATAAATTATCTACATTTAAATAAATATCTTAGTATTTATTTATATGTTGATTCTAAATAAGTATTGGCCAGGCCTGGTGGCTCATGCCTATAATCCCAGCACTTTGGGAGGCTGGAGGCTGGAGGCTGAGGTGGCCTGATCACGAGGTCAGGAGTTTGAGACCAGCCTGGCCAACATGGTGAAACCCCGTCTCTCCTAAAAATACAAAAATTAGCTGGGCACAGTGGTGCACACCTGTAATCCTAGCTACTGGGGAGGCTGAAAGAGGAGAACTGCTTGAACCAGGGAGGCGGAGGTTGCAGTGAGCTGAGATCACACCACTGCACTCCAGCCAGGGCAACAGAGTGAGACTCTGTCTCAGAAAAAAAAAAAAAAAAAAACCAAAAAAAAAAAAAAAGAAAAAAGTTATTATTTTAATGTTTTTAGCTTCAAATCCAAGCAGTATGCTAGAATTCTCTTCCTAAAGGTCCACTGTCAAGACTTTACTGTTAGAAGAAGAATCTCACCAGAATTAAGGCCAAGTGGGTTTTAACTTAGTTGCTGAAAATCACACCACATAAAAATTTGCTTCATAACTGGATCATGAATTTTTCATCAAGAGTACTTTCCTGTTGTTCATCCTGGCATTCTTTATGAGGAATTTCTTTTTGGAGCTCACTGACTTCCTGTTCTAATTTGGTCCAGTTATTTTCTAGAATTGCTACACAACTGTCATCCTTGGACTTCCTTCTGTTGGAATCTGGGAGAACTTACAGCACTTTATATTCTGTCTTCTTTTGTGTATTTCACCCATAATATGTACAGAGTCAAATGAATTTCCTAGAAAAACCAGTGAGTTAATATTTTGAGTCCTTGTGATATGGGAGGGGGCAGGCAAGTGCTGGGTAGAGAAGGGTGGGGTCCCTGGTGAGGGCTCTACCCTTCGGCCTGTGCTCATGGACCTAAATGAGAACAGGCATTTCTGTTTCCATGCCCCAAAAGTTGCCTTTTGGCCCACCATGACCCCCATCGTGTTACCCATAAAAACCCAAGACCCTAGCAGGCACAGACACAAGTGGCTGGAGTTCAAAAGAGCAGGAGAACACAGAGACAGACACCAGCAGACACCATCAGGCCATCGATGGTGGGATGATGTGGAATCTGGTTGGAGGCAGTCAGAGGAGAGTCTGGCTACTGGGCAACCTGACTCTAGGGGAAGACCACCTTTCCACTTCATTCCCCTGTGGCTCCTCATGCATCTCACGAGAGCTACCTCTACCACTCAACAAAACCTTGCACCCATCCTCCAAGCCCATGTGCGATCTGATTTTTCTGGTACACTATGGCAAGAACCTGGGATGCAGAAAGCCCTCTGTCCTTGTGATAAGGCAGAGGGTCTGATGAGCTGATTAATACAAGCCCCCTGCAGAAGGCAAAGTTGAAAGAGCACCCTGCAACTCATGCCCACTGGGGCTTCGGGAGTTGCAAACACTTAACCCTAGACAGTGTTGAGGAGTCAGAAACACTCCTCATGACCTGCCCATCTGCACGCTCCCCTTAGAGGTTTGAGCAGCCAGTCACCAAAGAAGCAAGCCACACCCCTGTTGTATATCCTGTAAGAGGGATAAGGGAACTTCTCCCATTTCATCTGAATATCTTAAAGTATGTTTAATTTGAACTCACTTTTTATTTATAATTTGTTTCAATATAGAATTAATATAATTACCTATAGAAATTTGAAACATTGTTTCCTTGTCACACCTTGCTGATGATAAAAAACCTGATGTCAGATGATTTTTGGTCTGATACTATTAGAAATTTTGATTAGCTTACTAAATAATTATATTTTAATATGATTCATTTGGTAATAATTTTTTAAATTTTTATTCTGTCATGTCAATTTAAGTTATATAATACTTTCAGGCATAAAGATTCAATTTGACCAAGTTCCTGTGGCAAATATGAAGCTGTGTAAAATCCACTCCCCAACCCAGAGAACTTAGAAGTTGTTGTGATAATGATTGTTTTATATTATGCTCATACTACTTAAAACTCATTTGTTCTTTCTTAATTATTATATATTTTTAGTACTTTTAGAGCACAGATTATTGTCCCATTATTTTGTAATATATGTTTTGCTTTTAAGAGAAGTTCAGCCATACGCAGTGGTTCACGCCTCTAGTCCCAGCACATTGGGAGGCCAAGGAGGGCGGATCGCAAGGTCAGGAATTCGAGACTAGCCTGACCAACATGGTGAAACCCCATATCTACTAAAAATATGAAATTAGCCAGGTGTGGTGGCATGTGCCTGTAATCCAAGCTACTCAGGAGGCTGAGAGGCAGGAGAATCACTTGAACCTGGGAGGCGGAGGTGGCAGTGAGCCAAGATTGCACCACTGCACTTTTTTTTTTTTGTATAAAAATATACGATTTTGGCATTTGGAATGTGAGAGAGGATGAGAAAAGAGACGCTTAGAAGATATAATTGGTATCAATTAGGGTAAACTATATATGTATCACTATAGCAACATGTTATATCAATTTAAAAGCATATACTTTGGAGCTAAGTAGATAATGGATTCAAATAACAACTCTTTTCTTTTTTGTCTGTGTAGATTTTTTTTGAAAAATTAGTTACTACTTCTCAGCTACAGTTTCCTCACCTGTAAAACAGAGCAAATCATTTCTGCCCATTAAGTTATAATGGGCAGAAATATGATATATGAAAAGCCTGGCTTATATTTGGCATCAGTGTAACATAAGCATTTTTATATACACTCTATATGTATTCTCTTTTCTTAAACAGCTCTTCACAATAAATAGTAACAAGTAGCCAAAATTGTCGGCATATTTTTATTCAAAATAGTTCTTCATCGTCCCTGCAATGTCTTTAAGGATCTGTAGTGGCAACTTGTCTTTCAGTGTTGATATTGGTAATTTGTATTTTCTCTCTTTCTCCCTCTCATTGTTTCTGGATTAGAATAGCCATGAATTTATCAATTTTGTGGATTTTCTTAAACTGGCTTTTTACTTTTCTCAATTGTAGGTTTTCTGTTTCTTCTCTTTTTGCCCTTTATTCCTACTTCTATTTACTCTTGGTTTACTTTTCTTTTTCTAGATTCTTCAGGTGAAAATTTGGGTCATTAGGTTAAATCTTTTTGATTTTCTAATGTAAGTATTTAAAGCTATACATTTCCCTATATGAACTGTATCAGTTTATCCTGAATATGTGTTTTTTAAATTTCACTTAAAAAATTTAACAAAAATTTTAGACAAAGTCTCTGTCACCCACGCTGGAGTGCAGTGAGGTGACCTTGGTTCACTACAGCCTCTGCCTCCCAGGCTCAAACCAATCCTCCCATCTCAGCCTCCAAAGTAGCTGGGAATACAGGTACACCACCACACCAGCTATTTTTATTTTATTTTTTGTTTTTAATTGTAGAAAGGATTTTATCATGTTGCCCACACTTGCCTCAAACTCCTAGGCTCAAGCAATCTGTTAACCTTGGCCTCCCGAAGTGCTGAGATACAAGCATGAGACACTACACCTGGCCCATCCCACATATTTTATGTGTTATGTTTTTATTATCACTCAGAACATAAGTTATACTTAGTATTGAAATGTATTTTATCTTACATTAATACATTACTCTAGACTCTTTATGCTGCTAACATGATATTATGTTTATTCATCTATTTATATTCAATCTATCTGTTCTTCATTTTTAAAGTACATGTCTACAAAAGCCAGCATATGCACTGCAGTTGGGATTTGCTTTTTAAAGAATCCAATTTGACAATTTCATTCTGTTGATTGGCATATGTTGTCCATGAACATTTAATTTAATTATTGATATTGTTGGATTTACCTTATCACTTTGTTGTTTACTATTCGACACTTATGCTTCTGATTCTTCTATTCCTCCTTTTTTTGCCATCTTTTGACTAACTTAATTTTCTGTTAATTCTATTTTAAATTCAGTTACTGGCATTTTAGCCATATTGCCTTGTATTACCTCTTAAATTCTCCCTTTAGGAATTACAATATCTTCTTTATTTTTTGCACTGTTTCTAAAATTAATATTTTACTAGTTCACATAGAATATGGTATTTAAGTAGTTCCTCAGAAAGAAAACATGCCTTTAAGAATGTTGAGAGAATGTCAGATAAATCTTTACTTTCAAAAAGCTGATCTTTTAAGGTTGTGCACTACAGTAGTCCTAGAGAAACTCAAGGTAGAGAAGGGGTTAATCTGATTAGATTTGTTGATGTGTTTTTTGTGTAATAGAGGGAACCACACAGGATTTATTAGGGAACTGCACTGTTGAAAAGTTCAACAGCTTGGAATGACAGGGACCGAGTTAATTTAAACAAGATAAAATAAAATGAAAGGAGGCCATTGGACCTCTAAATATATGGGGGATTAGGAAGGCTGATACACAAACTCTTTGTTTCATAATTTTGTCTAGGTTAGTTCTGGATAGGGCTATGGTAGGTATAATTAAGATTCATTCTGGGAATGTCTTATATTTTCCTTGATGAATTCTATAATTTAAGGCACATTTTAAACCCTAGAATTTTACAATTTCAAATGGAACACACAGAGTAAGACATTGATTAATTCATTTGAGGAAACAGTATTCCAATTTATTTAATAAGTAGTTTTACTAGATCTTTACTAACAACATCTATAAATAAATAATGATGGATATACCAGCTGTAATTATCAAACTCAGAGCATGCATTTTAAGTTTCAGAACTGACTATTAACATTTACTAATTTCGGGTATTTAGAATCCTACTTTTCCAGAGCCTACTAATGAGACATTTAATGAACAACAAAGCTGTCATATATCTTCTTGGGAAGATTAGAAATACCCATTAATTCACTAAAATTAAGAAGGGAATAGTTACATATGGAATGCTAATTATAAAATAAATTCTTGATTTTAATGAAAATGTTCACAGCCTTTTTGGGATACATCTGAAACATTTGCTAAAACCATTTTTTTTCTCCTGATGGTGACAGCCAGACTGTTTAAGCTTATGACATATAATTTTCCAGACACCCTTTTTAGAATGCTCAATAATATCATTTGGATGTGGATTAAGGCATGTGCAGATGCTAAGGCCCTACTCAAAGATGCATAACAAATGAGAAACCTCATGACAGTGTCCTTTTGCATTTCATATTTTTGAAAGATGGCCAATTATCTGTATGAAATGATAATGTGTAAGCAATAGTATAATTAAAAAAATTATTTCTGTGTGCTATCTCTGTGCGTATAGAATAAATGAAAGAATTGAGGCAATTTTTAGGGATAATTTAGGTTAAACAATATTTTTGAATTAAAAAAAAATCCAACTAGTTTCCATTATGGAGAGTTGCTTCAAGTTTTCCTGTTAAGAAGAATGTATGTATTAGAGTTTGCACATATGTCAGTATATGTAGCATTTGTACCAAATCCAGAAGGAATGTTCTAAAGGGTGTTGTTACTTACCTGGGACTTAGACTTATTGTCCAAATCTTGACTCTAATTGTGAACATACTTAATCCAAGGGTCAATATCAGGATGTCTCAACCTCAGCATTTTTGACATTTTAGGCTTTGTTTTGTTGGGCTGCCTTTTGCATTATTTGATGCTTGGCAGCATCCCTGACCTATACACACTAGATGCCAATAGAAACCTCCCATTTGCAGTGGCAACCAAAAGTATCCCCAGACATTGTTAAATGTCTCATTTCGGGGAGTTTCAAAATTGAACCTGGTTGAGAACCATTAGTCTATATACAACCTGGCTGTTGTAATCTTCACTTTCTAAAAGACTTTATAAGGATGGCCGTACCAAAAGGAGCCACTTACTTTCACTGTATCTTATCAGGAAGTTTATTGGGACTGTGGACTGTCCAAGCAAGTTGGTAAAATAGAAGCCTACACCATTTATTCCCACCAACCCCACTAGAACAACACCAAACTTTAACAACTATCTGCACACAGAAAACACCATCACAAGAACCAAAAATCAGGTGAGCAATCATAGTACCTGGTTTTCATTTTGTACTGTGGAAAGAAACATTGAGAAGGGAAAAGGATGCAGTGTTGAATTGCTGTTGTCACCCTTCTCACCACCATCCTCTGGCAGCAGCTGTGCATCCTGGGGAGAGAATCTGTGTACTCTGGAAAGGGAGAATGCAGCAATTGGGGAACTTTACATTGAACTCAGTGCTACTCCATCACAGTGGAGAATAAAGCCGTGCTGGGTCCAGTCAGCACCAGCATGGAGGGAGCATTTGGACCAACCCCAGCCAGAGGGGAATTGTCCATCATTGGAAATTGAGTTTCTTAGCAGGCCTCTGCAGCACAAGCTGAAATGCTCTGGGGTACTAGGTAAACTTGAAAGGCAGTCTGGGACACAAAGCACTGCAATTCCTAGGCAACTCCTAGTGCTAGGTTAGGGTGTGGCATGTGACCTAGGGAGACACCAGCTGGGAGGGCCAAGGGAGGACTTACGCCATTTTTCCCACCACCCCAGGCAGTGCCACTCATAGCAATGAAAGTGACTCCTCCCATCTGCTTAAGGAGAAGAGAACAAAGAGTAATGAAGACTTTGTCTTGCATCTTAGCTACCAGCTCAGCCATAGTAGGATAGAGCACCAGGCAGACTTGTATGGCCCACATTCAAGATGCTGGCTCCTGGACGACATTTCTAGACACACTATTGGCCAAAAGGGAGCTCAGTATCTTAATGGAAAGAATCCATCCTGACAGGTTTCATCACTTGGTGACTGAAAAGCCCTTGGGCTCTGAATAACCACCAGCCATATCCAGGGAGTATGTCATAGGCCTTGGGATCTGAGACATGCTGGCTTCAGGGGAGATCCAGCACATTCTCAGTTATGGTGTCTATGGTGAAAGGCTCCTTCTATTTGAGAAAAGTGCAGGGAGAAATAAAGAAGACTTTGTATTGCACCCTAGGTACCAGCTCAGCCACAGTGAGTTAGACAAACAAGTAGGCTTTTGGAGGTCCTCAAGTGCCAGCCTAGGATTTTAGACAGTATTACTGGAGCTTCCCTGAGCCAGAGGGAAGCCCACTGCCCTAAAAGATGAATTGTAGGCCTGGCAGCATTCACACAAGCTGATGGAAGAGCCCTTGGACTCTAAGCAAACATCGGTGGTGGCCTGGCAGAACCCCCCATTGAATGATGATGGCCAAAAGGAGAGGCTACTCTGCCTGTGGAAAGGAAAGGGAAGAGTGGGAAAGACTTTGTATTGTGGTTTGAGTGCTATCTTAGCCACAGTAGAGTAGAACATCAGATAAATTGCTAAGGTTTTTCACATTAATCACTGGTTCCCAGAGAGCATCTCTGGGCATGCCCAGGGCTCAAGCCCAGGGCTCAAGGAAACTCACTACCCTGAAGGGAAGGGCCTCAGGCAAGGTGCAGTAAATGCTGTGCTGGCTTCAGGTCTGACTCAGGGCAGTCTCAGTTGTGGTGGCCACAGGGCTGTCTGCATCAACACACCTCCAGTTCCAGGTAACTCAGCAGAGAGAGACTTTGTATGTTTGGGAGAAAGCAGGGGCAAAGAACAAAAGTTTCTGCCTGGTAATCTAGAGCATTCTTCTGGAATGTATCCAAAACCACCAAGGTGGTACCTCTATGAGTCTCCAAATACTACAGTGTTATTGGACTTGAGGGTCAAGTTCCTTTCAATGCTCAGAAAGCCTTCTGATATGGTTTGGCTCTGTATGCCCACCCCAGTCTCATATCACATTGTAATATCCCTGTGTTGAAGGAGAGGCCTAGCAGGAAGTGTTGAATCATGGGGGCAGACTTCTCCCTTGCTGTTCTGATGATAGAGTTCTCACAAGCTCTGGTTGTTTGAAAGGGTATAGCACTTCTTTCTTCACTCTCTCCTGCTCCAACGTGTGAAGACATGCTTGTTTCTCCTTTGTCTTCTGGCATGACTGTAAGTTTTCTGAGGCCTCCCAGTCATGCTTTCTGAACAGGCTGCATAACTATGAGTCAATTAAATCTCTTTTCTTCTTAAATTACCCAGTTTCAGGTAGTTCTTTATAGCAATGTGAGAATGGACTAATATACCTTCCCAGGAATGATAGGCATAAACAAGCCCAGATTGTGAAGATGACAATAAATACCTAACTCTTCAATTCCCAGTCACCAAAGAACATCTACAAGCATCAGCGCCATCCAGGAAGTCGCGACCTCACCAAATGAACTAGATAAGGCACCAGGGACTAGCCCTGGAGAAACCGAAACATATGATCTTTCAGACAGAATTCAAAATAGCTGTTTGAAAAAATGCAGAGAAATTCAAGATATTGCAGAAAAAGAATTCAGAACTATTGTTTTAAAAAATACTTTTTTTTTTCTTGAAACAGGGTCTTGCACTGTCAGAGTACAGTGATGTGACCTCAGCTCACTGCAACCTCCACCCCCAGGCTCAAGCAAGCTTCTCATTTCAGCCTCCCAAGTAGCAGGAACTACAAGTGCACACCACCAGGCCAATCTATCTATCTATATCTATATATTTTTTAACTAGTGACAGGATTTCACCACATTGCCCAGGCTGGTCTTGAACCTTTGAGCTCAAGTAATTCACATGTCTTGGTCTCGCAAAGTGCTAGAATTACAGGTAATAGCCACCATAGCCAGCAAAAAGTTCAGAATTCTATCAGATAAATTTAACAAAGATATTAAAATAATTAGAATAACACAGAAATTGTTGAGTTAAAAATGCAATCAACATGCTGAAGAATGCATCAGAGTCTCTTAATAGAATTAATCAAACAGAAGAATCAATGAGCTTGAAGACAAGCTATTTGAAAATATAGTCAGAGGAGACAAGAGAAAAAAGACTAAAAACAAAGAAGCATGCTTACAAGATCTAGAAAATAGCCTCTACAAGAGTTATTGGCCTTATAGAGGCAGTAGAGAAAGAGATAGAGGTAGAAAGTTTACTCAAAGGAATACTATCAGAGAACTTCCTAAACCTAGAGAAAATATCCACACTCAAATACAAGAAGGTTATAGAACACCAACCAGACTTAACCCAAAGAAGAGTACCTCAAGGCATTTAATAGCCAAATTCCAAAAAGTCAAGGATAAAGAAAATATCCTAAAAGCAGCAAGAGAAAAGAAACAACATACAGTGGAGCTCCAATATGTCTGGTAGCAGACTTTTCATTGGACACCTTACAGGCTGGGAGAGAATGGCATGACATGTTTAAATTGCTGAAAGAAAAAACTTTTGGCTGGGCATGGTGGCTCATGCCTGTAATCCCAGCACTTTGGAAGACCAAGGTGGGCAGTTCACCTGACGTCAGGCATTCAAGACCAGCCTGGCCAACATGGTGAAACCTCGTCTGTACTAAAAATAAAAAATTAGCCTGTAGTCCCAGCTAGTCAGGAGGCTGAGGCAGGAGAATCGCTTGAACCTGGGAGGCAGAGGTTGCATTGAGCCAAGATCACATCACTGCACTCCAGCCTGGGTGACAGAGTGAGATTCTGTCTCAAAAAAAGAAAAAAAAAATGAGAAACTTTTACCCTAGAGTAGTATATATGGCAAAAATATCCTTCAAGCACAAAGGAGTTACAGACCTTCCAATACAAATGTAATGAGGGATTTCATCAACACCAAACCTGTCTTACCAGAAATGGTAAAAGGAGTTCTTCAGTCTGAAAGGAAAGGGTGTTAATGAGCAGGAAGAAATCATCTGAGGGCATAAAAGTCAGTGGTTATAGTAAGCCTATAGAAACACACAGAAAAGTATAACATCATAATCATGGTGTGTAAACTTTTCTTGGCTTAAGTAGAAAGACTAAATGATGACTCAATCAAAAATAAGAGCTACAACAACTTTTTAAGGCATAGACAATACAGTAAGATATAAAGAGAAACAACGAAATGTTAATGGGAGGAATGAAGTTAAAATGTAGAGTTTTTATTGTATTTTTGTATGTTCGTTTGTTTGTTTATGCAATACCTGTTAAGTTGTTAGTTTAAAATAAAATAGAATTTGCAAGTATTATGGTAACCTCAAATCAAAAAACATACAATGGATACATAGAAAATAAAAAGCAATAAATTAAAGCATACCACTAGAGAAAATTATTATCACTAAAAGGGAAACAGGATAAAAGAAAAAAATGAAAAGACTAGAACGACCAGAAAACACTAACAAAATGTCAGGAGTAAGTCCCTACTTGTCAATAATAACATTAAATGGAAATGGATTAAACTCCCCAGTCAAAGACATAGAGTGTCTGAAAAGATTAAAAAAACAGGACCCACCAATCTGTTGCCTACAAGTAACACACTTCAGCAATAAAGACGCACATAGACTGAAAATAGAGAAATTGGAAAGGATATTCAATGCAAATGGAAACCGAGAATGAGCAGGAGTACCTATATTTATATCAGACAAAATAAATTTCAGGACAAAAACTGTAAGAAGAGACAAAGAAGGCCATTATATAATAATAAAGGGATCAATTCAGCAAACAAATATAACCATTGTAAATATATATGCATCTAATGCTGGAGCACCCAGATGTATACAGCAAATATTATTAGAGTTAAAGAGAGAGATCAACTCCAATACAATTATAGCTGGAGACTGCAACATTGAACTTTCAGCATTGGACAGATCTCTGGACAGATCTCCCAAACAGAAAACCAACAAAGAAACTTCAGACTTACTCTGTACTGTAGAGCAAATAGACCTACAGTTATTCACAGAATATTTATCCAACAACTGCAGAATATACATTTTTCTCCTCAGTGCATGGATCATTCTCAAGGATAGACCATATTTTAGGTCACAAAACAAGTCTTAAGACATTCCAAAAATCGGAAAAATACCAGACATCTTCACTGACCACAGTGGAATAACACTACAAATCAATAAGATAAATTTTAGATACTATACAAACACATGGAAATTAAACAATATGCTCCTGAATGATTAGTGGATCAATGAAGAAATTAAGAAGAAAATTGCAAAATTTCTTGAAACAAATGATCATGGAAACACAACGTCCTAAAACCTATGGGATACAGCAAAAGCAGTACTAAAAGGGAAATTTATAGCTATAAGTGCTTGCATAAAAAAAGAAACTTCATATAAATAATCTAATGATGCATCTTAGAGAACCAGAAAAGTAAGAGCAAACCAAACCCAAAATTAGTAGAAGAAAAGAGATAATAAAGATCAGAACAGAAATAAATGATTTTTTAATGAAGAAAACAATACAATAATCAGTGAAACAAAAGTTGTTTTTTTCTTTTAAAAAGATGAACAAAATTGACAAACCTTTAGAGAGACTAAGAAAAAAAGAGAGAAGATCCAAATAAATAACATCAGAGATGAAAAAGGAGGCATTACAACTGATACCACAAAAATTTCATTGCAGCACTGTTTACAATAGCAAAGACCTGGAACCAACCCAAATGCCCATTGATGACAGACTGGACTGGGAAAATGTGGCACATATACACCATGGAATATTATGCAGCAATCAAAAATGATGAATTTGTGTCCTTTGTAAGGACATGGATGAATTTGGAGAACATCATTCTCAGCAAACTGACACAAGAACAGAAAAACAAATACCGCATATTCTCACTCATAGGCGGGTGAGAAAAATGAGAACACATGGACACAGGGAGGGGGTCTACTGCACACTGGGGTCTATTGGGGGGAAGGGGGAGGGACAGTGGGGGGGCTGGGGAGGGATAGCCTGGGGATAAATGCCAAGTGTGAGTGAAGGGGAGGAAGGCAGCAAAGCACACTGACATGTGTGTACCTATGCAACTATCTTGCACACTCTGCACATGTACCCCAAAACCTATAATGCAATAAAAATTAAAAAAATTTTAAAAAAAAGATAAGCATCAATCAATAAATTGAAAACAAGATGATGTTTTCAAAAAAAAATTTCAAAAGAACATTAGGGGCTATTATGAGCAATTATATGTCAATAAATTGGAAAATCTAGACAACATGGACAAATTGCTAGACACATACAACCTACCAAGATTGAATCATGAAGAAATACAAAACTTGAGTAGACCAATAACAAGTAATAAGATTGAAGTCATTTAAAAAGTCTCCCAGTAAAGCAAAGCCTTGTACCTGATGGGGTACTGGTGAATTCTACCGAGAACTAATACCACCCCTATGCAAACTGTTACATAAAACAGAGGAAGAGAAAATACAAATTCATTCTATGAGGTTAGCATTATCCTGATACCAAAACCAGGCAAAAATCTATCACAAAAATAAACTACAGGAATATCTCTGTCGAATATTGATGCAAAAATCCTCAACAAAATGTTAGCAACCAAAATTCAACAATTCATTAAAAAGATTATTCATCATAACCAAGTGGAATTTATTCCAGGGATGCAAGGATGGTTCAACATAGTTGTTCAATGTGATATATCAACAGTATGAAAGACAAACACCATATGATCATTTCAATTGATGCTTAAAAATCATTTAATAAAAACCTTCAAAAAAGCAGAGTATAGAAGGACTTACCTCAATTCAGTAAAGGTCATATATGACAAACCCACAACTAGTATTTTACTGAATTGGGAAAAACTGAAAGCTTTTACTCTCAGATCTGGAATATGAAAAACATGCCCACTTTCACTCCTGTTATTCGATATAGTACTGGAAGGTCCTAGCTAGAGCAATCAGACAAAAGAATGAAGTAAAAAGCATACAAGGTGGAAAGAAGTCAAATTATTCTTGTTGGCAGATGATATGATCTTCTATTTTAAAAAACCTAAAGACTCCACCAAAAAACTGTTAGAATTGACAAACAAATTCAGTAAAGTTGCAGGGTACCAAACCAATATACAAAATTCAGTAGCATTTCTATATGCCATAGCAAACAATCTGAAAAAAGAAATTAATAAAGTAATCACATTTTTACAATAACTACAAATAAAATAAAATATCTAGGAAGTAGCCAAAGAAATGAAAGATTTCTACAATAAAAACTATAAAACATTGATTTAAAAAATTAAGATACAATAAAAGGAAAGATATTTCATGTTCAGGAGTGGGAAATGTCCACAGTAACAAAAACAATTTACAGATTTAATGCATTCTGTATCAAAATACCAATAACATTTTTCATGGAAATAGAAAACAAAATTCTAAAATTTATATGGAACTACAAGGACCCAGAATAGCTAAAGCTATCCTAAGCAAAAAGAACAAACCTGGAGGAATCACATTACCTTATTTGAAATTATACTACAGAGCAAGGGAACCAAAACAACATGATACTGACAACAAAACAGACACATATACCAAGAAAACAGAAGAGAGAACCCAGAAACAGATCTATACATCCACATTGAACTAATTTTCAACAAAGGTGCCAAGAACATATATTGAGGAAAAAATAGTCTCTTCAATAAATAGTACAGGGAAAACTGGACATTCATCTGCAGAAGAATGAAACTGGATCCCTATCTCTTCCCTTACATAAAAATCAAATGCAAATGAATTAAAGACTTAAATCCAAGACCTCAAACTACAAAATGACAACAAGAAAACGGGAAACTCTATAGGACATCATTCTAAACAAAAATTTCTTGAATAATGCCCTACAAGCAGAGTCAACCAAAGCAAAAATGGACAAATGAGATCACATTAAGTTAAAAAGCTTCAGCACAGCAATGGTAACAATCAACAAAGTAAAGAAACCCATGGAATGGGTGAAAATATTTGCAAACTACCCATCTGACAAGAGATTAATAGCCAGAATATATAAGGAGCTCAAACAACTATATAGGAAAATATCTAGTAAATCAATTAAAAAATGAGCAAAAGATTTGAACAGACATTTCTCAAAAGAAGACACACAAATGGCAAATAAGCATATGAAAATATGCTCACCATTATTGATCATCAGAGAAATGCAAACCAAATTTAGAATAAAATACTATCTCATCCCAGTTAAAATGGCTTTTATCCAAAAGTCCGGCAGTAATAAATGCTGGTGAGGATGTGGAGAAAAGAGAACCCCTGTACACAGTTGGTGGGAATGTAAATTAGTATGACCACCATGGGAAAAAATTTGGAGGTTCCTCAACATAACTAAAAGTAGGGCTATCATATGATCCAGCAATCTCACTGCTGGGTATATACCCCAAAGAAAGGAAATCAGTACAGGGAAGAAAAACCTGCATTCCCATGTTTGTTGAAGCACTGTTTACAATAGCTAAGGTTTGGAAGCAAACTAAGTGTCCATCAACAGATGAATGGATAAATAAATGTGGTACTTATACATAATGGAGTACTATTCAGCCATAAAAGAATGAGATTCTGTTATTTGCAACAACATGGATGGACTGGAGGTCATTACATTGAGTGAAATTAGCCAGGCACAGAAAGACAAACACCACACTTTGTCGCTTTTTTGTGGGAATCTAAAAATCCAAACAATCGAACTCATGGAAATAGAAAATAAAAGTATAGTTACCAGAGACTGGGAAGGGTAGTGGGGAAGGGGAGGTGGGGATGGTAGTGGGTATAAAGCGAAAAGTTAGAAAGAATATCTAAAACCTACTATTTGAAAGCAGGGGCACCACAGTCAATAACAATTTAGTTACACATTTAAAAATAACTAAAAGACTATAACTGGATTGTTTGTAACACAAAAGATAAATGCTTGATGGGATGGATGTCCAATTTTCCATGATGTGATTATTTCATATTACATGCCTGTATCCCATACAAAAATAGCTCATGTATCCCATAAATATATACACATACTATGTACCTACAAAAATAAAATAAAAGTAAAAAAAAAAAGAAGTTAATTAAAATCTAGGGGATAATGAAAAATCTTTCCCTTATATTTCCATCAAGTTCTCATTTAGTTCATACAGGGTTAGCCTCCGTGGATGGCTAGAAAATTATTCTATCATTCTGTTACGGTCAAAGCTAGAAACCCTTTCCTGATTTCATGATAAAAGGAAAATACTGGGTTCTTACTTTTTTCAGATTGGGAAACCTATAAGAAAAATACCTTGATCGTTTTAGTATTGATCGCTCCTTCTTCCACTGCTTGTATGTAATTTTATGCTGAAGGAACAATTTCTCCTTAGGGATGAGGATAGGTAAAGCTGAAGTGAAGGAAGAAGTCGGTATATCATTCTACATAAACTAACAATTAATAGAGGGCTTTTAAGTTTTAGTTGGGTAAATCAGGAGTCAGGAACATTTTCTTTAAAGAGTGAGATAAATATTTTAGGATTTTCAAGTCATATCTTTTTCACAACTATTCAACTCTGCTGTTGAAGCACGAAAGCATCCACTGAAAATATATGTATAAATGCACATGGGTGTATACCAGTAAAACTTTACCAAAGTAGTTGTAACTGGATTTGACCTGTGGGCCACAGTTTGAAGGCTTTACCTAGAACACTGGTTATAGATTTTATCTTTGTGTTCTTCCTTTATCCCATATCCCTGCCTTTCATCCAATAGTGATCACTCTTCAAATTTCTATTTCTAATTTTCATTTAGCTATAAATATGTATTATTTATTTGCTTTTTATAAACATAGTTTATGGCAAACATATATGATAAATAATATGTTTTATTTTCCTTGGTTTTGAGTGTTATAAAATTGTATTGTACTCTTGTAAGAGGTACTATAAAGATATTATAAATTGTGAAAGCATTTTCTAGAGTTGTTGATAATATAAATTAATTAGAAGTACAGATGGTTCCCAACTTATGATGGTTCTGCTTACAATTTTTTGACTTTATAATAGGTTTATTGAGACATAATCCCATTGTAAGTAGAGGAGCATCTGGACTTATAATGGCCTGACTTACGATTTTTCTACTTTATAATAGGTTTGTTGGGAGTAATACATTTTTGACTTATAATATTTTCAACTTACCATGGATTTACAGGGACATAACCCTATTGTAAGTCAAGGGGCATCTGTAATAGCTTGCCTATGTCTTTGTATTTGGTTTCCATCTATTATGTACTTCGACTTAGTTTTAATCCATTAAGAAAGATGGAATAAATTTTTAATAAGTATATTGGAAAGATCAAAATTACGGTATAATGAGATGATCGGTAAAGCATAGACCAAGCTCATCTCAAAACAGGATCAATTGTACGGAAAAGTTCATCAATAATTAGGTAGACATGCAAAGTTTTGATTCTTTTCATGCTCCCATTTTATCTCAGTCATAAGTCAGGTCTTCTTTAACCATTTCATTTCTGTGTAATGATTAGTAGATGAAGCATCAATTTAAAGAGTGGTTTATTACTACAATAACTTGAAAGAATTAAAATCAACTCCAGAGCTGAGAAGCTTACTGAAATTCAATTCACTCATAAGATACTCATACATCGAATCAGTTAAAAAAGGTAGAATCTAAAGGATGGAGTATCGGCTCACTATTTTTTGTCTCTAGAAATTATTTAGCTTTTCCTCCTTCACTCCTCCTCCCCAATTCCCAAGCTGAGAGTGCCTGAGTTTAGTACCTAATCAAGCTCATGGGTAGCAGCTGAGGCCATTGAAGTTGCTTTTTTTGGAAAATTGAAAATTCAGAAACAATATAAAACTGAAAACAAGACCATAAAACTACTCAATGCATTTATTGTCAAGTATAAAATATAATTTCTACTTAGTTATAACTAACTGCAAAGGGCCATACTACCAATGGCCAAATGTTAGGCCTCACAACAGTGAAAACTTATAAATCAAGTGTAATTGGTATAAAAAATACTGAACCACAATGGAGTGCTAACACTCCCTGAATGACAACTTTAAATAACTTCTCTAAATTGGCTTGTTGCCATAGGGTTAATAACAGCTCCATAACTATGGATGGGTAATTTTACAGCCTTTCCACATTCTGTCTGCAGCATTTAATGTGATTTCTGTTTTAGCGCTCTGATCTCCTGGCTGTGAATAAGTAATGTGAATGCATAAATAGATTTTAACAAAAGTATAAAATAGCATGTGGCAAATTGGAAGATTCATCGGGGAAGGGTTGGAGGGTCATGCAGATTGTTAATGGTTCTAAAAACAATTTTAAGTAAGCTAATTCATTTTTTAACTTGTTTTCCAAAAGAGCTCAGTGTCTAATAATTTCTCAAAGTTCTTTTTTCTTTCTAAAATATTAGATTTAAAAGAAGACAGATAATTCACCTCACTGTGTTTAGCTCTGAAATATTTTCAGGCTAACTCAGAAGACAAAGACATTTTGATAGTGTTCTTTAGGAAAGATTTATGTTTTCCTTTCTTTTCTTCTTCCTTTTCACCAAGAATAGAATCAATTATGTCTGTCATGTGACTTTAGGATATGTAAAAAGCACTCTTGGCAATAAAAATTCCTTCTTCATCAGCTCACCAATCATTGACATTCTATACTTAGAAATTCCTTTAATTTTAGACTTCTAGTGCCCTGGGAATGGAAACATTAAACCATCATTTATACCAATGAGTAATTAGTTTATCTTATTATGTGAGTTGGTTTTTATAGCACCATCATGGTTAATTTGTATTGAGTTATTTTACATGTTCTAGATACTTCATTTCATCCTCACTTTAATAATATTCTAATTTTTTATTCCCATTTATACAGGTAAAAAAACTTAGGCTCAGAGTGGTAAGCAGCCTTGTCTAATGTCACAGAACTAATAAGGAACAAAGCCGAAGCTCCAATTCAGGTCTCTAATTCCCGCGTTTGTTCTTAAATACTACATATGATGTTAGGAAAGGAGACAAAAAGCATTGGTAGTGAAGAAGGCATAAAATGGGGTGAAGGTCAGGAAAGGACAATGAGGACAGTGGAAGAAGGTCTTGACTTCGTGTTGTTTGCGTTTGTTTTTTTCCTTATTTTTGGCAAGGCTGAACCAGGAGTAGGCATAGAATGATTCCTCAGTTATTATAGATAGCACAGAGTTATTTTTTATTTTTTATTTTTTGAGTCGTAGTCTTACTCTGTCCCCAGGCTGGAGTGCAGTGGTGCAATCTCAGCATAATGCAATCTCCATCTCTCGGCTTCAAGTGATTCTCCTGCCTCAGCCTCCTGAGTAGCTGGGATTACAGTGGCAGCACAGAGTTTTTAAACTGTAAATTATAACGTATTCATAGGTCATGCAGTCAATTTAGTGGATTATGAGTAGCATTTCAGAGGAACTGACACAACACTAGGATATTGTTAAAATATGTCTTAACCTATATTGTGGGAGCTAAACAATCTTAAGAACCAATGATCAGAAAATAAGGATTTCCCAAGATATTTGCTCACAGCAATGCAATAACACATGTACAGTAGTGAATATTGGGGTGGTCTTCTCGACATCCACTCCACTCATGTCCCACTACGGAGTGTGCAGTTTGGGGATTTATCATAGCTCCACGGCAGAAAATGATTAATTAAAGCAGTTTTTATTATAATTCTCCCTAAAATTTCGATCTTTATTATTTCAAGTTTCCAGGTCTCAGTCAAGCAGCCTGTAAGATTCTCAAAAGGGAGGAGTTATGAGGCCAGCTTGTAAATAAAATAAAATAAAAAGACTAGATGATAGTTGACCGCATCATAAAGATCTGTAGCAAGAACAGATTTGTAGCATATCAGAACTAATGCTGTAGCCACTTGTAATTTGTATGTGAGACAATTAGCGGAAGAGATGTTATAAATGTAGTATCTTGGCTGGAAAGAGATTTCATCTTTTGCTCTCAGATAGCTTTCTGAATTTGAGCATATAATAACAGTAGCCAATTAATATAAATAAGGCCCTGACTCTGTGCCAGGGACTGTTCTAAGAATGTTACCTACATTAGTTATTTAATCACCAGGGCAAGTCTATGGTTTAAGGACTCTTCTTAGTCCCATTTTACAGATGAAGAAATGGGCAGAGAGTGCAGTCATGTGTCCAGAGTTCACAGTAAGCATGAAGAGAAGCAAGGTCCAACACCAGGCTGTTTGGCTCTATAATCTGTGCTCATGAACACAGTGCTATATTGACCATTTTACATTTGGGCCATACTGTATGATTTAATTTTGTATTAGCACAATTGGCATTTCAATGTGAAACAAGGTGAGAAGAAACTGACTCACAGTTGGCAAAGTGTTGAGGTTTTCAACTTGGTTTCAACGTATGGGTGCATTTTTAGAAAAGAACCTTGCTGAGTGCAGTGGCTCATGGCTGTAATCCCAGAACTTTGGGAGGACAAGGCAGGTGGATCACCTGAGGTCAGGAGTTTGAGACCAGCCTGGCCAACATGGTGATAAACCTATCTCTATTAAAAATACAAAAATTAGCTGGGCATGGTGGCATGCACCTGTAATCCCAGCTATTTGGGAGGCTGAGGCAGGAAAATCACTGGAATCTGGCAGGCAGAGGTTGCAGTGAGCTGAGATCATGCCACTGCACTCCAGCCTGGGCAACAGACTGAGACTCTGTCTCAAAAACAAACAAATAAATCAATAAAAAATAAAAGAACCTTATGAAACATGATTCTTTAGGAATTTAAGACAAATATAACATTTTAATTGAAGTAGCACAATTGCCTTTAAATAAATAATTTTATTAATAGAAGAATGGGAAGGATGAAGTGAAAAATATAGACACGGCCAGGCGCGGTGGCTCAAGCCTGTAATCCCAGCACTTTGGGAGGCCGAGGCGGGTGGATCACGAGGTCAAGAGATCGAGACCATCCTGGTCAACATGGTGAAACCCCGTCTCTACTAAAGATACAAAAAAAAAAAAAAAAAAAAATTAGCTGGGCATGGTGGCACGTGCCTGTAATCCCAGCTACTGAGGAGGCTGAGGCAGGAGAATTGCCTGAACCCAGGAGGCGGAGGTTGTGGTGAGCTGAGATCGCGCCATTGCACTCCAGCCTGGGTGATAAGAGCGAAACTCCGTCTCAAAAAAAAAAAAAAAAAAAAAAGAAAAATATAGAGGCATATTCATGTTCAATGGCTGCATATGGAATGTAATAGTCAATATTGATAAAATCTTAACTATTGTCACAGGGTATGAGCAGAAAAGCTGAACAAGTAAATGTGATACAGAATAAAGGAAAGCATTTGTTCCAGGAATTGGACCTATGTAACTAAGATCCTAGTAAAGACGTCTATACAAGGATTCTTGGGGCTGGTTTTGCTCCTGACATCAGGTCCAAAACTATAGGTTACAAATAATTGGGATAAGTTTTTTTTGTTGTGGTTAACTTTTGTTTCATATGCATGCCTCTGAATATTTTAAAGTAAACTGTGTTTCTTTTACTGAGGTTAACAAATTAGCAAAAGGCAACAATACCATTGTAAAAACAATTTGTGGTTAAAGAAAGAATAAGGGAAGAAAATAGAGGCATAGAAACACATAGTGTGGCTAAATTGAGACTGGTCCAGGGATGGATGCAGTGTAGAACAATGAAGAATGGAAAGTGGTGTGGGAGCAGCTTGTGACTGAGGCTGGATAATATGGAAGGAAGATGCCCACAATGAGAGCCTTCTAGTTCTGCAGCGCAGCTTGGTTCCTTGTCCATAACACAGGCCAGGCTTGCTGTGTAGATGGCTATGCTCCCTCTGCTAGAATTGGCAGTGGGTATATAATGATTTCTGTGGGAATAGGAGAGTCTTATCATTCTGCCTTATTTAATTTTTTAGATTAAGTCTAGTAAAATAAATGGAAGTATATGTTATTACTTTCAAGGTGTTTTGTCTCACAGGTGTGAGAATATTAAGAAGATCCAGAAAATCACTATAGGAGTTTTTGGCTTTGCAGCAACACTTATGTATTTCCCTACTGTATATGGAAAGATTATGGGCTCTAAAGTCAAGGTTAAGGCTCAAGTCCTTGCTCCACTTCTAGCCATGCAATCTCCAACTCATTAAATAATAAATTTGCAAGGGAAAACATTAAGATAATGTTAAAAAAATAAGCAAAAGAAAGGCCTAAAGTAGGACTGGGACTTATGTTCTCATGTAACAGTCAAGGTGAAGGTTGTGCTCTGTGAAGGGAGGCAGCTCTGCTTCAGGAGGCCCTCAAGTACCAATCTCTTTCTATCTCATTTCCTCATCTCCTAGTGTAATGTTCTAACTCAAAGATTGAATCTGGCACCACCAATACATTCACCTTGCAGCCTAGGGAAGGAGAATAAGTAGGGGGAAAATAGGCTTCAATGACGTGATCCAGAAGTTGTACTGTTTAATTTTACTTACAAGTCAGTGGCCAGGGATTACTCAAATAGAAATAGAGTCTCTAGCCTGGGTGCCATGTGCACTGCTAAACCTTGACAGTTTATATTAAAACTAAGGAAAATGAAGAAATATTTGGGGAAGCTCAGTCTCTACTACCATTAAGAAAATAAATACATACCCAATTAGTATCAGTTTCAATTTAACCTAAAATCCTATTTCAGAGGGTAACTCTGAGGAATATATGAGAACACATATACAGGCTTATTTTATTGTTCTTTGCTTCATTTTGCCTCACAGTCTTTGCGTGTTTTACAAATGGAAGGTTTGTGGCAACTCTGCATTGAGCAAGTCTGTCAGCACCACATTTTCCACAGCATGTGTTCACTTTGTGACAGTATGCCATATTTTGGTAATTCTTATAGTAACTGAAATTGAAGATCAGGTTCACGGTGATGGAAAAAATATCCATGGTAATAATCAAGAACCACTTAGGACTTTTTATATGCCAGACACTGTGCTAAGCACGATCTGTGCATTAACTTATTGAAATAGATGTTATTATCTTCATTGTATCAATGAGAAAATTTAAGTTTAGGGAAGATAAGTATAAGTTAGACACTTTAGGAAACACTTTGTTAGCAAGGTCAGGATTTGAACGCATGTTATTTACTACCTTGATTTATAAATATGATGTGCTAAGATTTTTTTTCCAGTCACATGATTACTGAATCCCATTCAGAATCAATAGTCAAATAATAGCTTACATAGTTCTCAAGACAGACCCTTTTGGAAAAAGTTTATGTTGTAGCAACCACTATGAAAGATGAAGTCAAATTCTTTGTGAGACCAGTAGATAGTTTTCTGAAACAAAGGTAAAAATGCAACAAAAGGGTAATTCACTGGGTCTTTTCTCTGCTTCAAGGGGTGGGAGGATGGGTGGGTGAATAGGGAGAATAGAGCCAAAAAGCAAGTATATGCTGGTACAAGATTTTATATAAATTAGGGGTAATACAATTTTTGTTAAGAGAATTTTTTTGTTACATATCTTTAATAATGGCTTTTTCCAAATTCTAAGTGTTTTTAAGCTTTGTAGTTTAGTAAAACCAGTGATCTTCATTTAATTGGTAGCTGTGGTTATGAAATTTGAAAATAATTAATGTAATCAATAGACGTCATTATGATATATATGCAAGTGGAAGGCTTTTGTCTCATTTGCAATTTGCAGGAGAAATTGATGAAGAAAATATTGCAGCTGTTTCATGAAATGGACACAATAGTATTATAAATGATAGATATACATAAAAGGTTGAATCATTAGACTGTAATTCTAGGAATCAGTTACTCAAAGTATACAATTTGACTTCAGGAAAATATTTCGCAAGTGGTTATAAATCAGATTTGAAATGTTAGGTTGGCTGGACTAGATTAGGCTTAGGAAGGGAAGTTTGATGTTATGTCATTTTATTGACATCATTGCCTTAGTCAGGAATGTGGGAAGTTTACTGATTTGTTTCTCTGGTGATGTAGAAAAATAAAATATTTGAATATATGCACTTTCTACGTATTTCTTTTAAAGCATGCTTCATCATATGTATTTCTATAAGAATATGTATCACTGAATGTATCCTAATAAAATCCTGCAGCAGTCTACTAAATGAAATTGAAGGTCAGGTTAATGATGATGGAAAAAATATCTGTGGTAATAATTAACACCTACTGGGGACTTTTTATAAAAAATGCTTTTTGTTTTTTTTATAAAACTGCTGTCAGCAGCAAAGATGAACTTATAGCACCAGTAGTGATGCTCTTTTCTTTTGGTGAACTCACCTCCTGCTCTAAACAGTAACTGTACTGTCAGGAGTCAGAAATGCCATATTAGATGAGAGTGTGCATGAGATGCCAATATCACCAGTAGAGAAATGGGAACAAAAAAAATCAATAAATAGTAGTTGGAATCCCAACAGTGCTGTGTGATCTTAATGTTTAAATTTTTTGTTTCTTTTTTGGCTAGTTTTCTTTTTAAATTTATTTAGCATGCATAAGATCTTGACACTTTGAAAAATAGATGACACAAGGAGGGGTGGTAGTAAAGCGTAGTCTTCAAAGAATAGAGGGGTGTGTGTGTGTGTGTGTGTGTGTGTGTGTGTGTGTGTGTGTGTGTGTGTGTGTGTGTGTGTGTATTTTATGGGGAGCTAGAGTAATAGTTGGAAATGGCAAGGGAAAATGATGATGCCTAACTTCTTTCTAGCTCCTGAGGTCTGTGGAGCTGTGAGAAGAAAAAAAACCTGCTTTACTTCCAGCACAGATAAGAAACAGTGTCATTAGGAGATAGGTTTTTCTTTGGCAAAAAAGCTGAAAAAATACTAAGAAAAAGGCTGAAGTTACAGGATATGTATGTATACATATGTATATATAGACAGTTAATGTGATCAGATGGCCTTTGATAAAAATTATGCTAGTTTATTTGCTCACCAGAAGAGTGTCTATTTCCTCACTTTGTCACTCACTATAGGCATTTTGAATCTTTTTTATTCTTTTCCAATATGGTAGATGAAACATACCAGCTTGATGTTTTAAATTTCATTAATTTGGTTAGTGAGATTCAATGCCCTTTTAAATGGCTATCAACATTTTAAGTTCTTAATATATGAGTTAAATACTTATTTTTGTAATAGTAGTTTAAACAAAGTAAAATTATTGAATTTGTTTACCATCCTTTTAAATTGTTGATTTTAAAGTTATCTGTTGCTTCATCATAATTTTATTAAATTATTAACTCCTTAGAGAGATTATATATCTTATTAAGTTATGTAACCTTATATAATAATATATAATAGCTTTATATAATAATAATATAGAATTGCTTTAGTGAAGTCCTTAATAGTGTGTTATTTGGTTCAAAGACTCAACATTTATATTAAATTTAAAAAATAAGCAAAGATCTGATGTTAAACCAAAACAAAAGTCATTGGAAATAACCAAATATTTAGTGAAATATGTTGCATGTTGTGCTGTTTTAAACTGGATCCCCTGAACAGGTTTATGGCATTCATATTTGCTTTACTTTCCAGAAATGTGTCTCACAGAAACACTAAAGAAATCCTGATTTTTGTCTTTACAGTTACAATATAAAATGCTTATTTGGTTTTATAGCTTTTCCCACTGAGATGGTATCAATATTTTGTTTTATTGAGGCACTTTTATTGTTTAGGACAAAATATTCATTTTTGACAAAGCACTTTATTAAAACTTGAAACTTAAGAACCCAGGTTCCCATGTCTCCTGCAAACCCACCCACTGTATTTTTCAGTTTAGTGATTTGTGAATAGGCTCAGAGAGTCAGTTATAGTTTTTATCAGGCTGGAATTCATGAAGCCGACTGGAAAAATAAATATTGGTGACAACTTTTTACCTGGCAGCCAGAGGGAAGGTTCATAATTCTGATCTGTGGTCTTCACTCTGAAATGCTTTATGTATCTAATAAAATGGAACCTTGTTTCTACCCATTCAAATTCCCTTTAAAATGACTTTACCTGATATTTCTTTGCAACAATCTAAGATTTATCTTGCTAATTTTTCTTTTTTTTCTTAAAAGTTTGTATTAGAGTATTATCTTTTGGTTTTGCCTTTATGTAGCATTTAAGTCCCAATTAATATGCTTTTTTGATGTTAAGTAAAATATATACAGTATGAACAATAGAAAAAAGTACAAAAAGCTATAATAAATTATTCTCTACTGATATATCAACTAGATGATATAGCATAAATTAGATATTTCATGATTTAAAAAACATGTTTATACTTCTTCACATAGCATTCTCTTTTCCTTTTGTGCTTCCCAGAAAATGTTTCTAAGTAACAGAATAATTTGAAAACTGTTTAGTTTCTCCCAAATTCTTTCTCTCACATCATGGATTAGGAATTAAAGTTTTAAATACTTACAAATAAAATATTTCTAAATATGTGCCAGTACCCTTCACCATTAACTTTTGTCATTCATTCATTCATTAAACACATTCTGGCATATAGTGTGTGTCAAATAATGTAGATATGCAAATATGTAGACAGCTGCATAGGGTGTCCAGCATCTAGTTGGGGAGAGGACAGTGCAACGTAGTGTGATAGGTATTCTGAGGGAGGTGAGCCTGGAATGCTATGGAAACACTTGGGAAAATCATCCAGTCTCTATTAGGGCAAGTGGCTTAGGAAGGGCATCCTGAAAGAGACCATGTGATTTGAATCTTGTCATTACAGGGAGGAGTTAATCAGGTAATCAGGTAAATGGAATGGATCTGGGGATAGTGAGTGTTGGTCGTGAAAGAAGAGTCTAGAGCAAAGCTCCAGAGGTGGAAGAAAAATCAGACTCCTTTTCCAAAAAGAATTTGGCAAGGTAAGAGAACAGGGTTGAGGGGGAAAGTGAAGAAAGGTGATTCATAAGAGAGAAGAAGACCTAAATCATGAAAGGTCTTGTTTGTTATGCTGAGGAGTGTGACATTTAAGGTCAAAGAAATAGGGGAGTGACATAAACAATTTATGTTTTCTTAAGGTCCATTTATAATAGAAGAATTTATAGCAACTGAGATAAATAGATTTAATTATTTGAACATTAAAAGGCTTCAGGTCCAAAATAAAAGAGACTAAAATTAAGAAGCAAGCTAAACTGGGACAACCATTTATAATAAATGTAACAAAGGTTAATAGTTTTAGTATTTAAAGATTCAATTCAATTCAAATTGAGAACAACAGCACTGAGGAGATCCTCATAGATAACAGAGTCAGATAGTAACAGATAATTAGGAAATAAATTAGGTTAAGAAAATTATTAGTATGCAAATTTAAATAATGGGGAGGTCTCATTTTTTGCTTGTCAGATTAGGAGATTTTTGAAAAAGAATTATAGTCAGACCTAATGCTGACAACAGTATAGAATAAAAGATTTGTGTGCATTGCTGATGGGAACATAAATTAATAAAATCTTTGTAGATACAATTGTGTATTGAATTTGCAAATTGCCCATATTCCGTGACCTAGAAACCTCCAATCTTGAAATTTTAGCTAAGGAAATATTCTGAAGCATATAATAAGATAGTCCTTCTTGGGCTATTTTGGTGTTTAAATGAGATAATTCATTCAATATTTATCATGTGTACTATATATGTACTATATATCCTGGTACATATAAACACAAAAGGAATGTTGTTGTTATTATCATATTATGAAACAAATCTGGGCCATAAAACATGTACAGAATCACGGCTAGTAGCAATCATGTAAATTGTGTTACAGAGAATAATAAGTTTAATTTGATTTGCTATGTTATTTTAAAACTTCTCTCAGGAAATAATTTGACAATCATGACATAACCCACATCTTGAGGTATTTTGTGTCTAGAAGAACTCTTTTATCATATAAATAATGTCGTATTTGATCATTATCAAGAGTGATAAAAGTTTAAAAGGAAACTTGAAAAAATAATAAATCCAGTATAGTATTTAACAAGAGAAAGGAGAATGGTACAGTAGACACTTGGACAAATATGTGCTGTTATCTGAAATTATCTTAAAGTGGCAGAATTAAGGTAAGACTCGTGGCAATTTTTCTTATGGTCGGGAGGTTGTAACCTAGCTGGAAGCAGGGGAGTAGAAAGCAAAATTATAACGGAGTGATAGATAATGGCTTAAATTGCATTTTTGGACACTGCATGTAGTCCAAAATTTGAGACAAGTCTTTTTCTATTTGAAATAAATTTCTTGAGCTTAGAATTTTATAACGAATCAGACTAACTCAAATTACCCAGCAAATGGCAATTGACATTTGGTAAAATATACACAGTTGCAAGTTTCAGTGTTCAAGGCTAATTTTACTTTTGAAATGCATTTGTCATAAAGAACTGTGATGTGCACAGCATGTTACGTTCAATAAAGTGGAAGAGAGAAATTGAAGCGTTAGATTGGCTCCCACCTATGCACTTACCAGAAATGAATACACCTGCCTCATTTGTTAGAATTTAATCACTGCCAACCATGGAGTTATTTTGAACTCAAAATGCACCCAGGACAGAGTGGGAGAAGTAAGAGGGGAAGAAATTGTTGGTTTTCTGGGTCCCCTTCATTCACTCCCTTTCTCTGTTTCCGTTTCCTTTCTTCTCCTCCTCCTTTTCTCCCTCCCTCCTTCCTTCTTTTCCTTCCTTTTTACTTTCTTTCAATATCTCAACATTTCAATTTCAATTCTTGGCTTAGCTGACCTGACTGAATTAGTCTTTGCACAGCTTGGGAGCTGGGAATAGTTATGGGTTTTTCTATGGATGTATGAAAGATGTCTTGATGCCAAGACATCATTATTCTTGTGAAGTGTGCATAAGCGAGTGAGATAGTCCTATTTGATTCCCAGTTATACAGCTTATTAGTTGCGTGATATTGTAGAAGTCACTGAACTTCACTGAATGTCAGTTTTCTTAGTTATAAAATGGGTTTCATATGATCCAGTTTGCAAGGCTGAAGTACAGCTTTGGACATATAGTAAATGTACAATATTTGGTGTCAATTATTGTGCCCCTCCATCCTGACAAACAAAAAACCTCTTGGTTTTCATGAGAGATGATTCACTGCATAGGTTACAGTGCTTATCAACCTTTCTTGCCACCACGGTTTACAGCTCCGATAACCGTCAGAGAAACTCACTCTTAAGGTGTAAATGTAATTTCTGCAATTTCTACCTTTGTCTACCAATCTTTTATCTCCCATTTAAGAAAACATATCAGAATGCAAGAAAAGTATCATTGTGATGCTCTAGAAATAATCTTGAATGTAATCCAATTTATTTTTAGGAAGGTCAGTAAATTTTTGTGTATTATTATTAAAATTGCTTATGACTTATCACACAACTGACCATTGGTGACTCACAGATCTATTGGAAGAAACGTTGGTTGAGAAGTGCTTGACTTGAGGATGTCTTCTGATCCTTGCTGGTGTATTTTTCCATAAAAATAATATGCCAAGTGCCTCTGGTTGAAAAGGAAAACAGCAAAAGTTTTGAGATTAGATTTATTGAGGAATAACTAAAGGCATGGAATGAGCTTCCGTAGTTTAAAGACAGTAGATAAGAGAATTAACAGGGATAATAAAATTAAAAAATTTGGAACATACATTAAAATGCCAGTCTTTCCGCTCTCTATCCCATGGTTATTTATAAGAGAGAGAGGCTGGGCGCGGTGGCTCACGCCTGTAATCCCAGCACTTTGGGAGGCCGAGGCGGGTGGATCACGAGGTCAAGAGATCGAGACCATCCTGGTCAACATGGTGAAACCCTGTCTCTACTAAAAATACAAAAAAATTAGCTGGGCATGGTGGCGCGTGCCTGTAATCCCAGCTACTCAGGAGGCTGAGGCAGGAGAATTGCCCGAACCCAGGAGGTGGAGGTTATGGTGAGCCGAGATTGCACCATTGCACTCCAGCCTGGGTAACAAGAGCGAAACTCTGTCTCAAAAAAAAAAAAAAAAAAAAAAAGAAGAAGAAGAGAGAGAAAGGGAGAGTGGAAAGAATGAGAAGACTTGATCTTATTATATCTGTTATTTAAAAAAATTTGTAAGTATAAAAATTCCAAAAACGTCCTTATTAATTTTATTCACCTTTCCAACAAGATGTTTTCAATTATATGTAAAAAAAAAAAACACCAACTGAAGTTATCTTATTAAAAATGAGTGTCATCTTGATCTATCTCTTACAGATAGAGAGAAAACAATTTATTTATAGCCTGCTTATTGCTGTCATAATGAATTAATAGATTGTGCCTGGGACAAGTCCCTGAATCTCATTGTCTTATTTTTTCCTCTACTAGTGAAGAGACAAATCAGTTGGTATAAGGTAGCTTGCTGTAATATTCTATGTTTTTATGAAAACAAATGTTCAGAAAGGCATCCTGCAATTGCACAACCATCTAATTTACAAATAAATGTCCACAATTTCCTGCAGAGACAGAAAGTCCATGTGGTAGAGTAAAGGAGCAGTGGAATGGCTTTGTCATCTACTCATTGGGACAAGTTATTTAAACTCTCAGTAATTTAGACTTTCCTTGTCTAGTTCTCAAGGTATTCATGAGAGTTGAAAGAGATGAAGCAGGTGAAAATGCTTTTTAAATCATAAAACTATATAATTGTAACTTAATATTATTAGACGAAATAGAGCAATGCAATAATTATAAGTCCCAAGAATTAATCAAATAACAAGGATAGCGACAACAGTATTTCTGTCATCTAGTTTTAACTTGAAATGAGCAATAGACACTTCTTCATTAATAAGAGATATGTCATTATTTTTAGGCTTACTGTTTGCTTATGCAACTAAGAAGTTTGCTGCAAGAATTTAATATGGATGATAGCAAAAAATCCTACAGTAAGAATTTTTACAATTAGAATATTATTATTATATAATACACTTTTCAAAATTATGCATTTATTAGTTACACATGGAGTGTTATATTACCCTTTCATACAAAACATGCTACTTACTAACTCATCGTCTGAAGATTGTGCTGACAAAGCCTGCCTTCCTGCCTTCTTCCCTCCCTCTCTTACCCTTCCTTCCTTCCTCCCTCCCTTCCTCCCTCTTCTCTTCCTTCTCCCTCTCTCTGTCTCCTTGCCCATGCTTCTGTTTCTTAGACATCACAGAAAGATCTTTTATTGTCCATTTTATTTTCTCTCCAGAGCCACTCTCTTGGTAGATTATCTCATCTAAAGTCATGATTTTGGGCAGGATGCAGTGGCTAATGCCTGTAATCCCAGCATTTTGGGAGGCTGAGGTCAGGAGTTCGAGACCAGCATGGTCAACATGGTGAAACCCCGTCTCTACTAAAAATACAAAAATTATCTGGGCGTAGTGGTGTGTGCCTATAATCCCAGCTACTCTTGAGGCTGAGGCAGTAGGATTACCTGGTCCTGGGAGGTGAAGGCTTCAGTGAGCCAAGATTGTACCATTGCACTGAAGCCTGGACTGCAGAGTGAGACTCTCTAAAAAAGTACAATATATATAAAGATAGATATAAAATAAAGTCACGACTTTGACAGTCAATGATGTGCAGACAGTTTTCACTTCTATATGCCCAGTGCCGATCTCTTTTCCAAGTTCCATTACCATATTTAAAATTACTTGGTTACATTTAACTATACTGAATACTAACTTAAACTCGAAGTCCTTGTATTATTTCCTCCTAGACCTGTTCTTCTTTTTCTGCTTCCTAATTCTGCTAGTGGTTACTAACCTCCCTACACAGAGACTCCAAACATTGATGTCGTCTCTCATGTTCTCTTCACCCAATTAAACATGTCCTCAACATTTTAATATTTATTTTCTCTTCTCCATTTCTAGAATTATTATTTAATTAGACCTTACCTCTTACCTGTGCTATTGGGAAACATAACTAGTTTATCTACACACACTTCTCTAACACTGTTGTCAGATAAATCCTAGAAACTTAGAATCATAGATATCGGCATTAGAACAGATTTAAAGTAATCTGGTTTAATTAATTGGATGCTCCTTAATCTTTCTATATCCCAAGCCAAATCTATGCTTGAAGAACTGTACTGCTGGCCTTAATCTTGAAAAAATAATGTATTTTAGGCCAAGGATGATGGCTCATGTTTGTAATCCCAGCATTTTGGGAGGCCAAGGAGGGTGGATTACCTGAGGTCAGGAGTTCAAGACCAACCTGGTCAACATGGTGAAACCCCATTTCTTCTAAAAATACAAAAAAAAAAAAAAAAAAAAAAAGCCAGCCATGGTGGCAGACGCCTGTAGTCCCAGCTACTCAGGAGGTTGAGGCAGGAGAATCCCTTGACCCCGGGAGGCAGAGGTTACAGTGAGCCGAGATTGGCAGAGATCCTGCCATTGCACTTCAGTCCAGGTGACAGAGTGAGACACCCTTTCAACAAAACAAAACAAAACACATTTTAAAGTATGTGTTCATCTACTTATTTCTCCTTTTCTTCTTCCTCTATCTTCTTTAGGCTAAAATCCTTCTCCTGCTTTTGTCTTAAATCCATCTTGTGTGGCCATACAGAAATTAAATCCCTCTTCCGTAGGTCAGGATTTCAAGATTTGTAGGCAGTTATTCTGTCAAAGTATAAATGCTCTCCCCTGGGGGAGGCTTTACAAACTGTCAGAAGTACTGTTAATTTTGATTATGCTGGTTGCAAACTTCTGTATAAAGAAGATAGTGCATTTTGGCAGCCATCTTTGAAATCAAACTGTTCTACATGTTTAAATTTCTTTTCCTTTTTTTCTTCTTGTTGTTGTTTTGAGTAAGGGAGGAAAAGGCAGAACTTTAAGACCAGGAACTTCCAAACATGCATTATAAACTCATATACATCTGAAGGGATTCAAAATTACAATTTGAAAAATATTTGTCTTTTTGCTAGTAGTCTAGTAATGCTTTATTTCATAATTAATTAAAGTATGTTAAACAATTCCAAAAAAACCCCCCAGAAGTTTACATCATCTATATATAATTTGGTTAGGTAGCCTTTCTCAAATTCATGCTCCACAAAACACATCTGATCAATTTATCTATCTATCTATCTATCTATCTATCTATCTATCTATCTATCCATCCATCCATTCATCTTCATCACAAGGCAGTCTTTATTCTTTATATATTACACTGAATGGTAGAAAAATACAGCAGAAAAATTTTTCGTTTAATACTGACTACAGTTCTCCAAATTTAATTTAATTTTAGACTTTAGTTAAACTAAAGTCTAAAATTAAGTCTAAGTCTAAGTTAGCAAATATGTGTAGCTTTTTTTGGGTAGCTCCCTAGATCATAAATATTCTGGATCTCATATTTCCTTTTATCAGAAAAATATCAAATAATTACAATATAAAATTGACTAAATAGAAGAACTTTTATGTCCAAGTGATTTGCTTTTCATTTTTCTTTAATAAAGGTTAACTGTGTTCTTAAGTGGAAAGTGAAATTTCTGATTACATATTTCTTTTTTTCTAGGCAGAACATTCTTTATTTCTTCAACCATTATTCATGCTATATAGTTTCAAGAGCTTTCATTGCTCTGATTATTTTCCCCTGAGAAAGACTCCTTTTATTTATAACCCTTGCAGCAGAGGCTGTGGTGCCCCACCATCTCCCTTAGGCACTTTAGTTCCCACTCATAACTGCTGTCCCACGGCAAGCAAGCACTTGCAATGCCCAGCTAAGGTCTTCCTGTGTCTGGTATTACCTGAGTCACCTTCCATATCATCTACTTTCACTCAGATCTTAGTCTCATGGCTTGCTTCTGGGGAAACCCAACCTTAATCACCCCTTTTAAAATATCCTGCTGTATACTTTGCACACAAACATAAAATCATTCCTTGAAGCTTAGGAGGCAGGCAATATGAAACTATCAAAGGTTTTTTGGTAAGCTATGTTAAGATTTTGGTTTTAACTTAACTCTAAAGATAAGGGGAAATCACTGAGAAGTTTATAATGAAAGGCCGGATCAGATGTGCTTTGTGAAAGGTGAATTCGAGGAAGGCAAGATTTGAAGGGGATGTTCACTTAGGATTTTGTTCATCTAGGAAAAAAAAAAAAAAAAAAAAAATCATGGCCACCTGTAATGACAACACCAAATAGTAGCCTCATGGGGAAAAAGGTGTTGTTTTGAGAGAAACAACAGAGTTTACAGAGTAGAATTGGCAGAATTTGGCTACTGGTATTAATTGGCTATGGAAGATGAGGGATTAACTGGGTAAATGTCAGTGCCATTTTTGTTTTTGAGGGAGAAGAAAGCTTAGGGAATAGGAAGAGAAGCTTTTTCCTTTTCACATTTTGTTTATGTTTGAGATATTTGTGTAAGCCTGAAGAAGTACATGCTGTTTTAGAGTAAATGCAAATAAAATATGTTTATGAAGCTGATCTATAGCATTCATTTCACTTGTGCAGAAGTGTCTTCCACTTTCTCTGCATAGCATCTTTCATCTGTGTCGTTTTCATATTAGTTGTCTTTGAATTTTTGTTACTAAAAATTATATCATGTTGTAATCATTTAGAATAAACCATTTACATATCAATAGACAATGCTGGCATCTCCAAGTATAATGTTTGTATCTGTAAGACATTTGAAATCAATAACATAATTACATTGTGTATGAGTGTAAAAGGATTACGTGTATTCAGAATATTTTAAAAAATAACTCTAGACTTGAAGAATAAAACATAGTTAAGACTTTAAAACTCTCCTTGGCCCTCTGCAAAGCTCAAATAATGTGGAAAGCCCTATTTAATATAAATAAAAATTAATTTATGAAATAATTTTGTTTTTTTTTTTAGCATGTGTTCATTAAATTGCTCAGTGCTGTTTAATGAACAAAACAGATGAAGTCCCTTTCCTTCATGGAACTTATATTCTAATGAAAATAGGGAGAGAAGAGAGAGAGGCAAAGGAAAATAAAAACAATAGATGAATACATTATTTACTATGATAGGTGCTGGCAAATTCTCTAAAAAATGCTAGATCAGAGGAAGGGGAAGGAGAGGAAGAGGGGGTGTAGCATCAAGGCAGACCTCTGTGAAAGTGAGATTTGAGCAAATATTTGTGGGAAGTGAGGGAGTAGTCAAGATATTTATAGGAAAAATGTTTCTATAGAGAGATCAGCTAGAATAAGGGTCCCAAAATGAGAGCAGACCTGAGATAGTGCAGCTACAGCAAAGAGACAGACCAGTGGGCTGGGACACAGTGAGCCAGAGAGGCACCAGGGGTTCAGCAGTGTAGGGTCTCGGAGGGTATTGTAGGAACTTTAGCTCTTACTGTGAATGAGATAGGAAGCAGTAAAAGGCTAAGGGCAGAGTGGAAACATTTTCTGTCATATTTTTAAAGGATCATTCAGGCATCTGTACTGAGAATAGACTAGAATGAAGTGTGGATGCACAGAGAACATTTAAGAGGCTTTTAAAACTGTCCAGGTGACAGATAAAGGGGGCTTAGATCAGCATAGCACTGGCTAGAGAGGTGAGAAATAGTCGAACTTTTAATATGTTTTGAAGTAGAGCCAAAAGCATTTGCTAGTGCTTGGTTGTGGAATGTGAGAAACAGAAGAGTCAAAAGTGGCTTTGAGGTTCTTGGCCTGAGCAAGTAGTAGGGTGACTGACTAGCTTTTTACTAAAGAGAAAATACTATAGAACAACAGGTTTGGGGAGTGGGCTGAGAGTTGAGTTCAATTTTTAGCATATTAAATTTAGCTACTTATTAGATAGTCAGGTGGTTAAAAAAATAAAATAATGCTGGGAGGATCTGAATATGACTAATTTATCCAAACGTGCATTTTTCTCATGTATTCTCTTTTTTGCACCAGATAAATGACTGTCTATTTATAGCTGGGGGATCAAGGCATTATCATTATAAGCCTGAACTTGTGTGGGTATGTCTTGTGTGTTGGTGAGACTAGATGTGCTGAAAGGTAATTTACAAAAGAGATATTAAAGGACTGCATGAAAAATAAATCCATTTTAAGAAAATAGGCAAAGAAAACGAGCTTGGTCTAATAGTGTAGCTTTAGTTGTCAAATCAGAGGGCTAATTCTGGCCACAGCGTGGTGTCCATTTCTCAGATTTGTCCAAGGCCCAGCTCCTTCTCTTCCTACTTGTTTCCATGATAGGCTTAGTTTTGGATATTATGCGAGAGAAGTTATGAGCACAAAGTGAAAGAATTACTGCCAGTAAAATTTCTATACTACATCAGGACAAAGAGATTATTGCATTGGTTCATTTCTGGCAGATTGTTGCAGATGAATAAGGGGATTCATCTCTCCCCACATTGATATAGAACACTGAGTAGATTTGAATACCTTGGTATTGAATATACTTGGTATTCAGTATATTAGCAGCACCAGAAAAGGCTGTGATGCAAGAAAAGCCAGGATTGTTAAGTGTGGGGGACCTGGGAATTGCGATATGGTGGTACCCAGTGGAAGTGATAGCAAGGCCGAGGAAAGATTGTGGTGCCTAGTTATAAGATGAATGTAGAAACTGCATGTTTATGTCTTCCCAAAATTAATATATTAAAATCTTAACTCTTCATCTGATACTAGGAGGTGGAGTGTTTGGGAGGTATTTAGGTCATGGTATTAAGGTGGAGCCCTTGTGAATGGAATTAGTGCCTTTATGAGAAGACACATGAGAGAGATTGTCTTTCTCTTTCTTGAGAGAACAGAGAAGATAGCCATCTATAAACCGTGAAGAGGGCCTTCACCAAGAAGTTGACCATGCTGGCACCCTGATCTTGGATTTCCAGCCTTCAGAACTGTGGGAAATAAATTTTTGTTGTTTAAGTCTCCAAGTTTATGGCAACCAGGACAGATTAAGAGTAGATCCCTAGATCTTCATGAAATTTCCCACTGGGGACTCAGAGCAGTTCTCTCTCTCTCTCTCTCTCTCTCTCTCTCTCTGTGTGTGTGTGTGTGTACCACACATACTATTGAGTCCATAATATTAGGTGGATTTGAGAATCAGAAAAGTATAAACTTTTATTATCAAAGTGATTTGATTTTGGCCTCAGTCTGGGGTGGACTAAAAGAGTGGGGTTCAAATGTATCACTTTTTTTTTTTTTTAAAAAAAGGACTACATTTTTGATCATGTTCCTTATTTAGCATAGCATGCTACTGAAACAAAAATTATCAGTCCCATGTCTTAATGGGGTCATTGGGAGCATGTGATTAGGAGAGAAATATTTATTGGATCTACTCTGTATGAGACACTATTATAGATCTGTATGCAAACTATTTCATGATACGAGCTACAATTTTCTCATTGAGGGCTGGATATGGAAAGAAGCTCTTTATTATAAAGATTATGATAGAAACTTTTACGAACTAATGTCTCAGGCCTATTAAATTTGTTTTAGGTTTACAAATAAGGAAACTGAGACTCAGGTAGGTTGAGAAACTTGCCCACAATTACATAGCTAGCTGCAACGTGACTATTCTAATCTAGGCCTCCATGACTTTAAAGTCTACTTTCTTCACACTTGCTAAGAAGCTATTGATTTATAATGTTATATAGCAAGGTATCCCAGAATTCAGAGTTTTTTTATTACAAATATATATATATATTTGTTCTCATTCTGTAGTCCATGGGTCTGCTAAGAGAGTGCTGTTTCAGGCTGTAGGTCAGCAGGGTTAGATTCCAGCTTTGGGATGGGTTCATGTCTGTTCATGTATCTCATTTCGGGTGCGAGAGGAGTGTACTTTTGTCATGGCCACCAGCTATAATTCCATCAGATCACACACCTTTTTTTTTAATGCCTTTGCTCATGTCATATCTACACACATTGCAAAGAAAGCCACAAGTTTAAGCTCAATACTAATGAGATGAGGAAGCATCCCCATAGTGGGAAGAACTGTAAAATTACATGGCTAAATGAATAGATTCATAATTTTATAATAAAGGAATGAAGAAGAATAATTTGCTACAATAGTGTATCACACCACTTTCCTGTTGAGGAACAATTTATCACTGCTTCAAAAGAAGGATTTTAATTGTATTATCCCTTGATAGTGATTCAGAAGTGCCATCTTTCTAAATGAAGAACTTCACAACGCAAAATATCAGATTTTAATATATGCTTGAAAAGGCTACTGATGACAGTAAGTTTTTTAGTTAGCTGGAAAATGAAAATGCACATTTTCTACTTCTATTACTTATATGCATTTCTATTTGAGTAACATAAATTTAAACATTACTGTCTGTGTCCAAGTTGGATCTTTCATGCTTTCTACACTTCCATCCCAGCCATAATTGCTAATTCTTTGTACATCTGGAAGTTTCTATAATACTGAAATTTACCTTTTTAGCTTTTTCTTTATGGCAGGAAAGCAACTAGTTGATTTCATTAAAATCAGAAAAACAATATGATCCAAGAAATTGTTTGGCCTCATACATTAGCAAAAAGCACTTATTGACTATATATTTTTTCATTTCATTGGTTATTACAGCTTCATGCAGACAATGTTTTAGTTAATGGAGATTCTGCACACTCCATCCTGCTTGCATCTATTCTTTTGAAATTTTATAGGAAGTAAATGCTAATAATTACAAATTATTGTTTATTTGTACCCTGCCATGTTGAGGTGCATTCATTAACATTTATCTGGACTCTGGGGTTCCTTTCTTGCATAATATTCCAGCAGAGTCTCTAGATGTTTGTAGAATCTTCAAAATTAATATAAAAGCATTTTAATGGGGAGTTGTAATATAGATTCTCGTTCTTTATTTTTATTTTTAGCTTTTCAAGAGGTTCTTTTCAAGAGTGCCCCATGGTGGAGCTGAAAGTAGCTATAATAGAGGACAGCTTCTTGCAGAGAGAAAGCTTGGTTTTGACATTTTACTTCTTTAACATTTCCTTCCCATCTTCTATCAAAAGCATCCATCAGGGGTCTGTTAAAGCACATGGGGCATATGCTGTGAAAAACTGGTCACCTTTGATAGCCAATAGCATAAGTGAGTCAAAGGTGACCTTTTCTTCTATTATGTAGCTCAGCTGAAGAACTTGCTTTTTGAACTTTGCCAACTTAGTTTCTTCAGCCATGGACTTCTTGCAGTAGCCAATATGAGACAGCTCAGCATGCAAGTTAATTACTTCTTATAGTTAAAACCTGTAAAGTTCACTTTTCAAAACACTCCACAGTTAGTGGTGTGGAATATACCTTCAAAAATTCAACAGCAGTTCTAGGGGCCAGGAAGCAGTTCTGCTCATTCTCTTTATATCAACAATGATGTCTTTAAGTCTACAGATCTTTTATACAGATTTTTATGTTAGGAAAGAGCAATAATGATACTAAAAATTATATAGCCTTTTGGCTGGGCGTGGAGGCTCATGTCTGTAATCCCAGCACTTTGGGAGGCCAAGGTAGGTGGATCATCTAAGGTCTGGAGTTCAAGACCAGCCTGGCCAATGTGATAAAACCTTGCTTCTACTAAAAATACAAGAAAATTAGCTGAGCATGGTGGCACAGGCCTGTAGTCCCAGGTACTTGGGAGGCTGGGTCAGGAGAATTGCTTGAACCTGGGAGGTGGAGGCTGCAGTAAGACGAGATAAGACCACTGTGCTACAGCCTGGGCCACAGAGCGAGACTCTGTCTCAAAAAACAACAACAAAAATTATTTAACCTTTTTCATATATTTAACCCTGGTAAACAACATGACTTTTCTGATATTTTAAAGACAGAAAAATTCAATTTTTATTTATTTATTTATTTTTGAGACAATGTCTCACTGTTGCCGAGGCCAGAGTGCAATGGCGTGATCTTGGCTCACTGCAACTTCTGTCTCCTGGGTTCAAGCAATTCTACTACCTCAGCCTCCTGAGTACCTGGGATTATAGGCATGTGCCACCGCGCCCACCTAATTTTTGTGTTTTTAGTAGAGATGGGGTTTTGCCATGTAGGTCAGGCTAGACTCAAACTCCTGAATTCAAGGTGATCTGCCTGCCTTGGCCTCCCAAAGTGCTGGGATTACAGGCATGAGCCAATGTGCCCAGCTTCAATTCTTATTTAAATTAGAAAACTACATATCATCCAAATGCCTGTTGTCACCCAGAGCTAGCATACAATTCTGAAAACTACAAAATAGCATTTTTAATTTTGGAGGGCACATATTATATTGGCATTTCTATAAAGAATACTCCCTTGTAGATTTAAAAACTGTAGCTATGTGAATAAAAGTTTGAAGTCCCTTCTTTCTGTTGTTCATTTGACTTTTGGAGAGTAGAGTAGTTGGGCAATGAAAATCCTATAGGTGGCTTATGACTCAAAAGCACACTTTTTGTCATCTAGATTGTTCACTAAGCAGTCAGGAATGACTGAAAGAATGGAAAAAACAAACAAACAAAAAAACCCTATAAGATGTCTCTTAGTTTAGGCACTGGGAATCCAGCAGGGATAAAACAGGCATAGAGCTTACAGTGCAGCCAGACCATTTTTTACAGATTTTCTCCTTTATTTAATTATAAAAGTGTCATTAGACCCTCTCTCTGAATAAGGGTAGCTCCAAGACTTGTAATGCCAATTGCCTATATTATATTTTTATTTCATTTAGATAATGCCCATGTCTTCATATTGAAACAACAAGAATTAGCATCTTTGGTTACATCTCCTTGTATGCTAAAAAACCTCTTTTCTTAAAATTCCCAAGGCTAATTCATGTGTCAGGATGGGTTATTTAATTTGATATATTTCTCTGACCTTGACATAACAGAACTTCAAATATCACTAAAAATTCTTAGCACCAGGCAGCCCAGTTGTGATTCAGGATTTAGCTACTTATTCAATTTTTGGCAAGAGTTTCTAACATGTCAGCTGAACAGATTTTTCATTCTCTGTTTTTGATCCCATAAAATCAAATTGCCCATACCTGTGTTTTTGATCCCATAATTTCTCCATTCACATTTATAGCCATTCCCTGGCCAGGTTTGGGTAAATGTCTGTTGCTGCTGATTCATGGGCACCCTGGCCGGCCTCAGAAAGGACAGAATGAAGTTTCATAAAGCACTTTGGCATGTCTCTCACCACCATTTCTCATAGACTCTGGGCATAAATAATTTGTTAGGTACGGAATGTGCAGAGGTATAAAGAGGAGTGGCTGATGAGAAAGCCAGTCAGGAGACATTATTAGGTATGTGCACAACTGATGGAAGATTTAGGATGCCAAAGAGTTTGGAGGTAATCTAATAGTGGAGAGAGTCCTTGAGTATGGGAACAGTGTAATGAAAACTATATCTTATCAGGAGACCTTGAAGTGGTGTCTTGGTTAAGCTAACAGAGGGAAACAAATAGCAGGCAAAAACAAGTAATCATAGGATTGACATGTGATAACAGGGTTTTAATGATTGTTTAAGATTTTCTGCTTAAGCAGAATGCAATCAGAAGTAAAAAATGACATTTTTTCCCCTCAGGTTTTAAACAATTGGAAAGCATAAAGCTATAGACAGTCTTGAACAAAATTTAAGGAATGAGTTAAAGGTTCTAATTTTCAAACTTCATCGTTCATCCTAGATTTCTTTGTATCATGCTTCTGTCTTGGCAATGCAGTCCTTACCCTTAACTGAATGACGTAGAAGTAACTGCAAATGTTTGTAATTAAACATTTTTACTTTTAGATAACTCATAGTCATATATACCTATCCATCATTTTTCTATTGATATAAAATTGCTTAATATAACACAATGTTTATTAACAAAAATACAAAGTATAAAATGTAAATTTTATCCAATTATAAATTTGTCATCATCATAATTTTCTCATGAATTCAGCAAATATCTTTCTTCTTATGAAGTTGTAAGTAACATTTGCAAAGCATTTCACAGTACTTGGAAAGACAGATCACTGTGGGTTTTGAACTTGCAGTTCTGAGTTCCCTATAGAGCCCACTACTTGAAGGTTCTCACTGGTAATGTTAGGTAAGACAATGATAGCCACATAAACCACCTAATTTGTACATGGGAATTGACATAGATGAAAAAATGATTAAAAAATAAGAAGGAGCATGTTATGGTAAGTTGTGGTATTTTTCTGTATTTCTTGTTAAGCTCAGACATATATTCGTTAAAGAGGAGTGATAAAGCCCAGGCTACTGTTATTATTTCATATCAACTTTCTGGCTCTGAGCTCATATGTTACTTACTAACCAAATTTGCTATTCTGACCTGAAATGTGCTGCATGTGTAAAATACGCACTGGATTTTGAAGATTAGTACAAAAAAAACCCTATAAATTATCTCAATAATTTTTGTATTGATTAATATCTTGAAATCAATTTTTGAAATATTGAGTTAAGCAAAATATATTATTAAAGTTATTTTATTTTTAATGTAATTAGTAGAAAAACATCTAAAATTAAAGATGCAGCTCACTTATTTTTATAAGATAGTACTGTTCTAGATTAAACATTCTTCCAAATAGTTTTACATAGATGAGTGGGCTTATGAAAATTCGATTTGCCAGAATTCCTTTGGCTCTGTTCTCAGTAAAATGCCATATTTGTTGGGGCCACATCTGTCCTCCCACACTCCTACCCTAGCATTCCGCCATATCATTACATGAGAGAGCAGAAGCATCTGCTTGAAGTAAATACAATTGTGTACTTCTGTGAGCACCAAACAGAGAAACGCCACAGGAAGCAGAGGCAGCTGTTCTTACATTTTAAAAAGACTTACTGATTTATTTTTAATTGGCTTGCGATTACTCTGTCTTGCCAGATCTGTCTCAGCTCGATGCATTTGAGGTCTGTGATATTCCTTGAGGATGATCCAGTCTGCTACGGGCCATCACAATTTAACTATCTCTGTGAATCTTGAGCAAGTTACACCAATCTATATTATCTGGGAAATAAAAAACCTTAGGCCTTAGAAAAGAGAATCTCCTTCTCCTCCTCTTCAGGCCTTAGAGAAGAGAATCTCTGCTACCTCCTCCTCTTCTTCTTTCTTTCTTCCCTCTTCCCTCCTCTTCCTCCTTCTTCTTCTTTCTCTTCCATCTCTTCTTTCTTCTTCTTCTTTTGACACAGAATGTTTCTGTATTGCCTTCATCAATGCTTTCCTAGGATCAACCACTCGTCCACTCAGCCTCCTCTGACTCTGGCAGCACATACAGGTGCCATGAAAAGGTTGGCCTGATCTTGGTGATATCAGTCTTAAAGGAGAAGAAAAGAAATTTTGTTGAATACCTTTTATGTACTAGATATTAAAGGCTGATGTAGGTGTACTCTCAGTTAATTCTTTCTCCAAACTCATGAGAATTAAAAAAAAAATTTCCATTATACAGCAAAAAAGACTAAAATGTATACACGATGAAGATTAGATTTAAAATCAGCTCCCTCTGAGTCTACATATGATTTTTTATGTTTCATTTTTCTAGAAATACATTTCCTATCTCATTAATTGCTAAATGTCAATAAATTTATTAATATACATTTCTTGTTTTATTTTTTATTTTTTGGAAAGAAGAAAAGAAAGAAAAAAGGAGTGAAGGAGAGGAAGAAAGAGGGAGAGAGAACGGGAATATTGCTTTATTCTAAAAATGGGTATTAATATTGGCCGATCAATATTTTGTGTATTTAAAGTGGAGAATGTATGTTTTGTGTATTTAAAATGGAAAGCTCTATAAATATTTATTAAGTTTACTTGTTCTGGATCTGAGTTCAAGTCCTGGTTTTCCTCATCAATTTTCTGTCTCATTGAGTCTAAATCTCTTTATGGGTCTTATGTATCTGGGTGTTAGGATCGTTAGCTCTTATTGTTGCATTGAACTTTTTACCACTATATCTTTGTTGCTTTGAAATCTATTTTATCAGATACTAGAATTACAACTCCTGCTTTTTATTTATTTATTTATGTTTGCTCTCCATTTGGTTGGTAAGTCTTTCTCCATCCCTTTGTTTTGAGTCTTTGTGTATCTTTGGATGTGAAATGGGTCTGGATGCAGTATACCATTAGATTTTGGCTATATCTTTTGATTGGGGGATTTAGTTGACTTAAATTTAGGATTACTGCCATTTGATGTTTACTGGCTATTTTATCCATTCGTTTATATAAATTCTTCTTTATGTTGATGCTCTTTACTTTTTGGTATATTTTTAGAAAGGCTAATACTTGTTGTTCCTTTCTATGTATAATGCTTCTTTCAGAAGCTTTTGCAAAGCAGGCCTGGTGGTAATAAAATCTCTGAGTACTTGCTTGTTCATAAAAGATTTTATTTTTCCTTCAATTGTGAAGCTTAGTTTGGCAGGATATGAAATTCTGGGCTGAAAGTTCTTTT
This sequence comes from Saguinus oedipus, assembly GCA_031835075.1. Taxonomy (NCBI): domain Eukaryota; kingdom Metazoa; phylum Chordata; class Mammalia; order Primates; family Cebidae; genus Saguinus; species Saguinus oedipus. Next base: position 100,751,282 of record CM063181.1, on the reverse strand, counting down.
CTTTAAGGATGTTGAATATTGGCCCCCACACTCTTCTGGCTTGTAGGGTTTCTGCTGAGAGATCTGCTGTAAGTCTAATAGGCTTCCCTTTGTGGGTAACCTGACCTTTCTCTCTGGCTGCCCTTAGTATTTTCTCCTTCATTTCAACCCTGGTGAATCTGACGATTATGTGCCTTGGGGTTGCTCTTCTTGAGGAATATCTTTGTGGTGTTCTCTGTATTACCTGGGGTTGACTATTGTCCTGTTTTGCTAGGTTGGGAAAGTTTTCCTGAATAATATTCTGAAGAATATTTTCCAGCTTGGATTCATTCTCTCTGTCACATTCAGGTACACCTATCAAACGTAGATTAGGTCTTTTCACATAGTCCCATATTTCTTGGAGACTTTGCTCATTTCTTTTTATCCTTTTTTCTCTATTCTTGTCTTCTCGTTTTATTTCATTAAGTTGGTCTTCGACCTCTGATATCCTTTCTTCTGCTTGATTAATTCGGCTATTCAAACTTGTGCATATTTTGCTAAGTTCTTGTGTTGTGTTTTTCAACTCCATTATTTCATTTATATTCCTCTCTATATTGTCTATTCTTGTTAGCATTTTGTCAAACCTTTTTTCAAAGTTCTTAGTTTCTTTACATTGGGTTAGAACAAGTTCTTTTAACTTCCAGAAGTTTCTTATCATCCACCTTCTGAAGCCTACTTCTGTTAATGGAACACAGTCCTCTTCCATTAGGGCTTGTTCTGTTGCTGATGAGGAACTGTAATCCTCTGTAGAGAAAGAAGGGTTCTGATTTTGGGTATTCTCAGCCTTTTTAGGCTGGTTTCTTCCCTTTGTTATAAATTTATCCATCTTTCATCTGTACAATTACCGCCTTTCTAATTAGGTTTCTGAGTGGACGTCCAGTTTATTGATTCCCAGTGCTGGAATCCGAGCAACCCACTGCGCTGGCCAAAACAGCAGCGATAAGACTGATGGTGCTCTTCTGCCTGGGAATCTCTGGTCTGGCTTCCTTCTTGAGTCCATAATAGGTGACTCTGCCTTCCCAGAGCTCCCAACTTTGGTCAGAAGGGGAACCAGTCCCATTTACTCTTCACCAAGAGCCACCGCGCCGAGGCACCGGCAAAACCGCTGCACCGGCCACAAGAGTCGTGCTGGCGACCCGTGGGGCTCCTCCACTGGGAATCTTCTGGTCCGTGAGTCATGAAAATTCATCTGAAAGTGTGGCGTCCTCTCGTTCTCTGTGCTTTCACTGGCAGCTACAATCCTGAGCTGTTAGCCATCAGCCATCTTGGATCGGTTTTTATTATAGTAAGAATGAAAAAATCTGATTTTTATTTTACCTTATACCACATCACATTGACTTTTTAAGCAATCTTTCTTATAACTGCTGCATATTTCTTAAAATGTGTACTCCACAGATTGACTTTTAATTATGTTGAACAACATCTGGTCATGGGTAAACCCTTCAAACATAATGACTAATAAGTATATATGGGTTTCACTACATTCCAGGAACAGCTTTCAACATTTGACATATATCTTCTCATTTAATTATTACCAAATCCCTTGATGTGGGTACTATTACACCATTTTGCAAATAAGAAATCTGTAGTAATAATGATTTATGATGACTAAGTGAAGGGTCCACATCAAGTCAAGTGACCTGTCTCCAAAGTCTACATGTTTAAAGTCCTATATTATTCTTCCTTTTAATTATTGGGTTACCCAGTCTCTATTGTTCTCTCTTCAGAGATATATAAATTTAGTACCAGCCTCCATTTCCCAGGAATAATAATAGGACCTATCAGAGAAACACTGGGGAAGATGAACTGAATTTAAGTAGTGAAGTTTTGAAATACTGACAAATCTTTAAATTATCCTTAGTTCTTTCAGTCTTTGCATCTATAGTTTGTAAATTATATACACTATATCTTTTATTATAGGAAGCCAATAAGAATTTAAATTCAATTCAAATTTACCTAGTCTTGACTAAAACTAATGGTAAAACAATGGAGGAATTTTGGGCATTACCACTAGTTGGCATTTGCATCTTTTTCTAGGTCTCTGATCTTTTAGATTAAAAAAAAAAAAAAAAAAAAAGAAACAGAATGTAGTAGTGGAAAGACAGAATCAATGGGTCAAGTCCTGGCCAATCTTTCTTTTTTTTTTTTTGAGACAGAATCTTTCTCCTGGGTTCAAGAGATTGCCCTGCCTCAGCCTCGCAAGTAGCTGGGAGTACAGATGTGCACCATTATTCCCGGCTGACTTTTTTGTATTTTTCTTTTAGTAGAAACAGGATTTCACCATGTTGGCCAGGATGATCTCAATCTCCTGACCTTGTGATCCAGCTCCTGGGCCTCCCAAAGTGCTGGGATTGCAGGTGCGAGCCACTGTGCCTGGTCATGTCCTTGCCAATCTTGAACCCACCAGTGACAGTGGTGTGACAAGAGACTCATCTAAATCATTAAGATTTGGGTCTTAAAGTTGAGAAGACCCATTATCTTAAGTGAAACAACTCAGAAACATAAAATCAGATTTTTCATGTTCCCACCTATAATTGGGAGCTCAATTATGAGTACAAATGGACAATGGACATCAAATGAGGAATAATAGTCATTGAAGACAAGGAAAGATGGGAAGGTGGGAGTGGGGAGAGGAAAGAGAAATTACTTAATGAATATAATGTACACTATTCTGGTGATGGCCACAATAAAAGCCCTTACATCACTACTATGAAATACATTCATGTAACAAAACTGTATTTGTACCCCATAAATATATACAAATAAAAAAAGAGAAAAAGAAGAGACCCAAAGAGAAAGAAAATGGCAGGATATCCTGAGTGCGATAGGATATGGGACTTCACTAGGAAAATCAGACAAGATGAATTATTAACTTTTAACAGACATTTTCTGGTATAATATTTACAGAGATATATAACATAACATTCATTCAAAAGACTAGTTCTACTTACTTTAAATTAGTCCTTCTACATATTTTAATTCCTTTGATGCAGTGAACATTCAAAATGTGTATCAGATCAGCTGTATCTTTCAGTAGAAATTTGCCTTTACTTTCATACATGTAACTAAATGTTTATTAGAGGCTTTTATTGATATTAAGAATTTTGTTTCCAAAATGTACAGTAAATTACATGAAAATGATCTTAAATTTTTATGATCTAATTCTGAAAATAACCTGTGTATTTTTTCCTATTGTTCTGAGAATATGTGAAAATTATGCAGAATTTAACAGATGAAAGGATTTAGTGTATAATCTATTTCCTTGATATTTTTTGTGCTAGGAAATCTCTTAGCATTACAGCTATTTCTGATTTTGAAATGGGACGTATAACATTTTAATTCAAATGTGATTCTTTCTGTAGACTTGTTATGTGAGTGTGTGCTTGAAGATTGTAAAGGCAAGACAGCCCTAAAGTACATGTTGCGCTGAAATTTGTTTGTTATATTGAGAATAAAGATCTACATAGGCTTCTGTATTCATCACAGAATGAAAGGTTTACTTACCAAGTAAATTTCTCTGATGATTCAAGCTATTCTTCAGGTTTTGTAACATTTATCCTTCTTTTTCCCTGTTCCTGATGTTCAGGTTCTTGTTTCAGCTTATCTCTTTTGTTCAGCATCAATCCTGAATAAGCACATTTGGGAGTGTCTGTATTACCAGGCAGCCATACTCTCTCCACTTTTCTGTACTAATATCACAGAAAAAGGAACTAGCTGAAAATTGTTAAAAAGCATTCTTACTGTAGAATGTGCTATACCATTATTCTGTGAAATTCTAAAACTTTCAAATGTTAGCCCACACAAGGAAATACATAAACAAAACTTAGTAGTAAAAGATTACATTCTTTCTCTTTTCTTTCCTCTTGAAGACTTCCATGTCACTTTTTTTTTTGTCAAAAATCTTCCAATCTCTGCCCACTGCACCTTGAATTAATCTAATCCTTTGAAATGACCTGCAAGGTTCCATGTGATCTGGCCCCTTAGACCTCAACTTCGTGATTCCCTAACCGCTCCCTGCGCTCCATGACACTGATTCCTCTTCTCTTCCATAAACATGCTGAGCTCTTTTCTTACTCGGGGTCTTGGCATTTGTTATTCAAACAAATTCTCAACCCAAAATATTTTCTCTCAGATTTTCTCACCATTCAGGTTTTAGCTCAAATATTACTTTCTCAGAGAAGCTTTAATTCTCCACTCACTTTAAAATAATTGCTATCTCCACCCTAGGTCAACTTACCTATTTAAAATTATATTTTTTATTTATTTCCCTCTCTGCACTCTTCTCTCTACACTATATTTTAAGTTTCATGAGATCAAGTATCTTGTAATTTATGTTAATCCTTGTATTTCCAACTTCTAGAATTATTCCTAGCATATAGTAAGTGCTGAATAAATACTTGGGTGTATGAATGGCTAAAGTAGTCACAACACAACTTACGCTTTATGTAGGGATAATTGAATCAGCTTTGCATTTGGGAATGATTTGTGCAAAGGTTAGAAAATAGCTTTAACCAAAGGAGACAAAAGGAGAAAAATGGCTTTTGAAAGGACGTATTCATTATGTGACTGAGGAGCTGACCACAGTCTTCTTGATGAAATAAAAATTCACAAAACAGTTCAAAGGGCAAAAAGGAAATTTAACATAAATCGTGTGGTAGTACCTCTGAAAATTAGAGATGAAGTAAAATTAGACTAATTGCATACAGAAGTTCCTTTGTTTGACTATAATCATTATTTGGAATCACCTATGCCCTGAATTTATCTTACTAGATTTCAGGAAGAGAAAGACAATTACTTGGGACAAATGCATTTTTTTTCTTTCTTACTGCAGAGCTTCAGTGCTTTTGGTTTGATAAATTGCCTGAACTACCTGGCTGGCTTGAAGGGAAAGTTATGTTTTTACATTTATATTAAACAAAAATCTTGTGCTTAAAAATAAATCATCACATCTGATGGTATTGCCTCTCTTTCATTTGTTTGCTTTCAAGTGTGAGTTAAAGGTTACGTGCGGAACAATCTCAGGGGTGCAATTTACACGTCGAGGTAGCAGTAAAGCCCTGTAACCAATAACCATCACAAACAGAGGAGCTGTCAGAGGCCAAATTCATTGCTTCCATTCCCAAAGTCCTTTTGTTTTTAGAAGACACTGACATATGTTCTTTTCTTAGCTCACGAGAATTTCTAAGATGTCCTTTGACCTGTCTTTTGGCACCATACAATAAATATAGAGAAAACAACCTACCTCCTTAAGATCACATTTTGGAGTAAAGAGAGTGGGCACATAGAAATTACATTAAATGGCAATTACTTTTTTGTATTTTTCGTATTGTCATAGAGCTTTTAAAATTTGATGCTGGAGTTTAAATAAGGCCATGGAAGATTCAAGAGAATTTTTGGTGGGCAATGTTTTCTCACTAAAAACTTTCCTTAAGGAAAAAAAATAAATAAATGAACTGTGGTATGTTTTAGGTTTGTCTTCAGCTTGCCTAACACTACCATACGTGGCTGGACACTAGTGTCTTCCAGGACCTTGAAGTTCATGCTGGACTTTTTCTAGCCTGTTCTTCAATGTTTTACTTTTTCGGGTCTTTCTAGACAGCTACAATAATAAATGTTCAACTTTCCAGAAGTATGATTTTTAAAAGTGCTCTCGGTTTTTCTGGACCCAAATATTCTCTTTTGCAGGACACTGCTACTAAATACATTATCCAAGATCTTTCTCAGCTCCTACATAAAATGGCAAAGTAATTAATGCGTTCTCCATAAGGGGCAGCTGTTTCTGATAAGATTTGAGTCATATTAATTTCTGTAACCTATATTTTTATCATTTTTCAGTCAGAAAGGAGAAGATTAACTGTGTTTTGTTAATTTTTATAAGCAATCCTTACTAGGTGAAAGAAGGCATTCAGGATGAAAACATTATGAATGCAGCAAGGATTCTGTCTTCCACACAGTCGGCATTTCAATATGTCAAACAGCAGTGGGGGTGGAAGCCAATGAGGGAGGCATCAGATTCTATTAATTGAGGAGATGACGTAATCCTTGGGAAAGAACTGGCCCTGAAGGAAGTTGTCAGGGAAATAAATTTTTCCAAGAACAAAACCGTTGGCATTAGAGGAAATAACTTATTCTGAAGACAGTTTATCAATTTTCATTTGCTCCCATTTCTGATCCATGGACATATCCCTGTGTGTTAAGAATAAAACACACAGTAATGAAAAATAGACTTGTTCAGCTACTCAGGAGGCTGAAGTGGGAGGATTTCTGGAACCCAGGAGTTCAAGACTGCAGTAAGCTATGATTGCACCACTGCACTCCAACCTGGGCAACAGGGTAAGACACAGCTCTTATAAAAGTGTTAATAGATTTATCTGACTAGAATATGTAAGCTGTTGAGGCATAAAGCAGCTTTTCACCTTGACCCCTACCAATAAAGTATAGCAAAAGGTTATCATTTGATCTATTAGACTTTGAAGACACCGTATATTGGTCCTGCTTTCTAGCATTTAATGGTAAAGCACCATTAACAACCAGTGGGAGTGAATTTCTTCTTGAGACTATGTAAAACATCTTCTGGGAATTCCTCAAATACTTGAGGGTGACTGAGGAAAACTTTTCACAGAACTGAAGTTCAGCCTTGATAGGTGTTTCTGAGTCAGTAAATTTGCAGGTTTTATTTTTTGTTTTTTACAGTTTATCAGACCCCATTAGAACATTGTGAACGCTCAGGCAACTAATATATACATGATTCTACTTGCCAAAAACCTGGAGCAATGAATTTAATGCAATTAAATATGTTTGTTCAAAGCTTAGCAATAGATACTCAGATGTTTGAAGAAGAAAATTTATATTTACATCATTTAAATATTAAATTTTCAGGCCACAGAAATTGATGCTGTGTATTTTTTGTGATAATTGCATAAACCATTGCCTAGAGTGATATGGCATCTAAAATATCTGAAGATCACTTATAAAATATACATTAGAGCAGATGGCCAGAAGAAGAGCCAATTGGATGGAAAAATAAACAATACAAATTAAGAAATTCATAGTTAATTAAAGAAGAGAAAGAGTACTTAAAGGGGACATAAAGACCTGGGGACCTTCTCAAACAAAGAATTAACATGTTGGTGCTATGCTATGCTGTCCTCTGCAATGTGCAGCTAATGAAAGGACAGTGATGTGCAGAACAGATGAAAAGCCTTCATTAGAATGCTGTCTTCAATAACCCAAATCCCTTGATTCAACGTACGGGGATGGAGTGTCATAAATTCTTGTGTAATTTGGTCTGGGTATTCCTCTCTTTTATTCTGCTATATGCATTTGGATCCCATTAACTTTTCAAAGGACTTTCATGCACAGACGATAATAGGCACATTTAGTGGGCACAATGACTTAGTGTACTTTATAGTCTTCAACTCTGGGAAGCACTATTTTATAGAATGTTAATTCTCAAGGGCCTTGCCCTTAGCAGGTGCTCTTCAATCAATATTTGTAGAATGAATAAAGAAGATTGTTCGGGGAGAAAAATAAATTGTTTTTCTTTAGATTTAAAAGCATTTTACACTTTTATTTCAAGGGTCATCTGCTGAATCTTACCAATTTTTCGAGATCCACTTCAAATTAACATATATATTCATTATCCATTCATTCATTTATTTATTCATTCAACAGTCAACATTTGTTGAACACCTCCAGGATACTAGCCATTTTCTTACATACCGACTAATAAAACATGGTTTTTATTTTTGGTGGATTCACTGTTTAAAGGGGCAACTAAATATGTAAATAATTCACATAGTGCAATGAGAGAAGTGCTATAATAAAAATATGTACAAATTCTAGGCAAGCATGAAAGGAGAAATTCTATCTTTGCTCAATGGGGGTAAAAGTAAAAAAAGTTTCATGAAAGGAGTCAGAAGAGATAACTTCTAAACTGAATTTAAAATGGGACTTTGGAAACTCAAGCCTGCAGACCATGGCTAGCTCTTGTCTGTTTTGCTGTAACATGCCCATTTATTCACCACAACGTCTATGGCTGTTTTCATGCTACAACACAGCAGAGTTGAGTAGTTGTGACAGTGATAGTAGGGCTGGGGAGGCAGAAAATACTCTAGTCCTTTTCTTAATTGCTAAAGTCTCATAATAAACTTGAACAAATAAGGAATTGTTTATTATGGGTGAACAAAGAAAGTGACTTGCTGAAATGCCATCTGCTTCTGGTCAAGATGCTGTGAACAGTGTTAAAACAGTAACAAGGGATTTAGAATATTCCATGAACTAAATTGAAGTAGCATTGGCAGGGTTTGAGAGGATGGACTCCAATTTTGAAAGAAGTTCTACTTGGGGTAAAGTGCCATTAAACAGCATCACATGCTAAAGAGAAACATTTCATGAAAGAAAGAGTCAACTATTGTAACATACTTCATTGTTGCCTTATTTTAAGAAATTACCACAGCTACCTTAACCTTTAGCAACCACCACCCTGATCAATCAGATGCCATCAATGTGGAGGCAAGACCCCCCATTAGCAAGAAGATTACAACTTGGTCAGATGATTGTTAGCATTTTTTTTAACAATAAAGTATTTTTAAATTCAGTTGTGTAAATTGGTTTTTTATTCAGCATAACGTCGTTGCCTACTTAATGAAGTAAAATATAGTGCAAACATGACTTTTATATGCATTGAGAAACCAAAAAAATGTATGTGACTTGCTTTTTTGAATATTCACTTTATTGTGGTGATCTGGAACTGAACCTGCAGTATCTCCAAGATATCTGTAATTATTGATCTTTAAGGACTTACTACTGCCATTTTGTTCATTGTTTTCCATTCGTTTTGTGGAACGTTTGTTCCTTTCTTCCTCTGTTGCGGTTTTCCTTTGTGATTAGGTAATTTTTCTCTAGTGGTAGGCTTTGAGTCCATAATTTTCATTTTTTTGGTGCATCTACTATAGATTTTTTTTTTTTTGTGGTTACCTTGAGGCTTATATAAAACATCTTACAGTTACAAGTTCTTTCAAATTGCTAAGAACTTTACAAGTTTTAAGTGTGTTTGCTAGTGTTTTACTTCTATCTTCTGTGAGACATATGTTAAATCATTTTGCAAATGAAAGTCACTATATAATTTTAGACATTATTAAATCTAATTTTAAATAAATGTTGAATTGAAAATCTAAATTTCTCTATCTACCTCTCTCATCTACAGAGATAGAAATCAGAAAGTAGGACCAAAGTTTACTTGGGATAAAACAGTTCTCTTCATAGTCATGGTGCAAAATAAGAAGCATCCTTAAAATTATTTCTCCCTAAGTTTCATGTGTAACTCAGGATGGATAATGAAGTAAGACACTATCTTTCTTTGCACTTACAGGAATGCCTCGATCTTTAGATTTTAAAGTAACACTTAGTTCTGGATGAATATGACCCTAAATTATTGACCTCAAATTATTATGTAAGGCAACAATAGTCATCTAAGTTCACCACAGACCATTTAATAGACTTTGGAAAGACACGATGACCTACTCTTAAAAGGTATAATAGTATCCACTCCATATTAAATATGCATTTACCTTTCTACTCTCATCAATCTCTCACATTATTGATGAATGAATATGATGAGAATAAAATAGTGATGAAAAATGTTGTTGCTTAAGTTAACCTCTGTAAACAGGAGAAAATTATTGGTTTTCAAGTTAAGATAGAACCTGTCTATTTATCCGTTTAAATTGCAATTCATATGAAATATGGAAAGACCCTTGAGGACTTTTAGTAAAAGTCATCTTTGCATAATGTGATTTCTTAAAATATTTTTTCATTAACTCTGTCCCCTAACATTTAAGGATGTTTCTTTTTGAAAGAGTAGAATTTTAAAACATTGAATATTACTCTGAGAATCTTTTTGTATCAACTGATTTCTAATATTGTACCTTGAATACAGAGAGGATATAAATCTCCATTACTGAAATAAATGAATGGCATGCTATTAAATATGATACATTTTTAGAGATGGAATTCTGGTAAGTTTTCAGCAATGTTTTATGAGATGATTCACTGATATGAGTAATTCAGATATAGAAGCAGAGGCAACAGAATAGCCAAAAGCCTGAGGGGTAATAATGTGTTTGACCCCTCAGCCTGTACAGGCAAGAGGTTGACAGCTTTAAGTGATGATGGACACAGTGTTTTCCTACTGGGGCTCCTGACATATTTCATGCTGGAGAATACATAAATCTGTTCTTACCTTAATGCAACTAGATTCTAGCCATGCAGAGCAAAGTATGCAGGTTAAAAATAATTGATCAGAATATGCCTCAGTATTACTGAAACTATCAAGTAGAAGTTCAAACTTACTGATTTTGATGAAAACAGACATAGGGATTATAATTATTCCATGTGATTTTTGTTTTACAGGAGCATGTTTATGATGGATTAGATGTTGCAACAAACAGCATTGGCTTGATCTTGAAGATCACATATATGATTAATTGTTACTGATTTATAAAGGACCAGTATCATATAGTGAGGATGACTTTAATACAATTGTGGAAACAATCTTGCTAATTATTGGCAAAAAGGATCAGAATATTAAATTAAATGACTAACTTTAAAGATTGAAAACAGATTGCATTGTTAGTTATCTACGTATAAAATAAAATGGAGAGCAAAATAAGATAGTTCCTCGGGAGTGACAAGTGTGATGGTGCTATAAAAAGGAGCAGTTGGGATCTGTTCTGTAACCACTGTATTAGTTTGTTTTCACACTGTTACAAAGAAATACCTGAGACTGGATTATAAAGGAAAATGATTTAATTGACTCACAGTTCTGCAAGGCTGGAGAAGCCTTAGGAAACTTACAATCATGGCAGAAGTAGAAGCAAACACATCCTTCTTTACAAGGTGACAGGACAGAGAAATGCAGAGAGAGGGAGAGCCCCTCATAAAATCATCAGATCTTGTGAGAACTCACTAGCATGAGAACACCATGTGAGAACTATTCCCATAATCTAATCACCTCCCACAAGTTCCCTCCCTCTACACATGGGGATTACAATTTGGATTACAATTCAAGATGAGATTTGGGTGGTGACACAAAGCCTAACCATATCACCTACTATACTAGGACCTTCCTTAAACTGGTGATAGTTCTTAAATTAGAGGTGGATGGAATGTTAAGGCAGTTATTTCATAAATGCTGTTAAATAAATAAAGGTACTCTGAGAGGTCACTGAGATAAAGCATGTCTAGAGGAAAGATTCTGTCTTCTTTGCTTGTTTTGAAGACTTTTACAAATATTTGGGAATAAAACGTATGAATTTCAGAGAATAAAGTATTTTCAATTAATTTTTATATGTATTTGAAAGAAACAAATGAGTATGCTAGTGAAAATGCAATGGACTAAATGTTTACATCCCCTAAAAATTCATATGCTGAAATACTCACCTTAAAGGTGATAGTATTAGGAGGTGAGGTCTTTGGAAAGTGATTAGGTCATGAGAGCAGAGCTCTCACAAATAAGATCAGTACCCTTATAAAAGAGACCCCAGAGAGTTCATTGACTCCCTCTGCCATGTGAGGACAGCGTGAAAACATGCCGTCTATGAACTATAGAATGAACCCTCACCAGACACTGAATCTGCGAGAGGCTTGGTTTTGGACTTCTCAGCCTCCAGAACTATGAGACATACATTTACATTGTTAATAAGCTACCCATTTTGTGTGATATTTTTCTTTATAGCAGCCCAAATGGACTAACAACAAATATGGTAACTTTTAACAGTATACATTGTTTTGACTCTGTGGCAATCTTTAGTAATTTCTTGACTAGAAGTTAAGCATGTTAAAACAGTGATTTCTTATCATTGTATATTCTTTGAGATTTGCAGCACAGATTCTACAGACTGTTTACAAGGTATTGAGGTGGTATCCAATAAATACTTGTTGTCAGACTAATTTATTAAAAAATAAATTATAGAATACCTCTTTAGCATTGTTATTATTCCATTAACTTGTGTTTTTGTATTTGGAAATAATAAAATGGCATTTCTTTTATGCTTTAACATTAATATTTTTTCTCATTAATTCATGTGGGCTTTTTCCACATTTGATTAGAATCAATATGGTTTTCCTTTATGCTTGGGAGAGAAGCAATATAAACACAATTTAGAAAATCATAATATTTAGGATAGCTCTAACATGATTTTTGCTTTTTGTTTCTGCTTCAGAATACACTCACAGACCTTGTAGATCCATGCAAACTATTCCTTTTAATCATACTTTAATTGTTTAGTCATTTAGTCAGTTATCAGTTATTTAGTAGGCATTTCTATGTGCTAGGCATGCAGAAAACACGAAGTTCTTCAAGTAATGGGTGAGTGCAGTGTTACTACAGAAAAATTTGTGCCCTCCAGAACACTGGTCAGGTGTTTTGAGGGAATCAAAACTATAGGGAGGAGTCTCCAGTGTGACCTAGGAACAAGAGGTAAAAAAATTGTCAAGGTAGGAGCTGACTTCTGGAAGCTTGGTCCCTTTCTACATTTTTGTCATCACGTCTTCTAGTTGTGAGGTCTTCACACATAATTTCCTTTGTCTGGAGTTCTCATTTTCCCTCTTTTCCCAAATAATTCCATGCTATGATTAAGATTTCAATGTAAGTTTCACACCATCTGGGCTGCCTTCCTTGAGCCTCTAGCCTTGCCTACACTGAATTAGGTCCTCCTGACATATGAGAATGGCACCCTTCATTTCCTTTGTCATTTCAGTTTTATTAAGATTATTTCATCTTTAAACACTTGTTTGATGACTATTTTTCCTGTTCCACTCTCCTTTCTAAAAAGGCTATTGGTCAGGATAGGCAGTTTATTCTGAAATTTCAAGTACTTAATACAACAAAGGTTTGTTTATTGTTCATGCTTTGTTTTTAGTTCAGGTCAGTCGAAGATTCAGCATTGCATGATTATTCAGGGATTTAGGACAATTGAGGTAGGCTCCACCATATAGAACAAGCATTTTCTGTTTTTCTTTCCTTTGTGTATGGAATTTTTATTTCTTCCTTTTTTCTTCATCAGGAAAAGAGAGACTGGAGAATCACCTGAGAGCTTGTCATTGTTTATTGGCTAGAACAAGCCACATAGTCCTGCTTAATGGGAATGGGATTGAGAAATGCAGTTTTCCATGTGCCCTGAAGGGAAGAGAACTTGCCATTGGAGAACAAAGGTAATCACCTTTGAATTGAAATCATTAGAAGAAACAATGGTAAGAGGGAAATGAAGCCTCAAATTATTGTCAAAATTGAAAAAGCACTTTTAGCTATTCCAATTAGCTTTAGTCTAATTATACCACACAACTGCTAAAAAGATTTGCCGTTGGGATTGCTAATCCATTTTCAGTGATTATTGAATAATTGTGCAGAGTAGAAGAAGGTTAAGAAAAATTGAGAGGGGCAGACGTAATCCATTTTCTAAACATTTATAGAAAGTGGAGTCTGCAGATGAGAAATCAGTGGAGTATGGGACGGATTGTTCATGGAAAGTTGGGGAAAGTGTAGTCTACAGACAGATGCTTGTCTGCAGACTATTTATGACTGCAGTCATTTATGACTGCTCCATGTGATAAGAAAGAGTAAGCATTTGGAAATTCTGTAGACATTTGTTAGAGAATTATATGACTATTGAATCTAATAATAATCTGATGTCTTAAAAATTAAAATACAAATGCACTGTATTCTGTATGTCTTTGGTTTTTTGTTTTCTTATTATTTTTATTTTTATTTTATTTTATATATTTATTAATTTTGAGACGTAGTCTTGCAGTCACCAAGCTTGAAGTGCAGTGGCATGATCTCGGATGACTGCAACTTCTGTCTCCCAGTTTCAAGCGTTTCTCTTGCCTCAGCCTACTGAGTAGCTGGGACTTCAGGCACATGCCACCATGCCTGGCTAATTTTTTGTATTTTTAGTAGAGATGGGGTTTCACTGTGTTAGCCAGGATGGTCTTTATCTCCTGACCTTGTGATCTGCCTGCCTGGGCCTACCAAAGTGCTGGGATTACAGTCAGCCTCTTTTATTTTTATAACAATGATTTTATTATATTTTATGAAATTTAATTATTGATAGATTTAAAATTACAGACCAAAACTGGTTCATTACCAGATTGTGCAGCACTGATTTGAGCATTTACTGAAGAAAATGAAAAAGAAGTGATCACTGGGAATTAGCATGGGTTGATATTAAGATAACAACTAATATCAGACTACATTTATTTATTTTTAACAACTGACTAATCTAAAATACCAGGGAAACATAGTATATCTAATGTGCAGATGATTTCCCCCACTTTACAATAGTGTGAAAGTGATGGATATTCAGTAGAAATCATACTTCAAGCGCTCATACAACCATTCTGTTTTTTTTTTCTCTTTTAGTAGAGCAGTAAAATTGCATGAGATATTCAACACTTTATTATAAACAGTCTTTGTGTTAGATAACTTTTGCCCAACTGTAGGCTAATGAAAGTTTTCTGAGCATGTTAAAGATAGGTTAGGCAAAACAATTTTCAGTAGATTTGGTGTATTATATTTACTTTCAATTTAATGTTATCTTCAGTTCATTAGGGGTTTATTGGGATATAATTCCATCAAAAGTCAAGGAGCATCTATATATGGATTTTGGCACATGACAAGTTTTCTTACAATATGCTTTTTGGAAAAGGTGTTAAACTATGGACTAAGTGCTGGCCTTATTATGTAGATTATTGATTAAATGATTATGTCCAAAGATCTGGTTTATGAGTCAGTTTCTTCCAATCCAGTTACTCCTTCATTATTTCCTGTAGACTCTATCTCACCTTTGGTGGCTCAATCCTAGCTCCTTCCTACATTAGTCATTCTCACTTTTCCAGTGGCAGCTTTATACCAGTTCTGAGATGTGGAGAATGGGAATAATTAAACAAGACAATTATTGAATAATTTACAGAAAAAATGGGAAGACATATGTGTAAGGCATGTGTGATAAGACATGTATATTTCAATTACCAGAGTTAAATGCATAATAGGCTATCAAAATAATGAAAGTAATATTAGATTGGATTATTAGGAGATTTATTGACCTATCTATCAATCTATATTTCACTCTCCTGCATTTGAGTTCATTTACTACCTATATGTTTTAAGAAATAACATTAAATTGTTGAAGTGTGTTCAGTAAATTTTCTTATATATTTTAGCATTTAAAAAGATAGATCTAAAATTTGTTTCTGAACTATCTAGTGGTCAGAACAAAGACAGAAATAAGAATCATGGATAAAATAAAAGTAAAGCTATTTTCCAGGAAAAGCAAAACTTTTTCCTGAAAGTCATACTTTCTGTTTTCTCATAGAAAAGGAATTATGTGGGCTGGGCGCGGTGGCTCAAGCCTGTAATCCCAGCACTTTGGGAGGCCGAGGCGGGTGGATCATGAGGTCAAGAGATCGAGACCATCCTGGTCAATATGGTGAAACCCCGTCTCTACTAAAAATACAAAAAATTAGCTGGGCATGGTGGTGCGTGCCTGTAATCCCAGCTACTCAGGAGGCTGAGGCAGGAGAATTGCCTGAACCCAGGAGGCGGAGGTTGCGGTTAGCCGAGATCGCGCCATTGCACTCCAGCCTGGGTAACAAGAGTGAAACTCCATCTCAAAAATAAATAAATAAATAAATAAATAAATAATAAAAAAGAATAAAAAAAAAGAAAAGGAATTATGTGATGTTGTCATCAGTGTCCACCAATAAACATGTAAAATTAATACAATGTTGAGTATCTGTGTCTTTTTCTTATGGTAGCTTTCTGGTGATATAATGAAGCACATCTGGCTGGGCATGGTGGCTTGTACCTGTAATCCCAGCACTTTTGCAGCCTGAGGTGAGTGGGTCACTTGAGGTTAGGAGTTTGAGATCAGCCTGGCCAACATGGTAAAACCCCGTCTCTACTAAAAATATAAAAATGAGCTGGGTGGTATGTGCCTGTAATCCTAGCTACTCAGGAGGCTGAGGCAGGAGAATCACTCCAGTGCCTGGGAGGCAGAGTTTGCTGTGAGCTGAGATTGCCCCACTGCACTCGAGCATGGGTGACAAAGCGAGACTCTGTCCCCCCCAAAAAATGATGATGTACATCTAAAATATGTTCTTAATTTTTAGGTGGCACAAAGATTACTTAGGGAGAGTCTGACTCAGCAGATAAAGGGTGGGGTTCGGGAACCTGTGTCATTCAAAAGACCCCAGTTCATTCTGATGCTCATGGACCATAGATAACAATTTGAGACACATTGATTTAGTGGAGTAATTGGCAGTTTTCCATATATATGACTTATCACAATTGAGACTTATGTAAGAATAGCTAGTATTTATGATTCTGCTATTTGCCAAAAATCTGGATTGCAGAAATTAAACTTCACTAATTCAAGTGGCAACCATGTAATTTGACCTCAAATGCTTCCTGTTAAATGCACTTTTTAAAAAAGAAAATTTAGTTTTGTCTTTCAATGTATTTATTATCCTGGCTATTTGCTATCAATAAATATGGTGAATATAGGATATAATTTGTTCTTATGAAAGTGAAAGAGGCCGCATGAAAAAATTCCCACAGAGGGCACTAATATGAATTGCCTGTAGAGTTCCACAGAGAATAGAAAAAAAATTATTTAAAATATTATTTTAAAGGTCAAGTTAGCAAATACTTCCTAGTTAGCAATTTTTAACTTAATATACTAATTCATTTAAAGCTTTATTTTGGTTGCTTGGAATATTTCATGTTCTTTTATTTATTCTGTAACCTGGTTATATCGTGCAAGATGTAGATGGACGAGTGTCTTTTTTAAACTGTGGTTCAAAGTAATGTGTTTGATAATAGAAAAAGGAATCATGTGTTTTGAAGATTTTAGGTCCTTTAACAGATCTAGCAGTACATTGTAGGGGATGGGTACTAAATTTCTTAGAATTTGTGTTATTGATCCCCTGAGAGGATGTTTGAACCATCCTCAAAAGAAAATATCAGTCACCTTCTTACAACTCAGGCAGTATTAAGAATCAGAGAATAAGATGAAGAGTGTGCTTTGTGCTAAAGGAACTCTTTGAAAGAAATTCTGAAAAGAGTTATACAAAAGAATGAATGTTTCCTAGATAGCATAACTTCTTTCAATTTTTATATGAATATGAAGCCAAATAATCCTAAATCTAAGTTAATTTAAATTTTTAAGCCTCCTGCATATGGATCTATTAACTCCACATTTTCTAGAAGTTGCTGTATCTTCTCAAATACATTAGGCGTGGCACACTAGAATTAATCTCCTGGTCAAGGGACAATCTTTTCCTTAAGGTAAATGTGCTGCTTAATTTTGTTGGTTCTTGAGGCATTACAAATTTTGGCATGCATCTAAAATAAAAATAGTGTTTTGGCCAGGTGCAGTGGATCACACCTGTCCTAGCACTTTGGAGGCTGAGGCAGGAAGATTGCCTGAGCCCAGGAGTTCGAGACCAGACTGGACAACATAGCAAGACACTGTTTGTGCAAAAATTTTTAAAACTTGTTCGGGTATGATGGCATGTGCCTGTAGTCTTGGCTACTCAAGAGGCTGATGTGGGAGGATCACATGAGCCTAGGAGGTCAAAGCTGCAAGTGAGCTCTGTTCACACCACTGCACTCCAGACTGGGTGGCAAAACGAATCCCTGTTTCAAGAAAAATAATCATGTTTTATGAAGATAGAGATTGATAGTTTTTGTGCATGGAATAAAAAATATTAGAGACAGAGTAAACATTTTTACCCCACTTCTCTGTTCCCTGTTAAACACATTTGAACACCCTACCCCCTCACATCAGGAGCAGCAGCGGCAGCCGCAGTCATACCCCAAAACAAAAATCCTTCTTACAATATTTCTTCCAGGTTTCATCAACTCTTTGATCAGATATTTCCAAAATAGGGCTCACTACTTCATAATTAAGTCTCTTGCTCTGCATTTCTAAATGTTGTAAAGTTCTTAGACCAAGACTTGCCTTCCTGTAATTTTCCTCCTTACTTTCTGGTATGATACTATACGTGTAGACATGCATCTAATGCTTCCCTTCAGCTGTTTGCAGATATCCATCATATTTCCCCAAGTCTGTCCTCCAGGCAAAGCATTCCAATTATCTCAAATATTTCTTATATCACAGAGTTTGCAGATACACACTGTCTTGTGTATTTGTTTTATTCCTTTACTGTGTCAATTGCTCATTGTGGACAGGGACAGGGTATTTAATTTTTTTTTAACCAGTTCCAGATAATGCCTGGAATTGAATAGACAATTAAAATTCATTTCAAAATAGTATATGGTTTGTCTGTTAGAAGAATGAATAACCAGTCAGCATTGAACTTTCCATAGTTTTTCAATATTTCTATTAAGTATATTGCCCAAAACTGCATATCATAGCCTTAAAATTATCTGGTCAGTGCAGAATACAGAGTGATTATTACATTTTAGAACCTGGATAATACACATTTTTATACTTAATGTTGGATTATAAGGTTTTTTCTTTTTTTGTATTTTACTCCATGGGCTAACATTGAGATTATAGTCCATTAAAGACACCAGAATGTTTTCCAAATTAGTTATTAGACTTTGTCTCCCAATTTCTATGTATGCAATTGATTAAATCCAAGACCTTAAATACTTTTTGTTAAATTTATGTATTTTTATAGAAAACTATAGTTCTGCCATCAAATATATTTTCCCTGGCTATGTGTTATCAATAAATAGTGTAACCCTGTCTGTAATCTATTCTTTCAAATGAAAGAAAATAGGTCACTAGAAACTTACTGTAAGTTTTCATCAATCTAAGAATCAACATATTTTAGTTATAATGAACATTTCACTTAACTATGCTATTATATGTTCTTTGGTCTTTTCAGAAGTAGTTCAGTTGAGGCTTTATCAAAATATATGTTAAATCAATATGTATTCTTTAAAAAGTAGCATCAAAATTATTTATCTCGTAAGTCTATCAGATAAGGAGATTAGGGTGTTAGAATGTATTTTTGGTGACTCTGGGCTTGTTTCTGGAGAAAACCTCTTTGCTTTTTATTGTATTTTTACATAATTCTAAAATTCTTCCAGAGATTTGTGCCATTAGTTTATCCATTGAATAATCTTTTTCCTCTATTTGGAAAATAACTGACAGCATCTATCTTTAATATTTTGGAATCTTGTTCATATGCTACGATTTCTTCCCCTTCATCCCTTTCCCCAAGATTCCAGTGTGGGGACATTTCTTAATCTTTTCAGTGCTCTGGGTATAGTAAAACATGAAACATGAAATTTTCAACAAAGAATGCCTATAATTTATCATCAGATATTCTGCACTTAGGTTACAGAAAACAACAAACTTTATAAGGTATCATTATACTGGAAGTACTTTTACCTCCTCTCTTTTGTGACCTGTGCAGTTTTGAATCCCTAACTTTGATATGGCTAGGATCTCTGTAGGTCTCATTCCTAACAATGCTGTTTCTTTTACACTTTCTTCCTAATCTTGCCTCTTGGTACCCAACTGTGTTTCTGCTTTTGGGTCTGTGGATTTCTCTACAGGTGAAAGGGAAAAAGTTCCCTTGTCCCCCTTGCAGGGTGTGTGATTGGGGCGTGACTTACTTCTTCAGTGTCTCGCTGCTCAAGCCTCTAGGGGAAGCATGGAAATGAGGAGGTTATGGGGATCCAACCCTATGGCAGCGTCTGGGGTGAATGTTTACAGCTCCCAAGTCCCCAGTGGGATATGCTATGTGCTATGTGCTCTTTCAGTGTAGCTGTCCATAGGCTTGTGTTAGCAGTTCAATTAGACTCCCTGCCTTATCACAAGGGCAGAAGGCTTTCTGTATCCTGGGGCTTCTTGCCTTGGTGTACTGGAAAAATTGGATTGCACATGGGCTTGGAGAATGAGTGCAAGGTTTTATTGAGTAGAAATAGCTCTCAGCAGATGGGGAAGCCAGAAGGGAGATGGAGTGGGAAGGTGGTTTTCCCCTAGAGTTGGGCTGCTCAGTGGCCAAGCTCTCCTCACCCACCCTGGCCAAATTCCCTGTCTTTCCTCTGGTCTGTGGCCTGCTGGACTTTTGACATTTGCCCAGCCTGTCAGTGTCTGCTGGTGCCTGTCCTGTGTTCTTCCACCCATGCATTCTCTCAATGTCCAGCTCCTTGTGTCCCTGCCCGCTAGGGTCTCAGGGTTTTTATAGTCACAGGATGGGGGTGTGGTGGCCTAGGGTGGTGTTGGGAAATAAAACATTTGGCATGAAAACAGAAATGCCTGTTCTTACCTAGGTCCGTGGGCACAGGCACAGGAGTGGAACCCTTGCCACAGACCCACCTGTCTCTTCCCAGCACTTCTCTGCTCCTCTCCTATATCACAGAGAGGTATATATATATATATATATATTATTGTACTTTAGGTTCTGGGGTACATGCGCAGATCATGCAGGATTGTTGCATAAGTACACACATGGCAATGTGGTTTGCTACATCCATTCACCCCATCACCCACATCTGTCATTTCTCCCCATGTTATCCCTCCCCGCCCTCCCTACCCCCACTGTCCCTCCCTTGCCCCCCTCAACAGACCCGAGTGTGTGATGCTCCTCTCACTGTGTCCCTGTGTTCTCATTGTTCAACACCATCTATGAGTGAGAGCATGCGGTGCTTGATTTTCTGTTCTTCTGTCAGTTTGCTGAGAATGATGGTTTCTAGATTCATCCATGTCCCTACAAAGGACATGAACTCATCATTTTTTTTTAATTTTTTAAATTTTTATTGCATTATAGGCTTTGGGGTACATGTGTAGAATGTGCAAGAGAGTTGCATAGGTACACACATGGCAGTGTGATTTGCTGCCTTCCTCCCCTTCACCCACACTTGGCATTTATCCCCAGGCTATCCCTCCCCAGCCACCCTCTGCTGTCCCTCCTCCCTTCCCCCCAATAGACCCCAGTGTGTAGTACACCCCCTCCCTGTGTTCATGTGTTCTCATTTTTCTCACCCGGCTATGAGTGAGAATATGCGATATTTCTTTTTCTGTTCTTGTGTCAGTTTGCTGAGGATGATGTTCTCCAGATTCATCCATGTCCTTACAAAGGACAAAAACTCATCATTTTTGATTGCTGCATAATATTCCATGGTGTATATGTGCCACATTTTCCCAGTCCAGTCTATCATCGATGGGCATTTCGGTTGGTTTCAGGTCTTTACTATTGTAAACAGTGCTGCAATGAACATTCGTGTGTGTGTGTCCTTATAGTAGAACGATTTATAGTCCTTTGGATATATACCCAGTAATGGGATTGCTGGGTCAAATGGAATTTCTATTTCTAGGTCCCTGAGGAATCGCCACACTGTCTTCCACAATGGTTGAACTAATTTACACTCCCACCAACAGTGTAAGAGTGTTCCTATTTCTCCACATCCTCTCCAGCATCTGTTGTCTCCAGATTTTTTAATAATTGCCATTCTAACTGGCATGAGATGGTATCTCAATGTGGTTTTGATTTGCATCTCTCTAATGACCAGTGATGATGAGCATTTTTTCATGTATTTGTTGGCCTCATGTATGTCTTCTTTTGTAAAGTTTCTGTTCATATCCTTTGCCCATTTTTGAATGGGCTTGTTTGTTTTTTTCCTGTAAATCTGTTTGAGTTCTTTGTAAATTCTGGATATCAGCCCTTTATCAGATGCGTAAACTGCAAAGATTTTTTTCCATTCTGATGGTTGCCTATTCACTCTAGTGACTGTTTCTTTTGCCGTGCAGAAGCTGTGGAGTTTGATTAGGTCCCATTTGTCTATTTTGGCTTTTGTTGCCAATGCTTTTGGTGTTTTGGTCATGAAGTCCTTGCCTACTCCTATGTCCTGAATGGTTTTGCCTAGATTTTCTTCTAGGGTTTTTATGGTGTCAGGTCTTATGTTTAAGTCTTTAATCCATCTGGAGTTAATTTTAGTGTAAGGTGTCAGGAAGGGGTCCAGTTTCTGCTTTCTGCACATGGCTAGCCAGTTTTCCCAATACCATTTATTAAACAGGGAATCCTTTCCCCATTGCTTTTATTTTTCTGGTTTATCAAAGATTATATGGTTGTAGATATGTTGTGTTGCCTCCGATGCCTCTGTTCTGTTCCATTGGTCTATATCTTTGTTTTGGTACCAGTACCATGCTGTTTTGATTACTGTAGCCTTGTAGTATAGTTTGAAGTCTGGTAGTGTGATGCCTCCCGCTGTGTTCTTTTTGCTTAGAATTGACTAGGCTATGCAGGCTCTCTTTTGGTTCCATGTGAAGTTCATGGTGGTTTTTTCCAGTTCTGTGAAGAAATTCAATGGTAGTTTGAGAGGGATAGCATTGATTGTGTAAATTACTTTGGGCAGTATAGCCATTTTTATGATATTGATTATTTCTAACCACGAACATGGAATGTTTCTCCATCTGTTTGTGCCCTCTCTTATTTCATTGAGCAGTGGTTTGTAGTTTTCCTTAAAGAGATCCCTTACGTTCCTTGTGAGTTGTATTCCTAGGTATTTTATTTTCATTGTAGCAATTGTGAATGGCAGTTCGTTCTTGATTTGGTTCTCTTTAAGTCTGTTATTGGTGTATAGGAATGCTTGTGATTTTTGCACATTGATTTTATATCCTGAGACTTTGCTGAAGTTGCTTATCAGTTTCAGGAGTTTTTGGGCTGAGGTGATGGGGTCTTCTAGGTATACTATCATGTCGTCTGCAAATAGAGACAATTTGGCTTCCACCTTTCCTATTTGAATACCTTTTATTTCTTTTTCTTGCCTGATTGCTCTTGCTAGAACTTCCAGTACTATGTTGAATAGGAGTGGTGAGAGAGGGCATCCTTGTCTAGTGCCGGATTTCAAAGGGAATGCTTCCAGTTTTTGCCCATTAAGTATGATATTGGCTGTTGTTTTGTCGTAAATAGCTTTTATTACTTTTGAGATATGTTCCATCAATACCGAGTTTATTGAGAGCTTTTAGCATAAAGGGCTGTTGAATTTTGTCAAATGCCTTTTCTGCATCAATTGAGATAATCATGTGGTTTTTGTTTTTGCTTCTGTTAATGTGGTGAATGATGTTTATAGACTTGCGTATGTTGAACCAGCCTTGCATGCCTGGGATGAATCCTACTTGATCATGATGGATAAGTTTTTAATGTGCCGTTGCAATCGGTTTGCTAGTATTTTATTGAAGATTTTTGCATCTATGTTCATCATGGATATTGGCCTGAAGTTTTCTTTTCTTGTTGAGTCTCTGCCGGGTTTTGGTATCAGGATGATGTTGGTCTCATAAAATGATTTGGGAAGGGTTCCGCTTTTTGAATTATTTGGAATAGTTTCAGAAGGAATGGTACCAGCTCCTCTTTGTGTGTCTGGTAGAATTCGGCTGTGAACCCATCTGGACCTGGGCTTTTTTTTGTTTGTTAGGCTCTTAATTGCTGCCTCAACTTCAGACCTTGTTATTGGTCTATTCATGGTTTCGGCTTCTTCCTGGTTTATGCTTGGGAGGACACAGGCGTCTAGGAATTTATCCATTTCTTCCTGGTTTACTAGTTTACGTGCATAGAGTTGTTTGTAGTATTCTCTGATGATGGTTTGAATTTCTGTGGAATCTGTGGTGATTTCCCCATTATCATTTTTTATTGCATCTATTTGGTTGTTCTCTCTTTTCTTTTTTATCAGTCTGGCTAGTGGTCTGTCTATATTGTTGATCTTTTTGAAAAACCAGCTCTTGGTTTTATTGATTTTTTGAAGGGTTTTTCTTGTCTCTATCTCCTTCAGTTCTGCTCTGATCTTAGTTATTTCTTGTCTTTGGCTAGGTTTTGAGGTTTTTTGATCTTGTTCCTCTAGCTCTTTCAATTTTGATGATAGGGTGTCAATTTTGGATCTCTCCACTCTTCTCATGTGGGCACTTATTGCTATATATTTTCCTCTACAGACTGCTTTAAATGTGTCCCAGAGATTCTGGTACATTGTGTCTTCGTTCTCGTTGGTTTTGAAGAACTTCTTTATTTCTGCCTTCATTTCATTGTTTATCCAATCAACATTCAAGAGCCAGTTGTTCAGTTTCCATGAAGCTGTGCGGTTCTGAGTTATTTTCTGAATTCTGAGTTCCAACCTGATTGCACTATGGTCTGAGAGACTGTTTGTTATGATTTCAGTTGTTTTGCATTTGCTGAGGAGTGCTTTACTTCCAATTATGTGGTCAATTTTGGAGTAGGTGTGATGGGTGCTGAGAAGAATGTCTATTCTGTGGATTTGGGGTGGAGAGTTCTGTAAATGTCTATCAGGTTTGCTTGTTCCAGGTCTGAGTTCAAGTCCTGGACATCCTTGTTAATTTTCTGTCTGGTTGATCTGTCTGATATTGACAGTGGAGTGTTAAAGTCTCCCACTATTATTGTGTGGGAGTCCAAGTCTCTTTGTAAGTCATTAAGAACTTGCCTTATATATCTGGGTGCTCCTGCATTGGGTCCATATATATTTATAATCGTTAGCTCTTCTTGTTGTATGGATTTTTTTACCATTATGTAATGACCCTCTTTGTCTCTTTTGATCTTTGTTGCTTTAAAGTCTATTTTATCAGAGATGAGAATTGCAACTCCTGCTTTTTTTGCTCTCCATTTGCTTGGTAAATCTTCCTCCATTTCTTTATTTTGAGCCTTTGTGTATCCTTGCGTGTGAGATGGGTTTCCTGGATACAGCACACCGATGGGTTTTGGTTTTTTATCCAATTTGCCAGTCTGTGTCTTTTGATTGGTGCATTTAGCCCATTTACATTTAGGGTTAATATTGTTATGTGTGAATTTGATACTGCCATTTTGATGCTAGCTGGCTGTTTTGCCCATTGGTTCATGTACATTCTTCATTTTGTTGATGGTCTTTAGCATTTGGTATGCTTTTAGGATGGCTGGTACTGGTTGTTTCTTTCTATTTGTAGTGACTCTTTCAGGAGCTCTTGTAAAGCAGGCCTAGTGGTGACAAAATCTCTGAGTACTTGCTTGTTCATGAAGGATTTTATTTTTCCTTCACTTATGAAGCTCAGTTTGGCTGGATATGAAATTCTGGGTTGAAAGTTCTTTTCTTTAAGAATGTTGAATATTGGCCCCCACTCTCTTCTGGCTTGTAGAGTCTCTGCCGAGAGATCTGCTGTGAATCTGATGGGCTTCCCTTTGTGGGTGACCCAACCTTTCTCTCTGGCTGCCCTTAGTATTTTCTCCTTCATTTCAACCCTGGTGAATCTGACGATTATGTGCCTTGGTGTTGCTCTTCTTGCAGAGTATCTTTGTGGTGTTCTCTGTATTTCCTGGAGTTGAGTGTTTACCTGTCTTGGTAGGTTGGGGAAATTTTCCTGGACAATATCCTGAAGAGTATTTTCCAGCTTGGATTAATTCTCTTCATCACATTCTGGTACACCTATCAAATGTAGGTTGGGTCTCTTCACATAGTCCCACATTTCTTGGAGATTTTGTTCATTCCTTTTTGCACTTTTTTCTCTAATCTTGGTTTCTCATTTTATTTCATTGAGTTGATCTTCAATTTCTGATATTCTTTCTTCTGCTTGGTCAATTCGGCTGTTGAAACTTGTGCATGCTTCGTGAAGTTCTCGTGTTGTGTTTTTTCAGCTCCTTCAATTCATTCATATTCCTCTCTAAGTTGTCCATTCTTGTTATCATGTCCTCGAATCTTTTTTCAAATATTTTTTCAAGGTTCTTAGTTTCTTTGCACTGATTTAGAACATGTTCTTTTAGCTCACTGAAGTTTCTCATTATCCACTTTCTGAAGTCTGATTCCGTCATTTCGTCACACTCATTCTTCGTCCAGCTTTGTTCCCTTGCTGGTGAGGAGTTTTGGTCATTTGTAGGAGGTGAGATGTTTTGGTTTCGGGTGTTTTCCTCCTTTTTGCACTGGTTTCTTTCCATCTTTATGGATTTATCCACCTGTCTTCTTAGTAGTTGCTGATTTTTCAATTGTGTCTCTGTGTGGATGCCCAGATTGTTGATGATGAAGTATTTCTGTTACTTAGTTTTTCTTCTAATGGTCTAGCCCCTCTGCTGTATGAGTCCTGAGGTCCACTCTAGGCCCTGCTTGTCTGGGGTACACCTGTAGCAGCTGTGGAACAGTGAGGGATGCTACCCGTTTCTTCTTCAGCTATCTTTGTTCCAGAATGATGCCTGCCAAATGTCAGTCCGATTAATCCTTTTTTGGGGTGACTCTTTGGGTAAACAGGGGTCAGGGAGCTGCTTGACGGGATGGTCTGTGCTTTATAGGAGCTCCAGTGTTGAGCTTTGAGCTCCGTTGTTCATTCAGCATTGTTGGGAGAACGTGTTTATGTCTGCTGCAACAGAACTCATAACCCCCCTCTTTTTTTGCCCCCTTAGTTGCTCTGTCTCAGGGAGTTGGGGTTTTCTTTATGAGTATCTGTTGCACTGTCCTGCCTGGCTACGAGGTAGTCTATTCACTATTTGCCTGCCGAGGCTTTGCCCTGCTAGCATGGGTCCGCCCTGCTGCTGCGGGGCTCTCTTCTGCTGTGGTGCACTCTGCCCTGCTGGCGGAGTCTCTCTGTTATAGCGGGTTGCCTTGGCAATGGCAGGCTGTGTCAGTACTGGGTGGTACTTCAGTAGGGGTGGATTGCGTCCATAGTGGTGGACGCCCCTCCTCTACCAGGCTGCACCATCCTAGATTCAACTGTGCTGGCTGGAAAACTCTCAGCCCCGAGCACCTCCAATCACCTCCCTGCTTGTCCCCGTGAGGGTGGGACCCGCCGAGCCGGATCACCCAGCTCCCTGCCTCAGAGTCCGTCCTCTCTCTCTCTCTCTCTCTCTTTCTCTCCCCAAGCTGAATGGTTGACTCTCTCACTGGTGCCCCAGTAGCCTGCCGATAGGGCACTGGGATCTGTGCGATCTCCCGTGCCGCTGCCCACTGCACCGGCTCAGATCATGCTTCCCAGGAATCTCCTGGTCTGGCTCATTGTCCAAATCCCGTTCAATCAGATGGACATGCCAATCTGCCCTTCCAAATCTCAGATTGCCGGTTTAACAGGGCACCCAGACCAGTGAGTTTTGTGTCTGATGCTGCTGCGCTGCGGCACCGGGTGAACCGGCCGCACAAGCCGGGTGTGCTGGCATTCCGTGTCTCTCCCACACCTGGGACTTTCAACATTCTGTGGGCAAAAAAGGTCCATCCAAGAATGCGGCTAGGACTCACCCTGTGCGCCTTCACTGAGAGCTGCAATCCTGAGTCACCTCTATGATGCCATCTTGGAAGATCCCCCGAACTCATCATTTTTATTACTGCATAATATTCCATGGTGTATAGGTGCCACATTTTCCTTTTCCAATCTATCATCAATGGGCATTTGGGTTGGTTCCAGGTCTTTGCTATTGTAAACAGTGCCACTATGAACATACGTGTGCATGTGTCTTTTTAATAGAGGGAAATACTTCTAGGGAGGGGCTATTAGAGCACACAGTTCAAAGAAGGTAGACTGGGCATGGCTGAGGCTGGAACAATACCCTCAAGACCGGGGTCTCCTCTCCCCTAACCCACCTTCCCCTGTAGGAAAATGCTCTTAAGGTTGTGAGAAGTGCCATTGACTATTTGGGCCCTGGAACTGGTTTAACTATGATTTTCCAGATGGAAAAGTTCTGCCGTAGGGAGAGCCAATCCTAAGCAAGACAGATTATACATGGCATGAAAAGTCCCATAGCCTTCAGCTTCTGAAGTTTCCCCAAAAGATTTCCCCAAATCAAGACAGACACCATTAGGCATTTGAATTGGCAACCTTTATATTTTCACGCCCTACACCTTAACCAACTGTACAAACAGGCCACTTGTGTGAAGCAAAAGCAGAAAGCTTTCTTAAGCCATATTTTGAATGAGAATGCTGCACCCTGAGGCAGTGTGGCCTGCCTAAAACCTGGGTGGGGTTGATGGTCAGCAGCTGCTTCCTTTTCCTCAGCTGCAGGGGCAGAGGAAAAAAGCCACTTGCTGTGTCAATTTAAAAGCTGAGTTCTCAGCTGCAGTGAGTTTCACTGCCTCCATGGCTTTCAGTCACCATGTTTACCCCAGCCAGAACCACATGCATAGTTGGGCCACTCCCTGAGCTGCTGCCCACACAGGGGCCAGCAGCTGGCAGGCAAACATCCTGGGGAGCCCTTTTACCCTTCTGCCTGGGACTGGAGAATGCCAGAGAGGCCTGCCAGAACCATGAGCCAAGCTGCTGTGCTTCCCAGTCCAGTGCAGGCTCGGGCTGTACCTCGCCTCTCCCAGCTGTTTTTCTCTCAGCCCTCAGTGCTGGCAACTATGCTTGCTGCACACACCTGGGCCCACCTGGGGGGCTGAGCCGTGGTCTCCACGGTCCCCATTCACAGAAGGCAAGGAGTGAAAGGCCCAGGGGCAGTGCTCACTTGCTCTGCCCCACAGGCTCCCTTAGGTTTTGGTCCCAGAGATAATATCTGAAGGATAGAGAAGGAGATGGAAAGCAGAGGGAGCTTGAAGGTAAAAAAACTGCACTTTTAATTCTTGCTGGTCCATGGTCAATTAAGACAGTCTGGGTTGTGTGTCCCAGGCTCGGTGTTCCCCACAGTCCTGCCTGCCTGGCTGTGGCTGCTTCATGTGTTCCCAAAGAGACAGGAGAGAATGGGGCTGGTTTACTCACGATTTTGAAGTTTTCTTCTCTGGTTGTACCCCTTTCCTTGCTATGCCCCTTTCCTGGCTGTACCCCTCTCCTAGTATACCCCTCTCCTGGCTGGCTCACCAAATGTAATACTGGGGTTCAGGGGTTCAGGGTGCCCTCAGCTCCCCGAGGGATGTTTCTCCAGGTTCTCGGTCTCCTGCCCTCTCAAGAATGAGAGAGGGGACCACGGCACAGTACGCAGTAAATGATGGACTCAAAAGTGTTTGTAGAAAGTGATTTATTTAGAGAAATAGGAGAAGGAGAGAGAAAGAAACAGCTCTCACACTGAGTGAGAGAATCCAGAAAGGTGGAATCTAGGAGAGGAAAGCAGCTTCCACACTTAGTGGAAGGGAATAGAGAGAGAGATGGAGTTTAGGAGGGGAAGACAGGCTTCCACGAGAGAGTGTGGAAGGGGACTCCAGAGGGAAAATCCGAGGTAGAGAAAAACAGCTTCCACGAAGGGAGTGTCCGTGGAAGGGAATCCAAACATGGAGGCTGAAGGGGTGTGGAAGGAGACTTTTAACTTGGGAGGAACCCCCACCTTCTCTAAGACCCCAGGCCAGTGAAAGGAGTTCCTTAGAACTTCTGCTGGAGTGATTGACTCTTAGTTTCTTCCTGTGCCCATGAAATTCAAACATAAACCATTAAATCTCCAGGCTGGAGAGAGATGGGAGGGGGCATGGTGCTCAGAAGTTCTTGCCCTTAAAACTCCACCCGCTTGTGGACCCAGAAAGAGAACACATTCCCTCACTAGCTTTTGAGTTTTTTTGATTTTGCTTCTCTAGCTCTTTGAATTTTGACTACAGGGTGTCAATTTTAGATCTTTCCTTGCTTCTCTGGTGGGCATTTATTGCTATAAATTTCCCTCTAGACACTGCTTTAAATGTGTCCCAGAGATTCTGCTATGTTGCATCTTTGTTCTCGTTGGTTTTAAAGAACAGCTTTATTTCTGCCTTCATTTCATTGTTTATCCAGTCGACGTTCAGGAGCAGGTTGTTCAGTTTTCATGAAGTTGTGAAGTTCTGCGTTAGTGTCTTAATTCTGAGTTCTAATATGATTGCCCTTTGGTGTGAGAGACTGTTTAGTATGATTTCCATTCTTTTGCATTTGCTGAGGAGTGATTTACTTCCAATTATGTGGTCAATTTTAGAGTAGGTGCAGTGCAGTGCTGAGAAGAATGTATATTCTGTGGATTTTGGTTGGAGATTTCTGTAGATGTCTATTAGGTCCGCTTGGTTCAGGCCTGAGTTCAAGTCCTGGATATCCTTGTTAATTTTCTATCTTGTTGATCTGTCTAATGTGGACAGTGGAGTGTTAAAGTCTCCTGCTATTATTGTTTGGGAGTCTAAGTCTCTTTGTAGGTCATTGAGAACTTGCTTTATGTACCTGGGTGCTCCTGTATTGGGTGCATATATATTTAGAATCATTAGCTCTTCTTGATACATTGATCTTTTTACCATTATGTAATGCCCTCCTTTTTCTCTTTTGATCTTTGTTGGTTTAAAGTCCATTTTATCAGAGACTAGGATTGCAACTACTGATTTTTTTTTGGTCTCCATTAAATCTTTCTCCATCCCTTTGTTTTGAGGCTATGTGTGTCCTCGCACGTGAGATGGGTTCCCTGAATACAGCACACCAGTTGGTCTTGACTTTTTATCCAATTTGCCAGCCTGTGTCTTTTGATTGGGGCATTTAGCCCATTTACATTTAAGGTTAATATTGTTATGTGTGAATTTGATCCTGCTAGTTTGATGCTAGCTGGATGTTTTGCCCATTCGTTGACGCATTTTCTTCATTGTGTCTACGGTCTTTACCATTTGGTATATTTTTGGAGTGGCTGTTAGTGGTTGTTCCTTTCCTTGTTTAGTGCTTCTTTCAGGAGCTCTTGTAAGGCAGGTATGATGGTGATGAAATCTCTCAGCAATTGCTTGTCCATAAAGGATTTTATTTCTTCTTTGCTTATGAAGCTTAGTTTGGCTGGATATGAAATTCTAGGTTGAAAGTTATTTTCTTTAAGGATGTTGAATATTGGCTCCCACTCTCTTCTGGCTTGTAGGGTTTCTGCAGAAAGATCCACTGTGAGTCTGATGGGCTTCCCTTTGTGGAACCCAATCTTTCTCTTTGGCTGCCCTTAGCATTTTTTCCTTAATTTCAAACCTGGTGAATCTGATGATTATGTGCCTTGGTGTTGCTCTTCTTGAGGAATATCTTTGTGGTGTTCTCTGTATTTCCTGGACTTGAATGTTGGTCTGCCTTGCTAGGTTGGGGAAGTTCTCCTGGATAATATCCTGAAGAGTGTTTTCCAGTCTGGATTCATTCTCTCCATCACATTCAGCTACACCTTTCAAATGTAGATTAGGGCTTTTTACATAATCCCATATGTCTTGGAGGCTTTGTTCATTTCTTTTCACTCTTTTTTCTCTATTCTTGCCTTCTTGTTTTATTTCATTGAGTTGATCTTGTATTTTTGCCTTCTTGTTTTATTTCATTGAGTTGAAAGCCCTGAAATCCTTTCTTCTGCTTGGTTGATTTGGCTATTGAAACTTGTGTATCTTCATGAAGTTCTCATACTGTGTTTTTCAGCTTCAGCAAGTCATTTATATTCTTCTCTAAACTGTTTATTCTAGTTAGCATCTCATCTAACCTTTTTTCTAGGTTCTTAGTTTCTTTGCATTGGCTTAGAACATGTTCTTTTACCTCTGAGAAGTTTGTTATTACCCA
This sequence comes from Saguinus oedipus, assembly GCA_031835075.1. Classification (NCBI taxonomy): domain Eukaryota; kingdom Metazoa; phylum Chordata; class Mammalia; order Primates; family Cebidae; genus Saguinus; species Saguinus oedipus. Next base: position 100,719,840 of record CM063181.1, on the reverse strand, counting down.
CCTTCTGAAGCCTGTTTCAGTCAGTTCATCAGATTGAGTCTCCATCCATCTTAGTTCCCTTGCTGGTGAAGAGTTGCAATCCCTTGGAGGAGGAGAGGTGTTCTGGTTTTTGGTGCTTTCATCCTTTTTGCACTGGTTTCTTCCCATCTTAGTGGCGTTATCTACCTGTGGTCTTTGTAGTTGGTGACTTTCAGATGTGGTCTCTGAGTGGATGTCCTTTTTGTTGATGTTGAAGCTATTTCTTTCTGTTTCTTAGTTTTCCTTCTAACAATCAAGCCCCTCTGCTGCAGGACTGCTGGAGGTCCACTCCAGACCCTGCTTGCCTGGGGATCACCTGCAGGGACTGCAGAACAGTAAGGGTTGCTGCCAGTTTCTTCTATTATATTCATCCCGGAAGGGTACCTGCCATATGTTGGCCTGAGCTCTCCTTTATGAAGTGTCTCTTTGGGTATACAGGGGTCAGGGATCTGCTTGAGGAGACAGTCTGTCCCTTATAGGAGCTCAGATGCTGTGCTGGGAGCTCTGTTGTTCCATGCAGAGCTGCTGTGCAGGTACATTTAAGTCAGCTACAGTGGAACTCATAACTGCCTCTTTGCCCAGGTGCTCTGACCTAGGAAGGTCAGATTTATTTATAAGTTCCTGACATTCTGCTTCCTTTTTTCAGATATTCCCTGCCCTGTATGGAGTAGTCTAGTCACAGTCTGCTAGTAGAGATGTTGCTGAGGTGCTGCAGGCTCTGCTTAGCTGCTGTGTGAACTGCCTTGGTAGTGGTGGTTGCCCTTCCCCCCACTGAGTCTGGGTCAAGCTGTGCTTGCTGTGAAACTCTCAATACAGAGCATTTCAGATTGCTTGTTTTGTGGGGGTGGTATCTGCTGAGCCAGATGGCCTCCCTCCCTGTCTCAGCCACTCCCTTTCAGTTGAATGGGCTGCTCTGTCTCCCAGGTGTTCTAGGCACCAGTTGAAACTGCTGCCCAGATTTGTGTGAGTTTCTGTGCACCAACCAGTAGCACCAGCTGTGCTGAAAACTCATGGCACTTTTCGGCCTGGGAATCTCCTGGTCTGTGAGCAGTGAAGCTTGTTCGGAAAGGTGGTGAGCTCTCACCCGCTGCATTGTTCTTGCTGGGAACTGCACTCTGGAGCTGTCCCTATTTGGCAATCTTGGATCCTCCGGAGGTGGTGTATATTCTTTAAATATGACCCTACTCTCCTCTTCGACTGTATCTGTGATATGGATAGATCTGTTGCTTTTCCCGGCATGTTTCATCTCCTACTAGGTGTCCATGATCTGTGACAACAACTTTTTTAGGTGACATTTTAAATGTTTTGTAAAGCACCCATGTTCTTCTTCTTCTTTTTTTTTTTTTTTTTTTTTTTTTTTGAGACAGAGTTTTGCTCTTGTTACCCAGGCTGGAGTGCAATGGCACGATCTTGGCTCACCGCAACTTCCGCCTCCTGGGTTCAGGCAATTCTCCTGCCTCAGCCTCCTGAGTAGCTGGGATTACAGGCACGTGCCACCATACCCAGCTAATTTTTTTGTATTTTTAGTAGAGACGGGGTTTTACCATGTTGACCAGGATGGTCTCGATCTCTTGACCTCGTGATCCACCCGCAAGCACCCATGTTCTTAACTGTTCTAGATATAGACCATAACAAAACACATCAGACCTTGGCTTTATTACCAAACTTTCCCCTGTGAATCTATAAACATCACTTCCATCATTACTCTCTTTAAGTTAAATTTATTTTTAAACTGTTTAACCTGTTAAACTTGTCACTGTCTTTCCTTCCTCATGTCTTACAAATCTTCATCATAGTAAAATATATTCTTCCCAGGCTTTTAATGATTTCCCTATTTTCCAAATAGCCCATCATTTAGAAATCATAAACCTCCATCTGGAAAACCAAATCCAGGTAATTATGTTTTAGGTAGTTAGATGTTCACTTTCTGTATTTTAAAAATTTTACTTCTATAGTCATTCTCTTCAACATTATAAAATATAAAATGTCTGGATATGTCTCCAGTTATCTATTTCTGTGCAACAAATTATCTCCAAACATAGCACCCTAAAACAAGTAATTTTTATCTCACACAGTTTCTGAGGGTCAGGAATCTGGGAGCCTTGCTGAGTGATTTTGGATGAGGGTCTCTCAAGTTGCAGCCATTGTGTAAGCTTGGCTGAAGTCATCTCAAGACTCCATTGGGGCTAAAGAGTCACTTTGAAGCTCACCTACATGAGAAGCTTTGGTTCCTTTCTAGCTTTTAGTTGGATACTTTGAGGAGAGACAGAGAGAACAAAAAGGAAAGAGGGATTGAAGGAACAGAGAGTGCACAAAGGGGTGAGAACTGAGGATGGAAGCAGCAGTCATCTATAACCTAATCTCAGAAGAGACACCATTATTTCTGGCACATGGTATTGATCACTTTGTACCAGATCATTCCTGGTGCAAAGTGGGAGGAGGCTATATAAGAAAGTGAAATCCAAGAGGTGCAGATCATTGGGCCATCTTGAAAACTAGCTACCACTGTCCAGTGCTTTCTGTTTCTCATCCTAGTCTTCAAATGGAAGCATTTTAGGCTTCTTCCCAGGGAATTAGTAATTTCCAGAGAAATTAATTAAGTAGTGGTAGTGGACTGGGAATATGAGCCTTTATAAGTCCTCTGGCTAATTTCAGATAAATTACCATTAACTTAGCATACTCTCATTAGTCTTATAATAAGTTTCAGATGATTATCTAAATTGTACCTTAGTTTCCAAATTATTTCATCATATACTTTTCAAAGATTAAGGAGAATTATTGCTCATGTTAAATATAGATAATTGCCACCTAGAAGATAAACTCATGTGTATGATCTTCACCACATTTCATTCTATTTCAGAAATTTAACTGTAAGCAAATATGTGAAAATGGGTTGTGTTATAGTGGTGCTGTATAAAGATGAAGGGATTATGGTAGCTCAAAGGCCACAAATTCATTTTAGTTTTTAAAATTTGCATAAAGCAATGTCCTCAGTAGGGGAAATGACACCATCAAATATTATGCTCATCCTCAAGGAGCATATGGTAATTTTTCACCTTAGAACAGACGTGACCTCCAGCCATCATTGCATTTTCCCTTACCTACTAGCTTCTGATGAAGATCCTATCTGCCAGTTAGGGATGAGGTGAAAATTAGTGAGATAATTTTTGTAGGCCTGTGATCTATTCAAAAATAATGTGATACATAAATGTCTTATTACAATATGAAAAGCCTATCATAGGCATGGTAATTATCAGATGTTATCACACAAACTGTGTATTTTTTCCTCTTGTAACATAAGTATAAAAGTTTCTAATGTAATCACAACGATTATGAGGCTTTTCCTACAAATATGAACTTAAGTGGCAAAATGGACATAATTTGCTAATTGATACAAAAAGGAGTCATACCCTTTTCTCCACTTATGGCTGTATTTCAGGCAAAAATGGTTTTTGGCTTGCAAAGTCTTACATATAATATTTTTAAATATTTAAAATAATTTTGGGTAACATAGCATTAATGTTTTACCCCTTCTTAAGTTCACTCAGTAATACTGAAGGAATAAATAATCCAGGTTAGCTTTTTTTTTGAGTCTTGCTTTGTATCCCAGGCTGGGGTGCAGTGGCACTTTCTTGGCTCACTGCCACCTGGAAGATCAACTCATGTATATGATCTTCACTACATTTTATTCTATTTCAGAAATTTAACTGTATGAAAATGAGTTGTGCCTTCATCTCCTGGGTTCAAGGGAGACTCTCCTCGACCTCCCAAAGTGCTGGAATAACAAGCATGAGCCACCACTCCTGGCCCTAGGTTAGCATTTTTGTACTACATTATATCTCTACCAAAACATGTATATTTCCACAACAAATTCTGAAAATGTATGCAGAAACATCTTTATCCCCAAATAAACTCTCAATCTGATAGTTTTAAAATGGGGTCTTCATTTCTTTTGAAAGTTTTTCAGATGGTCTCTGGTTAAGTGCAACAGGCAAGTCATACAAAAATGTATATACCAATCCAAATGATACATCACATTGCAGGTTTGAATCAGTAATAAGAGAAAACTAAATAGAATTAGCTATGAGGAAGTTTATTAACTAAGGGAAACACTGATATATTATTTTCTCTCCTTTGGGGCAACCAAGTTAAATTCAACCTGATACCCTGAATTGCATGAAACTTATTGTCTGACAACAGTCTTAATTCACAAATGCTTATTACCTATAGTACATAAAAATAAATGATAGTCATCTTTTAAAACTTCCTCTGGCAATGCTGTGCCTTTGAATTCTGAACTCTCCAGGAGTAATTTCTGTATCTCCTTGCATTTTGTTATTTGCAAATTATGACTGTATTACTTTAAGAAAATTTAATATCTGAGGATCATTATTTACCAAATACATGGAGGCGTGAAAATTGTTGCTATTTGGACTATAAAAAAATTCTGTTTTACAAAATGATGCAACATATGATTCCTTCTAACAGGGAACTTCTCCAGTTTATTTAAGAAACTGAATTGAATAATAGAAACATGACATGTGCAGAACTTTCCTGATGCATATCTATTGCAGAACAAAAAGAGAGAGAGTTTTTTTTTCAATATAAAGTTGTTTCTGATTCATTTGTGTGCAGGATGAATTTAAATCATTTAACAGATATCTGAATCCATCTTGGGAATCTGTAGATTACTTTCACCAGTAATCTTATTGTAGCTTTCACCAATCAGCATAGTCAAATTTATCTTTCAGTTCATCTAGGGCCTATTGAATTTCTCTGAATTTTATCAGTCAAGATGCTAAATGAGGATATAGAACATCTATGATCTTCTAATGCATTGGTTGCCATGGTAGCTGCTCTTCTGGCCTGGTTTGATCAATTTTTTTTCAAGCAAGTAATTTGATAATTCTTTTCAGACAGAAAATGTCATAATGTTCTTGTTACCAAATTGAAAGAACCAAATTGTTTCTTTTAATTCATAATGGTCTCTTTCTAATAACCATGATATTTTGGTCATTTTATTTTCTTTTACTGGACACTAATACTTGAATTTATTTATTCTTATCACTTGACATTATTCATGTCACTAAATTTCATTTTACTTTTAATTTCCATTGTTTTATGCTTCTCAAAAATTATTTTTAAAAATCCATATCTTGTAAAAATATAAACATTGGAAGTATTTTCCTTGAGAAAGAGTGGCTAAATATGTCACAGTTAATGAAACATGCAGCCAACCACAACTGCCACCAAAGCATTCATTAAACACTGAGTTTGAACATTACATTTATCTCCATTATCAGAACTGGGATCCTTATTTAGAATCTTTTGACCACCTTGTTCTGATAATCTGCTTCCTTTCTGAAATGAAATGGAACAGGAATGAAAATGTGCCTTGCTGTTAAATGTCATGGGCAGTGAGGGACTTTTTCAGCTTCCCTAAACTAATCTCAAACTCCAGGCAGCATTTTTATTTTATGATTATAGACATAAGATCCAATGTGCACTTTCACACTTAACTTTAATACTGCATGAAAAATAGGGGCATCATGAAATTAATTAGGACATTTATTTTCAGCCATGAGAAAGAAAACACATTATTATCTAGCAATTTCCTGCTGTCCTTTAGGTGGCAGTATGAAGTAAGGAGAGACTGGCTGTGATAGTTACTGCATAGGATCTCTTAACGACAAAAAGTAAAAAGGAAAAAAAAATCAGTTTCCTGTCAGAAATGTCTTCTTGCATCTTCTGCATTTGGTTTCTTTCTCTAATGCCAGTTGCTAGTTAGAATCCCTGAACATATATGCCCTGTATCATTAAAATTATTATTGTACATTTTCTTTGGTTCAAAAATGTTGCCTGGCTTCTTTAATATGTACCTCCATGTACTTACTGTAATGTTAAAAGCCCTGTGGATATTAAGGAATATTTTTGCCTGACTGACTGTCAGTACTGAGTTGGAAGTAAACATCTCACCTGCTTTATCATTTTATGTTGTTCAAAATTGGAGCACAGAATTTATCTGGAGAGCGTTGGCCAAGATGTAAAGAACAAATATGTAGACATGCTGTCTAAAACATATTCAGAAATAGGGATTTGTTTTTGAATTCTGAGTTTCTCTCTGTGATATGTTGATCCATCTGGTTTTGTTGGGGATTAGACTTTGCCAGATCTGCCCAAGTGCTCTGTTACAATTTCAGATATGAAGCCATGTTTATCCCTGTTCATTCTAACCATATACCATGCTCTGCCCACTTCTTACTAATGTGCATATAATTTTCATATCAGAAACGTTGATAGTCCCTAAGAGTTTTTTTCTGATCTGCTTTTCTCCCATACTAAACAGGAATTATTGGAGTTTTGGAAATGATGCATATCTCTAATTGCCAATGTTTCCTATAGAAGAGATAGTAGGGGTATTTGAGCAGTCCAAGCATTGCAACTTCAAATTTTGATCATAGACTTTATTATTTTTTATGTAGTTATATTCTCTCCATGTCTGATTAAATTAGAAGTCTTTCCAACAAAGCAGGTTACATCTGGAGCTTTCGATCTCCTTTAAGCCTCTGATGTAATCAGGCAAAATGATCACTTTGAAAAGAGAACCAAACCTCAAAACCTATCACCCCAATTTCAAGTGATACTTTTAATCCTCAGTGTTTCTGCAGCTGTCACCCTTAGTCAACAGCTGGATTTAGCTGCAGGCTGCAAGCATAACTATTGCAGAGCATTTTAGCCATCTTTTAATGCTGTTTGTCAACACTGGCTTATTTCCTTTGCCTTCTTTTTAAAAGGGCAGTGAAATCCAGCTCATTAATTCAGTTCATTAAAAAACCAAACCAAACCAAAACAAAACTCTGGCAGCGGAACTACTTAAGATGACCTTTCCTGGCTATTTGACATCTATAGCCCTGCTAGGTTGCAAGGGATTTTCTCTGTCTCCTTAGTCTTTTCAGTGTTTTCAGATTCATAAAAACAAGCTTTTCCTTTGACCCTAATTTGCTGCTTTCTTTCCTCAAGCTGTAATGCCCTTCTACTGAGTCTCTTGTGTTTTATCAGATGTCACTTGTCTTTATGCTCTGGATGTACTTTGTGCTTTTGTCCTTTTCAAACTACTGTGGCTGATGTGGGCTTCAGTTCCCTAACACAACTGTCCAACTCTTTTGTAAACTTTCTCTTGTGTGCAGAAAGCAGATCAGCTGCTGTTTAATAAAGCAGGCATCTCATTTCATTCCTTTCACATCCATCAAAATGACTTTTCCTGAAACTGGCATTCTTCCACTATTATTTGGTTAACTTGCCACATACAAGTGATTTTTCATCTCTTGATTGGGGAAAGCAGCTCTCAAGGGTGATGTTTTTCTTGTCGATTTGGAGAATACCAGCTTTCCTCCTACAGACAAAGCTTGCTCCTCTGCTGTTTTGATACCTTACCAGCCTCTAGCACCTTGAAGGGATGAACTTTTGTGAAATTAGTGATATTGAGAGAAAAAATGTCACATATTTAAGTGCATCTTGAATTAAGGAACAAAAGAAAAATTACATAGCCTAATCATTGATGGACTGCTAACATTAATTACAGTAATAACAATTACTGTAATAAAGTTAATTAAAGAATGTATATATGCATATAGTTTTTTTTTGTAAGAATATGAGATTATAGCATTCATGTAGATATGCCCATTTATTTTCTTAACTAGCACTATTAATAAAAAAGCAAAAGTTATTTCTCTTATGTTGTGCATGGGCAAACTGAAGCGAGGCTAAGTGAGCAGAAATATAGTGACAGAGGAGGAAATAAATGTCTCCTGATTACAAGCCTGCTGCCTCCAGCACTTTGAAGCTGCTGGCTTCTATGAAAGTTAGTGATATTTGGAGAAAAATGTCACCATTAACGCATATTATAGCTTCTACTGGACCAAAGGGATTCTGGTCTACCATGGGCATGTAATGCAGTGATATGTTTTTGAAAAGCCATGTGGATCTGTAACTGCTAAAAGAAGGCAATTTTCTTTGATTATGCCAAGGGTCTATTAACTGATTTGAAAGGGTTCTCAATAATATAGAGGCTCAAGACCTCCTGCCAGCTTCTCCCAACTGTGAAATCCATTTGGGGGCTTATTATTAAAATACTGTTAAATACTTATGATATGAATATTGAGCATTTTAATACAACACCTATTGTGAGGAATACACATAACCACTGTTGTTTTTTCTGAGAAGTCAGTATTCTACATAAACACACACACACACACACACACACACACGTGTTTGTGTGTATATATATATGTATGTATATTCACCCCTTTTTTCTAACTATCATATATCTTCATAAAGTAAAAATGTAGAATATGCAAAGATGAAAAACCAAATTGTCTTCCATTGTATCACTTTGGTTTAATTATTTTTCAGATTTTTAAGCAAGCATACATGCACAATTTTACAAAATTGAGTTTATGAGTTTTTCAAGGAAATCTCAATAAACGGCATTCCACATCTGAAATTTAGAAAAAAATAAAAGCCAAAGAAATATAGGGCCCCAAATGCCACTTTTATCACCAACAGAGGTTAGGTAGAGAGTAGCTTATTATCTGTTTGCCTTATAGGACTGCAAATAAGAAACTCCAGCATCACAGAAGTTGCCCCATCTACTTCCAGGTGGCTCTAAACCAGGGCTTGCCTATGCCAGAAGCCTGCCCAGATAAAATGTACAGCATGAAAGAGAGGAAAATATGTGTTCTCTGCAGGAAAGCTCCCTCTTTAGAGGAAGTGAGTGGAGTTAAGCAGAGCATACCCTGTCATTTTTTCCACACTTACCAACTAGTTAACTTGTAGAGCAGCCCTTCTAATTAAAACTGAGCTTTGCCCTTTGGCAATTGGAGATTTAGAGAATTCATAAAAATAAGTGGAAATCTTGCTGTCATACCTTTATTTCATCCTTGCTAATGAATGTTTTTTTCTTTTTCTACCATGAACCATACTTTGTTTTAGCGAACTGACTGCCATGCTACGTGTTTGCACGGTGTTAATAAATGCCTGGCTGGAGTTCCCTAGTTAAGCAAAGAAATTGTAGTGCATCCAATTGGTCAATTAAGATTTCTGGCATATAGTAGGTCATCAAAACAGGAAGTTATTATTGTTGCGTACAAAGGAGACTTTTTTTTTTTTGAAATGGAGTTTTGCTCTGTTGCCCAGGCTAGAGTGCAATGGTGCGATCTCTGCTCATTGCAACCTCCGCCTCCTGGGTTCAAGTGATTTTCTTGCCTCAGCCTCCCAGGTAGCTTGGATTACAGGCATGCACCACCATGACCAGCTAATTTTTGTATTTTAGTAAAGACAGGGTTACACTATGTTGGCCAGGCTGGTCTTGAACTCCTGACCTCAGGTGATCCACTTTCATCAGCCTCCCAAAGTGCTGGGATTACAGGCATGAGCTATGACATCCCGCCCAAAGAAGATAATTTTAAAAAATAAGTGGAATATACATAATTCTGCACTAAATTGGGTTATCTAAACTCTGAATGCTCAAAATAAGGATACATTAATTAGAAAGGACTTAATAAGGAAGTCTAGATATCCTTTGACCAATGAAAGATGGATACAGTTTGACAGGCTGTGGACTAAATGGGAAATTAACAAAGATTTAGCAGTATCTGAGGCTCAGAGAACTTAATTATGTACATTCTCAGAGATGGTGGCACATCTCAGATTAGAACACTAGTCTGATTCTTGGGTTTTCTTCTTAAAATAACTTTGAGCAGCGTATCTTGCACCTTCAGAGCTGGAGTGAGGAAAGCCAGCTCAGCACCTTCATCATTCTAATAATTCTGCTTTTCTCCTTCTGTTCTTTAGCTCTTGTATGTTTTCCTGTCTATAGAGAAAATGGTAAGAATTGGAAAATTGAATCCAAGTAGTTGTAGCAATTGGAATAGTTACCTCTGTGGAAACTTCAATTCTCGAAAAGCAATTCTAGATGATCTTTACTACCACTAACTTGAACATATTTGTAGTAACGGCTAAGCTGTAACTGTAGCCTAATCTTTAGGGTTACATTACACACATTACAAACGGTAGCTACAGATACCATATTTTGCACAAGTTAAAAGTTTATGGAAGATGCAGTGAAAATAGCTGAAGCCATGAATATTAGCATCTAAAAAATTAAATGTTGTTCACCAGGGACTAGTATAAATTCTGCTATGGTGAGCAAAGGGATTGTTAGCACTTCCATATTTATAATAATTGGTCTGATAAAGCATTGACTCAGCCACAAACATTAATATTTATGAACTGTGATTTCTTGGTACATTTGATAACAACATATGCAACTGTGGAATTCTTTACCACTTGGTATCTGTTTGTGCTATGAATAATGAAAAACTATTGTATTAAATAGTCTTTGGAACTAGGGAGGGTTTTTATACTGGAATAAATTCTTTGAATAGATTTCTGAGTCATGAATAGATTAGCAAGTGAAAAAATTAATTAGGATTAGGATTTTGAATTTTGTTGGCCATGATTTTTCCTCCCTTTTGGAAATAGCTATAATCCAAGAAAAGGCTAGAATTTAAGAACTTTTATGTATAATCAAGACATTCTTCTTTGCATAGTAGCTGATTCTAAACCAATCAGGATATAAAGTAATGGTTTTAAAAATGGATTTTCACATTTAAAGTCACTATTATTTAACCTTAAAAATTCAGTTATTATAATCCCATGTTATGCCTACATAGCAAACAATTTATGAAAACTTTAACTTTGCTTCTTAATTTCTGCTTCATTTTCCATTAAATAGTATGTATAACATACTCCATATACTTGGTCTATTAAAAAGCATTTATCTTTTTCATTGTGATTTTCAAATTAAACAATAGTTTTACTTCAGTACTTCTTGCCCTACATATCTTGGTTGCTGTTCGTTTGTTAACGTCTTTTCCTCTCTACTGTACCGACTGAATGTGCACTTAGGAAATTTTATCTTTTGTTGTTGGATTTTATTTTTAATCTCACACTGGGCATTCTGTAGACTTTCCTTAGTTAATAAGCACATCTACTAAAATTTTATATTATGATAGCATGCTACATTATTTCTCATTGATTTTCTAACGATTGCTTTGGCATTTAGTAGTCTATTCCTTTAGGATGTATTTATTTGTGGATATTATTGTAACAATGCATATTTTTGCATATATGTATAAAGATTTGCACTTTTCCAAAAAGCCTTACTTGTAATTCTTTAAGGGCACTGTGCAATGAGTTAATGTTGTTTGTTTTCTAAGAGACAGTAACTTCTAATAGAAAAATTAAAGAATCAATCCCAGGAAAATTAAAGATTGGCCTACGAAGTTAGCCTTCACAAGGATATTGGAAGTGCTAATTTCCTGTATAGTGGTAATGTCGTAGAAAAAAACAACATTTACATTGCTAGTTATAAAGTACACACAATTCTCACAAAAGTTGTTCTTTGGTTTGTAGTTGCAGTGTTATTTCTCTGGTTCTTTGATTAGCTGTCTATATCATTGTTCAAAACAACAACAGAAACAACCATACACCCACCGAGCATAATAGCACTGATTGACAAGTGAGTTGGCCATTGTGGTTTGTTACCATATCACAACAATGCCATTATCTTTTACTTTTATGATTCATTAACTACCTGTTTATGGCATTGCCATTTCTTTCTTTATATGTCAGCTTTTGAATAACTTTCTGTTACTTTTTTTCCAGCAAACACTAACCCAGTGAGGTTGTTTGGGCAACATTCTTTCAGAACTGATAGCTTAGCTTTGTTCTAGGATATTAATTGACGACTTTTTGTTTTGTTTGCTTGTGAATAGATGTTATATTGCTCTTGGATAATATAAATGTAGCTTGATTAGAAATCCAAGAGCCTGTCAAATAAAGAAGGGTTTTGTTTAATGGGGTTGAAATAGAATGTGGTACTAAAGAATCCTCTAGATAGAAGATCAGCTCTTCTGGAACAAATTATAGTTATGTTGTACTGGTTACAAATATGTGTTTCTTTTGTCATTGTTTGTTTTTCTTTCAGATGGAGTCTTGCTCTGTTGCCTAGGTTGGAGGCTGGGGTACAGTGGCACAATCTTGGCTCACTGCAACCTCTGCCTTTCATGTTCAACTGATTCTCTTACCTCAGCCTCCTGAATAGCCTGGATTATAGGCACACACCACCATGCCAGGCTAATTTTTGTATTTTTAGTAGAGACAGGGTTTCTCCATGTTGGACAGGCTGGTCTCGAACTCCTGACCTCAAGTGATCCACCCTCCTCAGCCTCCCAAAGTGCTGCAATTAAAGCCATGAGCCACCACTCCTGGCCAGTGTTTTGTTTTGTTTTCTTTTTTTAACATGAGTTAAAATCATGTATCAAAGTTATAAGAAGGTACATGGGGACAGCCAATCTAGTCTATATATTATACAAATTCATATTTATGTCAAACACAAGCCTTCAGAAACTTTCTAACAATTATATACAGTATACATGTTAACAATACTACTGACTGTGGATAGAAGAATGATTTCAGTAGCTTTGCCTTAGGTCAGTTATCTAACACACAGGTTAGTGAATAAGAAAGCATTTTTAATATCTTACCTTTAGGAAGAATAAATGTAATAATATCCTTATTTTTTAATAGCATCTTTATATGCTGCCCCAGATGACTAATTCAGAGTTAGAAACTTAACTTCAAATGTTAAAGTCATAAAGGCAACCACTAGAATAGCTCAAATTAATAATACAAAGTAGAGGATGCAGAAGAGGGTAGAGTATGTTCACAAAGTCCTCATCTCTTTAGGTGAGAAGGCAGTGGGCACTGTCAGGTATTCATGAATAAAGAGAGATGTAGATATATCGTGGTAATGAAAGCCAATAAAATAACTGGAAATAAAAGATGTCGAGATACTTGTTTTAGGAGAATAGGAGGGTCAGCTTTGGGAAAAGAGATTTTATCTTTTTTACCCTAAACTTCCATATTGTTTAAATTAGTATTTTCTTGTGTATCTTATATTGTTGGAAGGAAAATAATCTCTCCTTTGGCAATTCCATTCTCTCTTCTCATCATCTATACCTTTTATAATCATATACAGCTTTACTGAAATTTCAAACTGCTTAAATTCCCTCAGCCCTTTCTGAATGTGTCATGTCATATGAGCTCCTGGGCATTTTCACTGAATTTGTTCCCCCTGCCAACTTTTGGATTGAATCATCTACCAGTGCCTACACTGTTGGTGGGAGGAAGCAAAATAGTGGTTACAGAATATGGTTCCAAAGGTTTGAACAAAAACCTGTATGCAAATATGGGAGGAAGAGAAAAGTCAGAGTTGTTCAAAGATAAAATGATATACTTTCAGAGATGCAAGGACCTGTCGCCAGAGATTCAGTTTGTGCCAGCTGACTAATAAGTGGCAACAGCTTCATTCATACAATGGGCATGAGACAGAATTGTGGTGATTTTCTGCGTCTTTGGAGTGCAGGGCATATGCAGGACATCTTGTTTTCTTTGGGGATGTGGAAGAGGAGGAAGAGCACAATGTGCAGGGCAGTGTTTCTCCAGGTATGATCCATAAACCTCCTGCTTGAGAATCTACCTGGAGTGCTTGAAAATGTACTGCCTCAGAATCTTTAGAGTCCTGGGAATCTTAACTTTTAATAAGCTCCCAGGTGGTTCTGGTGCCAACTAAGTGTGAGAGTCTCTGCATGGAAAAATTTGTGTCAGGTAAGTATGTGCTTCAAGAATGTGGCTGTGAGGCAACCATCACAATATGTACAATGAAATAATGCTTGGGGAGATACGATCAAAGGCAAGACTGAAAATTGTCTTTTTTTGTCATAGTTTTATTTCCTCTCTTCCTTTATTTTGTTTTTTTCCCTCTTCATGCTAAAGCAATAGTGATGAATGCTGATGAGGCAACAATTAATCCAACCCCAGGCACTCATTTTTAGGTAATTATTTGGAACCAGAGGAGCACTTCATAGCACTGACTTACCTGTTTAGAAGATTAACTAATTAAAACCTCAAGCAAGGTTGACAGACATTTTTTTCTTCCCCTAAACTAGTTAAAAGAAAAGAAAAGTATATTTTATCTTCTGATTTTTTTATCATATTATTAAAATGTGATATGTCATTTTAATGTCTCTTCTGATAAATAGGATGATACATTAATATGTCATGGTGGAGGAGTTACAATTTTAAAATGAATCAACTTTATTCATTTGGATTTATTTAAAAAGATGTAGTAGATGGGGGCAATATTTTTGACAAATTATTCAGATGATTAAGGGAAAACAAATGAAAGTTTCAGATTTCATTAACTAGGTAGATTTTTTATACTGTCTGAAATCACCACACCCTGTGGTCTATAAATTTTAGTCCAAATTATAATTGACCCAATAAAAGAGATTAATGGCACTTTGGGTGGCCAGGGCTGGTGGATCACTTGAGTTCAGGAGTTCGAGATCAGCCTGGTCAAAATGGCAAAATCCCACGTCTACTAAAAATACAAAAATTAGCCAAGCATGGTAGTGCATACCTGTAATCCCAGTTCCCTGGAAGGCTGAGGCAGGAGAATTGCTTCAACCTCAGAGGTAGAGGTTTCAGTCAGCTGAGAATGTGCCACTACACTCCAGGCTGGGTACAGAGCAAGACTCTATTAAAAAAATAGATTAATGATATGCATGCTGCAATACAAGTAATTATTTTCTTGGGTATGTGACAACAAATGTCCCTAAATTATTATCGATACAATGGTATTTTCTTTCTTTTCTTTCCCTCCCTCCCTCCCTCCCTCCCTTCTCTCTCTCTCTCTCTCTCTCTCTCTCTCTCTGTCTTTCTTTCATCAAATCAAACCTCAATATATCTTCCATCCTCTTGCAGTTGGCCAGGTCAGTACTGAAATGTGTCGCCCTTGTTGCACTTGGGTGCCCATTTACTTTTAAAGCTGTGTAGTGATATATTGAAACTCCCTCTTTTAAAGCAGACTCCATTTTAAATGACAGTATCCTGTCTTTAAAAGTTTCCAGTTATCTTAACAGCCTAAGAAAAGCTGAAATACCTGCTATGGGCAGCAGGGTTTTGACTACATTTCACACATTATTAATCTGGCGATGTTCCCTCGTAGACTCTGGGTAGTTTGGTTGCACTTTTCCTTTTCATATGCACTTTTAAACTGTGAAATGTGGCTTTCCTTTCTCCTGAGAGGTGGCTGTGATATCGTTGGTGTGAAATGATCCTGTTTATAGTTTGATGTCAGCTTGTTAAATCTGAGAAGTGATTATGGGGATCTTTGGTTTGAGAAACATGTTAAGATATTGTGAGCATTGCCATTCGTGAATTCACATTCCTCCATGTAGATTGCATCCTTTTTTTCTTCCCCTACCTTTTTTTTTTTTTTTTGAAATAGAAATGGGAGCTTTTAAAATTATTCTTTATGATGATACATACTCTTTAGGAGAATGTGAAATGTAACTGTAATAAATATTCATCTAATCTGCAGGACTTGTACACAGAGTTTATCACCATTTCAATTTCAAACTTTCATTATCTGCCTCCAGCACTGTCACTCTGGAGTAGCTCATTTTTCCCCCTTTGATAGTGACAACAAAAGACCTAGGCCCTTTTTATATTTCATAGTTATGTTTAGGCTTAGGAAAAAATCTTATAACATTCATTCACACATGCTTGTCTCATGGGATAAGGTAACCGTATCATTTGCTTCAGTTCTTTTCCTTTTCTTGTTTAAATTCTGAAGCTTTTCTATTTTATTTCCAAATTCATTTTCTTTAGTACATCCAATTCTCTCTGGCACTCCCATGAACAGCTGTGGGTGGTGATGGGGTGATGTACTGAGATAGTGCTTCAGCACTCTGAGCATCCCCTCTGAGCAGCTTTATAGAACACGGGAAAGCATCGTATAGCTCTGTGGCAGATGGACTTTCAAATAGCATTCACCGAAATCTTTCCCTTTCATATCAGGAAACACAAGCTGTATACCCTACTTAGTATGCTGACATTTCACAGTTGATATCCTCATATATTTTCCTTTTCACTTGATGGGCAGGGATGGGAATTGAGGTGCCCTTTTCATACAAAACATGCCTTTCTCTTTAGTATTGGTGAATATTGACTACAACAAATTATTTGGCTGAATTCTACTTGTTTTCTATATTCCTACATTGTACACTTAGTGCAGTGACTACCAAGCACTGGGAAAAAATGCTAAATAGTTCTCCAAGAGTTCATTACCTGTTTGGCTCAAGAATTGCTATACTTGAATAATTATTTAGTTTAGAAATTAAAAAAGTAGCTTTTCTGCCATGTTTCATTTCTTTTTCCCTTCACTAGTGTGAATGCTTGTATTTTATTGATTTAAAAATGTCACAGAAATTGGTGCTGAAGGAAATCCTAGACAGTTTAATGATATAAAATGTGGTGTTTACAAAATCTTGACAGTGAAGGGCAATATTACCTGGTTTAATTTAGTTTCTGTGTTTTGAACTTATTTTTACTTTGTACTGTGGAACAATTAGACAACCAAGCAATTTTCCCAAATCAAAAAAAGTATGAGTTTTGCTGAAGAGAGGAATTGCACTTACATTTTAAGTTTTTTTTTTTTTAAAAAAGGCAGTTTGAAATATCAAAAACTTTCAGCAGAAATATCTCATGCTTGTTCTCAGCCCTGCAGTAAATTTGGTTATGGAAAATTTAATACTGTCTGTGTGGAGAGTCTAGAGATAAGTAAGTGTGTTGTTTCCTCTTGGGTAACTCCAAATTGTTTTCTTTAAACTTGTGATTTAGCAGGTAATCCTCCAGGTGAACCTTGACAATCTGGTTATACTGTGACGCCAGGACCTCAGAAGGTAGCAGGTGATTGGCTGGCTGCCTCATCACTTGCAGCCCTGGGCCTCAGAGAATGAAACATGAGAGTGTTTATGATGAATTTCAGTGTGGGGTTTATTTAGATTGAAAAGTAATTATGAATGGTAGATCGTAAAAGAAGTTTTGCAGGGGTTTAGGGCCCATTAGCAAGTGACAGTTTTGAAAATTTCATGTGTGCAGGTATGACCCCCAGTGTCACCTCTCCTGCTTATTTGAAGGGGAGACAAATGCTTATGAAAGGTTTAAGAAAACATTGCCCTCTGAAAAATATTGAGAAGAATCTGGGATAGAGGATGGTTTGAAATCAATGACCCTGACCATTTTGTGGTAGTTGGAAGTGGATTTTGCTAAAAGCAAGTGAGGACAGCAAGAACACGTTATTACTTATGATAGTAGCTAACATTTTTAGGGCCATAATTATATGTTAGATACTAAGCTAACCATTTTGTGTATATATTCACCTATCAACCTCAAAATTCTATAAAGTAGGAGCTATTATTTTTCCTGTTGTACTGATGGGAGAATTGAGACTCAAAAACTGTGTTAGGCAAAATAATATCTCCAAGGTACGTATTTTCTAATCCCTGGAATCTATGAACATGTTGTCTCACCTCGCAATGGGGAATTGGCAGATGTGATTAAGGTTAAGGACTTTGTGATGAGGGGATTATCTTGGTCTCTCTGGATGGGTTTCATTGAATCACATGGGTTCTTAAAAGGAGGAAAACCATTGCTGTCTATGGTCAATGATACAAGTGATGTTGGAAGAAGGTAAGAAAGATGCAATATTGCTGGTTATGAAGATGGATAAATGGGGCCGGGGCTGAGGAATGCAGGGAGCCTCTAGAAGCTGAAAGAGGCAAGACAATGGATTCTATTTTAGAGCCTTCAGAAAGGAAGACAGCTCTGCAAACACCTTGATTTGTGTTCAATGAGACCCATGTCTGACTTCTAACCTCCAGAACTGTAAAATAATAAATATGTATTGTTTTCAGCCACTACATTTATGGTAATTTGTTATGACAACAATAAAAATAATGCAGTAATTGTCTTTATTTAAAAGTACAGCTACTAAGTGGTAGAGCTATGAATAATGCTCACATTTAACTGGCTCGGGGGCTAGAGCCCTTAATCTCTGAAATTTTCTTCTTGTGACACTACTCATGATTTCTCTCTTCTTCAAACACAGTATAGAACCTAGAATTGTAACAAAGGTTCCAGGTCCCTTTAAACATAAGCATTGATATTAAGGTTTGGCTCTGGAAAATTCTGCAAGTGTTCTAAAGTAGGTGGCACAGGCATGTCTGTTGAAACACGAAATAAAGTAAAACAGAACAGAAAACAAAATGCTCTAAACCAAAGAAACAATAAAAAGGAACAGGTTAAAAAGCAAAAGGTTTGAAGGTTCTTTCTGACTAAATTGAAAATAACTCATTAGGCTTTGGAGACAGAGAAGTCTGTGTTCATCCAGGCTGTAATCCTTATTAACTCTCTTGCTTATGGCAAATCATTTATCCTATCTGATCTATATTCTATTCAAAATAACTGATACAGATGTTACCATGTGGTTTTATGTAATGAGTAAGATAACATAGATGCTGCACATGCTTGGCTCTGCTTTTCTTTCTTTCAGCTTTCTCTCCTAAGGTAGGAGAATATTTATAAGATTATCTCAAGCTTTAATGTTTAATTCCCTGCTTCTCTCAATCTTCTAGGGCTAATCCCAGCTCATCTTTCCATTTTGGAAAGCAATCTTCCTAGAGGCTGCAGGTGCTTGGATGCACCTCCAGATAGTTTGTATACTCCCACCATCTGGAGGTATGAAACCATAGGCCGGTGGTGTCATGAAGTTTTTCTTTTTTCTTTCTTCTCCCTAAGTGAACTTTGAGTGAAGATAGTTGATGAGGAAATGCTCCCTAACACCTTCACCCCCCAATTGGTTAATCTCAAGGGCTACAGTATTGACTTAGTTTCTTCCTCCTCCAACTCCTTTTCCTTCTACATTTTTCCTTGATATTATTTTTAAATTCCTATTTTCTTCTACTTTGTTTCCCATTTTATAATGAAAGTTGGTGGGAAATTAGCTTTGACGAGTGGAATACTAGTCAAAGTATGTGTACGTGGTACACATACTCTATAAAAATAAGTGACACTTCTTATACTTACAGCTCAGAGTAAATCTATGAGCTGACCTTTTAAGTGGGAGGTGAGAGAAGAAACTGTATGATTAGGAAATAAACAACAAAACAAACAACACCCTCCTGCCCAAATCCCAAACCACACAGAAGATATAGGAGCTTAGTCCTTGTTTGGAATGAGATATGTCTGGCTAGAGGGGTCATGAATATCTTCTTAGCTGATCTTAATGCAACTGAGTGGTGTTTCTATTCCCTACTACCCTATTATAGTAATTTTATAACACATGAGGTGCCTTTGTTACTAGAAACCTGAATGGAATTCTTTAATGCTTCCATTCATATATTCTTCCTTTATTCATTCATTCATAAAAATCGACTGATTCCCTACTATCTGCCCAGTATGAAGCTAGGTGTTGGGCAGATGGTGGAATATGTTGAAACAAACAGTCATGATTCTTGCTCTTTTTAGTGGGGAGGATGTGCTCTTGTTAAAGACATTCTAAAAAAAAAAACACATAAATGGTCACCTCAGTATCATAATTATGATTGTGTTAAGGATTATGGGCCATATAGATATATGAATTATGGTTGACTGATGGTAACTGTGATGGACATACTTTAAATGGTCAGGGAAGGCATCTCTTGAGAGGTAATGCATACGTTGATCCTATGTTTAAATTGAGAGGCATACAAAAAGTGGACCTCTGGGAAAGTAGGAAGAGTGTTAGACACAGAATAGGGCATTTGCAAATGCCCCAGTTTAGGCAAGGGCTTATTGATGTGTCCACAGATCCTAGTTGCTGGAGAGAGTGAGCTAGGGAGAAGACTCACGATGAGGTTGGAGTCATGTGCTAGACCAGTCAGTGCTCTGATAGGTCATGCATAAGGGTTCAAGTTTTATTCCAGTCACAGTAACAAACTGTAATAGTGTTTGTAAAGCAAGGGAATGGTGTGAATTGATTTATGCCTTATGAAAGCTTATTATGCAGAGAATGAATTATAGAGTCAAGAATCAAGGCAGGGAGACAAAAATGGCTGTAATCCATGACACAAAAAGGATTTCCAACCTGCTCCTGTCCCCCTAGTCTGCACTGTAGTGAGTGTCTCCTTGTGAATGAGAAAATGCAAGATGATTGACTTTAGAAAATGACAGAGGGGCTGCATTATATTTGCATTATCTTTTAGTCAAGAATGCAAATTGCAATATATGAACTCCTCACACAACTGCACATAAACAACAAAGATTTTTGCAGCCCTGTTGTCCCACTGAAATTTATCATCTCTGCATAGACCTCAATGTGTTTTTACCTCAAATTTGGTAGTATGATTTGGTGGCAAATATCAATTCAGTCTGTGAGCTGGAAAGCCAAGATGCAAAGGAGTAACTTCTTCAGCATGACAATTTATATGTGAACCATTTTAAACATCTTCTGACTCTAAGTCTAATTTATAAAATTCAGGTTAAATAGCCAAGTTTATTGGCTATGAAATTGTCTGTGGTACAGATCTAATATCTCTACATATTCCTATTACCTTTGATGATGAGCTCACCTTTATATAAGAAGCTCTTGGGGAGGCCCGGCAAGATGGCGTCGTAGAAGCGACTCAGGATTGCAGCTCTCAGTGAGGGCGCAGAGGCTGCCACAGGTATACTCCAGACAAACGGGGCCTGGAGTGGACCTCAGCACTCATACAGCAGAGGGGCTAGACCACTAGAAGGAAAACTAAGTAACAGAAATACTTCATCATCAACCATCTCAGCATCCACACAGAGACCCAATTGAAAAATCAGCAACTACAAAGACGACAGGTGGATAAATCCATAAAGATGGGAAGAAACCAGCGCAAAAAGGAGGAAAACACCCGAAACCAAAACACCTCACCTCTTACAAAGGACCAAAACTCCTCACCAGCAAGGGAACAAAGCTGGACGGAGAATGAGTGTGACGAAATGACGGAATCAGACTTCAGAAAGTGGATAATGAGAAACTTCATTGAGCTAAAAGAACATGTTCTAAATCAGTGCAAAGAAACTAAGAACCTTGAAAAAAGATTTGAAAAAAAATTCGAGGAATTGATAACAAGAATGGAAAACTTAGAGAGGAATATGAATGAATTGAAGGAGCTGAAAAACACAACACGAGAACTTCGTGAAGCATGCACAAGTTTCAACAGCCGAATTGACCAAGCAGAAGAAAGAATATCAGAAATTGAAGATCAACTCAATGAAATAAAATGTGAAACCAAGATTAAAGAAAAAAGCACAAAAAGGAATGAACAAAATCTCCAAGAAATGTGGGACTATGTGAAGAGACCCAACTTACGTTTGATAGGTGTACCAGAATGTGATCAAGAGAATGAATCTAAGCTGGAAAACACTCTTCAGGATATTATCCAGGAAAATTTCCCCAACCTAGCAAGACAGGTCAATACTGAACTCCAGGAAATACAGAGAACACCACAAAGATACTCCGCAAGAAGAGCAACCCCAAGGCACATAATCGTCAGATTCACCAGGGTTGAAACGAAGGAGAAAATACTAAGGGCAGCCAGAGAGAAAGGTCGGGTCACCCACAAAGGGAAGCCCATCAGACTCACAGCAGATCTCTCGGCAGAGACTCTACAAGCCAGAAGAGAGTGGGGGCCAATATTCAACATCCTTAAAGAAAAGAGCTTTCAACCCAGAATTTCATATCCAGCCAAACTGAGCTTCATAAGTGAAGGGAAAATAAAATCCTTCACGAACAAGCAAGTACTCAGAGATTTTGTCACCACTAGGCCTGCTTTACAAGAGCTCCTGAAAGAGGCACTACACATAGAAAGAAACAACCAGTTCCAGCCATCCTAAAAGCATACCAAATGCTAAAGACCAGCAACAAAATGAAGAATGTACATGAACCAATGGGCAAAATAGCCAGATAGCATCAAAATGGCAGTATCAAATTCACACATAACAATATTAACCCTGAATGTAAATGGGCTAAACGCACCAATCAAAAGACACAGACTGGCAAATTGGATAAAAAACCAAAACCCATCAGTGTGCTGTATCCAGGAAACCCACCTCACACACAAAGATACACAAAGGCTCAAAATAAAAGGATGGAGGAAGATTTACCAAGCAAATGGAGAGCAAAAAAAAAGCAGGAGTTGCAATTCTCATCTCTGATAAAATAGACTTTAAAGTAACAAAGATCAAAAGGGACAAAGAAGGTCACTACATAATGGTAAAAGGATCGATACAACAAGAAGAGCTAACGATTCTAAATATATATGGACCCAATGTAGGAGCACCCAGATATATAAGGCAAGTTCTTAATGACTTACAAAGAGACTTAGACTCCCACACAATAATAGTGGGAGACTTTAACACTCCACTGTCAATAGCAGACAGATCAACCAGACAGAAAATTAACAAGGATATCCAGGACTTGAACTCAGACCTGGAACAAGCAAACCTGATAGACATTTACAGAACTCTCCACCCCAAATCCACAGAATATACATTCTTCTCAGCACCACATCACACCTACTCCAAAATTGACCACATAATTGGAAGTAAAGCTCTCCTCAGCAAATGCAAAAAAACGGAAATCATAACAAACAGTCTCTCAGACCATAGTGCAATCAAGTTGGAACTCAGAATTCAGAAAATAACTCAGAACTGCACAGCTTCATGGAAACTGAACAACTGGCTCTTGAATGTTGATTGGATAAACAATGAAATGAAGGCAGAAATAAAGAAGTTCTTCGAAACCAACGAGAATGAAGACACAACGTACCAGAATCTCTGGGACACATTTAAAGCAGTCTGTAGAGGAAAATATATAGCAATAAGTGCCCACATGAGAAAAGTGGAGAGATCCAAAATTGACACCCTATCGTCAAAATTGAAAGAGCTAGAGGAGCAAAATCAAAAAAGCTCAAAACCTAGCCGAAGACAAGAAATAACTAAGATCAGAGCAGAACTGAAGGAGATAGAGACAAGAAAAACCCTTCAAAAAATCAACAAATCTAAGAGCTGGTTTTTTGAAAAGATCAACAAAATAGACAGACCACTAGCCAGACTGATAAAAAAGAAAAGAGAGAACAACCAAATAGATGCAATAAAAAATAATAAAGGGGAAATCACCACAGATTCCACAGAAATTCAAACCATCATCAGAGAATACTACAAACAACTCTATGCACACAAACTAGTAAATCAGGAAGAAATGGATAAATTCCTGGATGCCTGTGTCCTCCCAAGCCTAAACCAGGAGGAAGCCAAAACTATGAATAGACCAATAACAAGGTCAGAAGTTGAGGCAGCAATTAAGAGCCTACCACACAAAAAAAGCCCAGGTCCAGATGGGTTCACAGCCGAATTCTACCAGACACACAAAGAGGGTCTGGTACCATTCCTTCTGAAACTATTCCAAATAATCCAAAAAGAGGGAAACCTTCCCAAATCATTTTATGAGACCAACATCATCCTGATACCAAAACCTGGCAGAGACTCAACAAGAAAAGAAAACTTCAGGCCAATATCCATGATGAACATAGATGCAAAAATCTTCAATAAAATACTGGCAAATCGATTGCAACAGCACATTAAAAAACTTATCCATCATGATCAAGTAGGATTCATCCCAGGCATGCAAGGCTGGTTCAACATACACAAGTCTATAAATGTAATTCACCACATAAACAGAAGCAAAAACAAAAACCACATGATTATCTCAATTGACGCTGAGAAGGCATTTGACAAAATTCAACAGCCCTTTATGCTAAAAGCCCTCAATAAACTTGGTATTGATGGAACATATCTCAAAGTAATAAAAGCTATTTACGACAAACCAACAGCCAATATCATACTTAATGGGCAAAAACTGGAAGCATTCCCTTTGAAATCCGGCACTAGACAAGGATGCCCTCTCTCACCACTTCTATTCAACATAGTACTGGAAGTTCTAGCCAGAGCAGTCAGGCAAGAAAAAGAAATAAAGGGTATTCAAATAGGAAAGGTGGAAGCCAAATTGTCTCTATTTGCAGACAACATGATAGTATACCTAGAAGACCCCATCACCTCAGCCCAAAAGCTCCTGCAACTGATAAGCAACTTCAGCAAAGTCTCAGGATATAAAATCAATGTGCAAAAATCACAAGCATTCCTATACACCAATAACAGACTTAAAGAGAACCAAATTAAGAACGAAATGCCATTCACAATCGCTACAAAGAAAATAAAATACCTAGGAATACAACTCACTAGGAATGTAAGGGACCTCTTTAAGGAAAACTACAAACACCTGCTCAACGAAATAAGAGAGGACACAAACAGATGGAGAAACATTCCATGTTCGTGGTTAGGAAGAATCAATATTGTGAAAATGGCTATACTGCCCAAAGTAATTTACACATTCAATGCTATCCCCATCAAACTACCATTGAATTTCTTCATAGAACTGGAAAAAACCACCATGAATTTCATATGAAACCAAAAAAGAGCCCGCATAGCCAAGTCAATTCTAAGCAAAAAGAATACAGCGGGAGGCATCATGCTACCAGACTTCAAACTATACTACAAGGCTACAGTAATCAAAACAGCATGGTACTGGTACCAAAACAGAGATATAGACCAATGGAACCGAACAGAAACATCGGAGGCAACACAACATATCTACAACCATATAATCTTTGATAAACCAGACAAAAACAGGCAATGGGGAAAGGATTCCCTATTTAATAAATGGTGTTGGGAAAACTGGCTAGCCATGTGCAGAAAGCAGAAACTGGACCCCTTCCTGACACCTTACACTAAAATTAACTCCAGATGGATTAAAGACTTAAATGTAAGACCTGACACCATAAAAACCCTAGAAGAAAATCTAGGCAAAACCGTTCAGGACATAGGAGTAGGCAAGGACTTCATGACCAAAACACCAAAAGCATTGGCAACAAAAGCCAAAATAGACAAATGGGACCTAATCAAACTCCACAGCTTCTGCACGGCAAAAGAAACAGTCACTAGAGTGAATCGACAACCATCAGAATGGGAAAAAATCTTTGCAGTTTACGCATCAGAAAGGGCTGATATCCAGAATTTACAAAGAACTCAAACAGATTTACAGAAAGAAAACAAACAAGCCCATTCAAAAATGGGCAAAGGATATGAACAGACACTTTACAAAAGAAGACATACATGAGGCCAACAAACATATGAAAAAGTGCTCATCATCATTGGTCATTAGAGAGATGCAAATCAAAACCACATTGAGATATCATCTCACACCAGTTAGAATGGCGATCATTAAAAAATCTGGAGACAGCAGATGCTGGAGAGGATGTGGAGAAATAGGAACACTCTTACACTGTTGGTGGGAGTGTAAATTAGTTCAACCATTGTGGAAGACAGTGTGGCGATTCCTCAGGGACCTAGAAATAGAAATTCCATTTGACCCAGCAATCCCATTACTGGGTATCTATCCAAAGGACTATAAATCGTTCTACTATAAGGACACATGCACACGAATGTTCATTGCAGCACTGTTTACAATAGCAAAGACCTGGAACCAACCCAAATGCCCATCGATGATAGACTGGACTGGGAAAATGTGGCACATATACACCATGGAATATTATGCAGCAATCAGAAATGATGAGTTTGTGTCCTTTGTAGGGACATGGATGAATCTGGAGAACATCATTCTCAGCAAACTGACACAAGAACAGAAAAAGAAATACCGCATATACTCACTCATAGGCGGGTGAGAAAAATGAGAACACATGGACACAGAGAGGCGGTCTACTATACACTGGGGACTGTTGGGGGAAATGGGGGAGGGACAGCGGGGGGGGCTGGGGGGGATAGCCTGGGGATGAATACCAAGTGTGGGTGAGGGGGAGGAAGGCAGCAAAACACACTGCCATGTGTGTACCTATGCAACTATCTTGCACGTTCTGCACTTGTACCCCAAAACCTATAATGCAATAAAAATTAAAAAAAAAAAAAAAGAAAAAGAAAAAGGAGATATTACAACTGATACCACAGAAATACAAAAGATAATCAGAGACTACTATGAACATCTCTACACTCACACTAAAAAACCTAGAGGAAATGGTTAAAACCGGCAACATAAAACTTTCTAAGACTGAACTAGGAAGAGACAGAAATCCTAAAAAGACTAATAATTAGTACAATTGAATCAGTGATAACAAATCTCCCAACAACAAAAGCCCAGGACCAGATAAATTCACAGCCAAATTCTACCATACATACAATGAAGAACTAGTACCAATTCTCCTGAAACTCTTCCAAAAAAATCAAGCAGGGACTCCTCCGTAACTCATTCTATAAAGCCAGCATCACCCTGACACCAGGGAAGGGCCCACAAAAAAAAAAAAAAAAAAAAAAAAAAAAAGAAGCTCTCTTTTGCTCTGAAGATATTATATGGAATTTAAAAGATGCCAAAAATATAAGTGAATGCAACGTCTAATTTCATTTTAAATTAAAAAACTGTCAGTAGTGTAAAACTTGACAATGATAACAGGTTAAGGCTTTATACAAAAAAAATTTTTTTCAAGGAATTAAAAAGCTAATCATCTTACAACAATAGGCACTTTCCAACATTGTTTATGTGTAGTATTCTGCTTGTCAAAGATGCTTTAAGAGTCTGCATTAGTGTGTAGAGTTAGTGCCATGTTGGTGAATTAGAGTTGCTAACTACTTGAATTGTCAACTGCACGTTTTGGTAGATTTTTGCCTTGAATGCTAATGTGGTCTTTTAAGTATCATTTTGATGAATTCTATTGTTACATTAGAGACAGTGTGGTTTTTTTCAATCAGTCATGTCCACTTCGTCACTGTCAATGTGCTACCATAACATTAAATATGACCAGAGGTAAGCATTATCGAAAGCTGCGCCTGTTACTGCTGTTTTACAGTAGCGTAATTTTGTTTTTATTTCCTTTGATTTTATGCTGATATGGGTTTCAGCAGTATTTGCCTGCAGCCTCTTTCAACTTTTCCTTTTAATTAAAAAGCCTAATTGGGAGTAATAAAAACTTCCAATTAAGTCTTTTAAATAAAAACTGAAAGCTGAAAGTGGCTGTGGTTGCAGACAGAGGCTGGTACTGACACATTCGCTATGGAGGTTTCTATTACTGCAGGACAATTTGTGGTTGACGGGTTCAACTTAAGACCTGTAAGTTAGGAGAAGCAGATCTTGGCAGAGATATCCAAGCAGATAATTATGCAGTTAAACATCCATGTTTTTGGGAGGTCTTTATTTTTGAGGCAAGAGAGATACTGAAGAAGACCTTAGATCAATTCTTTTTGTGGTGGTAGGTTCACTAGATTAAAAATTTTCAGTAATATTGGATTTTTAACAATACAAATAAAAGATTCAAGTATTTAAACAAAATGAAAAATATTCTAGCTTATTTGGTATTTTCATTTAGGTATAAAATTATTTAAAAGTATTTGGTTGGCTCTATTTTTCTTTATTTCTTGCTTTAGAAAATGTGCTAGAAAACCCTGCCATGCAGCCTAGGATTATACAGTCTGTAATTGTACAGAGCAGTGTGCATTTTGCTGATTCTTGTATACTAACTGAATAATAAAAGACTAAAATAAACATTTCATAGTATGTAGAATGTGTAAATATGCGACTTTTTTTCCTGTAAAAATAAATGTTAGATATCCTTTTTTGTGTGTGTGTGTGTATGAGATGGAGTCTTGCTCTGTCACCCAGGCTGGAGTGCAGTGGTGTGATCTCAGCTCACTGCAACCTCCAACTCCTGGGTTCAAGTCAGTTCTCCTGCCTCAGCCTCCCAAGTAGCTGGGATTACAGGATCATACCACCACACTCGGCTGATTTTTGTATTTTTAGTAGAGATGGGAGTTTCACCATATTGGCCAGGCTGGTCTTGAACTCCTGCCCTCAGGTGATCCACCCATCTAGACCTCTCAAAGTTCTGGAATTACAGGTGTGAGCCACCATGCCCAGCCTAGATATCCAATTTTTAATTCCTATTAGCTCATAGTATTAGGTGTTTTGGAAAACAGGGGAAAGATGCCACAGGTAGTTGGATTCCTGGGAGGGTATTTTAGCTTTGCTATTAACCCTTAGTTGATTTCATGTATTTTGGGAAGATTAAAGGAAGAACATTTTCTATGTCTGAATATTTTACTATATTGCACTTGTGTAAAATATTATTTTAAATAACTTTTTACCTTATGATCACTATTAAGTTAGTGATACTTAATAGTTATTATACTTATTTTAAAAATTAGCTTTTATTATTTATTTTGTTGTTATAATATCTATTGCATGTAGAAAATTTGGAATGTATAAAAAATCAAGATTATATGTAATATTACCTCAAACCACAGTTAACTTTTAAAAAAATATATCTCTGTCCATTTTCTAAAACCACTCTTTGTACATACACGCACATACCCACAGACAAAAAGAATAAAATTGGGAATGTATTATTTATAATGTTTTTGTTTTATTTATTCCTTTTAACTTAACATTATATCTCAGCATTTTCTCTTTTCAAAGACATATGTATGTATCCTAATTTATTTGAGTTGTCTCTAATTTTTGGACATTTGGGATTGAGAAGCTGACTATCATAGCAGCTAAGAGCTCAGGCTTTGAATCATGTGATCTGGATTTTAAGTTTTAGTTCCAAAATCTACTAGCCACATGATCTTGGGCAATTTGTTTTTCTGCGCTTTTGTTTCCTCCTGCATAAGATGTAGAAAAGCATGGCTTACACCTCATGGAATAGATAGGAGGCTTACATGGCTAATCTATGTAAAGGTGTCATGGCACATAGTACTACATACAGTTTATGATACTTCAAATTATTTTCTTTTTTAGTAATTTATACATTCTGTATTATAGTTCTATTTAGATTAGCAAAATTAACTTATTTCCTATTGTTCTTCATCACACAAGATGCCCTTAGAACAATTTATTCACATATTTGATTCTATGTTAGAAAGGTTTGGGAGTTTATTTTCTATGGGGCCACATATTTATTGTTAAGGTTATTGATAAGTGTTTTAAATTGTATTTGGTGGCTATTCTGAATGAAATATTACTTCTTTATTGCATTTCCCAATGGCTTGTTGTTTGTAAGCCAGTTATTGATTTCTAGAAATTAACCCTGTCCAGCAATATGTTAAACTTTTAGTAATAACTGAAATTAAATATGACTTTAATGATGCAAGGAGCATTGTGGTAAAATTGTGTGTTGCTGCCTTTCAAAAATTAATATTTTTATAGATTTTAGTTTTGTTTTTTTACCTGATTAGTGTTCTCTTTAGGTTTCTGTTTTCCTTTGATTCAATTTTCAGATTTCACATATATTTTTCCAGAAAATTATATATTTCATCATTTTTTTCAAATATCTTAACATACAGTTTTGCATTTAATTCACTGATAGTGAAAAATTATTTGTTATTAGAACCACTTTTTATGTTTAATTTTATTTATCCATTATTTAATCTTTTATTCTTGGCTAGGTTTTCTAGAGATTTATTAACATTATTATTTTAAAAATATAAGTTTCTGAATTATACTCTGATTCAATTTTATTTTTAGTCTTATTTTAAAAACTTATTTTTAAAATTTCTTCAGATAACTGACTAGCTCAAGGAATTATTATAAGTATTATAAGACAATCTTTTCATCATAAATTTGCCTCTGAATATTGCTTTGCTTGCATTTAATGCATCTTGCCATACAATTATTTTTTCTCTTATTTTTCTTGTATGCTCCTAAATTGTGTTTTTTTAATCCTAACATTTCATACTGCTCTTTACAATTTTCTCATAATTTCTTGTCTTGGCTGTTGGCTATTGTGTAATTTTTCTGCATCTATGAATTTCCCTGTCACACTGTGCTCTGGACTGCTCCTAGGAGGACCTTTTACAAAGCAATACACTCTATTTTTTTCTAATTAAGTATATCCAGTGACCCTCCATTTTATGTGATGTAAAGTCAAAGACCTTAGAAGACATATTAGGCCGTCTGTAATTTAGCCTTAACCTTCATGTGTAATCCTCATCTGCCCTTTCGTTCACATAATTTCCTGAAAGTCTACCTCTCATTCACATTATGTGACTGCCTTTATTTGGTTGCTCTAATACTCTTACTCACTTCTCTGGCCACATGCTTTATTATGTGTAGTACCTTCTGTGTAACTTCTCATTAACAATCCATTCACCCCTCCTGGGTACTGCCTAGAGTTTTGGAGCTTTGCTGCTACAGCACTCACCACGCTCTATGGGCATTTGCCTCCATTCTTGTCTCCCACAGTTGACTGTTGATAAGAGCAGAGTCTTGACTTTTATATCACCGTTACAACTAATCGTCAAAATAGTTGTGTGAATTAGATGTTATTAACTTTGAAAAAATTCTGATTCAGAGAAGTTAATATTTTCAAAGTCACAGACTGGTCAATAACATAGAATGTTAACTCAAATTTATATCTATTTCACTAATGTTCACAAGTTTTGACAGAAGTATTTCCTTATGGCCAAAGAAAAATGATGAAAAAGCAGTGTCTGCAGGTTTAGCCTGAAATAGTCCAATACCAGCACAATAAACATTTAAAGTACTTTATTCCATATTCCATATTATCATTAGTTCTTAAATATGTAGTCATATATATTTTAATATAAAGTAATATTTTTTATTCTCCACTGTGAAAAATAATAATCTTTTACCTGGACTTAATAGTTAATTGTAAATGTTATTCTATGGTGAGTCTATCACACTATAATTGTTAGACTGAATTGCAAAGAGATGAAGCCACATTTTATATTCAGCATTAAGGTAGTTTATTTTTTATATTAATTCAGGTTCCCATGGGGCATAAATACAATAAAAACAGGGTTCACTTCTTCAGTCACTGAACAGAGCTATCCCAAATACTACTGTAAAGGTTGTATGGTGTAAAATTTTTAAACTGACATAGGTGAAAATTTCTATACACTTACCTTACTGAGATAGCAAACCATTTTTCATAAGGTATACTGAAAGATTATCTGAGCTCAAGGTCTTTTACTAATTTGGAAAACTTGTCAAAGGACAGTAAAACCCACATTCACAGAAAAAAAATCTGTGTAGTAGAATAATTCTTCATATTTATCTTTCATGTGATTACTTTTTTTTATATAGATGAGCATCCATATAGTATTTAAACTATTTCTTTAAATGCTTTTTATTATATATTTTTTCCTAGTCTTCTTTTCAGGTAGATAAACCAATGATTTATTCTCACATTTGCCATCTCTAATGCCTTATTGAACACGCTGAGATGATCTAGAAGCAAATCGTCTGAGTTAAATTCTTTGTAGTTCTCATAGCTGCTGAAGGTCTTATTAATTTGGGGCAAGCTGACTTCCCTGTGCTTGTTACTGTTGACATTTGGCTTCATTCATATTCACCCATTCACCCATTTTATTCCAGCCAATAGAGTTTCTTCTTATAAAAACCCTCAGATTATTGAAAACTTGTTCAACAGTTGTATTATCATTAGTCACTTTAAAATTCTACATGTTTTCATAGATCATAGACATCAACAAGATAAATAGTATACCATGATCTACACAATGGGCTATTCCTCATCTGAGATCTTCACTCTGTTGTCTCCTTCCACATAAGTTTTACTTTCCAAGAGAGTTTTGAAGTTGAATTTGAAGGAAACTTTAAGCAACTGTATTTACTTGATTGTAAATTTCGTTACATTATTCCACAACACCTCCCCTTCTTACTTTGTAGCTTATCAAATCACTAGTCTGGTGATTAATTTAAAAAATTTCTTATTATTAAATTTTAAATAATGTAAGGTGACCACCTAAAGTTATGGTGCAGGACTTTTATTAAAAAAATACAGTGAGGTTTAGGATTATTAGACTTTCCCTGGCAATAAAACCAGTACCATAAATAAGCATGTATGGATATCCTACTGGGCTTAAATTTAGTTGCTACTCATTTACAAATTGTGGTTGGGTTAGGATTATTATCACTTTTGCTGTTAAGTTTATTTGATGGAGCTACAGGGATAAAACCAAATAATGAATGAATTTCCGTCATCATCGTGAATATCTTTATGTTTCAATCTGACTCTCTAACTTGGCTATTTTTAACATTGCATCTTTCTATTTGAAGGTAATTTAATAAAGTTATTAACCTTTGTAAAGTATATAAAAATGACACAGAAATAACCCAAATCAGATTTTTTAGTACTTAAATATTGACAGAAAAGTAAAAGCAATAAGAGATAAAATTATATGTTCTTGCATTTTATAAATCAAATTTTATCTAGGCCAATTTTATCAGCAAGTTGAACTGATGAAAATTGGTTTATAGAAGTTGTGTGTGTGTGTGTGTGTGTTTGAATTCAAACTATTAAACACTGCATAGCCCATAATGTGACAAAATCATTTAAGAAAAGAAAAGGAGAAAAGAACATACAACTCTGCATGTCTCCAAAGACTTACTGAGTCATCATCATACAATAAGCTCATCTCCTCTACTGGCCCAATGACATTAGAATAATGTGTTCTGCCAGCCATGGCTCTTTCCCTTTTGAACATACCTCAAATAGGTAAACCTTTAATTTTTCTAATGAAGGAAATGCACAACATTTTGCAGTCATTTATTACACTTGAAAATAATCTACAATGAAGTATTTTCATGGAAAATCATGGGTTCCTCAGTATGGAAAAATAGAATACTATAGATAGAATATATTTATGTACAAATATGACAGAACCTAATGTCTTTCAATTGCCAGCCTTCCTACCCTATTCTCTCTTCTGTTTCCTCTCCCCTCAGACTTCTGCAGCTCACTTTGCTTTAGGATTTATTGGGAGAAAAGGTCTTGTCCTGTTTGGAGTCATTCCCACTGAAGCTACTTCCCTGAGTCTTTCTCAGCCCCACTTTGAGCCTGTTTACCTTGGTGCTGTTCCTTGCTGAGTATTCCTGGATAAAGTCACTCAACAGGAGGCTATGCTGCTCACTTCTCAGCAGAGCCCAGAGAGGTAAAAGTGAGTGGTTCACACATATAGACTGCCTCCTCCCTTTGTTTCTTTCTGATACTCTTAGTAAATAAATGCACATTCATCAGACTTGACAAAAGTTTTGACGGTTTTCAGAGGTTTGTTGTAGTGGGGAGATGAATTCTATCTGCTGACTGCCTCCTGTGTGCAGAATGAGGCACCTTTCTAATGGGGTGTTGTGAATCTGGTCTTCAGGTCTTATCTTTGCTCTTTGGACTTTGGGGCATTTGATTTGTTCCAGAACACCTTCTTTAAATCTCATGGCATAAACCTTCATTATTTTAGAGGAAGACCCATGAGACAAATACTCCAAAGTACATTTGTCTATTTCAAAATTTACTTAAAAGGCAACATAACCTGTGTTTTCAGTAAAATATGCCTTTTCCATTATTTTATTTGTATCCCCTGCTTTAAGGTCTGACCTCCAGAAATTGATTATAGCCAAAAGGAGCTCTGCCTGTTGGGAATTTGCCCTTGTTATTCTTATAAGACGTGGAACTCCTGGGGAAAGGGTGGTGGCTTTGAGTATTTTTAACAGTGAAATCCCTTGAAAGCATCATTTATTTTCAAGAGCTTATATTTTCTTTCTTCCTTCACAACTCTTCCCTTCTTGTTTCTCCCTTCTTCTCTTTTTCCTTGCTAATATATTTTGGAGTCTACTATGTTCTGAAAACAATTTAAATAAAATGTCCTTTAGAAGGTTTCACGAAAGAGCTAGATATCTTTTATGAGAAAGTGAATATGTTGAAATGAAATCAGTAATGGGATGCAAACACAATCCTATACTGATAATTTGGCTTTAAATAGTAATGATTAGGTTAAAAAGATAGTAACTATGGCTGGATCATATGGTTAGGCTTTGTGTCCGCATCCAAATCTCGTCTTGAATTGTAATGCCTAGGTGTTGAGGGAGAGACCTGGTGGGAGGTAATTGGATCATGGGGGCAGTTTCCCCTTTGCTGTTCTTTCAATAGTGAGTGAGTGCTCATGAGTTTTGGTGGTTTTATAAGAGGGTCCTCCTGGCTTAGCTTCTTTTATGTGCTCTCTGTAACCTGTTGACATGTAAGACGTGCCTCTTCCCTTTCTGCCACAATTGTTAAGTTTCCTGAGGCTTTCCCAGCCATGTAGAACTGTAAGTCAATTAAACCTATTTTCTTTATAAATTACCCAGTCTCAGGTATGTCTTTAAAGCAGTGTGAAGGTATTAATTAAGGTTTTAATTTTGGAGAGGGAGGTTGAAGAGAAATATCTCTGCTCTGTCTTATCTCTTTCAACCAATCCTCCACATGCTTTGCCTCTAGACCCAGCAAACTCAAATGCTTGGATGAGCTGCTAAGTAGAAATAAAAATGATAATTCTCTTTTATTTCTTCTTTTTTCTGTGCAGCCATAATAGGTGGATTTTCATTAAACACGGGAAGATAAAAAATGGGAAATGCACTTTCCCTGAACTCTCTCAATGTTCTATAAAATGTTCAATTAATTGTACTTGCCACTGTCCATATTTCTTTTCATATACTTTAGATTGCATTAGGTCTCTCCAGTGGCTCAGTTAACATTAAAAAAAGACTCAATTTATTATTTTTTACTGAACTTAGAACAGCTAGTGAATAAATACCACTACTAATCATTTCATTTGCTTCGTGACCTGTTGTTTAAACTTTTGAGGACCCATAACACAGCAGAAACTAAAACTGTCTTGAAATAACAGTCAGCTAGTAGATAATAGGAATAAATCTTGTTTTTTTGCACACCTTCACGCATCGCAGCTAGGCACTGTCTTTCAAGTAAGTCATCAAATCATGTAATAACTAAGCAAGTAATCCCATTCCACATACCACATAGAGAATTAATTAGAATTAAACATTACAAAAGAGGATAGTGAAATGGCTAAGAACATGAAGACTTACACATAAAGAAATTTGGGTATGAATCTCAGCTCCGTAGTTTAATGACTGTGACTTGGAACAAGTTATTTACAACTGAGACACTGAATGTAGAACATTAGAAATAATAAATGTCACAGGATAATAGCTCAACAGCTCAGTAATGCTCTTGTCAATAGAAACCAAACAAGAACGTTTTTGTGTCATTGTTATAATCAAGGGACTATTTTGGCATTATGTAGCAAAGTTCAAAATAGTGATTTCTTTTTGTATTTCGGAAAATGTGGAGTCTAGCTCTATCAGTTTGTATTACTACAAAGTGTGTGTGTGTGTGTGTGTGTGTGTGTGTGTGTGTGTGTGTGTGTGAAGGAGAGAGAGAAAGAACTGGCAGAGTGGGTAGTGATGTGTTCCATCTCAAGTGTACTTAAATGGACTATTTAAACATTATTTAGTGGTAGTGTAACGCAAAGAGCAATGAACTGGGAACAAGAAAACATAGGTTTCTATCTCAGCACTGTCAACTTTGATTGTATTAAATACATGATTTCTGTAGGCTGTAGGTGCCTAACAAATGATTTTTGGATTTAAAGACAAATGAGTTGTTCACCCCTGAATATTGGGGTTGGATGTAACTTCAGTAGGCTACAATGTTTGCTTATTTTAAAGATCATGAAAGAGTGATGAGAACCTGAAAACAAGCTTAGGTCAAGTGGGTGTCCATGTCTGTGAAACTGATGGAGGCTAATAAAAATGTCACATCTTCCAGGTCAGGTGCAGTGGGGTTCATGCCTGTAATTCCAGTACTTTTGGAGGCTGAGGTGAGAGGATTGGTTGAGTCCAGAAATTTGAGACCACCCTGAGCAACATAACAAGGCCCATCTTTACAAAACATTAAAATAAATTATTAACCTGGGTGATGACTCTCCCTTGTAATCCCAGCTACTCAAGAGGCTGAGGTGAGAGGATCACTGGAGCCCAGGTGTTTGAGGCTGCAGTGAGCCATGATCATGCCTCTGCACTTTAGCCTGACTGAGAGAGCATGACCCTGCCTCAAAAATATAATCAGATTCTCTAATTTTTTTAAAGCTGATTTACATCCACTAATAGAAACTTCATTATTACTTAATAATTTACCTTGGTGACTAAGTACTATTATTTTTGTCTCAGAATCCATTTTCACTTTTAATAATAACTGAGGACCCCAGAGCTCTTGTTTATTTGATTATATCTATTGCTATTGCTGTATTAAAATTTAAAAGTGTTAAATAAAAATTATAATTAGACCATTACATGTTGAGATACATATTTTTTTCACAAAAAAAGAACTACATGTTTAAAATCTAAAAACAAAATAAGAAGAGTGGTATTTCCCCACCACCCCCTATTTTTGCAAATCTGAGTAAAGTCTGACTTAAGACAGCTAGATTTTCATGTTTGCTTTGCATTCAATCCATTGAGATATCACCTGTCATGTAGCCTCTGGAAAACTCTACTATATACTTATAAAAGTATTAGAGTGAAAAAAGAAAGTGACACTTTAGATTTGTTATGAAATAAATCTTGACCTCATGAGCTTCCTGAAAATATCTTAGGCTCTCTCGTGGGTTCCTGGCTTGCATTGTGAGAAGCACTGATATAGGTTAATCATTGTTGCTTGCAGCTGTCTTTTTAAAATTCAAAGACCCTTGGTAAGTAAACTGTATTTACTCAACAACTTGAGATGAATTTATTAAATTCCTGAGTCCATCTGAGTGGAAGAGAGGGAAAGAATAAGAGCAGTGTAGACCTGAAGGAAATGTGGCCGTGGAACATAGGGGCAATAAACCAATATTAATTTCATTTGCAGTATGCAAACTGGCTCCATTACTTAAGAGTGTCTTAAATTTGGACCAGTTTCTTAATCTTTCTAACTCTCAGATATCTAATCTATAAGAGAGGAATAATAATAATTAATTCATTGTGGTGGTGTGATGATTAAATCAGGTAATATATGTAAAACGCTTAGCTTAATGTTTGACATACAGTAGGTAGTCCACTATTAAAATGTCTTAATTGTTATTTTATCCAGTAGTCGACCTGTTTGTAAATACACATAAACTCTTTCTTCAGGGTTACACTTTTCTGCAGCAAAAAGCATCTTTATACAAGTGTTCCATATTTAGAATAATGTCCTTAGGTTAGAATCCTACTGGAATTACTGGCTCAATGGACATTTTTAAAGCTTTTAATTTATGTTAGGCAATTACTTTTTAAAGAGTGATGTCATTACCACTTCTATCAGGAATGTATAAGAGCATTTGATAAGCTTTCATAGATTCTGGGCCCTGGGATACAGGGGTAAGCAAAACAGAAGGGCTGCAGTTTTAACCGTATCAGGAAATATAATTTGTTAAAATTTTTACAAATTGAATAAGTAAGAAATGAAATGTATTCTGAGAACAAAGTACAAACATAAGCTTGTGGGAAAAATGAGTGTGGTCTTTGGTATATATGAAAGCTTTCCAGTGATTCAACTAGTATTTAATAAAAGTAAATTTATTATGTCTTCCTGAACCCCTAGTACTAAAGATTTTGTTTTGTTTTGACTGGTGGACATTTATAAGCTTTCATAGCATAGTTTATCAACCTATGTATTTTCCAGGCAGGAGCTTACCCTTGGGCAGAGTATTTTAAGGGCTCGAAGTTTTCTCCTGTTTTATAATCCTGGTAGATATGAGGCAGGTATGAGGGCAGTATGGAGGAAAGTGTGAGGGTAGTTAGAGTGGGATTGAAATTCAAGACAGACATGAGACATATTCTCAGCTAGGACTGTGGAAGTAAGAATGTAGAAGCAAGGATCAGACAGCGATATGGCTGAATTGTGTTTCTTTCAAAATTCAAATGTTGAAACCCTAACCCCCAGAATCTCAGAGTATGACTATATTTGGAGATAGATCTTTAACAAGATAATTAAGGTTAAATAAGGTCATTGGTATGGGCCCTAATCCAATATGATTGATGTCCATGTAAGAAAAGCAAATTAGGACACAGACACACCCAGAAGGGACACCAAGTGACAACACCAGCAGACAGCCTTCTAGAGGCCAAGGAAAAGGGCCTCAGAATGAAACCAAGCCATTGACACCTTAATCTTGGATTCCAGACACCAGAACTATGAGGAAATAAATTTCTGATGTTCAAGACACCCAGTCTGTGGCACTTAGTTAGCAGCCCTAGCACCGTAATACGGATTAGATCTGGAGAAAAGGATAAGTCAATTCATATGCCGTGAGTCCCTCCCCTCCCCTCCCCTCCCCTCCCCTCCCCTCCCCTCCCCTCCCCTCCCCTCCCCTCCCCTCCCCTCCTCTCCCCTCCCCTCCCCTCCCCCCTTCTTTTTTCTTTCTTTCTTCCTTTCCTTTCCTTTCCTTTCCTTTCCCTTTCTTTCTTTCTTTCTTTCTTTCTTTCTTTCTTTCTTTCTTTCTTTCTTTCTTTCTTTCTTTCTTTCTTCCTCTTTTTCTTTCTCTTCTTTCCCTCCCTCCCTCCCTCACTTCCTTCCTTCCTTCCTTCCTTCCTTCCTTCCTTCCTTCCTTCCTCTCTCTCTTTCTCTTTCCCTCCCTCCCTTCCTCCTTCTCTCCCTCCATTCCTTTTTTCCTTCCTTTCTTTCTCCTCCCCCTCTTCTCCTTCTCCTTCTCCTCCTCTTCTTTTTTTTTTTATTTGACAGAGTCTTGCTCTCTCTCCCAGGCTGAAATACAGTGGCTTTAATCTTGGCTCACTGCAACCTCTGCCTCCTGGGTTCAAGTGATTCTCATGCCTCAGCCTCTCTAGTAGCTGGGGCTGCAGGTAGGCACCACCACACCTGGCTAATTTTTGTATTTTTAGTAGAGACAGGGTTTTGTCATGTTCACCAGGCTTATCTCAAACTTTGTGGCCTCAAGTGATCTGCCTGCTTCGGCCTCCCAAAGTGTTGGGATTAAAGGCGTGAGCCACTGCACCTGACCAGAGTTTCTTTTTAATTTTTTCAACTTTTATTTTCGAATCAGGAGACTTTTGTGCATTTTTGTTATAAAGATATATTCAGTGATGCTGAAGCTTGTGGTATAAGTGACGATGTCACCCGGGTAGTGAGCATTGTACTCAGTTGATATTCAAACCTTGCCCCTTGCCCCTTGCCCTCTCTTCTCCTTCTAGAAGTCCCCAGTGTTCATTGTTTTCATCTTTATGTCCATGTGTACACGAGGTTTAGCTCTCACTTATAAGTGAGAACATGCAGTATTTGGTTTTCTATTACTGCGTTAATTCACCAAGGATAATGGCCTCCAGCTACATCCGTGTTTCTGCAAAGGACATGATTTCATTCTTTTTTTTGTAGTTGTATGTATACATGGTATATATGTAAACATTTTTCTTTATCCAATCCACTTCCAATGGGCATCTGGGTTGATTTCATGTTTTTGCTGTTGTGAATATCACTGTGATGAACACACAAGTGCATGTGTCCTTTGGTAGAATGATTTATTTTCCTTTGAGTATATACCCAGTAATGGAATTGCTGAGTCTAATAGTAGTTCAACTCAGTCCCCTGAGAGATCTCTAAACTGCTCTTCACAATGGCTGGATTAATTTACATTCCCACCAACAGTATATTAGCTTCTCTTTCCTCTGTAGCCTTACCTCAAATTGAAATTTGTTTTCAATTTTTGTTAAAAACTCATAAAATAACATCTGTTATTTTATGAAATTTTAAAAAAGCCATTCTTACTGATATGAGATAGTAGCTCATTATGGTTTTGATTTGCATTTCTCTGATGATAAGTGATGATGAGCATGTCATACGTTTGTTGGCTGCTTTTACATCTTCTTATATGACTTGCTCATTCTCACAAGCATCAGAAAGTTTTACTTGGTCAATTATTGTCGTTTATTTTCCAAATGACCCTTTTTAAAAAATTTAAGTGAACTGCCAGAAGGTCTTTTTACAGCATAACTTTTACCCTGTTAAGCATTTTTTGTACTAAACTTTTTTTTTTCTTTTTGCAATTGTTGCAGGCTGCTTTGGAACAAATGTAAACTTCCTTAATTGAGTTAGGTTTTATTAAAGTTATAGAACTATGGATAATGAAGTCACGAACAATAAACTGCGAGATTCCAGTGGAAAAAAATCAATGCATGCAAGCCTGATGGTTGTTTATCCTAGAGACACTGAATTAGAGGCTGCAGGACTACATCGTGTGTGCTAAATGTGGAGCTGCTGTTCTAGCCAGTCTACATGAATAGGTGGATCATAAACCAATTGAACGGTGACAGCTTCAATATAACAACTTTTTTCTCTTGCTTTTCTGACATTTTGCAAACTGATAACATATTTTGGAAATATTTGTTTAAAAGGAAGACTGTTGTTCACATTATTAGTTTTTTCTTTATCAAATCAAGTAAGTAGAAAAATACATATAATGATTTGGAATTAAGACAAGAGACTAAATGGCAAATACTTCTTTTTTGAGAAAGAGTCTTCAAAATACTTTTTCCCTAAAATATTTGATCATATTATCTATTCATTATTAGTTACCAAGAGCTTTTTTATTTTTATTTTTTGAGCTATTTTAGAATTTGAGGGGGTAGACTATGGGTTCTGTTTTATTATTTCTATAGGAATTCCTGAAAAATATATAGGGCATTACATTAAAAAGGAGCACAAGTTTTCTTTTTCTTTGAATAAGATTTCTTCCTTCTTTATTTTCGTCATCTGGTTTAGGTGTATTGGATATGATTTGTATAAAGCTTAACATATAAATTTCAATGGAAATATAGAGAATGTAATTCTAAGAAAATATTAGATTAGCTATGTAACTGCAAATTCACATAAACTCATTGTTCACTTGTAAATCTAAATTATTGACATTTTATGTCCTAAATGTATCTTGATTTCAGCTGTTTTCCTCTCTCTTTCTGTCTCTCCTTCCCTCCCTTCTTCTCCTTCTCTCTACCACCTTAGCTCACAGATTTATCTTATTGCACCATTTCAGGTATACTATTTTTACTGTGGTTTATGTGACTGTGGCTTCCTAGATTTATGCTGTGCTCGACCATTGTGGACTCGCCTCCCTAGCAGTCCCATGGATCCCAGATTTAGCCATTTCTTAATTTTTACAATAGTTCCATAACTGGTCTCTATTAATTCCCTCTACTTGGTTTTCTACTTCAAATTCAAGTGAAGGAAACAAAAATTTATGTTATGTAATGGCAGTTGCTTGATGTGAGGTGCTTTCAAATACTGCAGTATCCCTGGGAGACTAGATCCATCTGACACACTCA
The DNA here is from genome assembly GCA_031835075.1 of Saguinus oedipus. NCBI lineage: Eukaryota > Metazoa > Chordata > Mammalia > Primates > Cebidae > Saguinus > Saguinus oedipus. Next base: position 100,678,553 of record CM063181.1, on the reverse strand, counting down.
GGCTTCCTTACTAATTTCACTACAGCCCATTTTTTCTCATCTCTTTTTCTAAAGTAGTTAAAACTCTTCTAAAGAGATCTTTTAGTATCTGAAAAAAGTCCATGGAAACTTAATCTTCTCTGGTTATTGTGGTGAGTGTTAAAGAATTTTTGTGGATCTTTGCTTCCTTATCTGTAGAATGAAGGTTGTGATACTATACTGGAGGTTTTTAAACTCACAATAGTACAAGACATTGCAAAAAATTTAGATTCAGTTTCCATAACAGTATTTTGAAATTTCAGGGCTCAGACCTGAGACAGTGCATTCCTAACATATTTCCCAGATGATTGGGACTTGGAAACCATGGGAATAGGAATTATGATACTTTTACACATACAACTGCCCACGATGAATCTTTTTCATCTATTGTTGAGTTTTTTTGGGGGACATCTTGTTTCCTCTTTCTCTGCACTGCCCTCCCACCCAACCTCGTTAGTTTGCATTTGGCTTGCTCTTTGTTCAGCTTGCTAATTTATTTTAAGTCAGGAATGTAGTGTTACTATATTAATAGCATTTGTTGTGCCTAGAGTTATTTTACCATATGTCTGCTTCCCACTTTTGCAACTGTATTGTAACTCTTTATTTCATTTCTGTGTCTTGAATTATTAGCTATATCTATGTTGATCTCAATTTATTTTTCTTAAGGAAAATTGAATGAATTTCCTGATATAGAAGAGAAATTACAAAAACGTGTAAACTAAAATTAAAATTCCAAGCTTCTAACTGATTGGATTCGCTTCTTAGCCAAGGGCATTCCAAAGAAACCTCAAAAATTAGTGCATGCTATGACAGAAACGGCAGGTCAGATATGCCTTATTGTACCCCCTTCCTTTTGGCTTTAGATACAACTAACCAATGTTAACATTAAAATAGAGATCATAAAACTGACAGAACAGACTCTTTGTGGCAATATGGTAAAACTCTAACCTGACTCAACCAATGTATACCTTGCATGTATTGATTATGTCTTTGCCTGTAACCTTTGTTGGCAGACATAAAATATTTTATCTGTTATGGTGTTGCCTGTTGTTAGAGATTGGCTGACTCTAACAACAGGCAACACCATAACAGATAAAATATTTGAGGTCAGAAAGAATTGCCTGTGCATTTTGCATGTTTTAAGAGGATTACAGAATGAGTAGAAAAGAAGACATTGTTGTTGATGAGTAATGAGGGCCGTTGAATAACTCATCCATTTTTTACGGTGCACTTATTCTATGTCAGACTGTCCTGGTGATGTAGGGGTGGATATCAGAGACAACTTCTTTGCTCATCTATATTAGAAATGTATTCGTAGGGAGACAGGAGAAAAATCAGTAATCAATTGATAATTCATTAAGTAAATGCTAATATTTAAATAGTGATAAATGTTACAAAGAAAATTTTAGTGGGGTGATGTGATGAAAAGTAACTATGTGGTTACTTTGTATTATGAGACTAGGAAAGTCCTCTCTGAAAAGATAACATTTAAACATGAAATTGAATGATCAGAGGCAACTATGCAAAGATCAGGGGGAAAATAGCCAAGAAAAAGAAGCTTAGTGTAAAGATCTTGTATCTGAGGACAAGCTTGTTTCTTTTGAGGAGCCAAAACATGGCCAATGTGTTAGGAGAGTAGTGGATTATAGGGAGAGTATTGGGAAGTAATAGAACAGCAGTTAATCTTGTAAGGCATTGCAAGAGTTATTTATAAGCCAAAAGAAGATAGTGACGTTATTTTATTTAGGTTACATTTTTGACTACCATGTGAGGAACGTACTAAAAGGGGCCAAAAGTAAAATTAGAAAACTCAGATGGGAGTCTATTGGATTGGCAAAGCAAGGCATGGTTGTGCCTTGGATTGGAGTGATGGCAGTAGAGACAGAAGGAAGTGCAAGGATTTTGAAATGTGATTTCAAGGTAGGGTGCACAAGACTTACTTATCGATTGGTAAGGATATTGAGAGAAAAAGAAACACATAAAAGTATGTCTTGAGCAGCTGAGGAAACAGTAGTGTTATTTACTTGGAGGTACATGACTGGGCAACAACCTATCACCTCCCAACTTGTTTTTATAATTCTCTCAGGCATGTTTATGTGAGACCTCACAATCAGTCTTGTATAGTAAAAAGAGTAGCGGAAACATCTAAGCTCTGCCCTCCACCAGCTTTGGGCTGTTGGGAAATTTGCAAGATTTTGTGAGGTCAAATTTCTAATTTGTAATCTTAGTATTAGATAAGATGAATGTGCTTAGCAGGGCCTATACAGAAAAAGAGTATAAGTCCTCACATAAAAATCCAAACATTTCCCAACTATATTCTATTATCTCACCACAGAATACAATTCTTATGATTAGGTACCACTAATCACAATTGTTGCTTAGGCTCATTTTCGTGAATTTTGTATGAAATGTTGGAGGACTCTGAAGTTCTTTCCATCTATCTAAAGATAGACCTATCCTGAACTATAATTACAATTTGAATTAACTTCTTAGGACCAAGCATTTCTCTGGTTTATTAACTTACAGCATCATGATCATATTGGACAAACTATATTATTCTTCTGACCTTGAAAGGCTATATGTCTTCTTCCTAAAGGCAAATAATCATCCCTAGAGACCAAAGAAAAAGCTCCATGAAAATGAGACCGCTGTTCAGTTGGGTAAACTGATGAAAACTCAGCTATGACTCACTAACAAGGTTTACATGTATGTTTAAATATGTGCATTTGAATCATGCATAAATAGAAGGAAACCAGAATGAGAGAGAGATATACAAATCTAGATGATATTAGAAATAATTTCTTTTTTTACCCAATTTTTAAAATTGTGTTAAAATACATATAACATAAAATTTACTATCTTAATCATTTTTACATACATAGTTCTGTGGTATTACATTCATAATGTTGTATGACTATCACTACTCTCCATCTCTGTAACTCATTAAAAATTTTTATTGTGTTTTTAAGGTGTATAACATGATGTTTTGATAGACATATAAATAGTGAAATGGTTACTATAGTCAAAGTAACAAATCCATTATATCACAGTTACCCATTTCTTTTGTGTGTATCAAGAGCATCTACTCTTTAGCAAAAAATCTGAATAAAATATTAACTATAGTCCTTATGTTGTACATTTGATCTCTAGACTTGCCTTACATATCTGCTACTGTATAATTTTTGGCCGTTTTCACCCATCCTTCCATACCTGCCCCAGTAACCACTGTTTCATTGTCTATTTCTATGTATTTAAATGTTTTTGACTCCACATGTAATGAGGTCATGCAGTAATTTTATTTTCATGTCTGGCTTATTTCACTTAACATAATGTCCTCCAGGTTCACTCATGTTGTAGCAAATGGGAGGATCTCCTTTTTAAAGGCTAAATAATATACATTATATAGATATCTATCTATATATATGTGTGTAAAAAGAAAAAACACATCACATTTTTTGTTTTGCTTTTTTTTTTTTCTTGAGACAAGGTGTTTCTGTGTTGCCCAAGGTGGAGGGCAGTGGTGGGATCAAGCTTACCGCAGCCTCAACTTCCTGGCCTCAAGTGATTCTCCTACCTCAGCTTCCTGAGTAACAGGGGCTACAGGCACATGACACCACATCTCGCTAATTTATGTTTTATTTTTATGTTGTGAACACATTTTTTCTATCTACTTGCTTGTTGATGAACACTTTGGTTGCTCCCGTATCTTGGCTATTGTGAATAATGCTGCCATGAGTGCAGATATCTTTACACGGTGGTAATTTCATTTCCTTTGGGTATATGCACAGAAGAGTTATTGTTGGATCATATGATAGTTTTATTAATTTATTTAGGAACCTCCACACTGTTTTCCACAGTGGCTGCACCAATCTACATTTCCACTAACAGCATAATGGGGTTCCCTTTCCTCCACCCGCTTGCCAACACTGATCTCTTGTTAGGAGATAGCTATTCTAACAGGTATGAGTTGTTATTGTGGTTTCGATTTGTAATTCCTCAGTGATTAGTGATGTTGAGAACTTTTTCATATACTTGTTGGCCATTTTTATGTATTCTTTGAAGAAATGTCTATACAGGTCCTTTGCCCATTTTTTCACTGGGTTATTTGTTTTTCTGCCATTGAATTGTGTAAGTTCTCTATAAATGTTGAATATTAACCATTATCAGATAAATGGTTTGCAAATTTTCTACCTATAGGCTGCCCCTTTTAAATCTTTTTGGTAATTTTATTTCTGTGCAAAAGCTTTTTTTGTGTGTGATATGGTCCCATTTATTCATTTTTCTTGTGTACTCTGAACTTTTGATGTGATATCTAGAACAATTGTTGCAAAAGGCCAATGCCAAGTCACTTTTTTTCTCTGTTTTGTTCTAAGAATTGTATGGTTTTGGGACTTACATTTAGCTATTTTATACATTTTGAGTTGATTTTTGTGTACGGGGTAAGGTCAAGGGTCCAGTTTCGTTTTTTTGTGTATTGATGTGTTAATTTCTCAGCATCATTAATTGAAGAGACTAGCCTTTCCCCCATCATGTCTTTCTGGTGCCCTTGTCAAAAATTAGTTAACTGTATATGTTTGGTATTACAATTACATAATGTTTTTTCTCAAAAATATAGAGTAAGTATTTTCCTACTTTTGTATGTACTGTGAGGATCTGATTTGGAATATCTGTCTGGTATTACTTTATATGAATGAATCATGAGTTATTTAATAAATTCTCTAATCTCAAATAGTATCACAGTTTTCTGCTAGTTAATAAAGTAGGATTGAGAATTTCAGAAACTTGTGGACTCACTCATTTGTGGATTCACTTTGCTTTTGGCTGCTAATATAGAGTTATGATCAGCTATACCCCACTGAATATACTTTATATTTGGAGTATAGATTCTCTTTGATATGGGATTTTGATATAGTAAAGCATAGCTTTGGGCTCATAATATTTTTTCTTGGATGGCAGATAAATAGAATTATGTTAGAAAAGAAAGCAAATGGTATACTTTAAGAAGTCTGTATAACTTACCTTTAGCTCTTTTTCTATATTTAAATGTATTTTAGAGAAAAAAATCATAGTACCTAATACTTTTAAAGCTAGAATTAAAGTGCGTTAAGGCTTTCTTAAATCTTGTTATCTGTCATTCTGAATCCTCTTGAAGTTAGCTATAAAGAATAATAGATATGTATTCAGTCAGGATACTGAAGATTTTTACTGGCTTTTGGATTAGAAGATTTTCAGCTATCAGTGTTTAAGCTTTAACTTTGCTGTCAGTTAGTCTGACACGGCCAAAATAAGATTCTAATAGTTGTGATTGTGGAGAGGGTGGTTTTTCATTAGGTGAGGCAAAGTGTCAATTAAAAGGGTATTGAGATAAAGAAATAGAAACTAGATTAAGTTTATACTTTTTCATGATGATAAGGAAATCCATTTTCGAGTTATACATTTATTTGAGGGTAGCTATCAGAGGCAAAGCTGGAATACCTTACATACTTAAAAGACTGCCTTTGGTTCTCAAAAGACTTATCAGCTGCTTAATAATCATTTAAACATTTTTGTGTGTATGAAATAAGCACATTTTAAATAAAATGAAATGCCAAGGTCAAATAATGGCAGTAACTTTTAGAGATGCTGTAATCAGCAATCTTACCTTCTCCCCAGTCTCTCCTCATAGTTCCCTACCATTTAAATGCTGAACATTTGCTATCTTTCAGTGGGGATTATAATCTTATAAGGAAGTCTGAAACCTATATTTGATGTATATCCACAAAAATAAATACTGAGCATGTTTCAGCGTGACTGTCCTTTTTTAGAAGCAATGCCTGGTAAGCCTAACCTTAAGATTTTAGTGCAACAATGAAAACTGAACATGCATCTACAAAATGCATTGAACATCAAGCTTGAATTTGCTCTTCTTACTAATCTACATAAATAAATTTATCTCTGATAGTTGCTGCATCTAGTAAAAATGACTGCATAGATGTTCTCAAATTTAGAAAGCCTTCTTAGGATAATTTGATTTAAAATGTAGGCTATTTATCAAGCAAGAAATTCACTTAGAAAAGACTCAGGAAACCCCTTAAAGAGATGCATTCAATGGAACTTAAAGCATTGATCTCCACAGAGCTGCTTCTCACACTGCAACTGCATCTACTTCGCTTCTTGGTAAGTAGCATCATGGATTTATCTATTTATTTAGTTATGGTTAATGATTCTTCCTGTTTATTGGGGAAAAAATTACAATATTGATTTATTTAACTACTGTCTTGCAGCATTTACAGTTTCATATGAGCAGTTCGCTGTTATGGATGGAGTGTTCTATAAGTGACACATCACTTTTTTCTGGTTGCTTTCAATATTTTTTCTTTTATTTTTAGTTTTCAGAAGTTAATTATCATGAATCTTAGAAGGACTTATGTGGGTTCATCCTGTGTAAGGTGCACTTAGCTTCTCTAATCTGTTAAGTTTGTATCTTTTGCCGAATTTGGGATGTTTTGAGCCATTATTTCTTGGATGACCCTTTCAATCCCACTCTTCGTCCTTGCTTTCTGGAACTCCTATGATATGAATGTTTCATCTTTTTGTTTTCATCCCACAGGTCTCTGTGGCTCTATTCATTTTCCCTTATCTATTTCCCTCTATTTTTTAGACTGAATAAATTCTATAGACCTTTCCCCAAGCTTACAGAGCCAGTTCTCTGTTATCTTCACCACTGTTGAGACCATTCAGCCAGTTTATTATTTCTATTATTATATTTTTAATTTCTATAGTTTTAATTTAGTTTACTGTTATTTCCATTTCTTGCCCAAGATTTTCTATTTTTCGTTTGTTTCAGGAGAATTTGCAGCTGATTTTTAATGATTTTTATGATGGCGGCTTTAAAATCCTTGTCAGATAATTTCAATATCTGATTCATCTTATTGTTAGCATCCATTTACTCTCTCTTCTCATTCAAGTTGTAATTCCTTGATTCTTGGCATGATGAGTGTTTTTTAAAATTGTATTCTAAATATTTAATCTATTATGATAGGGGACTCTGCACTGCATTTAAATGTTATATTTAGCAGATAGTTTTTCTGCTTAGGTTTAGTACACAGGTTCTGACCTATTGTTTTGAGCTGTGGTTTCAAAACCAGCTTAATTTTCAGAGCATTTGCAAAATTATTTTGGTCTTCCTGCACTTTTGTCAAATGCTGATGTGGCTGTTACTGCGGTCCCTGTCAATGCTGACCTAGGGGAGACAAGAGGTTTCCTGAAGCTAGGGAACCCATGTCGCCAGGTGCAGGAGAGAAGTCTCAGCTCACTGGGCCTATGAGGCTTTCCAGGCCAGGTGAGTTTGTGGCGAGATCCGACTTGCAGTGTTACCAAGCTGCCCTGTACCTCTTGATGGAGGAGGAAAGTTTCAGGCCCTGAATAAAAGGAGAGCACTTTCTCTGGCAGATTATTATTAGTGGAGTTGGTTCCCCATCTTTTCCCTTTACTAGTTGTGCTGGGCTCATCTGACATCGTCAGGGGAACTACTATTCTTTCTAGCGGAAGTAATAACTTCTCTCAGCTGCCTTCTATTGCTAGGTTGAGGGTCAGGGTACCAGGATAGCCTTTTTCTGTCCTTTGGGAAGGGAGGAGATGTGTAATACCCTATTGTGTTATTTTTCTAGTCTTGATGTCTCAAATAATTTTTTTCTCCCTCTTATCATCTTTCAGAGTTTTTCTATGTTGACTTTTATGCTATTTCCAGGGTTTATAGTTACACTAAGTAGGGAGGACCAGAGAGAAATGAGTCTCTGGCATCCTGTCTGGACCTCAGGTTGTCATATGCCATGTCCTATGAAAAAAAAGAAGGGAATGTGAGGTCAAGCCACTCTGAAATGCTGGTTCATCCACTAATCTGTATGACTTACAAGAAATTTATCTAACTTCTTTGAGCCTCCTTTTGGTCATCTGTAAAATAGAGTTAACTTAATTTATTTATTCACTCTTCATGATTCAATAAAATATCTGTCATTGAGAACTTACTCAAGACTGGTCACCATTCCAGGCACTGTGAATGCAGTGGGGCACAAGACAGGTAAGATCCTCGTTCTCTTGTCCCTTCATTCTTTACACAGATAATCAACAGGCAATCAAAAAATAATTCTGCAAGACAGTGATACTTAGAAAAAATGAAACAGAGTAATGAGACTAATGACTAAGCTGAGGACTTAGATGGCTGTGCTTCAAATACTTAGGGAAGGTCTCTCTGAGGATGTGGAATTTCATACATTCTTTCTATTGATTCAGCCAATATTTATTGAGCTCTTACTATGTCCTAGGGATAAACCTGAACAAAAACCTGAATGATGAGAGAGACCCAACTATTGGAAAATGTGGAGCAATATCATTTCAGGAAAAATGTATGCTCTATTAAAAAGATCCCTGAGGTAAAAATAAAACAAAAAACAAAAAACTAGAGAAGGTCAAGGAACTGAAAAAGTTGGGCAGTGTGGTTGCAACATTGTAAATGTGAAGGCACGTCATCCCAGAAGTGATCAGAGGTAGGCAAGAAACTGACTGTGCAGGGGCTTTTGGGGCACAATAATCAGTTCAGTTTTATTCTGCATATAACGGGAAGCCTTAGATAGTTTAAGCAGATAAGTGATACAATCCATATACATTTCATAAAGATTATTCAAGTTGTTTTATAGAGAATAAAATGTAGAGGAGCAATAATAGAAGCTGGGCTACCAGTTAAAAGGCCATTTCTGCTGTCCAGGTAGGAAATAAGAAAACTTGAACTTGATAGGCAGCTGTGGAAAAAGAAGAGGTTGTAGACTGAAGGCATATTTAGCAGTTTGATCAGGCAAGATTTTCTGAATTGGCTTTGTGAAGTTAGGACAGATGAGGACTCTGTTTCTGACTTTGGCTAGATGACAGGAGCCATTTTAGAGATGAGGGAGATTGAGAGAGAAGAGTGTTTTAGAGTTGGGGTCAGAAATAATTATATTTGTTTTGGAAAGCTTAAGTTTTGAGGTGTCTATAAGAGATCTGTGGAGATGTGCTATAAGTAGTAAATATTAAATTCTGGAGCTCAGGGGGCTAAGGGCTGAGGCTACTGTGTAATCTGGGTGTCCCAACATTCAGACGATATGTAAGGCAGTGGGAATGCATGACATCATCTGAGGGGAAAGCACTAAAGGAGCAGACAAAATTGTGAGCCACTCCGTAATTCTAACAATAGAAGAAGGAGATGCATCCAGCAAAGGGAGACCAAGGAGGAGTAGTTAGGTTGAACCAAGCAAAAATCAGGTAATTCAGTGTCAAAGAAGCTAAATGCACAAAATATTTTAAGAAAGAGGAGGTGATCAACTTTGTCAAATATGTTAGTAAAATAAAGACAAAGAACTGAGTGCTGAGTTTGGTCATTTGGAATTATTAAGTTGTCTTGACATTAGTTGTTTTAGTGAGATGGTCAGCATTATTGTGAAACTTATTAATATATGAAGCTAAGCATTCTAATTTTAATTACTTTTCCCTTCCTCAGTTTCCTCATGTGTAAATGGTGATAATAATGGTTTTACACCTGTATCATGCTTTTTAGGCTCTATCACTAGATTTCTAAAAGGATTAAATGGTAATCCATGAGAAAAAATAAGCTATGCGGAGTTACACAAGTGTATGCTTTATATAAATATATATATACACATACGTGTATATATATGTGTGTGTGTGTGTGTGTGTGTGTATATAATTGCAGGCACATTTTAATCCAATGCACATTTAGCATATGTCTCTGGTGAATGGATGTTCATTCCTCTAAAAACAAGTTTGATAAAGTAAGAATTGTCTCTGAAATCATAGATATTTAAATAGTTGGACTTGTCTTTAAATCTACATGGAAATATTTTATATATATATATATATATATATATATATATATATATATATATATATAATCTAATATTGAAACATAATTTTCCAGGGTGTCCTAACCTTAACGTAATCCTAACCCTAACTCAGTTGACACATATGAACATCTTAAAGGTACTCAAAAGTTTATTTTTGGAGATTGTCTTTCACTTAAAAAACTAACCATTTCTACCAACATTATCATCCTTACAACCACAATTAAAATCACAGCAAAAATAGCTACCACTTTTAGGGCATATTACATATCATATACTTTACATGTATAATCTCACTTAATCTTTATAGCTATAATATGGGAATAATTATGATTTCCACTTTACAGATAAAAATTGAGGCTCATAAAAGTTAAGAAATGTGTTCAAAACCTGCAAATAGTGTCAGAATCATTTTTCAAAATCAAATATTTCTTAATCCATCGTTCTCAACACAATTGTTCTTCTTCATATCTGCGTGTGCTGACAGGTTAGATTGGTAAGATGAGGGTTCTGGAGTAGCTACATAGTTTAAATTTCTAGACTTTATATCAAAGCCAAGTTTTACTTATTCCAAAAAAAATACACATATACACACATGAAAAAAGCCAGAAGGTAGGCTAGAACATCAGGCCAAGGAGAGAAAGGACTTGAGATATAGCAAAACCATTTGCAAATGTGGAACTCTATTTGAGACTGAATGTATATATATTGCAAAACCTGGCAATAGGTAAATAAAACATAATATATCTTGGTTGTCAGTTCACTAGGCTGGAGAGAATTCTAGGAGTCACAGTTGGGAATGCTGAAATTTAAAGATATGATATTCATCCTTTGGAGAGGCTCATAAAACAAAACTAATATGTATTTGTTTTAAGGGTACCCAGGGTTTGCTTTAACCAGGTATGGTAAGACATGCATTATCACTGCAGTAAGTAATCACCTTGAAACACTGGACCAGATCATTCTGTAGCTGATAAAGAGTGTGTCTGTGGGTGGTGTAGAGAAATAGGACTAGATGATTTCTAAGGTTTCCTACTGCCTGTGTTGCTTAATATAGTCTAATGGAGTCTTTAGAAGAGAGTGATGTGAAGCTTATTCTGGCAGTGTGTGCAGGATGCACTGCTGAGAGGGAGCTCACTCAGGACAGTGCTGTAATTGAAGCAATCCGCATAGCGAAGAATTGATCTAATAGTCAGCAAACCTGTATTCTAACTTTCCATATCCCACTCTTTTGCTGGGTAACTTTGAGTGACTTCCGGGACCAAGGATTAAAAAGAGCTCCAAAGGGTTTATAGATTCAAAGCTTAGAAGAAGAGCCAACAGTCATGGAATGAAATAGGAATAGAAAATTAGGTGGTAAAATACATTGTTAACTAGTTATACAGAAAGTATACAATAAACATATATTCCTTTGTATATAATTCCATTAGATGGTAGATTTTCTAAGGAAAGTAGGCCTGAAGACAATCTGGATATTTTTATTAAACTTAAACAGAGATTTCCTTTACTTACCTCTCCTTTTTTCCCAGTCCCTATAATGCTGGTTAGCTGCCACAGAATCTCTGGTAAATAACCTGGTCAGTCTTTCTTAACTGCCTTTTATTTTGCTCTAAATGTTTTCCTTGTGTCTTATAAAAATAGACTGTGTGTCTCAGGTTAAAAAGACGATGTCTAGATCTCTCATAGCATCTACCCAGTACGGATACTCTAAAAATATTAAGAGACAACGAATTTGTTACTTGCGATAATTTTAGAAAGCTTCTACTTTCTGTCTTCAAGCAAAGAAGAAATCTTGGGGAGGATGAGGTGCTCATCCAAGGTCAAAGGCAAGGTAGTGCTGGTGCCATGACTCAGTCTAGTGCCTGGTTCTTTACTGTGTCTCTTGATTGATTGATTGAGTATTCAGTGCTTGCTTAAGCTTTCTTATGAGCTGACTGATTTTTTTTTTTTAATTTTAAATTTTTATTGCATTTTAGGTTTTGGGGTACATGTGCAGAACGTGCAAGATAGTTGCATAGGTACACACATGGCAGTGTGTTTTGCTGCCTTCCTCTCCCTCACCCACACTTGGCATTTCTCCCCAGGCTCTCCCTCCCCAGCTCCCCCCTGCTGTCCCTCCCCCATTCCCCCCAATAGACCCTAGTGTGTAGTAGACCCCCTCCCTGTGTCCATGTGTTCTCATTTTTCTCACTGAAAAGCTAAATTCATTTAAATGTTTTACAAATTCTAACTGCCTATAATTATATAAAATTTCTTGGATGATATAATTTTAAACTAGGCCTTTATTCTGTCATTTGTCATTGATATAGATGACAGGAACAGAATATGTATCAAAATGTCAAGTGTACTAGGATGATGACATTTTATGTAAGTGCCTAATTAAATCACATTTTGGAAGAACTGATAATCCCTATTTCCAAAGGAAATGAATTATGCTTCAGAACACTTTTTTGAGGTGCCTTCAGTTGGCATGCCATAGCTCAGTACCAACCAGCTTTATATGTTACTCCAGAGCTGCCAAAAAAGAAAAGATGATGTGGCAACATGGGGAAGACTATGTAAAATGTACATATATCTAAACCTTTCCCCAAGGCACAGTGCAAGAAGCACATTTTATTTCTAACAGCATGTCCTGGGGCCAAAAACTAACTGCTTACCTTCACTACAAACATTGACAGAGGTATGATCCAATACGGGATTAACTGAAAAATATTTGCTTACTGGGAAGTGATATCACTCATAGGGCTGCAGGTGATACTAATAAAAAATGATTTTGCAGCACTAATGTTTGGCAACATCTGTTTTTTTTATTACAATTGTTTGTGACTGTCAAATTGCCAAACTCTCCACTCAATCCTTCATAAAATGGGAGAGGTGTGGTGATAATTTTAAAAACTTAGTTATATCATGATTGTACTTTATAGTTTTCTGAGCATAACCCCATGGGCTAGAGAATGTTAATAATAGAAAAAATGTGTTATAAAAGAACTTTAACTTCCCTTTTTCTGTGTATGTGTGTGTTTGTGTATATGTATACTAATCAGTTGGAAGACAAAAATATACTTCAGGATTATTTTAATGATTAGATACCCCCAAAATATTTTAAATTTGTCATTTATATTTTCATTGTGCATTCTTTATACTTTCTACTGTGACATGTGTTGTATGTTTATGTAGCTTTAAATTTTCTATTACACTAGTGATGATTATTATTGTTTCTTAAGTGGAACCTAAAAAATATTTATGCCCAATATTATTTCCTCCCAGATATTGCATTTTCAGTGACAAATGAAGACAATTGAGACACTGTTATAAGTATAATTTGAATATCATATTTTTCTTATGGGTAAGATACATCACTTAAGATATATTTAATTATTTGATTGAGTCCTGTGTCTTGACCTCTGCATCCAGAACTGCAGATATAAAATGGCAGAGAAACATTCTTGCAAGGGAAGAATTTTCCTGCTTAACAGTGAGCTTTTTGATATATACTCATTGATGAACAAGAAAAAAAATTAGAAGAAGGAGATGTGAATAGGTAATGGAGATAATTTGTTGTTAGTATTTTTCTTAGCTGTGATCCAAGAGTGGCAGAAGAGCAGTAGTGATCTACTTTTCATTAGCTTAAGCAGCTGATTCAGGGATGATTGACTATCAGTGTTGAGAGAAAGGAAAAAAAATAAAGTCTGTCTGTCTATCTGTCTATGTATGTATGTATGTATGTATGTATATATGTATGTATGTATGTATCTATCAATCAATCAATCAATCATCTGTCTGGTCTATCTGTCTCTCTCCCTTTCTTTCTCTCATCTCTATTATCTACCATATCTATCATCTGTATAATTTACCATCTATCTCATGGATCTGTCAGGATCTTGTCAAGAAAATAGAAACTGCATTTAGAATTTCAAATAAAGATGATTTAATTTATGGAATTGTGTACACATGTATTATGGGGCTCAAAAAGTAAAGAGAGAAAAGTGTGGTATCCCAGGAATTTATAACTGTAGGAAGGAACAGCTACTCTTAGACAAGAAGGCATGCGTCTAGAAACTGGGAGCTTGGAAGAGTGGTCCCTGCAGGGCTGATGCTCAGGCCTTTGAGGTGGAAGTGTGATCTATTGCATGCTTGAAGCTCCCAAGGACTCAGGCAAGTGGCTGGTGCCCTGGCTCCGAGAGGGTGAGGCCTAGGGTGTTGGGCACCTCTGAGGGGTGTGAGGAAACAGCGGGATGTTTCCTTTGCAGAAAAAGCTTGAAGCTGGAGGCCACTATATGCTTCTGCTAGAATAATGCTGGCCGCAACTAGAAAACATGAACATAGTTCCTCATACCTTTATTTTTTTTCTAATCTCCTTAAAATAAAAAGATAAAATAAACAAAACCTAAATGAAAGCCAGAATGCAAGGGGATATAGAAAATGTAATGTATGGAAAACTGTTCGTGACCTCACAGAGCCAGGTACAGAAAGAGGTGCTTAAAGTGGAGAGACAACAGCCAGCTCATCTTATCCTTTACTGTCTTTGTAGCTCATATTTGTTTTCCTGGAGGAAAAGTCTCCCAGATGTCTCAAATATCAAATATTGAAAAACCAAATGGATTTTTGTTTCTCACTCCCAAATATGCCTTTCTCATGTCAGTAAATGGTACTATGATCCATCCACTTAGTTGGTGCACAATCTAGTTGTCATTTCTGACACTTCTCATTCTCTAGCATTCCAAATTTACTCCACTAGGGGGTGCTATCGGCTCTACCTGTACAAGAAACCCTGACTTTTTTTTTTTTTTTTTTTTTAAATCTTTATTGCATTTTAGGTTTTGGGGTACATGTGCAGAACGTGCAAGATAGTTGCATAGGTACACACATGGCAGTGTGTTTTGCTGCCTTCCTCCCCTTCACCCACATTTGGCATTTCTCCCCAGGCTATCCCTAACCCTGACTCTTACAGATACTTCCTGACATCTCCACAGCTGTGATCTGAGCCCATTACCATCCTTTCTCATGGAATATTTGATTAGTCTTCTAACTAGGCTCCTTGCCTCTGTCCATCTAATGTTTACTTCTTTCCTTCTCATGTACTGTGACTCAGTTGTCCTGGAATACAAGCTCCTTTCTTCCTCAAAGCCTTCCTTCTACCTTGAAATCTATTCTTCTGCATATTTGTATGTCCATGTCCTCCAAATTATTGCTGGAGCTTTAATTTCAGCACCTAAGAGAGACCTTCCCCTACCATGTTTTTGCACCCTGCTTCTCTTGAGCCACTGTTGCCTTTAATCTAGTGTATTTTTAGTCTTTTTGTTTTTCTTTGACACTTGCCACTAACTATAACAATTTTTACAATTACATATACATATTTTAAATCTCTCTGAGAATAGCAACATCACATAGCTTAAAGAAGACCCACAAGGTATATTTATTGACAGAAAAATATCTGTAAAAGAGTCATAAAGCCACAGGTTCCTGAAGCCAAGGTAACTATATTAAAATGTAGGAGAGAGCTTATACAAAGGTAGGATTCATGATGAATAAGAAGAGAATATTTTTATTAATTCATCATTAAAGAAAAATAAGTTGATAAAATTATTTGTAATGAATTGATATAGAAAACTAGTTAAGCATTAATCTATGAATGATATATTTCTGATTTTAATTTTCATATATTTTTCAAGTGTCCCAGGCATTCACACTATAGGTGTGAGTTTTAGGGTTTGGGGAAGTATTGTGAGGCACACTAACCACTTGAGAGTAGAATGTATAAATATAAGCCAAGGAACTGTCAGCTCTGTCACATCTCTTTTATTAGTGAGACATTTATGTCAGTACCAACTCCTATTGTGGAAACAAATGTGGACTAAGTAAGGAATGAGAATTAATGGAAAGCAACAGAAATTATATAAGAGAGAGGGAGAAGCAGGATTCTCCATCAGCCAAAATTTTCACAGACCAAGTTGTCAGTGGTTTCTCAAACCCGGTTCTTTTTTGGATATTGACATTCCAGGGGGATGCAATAGGTGGGATAGAAAATAGTACAATACAGTTTTGTGAGCTGATGAAGCTTTTTAAATGAAGGAAAATTAACTGAAGATTATATGATAGGAGAAGTGAAATTTACAGCAAATTGGCTTCAACCACTAGTAGAGACACAGGCCATTAGCATGCCAAGCCTCTGAGGGTTAAAAAAAAAAAAAAAAGAAGGCATGAAAATCTAAGAAGCACAGAAAGAAGGAATCAAATAAGTGACGCCTCCCCCATGGAAGACAAACAAATGAGTTTAGATATTTAGAGGAATAGTATCTTGGAGACAGAAAGGTTTTCCCAAAACTTGCCATTTGTTGGTGCAAGGCTGTATTAGTACATTTTCACACTGCTGATAAAGACATACCAAGACTGGATAATTTGCAAAGAAAAAGAGTTTTGATGGATTCACAGTTTCACATGGTTGGGGAGGCCTCACAATCATGACAGAAGGCTATGGTAGAAGGTGAAAGACACTTCTTACATGGTGGCAGGCAAGAGAGAATGAGGGCCAAGCAAAAGAGGTTTCCCTTATAAAACCATCAGATCTTGTGAGACTTACTCACTACCATGAGAGCAGTATGGGGGAAACTGACCCCATGATTCAATTATCTCCCACTGGTCTCTCCCACAACTCATAGGAATTATGGGAGCTACAATTCCAGATGATTTGGGTGGGGACACAGCCAAACCCTATCAAAGGTTTGGTAAGTTGTCTTAGTGGTGTCTCTTTGATTTTGGCTAAAAACAAATGCATAGAGTCAAAGCACAGGTTGGAGGTATTCTAGCACTTTCTACTTCAGGCTGCTATGTTTCATTTGCTCTCTGCAGGTTTTTAAATCCTTAATTATCATTTTCTCTACCACTCCATGTGGCGGACTCAAGGACACTTTTAGTTCTCACAGTCACACTAATTTTTGAAGTATGGTTCACTTTGTTACAGGGGATATAGAACAGATGGAGAGATAAAATATATGCAAATATATAGAGAAACATGTTTTTACTTTTGAACAATACTAATCTGAAATTAACATTTGTCACTTACCCAAGGCTTACTCTTCAAATCTTCAACACAAATATGGAATTATTACCTAATATTTTAATATTTTTTGAATGCTTAATAAATTTGCAAGCACCATAGAGAATCCCCTAAATAAGTAGCAGGATATAGATGGTTAATATTTGTCTCCCCATCTTATTTTTTGGTTGCATTAAAATAATATGACTTCTTCACCTCACTATCTAGTTGGATTTGAAAATTACGCCAAAACAGAATTTATTTTCCTTCATTTACATCCTGAATTTTTAAAGGCCACTAATTGCTATTATTAAAGGATGTAAGAAGAGAAAAGTGTTTGCTTAGATATTCGAAAAAAGAAGAGGTTTGCTGAAGAGACAGAAGATGGTACATTTCTTTGGCAGAAGGAAATATTTTCTTACACATACATATAGAAGGAAACAGAGCTACCATTCGACCCAGCAATCCTCATTCCTCTATATATAAGTAGCCAAAGGAAAATAAATTATTCTACTAAAAAGACACATGCACTTATGTGCTCATCACAACACTATTCACTATGCACAGTAGCAAAGACATGGAATTAACCCAGATGCCCATCACTGAAAGAAAGGTAAAGAATATGTGTTATATATATGCCACTGAATACTGTGCAGCCATAAAAAAGAATGAAATCATTAAATCATGTTCTTGTTGCAACATGGATACAGTTGAAGGCCATAATCCTAAGTGAATTAATGCAGGAACAGAAAATAAAATACCTTATGTTCTCACTTATAAGTGGGAATTAATGAACATGCATGGACATGAACATGGGAACAATAGCACACAAGGACACTGTGGACTACTAAAAGAGAGAGGGAGGGAGGAGGGCATGGCTGGAAAAACTACCTACTGGGTACTATGCTCACTGTTTGGGTGATGAGACTCATACCCCAAACCTCAGCATCACACAATATTCCCATGTAATAAACTTTCACATATACCACCTGTCTGAAATAAATGTTGATTTTTTTTTATTTTAAAAGAAGACTTGGGGAGGAAAGCAGCAAAGCACAGTGCCATGTGTGTACCTATGCAACTATCTTGCTTGTTCTGCACATGTACCCCCAAACCTATAATGCAATAAAAATTAAAAAAAAAAAAAAAAAAAACAAAACAAAAAAAAAAAAAAAAAAAAAAAAAAGAAGACTTGAGGATAAGAAATTAAAAGGAGAGTTAAAGGAGATTGTTTTCATAGTCTCTGGTAGCTGATCTTGGGAAAGTTTCCCAAGAAGGAAAGGGTGGTATCTAGGAAGAGCCAGATGGGAGGACTTGTAAATGATCAATACAGAGTCAGTGTTGGGCTTCCGGGCTCCACGTAGGAACTGAGCCATTGCAAACTGCCCCACCTTCAGTTCAGCACACACCTTGCATGGACTGCATCCACCTAGAAACTGCCAAGGTCTTATAAGGACCTCTCTTCTTCATCCTTCTGGGTCTTATGTGGTGTTTGCCAATTAGGAAACATACCTGACCTTGCCCTAAGACTTGCTTGCTCTAGTTTGAGTATTTATTCTTGCCCTCCCTGATTCTGCCTGCTGCAAATCCCCATGATATTTGTAAGTAAAAAATGTTACGGTTCAAACCTGTGCTCCCTAGCCACATCTCTATACTTGGGATACTTAAATAGAATCACCTTGAGACTTTCTCTGGTGGGATAAGTGTTAAATATCACACTTGTATTACCTCATTTAATGTTAATAACTTAACTAGGGTAAGTTTGGTTGTTAGTAGTTATATACTCATTTGGTAGGCACATTTTACATAAAAAGGAAGCTTTGAGATGTCACATAGCTTGCAGACAATAAAGCCACATGAGGTATCTTGTTTGTTCCACTCCAAAGCCAAATTCTTTATCCCATCTCTTCCCTCCTCTTTTTCTCTTCCTTCCTTTCACTGCCTTTCACTCCCGTCAACCTCCCTTCATTTTTCTTCTTTTAATTGCCTCCCCCATCTCCCGTTAACTTTTATTTCCTTTCCTTTTCTATTTTTCCCTCCCATTCTTTTCTTTTTCTTTCTTTTCCTTTTCTCCTTTCTTTAATTTCCCTTTTTTCTTTCTTTTACTTTTTCTTTTCTTATCTTTTTTCTTTCATTTTCTTTTTCTTTTATTTGCCTCTTTTCCTTTTTATTTTTTGCCACTCTCATTTCTACAAGCAAAGTAAGTTGGTATGCATTATCTTAACACTTTAACAAAGGCCATTTCCGTTGCATTTGAGTTGTCTCAGGTGGCTAATGATAGGATTGACTCCATTTCAAGAAGTAATCCAACCCTCATATCCATGAATTGGCCTTCTTTCTAGAAAAGACTGAACATCTTAGATATTTAATAAGTACGATTCCATACAGGAGTCATGTAATGCATTTCTGGGAGTGTGATTTATTCATAACAGGCCAGACTGTTTAAGGCTGGGTGCCTACTGTAAACAGCTGAAGGAAGAGATGAGAGAGGTGAGACAGAAAGAACGTACAAGCTTAGAGAAAGATCATAAATGGCTGAGCTACCTCCCTCCTATATGGACTTCATAACTCACAATCCTGACAATTAGATACCTAATCTATTTAACCGAATTCAAATGTTCCCTATGAAAATGTTATATGTCATTTATTTATAGTTTATTCCAGTCCTTTTGAAGTTTGAGTATGGCTGTATATTTTATAAAAGCATAGAATTCAATATGTTTTGAGATTTTGTTATAGTTATATATGATATGTGGCTAAGAATAATATTTTTTATGCATGTCTCATGTCTGTCTTTCAATTACATATGAGTTGAGCAATATTGAAAACAAGAGATCCATCAGTGCCTAGATATTTATTTAAACATATGTACCTTACTTCAGTGGAAATAAACTAGTAAGAGATAAATTGAAAATGGTGTTTCCTTGAAATATTGTTAGCATTGCAAGTGAAGGATAATACACTGTTGCTTATATGGTTTTGAAGTTGAATGTTAAATATGATATGAAACCAAATTGAAATAGAGCTGGATCCAACATCATGTATGTGAATTGAGGGAACTTGCTCCACAAATGACATGTTTTTGGTCTAAAGCAGTGAAGGGGAGCTCTAGATCTTAGTAAACAGTTGAAGTATGTCCTTGTAAGTGATTGTGCTGGTGATAAAACGAAGTCTCATAATTTGTCAATTAACGAAGTACGTAGTCTTGTTTTTCATGTAAGTCACATACAATTCACATTTATAGGTTGCATCTAGAATATTTATTTTTCTATTCAGTATTTTCTTGTTAATTACTGATGATTTCAAGTTAGCAGAAGAGGAAAAAAATCTATTTTTTTAACTTGTAAACTTTTTCATCTAATATTCTATTTACATGAATTATTACTGATATATTCTATTGGAATAGTTGATAATATTAGCCATAACTAAAATTGCTACAGCAAAAATTTTTAGTTTTTCTTGCCGATGAAAAATTCAGGGTTTTGTTTCTCAATGTAAAACTATCAATATTTCTGAAGTAGCAGAGTTTTGCTAAAGAAATTCCTTCTTATGCTGAAAGACAACACAATAAAATGTATTTTTAAAAAAAAGAAAAGAAATTCCTTCTTAATCAAGAAGGCACAATCCAGACCCTCCTTGCAACAGTAGAAAAGGACAAGTAAAACATAATTGAATAGCATGAGCAACATATTTACACAGGATTTTATCCACAAGTCAGACTAAATCACAATCAGTTCCATAATTTAAATGGGACCATGGTTTTATGCAAACTTGGAAATTACTCAGGAAAGGATAAATAGAATGGAGATTCCTCTTATCCAACCCACTGACAGTTTTCATGTTTATTCTTACATTCTTTATACTCACATGATCTAATACATTTATTCCTCCCACTGGAGTCACTCTGATATGCATTATACATTAATATGCACATTTGAATGAGGTGTCAGGTTCCAGGTTATAATAAAAACCACTTGTAAAGGATTTTCTCCTGATTTCAAATCTTTAAAACAGCCACAACAGATTAAATTATTTTTAAGGAAGATAAGTTGTGCTTTATTACTTGTTCTCAAATGTTCAAAAATTGCTTTATTAGTTATCTTATAGTATATTCTTAATGAATACATTCATATTAGACCAAGAGGAATGAAACATGTCACTGAGAAGGCTCTCTAATGAGCCATATAGAACTGAAATAACTACATATGCATTCCACAAATGGACCATTAATTGGAAAAAGAACCAAAGTGTGAAGATATAATCCTATAGGATGGAACTTAAAATGGTGATATATTTTAAGGCTTTAGAACTTTGAATTCACTTGTGTGGAAGAAAAGGTGAATGTGAAATGTAATGTGTTTTTCCTCTATCTAAGGTAAAGCATTTCCATTCAACTGCTGTGGTAATCTAACATTGAGAAAGTAATAATTTTTGAAAACTTCGTCAATTTAGCAAGAATTCTTCTCTTGATTTAATACTTCTTTCTCACTTATTTAAGTAACATGTATTCATCACACTGGTGGCTCTTTTCTTGGGTTGCTGGTATTTCAGGGGCTGATTCAGATGGAAGTTCGGACTTTAGGATAAACAAGGACATCTCAAAACTGCTGTGCCCATAAACAAATGTGGTGAGAACTGGGGCCCTCTTTGGATGAACATATACTTTATCTTCTGCACTGAGATCTTTCTGAGAGTAAAAGGGGGAGCTTTTAATAACTGTAACTGGGCCACAGGCATAAACCTGGTCTATCCTGGACACAATGGGAGATATGTACATATATACATATATATGGTCAGCCAACTTCTTTCAAAGCAGCAGATCATTCACTGTCTCATGTTGAACCGCTGTCCACAGAGATTCATGTTATTTTTTTGTACTTTACTTGCATGAATCCCATCTTTCCTTGTTCTATTATATATCCATTCTTAGCTTGAGTTAGCACTTTTCTGACTCCAATTCCCTCACTTTGTTTTTCTTTTTCTTCTATGTGTATAAATTTATCATGTCCTTTTAAAAACAGTGATTTAGAAGCTAATCTGTGGAGAGATGTGTGAGGGCTGGTATAAGAAGGTCTGGAGGAAAAGGGTGGCTTTTCAAGCTCTGCCTTTGCTTCAACTATGGCAGGTCTGTTTTATTTATTTTTATTTTTCCCAAGAAGCTTTTATCTTAGTACAGATTCATTGGCTAAAATGTATTTAAAAAATCAGTACATATTTTCCTTAATAAGTCCATGAATTTGCTTCAGGTAATTCATAAAACTGCTGGAATTGTATGTGATAATTTGTTTCTTCATGTAGTTATATTTTTCTGAGGAGAAGATACACAGACACATTTGTAATTTATTTAAAAACTTTGTAAGTCATAATGAATTAGTCACCATCAGTCAAAGGTTAATGTGACAGCTTGAATTTTCAAAAGCAGATCTGATTTATAAATGACATACAAGAACTTTGATACTGTTCATAGCTGACAAATCATCCCCTGTTTCTATTGAAGCACTAAAAAAAGGATACTGATATGAAAGAATTCATCATTGTTGAGGGAAAAAAAGAGAAAAGAGTGCTATTTAAATCCACATTTGGTTAGGGCCATTCCTGCCTTATTTGTGGATTAGCATATTTGATACATGGTGAATTAAATATCTTTCTGCTCAACAGCTTTCTCTGAAACTTCGCTAAAGAGAAAAATTATTGAATCAAACCAAGTTTAAACAGAAATCTTCTCAGTTTTCTATTGTTGCATAGCAAACATTTCCAAGAGTCAGTGGCATAAAAATAATATTTATTATTTCTCATCATGCTGTAGGTTATTTCATGTTTTCTTTCTTCACATCTTGTAATCTAGGGGTCCCTCAGGTGACTGTGTAAGGCCAGGAGGTTGGCCAGGGCACCTTGGTTCTCCATGTGGCATCTTGTCCTCCAGGGTCTTTCCACATACCCTTTATCTGCAAGAGAAGAGCCTACAATTCTTTACAACATGGAGACTGG
Organism: Saguinus oedipus; assembly: GCA_031835075.1. Lineage (NCBI taxonomy): Eukaryota > Metazoa > Chordata > Mammalia > Primates > Cebidae > Saguinus > Saguinus oedipus. The sequence continues at coordinate 100,655,639 of CM063181.1, read as the reverse complement.
CTTCCAAGAGAGTAATCTCCATGTGCTTACCAATCCTCTGCTGACTTCATATCTGATCATGAATGGCCAAGGCAAGCCCTCTGTCCAAGCCGAGAATTTATATGGGAGAGAACTACCCAAGACATGAATATGGGGAGCCCTGATTCATTAGGAGCTACCAGTGTAATGTCCAGCACAGAAAGGAACTTGATAAAGTTGTTTGTACCAAGCAGGCTGCTTTTTATAATGCTATTCAAAATATTTTTGTGAAAATCAGAATTAAGAACGTAGGCATAAATAGTAAGGTAAAGGCAGAATTGAGTGACTTGAGAAATGTATGTATAAGTGATAAATTAATATCAAAAATTGCTTTTATAAAAATCTAGGCCAGGTGTGGTGGTTCATGCCTGTAATTCCAGCACTTTGGGAGGCTGAGGTGGGTGGATCACTTGAAGTTATGAGTTTGTGATTCACCTGGCCAACATGGTAAATTTTCATATCTACTATAAATATAAACATTAGCCAGTGTAATAGTGCATACCTGTAGTCTCAGCTACTCTGAAGGCTGAGACAGGAGAATCACTTGAACCTGGTAGTTGGAGGTTGCAGTGAGTTAAGGTTATGCCACTGTACTCCAGCCTGTGGCAGAATGAGACTCAGTTTCAAAAATAAATAAAATAGTGCCATGATAATCAAAACAGAATGCCACTATCCCAAATTTCAACAGTGAAATTAATGGGACTATATAAAAATGTCAGTAACAGGCTTCATTGTCATCAGAATTTGATACATGGTAAAGTTTCAAGCTAGTAGTAAAATCACAGTTTAAACAGAAATGCTGCAAACATTATTATCTATTAGTAAACTAGATCTTTACCTTCAACCACAATTTATAACAAGCCAAAGCAATGGTAACTGGTACATTTGCCTACATAAAAATGCAAAACTTTTGTATGTCCACATATCATAAATAAAAATTTAAAAGCTTAAGTTTCAGTTATGCAAGATTAATAAGATCAAGAGATCTGTTATACAACATTATATCTATGGTTACTAATACTGTATTGTACACTTAAAAATTATTGAAAGGGTATATCTCATACTAAATGTTCTTTTTATAAAATAATTTTTATTGCATTTTAGGTTTTGGGGTACATGTGCAGAACGTGCAAGATAGTTGCTTAGGTGCACACATGGCAGTGTGTTTTGCTGCCTTCCTCCCCTTCACCCACATTTGGCTTTTCTCCCCAGGCTATCCCCCTCCAGTTCCCCCCCTGCTGTCCCTCCCCTATTCCCCCAATATACCCCAGTGTGTAGTACCCTCCTCCCTGTGTCCATGTGTTCTCATTTTTCTCACCCGCCTATGAGTGAGAATATGTGGTATTTCCTTTTCTGTTCTTGTGTCAGTTTGCTGAGAATGATGTTCTCCAGGTTCATCCATGTCCTTACATAGGACACAAACTCATCATTTTTGATTGCTGCATAATATTCCATGGTGTATATATGCCACATTTTCCCTCATCGATGGGCATTTGGGTTGGTTCCAGGTCTTTGATATTGTAAACAATGCTGCAATGAACATTCGTGTGCATGTGTCCTTGTAGTAGAACGATTTATAGTCCTTTGGATATATACCCAGTAATGGGATTGTTGGGTCAAATGGAATTTATATTTGTAGGTCCTTGAGGAACTGCCACACTGTCTTCCACAATGATTGAACTAATTTACACTCCCACCAACAGTGTAAGAGTGTTCCTATTTCTCCGCATCCTCTCCAGCATCTGTTGTCTCCAGATTTTTTAATGATCACCATTCTAACTGGCGTGAGATGGTATCTCAATGTGGTTTTGATTTGCATCTCTCTAATGACCAGCGATGATGAGCATTTTTTCATATGTTTGTTGGCCTCATGTATGTCTTCTTTTGTAAAGTGTCTGTTCATATCCTTTGCCCATTTTTGAATGGGCTTGTTTGTTTTTTTCCTGTAAATCTGTTTGAGTTCTTTGTAAATTCTGGATATCAGCCCTTTGTCAGATGGGTAAACTGCAAAGATTTTTTTCCCATTCTGATGGTTGCCGATTCACTCTAGTGACTGTTTCTTTTGCCATGCAGAAGCTGTGGAGTTTGATTAGGTCCCATTTGTCTATTTTGGCTTTTGTTGCCAATGCTTTTGGTGTTTTGGTCATGAAGTCCTTGCCTACTCCTATGTCCTGAATGGTTTTGCTTAGATTTTCTTCTAGGGTTTTTATGGTGCCAGGTCTTATGTTTAAGCCTATAATCCATCTGGAGTTAATTTTAGTGTAAGGTGTCAGGAAGGGGTCCAGTTTCTGCTTTCTGCACATGGCTAACCAGTTTTCCCAACACCATTTATTAAACAGGGAATCCTTTCCCTATTGCTTGTTTTTGTCTAGTTTATCAAAGATTATATGGTTGTAGATATGTTGTGTTGCCTCCGATGCCTCTGTTCTGTTCCATTGGTCTATATCTCTGTTTTGGTACCAGTACCATGCTGTTTTGATTACTGTAGCCTTGTAGTATAGTTTGAAGTCTGGTAGTGTGATGCCTCCTGCTGTGTTCTTTTTGCTTAGAATTGACTTGGCTATGCGGGCTCTCTTTTGGTTCCATATGAATTTCAAGGTGGTTTTTTCCAGTTCTGTGAAGAAATTCAATTTTAGCTTGATGGGGATAGCGTTGATTCTGTAAATTACTTCGGGCAGTATAGCCATTTTCACGACATTGATTCTTCCTAACCATGAACATGGAATGTTTCTCCATCTGTTTGTGTCCTCTCTTATTTCGTTGAGCAGTGGTTTGTAGTTTTCCTTGAAGAGGTCCCTTACTTTCCTTGTAAGTTGTATTCCTAGGTATTTTATTCTCTTTGTAGCAATTGTGAATGGCAGTTCATTCTTGATTTGGCTCTCTTTAAATCTGTTATTGGTGTATAGGAATGCTTGTGATTTTTGCACATTGATTTTATATTCTGAGACTTTGCTGAAGTTGCTTATCAGTTTCAGGAGTTTTTGGGCTGAGGTGATGGGGTCTTCTATGTATACTATCATGTTGTCTGCAAATAGAGACAACTTGGCTTCCACCTTTCCTATTTGAATACGCTTTCTTTTTCTTGCCTGATTGCTCTGGCTAGAACTTCCAGTACTATGTTGAATAGGAGTGGTGAGAGAGGGCATCCTTGTCTAGTGCCGGATTTCAAAGAGAATGCTTCCAGTTTTTGCCCATTAAGTATGATGTTGGCTGTTGGTTTGTCATAAATACCTTTTATTACTTTGAGATATGTTCCATCAATACCAAGTTTATTGAGGGCTTTTAGCATAAAGGGCTGTTGAATTTTGTCAAATGCCTTCTCTGCATCAATTGAGATAATCATGTGGTTTTTGTTTTTGCTTCTGTTTATGTGGTGAATTACGTTTATAGACTTGCATATGTTGAACCATCCTTGCATCCCTGGGATAAATCCTACTTGATCATGATGGATAAGTTTTTTAATGTGCTGTTGCAATCAATTTGCCAGTATTGTATTGAAGTTTTTTGCATCTATGTTAATCATGGATATTGGCCTGAAGTTTTCTTTTCTTGTTGAATCTCTGCTAGGTTTTGGTATCAGGATGATGTTGGTCTCATAGAATGATTTGGGAAGGGTTCCCTCTTTTTGGATTCTTTGGAATAGTTTCAGAAGGAATGGTACCAGCTCCTCTTTGTGTGTCTGGTAGAAGTCGGCTGTGAACCCATCTGGACCTGGGCTTTTTTGTGTGTGGTAGGCTCTTAATTGCTGCCTCAACTTCAGACCTTGTTATTGGTCTATTCATGGTTTTGGCTTCCTTCTGGTTTAGGCTTGGGAGGACACAGGTGTCCAGGAATTTATCAATTTCTTCCTGGTTTACCAGTTTATGTGCTTAGAGTGGTTTGTAGTATTCTCTGATGATGGTTTGAATTTCTGTGGAATCTGTGGTGATTTCCCCTTTATCATTTTTTATCGCATCTATTTGGTTGTTCTCTCTTTTCTTTTTTATCAGTCTGGCTAGTGGTCTATTTTGTTGATCTTTTCGAAAAACCAGCTCTTGGATTTATTGATTTTTTGAAGGGTTTTTCATTTCTCTATCTCCTTCAGTTCTGCTCTGATCTTAGTTATTTCTTGTCTTCTGCTAGGTTTTGAGCTTTTTTGATCTTGCTCCTCTAGCTCTTTCAATTTTGACGATAGGGTGTCAATTTTGGATCTCTCCACTTTTCTCATGTGGGCACTTATTGCTATATATTTTCCTCTACAGACTGCTTTAAATGTGTTCCAGAGATTCTGGTATGTTGTGTCTTCATTCTTGTTGGTTTCAAATAACTTCTTTATTTCTGCCTTCATTTCATTGTTTATCCAATCAACGTTCAAGAGCCAGTTGTTCAGTTTCCATGAAGCTCTGCGTTTCTGAGTTAGTTTCTGAATTCTGAGTTCTAACTTGATTGCACTATGGTCTGAGAGACAGATTGTTATGATTTCAGTTGTTTTGCATTTGCTAAGGAGTGCTTTACTTCTAATTATGTGGTCAATTTTGGAGTAGGTGTGATGTGGTGTTGAGAAGAATGTATATTCTGTGGATTTGGGGTGGAGAGTTCTGTAAATGTCTATCTCGTTTGCTTGTTCCAGGTCTGAGTTCAAGCCCTGGGTATCCTTGTTGATTTTCTGTCTCGTTGATCTGTCTAATATTGAGAGTGGAGTGTTAAAGTCTCCCACTATTATTGTGTGGGAGTCTAAGTCTCTTTGTAAGTCATTGATAACTTGCCTAATATATGTAGGTGCTCCTGTATTGGGACCATATATATTTAGGATCGTTAGCTCTTCTTGTTGTATCGATCCTTTTACCATTATGTAATGACCTTCTTTATCTTTTTTGATCTCTGTTGCTTTAAAGTCTATTTTATCAGAGATGAGAATTGCAACTCCTTCTTTTTTTTTGCTCTCCATTTGATTGGTAAATCTTCCTCCATCCCTTTATTTTGAGCATTTGTGTATCCTTGCATGTGAGATGTGTTTCCTGGATACAGCACACCGATGGGTTTTGTTTTTTTATTTAATTTGCCAGTGTGTGTCTATTGATTGGTGCATTTAGCCCGTTTACATTTAGGGTTAATATTGTTATGTGTGAATTTGATACTGCCATTTTGATGCTAGCTGGCTGTTTTGCCCATTGGTTGATGCAGATTCTTCATTTTCTTGATGGTCTTTAGCATTTGGTATGTTTTTAGAATGGCTGGTACTGGTTGTTCCTTTCTATGTGTAGTGCCTCTTTCAGGAGCTCTTGTAAAGCAGGCCTAGTGGTGAAAAAATCTCTGAGTACTTGCTTGTTGGCAAAAGATTTTATTCTTCCTTCACTTATGAAGCTCAGTTTGGCTGGATATGAAATTCTGGGTTGAAAGTTTTTTTCTTTAAGGATGTTGAATATTGGCCCCACTCTCTTCTGGCTTGTAGAGTTTCTTCTGAGAGATCTGCTGTGAGTCTGATGGGCTTCCCTTTGTGGGTGATCCGACCTTTCTCTCTTGCTGCCCTTAGTATTTTCTCCTTCATTTCAACCCTGGTGAATCTGACGATTATGTGCCTTGGGGTTGCTCTTCTTGCAGATTATCTTTGTGGTGTTCTCTGTATTTCCTGGAGTTGAGAATTGACCTGCCTTACTAGGTTGGAGAAATTTTCCTGGATAATATCCTGAAGAGTGTTTTCCAGCTTGGATTCATTCTCTTCGTCACATTCTGGTACACCTATCAAACGTAGGTTAGGTCTCTTCACATGGTCCCACATTTCTTGGAATCTTTGTTCATTCCTTTTGGCGCTTTTTTCTCTAATCTTGGTTTCTCATTTTATTTCATTGAGTTGATCTTCGGCTTCTGATATTCTTTTTTCTGCTTGGTCAATTCGGCTGTTGAAACTTGTGCATGCTTCGCGAAGTTCTCGTGTTGTGTTTTTCAGCTCCTTCAATTCATTCATATTCCTCTCTAAGTTGTCCATTCTTGTTATCATTTCCTTGAATATTTTTTTAAATCTTTTTTCAAGGTTCTTAGTTTTTTTTTGCATTGATTTAGAACGTGTTGTTTTAGCTCATTGAAGTTTCTCATTATCCCCTTCTGAAGTCTGATTCTGTCATTTCATCACACTCATTCTCCGTCCAGCTTTGTTCCCTTGCTGGTGAGGAGTTTTGGTCCTTTGTAAGAGGTGAGGTGTTTTGGTTTTGGGTGTTTTCCTCCTTTTTGCACTGGTTTCTTCCCATCTTTGTGGATTTATCCACCTGTCATGTTAGTAGTTGCTGACTTTTCGATTGGGTCTCTGAGTGGATGCCCAGATTGTTGATGATGAAGTATTTCTGTTAGTTAGTTTTCCTTCTAACAGTCTAGCCCCTCTGCTGTACAACTGCAGAGGTCCACTCCATGCCCTGGTTGTCTGGGGTACACCTGAAGCAGCTGCAGAACTGTGAGGGATGCTACCACTTTCTTCTTCTGCTATCTTTGTCCCAGAATGATGCCCACCAAATGTCAGTCTGATTAGTCCTTTTTTGAGGTGACTCTTTGGGTATACAGGGGTCAGGGAGCTGCTTGAGGAGATGGTCTGTACTTTATAGGAGCTCCAGTGCTGAGCTGTGAGCTCTGTTGTTCATCCAGGGTTGTTGGGCGGTTGTGTTTAGGTCTCTGCAGCAGACCTTATAAAACCCTCCTTTTTTTTCTCTCAGATGCTCTGTCTCAGGGAGTTGGGGCTTTCTTTATGAGTATCCATTGCACTGTCCTGCCCAGCTAGGAGGCAGTGTACTCACTATTTGCCTGCCATGGCTCTGCTCTGCTGCCACAGGGCTCTGCCCTACCGTTGCAGGGTTCCACCCTACTGTGTTGGGCTCCGCCCTGTTGATGGAGTCTTTCTGTTATGGCGGGTTGCCTTGGCAACGGCAGACTGCTTCTACAGTGGGCGTAAACCTCAGTAGGGGTGGTATGCGTCAGTAGTGGTGGACGCCCCTCCCCCACTGAGCTGCACCATTCTGGATTCAGCTGATCCTGCAGTAGAACTCTCAACCCTGAGGTTTTTGAATAACAATTTTGTTTGTCCCTGTGGGGGTGGGACCCGCCGAGCCTGATCTCCTGGCTCCCTGCCTCAGAGTCCCTTCTCTCTCTCTCTCTCTTTCTCTTTTCCTCTTTTAAAGTTGAACGGTTGACTCTCTCACAGGTGCCTCAGTCACCTGCTTACAGGGCACCAGGATCTGCGTGATTTCCCGTGCTGTGGCCCACTGCACCGGCTCAAATCATGCCTGGTCTGGCTCATTGTCCAAGTCCCACTCAATCTGATGGATATATTAATCTGCCCTCCCAAATCTCAGACTGCTGGTTTAACAGGGCACCCAGACCAGTGAGCTTTGTGCAGGTTGCTGCTGTGCCACGGCACCGGCCGGCCACGCAAGCTGTGCCGGTGTCCCACATCTCCCCTGAACCTGGGAATTTTCCCTTTCTGTGGGCAAAAAAGGTCCGTCTGAAAATGCGGCTGGGACTCACCCTCTGTGCCTTCACTGAAAGCTGCAATCCCAAGTTGTTCCTACCATGCCATCTTGGAAATCTCTCTTAAATGTTCTTTTTTTTTTTTAATTTTTGTTGCATTATAGGTTTTGGGGTACATGTGCAGAATGTGTAAGATAGTTGCATAGGTACACACATGGCAGTGTGTTCTGCCTTCCTCCCCTTCACCCACACTTGGCATTCATCCCCAGGCTATCCCCCCCCCAGCCACCCCCACTGTCCCTCCCCCATTTCCCCCAACAGTCCCCAGTGTATAGTAGACCACCTCTCTGTGTCCATGTGTTCTCATTTTTCTCACCCACCTATGAGTCAGTATATGCAGTATTTCTTTTTCTGTTCTTGTGTCAGTTTGCTGAGAATGATGTTCTCCAGATTCATCCATGTCCTTACAAAGGACACAAACTCATCATTTTTGATTGCTGCATAATATTCCATGGTGTATTTGTGCCACATTTTCCCAGTCCAGTCTTAATACAGTTTTTTCTCTAAACCTAAAAGAGTGAATATTCTTTTTAAATAAAGAGGCCATACAGAAAATAATGGAAAAAATTAATATGAAAGCATGAATAGCAAAAGCAGTTAGGACATAAACCAATAAAACAATACTTTTTTTTAAAATAAAAGAATGTGAGTTGAATAGCCTCACATTTGATCAAAGAAAATAAAAATTCAGGGCCGGGCATGGTGGCTCATGCCTGTAATCCCAGCACTTTGGGAGGCCGAGGTGGGTGGATCACAAGGTCAAGAGATCGAGACCATCCTGGTCAACATGGTGAAACCCCGTCTCTACTAAATATACAAAAAATTAGCTGGGCACGGTGGCGTGTGCCTGTAATCCCAGCTACTCAGGAGGCTGAGGCAGGATAATTGACTGAACCCAGGAGGCGGAGGTTGTGGTGAGCTGAGATCGCGCCATTGCACTCCAGCCTGGGTAACAAGAGCGAAACTCCGTCTCAAAAAAAAAAATAAATAAATAAAATAAAAATAAAAATAAAAACACACCCGATCGTGTCTGATCTCAGAAGCTAAGCAGGGTCAGGCCTGGTTAGTACTTGGATGGGAGACAGCCTGGGAATACCTGGTGCTATAGGCTTAAAAAGAAAAAATAAATAAATAAAATAAAAATAATAATACATACATTTTACATTTTAAAACGTGAAGCATTGAGGAAAAATGATAGACAATATCAGAAACAGGTAAATAAGACTTAAAAATTAAAGAGGGAATAGGGGCTCACACCTGTAATCCCAGCTTCCGAGAGGTTGAGGTGGGATAATTGCTTGAGGCTACCACTGCACTCTAGCCAGGATAACAGAATGAGACCCCTTCTCTGAAAATAATTAATTATTAAATGTGAAGTAAAAGTGAGGCAACATATGTATAGAACCATCTGTGAAGATATAAGAATATTTTATATGATAATTTGTTTTGATCTAGTAATTTTTCTTCCAGAATTTACCCTAAGAAAATAACCATGAGTGTGAATTAGAGAATTAATACTTAATAGCAAACATAAAAGTAACCCATATTTACAGCCACAAAATATTATTACAATCCTTATATCTGTATGACGGGAATACTTGTAGGCATTAATGACTCATGGCAAAAGGAAATATGTACTTCATGACATAGTCAGGGTACATTAATATTATGTGAATAAGTAGTTTATAAAATATTATGCATAGTATAATCCCAATACAACAAATCTTTGAAGATATATGCCACAATAGTAATACTGCATATTTCTTGTTTGTGGCATTATAAGTGAGTTTTGTTTCTTTTTTTAGTGTGATTTTCGTATACTTTTCCAAAATTGTTTAATCATTTTTCTATTTTTGTAATCAGGAGAGAACTATCCAAACTTACTAAGTATCATACACAAAAGGTGAGACAATAAGATGGATCCTTCTGCTTACGTACACTTATGTGAACTCATCGTGCCTGTGCACACCCACACCCTGCAGAGTACAGAACTCATTGCTTTATAGGCTCAGCTTTTGCAGTATTAACTGTGAATAGTGAGGTTCCAAGAACCATAGTGTCTGTGGCTCATGTTTAAGATTTGGACTATTCTCAGCCTGTTCCCCATGAAGCACTAAAGACCCTTGCAACTCCTTGTTGGTGAGAGATTGGCCTGCCATGGTCAAATCTACAGCTGTCTGAGAATTTTCTTCATGCCCAGACCCAATCCTTCTCAAATATTCAGAATACTTTTGGCTTCAAAGATACTTATTTTGTTTCATGTTTCCATTTATTCCTTGAGGAGTTGTCTGTCAGTGATTGATATGATTTATTATTATATATTATATCAGTCAATAAAAGGGCAATGCTGTGTCTAACATTGCATGCTCATCCTCCCTCTCCTTCCTCTCTCTCCTTCCTCCCTCTCCCTTTTCCCTCTCCTTCTTCCTTTCCTCCTTCCCTTCCATCCTTTCCTCCTTCCCTCCCTCTTTCCCTCCTTCTCTCTTTCCCTCCTTCCTTCTTTCCTTCCACCCATTGGTATAACAGTTGGGGTTGGCCAGACATAAACAAACATTGTATGTACCTTCAATGAGCCTCAGTGGGAAATGCTTAGAACATAAAGTAAAATTTGCCATTGAGGTATTTTGTGTTTTCAGAACTTTTATGAAATAATACTTTGCATGAATTCTCACAAGGATTTAGTGAGAAAGTTGTCGAGAAGCTGAAATGTTTTGAAAACTTCTACGGAAGCATTGGCAACTTGCCTTACTGTGTGACCGCCCTATTACTGTGATTACTGTGGAGCAAACCTCTTGGCATGATGATCATTTTGCAAATCCTATCCTAGCAAATTGGATATTTTTTCTCCAAATATCCACTGGAAGTGCTTTCCAGTATACCCTGACCAGGGATAAACTTCTTTCCATTCACTATTCACTATATATAGGAGCCCCATCTAGGAACCCCAATCCCCAAACTGTCATTTAATTCTCACTCTGTTCTCAAATGTCATCCCTCATATAACATCTGGTTTGTCCAAGGTGGTTAGAAAATTAGACCCTATTTTCTGCTGCTTCCCACCATTAATCTTTTTACTATCTTTAATTTCTAAAGACTCTGGTTGTTAATATGTTATCCTGGGAGTTGGGAAGAAAAAGGTAAAACAAGATTTTTATTTGTGTGTGGGAATTTTCCCCTAAAGCAAGCTTGTTCAACCTCATGGGCCTCATGCAGCCAAGGGTGGCTTTGAACATGGCCCAACACAAATTCGTAACCTTCCTTAAAACAATATGAGATTTTTTCTTTCTTTTTTGATGATCATCAGCTATTGTTAGGGTCAGTGTATTGCATGTGTGGCCCAAGAAAATTATTCTTCTTCCAATATGGCCCAGAGAGGCCAAAAGATTGGACACCCCTGCCCTAGAGATTGAAAAAAAGAGGCAAGGCCATGTTACCATTCAAAATTCAGATAGCGCATATACTCCTGAATTAAAGACAAGCTATTTTTGGTAGACAGGATTCAAATAGAATATTCTGATTTGTTAAACTTGTCATTTAAAGTAAAATAGTGTAGTTGGGCTAATAGACAACCTGTGTCTCCTCTTCTTGAATCTCAGAAGGAAATAATTCCAAGAGCTTTGAGAGAAAGGGAACTATGAAAACTAGTTCTGCTGTCTGATTGACACATTGAGGGAGGATAGATCAGCTGAGCGAATTCAAGTAGTGTTAGTCGCTTCCCTGCTACTAGTTAAGGTGATGCCCTGAGACTCAACATAATTCCACTGAATCTCACCTCTGAATAGAGGTGTTGGAAGCTGTACTCTGGTTGAGGAAAAACAATGAACTTTGCTTTAGCTATGCACTGCAGCCATTCTAGCATGCATTGAAATTAGGAGTGGGAAAGTAGAGAAGGAGGCAGGCATTGGTATCATTTCTATCTATAGCTCTTTGTCAATGTTTCCTATAATTTTTGCTGCTAAGGGGTGCCTAATTTATGCAGGGGGACATGAAGAGTTGACATAGGATAGAGAACAAATAGAGCAAAGTTAAGATCTTAATTTTTAAAATGTGATTATCTTTTTGACCTTCTGAGCCTTTATTCACTCTTGTCCTAGGAATCCGTGAAGACACAAAGAGGCTTCAGATTCTGAAATTTGAAAGGAGCGCTTTTGTGTCTATACTTTACCTTTGCAAGCCAAGCTATTGTTTGATGAATATTTAGTTTATGCCTCTTTGGAAAAATATTGCTCACCAGGCTAGGTCACAGAATTTCTAAGTAGGGGAAATCTAGGGAGATGGAAGGGGAGAAGAAAAGGGGAAAACTCTCCTCTCCACTCTTGAGGGATTGTAGGAAGGAGAAACAGAAAGTGATACGTGAAGTGATCAAATGCAAGGGTCTCAACTTCTGTTCCTCAGACTTCAATTTGGAGGGATAGTGTGTCGGATAAACAAGAGCATCATGAAGTGCAGAGAGGAGTCCTCCTCATACCTCTTTTTGAGACCCTGGGAGAAAGCTAGATTTGGACCTTGCAGAACGACTCATACCAGCTGAGGACATTACCACATCCCGGATAATATGCCTAGGCAGAAAGCATTTGACTGAAAGAACTTGATAGAAAGCACTGGGCTAGCAGTGTTGCTGTTTAGTGGCCACAGATGGATTATCTGTTCCATGAAGCAGGAGACTCAAAGTCAGACCTTAGTATCTGTAGTATAAGTGGGAAATACGGCAAGACCTTCCAGGCCTGGACTCTGAGCACAAACATGGCATCAACTCAAAAAGGATGGAACAAAGATTACCAAGGGCAGATTTATTTACTGGAGACCAGGATTGGAAAGGAATTAGCATTCAAAAACCCTAAGTTGTTTGCTTCTGTTTCTAGTCTAGAGCATGTGAGCAGCACTGCTGCTTCCATCCTAAGGAGAGGAGCTGCTAGAGGAACGTTATCTGTGACAGAATTTTTATCTAAGAAACCAAACATATCCTGAAGGTCTTTTTTTTTGAAGACTAAACTTTAGATTGGGTATTTACTTACACAAATAGTTGGGGACACAGTAGGAAGAACAGATTAGTTACAGACAAAATAACAAACTCACTCTCTATATGTAAAGTTGGTTATATAACTTTTAGTTTTTTGGGTTACAGTATAAGTAAAAATTGGCAAACTGCTCTTCAGATATAAATGATTTAAGTTAGTCCTCAGATGTCATTCTGCAAAATTCTCTAGTATCTCTTTTAACTTGAAAAATTTAAATTTTTATGAAAGCTCTTTCTTTTGTTTTTCTATTTTTTCTTTATCTTTAACCCTTCCAAGGTTTTTTCTTTTGCACTGAATTCAGGGAACCAGACTTCCAAAATCACAATGCTTGGATTTAAGACATTCTGTTCAAATTATTTCACCTGTGTGAAATAACTGTGTTCTTATCTTTTGTAAATATTAAGGCATAGGCACAGTTACTCACATCTGCATTTTTACATTGGGATCTGGATTTCACTAGTTTTGTTTTTAAATATTTTTTTCTAGACAAGTGGAAAGAAATGTTACTTCCTACTCCTGTCTGAAGTTGTAAAGATTTTCTTGGTTTAAAAATCTGTTGGTAGTAACTGTAAGTAAAGGATGCAAGAAAGATTTGTTACAGGCAATCTGCACCTGGGTTCTGTTTCTTCTTTACGTGTCTAACTCTGTGTGGTTATCAATTCTTTTGTCTCTTTAGGTCTTTGGTTGTTGTTCTGATGTGTTGACACATTCTTTGCTTGACCAAATTTTCATCAGGCTCCTGAACCTTCTATACCAATCTGTGCACTTGCTGGTAAAATCTAGTTTTTGCAAAAAACTTGCTGAGTAATTTTAGCAAGAATCACCCTCAATATCTGATCACCCCAAACATCTGGTCAGGTTCCTTCCTCTACCATCCCTCAGGTGATATCTGATCATTCTGGACATTTTCAGCAAGAATTCTGTTAAGTTGGCTTAGCCAGAGTCTCCCTTCTCCCTGATTTTTCCTTTCAGTAATTGTCCATCAACATACACCTGTCCTACCTCTTAATTATACATTTTCACTTGCTCGTGCTGTATTTGAGGTCAAACCAAGTACCTCTCTCTGATGAAAAATCTCATTGCAGAAGTTCCTATACCTATTCCAATGGCCTTGAATAAAGTCTTTTTTACTATGCTTTATCAAGTGTCATTGAATAATTTTTTCTTTAATAGTATGCATGTTATTCATGGAATCTATAAACTCACTAAAGTTTGCATATTCTGTACGAATAAACATTTTTCTTTTCTGGTAATGATCCATATTTTTTGATAGGTTTTCAAAGAGGAGTGAGATTCAATAAATTTGAAAGCACTTGTTCCATCTTTGTATGTCAGCTTTATTTTTCTCCCATCAGTTCTTCATTTTTCTTTTTGCTTATCTCTTCACTTTTTTTTCTCCTTTTTAGTATGATTAGGAAGTAAATCTGTAAGAAAATCTTTGCTTTCTGATCATAACATTAAAAGAAAATAATGAGAAATTTATGTTTTACTTTAAAATATAAAATTTTTGTGTTATGTATTCCTTGGTTTATTATTTAACTATAGGTCATTAGCTATTTTAAAGCAAAGAAAAAATGACAATGAGTAAAAACAGCAACATCATACCCTCTGTATTTCCTTTGATTTTGGAAAGAAGTAAAAGAATTAGTATTTTTGGGGAAATAGTTTTTCAGTACAAACAACATTAAAAATTAAAATAAATTTAAAAAACATTTAAATTACATGAAAAGTAGAATATATATAGATCCTAAAATCTTATCTCATAGAATTAATCACAATGAACCTTTTAGAAAACATTTTTAAGGCAAATCTTTCATATAAACACATAATAAAATTAAGGTCATAATAAAATTTGTACTTTGTAACTTGCTTTTTTAATGGTGAATAATATTCTTGGTTAATTTTCCATGAAACAGAAAGTGAATAGTTTGCAGATATTTTCTCACATTCTGTAGGTTGTTTGTTTACGCTTTGATGGTTTCTTTTGCTGTGCAGAAGCTCTTTAGTTTAATTAGGTCCCACTTGTCTATTTTTGTTTTTGTTGCAATTGCTTTTGAGGACTGAGTCATAAATTGTTTGCCAATGCCCAAGTCCAGAATAATGTTTCCTAGTTTTTTTTTGTAGGATTCTTATAGTTTGAGGACTTACATTTAAATCTTTAATCCATCTTGACTTAATTTTTGTGTATGATGAAAAGTAGGGGTCTAGTTTCATTCTGTCACATGAATCTAGCCAGCTATCTCGGCATCATTTATTTAATAGATACCTTTCCCCATGTTGGCTTTGTCAAATATCATATGTTTTTAGATGTGTGGCTTTATGTCTGGGTTCTCTATTCTGTTCCATTGGTCTATGGGTCTGTTTTTTGTACCAGTTTCATGCATTTTGGTCACTATAGCTTTATAGTATAGTTTGAAGTCAGGTAAATGTGATACCTTTAACTTTGTTCTTTTTGCTCAGAATTGTTTGTTTTTGCTATTCTGGCTATTTTGTGGTTCCATGTGAAACTTATTAATACAACAGCTTTTTCTAATTTTGTGAATATTGACATTGATAGTTTGATGGGAATAGCATTGAATCTGTAGATTGTTTTGGGCAATATGGCCATTTTAATGATATTGATTCTTTCAATACATGAGCATACAATGTTTTTCTATTTATTTTTGTCGTCTGTGAATACTTCTTTGAGCAGGGTTTTGAAGTTCTCCTTGTAGAGATATTTCCTCCTTGGGTTGGATGTATTTCTAGGTATTTTATTTTTGTGTGTGACTATTGTAAATGGGATTGTGTCTTGATTTGTCTCTCAGCTTTAAAATTATTGGTGTTTAGAAATACTACAGATTTTTACACGATTTTGTATCCTGAAATTTTGCCAAAGTTGTTTACCAGATCTATGAGCCTTCGAACAGAGACTGTGGGCTTTTCTAAGTATAGACTTATATTGTCAGTGAAGAGAGATAGTTTGACTTCTTTTCTTATTTGGAAGCCTTTTAGTTTTTTCTCTTGCCCAATTGCTATGGCTGGGACTTCCAGCACTACACTGAACAGGAGAGATGAAAGTTGGCATCCTTGTCTTGTTCCAAGTCTCAAGGGCAAAGATTTTAGCTTTTACCTACTCAGTATGATATTGGCTGTGTGTTTGTCATAGATGGCTCTTATTATTTTGAGGTATGTTCCTTCAATGCCTGGGACTGGGAAAATGCCTGCAGCTTTTCCTAGGGCTTCACTCACTTTTATGAGCTGGATGCTGTCACAGGAGCTATTTGCCAGTGTTCTCCTCCTTGGCATCTGGGGTGTCCTTCATGATTCCTGTGGATTCACGTTTTCCTTCTTGATTTAAAGCTCACAGAGTTTATCTTTATGCACTATCTTGCTATTCCCAAGTAGCTGAGGAATCCTCTATTCTGCCATTTTGGAAAAGAAACAAAGAGACACACCCGGTTATCTAATGTACTACTTCATTCCCGGGGAATGAATTTCTGGATCCAAAGCACAGTTAAATAATTTTTAAAAATACATCTTATTTATTTGGACTTATGTATTCAATAATTTTTTATTCAGTGCCTGTTGGATGCTGGGGACTCTGCCTAGGCCAGGGATAAAGAAGTGAAAAAAACCCCTTTCTTTAAGGAGACTATAGTCTTCAGTCAAATAAAGTGACAAAATAGAACTTGAAACATGATAATACAGAAATAAGAATAAGGTACAGCGAGAGCATACAGAAGTTGCACCTAACTGGATGATCAATAGATATGGAAGAGGAGTAATTAGATTAAGGGTTCGTTAAGTAATAAGGGCAAACATGAAGACTTTTCAAGTGAAAAGTGGCATTTTCAAAGGCCAGGAATGAATGAAGTGAATACATGAATTAATAAATAAATAGCTCCTTTTGGGAAATTGGCCCAAATCAGGGATGACTGGAGCATGGAGTTCCAAGAGTGAACAACAGTAAGGGATGAAGGTATAAAAGAAGGTGGAATTTGAATGTTGGAAACAGAGAGAACCATGGTTTGTACTACTGGTAGCATGAGTTGATTAAAATATAATGTAGTAATTAACAAGTTTGAAGGCATAATGGGAGAAGAAATTATAAAGGTAGAGACTGAGGATATTGGAAAATCATTAAATTATGTGATGAATTTTAGTATATTCACAGGTCTGTTTCTTCCTAATTTTTAAATGTTTCCTTTTGAATATCAGAGTAATATATATGCATTCTTCTGGCTCATATATAATAAGATGTGGTTCTCTCTTTTATATCCCATTCCTTCTGGCTGTGTGCATGAGGAGACGATGCTAGGTGCTGTGCTTCTTCCTGACCGGGCTTTCTCACTCTTCAATTTGACTGTCCAGAGATCAGTGTGGTGATGTAAAGATTGGAAGTAGTGAAATTGTTACATCTCTTTTCACTCAAAATAGGGCATTAACAGTAATCCAAAAGGAGTGAATTGGCATGTAATAACAAGTTATTCATGTTATAGGCAATTCACTTTCAAGTTTTATCTAAAGGGATCATGCTTCCTGTTGCAAGTTCTGTATAAAATTTGTAGCATTTCAGGTTAGTACTATTGACCACCAGGGAAGACAGTGAAATTGAGTGTGTGCCAAATAATCTTCCATAATAGTAGACTTGTGGTTTCTTCATTTGACCTTTGATCTTTGATTGCCTAGACCTTATGGGCTGCAGTATACTGGAACAGTGTGCAACGCCCTGGACCTTCCGAGTCTTAGTATCTGCTTGCAGCTTAATGACTCATATCACTCTTGGCAACTGTGCTTTGGACTTAAAGCAGTAATGCTGGTTCATGTGGATAATAGAAACAGTTTTCTGCCTCTGTGATAGTAAATGGTCTTAAATGAACTTTTTTTCAAAGAATTTTTTCTTATAGAACCTTTCACACTGTTTTTGACCTTGTATAGAACTCATTCTCCTTTGCAAAAATGGTCATTGCTGATTAGAGAGATAAAATTGTATAACTATTATACATGACTGGTATAACTTGAACCAAAAAAGAGGAAAAGGGATTTAAAAATCACCTTTGTCCTTGTTATGTAGTATTAGTGTTTCCTCTATTTTATTTGAGACTAGCTTTTCTGGATTTTCTTTGCAGTAGGGGTTTATATTACTCGAGTAATCGGCTTTCCATTTTCATTTGGATATTAAATTGCCTACTAGACAAAATGGCTTAGAGTCATTTTTCTCTGGTTTGACTTTAGGGTATTTAGAATTCTAAGGGGGGGGATTTCAGTTGTTCTAATTTACCCTGAACATAAATAAAGCTACCCAAGGAAGTTCTACTCCTTGAATTTTAAGAAATATCTGTCTTAAGAAATGAAATAGTATAATGAGCATAAAGCTTTGTTTTTGTGTTTTTTAAATTAATCCATTTGTTAAATTATGTATGTATGTGTGCCCATATGTGTATGTGCATGTATATGTGTATTTTTATTTAACAAAAGGCTATGATCGTGACATACCAAAAATATTACAGGAAAAGGAATTTGGAGGAAATATTCGGATCTATGGGAAACTTCACTTAGACAAAACTAAACAAATAATAAACCAATTGAAATGATAAAGTTAGAACTTAAGCTGCTAAAATGACCCTTTTAATGTCCCAGGAGCATTGATGGAACATTGATTGGTCAGATACATTTTGGAAGCTAAATCTGATTACCTTCTTTATGAGCAGTATATTTATATTTCTCAGTTTTCATGCCTTCTACTTTAAGATCTGTTAAAAATTAACATCAACTAGAAAATTTATTCTACTTAATGAGTGCCTCTCATATGAAAAGTGCCAGGGTAGAAACTCTGAGTAACATATATTTTTTTATTTTACAAGTATATGTTGAACAATTTCTCTTGTGAAAATGCAGTGTGTGAAGCACTGGAAAAGCTTTGTGGTAAAGTCTAAAACTCTTCCATTTTTAGGAAGGCCATTCTGACTGTGGTAAACTGGGATGATTGATGGGGGAGTTAAAGAAAACTGAAGCCAGTGAGACTTATTTGGAGGTAATTCAATAACCAAAGAATGTAGTGGAAAACACTGAGACCAGGGCCGTGACAATAGGAATAAAAATAACGTGATGGATGGAGAAACATTTTTAAAAAGTTGTGAGAGTTTGTAGGTGGGAGAGGAAAAAAAAAAAAAACAAGTACCTAGAGCTCATAAATGAATTCAGTAAAATTTCAGAATACAAAATTAACGTATACAAATCAGCAGCACTGCTATACACTAGTAGCAACTGAGATGAGAATCAAATCAGGAACTCAACTGTTTTTACAATAGCTGCAAAAAGTAAAAATAAAATACTTAGGAACATACCTAACCAAGGATGTGAAAGATCTTTACAATGTAAACTATAACATGCTGCTGCAAGAAATTACAGATAGCACAAACAAATGAAAACATGTTCTGTGCTTATGGATGGATAAAATCAATTTTGTGAAAATGATCATGCTTTCAAAAGTAATCTACAAATTCAATGCAGTTCCCATCAATACCACCATCATTCTTCACAGAACTAGGAAAAACAATCCTAAAATTCATATGGAACCAAAAATGAGCCCACATAGCCAATGCAAGACTAAGCAAATAGCACAAATCTGGAGGCATCACATTACTCAACTTCAAACTATATTACAAGGCTATAGTCACCAGAACAGCATGCTACTTATATAAAAACAGACATGTAGACCAATGGAACAGAATAGAGAACCCAGAAATAAAGCCAAATACTTACAGCCAACTGATCTTTGACAAAGCAAACAAAAACATAAAGTGGGGAAAGGACAACCTATTCAACAAATGATGCTGGGTTAATTGGCAAGCTACATGTAGAAGAATGAAACTGGATCCTCATCTTTCACGTTTATAAAAATCAACTCAAGATAGATCAAGAACTTAAATCTAAGACCTGAAACTATAAAAATTCTAGAAGATAACATTGGGAAAACCTTTCCAGATGTTGGCTTAGGCAAAGATTTCATGACCAAGAACCCCCAAACAAATGCAATAAAAACAAAGATAAGCCAAGTGTAGTGGCCCACACCTGTAATTTCAGCACTTTGGGAGGCCAAGGCAGGCAGATCACTTGAGCCCAGGAGTTTGAGACAAGCCTGGGAAACATGGTGAAATCCCATCTCTACTAAAAACTACAAAAATTGGTTAGGCGTGATGGCGCACACCTGTAATCCCAGCTGCTTGGGAGGCTGAGTCAGGAGAATTGCTTTAATCCAGGAGGTGGGGATTGCAGTGAGCTGAGATGGCACCACTGCACTCCAGACTGCTCTACGGAGTGAGACTTTGTCAAAACAAAACAAAACAAAACAAAACAACAACAACAACAAAAACCCAAAGATAAATAGGTGGGGCTTAATTAAACTAAGGAGTTGTTGCTTGGCAAAAGGAAGAGTCAGCACAGTAAACAGACAGCCCACAGAATGGGAGAATATCTTCACTATCTATACATCCAACAAAGGACTAATATCCAGAATCTACAACAAACTCAAACAAATTAGCAAGAAAAATATCCCATCAAAAAGTTGACTAAGAACATGAATAAACAGTTCCCAAAAGTAGATATACTTATGGCCAACAAACATGAAAAAAATGTTCAACATCACTACTTATCAGGGAAATGAAAATGGAATCCAATACCACCTTATGCCTGCAAGAATAGGAATAATTTAAAAATCCAAAGCTAATCAGTGTTGGTGTGGATGTGGTGAAAAGGGGACACTTCTAAACTCCTGGTGGGAATGTAAACTGGTACAACCATATGCAAAACAGCGATTCCAGAGAACTAAAAGTAGATCTACCATTTGATCATGCAATCCCACTACTGGGCAGTGTCTACCTAGAGAAGTCATTATATACAAAAGACACTTGTGCATGCATGTTTATAGCAGCACAATTCGGAATTGCAATAATATGGAACCAGTCTAAATGCCCATTAACCAATGAATGGATAAAGAAATTTCTGTACATATATATATATATATATATATATATATGTATGTATGTGTGTATATATATATATATATATATATATATATATATATAACATGATGTCTCAACTGACATTGAGATGAGAAATCCTATCTAGCAAATACCATATACATAACCACATATATAGATACAAAGATATCAATATATAACCATATATAAATTCAACTTTTGATGAATATATAATATAACCATATCAATATATAACCATATAATATGGTATATATGATATAACCATATCAATATATAACCATATATAAATTCAACTTTTCTACCCTCTGTCTTCCTCCATATATATATGTATGTGTATATATATATATATGCAATCTCCATCTCCTGGGTTAAAGCAATTCTGTCTCAGCCACCCAAGCAGCTGGGATTATAGGCGTACAACCACGCCTGGCCAGTGTTTATAGTTTTTAGTAGAGACAGGGTTTCCTCAATATATATATGCTATAAAATTATATATATTTAAAAATATATATATTAAATATATATATATTTTGGTGCACCCATCACCTGAGCAGTGTACACTGAACCCAGTGTATAGTTTTTTTTTTTAATCCCTCACCCTGCTCCTGCCCTTCCCCCAAGTCTCCAGAGTCCATTGTGCCATTGTTTTGTCTTTGTGTCCTCATAGCACACGTGGGGGCTGTTTTAAACTTCAGAATCACTCACCAAAAGCACAAAATGCAGAAAACTAAGTAGACTACAAAAAACACACTTACTTATAGTATAAGAACTAAAACACAAAGTCAAATCATCAACTTGTTCAATCCCAGCTGGGAGAGTGCATATTGTGTGACTAAATGTTTTGGCTGCCCTGTAGATATTAGTGAGTGATGGCAAAAGTGCTGGTGACTATTGATTTTGGGGGTCACAAATAAATTTCAGCAAGTAGGCAAATTCACAAATGTAGAATTTGTGAATAATGAAGATTAATTGTATTATTGGATAATATGGTAAGCATATATTTAACTTCATAAGAAAATGCCAAACTATTTTCTAAAGTACCTGTATCATTTTACATTCTCACTTTCAACCTCCAGTGGCCCACTCCCTCAACAGCAATTAGTGCTGTCAGCTTTTCTGACTTGAGCTATTCTAATAGGTATATAGTGGTATCTCATTTTGGTGTAATTTATGTTTCTATAATGTATAATGATGCAGAACATATTTTTCCAACCGCTTATTTGCTACTCTTATATCTTCTTTGGGGAAAGTATTTCTGATCAAACATTTTACTCATTTATTAAAAATTGGTTGTTTGCTTGCTTATTGTTGAGTTTTGAGAGTTCTTTCTGTATTCTGCACATAAGTCCTTTGTCAGATATGTGATATGTAGGTGTTTCCTCCTAGGGTGTACCTTGAGTTTTCATTCTCTTAAGAGTATCTTTGACAGAGCAAATGTTTTAAATTTTGTTAAAATCTAATTATTTATTTTTATGGGTCATTTTATTTATTTCCTTTCAATCTGTATGCCTATTTATTTTTCTTGTCTTGTCTGTACGATGCTGAATAGGAATGGTGCAAGTTAGCATCCTTGCTTTTCTTTTCCCAGTTACAGGGGGAACCTCTGGTCTTTCACCATTAACTGTGAAATTTGCTGTAGAGTTAAAAATGCTACTTAATTTTTAGTAAGTAGCATCGTTAATAAAAATTTCTTTTCTATTCCTAGTTTGCTGAATTAAAAAAATATAAATGGATGTAAAATCTTTTTACATGCTTTCTTTCTGCATCTTTTAAAAAGATCCTGTGTTTTTTTTTCTCTGGTTTAGTCTGTTTATTTGATGAATTATATTGATTTTCAAATGTTAAGCCAGCCTTGCATTTCTAAGATAACCCACTTGGTTGTAATGTGTTACCTTTTTAGTATATTGCTGAATATACATTTTTTTAAAAAAAAATTTTTATTGCATTATAGGTTTTGGGGTACATGTGCAGAACATGCAAGATAGTTGCATAGGTACACACATGGCAGTGTGTTTTGCTGCCTTCCTCCCCTTCACCCACACTTGGCATTCATCCCCAGGCTATCCCTCCCCAGCCCCCCCACTGTCCCTCTCCCATTCCCCCCAATAGTCCCCAGTGTATAGTAGACCACCTCTCTGTGTCCATGTGTTCTCATTTTTCTCACCCACCTATGAGTGAGTATATGTGGTATTTCTTTTTCTGTTCTTGTGTCAGTTTGCTGAGAATGATGTTCTCCAGATTCATCCATGTCCTTACAAAGGACACAAACTCATCATTTTTGATTGCTGCATAATATTCCATGGTGTATATGTGCCACATTTTCCCAGTCCAGTCCATCATCGTTGGGCATTTGGGTTGGTTCCAGGTCTTTGCTATTGTAAACAGTGCTGCAATGAACATTCGTGTGCATGTGTCCTTATAGTAGTAACAGACTTAAAGAGAACCAAATCAAGAACTAACTGCCATTCACAATTGCTACAATGAAAATAAAATACCTAGGAATACAACTCACAAGGAATGTAAGGGACCTCTTTAAGGAAAACTACAAACCACTGCTCAACGAAATAAGAGAGGATACAAACAGATGGAGAAACATTCCATGTTTGTGGTTAGGAAGAATCAATATCGTGAAAATGGCTATACTGCCCAAAGTAATTTACACAATCAATGCTATCCCCATCAAACTACCATTGAATTTTTTCACAGAACTGGAAAAAACCACCATGAATTTCATATGGAACCAAAAGAGAGCCCGCATAGCCATGTCAATTCTAAGCATAAAGAACACAGCGGGAGGCATCACACTACCAGACTTCAAACTATACTACAAGGCTACAGTAATCAAAACAGCATGGTACTGGTACCAAAACAGAGATATAGACCAATGGAACAGAACAGAAGCATCGGAGGCAGCACAACATATCTACAACCATATTATCTTTGATAAACCAGACAAAAACAGGCAATGGGGAAATGATTCCCTATTTAATAAATGGTGTTGGGAAAACTGGCTAGCCATGTGCAGAAAGCAGAAACTGGACCCCTTCCTGACACCTTACACTAAAATTAACTCCAGATGGATTAAAGACTTAAATGTAAGACCTGACACCATAAAAACCCTAGAAGAAAATCTAGGCAAAACCATTCAGGACATAGGAGTAGGCAAGGACTTCATGACCAAAACACCAAAAGCATTGGCAACAAAAGCCAAAATAGACAAATGGGACCTAATCAAACTTCACAGCTTCTGCACGGCAAAAGAAACAGTCACTAGAGTGAATCGGCAACCATCAGAATGGGAAAAAATCTTTGCAGTTTACACATCTGACAAAGGGCTGATATCCAGAATTTACAAAGAACTCAAACAGATTTACAGGAAAAAAACAAACAAGCCCATTCAAAAATGGGCAAAGAATATGAACAGACACTTTATAAAAGAAGACATACATGAGGCCAACAAACATATGAAAAAGTGCTCATCATCACTGGTCATTAGAGAGATGCAAATCAAAACCACATTGAGATACCATCTCACGCCAGTTAGAATGGTGATCATTAAAAAATCTGAAGACAGCAGATGCTGGAGAGGATGTGGAGAAATAGGAACACTCTTACACTGTTGGTGGGAGTGTAAATTAGTTCAACCATTGTGGAAGACAGTGTGGCAATTCCTCAGGGACCTAGAAATAGAAATCCCATTTGACCCAGCAATCCCATTACTGGGTACCTATCCAAAGGACTATAAATCGTTCTACTATAAGGACACATGCACACGAATGTTCATTGCTGAATATACTTTGTTATATTTTGTTGATAACTTTTGTGTCTATGTTCCTGAGGGATATTGGTTTGTAGATTTCTTCCCTTATAATATCTGCTTTTGTCATTGCTGGCTTCACAATGGAAATGTCCTCTCTAATAATATTTTTGGAAAGATATTGTGTATAATTGGTATAATTTTTCCTTAAAGGTTTGAAAAAATTCACCATTGATATCATTTGAGCTTGAACTTTGTTTGTTAAATATCCAAGTAGTGTTTAAATAATGTAATTGAGTACTATGTATCTGAGATATAGACCTCTTTCTCACACATTTTCTCAATTATTTTCATAGTATATTTACTATTTCTACTGAAAATTTTGACTTAGGTTAGCATAAAGTATTGAAGGGAGGAAAGATCAATTAGTAGGTTTGATGAAAAACAGACACTACTTTGTTAGTTTTTTATTTCACTGAGGAAGTTAAAATCTTTTAATGGAAGAGCTAGACTTACAGTTAAAGATAAGGTAAACCTGTGACTTTAGGTGAAATCATGACTTCTTTGTGTCCCAATTCTCTTATCTAAAATATGGGCATAATGCTTCATAAAATGCATTAGCATAGATAAAGTATTCTGAATTTATGCCTAATTCATAAATCACTAAATTAGACTTCAGTAGAATATGAACACTAGTTTTTCATCAAGCTAGAAAGTAATCAAAGTTTTAAGCATAATTGTGGGAGAATTAACTAATTGTTCATCAAAATAGGTATTCCATTTGCTTTCTGAATATATAGCAAGACTTTATTTCCCAACCTCCCTTAGGAGTACTTCACTGAATGCCACTGCTAGTCCCAAGTTGCTAACAACCTCTTGCATGCAGTCTTCAATGTTTTCTTCCCCTTCAGTCTGGCTGAGACAATCAATGGCGATTTTGAGATTGCAGAGCTGCTATGAGCCTGGGTTCCTTGCATGAATGAGAGTTACTCTGCCAACACATTCACCTGTCCAATAATGCTGTTTGCAAAACAAAATAATGTGTTTGGATCATTTATTAACAATAACCCGTGTTACTTTCATTTGTACAGTCAAACAGGGTAAAAGTTCTCTTTTAATGCTAATATACTTTTCTTATTAAGAAAAATTAATATTTAAATTTGAGCAATCCCAATGGAACAGAAGTATCCTATTCCAGGGGGAACACAATTTATTATTTCCCAAACCTACAAATCAAAGATTAAAAAGGAAAATTAATATTAAGAGTTTGCTAATCAGGTGAAAGATTCCAGGGAAGGATATATTTTGTTTGGTTTTGTTTGGCTGTTGTTGGTTTAAGGATAGGCATAATAATCCAAGATAGGCATTCCAAGCAGCAATGATATTGAATTTATATATTAAGAGCAAGAAACTTTACTCACACCTATAACTGTGCACAACACAGTATGTGAGCAGTGTTGATTCAGGAATTGCTAAATAACTACTGGGGAAGCTTATAGATTTATATGTACTTATGAGCAATAGAAGTTATTAGATATTTATGTGATGTACTAAGAATTTCCACAATTCTACTTTACTTATTTTTATTTATTTATTTATTTATTTAATTTTATTTTTTATTGCATTTTAGGTTTTGGGGTACATGTGCAGAACGTGCAAGATAGTTGCATAGGTACACACATGGCAGTGTGTTTTGCTGCCTTCCTCCCCTTCACCCACATTTGGCATTTCTCCCCAGACTATCCCTCCCCAGCTTCCCCCTTCACTGTCCCTCCCCTATTCCCTCCAATAGACCCCAGTGTGTAGTACCCCCTTCCCTGAGTCTATGTGTTCTCATTTTTCCTCACCCGCCTATGAGTGAGAATATATGGTATTTCATTTTCTATTCTGTGTCAGTTTGCTGAGAATGATGTTCTCCAGATTCATCCATGTCCTTACAAAGGACACAAACTCATCATTTTTGATTGCTGCATAATATTCCATGATGTATATGTGCCACATTTTCCCAGTCCAGTCTATCATCGATGGGCATTTGGATTGGTTCCAGGTCTTTGCTATTATAAACAATGCTTCAATGAACATTTGTGTGCATGTGTCCTTATAGTAGAATGATTTAT
The DNA here is from genome assembly GCA_031835075.1 of Saguinus oedipus. Lineage (NCBI taxonomy): Eukaryota > Metazoa > Chordata > Mammalia > Primates > Cebidae > Saguinus > Saguinus oedipus. Next base: position 100,629,253 of record CM063181.1, on the reverse strand, counting down.
AGTCCTTTGGATATATACCCAGTAATAGGATTGCTAGGTCAAATGGAATTTCTATTTCCAAGGCCTTGAGGGATTACCACACTGTCTTCCACAATGGTTGAAACTAATTTACACTCCCACCAACAGTGTAAGAGTGTTCCTATTTCTCCGCATCCTCTCCAGCATCTGTTGTCTTCAGATTTTTTTAATGATCGCCATTCTAACTGGCGTGAGATGGTATCTCAATGTGGTTTTGATTTGCATCTCTCTAATGACCAGTGATGATGAGCATTTTTTCATATGTTTGTTGGCCTCATGTATGTCTTCTTTTGTAAAGTGTCTGTTCATATCCTTTGCCCATTTTTGGATGAGCTTTTTTGTTTTTTTCCTGTAAATCTGTTTGAGTTCTTTGTAAATTCTGGATATCAGCCCTTTGTCAGATGAGTAAACTGCAAAGATTTTTTTCCCATTCTGTTGGTTGCCAATTCACTCTAGTGACTGTTTCTTTTGCCATGCAGAAGCTGTGCAGTTTGATTAGGTCCCATTTGTCTATTTTGGCTTTTGTTGCCAATGCTTTTGGTGTTTTGGTCATGAAGTCCTTGCCTACTCCTATGTCCTGAATGGTTTTGCCTAGATTTTCTTCTAGGGTTTTTATGGTGTCAGGTCTTATGTTTAAGTCTATAATCCATCTGGAGTTAATTTTAGTTTAAGGTGTCAGGAAGGGGTCCAGTTTCTGCTTTCTGCACATGGCTAGCCAGTTTTTCCAACACCATTTATTAAACAGGGTATAATTTCCCCATTGCTTGTTTTTGTCAGGTTTATCCAAGATTGCATGGTTGTAGATATGTTGTGTTGCCTCTGATGCCTCTGTTCTGTTCCATTGGTCTATATCTCTGTTTTGGTACCAGTACCATGCTGTTTTGATTACTGTAGCCTTGTAGTATAGTTTGAAGTTTGGTAGTGTGATGCCTCCCGCTGTGTTCTTTTTGCTTAGAATTGACATGGCTATGCGGGCTCTCTTTTGGTTCCATATGAAGTTCATGGTGGTTTTCTCCAGTTCTGTGAAGACATTCAATGGTAGCTAGATGGAGATAGCATTGAATCTGTAAATTACTTTGGTCAGTATAGCAATTTTCATGATATTGATTCTTCCTAAACATGAACATGGAATGTTTCTCCATCTGTTTGTGTCCTTTCTTATTTCGTTGAGCAGTGGTTTGTAGTTTTCCTTGAAGAGGTACCTTACTTTCCTTGTAAGTTTTATTCCTAGGTATTTTATTCTCTTTGTAGCAATTGTGAATGGCAGTTCATTCTTGATTTGGCTCTCTTTAAGTCTGTTATTGGTGTATAGGAATGCTTGTGATTTTTGCACATTGATTTTATATCCTGAGACTTTGCTGAAATTGTTTATCAGTTTCAGGAGTTTTTGGGCTAAGGGGATGGGGTCTTCTAGGTACAGTATAATGTCATCTCCAAATACAGACAATTTGGCTTCCACTTTTCCTATTTGAATACCCTTTATTTCTTTTTCTTACCTGATTGCTCTGGCTAGAACTTCCAGTACTATATTGAATAGAAGTGGTGAGAGAGGTCATCCTTGTCTAGTGCCAGATTTCAAAGGGAATGCTTCCAGTTTTTGCCCATTACGTATGATATTGGCTTTTGGGTTGTCATATATAGCTTTTATCACTTTGAGATACGTTCTGTCAATACCGAGTTTATTGAGGGTTTTTAGCATAAAGGGCTGTTGAATTTTGTCAAATGCCTTTTATGCATCAATTGAGATAATCATGTGGTTTTTGTTTTTGGTTCTGTTTATGTGATGAATTATGTTTATAGACTTGCATATGTTGAACCAGCCTTGCATCCCTGGGATGAATCCTACTTGATCATGATGGATAAGTTTTTTAATGTGCTGTTGCAATCGGTTTGCCAGTATTTTATTGAAGATTTTTGCATCTATGTTCGTCATGGATATTGGCCTGAAGTTTTCTTTCCTTGTTGAGTCTCTGCTGCATTTTGCTGACAGGATGATGTTGGTCTCATAAAATGAATTGGGAAGGATCCCCTCTTTTTGGATTCTTTGGAATAGTTTCAGAAGGAATGGTACCAGCTCCTCTTTGTGTGTCTGGTAGAATTCGGCTGTGAACCCATCTGGACCTGGGCTTTTTTGTGTGTGGTAGGCTCTTAATTGCTGCCTCAACTTCAGACCTTGTTATTGGTCTATTCATAGTTTTGGCTTCCTTCTTGTTTAGGCTTGGGAGGACGCAGGTGTCCAGGAATTTATCCATTTCCTCCTGGTTTACTAGTTGATGTGCATAGAGTTGTTTGTAATATTCTCTGATGATGGTTTGAATTTCTGTGAAATCTGTGATGATTTCCCCTTTATCGTTTTTTATTGCATCTATTTGGTTGTTCTCTCTTTTCTTTTTTATCAGTCTGGCTAGTGGTCTGTCTATTTTGTTGATCTTTTTGAAAAACCAGCTCTTGGATTTATTGATTTTTTGAAGGGTTTTTCATTTCTCTATCTCTTTCAGTTCTGCTCTGATCTTAGTTATTTCTTGTCTTCTGCTAGGTTTTGAGTTTTTTGATCTTGCTCCTCTACCTCTTTCAATTTTAATAATAGGGTATCAATTTTGGATCTCTCCACTCTTCTTGTATGGACACTTATTGCTATATATTTTCTTCTAGATACTTCTTTAAATATGTCCCAGGGATTCTGGTATGTTGTGTCTTCGTTCTCATTGGTTTCGAAGAACTTCTTTATTTCTGCCTTCATTTCATTGTTTATCCAATCAACATTCAAGAGCCAGTTGTTCAGTTTTCATGAAGCTGTGCGGTTTTGAGTTAGTTTCTGAAATCTGAGTTCTAACTTCATTGCACTATGGTCTGAGAGACTGTTTTTTATGATTTCAGCTGTTTTGCATTTGCTGAGGAGTGGTTTACTTCCAATTATGTGGTCAATTTTGGAGTAGGTGGGATGTGGTGCTGGGAAGAATGTATATTCTGTGGATTTGGGGTGGAGAGTTTTGTAAATGTCCATCAGGTTTGCTTATTCCAGGTCTGAGTTCAAGTCCTGGATATCCTTGTTAATTTTCTGTCTGGTTGTTCTGTCTGACATTTACAGTGGAGTGTTAAAGTCTCCCAGTATTATTGTGTGGGACTCTAAGTTTCTTTGTAAGTCATTAAGAACTTGCCTTATATATCTGGGTGCTCCTGTATTGGGTCCATATATATTTAGGATTGTTAGCTCTTCTTGTTGTATTGATTTTTTTACCATTATGTAATGACTTTCTTTGTCTCTTTTGATCTTTGTTGCTTCAAAGTCTATTTTATCAGAGATGAGAATTGCAACTCCTGCTTTTTTTGCTCTCCATTTGCTTGATAAGTCTTCCTCCATCCCTTTATTTTGAACCTTTGTGTATCCTTACATGTGAGGTGGGTTTCCTGGATACAGCACAGCAGTGGGTTTTGGTTTTTTATCCAATTTGCCAGTCTATGTCTATTGATTGGTGCATTTAGCCCATTTACATATAGGGTTAATATTGTTATGTGTGATTTTGATACTGCCATTTTGATGCTTGCTGGGTGTTTTGCCCATTGGTTGATGCAGATTCTTCATTTTGTTGATGCTCTTTAGCATTTGGTATGTTTTTGGTATGGCTGGTACTGGTTGTTTCTTTCTATGTGTAGTGCCTCTTTCAGGAGCTCTTGTAAAGCAGGCCTGGTTGTGACAAAATATCTGAGTACTTGCTTGTTGGCAAAAGATTTTATTCTTTCTTCACTTATGAAGCTCAGTTTGGCTGAATATGAAATTCTGGGTTGAAAGTTTTTTTCTTTAAGGATGTTGAATATGGCCCCCACTCTCTTCTGGCTTGTAGAGTTTCTTCTCTGAGATCTGCTGTGAGTCTAATGGGCTTCCATTTGTGGGTGACCCGACCTTTCTCTCTGGCTGCCCTTAGTATTTTCTCCTTCATTTCAACCCTGGCGAATCTGACGATTATGTGCCTTGGGGTTGCTCTTCTTGCAAAATATCTTTGTGGTGTTCTCTGTATTTTCTGGACTTGGATATTGGCCTGCCTTGCTAGGTTGGGGAAATTTTGCTGGATAATATCCTGAAGAGTATTTTCTAGCTTGGATTCATTCTGTTCTTCACATTCTGGTACACCTATCAAACATAGGTTAGGTCACTTCACATAGTCCCACATTTTTTGGAGATTTTGTTCATTCCTTTTTGTGCTTTTTTCTCTAATCTTGGTTTCTCATTTTATTTCATTGAGTTGATCTTCGACTTATGATATCCTTTCTTCTGCTTGGTCAATTCAGCTTTTGAAACTTGTGCATGCTTCGCCAAGTTCTCGTGTTGTGTTTTTCAGATTTTTAAATTCATTTATATTTCTCTCTAAGTTGTCCATTCTCATTATCATTTCCTCAAATCTATTTTCAAATCTTTTTTCAAGGTTCTTAGTTTCTTTGCATTGATTTAGAACATGTTCTTTAGCTCACTGAAGTTTCTCATTATCCACCTTCTGAAGTCTGATTCTGTCATTTCATCACACTCATTCTCCATCCAGCTTTGTTCCCTTGCTGGTGAGGAGTTTTGGTCCTTTGTAGGAGGTGAGGTGTTTTGGTTTTGGGTGTTTTCCTCTTTTTGCACTGGTTTCTTTTCATCTTTGTGAATTTATCCACCTGTCGTCTGAGTAGTTGCTGACTTTTTGATTGGGTCTCTGAGTGGATGCCCAGATTGTTGATGATGAAGTATTTCTGTTACTTAGTTTTCCTTCTAACAGTCTAGCCCCTCTGCTGTATGACTGCTGAGGTCCGCTCCAGGTCCTGCTTGTCTGGGGTACACCTGTAGCAGCTGCAGAACAGTGAGGGATGCTACCAGTTTTTTCTTCTGCTGTCTGTCCCAGATTGATGCCCACCGAAAGTCAGTCTGATAGTCCTTTTTTGAGGTGCCTATTTGGATATACAGGGGTCAGGGAGCTGCTTGAGGAGATGGTCTGTACTTTATAGGAGCTCCAGTGCTGAGCTGTGAGCTCTGTTGTTCATTCAGGGCTGTTAGGCAAATGTGTTTAGGTCTGCTGCAGCAGAACTTATAAAACCCCTTGTTTTCCCCTCAGGTGCTCTGTCTCAGGGAGTTAGGGCTTTCTTTATGAGTATCCATTGCACTGTCCTGCCCAGCTAGGAGGCAGTCTGGTCACTATTTGCCTGCCGAGGCTCTGCCCTGCTATCGTGGGGTCTGCCCTGTTGCTGTGCACTGTGTCCTGCTGCTGTGGGTTCCACCCTGCTGCTGTGGGCTCTGTCCTGCTGCCGTGGGCTCTGCCCTGTTGCCATGGGCTCTGCCCTGCTGTCATGGGCTCCACCCTGTTGGCAGAGTCTCTCTGTTATGGCGGGTTGCCTTGGCAACAGCAGGCTGCTTCAGTAATGGGAGTGTACCTCAGTAGGGGCGGAATGCATCGGTAGTGGCAGACGTCCCTTTCCCACCGAGCTGCACCATCCTGGATTCAGCTGAGCCCACAGTGAAACTCTCAATCCCGAGCATTTTGAATCGCCATTTTGTTTGTCCCTGTGGTGGTGGGACCCGCCGAGCCTGATCACCTGGCTCCCTGCCTCTGATTTTTTAAGTTGAATGGTTGACTCTCTCACAGGTGTTTCAGTTGCCTGCTGATAGGGCACTGGGATCTGTGTGATTTTTGATTTCCAGTGCAGCAACCCACTGCACTGGCTCAAATCACACTTCCCAGGAATCTCCTGGTCTGGCTCACTGTCCAAGTCTTGTTTAATCAGATGGATATGTTAATCTGCCCTCCCAAATCTGAGATTGCCAGTTTAATAGGGCACCCAGACCAGTGAGTTTTGTGCAGGGTGCCGCTGCAGTGCAGCGCTGGCCGAAACAGCCACCCAAACTGAAAGGGCTGCGCTGATGTCCTGTGTCTCTCCTACACCTGGGAATTTCCCCATTCTGTGGGCAACAAAGATCCATCTGAAAATGTGGCTAGGACTCACCCTCTGCACCTTCACTGAGAGCTGCAATCCTGAGTTGTTCCTACCATGCCATCTTGGAAATCCCCAATCCACAATTCTACTTTAATACTGAAAACTATTCACACATTTAAGCAGAATTCCACAGTACTTGAACAATAACAAACTGACAATTAAAATGCAGAGAGATAATAGATTCATATTCTTCCTGTGTGATGGAAGATTGTTTAGATTTCAAGGTTTATTTTGTCCTGCCAACAGAGTTATTAATCATCCTTCCTCATTTTTTTTTCACTGCTAGGATTGACAAGGATTTTCTTTCACCTTGAAAAACTGCATGTAGTGAGGAGTTTCTTTGCCTTATTCCTGCAGTCTTAGCATATCCTACTGAGTAAAGGTAAGTTGTTTTTTATTCTGTGTTCCGTTATATTTTTGACAAATGATTTTTATTTAAATCACAGCTTTAATTCCTCTCTTGGTATTGCAGGATCATAAACAAATACATTTTTTATATTATTTTTCTTTAGTAAGCTTTATGATTTTATCCTTGGCAACTGGACTAATTCAATAAGCAGCAGACCATAAGGCAGTAAATGCATATACTATTAATTTTTATTGCCAAAGTTTCTTTTAAGTACTATGTGATCTAAAGACGTTATTCACATTTTTATGATGATACTGGCAGATTTGAAAAAATCTAGTCCTGTAATTCCTGTTGATAAAGCCTGCATACTTTTAACTCAGCAGCCGAAGAAATGGTAGCAATTCAAGTCTCATGAACCAGTTCATTAAGTCAAAGTTTTTGTTTAGAAAGGAAAAGGCAAGCAAATAACTCATAGTTCCTTTGCCGAATCAATAGAACACAATTGGGAAGGTTTAACTACTGTGCTTATACCAGTTCACTACAAGAACTTGGTGGATGATTTACTCTTTTCTTTGTTCACCTTCAAAATGAGAAGTACAGTCCTGAATTACCTCAAGAATAGCTTCTAAAAATTGCTTTGATTCTGTAGTTGTACAAAATTGGAGCTGAAGCAGTTGGACGTTAAAACAGGGTGGTCAAATTAAGAAAAAATAAAAGAAAACAAAGGATGTAAGGACATGCTTTAGTCCCAGATGGCCTGGTGTTCTGCAGGCCCTCACTCCCTAGACTACTTTGCTGCTAACTTTACAGTTGTACTAATTTGTAAGTACAGTAGAATCTCCCATCTCAACCTCATGCTAACTAATCCAGTGCTCTCAATTCATATTTCCTCACCTTTGAAAATGATTTATGTTCCATGGGATCCAAAAGAAGTGCTAGATACAGTGTAAAACATGGGTGGTAATGATAGTACAATCCCTGAAAGGACTTGATCTGACTGATATTTATTGAGAACTTATTTGTAAAACTTCATGGAAATACAAATAAACATGTTTCATGAGCACTGAGAGCTTAGTCAGAGAAATAAGAACCTGGTCACAAAAGATACATAAAATATAAGCTGGTAATCATGCAAAAATTGTTTTATGGCTATTGATAGCCATGCAAAAATGATAGCTAAATGACTGGTGTGGATATTTCTGTGTTCTTGTGCCCTGAGAATTTTTCTGGGCATTCAGTTTACTCTTTGAAAGTTGTTTAGTATTAAGCAATGCTAGAACAACAACAACAAAAATTACTTTCTTTGCATTGCTGAGGCAGACAATCAATACTAAAGGCACTCTGAGAGAAAAACATGATTCAAGGCTGTGTGGTATAAAAATTCTTTATGGAGTTGGTAATACATGAGTTGGATATTTCTTTAAATCTATGGCAGATGTAGTACTTAATGATGAGGTGTTAGAAACTTTCCTTTAAAGTGTGGAATGAGGCCAGTATGCCCATTATGCCACTATTTAACATTAGGCTAGTGATCCTAGTAAACATCGTAAAAGTAATAAAAGAAATTAAAATTAGAAAGCAATATACAAAAAAGCCCTGTTGTTGGAAATTAATCTGTAGTAGGCATTTTTTGAAATAGCTTTAATAAGGCAATTTACATGTTATACAATTCACCTGTTCAAATGTACAATTCAGTTAACTTTACTATATCCACAGTTGTGCAACTATCATAATTTAATTTTAGAACATTTTCTTTTGTTTTAAAAATAATTCTACACCATTAATAGTCACCATCATATCATATACCCTTAACCTTAGGCAACCATTAGCATGTTTCTGTTTATCAGATTTGCCTATTATGGGCATTTCATGTAAATGGAATTGTACAATATCTTGTTTATTGTGACAGACTTCTTTCACTAAGGGTAATGTTTTTGAGCTTCAACTATGTAATAGCATATACCACTATTTCATAACTTTTTATTGTAAAATAGTATTTTATTACATGGATAAGCCATACTTTACAGCCTATTCATTAGTAGATGAATGTCTGAATTGTTTCAACATTTTGCCTTTATGAATAATGTTGCTAGGAACATTCATGTACAAGTATTTTTGTAGATGGATGCATTTATTTCTTTTGGCTAGCAATTGCTGGGTCATAAGATTACTCTAACTGTTTGGTAACTCTGTGATTACTTTAACACAAATGGTTTAAGAATTTGAGGAAGTGCCAGACTATTTACCAAAGTGGCCAAAATGTTTTACATACCCACCATTAATATATGAGGTTTCCAATTTCTCTACATTCTCACCAGCACTTGTAATTATCTGTCTTTTTCATTGCAGTTAATCTTGTAGATGTGAAATGGAGGCTTGTTTTGGTTTTGATTTGTATTTCTCTGATGACTAATAATGATGGCACATCTGTTCACGTACCTCTTGGCCATTTTGTATGGTCAGTTGTGCATCATAAATGAATAATTTTCATTTATTATAAATGGGGTTTTAAATGCAATTGAGTTGTGAATTTTTTATATATTCTGAATACAAGTCCTTTATCTGATATATGATTTGCAAATATTTTCACTCATCCTGTGGGTTTTATTTTCACTGTCATGATGGTGTTCCTTAAAGGTACAGAATTTTAAAAATTTTGAGAAGTTCCAGGATTTTTCTTTGTTGTTGTTTGTTTCAAGATGGAGTTTCACTCTGTCATCCAGGCTGGCATACAGTGGCCCCATCTCAGCTCACTTGGCCTCTGCCTCCTTGGTTCAAGTGATTCTCATGCCTCAGTCTCCCAAGTAGCTAGGACTATAGGCATGTGCCATCATGCCTGGCTAACTTTTGTATCTAGTAGAGATGGGGTTTCACCATGTTGGTTAGGCTGGTCTCGACTCCTGACCTCAGGTGATCTAACCTCTCAAAGTGCCAGGGAAGGGAGCACTACACACTGGGGTTTATTGGGGGGAATAGGGGAGGGACAGTGGCAGGGGTGGGGGAGCTGGGGAGGGATAGCATGGGGAGAAATGCCAGATGTGGGTGAAGGGGAGGAAGGCAGCAAAACACACTGCCATGAGTGTACTTATGCAACTATCTTGCATGTTCTGCACATGTACCCCCAAACCTAAAATGCAATAAAAAAAAGTGCCAGAATTACAGGTGTGAGCCACCATGCCTGGCCAGAAAGTCCAATTTATCTACTTTTTTGTTTCTGGGTTTCTGGGTCATTCTGAAAATCTATTGCCTAATTTAAATTCATGAATATTTATTTAAATGTTTTCTTCTAAGAGTTTTAAGTGTTTTAGCTCTCACAGTTAGTTCTATGATTCATTTTGAGTTAATTTTTGTATATAATGTGAGGGATGTGTCCAAAGTCATTATTTTGCATGTGGATATCTAGTTGTCCCAGCACCACTTATTTAAAAGACAATCAAATTGTTCTGGCATCATTTTAAAAAAATCAGTCGACCATAAATATGAGGGTTTATTTCTAAACTTACAATTTTTTCATTAATCTAAATGTCTACCTTATGGCAGTACCACAGTATCTTGATAACTAAAGCTTTGTTAAAAATTGTGAAATTTGTGGGTGTGGACAGGGAAGAGAGCTGGTATGACTTTAAAGGAGCAACAGGAGGCAGATCTTTGTGGTGATGGAACAGTTCTGCAGCTCGATCATCATGGTGGTTACATCTACCTACACATGATGAAATGGCATAGAAATATACGCATGTATTGTACCAATATCAGTTTCCTGGTTTTCATATTGTATTACAGTTATATAAAATCTAAGCCTTGGAGGAATCTGGGTGAAGACTACACAGGACCTCTCTCTTGTAACATCCTGTGAATCTACAATTATTTCAAAATAAAAAGTTAAAACATGAACAAATAAAATAAATTGTGAAATTTGGAAATGTGAATCATCTAACTTTTCTTTTTTGTTTTGGCTATCCTGCATCCTTGAATTTCCATATAAATTTTAGGACCAACTTGTTAATTCTGTAAAAACTCCCAGTTGGGATTTTGATGTGAATTAAATTTAAAGATCAATGTGGGGAGCATTGTCATTTAATAATACTTAATCTTCTTTCTGATCATTAGACATGGATATGTTTTAATTTATTTAGATTGTCTTTAATTTATTTCTTCTATGTCTTATGGCTTTCAGAGTATGAGTTTTGCATTTTTAATTAAATTTATTCCTAAGAATTTTATTTTTTGATGCTGTTGTTACTGGAAATGTTTTCTTAACTCTTGAATTCTCTATTGCTAGTGTATATAAATACAATTGATTTTTAATTTGATCTTGTGCCCTGTAAACCTGATTAATTCATTTATTATTTCTAATAATTTTTATCAAATTTCTCAAGACTTCTCTAAGAACATAGAAGAACATAGAGACTGTTTTACTTTTTTTCCTTTCCACTCTAGATATTTTAAATTTCTTTTTTTTTTTTTTACTTAATCATCCTAGTTAGAATCTCTAGTACAATGTTGAAGCTCTGTTGTTCTGTTCTGTAGTGAGAGCAGATTTTTTTTTTCTTTCAGTCACAGGGAGAAGGCATTCAGTCTCTCACTATTAAACGTGATGCTAATTATAGCAGGTTACAGTGATTCTTGCTCATAATCCTAGCTTCTTGGGAGGCTGAACCAGGAGGATTGTTTGTGGTCAGAAGTTTGAGAATAGCCTGCAACATAGTGAGATCCCATCACTCAAAATTAAAAAATAAACATAAGCTAGTGTGGTGGTGTACAACTACGGTCTTAGCTATTCAGGGAGGCTGAGACAGGAGGATACCTTGATCATAAGAGTTCTAGGCTGCACCGAGCTTTAATTGCACTACTGCACTCCAGCTTGGGCAACAGAGAGAGACCCTGTCTCTTAAGAAAAAAAAAATGATGCTATTTGTGTGTGGTTGTTAAATTATTTTGAGTACATTTCAGGTTGAGAAAGTTTTTGTGTTAAAGTTTGTGAAATGCTTTTTCTGTTTCTATTTGAGAAAGAACAGCAATTTTTATGAATTCTTGAAAAAAATAGGAGAGGAGGATCACTTAATTGCCTGAAGTCAGAATTACTTAATAAGAAAAACAAAGATATCTCAAGAAAATAAAACTACAAATCAATATTTCTCATAAACAAATATACAAATGTCCTGAAAAGTTATTAGTAAACTGAATCCACCTTGCAGAAACTGGATATGAAAAGAATTATATGCCATTGTTTGTTTTTTGCTTGTTGAATTGTTCAAGTCCCTTTATAGATTCTGGATCCCTTTGTCAGATACGGTTTGCAAATATTTTCTTCTGTTTGGTAGGTTGTCTGTTTTCTCTGTTGATAACTTCTCTTGCTGTTCAGGAGCTCTTTAGTTTAATTAGGTCCCATTTGTCAGTTTTTGTTTTTGTTGCAATTCCTTTTGAAGACTTAGTCATAAATTCTTTGCAAAGGTCGATGTCCAGAGTGGTGTCTCCTAGGTTGTCTACTAGGATTCTTGTAGGTCAAGGTCTTACATTTAAATCTTTAATCCATCTCGAGTTAACTTCTGTATATGGTAGAAGGTAGGGGTTCAACTTTCACTCTTCTGCATGTGGCTAGCAGTCTATTTCTGCATCATTTATTTAATAGAGGATTTTCTCCTCATTGCTTATTTTCATTTACTTTGTCAAAGATAAGATTGCTGCAGGTGTCCTGCTTTTTATTTCTATGTTCTCTGTTCTGTTCTGTTGGCCTCTGTGTCTATTTTTGTATCAGTACCATACTGTTTTGGTTACCATACCCTTATAGTATAGTTTGGAGTAAGGCAATGTGAAGCTTGAAGCTTTGTGCTTAAGATTGCTTTGTCTATTTGGGCTTCTTTTTTTGGTTTTATACTAATTTTAGGACAGATTTTTTCTAGTTCTGTGAATAATGATGTTGATAGCTTGATAGGAGTAGTGTTGACTCTGTGGATTGCTTTTGTCAGTATTGTAATTGTAAAGTCATAGGGTTGTCCCCTTTTTTGTTACTAATTTTAGTGATTTGAGCTGTCTTTGTCTTGATTAATTTACTTAAAGTTTTGTCATTTTTGTTGGTCTTTCTGAAGAGCCAGCTTTTGGTTTTATTGATATTCTTTATTGTTTGGACATCCTCTATTTCATTAATGATTGTTGAGTTGTTTATTTTCCCTTCACTTCTCTCAAACTTTTATTCAGGTATAGGAAGTCTCTGTTGGTAGGCACACATATGTGTATATTGATATATTATTGTTAGGTGTATAATATGTATACTGTTATGTTATCCTAATAGATAAACACTTTTCTTATTTAAGAATTTTTATGTTTAATGCTAAGGACTTTTTTTCTGTTTTAAGTCTATTTTGTTTGGTATTATAGCCACTTCACCTTTCTATGGTTTTTGTTTTTATAATACATGGTTTTTCATTTTATTACTTTCAAAGTATTTGTCTTTAAATCTAAAGTTTGTCTCTTATAGACCACATAGGCTTTGATGTTGTTTTCTTATCCATCTTGACAATCTTTATGGATTACTTAATCTATTCACATTTAATGATTTTATTGATATAGTTGGCTTTATGTTTTTGTCATGTACATTTTGTTTTATATATTTCTTACCTTTTTTGTTTGTCTGTTCTTCTTGTATTAGTTTCTTTGGCATTAAATGAGTATTTTCTAATGTAGCATTGTAATCTTTAAACTATCTTGAGTTAAGTTCTCAAGATACTTTAAAGATTGGTGAAACATAGAGGTCCCAGTTTCATTCTTCCGCATGTGGCTAGCAATCTATCTCAGCATTATTTACTTAATAGAGGATATTAATGGCTGTTTCACTATATACGTATGTATGTATCTGTATGGATATATATAGTGGTTTTGTTTTTTTTTACTACTTTTCATAATCTACTTTATATTTATAGAAAATAATTGCAGTGCTATTACTATATTAGACCTATATACGTTTTAATGTGCAAACTAAAGAAGCTGAGAGAAGAAATGAGGGAAAGTGTGTATTTTTAGAGTTTGTTTTATGAAAGTTTTTACTTACCATTTTTAATTCCTTTTATTATTTTTGTGAATTTGAGTTAAGATCTGCTTTTATTTTTTTGCTTTGGTTTCATCTGCCTGCTTTGTGTTATTTTAAAATATATTGTGTTTCTATGCATTGTAGACCCTATAATGCATTTATGTATGTACTGTTTTATACAATTTATCTTCAAATCAATTAAGTGTAGAAAGGAAAGGAAATATGCATTCATATTATCCTTAAAATCACATAGTAAAGTTTACTGGCATTCTTTTTTTCATGTGGATTTACATTACTGTCTGAGGTTCCTTGCTTTCATTACTAATTGTTGTATGGCAGATTTGTTAGCAATGGATACTCTATTTTTGTTTATCTGTGAATATCTTTATATTTCCTTCATTTTTTGAAAGATAGTTTTACTAGATATGAGATTCTTGATTGAAAGTTTCTCTTCCAGCATTTTGTGTATGTCCTGTTGCCTTCTGACGTCAGTTGCTTCTGATATTAACTTTATCGTGGTTCCTATGTGTGTGCTTTCAAGATTTTCTATTTTTCTTTAGTTTTAAAAATTTTAGTGAGATTTGTTGGAGTAGATATTATTAAGATTTTTGGATGTGCAGATTGCTTTTTAAAAATATAATTAAAAATAATTTAAAAATTTTGGCCATTATTTATTCACGTTTTCTGCTTATCTCTCTCATTTGCTTCCGATACTCTCATTATATGTATGGTGTTGTCTTTAATGGTGTTCTACATTGTCTCAGGCTCTGTTTATTTTTCTAAATTCTTTGTTCTCACTTTTTTAGTTTGTCTTAACTCTACTCTTAGGTCTCCAAGTTTATGGATTCTTTCTTCTGCAGTTCCTACTATTTTGTCTCTCTTGTGACCTCCCTATTTTAGTTATTATATTTTTAAAGTTAAAAATATGCATTCAGTTTTTTTCCAGTTTTATTTCTTTATTAATATTCTCTATTTGATGAAACTTTTTTTCATATCTTCCTTTATTTACTAAGGGTGACTTCTTTTAGTTCTTTCTACATATTTTTACTAGCTTCTTCCAAGTCTTTGTCTGCTAAGTTTGACATATAGGACCTTTCAAAAGTAGTTTCTGAGAGCTGCTTTAAAAAGTTGTGTTTTCACTGTAAATGGGTTATACTTTCTTGTTTTTTGGTTGAAAACTGTGCATTTTAGATAATATAGTGTAGCACTAGATAATAAATTAACTTCACTCCCACGTTGGTCAGCAATCTTTAAAAAATCACAATCATTAGGATGTGTGTATATATATACACAGAAAAATATATTTACTAAAAGGAATTGGCACATGTGATTATTGGGAAAGGCAAGTCCAAAATCTGCAAGTTGTGTTGGCAGGTTAGAGACGTAGGGGAGCTGATGTTCTAGTTAGAATCTAAAAGCTGTCTGGTGTAGAATCAAAAAGAGTCAATGTTGCAGATGAAATCTGAAGGCAATCTGCTTCAAGAGGATTCTCTCTTGCTTGGGGAAGGCCAGTCTTTTAGTTCTATTCAGATCCTCAACTGGTTGAATGAGGTTGTGGAGAGTAATCATTTTACTTAAAGTCCACTGACTTAAACATTAAATCATCCAAAAACACCCTACAGAAACACCCAGAATAATGTTTGACCAACTATCTGGGCACTCTGTGACTAAACTGACATATCAAATTAACCATCACAACCCTCATGGCTTATTGGTATTTGTCTGTTTATTTGTTACTTGGTTAGACTATGTCAATGGGATCTATTTCTCCCACAACATGAAGTTACTGATGTCCCTCCTCAAAGAGTGCAGCCTGGTCCAGTATGGTGACTCAAGCCTGTAATCACAGCACTTTGGGAGGTCAAGGCAGGAAGATTGTGAGGTCAGGGGTTTGAGACCAGATTGACCAACGTGACAAAAACCTGTCTCTACTAAAAATACAAAACTTAGCCAGGTATGGTAGTGGGAGCCTGTAATCCCAGCTACTCAGGAGTCTGAGGCAGGAGAATCACTTGAACCCAGGAGGTGGACATTGCAGTGAGCTGAAATCACACCACTGCACTCCAGCCTGGGTGACAGAGTGAGACTCCATCTCAAAAACAAAACGAAACAAAACAAAAAACAAGTGCAGCCTTGGGCACATGCACAGTCACCCGAAATAACAATCGATTTAGCAGTACTCTTGTTTACTGTCCCTCTCTAATTTTTCTGTTAAGCTGCCTACTTCTGTTGGTGTTACACCTAGCTGTTAGAGGATGTTGGAATGTTAGGATAACATGAAGGCTAATTTCTCTGTCATTTTAAATAATGCCATAAGATAGAAAATACTCCACAGTCTTATGAAATTAAATACATTTATTTTCCACAGGGTTAATCTCTGAGACTAGTCTTTCAGGTTAGTTCTGATACCAGGGGAACTTTTCTTAACTGTCTCTTTTTGTGTTTTTTTTTTTTTTTCTTGTAAACTTCTAGGTGATATACAGTTTAACTTATTATTTCATACAGCTACCATACTATTTCCTACTTGCTTACCACCACAATCTCTGTTGTTTTGAAGAGTGTCTGTAAGCTTTAAATTTCTCATATTTTTTCCCAAATGAAGTCAGTTTCTTTACTGAGAGCTATGGAACTCTGCTCTTATGACCTGCCGCTTTCTGTGGGGAAAAGTTCTCCGAGCCACTTCTCTGGGGGAAGGGAGTGTGACGTACTCCTCTTAGAATGATAGCCTCACGTTATCGAAAAAGAGTGTAAGTTTTGTTTTTTTAAGCTGCTTTTAATTTGCAGATACTATTGTTTGCACATACTTTTTAAAATTATACTTAAGTTCTGGGGTACATGTGCAGAATGTGCAGGTTTGTTACATAGGTATACACGTGCCATGCTGGTTTGCTGCATCCATCACCCCATCATCTACATTTGACATCAGTCTCTGGTCTTCTTGGCTTGTGTTACCCTGTGTAAAACTTATTCCCTTCTAGTGAGCTGGGGTGAGGGTGATCTGCACCCTATTAGTCACAGTCTACTGATCCTGGTGTAGAACTTCTGCTCCACAAGTTGGGGCTGGGTGGAGGAGGAGTACCCCAGAGATCTGAGCCATTCTTGCCTGGAATAGGACCTCTGTAATATGGAGCCAGGGGTGAGAAATGCTGGTGTCTTACCTCTCCTAGGGAGGGACTGTACTGCTTGACTGGGAGCAAAGGGGATAGGGAAAACGTTTTTGGGCTGCACTCACCTGTATTGAAGTTTCTATTATACTGAGCTGGAAGAGGGAGAAAAGGAGGGACTTGAGACTCAAGTGACATAGACTCTTGCTTTTCTTACCAAGAAAGAGCAGATTTTCTTGAATAAATGTTTCTTCATTTGTTATATGCCCTTAGGATTATTTCCAGATGTTCTACAGGATGTTTTTATTTTTAAAAGTAATTTTCTCCAGTTATAGCTGTTTCACTAGGCTCCATAGAGCTCCTCATGCTGCCATTCTAGAAATCTGGGACCTTATTTGTTAAATATTTTTAATGGTTCATATTATGCACCTCAGGCATCTCAGATTTTAGCCACAGTTATAGTGGATGTTCACTGTGAGCTCAGGCTCATGCACACTGCATTACATATCAAGTGCATTTGTGCTTCTCAAAGGCAGCTCAGAAGTGCAGGGATGTAGGGGAATTAGGTCCTGAAAGAAATGGCCTGACAACTCTCAACTAGTGGAGGGCAGGTACCAGTGGATGAATGTCCTGGCTTTCCACCTTTTCAGTGTATTAATTTGAGAGACATATTGGTCGTTTCCCAGAGGTTGTCATTCTCTTCAACCTACAAAAGGGCAAATAATAGAAAAATGATTTCTAGAAGGGCAACAAAATGTCTAAATATCCAAAAGGCAACTAGATCTCACAGTCTGGTATGTGCAAATAATACCAAGCATATTAAACTCATTACATTGGCGAAAGTTCAAGAAGTCTGATAACATCAAGTATATGCCAAGATGAGGAACAGTAGAAATGCTCATGTATTTCTATTGTGGATATGTGATTGTTATAAGATGCTTTGGGGAGCAAGTTTACAGTATCTAATAAAAGTGAAGCTGTGCATGACATATGATCTAGCGATTCCTCTCCTGGATACACCAAGAGATAAAAAAATGATAGCAAAAGTGTTACCATGAGCCACACCCTTTTAAAATGTTTTCTATAGTAATAACTTTCTTATTATAATAACTTTGAGGTAGGTGCTATAACTACTCAAATTTCACATATAAGGAAATTGATGGAGAGAGATGTGGAGTAACATGCCTAAGACCACAAAGCTAGTACTTACAGGACCACGTTTAAATCCAAGGAGTCTGACCTTAGAGATCATGCTCCTAATTATTTACTATATTGTATATATTATGTGTAACAGCATTGTTTGTAACAATGAATCTTAGATATTAGTGTTGATAAAGTTATGCTTATTAATGTGGAAATATATCCCCTCTAGGTACATATGAATACAAATGAATCTAAAAAAAGTTTGTCTTGTATATGTTAACATAGGTGATGTGAGGAACAAAACAACTTAATGGAAAATATGTTTAATATAATCTTATTTTGATTAAAACTATTAAATTGCAAAGAAAAATTTCTGAAAGGATATTTAATGATAACTTTAACAAAAGATTTTTTGATGATATCATTGTATTATAGGTCATAGTCACTATTCATATTTTTCTATTTTACATGGTTTTCAAAGAGCAAGTACTATACTTTATGATGAGAAATATAAACGTATTATAGACTGATTTTCATTAAAAGTGATTGAAATAAGAAAAATGACACTTAACATGGTTGAGGAAATATAGAATCCTTGTTACAACTTAAGACTTTTAACTTTACTAAATGTTCTTATGACAATGGCTAGTGACAATGACTCAGGATAAACATGTTTAAACTATGGAAAAGAGCATGTGAGGTAGATGATAGTAGAGAATAATGTGAATGAATTGCCAATTCAGGTTATATAATGACAATATTCACATAAATCTTTCTGTTTCCTATAAGATCAAATAACTTTTAGAATTATCAGTAGGAAATTTGTGTGAATTCAAGCACCAAGGGGAGGGTACGGCAGTTGAGTCAGGGTACAATCAGCTGACAGTGAGGCTTCTGGGGACAATGTGAACGTATATCATTTTAGTTATGATACAGGTGAAAACTTAGAACCAGGAGATGCTGGAGAAGAGATTCCTATGCTGTTAGAAGATACTGCAGATTTAAAATGGAATGATCCTATACTTAAATCTGACAGTTTTAATTACATAACTAACAACAACAAAAAATAGAAAAAAACTGTGAGATTTAGTTGCCTTTTTGATATTTAGACATTTTGTTGGCTTTCTCAGAAATCATTTTTCTATTATTTGCCCTCTTGTATGTTAAATAGAAAAAATCACTTAAGTCAATTGTATTTGACATACATTTATTACATATATGTTACATGCTGCAGACACTTCTAGCTACTATGGTAATATAAAGGTTGCCAGGACATGATACATACCCTGTAGTAACTGTGTAATGTACTGTCTTCATGTAGTCTCACATATGTCTATTTTATTTTCATTAATCAACTATCCATCACTAGCTATTTAGTAAACATATACTCTGGCACAGAAAATTATTATTAAAGTAAAATTTTGATTTAGAAATTTAGTCATTCATGTTCAATTTTGAGAATAGAAGTTTTGCTTATTGAAGTCATATTTTATAAAAAGAGCAAAATGCTAAATGTGTTCTTCAAAATTCAGTCTTCGCATTTGCAAGAGTTGTGATGTAGACTATAAATGATGACTTTGTTTTAGCCTCACCCCTCCTCATGCAGTGTCCTGACTTCATGAGTCTTCACGGACAAGAGGATGCACCCACATGGAAACTGTGCTCCTTCTAGGATTCCAAAATTCTCTTAGCAAATAGGCCCACTGCTAAGTGCCTTTTGGGAACTCATTCCCAAGTCTGTCTTTAGTGACTGGTCAAGTACCCAGTGGTGCAGTGCTCTGCCCTAGTTGGCCAAGAGTGGCTATTTGGGGAATGTTGATGGAACTTGATGGGTAGTCTGTGGTGTCCACACACATGTGTGTGAGATCTGCAAAGGAAATGATGGGTTCAGGGTCAGGAAGTTGTGGTTGGGGTCTGCACTGATACTCTTGCCTGGACTCTGCAACTATTAGGGGAGGCCTTGTCTTTATATTCTTTCTCTTATCCTTTACTTATTCTTGTAATAGGCAATATTTCTTCACACCTTAGAGCCTGTTCACATGCTCTTTTCTTTGACTGCTTTTTATCATCAATTTCTTAATTCCTCTGTCACTAATCTTTTGGATAAACTCTCATTCATCTTTTATTTCCTAACTTAATGCTGCCTCCTCAAAGAGGCTTTCCTTTAAAATTTTTTTTTTAATTAAAAACATTTTGTAAACCACTGCTCAACGAAATAAGAGAGGACACAAACAGATGGAGAAACATTCCATGTTCATGGTTAGGAAGAATCAATATCGTGAAAATGGCCATACTGCCCAAAGTAATTTACAGACTCAATACTATCCCCATAAAGCTACCAATGACCTTCTTCACAGAACTGGAAAAAACTACCTTAAACTTCATATGGAACCAAAAGAGAGCCCGCATAGCCAAGTCAATTCTAAGCAAAAAGAACACAGCAGGAGGCATCACACTACCAGACTTCAAACTATACTACAAGGCTACAGTAATCAAAACAGCATGGTACTGGTACCAAAACAGACATATAGACCAATGGAACAGAACAAAGGCATCGGAGGCAACACAACATGTCTACAACCATACAATCTTTGATAAACCTGACAAAAACAAGCAATGGGGAAAGGACTCCCTGTTTAATAAATGGTGTTGGAAAAACTGGCTAGCCATGTGCAGAAAGTAGAAACTGGACCCCTTCCTGACACCTTACACTAAAATTAACTCCAGATGGATTAAAGACTTAAACATGAGACCTGGCACCATCAAAACCCTAGAAGAAAATCTAGGCAAAACCATTCAGGACATAGGAGTAGGCAAGGACTTCATGACCAAAACACCAAAAGCATTGGCAACAAAAGCCAAAATAGACAAATGGGACCTAATCAAACTCCACAGCTTCTGCACGGCAAAAGAAACAGTCACTAGAATGAATCGGCAACCATCAGAATGGGAAAAAATCTTTGCAGTTTACCCATCTGACAAAGGGCTGATATCCAGAATTTACAAAGAACTCAAACAGATTTACAAGAAAAAACAAACAAGCCCATTCAAAAATGGGCAAAGAATATGAACAGACACTTTACAAAAGAAGACATATATGAGGCCAACAAACATATGAAAAAATGCTCATCATCACTGGTCATTAGAGAGATGCAAATAAAAACCACATTGAGATACCATCTCACACCAGTTAGAATGGCAATCATTAAAAAATCTGGAGACAACAGATGCTGGAGAGGATGTGGAGAAATAGGAACACTCTTACACTGCTGGTGGGAGTGTAAATTAGTTCAACCATTGTGGAAGACAGTGTGGCGATTCCTCAAGGCCTTAGAAATAGAAATTCCATTTGACCCAGCAATCCCATTACTGGGTATATATCCAAAGGACTATAAATCATTCTACTATAAGGATACATGCACACGAATGTTCATTGCAGCACTGTTTACAATAGCAAAGACCTGGAACCAACCCAAATGCCCATCGATGATATACTGGACTGGGAAAATGTGGCACATACACACCATGGAATATCATGCAGCAATCAAAAACAGTGAGTTCGTGTCCTTTGTAGGGACATGGATGAATCCAGAGAATATCATTCTCAGCAAACTGACACAAGAACAGAAAATGAAATTCTTCATGTTCTCACTCATAGGCGGATGATGAACAATGAGAACACATGGACACAGGGAGGGGAGCACTACACACTGGGGTCTATTGGGGGGAATGGGGAGGGACAGCAGGGGTGGAGAGCTGGGGAGGTATAGCAGGGGGAGAAATGCCAGATGTGGGTGAAGGGGAGGAAGGCAGCAAATCACAATTCCACGTGTGTACCTATGCAACTATTTTGCATGTTCTGCACATGTACCCCAAATCCTAAAATGCAAAAAAAAAAAAACATTTTGTGAGTACATAGTAGGTGTATATACTTATAGGTTACATGAGTTGTTTTGAGCAGGTATGCAATGGAGAATAAAGCATATCATGAGAATGAGTTATTCATCCCCTCACGTATTTATCCTTCCTGTTATAAGCAAACAATCCAATTATACTCTTTAAGTTATCTTAAAATACACAATCTATTTTTGACTATAGTTGCCTTATTGTGCTATCAAGTAGTAGGTCTTATTCATTCTATGCTTTTTGTGATTGACCATTAACTATCCCCACATTGACTCTAAAATTCCAGTACCCTTCCCAGCCTCTGGTAACCATCCTTCTACAGTCTGTGTCCATGAGTTCAATTGATTTGATATTTAGATCCCAGAAATAAGTGAAAGCATGTGATGCTTGTCTTTCTGTGCCTGACTTACTTCACTTAACATAATGATCACCAGTTCCATCCACATTGCTGCAAATGACTGGATCTCCTTTTTCTTATGGCTGAATAGTACTCCATTGTGCATATGTACTACATTTTCTTTATCCATTCATCTGTTGATGGACAGTGGGTTTCTTCCGAATATTAGCTATTATAAATAGTGCTGCAACAAACATAGAAGTGTAGATATCTCTTTAATATACTAATTTTCTTTCTTTCGGGTATATACCTAGCATTGGGATTACTGGATTATATGGTTACTCAATTTTTAGTTTGTTGAGGAACATCTAAATTGTTCTCCATAGTGGTTGTACTAATATACATTCCCACCAAGAGTGTAGAAGTTTCCCTTTTCTCTACATCCTTGCTAACATTTGTTATTGCCTGTCTTTTGGATAAAATCTATTTTAACTGGGGTGAGATGATGTCTGATTGTAGTTTTGATTTTCATTTCTCTGATGATCAATGATGTTAAACACCTTTTCATATGCTTATTTGCCATTTATATGTTCTCTTTTAAAAAATGTCTATTCAAATGTTTTGCCCATATTTTGATTGGATTATTGCATTTTTTTTACATAGTTGTTTATGTAAGGAGGCTTTCCTTGAAGTACATTCTATGTTAGTTTCTTCTGTACAGGCCCTATGAAAACCCCAGTATATTTTCTTTTATTGCACATTCTCCTAGTACTTAACTTTATATAGTTATTTTTCTAACACATATACCCACCACTGTACTTAAGTTTCATGGCAGTCAGGATGATGCCTGTTTTATTTGTAGTTGCTTCTCTATCATCTGGTACAGTGGCTGGCACATAATAAACATTTAATAGACAGATAAATAAATGAACAAATAAATAGAATGTGTGAAAGTCTCTCCATGAAATCCAAATTTTTCTCAATTTGTTTTTTTCTGAGCTTTGGAGGCCCAAGCATTGGCCATGTTATTTGTAATTTGTCTGCAATGCAAGTTGTCACACAAATTGAAAAGAGCCTTTGGGAGCAAGCAATTTACTACTGTTTTTGAAGATGCAATTCTGTAGTTGGCTGAACAATGCCCCCTACTCAAAGATGTCCACAACTCAAAGTCTGTCAATATGTTACCTTACATAGCAAAAGAGATTTTGCACACATTATTAAGGTTATAGACTTTGAGATAGGGAAAATTATCCTGGATTATCTAGGGAGGATCAAATCTTATCACATGAGTCAGAGAATCAGACTTATAAGAAAGACTTGGAAGCCCTGTGGACACTGTGATATTAGCCCTGTGAAATCCATGTCAGTCTTCTACCTACAGAACTGTATGATTCTAAGTTTGTATTGTTTCAAACCACTAAATTTGTGGTTACTACAACATACTGTAATGCAGTCTTTGAAGTTGAAGTCTTTTCTTTCAATCTGGGGAGAATGCTTTTTACTGTCCTTACATTTGGGAACACTCACTCAATATTTTCTTTCATGACGTGAATCTCAAGCTTATGCATTCATATATACTTTTCCATTGCCTTACTACTAATAAAAGACTTGTCAGAAATTTTTACCACATTCCTGAAGAAATCTCCTTACAACACACTGAAATTTTTTAAAAAAATTAATGTCTGATGCAGTGTACAATATATTTTTTGGTTATCCAGTTTTACTTTTTAACATATACTCTAAACATATGAACAATTTAAGTTTACATCTTTTAACAAAGAAGTCACTATTTCTATATCAGGATCTCAAATGATAATGATAATTTTGGTATGCATCAATATGGCAGGCTTATAACTACAAGTTCAGTATTATGTCTTCCAATGAAAGTCAGCATTCCCTAAGTATTTTATTTATTTAAGAAAGAAGAGAGGGAATATGTGTATGTATATTATGTATACATGTTTGTGTATATATAACTGGAATATATAATAAATATACAATGTATATATGTATATTTGTATATACAATGTATATATACATAATACACACATACAGAATATATAATACAACATAATGTATCTTGTATACATACATATGCTCCCACACATATATACATACATTATATATAATTATATATATATGTAATTTTCCTTTCATGAAACACTTGAGTTTATGGAATTCAGGTTAAACTAAATTATAATGTAACATAATATCTAGTAGTGGTTTTATTATATTATGGCTCAGATTTTATTTTCTTTTATAAAAGCATACACCTTTAAAGGACATTCTCAGAATGCAAATTTTAACAATTGTAAGAAAAGTAGTAAATAAAATGGGTATTCATTATTCTATTTTTCTCTATGGTTGTATGTTTAAAAATTTCCATAATCAAAAAAAACAAAACAAAACAAAACAAAACAAAAATGGAACCAGACTCTGATTCACATGGCCAAACTGTCAGAGGCACAGGAATTCCAGGGGGCTTAAAATTTTGAAATTATCAGAAGGCTATAAAACTTTGTTTGATTTTTTTCATGGTATTCTCTGACATCTTTTTTTTTTTTTAATTTTTTATGAGTGTCTGCTCTACATGTCATTCAGTCAAAGGCTCAGTATTAAGAAATCTGCAAAAACAGTACCAATCAGGGCATTCAAATTAGCTGATGCAGAAGAGACATGGAAAGTGTTAAGACCAGGGAGAGCTAGAGTGAATATCAATTCATTATATAAAATATATGCAGCTTTGGATATGGACAAATGTAGATAAGTATGGCTATTCAAATTCCGTTCTCTATTTTCAGTAATGTTCTCCTTGGCATTTCCTTAAAGAAAAAGTGATAGAAACCTTGAAAAAAATAGATGAGTTTTATTTTTGCATCTTAAATAACTTTAGTATTCAATAAGATTATAAATTTAAGGATGGCAAAATTAAACTCCTACAAATTTAGGGGAAATTAATGGAAAAATAAAAGAGTATATTGCAATCTAGTAGTATCACCATTCATGACCTCCTTTTCTTCAACCAAACATATTTGGGGTAGCAGATCTGTGTAGCTATGATTTTTATACTTGCTTACAAGTCAATGGAGAGAACCAGTTCATACTGGTCATGCGTTTTGATTGTTCTTTAACATTGTGCTATAGCTCACTGCACTATCAGAGCAAGCAAAATTTCTCTTCTCATCTTTTCATCTGTCAATTTCTATTTCTTTAAAATTAAATCCCAATGACAATCCTATTTTGGCTAGAATGAGAGAGATGCAGTTTAGTCTTGCAATTTATTTTGCTGCCAAATGAAAAAAAATAATGTGATTAAAGTGCCTGTGTTTCAAATGACATGCCCTAACAAAAATTCCGAACTTGTGTATCCAACATTAATGAGAAAAGCTGATTTTTTTTCTTTTCCTAGCCCTGATGTTCAATACCACTTTCTGTGTACATTTGTTGTGGGAGAGGTCTTGGCCTCTACTTTTAAGTCATGAAATGTCATTATGAATTATCCAATGACATTTAATATAATTGATATAATTTATTGTCTTAAGAGGTCATACCACACCATAGTGGATCTCAGGTTTGAATTTTTCTTGATCTGTGGAACAGAAGAGGTCCTATAATTTGGACTGTTTCTCCAGAATTCTGGAATGATAGCTATGTGGTTTATTTCTGAATGAGTGTAAGACAAGACATGGCCTTTCCCTGACATTTAAAAATTTTAGACCAAGCTCTCCAATAATTTAGTCTTTAATGCAACTAGACATAAGCATGTTTATATATCGTGTTTCAAACAAAAGCAAGATCATTAAAAATCTCTATGGAAGATTTTGTTGAAAACTTCAACATTTCATAATATCAATAATATTTTACTCTTTTAGAAAGTAGCTAGCTAGGAATGTGCATCCTAGGTATTTTTTCTTTCTTTCTTTTGTTTTTTTTTTTTTTTTTTTTTTTAGCAAATCAGGTTTTATAAAAAAGGTTACTTTGCTAAAAGAGATGACTTTCCATGTCCAAGTTACATGAATACATTTTCTGTCTGTTCAGAACAGCATCTCATTTTTTACTATTGAAAATTATTTCTCATTGGGTCTTAGTTTGGATAACAAGTGACTGTATCATTGACCATATCATATTTTTGTTTTCCTTTAGTAAGTAAAACATTAGTCCTAAAATATTTTCTTTATTTTAAAGAATCACAGTCTCCTTTTTAATTTCAAAACCTTGGTTTGTCTCTTGGTTGTTTTCTCAGCAGCATGATTTTCAGTCACCTTAGGACCAGGTTCTCCCCTTTCCTCATGAGGCTACAGAACCCAGGTAAAAGTAGCATACTTTGGAGAAAGCATGAAAATTTGGTGGCCAAACAGATCCATCTTTGAATCCCAGTTTCACCAGATCATGTTAAGAATAAATTTAGTAATATAGGTTGGTGCAAAAGTAATTGCGGTTTCTCCAATTGATTTTTTTTTTTTTTCTTTTTCTTTTTCTTTTTTTTTTGAGACGGAGTTTCACTCTTGTTGCTCAGGCTGGAGTGTAGTGGTGTGATCTCGGCTCACTCCACCTCCTGGGTTCAAGCGATTCTCCTGCCTCAGCCTCCTGAGTAGCTGGGATTACAGGCATATGCCACCATGCCTGGCTAATTTTGTATTTTTAGTAGAGACGGGATTTCTCCATGTTGGTCAGGCTGGTCTCAAACTCCAGACCTCAGGTGATCCACCCACCTTGCCTCCCAGAGTGCTGGGATTACAGGCATGAGCCACTGCGCCCAGCCTGCAATTACATTTAATGGCACAAATTGCAATGACTTTTGCATCAATCTAATGTAGGCGAAGATTCTGGCACAATGTTGTACAACAAATGATATTTCCTTTCTCTTTATTTCTGAACACCATTTCTTCTGTAACATATGGATTATTATTCAAATTTTTGGTTAGAACTAGCAAGTAAAGTATTTGGCAGAGTATCATTCATACAGCATCATTCAACGACTATTAGTCATTATTAAAATTATGACCTTTACTTTTCCACCCAACTTTTTCTTACTCCATTTCTCGTGAAGTTTTTAATGCTTTCAATAGCAACTATATTTATTGTTCTCTTCCAAGTATATACTGAGTATATTCTTGTCTAGGAAGTAGCTTTTCTTTATGTCCCTTTCAGTAGGCTGAGTTCCTACAGGTAAAAAGTAAAAAACAGGTAAAGTGGAATAAGCAATACAGAATTAAATAGCAAGGAAAAATTGGAAAGGCAAAAAATGAAGCTACATTTGTCTTTTTTTAAATAGTATTTAAGAAAGCTTTTGAAGAGCAAGGTACACACACAATATATTGTTATGACATTGATATTTTTAGATTCATTATTTGGCCTTTTGACTATTATATTAATAGTGCATATTGGTATTTGACCAATTTAATTGTAATTGAAAGTAACATGACACAGAAACTCTAATGTGTGATTAGTATCAAAATATGTTTTTATTTTATGAATGATATGAATGTTTTGAAGTGGGAACTTCAGATTTTATGGGGAGAAAAAAGTTGTGATGATGTTTTAATAGAGATGAGTAGATTTATTATCCAAATATATTTTGAAGAAAATGGAATAAGCCATGACCACTTGTGATTTCATTAAACGATATGAAGTTAACAGGTGAGAACTTCCTTAAAAAATAAATCTTGTTTGATATGAACATTCTTGAACACCTGCTTTAAGTAATAATGGTTATAATAATTATTTATATCTACTCGTATCAGTGCTGGTTGTTACCTTCTCTAATTGTTCTTTTCCATATGACCTGTTGTCACGGAATTACTTTTAGCATTTTATTCCAGCCTATTATAAAAGCCTCTCCTTACCAGCAATGTAGTATTAATAATGGAAAACAATTATATGAAATGCGTTATTGAGTATTCTACATTTTTCAATATTCAGTCAATTTTCCATATAAGAATGCCACAAGAGTCCTCTCTCTGGGGAGATCTCTTCCTTACCCAGGGCTACAATTGCAATCTTCCAGATTTCCTAATCTATACAACCACCTGAACTCTATGCTGCATCCAAAACTGCTGATTGCTTATCATTACAGACATTTAAAGTATTGCTATGAAGAGCTGAACTTGTTATTTTTCCTCCAGACAAATACTATATTAATGAAAGGAGGCACCATCACTCATGTAGTTGCTTATTTTCTTACTAGGGATCATACAAATCCTTCCATCTTCTTAAGCAGCTCCCATGCCCAATGACTGCATCTTCTGAATTCTACCTCCTTAACTGAATCCATTCCTTGGTCTTCATCTCTACATTCCAAGCATCCTTAGGCCATCATCCTTTACCCAGTTTACTGCAACATCATCCTGTTTGGTTTGCCTGACTTTACATAGATACAAATAACGGTGGGGTTATCTGTGTCATGTAGCTCTCCTGATTAAAACAGGAGGAATGGCTCTTCTCTTCCTTAAAATTACACCAGTTACTCTCATGATCTGGTTCCAGTTACATCCTCCTGGCTCATCTCTCTGTTCTTCTTGCCCAGCATTTTCTGCTACAGCTCCACTGGACTTCTTCCAACTCCTGCAGTAGCTCATTCACTACCCTCCTTCAGAGATTTCATCTTACCATTTTTCTTTCCCTGAGACATTTCTCTCTACTGTATCTTTTTGGTTTATTCAGGTCTTTAAAGAATTGGATGAGGCCCACCACAATGGGAATCTGTTTTACTCAGTCTATTTATTCAAATGCTCATTTCTTCTAAATACAGTTTCACAGGCACACATTGTATATATATATATATATATATATATATATATATATATATATATATGATGTGCATTTATATATATACACATCACATATATATGCACACATACATATATGGATATAAAAAGAGATTTATTATACAGAATTTGCTTACATAATTAAGGAGGCTGAAAAATCTGTAGCAGGCAAGCTAGAAACTCAGATAATCGATATATAGTTTCAGTCTGACCCCAAAGGCCTGAAGCAAGACAGCTGATGGTGTAAGTTCCAATCCAAGTCTGAAGGAAGAAGAAATCTGATGTTCCAATTAGAGTCACTCAGCTAGAGAGAGTGAATTCTTCCTTACTCTCCCTTTTTGCTGTATTGAGGCCTTCAGAGGATTGGATGAGGCCCACCACAATGGGCAGTCTGCTTCACTGGGCCTACTGAATCATATATTCATCTCATCCATATACACTCCCACATCCCGAATAATATTTAACCAAATATCTGGGCAATTCATGGTTCAGTCAAGTTAACACAAAAAACTGACTGTCATATCCTTCTAGTCTGAGTGTAGACATTCATTTTGAAAAATTTCCATGACCTCCAAGTCTTGGTGAGATTTCATTCTTGTGATCTTGTCTTTTCCCACAATATGCTGTTACTCCATCATACCATCTTGTCATTGCCTGCTTTCCTTTCATACAGAACTTTACACCCTAGTCCTGAATTTGTCTTGTTTATTCTTACCTCTGTACTTCCTAACTTAGGAATTACTCTTTGACACTTAGGAGGTGTTCAATAAATGTTTGTTGAATGCATGAGATATTCTATTAACCTTTATCTTGAATCCTTACTAACATTAAAATAATATAATTATTTTAGCTTAATTGCTTATATAAAATCAACATTTACTCCTGGCCAATTATGGTTGAATATATATGTAACAATATTCGACATTCTGGTTTCATTAACTTTCCTCTGGGATTTGTACACTAAACTTGCTCAATCTGTGGTTTAGATATTTTATGCTGATTAAAGCTGCGGCTGGCTACCTTGTTAGAATTCTCTTTGTTGCTCACCACTAGGGAAAAGGGCATTCAATTTAGCTGTTTGAAATTAGAAAGTAGCATATGAAAGGAAAACGAAGCTTTGGAATACAAAGTGTCCTAGGGTAGAAGACTAGTGCTGTTGCCTTCATTCTGTCTTACTTATTGACTTCTGTATATTGAGCATTTAGAAAACTACCTGGCACAAAAGAAGTTCTAAAAATTGGTAGGCAAGTGAACTTACTTTTGATAAGTTACAAAAGTTATTTTAGTCACAGTGTTCTCATTTAGAAAGTGATGATAATTATCTATTTTACAGAGATTTTTGAGAATTACAGCTGAGTTAAACTTGATCAAATTGAGTATAGCATATGAAAAATGGAAGTCTCATATTTCTTATTTTCATAGCATCAGAAGACCTGTGAATGTCTTTATAAGCATAAAGTATTTGTTTCATCCTGCTGTCCTCAATCTTGCACATTCCCTCCTTTATTTTTAAATACATTTTATGTACCAGGCATCATGCTAAGTGTCTTATATACATAACTTTATTTTAATAAGATATTGTTTATTTTAATAAGGTATTGTTATCCTCAGTTGATAAATAAAATCTTGCCTAACAAAGGTTTAATAACTTGCCCAAGCTCACACAGCTATGGAACTGCAAACTCTAAATTGGATCAGCATCCTACTGTTCTATGAACTTTGGATTTGCACAAGCACCAAGTGTATGATGTTTAGGGGAGCACGGCAAGGACAACGTAAGATCATTTCCACAAGAGTATGAGAACATGCTTGCTCTGACTGACTGCTCTTGGTTCCTTCTCCGCTATATTGACTGCCTCTCCTAACCCGGTTGGGTCTTTATGCCCAGAACTGAGCTGGAACACAGTGTAGATGCCATAGAGGAAGTCTTTTCTGGAGAGACTTAACCTGGACTGCACTAAGAATTGACAATGGGAAGATTGTCTTTCCTTCTGCTTTGAAAAGAAGGTAAGAAAAGGCCAGGCGCAGTGGCTCAAGCCTGTAATCCCAGCACTTTGGGAGGCCGAGGCGGGTGGATCACGAGGTCAAGAGATCGAGACCATCCTGGTCAACGTGGTGAAACCCCATCTCTACTAAAAATACAAAAAAAAAAAAAAAAAATTAGCTGGGCATGGTGGCGCGTGCCTGTAATCCCAGCTACTCAGGAGGCCGAGGCAGGAGAATTGCCTGAACCCAGGAGGCGGAGGTTGCGGTGAGCCAAGATTGCTCCATTGCACTCCAGCCTGGGTAATAAGAGTGAAACTCCATCTCAAAAACAAAACAAACAAACAAAACAAAACAAAAAGAAAACAACAACAACAACAACAAAAAAAAGAAGGTAAGAAAAGACCCAGCTGCCTATATCGAGTTAAAGGGAAAATGCAAAGGTGAAACTTACTTTATACAGTATGTCTACACCGATCCAGGCCCATTGTTCATCTCAGTACATAAACTGAGTCTTTATATTAACTTTCACTCCTTTTTTTATGTTTCCTCTTCATGTATTTATTTCCACAGTCACTATTATTCCATTCTGTCAACAGTATCTTTTTTTTTTTTGTTATTAGTGATCTTTTCTTATTCTCCATTTTCAAGAATCTTGTATTTTTTCCTTTAATAAAAATGACATGAATTTGACTTGATTATAATTTTCTTTCCGTTACCACCTTTATTTTTTCTATTTGATACAAAACTCTTAGAATGTATAGCTATCTTAATTTTTTCCTATTATCTTCCAAGTTCTACAATTTAAATTTTGTTAAAAGAATGTAAAAAATGCCTGTTTGATTGAGTTAAAGAAAAAACAATTGAGTTACATTTACAATCTTATACATTAACTGAATGGTAAAAAGTGATTTCATTGTTTTCATCTGATAACTTCATGTTCAAAAATGCATATTCAATCAACTGTTATATTTTACCTCTGAAGAATTAGTTTTTCTTTGTAATTATGAGAGACCATCTTTCCATATTGCAAATATTTAGCCAATTTACAAATAAGTCTGATTTTTCACTCAGGGATTAATAAACTGATTCTTATGATAATTTATTTAATTATAGTGGGACGATATCCTTAATGAAAATATCAATAATTAAAAAATTAAATCTATGAGTATCCAGTTAGTTTGTTCTAATTACTTGTTCTTAATTAATGTGCAAACATATAATAGATGCATACACATACACAAACGTAGATATTTTTGTGTACTTTAACCCATATCAAATTTACTAATAGTGTGACTACTGAGATGTGGAAAATTATTCTGTTTATAACTAATTTATTTTTTTGGAAAAACTTTATAAACACTTTGTTGCAACAAGTGAAAATTAATGTTTTAAACACAATGTTTTCAGAGAGTGAAGCAAAGTTTTTGGTTATTTCGCCTTAAGAAACAAAAACTTATTTATGTAAATGCTAATTTTTTTTTTTTGAGACCAAGCGAGACCAAGTGATGGTCTCACTTGGTTGCCAGGCACCAGGCTGGAGTGCAGTGATGCGATCTTGGCTCACTGCAACCACCGCCTCCCAGATTCAAGCAATTCTTCTGCCTCAGCATCCCGAGTAGCTGGGACTACAGGTGCACGCCACCATGCCCAGCTAATTCTTGTATTTTTAGTAGAGACAAGGTTTCACCATGTTGTCCAGGATGGTCTCGATCTCTTGACCTCGTGATCCGCCCACCTTGGCCTCCCAAAGTACTGGGATTACAGGCGTCAGCCACCATGCCTGGCCCTAAATGCTAATATTTTAGATTCTTTTGGTCTCTCTATTCTTTGTCTCTTTATACCTCATTTATGAGAGCTTGATAATATATCTGGTAACTATATATTTTTTGGAAGTATAACTATTTTCAACAGATGCTGTCTTTAATTTTATTGCTCTATATTTACATTAAACTTTAACATGTTTGCCTGAATGTGTCGCAGATTAACATTTCTTTGTTTAGTTTTATGATTTTTGTTTTAAGCACTGGAGAAATCTGTCATTGACAAAACTAAGCTAATGTCAATGATCTTAGTTTTGAGTATTTTTTGTGACATTGAAATGTTGATAAAACACACATGCATGTAAATTAGATAATAAGGTAGAAATTGAAGCTTTAATTGCAAGAATCACTCAATGTACTTTGTATGCTTAAGCATACTACATGAGAAAATTCAAGCCATTTTTCCATATTTTTCATAGTTTATTGCTGTTGTAAAAACCCTTTGACATGTATATCCCTGTTTTGTCCTTATTTAATAAGAAAATAGACCTATTTAAATAAATCCAAGGTTAAAATAAAATTTCACTTCAATTTTATTTTTTTTTAACCTAGAAGTCCTAAGCATTTCTAACTGCTTAATTAACTCAGTTGTATAAGGGTTAACAGTCAGATATATATCCAGGTCATCTAAGACAAACAATTGTCAGATGGTTGCTAAGCAACAGATATCAGGTTTGGCTGATGTGTGTTTCTAGGCAAAGCTTACAGTGTGAAAGAAGGAACAAATTACATGATACCTGTATTTTTGTTATGGTTTTTGAAAATAAAGTTGTATTTGGATTAAAAAAAAGCCTTGACATTTATTATGCATATCTTCTGTCTTCTAAATGTCAGGACTATATCATTTGATAGTTAAGTGGTAAGGAACAATAAATGAAAATGACAGATGACATTTTATTTTTTATGTGGTTTTAGATATGGGCCTTCCACATAATCCATTTTTGTATCTTGTCATCAAGTTAATTAATGTTCTAAATTCGTTGTGATTAAAATGAAGCCACAGATCAAATTAATTGAAATATAACTAATTGAAAATATACACATTTCAGTGCTACTGAGGATTAGATATGAAAATTGCACATTACAATGACTCTGACACAACATGAAAATGTGTCATCAGTGATAGACATGATGCTGAGAGACCACATTTTAGAAATATAGGGTGAAACTCTTTAATTTTTTTCAAACCATTTAAAAAAATACCACGATTTATTTAAAAGACAAATTTACAACAAATTTAACAATCTTAATTTATTTTTATTGATGCTTCTAGAATCACAGATCCACAACATGTTCAAAGAACTCCTTTCTGCTATATGATCAGACAGCATTTATAGACAGAAAACAGAAACGAGGCATAGAAAACAGAAGTGAGGTACCAAGACAGCTCAATTGGTTAAGCTCAGCCTTTGTCTTATTTATGCAGGTTAGAACAGTTGGCAGCTTGCAATTGACTTAAGCTTGGCTGCTATGATTGGCTGAGTTTCAGCTATTTGTTACAAAATTGCATTTCTAGGTTAGACTTTTAGTTAGTTTATGTGCTAAGTTCCACCAGCTGCAGCTGTTTAAGGAAGGACACATATTTGGAGACATCTTCAGGTCAAATTTAGTTTAATTTAACATTTTATATTACTAGATTAATTTTTTTTTCTACTCTATATAATACTGGAGCATTAATATGCTAAGAAATATAAAGTATACAGCAGAATAGTTATAAACTTGGATAATGATAATTATGTTCTCTCTTTTTCATAATTCCTTATGATTTGATACATAGGAAGTAGGTGAGAATTTTGTTTTTTGTCAAAGATGGTGCAAGGCCTACAAACCCAACAGAAGATAGCTAAAGTTATTATTAGATGGCTAGAAAACAAAATGATCACTTGATGATTAGCTTCCTTTATTGTTTTTTAAAGCTAAAATTTCAGAGTTCTGATTTGTAGTCCCCAAATGAGCAGTTGTAGCAAAATTCATTCTGACCACTCCTATTCAACATAGTATTGGAAGTTCTGGCTAAGGCCATCAGGCGAGAGAAAGAAATGAAGGGGATTCGAATAGGAAAAGAGAATGTCAAATTGTCCCTGTTAGCAGACAATATGACTGTATATTTAGAAAACCTCATTGTCTCAGTCCAAAATCTCCTTAAGCTGATAAGCAACTTTAGCAATGTCTCAGGATACAAAATCAATGTGCAAAAGTCACAAGCATTTCTATACACCGATAATAGTCTTAAAGAGATACAAATCAAGAACAAACTGTCATTCACAATACTACAAAGAGAATAAAATATCTAGGAATACAATTAACAAGAGATTTGAAGGACCTCTTCAAGGAGAACTAAACCACAGCTCAAGGAAATAAGAGAGTGTACACAAGCAGATGGAGAAACATTCCATACTCATGGTTAGGAAGAATCAATATTGTGAAAATAGCCATACTGCCCAAAGCAATTTGTAGATTCAGTGCTATCCCCATCAAGTTACCAATGGCTTTCTTCACAGAATTAGAAAAAAACACCTTAAACTTCATATGGAATCAAAAAATAGCCCACATAGACAAGACAATTTTTTATTGTGTTTTAGGTTTTGGGGTACATGTGCAGAACATGCAAGATAGTTGCATAGGTACACACATGGCAGTGTGTTTTGCTGCCTTCTGCCCCTTCAACCATATTTGGCATTTCTTCCCATGTTTTCCCTCCCCAGCTCCCCCTCCTGCTGTCCCACCCCTATTCCCCCCAATAGACCCCAGTGTGTAGTACTCCCTTCCCTGTGTCCATGTGTTCTCATTGTTCATCACCTGCCTATGAGTGAGAATATGCAGTGTTTCATTTTCTGTTCTTGTGTCAGTTTGCTGAGAATGATGTTCTCCAGATTCATCCATTTCCCTACAAAGGACACAAACTCATCATTTTTGATTGCTGCATAATATTCCATGGTGTATATGTGCCACATTTTCCCAGACCAATCTATCATCGATGGGCATTTGGGTTGGTTCCAGGTCTTTGCTATTGTAAACAGTGCTACAATGAACATTGATGTGCATGTGTCCTTATAGTAGAACGATTTATAGTCCTTTGGATATATACCCAGTAATGGGATTGCTGGGTCAAATGGAATTTTTATTTCTAAGGCCTTGAGGAATTGCCACACTGTCTTCCACAATGGTTGAACTAATTTACACTCCCACCAGCAGTGTAACAGTGTTCCTATTTCTCCACATTCTCTCCAGCATCTGTTGTCTCCAGATTTTTTAATGATCGCCATTCTAACTGGCGTAAGATGGTATCTCAATGTGGTTTTGATTTGCATCTCTCTAATGACCAGTGATGATGAGCATTTTTTCATATGTTTGTTGGCCTCATATATGTCTTCTTTTGTAAAGTGTCCGTTCATATCCTTTGCCCATTTTTGGATGGGCTTGTTTGTTTTTTTCTTGTAAATCTGTTTCAGTTCTTTATAAATTCTGGATATCAGCCCTTTGTCTGTTTATCAGTTCTTTATAAATTCTGGATATCAGCAACCAACAGAATGGGTAAACTGCAAAAAGTTTTTCCCATTCTGTTGGTTGCCGATTCACTCTAGTGACTGTTTCTTTTGCCATGCAGAAGCTGTGCAGTTTGATTAGGTCCCATTTGTCTATTTTGGCTTTTGTTGCCAATGCTTTTGGTGTTTTGGTCATGAAGTCCTTGCCTACTCCTATGTCCTGAATGGTTTTGCCTAGATTTTCTTCTAGGGTTTTGATGGTGCCGGGTCTTATGTTTAAGTCTTTAATCCATCTGGAGTTAATTTTAGTGTAAGGTGTCAGGAAGGAGTTCAGTTTCTGCTTTCTGCACGTGGCTAACCAGTTTTCACAACACCATTTATTAAACAGGGTATCCTTTCCCCATTGCTTGTTTTTGTCAGGTTTATCAAAGATTGTATGGTTATAGATATGCTATGTTGCCTCCGATGCCTCTGTTCTGTTCCCTTGGTCTATATCTCTGTTTTGATACCAGTACCATGCTGTTTTCCTTGTAGTATAGTTTGAAGTTCGGTAGTGTGATGCCTCCAGCTGTGTTCTTTTTGCTTAGAATTGACTTGGATATGCGGGCTCTCTTTTGGTTCCATATGAAGTTCAAGGTGGTTTTTTCCAGTTCTGTGAAGAAATTCAATGTTAGCTTGATGGGGATAGCGTTGATTCTGTAAATTACTTTGGGCAGTATAGCCATTTTCATGATATTGATTCTTCCTAACCATGAACATGGAATGTTTCTCCATCTGTTTGTGTCCTCTCTTATTTCATTGAGCAGTGGTATGTAGTTTTCCTTGAAGAGGTCCCTTACGTTCCTTGTAAGTTTTATTCCTAGGTATTTTATTCTCTTTGTAGCAATTGTGAATGGCAGTTTGTTCTTGATTTGGCTCTCTTTAAGTCTGTTATTGGTGTATAGGAATGCTTGTGATTTTTGCACATTGATTTTATATCCTGAGGCTTTGCTGAAGTTGCTTATCAGTTTCAGGAGTTTTTGGGCTGAGATGATGGGGTCTTCTAGATATATTATCATGTCGCCTGCAAATAGAGACAGTTTGGCTTCCTCCTTTCCTATTTGAATACCCTTTATTTCTTCTTCTTGACTGATTGCTCTGGCTAGAACTTCCAGTACTATATTGAATAGGAGTGGTGAGAGGGGGTATCCTTATCTAGTGCCGGATTTCAAAGGGAAGGCTTCCAGTTTTTGCCCATTCAGTATGATATTGGCTGTTGGTTTGTCATAAATAGCTTTTATTATTTTGAGATACGTTCCATCAATACTGAGTTAGTTGAGGGTTTTTATCATAAAGGGCTGTTGAATTTTGTCAAAGGCCTTCTCTGCGTCAATTGAGACAAGGCAATTCTAAGCAAAAAATAAACAAAGCTGGAGGCATCATGCTACTTGATTTCAAACTATATTACAAGGCTACTGTAATCAAAACAGCATGATACTGGTACCAAAACAGATATATAGACCAATGAAACAGAACAGAGGCCTCAGAAAAAAATGCCACACAACTGCAACCATCCAATCTTTGACAGATGTGACAAAAACAAGCAATGGGAAAGGATTCCCTATTTAATAAATGGTGTTGGGAAAACTGGCTAGCCACATGCAGAAAGCTAAAACTGGATCCCTTCCTTATACCTTATGCAAAAATTAATTCTAGATGGATAAAAGATTTAAACATGAGGCCTAACACCATAAAAACTCTAGAAGAAAACCTAGGTAATACCACTCAGTACGTAGGCATGGGCAAGGACTTCATAATTAAACACCAAAAGCAATGTCAACAAAAACCAAAATAGACAAATAGGATCTAATTAAATTTAAGAGCTTCTGCACAGCAAATGAAACTATCAGTAGAGTGCACTGGCAACCAACAGAATGGGAAAAAATTTTGCAATCTACCCATCTGACAAAGGGCTAATATCCAGAATCTACTGAGAACTTAAACAAATTTACAAGAAAAAACAACCCCATCAAAAAGTGGGCAAAGGATATGAACAGCCACTTTTCAAAAGAAGACATTTATTCAGTCAACAGAAACATGAAAAAGCTCATCATCACTGGTCATGAGAGAAATGCAAATCAAAACCACATTGAGATACGAGCTCACATCAGTTAGAATGGTGATCATTAAAAAATCAGGAGAAAACTGATTCTGGAGAGGATGTGGAGAAATGGGAATGCTTTCACACTGTTGGGAGTGTAAATTAATGTGACAATTGTGGAAAACAGTGTGGCAATTCCTCAAGGATCTAGAAATAGAAATACCATTTGACCCAGCAATCCCATTACTGGGTATATATCCAAAGGATTATAAGTTATTCTATTATAAAGACACATGCATGTGTATATTTATTGTGGCACTGTTTGTAATAGCAAAAACTTGGAACCAACCCAAATGCCCATCAATGATAGACTGGATAAAGAAATTGTGGCGCATATACACCATGGAATACTATGCAGCCATAAAAAAGGATGAGTTCATGTCCTTTGCAGGAACATGGATGAAACTGGAAAGTATCATTCTCAGCAAACTGACACAAGAACAGAAAACCAAACAGCACATGTTCTCATAAGTGGGTGTTGAACAATGAGAAAACATGGACACAGGCAAAAGAACATCACACACCAGTGCTTGGGGGTGGGGCGGGGGCTGGGGAGGGATAGCAGGGGGTGGGGGGATTGGGGAGGGCTAGCATTAGGAGAAATACCTAATGTAGATGACTGGGCGATGGATGCAGCAAACCACCACCATGGCATGTGAATACCTGTGACACCTGCAAAATCTGCATATGTACACCAGAACTTAAAGTATAATTAAAAAAAAAAAAACAAAATAGAAAACAACATAATCAATGACAAAAGGTAGATATCAAAGCCAGAGACTATTAATCTATTTGTATAAAATGCCCAGAATAGGCAAATCCATAGGAATAGAAAGTGGGTTAATGGTTGACCTTGGGGAGTGAAGGGGAGCAACAGGAAGTGTGAGCTTAATGTGTGTGGTGGTTCTTTTGGGGTGTTATACAGTTCTGGAATTACATAGTGATGAGTATAAAATCTTGTGAACACACTAAAAAGCACTAAGTTATAAATTCTAACATGATTAATGTATTATATGTTACATGAATTTTGTATTAATAGAATTAAAAAAATTTACTTTTTGTTGTTTAGTTTTTCTTAGGGAATACTGAATTTAAAATTTAGCATTTCCTATATTTATATTAGTGTAATTGAATGCAGTCTTTCACAGATTAAGAGACTTCCCAGTAAATATTCAGTATTTAGGGTTAGGACAAAAACATAGAAGATATGTTTTTATTTTTAACATTTTTACAAAAAGGAATTTGGTTAAACATCTCTCTGTAATTATGATTTTGGTACTTCTCTCTGATTTCTGTTATTAAATAAAATGACTTGTCAAAAAACAAAATTATAACAATTTAGTTTAAAGATCTTAATTGGCTTTAATTGACTTTATTTGCAATTCTAAAATTGGGCATAATTTTGTTCCATAATATAGGTAAGTGCTACAATAAGCCATGTAGAGGAGATTGTTTTGTAAAGAAAATGGCTGAGGAAAGCAAAAACAAACACAATAAAAGACAGATTGATTGTATCAAATTTCCCTCTTTAGGTGGGAACAGGAAATCAAGAAAATAGGGAAATAACTGATTGATTAATATCAGGTTTATTTTTTGTAAAGATTAAAACAGAAGAAACTTCATTATCATGCTAGCTGAAATTAGCCTGTTTGACAAATTAGATGTCATCTGTCTTTCTCTTGATTTCTTAAATCAGATCATTTAATTTCCTGTGAGTGACTCCGTATGTATGTATGTATACTTTAGGTGCATTCTATAGCATTTCTAGTCTGGTCTTTGGGGCCTAGTGCAGGAGCTGTTCAAAACAATGGCTCCTATAATTTTTATTTAACAAACCTAAGGAAACTCAACTGAAATAAAATATGTAAGGAAGATAGGTTAGATGAGGGTATAGAGTAACAGTGATTTAACAAAACTACCAAAAAAAAAGAAAAATCCACTTTTTTTTTTTTTAAAGATTCAAACCAAACTTTCGGTTGCACAGCCTGAATTCCTGATTCACTTCACAGAGCAGATATTTGCTATTAGTATAGACTTAAAATGTTGACACCAGGATTTATTTTTTCTTTTGGGAAAATCATCCAAGCAATGTTACTTTATATTGTTCATGTATTCAGTAAGCATGCCAGACCCCACATGAATTTGTTGTTGATAACGTATTACTAAAGTAATTGGTTATGTCTAATATAAGAGCAGTTGTGCTTATACTATGTATCCTCTATATAAATGTAGCAGCTTTTAAAATATGTGACATTCTTCAAGAGCAAACTTTCTGCCTAACAGTTTCAAAAAAATCCTCAAATAGATAGTGTTACCAAACCTAGAAATGTTTCAATGTGTTATAAAATAAGGGCATTTAGAAAATCAGGGCTATTATAAATTGAGGACTAGATTGCTCAAAAGGTAATGCTGCTTTCAAAATTATATCTTTTAAAACTATTATGCTCAATTTCCTTTTGCTCTTTGGTATCCAGAGGCAGAGGCATGTTTGGATGAAAACAGTTTTATTTAAAATACAAGAAAAGAAACTTTAAAGAATTAGTATAGGTGTTGTAATATAAATATCTGAGGCTCTTTTGGAATTGTGGTTAATATATCTTTGTTTGCTTCTTCTTGAGGTCTTCCATATTTAGGGCCATATGAAATCAATGGAACAAGATACACAAAAGAGAATCAAATTATATAAACCCCTTTCTCATTAATTCAGTGCTAACAATAGTTACCTATATTTTAATAATAAAATATTTTAATAATAGAGCTTTTATTGGTATTATAAATGTTTTTTGTCTTACAGCATCCATTGTGTTGTTAAATCTCTAATTGCTTTATTTTTCCCATCTCATTTCTTTAATAGAACATACATGAAATTTTGTGTAGATAATCTGAGAAATAATGATAAACTCTTTAGTCCTGAACCAAGGTAGAGAAAAATAATAGATTTTAGTTAGGCCAATAATATCATGATATTAATTTCAATTGTTTCATAAAACATATTTTGATGGAACCATAATAGGATCTTCTTTTTAAGCCATACTTTTCTTTCAATCCATCTATGAACATAATCTGCTAGAAGTTGAGAGCATATCTATATTGGAGAGCAAACAATTCAATTTATACCAAAGAGATCCCAGTTTTCCAAATTTTTGTGTGAATCCCGGCATTAATCCTTGGTTTAAACAGGTGACCTGCCCAACTATAAATAGAAGATCAGAAAAAAATGATTAAGAGGAAAAAAATTAAGAAAACATTATGATGTTGCTGATTTGGCTTATATTATAGTTGAGGTTAATATGATTGCATAATTACAGGAGGTAAGTATGAAATATGATCGTGTGTAGTATGTTAGAAAAACCTTTGTCAGGAGATTGAACCAAGAGTCTCAGGAGCCTTACTATACTTGGAAAAGCACCTTCATCTAGGGATTGGAGAAAAAAAAACAGAATAGAGAAGAAGGAATCAACATTTATTAAGTGATAAATGTTGATAGACACTATACAGAACATGTATTCTCCCATGTGATATGTATAATCTACTAAAGTAGGGAGTGTCATCTCCAACAGATAGATGACGAAAGGAAAAAAGAAAACTTCAAAGAGTAATATAAGTTACAAAAAGCCTTACGCTTGTAGCCAACAGAGAACGGATTGAAACTCAGCCATGTCTGTCTTCCAGGCCTGAGTTTGTAGTGGTTGCTGAACCTGACATTGGCAAAGCAGCTCATGCAGTGAGATCCATTATTATGTTTGTCACTTGATGGCTTCATGGTAAGTGCTGGAAAAAGGAACCCTTGATGATGCAGGCCCAAATTTAGAAAATTATTGTTTAATGAAGATTATGTTTTGACATACTGTTTAATGGAAGGTAAGCCTCAGCTGACTTTATTTCCTAAACTTTGTGTAAGACAAAACACACATGGACACACACACACACACACACACATACACACACACACAAATGAAAAAGTACTAAACATTAACTACATGTATTGCCTATGCCATTCCATTCCATTCCAATTCATGCCATGCCATAATATTCTCCTGCATTCTTTTAAAGTACTGTTATAGACAGTTAATTTCATAACACATGATAGGGCATGACTTCTAGTTTGAAAATTACTGATTAAAAACTATCATGTAAAGCTTCTTGGAAAATACAAACTTAAAGCCATAAAACTAGAGTAAGAAAATAAATGGAAGGTAGCTAGGCAAAAATAGGGGACAGGTGCTGGTGTGCAACTGTGCTCCAGGCAGAGAAAACAAAAGGTGTGGAGCTCCAAAATTGGAAAGGAGCTTGCTGAGTTCAGAAAACTAAGAGGAGGTTCAGTGCAACTAGAGTATACTGACAGAGTTGGAAAGGGATATGAGTAAATATATGTCTATAGCTCAAAGCCATTAGACCATATTAATATTTTTTTTCAAGGGTTATATTGGAAGAAAGAGTAGTAACATGGTAAGATTGGTTTCATGAAGAAGTGATCCTGAAGGCAAAGTGGAGAAAGATCTGAGAAGGGTTAAGAGTGGTTATCATAAGAACAATTTTGAGGCTGTTACATTCGGCTTGGTGGGAGATAGAGTCATTTAGCATAGGCTGGTACAGGAGGGTTGAAGGAAAGTAAATGGATTAAAAATATATTTAGGAAATAAGAACAAAAGGATTTAGTTGGTTAAGAACACAGAGTGAAGGAGAATGATTGGTTAAGGATAATAGTGATAATAATTGCTAAGTACAGTTACTGTTTGTCATACTCTTTCCAAAGCAACCTGTGTGTTAAATTGGGTTTTCAAATATTTTTTTTTTTCTGAATGTAACTCACATTAAGAAACATATTTTATACAATCTTATACATGCACATCTTTATAAAACAGCACTTCTCAGATTTCTGATTTAACAATTGAGTAAATGAAAAAGTACAAAACATTAACCACATGTATTGCCCATTCCATTCCACTCCATTCATCTCCACTTCTGAAGCAGTTATTCAGAAACAGTCTGAGGGTGTTAATTTTACTAAGAAACATGTTAGAAAGTGGAATAAAATATAACAAAAAATTCTGTTTTTGGAAGGAATATGGCGGATGATGAGTTTGATTATGAAAATAAACTTTAGCTGTCTCAGTGTGGATATGAACTCAAAGAATTATCTGGATTATAGATAAAATATTTGGAAGTGATCAATGCATAGATAAAAATGAAAGCTATGGACTGAATGATACCACCTGGACAGAGAAGACAGAATGAAAAGGAAATGAGTCTGTGATAGTTAATACTGAGTGTCAACTTGATTGGGTACAGGGATACAAAGTATTGTTCCTGGGTGTGTCTGTGAGGGTGTTGCCAAAGGAGATTAACATTTGAGTCAGTGGACTGGGAGAGGCAGACCCACTGGTAATCTAGGTGGAAACCATCTAATCAGCTATCAGCATGGCTAGAATAAAATAGGCAGAAGGTGGAAGGAGCTGACTTGCTGAGTCATCCAGGCTTCATCTGCCTCCCTCACTGGATGCTTCCTACCCTCAAATATCAGACTCCAAGTTCTTCAGCTTTTGAACTCTTGGACATATGCAAATGGTTTGCCAGGGGCTCTCAGCCCTTCAGCCACAGACTGAAGGCTGCACTGTCGGCTTCCCTACTTTTGAGGTTTTGAGACTAGGAATGGCTTCCTTGCAGGTGGCCTATCATGGGTCTTCCCCTTGTGATCATGTGAGTCAATTCTCCTTACTAAACTTCCCTTCATATAT
Source organism: Saguinus oedipus (assembly GCA_031835075.1). Taxonomy (NCBI): domain Eukaryota; kingdom Metazoa; phylum Chordata; class Mammalia; order Primates; family Cebidae; genus Saguinus; species Saguinus oedipus. The sequence goes on along the minus strand of CM063181.1, from coordinate 100,585,475 downwards.
ACATCTCTCCTATTAGTTCTGTCCCTTTAGAGAACCCTGACTAATACAGAGTCTTAGTTTGGAGCCTTGCGCAATTCCAATACTTAATAGTCAAATTGAGGAGGAAAAGCTGGAGTAGGAGTCTGAAAAGAGTGGCTTGAGACAAAAGATGAGTACACCAGGACTGGTCATGAAGCATTTCAAATACCACTGTAAAGTTAAATAAAGTCATAATAATAAAAATCTCTTTTGAACATATGCTTGTCAGTGCAATTGTCATAAGAGAAGAGAACTGTGGTGGAATGTGTATGGGTGGTAAATGTGTGACGTAAACAAACTGTATTCTGTTGTGAAGTGAAATTAACAAGCTAATATGTTTTTATGGAAACATTCCATTTTCAGATAGTTAAAACCTAGCCAAAATTAAAGGAAGACTCACTAAGTCTAAGTGTGGAAGTCTGTCAAACGGTGAAGGCCCATCCTGTCATCATAGTAAGGGAATGCATATAAGAGAAACCACAGCACAGTGAAGATAGCGGTGAAGTAAGGTGGGTCTTCTGACATGCATGATGTATGTTTTCCAGGAGTTGGGAGAAGAGAAAGTTAGAGGCATGAGGAGTGGAGGAGTGCAGGGAGGAGAAGCAGTCCTTGTAAGGTACGGACGGACATTTGGCCTCCTTGCTATGCTCTTGAGACTGTAGGCTTCCTCTTGGAAGCTTGGCAGCTACATCAGAATAAAATAGAAGTTGATGCTTTTCTCAGTTGCTTTAGACCTGGCCCCTAATGTTCAGGAACACAGCGGCATTGTCACCTGTGCGATGGGACAGATTTTCAGGTTAGAGCAGATTTAAGAGAGAAATGTAAATAAAGACATGAGGACTATTATGTATAGGAAACTCCTTATACAGATTTGCCTGTGGAGAGGAGAAACTAGATCAGTATTTTGGGGGTTTTCTTTAAAGTTGAAGAAGTATTATTTTTTTTTTCTTAAGGAATAGGGCTATCTCATTCTTTGTAATGGGAAGAAAGGTGGAAAATAGGGAACTAGTTCAGGTAGGCACACAGCTGTTGTGGTGCAAAGTTGAGAGGGTTGTCTTCTGAAGAATTTTGTATAAGAAAATAGGTAGTGAGATAATTTCTTGGGAGAGAGAGAAATGGCAGAAGATGAGAGAAAGAGGGAAACCTAACAGAATCCTTGGGCAGGGCTGAGGACCCAGTTTAGCTTATAATGGTTTTAATCGTCTCAGTTGTGTAAAATTTCCCATCAGCTTCACAGCTTGCACAGGGGAGGCAGAAGGCTGGATGAATCCTGGCTTAGGGTGTTGTCAGAGGTGTAACTAAAGGACAATAGGGGAAATTTGGTTCAGCATATTAGCAAAAGAATGAATAAACAAATGGACCATGAACTCTAATTGGTAGACTGGAATTACAGTGAATTCAAATGCAGAAATGTTTCTGAATTTCTTTATTTTCTCCTTATCTTGAGCTAGATTCTCATTTCTTCAGAGTGGAAAAACAATCTGATAGAGGCTAACTCAATCTTCTCTTTTCACATTCTCATTTGAGGCAAATATTGCATTAATTAGTTAAAAATGCCTTTCATAAATATTTCTCCTCAACTCAAGGGATCTCATATTTATTTTTATTTTTTTTCCAGAAGACCTTTTGGTAGAGGCATTCAACACCAGTTGAGTGGGAGACAAGAACACTTATATCTGCCTTTTGTCTTTATCCTTCTCACTCTATTTGGCTTTTTTCAGGAGTTGGAAATGTTTATGTAAGTGTCTTGTCTGAACAGGAATGACTACCATATTAGATCATCTTTTTTCTCCAGGAATAATGAGGTGAAGTGGAAATCTTGGCAATAATGAGATTGGTCTGGGGTTTGAGTTATCAACACCAACTTGAACTCATCTAAAACAAGCATGAATTATAGTGGAGATTGAGGCCATGATGCAAAGTCTTCAGTGAATGGAGGAAGTATTCCAGAGCAGTGGCAAAGAGATTTTAAATACCATTTCAGTAGAGACACTTTAATTGTAAAAGAATAAAATCAAAGGGAATGAATATAGTATACATACTTTTTAGAGGTAGGAGGCAAGGGAAATTTATAACTAGAAGTTGATAAAAGAGAATAATCTTGGAATTTCCTTGCTAAGACTTGCTGAAGAAGATACAATCTCTGACATAGCCTGGAATTTTTGTCATTGGTCCCCAAATGTTATAGAGGCATGGAGAAAACGTTTTTCTTCACTTTTCAATAGATAAGAGGTGGAAAAAGTATATGATGAGTAGTTTGGAGGAAGGTATGAAGGTGCCCTGTTCTCCTTTGTTTCTTTGCTCTTAATCTAATAGCTTTGCAAGATCTGAAGTCTCCAAGGTTGCTGCTAAAAGCCATGATTGTTCTTTGTTGGCATTTTAGAAAACAGGAGATGGAAACAAGCTATGAATAGCAATCACTATGTTTTTTTTTTTAATATTTTGACCCCGCCCCCAAAAAAGATACTGAAATATCCTTGGGCAAATGGACCTTGCTGAAGGTGGTTTTCAAGTATCTCACCCTGCTTACTAGGGTATAAAATGCAGGAAGGCAGTGGGATATTTCGAGGGGGTTGAAGATTGAGACACTGGAAATTCCTGGCTAAATGTCAACTGAGAGATACTTTGACATTTACTGTTTTATTGTAATTAACTAGTTAAACACTTGATTTAATTTGCAGTTCCTTCAGTTATGGAAGAGAATCTGGTGGATAATTTTTGAAATTTCCAAGATTTTATTTACTGGTAGATTTAATCTATTATAAAACACATTTACATGTAAGACTGATTAATTTCTTTTTCAAAAATAATTTCAAACGATTCTATGAATAAAGTTCCATATTATGCAAAGCAATCTTTAAAAAATATATATATAAACCAAATTGTCCTGATGTATTCAAAGTTATCATGTGGTGGGTGTCTCTTTATTTACAGTCATTAGAATTTGTGCTATTCTCAGAAATTATATCTTATTACATGGCTTATTTTTCTTTAATGCTAAAGGTGTTTCCTAATTATAGTATAATTAAATGTAATTTATCAAATAGAAATAAAGACAAACCCAGTAATCAGAGACTCTTCCTCCATTCATAGATATTCATTGAAGGTGTATCATGTAATTAGTTTACCAGTGTTTACTCTAGAACAAGTAGAATAAAATTGTCATCATTTTTTCTTTCATCATCTGACAGCATACTTAGAATTCATTTGCATAGCTTTACAATGGAAGTCATTACCCTCATCACAGATCAGCTGTTGTATAATCGGTGAAGTCTGTGAAGAAGGTAGAAACAAGAATATGGATTTATTGTTGAATGAAAGAGTTCAAAGTGCCTATTTTGTTGGAGGGATCAAGAAATGTTTTTCTTAATGGAATATTAATTTATTTTATATTGATAGGGAAAGAATAAAGGATTTTGAACAAAGCAGTTAAAAATCTATCATATGCTCTAAAATAGTGACAAACTTTAGCTTGTATCAGAATCTCCTGGAGGGCTTTTTAAGACAGAGATTAATGGGCTCCACTCTTAATTTTTGATTCAGTAGGTCTTGAGTGGGGTTCTTGACTTTGCATTTTTTTTTATTTTTTTGGGGGACAAGATTCAATTTCATGCTTTTTTTTTCTTATTTTTATACTTTAATTTCTGGGATACATGTGTAGAATGTGCAGGTTTGTTACATAGGTATATATGTGCCATATGTGCCATGGTGGTTTGCTGTAACCATCAACCCATCATCTACATTAGGTATTTCTCCTAATGCTATCCCTCTCCTAGCTCCCCACCTCCCAACAGGCTCTGGTGTGTGATGCTCCCCTCCCTGTGTCCATGTGTTCTCATTGTTCAACTCTCACTTATGAGTGAGAACATGTGGTATTTGGTTTTCTGTTCCTGGGTTAGTTTGCCGAGAATTATGGTTTCCAGCTTCATCCATGTTCCTGCAAAGGACATGAACTCATCCTTTTTTATGGCTGCATAGTATTCCATGGTGTATATGTGCGAGATTTGGGATCAAGAAATGTGTGATCTTGAGTTTAGGCAAATTCCCAAGAAGACAGATTCTGTTTACTCCTATGCATGAGAAAGTGAGGGAGAATACTGAGACATGACTTGCAAAGGAAATAGTCTCAAACTAGTGTTGGCCACTTGTTTCCTTGAACATCCTCACCCATCCAAAAGCAATAAAGGGATTAAAGTTGGAGAGGAGATAGATTACTTCATATGTGCTGGGCTTTCTGTTCTTCCTCTTCCCCAAGGTGCTAGAGGGCTGTGTGTGTGTGTGTGTGTGTGTGTGTGTGTGTGTGTGAGAGAGAGAGAGAGAGAGAGAGAGAGAGAGAGCGCCAGCGCAAGCATGCCTGTGTGTGTTGGGGCAGGGGTTTTTCTCATCTTTTATCTATTAAAAGGCACTTCATGAAGCCTCTTGGAGATCCAGATATGTGTATCTGTGGTTTGGAGAACACAGAAGCTGGGGCAGTATGGGCTTACCAAGCAACTAAATGGAAAGAAAGATGCATTTGGGAAGTAACTACACCTACAGTAATTATTGTTAAAGGTGTTTATAACCCAGTTTTGCTCTTTTGACAAAACTATTATGTTCATCTATATTATATACGTTTAATATAAGTGGATTAACTTCCCAATTAGCAACTATCTAACTGGTTTGAGTTCAAGGTAGGGAAACATCACCTCCCCACTTACCCATCTCCTCACTACAATTTTTTCTCCACTATTGATTTTCTGCAGTAATGTTTTCTTTTAATCCATTTATAGTGGTTAAAAGCATAGGCATTGGGATCAGACACACCTGAAACACACACACACACACACACACACACAGGGCGGAGGGCAGACAGATTTATTATGGGAAATTGACTCCTGTGATTACAGAAGCTAAGTCCCATATTCTGTTGTCTGCAAGCTGGAGACCAGGAGAGTTGATGGTGTAATTCAGTTTCAGTCAGGAGGCCTGAGAACCAGGGAAGCCTGTGGTAAAAATAGGGCAGGCCGAGGGCAGAAGAGAATGGGAGGAGATGATCAGTTCATGCAATATGGCAGAAAATAAGAAGCAAACTTCTCCTTAAGCTGTCTTTTGTTTTATTCAGGTCCTTAATAGATGATACCTACCAATATTGGGTAAGGCTTTTGGTTTTACTCAGGCCACCAATTCAACAAGTACCTTCTAGAGATACCCTCACGGACACACCCCGAAATAACATTTATCTGGGTATCACATGGTCCAGTCAAATTGACAGATAACATTAACCATCACAACCATTAATCTCAAAAGGCTCTGTCACTACTTGTCATTGGCAGCTGTCACCTAGTATGTGCTGGCCTCTGTGTTAAGTACTTTTGTCCCTAGTTAATCTTTCCTGTAATTCTAAAAGCATGGCATTATGATCCCTGGAACATACTAGGAAATTATGGTTCAGAGGATTCACATATCTTGCTTAAGTCTGCATAGATAGTAAGACTTAAAAAAAACCATCAAACTTGAAGCCCATGCTCTTTGCATTCTACCATCATTGCTCAGTTCAGTATATTTTTATCCCCTGAATAGAGATGATAAAATATGGGCATTTCTTCTGAAGAATTAACATATTGATTTCATACTGGTACTTAAAGCTATTTCTGGAATGAATTTTCCAAAGAAAAAGGGAGGGTATATGGAAAACCTAGAAATACATGCAAATTAGTTCCACTTCATATTATGGCCTAGAAATTACACTGGTATATGTGCTTAATATTTAAACATATGGAACACAGATCTGTATGTTAGAAATATAGAAACCCTAATATTTCATTTTAGGGAAAGTAAAGAAAATAATTTAGCTTGTATCCTGTTATTAATATGCTGTGTTATATTTTATTGGCAATTTATTTAACATCAAACAAATAGTTGACCCAATGCAGAGCCTTTTAAACTTTAAACTCCCAATCAGTTTTTGTTTTATTTTTTCCCTTAAGAACACTATGCCCAAAGTTTCCAAGTACTAAACTATGTCAGAATTTTATTTTGGGCACACTATTTTTTGAATCGTAAAATTTAAGTTATATTTTACTACTTCATTTAACATTGTTGTATTAGTTTTGAACATAAATTTCAGATGCAAAGAAACATTTAAAAAATGATATTTAAATATAAAACAGGCCATATATTTTTGCACTGGTTTTATGCTCAGGGAGAAATATTAGCATTTCTTGTCTGTGGTTATCAGATATTTTTCTTCCTCATAGGGTACATTAATTAATAGATTTTTATTCCGCTCTTCAAAATCACAACGAAATAAGCAATTGTTGGGCTTGAGGATTGGCTATTCTGTGTAATACTCCTCTGCCCCTCAGGAACCTATCAGTTGCCTATACTTGTGTAGATAGAAACTAAGGTTTTTTCTTAGTATATATAAATATCAGAATTATATATTATAAAATATAATAACCTGTATATATAAATTATATCATCAAATGTTATTTTTAATTTTTATTTTTCTATTACCTAAATTACACATGCATTTAAAACTAGTCTATAGAGAATGCTTGTGGAATAAATTTGAAGTAAGATCTAGATAATCTACCCCTGATGTGCATATTCCAGTATATTATGTTAGACTAATATCTATGACATCCATTCTTTTACATTTTGAACTTCATTGATATATTGCTACTGGAATCTTGAAAATAATTTTTATTTCTCACTTTTTGTTAAAATTTGCTGTGATTATTATTTTATTGCTTTGTATCAATCACAAAAGAATGCAAATGAAAAAAAGCCTGGTGTTCTTATTGATAATTGTATGGGTTCATACCCTGTCTAGTAGAATTCACTTCATTGATTCATATGTTTTTTATATTTTATTTTTCCTGCCTTTTTTTTTTTACTATTACTAAACAATCCAAACAAATGTATATAGTTTGCACTTAATTTTATAATTCTTTTTCCCATTTTTGCTGACCATAGCAGTATAATGGCAGATGAGAATGGGGCATTCTAGGAGTACTAAAATTCTGGATTAGGACCATCAGTATTATATCAAAAATCTTTGAAGAATAATACTTCCATGTGATTGTTTTTAAGGATTTGGGAGAGAGACAGAGGTACTCCTATAAGAGAAGGTAATTTCCACACAGTTTCTTAACACTGGTGTTTTATTTTAAATAGGAATCTTTACATATTTAGGATAATGTCTTTACATTTGGAAGTTATTTGCTTTTGATATTAATGTTTCAATTTTAATACCTTTTCCCTAGAAAAAATAGAAAAGGATTGCTGCATTTTATATTTGGTTTCCTTGGGGATTTAGAAATCTCTATACCACAAACTCAAATCCCCAAGTGTCACTGATCAAGTTCAGCAGTGTCTGAGTAAGAAAAGCTGTGAGGCAGCTGGGTAAAGCACATGGGTGAATGATTATTTCTGTTTTTTTTTTTTTTTTTCTTTTAAGACCAAAAGATGTAGAAGCAGGGCATTCTGCTTTTTCTCTTGTTTTCTGGGATAACTTAGGGACCCAGGCCTCTCAGAGTGAGCTCTCCAGCAGACAAGCGAGAGAAAACCAGTGACAGCAATGTCATACGTGAGCTATGTCTCTTTAGCTTCTGCTTATTGTCCCACTTGCACTAGGAGTACACACAGTACTATTTTTACAAAATTCAGAACTAGCAAAATTGGCTGCAATGGGCATTGGAAGTTTAGCTCACCCCTCATGATTCCTGTCTCCCAAATTGGAGTCAAGGTTAAAATAACCCAGTGGTGAACATCATATCATCTAAGCCTGTCTGTACAAGGTGGAAATGTTCTCATAAGCAGTTTTTCAGACAAGAAAAATACCAGCTTGTGTAAATTGCTGGCTCAGCCCTTTTGTGACATGATTACAAAATGATGACTCTGATTTTATTTCTTATGTCTTTTATACCAAGTGAGTGAGAGAATGAAAAATACAGAATCTGTCTCAGGGAGCAGGAGCCTTCCTCTGAGTTCTCTATTTCTAGGATAAGAATAGGGAAAAAAATAAAAAATAAAACCCCACACATACTCAATTTTAACTTTAGTGTCAAGGCTAACTCTTAGTTCCTGCCATCTTTTATCTTTTTTGTCCTTATTATCTTACCATTTTTCCTGAATCCCTTTTGCTTTGATCTCTTTTTCTTCTCTCTCTTTTTCAATTGTGTATGTTAAGGTGTACAACATGAAATCTTGCTATACATATACGTAGTGAAATTAACACTGTAGTGAAGCAAATTATCCTACTCATCACCTTTCATAGTTACCTACAGACACACAGACCAACAGAACAGAATAAAGAGCCAACCTAAGCAAGGTTATCTCATTTTCAACAAGGCCACCAAGAAGACACAATGGAAAAAGAATAGTTTCCTCACTAAATGGTGTTGGGAAAACTGGATATCCACATGCAAACGAATACAATGGGGCCCTTATCTTATACCATACGCAAAAATTAACTGAAAATGAATTAAAGACCTAAAAATAAGACCTGAAACTGTAAAACTCCTAGAAGAAAACATAAGAGAAAAACTTAATATCAGTCTCAGTGTCTGTCAGTCTGGGCTGCTATAACAAGATATCTAGATTTCTCATAGTCCTGGAGGCTGGGAAGTCCGGCTGATTTAGTGTCTACTGAGGGCCTGCCCCATTGATGTAATCTACTTGGGGAACCCTTGCATGGTGTAAAAGGGAAAAGGGCAAAAGGCAACGAACACTGTGTCCTCACATGAGGGAGGATATGGAAAAACTGGGTAGATTTCTGAAACCTCTTTTATAAGGGCACTAATCTCATTCATGATGGAGTACTGATGGCCTGCTTACCTGCCAAAGGTCCTCCCTCTTACACCATCACCTTGGGCTCTAAGTTCCAACTCGTGAATTTTGGAAGGACACATACATACAAACCGTAGCATTCTGCCCTTGTTCTCTCAAAAGTTATGTCCTTCTCACATACACAGTACACTCATTCTATCCCCATATCCCAAAGTTTTAACTTTTTTTTCTTAGCTCCAATTTAAAAGTCTAGAATCTACAGTCCCTTCTAAATATCATCTAAATCAGATATACGTAAATCCCAAAGATCATCCTGAGGAAATTGCTCTTCTACTGTAAATCTGTGAAATCAAATAAGTTATATACATTCAAAATGCAATGGTGGGACAGGCACAAGACAGACATTTCTATTTCAAAAGAAAAGCGTACAAAAGAAAAAAGAGGTAATAGGTCTTAAGTAAGTCTAAAACCCAAAATGGCCAACAATATTAAATCTTGAGGCTTGAGAAATAATCTTTGAGTCCATGTCCTGCTTTCCAGAGACACCGTAGTGGGGGTTGGGCCACCAAGGCTTCAGGCAGCCCCACCTCCATGGCTTTGCTGGGTGCAGCCCACATGGCAGTTCTCAGGGATTGGATTCTGTGCCTGCAGCTCTCCAAGGGTGGCATGCTGGTAGCTCTGTGGTTCTGAGGTTTCAGGGGTAGTCCTGCTCCATGGCTATGCTAGATACTGCTCTAGTGAGGGGCTCTCTGTGGTGACTTCACCTTGTGGCAGTTGGCTTTCTGATGCATCCTTAGAAATTTAGGTGCAAGTAGCCTTGCCTGAACAGCTTGTGTGTCTGCAGAGTTAGCATCACATGGGCAATGCCAAGATTTACTGCTTGTGACCTCTGGAAGGGTGGCCGAAGCTGCATCTGGGCCTCCTGCAGCTGCATGTAAGACAGCTGAGGAGTCTGTGCCAGAATTCAAAGAGCAGCGACTTGAGGCAGTGTAGGACAGCAAGTGCTGAGGTCTTCCTGGTGTCCAAGGCTCCTCTTTTGATATAGTTCTGCCTCTCAGATCTGGACCTTCTCAGCCAGTGATGGTGATGGAAGCCTCAATAATCTCCAAAATGATTTTTGGGTCATTCTCCTATTGTCTTGCTGAAAAGCATCTGGCTTCCTTCTGTCCATGCTAATCTCCTTATTAAACGTTCACTCGGCACACCCTTGGTGTTCTCTCCTGAACATGTCTTTTCATTCATTATGGACTGGCTAGGCTGACAATTTTCCAATCTCTAAGCTCTGCTTGTCTTTTGACTAGAAATTTTGTCGTGGATTCATTTCTCTCTTCTTGCATTTTGTTATAAGAAGCCAAGAGAAGCAACAGCACACCCTCACAATTTTGCTTAGAGATTTCTTCTGCCACATATCCTAGGTAGCTGCTCATAAGCTCTGCCTTCTACAGAGCTGGAACATGGACAACATCCAGCTACGTTCTCTGCTACTTTGTAATAAGGATGGCTTTTCCTCCAGGCTCCAATACCGTACTCCTCATTTTCACCTAAGATCTCATCAGAGTGGCCTTTACTGTTTATATTTCTGCCAACATTATAATCATGGATACTTAAGTAATCTCTAAGAAGACTAGGCCCTTTCTACAGCCTCAATCTCTTCTTCTGAGCCCTTGCCAGAATAACCCTTTACTATCCCACCCCATTACTCAGATCTAAAGCCACTTACACATTTTTAGGTATTCGTTATAGAAGCACCACTACTTCTTGGAAGTAATTTAGGTACTCAGTCCATTCCTGCTGCTATAATGAAATACCATAAAATTAATTTACAAATAACATAAATTTATTTCTCACTGTTCTAAAGGCTGGGAACTCTATGATCAAGGTTCTGGCAGAATTGGTCCCTAGTAAATGCCTCCATGCTGCGTCCTCACACAGAAGAGGACAGAATAGTAAATGGGATGAACTTGCTACCTCAAACTTTTTGTAAAGGACTATAGGACTATTAAGATTGTAGTATTATAAGGGACTATAATTCTATTTATGAGGGCAATGTGGTTTGGATCTGTGTCTGGTTACAAATCTCATGTCTAATTGTAATCCCCAATGTCGGAAGTGGGGCCTGGTGGGAGGTGATTGGATGATGGGAGTGAATCCTTCATGAGTGGTTTGGAACCATCCCTGTGGTGCTGTTCTTGTGATAGAGTTCTCACAAAATCTTGTTATTTAAGAGTGCATAGCATCTTCCCTCTCTCCCTCTTCCTCCTTCTTCAGCTCTGTCAAGATGCCTATTCAAGTTTTTCCTTCTGCCATGAGTAGGTGTTTCCTGAGGCCTCCCAAGCCATGCTTCCTGTACAGCCTGTGGAACTGTGAGCCAGTTAAACCTCTTTTCTTTATAAATTACCCAGTCTCAGGCATTTCTTTATAGCAATGTGAAAATGAATTAACATAGAAAATTAGCACCAAGAGTAGGGCATTGCTATAAAAATACCTGAAAATGTGGAAGCAGCTTTGGAACTGGGTAACCAACAGAGGTTGGAACAGTTTAGAGGGCCCAGAAGATAAGAATATAAGGGAAAATCTGTAACTTCCTAGAGACCTGTTAAATTGTTATGATTAAAATGCTGGTAGTTTAAGTTACAGTGTATATGTACATTTTGAAGGAATCATTTAAACCAAAGCAGTTGGCAATGATTTTTTGATATCACACCAAAAGCTCAGGCTTCAAAAGCAAAAATAAACAAGCAGGCCTGCATCAAACTGAAAAGCTTCTGCATAGTAAAGTAATAATCAACAAAATAAAAAGGTAGCCTACACATTGGGAGAAAATATTTGCAAACCATATATCTGGTAATCTGTTTAATATTTCAAATATGTAAGAAACATGACCAACCCCTCCCCCTAAATAATCTTATTGAAAAATGGACAAAGGACCTGAATAGACTTTTTTTTTTAAAAAGAAAACATAAAAATGGCCAACAGATTATGAAAAGGTTCTCAGCTTCACTAATTATCAGGGATATACAAATCAAAATCACAGTGATATATAACTTTATGCCTGTTAGGATGGCTGTTATCAAAAACACGAGGTAACAAATGTTGATGAGGGCATAGAGAAAAAGGAAACTTGTACATCATTGGTGGACATGTAAATTAGGATAGTCATTATGAAAAACAGTGTGAAGCTTCTTAAAAACATTAAAAATAGAACTACCATATGAACTCTTTGAAATACTGGCACTTCTAAATTTGTCTTTTTGAGTGATTGGAGAAATCCTTTGCCTAAATTTTTAACTGATCCACAGGAAAACTTTCTTAATTAAAAAATATCCTAGTCCTGGCACAGTAGCTCACACCTGTAATCCCAGCACTTTGGGAGATTGAGGTGGGCAGATCATGAGACCAAGAGATTGAGACCATCCTGGCCAACATGGTGAAACCCCATCTCTACTAAAAATACAAAAATTAGCTGGGTGTGGTGGCATGTACCCATAGCCCCAGCTACTTCTCAGTCCCAGGCAGCTGAGGCAGGAGAATCACTTGAACCTGGGAAGCGGAGGTTGCAGCTAGCCAAGATTGTGCCACTGCACTCCAGCTTGGCGATAAGGCAAGACTCTGTCTCAAGAAAAAAAAAAAGTCCTGTTTCTTTTCTTTTATGTAGTAGTAATTCTTTGCATAGATCCTATGCTGAATCCTTTTGGATTATTACTCATCTTGAAAAGACATGATATCGTCCCATGTCAAAATTTTACAGGAGGGATGTGTGTGTGTGTGTGTGTGTGTGTGTGTGTGTGTGTGTGTGTGTGTGTATGCATATGTGTATCTGATTCAGGTAAAATGGGAATCTCTCCATTCCTGGGTTACGAGAGTGAGTTATGCAATCTCTTTCTGCACTTTAGCTGACCAAGAAGGGCACTATGGGGTTGTCAATTGCTCTCCTTCTCATAGCCTATGCAATATCTTGTTCAGAACAGTTTCTTTTTTTCATTCATTCTTTTTTTTTTTTTTTTAGACAGTCTCACTTTCTTGCCCAGGCTGGAGTGCAGTGGCTCCATCTCGGCTCACTGCAACCTCCGCCTCCCAGGTTCAAGCCATTCCTCTGCCTCTTGCCTCAGCCTATTTTTTTTGTAATTTTTTGTAGAGAGGGGATCCCACTATCTTGGCCAGGCTGGTCTCAAATGCCTGACCTCAGGTGATCTGCCCACCTTGGCCTCCCAAAGTGCTGGGATTACAGGCATGAGCCATGATGCCTGGCTAGTTCAGAACATTTTCTGATCCAGGCCCTATCCACGTGTTATCTATTGGCTAATGTTGTTGTTATTGTTATTACATAGTTACATTTTTGCATTTTAAAAGGTAATGATTTTAACAATATATTGATTATAAATGTCACTGGGAACAGCATGAGATTAAAATCCTGAGGCTGTATTTTGTATTAGCCCTCTATTATCATTTTGTGTTGGTCTGTCACTTTAGGTCCTCAAATAATTAGTAATAGCATCTTCCCAAGTAAAAGTATCCAACTCTAATAGAAGTTTATACTTTTAGGTATCATAAAGACTAATGACTTTTTAAAAAGATATCTCTTAGTGTCCTGTGTGGGAATCTGAAACTTCTGTAGCTAAGAAACAGCAGAAAGTGAATGCTTTTATAAATTAAAATTATGTTCTCAAATCATATGTATAAATCTTAACCAGTCAATGAGATTAGAAGTGCTTGTGGTGAAAAATAAAAATTACTAGCCTCTTCTTTCCTAAACCTTGACCCAGTGCTCAGGGAAATCTTTTTGAATTATTGCTCTGCTTCTGATATTCTGAAGTAACTAATATGGTTACATCTCTATTTTTTGCTTTACCAATTAAAAAATTATCTTTGGATTGCTTACTATAAAATGTCACTTTTATTGAGTCTGTCATTTTTCAGGCATTATTCTGAGAGTATAAATGTAGAGATTGGAGAAAAGCTAGATTGGAGTGTGGTTGAGAGAGTGCAGGGAGATGAGTCTGAGACAATAAATCTAGTCAGTTTTAAGGAGTTTTGCTCTAAGGGGACTGGAAAAATGGGGTATAGTCAACCGATGTAGGATATGTGGTCAAGAAAGGTTTTTGTTTTCATTTGTTTTGTTAGAGTGTAAGAACTTGTGTTTATGTCCAAGAAAGGGAAGGATCCAAGCAAGAAAGAAAAATGATTCTGCAGAAGGGAGAAGGGGGAATTCAGAGTAATGTCCTTTTTGAAAAGTGGCTCAGTGAGCTCTAGTGTAGTAATGGAGGGGCTAGCTCAGGCAGTGCAGCAGTTACCCAAAGCATCAGGAGAAAAATAGGAGTGTTCGGGAATAGTTCGCTTACATCTCTTGTGCTCCTCCTACTGTTCAGATTGATTGATTGATTGCTTGAGAAGGAGTTTTGCTCTTTTTCCCCAGGCCAGAGTGCAATGGCATGATCTCGGCTCACTGCAGCCTCTACCTCCCAGGTTTAAGTGATTCTCCTGCCTCAGCCTCCTGGGTATTTTGGACTGTACAAGTGTATGCCACCACACCGGCTAGTTTTTTTTGTATTTTTAATAGAGATGGGGTTTCACCATGTTGGGCAGGCTGATCTTGAACTCTTGACCTTCGGCGATCAGCCTGCCTTGGCCTTCCAAAGTGCTGGGATTACAGGCATAAGCCACGACACTCGGCCCTTATTTTATTTTTATTGTAATTATTTTCTTCTGTTGGTTGCATTTTAAACTTTAAATAATACATTTATTATTCCATCTGCATTCCTCATAATTTTTTTGCCTCTACTTCCCACTTTACCTTCATGTTATGAAGCTGGTAATTTTGATATTGTATCCTAAAACCATTACTAAGTTTACCATGGGTTGGATATAGATTGAAATGAAAACTTCTGAACAATATACATAGTATACATTGTTATACCTAATATTGCCTCCTTGCTATAATATAAACAGGTAATTATTTTTAGAGAAAAACAATTATTCAGATAGTTTCCTTTATTACCACCCAATTTTGGTTCACTGCCTGAATCTGAAGTAGTCTTTCCTTTCCTTATTTTCTTATAGTGATATAGACTCAAAAAAATTTCCTATAGCATGTATATTATGTAAACATATCTGAAAATTTCTTGGTTTTAAATCTGTTTAATAGTTTTACAGTATTTGAAATTCTAATTTTGAAATATGTTTTCCTCTGAGAAACTTGAAGGCATTATTTTATTACCTTTGAGTATCTAGTGTTGCTGATGAAATATCTGAAAATAAGAGCTTAAACATATTAAGTGATTAACTTGTGCCAGAAACAATTAGCACCAAAGCTATATTTATATTTGTACCTACATCATATCTATATGTTTGTAATCATTGAATTCTTACAACAGCCCTATGCAGTAGTAGTGTTATACCCATTCTACAGAAAAGAACCTTGGGCACTGACAGGTTAAGTAACATACCCAAGATCACAAAGCTACTAAATGGCCATGTCAGGATTCAAATTATAATGTCTGGATTCAAAAACTGGACGCTTAATCACTGGTGGTCTACAGGCTCTGATATCAGTTCAGTCTTAATTTTTCCGTAATTAGCTTTTATTCTCTCCTAGAGCCATTTCGATTTGAAAATTCATGGCCTGCTGAGATCTGTGGAATTCTCTATTACCATCATCATCATCCATCATCATTTCCCTTCTGTTAGTTTTCTATTGCTTTGTAACAAATTACCAAATATCTAATGACTTGAAGAAATGCCTATTTATTACCTTACAGTTCTTTAAGTCAGAAGTTCAGGTGGGTTCCAGTGGGTTCTACAATTAGGGCCTCACACAATTTAGTTAGTAGGGCTATGCCATTCTGGGGGCTGTAGGGGAGATTCTGTTTCCTTTCTCTTTCAGGTTGTTGGCAGAACTCAGTTCCTTGTGATTGCAGAACTGAGGTCCCTGTTTCTTCGATGGCTATCATCCAGGTGCTACTCTCAGGTTCTGAAAGCTACCTGTGTTCCTTGGCACAAAGCCACATTCTATCTTAAAAGACAGAAATGACGGGTTGAATCCCCTTACTGCTTAAAATCTCTCACTTCCTTTTTAGTTATTAGCCCGAGAAGATTCTTTGCTTTTAAAAGCCTTGTACCATTAGGTTGAGCTCATCTAGACAATGTCCTTTTGAATTAACTTGAAATTAACTGATTACATCTACAAAATCCCTTTTGCCAAGTAATGTAATATAGTCCTGGGAGTGAAATCTCATCATATCTCATCATACTCACAGTCTTGGGGTCAAATCTGGAATTCTGCCTGATGCATTAACTTTCCTTTCATTTGTCTTTGTTCCCTTCTACTCTCACATATTGGATTTCTTAGCAGATTCTTCAGTTTTATTTGTTCTCTCATTCATATTTTTTCTTTCTGCATTTTTTATATTTTAGGAAATTTCTTTTACTATATTTTGTAGTTCAATTGTATTCTTTTTTGGAGATTTTTTTTTCTAGGAGCATTTTCCTGTTTATGTTTAAAGAAATATCCTTCTCTTATTATTTTACTCTTTTAAGATATATACTTAAAATCACTGATTATATAACTAAAGATTTTTAAAGGCTTTTTTTCTGTTCTTGGAGTCATCTTTTTTTCCAATGATCACTTTTACTATGTTTATTTTAAATTTTAACTTTGTTGCTTCTGATATTATATACAGTGATTCTTAGTTATCTGTACATATTTAAGACAGCTATTCTGAAAGTATGATTTCCTTTGACTCTCTTTTTAAGTAGATCTGTTTCCTTAAGTGATTGAGGCCTTGGAGATTGAGAACTTGGAGCAAGGTATGGGTTGGAATGGGAGCATAGTTAGCTAGTATGAAGGTATGATTTCCTTTCACTCTTTTTAAGTAGATCTGTTTCCCTGGCCGATTGAGAACTTAGTGACTGAGAACTTGGAGCAAGATATGGGACAGAATGGGGCACATTTACTGATAGATGTGAAGGAATAGATAGAGAGTTGTCCGGTAAACTGTGGGCCACACAAATAACAGAACACGAATATTTGGAGAGTGCTTACTTTAGAGTCTGCTTTGGCTCTCTTCAAACATATTATTTTATTATCTTAGAGCATGCTATCAAGTGTCATACCTGGGAAAATGTCTGCGTGTTTGTGCTTCGGTTCTGGAGAAGAAATTAAGTTACTAACTGGTAAATTTATTGCATGTGAACATTTTTAATGAATCTTCTTGTTTTCAGTCTTATTTTTCACTTTGACCCTTTGTTCCACCAGTTGACATTGAGCCCAACTCCTCTTTGCACAGTTTTCAAGTGAATATTTTCAAAGTACTCAGCAATATTTTATGACATATTGTGGCCTTTGTTTTTGTTGTATTCCTACTCTTTCATCTGAAATCTGCCCTCATATATCATCATCTTTCAAACATTTGCTGAAATTTATTCAATTCCCTGATATACCTCTCATTCTTTTCTCTGATATGAATTACTTACTTCATTTATTGAGACAGAGTCTCACTCTGTCACCCAGGCTGGAGTGCAGTGGTGCGATCTTGGCTCACTGCAACCTCCACTTCCCGGGTTTAAGAGATTCTTCTGCCTCAGCCTCCTGAATAGCTGGGATTACAGGCACCCACCTCCACTCCTGGCTAATGTTTTATATTTTTAGTAGAGACTGGGTTTTATCATATTGATCAGACTGGTTTAGAACTCCTGACGTCAGGTGATCCACATGCATTGGCCTCCAAAATTACTGGGATTATAGGCGTGAGCCATTCCACCTGGCCTGAATTTATTTCAACATCCATCAAGAGTTGTTGAGGCAGGCAGGGACAATAAAGGGCAAATATGTTTCCCTCTCACCATCATGTGTTCAAAGTGAGAGTATGCATTTTTGGTTGACACATAGATGTGTTGATTTAACAATCTTTTGAGTTTGCTCATATCAGCATGGTGATTAAGAACACAAACTTTGGCCTTAAAAAAGCCTCAATTTAGAATGAGCTATACAGCTTACTAGCTATACTCTCTTTAACTGAATACTTTACCAAGGTTACCTTGAGAGTACATCTGTTGAAACTACTAATTGAGTTAATATAGAACTGAAATTAAGCATAGAGTATATCTCATGCCAAGGACTTAAGGAACAGTAATTACTATTTTTCTTAGATAATAACAAAATATTGATAGAGAAATAATTATGTGATCAAAGTAACATGGAGTATTTGATTTATATTGTTAGTATGGTCATTGTTATTAATATCAAATGTTGATTGAAGCCTCTTAAGTCATGGACAATGAAATACAAAGCTATAATGATTTTAATATATTTTAAAATAAACATAATTAAAAATAGTTATTGCATGTAACATGTATGTATTATTTATTTTTTAACTTTTTTTTTTTTTGAAATTGAGCCTTGCTCTGTCCCCCAGGCTGGAGTGCATTGGGACAGTCTTAGCTCACTGCAACCTCTGCCTCCCAGGTTCAAGTGATTTTCCTGCCTCAGCGCCCCCACGTAGCTGGGATTACAGGCATGTGTCACCACGCCCGGCTAATGGTTGTATTTTTAGTAGAGATAGGGTTTCACCATGTTGGCCAGACTGGTCTCCAACTTCTGACCTCAACTGATGTACCTGCCTTTGATTTTTTTTTTTATTCTCCTGGGAATAAGACTTTTCTTTGAGGAAACATTCTCGATTTTTATAATTCCTATGTATAGTAAAATGTTTTATTAACAGAAATCATTATTTCAGTCAGGTATTCTGAGGTTCTTTGTTCCTTTCCTGTGGGTAAACAAATATATTTCTTATTTATATGGTCTTTTTAAAGGGACCATTTAGTGTAATATATCTGAAACATAAAGGTAGCTTGAAG
Source organism: Saguinus oedipus (assembly GCA_031835075.1). Classification (NCBI taxonomy): domain Eukaryota; kingdom Metazoa; phylum Chordata; class Mammalia; order Primates; family Cebidae; genus Saguinus; species Saguinus oedipus. Next base: position 100,566,833 of record CM063181.1, on the reverse strand, counting down.
TTTACATAATAATCTTTTAGCATATATCTATAATCTATAATATATTCTAAAGTATATTACTTTAAAATAAAGACTGGGTTTTATCATATTGATCAGACTGGTTTAGAACTCCTGACGTCAGGTGATCCACATGCATTGGCCTCCAAAATTACTGTACATATATTTGTGTGTACAAATTTAATGTACATATATTTGTGTGTATATATATTTGTGTGTGTATATATATGTGTGTGTGCCCCCACACAGAAAACCCAGGAAAAGAGCCTTGTTATTCACCATATATCTGCTTCCTTGTTCAGACAAAATTAATTCTAGTTAATGGGATGCTAGATGATTATTAGCTTTGAGAGTGGGACATCCTTGCTACTTTGAAGTCTTAAATCCTGTATCACAAAGTCCTTGCAGACAACTCTCAGACTACATATATCAAATTAAAAAAAATAGAAATACAAACTTGTATTGCTCTTTGTGTTAATATTTTTACATGATTTGTTAATATTTTTACATGATTTGTCTATGGCCATAAATAAAATATTATATTAATTTACAAATTGGAAATCTTATAGTTTTCTTACTTTATCACTTTGGTGTTTGTCACATTTGATATTTTCTTTAGAAATATCTGTTTTTGAACCAACTTTGGTTCTTTCTCTACTTTGTCTAAATCATTTCTATTGCTAGATCTTCTTAAGCTCAGTAGTTTTATTCTCATTCCATATCTTTTTTTTTGGAAACCCTTATCCACAATTATCATTCAGCTACCGCTAAAAAACACGAATACCTTCTATCTCTGTCTATCTTGCCCAAATCTATTTTCTATACAAGATTTTAAAATATGAACCCTCACTACATAAGAGCACGTGCACTTTGAGCCCTCAGTACAGTTACCTTGATTGACACAAGTACAGAGCAAAACCCACAGGTGAGAGTCTTCCTGGAGGCATGTGGGCAAGGATTCCTCCACTTCTGGCCCCAAAACCAACCAGATATGAGGAGCTGGACTTCCGCTTTGCTCATTTATTTTACTGTACAAGTTTGCCTCAATATCCTGGGAGTATTAAGATTTATCATGTCACAAACCAAGCTTATTTATAAAAAAATTTTTAAAGTAAATTATTTATTGTTGGCTTTGCCAGTGCCTGAAATGCCCACCTTCCCTTCCTGTCTGTATAACCTGTCCTTCAAGTCTCACCTCAAATATGACTTCCTCAATGAAGTTTTCTGGAGAGAATTAGGGTCTCCATGGTTCCACATTCCCTTCATCTCTAGAAAACACCTCTATAAAACATCTGTCATGTTAGAAGTCAACCATATTTTACATGTTTATTTATCCAACCAGATTGAGGTTATTCAAGGCAAGGGCTGAGATATTTATTTCTGCTATTTCTGGCACCTAGCTCAGTGCCTGGCTTAATAGATACTTAATACAAGTTTGATGAATGGACGGGTGGATGGATGTGTGGAAAGATGAGTGACAATAGGTATCCTTTTAAAAAATAACTGCTTTGAACATACCATTGGTCTTGTTCTTATCTTAATGCCAACAGTTTAAAGAGATTTCAATGACATGACTTTTCTGATCCTGGAAATAAATCTCTATATTTTATAACTTTAACACAAAGAGCTAAAAAAGGCTTAAGTTGTACATTACATTATTTTACATTTTTCTAAGATTTGAGGAGTACAGAGAGAGCTTAATGGAAATTCAAAGTGGGTTTGAAGGACATCTCAATAGTTACTTGTAAATGTGAATGTTCTGTGTGTCTTCTTCTAGCTCACTAAGGAAAAAAAAAATAAAGACATCAACACTGGGGAAAAATAGATCCTGCATTTTAAATCACAACAAACAAAACTAATAAACAGAAAACTACAGAGCCCTGTCAGCTGAAAGGAAGATACAGCATTCATTTTATAAACAATTCAGTACTGTGTCAACAGCCTGACAGAAAAAGAAAGTGAACAATATTTTTCAAGAAGTATCTGTTTTGTTGAATAAATCTTGAGCAATACGTTGTGTGAGCTGTGTTGATTGGGAGTAAGAGCCATGAAAATAAAAGACAATATTTCCAATATTAAAATAAATAACTTTTTTTGTTGAGATACGTTTCCTTTGAAACTTGAAAATTACTACAAAATAATTAATATTACTTTGAGCAATAGAACATTTGAATAGATGTTACAAAAATTCTCTTTCTAATGATGAAAAAAAGATGCTAGATATAGTAAGATGCATGTAATTTTCTTTATATTAGCAGCACGGTTGTGGTTCTAAGTAAAGGAAGTAATGAGTCTAAAAACAGATTAGTATTATTCACAGGTAGAGAGGCCAAGTGACGTGATTACCCACTCAATTTATTTAAAATGCTTTTAAATGTATTACAAAGGTGATCAGATTAAAATTTTAATATAATCAGATCCTTGTCATAGTTTGGATTCTCCCAAAAGCAAATCCTTAGATTCATGTTAGGAACAGATTATTTGGTGGTTGATCCCAGAATGCTGGAGTGAAGGAGTAGGGAGAATGAGAGAGGATGGATGAAAAGCTAACTAAAATGGATTATTGAGCAAAATGGGTTATTGAGCTGGTTGTTATTCTAGGCATCTGGGCTCCGTCCTGCTGTAGATCCTTTGGGAAACCATGTAGAAGGAATTCCAGAATGGTCCCACTAAAGAATATGAGTCTGGGGAATGTATCCATCCACTGAGACCCATCTCTGACTGATTGAAGTTGCTTCTGATATTTTTCTGCTATACTTTCAGACTGTGTCTTGAGTAAGATGCCCTAGAATCTAGAGCAGGGAAGTCTACAGTATGTGAAGAACTGTCTGCAACAGCTATAGGTTAAGGTAGAGCTGCTCTAGAGAACCCCTTGGATACCCCCTAGAGGTGGAGTACCAATAATGTCTGTTATACATGTACATGTGCATTTAATTTATAATTTTTCCAGCTAATACTTTAAATTTGAAAATGTATACTTTTGTAATTTAAATTGCTCTAAGGGATAGGGGATGAACTGAATAAAATAACCCAGTATTAAAGAATTTGTAAAATTTAAAACAAATCTGAAAAAGTCATTGATAGAGCAGGAGCACCGTCATCTTGGACAAACACCACTACTTTAAGTTCCAGCTCCCTTTCTAGCCTCATGCATTTCAAGGAAGTTATTTCTAACTGCAGACAGTCAGAAAGAGCAGTCAGTAAAACACGGATAAGACAGGTTGGGCACAGGAGGAGTTGCGGGGGGGGGGGCGCTGTGGAGGAGTTGAGGGGGGACATCTCTTGGGTAACTGCCACATATAATGGGCCCCAGTAAAACAGTGGGTCTTAATAAGCACATTCCTTTCCCTTCAGGTGCACTGAGATAGGGAAGCTAAAAGCAGACTCAGGGAATATGCCTGCAGCTGCAAAAGGATGTATGGGAACAGACACGCAACTCTCCCTCCCAGATAAGCACAACAAAGAGACACAGAAGCAGTCCAAGCCTCTGATGAACTCTCCCACCCTGAATCCTAAAAAACTCTTAGTCTGGAAGAGAGTGTGGCTCTGACATAACTTGGTCAGCTGCCACTCTTGGGTTTATTTAAAATAAACCTGTCCCTGTTGACTGAAAAGTCATCCTTTGTGTTTCTCTCCTCTTTCTTTAATTCATACAGTCATAATGCACTAGTAATTAAAGTAAAACATATAGTAAGGACATTCTGTCATCTACTATTGTTGCTGTTACTGTTATTGTTAACAGCTGGAGATATTAGTCTTTAATATAATTGTGACAATATCATTCCAATAAAGATCTCCTCTTGTCATTTTTAAAGACCATTTATTTTGAACTAATAAAATTTAAAAAAGCTTATGACCTTTAAAGGAGTATCTTTGCTACTCCATTCTTTTGTTATGGATAGAGTAGAGCTTTTTTGGGGAAATTGGAAGTAACTAACTTTTCTTTTCAATATTAACCAATGATTTAAATTTTCCTCAAATGTTATGTCAGCCAACCTTTAACTCTTAATAATTATGAAATTTTCCAAGAAATATCTATTTAATTTTGAATAAATCTCAAGCAAGACATATGTGAGCAGAGGGTGCTTACCATGTTTCAAGCACGGTTCTAAGGAAACTATATTAACATATTTAACCTTAATTAAAACTCTGTGAAGTAAGGAGAATTATTTTCTTTATTATATAGATAATGAATCTGAGGTGTAGTGAGGATAATAGCTTCCCAAAGTTATAGAGAGTTGGTATCTGAACTGGGCATCAGATCCAGCAGTCTGAATCTAGCTTCTGTGTTTGCAACAATGCTGCAATGGCACTGCAAGTGGCAATGTTAGGATTTAAATCAGAGTGTCACTTAAACTTGGATAGGTCTGATTCTAAATCCTGTGTTTTAATGGTTATTCAGCAGTGTTGCTACAAAGTCATTATTTCACTCCTCCACCATTTGTCCAACAGTATGTTTTTTTCAATTGCACATTGAGTCATGTTTCTTCTCTCCATCTGACTACTTCAAAGTCTTCAGCTATTCCTTATTACTTAAAGCAGAGCTCAGGAGTCTGAGACCATCCAGGGCAATGTGGTGAAACCCCATCTCTACAAAAAACACAAAAATTAGCTGGGCTTGGTGGCACACGCCTGTGGTCTCAGCTACTTGGGAGGCTGAGGGAGGAGAATTCCTTGAGCCTAGGAAGCAGAGGTTAAAATGAGCCAAGGCCATGTCAAATGCACTCCACTCTGGGAAACAGATTGAGACCCTGTCTTAAAAAAAAAAAATATATATATATATATATATATACACACACACACACACACACACACACACACACATATGATTTGTTTGAGAAACAATAAGAAAGACTGAGTGGCTGGGAAGTAAAGGAGTGGGCCATGGGGAGCAGAGTGTTTTCAGTTGAAGTTTCAAAATGACAGTGACAACATGAATAACAGTGATAACATGATATGATAAAGGATTACCTACAGTAAGGATCACCTACCTGAAGTAGAGTGACACAGCTAACACTGAATCTAGGACATGATAAACATGTGAGGAGCAGCTCTGGCAATGAAACAGAGAGAAACGGGAAGTGTGGGATTTGTTTATGAGATAAAACTTATCTCGTGTGGATTTCAGGGTGGCTCTACCAGTGGTGGCTTCTGGGCTGCTTGAGTGCCATGACTTTTGGCATGGTGCTTTTTTTAAAAATATATACAATGTATATCTTACACTAATATATGGTAACTAAAATATTATCTAAGCAGTTACACCTAAGGGAAGATGTGATAATTTTACTCACATTGGTAGTGATAGTGAAATTACCATTCTGAAAAAGATACATTTTTTTCATGACTCTGATGTATTAAGTAAAAGTTACTAGTAGTTAATGATATTTCATGTCCTTGTTTTTCTCATAATAACTGAAACACAAAAGTCTATTTGTATTTAGAAATCATCAAATAAATTCTATTCACATTACAACATAGTTCTCACTGTTAGGGTGGTTTCAGTTGGGCAGGATGAACTATTCTATATTCAGATAGAATTCCCCCACCAGAAGCCAAGCAGTTGCTGAAGCTATGATAGTACAGCCTCCAGAACTGTGAGCCAAGTAAACCTATTTTCTTTATAAATTGCCCAGCCTCGTGTATTCCTTTATAGCAACACAGAAAGGTCTAACACAGGAATGCTCATATATTAGTTCATTAATTCATTTGTTAGTTTGTTCATTTGTTTGCATCTGTACTATCTAAAAAAAAAAAAAAAAAAAAGAAGAGTTAATTAGGAATAAGGACCTGAATTCTATTTGGCTTCTGCTAAGAATTCTTATAAAACTTGCACAAGTTATTATCATAGCTAAAGTTGTAGATAATCTATTTATATATATATATATATATATATATATATATATATATATATATATATGTATGTGTATATATATGTACATATATATGTCTGTGTGTATATATACATATATATATGTAACTTCTTATCCTGAACCCTACCTCCTACCACTTCTTCCTCTAGGGTGCATATATATATGAAGAAGAGGTAGGAGGTAAAGTTCAGGCTACAAGATTACAAAGAACTAAATCAAAACTGAAATATAAAGATCTTGAGATAAAGAATTCTGAGTTATATTTTTGGTATTGTCAATGATTCATTGCCTGAGACCCAGTTTATCTGAACACTCTGAAGAAGCTGTCGAAATACATGAGCTCTAAAATAAAGTGATTCTAGAAAATTTTATTTATTTAAACAACTCTATTTAATGATAGTCAATATATAATAACATGTTTACTGAATACAGTCATACCTCAGTATCCATGGGGGATTTGTTCCAAGACATCCATGGATACCAATTTTGCAGATGCTCAAGTCTCTTATATAAAATGATGTTACATAGTATTTATTTATAACCAAGCACATCATTCTGCATAATTTAAATCATTTCTAGATGACTTAAAATATCTAGTATAATGTAAATATTATGAAGTTATACTATGTTGTTTCTCTATTTGTATTATTTTCATTGTTGTATTGTTATTTTTTCTTTTTCAAGTATTTTTGATCAGCACTTGGTAGAATTTGCAGATACATAATTCATTGATAGGAAGGGCTGACTGTATATCTTATGGGGTAGGCAATGTGTTCATATATTGTCTCATGTGCTTCATCAACAACTCATTTGGAATTTTGACTATCTCTGCTTTAATGAAAAGAAAATAAATTTTAGGGAGGTATAACAAGATATCTTAAGTCATAAGTGATAGAGCTGGGGTGTGTGTGTGTGTGTGTGTGTGCATGCACATGTGTGTTTGTGGTCATATATGTGTATTTATTGATTTTCCTTGTTTTTAATTATATATATATATTTTCTTTTTCTTTTTCTTTTTTTTTAACTTTGGTAAGTTCTGGGGTACCTGTGCAGAACTTGCAGGATTGTTGCATAGGTACACACATGCCATGGTGGTTTGCTGATTCCATCCCCCTGTCACCTACATCAGGCATTTCTCCCAATGTTATCACTCCCCAACCTTCCCACCCTCATTTATCCCTCCCCTTATCCCCCCACCACTCAACAGGCCCCAGTGTGTGATGTTCCCCTCCTTGTGTCCATGTGTTCTCATTGTTCAACACCCACTTATGAGTGAGAACATGTGGTGGTTGGTTTTCTGTTCTTGTGTCAGTTTGCTGAGAATGATTTCCAGCTTCATCCATGTCCCTGCAAAGGACATGAACTCATCCTTTTTTATGGGTGCACAGTATTCCATGGTGTATATGTGCCACATTTTCTTTATCCAGTCTGTCACTGATGGGCATTTGGGTTGGTTCCAAGTCTTTGTTATTGTAAACAGTGCTGCAATGAACATACATGTGCATGTGTCTTTATATTTGAATAATTTATAGTCCTTTGGATATATACCTAGTAATGGGATTGCTGGGTCAAATGGTATTTCTATTTCTAGATCCTTGAGGAATTGCCACACTGTCTTCCACAATGGTTGAACTAATTTACACTCCCACCAACAGTGTAAATGTGTTCCTATTTCTCCAAATCCTCTCCAGCATCTGTTGTCTCCCAATTTTTTTTTTTTTAAAGAAAGAAAGAGAAAGACAAAGGGGAAGAGAGAACAGGAGTCTTGCTCTATTGCCCAGGCTAGAATGCAATCTAAAAATAGGTATTAAAAACCTCTTTTATGCCGATAATTGTGCTTAGCAGTGGAGACAGAGAAAGATTAAGGGAAGAAAATAACAAACAAGCAGCCAACCAATATTTCATTTAAGTCTGTGAAATGCTATGCAAATGCTGAAGAGTGATTTACTCCCAATTATGTGATCACTTTCAAAATAGGTGTAATATGATACTGAGAAAAATGTGTAATCTGTGGACCTGGGGTGAAGAATTCTATAAATATTCACTGAGTTTACTTGTTCCAGGTCTGAGTTAAAATCATAGATGACCCTGTTAATTTTCTATCTCGTTGATCCATTGAATATTAACAATGTTGTGTCAAAGTCTCCTGCTATTATTGTGCGGGAGTCCAAGTCTCTTTATAAGTCATTAAGAACTTGTCTTATGTATCTGGGTGTTCCTATATTGGGTACATATATATTTATGATCATTGACTCCTGTATTGCATTGATCCTTTTACTATTATGTAATGTCCTTCTTTGTTTCTTTTAGTCTTTGTTACTACTAAAGTCTATTTTGTCAGAGACGAAAGTTATAACTCCTGTTGTTTTTTTTCTCTTCATTTTATTGGTAAGTCTTCCCCCAACCCTTTGTTTTGAGTCTTCCTGTGTCCTTGCTTATGAGATGGATCTGGATACAGCGTACCAATGGGTTTTGACTTTTTATTCAATTTGCCTGTCTGTGTCTTTGATTGGAGCATTTAATCCATTTAAATTTAGGATTAATATTGATATTTGTGAGTTTAATATTGTCGTTTAATGTTAGCTGGCTATTTTGCCCATTAGTTGATATAGATTCTTCATTATGGAGATAACTCTTTACCTTTTGGTAAGCTTTTGGGATGACCGATACTGGTTGTTCCTTTCTGTGTATAGTGCTTCTTTCAGAAGCTCTTGTAAAGCAGGCCTGATGGTGATGAAATCTCTGAGTGCTTGCTCGTTCATGAAAAATTTTATTTTTCCTTCATTTATGAAGCTTAGTTTGTCTGGATATGAGATTCTGGGTTGAAAATTCTTTCCTTGGAGGATATTGAATATTGACCCCTGACTCTCTTCTAGTTTGTAGAGTTTCTGCTGAGGGATCTGCTGTGAGTCTGATAGGCTTACCTTTATGGGTAACCTGAAATTTCTCTCTAGCTGCCCTTAGAATTTTCTCCTTTATTTCAACCCTGGTGAATCTAATGATATGTGTCTTGGGGTTCCTCTACTTGAGGAATATCTTTGTGGTGGCCTCTGTATTACCTGGAGTTGAGTATTGTCCTGTGTTACTAGGTTAGGAAAGTTTTCCTGAATAATATCCTGAAGAATATTTTCCAGCTTGGATTCATTCTCTTCATGACATTCAGGTACACCTATCAAATGTAAATTAGGTCTTTTCACATAGTCCCATATTTCTTGGAGACTTTGCTCATTCCTTTTTACTGTTTCTTCTCTAATCTTATCTTCTTATTTCATTTCATTAAGTTTGTCTTCAACCTCTGATACCCTTTCTTCTGCTTGATCAGTTCAACTGTTAAAACCTGTGCATACTTTGCGGAGTTCTAGTATTGTATTCTTCAGTTTCATTAATTCACTTAAATTACTTTCTAAATTGTCTATTCTCGTTAGGATTTTGTCAAACCTTTTTTCATGGTTCTTAGTTTCTTTACATTGGGCTAGAACATGTTCTTTTAACTCATGGAAGTTTCTTATTATCTACCTTCTGAAGACCAATTCTGTCAATGGAACAGTCATTTTCCATCAGGCCTTGTTCCCTTGTTGATGAGGAACTATGATCCCCTGTAGAGGGAGAGACGTTCTGATTTTGGGTATTCTCAGCCTTTTTACGCTTGTTTCTTCCCATCATTGTAAATTTATCCACCTATCATCTTTGTAATTACTGACTTTCAAATTAGGTTTCTGAGTGGATGTCCAACTTGTTGATTTCCAGCGCCAGAATCTGAGAACCCACTGTGCTGGCTAAAACAGCTGCGTTAAGATTCGTGGTGCTTTTCTGCTTGGGAATTTCTAGTCTGGCTTCCCTCTTGAGTCCCTTTTACAATCCGCTGAATAGGCGACTCTGCCTTCCTGGAGCTTTAAACGTCAACCAAAAGGGGACCCAGTCCTGTTTACTTTGCAATAAGAACTGCTGTGCTGAGGCGCCAGCAAAACTGCCATGCCAGCCACAAGAGTTGTGCTGGTGACCCGTGGGGCTCCTCTGCTGGGAATCTCCTGGTCTGTGAGCAACAAAAATTCATCTGAAATTGTGGTGTCCTCTCATTCTCTGTGCTTTCACTGGGAGCTACAATCCTGAGCTGCTAGTAACCAGCCATCTTGGATCTCTCTCCCTCCTAATTTTTTTAATGATGGCCATTCTAACTGACATGAGATGGTATCTCAATATGGTTTTGATTTGCATTTCTCTAATGACCAGTGATGATGAGCATTTTTTCATGTTTGTTGGTTGCATAAATGTCTTCTCTTGAAAAGTATCTGTTCATATCCTTCACGCACTTTTTGAAGAGGTTGGTTGTTTTTTCTTGTAAATCTGCTTTAGTTCTTTATAGATTCTGGCTATTAGCCCTTTGTCAGATGGGTAGCTTGTGAAATTTTTTTCCCATTTTGTTGGTTGCTGGTTCACTCTAATAATTGTTTCTTTTGCTGTGCAGAAGCTCTTAAGTTTAATTAGATCCCATTTGTCTATTTTGGCTTTTGTTGCCATTGCTTGATGTTTTAGTCATGAAGTCCTTGCCTATGCCTATGTCCTGAATAATTTTCTTATCCCTAGAAAAATTATATTGGCTGACATATACATTCTTGATCTTTTTTGAATTAAATGTTCTGAATAGTTAGAAATAGTATTGTTCTTTGACTTGTTGGGCATATGTCTGAGACTCTTGGTAGACAGCCTATATTTAGGTTGTTATTTGGGAGAAAACCAGCTTGCCTGGTCCAGGATGGTGGTGAATGGGACAGTTCAGAAATGAAGAAAAAAAAAGCAATATAATCTGACCATCTAACCAAACACTAAGGTGTTAGAAAAATAATTATATAAGTTTTTTTAAAATTAACTCTACTGTTGCCCAGCCAAATAAAATTTATTCTGAGCCTCTAAATTTTATTCTTTACAGAAAACAATGACTGATCATCTCCTGTTTGTTGGTTGTTTTTAATACACTAATTAAAATTTGGAGGCATAATTAAGTCTTTTGAATAATCAAGAGTTAAACATTAATAAAAACAATAGGAAAAGTCACAGATGCTTATTTACAATCTCCCTCCCTATTTGTTATTGGTGTCATGGATGTAATGTTCATGTTTTAATTATTAGCTTGTTCTTCGTTTCTCTGAATATCACTAAGATATGTATCTCTAGGTGGTATAAGAAAACATGACAATCTCTTTCCTACTACTCACTCTTTTGGGAAAAAGAATAATTTTTGAATTTATTTTGTAGTAACATCTGTCACAGCTTCCAATTCAGCTCTTCTTTAAAACTCTTGTTATCCAAAGAGTTATGTTACATTTAAATGCTTTTTCGAAGCAAAACTGGAAAGTCACACCTGTCTTTATATGTTATTTCTTACCATTAGTGTCTTTTATTTTCACATTTTTCTTCATTTTAAGGATTTGCCTTAGTAGATCTTTTTAAGGCATTTTTCAGGAAGCTGCTGGAGTGCTTTTCCTACTTTTTATTTAATGGCTTCCTGCTGTCAATTTTTGGTACTAGAAATAACTCCATTGTTACTATGATATATTTTTCACAAATTTATGCCCATATCTTGAGTGATGTGACAATTATAAATCTGGGAACCTTGGCTTAGTGACTGAGCAATTTTTGCTCAAATATTTTTCTCTTAATTTGTTCTTAATTCTTTGAAAATAAAACATACACATAAAAAAGGTGTCATGAAAACCTTATGTCATTAATTGTTTTTGGATTAAATGTATTGTGTATGGTTCTGGAGGAGAAAACAAAAGCCCAATGGGTAAATATTATATGTAGCAAGAGTAGATTTATTATGGAAATAACTCTATACAGTTACGGCTGACAGAATTTTAAATGATAATCAATTTTATGACCTTAAGGATATTTAAGAATAGATTTAATAATCTCTTGATTGAGATGTGATAGAGGAGATTTATATACATATAATCTAAGCAGAGTTGAATTAAGTAATTTAGGTTATTTTTCTGGCTATATGTAAACATATTTGTAGTCACATCCCTATGTATAAGGCACATGTACCATTGGGTGCAGTGGCTCACATCTGTAATCTCAGCAGTTTGGGAGGCTGAGGCAGGCAGATCACCTACGTTTGGGAGTTTGAGACCAGCCTGACCAATATGGTGAAAGCCCATCTCTACTAAAAATACAAAAAAATTAGCCGGCTATGGTGGCATCTACCTGTAATCCCAGCTACTTGGGAGGCTCAGGTAAGAGAATCACTTGAACATGGAAGGCAGAGGTTGCAGTGAGCTGAGATCACAATGTTGTGCTCCAGCCTGGGCAACAAGACTGAAACTCCATCTCAAAAAATATACATATGTACATACATAGTGCAGTGGTGTGATCTTGGTTCACTGCAGCCTCCTCCTCCCGGATTCAAGCCATTCTCCTGCCTCAGCCTCCTAGTTCCTGGAATTACAGGTGTGCACCACCACATCAGCTAATTTTTTTTTTTTTAGTTTTTATTTTTAGTAGAGATGGTGTTTCAGCATGTTGGCCAGGCTAATCTAGAACTCCTGACCTCATGTGATCTGCCCACTTGGCCTCCCAAAATGCTGCAATTACAGGTGTGAACCACTGTGCATGGCCAAGACAAGTTTCAAATAATACTGAACTGATATTCTATTGAAATGTTTAATCTCTGTTACTCCAGTGAGTCTGAAATTTCATAACTAGCTGGAGACGGGTTTCAATACTAACACTCCTGCTTTCCTCATCCAGGCCCTCATTGTTTGTAACGTTGACCTAACCAACCATTTTTTTGCCAATTGATTGAAAGGAAGTATGGAAAATAAAGATGAGTTTAAAAAGCTAGAAAGTTTGTATTATTGTTAACCTCACTCTAAAAAAAACTCTCAAATTCTTATTCATCAAAAACTGAAATTCTAGGCCAATCAATCTAGTGGTGTTTAGAGGAAGAGATTGAGAGAGAGAAACCATAGGGAGGTGAGAGCCAAGTAGGCACTGCATTTTAAATTCTATTCATAGTGATGTATGCGTATTATGAATTATATTGATTCTGACTTCTGCCTAATTTTTTACTTTATGCATCCACGATCTTTGACTTTTCCATTTCCCATATAAGGTTAAGCCAACTTACTTCAGCTCCCATTTACCTCAAATGGTGCAGAGACAAACAGGCTTATACATATGCTGTAATGGATTTGATTAATTTCTCTGACTCATATACTCAGAGGGGAGATTACTGAGTTATTGGGTATGTGTCTACAAAATTAGTTTCCCCAAATACTGCTTAATACTTTTGGAAGTGACTTACCAGTTTAGTCTTTTATTAATGGAGAATGAAGGATTCTGCTTTCCTGAGAATTCTTGGAATTACCTATTATATGTTTGCCCAACATATGGATTAAAAATGGAATCTTATTAAAAGGGATTTGATTACCTTTGAAGCCAAGCGTATTTAAAAATAAATATTTCAAGTCATTTGGACTTCTCTTTTTGATTTGGTTTGGCTGTGTCCACACCCAAATCTTATCTTGAATTGTAACTTCCACAATTCTCACCTGTTTTGGGAGGAACTTGGTGGGAGGTGATTGAATGATGGAGTTGGGTCTTTTCTATGTTGTTCTCATGATAGTGAATGAGTCTTATGAGATCTGATGGTTTTAAAAAAGGAGTTTCCCTGCACAAGCTCTCTCTTTGCCTGCAACCATCCATGTAAGACATGACTTGTTCCTCCTTGCTTTCCTCCATGGTTCTGAGACCTCCTCAGCCATGTTAAACTGTAAGTCCATTTAATCTCTCTTTTCATTTCCCCCAGTTTTGGGTATGTCTTTCAGCAGCATGAAAATGGACTAATACACTTTTGTATGTTGGCTATTTATAGATTTTGCTTATTTTTCTTAGATTTTTTGTTTGTAATATATATTTATCAGCAGGACCTTTCATATTGCTGATATTAATTACAGAATGGTTTTAGACATTGAAAATGCCATTTTCCATTTGACAATATCTGTTAACCTTGTATATGACGTTCTTTATTAAACTGAAATGTTAGTTTCAATGTGGTCAAAATTTTTGTGGTTGTTTTGAATGCTTGAATATGATGCATTGTTTAAATACAGCTTTTATACATCTGTGAGCTCACGGTTATTTAAATCTTATCTGTCTTCAGTTTTTTTTTGTGTTTAGTTGCATCTGTTTCTGAAAGTGATGTAAAATTCTTTAGTTATAATTGAGTGATTCAAAGTGTTCTTATAGTTTGTTTACTTTTGTATCTCTATTGCAATGTTTTTGCTTTATTTTTGAAGGTGCAAGAGAGAGGAGTGCAGATATGCAAATCATGGCACACCAACAACAGTTGATGCAAAGATCATTTTTTGTTTTGTGCATTTTTCCATTTTCCTTACTCATTCCTACTCCTATACCCACTCTTATGTCCACCATAGAGAGCCACTCCAATGCATTGAGGTTCTAGTCATGGATATCCATATATACTTCGATGATCTATATTTTCTGTTTTGTTTATTTATGTATGTTTCTTAAACTTTAATTGTATTACTGTGGTAGAATGACATACTGTTTTCTTCTGAATTCTTTTGAGTCTTTTTTTTTTCTCAAAAAACAGTTTTTAGACTGACTCTGTTGTGTCTGAGGACAGCTTTATCTTGTTTATGCATGTAAAAGTAGTTCAACTGAACATTAAAATCTTAGTTCAAATGTACTTTCCTTTAAGATATTGATATTATTCCTTTGTAATCTTGCATACAGAATCAGTTTGTGTTTCTTTATAGGTAATTTGCTTCTTTTAACCTCTTTTGTTTTCTCTTTGTTTCTGATTCCTTAAAAATCTGTCTGTGGATCTGTTTTCTCTTTTTCTGGATCATACTTGTTTTGTGATAAAATCTTTCATTCTCTAGGCTTACATTATACTTTTCTTTTCTAAATGCTGAGATAGTTTGTATCATGATTTTCTTCCCTCTTCTATTTTTTCTTTCCATTTGAGTTTCCTGATATGTGATGATACTGTAACATCTGTCTTCTTTATAGCCTATCTCAAGTATTTTTCTTTTCCTTGAGAAGCTTCCTGTTTGTGCTTTTCATACATATCCTTTTTTTTCCCTACATCCATATTTTCTTAAAATGTCAAGGTAATAAATATGTGGGAAAATGAAGAATTTCCAGTCAAGCAGTGGTTTGTGCCCTTCCTGATGAGTTTTAAAACATAAAGAAAACCTATATTCAAAAAGAAAAACAAAACAAATTTTATAATGGCAACATAGGAAAACAGACAATTAATAGAAAGAAAAAGCTAATTAGAACCATAACGAAATATTACTATATATTATCAAATTAGCAACATTAAAAAATAAGTGACAAAATGCTGGTGAAAATGTGGAGTAATAGCAACTCTTATACACTTTTACTGGAAGTAGAAATTGGTATAGATATGTTAGTAGGCAGTTTGCCAACACAGTAGCTGTACCTACATACCCTAAAATCAGCAATTAAAAATTCATAAATGTCCTCTGAGAAAGTTCATGCACACATATTGGAGGGTGCATGTGCAACATTTTTCTAGTAACACTTTTCTGTGATAACTTACAATTTTTCCTAGCCAATATGTCCACCTGCAATATAAAAAATTATATAATCATGCAATGAACTATTGTACAGCAATGAAAATGGATGTAATACACCATCACACAGCAACAGAATCTCTACAACTCAATGTTGAGAAAAGGAAACTTTATGCAGAAGAATTCAAATTATATGATTCCACTTATATAAAGTTCAAAAATGTGAAAATATTAAATTGTGTAGGAAATGAATACATGGTGGGCAAGCACAAATGTTGAATAAATATAAGAGCATGTTTTACAAGTGTATCAGAGGAGATAGCAAACAAATGTGGAAAATTCTGTAAGAACAAAAAGAGAACACAACAAATCCTGACAAATGAGTGAGCACAGAAGCCTCTGGGTTTCCGGTAAGTCCAGAGGCTCACTTCAAGTGGGTCTTTACTCTTCAAAAAACAGGAGAGAAAACCTAGGGCTCAAACACAGAAAATCATTAGATTGAAAATCTTTAAAGATTAGTCAACTTAGTAAAATGGGTAAACTAAACAAATATACATACACAAATAAGAAAGCAAAATATTCTACCCTGTCAATACAATATGCTGTATATGGCCTTTGGCTGTAGGGAGAGTGAGTGAAATATTTCCCCCTAAGCAGATTGAAATGTGAACTGTCCCTAACATGGCAATGAAACTGAATTTCAATAACATATATGGCTGAAAACTCCAAACTTAGGACTTTATTCTAAAGTAGCCCTGGTTTTTTAGTTCATTTAGCCTCTTGGGAGAGACAAATGAAGATTGTTTCTGGAATATTGCAACTTAGTGTAGCACCAAAATAATTCCCATGGACAAGTTTCAGAGAAAATTAATTCACTAAAGGATATCACAGAAACAGGAGAATATTTTGCTATGAGGAAGAGTAAGCAGGAATAAAAAGCAACAGATTCAGATTTGAAAAAATATAGTTATTAAATAATTCACTAAATTAAAGGAATAAAGGAGAAAAATATCTGTAAAAATATTTTGTACAATTTAACAACCAAAAGTGATAAAACTTCTAGTAAGCTAAAAATAGAAGTGAGTTTTTAAAAATCTAATAAAATGTGTGTTTGTTTAGATTTAGATTTAGCTATACATGATAGCAAACTCAAGATTACTCTCTTAAATAAAATAATGTTTATGTCTCTTTCATAAGTTAAATCCATAAATAGGAAGTTTCAGGGATGCACTGGATGATCAATAATGTTCTGCTGTTCAGACACGTGCCTCCTCTCTGTATCCTTACATAGCAGTGAGACAGAGAGATCTTGGCTGTCTTCATCTTATTATAAGAATACCAATCACCTATTGAGTCTACACCTGCATTACCTCATTCAAATCCAGTTATCTCCCAAGGGCCCCATTTCCAAATAGTACCTGATATAGTTAGGCTCTTTGTCCTCACCCAAATCTCATCTTGAATTGTAACTCTCATAATCCTCAAAATCCCTATATGTCAAAGACCAGGTGGAGGGGGTGTTTTGCCCCCATGCCATTCTCCTTCTAATCAGTGGGTTTTCATAATATATGTTGGTTTAGAAGTGGCACTTCCCTCTTTGCACTCTCTCTCTTCTGCTGCTGCCATGGAAGATGTGCCTTGCTTTCCCTTCACTTTCTGTCATGATTGTAAATTTCCTGCTGCCTCCCTACACATAGAGAACTGTGAGTCAGTCAAACCTCTTTCCTTTATAAATTACCTAGTCTCAGGTAGTACTTCAGAGCAATATGAGAAATGACTAATGCACCCTCACACTGGGAATTAAGACTTCAACATATGAATTTTGGGGAGACCCAAACATTTAGTCCATAGCAGGAGCTATCTGTCAAACTAAAATGATGTGGGTCTTCTATTATTATGAAATAATACAGACAATTTTATAAAACAGCATTATAGTAAACCTAATGCAAAACAGAGAAACATTAAATAATACATTTTAAATGGAAACTGGATAAGGAATGCCACTGTATTACCCCTGTTCAGCGTTGTAATACAAATCTGAACTGTATAACAAAGCATATAAAATATAAATTATAAAGTATGAATGAAAACATTTAACATTACAAATGTATTAATTATAAGATTATATACACAGAGAGCCTACCATGTTTTTGAAATAGTAATTATAATTAGAGACAGTTAAGCAAAGTTTTCAAATATAAGAATATGTGAAAGTAAAATGTATTTCTCTACACTAGAAAATAGCAATTAGAAGCACTATTTAAAAACTGACACAAGAACAGAAAACCAAACACTGCATGTTCTCACTCATAGGTGGGTGTTGAACAATGAGAACACATGGACACAGGGAGGGGAGGATCACACACTGGGGTCTGTGGGGGGGAACTAAGGGAGGGACAGTAGGGGTTGGGGAATTGGGGGGGATAACATGGGAAGAAATGCCAGATATAGGTGATGGGGAGGTAGGCAGAAAACCACATTGCCATGTAGGCACCTAAGCAACAATCTTGCATGTTCTTTACATGTACTTCAAAACCTAAAATGCAATAAAATATGTATTAAAAAAATAACTGACACTAAAAGGGTTTCCAAGAAATAAATCTAAAAAGAAGTCTAAGATTTTAAAGGAAAAATTTATAGACATTGGTAAAAAATGTAACAGAATAGCTAGACAAATCAAGAAATATAGCCAGTTCATGACAATTTAATCCAAAACAGTCCATTCATTTAAGGCAATTTAAATAAAATTTTAATAATAAATTTTAAAGAAACATAGATCATCAATTAAGGTATTATTTTTTACTATATCAATATTTAAGATAGACTAAAAATTAAATGTGAAAAACAAAACTGGTAATATTTATGAAGTAAATGTAGATAAGTCTTGCAATTAAATGTACAATTTTTTAAAAGAATGAAAATATAAACAAGAAATAAAAGGCTTTAAAACATCTTTACTTTAAAATTAAGGTTATAGCTTCACCAAAAACAAAAAATAAAATGAAAAGCTAAACCTCAAGTAGACAACCACTTAAACAAATAAAATAAATGAGACATTTCTATTAAAAAAAAAATTTCTGAAAACTATTAACAAAAGATCAATAATCACTTAGGAAAATAGGCAAGAAATAAACATAAGATGCCCAACCTAATTTGCAAACAGAAAACCACTGATTAAAATCAGTAAGATTATCATTTTAAACCTGTCAGTTTAGCTAAATTTTAAGTCTGCTAATTCCACGTATTGGTCAGGATATAAGCTAATACTCCTATCTGTACTTGCTGTGGCATTACCTTGTACAGCTAAGCAATTTCACTCTAAAATAAAACTTCTACTCCTTGGGTAAGTCCTAGAGAAAATCATTGTAACATGCGAACAAAAACATATGTACAAAAATATTAATATTAACATTTTTCATAACAGAAAAAAACTGGACACTACCAAAATGTCCAAAGTCAGCTGGATAAATTGTGTTATATTTCTAAGACAGAATGCAAACCAGTTGTGAGAATGAATAAGTTAGTATTTCACACAATCCAAGGGTGAATTTCATGAACAAAACAAAAACAGTAAGTTGTAAGAAAAAACATTTAATATTATTCAGTTTCAGTACAATTAAAGTAGTACTAATCATAAAATAAGTATTATCTAGTGAAACATAATTATGTGTAAAGGAATTAAAAAAATAACAAATTCAAAATAACATTTACTTCTGGGTTAAATGTAGGCTACCTCTACGCCATCCAGGGAGGGGTACATGGAGAACGTCAAGGTGTGAGTATTCACGGAATATTTTAAAGCTGAGAAGGAAGTCTATTAATATTCGGTTTACTATTATTATTTAATATGAATAAAATTAATACTAAGAGAATAAGAGAAATGAATGTAACAAACCTGCAAATATTGATATATAAGGATTTAATTTCTAAAGCCAATAAACAATTGAGAAAATATGGAATATAAAAATGACTTATTTCTCATGTTCGTATAAATTGTTACAGGGAATGGGCCACAAAACCTTGGGACACAGGTTTTTGGTACTATTGGAATATAGAACTGGAAATCTGAGGGAGGAGAATCATGAAATAGATAAAATAATAGTAAAATTTTGTATAATTTTATGGTCAGGTACATATGTTTTTGAATTCACTTAAAATAATAATGGTAGTTAGCTGGTTGATGGAATAATGAGCCATTTTATGGTGTCTTTAGGTAGAGTTGAATTTTTAAAATCTCCTGAAATTGTTACTTAAAATGGTTTCTCTAGGTAGTTCAACCGGACTGAGTAAAACGACTTAACTTTACATTTTATACCCTTTAGGTTTTGTTTTAATTTATTGCCTTTTGCAGGAATTCCTGTTAAGAAAAAACAAATGATAGGCACTGATGCTGAGAGAAACCTGTTCTGTTGTTAATAAAATCTCTACACTTGAGAGAAGTAAAATACCTGAACTTTCAAAAACAAAGGAAGATTTATTTTCCAAAAGCCATGGATTCTAAATAAAGAAAAACTATTATAAATAAATTTGGCTAGCCACAGGGAAACAAATAGATTACATGCTTATTGGTGACCCAGTTAAAGCTATTTTCTAAATAAGATTTGGTAAATGATTGTTGGAAGAATTTGATATTAAGAAAAGTGATTTTGTGGTGAAATTCTTTAATAGACTAAATTTTTCAAATTAGTTTATGTTTACAGCAGAATAGCACACAGTACAGAGATTTCTCATATACTCTTTGCCTTCACAGAGGCATAGCCTTCCTCATTATCAATACCTGCACCAGAGTGGTACATTTGTTACAATTTAGAAACCTACATTGACACATAATTTCCACCCAGAGTCCAAGTCCATAGTTTCATTAGAGGTCACTCTTGGTGTTGTACATTCTATAGGTCTGGACCAAAGTATAATTACTACTATACAAAGTATAGTTACTACAATGTCATATTATACAGGATATTTTCATTGCCCTAAAAAAATACTCTGTGTTCTGCCTGTTTATCTCTCTTCCCCTTTAAGTCCTAACATCTACAGATACATTTTTACTGACATTTTTGCCTTTTCTAAAATGCATATGTTTGGAACCATACAGTAAGTAGCCTTTACAGACTAGTGTCTTTCAATCAGTAACATTAATTCAGGTTTCCTCCATACTTTTTCATGGCTTGATAGTTCATATTTTTTTTAGTACTAAATAATAACCCATTATCTGAATATATCATAGTTAATCCATTCACTTACTGAAGGACATCTTGGTTCCTTTCAAATCTTGGCAATTATGAATAAAGCTGTTATACAAATCCATGTGCAGGCTTTTATGTGTACATATGTATTCATTATGGGGGAAAAAACAAGGAATGTGATTTATAAGTTGTATGGTAACAGTGTATTTATTTATTTATGTATTTATTTGTGAAATTGCCAAACTGTTTTCTGAAGTGGCTTTACCATTTTGCAATCCCACCAGCAATGAATGGGAGTTCCTGTTGCTTCCCATCCTTGTCAGCATTTGGTATTGTTGGTATTCTGAATTTTGGCCATTCTAATAGGTGTATAGTGTTATCTCATTTTTGCTGTAGTTTGTATTTCTCTGATAACATGTGAAGTAGACCATCTTTTCATATGTTTATTTGCCATCTGTATATCTTCTTTGATGAAGTATCTGTTAGGGTCTTTGGCTCAGTTTTAAAACAGCTTGTTGGTTCTTTTATTGCTGAATTATAAGAATTTGTTGTATATTTTAATAGGAATCCTTTATGTCTTTTGCAAATATTTTCTTCCAATCTGTGATTTATCTTTTTATTCTCTTGACAGTGTCTTTGATAGAGTTTATTACTCCTTTCTTTAATGGTTTGTGCCTTTGATGTTATTGTTTCTAAAAATCATTGCTAAATACAACATCATCAATGGTTTCCTTATCTATTTTCCACGAGTTTTATGGTTTTATATTTCATGGATCTATACTGAGTTAATTTGAAGGAAGTGTGTAAAATCTGGGTCTAGATTTATTTATTTATTTATTTATTCATTCATTCATTTATTTTTTGAGATGGAGTTTTGCTCTTGTTACCCAGGCTGGAGTGCAATGGCACGATCCTGGCTCACCGCAACCTCCGCCTCCTGGGTTTAGGCAGTTCTCCTGCCTCAGCCTCCTGAGTAGCTGGGATTACAGGCATGCGCCACCATGCCCAGCTAATTTTTTGTATTTTTAGTAGAGGCAGGGTTTCACCATGTTGACCAGGATGGTCTTGATCTCTTGACCTTGTGATCCACCCACCTTGGCCTCTCAAAGTAGATTTATTTTTTGAATAAGATGTCCAGTTGTTTCAGCACCATTTGTTGAAAAACTATTTTTTTTTTCTATTGTATTGCCTTTGCTTCTCTGTCTCTAAGACCAGTTGACTTTATTTATGCGGATCTGTCACTGGGCTCTCTATTCTGTTTAAGTGATCTATTTGTTTATTTTTTTCTCTAAAACCACAATGTATTTATTATTGTCACTTTATAGTATGTTTTGAAGTTAGACAGTTTAAGTCTTCCAACTTTGTTCTTCTCCTTCAATATTGTGTCAGATATCCTGGGTCTTTTACTTCTCTATGTAAATTTCAGAATTAATTTGTCAATATCCACAAAATAACTTGCTGAGGTTTGGACTGGAGTTACATTAAATCTGTAGATTAAGTTGGGAAAAACAAGTATCCTGACAGTATTGATCCTTCCTGTTCATTAACATGGAGCATCTCTCCATTTATTGAATTATTCTTTGATATCTTTTATAAGAATTTTGTAGCTTTCCTCATATAGATCTTGCACATATTTTGTTAGATTTACACATTATATTTAATTTGTGGGGTGCTAATGTAAATAATATTGTGTTTCTAATTTCAAATTGTACTTGTTCATTGCTGGTATATAAGAAAGCATTTCACTTTTGTATATTAGCCTTGTATTCTAAAAAAATTTGCTATAATTGCATATTAGTTCCAGGAGATTTTCTTTGTTGATTCTTTTGGATTTTCTACATAGATGGTCATCTGTGAACAAAGATGGCTTAATTTTATACTTGCCAATTTGTATACCTTTTAGTTTCATTTTTTTTGGTCTTATTTTATTAGCTGGAACTGCCAGTGTGATGCTGAAGAGCAGTGGTGAGAGCGGACATTTTTGCCTTTATTTTAGTAGGGAATATTTGAGTTTCTCACTATTAAATATGTTAGTGTAGGTTTGTTGTAGATACTCTGTAAGGAAAGAAGTCTTCTTGTTTTCCTAGTTTACTGGGGAAGTGGTTTTAAAAAAATTTAAGTCAGATGATCCAAGATGGCTGAATAGGAACAGGTCCAGAGTGCAGTTCCCAGCAAGAACAATGCAGAGGGTGAGTGCCCACTGCATTTCCAAACAAATTTTCACTGCCCACAGACCAGGAGATTCCTGGGCCCAAAAGCTCCACAAGTTTTCAATGTGGCAGTTTCAGCCACTGCTGGGTTGGTGCACAGAAACTCACACAAATCTGGGTGGATGTTTCAACTGGCACCTGGAATGCCAGGGAGACAGAGCTGCCCATTGAACTGAAAGGGAGGTGGCAGAGACAGGGAGCCAGGCGATCTGGCTCAGTTGGTACCACTGCCACAAAACAAGCAATCTGAAATGCTCCAGATTGAGAGTTTCCTAGCAAGTGCAGCTGGACCTAGTTCAGGCTAGCTCAGTAGGGGGAAAGGTGACCACCACTACCAAGGCAGTCTGCCACTACAGAGGCAGTTCACACAGCAGCTGGGCAGAGCCTGCAGCAGCTCAGCAATGCCTCTGCTGGCAGACTGTGACTACACTACTGTGTGGGGCAGGGCATCTATGAAAAAAGGAAGCAGGACAGGAACTTATAAATAAAGCTGACTTTCCAATGACAGAGCAACTGGGAAAAGAGGTGGTTATGAGTTCTGCTGCAGCAGACATAAAAGTACCTGCCCAGCAACTCTGCATGGGACAATGGAGCTCCCAGCACAGCACTAGCACTTGAGCTCCTATAAGGGGCAGACTGTCTCAAGCAGCTCCCTGAACCTGGTATACCCAAAGAGACACCTCATAAAGGAGAGCTCAGGCCAACATCTGGCAGATACTCTTCTGGGATGAAGATAACAGGAGAAGGAGCAGCAGCAACCCTTACTGTTCTGTAGCCCCCACAGGTGATACCCAGACAAGCACGGTCTGGAGTGAACCTCCAGCAGTCCTGCAGCAGAGGGGTTGGACTGTTAGAAGGAAAACTAAGAAACAGAAAGAAATAACTTCATCATCAACAAAATGGACATCCGCTCAGAGACCCCATCCGAAAGTCACCAACTACAAAGACCACAGGTAGATAAAGCCACTGAGATGGGAAGAAACCAGTGTGAAAAGGATGTAAACACCAAAAACCAGAATGCTTCTCCTCCTCCAAGGGATTGCAACTCCTCACCAGCAAGGAATCAAAGATGGATGTAGAATGAATCTGATGAATTGACCTAAACAGGCTTCAGAAGGTGGGTAATAACAAACTTCTCAGAGCTGAAAGAACATGTGCTAAGCCAATAAAAGGAAACTAAGAACCTAGAAAAAAAAGGTTAGATGAGATGCTAACTAGAATAAACAGCTTAGAGAAGAATATAAACAACTTGGTGGAGCTGAAAAACACAGCATGAGAACTTTACAAAGCATACACAATTTTCAATAGCCAAATTGACCAAGCAGAAGAAAGGATATCAGAGATTGAAGATCAACTCAATGAAATATAACAAGGCAAGAAAAGAGAAAAAAGAGTGAAAAGAAATGAACAAAGTTTCCAAGAAATATGGGATCATCTGAAAAGACCTAATCTAGGTCTATACTTGATGAAGTTATTTCTTTCAAGTGATAGGTATACTTGAATGTGATGGAGAGAATGAGTCCCAGCTGGAAAACACTCTTCAGGATATTATCCAGGAGAACTTCCCAACCTAGCAAGGCAGGCCAATGTTCAAGTCCAGGAAATACAGAGAACACCAGAAAAGTATTCCTCATGAAGAGCAACCCTAAGGCACATAATCATCAGATTCACCAGGGTTTAAATAAGGAAAAAATGCTAAGGGCAGCCAGAGAGAAAGATCGGGTTACCCACAAGGGAAGCCCATCAGACTCACAGCAGATCTCTCTGCAGAAACTCTACAAGCCAGAAGAGAGTGGGGGCCAATATTTAACATCCTTAAAGAAAAGAACTTTCAATCTGGAATTTCAAATCCAGCCACACTAAGTTTCATAAGCAAAGGAGAAAGAAAATCCTTTAAGGACAAGCAATTGCTGAGAGATTTTGTCACCACCAGGCATGCCTTACAAGAACTCCTGAAAGAAGCACTAAACAAGGAAAGGAACAACTACTACCAGCCACTCCAAAAACGTACCAATGGTCAAGACCATAGACACAATGAAGAAAATGTGTCAACTAATGGGCAAAACATCCAGCTAGAATCAAAATGGCAGGATCAAATTCACACATAATAGTATTAACCTTAAATGTAAATGGGCTAAATGCCCCAGTCAAGAGACACAGACTGCAAATTGGATAAAACGTCAAGATCCACCAGTGTGCTGTATTCAGGAAACCCATGTCATGTATAAGGACACACATAGGCTCAAAATTAAGGGATGGAAGAAGATTTATCAAGCAAATGGAGAGCAAAATAAAGCAGGAGTTGCAATCCTAGTCTCTGATAAAATGGACTTTAAACCAACAAAGATCAAAAGACAAAGAAGGGCATTACATAATGGTAAAAGGATCAATGCATCAAGAAGAGCTAAGGATCCTAAATATATATTCACCCAATACAGGAGTACCCAGATACATAAGGCAAGTTCTTAATGACCTATAAGGAGACTTAGACTTCCATACAATAATAGTGGGAGACTTTAACACTCCACTGTCCACATTTGACAGATCAACGAGACAGAACATTAACAAGGATATCCAGGACTTGAACTCAGATATGAAACAAGCAGACCTAATAGACATCTACAGAAATCTCCTCCCCAAATTCACAGAATATTCTTCTCGGCACTGCATCACACCCACCCTAAAATTGAACACATTATTGGAAGTAAATCACTCCTCAGCAAATGCAAAAGAATGGAATTCATAACACAGTCTTTCAGACCACAGTGCAATCAAATTAGAACTCAGAATTAGGAAACTAACTCAGAATTGCACAGCTTCATGGAAACTGAACAATTGGCTCCTGAATGTCAACTGAATAAACAATGAAATGAAGGCAGAAATAAAGATAGTTTCTTTGAAGCCAACGAGAACAAAGACACAACGTACCAGAATCTGGGACACATTTAAAGCAGTATCTAGAGGGAAATTTATAGCAATAAATGCCCACATGAGAAGGGAGGAAAGATTGAACATTGACACCCTGTCATCAAAATAGAAAGATCTAGAGGAGCAAGATCAAAAAAACCTCAAAAGCAAGCAGAAGACAAGAAATAACTAA
Organism: Saguinus oedipus; assembly: GCA_031835075.1. Classification (NCBI taxonomy): domain Eukaryota; kingdom Metazoa; phylum Chordata; class Mammalia; order Primates; family Cebidae; genus Saguinus; species Saguinus oedipus. The sequence continues at coordinate 100,540,904 of CM063181.1, read as the reverse complement.
GATCAGAGCATAACTGAAGGAGATAGAGACACAGTAAACCTTTCAAAAAATCAATAAATCCAGGAGCTGTTTTTTTGATAAGATCAAAAAAGTAGAAAGACCACTAGCCAGATTAATGAAAAAGAAATGGAGAAAAATAGATGTAATAAAAAATGAATATCACCACCGATTCCGCAGAAATACAGACTATAATCAGAGGTTACTACAAACAACTCTATGCACATAAACCAGTAAACCTGGAAGTAATGGATAAATTCCTGGACACTTGCACCCTCCCAAGCCTAAACCAGGAAGAAGTTGAAACCTTGAATAGACCAGTAACAAAGGCTGAAGTTGAGGCAGCAATTAATAGCCTATAAACCAAAAAAAGTCCAGGTCCAGACGATGTCACATCTGAATTCTACCAGATGTACAAAGAGCAGCTGGTACCATTCCTTCTGAAACTATTCCAAACAATAACAAAGTGGGAATCCTTCTCAAATCATTTTATGAGACCAACATCATCCTGATACCAAAACCTGGCAGAGACTCAACAACAAAAAAAAATTTCAGGCCAATATCCATGATAAATATAGATGCAAAAATCTTCAATAAAATACTGGCAAACCGATTGCACAGCACATCAAAAAGCTTATCCATCACGATCAAGTAGGCTTCATCTCGGGGATTCAAGGCTGGTTCTAGACTTCTATATGCAAGTCTATAAATATAATCCACCACATAAACAGAACCAAATACAAAAACCAAGTGATTATCTCAACAGATGCAGAGAAGGCCTTTGACAAAATTCAACAGACCTTTATGCTAAAATCTCTCAATAAACTAGGTATTGAAGGAACATAAAACAATAAAAGCTATTTGCAATAAACATACAGCCAATATCATACTGAATGGGCAAAAACGAAGCATTCCCTTTGAAATCTGGCACTAGACAGAGTTAATTTTTATATAAGTTGGAAAGAAGGGGTCCAGTTTCTGCTTTCTGCACATGCAGAAAACTGAAACTGGACCCCTTCCTGACACCTCACACTAAAATTAACTTCAGATGAATTAAAGACTTAAATGTAACACCTAACACCATAAAAACCCTAGAAGAAAATGTAGGCGAAACCAATTCAGGACATTGGCATAGGCAAGGACTTCATGACTTAAACACCAAAAGCATTGGCAACAAAAGCCAAAATAGACAAATGGGACCTAATTATACTCCAGAGCTTCCGTACAGCAAAAGAAACAATCATTAGAGTGAACCAACAACCAACAGAATGGGAAAAAATTTTTGCAACCTACCCATCTGACAAAGGGCTAATATCTAGAATCTACAAACAACTAAAATAGGTTTACAAGAAAAAAACCAAACAAACCCATTCAAAAGTGGGCGAAGGATATGAACAGACACTTTTCAAAAGAAGACATATATGAGGCCAACAAACATATGAAAAATGTTCATAATCACTGATTAATATATTAGAGAAATGCAAATCAAAACCACGTTGAGATACTACCTCACATCAGTTAGAATGCCGATCATTAAAAAAATCTGGAGACAACAGATACTGGAGAGGATGTGAAGAAATGGGAACACTTTTACACTGCTGGTGGGAGTGTAAACTAGTTCAACCATTGTGGAAGACAGTGTGGCACTTCCTCAAGGACCCAGAAATAGAAATTCCAATTGACTCAGCAATCCCATCACTGAGTATATAGCCAAAGGAACAAACCATTGTATTATAAAGACACATGCACACATATGTTCATAGAGGCACTGTTTACAATAGCAAAGACCTGGAACCAACCCAAATGCCCATTGACGATAGAGTGGACAAGGAAAGTGTTGCACATGTACACCATGGAATACTATGCAGCCATAAAAAATGTTGAGTTTGTGTCCTTTGTAGGGACACGGATGAATCTGGAAACCATCATTCTCAGCAAACTGACACAAGAACAGAAAATCAAACACCTCATGTTCTCACTCATAGAAGGGTGATAAACAGTGAGAACACATGGACACAGGGAGGGAGCATCACACACTGGGGTCTGTTTGGGTGTGGCAAAGGAAGGACAGCGGGGGAGGGGTGGGGAGATCAGGAAGGGATAACATGTGGAGAAATGCCAGATGTAGGTGAAGGGGGGATGGAGGCAGCAAACCACATTGCCATGTGTGTACCTATGCAACAATTCTGCATTATCTGCACATGTACCCCAGAACCTAAAGTACAAAAAAATAAAGTCAAATGATTCTACTTCCAAAGGAAAATCTCCTTGACCAGTTGGCCCAAACCAGTGCATTTTATCTTATAGAAAATGAAAGGGCCCTGATTTCGCCGTGTTATAAAGATAACTGTCAGATTGCATTAGCGACTACCCTAACAACTTCATGTTAACTTAATAACCTCTTGAAAGGTTCCGTCTCCAAATACAGTTACATTCTGATGTGCTGGGGATTAGGGCTTCAACATATTAATTTGGGCAGGGGAACAATGTCCTTTGTTTCTTAGCACATTGGCTGAAACTAATTAACCTTTTAGGCTTAAATAAATAGAGAATAACTGGATAAAGAGACAAATAAATAAGATACTTTTGAGATGAAGCTGATTAAGTATAATATTAATTGCCATCTAGTTCTTGCATCTCTTCTCTATCCACATCCCAAGCTGTGTCAGCTCCCTCATCCCTGGCAGGTCTACAGTTTATGGTTTCTTGGTAAACACCCATTGTCTGCTTGCTAGCAGAATCTTTGTTTTTCTGCTAAAGTGGACCTTTTTGTCTTTTTGGCTAATATCTCTTCTTTTTGGAAAAGTTTGGGCTCTTGACTTTCTACAAATGAGTATGCAAAATGCAAATTTTGACTATATCTACAGATCTTTCATCCAAAAATGGACAAGTTTTGTTTTGAAGCAGTAGAAGTAATAAATATGGTGAACATAGATATCAGATTTCCCATCATAGTCCAGGTTCAAATATTTGTTCTTATTGTTTCTGTAACTACATGCACATTTGTTAGACTGGTTGTTCTAATATGGGTCCAGAAAATATACTTTGAGGTGTGCAGAATGGGTTTAAGTATTCTCGTCAATGACTTTCCATTGTTTTGGAGACAAATTCTAAACTCACTGTAGAATTCAAAGTCCTCAGTAATGCCGACTTCCACATCTATACAGCTGCATCTCCTACCACTATTCAAGATAAGTCATGTACTTAAACCATACAGAATTTTGGTCACTAAATTTCTCTGTCTGTTTTATATATTTATGCTTTTGCACATGCTGCTGGGACACTCTTCTAGAACACCTGTGATGTTCTTTCCACTATTACTTGTAAACTGCCTTCTATAATGTTATTTATTCTTCAAGTCTCAGTTCAAATCTCCTCTGTGAAACTGTTCCTGACCTCCCTAGAAAGTCAATCGCTCCTTCTGTTTTGCAAATGTGGCTTATACGTACGATATTACATATTATACTCAAACATGTTACAATGATCAACACATTGGGCAATATAATAAAAAATAAACAACCAAAAATAAATGAAAATGAAAGAGTTGCAGAGCCTGAAAAACTGGCGTAGCACCTGGAAAATATCTCTAAAATTCCGCATCAAAATTCTATAGGTTTTGTCTTTCTTTCCTTTGCTAAGTTACAGTTACACATCTCATTACTAATTTCAGTAAAATGCCCCAATTTTTTTCAATAAAAAACATTTTTTTGGTTTCATTTAGAAAGAAGTGATTTCTCTCTTTTAGTCAAAAGAAACTTGCCCAATTCTCAAAGCAGCATCATATTCTTTCAGAAATAGCTTTATTGATGTATAATTCACATGGTATTCAATTCATCCATTTAAACTATACAATTCAGTGATTTAGAGTTTGTCACAGGGTTGTGTAAAAATTACTGCAATCTAATTTTAAAATATTTTTGTGTCTCCTAAAAGAGACTTCATTAGCAGTCATTATGCCACCCTTACTCAAGCCCTATGCAACTATCTTTAATTTCTATGTATTTGCATATTATGAATAGATCTCTTTGCTTTTAATAGTTATATATTGTTGCCATAACTTTAGCACAACTGAGTTGCTTAAAACAGTTTTTACCTTACAGTTCTTTAGGTAAGATGTCTGAGATGGGGTCTCACTGGGCAAAGATCAAGGGCTGTCTTCCTTTCTGTAGGTAGTAGGGGAGAAGAAGTTGCTTTGCATTTTCCAGCTTCTAGGGAATGTCCACACCTGCTGATGGTTCTCTTCCTCCATCTTTGAATCCAGTCTTGGCAGATCAAGTTCTTTTTACATTACTTCCCTCTGACTTTTCTCCCATCATCACACTGTCATTTAAATGATTTAAACTCAAGAAATGGTCTCTGCATTTCAAGACTCATCTGATTTGATTTGAGTAATCCAGGATAATCTTCTTGTCTGAAGATTTTTTATCTTAATCACACTTTGAAAATCTCTTTATCCATGTAAGGTAACATAGTCACAGGTTCCAGGGATCAAGATGTGGACATTTTGGGGAACGAGTATTATTCTGCCATTCATATTTTTAAAAACCTTTTCAATTTTTTGCACATTGATTTATGCAATTGCTTCTTAAGTTTGCCAAGGGAACAAAGGTGAAGAAATATGCATTATATTGTCCTTTATAATACATAATTAACTTTACTGATACTCTTTTTCTTAATATGTTTAGATTTGAATTACTATCTGGTGTTGAGTGTTTTCAGCCTGAGAAACTTCATTTATTATTTCTTGTAAGGAAGGTCTGTTAGCAACCACTTCTCTCATTTTTTGGTTATTTGGGAATATAATTTTTCTCTTCATTATTGAAAGAAGGAATCTTACAAAAATGTAAGATTATTGATAGTCTTTTTTTTCCCTGCACTTTCACTATGTCATTCAAGTGCTTTTGGTCTCTATTGTTTTTGATAAGAAGTTCAAAGTTAATCTTACTACAGTTCACTTGTACATAGTTCTCTTGCAGCTTTCAATAATATTTCTTTTTCTTTGTCTCTTATTTATTTATTTATTGCATTTTAGGGTTTGGGGTACATGTGCAGAACGTGCAAGATAGTTGCATAGGTACACACATGGCAGTGTGTTTTGCTGCCTTCCTCCCCTTCACCCACATTTGGCATTTCTCCCCAGGCTATCCCTCCCCAGCTCCTGCCCCTGCTGTCCCTCCCCTATTCCCCCCAATAGACCCCAGTGTGTAGTACCCCCTTCCCTGTGTCCATGTGTTCTCATTTTTCCTCACCCACCTATGAGTAAGAATATGTGGTATTTCATTTTCTGTTCTTGCATCAGTTTGCTGAGAATGATGTTCTCCAGATTCATCCATGTCCTTACAAAGGACACGAACTTATCATTTTTGATTGCTGCATAATATTCCATGGTGTATATGTGCCACATTTTCCCAGTTTAGTCTGTCATCGATGGGCATTTGGGTTGGTTCCAGGTCTTTACTATTGTAAACAGTGCTGCAATGAACATTCGTGTGCATGTGTCCTTATAGTAGAACGATTTATAGTCCTTTGGATATATACCCAGTAATGGGATTGCTGGGTCAAATGGAATTTCTATTTCTAGGTCCTTGAGGAATCGCCACACTGTCTTCCACAATGGTTGAACTAACTTACACTCCTTCCAACAGTGTAAGAGTGTTCCTATTTCTCCACATCCTCTCCAGCATCAGCTGTCTCCAGATTTTTTAATGATCGCCATTCTAACTGGCATGAGATGGTATCTCAATGTGGTTTTGATTTGCATCTCTCTAATGACCAGTGATGATGAGCATGTTTTCATGTGTTTGTTGGCCTCATGTATGTCTTCTTTTGTAAAGTGTCTGTTCATATCCTTTGCCCATTTTTGAATGGGCTTGCTTTTTCCTGTAAATCTGTTTGAGTTCTTTGTAAATTCTGGATATCAGCCCTTTGTCAGATGGGTAAACTGCAATGATTTTTTCTTTTAACATATCTACTATAAGATGTCTCTCTATGGATTTCTTTGAATTTATCCTACTTGAAGTTCATTGGGTTTCTTTAATGTGTGGTATAACATTTCCAATAATTTGCAAAGTTTTCAGCCATTATTTCTTCAAATATGTTTTTTCATCCTGTTATTTATATTCCCATTACTATATTGGCATATTTAATAGTGTTTCTTATTTCTCTAAGAATGTATTTATTTTTCTTTATTTTCTTCTCTGTCCTTCAGATTTCATCATCTCCAGGTATCTCTCTTTAAATTTATTGATCCTTCCTTCTGCCAGTTCAGATCCACTTTTGAGCCCCTCTAGTGAACTTTTCAATTCCGGATTTTCCTGTGTTTCTTTTCAATAATTTCTATCTCTTCATTGGCATTCTGTATTTGATAATACGTTGTCTTTAAATATCTTTTAAATTCTTTAAACATGGTTTCCTTTAGTTCTTTGAATATATTTATGATAAGCAATTGAAAATTTTTGTCTGCTAAGGCTACCACCTAATTTTCTTTGAAGTCAATTTTTAATGCCTGGTGTTTTTCCTTCAAGTATTGGTCACATCTTCCTATTTCTTTGCATATCTCCTAATGTTTTATTGATAACTAGACATTTTAGATAATATGTTGAAACAACTTTGGACACTGACCTTCTTAGGAATGTTGTTTTTATTTTTGGCTTAGTCACTTATCTAGGGACTTATTTTTAACAAATTTTGTAAAGCCTTTTCCCCCTGCCATATGCAACGTCTGAGGTGCCTGATATAATTGTTAATTTTTTTCCCTTTTGTTTATCTTTTATCCTAGCTCTCTGGGAGAAGCCTCTGGTTTGACAGCCTATTTATTGGTTAAAATTGTATTTATGACACGCAGTTTGTTAGATTTTTACCTGTTACTGTTTTTAATACTTATGTAGCATAAAGGCTATTGTATCAATTCAGATATTTTATTTTATTTCATTTTATTTTGTCCTGTCTTCAGCTTGGAGGTCTTTTCCTCTGATTTCTTCTGGGAAGCACAGTATTCCAGACTCTCAGATGACTGTGACATTATTTTAAATCCTGGCTTCCTAGGTACCTTTCCTAGATCACAGTAGATTTTGTTCACTAGGTATTTGGTAAGAAGTATTTTTAAGCACTGTTACAAAATATATATTTTTTTAATTTAAAAGAATTCCAAATTTAGGTAAGGAGAGACTCTTTTGAAGGATTATTGCAAATGGGAGGAAGGAACTATTGCAATACAGAGAATAAAACAACCATAGAAACATCTTAAGGATTATGTGAAAAGAGTTATTTTGTAGAGAGGAATAAACAAGGCTAGAAAGAACAACATGTTCAGATGTGAGATGAAAGGAAGGCATGATGGAATAACAGATCAGAAAATGTTTTATCCTGATGTCAATTTGTTTTCAAGAGGAGAAATTTAGGAAAGGTGGCATGCTGGCTCGGGCTGAGAGTAAAATTCAGAGATCCATGAGAAGGAGAGAAACATAAAGTTTGCTTATAAGCACTTGGTTCTGACTGATTATGGGGACAAAGAGTTCAGCAGATATCTATGAGGCAATGAATAAGAATTTAGAGTGTTTGTATCTGGCCTTGTCATAGGTACACAAATGGACCATCCATGAGTCTTATTTAAGTCATATGAGAACAGGTACTTTGCAGCAAGTCATTTACAGAACATAAAGTGTGAGGAATTTCTTTAATGTCCTCCTTTTGGTATTTATTGCTGTTTTCTAGGATCAGAGGGGCCTGGTATAATTTAACCCTGTTAGTGCCTGGTGCCATTTAGACTTCCATCCTATGCTGATGGGTCTATGTGTGGTTTGGTTACAGAAACAAGACCGACTTACATCTCTTGGTTCAATGGCTCAGGTGATAACGATATTTAAGCTAAAATGGAGCATGAAGTAGTGGAATCTTTACAAGAATCTTTAACACCAAGTCACAAGACTTGACCTCAAGAAGAAATAGGTCCAGAATAATAGAAGAGTTTACTTTGCATATGTTTTCCTGCTGGGTGTGTAACATTTTGGTTCTTTTCTCACCCACTTGGTTAGTTTGATTACTGCAGTGGCCTGAGAATCTCTGTAGAAAAAAAAAAAGAAAATAGATGAGCCAAAGATCTTTGATACATTGGAATACAATTAATAGCAGCAGAAAGTAGACTGCTGTTAAGGGATGTGGGAGAATAAATGGTTTACACGTGCCCCAACAGGTTCTTCTGCTCCTTGAAAAATCCCATGCTGGCATTATCAGAAATGCAGAGTGTCATTGATTTCCTGGAGGAATAAGGTATTTTTGCACCATTTTTTTTTTCAAAGAGGAGTTAGATACTTAGGAGGACTGATACAAGTTGTTAATATATTAATTATAATAGTAATTAAGTAATAGTCATTTAGAACTTTACATATAGTTTCACTTAATTGTTATGACAATCCATCTAGGTATTTGTCTCCATTTTAAAACTGAAAGAATTTAAGTACCTTGAGTACAGTAAAAGGTCGCCGGTTAGGATTCAGACCTAAAAGGTTGCATTGAAGTGTAGGGGTAGCATATGGTGATTTGACATGCAATTCTAATTTTGGTTGTTATGTTCTTTGCCTACCTCCTTGATTTCCAAATGTAAATTTTAGATCCATGTTTCTTAATGTCAAAATTTTCACTGGTTTACTGAGTATCTTTTGGTTCATTACTATATGTTGAATAAATCTGCATGGCAGAATTAAGAGCTGAAATATGCATATCTGTTCTTCTTTATTCCAATCTAAATTTATGGTTCATAAAATTCAGACATCTTTATACCATATTGCTGATATGAATAAATGAATAAACAAATATTAAATGCTTATATTGTTTCATCTCTGAAAAAAATATTAGATCTAGGGGCCAAGTTACTCTTTTATACTGAATGTTTAAATCATTTATCATCTTGAAATATGCTAAAACAATACATATGTCTAAAAGATATGAGGACAGTTTAGCATTAAGCTTCACTTTGAAATTGTTGATATTTAAAGCATCTGCTATACAGGAAAATGCTCACTAATTATGAACACCAGAACCCACCTGCCACATGCAGATATCCCTTGAGGAAACATGCCTGCTCCTCCTTTTTGTCTGAGCACAACACGATATTTTCTAGGGTTCTTTCCGTGAATTCTTCTTGTGTTCTTTCACTGGGGCCTGCTTCCAATTTGTGGCTGAAATATTAGAGTGGTTGCTAAGAAACGCTGAAGTTGGAAATTTATGAGTTTTCAGAAGGTTGTATTGAAGTGTAGGGTAGCATATGGTGATTTGACATGTTTTGTTCCCTAGCCAAGGAGAGGGGTAGCCTTCTCTGATCTCTGTAATTATTTCATGGCACTTTAAGATGCCAGGCTGAATTTAAAAAACAGCAAGACATCAGAGCTAAGGAAAAACAGAATGTACATTTTGTTTCCAATATTTAGGACCAAAGCATTTGTTGTTCATTTTTTTAAAAAAGTTAATTGGAATAATTTTGAAGTTCAAAAAGCAGATGATAAATTTTACCTAAAATATAGACTTAAAGGCTTATTTTTTAAGCTGAAATTAAAAGGAAGAAAGAATACATATTAATGTGGAAAAAAGGCAGCAATGAAATGAAGATATTTTATAAGAAAGTTATAAAAGCAAATTTTAATATCAAAATTTATTTAATAACTATTTATTGGAAGCGAATTCAATTTTTTCTACAACTCGATTTGTGAAAATTAGGAGACAGAGTAAGGAAGACAGATACAAATAAGGAATCAATAAATGATTAAGGAATTGAAACCCTCATACTGCATAGCTCTTAATTTGTATTATGACATCCACTTGGTCTCAGGGGAAACATCATGAAAATTCTGGATGAATGAACAGAATCATCTATTCATTTTATCATTCTAAAAATGTTCACCAAGTGCTAACTCATGGTTTCTGGGACTATTTTAGGAACTAGGGATACAAAGAAGAGAGAGACATAGACTTTGCCCACATAGAATCTATAGTTTGTGAGACACAGGCACATAAGCCAATATGGAACCATATATGGAAAATATAATTATACAGATATGCCAGAGGGCTTTGTAAACACAGAGGGGCACTTAACATAAGTATAGAAAAGTAGGAATATTTCAGGGCAAGGTAATTGCTGTAAGAATTCTAAAACATCAGTGGTTTAACATGGTAAAACTTTTCTTGCTCATGCATTTCTATATATTTGATGTGTTTGGCAGGGCCCCATTCACTTGGCTTTGGAATCTCCTAGGGCCTGCTTGCTAGATTCTGCATCAAACAGGCTGGGGACAAAGGGAATAGAGGTCTTTATAGGCCAGGTCTGAAAGTGATACACAGTTTGCTGGCCACAACTTAGTTACAGGGCCACATTTAACCTTAAGAAAAACAGCGAACTGGGAGGAATGAAAAACAAGTTTGTTGAATCACTTACTAGCCTGCTTATGACACAGCTCTCTGGAGAAAACATATCTTAACTGTGCCTGAAAGATGTAAACATGGTATCCAGGTAAACAAAATGGGAGAAGGACATTCCGAAAAAAAGAAATATCAAGATAAAATACATAAGTATGAAAATAAAAATTATGAGGCTGGGCTGGGTGCCTCATGCCTGTAGTCCCAGCACTTTGAGAGGCCAAGGTGGGTGGATTGCTTGAGGTCAGGAGTTTGAGACCAGCCTGGCCAATATAGTGAAGGCTCATCTCTACTAAAAATACAAAAAAAAAAAAAAAAAAAAGAAAAAAAGCTGGATGAGGTGGCAGGTGCCTGTAATCCCAGCTACTTGGAGGGCTGAGGCAGGAGAATCACTTGAAAAGGGAGGCGAAGTTTGCAGCGAGCCAATATTGCATCACTGCACTCCAGCCTGGGTGACAAGAGCAAAAGTCCATCTCAAAGATTAAAAAATAAAATATCAAAAAACTTATGAGACATTTTAAAGATAAGTGTTGTTGGGGAGTAAATTGCATGTCAGTATTAATGAGATTTGAAGTTTCACTTCTGATGAATTTTCCTCAGCTACACTTTCCAGTATATCCATTTGCTTATTCGACATATCTTAGGGCAACTCAAAGACATATCAAATTTCACCTATACAAAATCAATTGCAATATCTTCTAATCTGCTTCCTGACCCTTGCCCTAGATCCTCTTTAAACTTAATCTACCTTCGTCTCATCACACAAATAAAATATTTGTAAATGATTCTTGACCTCTCCTCTCCCTCATCCTGTGAAACAAATCTATCACCAAGTTCTACATATTGTAAGTCCAAACTGTTTCTTGAATATGTTCATTTCTCTCCATTACCACTCAACCACTCTACTCCAAACTAATATCATCTATTGCCAGATCTATCACAACATGTGCCTAAGTTAATTCAATTCTGGCTGTTTATTTTTGCCTCCTTTCAGGCTCTTATACACAATAATCCACATGAAATCAAAACTGTTACTGCCATGATCATCTGCATTTATTGTATAGCCAAGTAGTCAATCAGCATTAACCTACATCTAGTACATTGATTGTCCCATTCAGTCCCCATAGATGCCTCTAACATTGGGCCCATTCCCATTTTATTTCATAATTAGAAACTTAGGTTTGGAAGAATTAGACAGCTTATTCAAGTTCACTGAGCTATTAACCAGAATAACTCTTTAAGTAGACTGTATGTCTCCTGAGCCTGCATTCTAAATCACTCTGCTATATATTTTCTCTCTGTAGGCATTTATAGTATTTATTTATTGAATTAATAAATGAAGAAAAAGCTGCATATTAGTCAGTGTCATGTAAAATAGAGGTTCCTGTGAACATAGCTCATCTTGTCCATGTGGTGAAAAAGAATCACTAAAGAATTTTCAGAAAGCAGGGACAGAGTCGAATCTGGAGATTAAAGATGTCTTCACTACATGCATGAGAGATGGAAGAGAAGCAGAAAAGTTTTAAAGCAGAGAGTATTTCCATTGGACTATAAAATAAATTGGCAAGGGGAATGAGATTATGTCAGAAAGAGTCTGAGGTTCTTTAAAGTTCTTGGGGGCATTTGGGTACACCTTCTTTGTCTCCCTCATAGCCTCATTTCCTTGCCCTGTATATCACCTGGTCCAGACTTTATAATTGTGAATAAGACATTATACATAGATCGACTGCCTAAATAATGTTATTCAATAATAGGAAATTTTTTTATTACCTTCTTGACAGTCAGTTCCAAAGTGGTCTGGACATGAGAGAGAAATGAATGTAAAATTAATACAGTCTTGAGTTTAAAAGGATAAATATAGTCACAAAAATATTAATAGAGAGATAGAGTAGCCAAACTGGGATAACCTTACTTTGGTGATTGTAGAAAGAGGAAAGTCAGTTAACATGTTTTAATTTTGGCTAAGTTTTACTTATTGTGCTGAGTCAGAAATATTGGTTCCAAATAAGCTCAGTCAAACTCTAAAATGTGGTTAAATATAAGCTTACATGTATAAGAGAATAGAATGATATGCAGTTTTAACCATTTTTATAAACTATAAGTGAATGTAGCATATAAAACCTATGGGTATATTCATGTAAGAATAATTAAAATAGATTTCTTAAACAATCTATCTTGAAATATTTATTTACTCAGACTTCTAGGGTTGTGACTCAGTTTATCAGATGGAGTTAAATAACACATGATAAAATAGGTTTGGCAAAATTTCTAGTTTCTACTTTTAATGTCATAAATCTGTTCATGTAAAGGGTTTGATATATTAAAATAAAAAACCTAATATATAGTAATAATATGCAATGACTATATCAGAAAATGTAATCATAAAAAATTACTAAATATACAGGCTTTGCAAAATGTTATCCAGTTTTCTGAGCATATAGGTCTTGTATTGTCTGAAAATGTAGAGTCCCTCTCTACCTTATTTCACTTTCAAGGCAGTGAATGATAAGGGCGAAAGGTATAGATGAATTCCTTGTAGGAGAGAAGCTGGAGAGGGACACAGAAGGAGCAAGTGGCAAATGGGAGGGAAATTTCTTTTATGCTCCTTTCTGTAAATCCACATATTTTAGTTTGGGGAGAGATTTGAACTGAATAATCTTTAATTATTCTACCAGCATGAGGGTCATTGAAGAAAAACAAATGAAAAGAAAGCTTGGATACACTGTTACAATTCTGTCTTTGTATTTTCTATTTACTTTTGATACTTCTATTTTTCCCTCTAGCTTTGGAGGGATTATCTACTATAAATAACATATAAAATAATTCTAGCAATTAAAAATTTTTCATGATTCCAGGATCAATTTGATTAAGAACAAATATAAATCAATCAAGAGAATCATGATAATTTATGTAAGAAAAGTAAAGAAAGACAATTTTTAGAGCTTTGCCATTGAATAATGATCAATCTATTTCTTACTTGATAGCTAAGGATGAGCAATAAATAAAAAGAATGTAAATTTTTAAAACAGCAAAGGTATTGGATTCTATGTTGGCAAAGTAAAGCAGGGATATCTGTGAACATCTTATCTGTGTAAAAGTTTCAGTATCCAAACATTTCATCCAGATACTATAAACGTTAACATATTTAATTCATTTGAAAACTGTTTTTATAAGAACAGACAACTATGTCAAATGCAAAGCTCTGTTTTTGCTGAATAGACTGGCCTTATACAATGACCGAATCAAATTAAATTAACATTGGCTTAAATATTTTCTTCTAAATATTAGGCATGGTTATACTTAATTTCAATCTTTGCAAGCAAGTAAGAAATTCTTCTATTTTAAAAAAATTAAAGAAATAAATCTGTTGTGTTCTTCCTCAGTGCCAATCTCTAGAGATCCATGATGAGTTAGAAACAGTTTCTGCCTTAAAGAGCCCACAATATTTCTGCATAAAAACAAGGCCAATTAAGTAAGAAATTGGAGACTTCAATAATTTATTATGAATATAAATAAAGTCTTATTAAAGTATAGATGTTAGTTTTTCTGGTGGTATTTAGATATAATCTGTAGCTGCTAAATTTTATAGGAGAATGATAATAAGCCTGTTCCATAATGGATTGTACATGGCAAAAGTTACAAGTATATATTTCCTAGAAGAGTAATTTTTTTGATTATACTTTAAATTCTGGGATACGTGTGCAGAACATGCAAGTTTGTTACATAGGTATACTCGTGACATGGTGGTTTGCTGCACCCATCAACCCGTTATCTAGATTTCTTTTTTATGATGACCCCACAGAATACATTTAATTCACCCCCTCAGCTCCAGTCAAAGATAAAAATAGGAACTAGAAAAAATAACTAGGTTCAGAACATAATAAATAAAATAAAACTACAAAATGGTGAGATTGAATCATGAAATCACTGGGTTCTTAGCTTAAAAAAAAAAAAGGAAATAGATACCAGTGCTTTTTAGTTCATTCAAGGTAAGAGTTTAAAGGGATTTGACAACAGGTCTTTGATTCATTATTTGGAGTCAGATGCTGAGAATGGATCTCCTTATGTGTGAATAAATAGAAATTAAAATAAACAATAAGTAGGAGCAAATCATCAAAACTACTATTTTCAACCATCATCATCAAGGTAGACTTAGAAAAGCAGGAAGACACAGATAAAGCCATTTAACCTGAAACTATATGAAGCAACTCAGTATTTTACTTGAATCTTTGATATCCTTGACTTAACCATGTCACAGGAGCCTAAAAAATACAACTTTAAAGCCTGTTTCTGACTGGAGAGTCTTGGAAGCCAGCAAAGGGCATCACAAAGTGTAAGCTGAGGAGGAGTAAATGCAAAGAAATTAGAAGTGAGGAAACAATCCTCTAAACATGTCTCTTTGCCAGAATTTGTCATCTAGATTTTAAACGCTGCATGCATTAGGAATTTCTCCTGTGCTCTTCCTCCCCTGCCCGCCCCCCCCCCCCCACCTCGCCAACCTCTGACAGGCCCCAGTGTGTGATGTTCCCCTCCCTCTGTCCATGTGATCTCATTGTTCAGCTCCCACTTATGACTGAGAACATGTGTTTTGGTTTTCTGTTTCTGTGTTAATTTGCTGAGAATGATAATTTCCAGCTTCATCCATGTCCCTGCAAAGGACATGAACTCATTCTTTTTTTATGGCTGCATAGTATTCCATAGTTTATATGTGTCACATTTTCTTTATCCGGTCTATCATTGATGGGCATTTGGGTTGGTTCCCAGCCTTTGCTATTGTAAATAGTGCTACAATAAACATTTGTGTGCATGTGTCTTTATATGGAATGATTTATAATCCTTTAGGTATACATCCAGTAATGAAATTGCTCAGTCAAATGGTATTTCTGGTTCTAGATCCTTGAGGAAACACCACACTATCTTCCACAATGGTTGAATTAATTTACACTCCCACTAACAGTGTAAAAGTGTTCCTATTTCTCTACATCCTCTCCAGCATCTGCTGTTTCCTGACTTTTTAATAATTGCCGTTCTAACTGGCATGATATGGCATCTCATTGTGGTTCTGATTTGCATTTATCTAATGACCAGTGACGAGGTGCTTTTTTTCATGTTTGTTGACCACATAAATGTCTTATTCGAGAAGTGTATTTCATATCTTTAGCTCACTTTTTGATGGCGGTGTTTGTTTTTTTCTTATAAATTTGTTTAAGTTGCTTGAACATTCTATATTAGACCTTTGTCAGATGGATAGATTTCAGAAGTTTTCTCTCATACTGTAGGTTACCTGTTGACTGTGATGATAGTTTCTTTTGCTGTGCTGAAGCTCTTTAGTTTAATTAGATCCCATTTGTCATTTTTAGCTTTTGTTGCCATTGTTTTTGGTGTTTTAATCATAAAGTCTTTGCCCATGCCTTTGTCCTGAATGATATTGACTAGGTTTTACTCTAGGGTTTTTATGGTTTTAGGACTTATATTTAAGTCTTTAATCCATCTTGAGTTATTTTTTGTATAAGGTGTAAAGAAGGGGTCCAGTATCAGTTTTTGGCATATGGCTAGCCAATTTTCCCAATATCATTTATTAAATAGGGAATCCTTTCCCCATTGCTTGTTTTTTTCAGGTTTGTCAAAGATCAGATGGTTGTAGATGTGTGGTGTCATTTCTGAAGCCTCTGTTCTGTTCCATTGGTCTATATATCTGTTTGGTCCAGTACTGTGCTGTTTTGGTTACTCTAGCCTTGTAGTATAGTTTGAAGTCAGGTAATGTGATGCCTCCAGCTTTGCCTTTTGTTGAGGATTGTCTTGGCTATATGGGCTCTTCTTTGGTTCCATATGAAATTTAAAGTAGTTTTTTCCTAATTCTCTGAAAAAAGCCAATGGTAGCTTGAGGGGAATAGCATTAACTGTATAAACTACTTTGGGCAGTATGGCCATTTTCATGATATCAATTATTCCTATCCATCAGCATGGAATGTCTTTCCATTTGTTTGTGTCCTCTCCTATTTCCTGGAGCAGTGGTTTGTAGTTCTCCTTGAAAAGGCCCTTCATGTTCCTTGTAAGTTTTATTCCTAGGTATTTTATTTTCTTTGTAGCAATTGTGAATGAGAGTTCACTCATGATTTGACTTATTTTTGTCTATTATTGGTGTATAGGAATGCTTGTGATTTTCAAACTTTGATTTTGTATTCTGAGACTTTGCTAAAGTTGCTTATCAGCTTAAGAAGTTTGAGAAAAAATGGACCTTGAGAGCTTGTTTGGAGGTTCTAGCAGGGGAGCGGGATGGTCGTCCTCTTCGACCCAGCGCGCAGCGTCGGGAGGGATGCACGTGGAGCGGTGAGGGAGGAAGGGGACACTCGCCTAGCCAGCCAGATCAGCCAAATCAACCCTGGCGATCAATGGGGTGACAGATGTTGCAGCCAGATGGCCCTCACATCCGAAAAAATGAGAACACATGGACACAGGGAGGGGGTCTACTACACACTGGGGTCTATTGGGGGGAATGGGGGAGGGACAGCGGCGGGGGGGGGGGAAGAGGGGAGGGAGAGCCTGGGGAGAAATGCCAAGTGTGGGTGAAGGGGAGGAAGGCAGTAAAACACACTGCAATGTGTGTACCTATGCAACTATCTTGCATGTTCTGCACATGTACCCCAAAACCTAAAATGCAATAAAAACTTAAAATTAAAAAAAAAAAAAGTTTTTGAGTTGAGATGATGGGGTTTTCTAAATATACAATCCTGCCATCTGCAAACAGAGACAATTTGATTTTCTCTATTCCTATTTGAATACCCTTTATTTCTTTCTCTTGCCTGATTGCCCTGGCCAGAACTTCCAATACTGTGTTGAATAGGAGTGGTGAGACAGAGTATCCTTTTCTTGTGCCAGTTTCAAAGGGAACGCTTCAGGCTTTTTGCTCATTCCGTATAATATTGTCTATGGGTTTGCCATAAATATCTCATTATTTTGAGATATGTTCCATCAATACCTAGTTTGATGAAGTTTTTTAGCATGAATTTTACTGAAAGACTTTTCTGTATCTATGGAGAAAATCATGTGGTTTTTGTCATTGGTTCTGTTTATATGATGGATTGCATTTATTGATTTGAGTATCCAGAACCAGCCTTACATCCCGGGGATGAAGCTGACTTGGTCATGGTGGATAAGCTTTTTGATGTGCTGCTGGATTCACTTTGCCAGTATTTTAATCAGGATTTTCACATTGATGTTCATCAGGAATATCTGTCTGAAATGTTCTTTTTTAGCTGTGTCTCGATCAGGTTTTGGTATCAGGATGATGCTATCCTCTAAAATGAGTTAGGGAGGAGTCCCTCTTTTTCTCTTGATTGGAATAGTTTCAAAAGGAATTGAACCAGCTCCTCTTCATACCTCCGATAAAGTTCAGCTGTGAATCTGTCTGGTTCTGGGCTTTTTTTTGGTTGGTAGACTATTAATTACTGCCTCACTTTCAGAACTTGTTACTGGTCTATTGAAGGATTTGACTTAGAAGAGTAATTTTTATACCAAATTAAATTATCCTGAGGCATGAGTATCTTGTCATAGATATTTAGGTTATAAATGTATTCATTTATAATTATTTTTATTTGAGGTGAATCTTACTTTGCCTCTGGATATCTTTATTACTTTATAGGAATATTATGCAACAAGATGACCTGTTTATATGTACAGAGAAAAACATGACACATCTAGTTTCTGACGAGACATAAGGTTGGAGATGGAGGAATAAAGAAGTAACTGTGATACAAAAAAGGTCACATCCTACTATCTCCTATACCTAATTTTGATAGCTAATCTTTTTATTGTAGCTTTACTACAATGATATCTGTTGACACAGTGCTTAAAATAATATTGAAAATTTATGTATGATCATTCAAATATGGATACATGTAGACAAATATGTAGAAATATATATGTAGGATGCAACTTTGCAAGTGATATACAAAGCAGTATAATTACATATTTGATATTAGACATTTTGTGCTAAAATTTTTCTGAATTCCAAGTTAATTATTGTTTACAAAGGCCTATAAAATGTGAGAGAATATGTGGTAATTCATAACCTTGATGAATATAAAATATTAAAAACATTTGAGAGTATGTGGATTTCAAAAAATCCCTACTGCTATCCTGCTACTTCTTACTGGTAAATTGTTCTTAGCAGTTTTGTAGAGAAATTCTTCCCCATCCATTTGGCCTGTCTGTATATCCTTAAATGTATTTCATATTAGAGAGACAATATAAATGTTTAATGTATTTTTCTCTTTAATAACAAATTTTCAATTTTCAGAGTAGTGAATTATTAATACTATCCTTTTAACCAAACATTGTGTCCAAAATGTGATTTCTCTATTTATCTGTCTGTTAGCACTTGTCAATTTTAGATCCCTAGGAGTGAAAAAGCCCGACTTTATGCCCCTATAGTATGATGTGATAATGAAGTGTATAACATCAGCCATAAAGTACTCTTTCCCCCCAAAATAAATTAAATATGAATCTATAAAAGTCTTTGCATCCAACTTCTCATCAATACAATATGTGAGAGCTAAAGGTAATTAACATGTGCAGAATATAGGACATTTTGCAGTGCAATTGGTTCAGTTCCAATATGTTTCTTGCAGAAGAAAATTTTGAAAGAGGAGGGTGGGTCTGTTTAATAAAAAAGGACTTGAGAGATATAATAATCTTACACAGTGAGTGGATTTTGTTTAGCTACTGATTCAAATAATTCAACTATTTAATGACCTTTTTATGACAAAAGGGGATTTTGAAAATGGACTAGCATTAAATGAGAGTTTGGGACTATTTTCAATTTTGTTCTGTGTGAAAATGCCATTGCAGTTACATAACAAAGGGCACTAATTTATTTATTTTTATTTACTAAAACTGTCAGAAAAAATGATGTAATGTTGGAGATTTGTTTTAAAATACATCAACAGACAAATAGAAAAACTGTGAAGAATAGGTGAAATAATTATACAAAAAATGTTGATTGGTGTTGAAGCTTGATGTTGGTTTTGTTACATTTTTCTATGTTCAGAAAATTTTATATTGAAAATTGTAAAAAGTTTAAAAAGCTCAGCACTAATAGAGTTGCATAATCTTCCATCAATTAACACACTATGGAATCATATAAATGGGGTTGGTGATAAATATAACAAAATTGAGAGAATATGACAGAGAAGAAAGAGCAAAACTTTTGCAGCATATCTGGATGTAATCGTTTGCTTTTTTATTTGCCTACCTAGTGACCTTGGGTAAGTTTCTTCACCTATCAGAGTTATAATTTCCCCCTAAATAAAGTAAACATGTTTTTCTATAAGGCTAAAATACAATAGACATTAAAAATGGCCAACAAAACAGGTGGAATATATATTAAACTTTACAAATGTTTCCCATAGTAATTGTTTTTGTGATGAGGATGTTGCTCTTGTTATCATTCTCATTGCAGAATTCTTATTGGTCTTGGTTTAAAACTCCATTAGGTCAAATGACTCTTAACACTTTATCTTAACTTTATTGGCATTTGTGTCTTTAGAAAAGAAATAATTTCACACTCCTTTCTACAAAAGCTAATGGTTCCAAATAGTCTTCTGTTCAACAAATGTGTTTTAAACATTTACTATACACAGGCACAACCCTCTTGAACAGCTGAAAATACAACACTGAACAAGATGCAGAATGCTTCTGTCCTTGAGCAAATACTTTGCTAGTAGGAATATTACATTATGATTAGAAACATATGAAGATTTGTGATAATCTGTACAAAAGCATTGGGATAAAAAATTTAGAAATGATATATATATATATATATATATATATATATATATATATATATATATATATATCTCAAAATCAATATTCTCAACTAAAATAGTAGACTCCTGTTATTTTTCTAAATATCATAACCAATATAACTCATTTTTTATTTCTTTTATAATTTTTTATTATTC
This sequence comes from Saguinus oedipus, assembly GCA_031835075.1. Taxonomy (NCBI): domain Eukaryota; kingdom Metazoa; phylum Chordata; class Mammalia; order Primates; family Cebidae; genus Saguinus; species Saguinus oedipus. The sequence continues at coordinate 100,520,538 of CM063181.1, read as the reverse complement.
TAGTATTCATTTCTACATGTTCCATAAAATAAAGAAATACAGTAAATTATTTGTAAAATATAATAGATTTTAGCTATTTGGTGAAACTGGATCACTTTATTTTCATTATTTATTTTCTAATCTTATGTATAGTGTTTTCCAAATATTGCTCTCTGTGTTCAGAAAACCTGAGATAAAATGGCATAATTTTAAACATGTGTTTAGATATATTGCACATTTGCAAATAATTAAATATTAATAAATTATTAATTTATTAAATTTCAAACAATCTAATATAGGTAATTAAACATAAAAATATAGATAATGGTTTGTTTCCTCCCTTCACATCCAGTATAATCAGATGGATAAGCAAACCATCAGACCAGAAAGCTCTGTGTTATTATTTTCAAATTTCTGCAGCAAAATTGTTCCATTTATTTAGCTCTTCATATGACATAGCATTTCTGGAGTAAGAAGGTAGGCCAATATTTAAAACTCTGACCTGTGGCAAGCTATTAAATTATTAATGTAACCTACTGGAGAATGTGACTTTTCCCCCCATAAAGTGATTTCTTTCTATCCTTCCTACTGCAAAATTTTAAGAAAGCCACTATATTTTCTGTTTTGACAGTAGGTGTTACATGCATTTTGTTATTGTTGTTGTTTAATTATAAGCCTGAAAGACAAATGTATTTTAAAAACCTTTTCACATTTATTTTCAAATTACTCACATTATAATCTTGGTTAATAGTATATTATGAGCCTTACTGATATGTCTTTTTTTTTTCTAAATTAGTTTTTACCTTGATAAGTACAGTTGTTAAGTGTAGGTTTTTATCATTGCAGGCAATTATTTATTTGTAAATTTTAAATAGAGTTTGTAATGATCTTTTGCTACATTGACCAATCAAGGATGTTCTGTCTTTGGTGATTTCCAGAGGCTATTTTGTTTCATCTCCAATGAGAGACTAGATAGAGAATAATCACGACATCAGTCCATGTGCTCATCAGTTCATCTTATTTATTATAAGTTATGATAGACAAAAGTAGTTAAATAGAAGAAAGTGTATAGGTCAATGACTTTTGGAAGTGCTGTGGAAACAATCCTTTGTTTTATCATCAACTCCCAAGAATAAAGATATGGTTATAAAAATATGGAATGATTACATTAATTCATAAAATATTTATTGAGTGACAGGTGCCAGCACTAAGCCTGAGGCTGAGAATTTAAAGATGAATAAGGAAATATTTGCCTTAGCTCACAGTTTAGTAGCGATCACAAGACTCAGATTGAAAGATCACAGGGGAACTAGGGGAAACCACAGATAAAAAAATCTTTCCCTGTCTCTGAAATTAAATAGCATGTAGTGCAGCCTTATACATAAAGTTTCCTATTCCCTCATAAAATAGTTAAGCCCTCTGCCCTTTCTGAAAATATTGTTGAAAATATTTTAAATTCAAGGATCTAACTATGTTTTATTCTTTGCTGAAATTGTTTGAAGGGGGACATCTCTCTTTTCTAATCTGACTTTTATTCCCAAAAAAGGCTGAAAAGCCATGTCAATGGTGGGTAGCCAGGAATTCAAGGGGAAAATAACATAAGATTTGCATTATTGATCATGGAATCTGATAGACCAAAGCTGTTTGTAGACTTGCACATACCTCACAGCATGGGTCGGCAGGTCAAGTTCAGCAAGGGCCTGAGCTGGCACAGACTGTACTTTCCCTCTGCAGCTGCCCCGCAGAGTGACTGTGCCAGGACTAGGACAAATGCACAGGATTGTTTTGGTGTTTAAAAGAAATTATGTGTCTACCAAAGTTATGAGAAAGTTCAAACAGATGTACCAAAGACTCTAAATAGACCTGTATGTAATTCTTAGAAAAATTTCTTCTACCAATGTATAGTTGCTCTTTCAGTAATTAGCTTCAAACTACCTACATGTGCCAAAAGACAGGATAAAATATAGTGATTACTTCTACACCACTTAAATCAATCCTTGAAATAACAAATAAATTAAGAACTGTCCTGGATTACTGAATCCTTCATTATTTCAATTCATAAACTATACCAAGGGGACAACAGGCTTTCTAACATAGCCCCACTCATGCCTCAGGCATCACATTTTCTTGTGCACACAGAGACATTCCAAAAAAATGAATGAAAAAGTGGTCCCAATTTAGCTGAAAAACTGAATGTGTAATGTGAGTTTTAGAAATATTAAATGTAAATGACCTTTAAACAGCAGTATAATATTTACCATTATACATATGTTATTTATAATGAAGTACTAACTTCAGAATGACCAGGAGGATCTTGCAGATGAGATGAGCACTGGAATGCGCTTTTACATGCACTGAGGTGTGTAAATGAACTTAACTCCTGTTTTCAATTTGACATTCCTAGAAGACTTAGAAAACTAAATCATCAACATGAAAATTTAAAAGATTAATCAGTTGTGGCTGGGCACAGTGGCTCATGCCTGTAATCCTAGCACTTTGAGAGGCTAAGGCAAGGGGATTACCTGAGGTCAGGAGTTCAAGACTAGCCTGGCCAACATGGTGAAACCATGTTTCTATTAAAATACAAAAATTAGCCAGGTGTGGTGGCATATGCCTGTAATCCCAGTTACTTGGGAGACTGAGGCAGGAGAATTGATTAAACCTGGGAGGTGGAGGTTGCAGTGAGCTGAGATTTCGCTGTTGCACTCCAGCCTGGGTGATAAGGACAAAACTTCATCTAAATAATAATGATAATAATAATAATCAGTTGTGATAGTTACCTTTAAAAGACAGCAGCGAAAATGTCACACAAATAAAATATTTTACATATTATTTAACTGACTGTTTTCATTTTCAGATTATTTCAAAAAATTATGTTTAAGAATATCGAGAAAAACATGAGCTGCTAAAAGTATCAAACACTGCCTACCCATTTGAAGAACTGTTATTCATATTTTAACTACCACCTGGCAGCACAATTAAATTATTTCTCTGACTAATTGAGTGTCAGTTTCTTCTATTTTAAATGGAAACAATGATCAGTTAAAGTATGCAAATACCTTAGAGTTCTCAGAGGAAAATGCAGTGTATATATAATCATAATTTAAAAATCATTAACATTTTAATGTAATAAAGTGTCTTGCTTTAAGCTAATCCTTAGAAAGTTATTGATTTGACAAATTATACTTTCAGATATATTTTTTTATCAAACATTTCAGATGTGGTGGTGATTATTTGTAGTTTTAATTACAATGGAAACTGGGTCCTAAAGTTTAGCTCACACTGTACTCAAATGTATAAAGAGAAATGTTATATATTTATTTTGTGTTTAAGCTAATTTGGATTTTCTGATGGGAGGAAATGTAACCAAATGCCCAACCTATTTTAATTTTTAAATGCAATATTAGAGTCAGTCCCTTCATGTAGTGGTCTAGTCTTCTGCTTGCCTCCCCATCCCCTTTTAAGATTACCTGCAGATACACCAGTAGATGGAAATGGCTTACATGGCTTTTAACATCAGAGGGAACTATCAATCCTGGGACTCCTATTGTGCCCTTGTGGTGTCCTATGATAGGTGATCATTTCCTTTGTCTGTCAAGTTGCTAGGGACCTCCTAAGGGCAAAGCGTGAAGAGGGAAAATTAGGGACATACATAATATTCTCTTACTCTCTTTTTCTGCCAATGCTTAGGCTAGAAAATAGATCGCTTTTTTGTTTAATTTCTTTATGGTATCTTCCTTTCACTATGCAACAAGCCCTATGCATTCAGGCTCTAGGCAGAAGAGGTAGCAACCCTTTTAAAGGAGAACACTAAGAACTGGAAACTCCAGCCTTGGACTTTCATATGTTACAAAAGGCAAGGTGGCCACAAGGATACTTGGGGAAAAACGTTTTAACACAGTAGACTGATCTGCAGGACTATCATAATCTTGCTAAATAATTCTACCACACAGAAATGGAATGCTAATAAACTCTTTCTCTTTTCATTTCTTCTGTAAGAAATCCTGATTTCCCTGTAGATAAAGGATGCCTCAGGCCAACAAAGTGAAAGTAAAGTATACGGAAAAGCAAAAGAGAAAGCATATTAGTATTTTTGATACTTTTAATTTTTTTTCTAACCAGTTCTTAGTGTGACACAACCCTTTGTTGTTGTTTTTAATACTTGGTTTAGTTGTGAGGTATACTATATTTAAAATGTTATAACATAGACATCGAACTGAGGCTGCAACAGTAAACCTGTATGCCCTCATTTCTCTCTACAACCCATGTCTCTGAAAACCATATTCTTCATTATGTAAGTCAAATTAGTATTTATAATTTATTTTTGGACACATTCTTCTTCCTCTCCTACTTTTCTCCTTATGGGTCTACCCTTTTACTTGAAGGTCTAAAATCTGCATTTTCTCTCTGCTTTTCATACCATCCATCACTTAGGGTAGCATTAAAGAACCCAATGACATATTTTCCTCCTCTATGTATACTCCTTTTTAGCAATTCCTTTATAATTTAGTCTGGTGAATATATTGAAATTTATTATTTACAGTGTCCTTTTCTGTAAACAGTGTTGTAGTTGGGGGTTTTATTTTTTATTTTCTTCCATTCTCCCTACCTCTATTCATCAATCTATGATACATAACTATGTCAAATTTTTTTTCTCGTCTCAGTTTCTCCATGAGGAGTTCATTGATTAACACTAGTCCATTATGTCCTTACTTTTATTCTATTTGTCTATATTAGCTATCTGATTCATTATTTGTTGCAGAAGATAAGATTCAATTTTAGTAATTTTGATGAAAGTATTTTTAATTAGTCAAATTAAGATCTATTTCCATAATTTACAGAAAGACATACTATTTGTATATTGGGTGTATTTCTATTAAATACATTCCTTTTTTTAAAATTTTTATTGCATTTTAGGTTTTGGGGTACATGTGCAGAACGTGCAAGATAGTTGCATAGGTACACACATAGCAGTGTGTTTTGCTGCCTTCCTCCCCTTAACCCACATTTGGCATTTATCCCCAGGCTATCCCTCCCCAGTTCCCCCCCCGCTGTCCCTCCCCCATTCCCCCCAATAGACCCCAGTGTGTAGTAGACCCCCTCCCTGTGTCCATGTGTTCTCATTTTTCTCACCTGCCTATGAGTGAGAATATGCGGTATTTCCTTTTCTGTTCTTGTGTCAGTTTGCTGAGAATGATGTTCTCCAGATTCATCCATGTCCTTACAAAGGACACAAACTCATCATTTTTGATTGCTGTGTAATATTCCATGGTGTATATGTACCACATTTTCCCAGTCCAGTCTATCATCGATGGGCATTTGGGTTGGTTCCAGGTCTTTGCTATTGTAAACAGTGCTGCAATGAACATTCGTGTGCATGTGTCCTTATAGTAGAACGATTTATAGTCCCTTGGATATATATGCAGTAAAGGGATTGCTGGGTCAAATGGAATTTCTATTTCTAGGTCCTTGAGGAATCGCCACACTGTCTGCTACAATAATTGAACTAATTTACACTCCCACCAACAGTGTAGGAGTGTTCCTATTTCTCCACATCCTCTCCAGCATCTGTTTTCTCCAGATTTTTTAATGATCACCATTCTAACTAGCGTGAGATGGTATCTCAATGTGGTTTTGATTTGCATCTCTCTAATGACCAGTGATGATGAGCATTTTTTCATGTGTTTGTTGGCCTCATGTGTGTCTTCTTTTGTAAAGTGTCTGCAACATAGTACTGGAAGTTCTAGCCAGAGCAATCCAGCAAGAAAAAGAAATAAAGGGTATTCAAATAGGAAAGATGGAAGCCTAATTGTCTCTATTTTCAGACGACATGATAGTATACCTAGAAGACCCCATCGTCTCAGCCCAAAACCTCCTGAAACTGATAAGCAACTTCAGCAAAGTCTCAGGATATAAAATCAATGTGCAAAAATCACAAGCATTCCTATACACCAATAACAGACTTAAAGAGAACCAAATCAAGAATACATTCCTATTTTTAAAAAATCTCCTTGCAACTTGCTCTGGTTTCATCTTTGTATATTTTAATTTATTTCACTCTTTTTTTAGTTTTTTACTTTTTTGAGGTGGAGTCTTGCTCTGTCTCCAGGCTGGAGTGCAGTGGCACAGTCTCCGCTCACTGCAACCTGTCTCCCTTTCAAGTCATTCTCCTGCCTCAGCCTCCCGAGTAGCTGGAACTACAGGTGAGTGCCACGATGCCCAGCTACTTTTTGTATTTTTAGTAGAGACGGGGTTTCACCACGTTGGCCAGGATAGTATTGATCTCTTGACCTCGTGATCCGCCCACCTCAGCCTCATCAAGTGCTGAGATTACAGGTGTGAACTGCCACACCCACCCATTTACTGCATTGCTCAGCACCCCTCATTTCATCTCATTGGTTCTCAACAATTCTAATAACTTTTTGTGATAGCAAAATTTCTTTTAGATAAAACAAATAAATGTGTTTTTAATTTGAGCCTCTCTTTTGTGATTCTGCCCTGCAATGCTCATGCTGTTTTCTCTGTCATCTCAACTCCCATTATTCAACTTCTTTCATTGTTTTCATTTTTCATTCTATCTGTGTTGTTCGGTTTCTTACCTCTTTTTCATAAATCTTCATAAGGTTTTTATACTTTATTAGATAATTGGTTTATTATTATTTCACCCAGATTTATTTTTACTATTTTTATACTTATTATAGGATTCCATTTGACATTAAAAATGTTGATATGTAATAGGTATGTCTTCATAGTTGAGATATATGTTATCTCTGATTTGAATAGAAACCTTATTAAGGCACAAATATCATCTATTTATTTTACACATTCATAAACATTCATGGAGATCTCAAAATGCTTTTCAGAATCCCTGGAAATATTTGCATCTTTTAACAAAGCAGGCACTCTGGGGAGTTAAAAATTCATCATTATCAAGAGCAAAATACAAAGATCATTCTAGATTCACAGTTCCTAGTTTTAGAGAGCTCTTCATATGCTGTTGCTTCTATCTGAAGTGTCTTTCCAGCCATGCAAATACAGTTATCCTTGAAGACTCAGGACAGTAACATTTCCTTCACAAAACCTTCTCTTGTTCACCTGTCTCCTGTCAACCAACCCATGTTTTGTATCCTACCTCTGATTAATGTCCAGTGCTTGTCAAGATTTATCCCCAAATATTGTATATTCAGAAATGAAATGCATATTTCTGTCTGTGGATCTTCTCTTCCTTTGAGACTAGAAACATTACAAAGACAGGCACTGTAGTGTTATTCATCTTTATATTGTTAGTGACCAGAGAACTGTAGTTATGCAATAAATACTAATAAATAATTGTAACCCACATAAAATGAGTTTTACAAGGCAGGATTTGGTTATAGTAAGTGGTCAAAGGAACTCTCCAAAATGAAATCTACTGGGGATTTTGTCTCTTCATGTGTACAGCTGGTCTCCTTCACTGAATCACATTTATACACACTCATCATACTATTTAATACATAGTTTGCCCTTGGCTGTATAAATCTGTTTGGAAGCACAAAGCAGTACCCTGATGGTAGGTAAAATAGTACTTATCACTTGACTCCATTTTATGATTGACATTTTTGGTGAGATAGTAACATGAGCTATGCAATTCTCTATGGATTTTAAAATGTGCTATTTGGTCTTTGGAATACCTGGAAATATAGAGATGAGTTTTCTGGCCTTTATAAATTCAAGGAGGAAGATTATGTATAAAAATGAGGCTCAACACTTTTTCTGAACTTTATCATAAGACTTACATCTTAACACTTATAAGAAGGATTAAGCTATAAATGCTAGCTATACAATACCCTGTTTTTTAAATGACAAATTTTTTATAAGAAGAAAACATACAGTAATATAAATAACATGTAAAATTTGGATGTTGAAAAGATATCTATTTTAGCAATATTGCAAACTAGATTGCCTAAAGGTTTTTTTTTTTTTTTTTTTTTTTCAACGTCTTTGTTGTGCAGGCTGGAGTGCAGAGGCACAGTCTCAGCTCACTGCAGCCTTGACCTCCTGGGTTCAAGTGTTCCTACTGCCTCAGCCTCTCAAGTAGCCGAGATAATAGACATGTGCCATCATAGCCAACTAATTTTTGTATTTTTTGTAGAGACCAGGTCTCCCTATGTTACTCAGGCTGGTCTTGAACTACTGAGCTCAAGTGATTTGCCCACCTCAGCCTCCCAAAGTGCTGAGATTACATGAATGAGCCACCACTCCGAGCCTGAAGATCTAACCAAGAAAACAGAGTGATAGACAAAATATAATGTGTAATGCATATGAAATGAAGTGCCCAAACATTTAAGTAAAACTATGACTGAATTTACTAGGACAGAAGGGATAGCCCTAAGTACCGAAAAGAAAAAAAAAAAACAAAACAAGAAAATAATTTGAGAAGAGAATATGTAAGTTGATGCTGAGGCTGGTCTGTACTAGGCAGTCTAGGAAACTAGGAGGTTGGGTCCAAGGCCCATAAAAAAAACAGAAAAGTGAAATATAACTGAGACCCAGTTTAGTTTCCTTAAGAAAGCCAGAACTCTCACCTAGCTACCTGTCAGTGAAGTGGTGTACTAAAAAAAGCCCAACCTCTGTAGAGAGAGATGACTTAAAAGATTGACTTTTGGGCTAGTTCTATAAATAGATTTGTTTACTGTGATAATTCATAAATATAGTTTGAAATTTGAATTGACTCTCCTTATTTGCTCTAGCAACATCCAGATAAGGAATTCACATAAAAATGTTCACATTTATTTCATAATACCCATAGGGAGACTTTTAAAGCAAAAAGATACCCTTACCTAAGATTTGTTTTCAATCCATGCTATTGAAAAGTACAAAAGATAAAGCCCCACTCAAGACTGATTCAATCCAAAATACAAGAGGCAACACAAAGAAACAATCCCATATAACCAAGAGTCAGTAGATACAAAGTAGCACAAGTCTCCTGATCATGTTACATAATAGAAATATTGGAGAAAAGGGTCTACTGAAAATACAAAAAATTAGCTGGGCATGGTGGCACGTGCCTGTAGTCCCAGCTACTCAGGACGCTGAGGCAGGAGAATTGCCTGAACCCAGGAGGCTGAGGTTGCGGTGAGTCGAGATCGCGCCATTGCACTCCAGCCTGGGTAACAAGAACGAAACTCCGTCTCAAAAAAAAAAAAAAAAAAAAAAAAATTATAAGGAAATAATTTATAAACAATGAGAAGTAGGCATGATACTATGACTAAAAATCAGATAGCTGAAAAAAATAAAATGGATCTGAAATTTAAAACAATACATTTTTCTTAATATTATACACCGATAAGATCACCGATAAGATCATTAGAACAGTATGTTTGAAGCTTTACTCAGAAAGAGAAATATTGAGGTAAACACACTGAAAACCTAAGGCATATATAAGATAGACTAAGAAATCCAACATTCAGTTCACAGAAAGTTTATGAAGACAGAAAGTAGAAGTGGCTATTCAAAAGATAATATCTGAGAAAGTTGATGACCCATCATTTGATTCTTCTGATTTAGGAAACAGATCAGAAGCAGGATAAGTTATATATTTGGCTTTGTGTCCCCACCTAAATCTTATCTCAAATTGTAATACCCAGCTGTTGAGGGAGGTGATTGGATCATGGGAGCAGTTTCCCCCACGCTGTTCTCGTGACAGTGAGTGAGTTCTCACAAGATCTGTTGGTTTTGTGTGTTGGACGGTTTCTCTTTTGTCTGTATGTTGGACAATTCCTCTTTCTTCTTTATGTGTTGGACAGTTCCTCAGTCTTGTGACAGCAGAAAAGAGAGAGTCTTGCTTCTTCTTCACCGTCTGCCTTGATTGTAAGCTTGCTGAGGCGTACCCAACCATATAGAACTATGGGTCAATTAAACCTCTTTCCTTCCTAAATTACTCTGTCTCAGATATGTCTTTATAGCAGTGTGAAAACGGACTAACATTTTAAATAAAATTAAAATTCACATCTAGAAATTCAAGTAGAAGTAAAACAGAAGGTAAGAGAAAGAGAAAGTCAGAAAACTGGCTAGAAGAAAAACACATTATTTACAGAAAAACAGCAATTAAACTGATAACATTAAAAGAAGTCAGAATATGATAGGATATTCAGAGTAACTGTACTATCACTATAACTAAACAAAAACTAAAACTGCAAATTTAGGCACCTAAGCTATCTTTTAGAATGAAGACAAAATTAACATTTTCAGATGAGAACAAAGAGTTCAGAAATGATCAAAACCTTGCTGAAATAACTTTTTAAAAACAATATACTTCAGAAAGCAGTGAAAATGACCCAGAAATATGGTATGAGATGCAAGATTAAATGATGGTGTTGGTATAATGTTTGAAAAATAGAACAATAAAACCAATAGAATAGAGAATTAAAAGAAAAACAGATTGCAGGGATATACTAACCTGATTTATGATTAAGGTGACATTGCAGAACAATAGAAAAAGTGCTGAATCAATATCCATATGAAAAAATTATACTTGATACCTACTGAACACCATACACAAAATTGAATTCCAGATTAATTGCTCATATAAAAGGTATAATAATATTGTTATTGGAAATACATAGGAGAACATCTTCATGACCTTGGAGTTGGCAGATTTATTAAACAGAACATAAACTGAAAAAGGATAAATTATACTTCCCTAAAATTAAACATTTCTATTCAACAGACTTTTATTTTCTTAACATTAAGAGAGTAAAAAGACCAGCTACATAGTAGAGGAAGTAATTAGCAATACATGTATCTGGAAAAAATTCATATTCAGAATCTATAAAGTAACTTTATAAATCAATCACAAAAGACAGAAAACCTAATGGAAAAAATGGCAAAATAGCACTTACATGGAGGACCTCCAAATGATCAAAAAAGCATATTAAATGTGCTCATCTTCAGTATTCGTAAGTTCATTCAAAATTAAAACTATGGTGAGATACCATTACATAAATCCCCAGAATAAAATGAATAAGACAGATATACCAAGTATTAGAAGTAATGTGAAGAAACTAGTACTCTTACATTTTGCTGGTGGCAAAATAAATAAGTATAACCACTTCAGAAAATTGGTTGGTGGTAGCTATAAAACCATAAATATAAACAAGCTGAAAATATGTATAACTTAGGCACCAGTAATTACACTCTCCAATATATACCCAACAGAAATGATTACATATAGTCCCTAAAATAAATGCACAAAATTATTTCCAGTGGCCCTGTTGCTAATAGCAAAATAACAGTGAAAATCAGGATCAACCCAAGTTTTCATTTACAAGAGAATAGATAAGTTGTGGAACACTTATAAAATACCAAACAGCAATGAGAATAAATGAGCAAAACCTACTCTCAAAAGTGAGACTATGTCCCTCAAACACAATAAAATAAGATTGAGAAAATTAAAAACAGACAGGAAATAATAAATATTGCATGATTCCACTTATATCAAATTCAAATAGTAGGCCAGTGAGCTAGAAGCAATTAAAACAGTGCTTACTTTTGGTGAATTGAAGGGATCATAAGCCATATGAAAAAGCTTCTGAAATTGTTCATGTGCTTTAGTTTTTGACTTGGGTGCTTGTTACACAGGTATGTTCACTTTCTCAACATGTATACTTATATAAACTTTAGTAACATGTTGCAAAACAAGCAAAAAAGCAAACAAACACCTGGTAACTGGGCTTACATACTTAACTACCATGCAGTATCATAAAAATATAGAATATATTTATTTTAGATAATTGAAAATTTAATACAGAACAAGTTCAGCCAACGGTCTCTTGAGTATTAACTGCATTTCATTTTCAGCTCTATCTATCCCTTGGTCTCTGTCCTCAGACTAATCATTAAAACTTAATTTTTTCTTTTATTAGAATCACATACGCCTGCTTCCCACACACTGCGTTTTCATTCTTGGCATGTTTCCTGGGATAGGAAAATTTGTTTTCTTCTCAGTAAACCTATACAGATGTTTTTGTTTTTCTTTTAAACTATGAAAGACCTGTATTTTCTTCAAAATTTTTATGGTATGCCTTTTCTGATTAGGCACTACTGTTTTTCATCACTTATATATGCATTGTACCTCCCTGTGGCCTTCTGCAACCTTATTTGTATTATTAATTTCTCTTTTCCAAAGGCAATAGAATCCATTTCTTGTGTATAGATTTGGGTGTAGACTACTGGAGCAAAGTACAGATTTGAGAGAGGTCCACACTTGCTGCTTTTATTTTTAAAAAATTTTTGTTGAGGGGCCCAAAGTGGCTCCGGCTGGATGTCATGGCGCTTGCGAAGGCGAGGCCAAGAGTTCAAGGACAACCAACCTCAGCAATCTTACAAGCTCTCATTGATTGGCAAAAAAAAAAAAAAAAAAAAAAAAATTGTTGATATATAATGGATAAATAAAATTTTATATATTTAAGATAAATTATTTAATGTTCTGATATTTGTATGCACTGTGTAATAAGTGTCATAATTCTACTTTACAGCTTTGTGATTTTGAATTAGACTTAGTTTTCTTATTGCTAAAGTGAGGATAATACTTACTTCCCTAGGTTAATGTAAATATAAAATTAAAAGTGATTATCTGTATAAGATAGAAAAGCCCAAAGTATTAGTTTGCTTTACTATCCACCACTGTAATTACAGATTCTGCAGACTCTGGGTGCTTGAAGGTTGATTGAATCAAATAATTTCTAAATATTTAAAGAATTTTTTTCTTCTATTAAGTCATGGAAGAGACAAAACAAAATTTCACATCTGTAAAAACTAGAGTGTGAGGCGAACTTTACAAAAGAAGACATACATGAGGCCAACAAACACATGAAAAAATGCTCATCATCACTGGTCATTAGAGAGATGAAAATCAAAACCACATTGAGATACCATCTCACGCCGGTTAGAATGGCGATCATTAAAATATCTGGAGACAGCAGATGCTGGAGAGGATGTGGAGAAAAAGGAACACTCTTACACTGTTGGTGGGAGTGTAAATTAGTTCAACCATTGTGGAAGACAGTGTGGCGATTCCTCAAGGACCTAGAAATAGAAATTCCATTTGACCCAGCAATCCCATTACTGGGTATATATCCAAAGGACTATAAATCGTTCTACCATAAGGACACATGCACACGAATGTTCATTGCAGCACTGTTTACAATAGCAAAGACCTGGAACCAACCCAAATGCCCATCGATGATAGACTGGACTGGGAAAATGTGGCACATATACACCATGGAATATTATGCAGCAATCAAAAATTATGAGTTTGTGTCCTTTGTAAGGACATGGATGAATCTGGAGAACAACATTCTCAGCAAACTGACCCAAGAACAGAAAAAGAAATACCGCATATTCTCACTCATAGGCGGGTGAGAAAAATGAGAACACATGGACACAGGGAGGGGGTCTACTACACACTGGGGTCTATTGGGGGGAAGAGGGGAGGAACAGTGAGGGGGAGGCTGGGGAGGGATAGCCTGGGGATAAATGCCAAGTGTGGGTGAAGGGGAGGAAGGCAGCAAAGCACACTGACATGTGGGTACCTATGCAACTATCTTGCACGTTCTGCACATGTACCCCAAAACCTATAATGCAATAAAATTTGTAAAAAAAATAAAAAATAATAAAAACTAGAGTGAAAGTTACTAGCAGTGCAAGTCTCATAATTATGTCATGATTATGTGCCTGGACCTTAAATTGGATTCAAATCCCAGCTCTGAAACTTTCTAGGATTATGGTTTACGCCAAGTTACGTACTCTTTCTGGGCTTCTTTTTTCTCCTTGTCTTCAAAATGGAGATAATTTGCATGCACATTATAAGCATTCAGCTAATATTAATTTTTACCGTATTAGGGTAGAGATGACTATCATAAAGTTTTAAACTTCCAAGTTTATTATAAGAAGAAAAAGTGTCAGAATCTATGAATAAGCAAAGAAACAAACAAAAAACCAGAAATACATTGCACTATTGAGATCAGATTAACAGAAATCATACAAAATATACCATAATTTCAACTTTAAAATATATTTAATAAGAATTTATAAGCATTCGATATATGCATAAAGACATCTTTAAATTTATAAGCATTCAATATATACATAAAGAAAGACATCTTTAATCCTCTCTAAATTTTGATTTTTCTTCTTGTTTCAAATCGGAGACTTAATCTAATTCACAATATGTGTCAGTAAAGAGCTACAGGTTTTTGTTTTTGCTAAGTCAATGTGATTGGGTGGGCTATAAACTTTAATCAGTTTTTAATAAACTATGTTACTGCCTAAACTCATTATCCTAGAGGACATCATCGTTATGCAATGGTGGCTTTCAGATTTACCAAAGTAATGCCCTCGTGATAGAAGAACAACTTTTCAGGAAGCTACTAACGAGTGCTCCATGAAGTTCTGTGAAATTTATTTTACTATTGGGAGGGGAGGGGTTGGAGAATAAAGGGCAGAGTCTCAGTGCTCACTTCCAGTTGAACTAAAATGACTTCTGCTCTGTTTAAACATTGAACTTTCTTTTTTTTTTTTTTTTTTTTTTTAACTTTCTTAAGTAATAGGAGATGGGGTGATGTTTCTGTTTTTAAAACAGCTACTTTTTGAAGTACAATAGAACTGCTAATTGTAGGAGCATTTTAACAGATGTTTAGGGACACTCAGCAGCTAAGAGAAAAGAATGCTTAATTATTCTGTATAATAAAGAGCAAGATATTTTTGTGCTATAGAACAGTCTGCTAAGGATGGGTGAAAGATGAAAAGAAAGAGAGGAGCAGAAGAGAAGCTAAGATTGTGTGAAAGGGTCAGTACAACCTTTCTGTCATGGAAAGACCCAGTGGTCATGCCTTTGCTTTCACTGGAGATTTTAAGACTCAGGGGTCATGCCTTTGTTTCCATGGGAGATTGTGTTGTTTCTGTAGTGTAAGACTCTCCTTTACTTCTCCCCTGTGTAGTAAATAGAATTTGTTAAGGCATTGGTGCTCTTATGTTGTTAAGAGGGCAGAAAAAATGTTTGAAATCATGATTAGAAGCAGTTCATTTGGAAAGAGACATTGAAAAGATACAAAATTTCATAAAAATATTGTCACAGAAATTTCTATAAATCCAAGGCATAAGAGCCAGTTTTCAGGAGATCTAGAATTTTGGGGTTTGGAAGTGCTGAACCAACAGGTCTTGAATACCCAACTGGAATCTGGAATGCATGGATATTTCACTTAGATAAAGGATTTGTATTTAGTTTGAAAAGAATTCCTGTAGATGATTGTATATTATATTTATGTCTTGTTTTGAGTACAGAAGTGGCTGTTATCATTTCCCATACACCATGAAAATTTCTGCTGAAGTTTAATCTACTACAAGAAAGACAAAAAATAGGTTTAACCCAAACCTTTCTGGATGGATTGGAGGCAACATTCATCTTAACAGAGTGGAAATCACAGTTACACATGAAAAATTGGTTTCCAAAAACTCAATAAGGCTAAAGAGGGCCCTTGGCAAGGGACTCTTAGCTACTTCATACTTCAGTATGTGTTTTCTATATATTATGCCTTTTGCTAGGATGCACCATTTGCTAGTCAATACATGGCTTCACCTTTCCAAGTCATTTCATTGGTCAAAATATGATTCCACTCTAAAAATCTACCAAAGTCTAACACAATACCAAACAAAAAGTTATCTTCATTATTCATTTTGTTGAATGACTCAATTCCCATTTGAAGGTCTTTAAATAACATATTTGCTATTTTTTGAAAATTTTCGCTAAAATTTTGAAATCTATTTTTCAAACTTTTTTAATCACAAAAGAAGTATAAAAGCCAATCTTATAATAATAGTACTTTATGAACTGTGAAGTTAATAATATTCAATATTTAATAATGTTATCTGGTGGTAGTAGTAGTTGAATCTAAGTAATAGTCACACAGTCACCTGTGTGTGATTATGATGGGAGAACCTGCAGAGCCTATTCACATGAGCTACAAGGAGACTCCTAAGGAGAGGCTCATTCTAAAGGACAGTCAGAAAATAACTCTGAAAATAATAGGCTGGAGTTAAAGGACTGTGTTGCAATTTGGGCCTTTGTTGATTGTGTTAACTTTTAGTTCTAATTACTTCCCTTTCCCCTGTTTCTCCTTCTTAAATATTTGTGCCAGAGTACAGAGTAAAAATTTAAAAACCCATATATATATATTTAAATATATATGTATTTAATATATATTTTTTTGCGATGGAGTATATATATATGGAACATATATATATATATATATATATATATATATATATATATATGTTTTTTCGTTTTTTTTTTTTTGAGATGGAGTCTTGCTCTGTTGCCAGGCTGGAGTGCAGTGGTGCCATCTCGGCTCACTGCAACATCCACCACCTGTGTTCAAGCAATTCTTCGCCTCAGCCTCCCAAGTAGCTGGGATTACAGGTGTGTGCCACCATGCCCAGCTAATTTTTGTATTTTTAGTAGAGACGGGGTTTCACCATGTTGACCAGGATGGTCTTGATCTCTTGAGCTCGTGATCCACCCGCCTCCACCTCCCAAAGTGCTGAGATTACAGGCGTGAGCCACCGTGCCCGGTTTAAAAATATATATTTTAAATAGCTACTTCATTAATTAGCTGGGCATGGTGGCGCATGCCTGTAATCCTAGCTACTCAGGAGTCTGAGGCAGGAGAATTACCTGGACCCAGGAGGCAGAGGTTGCGGTGAGCGGAGCGGAGATCGCGCCATTGCACTCCAGCCTGGGTAACAAGAGAAACTCCGCCTCAAAAAAAAAAAAAAAAAAAAAAAGCTACTCCATTAAAACATTTGTTAGGCATCAGTTTCATAAGTCAGCACTATTCTGAGATCCATACAAAAGAAACATGAGCAAAAAAAGGATAGTGATATGTTAGGAACAGACCCCTTTTACTTAAAGAAGGGTTGTGCCAAACAGATTAAGTAGATAATTCCACAACACAGTGAAAAAGGAATGCACTCTGTGATTTAAGATCATTTGTATGGGCACAAGAAACTAGATTTCTCAGATCAGAGTGATGATATGAGCATTAAGGAATGAGCAGAAGCCAGTTAGAAGAGCAATGTTTCATATGTTTCATAGCAGGGAGAATAGGAGTAAGGAAGTATACAGACGTGAGACAAAACTCAATTCGCTTGACACTTTGGCAAACTATATACAATCATCTACTGAATTAATTAGGTTTATCTAAATTGGTCTTTAAAATGTTTTAATTCTGAAGTACTCAGATGAAATAGACTCATTTGTTCAAGTTGGCTTTTTAATTCCTCTGTACTTCTTATGCCTCTTACATTGTACTTTTAAATGTTGACTCTGATTATTTCTATTGGTTGTCACTTTTTTCAGCTGGGTTTTTACAGTATCTTAGGTCAGATTTTATTTGTGCCAAGCAATGGCTATGAATCCTTTCCTTTATTATAAAAAAGTCTCCAAAACTTTTTGTCCTCATATCGCCTCAGTCACAGTCTTTGTAGAACAGAAATCAAGTTCTATATTTTTATATAAACTCTCTTAGCACAAAGATTCACAAATTGAACTGGGTATTCTTTTTGCTTAGATGGTCTTGGTAGCTGGACACCTCAATCCACCACCTCACAAGTGTGCAGTTATCATAATAAACTTAAAAAAAGATTTTCACTTCATTTAAAACTTTACGATGTGCTCCGATATCCATTCCAGGTGCCTGTGGTTCAGATAGATATTTTTGGCAATGTTCTGCAAAGTTGGAAAAACATTTCTCTGTAGGTTTGTCTGAAATACTTCCGATTTTTTTTCATGTGAATCGTGCTAATAGCAACTTCTAATCAGCAGGAAACAGGGGCATGAGCAATATATCCATTAAGTGAGTCATGTAAGGTAAGCAAAAGACAGAGAGGTTTGCTGATGCTTAAAAGTGCTATTTTTACATTTTTGTCAAAGACTATTTCTCATAAATGTTTTAACATACGCTAAGCTAGAAGTATTTTGGTTCAATTGTTAGTGAGGTAACAAAATCTCAATATTTCTGACATGAATGTTTTCAAAGAACTCAAAAATAGTTATGGGGCTTTTCCAAGGCTTACTTAAAAATCATTTTTGAGTTGAGATGCCAACATTTTAAAATCACTTTTGCAAAACAGGAAATATATTTAAACTTACCAATGAATATCAAAATAAAATTTAAAAGCTAGAGACTAAAGCCAGAAAAAAACCTTAATGTTGGAAATAGTCTCATTTATAAAGAACTTTAAAACCTAAACTGTTAAAGTAAAATTCTATTACCAGTTTTCTGAATTTTTTTTCTAATTTTTATTAAAAAGATTAAATCTATATACATTGTAAAATTAATGTGTTCATCAAAGAGTAACAAATTTTTCATGTTTGCTTTGACTTTCTCAAATACTTTAGCATGTACCTTCAAAAAACTAGGACACTATCATGTTAGTATAATAAAATTATCACACTCAGGAAATGCAACATGGAAAACATAATTTTTACCATATAGTTCATATTCAAATTCTCAATTGTCCCAATAGAATCCTTAATAGATATTTAAAAATCAAGAATACATTAATAGTGTATTTAGCAGTTATTCTCTGTAGTCTGTTAATAAAGATTAATTATTAATAAATTATTAAAAGTAATTGTTAAAATTTTGCAGGAATGTCCTACTCTAATGTTTAGTTCTGTGGCAGAAGACTGCCATATTTTATTATGAGGGGTAGAATGTTGTTGAAACTGTGGGTTCATTATTTTCTTTGCCTTTCCATTATTGGTCTTAGAAACTGGGATAATTGGTTAGCCCATCTAACTAAATCAGATTTGAACATTGTTAACTTGTGCAACTCTTTAGCTATATTCCTTAAGGTTGATTTCTGTCCAAGGTAAATAGGGAGTGTTTAAGAGAGTGCCCTTATTCTTTAGATGGAGCTTAAAAGGGTGAACAGGTTTAGAGGAAACAGGGGAATCAAGGCAAATGTTGAGTTCAGAAGAGTGGAAAGGAAGTTGAGAAAATATAGGTTATAGAGGCAGGAAAGCAGAAGAATTGGGGGAATGAGAGTTGGAAGAAGAAACCCGAGAGTTTTAAAGATTATTAATTGACTCAATGGTTATTCTGAAACATGTTGTTTAATTTTACATTTAGTTTTATAGTTTTCAATGTTCCTTTTAAAATTGATTTCTATTTTTATTCCATGTTAGTCTGGAAGATACCTGATATAATTCTGATTTTAAAAATTTGTTAAGAATTGTTTTGTTAAGCCATCTTTTATTTTGATGTAATTTCAAACTTAATGTAGGGACACTAGTGCAAAAAAACATATGTACTACGTGGTATACACTAAATACTTTATACTACATTATAATTATAGAAATCAGGAAACTTAACATTGATATACTACAATAGACTTCCCTTAGCCATGGTTTTACATTTTGTGGTTTTAGTTACCCATAGTCAATTGCAATCCAAAAGTAGTAAATGAGACTTCTAGACATAAACAATTCATATGATTTAATTTACATGCTGTTTTTAGTACCGTGATAAAATATTAAGCCATTTCACTCTGGGAAGTGGATAATTTCTTAGTCCAGAGTATCTTTACTTTACACACTACCTGCCTGTTAGGAATCTAATAGCCATCTCAGTTATCCGATTGAAAAAAACGTAATAGTATAGATAAGGTTCAGTACGATCTGAAGTTTCAGGCATCTACTGGGGGTGTTGGAACATATTCCCTATGGATAAGGGGCAACATATTATCTAACATGTAGTCCACGTTTAAATTTCTTTAATTATACTAATAATATTTCTTCTAGCTATCATTTTCCTCCAGTCCAGGTTTCACTTCAGGATCACTCCTTATATTTACTTGTCATCTTTCTTTTGTTTAATTAAAGGTGGAATTGTTCCACAGAATTTCTTCATGCTTTACAAATTGGAGCAGGAAACATGAGCAACAGGAGAGAATACACATATTTAGCTTATAGTTTGATGCAGGATTGATAGCATGATATGTCTTGACTTAATCCGTGTCTATATTTGACAACTTGCCATGGTTCTTTCTGGTCTCTTACTGTTTCCTGGTGATCTCTATCTCAGTGGTCTTCAACTTGTGATGTATAACAGTTTTTTTAATGCTTTTACTACTCTGTAATATTTACATACAACTCTACTTTCCTCTGGCGAAGAACTCAGATATTTTTAGGGTAAGTTACTTTACCAGTAGGGTATTTTGAATACTTTGTTAGATAGTTTGATGAATTAAAATGAATTTATTTATTTTTATTTATTTCATTGCCAGCCTAGTGAAAGCGTGGAAGTGGGTTTGGGAATTTCAGGAAGACAATGGGCTCTAACACCAAGAGACTATCTAGCTCAGAATGTGCCTGTGGCAATTTTGCATTGGATACTTTAGTTGAAAAAAATTTTTCAATTTATTTAAATGTAGGGAGACTTGAATTAAACACATTTAGGTTTGTTATTGACCTCTGTCAAAGGAATGAAAACAAAAGGCATAAAACAAACAAACAATAAAACAGAAAAAAGTACAAGTGAGATATTTCAAATGTGAGTAATTAGGGCTATTTGCATATTTTTTCTCTGTAAGTTTGTGATCATTTAATTTTTCTCTTATATTTTGCTTTCCATGCAGTTATTAATCTCTCATATCTATTTGTAAGTCTTTTTTACAAAGCTGATTATGCAGATGGCTTGCAATTTTGAAGCTATCTCTTTGTAGTATTCAGAAACCATTTTTTTATAGGATCATGTTACGATTTTCTAACACCAGTGTGCATTATTTCTTATATTTTTGAACTGACTTTTCTTTAAATTTGAGATTTGACATTCAGACATATTAAAGTTAAGTGGCCAGAACATTTGAAAGAAATTGGAGGTTATCATAGAAGTACCTTTCTACTGGTGAAGCCCTCAGATACCAGAGGCATTCTTTTGAATTTATTTAAAAGTTAAAAAACACAGTATTGCTATTTAAATAATTTTCCCATATAATAATTCCTTAAAAAGTTGTAATTGCTTTAAGTTTTACTACTGATTGTAGTCATTTGTGTGATTGTATCTATGATTGATGTGCTTTAATGTTGCAATTGTCTGGCAATTTTCTATGATTATATCCATGACTGGTATTCTTTATGGTGCAATTGTGTGGTAATAGTCTGATTATGTTGCTATTAAGATTTTTACATAAGTTTCTTTCAGGACACATTTGAAGAATAGAGGCTTTATTTCCCAGAATATAAGCTCCTGTGTAAAGCAAATCAGTTCACCTGGCTTAGTAAATTTTTTTTTTCCAATTCAATAGGCTGAATGATTTTTCAGAAAAAAACCTACCATGTTCACTTTTCATATTATAATATTAAGAGAATGTAAGTTAGAAACATATATTACTACAATTCTTAACTTCTTAACATGAAATCAGAGAAAAAGGTCTAAGAATATAATTACAAAGGAATGGCCAGAATATTTGGGAATATTCTGATACTGATCAAAATCAGTACCCTCTGACCCCATTCAGAGCAGATTCAGTGGAGCTTTGGGGACAGAAGCCAGGAATCAAGGAGAGACAAAGAAACGCACACAATATGAGGAGGTTATTTCGAAGGGGGGCAGTGGTGGGGACAATAGTGAACAAAAGGACAAAGATAGGATAATATACACAGGGTATACATGTTGCAAGGTTCTTGTTTCTTTTATTTTTTTTAACACAGGGGAAATGATTATAAACCATAGAAAAGAATATTAAAGAATGGATAAAGGTCTCTGGAGAGGTCCAGAGTTTAACTGAATTTCAAAGTTTACTTTGGACAGCCACCTAGGCACTTTTTTTACTGAGATACAAAAGTAGGAGGTAGGGACAAATACGTTTGTGGATGGACGTACAAAGTTGAAGAAATTTCTGCTACTTGGTTACTCCATTTGCTGTAGTTTATAACGATACATTTTTTTTTTCTGTCAAGGAAGAGCATAGATGTGTGCATGAGTATGAGAGTAGAATGGAGAATTAGTAGAAAATATTGAAGAATAGGAGAACTTGCAATGGAGAGGCTGATAGCATTTGCGGATGGAAACAAATACAAAGACTGTTGACTGATGTTGGACAGAGATTTGGTTTGGCACAGATATATGGGTTTTTATATTTTTTGTTTGTTTGTTTGTTTTCAGTGCTTAACCTTCTGTATGTAAAAGCGGGGAAAGCAAAGGAGTAATCTCTTAATGGTGATTTATGGATCCAGTGTAGTAGAAGGACACAAAAACAAAGTGATGTGAGTTATGGATGAAGAGTACTTGAAAGTAATGGACTACAGTGTCTGGTTCAAACAGGGATAAAAACTGTAGATGGTAGGAGGCTGATTACCAAAGTAATTAAAATGACCAATGTTCTGGGGCCTTGATAAAATTTACTAACTTATATTGTGAGAGTAAGAAAGCAAAAGTGTTTAAATTATAAGTATTTTAAATAAGAGCCTGAGATTTTAGACTGAAATGCTCTGAAAGTACTGTTAGTTGGCAGGATGACAAGAGAATTATTTATTTATTTATTTTTTCAACAAAGTACATTTTTTTTAATTGCATTTTAGGTTTTGGGGTACATGTGCAGAGCAACAACATGGTTCATAATTACTCAAGTTGGTTTATATATTCTCTTGCTTTTTTTAAAGACTGAGATATAACTATGTAATTCATTTAATTAGTGGTTCTGAACAGTATCTCCATGTTGAGGGAGATATTTTCCTGACCAAAACTATTTCTTGGACTAACACATTTCTGGTGGTAATATGCAACCTCCATTGAAAACCACTAAGTTCCATCATCAAGGAGGGTTAGAACTATGCTGTCCAGGATGGTAGCTATTAACCATATAAAGCTATTGAGCACTTGAGATATGGCTAGACATGTGGATAAACTGATTTTAGTCATACTTACTTTTAATATAAATTTAAAAACCAAACTATTATAAACCTATTTATGTTAATAAATTTTTATTGTTTTGGTGTGGTTATATTTTACTTTAACCATTGAATTATGTAAAATATTTTTATGTATTATACTGAGTATGACAGGTATATCATTCTCAGTATTTCATCAGTAATTTTTTTGTTGATTACATACCGAAATAACAATATTTAACAAAATATATTATTAAAATTAATTTTACCTATTTCTTTTTTGCTCTTTAAAACTTGGTTACTAAAATATTTAGAATTACACAAACAATTTGTGTTATATTTCTGTGGAAAAAGCTAACTTGGAGTTTGAATAATTATGGCTAACTTTTGGTAGCTAATAATCAAAGTAACATAATATGAATATCTTTGTTAGGATTACAAATATATAGAGACAGAATACATTTCCACATTTTCCTATATGCATAGGAAAACACACATTTAGAAATAGAATATATTTGAGGATAATCTGATGACTTAGTAATTTTCATTGTCAAATTTTACTTGTATATTTAGGAGACTAATTTTATTTTTTTAAATTATATGTTAGAAAAATCAAAATGATGACAAGTTGTGGCAAAAGTGAGAGGCCAAGTTTTCAAGGAATAGAGAAACAAACTGAGTTTGGCCTCAACATAGTGCACATTGCTTTTCCCTTCGCTTTTATTCCCCAAGGGACATCTGCTTATTTTTGGTGGAAGAGGGCAAACTGACACAGAAGGGACGCACAGACTGTGAACCAGACATTCCACAGGTTTTCTCTTGAGGCATTTTCTCATAGCTAAGCTTGTCAGGACAAGCAGCTAAAGTTAAGAGGCCTCAGTCTCTCCAAATTCCTCTCCTTGTATGCAAAGTCAGCAAGGCTGCTGTATTTTGCTTAGGTCCTCCTTCCTGAACTGGGTTTGGTAAATGCTTTCCTATAAAAAGCTTAAGTGATATCAAAATTTTATTCCTTTATTTTCTTACCAAGGATCACAGCCCCTTCTAATACCTAGAAAGAGTTGTTTTTTTTTTTTGCATTCTTTTTCAGTTTCTTTGTAAAAAGGTGCCTTGGTGTATTTTGTGTTGCTATAACAGAATGAGACAGACTGGGTAATTTATAATAAAAAGAAATGTCTTTCTTAAAATTCTGGATGCTGGGAAGCCCAAAGTTAAAGAGCCACATGTGTTAAGGGCTTTCTTGCTTCATCGTAACATGGCGGAAGGACAAGTGAGCATGTGAGAAAGAGAAATGCACCAGGGTCCAGACTTGCTTTATAACAACCCACTTCAACTATAAAGAACCTGATCCACAGTAACAACATTAATCCATATAAAGGTTCTGCCCTCATGACCCAGTCACCTCCTATTAGGCCGGACCACCCCATAATATAGTATTGGGGATTAAGTTTTCAACACATGAATTTTTGGGGACCAATTCAAACTGTGGCCTTCCACTCTTGACCACCTAAATTCATGTCCTTCTCACAATGCAAAATATATTCATTATCTCCTAATGGCTACCAAAACCTTGACACATTTCACATTTACTCAAACGTCCAAACACCAAAGTCTCATCTAACATGCATGAGACTCAGGCATGATCGATTCACCTTGAGGCAAATTTATTTCTGCTGTGAGCCTGTGTAGTTAAACAAATTATCTACTTCAAAAATTCAGTGGTAGGACTGGCATAGGACAGGCATACTCCTTCCACAAAGGAGAAATAGGCAAGAAGAAGAAAGAAATAACACACCCTAAGGAAGCCCAAAACTCCACAAGGAAACCATTGTCTTAAATCTGGAAAATAATCTTATTTGACTCCATGTCACACCTCTTGAGCACTGGTGTGAGGGTTTGACCACCAAGACCTTGGGCGCTTCACCCCATGTTTCACCTCTCATGTTGGCCTTGTATGCTGGTGGCTCTACAGTTTATTCTGTCTCATTAATTACTTGGCCAGATCCTTAGCATTCTGTCCCAAATATGTTTTTTTTTGCTCTTTATGCACCAGTCTGTGAATCTTCTAAATCTTTCCATTCTGCTTCCTCTTGATTATAAATTTTGTCTTTAAGTCATTTCTTGCCTCTCACATCTCATTGTATGTAGCCAAACATAATGCAGCATGCTAAATGCTTTGCTATTTAGATATTTCTTTCACCAGAGATTCTAGTTTATTGCTCTTGAATTCTGCATTCTGCAAACCAATGGGCCCAGACACATTTTAGCCGAGGTCTTTGTTACTTTATAACAAGAATGGCCTTTACTCCAGTTTCTAATATCTTATTTCTTATTTCTATCTGAGACCTCTTCAGAATGTCCTTTACTCTCCATGTTTCTACAAACACTCTGGTCATAACCACTTAAGTAATACCGAAAAAGATTCTGGGTTTCCTTTGTTCTGAGCCCTCACCAGAATGCTTCATTCATAGTGATATAGGTGTTTTCTAATTTGTTCCTCCCAATTTTTCTACCTTCCAACCTACTTCCAAAGCTGCTTCCTTATTTTTAGGTATTTGCTATAGCAACAACTCTACTCCCAGTACCAATTTTCTGTTTTAGTTCATTGTATGTTGCTATAGCAGAATAATGCAGGCTAGGTCATTTAAAAAATATTCCTTATAGATCTAGAGGCTGGGAAGGCCAAAGTCAAGGGACCACCTTCTGGTGAGGACATTCTTGCTGGGTCATAACATAGAAAAAGGGGAAGGGAGTACATGAGACAGAGGAAAAGGCACCAGGGTTGCACTCACTTTATAACAACCCACTCTTGAAATAACTAACCCATTCTCAAGATAATGACATTAATCTATTTATAAGGGCTCTGTCTTATGATCCAATCACCTTTGATAAAGCTGCACCTTCCTAACTGCTGCAACTCCCTAACTCAACACTGTTGCATTGAAAATTAAATACCAAGTGTGGGTGAAGGGGAGGAAGGCAGCAAAACACACTGCCATGTGTGTACCTATGCAACTATCTTGCACGTTCTGCACATGTACCCCAAAACCTAAAATGCAATAAAAAATAAAAAAAATAAAAAAGAAAAAAGAAAATTAAATTTCTAACACATGAACTTTTGGTGGACACATTCAAACCATAGCTGAAGATAGATAGAGTACCAGGACAGGTTCTGTTATGCCTGGAAGTAGAAATAATTTTTATTTAAAAATTTCCATAATTAAAATAATTTTTCCATAATAGTTAATAAAGCATCTTTGGAAATATTTTTATGGCTTTTTTCAGATTATTTTAGTTAGAATTACCATAGTCTTTGGTTCCCTATAGTTATTAAAGTTTAATCTCTCAAACTTGAGATAATTCATAAATCAGATTAGATATACATCGGTAAATTAAGAGTAGTTTAAGCATCCAAGGCAGTGTATTAATGAATATCAAGCATAGTTGTGAATAGAAGCCTTTCAAAAGATAATTATTTAAAAAAGGCAACAAGTATTTGAAGATTTCTTAACAGGAGGAAGAATAGGTCATCATATCTGATACTAATTTTATTTTAGACCCCAAAATATATTTTAAAGCTTCTGGATCAGTTGAAATCTTATCATGTTTTAATTTTAATACTTATTTATTAATTATGTAATTATCAATTTCTCATAAATTAATATAAATATGTGCATATATAGTGCGCAGATATATATGTGTTCAAAAAGTAACATGTATGTGTTGCCTGATGGTGTTTATACCACTCTTTCATTACCTGATAGAAAAGTCCTCAAAGCACAGGAAAAATGTATCTAAGGGATGAAAATCAAGGTTTAGAATTTCTGAAACTGGAAATTTGCTATCCTGTTAAATAAAAGTAAAGGAATTTCCTGGATGTAAGACAGTACAATGATAGAAATAAGAAGGGAAAGGTAGACTATTTCTCCAACAGAGCACCACCTCAGAGATCCCCCACCTGTATTATCTGATTTGTCCCTATACTAATTCTTAGAAGTATAGCATATAACACAAATGAAGAGAAAGAGGCTGTAAGAGACACCAGTGTTTGCCCCAAAATGTGTTATGTCAAACATATCATTCTAAAACCAAATTCAAAAATACAGTCTGTAAAAGACAGAGGCATTGATACGTATCTGTATCCACACCTAAATCTAAAATTATATTTTATCTATATCCAGAATGGAACATACTGAACTACTAAATAATTATACCAATTCTTCTTCCCCAGTGCCAATATTCTGTTAATTTCTGTTTCTGATAGATTTGATGATGGGAACTAGTAATTCAGATAAATGGAGGTTATAACTTAGTAAGAATGAAGAAAAATTATGAATAAATTTAAGAGGCAATTATGACTGACATATTGCCAATTGTAAATTTATTTTTTCAATAAAGACAATTTCAGAAAGCATATTTGTACTAAGGGAAGTGATTTATTTCCTAAAATCTTCTTAAGAATTAGCTAAAATGGCATAACATCTTCTGAAATTCAATAAGAACTCAGTTAAAACTGCTGTGAAATTGAATGCTAGTATGTTTTGCCAAGACAATAGTATCTAATTTAGGTTTCTTTCATTTATTGCAAGAGTTGTAAGGTAGCAAAGAATGTTTAAATTAACAGCTCTGCATTTTGGGTTAAAACCAAAAGAAGCATTAAAAGTGTAACTGGCCTTCTATTTTAGGAGACATAAAAATAGCATCAGCAAAAAGTGCAGTATATAATTATGCTCTTCCCAGCATGTTTACATTCTTCTTCTCATTGTCCTGCTTTTGAAAGCAAATCTGGGCACCAAGTATTAAAGTATTTAATTGTTAGGCAAGCATTTAAAAAACATCCACATAATAAAAATAATTGTTTTAACATCTGTTTCTTTTTCAGTGAAATCCCAAGTTTCTTAGATCATCTGTAAAATATCATAAGCTACTCATATCGAATTTATATTTTCTTTTAATGATGCTACTGTGTAATAATCATTCTTTTAAAATCATATTTTACATCGAATACTAAGAGGAGAAATTTGCTTTAGCTCTTGAAATCTTGTTAGTCCATATTTCAAATCCTACCTCCTCCTTAAATGCTCATATTTTCTATCCATGCTAATAGTCCTCTTTTCTGAACTCTTAGATCATGTTTCCTCTTTGCATATTCTCATTTACTGTTCACTTTTTAATGGAGGTATACCAAGTATACTTTAAGATCCTTGAGGATAATAATTTTGTTCTTCTATATCCCTTAGTACACTATCAGAAATACAGCAAGTGTTCCAAAAATATTTGTTGATTCACTGTTGGCTTTCAGTAACAGAAGTTTATCCTGACACCTGAGTTATTGATATGTGGTGTTCAGAATATCTACCAAGGAATTAGATGCCAGTTTAGTCATATCTCACAGCCAAACCTGTCTAAGCAATTTCTAAGAGGATCTACTTGGTAAAAGTTTAAGTTGAGGGACTCTGGGTTGCTTGGTTGATCCTTGGTGATCCTTGGTGAGATATCTTGTTCTCATAGAGATCTTGCCCGGAACCCTTTATTTCTGCACTTGGCTGTTGCATTATTGTCAGATACATATCTAAAACTTGTGGTCTAGAACTTGTGATCTAAGAAATTTTGCAGTGTGGCGACTGAGAAGCAGTTTTATAGCAGCTTCTGTTAAAGATGATCATAACATCTAAAACACGTCAATGTTTGGGGAATATGATAGTCCACATATAACCAAAAGAACCAGAAGGAGAGAGAAATTTAGAGCAAAAGTTTGAGGAGAAAAGAGATGTAGCACATTCTTCCTTAAACTTTTAAAAAATTGAATGAAAAGAAGGTCTAGATTAAGAGTTATCTATAAATCTACAAAATACAAATACTGTGTTTTAAGCACTGCCCTCCTCAGTGTTGATTTTCATAACTCTTTTAAGAAACCAAAAAAGGAGTTTGTATAGACAAGACAATCCTAAGCAAAATAAGAAAGCTGGAGGCATCATGATACCTGACTTCAAACGATTCTACAAGGCTACAGTAAGCAAAACAGAATAGTGCTGGTATAAAAACAGACACATAGACCAATGAAACAGAATGGGTATCTCAGAACAAGACTGCATATCTACAACCAACTGCTCTTCAATGGAACAGAATGGATATCTCAGAAACAAGACTGCATATCTACAACCATCTGATCTTCAACAAACCTGAAGAAAACAAGCAATGGGGATAGAATTCTCTATTTAATAAAGTGTGCTGGAAAACTGCCTAGCCATATGCAGAAAATGGAAACTGGACCCTTTTCTTATACCTTATACAAATGTTAACTCAAGATGGATTAAAGACATCAGTGTAAAACCCAAAACTATAAATATCCTAGAAGTAAATCTAGGCAATATCATTCAGTACATAGGCATGGGCAATGATTTTATGAGGAAATGTCAAAAACATTGCAACAAAAGCAAAAGTTGACAAATAGGATCTAATTAACCTAAAGAGTTTCTGCACAGGAAAAGAAACTACCATCTGAGTGAACAGACAACCTACAGAATGGGAGAAAATTTTTGCTATCTATCCATCTGACAAAGGTGTAATATCCAGAGTCTACAAGGAACTTAAACGAATTTACAAGAAAATAAAATTCTATTAAAAATTGGGCAAAGGATATGAACAGACACTTTTCAAAAGAAGAAGTTTATGTGGCCAACAAACATATAAAAAAGGCTCAACATCACTGATCACTTGAGAAATGCAAATCAAAATCACAATGAGATACCATCTCATGTTAGTCAGAATGGTGATTATTAAAAAGTCAAGAAACATCAGATATTGGCAAGGCTGTGGAGAAACAGGAACACTTTTATGCTGTTAGTGAGAATGTAAATTAGTTCAACCATTGTGGAAGACAGTGTGGTGATTCCTCAAAGACCTAGAACCAGAAATATTATTTGACTCAGCAGTCTCATTTTTGGGTATATACCCAAAGGAATATAAATCATTCTATTATAAAGGTATATGCACACATATGTTAATGAAAGTGCTTTTATGAAATAGCAACTCAAATACTCATCAATGATAGACTGGATAAAGAAAATGTGATACATATATACCATGGAATACTATGTAGCCACAAAAAGAAATAAGATAATGTCCTCTGTAGGGACGTGGATGGAGCTGGAAGCCATTATCCTCAGCAAAGTAGCACAGGAACAGAAAACCAAACACTGAATGTTCTCATGTATAAGTGGGAGGTGAAAAATGAGAACACGTGGACACAGGAACAACCCACACTGGGGCCTGTTGGGGGATTGGAGGGAGAGATCATCAGGATGGATATTTAATGCATGTGGAGCTTAATACCTAGGTGACGTGTTGACAGGTGCAGCAAACCACCATAGCATGTGTTTACCTATGTAACAAACCTGCATGTCTTGCACATATATCCCAGAACTTAAAATTAAATAAAATTTTAAAGTATTTTTAAAAAGAAAATAGTTTGCAGGGAACGTCTTGCTAGCTCAAACAATTGTTGTTAGCTGATTTAATTTTAAAGATACAATTTTGATATATTTATCATGTACACAAAGAGCTAAGCAATATTTCTTTTTTTATTTTTATTTTTATTGCATTTTAGGTTTTGGGGTACATGTGCAGAACGTGCAAGATAGTTGCATAGGTACACACATGGCAGTGTGTTTTGTTGCCTTCCTCCCCTTCACCCATATTTGGCATTTCTCAATATTTCTAAATTATAAACCTAGAGATATCCTCTATGGGTTTCCGTTAGTCACCAGTTCCTTTTGAAAAGGAGGAGCAAATGCATCTTAATGACTCAATCTGATAATGGAGTTTAAAGGTTTCATCATTTTATGATGGCTGTCCTTTTCTCAAGATTATCTTCTTCAGCTCAATGGCAAGTAAAAAATCCCTTTCTTTGCTCCTTGCAAAATAGTATTTTCCATTTTGTTAGTGTGACTTATTTCATCTTGGGAATATTGTCTTAAGGAATTTCATCATTTTCCCTGATAGCAGTTTCTGAACTTGATGAATAACCTATTGACTTGAGAAATGCATTGCTTTTCCATAGAATCTAATCTGATGAAACAATCAGAAAATTTCCTTTAAATTTAGTTCCATAGACATAACCTCCTTCAGTTTATGCAAGTGTGTATGGAGTTTGGTTTCCATGGTTACTTGTTACTAGTCCTAAGCTCTTTGTGGGTCTGTGCTGGGCTGGACCAGAGATCAACAAGCCTAGAGTGTCATTATAATGAGGCAGAAACTGGAAATAATGCTTTACTTGATGGCTGTGCAACAGTTTAAAAAACACACAATTTTAAATTTACAATTGTCAAAAAAATTAATAACATAGGATCATTTTCCCATAAGACTGCTTGTTTAATAATGCCATAGAAACAAAGAAAAGAAAAAATGGGAAGTATAACTATACTGATTAACTCTGTACCTATCTATTTATCTTTATTCTCTATTTGTGACTAAAAGCACATTATACTCATCCAGAAAGCTGATTTTTTCCAAAAATATGAAACAGTTTAAGTACAAAATTATAATTGATATATTTGTTTGTGTGTGTGTGTGCGTGTGTGTGTGTTGAAAGAAAATTTACTAGGGTTTAGTAAATATTTTGACTTATGGTAAACCAAACAAAATAATTTTTGCTCCAGGTAAAACGCTTGGTACACAACTTCCATTTAAAGAAAAAATTCGATTGGGCAATAAGAAAAAAGAAAACCTTCAATGGTACAGACAAAAGGAAGAAGAAAAAACAGTGTATTATCTGTAAAAGAAGTACTCTAGTCTCAAAATTTTCTGTAATATTAACTGCTGGAAGTCAGAGGAGAATGTTTATGAAACTTGAGATAATTTTTTTATTCAAATACATTTTCTTAGAATAAGTGCAAAAAAATTCAAAAGTTGCACTGTATTAGTTTGTTTTCATGCTGCTGATAAAGACATATGTGAGACTGGGAAGAAAAAGAGTTACAGTTCCACATGACTGGGGAGGCCTCAGATTCATGGCAGGGGTGAAAGATACTTCTTACATGGTGACTGCAAGAGAAAATGAGAAAGAAGCAAAAGCAGAAACCCCTGATAAACCCATCAGATCTTGTGAGACTTATTCACTATCACAAGAATAGCATGGGAAAGACCCCCATGATTCAATTACCTCCCCCTAGATCCCTCCCACAACACATGGGAAATCTCAGAGATACAATTCAAGTTGAGATTTGGGTGGGGAGACATCCAAATCATATCATTCCACTCCTGGCCCCTCCAAATCTCACATCCTCACATTTCAAAACCAATCATGCCTTCCCAACTGTCCTCCAAAGTCAACTGATTTCAGCTTTAATCCAAAAGTCCACAGTCCAAAGTCTAATGAGACAAAGCAAGTCCCTTTCACCTATGAGCCTGTAAAATCAAAAGCAAGCTGGTTACTTCCTAGATACAATGGGGATACAGATTGGGTAAATACAGCCTTTCAAAAGAGAGAAATTGGCCAAAAGAAAGGGGTTACAGGGCCCATGAAGTCCAAAATCCAGCAGGGCAGTCAAATCTTAAAGTTCCTGAATGGCTGATCTCCTTTGACTCCAGGTCTTACATCCAGGTCACACTGATGCAAGAGGTGGGTTTCCATAGTCTTGGGCAGCTCCACCCCTGTGGCTTTGCAGGGTGCATTCTCCCTCCCAGCTTCTTTCATGGGCTGACATTGAGAGGCTCCTGCTTTTCCAGGTGTATTGTGCAAGCTGTCTGTGGATCTACCATTCTGGGGTCTGGAAGACAGTGGCCCCATTTTCATAGCTCCATTAGGCCGCACCCCACTAGGGACTCTATGTGGGGACTTCAACCCCACGTTTCCCTTCCACATTGCCTTAGCAGAGGTTCTCTATGAGGGTCCTGCCTCTGCAGCGAACTTTTGCCTGGGCATCCAGGCATTTCCGTACATCTTCTGAAATCTAGGTGGAGGTTCCTAAACCTCAATTTTTGAGTTCCATGCACACACAGGCTCAACACCATGTGGAAGCTGCCAAGCCTTGGGCTTTCCATCCTCTGAAGCCACAGCCTGAGCTCTATGTTGGTCTCTTTCAGCCATGGTTGGAGAAGCTGGGACACAGGGCACCAAGTCCCTAGGCTGTACACAGCACAGGGACCCTGGAT
Source organism: Saguinus oedipus (assembly GCA_031835075.1). Taxonomy (NCBI): domain Eukaryota; kingdom Metazoa; phylum Chordata; class Mammalia; order Primates; family Cebidae; genus Saguinus; species Saguinus oedipus. The sequence goes on along the minus strand of CM063181.1, from coordinate 100,487,474 downwards.
CCAGCCCATGAAACCATGTTTTCCTTCTGAGACTTTGGGCCTGTGATGGGAGGGGCTGCCGTGAAGGTCTCTGACATGGCCTGAGACATTTCCCCCATGATCTTGGGAATTAACATTAGGCTCCTTGTTACTTATGCAAATTTCTGCAGCTGGCTTGTATTTCTCCTCAGAAAATGGATTTTGTTTTTCTACTGCATCAGGCTGCAAATTTTCTAAACTTTTATGCTCCATTTCCCTTTTAAAATGGAATGCTTTTAACAGCACCCAAGTCACATTTTGAATACTTTGCTGCTTAGAAATTTCTTCCACCAGATACCCTAAATCATCTCTCTCCAGTTCAAAGTTCCACAGATCTCTAGAGAAGGAGCAAAATGCTGCTAGCCTCTTCACTAAAACATAACAAGAGTCACCATTGCTCCAGTCCCGAGTTCCTCATCTCCATCTGAGACCACCTCAGCCTGGACCTTATTGTTCATATCACTATCAGCATTTCAGTCAAAGCCATTCAACAAGTCTCTAGAAGTTTCTAAACTCTTCCACATTTTCTGTCTTCTTCTGAGTGCTCCAAATTGTTCTAGCCTTTGCTTGTTACCCAGTTCCAACATGGCTTCTACATTTTTGGGTATCTTTTCAGTAATGCCCCACTCTATTGATACCAATTTACTGTATTAGTCCATTTTCATGCTGCTGATAAAGACATACCTGAGACTGGGACTACAAAGAGATTTAATTGGACTTGCAGTTCCACTTGGCTAGGGAGGACTCAGAATCATGGCAGGAGGTGAAAGACACTTCTTACATGGCAGGGGCAAAAGAAAATGAGGAAGAAGCAAAAATGGAAACCCCCGATAAACCCATCAGGTCTTGTGAGACTTAATCACTATAAGGAGAACAGCACAGGAAAGACTGGCCTCAGTGATTCAATTGCTTGACACTGGGTCTATCCCACATCATGTGGGAATTCTGGGAGATAAAATTCAAATTGAGATTTGGGTGAGGACACACCCAAACCATATCAAGTAATGTACAAATGACTTTGAAAACTTGGAACAAGATGTTTGTCTGGTTGGGCCAATTGTATCTGATAAATAGATTACTGTGAATTTTCTCAACAACGTAGTGAAGTTATTTAGTGGTTTAACAGTCTTGCATTTCATGGACCAAGTTTTATTTTTATTTTTTAACAAATGTTGAAATTATGTTTACATTGGTGGTCTTCAGGATTATCTAGGTCACAATGATTCACTAGCCTCAATTCAAATGAACTAGAATAATAAAATAATATGTTTTAAAACTTCTTAAAAGTAACCAGTAATAAAATTAACATTACTGTGATGTTTAAATATAGAATTACAGCAGGATAAATATTTTTATGTGTGTTTAATGAAATTATATACCTTTTAAAATATTTAAAATTTTTGTAAATAAAATAAATGCTTAAACTATAAACTATGTTGAGAAAAAAAGAACTCTCAGCCTGAGTAAAAGTAGCTAAATCCTAATATAAGATGTTTATAGAAAATATACATAAATAACAACAACAGTAAAAATATTTTAATGGATAAATGTTGAAATGGCAAATGCAAATTTGAAAAAGATAATACTTATTTAATACAACATTGTTCTCAAAGTGAAAGTCCTGGAAGGGCAAACAAGTAAATTTTAATAGAAAAAAGAAACAGCCCTCAAATAATAAAATGATTTTCTTTATGTAGTAAATATTGCAGAATGAAAATTTGCAAATAAAAGTTTTAGGAACATGAGAATACATGAACAAAAAGGCAATTTTAATATATCAATAATTCAGCCTTTATTAGAATAATCAGAAAAATTACATGCAGATTCTCAGAATTATAATCTATTACAAGGTTTAGTTATTGTGGAAACATGATTGCATGTTTATTCACCAGTATCTCAAGCAAATTATATAACTAGAAAACCAAAATTATATGGGACACACTGTATTATTTGATTACAGTGCAGATGTAATTTCTTTAAGAGTCTAAACATTGTCAAAAACAACAGCAACAAATCACAACCATTATTTTATTAAGCACTATATAAACATTTCCCAAATAACTTTTGAATCATAATAAAAATTACAACATTTAAAAACATCATTTAAAACAATGAGAACACTACTAAGTTTTCATTAATTAGCATATAAAATTAAAGGTAAATTAACTAATCAGTAGTTTGAGGATTGAGAATAAAACAAATTAATAATAAAATTAAAGCCAGAGAAAGAAAATGATAAAGATACATGAGGAAATTATGATTTTAAAATAGATACATGGGGAATTAATTTTTGTAATTATTTTTCAATAAATATGATGTCAAATATTTGCCAACTGCTTGTCACAGATCATACAGATTAGTCCTCACATTTGCCCCCAGGAGGCAGTTACTATTATGCTACTTTGTAGATGTGGAATCAAAGCCTTGGAGAAGTTATACTATGTAAGGCCACACAGTTTACACAGAGCAAAGTTGTAATTTGATCATTTTTCTTTCTGACTACGAAGTTCATTCCTCAAACCACAAACTTGATTTCAACACGGATGTTGTTTACTCTTATTGTTCAGGAGGTCAGAAATCTAAAATGAGCCTCATTAACCCAAAGTCAAGGTATTTGCAATGCTCCCTTTCTCCCAGAGGCTCTCTGGGACAATTCATTTCCTTTCCTTTTCTGGTTTCTGGTAGCTGATGCATTCCTTAGCATCTGGTCCTGCTTCTGTCTTTAAAGCCAACAATGACCGGTCTTTCTCACATAACATTGTTTTGATAATGTTCTGCCTGTCTCATCTTATAAGGATCCTTCTGATTACATTGGGTGCATATAGATAATCTGATATAATTTCCCTACTTTAAAGTCAATTGATAAGCAATATAAATTCTATCTGCAATTCTATCAAATTTCCTCTTGCCATGTTGATATTCAAAAGTTCTAAAGATTAGGATGTAGATATCTAGGAAGGGCCTACAACCAGGTATGCTGTGTTGTTCTTCCACATATTGACTCTTCAAATTCAAAATACACGATTAATTGTGATGTGAAAAAATATAGAAATTAAAAATGAAAATTTCTAAATCAGTAAGTTATAATTTCTAAATAAATAAAGTGTTACATGGATAAGGGTCTTAGTTGCATGACACAGAAGATACTCTAGCCTGTTTTGGTAGAAAGGGATTTAGTAAGGGATAGATCTTACAGAATCTTTGTGGGGGTGGTTATAACCATGCAACCAAACGAACTCGTCCCACAGGAGCTGCTTATCCCAGTGATTTAGAAGCTGCCTGCAGTGACTGCTGACGCCAGACCATTCTACCCTGTTTTCTTTAGTAAGACAGAGTTTCCATGCCTTGCCTGGGTTATCATGCTTCTAAACCCCAGCTGAGTTACAACTTCTGAACACAAAAATAGTGTGTTTACTTTGATTAGGAAAGGTGAAATCTAATATCTGCACCGTAGTGATACAGGTGTGAATAAATTTAGTGATCATATTTATTTGTTTGGTTTTAAAAAGAGATCATTTGTGGAGATTATTATGCTGTAGGAAAGATATTTAATATATTTTAGGTAGTAACAAAGAAAATAGTGTGTAAAAGAAATGTGAAAATAAGTGCATTTTGTTAACATTTTGTTTTAAGAATTTGGGGAAAATTAATGAATTCTCAAGAACTTATTAAGGCTGACTAGAGTCATTATGAAAAACCCGAGAAAGTTAAAGTAAACAAGAATGTTGCCTTATTTCCAAAGAGAGAGAATGTAGGTTATTTTATAGATTTTCTTTTAAATTGTTAAGGAGTAATTTTCAGCCTATATAAATGTTTCCATAACATAGAGGAAGAAGAAAAGCTACCCAGTAATGCTGATAACAAACTTAACAGAGACAGTATATAAAGAAAATATCAATCTTAACTATGAATACAAATGCCAAAATAGCAAGTAAATTATCAGCAAATGATATCCAGCTGTAAAGTACTTAATTCATCATGACCAGGGGGATTTACTTCATGAGTGCAAGAATGGATCAATACCAGGAAATCTATTAATCAAATACTTCACATTAGCATCTCTAAATGGAAACATATTTAACCATCCCTATGTGAAATATTATTGAATGTAATAATCATTTCTGGCTCAAAGTAAATAATTGGAATTTTTGGACACAATGAAACTGTGTATAGCATATACCTCAGATTCACAATCTTCATTATGTTGTGTTTAATCGTAATTTGATTAACTGGGTCATTCATTAAGAACAAATTAATAGCTACATATATTCTAAAACAAAGGCATTTTCATTATTTATAGACATTTATTTATGTCTCTCTGAGCAACAGAATCGCCAGAAAAACTAAAAGACATGCAGCATACGGAGAGATGAGCACGTCTTTGGGCTCTGACATGTAAACAGGCCATTTAGTTCTTGCCCAGTTGTTTACTCTTGGGCAATAGCTTAACTCTACTAAATCTCACTTTGTATAGATTAAAGTGGGATGCTGCTTGTGTCTATCCTTTATGTTGAAAGGATCAAAACAGATTATACACATCAAGCACTAAGCATGAAACTAACACAATATGAGTGCTGGTGCTGTTGTTCTCTATTATTTCTATTATTTTTAGGGTATGTTGTATAACAGTTAAATTTAAAGTAGGTACAATAATCAGTAGATTCCTTATGTACTAATAATACACAGTCTAAATTAAAAAAAATCAAATTCAACTTTCTTGTCTTATTCATAAACACATAAAAATATAATCATTACTGGCCGTGCATGGTGGCTCAAGCCTGTAATCCCAGCACTTTGGGAGGCTGAGGTGGGTGGATCACGAGGTCAAGTGATCGAGACCATCCTGGTCAACATGGTGAAACCCCGTCTCTACTAAAAATACAAAAACTTAGCTGGGCATGGTGGCGCGTGCTTGTAATCCCAGCTACTCAGGAGGCTGAGGCAGGAGGATTTTCTGAACCCAGGAGGTGGAGGTTGCGGTGAGCCGAGATCGCGCCATTGCACTCCAGCCTGGGCAACAGGAGCGAAACTCCGTCTCAAAAAAAAAAAAAAAAAAAAATTCATTACTTATATTATCAGAAAAGCAACCCATAAATTGCATATTAACACATATAAAAAATGAACTAAAAGAAAAACTAAAATAAGTACAAAAAGACATCTTGATGTATCTATTTGATACCTTGATTTATAGTTGGATTGACTCAAAATTAAGAGGCTTAATTGACTAAAATAACTTTTTTTTCCTCAAAAGTTTTCACTTAACATTGGCAATTTTGCGGAAGAGTAGATAGTGACTATTTGACTTCACATGATTATTTTAAGTAAATCTGTATTGGCAACAAAACTAGCATCATTGTTGAAAAATGGAAGAGTCACATATAATCTCTGGGACCTTGGAGTTCATTCAGTTGATCTTCTGAGGCTAGGATCCCCTGTACATCTCTCTAATACAAATCAGTTTTGTTTTGTGACTTCATACAAGTGAACAATATATAAACATATTAGAAGGTAATCAAATCCAAATCTTCCTGCTATTTATTCTGTCATTTTTTAAAATTTCATGCATATATTATTATTTTACAGATGTCTTTATTTAGATTGTGAAATTGATTTTATCTTTCTGACTCAATTATCCCAATATGAACAAAAATTACCTCTAATTCACTAATTTATTCAGTACTTCATTTACATAACACATCTTTACTGAGTGCCTACTCTATGTCAGGTACTGTACTAGATGCTTGGAATACATTCGTGAACAAAAATGACTTTATGTGACTTATGGTCTAATCGTAATTTTCTTCTATTGCTGATATGGAATTCCTGGGGCTTTTGTGGAATAGAAAAATAAATGATGGTGTATCTGACAATCTCTAATTAAAAGAAGTCAATATTACTTTGCCAGTAGAGGTCACATTTGAATATTTTTAATATATTTTCCATAATTGTTATCACACCTAACTGTGCAACAGATAATAATAAAAATAAAACACAGACAGTGCATAACCTGTGTCAGATTCAATTTAGAAGATTAACCATGGATTTTAATCTCCTAGACCATTTCAAAAATCATAGTCATAGTTGTGATTATTCTACCCTACTGTATAATAATGTTTGCTTTGACTCATGACAGCATTTAAATTTTCTCTTCATTATAGCAAAGTGAATATTCAGTTCAACTCAATGAATATTTTTGAACAGCTATGATTGTGTTAGGTCTTTTTAAGAGATATTTATCTAGAAACTCTTTTTGCAGAAACTTTACAGTTAAATGTGTTGAAATTATCCAAAACTAACTAACTTTAATTTAATGAAGTAGCATAGGTGAAGAAAAAAGAAAACAAGGAAAAATAAAGCAAAATGAATAGGGGCTAAGGACATAGTCATGAAGTTCTTCTTTGAAAAATGGGCAAATTAAATAAATAAGCAGACAGAGAAGAAAGGAAGACAGACAAGTCTGGTGTGAGAGAACAGGATAACTTAAATCACAGAGGTACCTGAGTGATAAATATATTTGAGAATTGAAAAATTTGGAGAAGTTTGAAGTGGCTGTAAAGCAGAGTGAAAGAAAACACTTCCGAGAGCTGAATCTGGCTGTGTAATTATGAAAGACCTTAGACAGTGGGTAAAGTAAGCATTGTGAACTTTATCCTTTAAGTAATAGAATATGTTAAAAAAGTTTTTGAAGGCATGAATAGCAAGACCTAACCTGTTTTAGTTTACTAATGATTGATATCTTGGAGTTAATTTATGAAAAGGTAAAGAACACCAGTCTAAGACCCAATTAATAGGCTACTACCATGGTTCATTTGAGAAGTGATTGAATCTGAACTAGGGTATTGGAAGAAGGAATAAAAAAGAAGGAGTTTTGTGTCCATTTTTGAAGTGGAAGATGTGGATAATAGAATTGGAAATGACTTCATTATTACCCAGAATAACTTGTGAGGTTCAGTAATATGTTCAAATGTAGACAGATAACATATTTAAAATTTTTCCTTATGTAGACCTTAATCTTTTGAATATCAGTGACATTAGCTGAGCCTTTTAGAATGCTACTTATAATCACAAAATATTTTATATGTTGTTAAGAATTTAACATATAACTCCTTCCCTCAGCATGGACTGGTTTGAAATTGAGTGTTAAAATTTCAGTAATTGTTAGAAGGGAGTTATGAAAGAGAGAAAAGATGAGGAAAGGTGGGTAATTAACATTCAGTCTTATTTAAAGAGAATATTGGATTACTTTTGTACATTTCACTCAAATTGAGAATCAACAGAAGCATATCTAAACATATCATTAAGATTATATTCAATTATGCTAGTATACCATGTTCAAATACTCAGGAAATCTATGTTCACCAAGACAAGTACTCATAGATTTGTTTCATTTCCAAAAGAAGTGAACTTTAGATTATTGTGTCTCAAACTTTAATTCATACAAATCTAATGCACATTAATGTTAAAATGCATATTCTGATATAGCAGAATATTCTGAATTTATGACAAGTTTTAGGTGATGCTAAAGCTGCTCTATTCAATGCACTTTGAGTAGTAAGGCTCTAGTATCAGTTTAGGAAGAAAAGAGATAAGTTTGATCATTTAAAATTCCAGTAAGAATGTTTTAACAATCTATGGAAAAAAAGAAAGCATGAGGATGTTTGTGTAAATTATTGAACTCTGTTTTCATACCTAGTTAGAGTTGATTCAGTTTGTGAACACTGGTCATGTTGCTAGAAATGACTGATCACATTGCAGAATGTGAAATCACAGGTCTTTTTCAATCTCAGTTACCTGAAAATTGAATCTTGAATTGTGACTAATTCTTAATTTTGGCTCAGTAAAGGATAGCCTTAGGTACCCAGAAGTCCCTGGAAGCAGTACTTCCTGTTCTAATGTTGCTATGATTTTCAACAACCCTTTTATATTTTCCTCTTTGCTTTGAAGTTTCTTTGATCTTTCAGCTACTTGAAGAGAATGGGAAAAGTTTCTAGCCTATCAAGAAAATATCTCTCAGTTACTCCCACTGCAAATAAAAGAAAATTAAAAATCAAATATAGTTTCTTTTCTCTCTCTCTCTCTGGTTGTCTTTGCTGAGTATTTGACAATGAGTTCAGTAACAAAATTGTTGTGTTAGGCTGTTCTTGCATTGCTGTAAGAGACTGGGTAATTTATAAAAACAAGAGGTTTAATCACCTCTTCATTCCTCAGAGTATACAAGAAGCATAGTGGCATTGGCTTCTGTGGAAGGCCTCAGGAAACATACAATTATGGTGAATGCAAAGGAGATGGCATATCACCATGGTGAAAGCAAGAGCAGGAGAGTGAGAGAGGGTGCACACACTTTTAAACAAGATTTCATGAGAGTTCACTCTATTGAGAGGACAGTACCAAGGGGATGATGCTAAACCACTCATGAGAAACTGCCCCCATCAACCAATTACCTACCCACCAGGAGTTATCTCCAACACTGGGGATTACAATTCAACATAAGATTTGGGCAGGAACAGGCTCATGCCTGTAATTCAGCACTTTGGAAGGCTGAGGTGGGTGGATCAGTCCCAGCTACTTGGGAAGCTGAAGCATGAGAATTGCTTGAATCCTAGAGGTGGAGGTTGCAGTGAGCTAAGATTGTGCCACTGCACTTCTGCCTGGAAGACAGAAACAAATGAACAAACACCACCCACCCCTCCAAAAAATAAACAAGCAAACACACAAAAAACAAACAATGTTTGGTCAGGGATACACACTCAAGCCTTATCACTTGTGAAGTAGCTAAAGTTTAACTTAGATACTTTCTCATCCTTCAGTGATCCCCCCTTTATTCATTCCTTGGGACCCATAATCTTTATTTTATTTCCTCTACTTGTTAACAAGATACTTCACATGAAGGTATACATAATGAGCAATTAAAGTATTATGTCTCCATTGAAAAATTTACACAGTAGTTACTATAGATTTGGTTTTAACAGTTAAATTTCAGATATAAAACCAAGAATGCTAAAGAATTAATTTGGAATAGACAGATCTTTCTCTATGGTTCTTAAGTCATACTCATTTATTTTTAATTAGGTGGATAGTAAAATATCAGCCATGGCAGTGGCATGAAAGAAGTCATGCACATGTATGATTTGTTGATGATGACTTAGTGAGCACTCAGGTTAAAATCAGATGATATAAGTTGTTTCTATTAATGAAGGGCAAGAAAATTTGGAGTTCTCAATATGCAGTCTTATGGCAAACATAGATAATTCTGGAAATACAACAAAAAACAAAAAATTATTAGGATACTTAGGTATACTTTCAAGTCAACTATATTGCCTTGTTTCACTAATTTGGTAGTTTATTAAGCTGACAAAGGTCTCTGAGATGTTGTGTAGGCAACATGTTAAATCAGTTGCACTGTGAGAACTGTCACCTGACTCCTGAATGTCCCTGGTTGGTACCTAGCCTCTGTATATAAACATGACCTTTCTCTGTTCTCTACTTATCATTACTTACAAATTCTTACAAAGATATATAATATCGCATTTAGCAATATTTGATCTGTAAAGCTCTTAGAACAACATTTTAAAACATAATTTAATGATCTGTTGAAATTTGACAGGTGGGAACTTGCTTATTCCTGAATATTTCTGTCTTTCTTGCATAATTCATGTTCTAATTGTGACTTTGTGTTTCTGAAAACCATGATATTAAATTTATAACAACTACTTTGGTTCAAGAAAGTTTAGATAAATAGGAAAGGCTACATGCAAAACATGTCTTTCTTAAAAGAATTTCTTAGTTATTTGAAAGACAATACAATTGTTTAGCATCCAATAATTCTGAAAATGCTGGGAATTTTTTTCTAACATATATGCATGTTAAAATATCTTGACTCATTATTTTGCATATTTTTCTGGTTATTGTATCTCATGCCTTTGTATTTAAAATGTGTGAGTTATTTGTGTTTCAATGGAATATTAGTTATCTTTCTTTTGTTTGTACTTCACGGAGACAATTATAACACAAGTAGAAATTTTGAAGATTTTATATTTTTCAGTTTTGGTTTAGTTTTTTGTATTTTGCAAACCATAAGCATTTTTACCCTCTATCACTACATATGCTATAAGGTATCTGATAATTAAAATATATAGTAAATACATGAAAGCAAAGCAAAGCAAAACAAAGATCTGCTAGAATTCTACTACTTTAAACAAAGAGATCAAGAACACTAGTATTTCTATATTGTGTGAGATTAATGATTCATTCAGTCCTGTGTCTTGTCTCTAAAGGAAGTACTTGGAGTCTTATGAAATGAACAGGACATTTTGATGCTAATGTTAAAATTAGAATATTTCTGAAGTTACTCATGAAGTTACTATTTAAATACTCTAAACAGTTTCCCAGTTATTTATTTATTTTGATTCTGCAGGTGAAGTATTTGGGTATATAGTGGTGTAGAAACAGATAAATTCACTTTATTTACAGAACTTTTCATGCAAATTTTGGTTCATCTTTCTCTACCAATCTCAGTTTTATAGCTTCCTGTTTCCTCTCAATGGTATTATTCCAAGTGAAAACTCTTTTTTTTTCTATTTTATCCATCTTAAAATTCTGTTGCCTTTTTCTGCATATTGCTTTGCTTGACTACTAGAATAAATAACATACAATAATAAATACATTATTATATATTATAATATTAGTTAAAATTAAAAAAAGTAGAATTTTAAAAGAGGTCAGTGAAAGGACCTAATATACATCTGGGGATAAGGAATATCACTTCAAGTTAATGAAGTTTAAGTGCAATTTTTCAGAGACCAAGAAAATAGGCAGAACTTAGATGGATGTAGATTATAGAGGGATTGTTTTTTAGGTAAAGAAAATGCATATGCCAAAACCCTGAGCTCAGAGCATACGTGATGAATTAAGAGAATGAAAAGCTGCCAGTATTTTTAGAATGCAGTGAGAAAACTGTGAGACGGACATGGGATGACATTGGTAGTTATTGGAAGCTGACAAATATTTTGGTGCTTCCTCAAAGGTCAATTAAAGTATGAGTGGTTTAAACTTGGGTATTGATAAGGAAAGAGGTGAAGGGAAACAACTAAAGCCATATTTTGGAGGTGAAGTCTCCAGGACAGGTGAAGATAAGAGCTAATTCCTGAATGATTTCAAGTTTCTGGCTTGATGCTTTCTTATTGAAATGAAAGAAACTGAGTGAAATGTAGGTGTCTAGGTAAGGAGAGATGAGTAACCTATTACTAAGTTATTATTAAGTTTGATTTACCTATGTGACTGTTTAATGCTGAGTGAAAATATCAAATGGACAGTTAGAGAATGGATACAAAAAGCCACCTCACTGAAGTTATAAGTTGTTGGCCATTGGTATTAAGATAGTATTTAACATTTGTGCAAAACAATAGATGAAATCTTCATTTTAGGAGTCAGTGTGGATAGAAAAATGTTCCAGAATCCAGAATATAAACCTGAGGACTCTAATATGTAGCAGTCAGGGATAAATGGAGTTGACAATTTTAAAATGGCATAAAATGTGGCCAGGGAACTAAGAGGAAGGTCAGGAACTTGTGATAATATGAAAAGTAAAAATAATAATAGTAAATTTTTTTGAATGTTGTTAATAATATACTTTAATACAATGAAGATTGCAAGATGCCATAAAAGATACTGCATCATTAAAGTGCTTAATGCCTTCAGGATATCAATTTCATTGAAGGATGGTGACAAGCTGCAGGTTGGCCTGCATTGGTAAGTGAAATGCTGAGGAAAGATTGTCCTGGTAGATATATTGGGTAGACAACAAAAATATTTCTTATGAAGGACCACCAGGATATGATATGTAAGAAAGCATCTTAAAAGCAGGGTCTAGAGTGAATGTAGAATAAACAATAATATACTATAGGATATGTGCTAGAATTATATATGCATTATGTGTACATACATTCTTATTAGCTTACTGGTATCATCTGGGTCCTTGTATATTTGTTTACTATAATTTCAGTGAAAGTTCAAAATGGTATATTTACAATATAAATTTTTATTTACCACATGAATTTTAATTGGCAGATTAAATAAAACAATGACCATATTACAAAAAAAGATAAAAGAGTAAAGTAAGTGAATAAATAAGTATATTTTCAGAAGACAACCCCCTGAACATATAAATTATCTGCAATTATTAGAAATTGAATTTTAAAAGTGGTTGAAGTACATAGTTTTCATCAAAAATAATATTTACTTAGGGGCCAGGCGTGGTGGCTCAGGCCTGTAATCCCAGCACTTTGGGAGGTCAAAGCAGGTGGATCATGAGGTCAAGAGATCGAGACCATCCTGGTCAACATGGTGAAACCCCATCTCTACTAAAAATACAAAAAATTAGCTGGGCACGGTGGCATGTGCCTGTAATCCCAGCTACTCAGTAGGCTGAGGCAGGAGAATTGCTTGAACCCAGGAGGCGGAGGTTGCAGTGAGCTGAGATCACACCATTGCACTTTAGCCTGGGTAACAAGAGCAAAACTCCACCTGAGGGAGAAAATAATAATAATAAAATTTACTTTTTAAGAGCCTTTATTAAAATTCTTAAAAATAATTTTCAGGCAAACATAAGGTCTATTTAATGAACTGTAAGCTCCTCCTCTAGGTGCCCTATTTCTCAAAAATCTATCCAAATGCAGTAAGAGAAGCAAAGGTATGTCTTACATAGTGTCAAGCAAGTGAGCGTGTGTCAGCATAGCAAAAACTACCATTTATAAAACCATCAGCTCTTGTGACAATTCATTATCCCAAGAACAGCATGGGGAATACCACTGCCATAATCCATTCACTTCCCAGCAGGTCTCTTTCTAAACACCTGGGGATTACAATTCAAGATGATATTTGGGTATGGACACAATGCCTAATTATATCAGGGTCCATGCAAATTGTATGTCTCATCCACAGCAGCTGCTATTTCTCTCCTTAGGTCTGCATTACAACATTCACTTTCTTAGTGATTCCTTTTTCTTTTTATAAGACTGATAAGGTGGGGAGTGGGGGAAGATGGCACTGTAGAAGCAACTCAGGATTGCAGCTCTCAGTGAAGATGCAGAGGGTGAGTTCATGCTGTATTTCCAGATGGATCTTTGTTGCCCACAGAATGGGGAAATTCCCAGGTGTAGGAGAGACATGGGATGCCAGCGCAGCTGTTTTGGCTGGTGTGGCCATTTCAGCCAGCGCCGCAGCACAGTGGCACTCTGCACAAAACTCACTGGTCTGGGTGCCCTGTTAAACTGGCAATTTGAAATTTGGGAGGGCAGATTAGCATATTCATCTGATTAAATGGGACTTGGACAGTGAGCCAGGCCAGGAGATTCCTGGGAAGTGAACTGTGAGCTGGCCCAGTGGGTTGCTGCATGGGAAATCACACAGATCTCAGTGCCCTTTCAGCAGGCAACTGAAACACCTGGGAGAGAGTCAACCATTCAGCTTAAAAAAAACAAAAGGGCTCTGAGGCAGGGAGCCAGGTGATCAGGCTTGATGGGTCCCACCCACACAGGGACAAACAAAATGGTGATTTGAAACACTCAGGGTTGAGAGTTTTACTGTGGGCACAGATGAACCAAGGACGGTGCAGCTCAGTGGGGGAGGGGCGCCCACCATTACTGAAACATTCCGCCCCTACTGAGGTACTCTCCCATTGCTGATGCAGCCTGCCATTGCTGAGGCAACCCGCCATAACAGAGAGACTCTGCCAATAGGGCAGAGCCCATGACAGCAGGGCAGAGCCCATGGGAACAGGGCGGAGCCTATGGCAACAGGGCGGAGCCCATGACAGTAGGGCGGAGCTGATGGCAGCAGAGCAGAGCCTTGGCAGGCAAATAGTGACTAAACTGCCTCCTAGTTGGGCAGGACAGTGCAACGGATACTCATAAAGAAAGCCCTAACTCCCCAAGATAGAGCATCTGAGGGAAAAAAGGGGTTTTATGAGTTCTGCTGCAGCAGACTTAAACCTACTTGCCTAGAAGCCCTGAATGAACAACAGAGCTCACAGCTCAGCACTAGAGCTCCTATAAAATACAGATCGTCTCCTCAAGCAGCTCTCTTACCCACATATACCCAAAGAGTAACCTCAAAAAGACTGATCAGACTGACATTTGGTGGGCATCATTCTGGGACAAAGATAGCAGAAGAAGAAACTGGTAGCATCCCTCACTGTTCTGCAGCTGCTACAGGTGTACCCCAGGCAAGCAGGGCCTGGAGTGGCCCTCAGCAGTCTTACAGCAGAGGGGCTAGACTGTTAGAAGAAAAAATAGGAAACAGAAATACTTCATCATCAACAATCTGGGCCTCCACTCAGAGACCCAATCGAATAATCAGCAACTACTAAGATGACAGGTGGATAAATCCACAAAGATTGGAAGAAACCAGCACAAAAAGGAGGAAAACACATGAAACAAGAACACCTCACCTCCTACAAAGGACCCAAACTCCTCACCAGTGAGGGAACAAAGCTGAACAGAGAATGAGTGTGATGAAATGAAAGAATCAGACTTCAGAAGGTGGGTAATGAGAAACTTCCATGAGCTAAAAGAACATGTTCTAAATCAATGCAAAGAAACTAAGAACCTTGAGAAAAGATTTGAGGAAATGATAATAAGAATGGACAACTTAGAGAGGAATATGAATGAATTGAAGGAGCTGAAAAACACAACAAAAGAACTTCACGAAGCATGCACAAGTTTCAACAGCTGAATTGACCAAGCAGAAGAAAGGATGTCAGAAGTTGAAGATCAACTCAATGAAATAAAATGAGAAGCCAAGATTAGAGAAAAAAGCACAAAAAGGAATGAACAAAGTCTCCAAGAAATGTGGGACTATGTGAAGAGACCTAATCTACATTTGATAGGTGTACCTGAATGTGACGAAGAGAATGAATGCAAGCTCAAAAATACACTTCAGGACATTATCCAGGAAAATTTCCCCAACCTAGCAAGGCAGGCCAATATCCAAGTCCAGGAAATACAGAGAACACCACAAAGATACTCCGCAAGAAGAGCAACCCCAAGGCACATAATAGTCAGATTCACCAGGGTTGAAATAAAGGAGAAAATGCTAAGTGCAGCCAGAGAGAAAGTTTGGGTCACCCAAAAGGGAAGCCCATCAGACTCACAGCAGATCTCTCAGCAGAAACTCTACAAGCCAGAAGAGTGGGGGCCAATATTCAACATCCTTAAAGAAAAGAACTTTCAACCCAGAATTTCATATCCAGCCAAACTGAGCTTCATAAGTGAAGGAAAAATAAAATCATTTGCAAATAAGCAAGTACTAAGAAATTTTGTCACCACCAGGCCTGCTTTACAAGAGGTCCTGAAAGAGGCACTACACATAGAAAGAAACAACCAGTACCAGCCATTCCAAAAACATACTAAATGCTAAAGAGCATGAACAAAATGAAGAATCCGCATCAACCAATGGGCAAAACAGCCAGCTAGCATCAAAATGGCAGTATCAAATTCACACATAACAATATTAACCCTAAATGTAAATGGGCTAAATGCACCAATCAAAAGACACAGACTGGCAAATTGGATAAAAAACCAAAACCCATCGGTGTGCTGTATCCAGGAAACCCATCTTACATGCAAAAATACACAAAGGCTCAAAATAAAGGCATGGAGGAAGATTTACTAAGCAAATGGAGAGCAAAAAAAAGCAGGAGTCACAATTCTTACCTCCAATAAAATAGACTTTATAGCAACAAAGATCAAAAGAGACAAAGAAGGACATTACATAATGGTAAAAGGATTGATACAACAAGAAGAGCTAACAATCCTAAATATATATGGACCCAATACAGGAGCACCCAGATATATAAGGCAAGTTCTTAACGACTTACAAAAGACTTAGACTCCCACACAATAATAGCGGGAGACTTTAACACTCCACTGTCAATATTAGACAGATCAACCAGACAGAAAATTAACAAGGGTATCAAGGGCTTGAACTCAGACCTGGAACAAGCAAACCTGATAGACATTTACAGAACTCTCCACCCAAATACACAGAATATACATTCTTCTCAGCACCACATCACACCTACTCTAAAATTGACCACATAATTGGAAGTAAAGCACTCCTCAGCAAATGCAAAACAATTGGAATCATAACAAACAGTCTCTCAGACCATAGTGCAATGAATTTAGAACTTAGAGTACAGAAACTAACTCAGAACCACACAGCATCATGGAAACTGAACAACTGGCTCTTGAATGTTGATTGGATAAACAAAGAAATGAAGGCAGAAATAAAGAAGTTCTTCAAAACCAACGATAACGAAGACATAACATACCAGATTCACTGGGACACATTTAAAGAAGTATCTAGAAATAAATATATAGCAATAAGTGTCTCTATAAGAAGAGTGGAGAGATCCAAAATTGACACCCTGTCATCAACATTGAAAGAGCTAGAGAAGCAAGATCAAAAAAACTCAAAACCTAGCAGAAGACAAGAAATAACTAAGATCAGAGCAGAACTGAAGGAGATAGAGACACGAAAAACTTTTCAAAAAATCAATAAATCCAAGAGCTGGTTTTTTGAAAAGATCAACAAAATAGACAGACCACTAGCCAGACTGATAAAAAAGAAAAGAGAGAACAACCAAATAGACGTAATAAAAAACGATAAAGGGGAAATCACCACATATTCCACAGAAATTCAAACCATCATCAGAGAATATTACAAACAACTCTATGCACATAAACTAGTAAACCTGGAAGAAATGGATAAATTCCTGGACGCCTGTGTCCTCCCAAGCCTAAACCAGGAAGAAGCCGAAAGTATGAATAGGCCAATAACAATGTCTGAAGTTGAGGCAGCAATTAAGAGCCTACCACACAAAAAAAGCCCAGGTCCAGATGGGTTCACAGCCAAATTCTACCAGACACACAAAGAGGAGCTGGTACCATTTCTTCTGAAACTATTCCAAATAATCCAAAAAGAGGGAATCCTTCCCAATTCATTTTATGAGACCAACATCATCCTGATATGAAAACTCAGCAGAGACTCAACAAGAAGAGAAAACTTCAGGCCAATATCCATGACGAACATAGATGCAAAAATCTTCAATAAAATACTGAAAAGTGGATTGCAATAGCACATAAAAAACTTATCCATCATGATCAAGTAGGATTCATCCTGGGGATGCAAGGTTGGTTCAACATACGCAAGTCTATAAATGTAATTCACCACATAAAGAGAACCAAAAACAAGAACCACATGATTATCTCAATTGATGCAGAGAAAGCCTTTGACAAAATTCAACAGCCCTTTATGCTAAAAACCCTCAACAAACTCGGTATTGATGGAAGGTATCTCAAAATAATAAAAGCTATTTACGACAAACCAACAGCCAATATCATACTGAATGGGCAAAAACTGGAAGCATTCCCTTTGAAATCCGGCACGAGACAAGGATGCCCTCTCTCACCACTCCTATTCAATATAGTACTGGAAGTTCTAGCTTCAGCAGTCAGGCAAGAAAAAGAAATAAAGGGTATTCAAATCGGAAAAAAGAAGCCAAATTGTCTCTATTTGCAGACAACACAATGGTATATCTACAAGACCCCATTGCCTCAGCCCCAAAACTCCTGAAACTGATAAGCAACTTCAGCAACATCTTAGGATATAAAATCAATGTGCAAAAATCACAAGCATTCCTATACACCAATAACAGACTAAAAGAGAGCCAAAGGAAGAATGAGCTGCCATTCACAAATGCTGCAAAGAGAATAAAATACCTAGGAATACAACTTACAAGGAAAGAAAGGGACCTCTTCAAGGAAAACTAGAAACCACTGCTCAACGAAATAAGAGAGGACACAAACAGATGGAGAAACATTCCATGTTCGTGGTTAGGAAGAATCAATATCATGAAAATGGCTATACTGACCAAAGTAATTTACAGAATCAATGCTATCCCCATCAAGCTACCATTGAATTTCTTCACAGAACTGGAAAAAAACCACCTTGAACTTCATATGGAACCAAAAGAGAGCCCACATAGCCAAGTCAATCCTAAGCAAAAAGAACACAGCGGGAGGCATCACACTACCAGACTTCAAACTATTCTACAAGGCTACAGTAATCAGAACAGCATGGTACTGGTACCAAAACAGAGATATAGACCAATGGAACAGAACTGAGGCATCAGAGGCAACACAGCATATCTATAACCATACAATCTTTGATAAACTTGACAAAAACAAGCAATGGGGAAAGGACTCCCTGTTTAATAAATGGTGTTGGGAAAACTGGCTAGCCATGTGCAGAAAGCAGAAACTGGACCCCTTCCTGACACCTTACACTAAAATTAACTCTAGATGAATTACAGACTTAAACATAAGACCTGGCACCATAAAAACCCTAGAAGAATATCTAGGCAAAACCATTCAGGACATAGGAGTAGGCAAGGACTTCATGACCAAAACACCAAAAGCATTGGCAACAAAAGCCAAAATAGACAAATGGGACCTAAACAAACTCCACAGCTTTTGCACGGCAAAAGAAACAGTCACTAGAGTGAATCAGCAACCAACAGAATGGGAAAAAATCTTTGCAGTTTACCCATCTGACAAAGGGCTGATATCCAGAATTTACAAAGAACTCAAACAGATTTACAAGAAAAAAACAAACAAGCCCATCCAAAAATGGGCACAGGATATGAACAGACACTTTACAAAAGAAGACATACATGAGGCCAACAAACATATGAAAAAATGCTCATCATCACTGGCAAATCAAAACCACATTGAGATACCATCTCACGCCAGTTAGAATGGCAATCATTAAAAAATCTGGAGACAGCAGATGCTGGAGAGGATGTGGAGAAATAGGAACACTTTTACACTGCTGGTGGGAGTGTAAATTAGTTCAACCATTGTAGCAGACAGTGTGACAATTCCTCAAGGCCTTAGAAATAGAAATTCCATTTGACCCAGCAATCCCATTACTGGGTATATATCCAAAGGAATATAAATCGTTCTCCTATAAGGACACATGCACATGAATGTTAATTGCAGCACTGTTTACAATAACAAAGACCTGGAACCAACCCAAATGCCCATCGATGATAGACTGGTCTGGGAAAATGTGGCACATATACACCATGGAATATTATGCAGCAATCAAAAATGATGAGTTTGTGTCCTTTGTAAGGACATGGATGAATCTGGAGAACATCATTCTCAGCAAACCGACACAATAACAGAAAATGAAACACCACATATTCTCACTCATAGGCGGGTGATGAACAATGAGAACACATGGACACAGGGAAGGGAGTATTACACATTGGGGTCTATTGGGGGGAATAGGGGAGGGGCAGTGGGGGTGGGGAGCAGGGGAGGGACAGCCTAGGGAGAAATGCCTAATGTGGGTGAAGGGGCAGAAGGCAGCAAAACACACTACCATGTGTGTACCTATGCAACTGTCTTGCATGTTCTGCACATGTACCCCAAAACCTAAAACGCAATAAAAAATAAAAAATTAAAAAAGAAAGACTGACAAGGTGGGTTCTGAGAGAAAAAATATTCAAGAGTGAGTGGGCTTCCTTAGTTTATTCACAATCTTCTGTCACCCCACGCTTGACCTTCACCAATTTGTCAACCCTTGAAGCTAAACTCTTTACTGATGTCTAGCTGCATCTACTTCAGAAAAGGAAATGCTCATGTCTTCTGTCTCCATAAAGGCACAAGTCATTCCACTGATTTTTGGACCAGTTTATTTGGTCAGTTCTTCATCGAGCTTGAAAAATTATGAATTTTCACATTGTTTGTCTATTTTTTATTGTAAGGATGGGAGCTATAGTCTTTCCACTTTTTCCAGCTATTCTATATCCTAGAAATTGATCAAGCCACCTCATTTCCATCCTGGGGACATTCATCCAATAATGAAAGAGAATGAGTTACTGATCTCTTATTTACTCCTTTCTTAATGTGTTTCTCATAAGTTTGCATGTATATCTTTGTTTTTGAATATGTGTATATTTTGTATTTTTAACAAGAAACACTTACATGTGTATATGTATATATGTAACTGTTTTTTCTGTCTTCTACATCTAGCTACTCCTAAATCTATGCATGACATATAGGTCGTATATCTTATAGTATTTCACAAAGCTTCATTATAAGGCTACTTTCTGAAAAAGCAGTGAACTGAACAATAAAAAGTCAGAGAATAAACAATTGATGGCTTTATAATGAGAGAATATTCAGACAGATTTTTTTTTTCTTCAGGTTCCTGTTCCATAAGAGATTTTTAAGAGCACTCTTCCACTAAAAATAGTGTAAAATTCTGTGTTCTATTGCTGTATTTTTGTATTTATTCTTGCCATCTGTGTTTTTTAAAGACATATGTGTGTGTAAGTAGAAAATATAATTCTTTCCCATTTTGAAGTAGTTTTAGTTTTGTCATTTTATGAACATTACTCTTTCTAATATAAGGAATATTTGCAAAATATTATGACTGATTATCTATTGAAAGCAAAATGTCATCTTCCTTGACATATTAAGAATACCAAAAGCTACTTCATTAGAAGAAAATATATTCTCAAGAATATTTATTCTATACATACTCCTGCTCTGTTGGAATGCTTTGTTCTCTTTTTGGACTACTTAGGCATTTCATTAATGAGATAACTCACTTCATAGAGCTTCGGGTTGAGTTGGATTTTAATTATGCCTTATGCTTCAATATGAATGGAGCTATTACAGATATTATTAATTTTAACTTTTATCACAATTGTTCCAATTGGAAGGTTTTACATGAGAAAACCATGCAGAAAAAACATAAATAGTGATAATAAGAATGTAGTCATAAAATCTTTGTTGCATTAAACCGTCTTAATTTTAGCTGATTTAGGTGTTGGACTTTGGCCATTTTGCTTGGGAAGATAACTTAAAACAAAATACTTTAAAAAAAATCAGCAAATATGAAAAATATGAACCACATATTATTTAATTTCAAATTATCTTCTTGGCCAGTGAGTCAACAATCTTGAAATAAATCCTCCTTAAAAAAATTCTAACACATTTTAATATGTAAGCATTTTAGGTACCTTGTCTTTAAATAGCATTTTAAATTATAATTAGTATACATTATTGTACTTTATGACTAATTTTGTTGCCCTTTACCAGTTTTCATCTTCAGATTTCTCCTAGTTAAATAGACTGTTTATCATAATAAAGAACCAACTGAATGCTGAATTGTATCTGATGACATATGGAAGATACACAGGATGCAACTTCTTGTTCTTTTTTGATAATAACGTTTTGATCTTTATATTTTCAACACTATCTGTTTATCTTTATTTTTGGTCTCAAACTCATTTTTTATGCTCTGTTCATTTATGTTGTTACCTTTAATTCAGATATTTAAAAGTTGTTCCTATTTTTTTTTTTTTAAATTTTTATTGCATTATAGGTTTTGGGGTACATGTGCAGAACGTGCAAGATAGTTGCATAGGTACACACATGGAAGTGTGTTTTGCTGCCTTCCTCCCCTTCACCCACACTTGGTAAAACTTAATATTGTAAAGCTGTTCATTATTCTCTGATAGATCTATAGATGCAATGCAATCTCAATTAATATTGGACTATTTTTATGTGCGTGCATGAAAACTGAAAGCTGATTTTTAAATTTTGTATGGACCAAAGACTTTCAGACTAAGTATAATAAAACCTCTTAAAGAGCAAAAACAACATATCAAAATATTTTGTTACACTTTTGTAAAATACACACAGTATGGTATTATTCCCAGTACTAACTAGTCAAATAAACTAGAGAATACAGAAGCAGATTGACAAAGAGACAATGTAGCAGAATATCAGTGGAAAAAATTTGTTTTTTTCAAAACGCAATGTTGGGTTGGTTGTCTATCTAGATAAGAAATAAATCTTGACTTTTATCCAACTCAAAACATCACTAAAGATGAATTACATATCTAAATGTGAAATGTAAAACAATAAGGTCTAGATGATAGGTGAATATCTTCATGATATTGGAATTTTGCAAAGATTTCTCAAACAGGTTATTAAAAGCATATTCCCTATAGGAAACGTTTAATAAACTAGACTATATTGAAATTAATAATTTCTGTTTGTTAAGTCATAGAGTAAAAGAAGGTACTTTTACTACATATAAGTGACAAATAACTTGTGTCAGGAATGTTTAAAAATCCTCTAAAAATTAATAAAACACCAACAGGAGCTTCACAAGGGAGAACAGCACATTTCCAATAAACATATAAAACATTTGTCATCAAGCAGAATGTCTAAAATTTAAGACTTACACTACACAGTTTGGACAAGACTATAAACCAAATGGAAGCCTCCTGCTGGTAGGACTGTCAATTGGTACAACCACTTTTGAAAACTGTCTGATAGTATTTACTAAAGTTGAAGAACTTGTCTTATCACCTAGCAATTACACTCTTAGGTATTTTCCAAAGAGAAATGAATGCACCCAAATATGCACACATACATGTGCACATGTACACACCCACACACAAATATACATGCATTTGTGTATGTATATATTTCATATGTGTATATATATGAAAATTATTTAATGACTGCTATTCATAATATGAAGGAGTCTCACTAATATGATTTTAAATAAAAGAAGACAGACACAAGAGTTTACACAGAAGAAAAGTTCATTTATATAAAATTTAACAGAAAATTAACTTGTAGTTCTCTAAATTATGTTAGAGTGGATACCTGGAACAGGGGATCATATCTAGGAAGTGATATAAAGTACAGTTCTGGGATGCAAAAAATTTGATTTCTGGGTATGGTTCATAGTTGCATGCATGGGTTCATTATGTAAAAATACATCAATGATTTCAGAACTTACAATTTCAGCACTTTTTGCACGTATGGTATGCCAAGAAGTTTAAGCAATACACAAGTAATTTTCATTTTAAAAAATACTATTTATTAAAAAAATTAAAATTAATGATAATAGGGAACTAGGGGAAAAAGAAAAGACAAAGGAAGAGGAGGTAAGTAAGTTAGAAGTTGCAATATTTCTGTGTTTCTCATGATTATTATTTTCATTGTAATGTATTGTGAGAAGTAGAAAATAAATTAGATATTTTCCCTGCTAAGATAAAGACTTAGCTGATGTGATGTGTAAAAGTGAAACTAAATAAAAGTAAAAGAAGATTAAAAATTTTAACAAATCTTGATGGATATAAAAGGGAGGAAGATTCTAACTGCAGCTGGGAATCAAGAATTCTGGAGGAAATGGCATATGGCATAGCTCTTGAATATGAGTAAGATACAGACAGGTAGTAATTATGTGGGAGAGTTTCTACTTATGGAAGTAGAAAAGCGTAGGACAAATATAGCAAACTAACAAATCAGATTCTTGGACTGAAAGTGCTTAGAAGGAAAAAAAGGAAGAAAATGATGGAAAGGTAGGTTGGGTTTGGGTGCTGTGATTTCGTGTTAAGTACCATTTCAAGTAATTTTGACCTTTTTTCGGTCAACATCAAGGTCCTGTGAAAGGATTTGTGTGAGAAATTGACATTTGATCTATGTTTTGAGAATGTAATTGGAGGAAACCTGAAGGGAGGATTAAACTGGAGAAAATAATGAGTTTAAGGCACATTTGAGAGCACCCAGCCCTTCTATCTAATGCATGATTAAAGAGACTCATACCAGTTGATAGTGCAGCTAATTACAGAACCCGAGTTTCTAAATTTTTAGCTAAAGATTATTCTCCGAAACAAAAATTAAAGAGAACAGGTAACAGAACACAGTATCTATTGACTAGTCTAGATGAGAAGAGGTGATGACATAAACTAGGATAGTGGGAATATGAACAAGTTGACATTTGATAGGGACTTTGAGAAGTTGTGACTGACAGGATTTAGTAACCAATTAAATGTGGAATAAAGAAAGATTATTTTTGGATCCTGACTTGAATGACTGGAATAAAAAGTTTTTACTGAGCAAAAAGGAGGAGAATGAACAGGTCTGAGAGGGAAGAAGGGAAGAGGTTTAATTTATTTCTGAATATAAATCACCAGTTTTAGTCAGAAGCCAGCAATAAGTTCAGAAGCTCTGTTCAAGACTCCTGAATATGGCTGAGATGTCAAAATGACTGACTGGTTCAGCCATTTCAGTGATTTGCTCAAACCAATTGCTAGGAATTGCATTGCTTGAATGATCAGGCAAATAAATGCAATTTTTTATATTTTTACTTGATTATTTCAACATTTTAGAGACAAATCAGGAATTTCCCTCCATCAATGTGCTTCTGATATTTGTATATTTACACTTCATTTTGGAGTTTATCTGAACTAACTGTGCTGGGAGAGGGGAAATACATGCATTGTTCAGCTGTAGCTATTTTTTTCCTCCAGTAAAATAGCTTTGAAAATCACCATTAAGAATTATCTATTAGCCGGGCACGGTGGCTCACGCCTGTAATCCCAGCACTCTGGGAGGCCGAGGTGGGTGAATCACGAGGTCAACAGATCAAGACCATCCTGGTCAACATGGTGAAACCCCGTCTCTACTAAAAATACAAAAAATTAGCTGGGCATGGTGGTGCATGCCTGTAATCCCAGCTACTCAGGAGGCTGAGGCAGGAGAATTGCCTGAACCCAGGAGGCAGAGGTTGTGGTGAGCCAAGATCATGCCATTGCACTCCAGCCTGGGTAACAAAAGAGAAACTCCATGTCAAAAAAAAAAAAAAAAAAAAGAAAAGGAAAAAAAGAATTTATGTATTAGGCCAGTTGCAGTGGCTCATGCCTGTAATCCCAGCACTTCTGTAAGAGAAGGAAGGCAGATTGCTTGAGTCAGGAGTTCAATATTAGCCTGAGCAACATGGAGATACCTTTTCTTTACAAAAAGTGAAAAAAAGAATTATTCTGTTGTTGTGGTGTTTGGCTGTAGTCCCAACTACTTGGGTGGTTGAGGTGACAGGATCACTTGAACTCAAGAGGTCAAGGTTGCAGTGATGTGAAATCATGCCACTGCACCCCAGCCTGGGCAAGAGAACAAGACCCTGTGTCAAAACAAAAAAAAAAAACCCAAAAATTATCTGTTTATGATGATTCATTAATTGGTAAATAGTAGTTGAGTTCTTAATATGAGCCAGGGACTGTGCTATACCTGGGCATACAAAGATGAGTAAAAGGAGATGCATACTTTGCACTCATAGGTCTAACTGATTAGTGCAGAGGCTAGGTATCAATCAATTCAAAACAAAGTATGATTGTTTAATCACAAATGCTGATAAGTGCTCTGAAGGAAGTTTATACTGTTTTCCATCTATAATCAATACATAAAAATAATGTGACCCATGTTCAAGACTCTAATTTAAATATATTTTTTGAAATAATGTAAATAATGTCACACTAAGAATAAAAATAAGTATTGATTCAGATCAGTTAAGTTTGTTATTAAATATTGTCATAATATAATTTTCGAGAAGCTAAATATATGGATCTTAGCATACTAGGTAAATTAGTATATATATTGCTGTGGATGAACATTTTAATCTCAAGATGTTTAATTCATTTAAATTTGTTTTGTATGTGAAGTAAAAATTTTGGCCAATTGAATTAATTCTAATGATATTTGAAAAATACTATATAGTATTGGAAGAGTAATAGGCAGAGCAATCAGGCAAGAATAGCCTGGGGATAAATGCCAAGTGTGGGTGAAGGGGAGGAAGGCAGCAAAACACACTGCCATGTGTGTACCTATGCAACTATCTTGCATGTTCTGCACATGTACCCCAAAACCTATAATGCAATAAAAATTTAAAAAATTTAAAAAAAGAATAAAAAATTAAAGGGTATTCAATTAGGAAAAGAGCAAGTCAAATTGTCTGTATTTGCAGATGACATGATTTTATATTTAGAAGACCCTGCCATCTCAGCCCAAAATCTCCTTAATCTGATAAGCAAAGTCTCAGAATATAAAATCAATGTGCAGAAATCACAAGCATTTCTATACACCAATAACAGACTAACAGCCAAATCATGAGCAAACTCCCATTCACAATTGCTATAAAAAGAATAAAATACCTAGAAATACAACTAACAAAGAATGCAAAGGACCTCTTCAAGGAGAACTACAAACCACTGTTCAATGAAATAAGAAGGACACAAACAGATGGAGAAAGATTCCATGTTCATGGTTAGGAAGAATCAATATCCTGAAAATCAAAGTAACTTATAGATTCAATGCTATCCCCATCAAGCTACCAATCACCTTCTTCACAGAACTGGAAAAAAATACCTCAAACTTCATATGAAACCAAAGAGAGCCCACATAGCCAAGACAATCCTAAGCAAAAATAACAAAGCCGGAGACATCGCGCTACTGATTTCAAGCAATGCTGCAAGGCTGCAGTAATCAAAACAGCATGGTATTGGTACCAAAACAGAGATATAGACCAATGGAACAGAACAGAGGCCCTGGAGGCAATGCCACACATCTACAACCATCTGAACTTTCACAGAGCTGACAAAAACAAGCAATGGGAAAAGCATTCCCTGTTTAATAAATGGCGTTGGGAAAACTGGCTAGCAGTGTGCAGAAAGCAGAAACTGGACCCATCCTGACACATCACACTAAAATGAACTGCAGATGGATTAAAAGCTTAAACATAAGACCTAATACCATAAAAACCCTTGAAGAAAACCTAGACAAAGCCATTCAGGTCATAGGCATAGGCAAGGACTTCATGATTAAAACATAAAAAGCATTGGCAAAAAGACCCCAAAATTTTAATCTTCTGCATATTAACAAATATCAAGACTTCATATTATATTTTATTTGTTTCCATACTTTATATGTTTATGAATTTATGAACATATAATACTTTTCAGTTTTTTAAATATTTCATAAATAATCTGTTTTCACTTAATATATACCTATATACTTAAGGCGATAGATATACATAGCCTTAGTTTATTCATTTTTATTTATAACTTCTATAACATATTGGCACACACCTGTAATCCCAGCTACTCAGGATTCTGAGGCAGGAGAGTCACTTGAACCTGGAACATGGGAAGTTATCCGAGGTTGTGCCACCACACTCCAGCCTGAGCATCAGAATGAGACTCTGTCTCAAAAAAAAAAAAAAAAAAAAAAAAAAAAAAAAAATCAGTTGACCATAAATTTAAGAATTTATTTCTGAGCTCTGATTTATATTTCAGTGATCTAAACATTTAGTCTAAACTTTTAGTCTTAATGTCACTACCACACTGTCTTGATTTCTGTAGCTTTGTGGTGAGTTTTTAAATTAGACTTGAGTGTTCCAACTGTGTTCTTCCCATTCATAATATAGATATTATCTATCATAATAATTTTATATAATAATTTATTATGTATTGTCTAATTATGTATTAACTATTATATAACATATATATTTATTAATGTAACTTATTTTTATGTTGTATATTTATTTTAAAGATTTCATCACTTTGTTTTGTATCGTCTGTTTACTATTATTGCTGTTATTGTATATATATGCATTTTTAAACACTCTCTAAGGTAATCTGTAAAATATCAATTTTTCACTTTTCTTGACTTAAATTTCATGTGCTTCAATTCTTTATAGTTTGATTTTTTATAACTCCCAAACAGCATATTGACTAATATTACAAATGGCCGTGTACCTTGCATTTAGAATAAGCATCTTTAAATATTTTTTGATTTTTAGCCTCAAATTTTTGATAACAGAAATGTAAATTTGTCTCAAAGTTATAGTCCTTTCGGATTGCTTCCCATAAGAAAGTCAAATGTCAGCAGAGCCTGAGAATATCTTCATTACTTCTGTCTCTCTCCATCTCACTCTGTTTCTCTGTCTCTCTGTCTCTGGCTCTGCCTGTCTCTGTCCTTTTCTGGATTCTATCTGTCATTCATCCACTTATTCACTGGTTAAGTACATATTGAATGCCTAACAAATACTGAGCATTACTCCAAATTTTAAGTACATAGTAGTAACAATTACAGGAAAATTTCCTTCTTTCACATTGGAATTTGCATTCTAGTAGAAAAGGTGGTAAGCATGATATTAGCTATAATTCATACCATATAAAAAACAGCAGTTAGAGGGATGAAATGTGATGAGATCTGTGTACATGTGTATGAAGGGTATTGATTGTGGTAAGTTGGTCAGAGAGGTAGCTATGAATTTATTATAGCAGAAACTGAAATAACACAAATGATCAAGAAAATAAAGAAAATGTGAAAGACTAGCATCCAAGCAGAGATTTCTCTTGACTTGATAGCACAGCTGCCAGCATTTTGGACTATTGATTTTCTGCTTGTTTATCTCTGCTGAACTGACTCTGGTCAACACCTGTGTGGTAACTGTGGCTTTTCCTCTCCCTTTTACTCCTTAAGTCCTTGCTATTTCTGATGATTGAAGGTTGAGTCACAGAAAATGAAAAACAGCATGTTGGAGTTTTATCTTCCCTTGCTCCACTTTCCCCAAGGACCTACTAGAATTTTCCCTGATTTAGTCATTAGCCTGTCAATGGTGTTTGCCACATTGTTTGGAGAAAAGAGGCCTTCTTGGAGTTTTCTTAAAATTTATGTAAATTATGTTTAGGACATAATGCACGAGAATAAGGCATCTTGGCAGACATCTTGACTGGTATATGTGGTAATTGGTGTTCTATTTGATTTATACCATTCTTCATTCCATTTGGTAGATAATTACACATTTTATTTGTAAGTAATATCTTTTGCATAATCAAATTAAAAGTTGTTTTATTTGCGTGTGTTTTATTATTATTATTTGAGATGGAGTCTTGCAGTTTTGCCCAGCCTGGAGTGCAGTGGTGCAATCTTGGCTCACTGTAACCTCCATCTTCCAGGAGCAAGGGATTCTTTTGCCTCAGCCTCTTGAGTAGCTGAAATTATTGGCACCCACCAGCACTCCCAGTTACTTTTGGTATTTTTGTAGAGATGGATTTTACCATGTTGGCCAGGCTAGTCTTGAACTCCTGACCTCGAGTGATCCACTGTGTCGGCCTCCCAAAGTGCTGGGTTTACAGGCATAAGCCATTGTACCTGGCCTGCATTTGTTTTAAAATTCTATTGACATTTTTTAGAATAATAAGAGAGAAATGGGTGAAAAGGCTTTGACACTCACGTCTTTTGTAGAAAGTTCAAACATAACCTATTTAGACTTTCTTACATATAAATTATATCTCAATACTAATTTGAATTAGTATGATTACTGGTAAACATGGTTGATATTTTCAAATAAGTTTTAAAATGTATGTGGTAAAACCAATTTCTTTTCCTGGTTTTACCCACAATGTTCTTTTCCTTATGTTACTACTTAAAATTTAGGTCACCTATTTAGATTATTAGGTATCTTGATTAATATCCCAAATACTTCTAATATGAAATCATTACTATTTATGTGTTATATGCTGTATTTAAACTCTTACAAGTAACCAAAATTGTTATTAATAGATTCTTGTATTCATTGGGCTTTACTTTTAAACTAAATCCATTGTTATTTAAAAACCAACATGAATATAGTGTTTTTTTTTAATTGCTTACACTTTTAAATACTAACATTTTAAGGCATATTTTTGGTGAGAAGAACTTTAAAATGCCTCCCATGACCTTATCCTCTGGTGTTACTTCCATGATTATGTAATTTTATGTGACAAAAAGGAATATTTCCTGTTGGGTCTAATTGAATCTCATGAAACTTTAAAGGCAGAGAAGTTTTTCCATCTGAGTGAATCAGTGCAGGGAGAAGGGATCAATGCTCCTTTACTGGCTTTGGAGATGGAGAGGTCAAGTCCAAGGACTGAAGGGCACCCTCTAAAAACTGAGAGGGTACACTGGTTGACAGCAAAGAAGCTGGAACCTTGGTCTTTCAACCATATGGGATGGAATTCTGCTAACACCTTGATTTTGGCCTTGTGAGTCTCTAAATAGGGAACCTAGTTAAGTCTATCCAAACTTCTGACTTACACAGCAGTGAAATAATAAATGGGGTTTAAAGTGCCAAGCATGTGGTAATCTGTTATGGAGCCACAGAAAACAAATACAATATTAAAACATAAAAGTTCATAAAATATCTATTCTCTTTTTAACTAAAGAAAATGGTTCACATTTTTTAAGATTTTTAAAAAGATATATTTTAGCTTTACACAGAAGGCAAAAGCAGCTGATTTTTTAAAAAAAACAGCTTCTATAAGGAGGGCCTGGAAATACAAGTAGACATTTAATGCAATTTCTGTAAACTTAAAATCTTTTATTTTTTTAATTTTAATTTTTTATTGCATTTTAGGTTTTGGGGTACATGTGCAGAACGTGCAAGATAGTTGCATAGGTACACACATGGCAGTGTGTTTTGCTGCCTTCCTCCCCTTCGCCCACACTTGGCATTTCTCCCCAGGCTATCCCTCCCCAGCTCCCCCCATGCTGTCCCTCCCCCATTCCCCCCAATAGACCCCAGTGTGTAGTAGACCCCCTCCCTGTGTCCATGTGTTCTCATTTTTCTCACCCGCCTATGAGTGAGAATATGCGGTGTTTTTTTTTTCTGTTCTTGTGTCAGTTTGCTGAGAATGATGTTCTCCAGATTCATCCATGTCCTTACAAAGGACACAAACTCATCATTTTTGATTGCTGCATAATATTCCATGGTGTATATGTGCCACATTTTCCCAGTCCAGTCTATCATCGATGGGCATTTGGGTTGGTTCCAGGTCTTTGCTATCGTAAACAGTGCTGCAATGAACATTCGTGTGCATGTGTCCTTATAGTAGAATGATTTATAGTCCTTTGGATATATACCCCGTAATGGGATTGCTGAGTCAAATGGAATTTCTATTTGTAGGTCCTTGAGGAATCGCCACACTGTCTTCCACAATGGTTGAACTAGTTTACACTCCCACCAACAGTGTAAGAGTGTTCTTATTTCTCCACATCTTCTCCAGCATGTTGTCTCCAGATTTTTTAATGATCGCCATTCTAACTGGCGTGAGATGGTATCTCAATGTGGTTTTGATTTGCATCTCTCTAATGACCAGCGATGATGAGCATTTTTTCATGTGTTTGTTGGCCTCATGTATATCTTCTTTTGTAAAGTGTCTGTTCATATTCTTTGCCCATTTTTGAATGGGCTTCTTTGTTTTTTTTTTCCTGTAAATCTGTTTGAGTACTTTGTAAATTCTGGATATCAGCCCTTTGTCAGATGGGTAAACTGCAAAATTTTTTCCCATTCTGATGGTTGCCAATTCACTCTAGTAACTGTTTCTTTTGCCATGCAGAAGCTGTGGAGTTTGATTAGGTCCCATTTGTCTATTTTGGCTTTTGTTGCCAATGCTTTTGGTGTTTTGGTTATGAAGTTCTTGCCTACTCCTATGTCCTGAATGGTTTTGCCTAGATTTTCTTCTAGGGTTTTTATGGTGCCAGGTCTTATGTTTAAGTCTTTAATCCATCTGGAGTTAATTTTAGTGTAAGGTGTCAGGAAGGGGTCCAGTTTCTGCTTTCTGCTCATGGCTAGCCAGTTTTTTCAGTACCATTTATTAAACAGGGAATCCTTTCCCCCTTGCTTGTTTTTGTCTGGTTTATCAAAGATTATATGGTTGTAGATATGTTGTGTTGCCTCTGATGCCTCTGTTCTGTTCCATTGGTCTATATCTCTGATTTAGTACCAGTACCATGCTGTTTTGATTACTGTAACCTTGTAGTATAGTTTGAAGTCTGGTAGTGTGATGCCTCCCGCTGTGTTCTTTTTGCTTAGAATTGACTTGGCTATGCGGGCTCTCTTTTGGTTCCATATGAAGTTCATGGTGGTTTTTTCCAGTTCTGTGAAGAAATTCAATGGTAGTTTGATGGGGATAGCATTGATTGTGTAAATTACTTTGGGCAATATAGTCATTTTCATGATATTGATTCTTCCTAACCACGAACATGGAATGTTTCTCCATCTGTTTGTGTCCTCTCTTATTTCATTGAGCAGTGGTTTATAGTTTTCCTTAAAGAGGTCCCTTACGTTCCTTGTGAGTTGTATTCCTAGGTATTTTATTCTCTTTGTAGCAATTGTGAATGGCAGTTCGTTCTTGATTTCGTTCTCTTTAAGTCTGTTATTGGTGTATAGGAATGCTTGTGATTTTTGCATATTGATTTTATATCCTGAGACTTTGCTGAAGTTGCTTATCAGTTTCAGGAGTTTTTGGACTAAGGTGATGGAGTCTTCTAGGTATACTATCATATCATCTGCAAATAGAGACAATTTGGCTTCCACCTTTCCTATTTGAATACACTTTATTTCTTTTTCTTGCCTGATTGCTCTGGCTAGAACTTCCAGTACTATGTTGAATAAGAGCGTTGAGAGAGGGCATCGTTGTCTAGTGCCGGATTTCAAAGGGAATGCTTCCAGTTTTTGCCCATTAAGTATGATATTGGCTGTTGGTTTGTCGTAAATAGCTTTTATTACTTTGAGATATGTTCCATCAATACCAAGTTTGTTGAGGGTTTTTAGCATAAAGGACTGTTGAATTTTGTCAGATGCCTTCTCTGTATCAATATCAGACAGATCAACCAGACAGAAAATTAACAAGGATATCCAGGACTTGAACTCAGACCTGGAACAAGGAAACCTGATAGACATTTACAGAACTCTCCACCCCAAATCCACAGAATATACATTCTTCTCAGCACCACATCACACCTACTCCAAATTGGAAGTAAAGCACTCCTCAGCAAATGCAAAACAACTGAAATCATAACAAACAGTCTCTCAGACCATAGTGCAATCAAGTTAGAACTCAGAATTCAGAAACTAACTCAGAACCGCACAGCTTCATGGAAACTGAACAACTGGCTCTTGAATGTTGATCGGATAAACAATGAAATGAAGGCAGAAATAAAGAAGTTCTTTGAAACCAACGAGAATGAAAACACAACATACCAGAATCTCTGGGACACATATAAAGCAGTCTCTAGAGGAAAATATATAGCAATAAGTGCCCACATGAGAACAAAATTGACACCCTATCGTCAAAATTGAAAGAGCTAAAGGAGCAAGATCAAAAAAGCTCAAAACTTAGCTGAAGACAAGAAATAACTAAGATCAGAGCAGAATTGAAGGAGATAGAGACACGAAAAACCCTTCAAAAAATCAATAAAACCAAGAGCTGGTTTTTAGAAAAGATCAACAAAATAGACAGACCACTAGCCAGAGTGATAAAAAAGAAAAGAGAGAACAACCAAATAGATGCAATAAAAAATGATAAAGGGGAAATCACCATAGATTCCACAGAAATTCAAACTTAAAATCTTAAGCCATGTTTATAGGCATAAGTCCAAGCACAAATATATCTGATAAAATACTGAGCCTGGACAAGCAAGTCACCCTCTTGGAGGGAATCAATTTTTCTCAGTGTGAGAAATTAAATCTTGTGGAGCAGCATAAACTATTTAGTAGTTTTCTTTTCCTTTAATACATTCTAATGTTTAGAAAGAGTTTGACTCATTTCACATATGGGATCAGTTTACCACTGGCTTCACATAAATCAGAGTTGTAAGTAACTTGCAATGTTATGCCTTAAGGTTTCTGAAATTCTTATATTTCTCAACTTTTTCTCATTATTAAAAACTTGTCTGAAAAACAGTATTCCAATACAATTTTGTTGATATGAATTATTTCAAAGGATTTTTTCGCATTAAACATATGCATGTATGTGATGTAAATTTCTCATCTATTACAGACTTCAAGGTAACACCTACCTCATGAGTGAGCATCTTTGGCCTTGGCTAACACCTATAATATATTACCAAGTTATAATGTTCATACATTTATTCATTGAATGTCAAATAAGTGCCATGCCCTGTGCTAAGATTGTATATATATTAAAAAGTTTATGGTCTCTACCTTACAATAATAGCACACAACAGATGAGAAACCTAAAAGGTGACCAATTTTATAGGAAATATGCCAAGATAATTCAAAATTTGATTCATTACCTATAGAAATTTATAGATGAGGGAATACTAAAGAGGTTTTATTTTGACTGTATTTGTTTAAATGCCCCAGGCAATACTTTCCTGAATTCCATCTTCGTTACAAACAGAAAAATACAAGTGGTATACAATTTAATTTTTAATCTCTTCCAATAAAAACTGAAACAATATTATTTTTCATTTATCTTTCTGTGTTTTGTGACTTTTCAAGTGGTGAAAATAAAATCACTTCCCTTATTGTTTACAGAATATTATAAAAATTTTCCATGTGTCAACTATATGTGCATAGGCAGAAAGTTTCAAGGATTTTTCCTAAATATGTACTTTTCTCTCAATAGAAGACTTGTAACAAAAAGAGACATAATTGTTAGTTTGATAACATTTGTTACTATTATTTTAATAGTTTTGATACTTGATTACCTAGCTTATAGCATTTAAAAATTCATCATCACCAAGAAGTCATAGACATTTGGTATATCTTAAGTTATAATATATACCAAAGTAGTAACAGTAATTCTTAGTTTTTTATAATAATATCAAATAAAAATAGATAATTGTTACTGTTTAAGACCAAAAACTTATGATGTATCTCATTTCTCAAATAATTGGCAATAGTATTTGTTCTTTACTTATTTACTTGGAGATTGAAAATGATGTGAAGTCAGCGCAATGGTTTGAATGTCCCCTCAAAGTTTATGTGTTGGAATGCTGATGCCCAGTGTGGAGGCACTGGGAGGTGAGACTTTAAGAGATGTTGAGGTGTTGACCTAAACACCTGGATTCATTAATGCTATTAATCATTAAATATCTGTTTAACTAATGAATTAATGCCTTTGTCATGGAGTGGGTTCATTATCACAGAAGTGAGTTCTTTAGAAAAAGACTAGTTTGTCCTCCTCTTGCTGTTCTTTGTCCTTTCTTGTCTGCCTACCTTTTGCCATTGATGAAGCAGAAATAAGGCCATCACCATATACTGGCCCCTCAACAGTCTTAGACTTTATTATCTTTAGAACTATGACCAATACATTTCTGTTCATTATAAATCACCTAGTCTCAAGTTTACTGTTAGAGCAGCACAAAATGAACTAAGACAGAAAAAATGGTCCTGGGAAGTCGGGTGTTACTATATAACAAGTACCTGAAAATGTGGAGCAGCTTTGGAACAGGGAAAAAGGCAGAGACTGGAGTTATTTGGAGGAATAGAATAGAAAAAGCTTGTATTGCTACAAAAGAGCTTCTGGTAAAAGCTCAGAAGAAGAGAACTGTAGGGAATGTGTGGGTGTTCTTAGAGGTTACTTAAGTGGCCACTATCAAAATGTTGGTAGAAATATGGACAGTAAAGACTATTCTGATGAAATCTCAGATGAAAATGAGAAATGTCTCATTGGACACAGGAGTAAAGGCCATCCTTGTTCCAAAGTAGCCAATAATTTGATTGAATTGTGTCCAGGCTCAGGAGCTTCATGAAAGGCCTGGTGAACTAGGAGACCTAGCATAAAATATTTTAAACAAATTGTTAAAGGAGGGTGGTGTATGTCTTCTTTTAACTTTATGCAATAAAATGAGACATGAGATAAATGATATAGACATAGAGTTTGTTATTAAAAGGGAAACAATGTAAAAATGAAAAACGTGTAGCCTAGCAATGTAAGGAATAAAAAAGTGTGCAGGGGTGTGGCCACATAATACTTTAATAAATGGACTAGATTGGATATAAGAAAACCACATACTATTTGTCAAGATAATGGGAGAATGATCCTGAAGACATTTGGGAAATTTTCGAGGGTACTCCTCCCATTACAGGACCAGAGATTTAGGAGGGAAGAATGACTTCAGGGAACAGGCCTAGGGTACCCTCTATGAGTTTTCTGTCAAGGGCTACCTTCGGATTCTCCTTCCTGTATTCCAGTGCAGTGATCTTGGCAACCCCAGGCATGGTTCAGGCAGGCCCAGATGTGGTCTATGCTGCTGCATCAGAGGGCAAAAGCAGTCATCCCTGACCGGATTCCCATAAGGAAGTCCCTGCAGACATGCAGAGTGTATGAGCTATGGGGCCATGGCAGCCTACACATCGATTTCTAAGGATGTAACAGACATAAACCCTAGAACTATAGAGCTACCAGTGTACAACACCAGGATGGAGAGCTTCAGGCACAATTCTCCAACCCATGAGAGCTGTGGGATGGGCTCAGCCCAGCAAGCCATAGGAGCAGGATTCTCTGGGGCTTGGGGACCAAACTTACACCCTAGTATGTCCAAGAGGTAGGACGTGAAGTCAAGGAAGACTGTTCTTCAGCTTTAATATTTGATGTTGTTTTCCCTGTTGGGTTTTGGATTTACTTAGAACCAATTGCTTTTTTTCTTTTATTTGCACCCTTTTGAAATGTGAATGTCTATTCTATGTCTGTTCTACCACTGTATTTAGAAGTAGATAACTTGTCTATATGCAGCTGGAGAGCAATTTGCCCCAGGATGAATCATGACTTGAGTTTTACCCATATCAGATTTAAATGAGACTTTGGACTTTATACTTTCGAGGTGAAGCTGGAATGAATGAAGATGTTAGAGTTATTGGGGTGAAATGCATGTGTGTTGCATGTGAGAAGGACATATATTTGGGGAGCTAGGGGAAGAATGCTATAATTTGTATGTGTCCACCAAAGTTCATGTGTTAAAAACTTTATCCCCAATATTGGTGTGTTGGGAGACTAGACATTTAAGAGATGTTTAGGTCATGAGGGCTCTTTTCTCATGAATGAATTAATGCTGTTATTGTGAGACTGAGTTTATTAATGCGGGAGTGGATTTCTTATTAAAAGATGAGTTTGGGTTCTTTCTCTCTTACCTTCTCTTGCCATTATGCCTTCTGCCATGAGATGATGCAGAAAGAAGGCCATCACAAAATCCTGGTCCCTCAATCTTAGACCTCTCAGCCTCTAGAATGATAAGTAAATTAATGAGGAATCAATTTATGTTGTTTATAAATACCCTGTCTTGGGTATTCTGTTATAGTGGCACGAAACAGACAAAAATATCATATGCATGATATTCAGAGTTTGTAAGTTTGAGGATACACAGGACAATAAAGTGTGGAATATAATAAGTTACAAACAATATGGGCAGGTGGCACATAATCAAGAGCCTTATTGATGCAGCATCTCATTATCTTATTCCAATAGAAAAAAAATCGTGGGTAGCATTTTGTTAAACTTTTGTGTTAGACATGTCTTAAGCCTTTTTATACACTAATGTAGCAAGAACTTTTTAATATACATTTTTGATTGGCTGGGTGTTTTTTGAATGATAATGCATTCTTAGACAAAGTAATCAGATCACATTGTTAGCAGTTTTCAAGGCAAAGAGACAGGGCTAAATTCACAAGGGTTAGCTCTGTGTAAATGGTCAATCTGTTTCCATGGTTACAGGCTGGCTGAGTAAACTATAAATTTGTAGGTATTGGTTTGTGCCCTCTTGTCTTAAAGAATCTGAAAAAGATTCTTTCTATAAATATGGTTTCCATCTCTGGGCTAAGTACAGGTCTGAGGATAAATTTAGGGAAGAGACAGCTTTTAAACGATATGAATAGCAGTTCTTAAATATGCCTTTCCCTGTATCTTGCCCCATGTTTTCAATATTAAACATGATCATATTGTAGTTTTCATTATCCTAATTATAAGGAAAAACACATTTTTACATCTTTTCTGAAGGCATCCATTTTTATGATTTTCCTGGCCACAGGTGCTCATGTAGTTCTCAGTAATGCAGAAGACTGTGGATTTAAATGCAATCAATTACCTTCTTTTCAAGACTATTACAGCAACCAATTTTAGCAGATAACAAAAGGCTTTTAAAATATGATACAGAAGAGATATTCTGAAGTTCAAAACAAGATTGAGAAACTTGCAAGAAAAATAGATGAACAAATTTGGATCTTATTTAAAATAATGAATTAAAATAAAGTACATGATTGTTTATGTTTTTAAATTTCGATGTCTTCTTTTTAAGCTTATTTTTTCCTTTAAAATAATATTTAAAATTGCATTACTTTTAGTTGAAAACAACCATCATACCTCATTTTTAACTTGGAAGTCATTGAACTGTGTTTTTTCTTTATATATCTTTTATTCTATTCAGTGTTATGGTGCAATTTCTTCTTCTTCCTTACACCCTTCATTCCCCTGCTGAGCTGAATTGATTGTGGAGCTCCCATAGATTTCAAAGGGAATTCCATACCCCAAATACTTCCCTGGCTGTGTGTGTGTGTGTGTGTGTGTGTGTGTGTGTGTGCGCATATAGCAAGTGATAAAGTGGCTGAGAAATACTTATAGCATGTACAAGGTGAAGATTAGAATAATAATTTCATCATTATGATTATTACTGCTATTTAATATTTATATAGCACTTTTACTCTGAGAAGCTCAAGAAACTTTATGAATTTTAAATTATCCAATGTGCTCTAATCTTAA
Source organism: Saguinus oedipus (assembly GCA_031835075.1). NCBI lineage: Eukaryota > Metazoa > Chordata > Mammalia > Primates > Cebidae > Saguinus > Saguinus oedipus. The sequence continues at coordinate 100,448,980 of CM063181.1, read as the reverse complement.
CTACACCCCTATTTGCTGGGTAGGGCACAAAATTAGTAATGAATTTGAGTGACATATATTGCTAGAGAAATCTAATTCTGTTGCTGTTTAGCTCTCTTCTATTATAGAAAAATAGCATTATATATTTGCCTAGAAAGCTTGATAGCTATCTCATTATTTTACTGTTGGGGGTCCATTTGCTATTTATTTTGGCAGAATTCCAGCTGACAGTTTATTCAAAAGTAAAGGAGAAATAAATGGACATTCAAGTGCAAAGACAATTTTTATTTATTCTTTGCATTAATGTTTCAAGCAAATATACTGTGAAAAAAAACAAAATTAGATTTATATTTATTTTACAAAGACATAAATACTATGCTAGTTTTACACTCACTGCCTTTGCTTGGTCATTCAAAGTTAATAAAACTATTCAATGTTCTGTCATTGTGCCTATTTTACACAGGAAAGTGAATTTCAAATTATTATGATAAAGTATTTGATTCTACCCTTCTAATCTAAAACTATAACAGAATGCAGACGTAATGCATCTTTTGTGACCCTAATGTTGTTATCCAAATATTAATTTTCTCAATAATCCTTTACCAAAAAGATCTCATTTCTGAGACCATCAGACTATAATTTATCTCTACTATATTGAGAAGCAAATTTTGAATACTTTGTCTTATGTAATATACTTATAATTTTACCTAAAACTCTTATTTTTCTTTTTCCATTAAGTGGTAATTTATTTGCCTGAAAAAGCTTATTTAAGATTTGGTTGATTCATATCTAGGAAGATATAAAACAATACAGATAAATAAATAGAATAAGAGCTATAACATAGTTCTGAATACATTTTAAAATTTTGTTAGACGAAATACATTAGTTTTTTTAAAATTTTTATTTCCATAGTTTTTGGGGAACAGGTGGTATTTGGCTACTTGAGTAAATTCTTTCTTTAGTAATGATGTGTGAGTTTTTGGTGCCATCACCCGAGCAGTATACACTGAACCCAAATTTTGGATTGCAGTACAATCAAGAAAAGAAGGCAATTTTACAAGAGACTGGGGGAACCGGTAGGGAGTGGTGTGCATAGGGATGGTGGAATAGCATTGTTGATTGATGCATCCTTTATAAATATTACCTCATTTAATAATAATACAATTCTAAAAATACATGACTTAACTCTTTTACAAATGTGAAAGTTGAAACTGAAGAAAGTTAATCAAGGTCATATGGCTGGTGAATGATAGAAGAAATAAAATTCTTAAAAGCTTATGTCTCAAAGCCTGTGGCCTTCTTTTTCAGGCAGGTCAGTAATGGTATAGATTTTGACATTAAGAAACATATATTGTGGGCTTCTCAAAAACTTAAATATGTGAATACAAATGCAGCATGTAATTTGACCAAGGGACTACTATTACATGGCTTAGAATCATTACTCTCTTTGGCTTTATCAAATATTTTTACTTTTATAACCACTCTCACAGTTAGTTTTCATTTCTAAACCACTTTGCATTTTGGATAAACAAATGAGGTTTGCAAGAGTTTACTATATGAATAAATAAATACAATTTCAAATATTTTACTTACTATTACAACTCCATTGAGGAACAGTTTTGGACAATCAGTTTTTCTCATTTACCTTTCTGCTAGGAATGTTTTTCAAATCTCATGTATAGAAAAACCACAAGTTCTTCCAATGTCAAGACATTTCACAGACATTCAAAGCTTCTCAACAATATGTCTATTGCAGCAAAGGCTCTACTAGAGTTATTCATTAGGGTTTTTATATTGTTGTTTTTAATACTTGCTGTTAATTCTTTGAAAACTATATGTATACACACATACATATATGTACATATATATACATATATATGCAATTAGACTGCATGTCATTTTTTTCTTTACTTTTGAATTATACAAACACAATTACCTCCCACCACATTTGCTTTTCTATGCATATACACACATATGTATGTGTGAAATGTGTGTGTGTGTTTATGTATATATATATGAGATATGAGTTTGCTGTATGATATGATTAGGCTTTGTGTCCCCACTCAAATCTCCTCTTGAATTGTAATCCCCATAATCCCCAGATGTCAAGGGAGTGATGAGGCGGAAGTAATTGGATCATTGGGGCAGCTCCCTCATGCTGTTCTCATGATAGTGAGTGAGTTCTCAGGAGATCTGATTTTTTTAAATAAGTATTTGGTAGTTCCTCTGGCATTCATTCTCCTTCCTGCCACCTTGTGAAGAAGGTGTCTGGCTTTCCTTTTGACTTCTGCCATGATTGTAAGTGTCCTGATGCCTCCCCAAACATTCAGAACTGCCAGTCAATTAAACCTCCTTCCTTTATAAATTATCCAGTCTCAGGCAGTCCTTTGTAGTTGTGTGAAAATTGACTAATACACTGTATTTTATTTTAAAATAGTATTTAGAAATAGTTGAAAAGTTTTACCTTTGTGTTGAGAATAAAATGTGGAAGTTATACAAAGAGAGAAGCAGAAAGAATAATCAAGTGGTTGTTGCAACAGCCTAAGTGAGAATTGTTGCTAGATTGAAAAAAGGTGATAGCAGTAGAATTCGTGAGAAATAGGTAGATTCTAAATATATTTTGAATATGGTTATGACAAAATTTATTGATGGATTATTCTGTATTAGCTAAACAGATTTGATGATGGATTAGAAAGAAAAGAATAAAAAAATTACTCAAAAGTTTCCCGAATTATAGGGTGAATGGTGTGACTAAAACTGAGATGGGGAACTGGAGGAGAAACAGAGTTAATTGGAGTGTAGGAAGAAAAATTAAAAATTCAGTTTGGATGTTTCAAGGTTAAGGTGCACATTAAATAGGTGAAGATAGATGTTTATCAGACAGTTAAATATGTGAAACTTGAGTAATAGCTATAGAGACAGTATTCAAAGAAATAAGACTGCAAGTAATTTTCATAGGAGTTATAGATGGAAACAAAAAAGAAGACTGAGTGCTGAGAGCTGGGATATGTCAAAGATTAGAAGAAATGACAAAGGAGACCGAGACAGAAGAAATTGGGGTGGGAGGAGAACTAATAGTGAATGATGTCTTAAAGATCAAGTGAAGAAAATGTTTCAAGGAGAAAGTAGCCAACACCACCAATAGGTTCAGTGAGAAAAGCACTAAACGTTGATCAAGGTTTTGGCAACAAGAAAGTCATTTGTGACTTAGATAAACACCATTTTGATTACTCTATGTCACCACTTAGTGTACTGAAGACTTACTGAAAAGGTTTTAAGAGACAATAAAAGGCATATAATGAAGAAAGCAAATTTAGACCCATTGTTTCAGGGTACTTTTATGTTTTCTAGTGGGTCCATCTGCAGATATTGTTATCCACTAATTACCCTTGCTATTAGGCTACTGTAGTAGACAAAAGATGTATCACCCAACCGGACTTCAGGAAATAACTTGATTAAGATTGCAATCAGAGGGCGACCTCCAACAGTCAGTTCCTCTATAGTCTCCATCAGAAGCAAAGAGCTGCTTCAACAGGTTGTTCTCTTTCCAGGGAAATCCACATGTGGTGACTGAGTGAGGAAAGGGTATAAGTTTATAAGCCATTTCAGCTTAATACCAGAAACTGTGTTGATAATACTCACTCCCAAATTCTCTACTGGTTAGGTCAAAGGTATGTTAAGCCTGTATCATGGTTTAACATTTTCCTCTGCCCAAAGCTGGTTTAGCTTCCCTCCTTTCACAGGCATTGGTCTCTAATAAACCCATTGAACCCCAAACTTCTATCTTGGCCCTTGCCTCAGAAGAACCCAACCTGTGACAATTACCTTGATATTACCCTGTTGTACATGTCTTCATGGCTCATAGTGTTAACTCACACATCAATTAGCACAGTACAATGTAGAGATAGAAAAAAACATAACTAGAAGCTCTTTTTTGTTTTTTCTCTCTATTTCTGGATTGCCATTTCCCTTTATCAAAGGGACATAAATATGAAAATTCTCAATAATTTCCCATCAGTTTCTTAGATCCAACAATTTCTTTATTGATTGTGTCACTTCCCTAGGGTTGGGTTTAGGAAAGAGTACCAGTAGTCTACGTTAGTTCACTTTCTTGTTAAGAACTATTAGTGGGATATTAACAACTGATAGAGTGCTACATATCTTTCAATGATCATCAGACAGCAGGAGGCCTTTATACATTTCACATTTCAATTATTAAAATACTAAGAACTTATCGGGGAACAGTATTGAGATTCAAAAATTATTTTTTAAATTTTAGCTTGTAAGATCTGCATTGAATAAAAGCTCTACACCGTTTATTCCCATCAGAACAGTAGTGTTAATGGTTATTTGCCTAAAGAAGCAGGTTTAGTAGAGAATCTGCTTTTTAGCAGTTAAAATTTAATTGGATAATTTGAACTAAACTCATTTGAGGTTGACATTTTGTGTTTTGTTGTTATTCTTATCAATGAAATTTTGCCGTAATAGCTCAATGTGACATCAAATGTATAATTGTAAGGTTGCAAAATAGGTACTTCATAAAATTGAAGGTACCCTCTTTAAGCATATGCTCTTCAGTAGAGCTCTAAGCGTATCATTAACCTCAGTCTACCACTCTGGATTTTCAGTGTCAGATGTGCAGTTACTTGATAAAAGTGTCATGAAGGAAACTAAAACTCTGGTAATACTTTCTTAGCAATCCCATAGTGTAGCAGTGAGGAAACAATAAAAGTTTTGCCCATAGACATTAATGTGAGTAAATATCATACAGCTAATTCCTGGAAACAAGGCCGAGAGACAACACCAGGTGTGCCATTTAAATGAGATGGACATGACAGTTATCTATTATTAGGAGTCATTTAAATGCACTGAACTAAGTCTCTGCCTTGCTGATTATTGCAATTAAGCAGGCATGCCATTTAACAGGGTAATGAATACGTGGAACTCTCTTAATTAGGGCATTCAACTTCTTAGTCCATACTGCTCAGCAAATTGTAGTGTAAAAGTTTTTTTTCTTCCTCCCTTCCTATATCAGTTTTTTCAGTATTGATTCTGGAATCTTGATAATTATTTATCTGGAAATGTTTTCTTTATTTTTATGATTCCAATTTCAATTTGACCACTGAGAATATGTAGTAAAACAATTCTAAACAGTGATCCATTTTAAAAGCCCTTTAGTACCACTTGATAAGTCAATATGTGGGAGCTTACTTCAAATTTCATGTACATACTCCTTTACAAAAATGGTAACAATGGTTAGATCTGAATGATAGGATTATTGATAACTTTTATTTTCCTTATGTGAGTCTTTGAATTTAAAACAATGAACATGTAGCACTTTTAAATAAGGGGAAACCAATCAAATAGTTTTTAAAAAATACATCTTCATTAATTGACATATTTAAATGAGGACATTGTAAATGAAAACTTTAGCATCAGGAACTAGTAGTATAATTACCTAAAGAAGTAGCACAGTAGGAAAAGCAAAATAACTAGATTTCCTTCTTCTGTAAATTGTTTAGATACCATTACTACCGACTTTTTGTTTCTTTCATGTTTTCCTCAGCACAAGTGCCTGTTATCCATCTGTTTCTCTTACAATAAATGTAGTTAATGGATACAGACAATCTTACAGTTAAAAGAAATCTTAAATTTCAGCAATTCTTATATACTTATTTTACAGATGATGATGCTTGAGCTCTAAGAGTTTATGTATAGTGTGGACTTGTCTCCTGATTTGTAGGCAGGCTCATTTGACCACAGGGGGTTACATTGCCCAACTTTTAGAAATCAGGAACTTTAGACACTACAGTACTATTTTTGTAATATGGCATTATTGCTTTGACAGTGTTAATGTGGCCTCAAAATTTATTTATTGATTATGAAATCATGGTTTTGTTATTAACCCTTCTGAAGGTCATGTGCTGACATAGGTTAAACACTTGAAAATACTTTTTCTTTTTTAAATCAGAGCCTAAAATATGATGACTTTTCCCTTTTTTCTTACCCATGGCAAAACGTCCACTTTATTTTATAATTGGCAATTCAATAAGAAAAATATATGACATTGAAGTATAAAATATGAGTCTGAAGATTTAGGAGTAATAGAAGAATGAATTAGAAGAATTGCATGTCATTTATTCTGGGTTTTGTGCAGCTGCAAAGACCTATTCCAACAGATGCAGCTGTTTAGGCCTGCTTCGCCTTGTAAATTTTCCAGCAGCATTTCCCTTAAAAAAGTGTCGTCAACTATTATGATCATCTGTCTTATGTAAAATAGACTGCTTTTTAATTTGAACAAAGTTGCTCTTCATAATGGTCTTCAGACAATAGCAAAATGAAGTAAAGAAAGGCAAGTTTTGTGTTCTTGTAACTATAGTTTTGCCTGCAGGGTTTACTAGCTGCACTTCATTATCCCATTGTAGTTTCATGGTTCCAGCAAGTGCAAACACAGGTCTTGCCAACCTTCATTTCTATTAATCCATCAGATTTGACCTGGCATTAAAAGACAGGAGAGCTCTATAATAGTTTTTCCCCGCACCCTCAATGGCAGAAAGTATTTCCTGAGTTTATCCTTTAGAAAGGAGAATAGAAAATTACAGTTGACTCTTGGGTAATATGGGAGTTAGCAGAGCAAACCCCAGCACAGTCAAATATTCTGGGTAACTTTTGATTCCCCGGAAACTCAATGACTAATAACGTAAAATTGACTGCAAGCCTTACTGATGACACAAACAGGCCATTAACACATATTTTGTATTTTAATATGTTATCTACTGTATTCTGACAATAAAATACGCTAGAGAAAAGAAAATGTTATTAAGAAAATCATGTTCTTATAAGGAAGAGAAGATATATTTGCTACTCATTCATTGGAAGTGAGTCACTATAAAATTCCTCATCCTAGCTGTCTTCACAATGAGTAGGCTGAGGAAGAGGAAAAGTAAGGGTTGGTCTTGCTGTCTCAGAGATGGCAGAGGAAAAAGATGTGGAGGAGGTAGAAGGGGAGGCAGGAAATGCAGGCACATGTGGTGTAGCTTTTATTGAAAAACATCCAGGTACAAGTGGACCTGTGCAGCTCAGATCTGTGCAGCTTGGACCTGTGCTGTTCAAGGGTCAACTGTAGTCACTGTGTCAAATCTCCAAGTTGATGGCTTCCGCATTCTCTCTTTTTCTCAGGCTCATTAGATGCACTGTAAAATGACAGCCAGCAATCTCATTAATTTCCAGACTATAGAAATGTCAACAATTTTACTTGCAAATTTGTATTTACTATGAGTGAAATTGGAAATGCCAAATATTGAGGGCATTAGAGGGTCCCTAGTAAATAGTATTTTTCTCTACTGATATCTTTAACCAATTGAGAAATAAAATGAGAAGGTCAGCATATAGAAGCCAAAACATCACCTTTATGACTGCTGAAGTTTAGAAAGGATTATGCGGTTTGTATTTATGGACAGTATTGGACTTGAGAGATACAACAGGGCTTGCTGGGGCAGGCCTTTTCCCATTCACTCTGGAAGACTTCCTTACAATTTGATGGAAGCAGACTAAAACATATGTTTCCTGATGCAGCTCACTTCCAAGAAGGCCAGATGAAAGATCTGTTCTATTCTCAGGCAATTCTTCCTTTTATATTAATAATTAGAGAAAAAATGAGAGAAGGATGAGATAAACCATGATAGACAGTGAACTTCTTTCCTATGGAAAAAATATTAGAAATGGGGGATTTTCCACACTACTACTCTGTAGAAATGATCCAAAACTGGGATATGCTATTCTAACAGCAATACTTTACTATTCTATACAACAGTATTTATATTGTGTCCTTTAATATATAACCAGTATATACCCTTCATTTTTTTTTTTTTCTAAAACAGAAGCATGGTTAAAGATATTTTGGGATAAAAACAACAATAAAACAATTGATTTCCTTTGACTAACTTCCAGGTAAAACTGTTTGTGCCACTTGGCAACAATATCTTTTATGTCATTATTTTATGATATAAAGAATTAGGAACATTCTGATCATATCCAGAGTTGCAGCAGATATCTGAATCTGATTTATTTATCTTCTTGAGAACTGCAGATGGTCAAGTCTCCCTTTCATTGCCTTTGGGATCAATCCATTTCCTGAGCTGATGGAACTAACTAGCTGATCTTCTTGGTACACCTGTCCCCATTGACTGTAAAGATTGCTGATTTGCCAGCAACATTCTTTGTAGGGTCTTATGGCAGATGTTTGTTTATTCTACCTGTCTAAGATTAAATTCTCAGGGGGAAAAGAAAGACCTAACAGAAAAATTCTTTTTTATCATGGATATGCTTTTATATAAAAAGTCAACCTTTCTCATTAACTTTTAGTTAATATGAGATTTTTCTTATTGTTGTCTCATAATCATAGGTGAAATATAATCCAATAACAGCAATTTCACATCTGAAATTGCTATTTTACTACTTGAATGCATTCAAAATTCACAAGCGCTATGTACATACTCTAAAAAAAATCTTAAATATTTGTGTATCTAAATAGATATTTATAATTACATATACATATGTAATATTTAAGGTATATACAGCATATATATGTGTGTGTACATGTAGCATTTAAAGATTTTAGAGCATGTGCATAGTGTATTGTGAATAAATGAAACAAGGGTTTCTTATAGTTTAAAAAGAAGCTTACAACTTTTTAAAAAGTATTAAGTTCAGAAGTACATGTACAGATTTGTCATACAGGTAAACTTGTGTCATGGGAGTTTACTGTACAGATGATTTCATCACCCAGGTATGAAGCCTAGTATCCATTAGTTATTTTCTCTGATCCTCTCTCTCCTCCCACCCTCCACCCTCCAAAGGCCCCAGTGTCTGTTATTCCCCTCTATGTATCCATGTGTTTTCATCATTTAGCTCCCATGTATAAGTGAAAACATTGGTATTTGATTTTCTGTTCCTGTATTAGTTTTCAGAGGATAATGGCCTCCAGCTCCATCCATGTATCTGTAAAGAACATGACCTTTTTCTTTTCTTTTCTTTTTTTTTTTTTTTTTTTGAGACGGAGTTTTTGCTCTTGTTACCCAGGCTGGAGTGCAATGGCGTGATCTCAGCTCACTGCAACCTCCGCCTCCTGGGTTCAGGCAATTCTCCTGCCTCAGCCTCCTGAGTAGCTGGGACTACAGGCATGCGCCACCATGCCCAGCTAATTTTTTGTATCTTTAGTAGAGACGGGGTTTCACCATGTTGACCAGGATGGTCTCGATATCTTGACCTCGTGATCCACCCGCCTCAGCCTCCCAAAGTGCTGGGATTACAGGCTTGAGCCACTGCGCCCGGCCTGACCTTATTCTTTTTAATGGCTGCATCATATTCCCTGGTGTATATGTACCACATTTTCTTTATCGAATCTAGCATTGATGGGCATTAAGGTTGATTCCATGTCCTTGCTAATGTAAATAGTGCTGCAGTGAACATACATGTACATGTATCTTTATGAAAGAATGATTTATATTCCATTGGGTATATACTCAGTAAGGGGATTGCTGGGTCAAATGGTATTTCTGTTTTTAGCTCTTTGAGAAATCACTACATTGTTTTCCACAATGATTGAACTGATTTACAATCCCACCAACAATGTATAAGCATTCCTTTTCCTCTGAGACTTCACCAGCATCTGTTATTTTTTTTGACTTTTTAATAATAGCTATTCTGACTTGTGTGAGATGGTATCTCATTGTCATTTTGATTTGCATTTTTCTAATGATCAGTGATGTTGAGATGTTTTTCATATGATGCTTATAATTTAAAGGTTAGTTGCAATATGCTTCAAAATGTGGCAGATTATTCTATTAGAGAAGGCCGTAACCTGTTACACATCTTGTCATTCATTGATACCATTTGATTTAAGTGTTCTTTCTGTCCTCAGTAGATATGAAGGACAGATAGTCTACTCTTCATCTACCCAAAGGCAATTCTCTAGATTCCTGCAGACTGACAAGTTCTTCAGGAACGCATTACGTCTTAGCCAGTAAGAATTTGATCAACTACCTTCCCTGAAATGTCACCAGAGTTACTGCCTCTGCCAAGTCATCTGTGACAGTTAGAAATGTTGTATAGGAAGGCCGGGCCGGATGTGTGAACCCTCTCTGATTGTGAATATGGTACTTTCATGGCTTTTGTTTCTAATATGATCCTTTCTGGTTTTGCTCCTTATGAGTCATTTCTGAGTCTTTGAGTAATTTCAAGATCCCAGCTCTACTCAAATACCACCTCCCCTGGGAAAGCTTTCTGAATCCTCTTTTATGCTTCTCTAACATTGTTTTAAAACCAGATAGAGTTCTACTGAAAGGTGCTGCTTTCAAAGGACTCCTGACACATTTGTATGTTTCCTTTTCTTGTCATGCTAATCACATTCTGCTTTGTGTTAAGAGTTATTCGTGGAGGGCTGAGCTGCTGAGGTGGAGGAAGTAGTGGGAAAATGTACAAGTTTTGTATTCAGACAGCTCTGGGATAAGATCCAGTTTGACTTTAGCAACCTTTAGGAACCTCTGATTCTTAGTTTCCTCATTCGTAAAATAGGGTAAATACATATTTTGTCATTTATTTGATAATTATGTGAGACTTTTACTTACAATGCATATTCAGCATACTGAGTTCTCTATAAATGGTTCATCTGTTTACCTTTTCCTCCTTCTCTGAAGTTAGGATTATTTTTTTCATTATATAATCTCACAGAGGTGTGTATTATTTTTGGTTTCCAGAAAAAATAAATTTAGCTTCTTTTTAAAATATTGGAAGCATTATTTCTAATATTTAGGAAAAAGTAATACATTTTTTGTACTTCTACTCTGAGAAACATTAGGTTCAAAATGTTACAGAGTTGAATGAGTAAGAGTTATTCAGGAAGAGGAGGGAGAACAGGAACGTTCCTGGAGCATAGGTCTCTTGCCCTGAAGGAAAAAGGAATCCTGCCACTTGTGAGAAACTTGAGTAAGGGTAACTAGAGTAGTTAGAGAGAAGGAGGAAGTAGGAAAGTAGGCAGAACTCTAGCACAAATGGCCTTTGCAGGCATATTGAGGTTTCCAATTTGATCCTCAGGGATAAGAGAGGATATTGAAGTATTTTAAATTTCATGAAAACATAATCAGATAGATGTTTTAGATAATTCTTTTAGTCAACAAAGTGAAGGAAAAATGGGTGATAAGTAAGAGTGACAAGGAGATCAGTGAAACTGACATGGTACTAGTATAGAAGATATTGCAATATTTATATATAAATAGATACATACATCTATGTTCACACATATATAAGCATAAAGTATCTTAATTTCATGTGCTTCTCTTTGAGTGGTGCTAAAACAACAGTTTATTTGTTCTCTTTTATTTGTATTTGTATTCTGGTTTTTACATAATTAGTTATCATAGGGATAATAGTTATATTCAAGTGATGAAATATATAGTTATAACAAGACTACCTTGTACAGCTTTATGTTACTTATAAATATAGTGATTTATTTATTTATTTATTATTATTATTTTTTTTAGACAAGGTGTTCCTCTCTTGTTTTCTGAGGACGCCCTACTTTGTAACTGAGTAGCTTTCAATAAACTCTCCCTTTTCCTCAGTTCGCCTTTATTTATTTTTATTTTTTATTTTTTTGAAAGGAAAGAAGAAAAGAAAGAGAAAAAAGGAGTAAAGGAGAGGAAGAAAGAGGAAGAAAAAGAGGGAGAGAGAATGGGAATATTGCTTGATTCTAAAAATGGGTATTAATAATGGCTGATCAATATTTTGTGTATTTAAAGTGGAGAATGTATATTTTGTGTATTTAAAATGGAGAGCTCTATAAATATTTATTAAGTTTACTTGTTCTGGATCTGAGTTCAAGTCCTGGTTGTCCTCATCAATTTTCTGTCTCGTTGAGTCTAAATCTCTTTATGGGTCTTATGAATCTGGTTGTTAGGATTGTTAGCTCTTATTGTTTCATTGATCCTTTTACCACTATATCTTTGTTGCTTTGAAATCTATTTTATCAGATATGAGAATTGCAACCCCTGCTTTTTATTTATTTATTTATTTTTGCTCTCCATTTGGTTGGTAAGTCTTTCTCCATCCCTTTGTTTTGAGTCTTTGTGTATCTTTGGATGTGAAATGGGTCTGGTTGCAGCATACCATTATAGTGATTTAATATTGTTTTTGAGAGTTATATATAATTATTTTAGATATACAATATTTTATTTAACCCTTTCCATGTAGTTTTCTTTTTTGCAGATTTCTGCTCATTTCTAAGTTTGCCCTTCTCTTAATATTTCCCTTTATTATTATTATTTGAGACAGGGTTTCACTCTTGTCACTTAGGCTGGAGTGCAATGGCATGATCTTGGGTCACTGCATTCTTCACCTCCCAAGTTCAAGCAAATCACCTGACTCAGCCTCCCAAGTAGCTGGGATTACAGGTGCCTGCTTCCATGCCCAGCTAATATTTGTATTTTTAGTAGAGACAGGGTTTCACTATGTTGGTCAGGCTGGTATCAAACTCCTGACCTCAGGTAATCCACCCACCTTGCATACCAAAGTGCTAGGATTACTGGTGTGAGCCGTGCGCTGCACCTGGCAGAAAAGAAAAATTTTCTCTTAATACTTCAAATAGTGCCCGAATTTCTCTTTATTTTTTCTGTATTCTTTCCCGAGCTACCCTTTTTCCTTGGCTCAATTTGAATTCAGTTATATTTATTTATATTGCAGATATTTATCTCATTGTCATTTGTTTTTCTGGGACCAATTCTGCTCTTCGCCCAATGATACAGTGCTCGAATACTCTTCTCAGATGTAATTCTCTATTCTGCTGCAGTTAAGTGCTTGCGCCTTTCTTTCACCCAACCTTTAATAGTAAATGAAAATCTGTAATTACAGCAAATGTTATCTATCTTACTAAGTATCTGCAGTAAGTTTCTTGAGTGGGAAATAAGCCATTCCCAAAGAGGTCTAGCCACCAACACCAGGACATTGTTTTAATAACATATATTTCTTGACTCCACTTTCTGTTTCTAACTTAGTAGGTGTGGATGGACCTGGAGCTGTATATTTTTAACAGTCTTTGCAGATGATTTTCAAGCTCATTCAGCTATACAAATCGGCAAATTTATTTACTCTATCAGGCATCATTCTAAGAACTTTAAGCATTTTAAATCATTTAATCCTCACAACCTTATAATTATTGCTATTATTACTATTGCTTTCTGTGTTGTAAGAAAGGAAATGAAAATATAAATTTTACACAGCTAATCAGTAATGGAACTGGGCTTCACATTCAGGCAGGTTGATTCTGGAGTGTCAAATTTTAACCACTGTTAGATCTGACTCCTAGAAAGTTCCTTTCAATATGTATTAGGCTACCAAGACTGTTCTCCTAATATCTTGTCAGGTGTTTTCTGGATTACATGCTTTTACATAGAGAAAGTTACTGGTGACAGTTATTAAGGAGACAGAATGCCAAGTTGACTTGGTAGAATAAAGGTCAGAGAAATAATGTTCTGTCATAACAATAAACATCTTTTGAGGGGTTTAGAAAGTTAGCTGCTCTGTTTTCTTATGTGTAGATACATCTTGGAATCCTGGGCTATATGGCAAAAAAACTTACAAAACATTGTTCTTGCTTGTTCAATCAGTTTCTGTTTCACAATATAAACTCCATCTAGGATTCAAGCATAAATATGAAGGCTGTTGTATAAAAGTTTCAACTTTATTGAATACTTACTGTGTATGAGGTCTGTGTAAGTACTTATATATTTAATTTAATGATGTAGATTACCAAGATCCTCTGCAAGTCGATTCTCAGGCTTTATTTGACTGATCAGTAACATTTGACACATATGATAACTCTCTTTTTTATTATTTTTATTGCATCAAGAACACTAGCTTTCATTTTACTGAAATGGCCAATTTTTTTTTTTTGGTGTCCTTTGCTAGTTTCATCTCATTCCTCTAACATGATATCCTAGAACTCACTGCACTCCTTGGGCCTTGTCCTGTGCATGTGCATTCTTTCCCTTTGTAATTTCATCCAGTGCTATGGCTCTAAATGCCATTTATATACGATTGACTCTCTTATTGCATTGCCCTTGCTCTCCTGTTAAAGATAGTTGATTGTATCGATGTGGGTTTATTTCTGAATTATTTTGTTCCTTTAATATGTTTATTATTGTCAATACTACAATGTCTTAAGTACTGTCCCTTTACATTAAGTCGTGAAGTTATGTAGTGTCAGTTTTCCATCACCTCCATCACTATTGTGTTGGATCTTCTGAATCTTTTGTTTCTCTATATAAAATTTTCAATTAGTTTTTTGATATCTACAAAAGTATTTAATAGGATTTTCATTGAGATTATGACAAATTTACAGATCAAGTTGAGAAAAACTGAGATGTCTTAACAATATTGGGTCTTAGTGTCCATGAATGTGGAGTATCTCTCCATTTATTTATTTATTTTTGAATTTTTTTTATTGCATTTTAGGTTTTGGGGTACATGTGAAGAACATGTGAGATAGTTGCATAGGTACACACGTGGCAGTGTGATTTGCTACCTTCCTCCCCTTCACCTATATCTGGCATTTCTTCCCAACTCCCCACCCCCCGCTGTCCCTCCCTTATTCCCCTCAACAGACCCCAGTGAGTAGTGCTCCCCTCTCTGTGTCCATGTGTTCTCGTTGTTCAACTCCCGCCTATGAGTGAGAACATGTGGTATTTCATTTTCTGTTCTTGTGTCAGTTTGCTGAGAATGATGGTCTCCAGGTTCATCCATGTCCCTACAAAGGACATGAACTCATCGTTTTTGATTGCTGCATAATATTCCATGGTGTATATGTGCCATATTTTCCTTGTCCAGTCTATCATTGATGGGCATTTGGGTTGTTTCCAGGTCTTTGCTATTGTAAACAGTGCTGCAATGAACATTCGTGTGCATGTGTCCTTATAGTAGAATGATTTATAATTCTTTGGATATATACCCAGTAATGGGATTGCTGGGTCAAATGGAATTTCTATTTCTAGGTCCTTGAGGAATGGCCACATTGTCTTCCACAATGGTTGAACTGATTTACACTCCCACAAGCAGTGTAAAACTGTTCCTATTTTACCACATCCTCTCCAGCACCTGTTGTCTCCAGATTTTTTAATGATTGCCATTCTAATTGGTGTGATGGTATTTTTTATTTTTTTAATCAGAGTTTTGTAGTCTTCCTCAAGTAGATGTTATACATATTTTGTTAGATTTACACCAAATTATTTTATTCTTTGGGTGACAGTGTAAATAGTATTGTATTTTAACCTAAAATTCTATTTAATCATTGCCAGTTTGCAGGAAAATAGATTTTCCTATATTCACCTTGTATAATGCAAGCCTGCTATAACAGTTATTAGTTTCAGAAGTTTTTGTCTGAGTATTTTAGATTTTCTCAACAAATAATCATTTCATTTATGAACAACGATAGTTTTATTTCTTCTAATCCTGTCTGTATTACTTTTATTTCTTTTTCTTCTTTTAGTAGATTATCTAGGACATCAAGTATGATGTTAAAATCAATGATAAGAGGGATCATCTTTGTCTCATTCCTGATCTTCGCATGAAAGCTCTAATTTCTTAACATTAAAAATAATTTAGCTGTAGGTTTTCTGTAGATCCTTTATCAAGTTGAGGAAGTGTTTCCCTGTTTCTAGTTAGCTGACAGTTTTTGTCACAAATGACTGTTGGATTTTTATCAAATGCTTTTTCTGTATCTATTAATAGAATCATCTATCCTTTATTCTTTACACTGTTGATATAATGAATTACATTAATTAATTTTAGAATGTTGAACCATTCTTGCATAGCTTAACTGAAATAAGTCCCACTTGGCCATGGTATATAATTCTTTTTATATATTGATGGATTTGATTTGTTAATATTTTATTTAAAAATTTTTTACATATATGTTCTTGAGAGATATATTGGTTGAAATTTTCTTTTATTGTAATACAGTTGCATCGTTTTGATATTAAGGTAATGCTGACTTCATGTAATGAGTTAGGAAGAATTTTCTCTGCTTCTATTTTGTGGAATAGTTTGTAAAGAATTTACATCAATCTTTGATTTTAAAATTTCTCATCTTTGGTAGAATTCACTACCCATATAGGTCTGATCCTTTCTTTTCTGCAAGGTTATTTACTATTAAATTTATTTCTTAAATAGACATAAACCTATTCATTATCTATTTTCTATTTGTGACATTTTTCAGATTTTGTCTTTCAAGGAATTGTTTCTTTTCATCCAGGTTATCAAGTTTGTAGACATAGCATTGTTCATAGTATTTCTTTATTTTCCTTTTAATAAATATAGAACCTGTAGTAATGTCCCTTCTTTAATTTCTGATGAGAAAAACTTGTGCCATATGTCTTTTTTTCTTAGTTCACCTGGCTAGATTCTCACCAATATTATTTATTTTTTTTAAAAAACCAACTTTGGGTTTTACTTTCCCCCCATTGATTTATATCCAAATTTGCCCCCCCCCATTTACAGCAAAATTTTAATTAAATTCTGTAATTACATTTCTGTAATTTTTATTATGTATTTTTAATATTTGTTTAAAAATATTAATTTAAAATATTTGCTGTAATTTTAAATATTTATTTTCTTCTGCTTAATTTCAATGTTGTTTGCTCATCTTTTTCCAGTTTCCTGAGGTGGAAAAGTTAGATGATTGATATTATCTCTTTTTTATTTTTGAAAACATGTATGAAATGCTATACATCTTCTTCTAAGCACTGGTTTTGATGTCCCTTACAAATTTTGATAATTTGTGTTTTCATTTTCAATTAGCTTAAAATATTTTTAAAATTTTCTTGTTTTGGTGCAGGAAATCTGTATGTTAGTTAGAAGTGTGTTATTTTTCAAGTATTTTAGCAATTTTCAGTTATCTTTCTGTTATTGATTTCTAGTATAATTCCATTGTGGTCTAAGAGCACACAATGTATGATTTCTACTTTTAAAAAATTGCTAAGGTGTATTTTATGGTTCAGAATATGGTCTATCTTAGAAAATATTCCATGTAAGATTAAGAAGAATGTGTATTCTGCTGTTTTTGGTTCAAGTATTCAATAGATGTCAATTATATCTAGTTGATTGATGGTGCTGCTGAATTCAACTATGTCCTTACA
The DNA here is from genome assembly GCA_031835075.1 of Saguinus oedipus. Lineage (NCBI taxonomy): Eukaryota > Metazoa > Chordata > Mammalia > Primates > Cebidae > Saguinus > Saguinus oedipus. The sequence continues at coordinate 100,431,815 of CM063181.1, read as the reverse complement.
GATTTTCTGACTGCTGCTCTATTTCTCATTGAGAGATGTTGAAATCACTAGCGATAATAATGAATTCATATACTTCTCCCTGCAGTTTTTGCCCCTTGTATTCTGATACTCTCTTTTTATGTGCTTACACATTAAGGGTGGTTTTATCTTCTTGGAATATTGACTCCTTTTCTGTTATGTAATTACCTCTTTATCCTTGATAACTGTCCTTTCTCTGAAGTCTCTTCTGACTGAAATTAATATATCTACTCCTGCTTTCTTTTGATTAGTTCTATAATTGTACATTTCTCCAACTGTTCCATTTTGATCTATATGTAGCTTTATATTAAAGTGGTTTGTTTGTGCACAACATTTATTTGAGTGTTGTTTTTTGATCCACTTATTCTCCAACTTTTAATCGTTGTACTTAGGCCATTGATGTTATAAGTAATTATAGATATAGCTGGGATTAATATTTATCAAAAGCTTTCATTCCTTTTGGTCTTTTTTCCTTTGTCTTCTACTGTTTTGTTTTTTTGTTTTTTTTTTTGTGAATTTATCGATCATTTCATATGATTCCATTTTTGACCCTTTCTTAGCATGTCCGTTATATTTTATGTTTTACATTTTTTAGTGGTTGCTCTAGAGTTTGCAATATGCGTTTACACCTAATCCAAGTACACTTTCAAATAACAGTAAACCACTTCATGGGTAGCATGAATATTATATAATAACAAAATATTTTTAATTTATCTCTTCTGTATCTTATATAATTGCTGAATTTCCATCACTCATTTTATTTATGTATAAACATTCACACACATTAAATAAATTATTTTATTGTTTTGAAATATTATGTATTAGATCAATTAAGAATAAAAGAGTTTTTATTTTATCTTCACTTACTCCTTCTCTCATGTTCTTAGTTTCTTTATGTGGATCTGAGTTTTTGACCTATATCATTTGTATTCTCTCTGAAAAATTTCTTTAAAAATTTCCTGAAGGGCAGGTCTCTGGCAATAAAGTACTCAATTTTTGTCTGAGAAAGTGTTCCTTCTTCATCTTTGAAAACTAATTTCACTGGGCACATCATTCTAGATTGATTTTTTTCTAACACTTTAAATATCTTATTGTATTCTTTTCTTGCTTGCATTGTTTAGAGGGGAAGTTAGTTATAATTTTAATATTTGCTTCTTTATAGATAAGGCCATTCCCCCGCACCCTGCCCCTGTGGCTTCTTTCAAGATTTTTTCTTTATATTTGGTTTGCTGTACTTGGAATATAATATTCCTACAGGTAGTGTTTTTGGCATTTATTCTGCTTGTTGTTTTATGAGTTTCCCAAATGTGTGGTTTGGCAGCCAAAATTAATATGGCAGAAATTCTTTGTCGTTATTGCTTCAAATATATTCTCTGTTCCTCTCTAATTTTTGTATCCTTTGGTATTATCTTTGCCTGTATGTTACACAGATTTTGTTGTTATCCCGTAGTTCTTGAGAGTTCTCAGATACTCTGTTTTGTTTTTCTTGTTATCTTTGCTTTTCATTTTTGGAAGTTTCTATGAAAATATCCTCAAGCTGAGCAGTTTTTTCTCAGCTGTGTTCTAATCTGCTAATGAGCTCATCAAAGGCAGTCTTCATTTTTGTTAGTGTTTTTCATCTGTAGCATTTCTTTTTGAATTTTTTCTTGGAATTTTATTCACTCTGCTTACATTGCCTATCTGTTCTTGCATACTGTTTGCTTTATTCATTAGAGCCCTACCATGTTATCCATAATTGTTTGAAATTTTCTGTCTGATAATTCCAACATCCTTGCCATTTCTGCGTCTGATTCTTATACTTGTTCTATCTGTTAAAATTGTTTGTTTGTATTTGTTTTTGCCTTCTACTATGTCTTGTATTTTTTCCTGAAAGCTAGCTGAACATGTTGTGCTGGGTAAAAAGAAATGCTTAGATAGAGTTTTAGTAATGTGGTGGCAACGTGTGAAGAAAGGGAAGCATTTTATCGTTCTGTTATTAGGTCTTAGTATTTCCTAATTGTAAGGTCTTGTGCCTCCTAATTGTAAGCTTTACAAGTTCTCAGGTTTCTTCCCTCTTAGGTGGAAGAGAATTAATGGAATGGGCTAAAGTTGAGTATTTACCTTCTCTCCAGTCAGTTAGCTTCTGAAAAAAGCCAACAGTTTGAAGCTCTGGTAGAATTGTTTGGAGGGCAAGTGATGTTAAAAAGAACAGAAACCCCTGGGTTCTTTTTCCTCTTTCTGCTGCTGAAAGCACAAGAAGATTGCTCTCTAATATTCTCTACGAAAACCTGGTGGAGTTCTTTGAGGTAAAACTCATAATAATGTTGGGTGGCCCTATGACTGTGCCCCATGGAGTCTTAACTATCAGACTGTAGCTATTATCTGAGCCACCCAGATTTTGCTACCCTGGCAATATTTCCTGCAGAGATTTCTGTATTCATCTATCTCTCTCCAATTTGTGGGACAGCAGTTTGTCCTTTGACCTCATCTCTCTGACAGATCTCAGAATAGCTGATTTTCCAGTTCAGATTTTGACTTGCTGTTAGGATGGTATGATGATTTCCAAGCTCATTGCATGCTGGGACAGAAACCTGAAACCTGTATATATATTTTTTTTTTTTGAGAAAGAGTTTCGCTGCTGTTACCCAGGCTGGAGTGCAATGGCGTGATCTCGGCTCACCGCAACCTCCGCCTCCTGGGTTCAGGCAATTCTCCTGCCTCAGCCTCCCGAGTAGCTGGGATTACGGGTGTCCGCCACCATGCCCAGCTAATTTTTCGTATCTTTAGTAGAGACGGGGTTTCACCATGTTGACCAGGATGGCCTTGATCTCCTGACCTCGTGATCCACCCGCCTCGGCCTCCCAAAGTGCTGGGATTACAGGCTTGAGCCACCGCGCCTGGCCTTGTATTTTTATTTATGAAATCTGGTAACCCAGGGCAGTTTTTAAAAAGTCTTTCCAACTTTAGGTGTATAAACACACACACACACACACACACACACACACACACACACACACACACACAGGCCATCTTTTCATCGGCTCTAATAATAAAGAATAAAGTGTTCTGGTTTGGTGTATACTAATTCTATAAAGGGTTTCTGCTTTTGATACATTTAGGCGTTTATCAATTGATTTTTACAAGGGATAACTGACTAGGGGCTCAGAATCGCCACCTGCTTTTCTTGTAATTCAAATATAAAACCTTTCTGGCACCCAAAGCTAGGATCTGAAAATGCTAAGCATTAAGAAAAATGGATTAGCCTTCAGAAGGGGAGCTTCAGATTGTCAGTGCCAGAGGGGTTAATGGAAAACAGTGTTTCATATTTGCCATTTCTCCTATATTATCTTGCTCAGAACACCTGCTTAATGAACTAGACATAAATTATCATACTATAAGCACATTCTTTAATAACAAAAGCCTTGTGGAAGCATTCCTTCTTGTTGAAATAATAAACTTAAAAATGATTTTGATGGAGCTTTTTAAAATACCACATGCAAAAAAAGTATAAAAATCTACTGATGTTTCTGCCTGCTGGATTTGTTCCTCTTTCTGTGGGTGTTAAAATGTGTTTTATTTTAAGTGATTTGTTTCAACTGTAATTTATGTATTTCTTTGTTGGAGTCATAGGTGTGTTTTGGTTTGGTCCAGTCACAAGCATGGAAATGGTCCTGTAAAGATCTCCTTTCCTCCTGTTTTCCTCAGTTGTAATAATTGCTTTGCAACTTTCTTCTTTGAGATATATGTAATGTTTCTGAAATATCGTCAGTTAAAAATATTTTTTTGTTGATTATAAACATACTAATAAGAAATATTTGTCTTAAGTCTAGATATAATTCCATCACACGATGCTGTATTCATCTTTATATATTATTAGAATTTCAGAAAATAGGTGACACAAAATAAAATTATTCAAACCAATAGTTTCTCTTTTTTAAAAAATGCTTTACTTATATATGGAATGAATTTAAATCCACCATATAGGTTAGAATTTCCCATTCTTAAATCCAAAACATTTTTCCAATTCATTTAGCAGATTGTTTTGCATTCATATAGCTCTATCCTTCCTCATTCCTGCTGCCTTTTCTTCCTGTCTGCTAAAAAACTCGTCATTATGCAGCTTGGATGACATAGAAACATCAAAATAAAGGGACAGAGGATTAATAAACAATTTCTTCAAAAATTTTTCTTTCCTGATAATTCACAACTAATCATCTTCAAACAAAATATAAAGATATGAACATATTTTTAGAAAATCCATGAAGCAATAAAAAGTAATAATAGCTTTCTCTTCTGTTTTGTATTGTTTTACATCTAGAACTTTCTCTACCTCAGAATAAATTTGATCCTAAGTGCTTCAGCTACTGTGATGCCCAGATTCCACAGATTGGCATCAAAATATAGTGCTACTTCATTGACAAGCTCTTATACAAGCATCTGATTTATATTCTTAAACAGATAGAAGGCTGTAATTTCAATAAACTAGTAATGTATTTTTTAAAAAAATTTTTATTGCATTATAGGTTTTGGGGTACCATTTGACCCAGTAATGTATTTTTTTTACTTAGGAAAACTCACTTTATTGCCCTCTTAAATTGAAAGTTATTGGCTGAAAAGATGCTAGTTGGTAGTTTTAGATCTATAAAGTAGGAGATCATGAACAATAATAGCTATGTCATGAAATAGAGTATTATTGCTCTGAAGCTAGCAGCTGAGGGGGCTAAGATCAAATTATTTCACCAAGGTTACAGAGAGACGCTTCTATGGAGCCATTCATTCTTCAGTGCTGTCTTCAGAAAGTGCATAGACGAGGGGTCTAGGGCCTAAGACTAGAACTTCTTCTTTATACTAACCAGAAATAGAAAATACTCTAAATTTGGTTGGATAATTATTTAGTTTACTTTAAATGTGTCTTTGCATATCAATTAATTCATTTTATAAATAATTTTTTAGTTTATTTTGAAATATTAGAAAATAATGGAAATTTGGGTAAGAACTTAAAAGCCTTCCTCCACAGCCCCCTTTCTGATTTCACTGTTAATCACAGAGCAGAATTGCGTTTGAGACTTATGTCCATGAAGTTGAATAGTTTCTTTGGATAACAGAGCAAATATATTTTTTAGTCAATTAGAAAACAAAGCAAAATTATATATGAACCTGATTTTCTACTCACTTTAAAAGATATTTGAAATATCAATTATGTAACCTAACTTTGGAAAATATAAACTGAAGTGATATCTGGGTTATTTAGTAAATAGCCTAGTAGGCTTGCAAGGGGCGCTAATTGAAATTGTACAATTGATTAGTTTTAGGAATCTAGGCAAAAGAGTTACACACTTTGGTTGATTTATCTAGTGATTCCAGTAACTTAGACTAATGAAGAATGTATATGAAAGGAAGAATGTGTATAGAGAGCTCTCAACTCAAGCAATTGATAAAATGGGTGTTTTATTTGGTACATTAAATAATTTAAGAAAATATTTCAAAATGACAATGAGATACTTTCTGTGAGGCGATGAAGAAAAAAAGCTTGTTTGTTTTTGTATTTATTACATAACTTGGAGTATAATGAAGAAATAATAATTAACGTAAGCTAATCTAATTCAACAGGGCCTGCATTACAAACATCCCAGACTGAATTCTCAAGTGATACAGAACTTAAAATGTATGCAAAAGCTCTTTGTTATCGGACCAAATAGAGTTTATATGCTCAAATTATCAGCATTAATCAGAGAAGACTTGTCATTCCATTTTGCCAGTTTGAAAGGCAAAGCTCTATTCTCAGTTTGATCTGTTAACCTGTATCAACACTACCTGTGGCAAAGACCAGAATTTTTCACCAAGACGAACTTTGCATTCTTCTAACCTATATACAGAAATTTGTGGAGACCTCCAAGTTGTGGTGCACATAGGAAGCCTTTTATTAGAAGTTCCAAATTAGGGATTTGAAAAGCCTTTATATTTTTTGTGTTTTTCTTGAGAATTAGTATATGTGCTAAGAAATGCATCCCACAGTGAGAATTATGATTTATTAATTAACACATGGTTATGATACTAGCACTTGCCAATATATCACAGTAGGTGAGAATAAATAAAACAAACACAATTCAAATGCTGTTTTTCTTGTTTTGACTCATATCATGCTGTTCATTGTATACTCTAGAAACAAAGATCAGCATAATCATAACTTGTTTTTGCTCACTAATTCTTTCTTTTGTTTCTTCTCCATTATATTTGTTTTAATTTCTAGTTATTTATTGTTTAAATTTTTAATGTGCTAGACTCTATGCTTTTAAGCTATCAATTTATTTTTTAAATTTAAGATTAATAACATTAAGTCTTATAGGTCCTTCAACTATACATAATTATTTAGTAAAAGTTTAATTTATTTATTTATTTATTTATTTATTTATTTATTTATTTTTTGAGATGAAGTTTTGCTGTTGTCACCCAGACTGGAATGCTATGGCATGACCTTCGCTCACTGCAAACTCTGTCTCCTGGGTTCAAGCAATTTTCCTGCCTCAGCTTCCCGAGTACCTGGGACTTTAGGCGCACACCACCATGCCCCGCAAATTTTTGTATTTTTAGTAGAGACAGGGTTTTGTTGACCAGGATGGTCTCGATCTCTTGACCTCGTGATCTACCAGTCTTGGCCTCCCAAAGTGCTGGGATTATAGGTGTGAGCCACCGCTCCTGGCCAAAAGTTTAATTTTAATATGAGAATTTACTCATTGACAAATGTGTGTATCTTTAAACATTTTACTGCCCATGATAAATATTTTAGATTCCCATTCATCATTTGATGTACCCTTTTGTTTGTAAATCTTTTTTAATTGCTAAAATGCTACACACACTTGGAATAATACAAATAATTTGATTGTTAAGTCAAAGGTACACAAATCAGAAATCTTACTGAAGGTCAAGCTCTCCTAATAATTATTCAATAGTTGAGGCACAGGTGAAGCAAGATGTTCAGGTCCCCCAAGGTGATGCCCCACACCTTTCTTCTGTTACTGGATATGCCCTAATTCATGTCAACAGATGAGGTATACATATATCTCAGTTAGAAAGGAGAAGTATTTTATAACTCTTTAAATTTTATACTCATATAGTTGCACAGCTTTTGTAACATTTTTCAAGAAGTCATTGTCAATAGATGTATATATTCCAGACATTTTTCTCCCTTAAACAATCTCTGAAAACCAGATGCATTCTGCTAAAACCCTACTGAAAAAATAAAATCTGCTAGCAAATAAAATAAGGTAGGCATATTTAAAAGAAGGTTAGACTAGATCACTTTCCTTCTTTTGTTTCTAGGAGTAGTCCTCACTACAATTCTTCTCCAGGTAAAGGGTATAAATAGATTATAGACTTGTTACTTTAACCCTTTATTTCATAACACTGTTTATACTTTTATTCAGTTAAGATATGTTAGGAATGTGTTGATAATCAGAACATACATAAGTAACACTTTTTTAAATGGCTACATAGTTTGCCAATTATACATGAACATAGTACTTTTTAGTCAGTGTGTTCTCTATTGATGAACATCTCAAGTATTTGCTATTAATAGAAACTGCTGCAATGTGTTTTGTATAATTACAGTACAGTATTCTATCTACTTATTATTAAAATGTATTTGCTCCTTTTTTCCCATATATGTGGGTACAGCATATTTTCTTCTTTTTGATTTTGAGTTCAGCCACATGAATTTGGTGAGTAGAATGGGCCAGAGTGACTGTGAATCAATTCCAAGCTTAGGCCTTAAGAAGTTTTGCATTTTTCTCTTTATACTTTGGAGCATCTGCTATCAACATGAGAGGCACAGGCCCAGATGAGTACTCTGGATCCAGGAGAAGGATGAGGCATGTGGAGCAGAGCCACACCTGTCTAGTGAATCCCAGACTAGATTAGATGAGTAGACTCTCAGATGCATCTGTGAGGCTAGTCCAGATCAGCAGAGCTGCCCAGATAAGCTCAGTCTAGACCAGTCTTCCCTCAGCCAATGCACATTCAGATGAGAATCAATAACTTGCTGTTTCAAGTAGGTGAATTTTCTAATGGACTTTTATAAAATAGTTTCATGGCACTTTTTACAAAATGTATGTTTATTGAAGGATATCTTCTTAGACCTAGAATTGCTATGACAGCAAATATTTCCCTAATTTAGTACTTTATAGATTCATTCTCTATTAATGTTCTCATATATATATATATATATATATATATATATATATATACACACACACACACATACGTACATATAAAATTGCATTTTAGGTTCTGGGGTGCATATAAAGAACATGCAGGATTGTTGCATAAGTACATATCTGGCAATGTGGTTTGCTGCCTCCATCCCCATCACCTCTATCTGGCATTTCTCCCCATGTTATCGTTCCCCAACTCCCTACCCTGCACTGTCCCTCCCCTAGTCCCCCCAGACAGACCTCAGTGTGTGATGCTCCCTCCCTGTGTCCATGTGTTCTCACTGTTCAACACCCGCCTATGAGTGAGAACATATGGTGTTTGATTTTCTGTTCTTGCGTCAGTTTGCTGAGAATAATGGTTTCCAGATTCATTTATGTCCCTACAAAGGATACGAACTCACTGTTTTCTGTGGCTGCATAGTATTCCATGGTGTATATGTGCCACACTTTCCCTGTCCAGTCTATCATTGATGGGCATTTGGGTTGGTTCCAAGTCTTTGCTATTGTAAACAGTTGCTGCAGTGAACATACATGTGCATGTGTCCTTATAATAGAATGATTTATAATCCTTTGGGTATATACCCAGTAATGGGATTGCTGGGTCAAATGGAATTTTTATTTCTAGGTCCTTGAGGAAGTGTGACACTGTCTTCCACATGGTTGAACTAATTTACACTCCAACCAACAGTGTAAAAGTGTTCCTGTTTCTCCACATCCTCTCCAGCATCTGTTGTCTCCAGATTTTTTAATGAGCACCATTCTAACTGGTGTGAGATGGTATCTCAGTGTAGTTTTGATTTGCATTTCTCTAATAATCAGTGATTATGAGAATTTTTTCATGTTTGTTGGCCTCATATATGTCTTCTTTTGAAAAGTGTCTGTTCATATCCTTTGCCCAATTTTGGATGAGTTTGTTTTGTTCATGTAAATCTGTTTTAGTTCTTTGTACTTTTTGGATATAAGTCCTTTGTCAGATGTGTAGATTGCAATTTTTTTTCCCATTCTGTTGGTGGCTGGTTCACTGTAATGATTGTTTTGTTTGCTGTGCAGAAGCTCTGGAGTTTAATTAGATCCCATTTGTCTATTTTGGCTTTTGTTGCCAATGGTTTTTGTGTTTTAGTCATGAAGTCCTTGCTTATGCCTATGACCTGATTAGTTTTGTCTAGGTTTTCTTCTAAGGTTTTTATGGTGTTAGGTCTTATGTCTAAATCTTTAGTCCATCTGGAGTTAATTTTATTGTAAGGTGTCAGGAAGGGGTCTAGTTTCTGCTTTCTGCACACTGCTAGCCAGTATTCCCAACACTATTTATTAAACAGGGAATCATTTCCCCATTGCTTGTTTTTGTCAGGTTTGTCAAAGATCAGATAGTTGTAGATGTGTGGCATTGCCTCTGAGGCCTCTCTTCTGTTCCATTGGTCTATATCTCTGTTTTGGTACCAGTACCATGCTGTTTTGATTACTGTAGTCTTGTAGTATAGTTTGAAGTCAGGTAGCGTGATGCCTCCAGCTTTATTCTTTTTGCTTAGAATTGACTTGGCTATGCAGGCTCTCTTTCAGTTCCATATGAAATTTAAGGTGGTATTTTCCAGTTCTGTGAAGAAGGTCATTGGTAGCTTGATGGGGATAGCATTAAATCTACAAATTACTTTGGACAGTATGGTCATTTTCATGATATTGATTTTTCCTAACCATGAGCATGAAATATTTCTCCATCTGTTTGTGTCCTCTCTTATTTTGTTGAGCAGTGGTTTGCAGTTCTCCTTGAAGAAGTCCTTTATATCCTTTGTTAGTTGTATTCCTAGGTATTTTATTCTCTTTGTAGCAATTGTGAATGGCAGTTCTTTCTTGATTTGTAACTCTTTAAGTCTGTTATTGGTGTATCAGAATGCTTGTGATTTTTGCACATTGATTTTGTATCCTGAGACTTGGCTGAAGTTGCTTGTCAGTTTAAGGAGATTTTGGGTTGAGACAATACGGTCTTCTAAATATACAATCATGTCAGCTGCAAATAGAGACAGTTTGACTTCTTCCTTCCCTAATTGAATAACCTTTATTTCTTATTCTTTCCTGATTACTCTGGCTAGAACTTCCAATACTATATTGAATTGGAGTGGTGAGGAGGGCATCCTTGTCTAGTGCTAGATTTCAAAGGGAATGCTTCCAGTTTTTGCGCATTCAGTATGTTATTGGCTGTGGGTTTGTTTTAAATAGCTTTTATTATTTTGAGATACATTCTGTTGTTACCTAGTTTATTGAGCGTTTTTAGCATAAAGGGCTGTTGAATTTTGTCAAAGGCCTTCTCTGCATCTATTGAGATAATGAAATGGTTTTTGTCTTTGGTTCTGTTTATCTGGTGAATTACATTTATAGACTTGCATATGTTGAACCAGCCTGGCATTCCCAGGATGAACCCTACTCGATCATGATGAATAAGCTTTTTGGATGTGCTGTTGCAAGCAGTTTGCCAGTATTTTATTGAAGATTTTTGCATCTATGTTCATCATGGATATTGGCCTGAAGTTTTCTTTTCTTGTTGAATCTCTGCCAGTGTTTCCTACATTTTTGGAGTGGCAGGTACTGGTTTCTCCTTTCTATATTTAGTGCTTCTTTCAGGCCTGATGGTGATGAAATCTCTGAGCAATTGCTTGTTTGTAAAGGATTGTATTTCTCCTTCAAATATGAAGCTTAGTTTTACTGAATTAGAAATTCTAGGTTGAAATTTCTTTTCTTTAAGGATGTTGAATATTGGCCCCCACTCTCTTCTGGCTTGTAGGGTTTCTGCTGAGAGATCTGCTGTGAGTCTGATGTGCTTCCTTTTGTGGGTAACCCGATCTGTCTCTCTGGCTGCCCTTAGCATTTTTTTCTTCATTTCAACCCTGGCGAATCTGAAGATTTTGTGCCTTGGGGTTGCTCTTCTTGAAGAATATCTTTATGGTGTTCTCTGTATTTCTTGGGCTTGAATATTGGCCTGCTGTACTAGGTTGGGGAAGTTCTCCTGGATAACATCCTCAAGAGTGTTTTCCAGCTTGGGTTCATTCTCTCTGTTACATTCAGGTACACCTATCATATGTAGATTAGGTCTTTTCACATAATCACATATTTCCAGGAGGCTTTGTTCATTTATTTTAACTCTTTTTTCTCTAATCTGGCCTTACCATTTTATTTCATTGAGTTGATCTTCAGTCTCTGATATCCTTTCTTCTGTGTGATTGATTCCTCTATTGAAACTTGTGTATGCTTCGTGAAGTTCTCATGTTGTGTTTTTCAGCTCCATCAATTCATTTATATTCCTCTCTAAACTGTTTATTCTTGTTAGCATTTCATCAAACCCTTTTTCAACGTTCTTAGTTTCTTTGCATTGGGTTAGAACATGATCTTTTAGCTCAGAGAAGTTTGTTATTACCCACCTTCTGAAGCCTGTTTCTGTCAACTCATCAGACTCATTCTTCATCCAGCCTTGTTCCCTTGCTCGTGAGGAATTGCGATCCCTTGGAGGAGGAGAGGCGTTCTGGTTTTGGGTATTTTAATCATTTTTGCACTGGTTTCTTCCCATCTTTGTGGATTTATCTACCTGTGGTTTTTGTGGTTGGTGACTTTCAGATGGGGTCTCTGAGTGGACATCCTTTTTGTTGCTGATAAAGTTATTTCTTTCTGTTTCTTAGTTTTCCTTCTAAGAGTCAGACCCCTCTGCTGCAGGACTGCTAGAGGTCCACTCCAGACCTCTGCAGGAGTGGGATCACCTGCAGGGGCTGCTGTTCCAGGCCCTAGCTCTTAGATGACATTTCCAGACATATTCTGGGCCAGAAGGGAGCTCTCTGCTATGAAGGAAATAACCCAGTCCTGCCAGCATTCATCAACTGAAGAGCCATGAGGCCTTGAATAACTAGAGACACCCAGATGCTACATTAAATACCTTGGTGAGCCTCTGAGACTTGCTGGCTTGGGGTACCAATACTCTTACAGGAGGGTAAACCACTAAGTGGGATTTTGGGGTTCCTGATTCTAGGATTATATTCTTGAATGGCATTTCTAGACCTACCCTGGGCCAGAGGGGAGTCCACTGCCTTGAAGGGTGAGTCTCAGGCCAGGCAGCATTCAGCACAAGCTGAATTAAGAGACCTTTGGCCTTAAGGGAATATCAGTGGTAATCTGGCAGTACTACTCATGGCCTGGGGGTTGTGATGGCTATGGCATGAGGCTACTATGTCTTTGAAAAAGGAAGGGGAAAATGGGAAGAACTGCATGTTATGATTAGCTCAGCCATAATACAATAGAATATAGATATATATGTGAAATGCAATAACATGGATGGAAGTAGAGATCATTGTGTTAAGTGAAATAAGCCAGGCACAGAAAGACACACATTACATATTTCACTTATGTGTAGGACCTAAAAATCAAAACAGTTGAACTCATGAATATAGAGACTAGAAGAATAGTTACCAGAGGTTGAGAAAGGTAAGCATGTGGGAATTATTTGTATTCTACTGCTCAAGGTTATCACCAAGGTTTGATTTTTTACTCATGCAAAAATTCAAAAAATTACAACCTCTGGCATAATTAATATATTGAGCTAGATATTGGTAATTACCTTATTTTGTGAGATGATTCTGTCATATCTGCATGTCTTCTGGTAAAAGATATTGATGGATTTTTGTTTGTTTGTTTGTTTTGGTTGTGTTTAAATTACAGACATCTTTGAATGGTAGAGACAGATAACTTTTTCAGAGCAGGATTATAAACAATAACCCTGTGGGGTAAAATTTGGGCAAAAAAGTGGGGGAAATTCTATAAGACATTATAACTACAAACTTGTTATTGGAGATCTGTAGTATAAATCACATCACCTGAGCTTCCCAAAATACATTGCAGTGTGAGTTTCATTCAAAGTGGAAGTATCCCAAGGTGACTTGCGGAAGTAAAGGCTAATGTGTTATGAAGGAAGACCTGTTAATATGACCTCAAAGAATTCCCACAAATAAATGGCCAAGGAAAAAGAAAAGCTGACTAAGAACAAGAAAACAAAATAAACCAAACAAAAATACTAGAAGGAGGAAATGACCTGCAAAGACATCAAATTTGGGAGCTATCAGGAACATATTATTAAATCTTAGTACTTACTATGTTTGAAGAAAACATACGTGAAAAGATCTTCATAGTGCAGAAAACTACAAAAGAACCAAATAGATTTTAAAATTAACAAACTTAAATATCTAATAAGACAAAATAAAGATAAAACTTAAATACATTTAGCATCTAATTAGATGAAGTAATGAGAACATTAGTAAACTTCAAAATTGAATAAAGTAAATTATTCAGAGCATAAAATGGAGGTAGAAAGAGAAGTCAAATGATATAATAAATAACTCTTTGGAAATTTCTGGAAATAGAAAAGACATCAGTTCACAGATACTAGAAAAAAAATAATTAGACTGACAGCTTACTTCTCAGTACCAATAACAGCACCAGTTAATAGTGAAATGATATCCTCCATGTGCTGAATGAAAATGTGTTAACCTAGACATTTATACATTTAAAATAAAGGTCAAAACTTAAGATAAAGCAAAGACATCTTAAAACAAACAGAATTTTAAAAATTCCCATTGTTAGATTCTTATTAAAGGAAAATCCAAAAGATGTACTTTAAGGGGAAGCAAAGTGATTCTGAGAGAAACATTAAATACTGTGAGAAAGAATGAATAAAAAAGGTGGTAAATATGTAGCAAATCTAAATTATCTTTATAAAAACATCTAATATTTGTGATGTTAAAACATACAAGATATAAATAATTCAAACAATAACATGTAACTGAGGAGTAATTGACATCCTTTAATTATCAAAAAAGAATATATGAACTTATTAATTTTTGACATTGACAAATTACATATGTATGTTATAATTTGCACACTAAATCTAAGAGAAAAGAATTTTCTTATATTAGTTTGTGCTGCTATAACAGAATTCTACACACTAGGTAATTTATACAAAACAGAGATTTATTTCTTACAGATCTAGAGGCTGTAAAGTCCAAGATCAAACGGCTGTTATCAAGCAAGGACCTTCTTGCTGAATCATTCCATGGTGGAAGGCAAAAGCACAAAGGCAAAAGAGCATGGGCAAATAAGAGGGGACTGAACTACCTTTTATAACAAACCCACCTTTGTGATAATGACATGAATTTATTCATGGAGGCAGAACCTTAATTATGTAATCGCTTTTTAAAAGTCACACTTCTCAACACTGTCACATTGGGGATTAAGTTTTCAGCATGAAAACATTAGGGGACACATTCAAACCATAGCAAGTATGAATCAGTGTAGAAGAGGAAATAATAAAGCATGAGAAAAATATCTATTTGAATAAAAAAACAACAACCAGAAAGAAAGAAGAAAAGAAAAACAAATCATAGAACAGGAGAAATAAATTCAAAGTGTGAAGTAAGATGGTATATGTAGACATAAATATATTAGTAATTAAACTAAATGTAAAAGGAATGGGTATTTGGTCCTGCATAAAAGTATAGATTCCAATTGTATATTATTTAAATGATGGTATCTAAAGTATCAATAATCCAAAAAATTAAAACTTAAAAGATAAAATATAATACAATCCCATGTAGTATAACTATATTAAGATGAGGAAAAATAGACAAGTAAAAAGCATTACTAGACATAAAGGAGGTCACATAATAAAGCTATAGAATTCAAATTATTAGAATTACATAAAATTATTGTTTTATAGACATTATAACATAATCTCAATAAATTCTTAATTGACAAAACCAATAACTTGTAAAACATTTTCTAAAGTCATGACATCTAAATGAAAATGAGTTCTTTATATGACATATTTATACTTTAAAAAATTTCTCATACCTTCAGAGGTTTATGGTATTACATATATCATTAATCTTATTGCTAGGAAATATAATGAAAATGTCTTCCACTTATTAATCTTTGTTATTGATGCATACCCATCACAAAATTAGCTGATAAGCTTTGCTTAAAACAGTAATCAATTTTTAGAGAATTTTTTAGTTTGTGTTTTGTTTTAACCATTGCTATAATGACTGACCATATCTTGCTCTGATATAATTATGCAGAGTTAGCTCTTTTATACTTATTTCCCTTCCAATTTGCTATGAGTATTTGTTTCCTCTTATTGACAATGTTGTCACATATTAATTATTTTGCTTGCAAATAAAGGCATTTATTTATCTAATAATTGAAGTCAGTGAAATAGCATTGTAATCATAGATTAAAACTGGACAAAGTGAGGGAAACAACACATACTGAGGTCTGTCAGTCGTGGGGTAAGGAAAGGGGGAGAATTAGGACAAATAGATAATGCATGCAGGGCTTAAAATCTAGGTGACAGGTTGGTAGGTTCAACAAACCACCATGGTACATGTATACCTATGTAACAAACCTGCACACTCTGCACATGTATTGCAGAACTTAAAGGAAGACAACAACTGGATTTGGGATTTTAAAGCAAAAACAGGTATTTTAGATTTGGCAAGCTGTTTGATTTTGAGTGAGACTTCTCTGGACTACTATTACTTGAGATGCAAAATAGGCATAAAAATGATTGCTACTGCTGCTGCTGCTGCTGATGGTAATGACCTCTACCCTCACTCCTCTACCCTCACTCCTATGCCTAGTTCCATTACAAACATATACTGAGTTTCTGCAAAGTTTTAAAAAGTTATTGATTAGTGAATATTTTTAACATAAATACCATATTTAACATTTTCAAATCTCAGAATGTCTGCTTCATGTTTGTAAACTGTCATTTTTATGGGATCATTTACTAAATGAATCATTAATTTTAAATAGAATTAGTTGTATTGGCTGGGTGTGGTGGCTCATGCCTGTAATCCCAGCACTTTAGGAGGCCAAGGTGAGAGGATCGCCTGAGGTCAGGAGTTCGAGACCAACCTGGCCAACATGGCAAAACCTCATCTCTACAAAAATACAAAACTTAGCTGGGCATGGTGACTTGCACCTGTAATCTTAGCTACTTGGGAGGCTGAGGCAAGAGAATCACCTAAACCCAAAAGGCAGAGTTTGCAGTGAGCCAAGATCATGCCATTGCACTCCAGCCTGTGTGACAGAGTGAGACTCCTCAAAAAAAAAAAAAAAAAAAAAAAAAAAAAAGAAAAAAAATTAGTTGTATTTTTTTTTTCTTCTAGAGTTTGTGTTTTGTACCTTATTAAAAGAAACTACATGAACTTCCTATCTTTCCATTTATTTAATACTTACTTTATGAAAATCCCATTTGTTTAGTATTTGGTTTTTCTTCCTTAAAGTTTTTCTTTTCATCTATGAAATATATGTTTAGTGCTAGATTTATTCCAGGGTTCTTATTTATGTTTAGGGAATATAATAATTTAAATTATGTGTTCTTTTCTCCCTCTCTGCCCCAATTTATTGGTACTCTTGTTATTTTAGGATGTTGATCTTGTTAACAATCTTGTTGAACTCATTATAATTGTCTATACATTATCTCATGTTTGTTATATAGATGATCATGTAATCTAAACATAATAATATTCTTGTTTATAATTCTTTCCAACCTTTATGTTTCTTATTATGGCTTCATTTTTGTGATGTAACTGTATTAGATAAGACCTCAGTACAATTTGAAAACAGGCAGTCATAAAAATGTTCTTGATTTCTTTTAAAATTTAACAGAAATTCCCCTAAAAAAAGATCACTGCAAAGTATGAGGTTCTTGAGGGTGTTTGGCAAATCTTAAGTTTTCTGTTATATCATACTGCTTTAAAAATTTATGCCTTTATATATTTTTTTAAAGAAAACAGGCAAACATTTATGAGAGTGAGGTCGTGGTGCCCTTTGGAAATCTGATGACATAGAGAGTTTGTACATCAACACAAACATTTTGTGTATGATATAGGGGCTCATAGATCCATTAAATGTGCTCTATTGACTCAACGTTAAGACATCTTGATTTTTTTAAAAAATGTTAAAACATGCAAGAAATATTTCTTAAACACCCATTACATGGCAATAACTGTAAAATTTATGATCTGTATAGTAAAGGCCACGTTGAAACCTCACACTCTAGATGCTCTTAGTATAAAACAAAAACTAAGCAAATGTTAAAATATGCTCCATGCAATCTTTAAAAGGATATATGAATTCTTATATCAGTAACTTTTTTAAATGAACGTTTTAGTAAAAGTTATGGTCTAATTTTAAACACCATTTGAAAACTTTTGTAAAAGTTTCATATAACCTGAAAAAACACTAGGCTGACCAAATGAGAATGACTTCATCTACTAATAAATTATTTTTTTATCTAGCATCTCTATTTCATTAGATTTTTTTCTGAATTTAACTATATTTTATCATATTACTCCGGTATGTACTTGAAAATCTTCATTTTGGTTCAGCTGGCATAATGGCACTCATAGCTTTTTTTTTTTTTTTTTAGCAGTTTTACAAAAAATGTCTCCAGGTCATTTCTCTTAGAATAAATAACAAATCCCTTAGGCTTTTTAGAATAAGCTTTGTCTGCCTTTGCTTTCCAAAACGTCGTTGACAACTTGAAAATAAATAAATGGATAAAATGCTTTGGTTGAACTGATTGTAGTGATGGACAAGGCACCTTCTCGAGGGAAGTTTGGCTGTAGGCTTGCTACACTAAGGATGGATTGAGAGTCTGGAACTTTATCTTACTACAGTGCTTGTTGCCTTTCGGCATGAAGAGCAGATGATTATTTTTGCTGGACCTCTTAGCTGCTTCTCAGGCCTCTTGCACATTTCACTGGTTTATACACACTCAGAGGAGGCATTCTGCCTGTGGCTGGGTTAACCTCACTTTTTCCTGAATATTTAAAAAGAGGATGTCAAATTGGTCAAAGTTTCTTTGGGGATATTTCTATTCCATCAATCTTTTGAAGTGAAATTGCTTACACCTGTTTCCAAGGAGGTTTCAGGAGAGAGTCTTTATTTCAAATGATTAATATATTCAGTATCTTCTTTTTCAGCATCTAAGCTAAAAACAACACATAGATGATTCACTTTTAATCTAAGTTTGCAGCAAGTTTTGGGCAAAGAATATAACTGAATTTGCATATTTATCTTTGAATATCAGTTCATATTTAATATTAACATATGTAAGAAGATGAAAGATTTGGGGAAAGAACAAGTATTACTACAATATAATAAAAACAATCAGTGCATCTACTAACAGGTAAATTAATTTCTGGAACTTAGGAAAACTTATCAATTGATTGATTCTCAACACGTGGTCTTGGATATAGTTACGTTCAGTGTCAATCAGTTTTTTATCCAGAATTGGTAAAATTAGCTCCGTCAATTAAATTAAAATGAAATCCATTTTAAAGTATAATTCTCAGTTACTCCTCTACTGAATGTGTAATATTCATATAAACTATCGGATCATTAGTTCATGCCCAGTGTCGAACTTGATCTAAGACTTAACGCCTTGATCTTTTGTTTCATGAATATTTAATTGGACTGAATTCTTTTCCTTTCACAGTGTGAGTGAGAATGAAGTGTATTCTTTATTGCTAAAGTTGTCCATTGTGCTTGGAATTTTAATTTACTTTTTAGAACTTTTAACCAAGGACCATTTCAATTCCAAAGAGCATACTTTATCACACTTTTTCAGATGATTACATTTTCTCTTTGAAGTTTTTTTTAAAATTCTTCTGAAGCTTGAGAATATTTCCCCTCTAGTTCTAGCTTACTAAACATGACATTGAAGTCATAAAGAAATCATTCATCTGTGATGTGGGGACTAAGGTTTGTAGATGACTAACTACCAAAGAGTGTATCGTACTACTAAAATAGCTACTAGAAATGATCAACATGAGTCACCTTGATTTCTCTAAGTGATTAATAGTATATGTGGCTTAACTAGAATTAAGCATATAAATATAAATTACTGTATCTTAAAATGTACCTAACATGAGTTACTAATGGGGTCATAATTAACCTTTCCACCAATTTTTGTCTATGATGTCATAGCTCCCCTTTCCCCCAATTTTTGTCTATCTTCATGAAGCACTAAAGTGGAATAAAAGGCTGCTCATTAAATCGAAGGGTCAGAAGAGAAGATGAGTTTTTACTGTATACTTCTTTATACTATGTATACACAATGACATGAAATATAAAGAACTACATTGAAGTTACTGATTTCAAAATAACCATATTACCAATGCAATTTAATTATAATTCCATGGATTGTAGTATATTATGACTTCTTAAGTATCTGGTGTTTCTTGTTTTATTTGTATCAAATAGACAATGAGTAAATAATGCTCATATGTTTATTAAGTAATATAAAGATGAAAGTATAGGTCTTTTCAAACCCAGTTTGATAATCTTTTAGTTATACTGCCATTATACAAATTTCAATGTTTCACATATATATTAAGAAAACCAGCTTATATTTGAAATTTTACTTACTTAAATCATGTATTTTCATACAATTTTTAACACAGATTTATCCAATTAGTACAGAGGTGCCATGGTCAGAAGGCTATATTTTGCCTGGATACATCTTTTGTTTGTATTCTGCATTGTTAAACATTTTTAAACTGGGAATTTGAATAAAAATATGAATTTCCAACTTCTGATAAGAATTGAGATGACTCAGCAACAAAGACTCTATGTCTCTGTGTGGACATTATCAGATAGAGCTAAAGAGTTGCTACCTCCTTGATATAAGATGTTCTGTTTCAGTAACTTAATCCTTTGAGTTTTCCTGACAATGAGACAAAGTGTCAGTTTCAGAACAGAGAAAAAAATATGATGACACTAGATTAGCAGCATTCTTACAGGATGCCTCCTTTATGTTAAATACCTGACAACCACAGTTAATTGATTTTGTGACTCCTGATTAAATGATTTTTTTCCCCATAGGCTATTGGGCTACAGGTGGTGTTTGGTTACATAAGTAAGTTGTTTAGTGGTGATTAGTGAGAAATTGGTGCACCCATCATCTGAGTATATACACACACTGCAGCCTATTTGTAGTCTTTTATCTCTCACCCCCTCAACACTCTTCCCCCAAAGTCCCCAAAGTCCATTGTATCATTCTTATGCCTTTGTGGCCTCATAGCTTAGCTTCCACATAACAGTGAGAACACACGATGTTTGGTTTTCTATACCTGAGTTATTTTACTTAATAGTCTCCAGTCTCATCCAGGTCACTGTGAATGGCATTAATGTATTTTTTTTAATGACTGAGTAGTATGCTATTGTGTATATGTACCACGGTTTCTTTATCCACTTGTTGATTGATGGGCATTTGTGGTGGTTCCACGATTTTGCAGTCACAAATTGTAGGGCTAAAACCATGCATGTGCAAGTATCTTTTGAATATAATGACTTATTTTCCTCTCGGTAGATACCCAGTTTGAGATTGTTGGATCAAATGGTAGTTCTACTTTTAGTTCTTTAAGGAATCTCCACACTGTTTTCCATAGTGGTTGTACTAGTTTACATTCCCACCAGCAGTGTAGATGTCTTCCCTGATCACTGCATCCATGCCAATATCTGATTTTTGATTTTTTGATTATGACCATTCTTGTGGGAGTAAGGTGGTATTGCATTGTGGATTTGACTTGCATTTCCCTGATGATTAGTGATGCTGAGCATTTCTTCATATATTTGTTGGCCATTTGTACATATTATTTTGAGAATTGTCTATTCACATCCTTAGCCTCCTTTTTGATGGGATGATTTACATTTTTCTGATTTGTTTGAGTTCATTGTAAATTCTGGATATCAGTCCTTTGTCAGGATATAGATTGTGAAGATTTTCTCCCACTATGTGGTTTGTCTGTTTACTCTGCTGACTATTCCTTTTGCTGTGCAAAAGCTCTTTAGTTTAATTAAGTCTCAAATATTTATCTTTGTTTTTACTGCATTTGCTTGTGGGTGCCAGGTCATGAAATCTTTGCCTAAGCCAATGTCTGCATTTTTTTTTTTGTGGTATATATATGCAATGGAATAGTACTCAGCCATAAAAAATAAATTGGGGGATCTCAAGATGGCCAGATAAGAGGCAGCTCTGGAAAGCAGCTTCAAGTGAGAGAGATGCAGAAGCCAAATTCCATTTGCAGAGATGCACAATTTCAAAAAAGGTACTGGGTTCATTTTGTGGGTCTGGTCAGACAATAGTGATAAACCAAATAGGGCAAGTTGTGGCTAGGTGGGGCACTTGGAGTGCCAGGGCACTCCTCCTGGCACTTTCCACCCAGGAAGAGCACGCAACTGACCAGAGGACTGGAATCTCCCCCTCTGGGACTTCAGTTCAGTTTGAATACAGCGGTCTATCCAAGCCCTCTATAACCCACAGAACAGGAGATCTTTGCCAGGCTGAAAAGCCTCAGCGAGCTGCCTAACAGGGTAGAACAGTAACTTCGGCCAGGGCTGTGGTGGTCCGAATAGATCTAGGTGGAAGCACTGGCTGATGCCGAGAAAGCCAAAAAGTTGGTGGGACAGAGATACCTGCCTCCCAGCAAGAAGGGAAATGAAACAAAGTGAAACAGCCCAAATGGCAGGGTGGGTCCTCCTGCGGAACAAAGCTCAGCAGGCCAAAAAACTCTCACTCCAGAGTTAGGCACCCAGATCCTCAGAGAGCGACCAGGAACTATCTGGCTCAGCAGGCAGGCAGAAGGGAAGCCACCATTGAAGAAACCTGCCTGATTTTCCTGAGTCAATGGGAAGAAATGCCAAATATGGGTGAAGGGGTGGAAGGCAGCAAAACACACTGCCATGTGTGTACCTATGCAACTATCTTGCATGTTCTGCACATGTACCCCAAAACCTAAAATGCAATAAAAAATAAAAAATTAAAAAAAAAAAAGATGCAGCCACTACACTGAATCGGTGGCAGCCCACCAGCGCTGCCACAAGCAGACAAAGGAAAGGCCTCCTCACTGAGCAGCTACCTGAGATCAAAAAAATATATATATCCAAGGGATGGGGAGAAACCAGTGCAAGAAGAATGAAACTATCTAAAACCAGAACATCTCTCCCCATGACGAGTTGATGACTCCTCACGAGCAAGGGAACAAAGCAGGATGGAGAATGAGTTAGACAAATTGACAGAAGCAGGCTTCAGAAGGTGGGTAATACCAAACTTCTCTGAGCTAAAGGAACATGTTCTATCCCAATGCAAAGAAACTAAAAACCTTGAAAAGAAGTTAGACAAAATGCTAACAAGAATAACCAGCTTAGAGAAGAACATAAATGACTTGATGGAGCTGAAAAACACAGCACAAGAATTTCATGAAGCATACACAAGTTTCAATAGCCAAATAGATCAAGCAGAAGAAAGGATATCAGAGATTGATGATCAAATTAATGAAATAAAAGGAGAAGTCTAGAAAAGAGAACAAAGTGAAAAGAAGTGAACAAAGCCTTCAAAAAATATGGGATTACATGAAAAGACCTAATCTACACTTGATCAGTGTACCAGAAGATGACAGGGAGAATGAATCCAAGCAGGAAAACACTCTTCAGGATATTATCCAGGAGAACTTCCCCAACCTAGCAAGGCAGGCCAACATTCAAATACAGGAAATACAGAGAACACCAGAATGATACTCCTCTAGAAGAGCAACCCCAAGGCACATAATCATCAGGTTTACCAGGATTGAAACAAAGGAAAAAAATACTAAAAGCAGCCAGAGAGAAAGGTCGGGTTACCCACAAAGGGAAGCACATCAGACTCATAGCAGATCTCTCAGCAGAAACCCTACAAGCCAGAGAGAGCTGGGACCAATATTCAACATTCTTAAAGAAAAGAACTTTCAACCTAGAATTTCATATCCAGCCAAACTAAGCTTCATAAGTGGAGGAGAAAGGAAATCCTTTATGGACAAGCAATTGCTAAGGGATTTTATCACTGCCAGACCTGCCCTGTAAGAGCTCCTGAAGGAAGCATTAACACAGAAGGGGAAAACCAGTACCAGCCACTGCAAAAAATAACCAAATAGTAAAGATCAATGATGCAATGAAGAGATTACGCCAGCCAAAGGGCAAAAGAACCAACCAGTAATAAAATGGCAGGATCAAATTCACACACAAGAATATTAACATTAAATGTAAATGGACTAAATGCCCCAATCAAAAGACACAGTCTGGCAAATTGGATAAAAAGCCAAGAACCTTCAGTGTGTTGTATTCAGGAAACCCATCTCATATGCAAAGACGCACATAGGCTCAAAATAAAGGAATGGAAGATTTACCAAGTAAATGGAGAGCAAAAAAGGAGCAGAGGTGGCAATCATAATCCTGATAAAATTGACTTTAACAAAAATCAAAAGAGACAAAGAAGGGCATTATATAATGGTAAAAGGATCAATGCAACAAGAAGAGCTAATGATCCTAAATATATACACACCCAGTACTGTAGCACCCAGATACATAATGCAAGTCCAGAGGGACCTACAAAGAGACTTAGATTCCTACACAATAATAGTGGGAGACTTTAACACTCCACTGTCAGTATTAGACAGATCAACGAGACATAAAATCAACAAGGAAATCCAGGACTTGAATGCGGATCTGGATCAAGTGAACTTAATAGACATTTACAGAACTCTTAACCCCAAATCCACAGAATATACATTCTTCTCAGCACCACATCATACTTACTTTAAAATTCACAACGCAATTGGAAGTAAATCACTCCTAAGCAAATGCAAAAGAATGTAAATCATAATAAAGAGTTTCTCAGACTACAGTGCAATCAAATTAGAACTCAAGATTAAGAAACTAACTCAAAACTGCACAACTTCCTGGAAAATGAGCAACTGGCTTCTGAATGTAGACTGGATAAATAATGAAATGAAGGCAGAAATAAAGATGTTCTTTGAAACCAACAAGAATGAATACGCAACATACCAGAAACTCTCGAACACATTTAAAGCAGTGTCTAGAGGGAAATTCATAGCAATAAATGCCCACATGAGGAGCAAGGAAAAGACTAAAATTGACATTCTATCATCAAAATTGAAAGAAAAAAAACTGAAGGAGCAAGATCAAAAAAACACAAAAGCTAGCAGAAGACAAGAAATAACTAAGATCAGAGCAGAACTGAAGGAGATAGAGACACAAAATACCCTTCCATAAATCAACAAATATAAGAGCTGGATTTTTGAAAAGGTCAACAAAATAGACCACTAGCCAGACTAATAGAAAAGAAGAGAGAGAATAATCAAATAAATGCAGTAAAAAACGTTAAAGGGTACATCACCACGGATTCCACAGAAATACAACCCACCATCAGAGATTACTACAAACAACTCTATGCACACAAACCAGTAAATCTGGAAGAAATTGATAAATTCCTGGACACTTGCACTCTCCCAAGACTAAACCAGGAAGAAGTTGAATCCCTGAATAGACCAATAACAAGGGCTGAAGTTGAGGCAGCAATTAATAGCTTACCAACTAAAAAAAGCCCAGGTCCAGATGGGTTTACAGCCAAATTCTATCAGACATACAAAGAGGAGCTGGTACCATTCCTTCTGAAACTATTCTAAACAATAAAAAATGAGGGAATCCTCCCCAACTTATTTTATGAGACCAAAATCATCAAAATACCAAAACAAGGCAGAGATGCAACTAAAAAGAAAACTTCAGGCCAATATCCATGATGAATATTGATGTAAAAATCTTCAATAAAATACTGGAAAACAGAAAGCAACAGCAAATCAAAAACTTATTCATCATGATCAAGTAGGATTCATCCCAGGGATGCAAGGCTGGTTCAACAAATGCAAGCCTATAAATGTAATCCATCACATAAACAGAACCAAAGACAAAAACCACATGATTATCTCAATAGATGCAGAAAAGTTCTTTGACAAAATTCAACATTTTTATATTAAAAATCCTCAATAAACTAGGTATTGATGATATGTATGACAAAATAATAAAAGCTATTTATGAGAAACCCACAGCCAACATCATACTGAATGGGCAAAAACTGAAAGCATTCTCTTTGAAATCTGGCACAAGTCAAGGATGCCCTCTCTCACCACTCCTATTCAATATAGTATTGGAAATTCTAGCCAGAGCAATCAGGCAAGAATAAAAATAAAGAGTATTCAATTAGGAAAAGAGGAATTCGAATTTTCTCTATTTGCAGATGACTTGATTTATAAGACCCCATCATCTCAGCCCAAAATCTCCTGAAACTGATAAGCAACTTCAGCAAAGTCTCAGGATACAAAATCAATGTGCAGAAATTACAAGCATTCCTATACAGCAATAACAAAAACAGAGAGCCAAATCAAGAGGGAACTCCCATTCAAAATTGCTAAAAATATAATAAAATGCCTAGGAATACAACTAACAAAGAATATAAAGGACCACCTCAAGGAGAACTCCAAACCACTGCTCAGTGAAATCAGAGAGGACACAAACAAATGGAAAAATATTTCATGCTCATGGTTGGGAAGAATCAACATCGTGAAAATGGCCATACTGCCCAAAGTAATTTATAGATTCAATGCCATCCCCATCAAGCTACCAATAACCTTCTTCACAGAACTGGAAAAAACCACCTTAAATTTCTTATGGAACTGAAAGAGAGCCCACATAGCCAAGTCAATTCTAAGCAAAAAAAAAAAAAACAAAAAAAAAAAGAAAAAAAAAAAAACAAAGAAACAAAGCTGGAGGCATCATCACACTGCCTTACTTCAAACTATACTACAAGGCTAGAGTAATCCAAACAGCATGGTACTGGTGCCAAAATAGAGACATAGACCAATGGAACAGAACAGAGCACCACACATCTACAACCATGCAATCTTTGATAAACCTGACAAAAACAAGCAATGGGGAAACCTGTTCAATAAATGGTGTTGGAAAACAGGTTAGGTATGTGCAGAAAGCAGAAACTGGACCCCTTCCTGACACCTTACACTAAAATTAACCCCAGATGGATTAAAGACTTAAACATAAGACCTAACACCATAAAAACCCTAGAAGAAAATCTAGGCAAAACCATTCAGGACATAGGCATAGGCAAGGACTTCATGGCTAAAACACCAAAAACAATGGCAACAAAAGCCAAAATAGACAAATGGGATCTAATTAAACTCCACAGCTTCTGCACAGCAACAGAAACAGTCATTAGAGTGAATCAGCAACCAATAGAATGGGAAAAAATTTTTGCAATATACCCATTTGACAAAGGGCTAATATCCAGAATCTACAAGGAACTAAAGCAGATTTACAAGAAAAAAACAAACCCATTCAAAAGTGGATGAAGGATATGAACAGACACTTTACAAAAGAAGACACTTACGAGGCCAACAAACATATGAAAGAAATGCTCATCATCACTAGTTATTAGAGAAATGCAAATCAAAACCACATTGCAGTACCATCTCACACCAGTTAGAATGGCAATCATTAAAAAATCTGGAGACAAAAGATGCTGGAGACGATGTGTAGTAATACGAATGCTTTTACACTGTTGGTGTGAGTGTAACTTAGGTCAGTCATTGTGGAAGGCAGCATGGTGATTCCTCAAGGACCTAGAAATAGAAGTACCATTTGACCCAGCAATTTTATTACTGGGTGTATACCCAAAGAATTATGTTGTTCTATTACAAAGACACATGCACACATATGTTCATTACAGCACTGTTTACAATAGCAAAGGCCTGAAATCAACCCAAATGTCCATCATTGATAGACTGGATAAAGAAAATGTGGCACATATGCACTATGGAATACTATGCAGCCATAAAAATGATGAGTTCGTGTTCTTCATAGGGACATGGATGAATCTGGAAACCATTATTCTCAGCAAACTGATACAAGAACAGAAAACCAAACACCGTACGTTATCATTCATAGGTGGGTGTTGAACAGTTAGAACACATGGACACAGGGAGGGAAGCATCACTCACTGTGGTCAGTAGGTGGGGCTAGGGGAGGGACAGTGAGGGTGGGAAGGGTGGGGAGGAATAATGAGATTAGAAGTACCAGATATAGGTGATGGGGAATGAAGACAGCAAACCACTTTGCCATGTATGTACCTATGCAACAATCCTGAATGATCTGCACATGTACCCCAGAACCTAAAGTACAATAAATAAAAAAAATTAAATAAATTAATTAATGCCAATCTCTGAAAGGGTTTTTCCAATGTTACATTCTAGAATTTTTATAGTTTCTTAATTTTTATAGTTTCTTAGATTTAAGTCCTTAATCTATCTTGAATTGATTTTTGTATAAAGCGAGAGATAAGAATCCAGTTTATTCTTCTACATGTGGTTAGCCGATTATCCCAGAACCATTTGTTGAAAAGTGTGTCCTTTCCCCACTATATATTTGGTTTGCTTTGTGGAAGATCAGTTGGCTGTAAGTCTTAGCGTTTATTTCTTTGTTCTCTATTCTGTTCCATTGGTGTATGTGCATATTTTTATACTAGTACCATTGCTGTTTTGGTGACTATGGCCTTATAATAGAATTTGAAATCAGATTGTGTGATGCCTCCAGACTTGTTCTTTTTGCTTAGTCTTGCTTTGGCTATGTGGGCTCCTTTTCGGTTCCATATGACTTTAGAGTTGCTTTTCTAACTCTGTGAAGAATGATGGTGGTAATTTGATGGGAATTGTGTTAAATTTGTAGATTGCTTCTGGCAGTATGGTCATTCTCACAATATTGATTCCATTTGTTTCTGTCATCTTTGATTTCTTTCAGCCACGTTTTGTAGTTTTCCTTGTAGAGATCTTTCAACTCCTTGTTTAGGTATGTTCCTAAGAATTTTATATTTTTGCAGCTATTGTAAAAGAGGTTGATTTTTTATTTGATTCTCTACTTGTTTCCTATTGGTGTATAGAAGAGCTACTAATTTTTGTACATTGATTTTGTATCCAGAAACTTTACTAAATTATTTCATCTGTTTTAAGAGCTTTCTGGAGGTATCTTTAGGGCTTTTGAGGTAAATGGTCATATTATCAGCAAAGAGTGACAGTTTCACTTCCTCTTTACTCATTTGGATGCCCTTTATTTATTTCTCTTGTCTGATTTCTCTGGCTAGGACTTCTGGTGCTGTGTTGAAGAGAAATTGTGAGAGTGGGCATCCTTGTCTTGTTCCAGTTCTCAGAGGGAACGCTTTTAACTTTTCACCATTCAGTATTATGTTGGCTGTGGGTTTGTCATATATGGCTTTTATTACATTGAGCTATGTCCCTTGCATGCAGATTTTTTTCTGAGAGTTTTAATCATAAAGGTATGCTGGATTTCGTTGAATGCTTTTTCTGTATCTATGGAGATGCTCATGTGGTTTTTGTTCTTAATTCTGTTTATAGTGGTATGTCACATCTATTGACTTGCTTATGTTAAACCATTCCTGCATCCCTGGCATGAAACCCACTTGATTATGCTTGATTATATTTTTGATATGTTATTGGATTTAGTTAACTAGTATTTTGTTAAGGATTTTAGCACCTATGTTCATCAGGAATATCGGTCTGTAGTTTTATATTTGAGTATGTCCTTTACTGATTTTCATATTAGGGTAATGCTGGCTTCATAGAATGAATTAAGGAGGCTCCTGTCTTTCTCTATCATGTGGAATAGTGTCAATAGGATTGGTACCAATTCTTCTTTGAATGTCTGGTAGAATTCTGCTGTGAATCCATCTGGTCCTGGACTCTTTTTTAAATTGGGAATTTTTAAATTACCATTTCACTCTCACTACTTGCTATTAGTCTGTTCAGGCTATCTGATTCTTCTTGATTTAAGCTAGAAAGGCTGTATTTTTCCAGGAATTTATGCATCTCTTTTAGGTTTTCTAGTTTATGCATGTAAAATGTTCATAGTAGCCTTGAATAATCTTTTGTATTTCTCTGCTGTCAGCTGCAATATCTCTTGTTTTATTTCGTATTGAGGTTATTTAAATTTTCTCTCTTCTTTTCTTGGTTAATATTGCTAATGATCCAGAACCAGTTTTTGTTTCGTTTATCTTTTGCATTTTTTTTTTGCTTGTTTCAATTTTATTTAGTTCTGCTCTGATCTTGGTTATTTCCTTTCTTCTACTAGATTTACGTTTGGTTTGTTCTTGTTTCTCTAGCTCCTTGAGGTGTGATGTTAGAATGTCAGTTTGTGCTCTTTGAGTCTTTGCTGTAGGCGTGTAGGGTTATGAACTTTCCTCTTAGCACCACCTTTGCTGTATCCCAAAGGTTTTGATAGGTTGTGTCACTATTGTTTCTGATTAAATGATTTAATATTATCTTTGGATTGTTTATCTTCAGGTAATTTGACAATAACTTTGTGTTGTTTTTCTTCAGTTCTTATTTAAACACCTCATTACCTATATATTCCTTTGGTGATGATGTTTCTGTGTAGAAAAATAGGAATTGCATTTTGTAAAGCCTTCTTCTCATTCTATGATATCTTTGTAGGAGGCTTTTAATCCCTTTTTATTGTCCTAAGACTAAAATATTTGTTACTAATATGCTCATAAAATATTAAAAATGATAGTAAATTTTATCAGAAAAATAAAATATCTGAAATAATCAAATGAAAAAATATACTAACTGATACTAAGAACTCAATATATAAGTTTAAATGCAAAGTATACATAGCAACAGAAAAGATAAATAAACCTAAAGTAGAAGATGTCTTTAGGAAAGCATGAAGAGAAATAAAAAGATAAAAAGATATAGAAGTGAATACAAGAAATATATGAGTCATGGTGAAAAGTATATATATTGAATCCCAGTAAAAAAGCATGACAGAATAGATAAAAACAATATTTGAAATGGTTCTCATTAATAATTCTTCAGAACTGATGAGAGACATAAAAAGCACTGGTTAAATGAAGTCTAGGAACCCCAAACACATAGTCATATCTTAATGACACAGCTAAAAATCACAGATAAATTATACTAAAAGCACCAAAGACAAAAAAGGCATAATCTTCAAATGGTTAACATTTAATCATAACTGTCTAACAGCAAGGTTGTAAGGCAGAAAACAACACTATGACAACTTCATTGTGCAGAAAGGAAACAACGCCAGCATCAAATTCTATAACCAGCAGCATTATTTTTCAAAAATGATGGTGAAATGAGAATATTTCAGAAAGACAAAAATTAGATTTCCCAGCCAGTGGACATGCACCACATAAAATATTAAATTAGTTTTGCTAAAAGAAGGAAAATTATCCCATATAAAAACATAAGAATTGAAGAAAACAAGGAATACAGGAAAAGAGAAATAGATAGATAAATATAAATGAATTGAAGAAAAAAAGGTGTACAGGGAATGAGAGATAAATGGGTAAAGGTAAATAAATATGGACCACATAAACCATAATAATCTCATCTGTGGAATTAAAATATGTAACAATAATAATATAAGACATTAGAGGAATAAAATAAAAATGCTGAAAGACCTTGTGAATTGTTTTACTTATTTATGCTGTGATCTTTATCATTTTCTTTCTTCTTTTTATGAGTTTAATTTCTTCTTTTCCTGGTTTGTTAAGGTGAGCTTGCAGGTTATTTACATGAGACTTCTAAAATTCTAATATAACCATATAGTTCTATAAATTTCTAGTTTGTTTTAGTTATATCCCAGATATTTTAATATATTGTTTTTCATTTAGTTCAAAATACATTTTTACCATTATTTTAATTTAATTTTTTTTGACCTGTTGGTTATTTAAAAGTCCATTATTTTGTTTCTAAATAATGGAAGTAAAGTATTCAGATATTCTGCTTTCTGAAGAATACTGTAGACTTGTTTTGCTTATATATATATGCATTCAACACATGGAGAGACGGATAATAGATATATCGATAAATAGATACAAATGATTCTCATTATTTGTAACAGTTATGTTCTACAATGTTGCCTCAAACACTGTAGGTGAATGCTTAACTACTGCTCCTAGAGGAAATACAGGTTACTTCGAGTCTCTGGTCATATCTTTGCTAAAGAATCAATATGTAACATTGTTTTGCTTGTGTTTCTATTTAAAGTCACCTTATTTAATATATATTGTTGATCCATTTACATTGAACTTATTGCCAACAGTGTTCTAACTCATGCTTACAGGCTTACCTAGCACACACATTGTTTCCATAAAGCACACCATGGCCCTCCTGTGCTTAGTAGCACTAGAAAGGACTTCAACACTACATTTGGGGCATTTTAAATGGCAAAATCACCAACAAAAAGCACAGCTAAAACTATGGCACTAAATAGACTGTGAAAAGAATGCTTGTTTACAGTATGAAAAATAAAAGAAGGCAGATCTTCACCTTGCTGAGATGTGACTCAGAATTTTACTGCTCTGCACATGACTATAATGACTGAGAAAGAGCAGCTGGTATAAATTTTAGGGTTACAAATAAATTTTAGTAAGTAGAAAAATTTGCAAATATTGAATCTGCAAATAATATAGGTCTACTGCATTAATATTGGAAGTATCACTAAATTGAGGCATCTGAAACTTTATGGTTAAGACTTACAGTTGTAGAATTCAGGTTCCCTATGAATTCTGACAGTGCCTGTTCTGTCACCAGATACACTGGGCTCTTCCTAGACAGAAGACATTTTTTGCTTGGAAGGCTTTACTCGGTTTAGCTTATAGGATTCTCTGTGCCTTTCAGTAATTCTCACAGTTTACTTTCCTCTTTAGGGTTTCTAGACAACCTCCACTTAATCCTTTTTATTCCTAAAGACAGAAATAAAAAATACATTCTTGCTTTGTTCTTTCACAATAGATTTTGATGTCCATTATTCATAAGTCATTAGAAAAATAAAAAATAGTATCTTTTTCAGAAGGAAAGGAACAATTTAATCCTTCAATTCTCACAGCAGGCTAATGGCACAACTTATTTTCTATCTTTCAATGTAGCAAAGAAAAATAATAAAAAGGAAAATAACTAGGTTTTGATATTAAAACACAATGAGTATTTATATCTTGAAGCACATTTTCTTTTGGGAAAATTCCAAAAGTACTTATAAAAAGAATACACACACACACACACACACACACACACACACACACACACGCACGCATATATATATTCATCCACATATATATACATACACACACATATGTATATAGTTTATAATATTTTCAGTTAAGATTTTTGGAAAAGCAGGGCATAACCTGGAAGACTAGATCACATTAATAAAATGAGAAAGTTCATAAAGTCAGCTCATAATATATAAAATGTTTAATTTGAATTTGCATTAAATTCTTGGGTAACTCATATATATATATATATATATATATATATATATATATGAGAGAAAACAATCATTCTCTGTATAAAATATATATATATATATATTTTTTATACAGAGAATGATTGTTTTTGGAAGGATTATTTGATTATTTATAGTTCCCAAATTGCTGTTCAAAATGATTTTACTAGAAAAACCTCCCTTCACATCACTCATAGGTAAATAATCACTCATAGGTAAATTCATTCATAGGTAAATAATTGAAACTTTCTGGTTTTCTTAAAATAAAATAGAATGGTTTTGCCAATGTTTAAATACCAATAAATATTATATTCACAATTTTATATGTTTAGTGGAAAAATGACTATAGTTAAAAGAAAATCTTAATGCCATGAATAATTACCTTTTTACACTTTTGAAAAATCATTTAGTATCACTGGAGCCCTCTGCTTTACTTTTGGACTTGGCATCTGGAAGCGTTACAGTGTGCAGCACTGGCTCAATATATATTCTTTTCCTTTCAAAGAATTTAATGATCTTAAATTTATAATGTATAGACAAATTCTAGTCTTAGCAAATATTCATTAACCTGTCAGCATTTTTCTTCATTTCTTTGGACATACAAGAAAATTAAACCAGTAAAGCAAGCTGAGAGGGTGTAAAATGCAGATTGGAGAGGAAGGACTATGTCCTCTTAAAAGCAGCTTTTAGCATGGGCATTAGAATATCACCAAGCATAAACTGCACATCCTTGAATATCATATAATATTAGTCAAGGTATTTTGAGGAATTTGTGACTAGCATTTTTCTATTTTTTTTTTAGATGAAATCTTGTTCTGTCTCCCAGGCTGGAGCACAGCGGCACCCTCTTGGCTCACTTCAACCTCCGCCTCCAGGTTTCAAGCGATTCTCGTCCTTCAGCCTCCCTAGTAGCTGGAATTACAGGCACATGCCACCATGCCTGGCTAATTTTTGTATTTTAAGTAGAGATGAGGTTTGGCCATGCTGGCCAGGCTGGTCTTGAACTCCAGACTTCAGGAGATCCACCAGCCTTGGCCTCCCAAAGTGCTGAGATTACAGGCATGAGCCACCATGCCTGACCCAACATGCCTGTCCGTATTTTTTATCTCTTCATATACAAATATACTCTTGGTAATCCCAACTGTCTTAGTTTTCTCAGGCCACAATACCAACCACCATACATTGGTGGCTTATAAACAACAGAAATGTATTTTTTACAGTTACAGAGGCTGAGAAGTTCTAGATCAAGATGCTTGCAGATCCAGTGTTTAATGAGGCTGCTTCCTGATTCACAGATGGAGTGTTTTAGCTATGTCCTCACATGGTGGAAGGGGCAAGGAAGCTCTCAGAGTATCTTCTATAAGGGCCTCACTCTTATTCATGAGGACTCTCTCTTTTTTTTTTTTTTTTTTTTTTTTTGAGACAGAGTTTTGATCTTGTTACCCAGGCTGGAGTGCAATGGATGGCGTGATCTCGGCTCACCGCAACCTCCGCCTCCTGGGTTCAGGCAATTCTCCTGCCTCAGCCTCCTGAGTAGCTGGGATTACAGGCACACGCCACCATGCCCAGCTAATTTTTTGTATTTTTAGTAGAGACGGGGTTTCACCATGTTGACCAGGATGGTCTCGATCTCTTGACCTTGTGATCCACCCACCTCGGCCTCCGCCTTTGGCTATTTACCTGACAAAGATGACACTTCTTAATATCATCACAATAGTAATTGTGATGATATTCACATTCACAAAATTCATTTAATGAAGGAATTTTGGGAGGATACAAACATTCAGGCTATAGCACCAATGGCTTATTTTACTTTATATAGCTAATGTTTTTGTTAGTAATTAAAATGCATAAATACATGCACATGAACATATTAGCAACAATAAATCAGGCATTTCCTTAAGAAGTCAAATCTTGCATGTTACATTTAAAAAAATACATTGTCTTTATTATTTGTTATGTTATAAGAAAGTGTCATTTAACTCGTACAGTATACAAACAGCAGTAAAAGAATGATTCATAAATCAGAATCATTCCCAGAAATGACTGTTATAATTCTTCAACAATCAAGAGTCAAACATATAGATCTGTCAAACAAAATGCTAAAGCAGAGTTTCAAATTGTGAGACAGTATCCTTAGAAAGCCATTATAATAAAGTAGCTTTTTAAATTTAGTTTTTAAAGGGCTTAGACTATTTAGTTCAATTATTTTCACCTACCTATAAAAGAAAGCTCTATTAGATTTGCTTTTATAACTTTTATGCTTTACATTTTACAAAAGAGATGTACGTTGACTGCAGAATACTTGAAAATAGGCATAAGAAAATGAAAAAATGAACTAAAGTCTTCTCCTTCTCCTCCTCCTCCTCCTTTTCCTCTTCTTCCCCTTCCTCTTCTCCTTTTTTCTCTCCTCCTTCTTCCTCCTCCTCCTCTTCTTGTTCCTCCTCTTCTTCTTCCGCTTCTTCCTTCTTCCTTCTTTCCCTCCTCCTCCTCCTCCTCCTCCTCCTCCTCCTCCTCCTCCTCCTCCTCCTCCTCCTCCTCCTCCTCCTCCTCCTCCTTCTTCTTCTTCTTCTTCTTCTTCTTCTTCTTCCTCTTCTTCTTCTTCTTCCTTGCTGCACTCTTGTTGTCCACACTGGAGTGCAATGGAGAAATCTTGGCTCACTGATATCTCTGCCTGTCAGGTTCAAGTGATTCTCCCACCTCAGTCTCCAAAGTAGCTGGAATTACAGGCATATGCCACCACAGCTGGCTAATTGTGTATTTATAGTAGAGATGGGGTTTCTCCATGTTGGTCAGGTTGGTCTCAAACTCTGGATCTCAGGTGATCCACCTGCCTAGACCTCCCAAAGTGCTGGAATTACAGGTGTGAGCCACCATTCCCAGCTTGAGCTAAAGTCTCCTGTAAGTCCACTACCTGAAAAGAGACTCTCTTGGAATTAGAAATATATAATCTCATTCTATGGTAAGAGCGAGAAAGAGAAGAACACATTTTTTATGTAGAATTTTTCTTTTTTATAGGCACATATGCTGTGTGGCTATATTATAATTTATCTGTAAAATATCACATTTATTATTAAATAGCTGTTTTCAATGTTTTACTATGATCAACAGTGCTTCAGTGAATATTCCTGTCACTAACACTTTGACTATATTTGTAATTATTTCTGTAAAGATTACAAAGCAAAAAATTTTAAAAAGTTGTTGATACATTTTGATACATATGCCAATTACATCAATTAATATGTTTCAAAATTGCTTCCTCAGCAAACTACGTTTTCAGCAAAAATAAGACTCTCCTTTTTCACAAACACTTCCCAAAGTTTTCTATTAGTATTAAAATTATATTTAAAGATATTTAATTAGCATTGATTTAAATAAACAAGAGGTTAAATATTTACATGTTTATTCATTATGTTTAATATTTCTTTTTCTTTTTCTTTTTTTTTTTTGAGATGGAGTTTCGCTCTTGTTACCCAGGCTGGAGTGCAATGGTGTGATCTCGGCTCACCGCAACCTCTGCCTCCTGGGTTCAGGCAATTCTCCTGCCTCAGCCTTCTGAGTAGCTGGGATTACAGGCATGTGCCACCATGCCCAGCTAATTTTTTGTATTTTTGGTAGAGATGGGATTTCACCATGTTGACCAGGATGGTCTCGATCTCTTGAACTCGTGATCCACCCGCCTTGGCCTCCCAAAGTGCTGGGATTACAGGCCCCTTTCTTAACATTGTACTTTCTTTTATATTTAAACAGGTAAATATTAATAAGAGTTTTTTTAACCTTGTTTTACTACTGGCTAAGTGCACGGTTGAATCAATGAGTGCTTACATTGGAATAAAGAAAATTAAACATTCAGATGATTAAAATTATCAGAGAATGAGCTTGAAAAGTTAGACTAATTGGCTCTATGTTTCCACTTGGCCTAATAATCACAGACAAATTATTTACTTAAAAAAATTCAAATCGATACCAGGATTTCCCCCACCTTGCTGTTACTCTGCCTCCCACTCTCTTTCTCATTGCTCTTACAAGACTTTCTTATTTGTGGGCCCCAAAGATTAGCTCTGAAAAGCTGTATTGCCTCAGTGTCTTCTTTTGTCACTTTTGACACTGATTGACCCCATCTGACTCAAGGAAGTAATAATACACTGCTTTAGTCTTATTCTTTTCATCGCTAGCTCTGTGACAAAAGAAAAGATTATTACCTTCTTGATAAAAGTTTGAACTAGTGTCTGTGTGGGCAAAATACAAAACTAGAGAGAAGTGGCTCAACATGCTTTCAGGATTTTCCTTTTTCTAAGAGGTTATGTGTTTAAATACATGAATTGTACTTTCGCATTATGCTCATCATGGTTATTGCATCTACAGAGATGTGTATATATGAATTTCCAGGAAATTTTATCTGGGAAATGTGAATAAATCTGATAAAAAAGGAGCTAGTGCTTTATAACACTAATGGACTCAAATGAAGTTTCCATGTTAAATAGCATAAATTTTAGTTCTGTTTTCTACCTATGAAATTGTTAGTGCCATAATGTTAACAGTACTTATCTAGTAAACGCTTATTGCAAAATACACTAGGACAATTAAGTATGACTTTAAAATAATGAATCACCTATTTGATTCTTGATTCTGATGTTCTCTTTCTATTGATCAGGTGCCAAAATTAAAAGAGGATTCAAAGTGAAAGAAACATGGGGAGTAAAAGTTGAAGAGGAGAACACAGCAGAAAACCACTACTATGGTAGGTTCAGGGAAGTTCAGTCTGTCTTCCTTTCTTTCTAGGTTACTACCTTTCTCCTATCTGACATTCTTTTGCACTCCTCCTAATTCTGGTTCTTGAATCCATTTTGACCCAATCTTTTTTTTTAAAAAATTTTTTAAATTTTTATTGCATTATAGGTTTTGGGGTACATGTGCAGAGTGTGCAAGATAGTTGCATAGGTACACACATGTCAGTGTGCTTTGCTGCCTTCCTCCCCTTCACCCACACTTGGCATTTATCCCCTGGCTATCCCTCCCCAGCCCCCCCCCGCTGTCCCTCCCCCATTCCCCCCAATAGACCCCAGTGTGTAGTAGACCCCCTCCCTGTGTCCATGTGTTCTCATTTTTCTCACCCGCCTATGAGTGAGAATATGCGGTATTTGTTTTTCTGTTCTTGTGTCAGTTTGCTGAGAATGATGTTCTCCAAATTCATCCATGTCCTTACAAAGGACACAAACTTATCATTTTTGATTGCTGCATAATATTCCATGGTGTATACGTGCCACATTTTCCCAGTCCAGTCTATCATGGATGGGCATTTGGGATGGTTCCAGGTCTTTGCTATTGTAAACAGTGCTGCAATGAACATTCGTGTGCATGTGTCCTTATAGTAGAACGATTTATAGTCCTTTGGATATATACCCAGTAATGGGATTGCTGATTTTGACCCAATCTTTAGAAAACCCTTCGTAGCATGTGAGTTTTCTTCTCCAGCTAATTCTCAGAGTCTGTCTTGCTGCTAGCCAGACTTTGCATTTGCCAATGACTCAGTTGACTTTCTGAACTCTAGCTTATTGGTGACTGAGTGCTTTCCTCTAATCCTCCCCCTTGTAGCAGTCTGCAGTAATTATTGTTCCCTTCTTTGTGTCCATGTGTAGCAATGTTTAGCTCCCACTTACAAGTGTTTAGGAATATGGCTGCTAGATGCATCTATGTTGCTGCAAATGACATTATTTCATTCTTTTTACGGTACATAGTATTCCTTGGTGTACATGTATCACATTTTCTTTATCCAATCCATGTCTGATGAGCACCTAGGCTGATTCCATGTTTGCTATTGTGTGAATAGCATTGAGATGAACATATGAGTGTATGTGCCTTTTGGCACAATGATTTATTTTTCTTTTGGTATATACACAGTAATGGGATTGCTGGGATAAATGGTAACTGCTTTAAGTTCTTTGAGAAATATCCAAATTGCTTTCCACAGTGGCTGAACTAATTTATGTTCCCAGCAAAAGTGTATAAGCATTCCTTTTTCTCTGTTGCCTTGCCAGCTTCTGTTATATTTTGATTTTTTAGTACTAGTTATTCTGACTAGTGCGAAATGGTTTCTCATTGCAATTTTGTTTTGCATTTCTCTGATGATTCGTGATGATAAGCATTTTTTCATATGTTTGTTGGCTGCATGTATGACTTCTGCATGTATGAGAAGTGTCTATTCATGTCATTTGCTTATTTATTTTTATTGCATTTTAGGTTTTGCGGTACATGTGCAGAACGTGCAAGATAGTTGTATAGGTACACACATGGCAGTGTGTTTTGCTGCCTTCCTCCCCTTCTCCCACATTTTGCTTATTTTTTAAAAAAAATTTTTGCTTGATGTGTTTATATTCCTTATAGATTCTAGGTATTCAACATTTGTTAGATGCATGGTTTGCAAATATTTTCTCCTGTTCTGTAGGTTGTCTACTTATTATATTGACAATTTATTTTGCTGTGTAGAAATTATTTAGTTTAATGAAGTACCACTTGACATTTTTCGTTTTTGTTCCAAATGCTTTTGGGGACTTAGCCATAAATTCTTTGCCAAGGCCAGTGTCGAGAACAGAATGTCCTAGATTTTCTTTTAGAATTTTTATAGTTTGAGGTCTTACATTTAAATCTTTAATTTAATGGTTTTAAGGTGTGTGGCTTTATTTCTGGGTTCTCTCTTCTGTTGCATTTGTCTGTGTGTCCATTTTTGTAAAAGCACCATGCTGTTTTGGTTACTGTAGTCTTACTGTATACTTTGAGATTCTATAGTGTGATGCTTCTAGGTTGGTTCTTTTGCTTAGGATTGTTGTGACTATTTGGGTTCTTTTTGTTTCCTTATGAAGCTTAGATTATATTTTTCTAATTCTGTAAAAAATGATGTTGGTAGTTTGAAAGGAACAGTGTTGAATCTGTAAATTGCTTTGGACAGTATGGTCATTTTAATAATATTGATTCTTTTAATCCAGGAGCAGGAATGTTTTTCCATTTTTTAGTATCATCTCTGATTTCTTTCAGCAGTAGTTTATAGTTCTTGTAAAGGTCTTTCACCTCTTTGGTTAGCAGTATTCCTAGGTATTTCAGTGTGTGTGTGTGTGTGTGTGTGTGTGTGTGTGTGTGTGTGTGTGTGTCTATTGTAAATGGTATTGTGATTTTAATTTGACTCTCAGCTTGAAAGTTATTGCTGCATAGAAATGCTACTAATTCTTGTACATGATTTTACATCTTGAAACTTTGCTGAAGTTATCAATTTTTTCTTGCCTTAAAAAAAATAGAGCCCAACAATCCTTTTCAGAATTATTTTGTACATAATTGAAATTCCTTTGATATTTTTAACTAGGCTAGTCTAAGAGTATTAGAAATGGAAGAAATATAAACTATTCCCATTCACACACAAAAATGAATATATTAAATTTCAGGAGAAAAACTGATGGCTATGCCTAATACCTAGAAATAATGTTGAAAAATAAAATAATCTGCAGTTTGTCTGGAAAGAAGGAGAAGAAATCGTGCTAAAGAAAGCTATTTCTGTCATCTAAATTAAAGACTGTTAAAAATTTTAAAACCTGAAAATTTAATAACATTCACTTTTTATAAAAAATGTTTATAGATTAATTCTTAATTCTCATTTTTTCTCTAGAACATTTTTTCAGTGATTTAGAATATCTGTATATTAATTTCATTTATTTCTAACATGTCTTGTATTAAAAAGTATATAATTAATTGTATCGACTTAGTGTCATATCTCATTATTTACACATTTTGATTTTTTTCAATTAGATACCATACTAGCTACATTTTGACGAAATATTTAATTTATTTTGTATTTTTAATGCAAAGTCTTTTTGAGCAATGATTTTTTAATATTATGAGGTTCAAGATTATAATATAGTAATTTTCTTCACCTAAAACATGAACTATTGTACTTTCATCAGCAGGGAACATGAGTTAAAATACATGTCGGTAGTAGCTTCAACGCAAAGAAAATGTTTTTTTGCATGCAATATGTGAAAATGTATCTGTATCTATATCTGTATTTGTATCAATCTCTCTCTCTTTCCAGATATTTTACCGTTTTTCTTTTTTTTTAACGTAGCACTTACAACTTCCTAACGTATTATGTACTATACTTATTTATCATATTTATTTTTATATCCTGCTTTTTCCTGCTATGAAAATGTCCTTATGTGAGCAGGGATCTTTACATATATAAACTTTTATATATCTTTCTATATGTACATGCCACTTTGATGGCTTCTGGAGTTAGTTTTACATTTTTGGGGATTCAAGGCAAAATTAAGAAAATTATTTAAACAGTTAAACTTCCCTTTCAACCCAATTTATATTAATTTGATTATCAAATGATGATAGAAATATTAAGAATTTTGTAATATTAGAACAACTTAAGAATGAGAGGGCAGATAAGAGAGAAAACTTTGTGTGAATTGATACAAAAGATACATAATCAGCAACAAATTAGGGAAATTATATAGATAAATCAAATTTGAAAATTTTGATTAATGGAAAGCAGAGAAATCAAGATTATCTGGTCTTATGGGTTTAAGAAAAAAGAATGATATTGAAGGGCATAATGTATTAGCCATATTCAACATGACTATACCATAATATTCATATTCTCACTATATCCAACAATTTTATGTATTAACTTCATTTAAATATTTTTTAAATGGGACCTAAAGAAGCTTCATTTTCAAGAAATCACTCTTTATAATAATATATTTTCTAAGTTTGAAAGTAATAATATGAAAATGAGAGAAAAAATAAGTACTTTATAGACAGTGTTTGATATGATAAAAAAAACTTGCACTGGACAAGTTAAACAGTCAAGGAAGACTGTTCAAGATCACTGCAATGCATGAGAGAAATTGAACTCAACTCCACTGAAACAGAGGGCAGGAGAGTTTTCAAGTATTGGAATGAGCCAGTGGAAAAGTACTAGATGATATTGGAGAGGAGATTAGTCAATTTGACGATGCCATCTCTGTTTGCTACTCTGCATCTGTCTGTCCAACTTAGACTCCTACACCCCCACAGAAACTGGGAGATGAGGATGCTGTTGTCCTTGACATTACCTATTTGAAAGTGTTGTCTCCCAGTCCCTTCAGAAAGACGTTATTGGACTGTAAAAGTGGTAAGCAGCTAGAGGAACATTTATATTTTAGAGGGGCAGAGAAAGAAATCACAATGGCAACTTTTCTAAAGCAAATGCTCTAAGAAAAGAAAGGCCAGGGACATCTATTTAGGAAAATTGTCTAAAATTTAGTCAAGCTGAGGGAAGCATTTAGTCTGTCTTGGTCAGACATATGATAATGCAGCTAGGATCCCAGCTACTTGTCACCACAATTATGTCTGTCTGTCTCTCCTTTTCTTTCTTTTCTTATAACAGCAAATATTTGCAATTCAGAGAAAACCATTCCTTTGTTGTGGCTTGTTCAACAGATGAAAAGCTAAATATGTAACTCCAACACAGGAATTATATTCAAGGATGTTTTAATTTTTTCATAGTGTTCAGTGTTACACATCAAAAATACAGCACATGGACATGCCTGGTTAGAATTCTCAAAAACAAAAATCTTAAAAGGATTCCTTAATGCCATACATTACCAACATAGGAAACTTCATTATTTATGGTAGAAATTCAAAGTACATATGTGTGGGTGTAAGTGTATGTAAATATGTGTATGTATATATACATACATATTTATATACACATGATTATATGTTTATACATATTCCCAATTATATATATGTTGAAAAATATATAATTATATATATAGATATAATTTGTTAGACATCAACATTCTATTTGCTAACTCAAAATAATTTGGAAAAGTTAAAATAGCCAACATAAGGACTATATTCAAGCCTTTGTTTACCTGGTATTCAGAGCTGGATTTAAGTAAAAACTCTTGCCATATCCAGTTCAATTGGACAAAAACAAGCAAATATATAATAAAAGTGTGCAATATAGTACAAGACAAAGTAAGACAATAAATTATATCTTTCTATGTAATTGTATATATATATATATATATATATATAAATATCTACCTATGTAATCATATGCTGTTCATTGTAAATACATAATTATAGATACATATGATGTTTTCTGTTAAATAGTTACATTATTTAAGGAGGAAGGTATATACTTATAATTTCCAATTATTTACATTTTGTTTGCCTCTTGTACGTAACTTACAAATATTATATAATCAAATAGGTATTAACTATAAAAATAATCAGATTTTAATTAAAAGTTTGTCTATCAAAAGAAACATATGCATATTTTATTTCCTGCTTTTGCTTCAGTTGTTCAGAAATTCAGGTAGTTTGATTTAATATTTCATTATTACTCTTAGGAGTTGATATATTTGCTTGTTTTGCATCACTGATTCTAAACAGTCAAGAAAAGGCAAGCCTCCCTTGGAAGGTCTTAGAGTCTCTGTGTTCATGAAATTTGTCATCAAATTATTGCATGAGTAAAAAGCTTGAAAAACCCTTTATTTCTGTTCCATTATCTAAAAATTTAACACCCTTGTTATGGATTATTGATTTATCTTATTTTCAGAAGATCAATTTATGTTATATGTTCTTTACTTCAGTGATATATACTTTCCCTTGAAATGTTCAACTTA
Organism: Saguinus oedipus; assembly: GCA_031835075.1. NCBI lineage: Eukaryota > Metazoa > Chordata > Mammalia > Primates > Cebidae > Saguinus > Saguinus oedipus. The sequence continues at coordinate 100,388,677 of CM063181.1, read as the reverse complement.
ATATAAAAATACATAATTTTAAAAGTAGAGCATGGTTTAGTTCAAGAAATACTTATTGAACATTATAACATATGTGATATAGGCAAAAATATGAATGACTAGAACTTTCCTCTGGTGAATTGTGGTGGGGAGATAAATATTTAAAGGAATAATTTCAGTACAGTGTTGTACATAATAAGTAGTTTCTACAGAGATGTTAAAGCTAGTGGACTCTGGGGTCAGACCAACTGAATTTGAATTCTTAGCTTTGCACCTGACTAGTTGTGTGGTCTTTGGCAAGTGAATTAACCTTTCTGTATTTCTATTTCATTAAGTGTAAAGGGATAAAGATATGAACAACTTTATATGGTTGTTGTCTGGATTACATAATTAATGTATGTAACTTGCTTAACCTAGAGATAGAATTATATTGCTAACCAAGTATAATTTATCACTGTGACTGGTAGAGCCTCGTTTGATGAGGAGGGTTGGGGATGATTTCCTGAAGAGCTTTCTTTCAGAGATTATTTTGGCTCTCAGAGGCTGAATAATAATTCTCTCAAAGGAAGGGGTTATAGAGAAGTCCAGGAATGGAAAGGGACCAGCAGTTGATGAAGACAATTGGATGTGATGTTATAATCTGAAAATGTCTTCAGTTTTCTGTGACTGAACTGTGAAGTGTAAGGTGGGGAGTGGAAAGCAGATACTGGAGAGAGATGCAGGGAGTTGATCATGAAGAAACTAGTATTGTTTCTTAAAGAAGGTTTAGCTTTATCTTATAAGTGATAAATTTAAATTAACATTATTTTTTTAAAAGGAGATAAATCTGTGAGATTTGATTTTGCATAGATCTCTTTGGGGGCAATTGTTTGAGAGAGATAAAATGAGAGACAAAAATCAGATTAGGAGTCCACTGAAAATAGCATTTGATAATAGAGAATTAGTTGTCCTATAGTCAAAAGTGTTAATTTAAAGGGCTACTATTTTTGAAATTGTAATACTAATTTTTATTACTTATTTTATGGTTTAAAATTTCAATAAGGAAAAAGTAGCTACAGGGGATCTAATTCTCATGGAAATACCATAAATGAGAGAAGAAAATTGATGTTGTTGACTGAGTATTCCTCAGAAAAAATGGTGGCTTGCACATTACATAATCATTACAATGATTGCTGTATATTTTTGGTAAGAAGTTTATAACATTCTATAGGTTAATTATATGCATAGAGGTCAATTTAATAACATATTTTTTCCTGTTTTCTAGCTGTAATAACAGTAAGTAACAGTAGTTGTAGTAATAGAGGTCTTATTTTACAACTTACTTGGTTAGAAAAATTGGGTTACTTTTGAATTAAAATAATAACATTTAAAAACACCTAGGTTCATGTCTGTCCATTTGAGTAAGTTATTACATCAATAATTATTTAACTTTCTATGTCTACATCTTCCCATGCACATTGACGGGACTAATATCATCATTTTTTTTTTTTTTATGTTTGAAACATAAAGATGCTGTTATTCAATAGGGAATATTGGTGTGCTTTCTTTCCTATATAATCAATGATCCTTCTTTTTTTTTTTGAGATGGAGTTTCGCTCTTGTTACCCAGTCTGGAGTGCAATGGCGCGATCTCGGCTCACCGCAACCTCTGCCTCCTGGGTTCAGGCAATTCTCCTGCCTCAGCCTCCTGAGTAGCTGGGATTACAGGCACGCGCCACCATGCCCAGCTAGTTTTTTGTATTTTTAGTAGAGACGGGGTTTCACCATGTTGACCAAGATGGTCTCGATCTCTTGACCTCGTGATCCACCCGCCTCGGCCTCCCAAAGTTCTGGGATTACAGGCTTGAGCTACCGCGCCCGGCCTCAATGATCCTTCTTAAAGTCATAATGCATATGTAAACTGAGAGATTTAGAATAAAATATGCAACAGGTCCAGATACTTTCATAAAACATGTACTAAGTTCACAGCTCTTTTATAAACACCTCCTACTGTAATGTGGAGGTAGGTAGAAATGCCTTTCTGAGGTAGAAAGAGCAATGTTTTCATATTTGAGGAGACTGTGACATGGGCTAAATGACTTGCCCAAAGCTGTGAGATGTTGAAGCATCTCTGAAATTTATTTCCAGGCTTTTCACTTTGCATATGTTTATCTTATTTGTAGAATTTCTCTATGTCCTGAGAACAGCATAGGAAACATAATTTGAAGTGTAGCTCTGACTCATACATAATTGAATTTACACACTGTTACTGAGAATGATAAAAAATGGTACTTTGGGCAATTTGAGAATTTACTCTGAGTCAAGGGAGTTTGTTGACCCATGTCCTGAGTCAGAGAAAAGCAGCAGAAAAAAACTTCAAGAAACACAGTGTCCTGGCATGACATATGCTTAATTTCTTGGGTACATTGTTAAATATCTTAAATTGTCCCTTAAAGCAATCTACCAGTGAGTTTCAGTAACAATTATCTGAAAAGTTAAGAAGATTAAATAATGAATATACATGAAAGACTAAGTATACAGCTTGGAAAATTAAGCTATTAATACATATTTGGCCTTTTCTATTTATTAGTCAAAGTATAGAATTTTGGCTTCTTGGTAGATGCTAGGCAAAGTGCTTGACTTTTGACAGGTTTGTATTTCATTATAAAAGCATGGCCAAGGGCCAGTAGGGGGCAGCAGAGTACCAGTCCCTAATTCAGAAACCTGGGAGCTACCTCCTGAAAGATACTCAGAGCAGGTGAGACGAATTCCTAGCCTTTTTGCCCGAGGTACAGACTGGTTGGGAAAAGGATAGAAGAGCTAAAACTATCAAAGATGTGCTTACACAACTACACGTTAAGATTTGAAAAAGTAGACATCTAAACTGAAGACTGCAAAGCCAATTTAAAATAAAAAGCCGTGTTGGTTAAGCCATGTCCTGCTGCAAAGTAAGGTCATAAAGATTAGCTGATAAGAGGCAGGAATAAACCTGAAATGGGTGTGATAAGGTTCTTGGTTCTTGGCCACAAGATTCCTGTGGCATTGCGAGAATAGCCTACACCTGTTTCTTAAACAGGGCTCCACCTTCCCTACTGAGGACAGGCTCTTGCCTTGTTCAACGTGTTGTCCAAGTTTCTCATGCCAGACTCCCTTGTGCGGTGCTTCAGGTTTGGAGTGGACCTTGCACTTACTAAGCATTATCAATAAAATTATGTGAGAAATTGAGAGACATTTTGGGGAGGCAGAGATTCCCAAATCAGTTTTTAAGACATTGCCCTCTCAATGCATGAAGTGCTAGAGATTTTGCTCCCTAGGAGGGGAATCTAATGTTATAACTCTTTTAATTTATGTTTCTTCCTTCTTGTTTTCTCAAAATAAATTGTTGTTGATTGACACGTTGGAGACTTCTAGAGTCTAGAGTAATACATACAAGGGGTTGGAATGGGGCAACACTAAGGGTCTTGACTTAAGCAATGATAAGGAAGCATGAAAGGTATTTGAGAGACAATGGGAAAAATGTGAGGTTCTAAGAGTTAGGTTTAGAGTGGGATCAGTTTCCCTGACGCCATTAAATCAAAGTGCTTTATGTCTTTCAGCTCTCTTGATTTAGCAAGACCAAACAGGTCATAGAATAAAAATTAGGTAAAAAATATAATGTCAGAACTCAGCCTCTGCCACATCACAATGCTTACACTCTACGGCAACATCCTCCTCTGGAAATTGAGGAATCTTAGCTTCAATTCTATTATTTGCTAATTTGACTCTATTAGATCAAATTTTGGGAAATTATAGTTATTTTTCTTAGTGTGATCACATTTAACTACCTCCAGAAATACGTAAGCAAAAAAGGTAGACAAACTTTTCTCTCAAGGGTCATATGTGTGTTCAAATAGAGCTGAGAAAAGCTAATATTCGGCAAAATTTTCTGTTGCCTTAAATTCTTTCCAGTATATGAGATACCGAACTTGTTTTTCTTAATAGAAAAACAATTTAGAAAAAATATTATAGAAAATATATTTTGAATGACTGCTCTCTTAAACCTCCTCTTAGGTCAAGCTCAATGACCTGTTACTTGTGCGTAACCCATGCCTCAGGTTTTTATCTCCAGGGAAGTGTTCATCATAGCTTTTCAAGCCATTCCACTCCTAAAGTGATGATGACTTGTCACTTGCTCCCATTGTATTGCAACCACTTCTAAGGTGCTTCTGCTCTTAGTGGTGTGGGTTGAATTGTGTTCCCCCAAATTTCCTATGTTGAAGTCCTAACTCCCAGTACTTCAGAATATGGCCTTAATTGGTATGGGGTTGTTTCAGAGATAATTAATTAGAGCAAGAGCATTAGAGTGAGCCCTAATCCAGTATGACTGGTGTTCTTTTAAAATGGAGATACTTGAATACAAAGACAGACACCAACACAGGCAGAATCACATAAGAAATTTCAAGTTACGCTGTTACAAGCCAAGGAACTACCAGAAGCTATGAGGGAGGACTGAGCAGACCTTTCCCAGCACAATCAAAGAAAGAATGGCAGAAACTGGACCCCGTCCTGACACCTTACACTAAAATTAACTCCAGATGGATTAAAGACTTAAACATAAGACCTGGCACCATAAAAACCCTAGAAGAAAATCTAGGCAAAACCATTCAGGACATAGGAGTAGGCAAGGACTTCATGACCAAAACACCAAAAGCATTGGCAACAAAAGCCAAAATAGACAAATGGGACCTAATCAAACTCCACAGCTTCTGCACAGCAAAAGAAACAGTCACTAGAGTGAATCGGCAACCAACAGAATGGGAAAAAAATTTTGCAGTTTACCCATCTGACAAAGGGCTGATATCCAGAATTTACAAAGAACTCAAACAGATTTACAAGAAATAAACAAACAAGCCCATTCAAAAATGGGCAAAGGACATGAACAGACATTTTACAAAAGAAGACATACATGAGGAAGACAAACATTTGAAAAAATGCTCATCATCACTGGTCATTAGAGAGATGCAAATCAAAACCACATTGAGATACCATCTCACGCCAGTTAGAATGGCGATCATTAAACAATCCGAAGACAACAGATGCTGGAGAGGATGTGGAGAAATAGGAATACTTTTACACTGCTGGTGAGAGTGAAAATTAGTTCAACCATTGTGGAAGACAGTGTGGCGAGTCCTCAAGGACCTAGAAATAGAAATTCCATTTGACCCAGCAATCCCATTACTGGGTATATATCCAAAGGACTATAAATCGGTCTACTCTAAGGACACATGCACACGAATGTTCATTGCAGCACTGTTTACAATAGCAAAGACCTGGATTCAGCCCAAATGCCCATCGATGATAGACTGGACTGGGAAAATGTGGCACATATCCACCATGGAATACTATGCAGCAATCAAAAACGATGAGTTCATGTCCTTTGTAGGGATATGGATGAATCTGGAGAACATCATTCTCAGCAAACTGACACAAGAACAGAAAATAAAATACCGCATATTCTCACTCATAGGTGGGTGATGAACAATGAGAACACATGGACACAGGGAAGGGAGTACTACATACTGGGGTCTATTGGGGGGAATAGGGGAGGGACAGTGGGGGGGGACCAGGGGAGGGATAGCCTGGGGAGAAATGCCAAATGTGTGTGAAGGGGCGTAAGGCAGCAAAACACACTGCCATGTGTGTACCTATGCAACTATTTGCATGTTCTGCACATGTACCCCAAATCCTAAAACTTAATAAAAAATAATTAAAAAAAAAAAGAAAAAAGAATGACCCTTTACTGTTAGACTTCTGGCGTCTAGCACTGTGAGACAATACATTTTTGTTATTTAAGCTGCTCAGGTGTGGGATTTTGCTACAGCAGCCCTAGAAAACTGATTCAAGAGGAAAACCCATATCTCTGGTGACCACTCTGTTGGTAGTTAATGTGGTTTAACTCTCAGGACAACATTGTTTTGCATGACTATCTACTTTAAGAAATATTTCCTTGATCATTGAAATGGTACCAAAAATATAACTTTTCCATTGTGTATGATTTAATTACCATTTTTATCTTCTGATCACTGAGATAGTATTCCATCCTATCAATGTTCCTTTTAAGGATGAGTTCAGAAGTTTTAATAATACCTATCTATATTTATAATCATTATAAACAACTTAATAAAATGTATAGATCAAAAGGAATGATGTGAAGACTGAATGAAGCAATGTGTCATCCCTCTACTGATATAATTATGGCACAGTATCATATAAGCATTCATGGGCAGCGAACTTTGCTCAACTGTTCTGGGAAGTTAGGCCCAATGATACTATGAAGTTGATTGAAAGTTTGTGTAATTGTTTTCTGCACTTCTATATTGATTACCTTACAAACCTCTCTTCCACATTTCATTTGACGACTTCTCATTTGTGTATCACCAAAGTTATGAGACAAGTGAAAAACAGTTGAATATCTTTAAGATAGCTTTGAGAATTGTAATTGCAAAAAAATAAAAATATGCAAGAAAATAAGATTTAAAAAGTCAGTAAAGACAGTTATCTCCAGTTTTAGGAGTATATGGTTATTCATATGGTGAATTCAGATACTGAACTGTGAAAGTGTAACTCTTAATTTGTGAAATTTAATGTCCCACCTGAAAAGTATGGACTATTAATACTCAACAAGTCAAATATGAGAAAGGGCTCAGTGCATCTCTCTTGGGTGGAGGAGGAATCACTCTAGGTACATTCAGCATGTCTGTCTGTGGTCCCAACAACTTCTTTTGGCTACATAAGAAGATTGCCAATTTACTGAGATGGCAATCAACCAATCTGAGATGATTAAAATGTTTACATATTGTATAAACATCTTCTCAATACAGAAAGGTTAGAATATAAGATAGAAATGACAACATGAATCAAACCTAAGATATCCACACTTTGGTGTTAAAGTTAGGAGTAATACAAGTAATTGGCATTTTAAATGTTGGTAATGTTTAAGATAATTTTACATATTAGATTATCTGGGATTACATTAAATTAAAATTTAAAATTTAAAGTGCACAGTTCATTTTAGACTTGTAATTTCAACATGAAAATGTAATTTGACCAACACTCTAAACTATATTGTGTTAATCAAAAGAATTTAAGTAACTATATTTGTGAGTTCAATCTACTGAATTCTCAAAAGTTATTTTTAAGCATTGAGGAAGGTTTTGCTTAAGTCATGCCTTTGAAGAGTGTTAAAAAGTAGAATTATGAAAATTTTACATAGATTTAAATGTAAATTATAATTGGGTTATAAATAAAACTTTTCTGAAGGTGGTTTACTCTATTTTGAATTAAACAAAAAGATTATTGTCTTTCTTTTGTTACATTTTAGGTTTTGGGGTACATGTGCAGAACATGCAAGACAGTTGCATAGGTACACACGTGGCAGTGTGTTTTGCTGCCTTCCGCCCCTTCACACACATTTGGCATTTCTCCCCATGCTATCCATCCCTCCCCAGGTCCCCCCTCACTGTCCCTCCCCTATTCCCCCAATAAACCCCAGTGTGTAGTGCTCCATTCCCTGTGTTCATGTGTTCTCATTGTTCATCACCTGCCTATGAGTGAGAATATGTGGTATTTCATTTTCTGTTCTTGTGTCAGTTTGCTGAGAATGATGTTCTCCAGATTGATCCATGTCCCTACAAAGAACCTGAACTCATCATTTTTGATTGCTGCATAATATTCCATGGTGCATATGTGCCACATTTTCCCAGTCCAGTCTATCATCGATGGGCATTTGGGTTGGTTTCAGGTCTTTGCTATTGTAAACAGTGCTTCAATGAACATTCGTGTGCATGTGTCCTTATGGTAGACCGATTTATAGTCCTTTGGATATATACCCAGTAATGGGATTGTTGGGTCAAATGGCATTTCTATTTCTAGGTCCTTGAGGAATTGCCACACTGTCTTCCACAATGGTTGAACTAATTTACACTCCCACCAACAGTGTAAAAGTGTTCCTATTTCTCCACATCTTCTCCAGCATCTGTTGTCTCCAGATTTTTTAATGATTGCCATTCTAATTGGCGTGAGATGGTATCTCAATGTGGTTTTGATTTGCAGCTGTCTAATGACCAGTGATGATGAGCAATTTTTCATATGTTTGTTGGCCTCAAGTATGTCTTCTTTTGTAAAGTGTCTGTTCATATCCTTTGCCCATTTTTGAATGGGCTTGTTTGTTTGTTTTCTTGTAAATCTGTTTGAGTTCTTTGTAAATTCTGGATATCAGCCCTTTGTCAGATGGGTAAACTGCAAAAATTTTTTCCCATTCTGTTGGTTGCCGATTCATTCTAGTGACTGTTTCTTTTGCCGTGCAGAAGCTGTGGAGTTTGATTAGGTCTCATTTGTCTATTTTGGCTTTTGTTGCCAATGCTTTTGGTGTTTTGGTCATGAAGTCCTTGCCTACTCCTATGTCCTGAATGGTTTTGCCTAGATTTTCTTCTAGGGTTTTTATGGTTCCAGGTCTTATGTTTAAGTCTGTAATTCATCTAGAGTTAATTTTAGTGTAAGGTGTCAGGAAGGGGTCCAGTTTCTGCTTTCTGCACATGGCTAGCCAGTTTTCCCAACACCATTTATTAAACAGGGAATCCTTTCCCCATTGCTTGTTTTTGTCAGGTTTATCAAAGATTGTTTGGTTGTAGATATGTTGTGTTGCCTCCAATGCCTCTGTTCTGTTCCATTGGTCTATATCTCTGTTTTGGTACCAGTACCATGCTGTTTTGATTACTGTAGCCTTGTAGTATAGTTTGAAGTCCAGTAGCGTGATGCCTCCTGCTGTGTTCTTTCTGCTTAGGATTGACTTGGCTATGCGAGCTCTCTTTTGGTTCCATATGAAGTTCAAGGTGGTTTTTTCCAGTTCTGTGAAGAAAGTCAATGGTAACTTGATGGGGATAGAGTTGATTTTGTAAATTACTTTGGGCAGTATGGCCATTTTTATGATATTGATTCTTCCTAACCATGAACATGGAATGTTTCTTCATCTGTTTGATTATTCTTCATCCTTATTTCGTTGAGGAGTGGTTTGTAGTTTTCCTTGAAGAGGTCCCTTACGTTCCTTGTAAGTTATATTCCTAGGTATTTTATTCTCTTTGTAGCAATTGTGAATGGCAGTTCGTTCTTGATTTGGTTCTCTTTAAGTCTGCTATTGGTGTGTAGGAATGCTTGTGATTTTTGCACATTGATTTTATATCCTGAGACTTTGCTGAAGTTGCTTATCAGTTTCAGGAGTTTTTGGGCTGAGACGATGGGATCTTCTAGATATACTATCATGTCATCTGCAAATAGAGACAATTTGGCTTCCTCCTTTCCTATTTGAATCCCCTTTATTTCTTTTTCTTGCCTGATTGCTCTGGCTATAACTTCCAGTACTATATTGAATAGGAGTGGTGAGAGAGGGCATCCTTGTCTAGTGCCGGATTTCAAAGGAAATGCTTCCAGTTTTTTCCCATTCAGTATGATATTGGCTGTTGGTTTGTCATAAATAGCTTTGATTATTTTGAGATAAATTCCATCAATTCCAAGTTTATTGAGGGTTTTTAGCATAAAGGGCTGTTGAATTTTGTCAAAGGCCTTCTCTGCATCAATTGAGATAATCATGTGGTTTTTGTTTTTGGTTCTGTTTATGTGGTGAATTATGTTTGTAGACTTGCGTATATTAAACCAGTCTTGCATCCCCGGGATGAATCCTACTGGATTATAATGTATAAGCTTTTTGATGTGCTGTTGCAATCGGCTTGCCAGTATTTTATTGAAGATTTTTGCATCTATGTTCATCATGGATATTGGCCTGAAGTTTTCTTTTCTTGTTGAGTCTCTGCCGTGTTTTGGTATCAGGGTGATGTTGGTCTCATAAAATGATTTGGGAAGGATTCCCTCTTTTTGGATCATTTGGAATAGTTTCAGAAGGAATGGTAGCAGCTCCTCTTTGTGTGTCTGGTAGAATTTGGCTGTGAACCCATCTGGACCTGGGCTTTTTTTGTGTGATAGGCTCTTGATTCCTGCCTGAACTTCAGACCTTGTTATTGGTCTATTCATAGTTTTGGCTTCCTCCTGGTTTAGGCTTAGGAGGACACAAGTGTCCAGGAATTTATTCATTTCTGCCAGGTTTACTAGTTTATGTGCATAGAGTTGTTTGTAATATTCTCTTATGATGGTTTGAATTTCTGTGGAATCTGTGGTGATTTCCCCTTTATCATTTTTTATTGCATCTATTTGGTTATTCTCTCTCTGTTCTTTTTTATCAGTCTGGCTAGTGATCTATTTTGTTGATCTTTTCAAAAAACCAGCTCTTGGATTTATTGATTTTTTGAAGGGTTTTTCGTTTCTCTATCTCCTTCAGTTCTGCTCTGATCTTAGTTATGTCTTGTCTTCTGCTAGGTTTTGAGTTTTTTTTTTTTTTTTTTTTTATCTTGCTCCTCTAGCTCTTTCAATTTTGATGATAGGGTGTCAATTTTGGATCTCTTCACTTCTCATGTGGGCACTTATTGCTATATATTTTTTCTAGAGACTGCTTTAAATGTGTTCCAGATAGTCTGGTATGTTGTGTCTTTGTTCTCGTTGGGTTCAAAGAACTTTTTTTCTTTGTAAAAAGGAGAAAATACTAAGGGCAGCCAGAGATAAAGGTCAGGTTACCCACAAAGGGAAGCCTATCAGACTTACAGCAGATCTCTCAGCACAAACCCTACAAGCCAGAAGAGAGTGGGGGCTGATATTTAACATCCTTAAAGAACACAACTTTCAGCCCAGAATTTCATATCCTGCCAAACTAAGCTTCACAATTGAAGGAAAAATAAAATCTTTTATGAACAAGCAAGTACTCAGAGATTTTATTACCACCAGGCCTGCTTTACAAAAACTTCTGAAAGAAGCATTACACATAGAAAGGAACAACCAGTAATAGCCTTTCTAAAAAGATACCAAAAAGTAAAGAGCATCAACATAAAGAAGATTTTACATCAAAGAATGGATAAAATAGTCAGTTAACATCAAATGGCAGTAATCCTAAATTTAAATTGACTAAATCCCCCAATCAAAAGATACAGCCAAAACCTAATGGTATACTACATCCAGACCCATTTTATATCCAAAGATACACAAAGATTCAAAACAAAGGTTTGGAGAAAGATTTACCAACCAAATGGAGAGCAAAAATAAATAAATAAACAAAAAGCAGGAGTTGCAATTCATGTATTTGATAAAACAGATTTCAAAGCAACAAAGATAGAATGGTAAAAGGATCAATGCATCCTAACACCCAGATACATAAGACCCATAAAGAGATTTAGACTCAATGAGAAAGAAAATTAATAAGGATATCCAGAACTTGAACTCAGATCTGGAACAAGTAAACTTAATAAGTACTTATAGAGTTCTCCACTGTAAATACACAAAATATATATTCTCCACTTTAAATACACAAAATATTGATCGGCCATTATTAATACCCATTCATAGAATAAAGCAATATTCCTGTTCTCTCTCCCTCTTTTTCTTTCTCTATTTTCCTCTCCTTCTTTCCTTCTTTTTTAAAAAAAAGAAAAAAAAAAACCATGAGTATAATTGGATTGTTTGTAACAAAAAGTATAAAAATGGTCAAGGGGATGGATTCCCCATTTTCCGCGATGCGATTATTACACATTGCATGCCTATCCCAAAACATTTCATGTACCCCATAAGTATATACACCTCGGCCGGGCGCGGTGGCTCAAGCCTGTATTCCCAGCACTTTGGGAGGCCGAGATGGGTGGATCACGAGGTCAAGATATCAAGACCATCCTGGTCAACATGGTGAAACCCCGTCTCTACTAAAGATACAAAAAAATTTAGCTGGGCATGGTGGTGCGTGCCTGTAATCCCAGCTACTCAGGAGGCTGAGGCAGGTGAATTGCCTGAACCCAGGAGGTGGAGGTTGCGGTGAGCCGAGATCGTGCCATTGCACTCCAGCCTGGGTAACAAGAGTGAAACTCCATCTCAAAAAAAAAAAAAAAAAAAAGTATATACACCTACTATGTACCCACAAACATGAAAAAATAATTTTAAAAGAAAACAGAAGATATCTCCCTCTTACCCTCCTTCTGTCCCCTCTTATCCCCCTTCCTCACCTCCCTCTATCCGTTCTCTCCCTCCCCCTCCCTTATCCTCCCCCGTCTTTCTCTCTACTTGCACTGGCAAAAAAGAAAAAAAAAAAAAAAAAAGAACTTTTTTTTCTACCTTCATTTCATTGTTTATCCAATTAACATTCAAGAGCCAGTTGTTCAGTTTCTGTGAAGCTGTGCAGTTCTGAGTCAGTTTCTGAATTCTGAGTTCTAACTTGATTGCAGTATGGTCTGAGAGACTGTTTGTTATGATTTCAGTTGTTTTGCATTTGCTGAGGAGTGCTTTACTTCCAATTATGTGGTCAATTTTGGAGTAGGTGTGATGTGGTGCTGAGAAGAATGTATGTTCTGTGGATTTGGGGTGGTGAGTTCTGTAAATGTCCATCAGGTTTGCTTGTTACAGGTCTGAGTTCAAGCCCTGGATATCCTTGTTGATTTTCTGTCTGGTTGATCTGTCTAATATTGACAGTGGAGTGTTAAAATCTCCCACTATTATTGTGTGGGAGTCTAAGTCTCTTTGTAAGTCATTAAGAACTTGCCTTATATATCTGGGTGCTCCTGTATTGGGTCCATATATATTTAGGATCGTTAGCTCTTCTTGTTGTATCGATCCTTTTACCATTATGTAATGTCCTTCTTTGTCTCTTTTGATCTTTGTTGCTTTAAAGTCTATTTTATCAGAGACAAGAATTGCAACTCCTCCTTTCTTTTGCTCTCCATTTGCTTGATAAATCTTCCTCCATGCCTTTATTTTGAGCCTTTGTGTATCCTTGCATGTGAGATGGGTTTCCTGAATACAGCACACTGATGGGTTTTGGCTTTTTATCCAATTTGCCAGTCTGTGTCTTTTGATTGGTGCATTTAGCCCATTTACATTTAGGGTTAATATTGTTATGTGTGAACTTGATACTGCCATTTTGATGGTAGCTGGCTGTTTTGCCTGTTAGTTGATGCAGATTCTTCATTTTGTTGATGCTGTTTAGCATTTGGTATGTTTTTCGAATGGCTGGTATTGGTTGTTCCTTTCTATGTGTGGTGCCTCCTTCAGGACCTCTTGTAAAGCAGGCCTGGTGGTGACAAAATCTCTGAGTACTTGCTTGTTTGGAAAGGATTTTATTTTTCCTTCACTTATGAAGCTCAGTTTGGCTGGATATGAAATTCTGGGTTGAAAGTTCTTTTCTTTAAGGATGTTGAATATTGGCCCCCACTCTCTTCTGGCTTATAGGATTTCTGCCAAGAGATCTGCTGAGAGTCTGATGGGCTTCTCTTTGTGGGTGAGCCAACCTTTCTCTCTGGCTGCCCTTAGCATTTTCTCCTTCATTTCAACCTTGTGAATCTGATGATTATGTGCCTTGGGGTTGCTCTTCCTGTAGAATATCTTTGTGGTGTTCTCTGTATTTCCTGGACTTGAATATTAGTGTGCCTTGCTAGGTTAGAGAAATTTTCCTGCATAATATTCTGAAGAGTATTTTCCAGCTTTGATTCATTCTCTTTGTCACATTCAGGTACACCTATCAAATGCAGATTAGGTCTCTTCACATAGTTCCACATTTCTTGGGGACTTTGTTCATTCCTTTTTGTGCTTTTTTCTCTAATCTTGGATTCTCATTTTATTTCATTGAGTTGATCTTCGACTTCTGATATTCTTTCTTCTGCTTGGTCAATTCAGCTGTTGAAACTTGTGCATGCTTCTTGTGTTGTGTTTTTCAGCTCCTTCAATTCACTCATATTCCTCTCTAAGTTGTCCATTCTTGTTATCATTTCCTCAAATCTTTTTTCAAGGTTCTTAATTTCTTTGCATTGATTTAGAATGTGTTCTTTTAGCTCACAGAAGTTTCTCACTACCTACCTTCTGAAGTCTGATTCCGTCATTTCATCACACTCATTCTCCATCCAGCTTTGTTCTCTTCCTGGTGAGGAGTTTTGGACCTTTGTAGGAGGTGAGGTGTTCTACTTTCGGGTGTTTTCCTCCTTTTGCACTGGTTTATTCCCATCTTTGTGGATTTATCCACCTGTCTTCTGAGTGGTTGCTGATTTTCCAATTGGGTCTCTCAGTGGACATCCAGATTGTTGATGATGAAGTATTTCTGTTTCTTAGTTTTCCTTCTAACAATCTGGCCCCACTGCTGTATGACTGCTGAGGTCCACTCCAGGCCCTGTTTGCTGGGGAACTCCTGTAGCAGCTGCAGAACCATGAGGGTTGCTACCAGATTCTTCTTCTGCTATCTTTGTCCCTGAATGATGCCCGCCAAATGTCAGTCTGATCAGTTTTTTGTGATGTGACTCTTTGGATATACAGGGGTGAGGGAGCTGCTTGAGGGGACAGTCTGTACTTTATAGGAGCTCAAGTGCTGAGCTGTGAGCTCTGTTGTTCATTCAGGGCTGCTAGGTAGGTACATTTAAGTCTGCTGCAGCAGAACTCATAAAACCCCCTTTTTTTTCCTCAGGTGCTCTATCCCGGGGAGTTAGGGCTTTATTTATGAGTATCCATTGCACTTTCCTGCCCAGCAAAAAGGCAGTTTAGTCACTCCCTGCCTGTAGTGGCTATGGTGAGCTGCCATGGGCTCCACCCTGTTGCCATGGGCTCTGTCCTGTTGCTGTGGGCTCTGCCCTGCTGCCATGGGCTCCCCCCTGCTGCCCTGTGTAATTTGCTATAGTCCTGTTTATATGGGTGTGGTTAGAACTGCAGTGGTGATGGTGGCCCACCTCTGTAGTGGCAGACTCTCTCTGTTATGGTGGGTTGCCTCGGCAATGTCAAGCTGTGTCAGCAATGGCTGAGTACCTCTGTAGGGGTCATGTGCTTTGGTAGTGGTGGATGCCCCTCCCCCACCGAGCTGCACTGTCCTGGGTTCAGCTGTGCTTGCCATGAAACTCTCAACCTCAAGTGTTTCCAATTGCTGTTTTGTTTGTTTTTTTCTGGGGGTGGGACCTGCCAAGCCTGATCACCTGGCTCCCTGCCTCAGAGCCCCCCCTTTTTTTTTTTTTGAGGGTTGAATGGTTGACTCTCTCCCCGGTGTTCCAGTCGCCTGCTGCAAGGGCACTGGGAT
This sequence comes from Saguinus oedipus, assembly GCA_031835075.1. Taxonomy (NCBI): domain Eukaryota; kingdom Metazoa; phylum Chordata; class Mammalia; order Primates; family Cebidae; genus Saguinus; species Saguinus oedipus. The sequence goes on along the minus strand of CM063181.1, from coordinate 100,373,550 downwards.
CTGTGTGATTTCCCATGCAGCAACCCACTGTGCCGGCTCAAACCATGTTGCTGCCTGGGAATCTCCTGGCCTGGCTTTCTGTTTAAGTCCCATTTAATCAGATGAATGTGCTAATCTGCCTTCCGAAATCTCCAATTTCCAGTTTAAAAGGGCAAACAAACCAGTGTATTTTGTACAGAGTGTCACTGCGCTGTGGCCTCAGCCCAAACAGCCGCGCTGGCCCAAACTGCCATGCTGGTGGCCCTTGGGGCTCTTATACCTGGGAATCTCCTAGTCTGTGGACAATAAAGATCCGTATGGAAATGAAGCATCCACTAACCATCTGCAGATTCACTGGGAGCTGCAATCCTGAGTTGGTTCTACAGCGCCATCTTCCCTCTTCCCAATCCCTATTGTCTTTTTTTTAAATTAGATTAATAAATAACATCATTTGGACATTGTGATCATAGAGAAAGTGATGTTTCCAAATTTTTTCTTTAACATTTTGAATATTAATTTTAAACATAAGAAACTGTAAACATTACTCTCTAAAAATAAAACCACCATGAACATTATGAAATCCATTTTTACACTATGCTATAGCCAAAGTTTTATTATGAAACAATTAGTTGAAACATGATACTCCAGGCTTTTAGTTCTCACCTTCATCATCATATCAAACAATAAAAAACCATGTCTGATGCTGTTGTCAGGCCCTGTCAGTTTCTTTCTGGGAAACACTTTTGAATATCGAAACACACTCAGTTCCAGCACCTCATTTTTAGGAGCTCTTACATATCTTGTGTTTTTTTTTTTACTCTAAATGTGGGAACTATTTTGGTTTGAAAAGTTGTACATTAGGGCTTTATTGCCCTGTAGCAAGATCTCTATTCTTCATGTTCTCTAAAGTATGGTTTTGAAGGAATATTAAACAGCTTTCTGAAGTGACATTGTCAACCTTGCAAGGTTATTTTTTCTCCTGGGATAAGAAATAAATTATTTTACTGTTTAGTATATTGTGTGTCAAATAGACACTTGACACTCCTACTCACAGAACCACAAGAGGTCTGTGGCATCAATGTAAATTAGGATTTTTACAGAACAGTGAGTTCAGCCATTTTTCTTTTGGCTGTGGTTCTTAAATTACTAAAGATGCCACTTAATGGAGTTTAGAAAATAATCTGCTCTGGAAAGAGGAAACTGGACCCCTTCCTGACACCTTACACTGAGATTAACTCCAGATGGATTAAAGACTTAAACATAAGACCTAACACCATAAAAAGCCTGGAAGAAAACCTAGGCAAAACCATTCAGGACATAGGCATAGGCAAGGACTTCATGACTAAAACACCAAAAGCATTGGCAACAAAAGCCAAAATAGAAAAATGGGACCTAATTAAACTCCAGACCTCCTACACAGCAAAAGAAACAATTATTAGAGTGAATCAGCAACCAACAGAATGGGAAAAAATTTTTGCAACCTACCCATCTGACTAAGGGCTAATATTCAGAATCTACAAAGAACTAAAATAGATTTACAAGAAAAAAACCAAACCCATTCAAAAGTGGGTGAAGGACATGAACAGACACTTTTCCAAAGAAGACATATATGAGGCCAACAAACATATGAAAAAATGCTCATCATTACTGGTCATTAGAGAAATGCAAATCAAAACCACATTGAGATATCATCTCATGCCATTTAGAATGGTGATCATTAAAAAATCTGGAGACAGCAGATGCTGGAGAGGATGTGGATAAATAGAAACACTTTTACACTGTTGGTGGGGGTGAAAATTAGTTCAACCATTGTGGAAGACAGTATGGCAATTCCTCTAGGACCTAAAAGAAGAAATTTCATTTGGCCCAGCAATCCTGTTACTAGATATATACCCAAAGGATTACAAATCATTCTATTATAAAGACACATGCACACATATGTTCATAGTGGCACTGTTTACAATAGCAAAGACCTGGGACCAACCCAAATGCCCATTGATGATAGACTGGACAAGGAAAATGTGGCACATATACACCATGGAATACTACATAGCCATATAAAATGATGAGTTTGTGTCCTTTGTAGGGACGTGGATGAATCTGGAAACCATCTTTCTCAGCAAACCTACACAAGAACGGAAAATCAAATACTGCATGTTCTCACTCATAGACATGTGTTGAACAATGAGAACACATGGACACAGGTAAGGGAGAATCATACACTGGGGTCTGTTTGGGGGGTTAGGGGAGGGACAGTGGGGGTTGGAAGGTTGGGGAGGGATAACATGGGGAGAAATGCCATATATAGGTGATGGAGGGATGGAGGCAGCAAACCATATTGCCATGTATGTACCTATGCAACAATCCTGCATTATCTGCACATGTACCCCAGAACCTAAAGTAAAATAATAAAAAAATAAAATAAAGACATTTTTTAAGTATACAAAAAAATCTCTGCAATTCTGTTATATTCCTATTTCTTGAATTAACTAATTCCATGGCCAAGGGTAAGCTATTTTATTGGAAAGATTTGCTTTCTTTATCTGTAATATGCATCATTTAGATGAAGAATCAACATGATTTCTTTGAGCACAATTTTTTATTACTCTTGAAACTCAGAGCTGTTTATATACCCATTTTTAACTCACTGTAGCTAGTTTCAAAATTCAAGACATGCATCATATATTTAATATTGGGTTTGCTTGCACTCTCTGTTTGGTTTCGTTTACATTTAGTTTTCCTATTCCTACTAACTAATTGTGACTCGTCTCTGGAAAGCGGAAAACCAGCATAAAGAGCTTTTGTTTTGTCTGTGGAATAGAAAATCCTTGGGGCTAAGATTGGACAGTTGACTCTGGTTCACAGATATGTTTTTCAGCAAATTAATTAATTAGCCTCAACATATCTTCAAAGAAGATAAAATCATAATAATCACAATGCATTTATCCAGGTTACAGAGGGAAATTTCTTTTTTTCTACTTTGTGTTTGCCCAAGGATTTCACAAATGCTGCTTAGTTGAAGATAAAGAACTACAGCAATGGGGCTTTTATAATCAAACTCATTATAGCATAGTATGACAAGAAAAGCATCTTTTAGTTTTAGTTTTATGTTTTTATTCTTCTCAGTGAATTGTGTGTTTCTTTGTCTTCAACTTTTCAGTCTAGTGCTTGATACAAGATACTCCATAAGCATTGGACAAATGAATAAATATGTCACCATTTTCTGTTTATTAAGTATTATAACATAGAAAAGTATGCCAAAATGTATTGTTTAAACCAGCAGTCAAGATTTATTATCATGGATAGATTTTGTGGGTCATAAATTTGGACTTGGCTTAGCTTGGTTATTCTGGCTCAGATTCTCTGATGAGATTATAGCCAGGATGCCTGGATCTCTCCATAGGACTATTTATGTGTGCTCATGTCACGGAAGCTGGCTTCCTCTGGAGTAAATGATTCCAAAGAGATCAAGGCATAATTTATGCTATCTTTTATCTCTAACTTTGAAAGTCACATACCAGAATTTCACAGTATAGTATAGGTTAAGTAGGTCAGTCATCTTAAATATCGAAGAACACCACATAAGTTCATGAATATCAGGACAAAAGGATTATGAGGACCATCTTGGAGGCTGGCTTAAACATATTTGTAGACACTTTATATGTTACAAATATTTTCATGTTTATTACATCACTTTCTCATCTAATTTGAATTATCTATATTATATATGAGGCACCTGTAGCCCAAAGAAAATTAGTTTATTATCATTCTTAGAGGTCAAGAAGTACATACTTGATAATCTATGGAAATACACACTGAGCTGAAGAATGATATTAACAAATATTTAACTTTTTCCAACTGTTTTCCAAGGACTTTGCCATAAAATCCTATGCATATCTAGATGAGGTACAGAATATGAAGCATCTTTATCAATGTGAGATTTGCTTGGTTAAAGTCTTAGCTCCATAGGAATGAAACAAACTCAGTTAACATCAGTAAATCCCCTTAGCTTAAGTGCAAGAAGTCAATCATAGAAAAATCACAAAGCGTAAAGTAACCCATAAAATAACACTGCCAGTCTGATCTCTTAGGAAAAATAAGTGGTGGAAGGTAAAAGATGCTTTCGGAAAGCATGTGCAACCTCTCCTAGCAAAGTAAAAACAAACAAACAAAAAAAAAACAAATTGCAGTGTATGTTTATGCTAGAATGGCTATTACCTTAAGAAAATTCAAAGCAATTTTTGATGAGAAATCAGGTAATCACATCCAAAGTAAGAACAGTCGCTAAACTGATGTCAACCTTACTGATAAATAAAGTAGAGAAGGAGACCGTAATCCAAACATTTAATAAAATCACACAATGAAAAAATATATTTACTATAATTTTGTTTTTTTTTAAGGCTTTGTTTCATCTAGATTTCTTTCTTTCTTTTTTTTTTTTTTTACTTTTTTTGGGGGAACAAGAGTACATGTCTCCTTCTGCTTGGGAATGGAACAGCTTCTTAAGCATTATAGGATATTAACTAATGGTCACTATGCTACTGTATTTCAAACATTGAAATGCCAACTATCTTAATTTACTGGGTAGTATGCCTAAGGGAAAACACAATATTTAAATAATGCTCTTTAAAGAAAAGTTAGAATTTTCCTAGTCCAATGCTCTACCTGAACAGAAACACAAACATCCTATTGCTACCCAGGTAATGCACTGGGATTTGACAACTTTTTAGTTTCTTACTCTGATGTTTGATAGCTTTCTGTCATAAAGTTCTTTGTTCAGTGGCTTTAAGTTTCAAGGTACTCAAGTCCTCCTAAGCTCTTTTCGATCTTTTGTTTACTTTCTAGTAATCAATCCACATATATTTTATCCTTCACTCTAAGTGATTCATTGTTCAATTAACATTTCTTGGCTTCTATAAATTATTTGTCAATTAAGTTCAGTGTAGGGTGATTGTTTTAACCCATGACAGCTTTCTCCCATCTGCATTGCTGCAGAGACTTTCTGCCTGAGAAGCTCTGCTGCTCTAGTTATCATAGGCATGCCACATGCACTTTTTCTACAAATAAAGAAACTGCTCTTGAGGTCAGAGTAAAGGATAAACACTCACTTAAGTTTAAAAGATTTTACACTTATTCAAGTGCGGTATATGGGCATTAGCACAGCATCTGCAGTACTTCTGACACATATTACTGTAGGACTTCCTGTCTGTAAGGCAGAATATGAACATTTTCTTATCATCAACATCATCACAAGATCATGGCTGTTCTTACTGTTGATCATTTTTGCATCTTACAACTTTGATAGAATTGCAGAATATCAACATTGTCCTTTTATGAAGTGAGCAATTCAAGGTTGAAGGAAGCGGGTAAAACCTGGCAGAAGTCTTTCAGTGTCTCAGCATTATATGCATGTGCATGAACCAAATAGAACCTGAAACAGGAAGAGTCCAAATAGTTGTTAGGATTAGCAAAAGGAAGTCCATCTTCTTGCCAGAGAGTGTGGGGTAATGAGGTAGGGAATTCAGAGACAAGGATACCAAATTTGATACTGTCTGGTTCAGTGCTTTTCACTTTTTTATGAGTGTAAAAATCACTTGGGAATCTTGTTAAACTACAGATTCTCTTCACCACTTCTGAGTTAAGGGCTGAGAGTCAGAATTTCCTACAAGTTCATAGGTGATATTGACATTGGTTCACACTTTTGAGTAGCAAGAACTCAGTTAACTGTAACTTTGAAGAATTTTCTTGTCCCTTTTGAGTTTCTTTTTTCACACAAATTAAAGTGGTGTACAAAGAACTTCTTCTTACAATGTTTTGATTTCTCTACTAAAGGTACATCAAGCTATATATATCATTTGGTGATTTTTATTTGTTTAAAATTACTTAAGAACATAAGTTGGTCCTATGCCTTTTGATGCCCCAGATAAAATTTGAACCACAGTTAAGGAAATACTTGGAATTTATGGTATGTTTTCTTTTCTTTTCTTTTTTTTTTTGAGACAGAGTTTTGCTCTTGTTACCCAGGCTGGAGTGCAATGGCACTATCTCGGCTCACCACAACCTCCGCCTCCTGGGTTCAGGCAATTCTGCTGCCTCAGCCTCCTGAGTATGTTTTCTTTTCATAATGAAATTATAAACTATAACTTCCTATTACAAAAACATACTCAGATAATTATCGAATAACTATTCAGAAAATGCTTTGTAAATATAGTCTTTATTTTTAAGGATGTGTTACTTATGTGTGAATGCATATATATAATTTAAAACTACATATATACTCAAATATATATATATGTTTGAACATGCATAAGTATTTTGCTTCTTATTATTTTAAATGTCTTCTTATGAAAAGTTTTGCAAACATGAAAATGCAAAATGAACCTATATAACAATCACCCAAATATAATTATTCATAAATTTATTAATTTTGCTTTGTTTACTTCCTGTTCCTTTGCTATTTTTTAGGAGGGTTACATCACTTTAAATAAATGCCATTTTTCATATAATTTATGAATATGATTTTAATTTATGTATTATTACATTATAATCTTTTCCTAATGATTGCTCTTTTAAGGCCTCATTCCATTTGTGTGAATAATTCTGTAAACAGCATTGCATAAAATCAGTGGTGGGCTAGTAAATGTTTACCATCTGACTCTGAAACAAAGCAAAACAAACAAAACTCATTTGTTTGTTACAGTTACCAATTTCTGTGGTGTAAATACTCTCATCATCAATTTGACATCACTAAACCTGGATTTGAAAAGAGATGCAAACAACAGTTCCCCTGAGCCAGTACAAGCTGGCTTCAGCACAGCACTGTATCAATCTGACTATTTAATTATATAATACTGACATAGCAATGTATGTTTCCATATGTAACTCAAATATTAAAGTCCTGGGTCATTCTGAATGTTGAATGAGTATCTTACTTCTGTAAATATTTTAATTTATTATCAGCAAGTTAACAAAATGTTTCTGTCAAGTGCCTGCATGGGAGGAGTAGAATATGTTGTGTAATATTTCTTAATTACATTAAACAATGCCATATATGTCTACATGGCATCTTGTACCAGTAGACACTCAATAAAAAGTTAGTTCAATGAGAAAAATGATATATTACAAAATGTAAATGAAGTTATAATTATGCAAAAATATATGTTCTCGCTCACATATAAGGCCAGAGAATTGAGTATTTTATTTAAAATAACATTTTAGAACTATATAGGTTATTTATATTCAAAACTTAAAATGCCTGGGGCTGTTCTGTTTTCCGGCATGTGAGTCATCTAAAATAAGGAGATGGAAATTCAGGGTGTATGATGTTAAATAATGCATGAGTGATATAATTTTATAGTGTATCTCATTAGTAAAATGCTACAGGAAGTGATTTTTTTTTAAGAAAGCTTTTTTCCTTAGGCATTATTTTTCAACGTCATCACATTTAAAGAGTCAATTTTCAGACAATCTGATGGGAATCACATGAAGTTATAATGCAGTACAGACAGTTGCTATTCTGTAGATCAAAAGGAAAATCATGAATCTCATTTATGATTCAAATTTTAGTCTCTTTCTCTCTCTTTATTTCCCTTCCTTTTAATCTTCTGCAATAAACAATTTTAAATCTCTTCCAACTAATAAAAAATATATGTTACCACCTTTTGGATTCAAAGTTATTAGAAGAGTTTTATTAGCTGTTGAACTCTACAGCGTTTTGGTAAGGAACTGGTTATATAAATATCCATCTTTTTCTCTTTTGGCTTCCACCTATAATAAATGATCTCCATCACCTTATCCTACAGATAACCATTTATTTGTAAACAAATATGTGATCTGGTACAGATGCAGCTGAGTGTCCTAAGCAGCCAATATAACAAGTTTGTTGCATTTTAAAGCCTGCAATTTTGTGCTTAACACTTGACATTGTTACCATGGTATCTGCAGGGAGATGCTGTATCCAGAAGCATCAAACAAAAGAATTATTTCTTGGGTATGTTATACACAGTGAAAAACTCTAAAGAGGACAAATTTTCAGAGCAAGTAAGAAGATTGTGTGTAATATAAACATGTACCTCATTTAAAAATATTCTTTAGAGAATTTTTATTTGAAGCTCTTATGAGAAAAATAGTTATTAGCAAGCTAGTATACCCTATATATGATCATTGGTTGTTATAGTTTCTTTTCAAATAAAAATATATTAGCTGAATTTCATCATGTCCTTATATTTGGAAAAGCAGTGCCCCAAAGTCTAACTGAATTGTATTTTATTAATTTGTAAATTATGATATGCATAAGCACACATACATGTAGATACAAATATATAAATGTAAATTTTTTGAAATAATCTTAACTTTTTCAGATTTCAAAGCATTTGAAAAAATCTAGTGTATTAATTAAACTCTGTGTTGGATATTTATTTTTAGTTTTTGCTTCTTAGCACTTATTTCCCCTTTCTAACAACTTTCCAATCTACCTTTAGGAATGTTTTCTACTCATATTGTAGATGTTTGGCAGGGTAATTAATCTAGTTGCTTTACCTAGAGGGGTCCTTGCAAACTCCTTCAGCCAAATATTCCATATCAATTCCCCTGTCTTCTCCAAAATTCAACTAGGCCAAACAGTAAGATGACTTAATCTTAAGCAAAGGACTATCTCTCAGGTTATGAATATTATCTCTTACACAAGATTGAAACATAGACCAAATTTTGCTTGTTCATTCATTGGTATCCTGTCTCAGTTTTCCTGGCTTAAAGCTTGAGGCTTAATTTTTACAGTAATTAAAAGACCCCTCTATGAACTTAACTAAACCAGATGCAATCAATTCAGGAGGAAATTTTAACTACTTCCTTCGGGAGCAAAAAAATAATAATTTCAAAAGCTGCCTTGTGATTTAAAGAAATACCCATCAGTTCTTCTCTCTCTCTCTCTTTTTTTTTTTGCTCTGTTTTATGTTGCTCATGGGTATTATAATAGAAGAGAAAAGATGGAGAATTTCTGTCCTGGATCACAGGTCTCTGACACTACCATCTGAGGACACTATCTCTCTGGAGACTGTTTATGAAATGAGACACCCAGGAGTTATTCCAGGATGCTTTGAAACTCTATTGGGTCGGAGGCTGGGGCTGTGATAGCTGAGCCTAACCAGTCTTAATGTCAATAGATTGTTACCTGACATATTCTATTAGACACAATTCTCTGAAACTTCTGTAAGAACCACATGATTCTTAAAAAAGAAAAAGCAAATCTTCTTTAAGAGTATTTATATTATTATAGAGAATACTTTTGATTTTTCTTTGGTTTTCTTTATAAATAAAATGAATGAAAGTCCTATATTCTAAGCTATTCTTGTTTCAGACCAAGGGCAAGGAATATTCTTGTTTCATCTTGTCTAAGTTGCTTAACATGGGCCTTGTTTTCCTTACCTGTAATAAAACCCAGGCTAATTATCCATATAACAATATGTTTGGCCCATGAGTTAAAGTACTTTGTGTTTTCTAGATAAAATGAAATATGTGGTATGATTAAACAATAATATCATAATTATTAATCATGTTTTATAATTTATGCAATGTATATGATTAGTCATAATTTAAAGGATATAATAAGCAAGTAGAATAAATCTAGTTACAGTTATATGTTCCAATAACTATATTGGAAGAAAAACTGTATTGCAAATATAGTGGAACATCAGGTATAGGTTAAAAGATATATATTAAAATTACTTGTAAGTATCCTGGAAAATATATTAAATACTACTGAATATGCCTTTAGTGCAATTAGTTTCAGAGTTTCATATGTAAAAGGCAGTCATTTCCTTCTCCTTGTAGCAAGCAAGGAAGCTTTCTCTTGTTTTCTCTATCTTCTTTTTCCAACTGAGTGTATATTTTTGAGTGTTCTGCATGTTTTTATTCAAGTCTTCTAAAAAGAGAACAGGAAGAGATCTGAGGCTTTTGGAAGGACAGACAGGGTCAACTCTCCTGGTAGGTAGAATCTTTAATGCTAGTCCTCATTTGAGCAAACCATTTAAATATAGGCAATTTAATCATGCTAGCATCCACTCTTTAATCGCCTGATTTCTGGTTGAATTTATCTGCATAATGTCAAAAAAATGTTAGAATTTTTAAAAATTTATTTTAGCAAAAGAGAAATAGTCAATGAGAGAATGCGATCCAACATTCCCTGTGGTTCTTGCTGGTTGGTACTGAAAGAGATCATTATTAAGTTTTTTCTCTGCCATGGCACATAAGGGAAAGGATATCTGCTAATTCATTTACTAATTTATTCATTTTGCAATTATATGGGTTGTGGTCATGCTTCATATAAATATCCAGTGGTTGAAATCTACAATTAAGAAATCTCCGCAGAGCTATCAGCAATGCCTTCCCTGGTAGGAATATAAGTTCCCAGTATTCCAAAGTGAATCTTGTGATATAAATGTTGATCTTTTTTTCAGTGGAGTTCAATATATAGCCTATTCTAGGAAACTAACTGACATTTAAACATCTTTCAATAAAAAAAAATGTTCCAGATTCCAGACAAAGGACTCAGAGTTAAACTTTGTAATTCAACTTAGCTGTAATTTAGGGTCTGGCCCTTCTAAGAAATAGACTACAGAGATCATCATTATGGCAGGAGTAATACAAATAATGTAAGTTACATTTTGTTGCTTCACTCTCCTGAAATCTGTAACCCAAATTAAGGGTAGTATTTGATGAAAATCACTGAACCAGAAACAACAACAACAGCAACAAAACATTTGAAAAGCAAGTGTCATTTGTAATGTCTTTAAGGAATTACTCCTTCATCCCATGCTTGTAAATAACTCCCAGCAACATCATTAAGATTTAAACATGTCTCTGGAGAAGCGCTTAAGCAATCTGAGGTGACAGACCATAGCTGGATCTGCTATTATGAATTATGCTGAATCATAGTCAGGATGTGCAGCAGAGCTGAGAATGCTGGGTAAAATTGCAGACAACGCATCTATCTCGAGGTATTAGCATGGCTCCTTGGAGAGGTGGCCATGTGCAGTGAGATGGGGAGAAAGGGAAATAGGAACTGAAAAAAGAGATGAAACAAGAGCAGAGGTGGCTGCACATCAAGTGGCAATTGCACAGGGCTGCAGAGAATGTATTGATCTCTTCACCTATATCTGTTCATTTTTTCTTCAGGATGGTCTTTGAGTAAAACTGTATGAAAACATTCTTTTTGTTTGATAGGGACTAGTATGGTTACAATCCACTTGTGACCTCATATATATCTAGGGAATTCAAAATTGCACATGCACTCGTTCGGCTTAGGTCAAGCTGGAGGGATACTTCTAAAGATGAATGTATGAGAATTGCTAAGTTAGTGCTATAAAGCTTACCTGCTACAGAAGCCCGGAGCAAATTGCCATCCAATCAAGATGAACTTTGCAAGCAGTGCTTAAATTGAGTGTTCAAGAAAGGATATTATGTAGACTACAGAGGACAATAGGCTATTCCAATGATATGACACTGTGTTAAGCTCTGAGGTGTAATATGTAGATTGAATTTAGGAGATAATAAGGCCATCATTTTTATATACCAGAAAAATTCCTCTGGACAAGAAACTAGTATTACTTTTTTGGCGATATTTTTTAATTTTTAGTTTCCTCAAATTTCTCCTTCCTCCCAGTTACAATGGCTTATCCTCTGCAATCTGAAAAGTGGATTTGCAAGTAAATGAATTATAATTAATTATTAGTTCATTAATCATTAATTTATTCAAGTTGGAATGTGTGAGGGGAAGTTTTATGCATCAGTTTGGCTACAATATAAACCCTAGTTGTTTTTTTCAAACACTAATCTTGGTGTTACTGTGAAGGTATTTTGCAGATATGATTAGAGTATATAATGGGTTTACTGTAACTAAGATTGTCCATATAACTGGGGAAGGCTTAATCAATCTATTGAAAGCCCTAAAAAGTGGAACTGTGGCTTCCCAGAAGAAATTCTGTCTCCGGATAGCAGCCTCAGATTATGCCTGAAGGTTTCAGCTTACCTTTCCTGATGGCTGATTTCAGACTTTAGATTTGCCTAACCTGCTCATAAATCACATTAGCCAATTTTTTTGCAATAAATCTTTATATGTATATGGATATATACATCCTATTGGTTCTGTTTTTTCTTGTGGCACCCTGACTGATACAGAATGCCTTATCAAATAGATTTTTGGAGTGTTTGAAAACACTTTAATTTTTTAGTTGGAAGACAGTATGTGAAAATTGAAGTTTTTTTTTTTTTTTTTTTTTTTTTTTTTTCTTAGGCTGGATCTACTGAGAGTGCATAGGGTAGATGGCAGGAGGAATGTGTTAAATTCCCTCTGTTGGCAGGAAATATGCTCAAGACATTGAGTGGAGTTTATTCAAATGAGAGATCTAAGATTTAATTTTATAGAACTGGAGATAAAGGATAGAGTATAAGATTCCCACTGAACCTATGCAACTATCTTGCATGTTCTGCACATGTACCCCAAAACCTAAAATGCAATAAAAGTAAATAAATAAATAAATAAATAAATAATAAAAAAGCAAGAGGTCTGAGAAATGAGTCAAAATTGTAGTTAAATGGCTGTTTAAGAAAAACTAATGATTGAGAATATACTGAGGATATCAAGACTGAATCCATTCAAAGTAGGGGGTTTTGCATCTCCATAATGATTAGTGATGTTGAGCATTTTTTCATGTATCTGTACGTCATTCATACGTCTTTTGAGAAATGTCTATTTGGACCCCTTGCCCATTTCTTAATCAAATCATTTATTTTCTTTCTATAGAGTTATTTCAGTTTTTTATATATTTTGAATACTAACTTCTTATCAAATATATGGCCACAAATATTTCTCCCCATCCCATAAGTTTCTGCACTCTGTCAACTGTTTCCTTTGATGTGCAGAAGTTTTTAGTTTTCATATATTCTCTTTTGTGTTTCTTTGCTTTTGTCACCTACACTTTTGGAGTCATCTAAAAAAATCATTACTCAGACCAATGTCAGGTAGTTTTCTCTTTATATTTTCTTGTAGTAGTTTTATAGTTTCAGGCCTTATGTTGAAGTCTTTAATGCATTTTGAGGGTTTTTTTCTGTAAGGTGTGACATAAGAGTCCAAATTCACTTTTTTCTGTGTATTGACACTCAGTTGTCCCAATACCATATATTGAAAAGACTGTCCTTTTCTCATTATACATTCTTGGCACCTTTGTTATAAGTTAATTGGCCATAGATTGAGTTTGTTTCTGGGCTCTCTATTCTGTCCTATTGGTCAATGTGTACATTTTTATGCCACTACCATGATGTTTTAATTACTATTGCTTTGTAGTTTAATTTAAAATCAGATAGTGTGCTGGCTCCAATTTTGTTCTTTCTGTTCATGATTGCATTGACTATTTGTTTATTTTTGTGGTTCCATATGACAATAGCCAATTTATGGAATCAACTTAAATGTACACCATGGAATATTATGCAGCAATCAAAAATGATGAGTTTGTGTTCTTTGTAAGGACACGGATGAATCTGGAGAACATCATTCTCAGCAAACTGACACAAGAAAAGAAAATGAAATACCACATATTCTCACTCATAGGTAGGTGAGGAAAAATGAGAACACATGGACACAGGGAAGGGGGTACTACACACTGGGGTCTATTGGGGGGAATAGGAGAGGGACAGCAGGGGGAAGCTGGGGAAGGATAGCCTGGGGAGAAATGCCAAATGTGGGTGAAGGGGAGGAAGGCAGCAAAACACACTGCCATGTGTATACCTATGCAACTATCTTGCACGTTCTGCACATGTACCCCAAAACCTAAAATGCAATAAAAATAAATAAATAAATAAATAAATAAATAAATAATGTTCAACAAGGAATTAATTGATGAAAAATGTGATTTATATACACAGTGGTATACAATTCAGCCCTAAACAATAAATAAATTGTCGTTTGCAACAATATGAATGGAATTGAAGAACATTATGCTAACTGAAATAAGCCAAACATAAAAAGAAATATACTGCATGTTCTAACTTATATGTGGAATCTAAAACAACTAAAGTCAATAAAGGTAAGAGTAGAATGGTGCTTACTAAATCCTGGGGTCAGTGGGAATGAGGAGACAATAGTCAAAGGGTACAAAGCCTCAGTTATACAGGAGACATAAATTTGATTTTTTAATATTGATAGCATAGCATGCTGAATATTGAGTGCTGCATATCTTAATAACACTGAGAGTAAATTTCTAATGTTCTTATCATGAATAATGTTAAGGATCTGAGGTGCTATATATGTTAATTAGTTTAATTTCATCATTTCATGTTGTATTAAAAATCATGACAAAATTTTATCCTCCATAATAAATACAACTCATTTGTCAATATAAAATACAATTTAAAAACAATAATGAAGATAAAAAGCAGCAAAATATCACCATAACATAAGGGTCTTGGTGGCAGATATTTTAGAGAAAGCTGGAGATAAAGTCAAAGCTAGAATAGATCAGAAGCGAAAATACCCACAGTTGGTGTGGTTCTGGGAAGATTCAGATTGGCTTCAAGAGCCAAAGATGAAATACCTCAAAAAGTACTAAGGCGCAGCAAACCACCATGGCATATGTTTACCTATGCAACAAACCTGCATGTTCTGCACATGTATCCTGGAACTTAAGGTAAAAAAAAGAAAAGAAAAAATAATGCTCAGTACCTAGATTTTTTTCAGTGCATGTCAGCTGCTTATTATTCACCTTATGAGCTTCTTCTTTTTTTTTTTTAATTTTTATTGCATTATAGGTTTTGGGGTACATGTGCAGAACGTGCAAGATAGCTGCATAGGTACACACATGGCAGTGTGTTTTGCTGCCTTCCTCCCCTTCACCCACATTTGGCATTCATCCCCAGGCTATCCCTCCCCAGCCCCCACCGCTGTCCCTCCCCCATTTCCCCCAATAGACCCCAGTAGTAGACCCCCTCTCTGTGTCCATGTGTTCTCATTTTTCTCACCCACCCATGAGTGAGCATATGAGGTATTTCTTTTTCTGTTCCTGTGTCAGTCTGCTGAGAACGATGTTCTCCAGATTCATCCATGTCCCTACAAAGGACACAAACTCATCATCTTTGATTGCTGCACAATATTCCATGGTGTATATGTGCCACTATCAACCTCTCATCTAGGTATTAAGCCCCACAAGCATTAGCTATTTGTCCTGATGCTCTCCTGCCCCTTGCCCCCCATGACAGGCCCAGGTGTATGATGTTCCCCTCCCTGTGTCCACACATTCTCATTGTTCGGCTCCCACTTGTGGGTGAGAATGTGTGGTGTTTAGTTTTCTGTTCCTGTGTTAGTTTTCTGAGGATGATGGCTCCCAGCTTCATCCATGTTCCTGCAAAGAACATGATCTTATTCATTTTTATGGCTGCATGGTATTCAGTGGTGTATGTGTACCATGTTTTCTTTATCCAGTCTATCATTGATGGGCATTTGGGTTGGTTCCCTGTCTTTGCTATTGTAGATGTAATGCAATGAACATAAGTGTGCATGTGAAAAAAAAAAAAGAAGAAAAAAAAGAGTGCTAAGGCAGCTTTGGATGCCATAGCAATATATTGTAAATAAAATAACAGATGGCTTAATCAAGGCAGTGTGGAAGAGAATGGAAAATAATGACATAGAGGAAGGTGACATTAAAACAGACAACATATTTACATTTGCAGGAGAGTTAATGTGACTACAAGGAAGTGGAAGTAATATGCCCCCGAAATCATTTAACACATGAGACCAAATGTATACAGACATATATCATTTAATAAACCTTAACAGAGCAACAATCAGCTATGACTCAAATATGCTAATATTTTCCGATTTCAGTGAAATTGTAAACATATCATCTAATGGGCAATGAGTTTAGACTGGTTTATTTAAATCTATTTATTTTTTATTTTCTCTCCCTTCAAAAAAAAAGTTACCAGTGTTCTATTTCCTAGTACTACACTAATTAAGAGTAAACACTCTAGTATATGGCCTTGATTCAGATACAGTCTGCTATTATAATAAATCTTCTGGCTGTGTGTAGTGGCTCAGGCCGGTCATTCCAGCACTTTGGGAGGCTGAGGTGAGAGGATCGCCTGAGGTCAGAAGTTGAAGACCAGCTTGGCCAACAGGGTGAAACCCTGTCTCTACTAAAGATACAAAAATTACTCTAGTGTAGTGTCAGGCACCTGTAATCTCAACTACCCGGGAGGCTGAGGCAGGAGAATTGCTTGAAAAGCCAGAGGTTTCAGTGAACAGAGATCATGCCATTGCACTCCAGCCTGGGCAACAAGTGCGAAATTCTGTCTCGAAAGAAAAAAAAAGTAGTTCTTCTAAGAATCGAGTCAAGCTTCTTTACGCTCAGTTTTGACAAACTAAGCCAATCAGATTTCTGGAGCATCAGCTCTTGTATGTGACTTCAAGGTTTTGTCTCTTAAACTATCAATAAGTTGGAAAAATATTCTGAAAAATGTGACAGACATTGTGTTTTAGGTGGCAATTATCTATTTCATACCGCTTAAAAATGAAATAGGCTTAAAATTTAGCAAAAGGAATTGGAGTTAGACAGTGGAAAGAATATTAAATTTGCAAGGCATTGGCTGATGCTACCAAGGAAGAAATATTTAAGAAAATGTTATAAAACTTGTTTTTCTGAGTTGGTTTAAATCAAATTTAGTTTGGAAATGGGGTGTTTAACTCCTTCCCTTTTAAAGTATTTGGCTATTTATGCAGCACTTGATATTTGAAGTCAGACAGACTAGCCTTCCAATGCTAGTTCTACTACCTAGTAGTAAAGTGATAATGAAAAAAATACTTGACTTCTAAATCTCTATTTTCTCACTTGTAAGATGGTATGGGAGGGTGAGGACAGAGTCTATCTGCTCAGGTTCTTGTAATTGATAAATGCAATTAAAATGCTAAATGCTGCCACATCTATTATTTTGTTATTGTTACTGATTGACTCAACTACATTAGTTCACCAGGTAAATTTTATTTAGTTGATAGCTATCATGAACTAGAATCTGGAAGAAAGAAGCATGTTTGGAGTTTGCAGTTCAGTCTAATAAAAAGTTAAATATAGTCATGTTATCACTGTAAAGTGTGTGTGTTCATATTAAAGCAATTCTTACATGTCTACAAAAGGATATACTGACAGCAGGCAAATGATGTCCAGTGTGACACAGGCATGGGAGTACTGCCTTCTACATTGAGAGTTTTTACAAAATTACACTTAACCCAGGTGGACATTGAAAGCAGTCTTTCTAAGTGGATTATTGTGCAATACTTTACCATCTAGCTATGACTTCCTGAAGCCCTCAAGCTTGGTTTAATGGTATAAGTTTCAGGTCAGCCTGAGTCAGTGAGTTATACTTTACAGCATTGGCAACCTCAGGCAACTGAAGTTATTCAGAAGGACTGCATCTAAATGAGTGAATGCCCTTGTTAGGGTTTTGAAGCAGCTGTCACAGAGGCCTTACATTGAAATGAACAAACTTTATAGGTTAAAAATGAGAGTATAGTTTACCAGGAAGGGCAGCATAAAAACTGTAGCCAGAAAAGAATAAGAAAGCATTTATTTTGGCCTCAATAGTATTATATAAATCACAGTGCATGTTGAAAATAAATATTATAAACCAAAGAGAGAGAGAATAGCATATTTGAAAATCCCCTTGCTTTAATAATCTGATGAGCAAAACATAAAACCTTATTTGTGATCAACATTAACAAAGCGTTTGCAATATAACAAACTGGATTAAGTATATTCGTTTAAAATAATTAACCTAAAGCATATCATAAAGAATTACTGCCCAGGCATGGTGGCTCACATCTGTAATTCCAGCACTTTGGGAGGCTGATGCAGGCAGATCATGAGGTCAGAAGATCCAGATCATCCTGGCTAACACTGTAAAACCCATCTCTACTAAAAATAACAGAAAATTAGGTGGGTTTAGTGGCATGTGCCTGTAGTCTGAGCTACTCAGGAGGCTGAGGCAGGAGAATCACTTGAACGTGGGAGGCGGAGGTTGCAGTGAAATGAGATTGTGCCACTGCACTCCAGCCTGGGCAACAGTGAGATTCTGTCTCAAAATAATAACAGTAATAATAATTTCTAATGTGCATCATATGAAAATCATGATGAAATGGACAGACCAATGGAAGAAAATCAAAAATTGAGACATAAATATAAGTAGTATGCTCCATAGTAGGCATTATTTAGTATAGGCCAGATCTGGCATTTCAAATTAATGAAAAAAAATGTGATTAATGGATTGGAAAGAATTGAAAATTGTATTTGCTCAAAAATAAATGGAAAATTTTCTCATGATGTACCAAAACAAATTTCACATAAATTACTTAATTTTTAAGGGAGCAGTTAAGAGCCTACCACACAAAAAAAGCCCTGGTCCAGATGGGTTCACAGCTGAATTCTACCAGACACACAAAGAGAAGCTGCTACCATTCCTTCTGAAACTATTCCAAATAATCCAAAAAGAGGAAACCCTTCCCAAATCATTTTATGAGGCCAACATCATCCTGATACCAAAACCCGGCAGAGACTCAATAAGAAAAGAAAACTTCAGGCCAATATCCATGATGAACATAGATGCAAAAATCTTCAATAAAATACTGGCAAACTGATTGCAACAGCACATTAAAAAACTTATCCATCATGATCGAGTAGGATTCATCCCGGGCATGCAAGGCTGGTTCAACATACGCAAGTCTATAAACGTCATTCACCACATTAACAGAACCAAAAACAAACACCACATGATTATCTCAATTGAACACAGAAAAGGCATTTGACAAAATTCAACAGCCTTTTATGCTAAAAACTCTCAATGAACTTGGTATTGCGGGAACATATCTCAAAGTAATAACAGCTATTTATGACAAACCAACAGCCAATATCATACTTAATGGGCAAAAACTGGAAGCATTCCCTTTGAAATCCATCATGAGACAAGGATGCCCTCTCTCACCACTCCTATTCAACATAGTACTGGAAATTCTGGCCAGAGCAATCAGGCAAGAAAAAGAAATAAAGAGTATTCGAATAGGAAAGGAGGAAGCCAAATTGTCTCTGTTCACAGATGACATGATAGTACACCTAGAAGACCCCATCACCTCAGCCCCAAAACTCCTGAAACTGATAAGCAACTTCAGCAAAGTCTCAGGATATAAAATCAATGTGCAAAAATCACAAGCATTCCTACACACCAATAGCAGACTTAAAGAGAACCAAATCAAGAACGAACTGCCATTCACAATTGCTACAAAGAGAATAAAATACCTAGGAATATAACTTACAAGGAACGTAAGGGACCTCTTCAAGGAAAACTGCAAACCACTGCTCAACGAAATAAGAGAGGACACAAACAGATGAAGAAACATTCCATGTTCATGGTTAGGAAGAATCAATATCATGAAAATGGCTACGGTATCCCCATCAAGCTACCATTGATTTTCCTCACAGAACTGGAAAAAACCACCATGAACTTCATATGGAAACAAAAGAGAGCCCGCATAGCCAAGTCAATTCTAAGCAAAAAGAACACAGTGGGAGGCATCACACTACCAGACCTCAAACTATACTACAAGGCTACAGTCATCAAAACAGCATGGTACTGGTACCAAATCAGAGATATAGACCAATGGAACAGAACAGAGGCATCGGAAGCAACACAACATATCTACAACCATATAATCTTTGATAAACCTGACAAAAACAAGCAATGGGGAAAGGATTCCCTGTTTAACAAATGGTGTTGGGAAAACTGGTTAGCCATGTGCAGAAAGCAGAAACTGGACCCCTTCCTGACACCTTACACTAAAATTAACTCCAGATGGATTAAAGACTTAAACATAAGACCTTGCACAATAAAAACCCTAGAAGAAAATCTAGGCAAAACCATTCAGGACATAGGAGTAGGCAAGGACTTCATGACCAAAACACCAAAAACATTGGCAACAAAAGCCAAAATAGGCAAATGGGACCTAATCAAGCTCCACAGCTTCTGCACGGCAAAAGAAACAGTCACTAGAGTGAATCGGCAACCATCAGAATGGGAAAAAAATCTTTGCAGTTTACCCAACTGACAAATGGCTGATATCCAGAATTTACAAAGAACTCAAACAGATTTACAGGAAAAAAACAAACAAGCCCATTCAAAAATGGGCAAAGAACATGAACAGACACTTTACAAAAGAAGACATACACGAGGCCAACAAACACATGAAAAAAATGCTCATCATCACTGGTCATTAGAGAGATGCAAATAAAAACCACATTGAGATACCATCTCACGCCAGTTAGAATGGCGATCATTAAAAAATCTGGAGACAACAGATGCTGGAGAGGATGTGTAGAAATAGGAACACTCTTACACTGTTGGTGGGAGTGTAAATTAGTTCAACCATTGTGGAAGACAGTGTGGTGATTCCTCAAGGACCTAGAAATAGAAATTCCATTTGACCCAGCAATCCCATTACTGGGTATATATCCAAAGGAATATAAATCGTTCTACTATAAGGACACATGCACACAAATGTTCATTGCAGCACTGTTTACAATAGCAAAGAACTGGAACCAACCGAAATGCCCATCGATGATAGACTAGACTGGGAAAATGTGGCACATATACACCATGGAATATTATGCAGTAATCAAAAATGACGAATTTATGTCCTTTGTAAGGACATGGATGAATCTGGAGAACATCATTCTCAGCAAACTGACACAAGAAGAGAAAAGGAAATACCACATATTCTCTCTCATAGGCAGGTGAGAAAAATGAGAACACATGGACACAGGGAGGGGGGTACTACACACTGGGGTCTATTGGGGGTAAAAAGGGAGGGACAGTGGTGAGGGGGAGCTGGGGAGGGATAGCCTGGGGAGAAATGCCAAATGTGGGTTAAGGGGAGGAAGTCAGCAAAACACACTGCCATGTGTGTACCTATGCAACTATCTTGCACGTTCTGCACATGTACTCCAAAACCTAAAATGCAATAAAAATAAAATAAAAAATTTTATTGGTGCCATAACAGTAGAAAAATGTGGATATTTATTTGATTTTCTTATGCAAAATTCTTTCAAATGATGGATAACTTTTTAAGATATTATTCTTTTTTCCTTTTCCACATTAAATTCTTTCCCACCAAACATACTAAACAGGTAGCTGGCTCTGTATTATTTTGGGAAGGACTGTGGCACAGAAAAACATAAAATCATCCACATCTATTGTGGAGTTTTTCTTTCTCTGTGGCCAGTGCCCAACTGGGGACATATTGATAGATAGGTTAAGGAGGAGGGAACTTTCGCTCTGCTACTTTCATTTGCTTCTTCCCCTCTGAATACAGTCTATGAACTGTGGCACAACTCTGGAAAGCAGGCAAAGCTCTGTAAGTCCAGTTTTCAGGCTAGTTATGCAACTGAAAGAAAGGCAGCACAAAGGAAAAAAATGCAGTATTTCCCTGCCCAAATATGGGGAAAACATTCTCTAGGTCACTAAATACTTTCTTAAATACATAATACTATTTTGTATTACATTTTATTTCATCATGTACCAATTTTTGAAAATGTAGTTGCCTTCAATTTGTATTATAATAAATGCTTCTTTAAGGAATGATTACTTATTTTCAAACATAGTCTCAGTTATTTGCTTAGAATGAATTCCTACTTTTACCAACCCAGAGCGAATATATATATATATATTTAAGTCTCTTGATATATATACGGGCATATTGCTTTATGGAAAATTTTGCCAATTTTGAAGCTGAAACAAGTATGTGAGATGGCTACCTCATTATACCCCTGTCACCATTATCTTTTTTTCTCCATTTTCTTTCAGTTTAATGGTAAAAAGCTTATATATTCATTGTAATTTGTATTTTTACTACCAGAAATGATGCATATTTTATAAATATGCTTCTATTTGCATTTATTTGTATTTGGAAAGAAATGTCCATTTTTTATGTGTTTAAATGGTTTTAATATTTTGTAAGAACTTTATGTACATTAAAATATCATTTTGTCTATGAAATTTGTTCCAAAAATATTCTGTATTAGCCTTCTACTTTTAGTTTATTCTAACTTTAAAAATGAACATTAATTTTACATTTTGATGTAACCCATAGTATTTTTAATTTCCTTTGCATTTTAAAATTAATGTTTTAATTCCATTTTTATTTAAATTAAGTTTTAAAAGTTGCATATTTTATTCTATGTCTTTTATGACTTCTTATTTTACTATCAATTCTAATTAATATGAAAATTATGTTGATAGGTTACAGTCCAAAATAATTTTCCCCATTTATTTTTATTTTTATTTTTGAGATGGAGTTTCGCTCTTGTTACC
This sequence comes from Saguinus oedipus, assembly GCA_031835075.1. NCBI lineage: Eukaryota > Metazoa > Chordata > Mammalia > Primates > Cebidae > Saguinus > Saguinus oedipus. Next base: position 100,351,176 of record CM063181.1, on the reverse strand, counting down.
CAGGCTGGAGTGCAATGGCGCAATCTCGGCTCACTGCAACCTCCGCCTCCTGGGTTCAGGCAATTCTCCTGCCTCACCCTCCCGAGTAGCTGGGATTACAGGTGTGCGTCACCATGCCCAGCTAATTTTTTGTATTTTTAGTAGAGACGGGGTTTCACCATGGTGACCAGGATGGTCCCGATCTCTTGACCTCGCGATCCACCCACCTCGGCCTCCCAAAGTGCTGGGATTACAGGCTTGAGCCACCGCACCCGGCCTAATTTTCCCCATTTATTTATTCAATATTTCTATACTGACATCTGTTGTCAGCTAGTCATATGCTGTTTTCTGGGTCTAAAATGGTATAAGAGACTACCAATGCCTTCAAACATTTTATTCCTTTAAGCATGCTACCTAGAAGTGAAGAAGAAATTATACTATGGTGCTGAAAATGTTGTGCTCTGGAGAGTACACAGCTGTAGGAAGTAGAGGGGGTCACTTCTAGAATTTCAAGAGGTGAAGTCTAGACTGAAACAAATAAAATTTATGGAGCTTATTTACCAAAAAATGATATCAAGGAGATTTTATGAGAGGAGCAGTGTACATAGGAAAGTCAGTGGTTGCTCATGAAAGAAGTCTGAAACTGTGAGAGTGTGGCCCATTCAGGAGGTTGAAATAGGTTAGTCTGGGTCATACAAAGAAAATGAAGAAAGTTACATTATAAAAGCCAAGAAAAGTAATCAAAAGCCAGATTATAGAAAAGTTCATGAGAGACATTAAGAAGATATGACTCATTTACTAATGGCAAAATAATAATAATAATAGAACCCTTAAAGAGTGTTATAGGGATGAAGGATCTGAGATTGTTCATCAGCCTGAGTTTCTGAGGAGTGAAGCTGGGCTAGAGACTCACATCCCACCTGTGACTTGTGACACCCATATTGGATTGTGCTGTGAGTAAAATACAAACACTATTTCTGTTCAGCCACTAAAACATCAGGGTAATTACTAGAATAACAAGCAGTTTGCTAGCCACACATAATTAATAAAGAGTATTTCCATGGATGTATCTAGAAACCATCATTCTCAGCAAACTGACACAAGAACAGAAAACCAAACACGGCATGTTTTCACTCATAGGCCCGTGATGAACAATGAGAACATGTGGGCACAGGGAAGGGAACAACGCTCACTGGACTAGGTGGAGGGGTGGAGGGAAGGAGAGGGGAGGGAGAATGGGGTTGGGGGGGAGGATGGGAAGGGATAACACCTGGAGAAATGCCTGATGTAGGCAACGAGGTAAGGGAGGGGGCCGGGTGGTGGGGGGAATGGAGACAGCAAACCACCACGGCATGTATGTACCTATGCAACAATCCTGCACGATGCAGAATGTGTACATGTACTCCAGAGCCCACAGTACAATAAATAAACAAACATAAAACAAACAAAAAGAGCATTTCCATTGTTAAAGGGCAAGTTATTCAGTTTTCAGAGTAGAAAGAGTGATTTTTTTTAATACAGAATCTATGGGGTAAGCCTTACTGTGATTGTAATAAGTAAGATAGTATCTTAATTCTAGATATACAAACAGATTTGACATGATTTGACAGTGATGGGTAGAGGAAATGTTAAAAAGAAAAGACAGTTGAACTGTAAAATAAATTTATTTCAAAAAATTAATATCTGGAACTACAGTTTGGGAGTTTTCTCTCCTTTTGGATCACCTTCCCTTGTGTTCAGTACCCAGTTTTAGTCATGAATACAATCACCTTGATGGTTAACTAGTGAAAAGAGTGAAAGTTTGCTTTCAAAAGGATCAAACACATTATATATAAAACCTAAAATGCAAAAAGTAAAAAAAAATTTATATATATGACATATATATGATACATATAGTGAAGAAATCTTTCAACTCTGCCTACCAAAGAACAAAAATTAAGTGTGTTATAAAATTGTATGTTTATATATACAAAAATGGCTATTTTTAAAGTTTCCTGCACTGCTCAGAAGTAACAGTTACAATGTTGATTTTAGTAGAATTGCAGTACTTTAAGAGCAAAGATATTTTTGACTTTTTTCCTCTTCTAATTTTCTTCTGTTTATCTCTAATGCTCTAACAAGAATTGCAATAAAGCATAAAACAATAAGAGACCCACGTTTACTATAACATTGCTGATATTATACAAATAATTCTTCATTTATTAATGATCAATAATCTAGATGCCTTGTTTCAAATTTTAAAAGACGTACCTGAAACCGTAATTTGAAAATACAAATTCCTACTTTTCTTTGGGTTTATTAATATTGGTTTTATTAGTTCTATCACCTAAAAAATATAGTTACAAAAAGACTTATGTGATACAGGACTAAACTCTGTTATTGCAATGCCTTTAATTACATGAAATGGTAAAGGGTTTCTCTCAATAGTTTTATTTTTTTTGAAGGTGCTTATGCTATAAATTATAGTGTTGGTTGAATGAAGACTTTTCCTTTTTAATATTTACTTATAATCAGTGTAAATAGAGAAGTACACTGAGGTTCACAGATTGGGTAGTAGAGTTGGAGTTTATTTCATTATCTGCAGAAACCAACTGTACGGGCAAAAGCAATCAGCATAGATTAGCCTAGGGAGTTGACTTTCTGTTAAAATACTGCTCTATATTTCACCTCCATTTATATTTGCCCTACAGATTATTATTTATTAACGAGCATGATTATAAATTCTTAAGATTTGTAGTGTAGTTTATTTGAAATAATGCTATACTATTAAGTGTGTAATATATTCAAATTCTTGAAATTACTATTCTGACTTAACAGGGTAACAGGATCTTATTCAAGACTCATTTCTTCTGGTTCCAACATCAATATAGTTATTTCTTTTTGTCCCTTATTTATAGTCAATGAGAAAAATAGTTTTTAATTAAGTAAACTCTATGAATTATTATCTCTGAATAATTTGTAGGTCTGTTGTAAAAATAACAAAGCAAAGTGATTAGCTGAATATAATATGGAAAAAGCCATGAACTATTTTGGAGTATTAAGTCTTGAAGGAATTTTCATCTGAGTCAGATTTCTATGGTTATTGCAGAATGGGAATCAGTAATATATAAAATTTCTAGGTCATATAGATATTATAAGAATAATGTCCTGATTTTTTATATTATAACATAAATTTTGTGTAACATATTATATATTATTACTATCAGAAACATATCCAGTGTTACGTAACAAAAAAATTTGTTTTAAAAGTAAGGGAAGTAGAGAATAATCAGTAGAATTGAATTGAATACCAGTGGTGTAACTTACATTAAACTAGGAACTATGTAGTATACAATTTAGGTACTATGCATTGTTCTTTATAGTTGGGCAAACCAAAATAATGAGTGAAAAGTAACTAGATAAAGAAGACAAAATAATAAATCACATGGTAATTGAATACAGTGGAAGTTCATAGAAAGGTAAAAGTACAATCTTTATTATTCAGAATATTTTATTAAGCAGTTTTAACTTAATTCTGGCTGACAACACAGCATAAATACTGTTTGGATAATTAAAGAAAATGGCCCATGCTCACTTGTAGAAGATAAAGAACATGTGTATGTGAGTTGAATGTAGATTTACCATTAATGGAATCAAAAAGTGGAAGAAGTATACTGTTTTTCAGTGAGGAAAAAAAGTAGACCAATGCAGCAAGCTTTGAGAAGGCTTTAAAAGCTATGGAATAAATATACATAAATCCATATGTGTATGCGTATGTATCTCTCTCTCTCTTACTCAGTTCATAAGATGCGGCACTCCTCCTGGATTAATGGTGGAAAATCCTTTGTGAATGTTTACTTTAATGTTTTGTCCTTCCAAAGACATAGCCCTCTCCATCATAAACTTGTTTTTCTTAATCACTTAAATAATGTAGGCAGGAATGAGTGATTTTTCTTTGGGCTTAAATTAACTGGTTGATTGATGCATGGAAAGAAAGCTACCATTATTTAAATGTTACATTTTAGATATGAGACTGGGCATATCACATGTTTTATAATTCTTCACAGCAATGCTTAGAATCAGATGTTTTTATCATTTAACCTTAGCAATAAGGAACATTTTTAGAAATCAAGCAAATCCAGTCATCTTTAATGTCAAAGTATATGGTTTGCTTTTTATTTTATTTTTTCTAATCAAGCTGCCATGTAAAGTTGTCAGTTGTTGGATCTACTATGCATATTCAATGTTGCCTTTACCCTTTTCCAAAATAATATGCCTCCCACCCCACTCTCTTATTTCCTATAGTTCAAACGGGTATATTGGTACTAGGTGTCCTCATGCCTTAATGATGGAACCAAAGATAGGCATGGAGTCTATGCTGAATTAAATAGTTTCTTTTACTATAGATATTTGGACTAAGATACACAGAGACCAATTGAACCTATATTGATACTTTGAGCTTTAAATGATGAACAGGCAAGGCCAGAATCACTGGAAAAAACATGGCATGTTGCAAATGAATGTTATGAGGAAGCATAAAATGTAGGCCATATAGAGAAAGCAATTCCCAGGGGAGGAAAATTAAACTGGTGTGGATTAAGAAACAGTCATGCAAGAGTCTATGTCTTTGTATGATTAAAATATCTTTATTAGATTTTCTTGCTTGAATAGGTACAAAACTCTAGGTTCAATTTTCCATTTTCATTGCAAGTTGTGATTTTACATTATTTTACAGAATCTTGTGGTGCAAATGAAAAGCTGCATCCTAGGCTGGTTTTTATCTCTGGTATATAACCCGATTTTTCTTAGTGGAAGCTTAAAATTTTCTTGTTTTTTTACTTGTTTGCTGTTGTGGCTGAGGGTAAATATCTCAACAAGAAATGCTGATTAAGGTAAGTAACATGACACATTTCTTTAGCTCTGTTTAACAAAACTGTGATCTAATAATTTTCAGTGTGAATAGAAAGATAATGAACTTAGAAATAAGTAAAAATTGGACTACCTGTCAAAAGTTAATCTTCTTCATGAAAGGTTATTAATACTAAAATAACTAAATCAAAGTTTTACTTGCTGAGTTTTTTTCTGTATATCAGAGAGGATAATATTATTTATGAGGGAAGAGTGAGTAATAATTGCAGAGTCCGATATTCTTTATATTTGCAACTGAGTAAAGAGAACAATAAGAGGAAAAGAGGTATAACTACTTCAAAGATACTTTAAGAATATCTTAAAATATGATTTCAATAATATGGGTTATTAGATTTGAGACCAATTCTCATGGAAGCAAAGAGAAATTTATGAGATTCATTACCCACATACTTACTTAGGTGGAGGCTGAAGACAGAGATAAGTACTTGAGTTTCTAAAGCCCATGAAAGATGAAAATATCCCATTAGAGAAATTAGTGATAATTTTACATAAGTGGTGTCTAATTTAATTCCTTTCCAAGAAGGTTTCTCTCAGAAAGAGAAAGTGAGAGAAGAATCCCTAAGATCAAAGTCAAGTGACAAATAGATGGAATAGGATTTTCCAGAAACTTCTTAAAGACTATTAATTTGTTTTTTTTTTTTTTTAAAGATTAGTGTGACTATTGTTTTTCTTTAAAAAATGTTAATAGCCGAAGATGGCATCATAGAGGCGACTCAGGATTGCAGCTCTTGGTGAAGGCGCAGAGGGTGAGTCCTAGCCGCATTCTCAGATGAACCTTTTATGCCCACAGAGTGTTGAATGTCCCAGGTGTGAGAGAGACACTGGACTCTAGTGCAGCTGGCTAACGCAGCTGGCTCCCGCCGCCTCTTTGGCCGGTGCCACAGCGGGACCTGGCACGGAACTCACTGGTCTGGGTGCCCTGTTAAACCGGCAATCTGAGATTTGGAAGGGCAGATTGGCATGTCCATCTGATTGAATGGGACTTGGACAATGAGCCAGACCAGGAGTTTCCTGGGAAGCATGATCTGAGCCGGGGTAGTGGGCAGCGGCACGGGAGATCGCACGGATCCCAGTGCCCTAGTGGCAGGCTCCTGGGGCGCCAGTGAGAGAGTCGACCTTTCAGCTTGGGGAGAGGAAGACAGAGAGAGAGAGGACGGACTCTGAGGCAGGGAGCTGGGTGATCGGGCTCGGCGGGTCCCACACTCATGGGGACAAGCAGGGCGGCGACTGGAGGCGCTTGGGGCTGAGAGTTTTGCTGCCGGCATCTAGGACGGTGCAGCCCGGTGAGGGAGGGGTGTCCACCATCGCTGACGCAGTGCACCCCTGCTGAAGTACCGCCCAGGTCTGACGCAGCCTGCCATTGCCGAGGCAACCTGCCATAACAGAGAGACTCCGCCAGGCAGCAACAGGGCAGACCTGCACTAGCAGGTCAGAGCCCCGGCAAGCAAATAGTGAATAGACTGCCACCTAGTGGGGTAGGACAGTGCAACAGATACTCATAAAGAAAGCCCCAACTCCCTGAGACAGAGCATTTAAGGGTGAAAAAAAAAAAAGAGTGGTGTTTTATGAGTTCTATTGCAGCAGACATAAACAACCTCCCAACAACACTGAATGAACAATGGAGCTCACAGCTCACCACTGGAGCTCCTATAAAGCACAGACTGTCTCCTCAAGCAGCTCCCTGACCCCTGTATATCCAAGGAGTCACCCCAGAAAAGGACTAATCAGACTGACATTTGGCTGGCATCATTCTGGAACAAGGGCAGCAGAAAAAGAAACTGGTATCATCCCTCACTGTTCCGCAGCTGCTGCAGACAAGCAGGGCCTGGAGTGGACCTCAGCACTCATACAGCAGAGAGGATAGACCATTAGAGGGAAAACTAATTAACAGAAATACTTCATCATCAACAATCTCAGTGTCCACACAGAGACCCAATTGAAAAATCAGCAACTACTAAGACGACAGGCAGATAAATCCATAAAGATGGGAAGAAATCAGCGCAAAAAGGAGGAAAACACCCGAAACCAAAACAACTCACCTCCAAAAAGGGACCAAAACTCCTCACCAGCAAGGGAACAAAGCTGGACGGAGAATGAAAGTGACGAAATGACGGAATCAGACTTCAGAAAGTGGATAATGAGAAACTTCAGTGAGCTAAAGGAACATGTTCTAAACCAGGGCAAAGAAACTAAGAACCTTGAAAAAAGATTTGAAAAAAGATTTGAGGAATTGATAACAAGAATGGACAACTTAGAGAGGAAGATGAATGAATTGAAGGAGCTGAAAAACACAACACGAGAACTTCACGAAGCATGCACAAGTTTCAACAGCCGAATTGACCAAGCAGAAGAAAGAATATCAGAAGTTGAAGATCAACTCAATGAAATAAAATGAGAAACCAAGATTAAAGAAAAAAGCACAAAAAGGAATGAACAAAATCTCCAAGAAATGTGGGACTATGTGAAGAGACCCAACCTACGTTTGATAGGTGTACCAGAATGTGATGAAGAGAATGAATCCAAGCTGGAAAACACTCTTCAGGATATTATCCAGGAAAATTTCCCCAACCTGGCAAGACAGGTCAATACTCAACTCCAGGAAATACAGAGAACACCACAAAGATACTCTGCAAGAAGAGCAACCCCAAGGCACATAATCGTCAGATTCACCAGGGTTGAAACGAAGGAGAAAATACTAAGGGCAGCCAGAGAGAAAGGTCGGGTCACCCACAAAGGGAAGCCCATCAGACTCACAGCAGGTCTCTCGGCAGAGACTCTACAAGCCAGAAGAGAGTGGGGGCCAATATTCAACATCCTTAAAGAAAAGAGCTTTCAACCCAGAATTTCATATCCAGCGAAACTGAGCTTCATAAGTGAAGGAAAAATAAAATCCTTCATGAACAAGCAAGTACTCAGAGATTTTGTCACCACTAGGCCTGCTTTACAAGAGCTCCTGAAAGAGGCACTACACATAGAAAGAAACAACCAGTTCCAGCCATCCTAAAAGCATACCAAATGCTAAAGACCATCAACAAAATGAAGAATGTACATGAACCAATGGGCAAAACAGCCAGCTAGCATCAAAATGGCAGTATCAAATTCACACATAACAATATTAACCCTGAATGTAAATGGGCTAAATGCACCAATCAAAAGACACAGACTGGCAAATTGGATAAAAAACCAAAACCCATCGGTGTGCTGTATTCAGAAAACCCACCTCACATGCAAAGATACACAAAGGCTCAAAATAAAAGGATGGAGGAGGATTTACCAAGCAAATGGAGAGCAAAAAAAAAGCAGGAGTTGCAATTCTCATCTCTGATAAAATAGACTTTAAAGCAACAAAGATCAAAAGGGACAAAGAAGGTCATTACATAATGGTAAAAGGATCAATACAACAAGACGAGATAACTATTCTAAATATATATGGACCCAATGTAGGAGCACCCAGATATATAAGGCAAGTTCTTAATGATTTACAAAGAGACTTAGACTCCCACACAATAATAGTGGGAGACTTTAACACTCCACTGTCAATAGCAGACAGATCAACCAGACAGAAAATTAACAAGGATATCCAGGACTTGAACTCAGACCTGGAACAAGCAAACCTGATAGACATTTACAGAACTCTCCACCCCAAATCCACAGAATATACATTCTTCTCAGCACCACATCACACCTACTCCAAAATTGACCACATAATTGGAAGTAAAGCACTCCTCAGCAAATGCAAAACAACTGAAATCATAACAAACAGTCTCTCAGACCATAGTGCAATCAAGTTGGAACTCAGAATTCAGAAAATAACTCAGAACTGCACAGCTTCATGGAAACTGAACAACTGGCTCTTGAATGTTGATTGGATAAACAATGAAATGAAGGCAGAAATAAAGAAGTTCTTTGAAACCAACGAGAATGAAGACACAACGTACCAGAATCTCTGGGACACATTTAAAGCAGTCTATAGAGGAAAATATATAGGAATAAGTGCCCACATGAGAAGAGTGGAGAGATCCAAAATTGACACCCTATCATCAAAATTGAAAGAGCTAGAGGACCAAGATCAAAAAAGCTCAAAACCTAGCCAAAGACAAGAAATAACTAAGATCAGAGCAGAATTGAAGGAGATAGAGACAAGAAAAACCCTTCAAAAAATCAATAAATCTAAGAGCTGGTTTTTCGAAAAGATCAACAAAATAGACAGACCACTAGCCAGACTGATAAAAAAGAAAAGAGAGAACAACAAAATAGATGCAATAAAAAACGATAAAGGGGAAATCACCACAGATTCCACAGAAATTCAAACCATTATCAGAGAATACTACAAACAACTCTATGCACATAAACTAGTAAATCAGGAAGAAATGGATAAATTCCTGGACGCCTGTGTCCTCCCAAGCCTAAACCAGGAGGAAGCCAAAACTATGAATAGACCAATAACAAGGTCTGAAGTTGAGGCAGCAATTAAGAGCCTACCACACAAAAAAAGCCCAGGTCCAGATGGGTTCACAGCTGAATTCTACCAGACACACAAAGAGGATCTGGTACCATTCCTTCTGAAACTATTCCAAATAATCCAAAAAGAGGGAACCCTTCCCAAATCATTTTATGAGACCAACATCATGCTAATACCAAAACCTGGCAGAGACTCAACAAGAAAAGAAAACTTCAGGCCAATATCCATGATGAACATAGATGCAAAAATCTTCAATAAAATACTGGCAAACTGATTGCAACAGCACATTAAAAAACTTATCCATCATGATCAAGTAGGATTCATCCCAGGGATGCAAGGCTGGTTCAACATACGCAAGTCTATAAATGTAATTCACCACATAAACAGAAGCAAAAACAAAAACCACATGATTATCTCAATTGATGCAGAGAAGGCATTTGACAAAATTCAACAGCCCTTTATGCTAAAAACCCTCAATAAACTTGGTATTGATGGAACATATCTCAAAGTAATAAAAGCTATTTATGACAAACCAACAGCCAATATCATACTGAATGGGCAAAAACTGGAAGCATTCCCTTTGAAATCCGGCACTAGACAAGGATGCCCTCTCTCACCACTTCTATTCAACATAGTACTGTAAGTTCTAGCCAGAGCAATCAGGCAAGAAAAAGAAATAAAAGGTATTCAAATAGGAAAGGTGGAAGCCAAATTGTCACTATTTGCAGACGACATGATAGTATACCTAGAAGACCCCATCACCTCAGCCCAAAAGCTCCTGCAACTGATTAGCAACTTCAGCAAAGTCTCAGGATATAAAATCAATGTTCAAAAATCACAAGCATTCCTATACACCAATAACAGACTTAAAGAGAACCAAATCAAGAACGAACTGCCATTCATAATTGCTACAAAGAAAATAAAATACCTAGGAATACAACTCACTAGGAATGTAAGGGACCTCTTTAAGGAAAACTACAAACAACTGCTCAACGAAATAAGAGAGGACACAAACAGATGGAGAAACATTCCATGCTCGTGGTTAGGAAGAATCAATATTGTGAAAATGGCTATACTGCCCAAAGTAATTTACACAATCAATGCTATCCCCATCAAACTACCATTGAATTTCTTCACAGAACTGGAAAAAACCACCATGAATTTCATATGGAACCAAAAAAGAGCCCGCATAGCCAAGTCAATTCTAAGCAAAAAGAACACAGCGGGAGGCATCATGCTACCAGACTTCAAACTATACTACAAGGCTACAGTAATCAAAACAGCATGGTACTGGTACCAAAACAGAGATATAGACCAATGGAACAGAACAGAAGCATCGGAGGCAACACAAAATATCTACAACCATATTATCTTTGATAAACCAGACAAAAACAGGCAATGGGGAAAGGATTCCCTATTTAATAAATGGTGTTGGGAAAACTGGCTAGCCATGTGCAGAAAGCAGAAACTGGACCCCTTCCTGACACCTTACACTAAAATTAACTCCAGATGGATTAAAGACTTAAACGTAAGACCTGACACCATAAAAACCCTAGAAGAAAATCTAGGCAAAACCATTCAGGACATAGGAGTAGGCAAGGACTTCATGACCAAAACACCAAAAGCATTGGCAACAAAAGCCAAAATAGACAAATGGGACCTAATGAAACTCCACAGCTTCTGCACGGCAAAAGAAACAGTCACTAGAGTGAATCGGCAACCATCAGAATGGGAAAAAATCTTTGCAGTTTACACATCTGACAAAGGGCTGATATCCAGAATTTACAAAGAACTCGAACAGATTTACAGGAAAAAAACAAACAAGCCCATTCAAAAATGGGCAAAGTATATGAACAGAAACTTTACAAAAGAAGACATACATGAGGCCAACAAACATATGAAAAAGTGCTCATCATCATTGGTCATTAGAGAGATGCAAATCAAAACCACATTGAGATACCATCTCACACCAGTTAGAATGGCGATCATTAAAAAATCTGGAGACAGCAGATGCTGGAGAGGATGTGGAGAAATAGGAACACTCTTACACTGTTGGTGGGAGTGTAAATTAGTTCAACCATTGTGGAAGACAGTGTGGCGATTCCTCAGGGACCTAGAAATAGAAATTCCATTTGACCCAGCAATCCCATTACTGGGTATATATCCAAAGGACTATAAATCGTTCTACTATAAGGACACATGCACATGAATGTTCATTGCAGCACTGTTTACAATAGCAAGGACCTGGAACCAACCCAATTGCCCAACGATGATAGACTGGACTGGGAAAATGTGGCACATATACACCATGGAATATTATGCAGCAATCAAAAATGATGAGTTTGTGTCCTTTGTAGGGACATGGATGAATCTGGAGAACATCAATCTCAGCAAACTGACACAAGAACAGAAAAAGAAATACCGCATATACTCACTCATAGGTGGGTGAGAAAAATGAGAACACATGGACACAGAGAGGTGGTCTACTATATACTGGGGACTGTTGGGGGGAATGGGGGAGGGACAGCAGGAGGGGGCTGGGGGGGATGGCCTGGGGATGAATACCAAGTGTGGGTGAAGGGGAGGAAGGCAGCAAGCACACTGCCATGTGTGTACCTATGCAACTATCTTGCACGTTCTGCACATGTACCCCCAAACCTACAATGCAATAAAAATTAAAAAAAAAATGTTAATAGCCAAAGTTTACTGTGACTTTCACAGCCATTTATTCTTCTTTCTATGTAGAACCTGACCTCAGCCTCTTGCTAATATCATGTTGTTTAAATAAATGATTCACTCCTTCCTGTTTATACAATCTGGGTAAATGGTAATGTATACTGACCACCATAGGGTTTAGCTACTAATTGTGAGAGCAGAATGATTGGTGTCTAGACCATAACAAGAATGGTAGCCAAGTCAACTTAACTGGATAACTTCTGCTTTTGAAAGTTAGAGGGTACTACATGTTCAGGAACATTGGGATAACTGTCCTCAGGCATGAAATATTATATTTTTTATAGGTTATTAAGACAGATTTCAGTGCCCATAAAAATTCACATTATGTAAATGAGATGGGAGTTGGTCACTTTCAATCCAATATTCACCAAAAGGAAAGTATTAAATGAAAAATTTAAAATGTCAGCAATCAAAACCAGCTTCCATATATAATGAAACCACATAGTTCTATCTAGCCCTGATTCCATGTTTCTAAAGCTTTTCTAGTCTTTGCAATCAGGTCATGTCTTTGATATTCATATCAAGTATAACACAATAAGCTTATAACAAAACAACTGTTACTTATATGAAAGGTATAACATCCCTTTCTGTCAAGTCCCTTATCTTTTCAATAAACTATTGAATTTATTGCCTGTGTTTTTTCTTTAGCAGAAAACTTGATCTTGTTATATACCATACATTGTTTGCACTTATGCTTAACAAAAGGTTTTCTTTTCTTTTTTTCATAATGACTTTCTTTCAAAGAATTAAATCTTGTATAAGAAACCTTCTCACTAAGGGCATCTAATTTACCTGCACGGGATGTTCAGGATTGTTACATAGGTTAAATGTGAGCCATGATGGTTTGCTGCATCTATCAACCCATCACATAGGTGTTATGCCCAACATGCATTAGCTATTTTTCCTGATGCCCTCCCTCTCCCTGTCCTCTCAACAGAGCCCAGTGTGTGTTGTTCCCCTTCCTGTGTCCATGTGTTCTTATTGTTTATCTCCCACTTACAAGTGAGAATATGTAGTGTTTGGTTTTCTGTTTCTGTTAGTTTGGTGAGGATGATAGCTTCCAGCTCCAACCATTTCCCTGCAAAGAACATGATCCTATTCCTTTTTTGGCTGCATAGCATTCCATGGTGTATTTGTACCACATTTTCTTTATTTAGTCTATCATTAATGGGCATTTGGGTTGATTCCAAGTCTTCGCTCTTGTGAATAGTGCTGCAATTAGCATATGCAAGCATACCTCTTTACAATAGAATGATTCATAATCCTTTGGGTATATACCCAATAATGAGATTGCTGGGTCAAATGGTATTTCTTGTTCTAGATCTTTGAGGAATCATCAAACCATCTTCCACAATGATTGCACTAATTTACATTTCCACCAACAGTGCAAAAGCATTTCTGTTTCTCCACAACCTTGCCAGCATTTTTTGGTTATTGAATTTTTAATAATTGCCATTCCAACAGGCGTGAGATGGTTACCTCATTGCAGTTTTGATTTGCATTTGTCTAATGGTCAGTGATGTTGAGCTTTTTTTCATATGTTTGTTGGTTGCATAGATGTCTTTTTTTTGAGAAGTGTCTGTTCTTGTCTTTTGTAAGGGCACCTACTTCTTCATCTTTTCATGCTATTTTTTGTTATTTTCAGAAAACAGATTTTCAAAGCCGTATCCAGAGTTAAATTAATGTAGAAGGCCTTTAACTTTATATAGCCATGTTATAATTGTGTGTGTTCTCTGTACAACTGAATGGAGAAACAAAATTATAGACGAAAGAAGTATAAAATGTGTGTTTTATTTCAAGAGAAAAACACTTAACACATATCGAGCTCTTATTATGGACTGAAAACTCCTCTAAATATTTTACATACATTACTATTTAAATAGACACAAGATGAAACAAAAGCTTACAGAAGTGAAGTGACTTGGTCATCCAGCACTTAGATAGCAGAGTCAAGAACTGAATAGTTATCTACTCACAGACCTGGAAACCTAAAGGACTATGCTACACTATTTTCAAATATTGCTTTACATACAGCTTTCTAAGACAAAAGCTAGATAAATGAAAAATTTTAAAAATGAAATTTTTAATTTATTTTTATGAATAAAATGAAATTTTAAAGTGTTTAAAATTCAAAGGAGTTTTAACGGCATATAGGTAAACTTGTACCATTCTGTTCTACTCAGCTATTTTATAGAAGTTCTGGAAAAAGTAACAAAGATTTTTGTTTGACTAAACTTCAGTCAGGATTCTGACCCTATTCCAAGGTTGATCTGTATATCTGCTTGTAAAATCCAGTTTTAGTAAAGAACCTTTAACTCAGTTTATCAAGCACCCCGATCCTTGATATCTCACCATCTTTGATTACTCTGATCAGGTTCTTATCCTCCATTATCCCTCAGGTGATGTATGAGAACCCTGAGCTGTTTTCAGCAAGAACCCTGTTAGGTTAGTTTAGCCAAAATCCTCCTTACCATTGACTGTTTCCTCTCACCAATTTTCCATCCTCTGACCTCCACACTGCTACTTGTCTATAAATTTTCACTTGCCCACACTGTATTCAGAGCTGAAACCAATCTCTCTCCTCTACTGGAAGACCTCATTGCAGTGGTCCCTATGTATTTAATGTCAATATAGTTTTGAAAACTGTACTTTAAGTGAAACACTGTACCGCAGGTTCTTGAATAACATCATATTATTCAATATCATTTTATTAAGTATCATTTTAAAAGTGATATAATGAATATTGAATGAATATGAATATATGACAAAAAATAGTTTTGTCATACATCATTTCCCTTAAATTTTCAATTTCCAAGAACCTATCGATGACTTAAGTGAGGACTTACTGTATATTATTATAGGGAGTTACACTTTGCTGCACTATTAAACTGAAAACTAATTGTAACCAGACAGCTATTGTTGGTTATTTATAATTACTACTTTTAAAAGCACTTCCAGAAAAGTTATAAATAGTAAGCCAGTAGCCTTCCCTATTGAAGGGCCTAAAGAAAAAAGTTGTTAAATATGCACTAAAATTTCATTATTATCAAAAGCCCGAGAATATATATGTCCAATGCTGAATTGCATAAAAAGCATTGAAAAAACATGTACTTGCTTAAAAAAATGCCACTTTAACCACCATCTATTTCCATCCTGGCAAAAGACATTTAGCAAATGGCAAAATGCTCTTCAATTTTTATTCAGTAAAAACTTGCTCTACAGTGTTGTCTTCTGAATTCAATATCTTTTTTCTGAATGATAGTTTTCCACTGTCACCCAAGTACAAAAAGCCAGTGGTGATTGTCATGGTGTGTGATGCAATGTCCATAGTATTTTCATGTATAAATTTAATTAAATCTGGAAAGGTTCACTTCCACAGCTGCCCGTGGCTCAGAATTTTCAGGTTGCAATCTTGGTATCCAGAGTATAATAGTGTCTCTTGCTGTGTTAAACAGCTATTCAGTATGTATAGTTGTTGGGCTTGACCTTTTCATCATCTAATGCAGATTAACAGAAGGTAGAGTGGCTGAGAGTCTCACTGATGAAGTTTTTGTGCTTGATTCTTAATTCTGAATATGGTGGTAATAATAGTTCTTGGCTTAAGCACAATTAATTTTAAAAGTTCTGTAATTGCTAAATTATAACAATCACAATTATGTAAGACGTCTACAAGAGAAGATATTAGGAAATACACTTTTCTGTCTTAAAAGGATTTTTATTTCTTCTATTTCAAAGTATGCCTGCTTGAAGCAATGTACAGCCAGTATTCCAATTCTGAAATGTTTCAGAGGCTATCACTGCAATCACTTACTTGAAAATAATGAGGAACTTCTTATTCCATCACCTCCTGCAATATGAGGGTGTTTCTACCAATCTTTTGGATCTACTAGCAATCAGTAGTAGGATAGCAGCAAATTATTTGATTTAGTTAAGCAACGACTTAAAAATAGATGGAAAAAGTATGTTCCATTTACAAAAAATAACTACAAATAATTATGTGCATTTATAAAACTTTACACTCAACTTGGAGACTATCTTCCTTTGTGCAAAAATGATACTTTTATGGATTAATCATATTAAATTTTGTGTATGATCTAATTGACTAAATATGACTTTTAACCCAGGGCACATGCCCACTGTTGCTTTTTTACCTAGTGTAAGCACAACTGGAGTGTCAATGTTTCATCATGATGATCCTTTATAGCACCTTGAAATGATTACTCATATATTTAAATCATATTTTATGATTATAGCTTTGAAGGTATTTAAATATTAATATTTAAGTGAAAATAATCAAGAAGTAATTTCTAAGTGGAAAGATAATTTCACAATTTCACGTAGCAGCAACCTAAGCTTAAAAAGAATTGAAGCCTAAATATAATAATAATGTGAGCTGGAAAAGAGTGATGCCCTGTCAGATACATGTTAGTGGTATCCCTTAATATTATGAGATGATTAAATGAGCACATTTGTACAAGCCAGTAAATATTAATAGGCACGTATAACCACAAAATATCAAGCAATAGATATACTTATGCATATATTGTAATAGTCATACCTGTAGCAAGTCTCAGTGAAAAAAATCACACATTTTGAAGCTTAAGTAGATTTTAGAGATGATTTTAATGTCCTACATTTTTTTATGACTAAACTGAAGTTCAGAGCTTTTAGGAGTATTGCCAATGATCACAAATCTAGATCATAACAGAACAAAGAACATCACCCATTCTTCCATTTCTCATTTGTTTTCCAGCCAGAAAGAACTAGTTTTAAATCCTATGTCTACCATCCAACATTTTGGAGACCTTGGACAATTTACCTAAGCCATACAGAATCAAGGTTTTCTTACTTTAAGGGATGAAAAAATATTAGAAGGGTTAATAGATGTTTTTAAATGCATGGTCATATTGTATATAATCAAAATTAGTGGATATTACTATTTTTTCTTTTGAGTCAGAGTTTTGCTGTTGTTACCCAGGCTGGAGTGCAATGGCATGATCTCGGCTCACCACAACCTCTGCCTCCTGGGTTCAAGCAATTCTCCTGCCTCAGCCTCCTGAGTAGCTGGGACTACAGGCGTGCGCCATCATGCCCAGCTAATTTTTGTATTTTTAGTAGAGATGGTGTTTCACCTTGTTGACCAGGATGGTCTCGATCTCTTGACCTCGTGATCCACCTGCCTCGGCCTCCCAAAGTGCTGGGATTATAGGTATGAGCCACCACGCCCGGCCAAATATTACTATTAAAGGTTATTTTTATTACTTTGGTTAGGTGGTGTTAACTATCCTAGGCCTTAGTTTTTATATTTAATCAGAGAATAAAGAAAGAAGCATGGACTCCTTGGGCTTTCTCCGAAGGGAATACATTTTTATACAATGCCCTTTGTGTCTATAGCAACTAGAGTTTTAGGAAGTCCTGTCTAAGTATTTGATCACTTAAAGGAAAAAGTCTAATTCAATACTGCTTCAGTCTTTAGTATTACTCAAGCGTAGAAAATGTGCAGAAGTGTCACTTTTCTTTAGCTGAAAAGCTTAATGGGGAGCAGGTATGCATATTTGAGACTAGAATTAAACTTCCATTAAAAAGGCAAAG
Source organism: Saguinus oedipus (assembly GCA_031835075.1). NCBI lineage: Eukaryota > Metazoa > Chordata > Mammalia > Primates > Cebidae > Saguinus > Saguinus oedipus. The sequence goes on along the minus strand of CM063181.1, from coordinate 100,333,499 downwards.
CCTGAAGAGCACCCTCTTCAACAGAGGACAGAGGATTTTGTAGTTTAAGGTGTACAGCTTAAAAGGCAAAAGCATTGACTTAGGTGAATGAAACATATTCAGTGAGAAAAAATGCAACCAGCAAGAAACTTCTCGTGGGAAATGGCTTAATGACTTTCAGAACACATCTATCTAATATTTAATTTATACAAATGAGGTCTATTCAATACTGCCATGAGTAAACATTGAAGTTAATTTGGTTCTGGTTTTTTTTTTTTTTTAGATGGAGTCTCAATCTGTTGCCTGGGCTGGAGTGCAATGGTGCTATCTTGCCTCACTGTAGTCTCTGCCTCCTGGGTTCAAGTGATTCTCCTGCCTCAGTCTCCAGAGTAACTGAGATTATAAGCGCCTGCCACCATGTTTGGCTAATTTTTGTATTTTTACTAGAGACAGGGTTTCACAACTTTGGCTGGTCCTTTATTTAATCAAAACTTGTTATCAATTCTTAAGCTACACAGAGTTCTACTAACAAAAATTAATATATTGATGAAATTTGAATTTTTTGGCAAACCGAAAGAATGATAGCTAGCCATAATTATTCCAAAGCTATAGTCCATAGGTCTGCATTTTTGAAATCATTATCTGGATAAAGGTCATAATGGCCAACCAGGTGACTGAAAAAGGACTGGGAAAGGGACTACAGAAAACTCCACTGTAAACCATTGATACAAAGGTTGAGCAGCTTAACAAAGGAATGCCACTCACAAAAGAACACATTATCCCAGGGGCCCAAAGTGGCTCCGGCCGGATGTCGTGGCGCTTGCGAAGGCGAGGCCAAGAGTTCAAGGCCAACCAACCTCAGCAACCTTACAAGCTCTCATTGATTGGAAAAAAAAAAAAAAAAAAAAAAAGAACACATTATCCCAAATAGAATGGCCTTGTTCTACTCTGTAAAAGCCTGTCCATCTGCTGAGCATCTGTAAGTCAATGAATGGGAATAGTAGAATACTCACTTAAATAGAAGATCACAAGCTTAAGGTTTCCGAAAATATAATAAAATACTTAACAACTGTAACATTCTCTGTTTATGTTATTTTTGTTCCAATATACCATCAAGTGCTATACACTGCAAATAAGCAAACGTAATATCCTAATCAGAGAAATCTAGGAATATCTTCATGGAAAAAATGACACATACAGTGAGAAGTCAGTAAAGACAATAAGGGAATAGAATAGAATGTTCCAAGTAGAGATGACATTATGTGTCACACGTTGCATCTCTGAGAAATGGACTATGCATTAAGCAGTTTATTAGGAAGTGTTTGGCATTAACATTTGTTGAAGGAAAGAGACAGAAACAGGAATGAGCAGAAAGAGAAATCAAGCTGTGATGCCGTTGCAACAGAAGCTTCGGGTGAGGCAATTCTCCTTCCTTACACAACCCCTGAAGGGAGCTGACACTTGAGATATGTCTCTTGCTGGCAATTGCAGATGCTGGAATAAGTCCTTCATTCCTGGATTGACATCTGGGCAACACTTAGCATACACCACATCAAGTTTAAAATATTGAATGTGATTTTGAGATTAAAGAAATACAGGATGACTGGCAAAAACAGAACCCAAAGGATAGTGGTAAAGCATAATACCAGAAACAACACCTGAGGCTGGATCAAAAAGGATCTGAAAAACTATTTAAGACTCTGGACTTCTATTTAGAGACAAAGATAAGTTACTGGGGCTTTTCTGCACAAGGCAACATGAATAGACTTGAACTGAAAGATTCCTTTAGCAGCTTTGTGGGGAATAGAGTGGAGAAAGCCAGTAGCAATTCAAAGCAACAAATAGAAGAAAGAGTCTGGGTAAGACATGGTGCCCCGGAAGTAATATGTGAGCCAGGGAACTGTACAGCTCCATAAAGGGGTCTGGAGTTGAGCACTTTTACAGAAGTTAAGATTTGAGTATGAAGTCAAGGAAATGGATGAGATGATGATGGGAGTGAATAGAAAGTCAGGAATGTAGAGATCCTAGAAAAGAAACCTTAAAATATTCCAACATCTTTTAACCAGAAAGAGAAAGAGAGGCTGACAAATTAGAGAGAAATTGGAGAAGCTGGATGGAAGAAATCTAACATGGTGTTTCACTGAAAGCAAGGGCTATTAGCCATCCAAGAACTAAATAAAGGGTACCTTTACTACGTGCTGCTGAAAGATCAAATACAGTCAGGACTGAAAAGCATCAATTGTATGTGGGAATATCACAAGGCAATAATTAAGAGGTAAGTCAGGGAATGGTAGCTTTAACGGCTTAGTTTTGAGAACTTGGAATTTTTCTTGACTTTTATTTTCTCCATAAAGTTACACAGATTGTCTATGAAGAGAGAGGAAATGGCCTGGCACAGTGGCTCATGCTGGTAATCCTAGCATTCTGGGGGGGTCAAGGTGGGTGGATCATGTGAGATCAGGAGTTTGAAAGCAGCCTAGCCAACATGACAAAACCCTGTCTCTACTAAAAATAAAATAAAATAAAAAATAGCCAGGCGTGTTGGTGGGTGCCTGCAATCCCTGCTACTTGTGAGGCGGAAGTAGGAGAATTGCTTGAACCTGGGAGATGGAGGTCGCAGTGACCCAATGTTGTGTCACTGCATTCCATCCTTGGTGACAAAGCAAGACTCTACTTCAAAAAAAAAAAAAATGAAGAAAAGTAGAGGGAAATGTAAGATTTGAAGCTATGGGAGTTTAGCCAAGAGATTACAATGGCAACACTCCAAATTGAACATGGCAGACTGTACATACTTATTTTCCTCTATTAGCTTTGAGATATCATGAAAATGACAGTAGAAAGAATGTTCATAAAGGCATAAGTCTAGAAAGGCAAAGAGAACCTGAGGGAAGAGTAAGAGATACTTCTAGTGTAGGTTTGAAGTATTTTTCAGATGGAAATGAAAAATATTGAAAAGATTAATTACACACATTGGTCAGTATTGTAAAACTAGCTGAAGTATCTGATGATAAAATTAGAACATTATTGAGCTAGTTATGTTAGTGTATTTATTCATTTTTTAAATTTACTTGCTTATTTTTCAATTTTATGGGTACATAGTAGGTGTATATATTTTTGGGGTACATGTGATATTTTGATACAGGGATGCAATGTGTAATAATCACATCAAGGTAATTTGGGTATCAATCACCTCAAGTATGTATCATTTCTTTGTGTTAGGAACATTCAAATTTCACCCTTTTGGTTATTTTGAAATGTAGAATAAATTATTATTGACTGTAGTCACTCCGTTGTACTATCAAATGCTAGATCTTACTCATTCTACCTAACTATATTTTTGTACATATTAACCATCTCTACCCTCACTTGCCCCCTGCTACCTTTACCAGACTCAAGTAAATGTCATTTTCTTTGTAGTAACTACATCACTTCTCAGCTTAGGTGTGAGCCAAAAGAAAATACTGGTGTTTAGCTGGATAGTTACTAAGAGAGCATAAAACCTAAGGGGTTTTGATAAGACAATGGTTGAAATGGTGGATTAGATAATCAAAGTTGTATAGAAAAGGAAGTAAAGAAATGGTATAATTATATTTTATAGCAGAGACAGCTTCGAAACTGCAATTATAGACAGTTGAAATGAATGGTGGCACTTCAAATTGAACATGGCAGGCCAAGTATACTTGTTTACCTCCTTGCTCTTTGAGATACCATGAAAATGACAGCAGCAAGAATTTTCATAAAGGCATGAGACTAGGAAGGCAAAGAGAACCTCAGAGAATAAATGAACAATACATTTTGGAAAGCTGGAAAGCATAAGATTGAGTGGTAACTTGGCAGACTGAGCAAATTGCAATTATGTCAGCCCCGGGGACAGTGCAGAATCAGGCTGATTCAGGAACCCTGCAAGACTCAGAATTTGGATGTACAAAGTACTTTTAAAAGTAGGACTTTAAATAGATCAGAAGAGATTATTGGTTAAAACTTGTTTATGTACTAGTTGTCATTATCTATATAGCTACCGTTAATAGACTGTGTGTCTAGACTCTACTTTCTGTGATAAGAACATTATCACTCTATCCTTTCTGATACCTGTGCTTCTTCACTTTTACTTTTCCACATTTCACACTTGCATATTTATATTTTACCTTTATTTTTATATTTGAATCCCACATTTGATCTGTTAAAACTTCACATAAATTAAATTTGATGGAGTTTAAATGAGCAAACACATACACACAACAACAACAACAAACGAAAATAAAAGAAAAAGAAACAATTCACAAATCAGACAGCTTCCAGGATCACAAGAGATTCAGAGAGACTCCAGGGGTGCCTCATGGTCAGAATAAATTTATAGATAAAAAAAGTAAATGGATGCATAGGAATTGCAAGTGAGGTACAGAAACTGCTGGATTGGTTACAGGTTGGCGTTTGCCTTATTTGAAGTCAGTTTGAACACTCAGAAGTCTATGAGTGGTTGCAGTATGTCCTTTGGGATTGGCTAACACTCCGCTATCATTACAGGTATATATTCCTAATATAGGTTTTCAATCTTGTCTGTCTATTAACCTAGACTACGGTTGGTACATAAGAACTCAAATATAGATGTACGGAGTCCTTCTCAGTTCATATTTAGTTCATTTGACAGTACTTTTATATTACATTTTTACATATAGCATAGTGATTCGAAATGATTTTATAACTCTTCTGAGCCCGGGATCAATTGAAAGAAAGAGGGGGATGGAGTGGGGGGTGGAAAGAGAGAGGAAGAAAGAGAGGAGTACTAAATGCCTGTTTTACTGGTAATAAAAGCTGAACTGGAAAATAAGAGGCTAATACTAATTAAGTCATCACAGACTGACCAGAACAATGGCAGACCTTCCCTGAAAGAACAGACTGCTTCAACATGAGAAAACTGCATGGAGAGAGAGAAAGAGCAGACCAAGATATACCATCTTAGAAAATAGAAAGGTGGTGGAATGGGAGAAAGAAAAAACGCTGGGCTAAGCATTTGCAATTAGAATCACCCAGCAGATAAGTTACAGAGCAGTGAAGAATCTTAGAGTAAATCTTGTAGTGTTTCTTCGTTAGTTTTCCTCTAAAAAAGTCAAATGAGAATTCCCTTCACCCTGTGGTAATGTTAGGAGTAAGAATAAATGTCCTTTTAAATAATTATAAAGATCAATGATGTTTATATACTGCAACCATTTAAATATTGTTCATTGCAGGAAGAAGTAGTGTACTGTGAATGTATTTCTTTTCTTTCTGCCTTTATCATTTAATTTATTTTTGTTTCTATTTCTTCTTATTCAGCATTTCTTTAGCATTCTCAGAGTCGAACTGACTGATTTAAAATCCAAGCTTCCCTGCTTCCTAGTTGTGTAAATTTACTTTCCTAATCTGAAAAAAATAGTGATACTAATAGTATATTTTTCATAAGATTATTGTGATGAGTAGATAAATTAATGTGCACAAAATGCTTACAACTGTGCCTAGCAACTAGTAAATTTCTTTCTATTAAAGTATTTGCTATGTTTTTTCTTTATTACAGTATTTTATGTCCTTCAAGTTTCTCAAATAATATTATCTAAGTTATATATATATATATATATATATATATATATATATATATATATATAACAGCATTTCCCAAAGATTTCTTATGGAATATTTTATCCTTCTGCCCCAAATAGGACAGTTTGTTTTAAATGCCTGCAGACCGGTAGCCATTCTAGGTTTACCCTGTTGGGATTTGTACATTGGGTCCTCCATTGTCTTTTTCTTTATAACCTTCATTATACGAAAGTATATCTTTAGTGATATCAAAAGATAGGTGTGTAAGATAAATTTCTGGAGACTTTCAAGTTAGAAACAGTCCTTATTTTCTTCTGAGTTTAGATTTCTAATATACTGTAAGTTATCTACTATTTTCCTCTGATTTTTAAAGGTATTGCTTTCTTCTGACAGAGATGGTCTGTTCACAATCTATTTTTTTCTTTTCTCTCTAGAATCCTTTATAAATCTTCTTTTTATCATTGGTATTATACAATTTCTGGATGTGGGTCACTAACTTTTTATTCCTCCTTCTCAATAGTTTGTCAAATCCTTTTTTTTAGTGACCAACACGTCCTTTAAACTTTAGCAAATTGTTTTCTATTATGCCCTGCCTTCATTTTCTGTTCTTTTTTTATCCTTGAACTCCTGTTAGCTGATATACCTCAATTAAAGTATCTTATATATGAAAAAATATATAAGAAATATATTTCTTCTATTAGAGAAATTGCTTATATTAAGCAATTGCTGCATAGAGCATAATGATTATATTAAGGAGATTTCTTCAGCCCTGTCCTCTAACATGCTTGTGATTAGTTTCTTTTTTTATTTTAGCAATTTTATCTTTTATTTTGCTAGGAATTTTTCTTGGTCCCCAAAAGTACTTCTTTTAGCATCAAGTTTACAAATTAATTTTCCTCCAAGTTCTGTATCTGTGTCGCCTCCAGTTCATGTTTTCTTTTTTAGATCATCCCTTTCCATGATCAAGCTTTCCTGAAATATCTAGCAATTCATGGTCATGTCTCCATATATAATATAAGGAAAAGCAAAGGATGATTGTAGGTCATGTATGTGTGGATAGAATTTCCAACAGACTGCCTTCACTTTGGATAAAGCCGGATATTTTACTGAGGCAATTAAGTGCAAAAATTTAGAACACTATTCTGGGCTTTTAAATTTGCCCTAGTTTCTCTATATAGTTTATTCCAGTTTTTTCCCTACTTATTTAAAACTTTATTCTTAATTTTAAAAGTGGGAAAAAAACCTTTTATTAGCAACCATCAAAGAGATATTCACAACAAGACTCAGACCCGAGGTCAGAGAGCCCTAAACAGACGGTTTTCCCTTAACTCTTCAGGCTTGAGAAATCACTCCAGCTCTGGTCACAACCTAATCTATATATCTTGGCCTTCATCCTGGCTGGAAACTGGTTCACTTCATCCAAGGGCCTAGTTCAAGGGCATTCATAGCTCTGCAAGTTTGAGCATCCCTCGCTCCTGGCACTGGCCGTGACACACAGCCATGGGCAGGAGCATCCACTTGGTCCGGTGCTGGTACAAATAGAAGTGGTAAACCACGACCTCGGTGAAGTTTGGAGACTCTAGAGACTTCAGTTCGAGCATGGCCTTGCTGACCTGCTCAATGTACGGGATTCGACATACGTCCTGGCTGAACATGGCTTCCAGCAGCCTTGTCTGGACCTGGAACACCGATCTTACAGGTCTTTGGGAACTTTCACCCACGGCAGGATATTTCTACTTTCTGAGAGCATTCCCATCTTATGTGATAATCATTGTTTTAGCAGAGACTTAAATGAAATTTAAAAGTGAAATGGCTTTCCTTTTTCTCCAGGGCCCAGGAGAGTTGTGACATCATTGCCTCTTTTCTGTTTAAAGTTCCACGCTTGTCCAAGCCGTGGCATGTGGGCTGCATGCGACCCAGGATGGCTTTGAATGTGGCCCAACATGAGCTAGTGAATTTTCTTAAAACACTATAAGATTTATGCATGGAATGCATGGACTTTTTTTTTTTTTTCTCTCATCATCTATCATTAGAGTTCATGTATTTTACGTGTGGCACAAGACAATTCTTCATTCAGTGTGGCCCAGGGATGCAAAAAGATTAAACACCCTTCAAATTAAACCTTCAGATATAATACCTCTCTTTTCATCTCTGTTCCTCACTCTTAACTTTCTGTTGTTGCATTTGTAGTTTTCCTGAATGTGTTCTGGGTGAACTGACTGCCCACCAGAATTCTAGGTGTTTTTCTCACATGTACTTCACCAGAATTTGTGAAATCTCTTCTCATTCTATTTTCTTTATTATAGGGACATATTGTTGTTCATATATTTATTTATAATAACTATTATCTCGAGAAATATAATGTGAAGATATATCCTTAGTCTGTAATCTTGCTCTAGGCCCAAGGTTAGTTTTAAAATGCTCAGGGGAGCATGGAACATAAATTAGGGTATAGGAGGGTTAGAGAGTCAAAACTAGTTACCCTCATTTAGGTGAAATGATGGTATCTTGAATTATATTGGCTCCTGGGGAGTTAAGAAAATGCAGACAAACTCAACAGTATTTTCTAAGTGAAATTAACATGACACTATTTATTTTGTGGTAAATAGATTTACATTTACATAGTTTGGATTATTTTTTTCATCATCTCAATAGTTCTCCAACATTTTTAAAAGAGTGAATAGGTGATTCTAATCTTTTAAATATCACATTATAAAGAAGTAGTACTATGTCTCATTATTTTTGTTAAAAATCTAGTATTCCTTTCAAACTCTATTATATTTTGTAAGAATTATTGTCATAAATTTACATAGTATTCAAGGCATCAATATACAGTATATTTGAAAATTATAAACATATCAGTCTCTATTACCTATATATTCTATAACTAGAGGTAATTCCTGAACCAATCTAGGCCAGATCAAGGTAATGCAAGAAGTTTCAGTCACGATGGGTCTGGGAATACCCTTGGAACATATTTCATTATTCAGATTCAAGTTTATACAACTGTTTAACTTTGCTTATTAAATGCATAAATTTAATAAGCATTCTATTCTTTGCATATTAAATGCATAAATACAGATACTCCTTGGGAAGATAGATGATCATAAACCAAGGTTAACAAAAGATTTTGTAAATACCTTGAATTTGCCTTTACAGTCTTGATGAGAACCCAGCAGTCCTAGTGATCCGTAATGTGCCACATCAGAATATATCAAGTATTAATTTTGCACATTAGGCTTACACTAAACAAATCTTGACAGTCTTCAAAACTAAAGGGCTCTTCCTGAGGGGAAAGCATCCAGATCATATTTTGCCCAAGATTTACAGATAACAATAATAGGGAAGTAATCCAAAAAGATGTTTTTTGAAAGGATTGGAGATCAAAAGCAGGTCTGATAACAACTATTAAAGAAAAATATCTCCTTTTATTACTTTAGTTTATTAAATATTGTCCTATTTGGCCCATTCATATGTGAGTTCCACTTTTATAAAGAAACTCTCAGAGATAGAGGATTTAAGTGCTGTTAGAGATAGATTTATTCATAAGATTAGCATTGATAGAAGAACATTGAAGCCGGAGATATAAGAGAAGTGGCTCATAAACTCAGTGGCTCATTAAACACCTTTAGGGTTTCTAATCTTGGAGATAGCTTTCAAGGATTAAGTGATTCCTAAAAACTCCCAGGTTGAAAGTCTACAGATGTTTTGGGTAAGGTTAAATATCAAGGCTTGAATAAAACACGATTTAGGAGGTGACAAAGTGGGATTGCTATTACGTTTGCTGATGATCTTTGAGAAGCTGTGAAAAAGTAGAGCAGGACTTTAGAAAATTCCAAGGGAAATGAAGCATAGAAGAATGTATTGGATATTGTTGTTTGCTGGGTTTTAGTGTAAATTATTCAAGTAAAATTTATGTAAATATGGAAGAGAAAGAAGTAGTAAGAACCAAAAAGTTTCACTAAAACTTAGATTTATTCTCTTTGATTGTGTGCCTATGTATATACAAAAATTGTATTTCTGATTTCATCAAGTCAGTTGACATATTTTAGTACTTTTGTAGATTTATAACCAGTTAATTCACACTTTAATACTGTTCACTAATGAAACGATATCAAAAGAGATAAAGGTGCTTAGTTATATTTAACAACATCTTTATCAGTGACCTTAGAAAAGATATAAAATACATGGCTTTCCTATTTCTCAATTTCTAAAAGTTCAATGAAGATAATAGATACTTTATTTATAGAAAAATGATAAAAATAAGCATTATACTAAGTCTTAAAAGCACAGATTTAATATGATAATGTTAGGTTCTTCTCTTGGGTCTAATAATACATTTTCTTAAAAAGCAATGTAGATATAAAGAATTGCAACAAGTTTCACAGACGTGTATGTGGGAAAATAATTAAATGCCCAATTGCAGCATTTTAGTTTATAAGCCTCAGTAGTAGGGTACAGATGACAATTATATGTGGGGTTCCACCATTAAGAAAAGGTATACGGAAGATGGAACAAAGGTGGATGGCAAACTTGAAGTATTTGTTCCATTGTCGGGTTTTATGTAATGTGTTCTCTTCTTGATTAAGAGAAACTCTTCATTTTTGCATTTATTTCTGAAACAAGTAAAGTTGTTGAGCGAAGTAGAAAAATTCAGATTCAGAATTATTTTGAGAAATGTTTAACTCCTTAGAGGTTCATGCGTTATATAACTAAATTGCTTTGCATAATTTCCAGGAATTATAAGAAATCTGGACTGTTTAGTATAAGCAACATTTGGTTTAGTAGAGAGCATGGTAGAAGCCTAAAACATTTTTCTGAATGATTTTTATGTATATAATTCCTTTTAGTATCACTGCAGTCAATAATTTTAAATTAAAGGAAGATCTGTGTAACAGGAGAGATAATTTGGGTCCATGCAAGGAAGAATTTTTCTAACAGTCAATTGCTTTATTTATCTTTATTTTTATTTATTTAATTATTTTGAGATAGAGTCTTGCTTTGTCGCCTAGACTGGAGTACAGTGGTGTGATCTCAGCTCACAACCTTTGCCTCCTGGGTTCAAGCAATTCTTTTGCCTCAGCCTCCTGAGTAGCTTAGATTACAGGTATACACCACCATGCCTGGCTAGTTCTTGTATTTTTTTGGTAGAGACAGGGTTTCATCACATTTGCCAGGCTAGCCTGGAACTCCTGATCTTGTGATCTGCCTGCCTTGGGCATTTAATTATTTTCTTCCCAAAGTGCTGGGATTATAGGTATGAGTCATTGTGCCTGGATCAATCAATTATTTTAAATACATAAACAGAGATTTTGGCAAGTAGAGTGTTTTTTTTTTTAACTACTAATGTTTTAAAATATAGGTTGAACTCCTAGTCAAGGATGTCATAGATTTTGAGTTAATTCTAGGTTTAGTTACTGCTTGTAATATAAACTTTCCAAAGATGTTCAATATGGAGATATCGTAATTTAGTCAGGTGTTAACCTTTTTTCTCTGTTTCAACATTATGTTCAAAAAACAAAACAAAAAAAAAGTTTGAGTAGTTTCTATATTCAATAAGTTTATATGTTACATTTCACTATATCCTTTAAGAAAACTCAGTCTGATAAAATTAAGTGTGTAGTCTACATTCACAGTTAGTTCATAAAAAAGGAAAGATTTGGGCAGGTTTTTCTGGCTTCCAAGTCCATGCTTTTCCCACTAAACACCGTCTTACTTCACAACAAATTTCCCACCTCCCCATATTGATAGAGGTTAAAACAAACAGCCAAATAAAAAACAAAAAAGGAGAAACAAACAACAAAGCTCTAGAACTAGCTTACATTTCTTTTCAAAATATATCCAACTTCTAAATTTTACATAAATGCTATCTATGTAGTTAGTAAATGGACTATAGAGTCAGTGAGGTGGGACCAAAAATAGAAGAGCAGAGGAGCAAGAGTGATCTCGAGTCTAGAGAGCCAGAAGAATAATTGTACTACCTTTGTATATGCTGAGTTTGTGAGGTTGAGTGGGACATTTGGATAAAATATTATTCATCAAGTTTAGAAAAATACACAAATGGGGGTTAAATTTAATAGAATTGAAAACAGCAGATTTGGGACCTCCATTTTCAGTGTACACATCTGCAATTAGTAAGCAGTGTATCGGAAAACAGAAAAATAATAGGAGATAATGAAAATGATATTTACCCAGAAACCAAGAGATAAATTACATTGAGTAATGCTATGGAAAGGTGAAGAAGGAGAGATTGAGAAGAAAACATCACAATAACCCATTTAATATTTACTTGTGGTTGCGGGGGAGAAATACAAAACTACTTATCACTTAAAGACTTTTTAGGTTGATTTTTTCATTTTTTTTCCTCTGAATGACTTTTTAAAAAGTAATTGTAATTATATTTAACATCTAATTTTAGTGTTCTAATTTTCCCTAAATATGGTATAATATGTAATTTATGTAAACAAATTTTCTAAATACATACATAGTAGTGGCATAATATTGAATTGAATGAATAAATCATTCTTGAAGATTCCCTGAAAATAAACATTTAATGGGATTTCAATTTTGGCTTTAATTGCTCTTTCAGTACTTATTTTGGTCTATGCTGGTTTTGTCTATTGAAAATTATTCCTTTAGGAAAAACAATCAGACTCAGACTTATGTTGAGAAATGTTTAACTCCTTTAGAGGTTCATGATTTATGTCACTAAATTGCTTTGCAAGTAGATTATATAACTTATAATGCTTTGAGCAATGTGCATTGTTACATCTTTAATAAGACTTTTACAACTGTAGTGTCTCTACTATTTTAATTTTTTTTTTTTTTTTTTGAGACAGAGTTTTGCTCTTGCTACCCAGGCTGGAGTGCAATGTCGCAATCTCGGCTCACCGCAACCTCCGCCTCCTGGGTTCAGGCAATTCTCTTGCCTCAGCCTCCTGAGTAGCTGGGATTACAGGAACGCACCACCATGCCCAGATAATTTTTTGTATGTTTTAGTAGAGATGGGGTTTCACCATGTTGACCAGGATGGTCTCGATCTCTTGACCTCGTGATCCACACGCCTCGGCCTCCCAAAGTGCTGGGATTACAGGCGTGAGCCACAGCGCCCGGCCTTAAAGTATTTTTAAAGTTATACATTTAACACTTTTTAATTGGGAATGGGGAATAGAGAAGTACACTATAGACCCTTTAGATTGGCTACCACAGATCATTAGAACTTTTATAGAAGTTAGAGGCAAAGTATGTAATTAACAAGAAAAGAAATGTGAACTATAAACAGTTTATTTTAATATCTAATTAATTGTGTCCCCTTTTTATGCCTTCTGCATCTATTGTATACTTATTTAAAGCTGTATTTTGTTTAATACATCAAGTAGTTGCTGTAGGAAAATACATGTCTTTGGAAATTTAGAGACCAACTTGCTGGTGAGTTTTTATGTTTTAGAAAATGGAAGTGGGAAACTTAAAGTGGGAATCTTAAACAGTTGTGTAGGCTACAAATAGACCCAAGTATTACATGTGGAGAAGGATTTGTAAATCACCATACAAATTTGTTAAGGCTTACAGAAACATAGGTTGGTATTCATATATTAGTTGCTTTATGGATAAAAAGGACAGTAAGATTCACAAGCAGGAAAAATAGAAGAAAAAAGGAGATGAATACTGAAGAAGGGAAAGCAATTTTTAGTCATAGATATTAGTAACTCATATGACTCCACTATCCTAAGCTGAGATGTATGTATTTATTGACTAAGCAAACTCGAAGTGTCAGATGAAACATTCATTATTGATGCTTTGCTTTGGGACCACACTATAGAAATGATAGTGATACTGTTTTAGAGGCAAAATATAGGCTCAGTAATTACCTAAAAACAATCCTGACAGTGATAAAATATTATTTAGCACTGATATTTTCTTTAAGGTGATAATTTTCCCCATTCAAATTCCTAAAAATGTGTGAGACTGAACAAAGCTAATATATTTATGGATGATTTTACTCAGATATCTTCCATGGAATCTGTTGACAAGAAAAATAGCTTAATAACATAAAGGGACAAAGAAGAGATTTAGGGAGAAAGATATTAAGTGAAAGAAATTCTAAAAGATTAATCAACTGTTGGACCTAGAGATTTAACTGAAGCTCTCAAATTAGACTTCCTTTAACCCACTGCCAAACAAAAATGACTGGATGTAGAATATTGCTTTAATATCAAATGGGCATAAAGTGTTTTTAATGTGGTGTTTATGCTATTAGTTTTTATTAATCATCATCTCACATATACTTTATTTTTTCAGTATAAAAGATCTTAGAAAGATATTTGTCTTCCTCTGTTGAATTTTATACTGACTTTTTATTTTCCTATTTTTTAGTAATATCAATGGAAATGATTCATTCTCCAGTATCTATATACATACATATATATATATATATATATATATATATATATATATATATATATATTCACACACTATATATACACACATTCACATACTATATATATATATATATATATACACATATATACTCTAGCTAATGTACTCATGTATATATATATATTTATATGTAATTTTCTTTAAATTAGCCTACAATCATAGTTTGAGGAGAAATAAAAAATAAAACTAAAAGTTTTGCATATGAGGCATTGTACTGTACTGACATTTATTAAACAAACACGAATTCTTTACCCTTTTTTTTTTTTTTTTGCCCTTATGGGATTTACATTATTTTCTTTGTACTGGTTAAATGAAAGAGTCTCTGCTTTTTTCGTTAATCATCTAGGGGAGGCAGAAGCAAAGGATAATAATGATAAACCTGGAAATAGTGCCGGAGAATATCAGAGAAGAAAGCCTTTGGGAAGGTGAAAATGTGACAGCCAGTATTCCCATTTTAAAAGGATACAACTCTGGCCTCATAGTCCAGAAAAACTCCCACAACCAGGTGCTACTCATGCAGTTGAAGGGAAGTTGGGGGAGAAATAAATGCTACATAACCTTTTTTTTTTTTGCACAGCCTGAGGGTCCAGAATCCGAACTGAGGCTCTTGCTTCATGCCAGTGCCTCTTTGCACATTTTGCATACAGACTCCTAAATCCACCCAGTTCCTTCTCTAACATGCACTTCAAAGTAGCATCTTCCTGAGGTGAAACCTTCACAACCCAAGACACAGGGCAAGAAACTAAATCTCCTGGAGGAAGTGTCCTAATTCTGCTGGGGGTATCCTTGAGTCACTTGTCTCCTATCTTCAGACAGAATTAGTTCATGATGAGCTGTATCTGGATCCAGAGCCACACTGATGTGATGACTCTTCAACATTTTCTTCACATCAAAGTAAAGCTCAGAAACATTGCACATAGTATGAAGCTCCAAGGAGACGGCCTCTGATGTTTCCAGCTTCGCGGCCCAACTCTTGCTCAAAGTGTCATTCACATTCTGCAGCAATTTCTGGGCTGAGCCCTGAAATTTTCCTCCAGTTCCAGGATGTGGCTCTTGAATTAATCACTCTTCAGCCTCAGATTGGCCTCATGGTCCCTCAGTCTACTCAGAGTCTGTTGTTATTCTTTCTCCAGTCTCCAGAGATGACCCTTCTCTTCCTCATGTAGGAAACTCTGGTGACCCTTAAAGTCAGACTGGATTTTTTGGTCTCTGAATCTGTATCTTTTCTTTCATTTAGTTATTTGTATTGCTGTCAACAGCTTCTGCTCCATACATCTGTCTTCAAGTTGCTTCAAATTTGTCACAACTTTGTGGAGCTTTACTTGTAGCCCTGGCATATGTCTTCAACAAGCACTGTGGTGTGCCCTTTGTGTTGTGGTGCCTGCTCACGGCACCAGCAGATGAGCTGTCCTTCATCTTCGCAGAGCAGGTGGATCTGTTCTCCATGTTCCTCACATGACATTTCATATGTCCACAGTTGATGATTACTGGGTTCATCATCAGGCTCAGGCTGATGGAGCAGGTGGCTTCCTCCATCATCCTCTTGGTGCTGGTGGTTGAGGCCATAGTTTTTCCAGTGAAGACTATTGCCCATGAAAGAATTGTTACATACATTACAGATTAATTAAAATTATTATTGATTTTAATCCATTTTTAATTTCACAAACATACACTAGAAAGAATACACTATGTGCTAGAACTGAGCTAAGAAACTAAAGTGAAATAGGATGCTGTTTCTCTCCTTAAGAAACTTAAGAAATTTGTTTTTATCAAAATAACCAAGGAGGAGTTTGCCAAGAGTTTGGAGGCCTATGAGATCCTGATCAGCCCAGGACTAGATAAATTGACATAGTTTTCCAGGTCCCATTTTTTCACTCCAAGGCACCCCTTCCTATTTAAATCTCCACTACACCCTCCTTACCACACTGTTTCATGCAAAGTCTAATTTTTAGGAAAGAATATATATTAATCATAAATTTCTTAGAATGGATTAATACCATTATATTACTTCTTTAACTTGAAAGGTAATATCCTAAAGAAGCAATATACTGATGTCAATCTAGGCATTAATCAGTATTAGAAAAATCGCCATTCTAATGATGTAGTAAGCTTTAGGGTTGGCCTAAAATTTCATCACCTCTAGCCTTTGTAAACACAGCAAGGTAGGAGTGGGCATGTGTTTATTTCCTGCCTCTTACCCATTCTTTAAATCATTTTATATCCTGAGTCCTGGCCTACCTCCATTTTCCCAATTAGTATCAGATTTAGAAAAGATAGAAACACACACACACACACACACACACACCCCTGCCCACACACACACACACACACCCTTGCCCACACACACAGGAGTTTCTTACAAATTGGGGGAAAGAGTCAAATGCCCAATGGCTCCATACTTCAATATTTCAAATTAACTTTTAAAAATTATAATGGCTGGGTAAATTGTATCTCTTCATAGTTTTTCTCTGAATGTGGGGAGAAAATCTAAGACAAATTTTATTTGTATGAAATATCAGACTTTTAATTTGAATCTTTTGCTGATAAGGTTGACCGCATAGTTGATTCAAATGAAGAAAATGCTACCAACAGCCATCAAGATGAGTGAAAGACCTAGCTCAAATGAAGGAGCTCCCAGTGGTCAAATCTGGAACAATTTAAGGGAAGAAAAGGAAAGATTGTTTTATTATATTTTTATTGCTGCCATAACAGAAGTGTGTAAACCTACCGACTTAAAGCAAAATTTTTATCTTATAATAATTTAAGTCAGAATTCCAACACGAGTCTTAGCTAGCTAAATCAAGGTATCTGTATCACACATGTCTTTCTAGTGGCTCTAGGTGATAATTTATTTTTTTTACTCTTTTCTTGTTGATGATGAAAGTACTCAATTCTTTGTCATTGAAAGGCCACCTGTTTTCTTGCTGGTTGGCAATCAGGGACTGATCTGAACATCTACAGGCCAGGCCATTCCTTGGCTTCAGCTCCCATTTTTGTCTTCAAAACCAGCAAAAACAGGCCAAGTCCTCAGGTCACATTCCTCTGATTCATCTTTCTTCTTTTATTTTCCACTTTTAGGGACTCCTGTGATTAGATCACATCTATTGCATCACCCAGAACAATCTCCCTATTTCAAGGCCTGTCCTTCCCTAAGTTACATTTGCAAAGTACCTCTTTTAAAAATATACATGTAAGACAACCTGTTCTTAGATCACAGGTGAAACCTCATCTCTACTAAAAATACAAAAATTATCCAGGTATGGTTGCACACAGCTATAACCCCAGCTACTTGGCAGGCTGAGGCATGAGAATCACCAGAGCACCAGAGGCAGTGAGCAGAGATCACACCACTGTACTTCAGCTTGGGTGACAGAAACTATCTCAAAAAGAAAAGAAAAGAAAAGAAAAGAAAGTAATGAGGGAAACAGAAATACCATAGTAGTCATCACTGTAAGCAATCCACTAATGAATGCTAAATTTAAGAGCCAAAATTTAAGAAAAAGTTATTATTTGATACTAAATGACATTATTTGAATAGTTATAAAATAATCTTTCCCAACGTCTGTGTTTATTGGAAACAGAAAATGGTAGCTTTATAGTGAAGAAACCTGATAAACATCACCTTAATCAATGAATCGTGGTTAACTCTATGGCAATAAGAAAAGATAGTTTTCTACAACACCATGATGTGATGAATTGAGAAGGGCACATTATTTTTGTCACGTTCCTGAAAAAAAATGCATTACCTCATCCTGATCAGCAGAAGACATCAGACACACCAAAACTGAGGCACCTGCTCAGTACTCTTCAAACGTGTCATGTCCATGAAAGACAAGGAAAGGCTAAGGATCTGTCACAGATTTGAAGAGACCAGTGAGGCATGAAACAATACATTGTAGAATCCCTGATTAGAACCTGAAACAATAAAAAAGCATTAGTGAAAAATTCGTGAAATAAGATTTGCTGTTTAGTTAACAGAATTGGGCCAATATTAGTTTTCTTGTTTTGAAAATTGAACATTTTTAAGATTTTATAAGAGTAAGGAAAATAGGTAAAGGTGAGCTGATAATTCTCTATGTACTAATTTTGCTATTTTTTTCTTGTCTAAAATTATTTGGGAAAAAGATTAATGACTACAATAAAGATCTGTGTAGGGTTATGGACACTTTAAATTTTCTTATTTTTCTTTATTTGTATTTTTCTATCATAAGTATGTATGTATACCTTTTTACTTAGATAAAGTGCTTAAAAGGCCAAAAAGGAAGCCTAGCTAAATCAGGGAAACATAACATTCATGCCACAAATATGTAAATATACAAGATTTCTAGTGGAGTTAGCTCATTAACAAATAATTCCCACAAAGTGCAGAGCTTCATGAAAGACACTTCAGTTCATAGATGAATATTTATTCATACCAAAATATACAAGGATATCTTGTATAAAGCTGTTTGGTGTAGTGAAAATAACACATTTAATCTATTACTTATTGATTGATAGTTGAACTTTTTAAAATTAGTTAACCTCTGAAGCATCATTTACTCATCAATTATCTGAAATTATCTTTGGTCATGGCTTTTGCAAGGATTAAATGACACAAATATGGTAATGTGCTCTGATAGTTGTAAAATGTTCTTTTACTCATCCGTTGCTGTTATTGTTTGGTGTGTTCAGTTGACAAGTGACCCACAGGCAGATAGGATTCCTTGTGATAACTGATCTGAAAAAGTTAACTGAACTTAATGCAAAAGCCTATTTTACCCTCACTTAACTGAAATGTGGCTGCAGGGAAGGCTTTGGTGAAGAGGGAGATGAGTGAGCACTTTTCTCTTTTGAGCCTGCACTTAGGATGAAATATGTATGGAAATTAAGTCATTTTCAGTTCATCTTGATTTTTGTTGCTCTCCTCATACCTTCCCAACCTTCATTTGCCCCTGAGCTTTTTCAGTGCTGAGTGATGATCATGTAGGTAGAAATCATATGGAAAGCATGCCATGCGTGCAGTATGCACAGGGATGCAGGAATTTAATTTTCTTTCAGTGGAAAGCAGCCCTGCCTGCTTAAGACTGATTTCCCTTTACAGCAAAACCTACAAAAGAGTATTGAGAGAAAAACTTTTCCACTTTAAATAAATTCTGCTGCTTGTGCTTTACGTGAGGAGATTGATGAAGTTCATTTAAAAAATTGGCTAAGTAAAGGGAGTTTTCAATCTGAAATGAAGACAATCTAAGGGAAAAAAACATAAAAATATATGGAGATCTGACTCATCCTAGCCTATTAGCTCAGCACTGGCGCACAAATGCATAATGTGAATGCAGAAGTAGAGTTTTAAAACCTGATTAGAGTATAGACTAGGAATTTAAAAAATAATCAAGCAAATCAGCATTACAGTACATATCAAAGAATACTCTTGTATCAGATGACAAATAAAGAGAAGCAGAGAAAAATATCTTGTATTTAATCCCTGATTATCAGGGCAAGTGTTTTAAGAAAACAGATAAAAGGTTAAAGTGCATACATAATGAGAAAATTACATAAATTTGTGATCTGGAAAAAAAAATTCTTTCATTTTTAAAGTAATTCCTAGTTATCAGTAATCTAACAGTCTAATAAAAGCATTAATAGAAAGTTAACATAGAGAGAAAATTATTAATTTTATTTACATTCTTGTCATTTGATTTTAAATTTGCTGTTACAGAGTTCATAACTCAGCCCCATTTCAGGAAAGTTAAGTCAAAACATGTTTATTAAACATTCTTTATTTTTTTATCTTTATTGTGCAATAGCTATGATAAGGCATTTCCTAACAGAGAACAGAGGATGATGTAGTATGAATGGACACATTAGGCTAATATGATTAGCATATCTTTGCAGATATTCCTTTTTCCTTGTAAGAGAAAAACATTCCCCATTCTTGTCACATTTCTCAATTTATATAGAGGAAAATGAGTCATTAGGGATGGGTTATTGTCTTTGGCTGAGACAGTCCACTCATCTTGTAGTTGCATGCACTTTCCATTTCATATTCTACACATTTCTCTAAGTTAGCATGCATTGCATGAGAAATTAGATGTATCTCTTCACACTGAGAAACAAATGCAGAACAGCTCATTTTCCTTTGCTGAGAGGCAGAGCTAGAACATAGGTATGCAAAGAATTATTCTTAATATAGATAAAATATGTTTCCCCAAAGTATTGAAAATTCCCTTTTAGTCTAAGCATAGTGGCTCTTAAAGAGAGACTTGCACAATCGTTAACACCAATTTATGTAGGAGGCAATTTGAAAAGACTTTTAGAAAGCCTGAGAAGCTAAGACATTAGCTCTCAGCATAACTACCACAAAGCCATTCACCCTCACCTTCCTGAATCAATGTTCATATTAAATGGAGGGTGTCCTTCTGCAGATTCTGAGAAACCTGTCTTTGCCAAAACTTGGAGTGCACATAAGGAGCCCTACTGTTGGGGCCTAACATCTGATCTGTTGCCCAAGAGAGTCATAAGGGTATTCAGTATTAATGACTGTAAGGACTGAATCCAATAACTAAAATTTTAAGTGGGATTTGAAGTTGTAAATGTCAGAAGAACAGAAAATGATGTATCCAATTGTAATGTCTACTGTGACTGTAATTGGCAAAGTCATTGATATAGCAGGTCATTGTTTATGGAGCTCCTCTGTGGAGAATTAAGAATAACTGGGTACTATAGCTTATGACCTAGGTGCAATTTGGGGAAGAAAGAGACAGCACAGGTAGGTCTTTGCTGTAGCAGATTGCATTCTACAAGCTCAAAATCCATTCTAGCTTAGTATCTGGGAAAAATATCTTTAAAAAAAGGATTAAAGTGGTATGTGTTCATTAAATCTGAGTGTTGACAAAGTGCTTAATTCATTAAAGGTTCCATTTATATTATGCATGAATTTAGGTTATAAAATACTTGGCAGATAACAGACTGCCAGTGGTGGTGGGGAGAGGAGTGCTTACCACACCTGTTCAAGAGAGATCTGGAATATATTAATTTAAACAAGGAAGTAAAATTATTTAAATTTGTCTTACCTCATAGGATTGGTTTTTCAGTACAAAGAAACTGAAAGTAGAAAGAAACTGAAAAAATTATATGAAATTGTTTTATATAAAAGGTGCATTTTCTATGATGAATGACTGAATATGACATAAAAGTCCTCCACAGTGACAGTTAATTGTTTAAAATATTTCTCTCTCGGAGGAAGCGGCAAGATGGCGTCACAGAGGCGACTCAGGATTGCAGCTCTCAGTGAAGGCTGAGAGGGTGAGTTTTAGCCACATTTTTGGATGGTCTTTTTTTTGCCCACAGAACGTTGAAAGTCCCAGGTGTGGGAGAGACATGGGATGCTTGCGCAGCCGGCTCGCGCGGCCGGTTGGGCCAGGCCAGCACCACAGCGCAGGGGCACACGGCACAAAACTCACTGGTCTGGGTGCCCTGTTAAACCAGCAATCTGAGATTCGGAAGGGCAGATTGGCATTCCCATCTGAACGGGACTTGGACAATGAGCCAGACCAGAATATTCCTGGGAAACGTGATCTGAGCCAGTGCAGGGGGCAGCGGCATGGGAGATTGCACAGATCCCAGTGCCCTATCAGCAGGCTACTGGGGCGCCAGTGAGAGAGTTGACCATTCAGCTTAAGGAGAGAAAGAGAGAGAGAGAGAGAGAGAGAGAGAGAGAGAGAGAGAGAGAGAGAGAGAGAGAGAGGACAGACTCTGAGGCAGGGAGCTGAGCAATCGAGCTCAGCGGGTCCCACCCTCATGGGGACAAGCAGGGCGGCGACTGGAGGCACTCGGGGCTGAGAATGTTGCTGCCAGCATCTAGGACGGTGCAGCCCGGTGTGGGAGGGGCGTCCGCCACTACTGACGCAATCCGCCCCTACTGAAGTACTGCCCAGGGCTGATGCAGCCTGCCGTTGCTGAGGCAACCTGCGATAACAGAGAGACTCCACCAAGAGGGCAGAGCACGCCACAGCAGAACAGAGCCTGCGGCAGCAGGTTGGACCCATGCTAGCAGGGTGGAGCCCCAGCAGGCAAATAGTGAATAGACTGCCACCTAGCGGGGTAGGACAGTGCAACACATACTCATAAAGAAAGCCCCAACTCCCTGAGACAGAGCATCTAAGGGGGGAAAAAAAAGGGGGGGGTTTATGAGTTCTGTTGAAGCAGACATAAACATATCCTCCCAACATCCCTGAATGAACAATGGAGCTCACAGCTCAGCACTGGAGCTCCTATAAAGCACAGACCACCTCCTCAAGCAGCTCCCTGACCCCTGTATATCCAAAGAGTCACCCCAAAAAAGGACTAATCAGACAGACAATTCGTGGTCATCATTCTGGAACAAAGATAGGAGAAGAAGAAACTGGTAGCATCCCTCACTGTTCTGCAGCTGCTACAGGTGTA
Source organism: Saguinus oedipus (assembly GCA_031835075.1). Lineage (NCBI taxonomy): Eukaryota > Metazoa > Chordata > Mammalia > Primates > Cebidae > Saguinus > Saguinus oedipus. Next base: position 100,311,089 of record CM063181.1, on the reverse strand, counting down.
CCCCAGACAAGCAGGGCCTGGAGTGGACCTCAGCACTCATACAGCAGAGGGGCTAGACCATTAGAAGGAAAACTAAGTAACAGAAATACTTCCTCATCAACAATCTGGGCGACCACTCAGAGACCCAATTGAAAAATCAGCAACTACTAAGACGACAGGTGAATAAATCCATAAAGATGGGAAGAAACCAGCGCAAAAAGGAGGAAAACACCTGAAACCAAAACACCTCACCTCCTACAAAGGACCAAAACTTGTCACCAGCAAGGGAACAAAGCTGGACGGAGAATGAGTGTGACGAAATGACGGAAACAGACTTCAGAAAGTGGATAATGAGAAACTTCAGGGAGCTAAAAGAACATGTTCTAAATCAGTGCAAAGAAACTAAGAACCTTGAAAAAAAATTCAAGAAAATGATAACAAGAATGGACAACTTAGAGAGGAATATGAATGAATTGAAGGAGCTGAAAAACACAACATGAGAACTTCGTTAAGCATGCACAAGTTTCAACAGCCAAATTGACCAAGCAGAAGAAAGGATATCAGAAGTCGAAGATCAACTCAATGAAATAAAATGAGAAACCAAGATTAAAGAAAAAAGCGCAAAAGGAATGAACAAAATCTCCAAGAAATGTCGGACTATGTGAAGAGACCCAACCTACATTTGATAGGTGTACCAGAATGTGATGAAGAGAATGAATCCAAGCTGGAAAACACCCTTCAGGATATTATCCAGGAAAATTTCCCTAACCTAGCAAAACAGGTCAATACTCAACTCCAGGAAATCCAGAGAACACCACAAAGATACTCTGCAAGAAGAGCAACCCCAAGGCACATAATCGTCAGATTCACCAGGGTTGAAATGAAGGAGAAAATACTAAGGGCAGCCAGAGAGAAAGGTCAGGTCACCCACAAAGGGAAGCCCATCAGACTCAAGGCAGATCTCTCGGCAGAGACCCTACAAGCCAGAAGAGAGTGGGGGCCAATATTCAACATTCTTAAAGAAAAGAAATTTCAACCCAGAATTTCATATCCAGCCAAACTGAGCTTCATAAGTGAAGGAAAAATAAAATCCTTCATGAACAAGCAAGTACTCAGAGATTTTGTCACCACTAGGCCTGCTTTACAAGAGCTCCTGAAAGAGGCACTACACATAGAAAGAAACAACCAGTACCAGCCATCTTAAAGCATACCAAATGCTAAAGAGCATCAACAAAATGAAGAATGTACATGAACCAATGGGCAAAACAGCCAGCTAGCATCAAAATGGCAGTATCAAATTTACACATAACAATATTAACCCTAAATGTAAATGGGCTAAACACACCAATCAAAAGACACAGACTGGCAAATTGGATAAAAAAAACACAACCCATCGGTGTGCTGTATCCAGGAAACCCACCTCACATGCAAGGATACACAAAGGCTCAAAATAAAGGCATGGAGGAAGATTTACCAAGCAAATGGAGAGCAAAAAAAAGCAGGAGTTGCAATTCTCGTCTCTGATAAAATAGACTTTAAAGCAACAAAGATCAAAAGGGACAAAGAAGGTCATTACATAATGGTAAAAGGATCAATACAACAAGAAGAGCTAACGATTCTAAATATATATGGACCCAATGCAGGAGCACCCAGATATATAAGGCAAGTTCTTAATGACTTACAAAGAGACTTAGACTCCCACACAATAATAGTGGGAGACTTTAACACTCCACTGTCAATATCAGACAGATCAACCAGACAGAAAATTAACAAGGATATCCAGGACTTGAACTCAGACCTGGAACAAGCAAACCTGATAGATATTTACAGAACTCTCCACCCCAAATCCACAGAATATACATTCTTCTCAGCACCACATCACACCTACTCCAAAATTGACCACATAATTGGAAGTAAAGCACTCCTCAGCAAATGCAAAACAACTGAAATCATAACAAACAGTCTCTTAGACCATAGTGCAATCAAGTTGAAACTCAGAATTCAGAAAATAACTCAGAACCGCACAGCTTCATGGAAACTGAACAACTGGCTCTTGAATGTTGATTGGATAAACAATGAAATGAAGGCAGAAATATAGAAGTTCTTCGAAACCAACAAGAACGAAGACACAATGTACCAGAATCTCTGGGACACATTTAAAGCAGTCTGTAGAGGAAAATATATAGCAATAAGTGCCCACATGAGAAGAGTGGAGAGATCCAAAATTGACACCCTATCATCAAAATTGAAAGAGCTAGAGGAGCAAGATCAAAAAAAAAAAAAAAAAACTCAAAACCTAGCTGAAGACAAGAAATAACTAAGATCAAAGCAGAACTGAAGGAGATAGAGACAAGAAAAACCCTTCAAAAAAATCAATAAAACCAAGAGCGGTTTTTCAAAAAGATCAACAAAATAGACAGACCACTAGCCAGACTGATAAAAAAGAAAAGAGAGAACAATTAAATAGATGCAATAAAAAACAATAATGGGGAAATCACCACAGATTCCACAGAAATTCAAACCATCATCAGAGAATACTACAAACAACTCTATGCACATAAACTAGTAAACCAGGAAGAAATGGATAAATTCCTGGACGCCTGTGTCCTCCCAAGCCTATACCAGGAGGAAGCTGAAACTATGAATAGACCAATAACAAGGTCTGAAGTTGAGGCAGCAATTAAGAGCCTACCACACAAAAAAAGCTCAGGTCCAGATGGGTTCACAGCCGAATTCGACCAGACACACAAAGAGGATCTGGTATCATTCCTTCTGAAACTATTCCAAATAATCCAAAAAGAGGGAACCCTTCCCAAATCATTTTATGAGACCAACATCATCCTGATACCAAAACCTGGCAGAGACTCAACAAGAAAAGAAAACCTCAGGCCAATATCCATGATGAACATTGATGCAAAAATCTTCAATAAAATACTGGCAAATCGATTGCAACAGCACATTAAAAAACTTATCCATCATGATCAAGTAGGATTCATCCCGGGGATGCAAGGCTGGTTCAACATACGCAAGTCTATAAATGTAATTCACCACATAAACAGAAGCAAAAACAAAAACCACATGATTATCTCAATTGACGCAGAGAAGGCATTTGACAAAATTCAACAGCCCTTTATGCTAAAAACCCTCAATAAACTTGGTATTGATGGAACATATCTCAAAGTAATAAAAGCTATTTATGACAAACCAACAGCCAATATCATACTTAATGGGCAAAAACTAAAAGCATTCCCTTTGAAATTCGGCACTAGACAAGGATGCCCTCTCTCACCACTTCTATTCAACATAGTACTGTAAGTTCTAGCCAGAGCAATCAGGCAAGAAAAAGAAATAAAGGGTATTCAAATAGGAAAGGTGGAAGCCAAATTGTCTCTATTTGCAGACGACATGATAGTATACCTAGAAGACCTCATCACCTCAGCCCAAAAGCTCCTGCAACTGATAAGCAACTTCAGCAAAGTCTCAGGATATAAAATCAATGTTCAAAAATCACAAGCATTCCTATACACCAATAACAGACTTAAAGAGAACCAAATTAAGAACGAACTGCCATTCACAATTGCTACAAAGAAAATAAAATACCTAGGAATAGAACTCACAAGGAATGTAAGGGACCTCTTTAAGGAAAACTACAAACCACTGCTCAATGAAATAAGAGAGGACACAAAGAGATGGAGAAACATTCCATGTTCGTGGTTAGGAAGAATCAATATTGTGAAAATGGCTATACTGCCCAAAGTAATTTACACAATCAATGCTATCCCCATCAAACTACCATTGAATTTCTTCACAGAACTGGATAAAACAACCATGAATTTCATATGGAACAAAAAAAGAGCCCGCATAGCCAAGTCAATTCTAAGCAAAAAGAACACAGCCGGAGGCATCACGCTACCAGACTTCAAACTATACTACAAGGCTACAGTAATCAAAGCAGCATGGTACTGGTACCAAAACAGAGATATAGACTAATGGAACAGAACAGAAGCATTGGAGGCAACACAACATATCTACAACCATATTATCTTTGATAAACCAGACAAAAACAGGCAATGGGGAAAGGATTCCCTATTTAATAAATGGTGTTGGGAAAACTGGCTAGCCATGTGCAGAAAGCAGAAACTGGACCCCTTCCTGACACCTTACACTAAAATTAACTCCAGATGGATTAAAGACTTAAACATAAGACCTGACACCATAAAAACCCTAGAAGAAAATCTAGGCAAAACCGTTCGGGACATAGGAGTAGGCAAGGACTTCATGAACAAAACACCAAAAGCATTGGCAACAAAAGCCAAAATAGACACATGGGACCTAATCAAACTCCACCGCTTCTGCACAGCAAAACAAACAGTCACTAGAGTGAATCGGCAACCATCAGAATGGGAAAAAATCTTTGCAGTTTACACATCTGACAAAGGACTGATATCCAGAATTTACAAAGAACTCAAACAGATTTACAGAAAAAAAAAAAACAAGCCCATTTAAAAATGGGCAAAGTATATGAACAGAAACTTTACAAAAGAAGACATACATGAGGCCAACAAACATATGAAAAAGTGCTCATCATCATTGGTCATTAGAGAGATGCAAATCAAAACCACATTGAGATACCATCTCACACCAGTTAGAATGGCGATCATTAAAAAATCTGGAGACAGCAGATGCTGGAGAGGATGTGGAGAAGTTGGAACACTCTTACACTGTTGGTGGGAGTGTAAATTAGTTCAACCATTGTGGAAGACAGTGTGGCGATTCCTCAGGGACCTAGAATAGAAATTCCATTTGACCCAGCAATCCCATTACTGGGTATCTATCCAAAAGACTACAAATCGTTCTACTATAAGGACACATGCACACAAATGTTCATTGCAGCACTGTTTACAATAGCAAAGACCTGGAACCAACCCAAATGCCCATCGATGATAGACTGGACTGGGAAAATGTGGCACATACACACCATGGATTTTATGCAGCAATAAAAAATGATGAGTTTGTGTCCTTTGTAAGGACATGGATGAATCTGGAGAACATCATTCTCAGCAAACTGACACAAGAACAGAAAAAGAAATACCGCATATACTCACTCATAGGTGGGTGAGAAAAATGAGAACACATGGACACAGAGAGGCGGTCTAGTATACACTGGGGACTGTTGGGGGAAATGGGGTGGGACAGCAGGGGGCGGTTGAGGGGGATAGCCTGGGGATGAATACCAAGTGTGGGTGAAGGGGAGGAAGGCAGCAAAACACACTGCCATGTGTGTACCTATGCAACTATCTTGCACGTTCTGCACATGTACCCCAAAACCTATAATGCAATAAAAATTTTTTAAAAAATACAGGTTTATGAATTGATAGTATATAATTTAATGTACACTAAAAATTCAGTTGATTTTCTCCATAACCTCTAGGATTTTCAGAGTTTATTATTATGCCTGTCTAATAAGAAATACTTTAAAAATTTTAAACTATATATATTTTAATGCTGCCTAAATAAATTTAGGAAATACATGCATGCAGTTTATTAAAATGTTCACTTTTAATATATTACATTTTCAGAAAAGAATTTGCCATTCCCTTTCTTCTTTCTGTCAACTTGTCAAGTAAGGATCTTTTTCATCTCTTCCTGTCTGTTTTTACACACTTCTACTTGTTAAAGTGGCATTTTTCAACTTTTTGGGGGCAATGATGGACTATATAGAGCAGAGAGAGACAGACTGATTGATACTTAAGGAATAAAATGTTACAAAGCATATTATGTCCTTTACATCAACCTGCCATAATATGAATTGATAAAATAAGGCAAGAAATAATTCTAGTTAACCTTTCAAACATTTGTCAATATATCACAATTTTAATAAACTGTCATCTCCTTTAGTTTCATATAGCAAGCTTTTAGTTATCTAAATGGATTACACATTGCAGAGTATTCATTGCAATCTATTGGTTATCCTATTTGCATCTACTTATTCTTAGTTTCTGTGTATGAAACATGCATTATCAAGAGCTCAGATTTAAACATATGACCATAAATCTAAGAACCCTGTCCCCTAAAATTATGTTCAGAGACCATAGGCAATTATTTATGGAAGAAGTAAATAAACAGAATATTTGTAGAACCACTCCAACCTGCACACGACTGTCTTTGATTCTAAGATTTTTACAATAAGAAAGAAAAATGATTAATCTGGAACTTGTATTCTTCAAAATGTTTTGAATTCATGTGTCCTAAAAGACTGAAAGTATCATGTTAACATCCAGAAGCAACTTCCTTCAGAACACTGAAAACCTAAATAAGTTCAATATATAAATTCAAGCTGTCTTTAAGGTAGCTATTGCTCTGAGACCTTTTATTTATTTGCAGAATTTATTTATTTAGGTATTGTTCTTGGCTTATGAATAAGGGCTCAAAAGGAAATTAGTTATTATTATTAATGCAGAAAAATTATTTACATGTTTGTTTGTATTCTTATTCTAACATGGTGACCAATGCATAGTACACAGTGGTTAATAATAACTATAAAACATGCATTTCAGAGATCATATAACTGTTTTGTTTTTGGAGTTGGAGTAAGGCTCTGTCACCTAAGCCTGTGTGCAGTGGTGCGATCTTGGCTCACTGCAACCTCCACCTCCCAGGTTCAAGTGATTCTCCTGCCTCAGCCTCCCAAATAGTTGGGATTACAGGTGTGTGTGGCCATGCCCCGCTAATTTTTGTATTTTTGGTAAAGACAAGGTTTCACCATGTAATCCAGGCTGGTCTCCAACTCCTGACCTGAAGTAATCTGCCGGCCTAAGCTTCCCAAAGTGCTGGGATTACAGGCATGAGGTACCATGCCTGGCCAAATTTATCTAACATTTTAACACATACTATTTCATTTGTTACTCATTGAAGCTTATATATGAGTCATCATTCCTAAAATTAAAAAAGAAAAACAGTAACTGCTACCACATAACTGCTTTGAAGTTGATCAAAGCACACAGTGCAAATATTTTCATATCAGAGTTGTAATAAATAAAAGATGAAAGCATGACTAGGCATTCTGAAGAAGAGCTGTGGAGTTAGAAAATGTGAGTCATTAAAAAAACAGAACAAAATAACAAGAAAAAACTCTTATTTTTCTTTTTTCTCCAAGACATATTAAAGCATAGTTGAAAAACAAAAATTATATGAATTTATAGTGTACACTGTGATGTTTTCATTATATGTATACATTGCAAAATAATTAAACCAAGCATATTAGCATATGTATCACTTCACATACATTTTTGTGGTAAAAACTTTTAAGATTTACTCATTAGGCAATTTGCAAGTACACATAGTCACATACTGTATAATAGATCTACAGAAATGATTCAACCTGCCTAACTGAAACTTTGTACCAACATCTTTCCATTTACTTCCTGCTCCCTAAACCCTGGCAACTACTATTCATTCTGTGCATCTATGAGTTCGACGTTTGCAGATTTCACACATAGGTTAAATCAGGCAGTATTTTTCTTTCTGTGCCTAACTTATCACACTTAGCATAATGTCCTCCAGGTTCATCCATATTGTCAGAAATGAAAATATTTCCTGTTTTAAAAAGCTATATATATGGAATACTACTTATCTTCTTAAAATTTATCATATTTGTTTATGCCTGCTCACTTTTTGTCTTTGTGTATGAAACATAAATTATCAAGAGCAGAGATTTTTATGTATCACAGTGAATCTGAGAACCTTGGCTCCTAACACAATGTTCAGACTATAGACACTCAATTGCTTAGGGAGGAAGGGAATAATATATGTTTAGATATGTGTATGTGTGTGTTTATTTCTAACTATGACATTATAAATCTTTATTTTTTTTAATTTTGTAGGTAGCCTCTATATGTAGAAGAAAATTATGTAGTGTTCAGAAAATAAAAAGTATAAAATAATTCTCATAAAATATAAAATGATACTCTAACCAAACCTGGCCTAGAGCACTGGTAAAGGCTAGTAAGTGATTATTCATATTCATTCTACCATGCTTGTACTACTGACTAACACATGCTATTAGAAGTTTAACATTTACAAAAAGGCAAGGTATGTTTCATTCTTGACCCTGTTTTAGAATTTAAATACATTATAAAGCATATCATTTGTTAATGCATTCAAAGTAATTATTAGTTTTTGTATATGGACACATAATTTACAAATATGTAACTGAAAGGGATTGGGACAGAGCTGTAGATGAGCAGTTTTGTATGTTATTAAAGTTAAGCTGGTATAAATTCAAATAAAGTCAACTATACCCACATGAAAACCAGCAATGTAAGAAATAAGGATCCAAAAAATGGGTAAGAAGCTATATAGGAAACAAATAGCGAAATGACAGAAGTCTTCAGTAATTACTTTAAATATGAATAGATTAAACTCTCCAATCAAAAGAAAGAGATTATTAGAATGGAATTTTTAAATTTATTTATCATACTTTAAGTTCTGGGGTACATGTGCAGACAGTGCAGGTTTGTTACATAGGTATGCACATGCCATGGTGGTGGTTTGCTGCATCCATTGCTCCGCCATCTACATTAGGTATTTCTCCTAATGCCATCCCTCCCCAATCCCCCCACACCCTGCTATTCCTCCCCTAGCCCCCACCCCCCAGGCCCTGGTGTGTGATATTTCCCTCCCTGTGTCCCTGTATTCTCATTGTTCACACTTATGGGTGAGAACACACGGTGTTTGATTTTCTGTTCTTATATCAGTTTGCTGAGAATGATAGTTTCGAGTTTCATCCATTTTCCTGCAAAGGACCTGAACTTATCCTTTTTAATGGCTGCATCATATTCCATGGTGTATATGTGCCACATGGATTTAAAAAGCAAGAGGCAACCATATGCTGTCTACAAGAGAGTGGCTTTAGATCCAAAGACAAATAGGTTGAAGGTGAAATTATAGAAAAAAATTCTATGCCAATAGTAACTGAGAGAAGAAGGCAGGGGTAGCAAATAGTAGCCTAAAGAGGGTGGAAATAGATATTCTATTCAAATAATAACCAAGTCTGTAATGTATGTTACAGACCTTAGTCACATCAATGAGACACTACTTTTCCTTCATAGCTTTCTCTCTAGCCTTCTATTTTAAAACTTGGCTTGAGACTCATTATATATTTCTATTAATATTAGTTGCTCCATGGCAAGCAAGTTTTCAGAATTGCCATGTTCTATGTGTGGTGCATGAAGTTTTTCATCCTCTTCAGTATTATTTTGGTTGTAGGGTAGCTTCAATTCTCTCTCATAGTAAATCCAAATAAGTGTCTATTTTTTTTTTTTGTGAGGGAATGTTCTCTCTTTTCATATATGTGCCAGGGAAAACTAAAAAATGGTAAGAATGATTCTGAAAGTTAAAGATGTGGAAGTGTTGTGTTTTTCAATTCTTGCATGAAATCATTGACTAGCACTGGGCTTCTTCTCTTCTAGATTATAACATGCTCTGTCAGCTAAAGACAGATTTGTTGTTAAGTCAGGAATGCATGAATGAATAAATTATGAATATAAAGATAGAACATTTTATCATGCAAGTATAACTTGAACCTCTGGCTGCCAGTGTCACACTATTCTCTGAGGCCCAATAAATGTAGAGAGGTGGAAAAAAAGAAAAGAACCAGGGGAAATGATTTACAATAACACAGTAGAACAATTTTATATAGATACTTTGGCCAGACTGGAAGTAATGAGGGAAGTGAGTAGAAATGGATCATATATTTTATTCTATCCAGTGCTAACTCAAATGTTCACAGGAAAATTGCTTGAGAAAATGCAAAATTGTGGGCTCCAAAACTACAGTGAGAATGATCATAGAACTGCCATATTTAAAACATTATTTTAAGTGACATTTTGTCATTAATTTTAGATGTACTTTATCTTGTTAGCTGCATTTTAAACTGTGACACGGTATGTTTTCTCTTATAGTCTGAGGTTTAAGCTTTCTTTGTCTTTAATGTATTCAAGTCTTTTGCTAATCTACACTATTATTAATTAAATTATTTTATATCTTGCTACACAGAGTCTTCAATTTCAATTGTCACTGAAAGATGTTTTTCTAATTATTGAAGCTGGATTGGGGTGAAAAAATTTTAAAAATACGTCTGCACATTGGAAATATTTTTCTAATTAATGCTTGTTTATGCCTTCATTTTTTAAAATTATGATACTTTTTATATTTTTTGTTGGTTGGGACATCCCCCATTGGTTCAAAATATTCCACAGATAAGACATATTTTATGTTGGCTGGTAAAATTTAGCCAGATAAATGGTTTGGTGTAGCTTAGCACTTAAGGGATAAAACTCTGATTTCAGTACCTGAATTCAAATTCCAGCCACATATTTCCTAACTCTGTAATTTGAGACATTAATTAATTTCTCAAAGCCTCCATTTCCTTATTGTAACATAGAGATAATTCTATTGACAAAATATCATTTAGGTACGTATAAGACTAGCCTGTATAAGTACTCAATAATAAAAATTTCGCTATTATTAAATGAGTTTCTGAAAATTAAATGAAGTTGAAAGAATAGTAACAGGCCCATAGTTTTCCAACTATATCTTAAAAAGGAATGAGTTAATAAAAACTGTCAGTTCAGATGGACAAAGAATGGATATAAGAGATGGAAATAAATGAAAGAAGATTGAGTCTCTTCCAAGGACGGGGGCTGGTGCATTGTTCATTGGGTTTATTCAAATGGTACTCTAATTCCAAACTGACACTCCTGGTTTTCCCATATAAGAACAAGCTAATCAATCAAATAGAGTCACAGAAAGGCTTAGTTCTGATCTACATAGAGTCATTAATGTGATATCCATCACCAGCTATATTCATAATGAAAATAATGAAAAGGAAAATCAATCGAAGGAAAATCTACCTTAGGACCAGAGGTGGAAGACTCAGGACAGATGTCCTTAGCACCATTACTTTCCTTATGTTATTTATTTATTTATTTATTTATTTTTATTGCATTTTAGGTTTTGGGGTACATGTGCAGAACGTGCAAGATAGTTGCATAGACCTTGTTATTGGTCTATTCATAGTTTCGGCTTCCTCCTGGTTTAGGCTTAGGAGGACACAGGCTTCCAGGAATTTATCCATTTCTTCCAGGTTTACTAGTTTATGTGCATAGAGTGGTTTGTAGTATTCTCTGATGATGGTTTGAATTTCTGTGGAATCTGTGGTGATTTCCTCTTTATCTTTTTTTATTGCATCTATTTGGTTGTTCTCTCTTTTCTTTTTTATCAGTCTGGCTAGTGGTCTGTCTATTTTGTTGATCTTTTCAAAAAACCAGCTCTTGGATTTATTGATGTTTTGAAGGGTTTTCGTGTCTCTATCTCCTTCAGTTCTGCTCTGATCTTAGTTATTTCTTGTCTTCTGCTAGGTTTTGAGTTTTTTTTTTTTTTATCTTGCTCCTCTAGCTCTTTCAATTTTGATGATAGGGTGTCAATTTTGGATCTCTCCACTCTTCTCATGTGGGCACTTATTGCTATATATTTTCCTCTACAGACTGCTTTAAATGTGTCCCAGAGATTCTGGTACATTGTGTCTTCATTCTCGTTGGTTTCAAAGAACTTCTTTATTTCTGCTTTCATTTTATTGTTTATCCAATCAACATTCAAGAGCCAGTTGTTGACTTTCCATGAAGCTGTGTGATTCTGAGTTAGTTTCTGAATTCTGAGTTCTAACTTGATGGCACTATGGTCTGAGAGACTGTTTGTTATGATTTCAGCTGTTTTGCATTTGCTGAGGAGTGCTTTACTTCCAATTATGTAGTCAATTTTGGAGTAGGTGTGATGTGGTTCTGAGAAGAATGTATATTCTGTGGATTTGGGATGGAGAGTTCTGTAAATGTCTATCAGGCTTGCTTGTTCCAGGTCTGAGTTCAAGCCCTGGATATCCTTGTTAATTTTTGTCTGGTTGATCTGTCTAATATTGACAGTGGAGTGTTAAAGTCTCCCACTATTATTGTGTGGGAGTCTAAGTCTCTTTGTAAGTCATTAAGAACTTGCCATATATATCTGGGTGCTCCTGTATTGGGTCCATATATATTTAGAATCATAAGCTCTTCTTGTTGTATCGATCCTTTTACCATTATGTAATGACCTTTTTTGTCTCTTTTTGTCTTTGTTGCTTTAAAGTCTATTTTATCATAGATGAGAATTACAACTCCTGCTTTTTTTTGCTCTCCATTTGCTTGGTAAATCTTCCTCCATGCCTTTATTTTGAGCCTTTGTGTATCCTTGCATGTGAGATGGGTTTCCTGGATACAGCACACTGAAGGGTTTTGGTTTTTTATCCAATTTGCCAGTCTGTGTCTTTTGATTGGTGCATTTAGCCCATTTACATTCAGGGTTAATATTGTTATGTGTGAATTTGATACTGCCATTTTGATGCTAGCTGGCTGTTTTGTTCCTTGGTTGATGCAGATTCTTCATTTTGTTGATGCTTTTTAGCATTTGGTATGTTTTTAGAATGGCTGGTACTGATTGTTCCTTTCTATGTGTAGTGCCTCTTTCAGGAACTCTTGTAAAGCAGGCCTGGTGGTGACGAAATCTCTGAGTACTTGCTTTTTGGCAAAAGATTTTATTCTTTTTCCCCTTATGAAGCTCACTTTGGCTGGATATGAAATTCTGGGTTGAAAGTTTTTTTCTTTAGGGATGTTGCATATTGGCTCCCACTCTATTCTGGCTTGTAGTTTCTGCTGAGAGATCTGCTGTGAGTCTGATGGCCTTCCCTTTGTGGGTGAGCCGACCTTTCTCTCTGGCTGCCCTTAGTATTTTCTCCTTCATTTCAACTCTGGTGAATCCGATGATTATGTGCCTTAGGGTTGCTCTTATTGCGGAGTATCTTTGTGGTGTTCTCTGTATTTCCTGGAGTTGAGTATTTGCCTGCCTTGCTAGGTTGGGGAAATTTTCCTGGATAATATCCTGAAGAGTATTTTCCAGCTTGGATTCATTCTTTTCTTCACATTCTGGTACACCTATCAAATGTAGGTTGGGTCTCTTCACATAGTCCCACATTTCTTGGAGATTTTGTTCATTCCTTTTTGCGCTTTTTTCTCTAATCTTGGCATCTCATTTTATTTCATTGAGTTGATTTTCGACTTCTGATATTCTTTCTTCTGCTTGGTCAATTTGGCTGTTGAAACTTGTGCATGCTTCGTGAAGTTCTCGTGTTGTGTTTTTCAGCTCCTTCAATTCATTCATATTCCTCTCTAAGTTGTCCATTCTTGTTATCATTTCCTCGAATCTTTTTTCCAATCTTTTTTCAAGGTTCTTAGTTTCTTTGCATTGATTTAGAACATGTTCTTTTAGCTCATTGAAGTTTCTCATTATCCACCTTCTGAAGTCTGATTCCATCATTTCTTCACACTCATTCTCTGTCCAGCTTTGTTCCCTTGCTGGTGATGAGTTTTGGTCTTTGTAGGAGGTGAGGTGTTTTGGTTTCGGGTGTTTTTCTTTTTCTTTGCACTGGTTTCTTTCCATCTTTGTGGATTTATCCACCTGTCTTCTGAGTAGTTGCTGACTTTTCAATTGGGTCTCTGAGTGGATGCCCAGATTATTGATGATGAAGTGTATCTGTTACTTAGTTTTCCTTCTAACTGTCTAGCCCCTCTGCTGTATGACTGCTGAGGTCCACTCCAGGCCCTGCTTGTCTGGGGTACACCTGTAGCAGCTGCAGAATAGTGAGGGATGCTACCAGTTTCTTCTTCTGCTGCTATCTTTGTCCCAGATTGATGCCCGCCAAATGTCAGTCTGATTAGTCCTTTTTTTAGGTGACTCTTTGGATATACAGGGGTCAGCTAGCTGCTTGAGGAGACTCTCTGTACTTTATAGGAGCTCAAGTGCTGAGCTGTGAGCTCTGTTGTTCATTCAGCGCTGTTAGCTGGGTGTGTTTAGGTCTGCTGCAGCAGAACTTATAAAACCTTTGTTTTTTTCCCCTCAGATGCTCTGTGTCAGGGAGTTGGGGCTTGCTTTCTGAGTATCTTTTTCACTGTTCTGCCCAGCTAGGAGGCAGTCTAGTCACTGTTTGCCTGCCAAGGCTCCACTCTGCTGCCCCAGGGTCCACCCTGTTGCCACAGGGCTCTGCCCTACTGCCATGGGCTCTGCCCTGTTGCCGTGGGTTCCACCCTGCTGTCGTGGGCTCTGCCCTGATGGCGGAGTCTCTCTGTTATGGCAGGTTGTCTCGGCAATGGCAGGGTGCTTCAGCAATGGGAGCGTACCTCAGTAGGGGCGGAATGTGTCGGTAGTGGTGGACGCCCCTCCCCCACCGAGCTGCATCATCTTGCATTCAGGTGAGCCCACAGTGAAACTCTCAACCCTGAGTATTTTGAATTGCCATTTTGTTTTTCCCTGTGAGGGTGGGACACGCCGAGCCTGATCACCTGGCTCCCTGCCTCAGAGCCCTTTCTCTCTCTCTCTCTCTTTTTTTTTAAGTTGAGCAGTTGACTCTTTCACAGGTGTTTCAGTCGCCTGCTGATAGGGCACTGGGATCTGTGTGATTTCCCATGCAGTGACCCACTGCACTGGCTCAAATCAGGCTTCCCAGGAATCTCCTGGTCTGGCTCACTGTCCAAGTCCCGTTTAATCAGATGGATATGTTAATCTGCCCTCCCAAATCCCAGATTGCCAGTTTAACAGGGCACCCCGACCAGTGAGTTTTGTGTGGGGTGCCACTGAGTTGCGGCACTGCCCAAAATGGCCACGCAAGCTGAAAGGGCTGTGCTGGTGTCCCGTGTCTCTCCTACACCTGGGATTTTCCCCATTCTGTGGGCAACATAGATCCATCTGAAAATGTGGCTAGGACTCACCCTCTGTGCCTTCACTGAGAGCTGCAATCCTGAGTTGTTCCTACCATGCCTTCTTGGAAAATCAACCTACTTATGTTATTTTTATTAGTAGTAATGGTGTATATTCATACAAATGTTATCCTCTTTCTTTTTGAGAACTTGAACATCATGAATGTGTTTATTATAGATAAAGGAGATAGATCGAATTGAAACAAGATTTTTAAAAATCCCTCAGAGTAGCTCATAAACCATTTTTAAGCATGCCTCGTGACTGTTTTCTTAAAACAGTGTCACAATTGATATCCTATGTTTTCTAAATTCACCCATGTGACTGTGGCTTAATTCAGCCATTAATCTCAAAGTCAAGTATTACAAAGAGACCATCATCTTATCATCCTTAGTTTTCCTTTGTTAAATATCCTTATGACCTCAAAATATCTTTTCATTGCCTGTTTATCCTCACTTTTGAAATAGACAAATAATGGTGTTGCTGTTGGGAATTTGTATTCTTCCAATATGTTCAGCAAACTTACCATGTTGGTTTTTCCAAAGCCTTTCTGAGCAAGTTACTCTCTCATTGTAAAATACTTAAGAGTTAAACAAATTTATAGGATAAATTATAAACAGCATAGCCAGGAGCAGTGGCATGTGCCTGTTTTCCCAGCTGCTAGGGAGGATTCCTTGATCCCAGGAGTTCAGGCCCCACTTAAGCAACATAGCAAGGCCCTGTCTCTAAAAAAAAACAAAACACAAACTTCTTATCATATGAAACTAAATCATTGTTTATTGGTATCATCCCCATGTATTAGCCTTATTTTCAAATATGCTTTTCTTCTTTGGGAGTTATTTTTAATTTCCCAGATGGATGCATGGATATTGTAGTGGCTCTGAGCCTCTAGTCATTCTTCTTTTGGTATGAATGCTTTTTGTTGTGCCATAATTTTAACAGAGATGCCAGAAACTAGAAACTTTGGCAGGTGGGTAAAAATGGCAGGGATGTGCCAGTTTTCAAGACGTGTCTGCCTTTAGATTAGTGGGCAGGAGCAGAATAGTAACTGTCAATTTAAAGTTCTAGGATAATAAACCAGTTTTTTTTTTTTTTTTTTTTTTTTTTTGGTCTGGTTTACAGGCTAGTCTGAGGAAATGCTAATCATCTTTTAAGACTTTCCTCATGCCCTGTCTTGATATCATTTTTTTTCTAACATGGTATAACCATCCATAAGATTGGTCATTACAACATTTGAGTCCAAGAGATACTTTAATAGATGTCTCAAAGCATTTCCTTTTGTGTCATCTTTTTTTTTATTCACAGGAGAAAGATGGTTAACTTGTTTGATTTCTAGATGCAGTCGTAAACTTGAGGGTAGAATATTTTGTTTTCACTTTTTTTGTCACCTGACAGGATCACTGTAATTTGAATTAATGAATAATTTATTTATTTAATTTATAATTATCATTCCTTTTAATGACACATTAATAATCCTAATATTCAACTTCTGTCAAATATACTTACTGATCAATTATCTGCTCATATAACTACTAACATATTGTCAATGGCATCCTATTGTATGAGGATTAGATGGGAAACCCTCTCTCTTATACTTTATTAAACTCATGTCCCAATGTACTACATGTAGTGCCTTCTTCCTCACTTCATGAACACTGTGCCCTGAGAAAACTGGATTGTTTATTGTTCCTCTAGCATATTTTGAACATTCTCTACCCTTGCCTTTGCTTAGGCCATTACCTTTGCAATAATATTCTCCATAACATCTATTGATAAAATCTTCCCTCCACTTAATCCCCACCATCTGAGACATCTTCCATATTCAGTTTAATTCTAAAGACCTATCTTCTTGTTTTTCTGACAGCCTTTTTCAAAGCCATAAATTTAACATCATGCAATGCTTTTTATTGCTTGTTGTTCAGTTTTCATTGTGTTTCTCATGTTAACCTGTCAATATGGGGATATGTGTTGAAAGTTAAAAATGTACAAGCCTAAAAGAAGATGAACAAAGAGCATCCTTTTAAAGATTTTGGAAATTTTGAATAGAGTTATCAATGGCTGATGGTAATTTGGCTTTGCTGTGGATATTATCTTAAAGACGTGTTTAATGTATATCTGGGATTTGAATTATAATTTACTTTTTAAATCCTCACTAGAGCACTATTAATGTTTTCTTTGCTTGTGAAATTCTTTCATTTGTTTCTAATTATTACCTCAGGTTCAGTAAGCTAATGTATTTTGTCTTTTTAAATCATAGACTTCAGGGGAAAATAAGAAGATAGAGAGGAAAAAGGAGAGCATGTTTCGCTGTGTGTGTGTGTGTGTGTGTGTGTGTGTGTATGTGTTTAACGCTTAGGTATTATTTTTTGCTGAAAAAAATTCAGATTTAATTCTCCAAACCAGGAATAAAGTTCAAAATCAAAGGTACAATAACAAAAGGAATATCTAATATACTCAGAAAAATATATCTTAAATGCCATATTTAACATGACAAAATTAAAATGAAGAAAAAAAAGGGATACTACTTTTAAGTAAAGAAAAAAATTTTAGTGGTATGGAGCAGTGTTCAGGTTCACAACTTTGAAATATGAATGTGAGATGCTTTTGCCATCATGTTGAACTCATATCAGAAATCATACAATGTGAATGACATTCAATATTTAGTAACAAAACAATGAATAATTGCATAAAGTGAAGCCTAGTACACTTTATATTTGATGGGGACAAAATCGAAATAGACCTTTATTTTTATCTTTAAATTTAAGAAAGGATAGGGGAAACTCTGAGGAGAATTAAAGGCCCTGTAGTAGTGGCTCTCAATCTTGACTCTACATTAGAATCTCCTTAAATAGGTTCAAAATAGAATAGTACTTACTAGGGCATCACCCATAAGGAATTACAGCAGAATCTCTGAGGATAGGGCCCAACTCTGATACTGTTTTAAACTCCCTGAGTTTATAATATGTTGGCATATTTGAGACCCACTATTTTAGAGAATGAAAGCTTATGAATCATAAGTCAGAATATTCTGGAAAGACTACTCAAAAAGTTGTTGTTTATTCAAAGATATTATTTCAGTAAGGATGGATGTCCTAAAAGCAGCAGTGTCTCACAGCATTAGATACTATCACTGCTCTCATGTAGCACTAGCTGAGGAGACGGCCCTGTGGCTTCCTTGTCACAACTTATATAGAAAAAAATAGATTTAGACAATTATATGTTCTGAAAGGCATTGTTTCGATGTCCCAAGTCACTGTAAAAACATTCCTCTCTGCAGTTCTTTTTTTTTTTTTTTGACCCAGCTTATTGACCTTTACATCTTTCAGGTACATTCTGAAAATGTTTTCTCACCTAATTTATACATTGTAAATTTATTTTCTCTCTTATTTTATTTAGAAAATTTTAATTAGACTGTAACTTACTATGGAATATAATTTCTGGGAACTAATTCATGGAAAAATAGAGTAGCACTACTTACTTCTGCCTGTATATTTGATTAAAGACTTTAGATCTTTATCTTCTTGACAATAATCAACAAAATCTTGAGAGATGGCTTTTGACAAGCTGTCTTGTTCTCACTCATTTACTTTGCTAATCAAGGGAAAAAACCCGGAAAATACAATATTGCTTTTAAAATCTTCATCTACTCACTATTGAATAATTTTTATTATTGTCATCCTATCATGATTATAGATTCTTAGTTGTATAATGTAAGCCTAGAAAATCTTGTTTTATAACTTTAATATTTTCAGAAAGTTATCTTTTGTGGAAGAAGAAGAAGGCTGGCAACATTCCTGGCTTCTACACAATTAAATTTTAGTTCTCTAGGTTAAAGAGGACTAGTTCTATTTGGGAAAACTTTAATATTAATGTTAACTAAGACCAATTAGTCCAATTATCCTTGCCAGTCTCAGATAAAGCAAGTTTCTGAGAGTTGATTTACTCTTTGAAGTACTACAATTATGCCCCTAATCCTTCTTCAAACTTTCTTCTCCCTCCTCACTCTCCTCCTCTTCTTCCACCTTCTTTTTCTTCTTCTCTTCATCATCTTTGTTACACATTGCATTTGTTTGGAATATGTTTCATTTTGTTGATGAGTAAGGTTTTACTATGCTGATGTACTACAACTTGTTTATCCATTCACTGGTTGATGAACATTGAGATTATTTCTATTTCCTGAAGATTATGAAAAAAACTGCCATATATATGCATATATATGTATGTATATATATATACGTGTATGTATATACATGTGTGTATATATATACATATATATGTATATATGGCAGTTTTTTTCATATTCTTAAAGAAATAGAAATAATATATATGTATATATATGCATATGTATATATATATATATATACACACACATGTATACACACACACACACACACACACACACACACACACATATATATATATATGAAGACTGGCTACTCTTCCTGGAGTAGACATGGGCTTCCAGTTTTAGATAAATGCCTAGGAGTGAGATAGCTAGATCTTATGGTTAGTGTATTTCTAACTCTTAAAGAAACTAACAAATTGTTTTCCAAAGAGATTATGTTAATTGTATTCTTACCAGCATAAGAATATAAAGAATGTAAAGAATGGTAGATGTTTCACGTCCTTGCTAGATTTCTATTTTTTATTTTTATTTTTATTTTGCCATTCCAATGGGTGTGCTATGGGATTTTATTGTGATTTTAATTAAATTTTCCTAAAGTCCAATGATGCTGAGCTGCTTTTTTTTTTTCTTAATTTTAATTGCATTTTAGGTTTTGGGGTACATGTGCAGAACGTGCAAGATAGTTGCATAGGTACACACATGGCAGTGTGTTTTGCTGACTTCCTCCCCTTCACCCACACTTGGCATTGATCCCCAGGCTATCCCTCCCCAGCTCCCCCCCGCTGTCCCCCCCATTCCCCCCAATAGACCCCAGTGTGTAGTAGGCCCCCTCCCTGTGTCCATGTGTTCTCATTTTTCTCACCCACCTATGAGTGAGAATATGCAGTATTTCCTTTTGTGTTCTTGTGTCAGTTTGCTGAAAATGATGTTCTCCAGATTCATTCATGTCTTTACAAAGGACACAAACTCATCATTTTTGATTGCTGCATAATATTCCATGGTGTATATGTGCCACATTTTCCCAGTCCAGTCTATCATAGATGGGCATTTGGGTTGGTTCCAGGTCTTTGCTATTGTAAACAGTGCTGCAATGCTGAGCTGCTTTTTATACACTTATATGGCTTTTGTATTTCTTCCCATGGAAGTGTGTGTTCGACTTTCTGGCCTATTTGATTATTTAGCTTCTGTAACTGCTTGTTTTTATTATTGTTGGGGAACTTCTTTATAAAATTTATCAGACTTTTTCAATATTTTATCCTAGTCTGTGGTTGCCTTTACATTTTCCTAAAATTCTCTGTGAGGAGCAGAAGTTATTTTCCCCAATTTTTTTAATACACTCTAAATTTCACATGTAATTGTCTGATTTATCTAAAGTTCATTTAGTTTATGGTGTAAAGTTTGAATCACAGATAGTTTTGCCTGTATATCTAATTTTTCTGGTAAAATTTGTTAAAAAAACTATCTTTTCTCTTTGTTGAAATAGTTTAGAAACTTTATTAAACACACACATGACTCTGTCTTTCATTAATTTATATGCCGTAATGTCTTGGTTATTGTGGCATAGTTTTTTGTGGCTGCATAGTATTCCACTGTGTATATGTGCCACATTTTCCCTGTCCAGTCTATCATTGATGGGCATTTGGATTGGTTCCAGGTCTTTGCTATTGTAGACAGTGCCACAATGAACATACATGTGCATGTGGCTCTATAAGAATGATTTATAATCCTTTGGATATATATCCAGTAATTGGATTGCTGTGTCAAATGAAATATTTATTTCTAGATCCTTGAGGAATCACTATACTGTCTTCCAGAATGCTTGAACTAATTTACAGTCCCACCAACAGTATAAAAGTGTTCCTATTTCTACACATCCTCTTCTTGCATCTGTTGTCTCCAGAGTTTTAAATGATTGCCATTCTAACTGGCATGTGATGGTATCTCAATGTGATTTTGATTTGCATTTCTCTAATGACCAGTGATGATAAGCATTTTTTTCATATGTTTTTTTGGCCTCATAAATATCTTCTTTTGAAAAGTGTCTGCTGATATCCCTTACCCACTTTTGAATGTTTTTTTTTTTTTTTTTTCCCTTGTAAATCTGCTTTAGTTCTTTGTAGAATCTGGATATTAGCCCTTTGTCAGATGGGTAGATTGCAAAATTTTTTTCCCATTCTGTTGGTTGCCAATTCACTCTAATGATTGTTTCTTTTGCTATGCAAAAATTCTTAAGTTTAATTAGATCCCATTTGTCTGTTTTGACTTTTGTTTCCATTGCTTTCGGTGTTTTAGTAATGAAGTCCTTGCCTATGTCTATGTCCTGAATGGTTTTGCCTAGGTTTTCTTCTAGGGTTTCTATGGTGTTAGGTCTTATGTTTAATTCTTTAATGCATCTGGAGTTAATTTTAGTGTAAGGTGTAAGAAAGGGGTCCAGTTTCAGCTTTCTGCACATGGCTAGCCAGTTTTCCCATCACCATTTATTAAGCAGGGAATCCTTTCCCCATTGCTTACTTTTGACAGGTTTGTCAAAGGTCAGATGGTTGTAGATGTGTGGCTTCCTTCCAAGGCCTCTGTTTTTTTCCACTGGTCTGTATCTCTGTTTTGGTACCAGTACCATGCTGTTTTGATTACTGTAGCCTTGTAGTGAAAACCAGTTACTAACTCCAATTGGGAGTAACTATGCTGGTTTGATAAAAGCCTGTAAATCAAGCCCATTTTTAAACTGTAGTTAGTGAGCCAAGTAGGGTCATTCATTGAATGGAGTGACTGATAAGGAGGTAGAGGGAAGTCACAGGAGAGAAGTAGTTACTCTCACCAAGTCTGGAGACGTGACTGATTCCATTGATAAAACAGTAGAGAATGCAACCCATTGCAAGGCAGAGAAGCAGCTTGCCATTAGCATGTCAGCAACGACTCCCAGGAATCAGAACAGAAATGAGACATAGTTCATTGAATTTGATTTTAGGTAAAGAGTTTTCCTAGAAGTTAAGGCAAAAGTTTTATCACTTAAATGTCCTCCTGAAAAGTTACTTCATTGCCATGTAAGCAATTTGTTAGGAGCCATCTCTTGTGACCCATGCATGCTTAGATGCACAGTACAAAGAAAATAGAAACTTAGAGGAAAAGTCACCAAACAATGCAAAATGATCAAATGTCAGCAGAATATTGAGATTTTGTGTCAGATTAAACATGGCTACAAATTCTTTAACATCTCTCCTATCAAAAACAGTAGGCCTCAATCAGTAAAATTCTTACAGCTAATTGTTACAGATAATTTTTAAAGTATAGAAATTTTAAAAGTTTGGATAGCTCTCTCAGAAAACAGCAAGGTATTGAAAGTACATTCAGAAATTTATAATAGGCAGTGAAACTTCATGCACCATCAAAGATTTTAATTGACTGAGTCCTCACATAAGATAATCATTAGGTGACTTTTTTCCCCTTTTCTTTTCTTTCTTCTTCTTTTTTTTTTTTTTTTGAGATGGAGTCTCTTGCTGTCACCCAGGCTGGAGTGCAGTGGTTCGATCTCAGTTGACTGTAACCTCCGTCTCCCTGGTTCAAAAGATTCTCCTGCCTTAGCCTCCCAAGTAGTTGGGATTACAGGCTTGAGCCACCATGTCTGGCTAATTTTTGTATTTTTAGTAAAGACAGGTTTTCACCACGTTGGCCAGGCTGATTTTGAACTCCTGGCATGAAGTGATCCATTCACCTCGGTCTCCCAAAGAGCTGGGATTATAGGCATGAGCCACCATGCCTGGCCTAGGTGACTATTTTTTATTAGTTCAAGTAAACATAATTACAATTAAACAGATAACCTTTCAATTTCAGGATGGCTTATTCAGACTATTTGCAATTATGCCTGAAAGGGTCACCTTTTCTCATGCACTAAATGAAAGATGCTCATACATCATCCCTGCCACTGATTCATAGTTTTATCTTCGAAATTAATCAAATGAAATTGGTCCCTAAAGACACATCAATTGCAGGTGGAAAGTTTAAGATTTCCTGGTCTAGGTATAGTTCAGAGAAAACAGACGTGATATCTACTTGAAGAATTCTTATGGTAATTTCATTTGTAGTGTTTACTCATTAAAACCCGAGTTTTAGCCATTAGGTAGGCTGGCTGGAGGAAGAAAAATGATCTAGCAAGAGCAAAAAGACCAGATACTCCTGGCCAGGTAGAATGGTCAACCTGGGTAGCTATACACAATTTTATAAACTGTGCTCTGCACACAGGTTGCAGTTGAAAGTAGGGTACAACCTGTTTGTGCTTTGCTTGCTGATTTGCACACAAAGTCATAGTCTCACCATCTTCAAGAAATTTTTTTTTCTTTTAGGTCTGTTTAAAAGAGATGCCTTTTTTTCAACATCTCAAAGGTGGCATTTTAATGGCAATGTCCCCACATCTGAGTGTTCCCAATCACTGTGTTCAAGAGACACCATGAAACCTATGGAATTTTTAGTTTGATCTAAACTATAGGATTTCTAGGAAATTTCATTAAAGGGATTGACTCAGCTAGGAAATGTGACCTTTTGTCTTTCTTCTCCTTCCTCTTTTTCTTCCCTGGAATGTGGTTGTCAGGCTGGAGCTATAGCAGCCATATTGGGCAATTATGTCAACCTTAAAAAAATAAAAAAATAAAATAAACTATAGCAGAGAGGTGGTGGAATTTTGTAAGGCAAAATCACTTGAAATGAGTTGGGTTTAGAATTAGTTCTTTGAAGCTTTGTATGTCTTATTCTAGTCAGCAGCTTGATATTTCTAAATTGAGGTAAGATTAAACTTTAAGTAGGAAGGGATAAGCAGGAGCTACTTTGAGGATTGGCAACCAAAAATTGCTAAGAGATTTGGAGCAGGATGGGTCACCAGTCACAGCAGAAATTATGGGAAATTATAAATTCTAAGGCTAATTAATATAGCATGACTTGATCCTCAGTTACTTAGAGAAAAGGTGGGGCTGAGTCTGCAAGTTACTTGTCTTAAGTGAGACATTAAAAAAGTAGATGAATATTAAAGCTGAGCCAAGATTTCTTGTGCTATGTTCCTTTAATCTCTGCCCCAACATGCCATAAGAGTAGGAATTTATTATCCCCAAATTATAATAATTGTTTATTAAAAATTTTAGGCTATATTAATTTATAATATTTTCCATGCCCCAAGAACTATGTTAAGTACTTTATGTATTTTATCTCATTTAGTACTCACTTTATCTCTAGGATGTCAATAATATTTTTTCTTATTTTCTAATTTAGAGATGTGATTGAGGTTTAGAGACATTAATTCACTACATACAGATACACAGAAGTAGCAAAGTAGAGATGAACCCAAGACTCCTGTCTTTTAAAATGTCCATCATTATACTAAGCCACTCTTCTCTATGATTAGACCACAGTAAGTATTGGGAATCTAGCTCAGTGATTCTATATTGCATAAAGTATAAATATTGGACAAGTTAAAATCTTAGTTTGGATTATCTGAGAAACAGACAAGGATTCAAGTTCACATGGTTTATCTGTGTGGTGATCCCAGGAAAGAATATGGGAAAATAATACAGGAAGGTACAGAAGTCAGAAAGGGGTGTGTTATCAAGCACTTTACCCCTATGGACTACTAGAATTTAATCTCACTGGAGAACTCAGTGATTCAGTGTAAGAAATATCCTGCATGTGATATAAGAAAGCTGCATTAGTCACTCATCAGCTTTCATTAGGCACTGGTTGGGCACATTTCCAGGAGCATCACTTCCCCTGTTGTTCTAGCTTGTCATGAGCAAGTAAAGCATGCTCACACAGCCAGAGAAAGCCCTCAGTGTGAGAGCTGAAATTTGGGCCACGTGCACTGAGACTGTATCATTTGAGGTGTCCATAGTAAATACTATAATTAATATCCATGTCTCTTACTTCTTATGTGAAGATTTTCCTGATTAACTTCTGAAATATGTAATCTCCTTTTCCTCTAAAGTTGTGTAGTATTTCATTTTTACCATTCTAATAAAATGCACTATTTACTGATGTGATTTTGTTATCATTTTTGTACAATGTTTAACTTTTGGAAAAATAAGAAAATGGCTTAGAAGTAGGTAAATAAATCTTGTATAAATCATGTATATGTCACTGACATAGCTTGGTGTCTTACTCTTTTAAGCCCCTTAATATATATTGTTTATCTTCCTGTAGTCCCCTTTTTCAAAAACTTATTTGGAAGTGTAAGTAAAGATTTTTAAAAACCCCTTCAATTCTTATACTGTATTTTGCAGTGGAAAAATCTCATACCTTTTTTGGGGTTTGGTCTGGCCTCTTAGATGGCTACTAAGTGGTGTCACACTCTGAATTCATATATGAGAACCAGACTCTCATTATTGTTCAACATTTGTGTTCTAAGACTTTTAAACTTACCATGATCTAAAATCAGATTGTTCAACTCATCTAAACTCTGTTGAATGTTTTACTCCACTTACCACTTTTTCCACCCCTCTCTGTGTCTTGGAAGGCTGATATGTGAAAAACAAAACAAATAAACAAAACCCCTTAAAACTCTAAACAAATGAAATACAAACTAAATTAAATGCACTTTGAGCAAAGAATGAAAAAGATGATTCATTAATCAAGCAGTACTGTGAATTAGGAGAGGTTCAGAGAGCTCCATCCAGCAATGTGGGCATGCAGTATTTACAGAAAGGAAAAGTAAGTGATATGCTGAGATTAAAAAGACTATATTTCCTGCCTTATTTTTGCAGGTGAGGATGGTTATAATATATAAGTGGAAGACATTAAGACATTGGGTAGGGGGCTCAAAGTGGCTCTGGCCGGATGTCGTGGCGTTTGCGAAGGCGAGGCCAAGAGTTCAAGGCCAACCAACCTCAGCAACCTTACAAGCTCTCAATGATTGGCAAAAAAAAAAAAAAAAAAGACATTGGGTAGGAGTTCTAGGAAATTTCAGAAAGGAAAAGTAATGTAAAGAAACAGCTTGATTGGATAAAGCTCAGCATTTTTCTTATTTGGGCATCATATGATGAGGCATTTGCGTTATATGGACATAGTCTAATCAGCTGGTAGCCCATGATTGACTGAAGCTTTGTTGCTGTGGTTGGCTACTTGTTACAAGAATATACTCTTGGCCAGGTGTGGTGGCTCACACCTGTAATTCCAGCACTTTGGGAGGCCAAGGTGGGCAAATCACAGTCAGGAGTTTGAGACCAGCCTGCCAACATGGTGAAACCCTGTCTCTACCAAAAATGCAAAAAATAGCTGGGCATGGTGGCAGGCGCCTGTAATTCTAGCTACTCAGGAAGCTGAGGCAGGAGAATTCACTTGCACTTCAGCCCAGGTGACAGTGCGAGACTCCGTCTAAAAAAAAAAAAAAAAAGGAATATGCTCTTAAGTTAGGCCTCAATTGTTCAACTGTTTATATACTAAATTGGGTTTTACTTCACTGCATACAGAGGCAGCTTTAGGACAAACTCAATTTAACTTAACAATTTCCCACTTTTGTTCAGCCTCTCAATTTTGAGAAATTAACTATAACCTTGAGTATGACATAACTGTCTGTTGGTACGAGTCATAATGAACTTGTTTGGTCTCAGTATGGAATTCAGAATTCATAACATCAAGTCAGTTGGGCATTTTTTAATATTTTTTGTGATTTTTTAATTCTACTCTTAGTGAGACCATTTGACATATAACAGATGGCTGCACACAAACACTTAAGACTCTTGAGAGGATGCAGCACACTAGGGATATTATTATGATGGTTATCAGGCGGATAACAGTAAGAGACTAAAGTAGAGTCCTTAACAGGAGCTCCCACAAAATGAAATGATCAAAATAAAGTATATCAAATACGAGCTGGACAAGGAGGGTGCTTGTTTTATCTAAGTAGTATGTTTGTTGATTTCTGGAAAATGATTTTCTGCTGTACAAGATCTATTTATCCAAGTACGGCAGGAGGTGTTAGCTCTTGCACACACTCACTTTTGTTCAGACAAAAGATAATCCAAAGAAATCTCGTCATCTAAAACAACTTGAGAAAGAGAATTTTAGGAAGTTTGTTGGGCTTTGTGCTAGAGTTAGCTGTAGTAGCTAGTGTTTGAGGCAGATTTCTAGTCATAAGCTTATTTTTGGGTCTTGCCAAGCTGAGAAAGTAGCATTCTACCAAAAGATGCCTATTTAGAGTGATTTTTACCTGCTAGAAAATTATTCTTTATTTATAATGCACATTGAGATGTGTATACCTAAACTTTTACAAAATTTTCGAGTTCTCAACTCTCAACATTCTGTTTCAAATTGGGTATGGAGTGACTGTAGTACCATTAAAATCCCAAATCCACATTGCCTCTTATTTTGCACTTACTGAGGCATGGAATTGTCCACTTATATGGTTGGTTGTTAATTCCTGCACAGATAACAATATATCCTGGATACATTCTAAATATGTCCTAGGGCAGACTGTTCCCTGAAAGATGCATTGGATGTTAGGGTGTCAACAGTAGGAAAGCATTTATAATATTTGTCTGCAGCTCCATTATAAAATCATTGTGTTGTTGAAGGCTACCAACAATTACAGAATAGGGTTGTGCATTTGCCTACAATTGTCAAATTATCCTTCTTTGGTTTTATAATTCAATTTCTGACACAATTTTACTATAAAGTCTCACTATAAATTTTGCCTACACTTAGATTTAAACAAGAAATCCAAATACATTAATCTAAATACCTAACCATATAGAAAGAACCAGAAATGCAACTTGAGCAAATAGGCACACTTAGAATATCAGTACTATTTGTTACAGGGTGAACCAGAGAACTCTAAAATCTTGTAGGCATTTACTTATAACATGACATATTTGACATCCATTTAAGTTCTATGCAAATGCTATCAATTATGAAATCTTCAATATCATATCACTATACCATGTATAAACAGAAAAGAAATACAGAAAAAGAGAAAATGAAGACTTTATAAAAAGTGTTTACATTAGTTCAAAGGAATTGAAGAACTATATTTTTGCCTAACACTTAGCATTTCTTGTATTTACTGATATTCATCATCCTAGAGCAATTACATATCAAAATACAAATGAGTAAAATTAATGTTTGTTAGTGGTTTTGAATTTCTATTTTGAATCTTTTTTTAGAGTTTTAGTCTCAAATATATTAATAAAAAAATAAATAAGAGGAATCCAAAAAGTTTCATCCAGAATAAGATCCACCAGGAATCCATACCAATTCACTTACCTAGATCTATCTAGCAATATAGTTTTGAAATATAAAAAATGAAAACATACAGAATTATGAACAAAAAAAGGATCAATTCACAACCATATATAAACCAAATAAAGCATTACGAGCAAAAACTTTACATACATCTTCAATAGATGAATCTAGCTGTGTTTGTCTGTTTTTAATTGTGATTCCATGTCAATTCCATGACACTGTTGCCAGAAATTTGGATTAAATAGGTATAAAATGGAATTTAACATCTATAATTTTTAAAAAAGTCCTTTAGTGTGTATGTACAGCCTGGTTTGGGAATCACTGCATTGTTATGAGTTCTTCTTTTTTTTTTTTTTTTTTTTTTTTTTTTTTTTTTTTTTGAGACGGAGTTTCGCTCCTGTAACCCAGGCTGGAGTGCAATGGCGCGATCTCGGCTCACCACAACCTCCGCCTCCTGGGTTCAGGCAATTCTCCTGCCTCAGCCTCCTGAGTAGCTGGGATTACAGGCACACGCCACCATGCCCAGCTAATTTTTTTTGTATTTTTAGTAGAGACGGTGTTTCACCATATTGACCAGGATGGTCTCGATCTCTTGACCTCGTGATCCACCCGCCTCGGCCTCCCAAAGTGCTGGGATTACAGGCTCGGGCCACCGCGCCCGGCCTGTTATGAGTTCTTAAAAGCCTGCGTGCTGAAAGGCGCTTAGACTTTGACCAAGAAATGTTAGTTACCTACTAAGTTAAAATGATGTTGGGCTATAGAAATGATGACTATAATCTCTTTTATTTGCTTAAGTTCTAAATGTATGTATATAAAACCAAAGTGAGAAAGTTTGACTTAACTAGGCACTCCCAAAGATTGTGGGCAAATTTAACATTATTGAACTCAAAGGTTAAATGTTACGTCGTTGTTGCTGATTCTTGAGTGTTGATTGTATTGAATAATAAGGAAGGATGTGTACAAATAAGTGTACAAAATGGCAACTTCAAGTTCTAACTGGATTGCTGGGATAAACAGACCAAGAATCTTTTCCTGGCATGACACTCTAGTAAGCTTTGAAAGCTATCCTTTTGTAAAAATGGAAATAATGCCACCTATTTGCAGGGTTTGAGTGATAATATGGTACTAACTGGCTCAGAGTAGATGAATAAATTGTCATTTCTTCTACAGAAATCTATATTCTAGTTAAGGAGACAAACACAGAAACATGAAATTGTTTTGTATAACTTAGTCAGGGGTCAGTGAAGAGTTTGTCATTGTGGGTGCAGCCAGCCTGCCCTTACACCTCAGTTTCTCACATCTATGTAGGGGAGATAATCAAAAAAGACTGACTTTAACAATAGATTTTCCTACTGTTTCTATGGCAACCACATGAAAATAATCATAACACTCTACTTCAATCCTTAATACAATTTAGTCAGCAACATTTGCTGAATACCCACTGTGTGCAGAGAAATACACTGGAAAGCCATGGAAATAAGAAAGTTTATTGTCATAAGTGGAAACTGGGAGAAATCTTTTTCTATAATATATCTCTGAAACCAAAACAAAGTCTGCTTCATTATTTGATATTAGGATTTCCAGACTTACTTTAAGGCATAGTGCTTCCTTGTGAACTTCTGCACATATAAAATTCCAAGGATGGAGTGAAATTTTTTCTCTATTCTGAAAATTATTTCAGAAAGTTGGGACAATAGTTGAGCACTATTCTACTAATATTAGCAGATTTCTCTTTAGAATTTTCTTTTGGTAACATAAAGACAACTTTTTCTCTTAGTGCAAACATAGCTAAAAGTTCTTTTCCAGAAGTTTTGCCTTACTTTAGAGAATTTAAGGTTATGGGGGAATGTAAGGTTAAACAGAAAGCATGCATCAACTAAAGGCAAACAAGTAAAACAGTTATGGCCTTTCTCATAAAAGCAAGCTATCTATTGAACAGTTAAATTGATTTGACAGAATGTTAAGAAATTCAAACTGTATTTCTTCTGCTATGTCCAGTCCATACCAGGTCAGTACAAATAACTAAGTATCACCCACTGACCTTTATATCTCTAAAATTCTTAATAAGTGATTTTTTTTGCCTTAATACTCAGCTCTTTAATATGATATTTTCTGGAGCAATTTTCCACTGAAATTTATTTCACTCAGATTACTTTTACACATATAATGTTATGCTCATTTATCTATCAGCATATTGCTTAACTAATCTAAACCAGGAGAACTGGTGAGTACCATGATATGGCATACTAATTATGACCATGATATGACATACTGATAGTGGTTATTTAAGCCATTTGGATACTTGCATTTATTCAATTTTAAGTGACATTTTTTCTTAATAAACAATTAGTAGAAGTTCCTTATACCAAAAACAGAAAATACGATGAGCTAAGTAAGACTATTAAAATGATGCCTAAATTAATACCATTGGACATCCATTATTGACATCCAGGTGTATGTTTTTTGCCTTGATTTTATTGTTAAAAAATAAAATTTATGAAATTTTTACATAATTGAGAATTTTAAAAGGGATTTCATTTTTCATTTTTACATAATTTTCAGCTTCACTTTATATTTACTAATTTCTCATAATCATCTTTCTAAATTACGTCCCTTTTCCCACCAAATTCATACATTAAAGCCTTAACATGCAATGTGACTGTATTTGAAGATAGGGTCTTTAAAAAGGTAAGTAAGAGTAAATGAGGTCATAAAGAGAGGGCCCTGTTCCAATAGGAATAGTATCCTTAAAAAGAGACAGACACTGCGAACCTCTTTATGTGCACACACACAGAGAAAAGGCCATTTGAGAACACAGCAAGAAGGTGTCTGCAGGCTAAGGTGAGAGGCCTCACCAGTAACCAACGTTGCAGGCACCTTGATCTTGAAAATCTGACCTCCAGAAGTTTATTTTCCTGTGAGAAAATAAGTTTCTATTGGCTAAGCCACCCAGATTGTGGCATTTTGTTATGGAAGCCCAAGTTGACTAATACACACTTAAGCAACTGTTTTTCCATAATGACGTTTAAATTGTCACTGCATATTATCTGTATATCATAATTTATTTTTACTTTCTTATTATTGGATATTTCAATTACTCAAATCTATTTAAACTGTAATATTTGTTTTCATAAAAACACGCAGAAATATTTCTAAATGTAGAGCAAGCACATTTCTAAATGCCTTTGACCCACAGTGGTAACAGTCAGTCCAATTTATACTTATCTAAGTTGTGTTAGAGAATGATCATTTTACAACATCGCCACAGCAAGGGAATTATTGTGTTGTAAAAAAAAAATCTTTATAAAACTGGTAGTCCACAACTATATATGTTATATTTGTTATTCAATTTCAATTTTTAGATTTATAGTACATTGAACTCATTAGTGACTTGTTTATTTAACTTATTATCAGAGACAGGATCTCCTTCTGTTTCCCAGGCTGAGTATAGTAGCTTGAACATGGCTCACTGCAGCCTTGAACTTCAGGCTCAAGCCTGTAGAGACAGTCTTGCTGTTACTCAGGCTGGTCTCCAACTCCTGGGCTCAAGTAATCCTCCCAGCTGAGTCTCCCAAAGTGCTAGGAGTATAGATGTGAGCCACTGTGCTAGGCCTTTGTCTTTTTATTTTCTACTTTGTGACTTGCCTATGTATGTCCTCACAGGTATTCATCTTTAAAATTACATGAAAAATATGTTTGTAAATATCTAGTTATTGTTATATAGCAAAAGAGATTATTGTAAGTGGTACTGACTTTAGTGATATGAGAAACCAGATTATCTGTGATTGGGTGGTGATTAAGATATAGAGCAAGGGAAATTTTGGTTTTCACATCACCATTCCCTTATGCTTTTTCTTCTAACTGCTGCTTCTCATAAAATGTTCACTTCCTCTGCTAATTCCTTAAGTAGTAGTATTCCCCTGGAGAGACTCTTCATTTTACACACTCTGGTTGGACAACATTCTAAATCCATGTGCTGATTAATATTTCAACTCTGCAAATTCTTATAACCATCTGAACCCAATTAGTTTCCTCTGATTTTTTCTCAAAAAACAACCTTATTATCCACTTAGGCCCTTATATCAACAGCATAGACTCACTTTACTTACTCACTTACTACATCTTAGACTCCCTTATCTTTACAACATCTAATGAGCCTGTATTAGTCTGTTCTCATTCTGCTAATAAAGACATACCGGAGACTAAGTGATTTACAAAGGAAAGAGGTTTAATGGACTGACAGTTC
Organism: Saguinus oedipus; assembly: GCA_031835075.1. Taxonomy (NCBI): domain Eukaryota; kingdom Metazoa; phylum Chordata; class Mammalia; order Primates; family Cebidae; genus Saguinus; species Saguinus oedipus. The sequence goes on along the minus strand of CM063181.1, from coordinate 100,278,690 downwards.
AATATGGCTGGGGAGGACTCCCCATCACGGTGGAAGGTGAATGAGGAGCAAAATCATGTCTTACGTGACAGCAGGCAAGAAAGCATAAGCAGGGGGACTTCCCTTTAAAAAACCATCAGATCTCATGAGACTTATTATTCACTACCACAAGAACAGTATGGGGGAATCTGCCCCCGTGATTCAGTTATCCCCACGTAGCCCTGCCCTTGATATGTGGGGATTATTACAATGCAAGGTGAGATCTGAATGGAGACACAGTCAAACCATATCAGAGCCAATACTTTATGTCAACAAACATTTATATGTGTACTACTCTACTGCAGACACTGTTCTAGACTCGGGATACAGCAGAAACAAAACTATGTTCTTGCTTTTATAGAGCTTATATTTAATATATGCATTTGGTTCCAATCAGAAGACAGAGATGAACATAAACATTCAACTGAAAGAATTAAATTGCAACTCATAACCAACAAGTAGAGGTAATTAGAATCCTAAGGAATACAAGAACTGCATGCATAGGGAGCAGCCATTATTTCTGTGGCTGACAAAACATAACAAAGGAAGAAAAAAGTTGAAAGACACATCTTCCTCAAAGGCTCAGATTTAGGAAAGGGTATAAATGACTCAGAAGTGAAAACTGCCTGCTGGAGAATGATGTGCTTAGAAGTCCCCCATTGATACACTGGCAAAACTTTGGATGCCTTTTGCTGGTGTACCACCAAGACTTGCTGAGGGCTGTTGACTGGAGATTTTTGGTAAGTCTTGTTGGCAAACAAACTAGGGTGCTGTTGGGAAGTGCTAGGATGCTGTTGGGACCTCCTGCCTCCCTCTAACCACACTATCAAGAACCTTATGGTAGGAATGGGTGCCACTGGGTGTCCTGCATACCAATGGCGGACAAGGCATAGAGAAGTCACTTGTCAGTTCTGTCACCTGCACATAGTTTGTCCTTCTCCTCTTCATTGAATGTCTTTATATCCCCAGATTCTCATCTATAAAATACTGACTTTAATAATTTCTGAAAAGACATATTATAATTAAAAACATATACTATAAGTACTCAACATTTACTTTCTTCCCTCCCCTCACATTTTTTTTTCTTTAATTAGGAAGAAAAAAGTTGAAAGACACATCTTCCTCAAAGGCTCAGATTTAGGAAAGGGTATAAATGACTCAGAAGTGAAAACTGCCTGCTGGAGAATGATGTGCTTAGAAGTCCCCCATTGATACACTGGCAAAACTTTGGATGCCTTTTGCTGGTGTACCACCAAGACTTGCTGAGGGCTGTTGACTGGAGATTTTTGGTAAGTCTTGTTGGCAAACAAACTAGGGTGCTGTTGGGAAGTGCTAGGATGCTGTTGGGACCTCCTGCCTCCCTCTAACCACACTATCAAGAACCTTATGGTAGGAATGGGTGCCACTGGGTGTCCTGCATACCAATGGCGGACAAGGCATAGAGAAGTCACTTGTCAGTTCTGTCACCTGCACATAGTTTGTCCTTCTCCTCTTCATTGAATGTCTTTATATCCCCAGATTCTCATCTATAAAATACTGACTTTAATAATTTCTGAAAAGACATATTATAATTAAAAACATATACTATAAGTACTCAACATTTACTTTCTTCCCTCCCCTCACATTTTTTTTTCTTTAATTATAAAATGAAAACTTGTCTCTAATATAGAAATTTCAGGTAATAGTCTCCCATCCCAAATCATAAAATACATCCTCATTGCTCACACTATTTTCTGTTTTTATTAAAATTATTTTTTTTCCATGTAGATTTGCTGTATTTTTGGTTAAGCTAATTCCTGAGTTTCTAATGGATTTTGTAATTATAAGAAATTTTGCCTTATTGTTATTTTGACATTATTATATTTTTGTATAGTTTAATGATGATGTAGCTAAATCTTGTCAGTTTATAATGGCTGTTTTTTAATACTTCTAAATGATCTTAAGGCAGTAATGCATAGGGAAAGAAACAGATATCAGGTTTAGTCAAGTTACTTTACATCTCTGTCCCTCAGTTTGCTTACTCATAATCCAAGAATATTAATAGTACCTTCTTTAAGATAGAAGTGATGAATATATAAATGATACATAGTAAGTTCTCAAGACTGTAATTTGCACTAATACAATATATATGAACTATTACTACTGTTACCACTTTACTGTTATTGCTTAATATTAACAATTACAACAAATAAATTCTGTTATTGCTTAATATTAACAATTAAAACAAATTCTGTTATTGCTGTAAAATAAAGTTAACCTTATATAAGTTAAAATTTTGAAAAGTTGTGTTGAAAGAAAAACAAATCACTGTTCATCACCCTTGGCAGATTTCACCTTTGAGGACTGATGTATTATTTCAAATGACATCTTAATCCAGAAATAAGACTTAGCTGGGGATGGTGGCATATGCCTGTAATCCCAGCTACACAGGAGGCTGTGGCAGGAGAATCGCTTGAGGTTGCCATGAGCTAAGATTGCATCATGACACTCCAGCCTGGGTGACAAAGCGAGACTGTGTCTCAAAAAAAAAAATTAAAAAACCAAATTCTACATTTTTAAATCATTCTGAGTTGTAGAAGTGAGTGAAAATTCTTTCTTTTAATCATAAAGAAATGGTTAAAATAGATTGAGTTGCTCTCATTATTCGTAAAAATTAATGGCTTGTAACCTAGATAATGTTATTTTGTTTTTCAAAGGTTCACCATTAGCTTAAAACTCCTCCATTTAAACACTCTGAAAGCCTAACATATCATTATTTTACTAACTTTGATGACCAGTAGAATTTTATTCATTCTAAATAAAATTAATAATAAAACTGTAATTGACAATTTTTTTCTCTTCTTCAAAGTCAGAATCTTTTAAAGTGGCTTCAGTGTTACGAATTAGCTTGAAAACCTTAAAGAACACAACAGATTCTAAAAATGCCTATTTAACAATATATTCAACTGTGTTTTTTTTAAACAATTTCACAATTGTTTTCTGAAATAATTTCATGTCAGTTACCAGCACTCAAAACTCAGGGAAACTTAGGTGTTATAGGAAAGAATATCAAGCAGTTGGTAGTTTAAAACTTCATTACCTATATTTAAAGGAACTTCTTGGCTCCTAAGAATGTGAGAATGAATAAAATTAGAGGATTCTAGAAATATTTTTGCACATTAAATGTAGTACAGCGCCTCTATCAAAGACTTAAAATAGAAATGCATAAATCAGCATAATCATTATTATACACTTTTCTGAACCCCTGTAACACTTGAATTGTTCGGAAGTGTTGGAAATGAGGCTGAAAAGGTGACTAGCAGTGAAGGCAATGCTAGCCTAAGAAGAGCTTTTGTGTGCTTAGAACTTAAGGCATACAATAATCCACCTTCAAACTCTTTGAACTCAAATATTTAACATAATACTTAAAATTATTTAAGTAAAATCCATACTGAATAATTTTTAAAGGACAAGGAGGAAGTATACTTGAGAAGAACCTACCCTAAATGGGGGAAACATAAGATTCTAATCAATTTAATAATGGAATATGAACTATATGTTAAGGTAAATACTGTACACGTGGTGTGGCTATCAAATAGCAGCAGTAAAATAGATATTTGTAATTGAAATGAAAGGTCTATATATTATGTGACTACTCTCTACTCCAATATTAAAATATATAACAAATATGCTCTTGCTCTCTGACAGTGTTTTCCTTTTAGCTGACACATATATGCCTGGTTTTTATCAGTCTTTATCGAAAGCTTAATACAATGAAATACTTAACTATGCAACCTATCCATCAAAGAAACACCTATATAATGGAACCCAAACATATGCTTTTGAAATTGAATTGTGCTTAATAAGTACATTTACAAGAATGTGTGGGTTCTTTTTCCTTTGATTGCAATATTGGGTCAGGGCAAATACAGGGTACATAGGCATGCTAAAATAATCTTTCTTCAAATTAAAACTGTGGACCATATATTACTTGAAAATATAGCCACATATTTTCCAGAGCAAGTATAATAGTGTTCTCAGAAACTACAATTTATCTGCAGCACAGTCTTTCCTAGTTCTTTACTAAAATAGATATTAATGGAATACAATAGTTGCTAATGGGCTATTGAACAACAGGATGGAAAGGAAGCTAGACCAGACCGGGGTGATATATGCCAATTAGCAAGTTCTTAAAATAGCCACATAGAGCAACACTGGTTGTTCCAAGAATCAATCTAAGAAGCAGTAAAAGAGGATTTGACTCTGAAATAAACCACACCTGATTTTCTGCCTAATAGGAGATTTCAGGTTGTTCAATCAGCTTATAATTAGCATGACATATAGAAGAAAACTTGTCCATTAAAATAATGAAAAGCGTCTGAACATAATTGTCTTACTAGAATTTGTCTAGAAAAAAGAAACAGATTCCCAAGTGAAGAATAAAGCATGACCATTAGAGTGAGTGAAAAGTGTTTCAGAACATTTCAAACTCTAAATTTTATGGAGCAATAAAAACTCAGAGAAGAGCTGGCTAACTTCATATTTGCATATGAACTATGACCAATGATTCACTGAAACAATGTGACAATAAATTTACAATTTAGCTCAGGGTCTGATTAGTATGGTGTAAATGAATCAAACAAAATACAGTAAATTTTATGGACAGTTAAGTTTCAGTTCTGGTGGTGTAAATCACACGTAGTCTCCCATTATAGATAGATATATTGTCGGGATGATAAAAACAGTGAAGTAAAAATGTCTTATCCCACTTTAAGTATCTGAGCTTCAGAAGAAAGAGAAACACAGTAGGAGAGATAACGAGCGGTGATAGGAACAGAAAAGAACTAATCCCAGTGCCAAAAATAAAAGGAAGAATCAAAGCAAAGCCACCTGTGTGACCTTTTGAACAATCCCAGGGTGAAATGAATCAATCCAACTTCCAATTTGTGGCTGAGCTGTAGAAATGGATCTAGAAAAATCAAAGAGGTTTGGTTAGGGGAGGAGGGCGGGGGGAACCTACTGGGTAGTTGTTTGATCAAGCTCTGCTTTGCTCCATCAGATGAGAAACATCAAATGTTTTACTGTGCATTGGTAGAACTTTTATGGATTTTAATTCTGCCGAAATGCACATGTTCATTTTGGCTAGGAGTTGAGTCAGACAGACTATATTACCTAATGTATTTAATCTGTATTTAACACACATTCAACTCCATTCTTTTCAATGATCTGAAGAGCTAGAATTTAGAATTGATAACATTTAGTAAATAAAGTCAAATCATTAAAATTTGAGATAGATATCCTTCCTAAGTTTGAAGACAGATATACCTTCAAAGCCTTAATAAGCTTTCATGAAATCATTTAACAGGAAAACAAAATAGAATCCTTTCAATGTTAGGTTTTATTAAAATTTCTAATCCCCCTTGTTCTCCACTCTCCTCAGAGTAAACCAAAATTTCAGCACAAAATTCATACGTCTATAAATCTTCTGAATTCAGTAAAAATTTACCTTTTACCAAATCTGCAAGTGTATAATAAAGCATATTTCCAAAGCTGATAAGAGATAGCTCAAGACAATTCTAGTAGTTATTGTGTGTCATTATAAGTAGGAGCTAAGCTATCAGAATGGAAAGGCATAAGAATGATTTAATGGACTTGGGGGAAAGGGGTTGAGAGATGAAAGACTACATATTGGGGGCAGTGTATACTGCTCAGGTGATGGGTGCACAAATATCTCAGAAATTACTACTAAAGAACTTACCCATCTAACCAAAAACCACCTGTATCACCAAAAGCTATGAAAAAAACATAAATAATAAATAAATAGTATAGTGTGATGTTAAGATATTTCTTTACATCATTTTCAGTAAAGTTTTATCCAAAGATGCACATTCATGAGTGAAACCTTCTGTTTCAGAATTTTCTCAAGATTTAGACTAGTTAGTGTATAAGAAGCATGTAAATTGGATTGTCAAAAACATTTTTAAATAATAAATAGTGTGGTCATTCAAGTGGAATGAAAACAAGAAGGGAATAATAATTATTTTTGAACAAAGACATTCATTTTGATCATGTGTCCATAGAAGAGATTTCAAGATTCAGAATCTCTATAAAGTAACTACTTATCTTTGTCAAGACTAATTTTCATATGCACTATAGAAATAGCGTAAATGTTTCCACTCACTGTTTAAGTTTAAAGCACTCAAAAATTGATCATAATTAATAATAATATCAAGACAATGAAGAAGCTGTACCTATGTATTTATAATGTTGAATGTTATTGTTCAGTTAAGTTGGTGGGAGAATAATGTCAATACTGGTGATGTTTTCATCAGATAGTATTTAATTGTAAATGAATGTTATGGGATAAATGGAGTGCAATCAGATCTCAGCTCTGCCACTGTCTAGTTGCATAAGCTTGAGAAAGTTACTACTGCAGCTGAGTTTTAGTGGTCTCATCTACAAAATGATGATGTAAAAAAAATGAGTGACAAAACTCAAAGTCTTAGGCATACTAAACGCACACTAATATTTAGTTATTAATGTTATTTTATGCAATCGCAATCATGTCTAGCAGTATATATATTAATTTAATTGAAGTATAATACATATTATCCGATATTACAGAGCAGCCATACATCTCATTATCAACCATTTTAGGAGAATTGATAATAACTAATACTGATGAGAAGAACAATTTTATTTCCTTTACTTGGATTAGTATTTACACAACATTGTAGCTAGTTGAGGCATTCAGAGTTAATGTCAACCTATGAAAAATGGTGGAGCTTTTTTTAATTGATAGGTGCATACTAATTTGAAGTGATTCATTAGAAGAACTTTGGTAAATTATTTGCTAGAACAGCAGGATTTCTCATGCATAAACTTAATGGACTAACGAACAAACATTTTGATATGATTATTAATGAGACATTTTTCCAAGAATTCTTCAGTGACTTCTCTATAGAACATTCAGAAGATTTTAGTGAATATTTTCAGATTGTCTGGTTTTACTTGTCAAAAGTGGCACATGCAAGATGTAAAAACAATCTGATTGCATGAATATATTTTACATTAGTTCATGTAAATGATAATATATGTTAAAAGCATGATAAAATCTAGTACTAGTTAGGAAGACTGTTTCTATAGTCAGACTAGAATTATACAACCATTTTCTATTTGTATTACCTGATGTGGTTTCCTGAATGACAAACATTTGACTTCAGGAACGATTGTGATCTTAGAAAAGAACTTGCCATGGTGAATTAAGTTGCCATGACATTAAATATATTTTTGACAAGAGCATGAATTAAACCCATGCACTATATCTGGCATTTTGCCAAACCTTTGAAATAGAAGTAAGACATATTTTCTTCTTCCCTATCAAATACAGAAGACAGACAAGGAATCAAAAAGTATTTACATAACCTTCTAAAATGCTGCAAGGCTGTTTTGAATAGTGTCTACCTTGAATAAAGATTTGTTTATCAAAAGGTAATTTTTCAAAAGTATAAAATTATAGAATACTGGTTAAAACTTGAGATATTATTCACCACAAGCACATTGAATCTCCAGATACTTTTACCATTGCAAAACAGTAAGTAATCTGGACACTATTGTTTAAGTCTAGATTTTATCCCTGTAATTTTTGTGAACATAACATTACAGATGCTACAACAAATTCAGTGGGACTTAAATGGCATAGGAAATATTTATGCTATTCCAGGCTTGGTTTCCAGTCATAGAATAAACCTGGATGGTAGAATTTTAGCAGTTTTTTTAGTCATTACAAAAATAAACTTGAAATATAACATAGAAGACTGCACATGAATCCTAAATAATCAGTTTGGTGTGTCTTTACAAAGTAAACAACCCTTGTTATTGATCTGTTCAGGTTTTGGATTTCTTTATGTTTTAATCTTGAAATATTATATGTGTCTAGGAATTTATCCATTTCTTCTAGGTTTTCCAATTTACTGGCATATAGTAAATCTAGCTCACAGTAACCTCTAAAGATCCTTTGAATTTCTGCAGCATTGGTGGTAATATGTCCTTTTTCCATCTCTGATACTACTTATTTGTGTCCACTCACTTTTTTTCTTAGTTACGCTGGCTAAAGGTTTGTTAATTTTGTTGATCTTTTCAAAAAACCTTTATATTTCATTAATATTTTTACTGCTTTCTTCATTTTAATTTCATTTATTTTCTGATCTTTATTTTTCTTTTTTCTCTTGTTTTTTTTTTTGTTTCTTTTTTTTTATTCCAGTTTAGGTTTTGGGGTACTTGTGAAGAACATGCAAGATAGTTGCATAGGTACACATGTGGCAGTGTGATTTGCTGCCTTCCTCCCCTTCACCTATGTCTGGCATTTCTCCTCATGCTATCTTTCCCCAACTCCCCACCCCCGCTGTCCCTCCCCTATTTCCCCAAACAGACCCCAGTGTGTAGTGCTCCCCTCCCTGTGTCCATGTGTTCTCATTGTTCAACACCCGCCTATGAGTGAGAACATGCGGTATTTCATTTTCTGTTCTTGTGTCAGTTTGCTGAGAATGATGGTCTCCAGGTTCATCCATGTCCCTACAAAGGACATGAACTCATTGTTTTTGATGGCTGCATAATATTCCATGGTGTATATGTGCCACATTTTCTTTGTCCAGTCTATCATCGATGGGTATTTGGATTGGTTCCAGGTCTTTGTTATTGTAAACAGTGCTGCAATGAACATTCATTTGCATATGTCCTTATAGTAGTAGAATGATTTATAATCCTTTGTATATATACCCAGTAATGGGATTGCTGGGTCAAATGGAATTTCTATTTCTAGGTCCTTGAGGAATCACCAGGCTGTCTTCCACAATGGTTGGACTAATTTACACTCCCACCAGCAGTGTAAAAGTGTTCCTGTTTCTCCACATCCTCTCCAGTATCTGTTGTCTCCAGATTTTTTAATGATCGCCATTCTAAATGGAGTGAGATGGTATCTCAATGTCATGTTGATTTGCATTTCTCTAATGACCAGTGATGATGAGCATTTTTTAATATGTTTGTTGGCCTCATGTACGTCTTCTTTGGTAAAGTGTCTGTTCATATCTTTGCCCACTTTCGAATGGGCTTGTTTTTTTTATTGTAAATCCGTTTTCGTTCTTTGTAAACTCTGGATATCAGCTTTTTGTCAGATGGGTAAACTGCAAAAATTTTTCCCATTCTGTTGGTTGCCAATTCACTCTAATGACTGTTTCTTTTGCTGTGCAGAAGCTGTGGAGTTTGATTAGGTCCCATTTGTCTATTTTGGCTTTTGTTGCCAATGCTTTGGTGTTTTGGTCATGAAGTCCTTGCCTATGCCTATGTCCTGAATGGTTTTGCCTAGATTTTCTTCTAGGGTTTTTATGGCGTTAGGCCTTATGTTTAAGTCTTTCATCCATCTGGAGTTAATTTTAGTGTAAGGTGTTAGGAAGGGGTCGAGTTTCTGCTTTCTGCACATAGCTAGCCAGTTTTCCCAACACCATTTATTAAACAGGGAATCCTTTCCCCATTGCTTTTTTTTGTCAGGTTTGGCAAAAATCGGATAATTGTAGATATGTTTTGCTGCCTCTGTTGCCTCTGTTCTGTTCCATTGGTCTATATCTCTGTTTTGGTACCAGTACCATACTGTTTTGATTACTGTAGCCTTGTAGTATAGTTTGAAGTCTGGTAGTGTGATGCCTCCCGCTGTGTTCTTTTTGCTTAGGATTGACTTGGCTATGTGGGCTCTCTTTTGGTTCCATATGAGTTCAAGGTGTTTTTTTTCCAGTTCTGTGAAGAAAGTCAATGGTAGCTTGATGGGGATAGCATTGATTCTGTAAATTACTTTGGTCAGTATAGCCATTTTCACAATATTGATTCTTCCTAACCATGAACATGAAATGTTTCTCCATCTGTTTGTGTACTCTCTTATTTTGTTGAGCAGTGGTTTGTAGTTCTCCTTGAAGAGGTCCTTTACATTCCTTGTTAGTTGTATTCCTAGGTATTTTATTCTTGTAGCAATTGTGAATGGCAGTTCATTCTTGATTTGGCTCTCTTTAAGTCTGTTATTGGTGTATAGGAATGCTTGTGATTTTTGCACATTGATTTTGTATCCCGAGACTTTGCTGAAGTTGCTTATCAGTTTCAGGAGATTTTGGGCTGAGACAATGGGGTTTTCTAGATATACAATCATGTCATCTGTAAATAGAGACAATTTGGCTTCCTCCTTTCCTATTTGAATACCCTTTATTTCTTTTTCTTCCCTGATTGCTCTGGCAAGAACTTCCAGTACTATATTGAATAGGAGTGGTGAGAGAGGCATCCTTGTCTAGTGCCAGATTTCAAAGGGAATGCTTCCAGTTTTTGCCCATTCAGTATGATATTGGCTGTGGGTTTGTTTTAAATAGCTCTTATTATTTTGAGATACATTCTGTTGATACCTACTTTATTAAGAGTTTTTAGCATAAAGGGCTGTTGAGTTTTATCATAGGCCTTCTCTGCATTTGTTGAGATAATGAAGTAGTTTTTGTTTTTGTTTCTGTTTATGTGGTGAATATTTTGTTCTCTGGATGTACTATAGATTATGTATCCATTTTCTTGCTGAAAAAGCATCTTAGTTGCTTCTAAGTTGTGGTAATTATGAATAAAACCATTGTAAATACTCCTGTGCAAGATTTTGTTTGGGCTTAAGTACAATTTAAGCTTGTTTATTTCTGGAATACATAAATAACTATAAAACTAATAGTTATAAAAATTACTAGTAATAATAACAGAAACAGAAATAAAACATGTTAAAAACAGAGAAAAACATCTACTTTCTAGAACTATTGTTGAAAATACTAAAATAGGGGAAGTAAATCATTACAAAATCAAATTTGTCAGTGACATAAAACTCAATCTTGATAAAATTTGTTTTATTAAATAAATAGAAAGATGGACCAACATTTAAAAATCTAATAGTAAGGAAGTAAATGATGATATTGTGACTTAGCATGGGTTGCTGACTTCTACCCTAAAAATTAACACTGAAATATAGAGTACGAATGAAGTGTGGATCTGAGAAACTATCATAACCATTGTGGGTAACCTTTAGGAGAGCTAAGGCTGTTCTGAACTGATGTGTGTCAATATTGATAGTGTCTTAGTGAGGAAATAGTTTGAGGAAAAAAATGGATTATGGTATTGACTCTTCTTTTCTCATTCTCTTGCTTTGAACAGGATCATTTTCTAGTTGCTCAGTTGAAATAGCACAGGTGGATCTAATTGATAGATGTTTAATTTTGAACCCTGAAAATAAAAATTACATGATTTCAAGTGCTTATAAAGAGATATACTTAAAATATTCTAAATATATTACAATTATATATTTCTCGCAGATATGGTACATACCTTGAATTCCTAGATACTAATATTATGAAATGAAAAATTAATTAAAACTACAAAAAAAGCACTTCAACCATTTAAATAGCTTGACAGTCTTGGGTAAAAATATACAAACACATATTTTAGGCTACTTAAAACATCATAAAAATATAAAAATAAAAGTCATAATGAATGAAATGTGACTAAGAACAATATTCAGACAATATGATAGTTTTATTGAAGACATATTTTAAAACTAGAAAAAAGAACTGATGCATTCAGCTGAGTAAATGTATCATAAATATATAATGCATTTTCAGATTTAAAAAATTTTTCATATACATTCAGACATGTACAAATACATATGCATGAATTGCACACAATACATATATATGTGTGTGTGTGTGTGTGTGTGTATATATATATATATATATATATATATATATACATAGTTATTGAAAGTTATTTTATGCATTCTCATGCATAAAAATATTGCCTGAGAATGCTAACCAACAAAAGTGCTTTAGAGATCACCTATACAGAAGCAAGGGGGATACAGTAGGTGATGATACCTCTTCAACTCTATTTATAATGTTTTATAGCTTAAGTTACATGGTGTCTACACAGTTGTTATTTTTGTTGAGTTATGTATTTTTACTATCTTAAATATTTAATAGTCATTTAAGGGCCACAGAATTAATGTGTCATAAGAACATATTAAGTTTTGAAATAATTTCATCTCATTTTTTACAGTGAAATTTTATTTTCTGTTTGAGATGCAGAGCACATCTGGTCAATCAATCTTTTCAATAGCTAAGCACATTTTATTATGCCCCAGAACTGGGAGAGTGAAGCCTCCTATTTGACTAATTTTGGGCCACTTATGCTATATATTTGGTTTATTTTATATAATACATCATTCACTATAACATAAATAACGAATCACTGACCATCCTGAGCATTTCCGTTCAGGACAGATGGCTGTGGAGTCAACAAATTTAACCAAAATACACTATGTAACGCTTTTGCTAGTACTTATTAATGTGTTCTCATCCACACTATTGAATGATGTATGAGAGTTTCAGCCTTGCTTATATCAATGAAAGATAATATAGGTTCTCAAGAATATAGGATTATGTCACCCTGAATAATTTTTTTTGGTAAACATTAATGTCCCTATGAAACTGAATATTAAATATTTTACATTTTAATGATGGAAGCAATTAAGAAAGTAAATATATGCCATTCTATAAAAATGTATGTCTTATTTTGCTAGTAAATATATCATATTTTACCAGAGAATCAGATAATTGATTTTTGTGGAATCATAATCTTTTCAGCAATCTTATGAAACATACGTTCTTATTTACTTTTTGTAGATGAGGAAACTGATTTGAGAAGAACAAATTTATATTTTATGTAAAACTTTGCTGAGTTCACATAGGTAGTAAATGTAGAGGTAACAGCCATTTATTTATTTATTTTTGACTTATTTAAATATAACATACAGGACAGTATATAAAGAATGGACATTAATTTTAATAGATTTTCCTAAATTTAACTGAAACAGTACAACTACTGTTACATTAAGAAATATAATTTGTCAAAAATGTTTAAAGTCCCTTTGTAACCCCTCAAAGTTATTACTGGCCCCACTGATAGAGGTTCATTCTCTTTATTTCTTTTATTAGGGATTAGTTTTTTCTCTTCTGTTACTCCAATTTTATAAGTAAAAGATTGCAATCACTTTATTTTGCATCTGTTTTCTTTTATTCAATACAATGTCTGTGATTCATTCACATTATATGCATCAGTAGCTTGTTAATCATCATTGTACAATATTTTATTCTGCAGATCAGATAAAATTTATTCATAGTTTGTGACATTTTGTGCATGAATTTTGTTATATGTATAAATTTAATGCATACATATAACTAAAAGGGATACAATTGTGTCATGTGGTATGTTGCGATCAGTTTGATCAGTTTTGGTAAATAACAAAAAAAATAGTTTTCCAAAATGGTTGTTCCAATTTGCTATCCTCCCAGCCATTATACAAGTTACTCCAGATCCTTGTCACACCTTAGTATTGAGCCTTTTCTTTGTCTTTCTGCTCCATGAATAGTGATATTTCTTTGGGTTGTTAATTTGCAAATTTACATTTTATTGATAACTAAAGAGATTGAATGCCTTCTCAAATGTTTCATTTTTTTGACCATCTGAGTATTTTTATTTTTCTGATGTGCCAGTTCAAGCTTTGTTTTTGTTCTCTCTCTCTCTCTCTCTCTCTCTCTCTCTCTCTCTCTCTCTCTCTCTCTCTCTCTCTCTCTTAATGGAGTCTAGCTCTGTTGCCCAGCCTGGCATGCAATGGCACAGTCTAGGGTCACTGCAACCTCTGCCTCCTAGGTTCAAGCAATTCTTCTGCCTCAGCCTCCCGAGTAGCTGGGACCACAGGCACATGTCACCACACTTGGCTGATTCTTGTATATTTAGTAGAGATGAGGTTTCACCATGTTGGCCAGGTTGGTCTCATACCCTTACCTCATGATCCGCCCACCCTGGCCTCCCAAAGTTCTGGGATTGCAGATGTGAGTCACTGTGCCCAGCCTGTTTTCTTTTAAAATGAGATTTTTTAGACTTTCTGTTTAATTTGTAGTTTTTTTAAATGTATTTTGAACATTAGAGTTTAAATATATATAGTAGGAATTAAATATACATAGTATTATATATGTTATATAACATGCATTATATAAAATATATATTGTAGATGTATAATCTATATAATACAGTATGTTGCACATAATATACTATGTTTCATAGAAAAACAAATTAAACCTGTTTTAATAAATTTATTTAATAATTTATAATAAAATAGGTATTGTATTTTAAAATTATACATATGATATCTATAATTTGCTTTCTCACTGCCTTAATGGTGCCCTTTGATTTAAAAAGCTTTCTAATTCTTATAATATCCAACTTATCCATTGCTCCACTTATGATTAGTACAATTTGTAACCACTTTAACCACTCTGCTTATCCTAAATGTATGAAAATCTCTTTCTGCATTTCTTCTAAAAGTTTGAGGATTTTCCTTTTGTATGGTGTGTATCACGTGCATTTAGGGTTAGCTTGTATGTTCACTTTACAGGTGGATAGTTACAATAGTCTCAACCAGTACATAGAAATAAACAGACTTTCTTCTTTCATGGGGTTGGTTTCCTCTAGAATGTTGCCTGATTGTGTACTCACAACAATTATAGAAAACCAGAGAAAAGTTTTTCTATTGAACTCTAATATTCAACCATTAATTCACTTGGTTTACCAGAGTCTATGTTTAGACTCTAGTTACTGACTTTTCTCCAAATGCAGTATCAAATAATTAAAGATGTGTTCTCTTTAAAGTTACCCAAATGACTTATCTAATCATAGCATCAAGCTGAGACTTGACTTTCATGTCAGGTTGAAATGAGTCTCCTTAGAAGCTACTTTTCTTGATTAGGAAAACTTTACTTAAAAATATAAATTATTCATTTTCCATGTAATTAATATGCAGGAATTTTATGGTATATCCATCCATAAAGAGGAAGAATCGAAAGCATACAGCACTAGGCTGTAGTGACTCTGAAATGGAGCTGAGTGGAATCTGCCACATCCTACTACTATGGAGTTGGGGAATTTTCTTTGATTTCAACCAGTTCTGATTCTTGTGACTCCACATTCATTGTTTGTTCCTGAGTCAGCCCATTGATAAGCATTTACATTCTATCACACTTCGTGTCCTTTTTGAAGAAATTCATGAAAGGATTACATTTTCCTTTTGGTGGGCAGTTTGAATAGGACACATAATTATTTAATCTAATATGAGATTGAGTTTATCTGAAGCTAATATCTTTGAAGGACCAAAGACTAGTATTTGGGAGGGCTGATCAACCTCTGTTTCACCATTACTAATAAACTACAGCTCTTCCAGGATCCTGTTTGAAAGTGTGAGATATTTTTCAAGGTCTCTCAATATACTAGCCATAAATTGCAATTTTTAATTTCCTTAAACCAGGAGACTGCCAAAAGCTTAATCCTCCTCTCAGCCTCTTGGCTTCATACCTCAACGTCTACAAATGCCTGCAGGGAAAAGTCACAAATATATATAGCTGACTTTAATGAATACCATTTCTCTCTTGAATCATGGCCTTTTAACAACTGGTTGCTTTGGTAGCCCTGAACTCTACATTTTTATGTTCCTTCTAGATTCATGGAACTGCTGAAAGTGTGATTGAGGTTTCTACCTGATTAGCCACCACATTTTGTTCATTTCGTTTTCCTTGATGGGGAGGGTTTTGAATTAAGGCAATGCATCAAGGTCAGAAGCAGACATTTCTATTGTGACTTTTAGGTGGTATTGGGAATGTTATTCTCACTGTGAAATATAATAAAATTCATAGTTGCCAAACAATTTACTTGTTATAAAACTAAGGAAAAAAAGCCAGCAGCAACACCTTTCATGATAATTTAAGTATACACTTGCATTTCAGCAGTTTGCAATAAATCGAATGTTATTCACAAAAGTTTTAAAAAATGTATCTCGAAAACCTGTTAATCTGAAAATTCTGTTTAAAAATGTATAATTAAGACTTTAAAAAATGAGAATGGCAAACATATGTCTAGATGCTAATTGTTTTCTGGTTTTATAAGAAAATGAGAGTCTTTATTAAAAATAACAAGAGCTAAGCTGGAATGAACCTGGGCCACATGCTGAGTGCTGTTCTAAATGCATGATTTAAATGTTCACAATAGCTACATGTCATTAGTCTCACTTTTCAGATGAGGAAAATCAGGCATAGTAAAAAGATATTTATTGCTCAAAGTCTACCAGGCTGAAGAGTAGCAGTTGAAATTCCAACTATCTTAATACATTCTCAGCTACTGTCAGGCTTTTCAGTTAATGAAGGTCCAAGTGATTCTCACCACAAATTTTGGGCAAACTGTTTTGCCAGAATGTATTTACAAGAGTGTATCAGAAAGTATTTAGATGGATTTGTGAGACTGTCCAATTGTGTGTAGTTTATTTAGAATATGGACTTACTCTTCCTGCAGAACTTCTAGAAATATTTCTAAATAATTCTGCCACTGATTATATCAACACCATGTCATTCAAACATAATTTGGAAAAGCTATTATATCTTCAGTGCCTATAACTATTATATCTCCACTCTCTAACACAGTGCCTTGAAAATATGAGACAATTATTAAAAGTGTATTCCTTGAATATAATATTTATTAAATATTTACATTATGTATTGAATTGTTAAATGATCACTTGGCCTAGAAATTATAAATTTGAAAGAAAAAATTGAGATTACTGGCCCAATGTTCTTTATTTATGAAAGGATATTTGTGACACAGGAGTTAATCAGATTAATTTAATTAAGTGTGACTTATGTACTAGTTTTTTGTCTTAGATTGTGGGTATTAAACATGGTGTTATTAAATCTTGATATTAATAATTGGAAAATAGTTCAGTTTCTTAATGTACATATCCACAAAAAAGTGAGAGACAGTTGATGTTCTAAACTATGAGACACATTAAAATATATTTACATATTGAGAATTACTAATTAATTTATTATTTGAATAATCTCATATGCCATAGGATTGGTATTTTAAAAGGCAGACTATTCACTGAATTTGTGCTGGTACAATGAGATAACTATTTAAAAAATTAAATTGCAATCTTTCCTTTTCTTTTGAGACAGAGTCTTTCTCTGTTGCCCAGGCTGGAGTGCAGTGGTGCAATCTTGGCTCACTGCAAACTCTGCCTCCCAGTTCAAGCAATTCTCCTGCCCCAGCCTGCCAAGTACCTGTGACTATAGGCATGCACCACCAGGCCCAGCTAATTTTTGTATTTTTAGTAGAGACAGGATTTCACCATGTTGGTCAGGCTGATCTCAAACTCCTGACCTTGTAATCCTCCTGCCTCAGCCTCCCAAAGTGCTGGGATTACAGGCATGAGCCACTATGCCCTGCCTAAACTGCAATCTTAATTCATACCCTACTGTTTAAGAAATTACAGATTGATTAATCTATAGAAATATATAATCCAAAATAAAGTTAAAATACAAAATAGCTATTTCTTTAATACTGGATTGGAGAAGGCCTTTCAAAGAAAGCAGCACAGATAGATTTCTAGGAAAATATTGGTATAAATAACTATATACATATCTAAAATAGCATTATGCCAAAAAAGTTGACAACATTAAAAAGCAAATGGCAAATTAAATATTTGCATTATATGACATTTAACATTTTAACAGCTTGTTATTCATTTTTAAAATCTATAAACCAAAGTCAAATTCTGTAACATATATACCACAGCATAAAAATGATAAATACTCAGCACTGTCCTTTTTTTTCCCACAACACTGCCATTATGTCTGCAATACTTCCATCGCTGGATCTTCTAAATTTTGAAGTGCATGCTCTATGATGTAGTTTGGATATTTGTCTTCTCCAAATGACATATTGAAATATATCCTCCAACTTTGGAGGTAGACCTGTTAGGAGGTGTTTGGATCATGGGGGCGGATCCTTCATTAATGGCTTGATGTCCTCCCCATGGTAAAGAATGAATACTCACCATGTTAAGTTCACTTGAGATCTGGCTGTTTAAAATTTAAAAATTAATTAAATTTAAATTATCTTGTTCTTTCTCCCTCCATGTGACACGCCAGCTCCCTCTCTGCTTTCTTCGATAATAAAAGCTCATAATCTTAAATTCATACATGAGAAGAGAAGAAATGCTGAACAATGTTATTAAATAAACTTTCATTTCAAGAAGTTATGAATGGAACAACAAATTAAGCTAAAAACCATAAAAATGAAAATACAAAAGCAAAAATCAGAGAAAAATAAAAAGAAAATAAAGAAAAGCAAAGTAAAAAGTTGGCTTTTTAAAAAGCATTAAAATTGATAAAACACTAGAAACACTGACCAAGAAAAAAAGAAGACAGAACAGAAATTACCAATATTGGGAATTAAAAAGTAGACATTATTACCAGAGCTTACAATTTTGAAATGTAAGACTATAAGGAATATTCTCCAATTTTAAAAAATGAAGTTTCTTTTAAAACAATTTACCAAAATTGGCACAAGAAGAAATATAAAATTTGAATAATTCTATATATAATTGATATGGTTTGGCTCTGTGTCCCCACCCAAATCTCACGTTGAATTATGATCTTCAATGTTAGAGAAGCGGCCTGGTGAGAGGTGACTGGGTCATGGGGTGGACTTCCCCTTTGTTATTCTCTTGATAGTGAGTTCTCATGAAATCTGGTTATTTAAAATTTTGTAGCACATCCTCCTTTGCTCTCTCATTCCAGTTGCTATATGAAGATGTACTTACTTCCCCTTCACCTTCTACCATAATTGTACATTTCCTGAGGCCTTCCCAGCCATTCCTCGTATATAGCCTGCAGAACTATGAGTCAATTAAACATCTTTTCTTTATAAACAAAAAAATAATAATAATAAAACAAAAGCTTCTTGAAGCCTCACCAGAAGCCAAGCAGATGATTATGCCATGCTGGTACAGCCTGTGGAACCATGAACTAAATTAATCTCTTTTCTTTATACTTTATTCAGCCTCAGGTGTTACTTTACAGCAACACCAAACATGCTAACATAATGCACAGTCTTCCATTTTAGTCGTACCCACACCCAATACTAAATGTTGTATATGCCCATACTATATGATCTAGACACTTCTCTCCTAACACCCCCCGAAAATGAAAGCACGCCTTTATAAACGCTTGTGCAAATATGTTCACAGAAGCTTTATTGTAATACTTAAACACTGGACACAACCCAGATGTCATCAAAAGGCTAATGATAAATTTTCATATATTCATACAGTAGAATATTACTTAGAAATATAAAATAAAAAAGATACATAGTAAAAAGTAGATACATATCAAAGTATTTATGCAAGTCAAGGAAGCCAAACAAAAATAGTACCTATGCCCAGGCATGGCAGCTCACGCCTGTCATCACAGCACTTTGTGAGGCTGAGGCGGGCAGATCACCTGAGGTTGGGAGTTCAAGACCAGTCTAACCAACATGGAGAAACGCTGTCTCTACTAAAAATACAAAATTTGCTGAGTGTGGTGACATATGCCTGTAATTCCAGCTACTCAGGAGTAGCTGGAATTCAAGGAGATTCGCTTGAACCTAGGAGGTAGAGGTTGCCATGAGCTGAGATCTAGCCATTGCACTCCAGTCTGGGCAACAAAAGCAAAACTGCATCTTGAAAAAAACAAAAACAAAAACAAACAAACCAAAAATAATATCTATGTGTTACTCACTTATGCAAAAATATGAAAATGTAAGTTAGGTAAGTGAGGAGAAGCAGGAAATTAGGGATTACAGAGGGACATGAGGAAACTTGTGAGTGACGTAAATGTTCATCACCTGGATTGTGGTGGTTGTTTCATGAGTGTATCCGTATGTTAAAGCTTATCAAATTATATAATTTAAATATGTGCAGTGCATTGTATGTTCATTAGATATCAATAAAGAAAATCCTAAGCATTGGTAAAGAAAAATTAGTGAACCACTGCAATACATGGAAACATAAGGAATTCTGAAAAATTTAGTCCCAAAACACCAAATACTTCATACACAATATTTGTAAAGTTCAAAAACAAGCACACATAAGTGTCGTAAGTTATTGAACATGTTTTGCTCTTGATTTAAGTAGTGTGTCTACAGGTGTTTATTTATTTGTTACTTTAACACAGATATGTTGCATACATTTTTGAACATGTCAAATATTCAAATTGGAATAAAGGAGAATAAAATAGCCAAGTAAAATCAATAATATAGCACAGGTTGTAATAATTATTATTCAGCAATAAGTTGATATTGGATTTTAATAGAGTAAGAAGAGACTCGAAGCATTAATGATAATGGTGATAGTGATATAACATATCAAGACAAAACTTCTAAAGGTGTGTATCATTTAAATTATATTTCAATATATATTAATGCCATTTTACTGGCTAGTCTATACTAAGATTTCCCAATCTTAAATATATGACACTGTGAAGTATAATATTGTTTTTGAGTCACAGTAATTGAATTTGCTTTCAGATAGCTGTATAGCCTGTGTATTTTTATTTTCAGGGCTTCTCATGCTATCTCACTGAAGCATCTTGAATATAAGATATATGAAACCCATAATAAGAAGAGATAAGTAAGAATCAACTGTTAATAGTCTTTTCAAGAATTAATGGTGCAAAACTGTAATAAATTTGTTCATATTAATTTAAAAATGCTACCATTATGGCAAAAATTTTCATTATTTTTAATGTAAAGAGAGAATTACTCTAGTAAATTCTTTAAATTTAATTCCAATTTTAGATAAATAAAGAAGGTTATTTGCATGGCATAGAACAAGATAGAAACATCTGGTGTTTATACATTTTCTGCTAAATCACAGATGACTAATTATTTTCCATGTGTCAGGGAAAAAAATTGATTAATCGTCCATTCTTGTTAGCCTAATGTTCTGCAACTTAGATCTATTCTGTTAAGTTTTTAGCTTTTTTTTGTACAATCTGTGGCCAGCCTTAACTGTAAATGTATTTCTTTCTTTCTTTCTTTTCTTTTCTTTTTCTTTTTCTTTTTTTTTTTGGAGACCAAATCTTGACCTGTCTCTTAGGCTGGAGTGCAATGGTGAGATTTTTGGCTAACTGCAACCTCTGCCTCCCAGGTTCAAACAATTCTCCTGCTTCAGCCTCCTGAGTAGCTGATTGTATAGGTGTCCACCACCATGCCCTGCTAATTTTTATATTTTTAGTAGAGACGGGGTTTCACCATGTTGGCCCGGCTGGTCTCAAGCTCTTGACCTTGTGATCTGCCCACCTTGGCCTCCCAGCATGCTGGGATCACAGGTATGAGCCACTGTGCCTGGGCTAAATTTTTTTAAATTTTACTTTAAGTTCTGGGACACATGTGCAGAACATGCAAGTTTGTTACATAGGTATAAATGTATTTATTTCTATATTAAAAAATTTCTTCAGATATCCTTGTACCGTTTTGTTTCTAGGTTAATTTTAAAATGTCATTGGACAAGCCCATGGGAATCCTTTGTGCTTTTCTTAAAATTTTTATTTTATTTTTATTTTTGTCGAAATGAGATCTCACTGTGTTGTTCAGACTGGTCCCCAACTCCTCGTTTCAAGTAATCTCCCTGCCTCAGTCTCCCAAAATGCTGGTATTACTGGCATGAGCCACCCCACCTGGCCCCTCTTTGTGCTTTCAATTGTGTGAACATGGATTAATTGAAGAGATTTGATATCTGTATATGGTTTAGTCTCCCCATTCTGAAAATATTTGCCAATTTATCTATGGTTTTGTATATAGTTCAGTAAAGTTTTATAGTGGATTTATTATTTTTTGTTGGTTTTAAAAATTGATACATAATATTGATACATATTTATGGTGTATCGTAACATTTGTTTACATGCATAGGATATGCAATGTAATCATTGTCAGGTATTTAGGATATATATCACATTGAGTATCATTTCTATGTGTTAGGAATATTCAAGTCCTCTCAATGTATTTTAAAATATAAAATATATTGTTGTTAGCCATGGTCATCCTCTACTGCCATTGAGCATTAGATCTTATTCCTTCTAATTGTATGTTTGTACCCATTAACCAACTCCTCTCAACCCTTGCCACACATGCCCTTCCCCACCTCTGGGAAATTATTCTGCATTCTATGAGGTCAACTATGATAGCTTTCACATAAGAGTAAAAAGATGAGATGGTTTTCTTCCTGTGCCTGAGTAGTTTCACCTCACATAATGACCTCCAGTTCCATTCATATTGCTGCATATTACAGAATTTCATTCTTTTATGACAGAATACTGTTCTGTTGTGTATACATAACAAATTTTCTTTATCCATTCATTTGTTTCAATAGACAAATGGGACTGCATTAAACCAGAAAGCTCTACACAGCAAATCACTATAGTCATCTTATTTTCTTTTCATTTTATAAGTAATCAGACCACGAGAATCAAACTCAGAGATCCTGAACTCTGAACTGGTTATAGTAATGGGTAGGACCTGGGTTAGACTTTCTTGGATGGGGGACGTGCATGTGTACATATATGGGTGTTTAGCAGAGACTACGGTGGAGGTAGTTAGTTGTTTCTTTACAGTTATTCACTCTTTCTGCCATTATTAAAAGGATCCACACATTTTAGCTAGGCACATTTTATCTCCATCTCTGCTGAAGCCTGCAATTTCAATCTCTCTTGTATCTAGGTAAAGCATTATGTCTAAGTTCTGGGTAATAAGATATGAGAGAACAGTATGTGTATACTCCCAATTATACCTATAAGAAAAATTGTCTGTATATTCCACTCTTATCACCTTACCATTAGCCAAAATATACAAGTGATATTGTGAGCTATAGTACACACCTGAGACCATGATATATGAAAGCCAAACCTTTAGGATAACTTGGGAAAAAGACATAAAGAAACCTGGTTTTTAATACCACACAGCTGCTATTTCTGTTGCTGACAGTTTATGCCAGGTAGTTACTTGAGGAGGAAAGAAGTATCTATTTTACCTAAACAATTGTTTCTCTTAAAACAGCTGAATCTGTATGCTAGCCAATTTTAATTTATGTCTATCAAATTATTTTATTTTATTTTTTTTTGTTGAGATGGAGTTTCGCTCTTGTTACCCAGGCTGGAGTGCAATGGCGGGATCTTGGCTCACCGCAACCTCCGCCTCCTGGGTTCAGGCAATTCTGCCTCAGCCTCCCGAGTAGCCCGGACTACAGGCACACGCCACCATGCCCAGCTAATTTTTGTATTTTCAGTAGAGACAGGGTTTCACCTTGTTGACCAGGATGGTCTCGATCTCTTGACCTCGTGATCCACCCGCCTTGGCCTCCCAAAGTGCTGGGATTACAGGCTTGAGCCTTTTCATTCACTACAATATTAAAACTGACTATATAAATTACATTAAACATTTACAAATATAGTTCTGTACATCACAGAATCACAAGAATTAAGCCAAGGTTTTTGTTCTTTTGTTTAATTATAAGGTATATTAAATCACATTGCTCTCCTAAACATATTACCAATAATACTGATACATAAATAATGAACAATACAGTGAAATAAAATGTTTTATGCTATTAATACATGTTATTTTAAAATCAGAATATTTATGGCCAGGTGCAGTGGCTCACACCTGTAATCCCATTACTTTAGGAGGCCAAGGCAGGTGGATCACCTGAGGTCAGGAGTTTGAGACCAGACTGGGCAACATGGCAAAACCCTGTCTCTACTAAAAGCACAAAAATTATCTGGGTGTAGTGGCTTATGGCTGTAATCTCAGCTCCTCGGGAGGCTGAGGCAGGAGAATAACTTGGACCTGGGAGGCGGAGATTGCAGTGAGCTGAGATTGCACCACTGAACTCCAGCCTGGGTGACAAGAGCGAAACTCTGTCTCAAATAATAATAATAATAATAATATTTTAATATTTGTTTTGTCCTTTTTAATTTCAGATTTTGTGTATACTTTATACAATTTATATAACATATTATTTTATGTTACATAAACTATGCATAAGTCGCAGATGAAGTAAAAGACAACTAACTGGTTTGGTAAACTTTTCAGACCATGCTAAAACATAGATGTTAATACTTTATTACCTTGTACAATACCAGCAAAGCTGGAGGGAAGATAATTATTGAGTAAATCAGGGGGAAAAAAAGAGCAAATATATAAGAGCATGTGTTATTGAACTGGTCATAGCTCGGGAACAAGCTTATCTGGTGCTTGATCTCAGAGGAAGTCTTCAGAGAGACAAAGGAAAACTACTGCATCTCCAGACAGTTGGCTAAAGGAGAGAAAGAGACATCATTTATTTAAGTTATCATATTCCTTTAAACAAAATTGTTCTATGTAACATCCATTGTGTTCTAATTCCAAATGGTGCTACCTGGCCCCTTTGAGACAGGTTGGTTCCTACCCGAAGCCACAACACAAAAGGAGAGGGAAGGAGCTGGGACAGTCTGTTTTTGTGTGTGCGGCAAATGAGCACTCCCTGCTCAGGGTTGCACCTCAGCAACAACACAGAATCTCTGGTACTGGGCTTAAAGGAGCTGAAAGGTGAGGTAAGGTGCTGCCCAGTTATGAATCTGAGTGACTTCATGGACCCGGGAAGCCATTTAGATAATTCAGGATGATTGACTTTATATCATAAAGTTGTCAACAAAGCTTTTTGGAGTCTTTCCCCAAAGAATATTTTGTGGCTTGCTGAAAAAGATTAAGTGACAGGCAGTCTTCCTCGAGTGTCCACAGTAACATTAAACAGAACCCATCCGAAGAGGAAAAGTACAAGATTCAAAAATGGCCTGGAGACCAGTTTAGTAGATATGGATATTAAGAAGCTGTAAGTCCCTTCACGAAAAACAAATACTAGATGCATCTCTTTAAGTACTTCAGCATCTTACAAGTAATCAACGACTAGTTTTAAGATTAAGAGTATTTTTAAGCTTAAGCATCTGAAAAGGATCTATAGCCACTGGAGGAGCATGACATTTGGAGGACTGAGGTGAGTCATTGAGTCTGAAATGTGCTGAGCACCCAGAGAAGCCCTGAGCACCCAGGGATGTCCTCTTGTAGCTATTCATGGAGTGTGCAAGGCACTGGTGACACTTAGGAAGGGTAAAACTACTTATAATATTCATTAAATACATACTAAACCTAACTAAATGGCACGTCAATATATTGAATATATTTATTTACTTGTACTTTGCTCCACTGGGGGTTCATAATTGCCAATAATCCCTATTAACTTACTATAGGGAGCAATCCTGTCTGGTCCTAATACATTTACTACTGTAATTATTTTTTCCCTGAAAAAGCTGTAGATAACAGATAGATAAATTTATAGGTCATAGTTTTGGATAAGTTATATAAGTATTTGACCAGTTCAACAAAAGATACCTGTCATTTTAGTAAAATAAACTTATGTAGAGAAATTGCTTAAATTAACAACCTCCACATGTTAAAGAGAATTAAGTCTGAAACTTTTGATATGCAAGTGAACTTCAGGCTCATTTGTTTCGTTATTTCAAATATGTGTGTGTGCATATTTTATGAATAGAAGATCCCTTTAAAATAACCACTTGATAATATCCCAGTGGAATACATTGTTCATGATAATGTATATTAATAGTGAAAAAATCCATTATCTACTTTTATACATTGTCACATTCTGAGACTGCAGCACTGCAATTAAACTTTTAAAAGAAAAACTTCAGCTGAATTAGGTTTTAAAGGAGTTTAGTTGAGCAATGAACAATTCACCATTTGGGCAGCCTGCTGAATTACAGCAGATTCAGAGAGATTTCAGCATCGTGGACTAAGATTAATAGACAAAACAAAAAGGGAAATGATGTACAGGAATTAGAATTGAAGTACAGAAACAGCTGGATTGGTTACAGTTTGGTGTTTACCTTATTTGAACACTGTTTGAACAGTTGGCTACATTTTGTTTGCCAAAACTCAGTGATTGGTACAGGTGTAGGCTACAGTCAATTTACACTTCCCCTTGTTATAGTTCACGATGTACAGAAAAACCTTTAGGCTGGATTTAAATATGTAAGGAGACAGCGTTAGGCTAGCCCTGATTAACAAAAAATTATTTGTGATCTGGTAATTTTTGTCTATATTTATAAGAAAGATTATAACACTGTAAACTAGCCATGACTCCATTTTAGAAAAATGAGAATAAAACATCACCAAACTAGTTCTTTTAAGGTATTGTATAATATGGTTACATATCTGTTGAATCACTCTGTGGTGCCAGAATAATGCCCTGTGATATTTAATGCTTTTGGTTAAAATCCCATTTTTACAGTTCAAGAAATGTATTTTGACCCATGCACTCCATGTACTGATTTATCCACTTTACATCCAGTGAACCAAAAGCAGTTTTAAAGACTTCTGAAGATGCCAGTGAACAACTGAAAGTATTTTATGATATCTATACTAAAAAAAAAGAATTCCCATTACAAAATAGTTTAAATTGTCCTAACTATAAAAGAATTATTTTTCTAACAAGTGAACTTGTGTGCTGTTCCTTGCACCCTTCCTGTATTCTTTAGACTCTTTCAGTAATGCAAGATCAATTCTGCCTCTGCCCAGGCAATTAACTCTTTGGCTACAGTTCACCTGCTAACTTGATATCCTATTCTCTTATTAGGTGCTGGGACTTGAATTTCACCCACCCTAGATAGGTCTTTGAACTCAGTGTGGTGTTGTTACATGAACTAGATTGTATCTCGTTTAAAATTGCTCACTGACACACACAGAGGGAGAGAGGCAGGGGATTCTCCAGCAGGAAGTTTGTGTTCACTGTAGAAGTACTTCATCCATTTTTGAAGCCATTCTTTGTGTTTTAAGAAGAGTCATTTATTTTGCATAATCAGAGTAAACATTTTCTCTAAAAATGTTATGTTTAATATATTAATTAAAATATATTAATAACAGGCTTAGGAATTTAAAGTCTATTTTTACTCAGTAATATGAAGAAAGTAATGGTTTAAGGTTTTTTTACAATATTCTGAGATTCTTAGTTTTCTAATATCATGCAAAGAGGTATGAAGAGGGTAAAAAATGGTTTATTATCTTTCTCCAAACACATAGTATACTTGGCAAAATAAATATTATATAATTAGTCAAAAAGGGTCAAATAAGTGTTGACCCTTGACCTTCCCCAAAAGCCATTCTGTTATTATTTTCCTCAGAGAGAGAAACCTGCTTTCTAGTGGTCAAGACAATGGGAGTTCCAGCTGCTGTTAGCAGATTCTGTGTTCTGAAATACAGCCATTGTTCTCATCTGCTGTGGAAGGCAAAGATGAAGAATACATAGTAGCTTAATGTATAGACTATGTAATAATTGCTTTTCTCTCCTTTTAACTTTGAATATTAATTAAGTGGTAGCTTTGAAAGAGTGGTACTTATTTAAGGTAGTGCTGAATAAAAAATAGGTTTAAAGAATGCAAATTTTAGATTTAAAAATATATTGTTTTTAAAAATTTTATTATTTTTTAACTTTTATATTGGGTGCAGGGATCCACAAGCAGATTTGTTATACTGGTAAATTGTGTGTCATCGGGGTTTGGTGTACAGATTATTTGTCACAAAGGTAATAACCATGGTACCCAATAGGTTTTTTTTTTTGATCCTTTCTTTCCTCCCATTTACCACTTTCAAGTAGGCCTTGGTGTTTGTTGTTCTCTTCTTTGTGTCCATGTGTACTCAATGCTTAGCTCCCGCTTGTAAGTGAGAACATTTGGTATTTGGTTTTTTGTTTCTGTGTTAGTTCATGTAAGATAATGGTCTCCAGCTCCATCCATGTTGCTGCAAAGGACATGATCTCATTCATTTTTATGGCTGTGTACTCTTCAATGGTGTATATGTACCATATTTCCTTTATCCAGCCCATCACTGATGAGAATTTAGGTTGATTCCATGTCATTGCTATTGTGAATAATGCTGTGGCGAACATACATGTTT
Source organism: Saguinus oedipus (assembly GCA_031835075.1). NCBI lineage: Eukaryota > Metazoa > Chordata > Mammalia > Primates > Cebidae > Saguinus > Saguinus oedipus. The sequence goes on along the minus strand of CM063181.1, from coordinate 100,250,712 downwards.
ATGGTTTTAATGATAGAATGATTTATATGCCTTTGTTTATACCCAAAAACAGTTGCTGGGTCAAATAGTAATCATATTTTGGAATCTCTGAGAAATCACCACCCTGCTTTTCACAATGGCTAAACTAATTTACATTACCATCAGCAGTGTATATGTAAGTGCTCCCTTTCTCTGCAACCTCACCAGCATTTCTTATATTTTGGTATTTTAGTAGTAGCCATTCTGACTGGTGTCAGATGGTATCTCACTGTGCTTTTGGTATGCATTTCTCTAGTGATTTGTGATTTTGAGCATTTTTTCATGTGTTTGTTGGCCACGTGTATGTCTTCTTCTGAAAAGTGTCTGTGGATGTGCTTTGCTGCCTTGCCTACTTTATAATTGGGTTGTTTGTTGCTTATTAATTTGTTTGAACTAATTATACAAATTAGATATTAGACCTTTGTCACATTCATCATTTGTAAATATTTTATCCCATTCTGTAGGTTGTCTTTTTACTCTGTTAATATCTTCTTTTGTTATGCAGAAGCTCCTTAATTAGGTCCCACTTGTCAATTTGTTTTTTGGTGCAATTGATTTTGGCATCTTCCTCATGAAATATTTTGCCAGGGCCTCTGTCCAGAATAACCTAGGTATTTCCTAGGTTATCTTCCATGGTTTTTCCAGTTTTTGTTTTACATTTAAGTCATTAATCCATATTGAGTTGATTTATATATATGCTGTAAGGAAGGGGTCAGTCCAGTTTTAGTCTTCTGCATATGGCTAGCCAGTTGTCACAGAACAATTTATTGAATGGGGAGTCTTTTTTCCATTTCTTTTTGTTGTTGACTTCCTTGAAGATCAGATTATTGTAGATGTATGGCATTAGTTCTGGGTTCTCTATTCTGTTACAGTGGTCACTGTGTCTGTTTTTATATCAGTACCATGTTGTTTGACTACTGTAGCCTTGCAGTATAATTTGAAGATGGGGGCTAGGCATCGTGACTCAAGCCTGTAATCCCAGCATTTTGAGATGCAAAGGCATGTGGATCACCGGAGACCAGCCTGGCCAACATGGTGGAACCCTGTCTCTACTAAAAATACAAAAATTAGCTGGGTGTGGTGGCACCTCCCTGTAATCCTAGCTACTCTGGAGGCTGAAGCATGAGAATTGGTTACACCCTGGAAGCCAAGGTTGCAGTGAGTCTAGATCTTGCCACGGCACTGCAGCTTGGGCCACAGGAAAGAAAAAAAAAAGCTGGGAGGGAGGGTAATGTGATGCCTCCAGCTTTGTTCTTTTTTGCTTAGGATTGCCTTGGTTATTTGAGCTCTTTTTCGGTTCCATGTGAATCTTAAATATGGTTTTTCTAGTCTGTGAAGAATGTCATTGTTAGTATTATAGGAATAGCTTTGAATCTGCATATTGTCTTGGGTAGTATGGCCATTTTAACAGTATTAATTCTTGCTATCCATGAGCATGGAATGTTTTTCCATTTGTGTCATCTCTAATTTCTTTGAGCAATGTTTTGTAATTCTCTTTGTAGAAATCTGTCACCTTCCTGGTTAGCTGTATTTCTAGGTATTTTATTTATTTTGTGGCAATTGTGAATGCAATTGCATTCCTAATCTGGCTATCAGCTTTAATGTTGTTGGTGTATAAGAACGCTACTGATTTTTGTACATTGATTTTGTATCCTGAAACTTTGTTGAAGTTGTTTATCAGAACTAGAAATCTTTGGGCAGAGACTATAAGGTTTCTAGGCAGACAATCATGTCATCTGCAAACAGGGGTAGTTTGACTTCCTCTCTTTCTATTTGGATGCCCTTTATTTCTTTATCTTGTCTGATTGTTCTGGCTAGAACTTCCAGTAGTATGCTGAATAGGAGTGGTGAGAGTAGACATTCTTGTCTTGTTCCAGTTCTCAAGGGGAATGCTTCCAGCTTTTGCCCATTCAGTATGATGTTGGCTGTGGGTTTGTTATAGATACCTCTTATTATTTTAAGGTACGTTTCATCAATGCCTAATTGTTAAGGGTTTTTATCATGAAAAGATGTTGAATTTTATCAAAATTCTTTCTGCATCTATTGACATAATCACGTGGTTTCTGTTTTTGTGATTAATTTATGTGATGAATCAAAGTTATTGATTTGTGTATGTTGAACCAAACTTTTATCCTAGGGATAACACTTACTTGATCACACTGGATAAGCTTTTTGATGTGCTGCTGGATTTAGTTTGCTAATATTTTTTTTTTTTTTATGATTTTTGCACCTACGTTCATCAAGCAGATTGACCTGAAGTTTTCTTTTTTGTTATTGTTTTTTTTACCAGGTTTTGTTATAAGGATAATTCTGGCCTCATAAATGAATTAGGAATAAGTCCTTTCTCCTCATTTTCTTTGGAATTATCTCAGTAGGAAAAGAACCAGCTCTTCTTTATATATGTGGTAGAATTTCACTGTGAATCCCTTTAGTCCTAGGCTTATTCTGGTTAGTAGGCTTTTCATACTGATTCAATTTCAGAATTCATTATTGGTCTGTTCAGGGATTCAGTTTCTTCCTAGTTCAATTTTGGGAGGTTGTATCCTTCCAGTAATTTATCCGTTTCTTCTAGATTTTCTTGTTTGTGTGCATAGATGTGTTAATAGTAATCTCTGAGTGCTTTTAAAATTATTATTTCTAAAAGGTCAGTGGTAATATCCCTTTGTCATTACTGGTTGTGTTTATTTGGATATTTACTCACTTTCTGTTTTTTTTTGTTATTAGTCTAGCTAACAATATATTAATCTTATTTTTTCTTTTAAATAACCATCTCCTGGATTTATTAATCTTTTGAAAATTTTTTTTGCATCTCAATTTCCTTCAGGCCAGTTCTGATTTTAGTTATTTCTTGTCTTCTGCTAGCTTTGGGCACTAGGGGCGATGTCATGTTGCCAATTTGAGATATTTTTTACTTTTTAATATGGGTGTTTAGTATTGTAAAATTTCTTGACACTGTTTTTGCTGTGTCCCAGAAATTCTGGTATGTCGTTTTATCTTTGTTCTCATTAGTTTCAAATAATTTCTTGATTTCTGTCTTAATTTTATTTTTTACTCAAAAGCCATTCTAAAGCAGGTTAATTAATTTCTATGTACTTGTATAGTTTTGAGCAATTTTCTTAGTACTGATTCCTATTTTTATTGTTATATGGTTTGAAAGTGCTGTTATGATTTTGGTCTTTGTGAATTTGCTGAGGACTGTTGTATGGTTGCTAATTATGCAGTCAATTTTAGAGTATGTGTCATGCGACGATGAGAATAATGTATATTCTATTGTTTTGTATGACAAATTCTGTAAATGTCTATTTGGCCCGTTTTGTAAAGTGTTGAGTTCAGGACCCAAATATATTCATTAACTTTCAGTCTTTTTGATCTGTCTAATACAGTTACTGATGTGTTGAAGTCTCCCACTATTATTGTATGGGTGTCTAAGTTTCCACCTAAGGTATCTAAGAACTTGCTTTATAAACTAGATACTCCTTTGTTGGGTGCATACATAGTAAGAATGGTCAGGTCTTCTTGTTGAATTATACCTTTTGCCAGTATGTAATGACTTTCTTTGTCTTTTCTGATTGCTGTTGGTTTAAAGTCTGTTTTGTCTTAATTTAGAATAGCATCCCTTTACTTTGAGCCTGTGAGTGTCATTGGATGTCAGATGGGTCTCTTAAAGATAGCATACAGTTGGGTCTTGCTTCTTTATTCAATTTGCCACTTTGTGTCTTAATTGGGGCATTTAGCTAGTTTACATTCAATGTTAATATTCGTATGTATGGATTTGATCCTATCATCATTTTGTTAGCTGGTTGTTATGCAGACTTGATTGTTTAACAGTGTCAATTTTCTATGTACTTAAGAGTGTTTTGTGATAGCTTGTAAGGGTCTTGTCTTTTCATATTTAGCACTCTCTTAAGGACCTCTTGTAAGGCAGGTTTGTTGCTAATAAATCCCTTAGGATTTGCTTATCTGAGAAGGGTCTTATTTCTTAGTTTATGAAGCTTAGTTTTGCTTGATATTAAATACTTTATTGAAATTTCTTTTCTTTAAGAATGCTGAATACAGGCTTTTTTGGCTTGTAATGTTTCTGCTGAAAGATCCACTGTTAGCCTTGTACAGTTCTCCTTTTAGGTGACCTGACCCTTTACACTAGCTGTTGTCAACATATTTTCTTCCATTACAACTTCAAAGAATCTGATGATGATATGTCTTTAGGGATGTTTGTCTTGTATAGTTATTTTCAGGGGTTTGCTGCATTTTCCGAATTTGAATGTTGGCCTCTCTAGTAAGGCTGAGAACATATTCATCAATGAGATCCTCAAATATATTTTCAAATTGCTTACTTTCTCTCCCTTTCTTTCACGGATAACAATGAGTCATAGATTTGGTCTTTTTACATAATCCTGTATTTTTGGAGATATTATTCAATCTTCTTTATTGATTTTTCTTTATTTCTATCTGAGTTATTTCAGATAACCTGTATTTAACCTGACTTTCTCTCCTCAGCTTGATTGATTCTGCTGTCAGTACTTGAGATTGTATTATGAAATTCTTGAATGAATTTTTCAGCTATATCAGATTAGTTTGATTCTTTCTTTAAATGGTCAGTTTTTTAATCTCTTGTATCATTTGATTGCATTCCTTATATTCCTTGGATTGGGTTTTAACTTTCTCCTGGATGCCAGTTATCTCTGTTCCTACCTATATTCTGAATTATATTTTTGTCATTTCAGTCATTTCAGTCTGGTAAAGAATGATTTCTGAGGAACTAGTGTGGTTGTTTCTAGGCAAGAAGACATTCAGGTTTTTTGAGTTGTTTGGTTCTTTCTCATTTGTGTGAGCTGGTATTCCTTCATTCTTTGAAGTTATTTTCCTTTTATTTTTATCCTTTTTTTTTGTTTTGTCTTCTATAATGTCCTTGGGGTTTGAATTTATTATTTCTGGAAGATATTAGGGGGCCAAGGCTCAGCTCAGCACTCTTGGTCTGCATGCTCTAACTTGGGGCCCGTTACCGGGCCCACGACTTTGTTATCTGGCATTTTGAAGTTAGAAATCTGCTGCACTGGAGGGGCTGAGGTGTTTCTGTTCTGCTGGCCCCAACACTCTGATATTATAGATAGTGCCGGCCAAAGGACTTTGTTGGAGTGGTGGCAGTGGGATGCATGCTTGCTTGTACATGCTAGGAGCTGTGACAGCATGGTGGGGTACATGGTGTTGACTGGGGCAAGGTAGTGGCAGAAATGGGACTGAGGTGTTCCTGTGTGAATCTGCTTTGGTTACAGGGTGCAGGCTGAGGTGGGGTTGCTGATGTCCATGTTGACGCTTGCACCATCAGCACTAGGCACAGGGCACTGTTGGGCATAGGGTTGCCTGCCTCTGGTTCTGATTTTGAATCATCAGCAGTGGCAGGACATGAGTGGAATGGGTCGCCAACATTTGTGTGCACATTTGCACTGGTGATGGGCGACATGGCTGAATGCCCGCACATTAGCAATAGGAGGAGAGGACAGTGGGTTGTGCTCATGCTGACAACAGTAGTGGTTCTCTTGCACATAAGTCCCAGTGGAGGAGGAGAGATGAGGTCTTCACGTATAGGCAGCAGCAAAGAGGTGAGAGAGTGACCGTGAGTATGTGCCAACAAAGTGGTGCAGGGAAGACTATAGTAAGAAGGTACAAGTGGGCTGGTGCACATGGGTGGGGGCTACTCTGCTGGAGCTCTCAGTCAGGAGCAGTCTGCCAGCAAAGGAGCTATGATAAAGGCCCCCAGGAAGCACCCTGTTTGGGCAAACACCCGGTCCAGCAGATGTGGACAGGCTGGGGCTCTAGGAGACAGGGTGGCACTCAGATTGGACTGGCTTCATCTCAAAGGCAAGAAAGCCTTGGTCTGTCCAGATCCAACAGTCACACTATGGCCAAAGTCTCCTACAGGAGCATGACATGCATCATTATTTCCAACTCACTATTCCCCCTTCATACCTATAGATCAATTATATTTTCTAGCAAGTGATGGGAAATATTGAGTAGGTAATTATTCCAAAAATAATAGACTTGACATTCTTATTTCATGATAATTTATACTTTTTCAGCCACATCATACTTCAATTTTATAATTCATTAAGTGCATACTGTGCAAAGTATGTGTTCAGTACTGAGCCAAGCAAAGATACTTAAGTCAGGAATTCTCCATAAGGAGCATTCCACTATAGAAGAGAGGTACATACGCTTTTGAATGACTGTAGCTATAGGTACACCATGAACCACGACTAATGATAACTTAGGATGTGAATTGTAAATAATACCTCCATACTTTTCAGCTAATGCTTTTTTTTCCAGGAAAATTTAAGCATGTGTTTTCTAATACAGAAATCTACAATGTGTGATATAAAATATACAGAATAACCAGGATTTTGAAAATATGAAGAGGCGGTTTGCATTTTTTCCCCCTCCCTGAAGTCTTGATCTGTTGCCCAGGCTGGAGTGCTGTGGCATGATCTCGGGTCACTGCAATCTCTGCTTCCTGGGTTCAAGCAATTCTATCTCAGGAACCCCTACCCTAGTAGCTGGAATTACAGGTGCTCGCCATCATGCCTCACTAATTTTTGCATTTTTAGCAGAGACAGGGTTTCATCATGTTGGCCAGGCTGGTTTGCTTTTTGAACTTCACTAAACATTGATCTTTCTCAAATTATAAAATAGTCAATTCTCCTATATGAGAAAGAAGCTTGATAATTATGATGTTTATAATTTATTTTTCAAATACTACTTAATTCTACATTATGATATTTTTTCTTTCTCTGTATCTGATACTTCTGTTATTTATTAGCTCTCAGCCAACTTGTCCTTAGTTCCTTTAAAATAAAATAACATTACTTATGCAATTGTCAACAACCCAATATTTTATCTTATTTCATATAATTTCAAGATAATTCTTTCAGGAGATTTCTCACATTCATTTTATTATTTCTTCAAATATGACTTTAAACCTGAGAATTTTACCCTGAAATTGGATTTCAAATTCTAATTAAACTGAGGTAAACTCATCTGACCTTAAAAACTGCACTACAAAAGAAAACAATGTTTCCTTCTTTTTAGTTTATTTAAGAATCAATATTTAGCATGTTTGAATCTCTACTTGTCTGATAGATTATCATTGTTTATACATGCAATTCAACTGGAAATATGCAGTAATTGTATTCGTTAATATGCCCTTAGGTTATAGTATATCTTCTTAACTCAGCAAATATAGATAATATGAATTCATTGTAGCTATAAATATAAATATTTAATTAGATACATCTTCATTTAAAGAGAGAAACTGTAGAGTCATTGTGGGGCTTCATCATTTGTTTTTATACAACATTGTAGGGTTCTCCTAAAAGGAAGGATAGGTATTTATCTTTCTGATGTATTTATTTCTGGAGCCCTTTTTATGGATAATTAAAACACTAAATTTCAAAGACTTCTATCTAGTATTTATTAGTCAGAGTCCCAGCTGGAAACAGAGTGCAGTTAAAATTAGGATAATTGATGAAAGGCTTAATAAAAGAACTCAATGTAAAGTAAACAAGATATAAAGGAAGTACATGAGACATCCTGGGATTCTCAGACTGGTAGGAATCATATTATTTTCAACCCGAATCCCTCTGTGTGAGTTTAGGAAGGGAATATTTTTGGAGCCTCAAAAGTAAATGTCCTGTTAAAAGGGTTTCCTTAAAAAGAGCAGGTTCATTTGGTTGAGGGACATAGACAGCTTCAAAGTAAGGAAGCAAGGGGATAAATATTCAAATTTGTTCTTTCACAGATCTTTTAAAGAATCTCCCTGTTAACTAAATCCAGCAAGGACCCTGAGTTCCTGGGTGGCCTTTAACACAGTTTATATAAGCTAAGCTCAGAAATCCAAGTGAAGGATGGCTCCTGAGAGGCCAATAGAAGATATCAGACACAATAAATGTCAGAAAACAGTCAAACTATTGGGTCACATACACAATTCACAGATTTTTCTGTAGTCCATTAGCATAATTCAAATAAATTAAATATTTTATTAGTAGGACATAATTTATATTAGCCAAATTATATATCGGTATATACTGTAGTTGATAAACATAACAAAATGGAAGTAATATTAGTTTATTCTCCTAAGAAATTCATAAGTTGTGTCCCAAAAGTGCAATATATCCTTCATTTGGTCATTTTAGGTTTAAGACTCCAGGTGGGATTAGATTCTTTTGTTCATTTCACTGTAGCAAAATTTGGAATCTGCTAAGATCAGGAAATTATAAAGGTTTAGTAATGTGCTATGCATGCATTAGAACAAATCACGTGTACCCCATTGTAACCATGTTTTCTGGCTGGGGCTGCCTTCTCATAGCGCTCTTTTCCTTATTCTCTTTTTTTCTCAGCTTTCATAAGCCAAAAGCAGGGCAATGTCAGTGAAGTGGTGGAGTAGGTAGTTCCGTGCTCTTATTTTCCCTGGAATTATAGAAAAACAAGTCAAAACTATTAAAGTCAAATTTGTCAGAACTCTAAAAAACAGTCAGAAGGTTAGAGCAACAAAGTAGATAATGAATCATAAAAATTAACAACTTCAAAATGGTAGGAAGGAATTTTTTTTTTTTTTTGAAAGAAAGAGAAAGAGAAAGGGGAAGAGAGAACAGGAGTCTTGCTCTATTGCCCAGGCTGGAATGCAATCTAAAAATAGGTATTAAAAACCTGTTTTATGCCAATAATTGTGCTTAACAGAGGAGAAAGGAAGGAATAAGGGAAGAAAATAACAAACAAACAGCCAACCAATATTTCATTTAAGTCTGTGAAATGCTATGCAAATGCTGAAGAGTGATTTAATCCCAATTATGTGGTCACTTTCAAAACAGGTGTAATGTGATACTGAGAAAAATGTATGTTCTGCGGACCTGGAGTGAAGAACTCTATAAATATGCACTGAGTTTACTTGTTCCAGGTCTGAGTTCAAATCATAGATGTCCCTGTTAATGTTCTATCTCATTGATCTGTCGAATATTAACAATGTGGTGTCAAAGTCTCCAGCTATTATTGTGTGGGAGTCCAAGTTTCTTTATAAGTCGTTAAGAACTTGTCTTATGTATCTGGGTGTTCCTATATTTGGTGCATATATATTTATGATCATTGACTCCTATTGTTGCATTGATCCTTTTACCATTATGTAATATCCTTCTTTGCTTCTTTTAGTCTTTGTTACTATTAAAGTCTATTTTGTCAGAGACAAAAGTTACAACTCCTGTTTTTTTGTTTGTTTGTTTGTCTTTTGCTCTCCATTTGATTGGTAAGTCTTCCGCCAATGCTTTGTTTTGAGTCTTTGTGTGTCTTTGCTTATGAGATAGATCTGGATACAGAGTACCAATGGGTTTTGACTTTTTATTTAATTTGCCTGTCTGTGTCTTTGATTGAGGCATTTAATCCATTTAAATTTAGGATTAATATTGATATTTGTGAGTTTAATATTGTCATTTAATGCTAGCTGGCTATTTTACCCATTAGGTGATATAGATTCTTCATTATGGAAATACTCTTTACATTTTGGTAAGTTTTTGGGATGACTGATACTGGTTGTTTCTTTCTGCGTATAGTACTTCTTTCAGAAGCTCTTGTAAAGCAGTCCTGGTGGTGATGAAATCTCTGAGTGCTTGCTTGTTCACAAAAAAATTTATTTTTCCTTCATTTATGAAGCTTAGTTTGGCTGGATATGAGATTATGGGTTGAAAATTCTTTTCTTTGAGGATATTGAATATTGACCCCCACTCTCTTCTAGTTTGTAGGGTTTCAGCTGAGAGATCTGCAGTGAGTCTGATAGGCTTCCCTTTATGGGTAACCTGACCTTTCTCTCTAGCTGCCCTTAGAATTTTCTCCTGTATTTCAGCCCTGGTGAATCTAATGATTATATGTCTTGGGGTTCCTCTATTTGAGGAATATCTTTGTGGTGTTTTTACCTAGAGTTGAGTATTGTCCTGCCTTACTAGGTTAGGGAAGTTTTCCTGATTCATATCCTGTAGAATATTTTCCAGCTTGGATTCATTCTCTTCATGACATTCAGGTATACCTATCAAACGTAAATTAGGTCTTTTCACATAGTCCCATATTTTTTGGAGACTTTGCTCATTCCTTTTTACTTTCTTCTCTAATCTTGTCTTCTCATTTCATTTCATTAAGTTGGTCTTCGACCTCTGATATCCTTTCTTCTGCTTGATCAATTCAACTGTTAAAACCTGTGCATACTTCGCAGAGTTCTCGTATTGTATTCTTCAGTTCCATTAATTCACTTATATTCCTCTCTAGATTGTCTATTCTCATTAGGATTTCATCAAACCTTTTTTCAAAGTCCTTAGTTTCTTTTTTTTTTTTTTTTTTTTTTGCCGATCATTGAGAGCTTGTAAGGTTACTGAGGTTGGTTGGCCTTGAACTCTTGGCCTCGCCTTCGCAAGCGCCACGACATCCGGCCGGAGCCACTTTGGGCCCCCTTAGTTTCTTTACATTGGGCTAGAACACATTCTTTTAACTCACAGAAGCTTCTTATCCACCTTCTGAAGCCTGATACTGTTATTGGAATGCACTTGTTCTCCATCAGGCCTTTTTCCTTTGCTGATGAGGAACTGTGATCCCCTGTAGAGGGAGAGGCATTCTGATTTTGGGTATTCTTAGCCTTTTTATGCTGGTTTCTTCCCATCATTGCAAATTTATCCACCCACCGTCTTTTTAATTACTGACTTTCAAATTAGGTCTCTGAGTGGATGTCCAACTTGTTGATTCCCAGCACTGGAATCTGAGCAACCCACTGCGCTGGCTAAAACAGCAGTGTTAAGATTCATGGTGCTTTTCTGCCCAGGAATCTCTGGTCTGGCTTCCTTTTTGAGTCCCTTTTTCCAGCAGCTGAATAGGCGACTCTGCCTTCCTGGAGCTCCAAATGTCAACCAAAAAGGGACCCGGTCCTGTTTACTCTGCACCAAGAACCACCACACTGGGGCACCACAAAAACTGCCATGCTGGCCACAAGAGTCATGCTGGCAACCCGTGGGGTTCCTCCGCTGGGAATCTCCTGGTCCGTGAGCAAGAAAAATTCATCTGAAAATGTGGTGTCCTCTCATTCTCTGTGCTTTCACTGGGAGCTACAATCCTGAGCTGCTAGTAATCAGCCATCTTGGATCTCTCTCCAGGAAGGCTTTTTAATATTTTTGCTTGCCCTTGCTCTATGCTCTTCCATCTTGAAAAGTCTGTATTCCCATTGTGGGACACTTGTCACTGGTTCCAGAAGGAACAGAGAATACCTTATTAACAAATTATTGTGTATGTCTCTTCTAACTTGCCTGGGAACTCCCTAAAAGAACTCAGGCCAGAAGAGAGATTAGAATCACTTGAAAATTTTGCACATAAATTTAATAACCCACAGATACATGGGACAGAAGATTATTGTATGTTTTGACTGCTTAAGGCCCATGAGCAAGAGCTAGAATAAACTTATTTGGGAAATTAGAATATTCAAAATCATCTCTCTAAATAGGGAAATTTGAAAGCTCACAAGCATGCTCACAGTAATAGGCATTCTCAGGAAAGACCTGGGAGGATCCTAAGCTTCACCTCAGGCTGATCCCTAAGCTTTCTGTTGAATGAGTGCCCAAGACAGAGCCAGTCTGCAAAGACTGACTAAAGTTTTTCTGTTTGTTTTATTATTTTTAGTCCCCAGTGTTGGAAGAAACCTCTGTCAAAACATCATTGAACAGAAGTTAAGTAATAGAAACTTTAATGTCCACACATGATAAAAAATACAGTCTTCACAAAAAAATAATTTTGGAAACTCCCAAAATGAATGGATTAATAACAGCTTACAACAATTGAAAGCAACACAAGAGACATAAATCAAAAATCCCTAAGCCAGAAACCCCAGAGAAGTATAAAAACCTTATTTCTAAGATTTGGGCCTTATAATCTTTAAATACTCAGATTTAAACAACAAAAAAAATCACAAGGCATAAAATGAAAGAGGAAAGTATGGCTCATTAAAAGAAAAAAAATAATAGATTGATAGAAATCATCCCTGATAAAACCCTGACATAGTACTTACTAGACAAATATTTGAAAGCAGCCGTCTTATATATTCTCAAAGAGTTAAAAGAAACCATAGACAAAACATAAAAACAAATCAGAAAAAAAACAGTGCATGAGCAAAATGAGAGTGTTGATAAGAAATAGATTGCAAAAAGAAATGAAGCAGTAATATCAGCTCTGAAATAAAAGAACTGCAAAGAAAAATTCACTAGAAAGCTTGAATTTAAGCATGCAGAAAAAAATTAGTAAACATTAAAAGAGGAGAATTGAAATGATCAATTCTGAGGTATAGAAGAAAAACAATAAAATAATGAAGAAAAGTGAACGAAGCTTAAGGAATCTTAGGCACACAATAAAAAAGAACAATATGCACAGTATGGGTGTTCTAGAAGGAAAAGAGAAAATAGACAGACATAATATTTGAAAAAAATAATGCCCAAAAGCCTCCCAAATTCGGTGAGATATATAAATTAATGAATCCATGAATCTCAACAAATTCTGAATTAAATAAACTCTCTGAGTTTATTTGTACTAGATTTTCAAATTTGAATTAGATCAATTTCAGTTAGATTTTTATAAATCTATGATTTTAAATACCATGGCAATAAAAAAAATCTAAAAATATACATAAAGGAAATAATAAGTGAATAGAAATGAGTTTATTATAAGAAATCATCAAAATACAAAAGAAGACAGTAAGGGAAGAAATGAACAAAAATGGCATTTTTTGTACAAAATTTAAAATGATAGAACTAGGTCCTTTGTTATCAGTAAATACTTTAAACGTAAGTATATTAAACTTTCCAAACAAAAGACAGAGATTTGCTCAATGGAAAAAATAATAATTCAACACTATGTTGTCTATAAGGTGCTTTTTATCAAAGACACAAATAGATTAAAAGTGAAAGGATGAAAAATGATATTTAATTCAAATAATAATGAAAGGAGAGCTGGGTGGCAGAAGAAAAGACTATATGTCAAAAACCATTACAAGAGATAAAAAATATTATATTGATAACATGGTCAATTCACTAAATAATATAATACTTATAAATATATACACACAAAAATATAAAACATTAAAATATATGATGTGACATTTGCAGAACCCAAGGGAGAAATGGGCAGTTCTATAATAAGATTTTTTTTATTAATTTGAGACATTACCACTTTGAATAATAGAACTTTTAGGCTGAGCATTGGTAGAAAATAGAGGACTTGAGGGGCACCATAAAGCAACACTTAAAGCAGTAACAGTCATATTTAGAGCACTTAGCGTAATAGCCGAATGCACGTTCCTCTCAAGTGCACATGGTACATTCTCTAGAATGTACCATATTTGACTTCACAAAACATGTCTCATTGATTTCAAAACATAGATATAGTGTAAAATATCTTCTCTGACCCAAACAGGATGGATTTAGAAATAAATCACAGAAGAAAACTGGAAAATTCCAAAATATGTGGAAATTAAACAACATACTCAAACAATTAATGGATCAAAGAAGAAATAAGATAAGTTAGAAATTATATAGAAATAAATCAAAATGAAAATATAATATACCAAAATTTAAGGAATGTAGCAAATACAGTTTTAGAAATTTATAGCTGTACACTTAGAAGAGATTTCAAATGAATAATGTAACTTCACGTCTTTTTCATATTGAAACTTTTCCAATTTTCTTTTTTCTTTTTCTTCTTTTTTTTTTTAGTTTTTGGGATACATGTGTAGAAAGTGCAGATTTGTTACATAGGTATACCTGTGCCATGGTGGTTTGCCACACCCATCAACCCATGTAGGTTTTAAGTCCCTTATGCATTTGGTATTTGTCCTAATGCTTCCTCTCCCTTTGTCCCCATCCCATGACAGGTCCCAGTGTGTGTTATTTTCCTCCCTGTGTTCACATATTCCCATTGTTCAACTCCCACTTATGAGTGAGAACATGTGGTGTTTGGTTTTCTGTTCCTGTGTTAGTTTGCTGAGAATGATTGTTTCTAGCTTCATCCATGTTCCTGCAAAGGAAAGGAACTCATTCTTTTTTATGGCTGCATAAAATTCCATGGTGTATATGTGCCACATTTTCTTTATCTAGTCTATCATTGATGAACATTTGGGTTGGAACTTTACTTCTTAGGGAACCAGAAAAAAACAAAACCCAAAACTAGTAGAAAAAAAATTACAAAGACTATAGTGAAATAAATAAAATAGATAATGGTAAAACAATAGAGTGAACCAATAAACCAAAAGTTGGTAGCACAAATCTCTTGTATTTATTGCTCAATTTCTAAATATTAAATTTAATAATTGAATTTTGCCTATTAACACAGTATATGCTTTTCTACAAGAGAAACAAAAATTGAAACATTGAGCCCTACTGCATAGTACAATTCTCAACATGTAGGTTGTAATCAAATTAATCTTTAGATTATTACAATTAAACTTTATAAATTCATCTACAATAGAAGACTCCACTTACCAAAGACTGAATTCCAAATTACATCTAAGATTGCTCTCAAATGTTTCATTCTATATATTGAAATAATAACATTTACATTACATTATTGAAATGTTAAGTACTATGCCCTGAAAAAAATAAAGAGTTTTCAAATTATAGAACAAATCAGGCTTTGGAATTAATCTCACTATTGTTTTAGACTGTATAGAAAATGACATAGAGAGCATAGTGGTTTGATGGACAAATATGCCTCAGTTTTGAGTGTGGACTTGTTTGGGCAGAATCATGTTTTCATCCTTATAATTAAATGTCTACTCTGTACAATTTATTTATTTATGTAAGTGCTCAGCAATAATGCTAAATTAAAAGACATACCTTCTCTTCTGCAGCACACAAAGGACGAAATCTAACAAGTTGGAAAGTTGGTATGAAGGAGACTACTAGAAAACTAAGAAAGGGTGTTACTGGGGAAAGGGACAGAGATATAACATTTTACATACATACACATTGAAAGTCCCCTTATTTATTCCAGAAAGTATTAACCAAGTGCCAGGCTTCATGCCAACAAGAGGTGACTAAAGGAGGAAAAATGCAGATGATGTTTTTGCCCTTATGATACCAAGAGTCTAGAAGAATCAAAATTCATGAAGACATAATTATGTGAATTAACTAGGCCATCCCAATTGGGGCCAGAGATACAGAGTCTAAAGAAGCTCTGAGAAAGTTTAGTGAGGTATGTAGCCAAGTCTGAGAGGGAAGGGAAGGCTTTTTTTGGAAACTAGTATTTAAGTTGGAAGCTAGAAACAGATTGGAGGAAGTGAGGCTCTAGGAGAGGACAGCGCTTAGCAGACCATAGAGCAGAAAAGCCTGCCTGTCCTGACTCTGTCAGGCCTTGTGAACAACATCATGGACTTGAGTCTTTATCCCAACAACAATGAAAACCCATTGAGGGCTTTTAACATGGATCTTTATGCTCAGACTTGAGTTACAAATATTACTGTGTTTTTAGCAGGGGAAATATATCAGCATTCAGGAGATGAGTTAATGAGCTATTTTGAGAAATACTGCTTTAATGGCAATTCCTTTAGAAAACTGATTCTGGCACTGAGGTCCATAGAAAGCAAGGAATCACAATCCGTGGTTCTTAACACTGGACATTGAAATTGGAAAGGAATGAATTTTGTGTCTGGCAAAAGTCACCATAAATATAGGCACCTGCTAAAGACAGAGATAGGACAGTCATAGGCATAGGGAAAATATCTGAGGAAGCTAATATAAGAGGAACTTCACATGTTGACAAGAAAAAAAAACAAAAAATGCCAATCTATTAAAATATACAGGTAATGTATAGTAAGTATATATTTTTTGCCAGCAAATACATATGAGTGGTGTTCTAATTAATAAATAGCCAAGAAAATGCAAATTTTAAAACTCAAATGTAGAATATTATATTTTTTAAAGTAGATGGCAATGGCCAACTTTTACTACAAAATAAAAATTAGTGAGAATGTATAAAATCATGATTGCTGATATCTTAGATTTCTGTTACAAAAATGTCACAGTTCTTAAGTTTAAGAGAAAATATTAGAAACCATAAACCTTATTCTCTGGAATAAGTCTGAGGCAGACACATAGTGGGGTGAATTAGAGAATAAAGACAAAAACTTGCTAAAACGCACATTCCAGAAAGTTCTGAATATGTAATATTTTTGGTTCACAAGGAAACATACTCTTGCTGGAAACTAGGATGCTACCCTATTAGTATATAATTTTGCTTATCAAATTAAACAACAGGGACTTTTTGATAGTAATTGATCAAGTAACACTGAAACTTATTCTAGTGAAGACCTCTATGATCCCACAATTTAATGAGATCACAATGCAGAGGGAAAGCGTCATATAAATAAACCCAAAATAACAGAATTTGAGCAGTCAGAGTTCCCATAAAAAAATCAGTATTAGTATCATTATTTTGAAGAAATATTTATAAAGACAGCATTTTGTTTGTTTTGTATTATATTTTAAGAGCAGTATAGTATTTTTATTCCTTTGTTCATGAAACATCAATATAAAAGTACATTAATCTTAACCTTCAGAAAACAGATCAGATATATATATATATATATATATATATATATATATATATATATAACAGATCAGAAAACATATCCTGATCTGTATATATATATATATATATATATATATATATATATATACACACATATATCTCCTCATATATATATATATAACCTGATTAATTTTATTCACCTGTAACATGCGTAATCTATATAAGTTCCTTGACAGTATTATATTAAGAGCTTTATAGTGTTGTGCAGCCTTGTTCTGATAAATGACTCAAAGAAGTACTTACACTGAAATCGATGTTATTTCAACCTAAAACACTATAAGATTAAATGCTCTGTAAGTATACACTGCCCATAGGGAATAATCGTATCATTTTTACCTTTATTAAGACCTTACAGAGTTATGAAATGTTGCATAACTGTGTCCCAACAAAGCCTGAAAGTAAGGAAATTGTTAAATGGTTGTACTTTCTTTTCCTATAATACACAAATTTTTAAAATCTTCTATATTCATTGCAATTAGAGTAACTAAAAAATGGTTTTCTTAACCATTGCTACTGATTTCAAATTTTACTTAATCATAATGTTATAATGGTGACTTGGATATGTTTTCTTAATAAAATTAAATTTAAATAAGCCATAATCCAAGTTTTGTTTTATGTGTAATTCATTATTTTTCTGTATTCACATGTAATAAAAATTTAATTCATAATATGTAAAATTAAAGGTTTATAAATTTTATTTTAATTACAGTTTTTTGAGATGTAAAAATCATTGAAACTAATTGTGTCAGAAAATTACATAACAATAATGAAAACAATATAGTGGCAAAAAAAGTGTCAAGATTAAGTGGACCGAAAAAAAGTCTGTAAAAAGCAAATGAAATTTATCTTAATTTTGACCCTGATTTCTAGTCTGGAGAGGAGCATATCATTTGAAGTCCTCTTGACAGGACTTTTACCTGAAAATATATGTCATCATAATACCCATCATATACCAATATACCATGAGAATACAAAGTTAAATGACTGTACTTGTAAAATATGTTGAGTGCTTAGAAGGAAGATGCTTTATTAACTTGAGAACTTTTCCTTGAGGCTTGAATATGCAAATCATAATGTGAAAATAATTTTATTTTCAGATTTTTTACATCTATTTTGAAGTGCCATATTCTTAAAAAATAAGAACAAAAAACAGTTTCTTGTAAGAGATATGATAGCCAACCATTTTAATAGTGTGATATTAGGATATGAATTTTTTTAGAATAGTATTTATGACCAATAATAATACATAGCATTCCCAAAGCAAAGAAAACAATATAATAATAAATGTTAAATACATTTAAAATTAAATACATTGTTAACTAAGAAAAGTTAATGCTATAAATTAGTGGCTTTGGTTTAATTTCAGTAAATTCATTGAGAAAAAAATTTCTTTTAGATTTGAAAACCTGTGGCATGGTGAGATTATATATAAGGTTGTATGTCATAATTGATATAAAAGAAAAACAATCTGTAAATAGTGATGTGTCTTTTTAATTTTTAGTTTTTAAACTTATTTACATGCATTTGCTTTTAATTTAGACCTCTGGAATTTACACTCTGTAGGTGATGTTGATGATCAACAATCTATCTTTCCTTTTACTTAGTAAATTAAGACTAATACTGCACTCATATTTACAGGTATATAGACACTTCTAAAGTTTAATAAGAAAGTTGGTTAAAGAAAGAAGACATTTTAGTTATTTGATAGTGAAAGCCAAAGCTACAGATTATTTTATTTTTAATATTAAAGACCTTGAGAGATGTCTTATTTCAGTGGCATGTGTAAGTCAAATCAATGAGTAGTTTCAAAATTATATGTGTTGCATTAGTATAATATTTTTAAAAATTTGACTGAGATGGCAATGCCATTAACCATAACAGGGTATGTTATGATTTTTGTTTAACTTTTACTTTCTTCCATATAAAGCATTTATTTCTTCTTTTGATATTTTATCTAAATATTCTTCTTAAATATTTGAAAATACCACTTTAATGCTCTGTTCTCAGATTTGCATACTCAATTATTTTAACTCTAATTTCTTACATTTAAAGTTTTACCACCTTTTTTCCAGTTTAATTTTATTTTAGTAATGCCAAAACTCATCTTGTGAGTTGAATTGTGCTTATGACAAAGCAATGTGAATGGCAAAAACTACAAATAAATATACCAGACAGTTATTTTTGTATGACTTGGTTAATTTTATTAGTGATTATACAAAATGTTTTAAAATAGATTTAAAGGTAAGTGTTTTTCAAGTTACCATTCAATATCATTAATTTTTGACATTATGGATAACTTGAAAACATTTAAATTTAGCTGCCATTCAATTTTTAAGACTTTGGAAATTAAATGAATATATTACAATTCACACATCGATAATGTTCATTTTCCATAGCTTTAAAGCAAAATATTGTATTTATATATCTTTTCAAAAATAATATACTTTTGAATTTTAACACTTGGGAAATTTTATTATTTATATATTAATGTATCATCAAGCTAGTTGATGTTCGGAAATATAATTGAAATGAAAGATTGATCTGATTTATACGTATTCAATGTTATTTCACATTCATATCTGTTTGTGAGTTAAGATATGTAAGTATGTGTAAGAGAGAAGTAGGTGATGGAAATAGGGTTTGTGGCATTGACATAATATCTTAATATATATTTGGTTAACTACAATGTAGAATCAGTTGAGATAATTAAATATTTTCCACTTTTCTCTAATATTAAAAAATGTTTAACATTGTTGATACTAGAATGAAAATTCACTAGATCATAAATAACTCAGGATTATGAGTCAGACTAACAGTCAAATGCAGCAAATGAGTTACTTATATAGGGGATGATAATACATTTGATTCAGAGTTGTAAGAAAAAAAGTGAGATACAATATATGTAATTTCTAGAAAAATGTTCGTTACAAGTTTGCATAAGTATGTATGCAATTTATTCCAGATATATTTTAAATGTTCTGTACTTTTCTTCAATTGCTGATAGTTTATTATGATTAATTTCTGATTTCTTAGAAACAGAGTTGCCTTATAACAGCCATTCTTTTTGCTAACTCGATTGTCTTACAATTATGAAATCGACATTTTAAAGCAGCTGAAATAGAATCTTTATTTTCCCAGAATATTTCTGAAAATGTTGCTTAAGGATGCACATAAGCAGAATTAGCTTGAAAATCAAGAATGACACAGGCATGAAATAATTCATTAAAATTTCTGTGTCATCTTAGATTCCCTTTGCTGCATGAACTAGGCTGTTAATTAATAATCTTTTGAAGAAAATAGTTTTGCAAAGAATTTGCTTTTGGTGAAGTAAGAGACATTTCAAATGCTTGTGGCTATATCAGCACAAAACTAGCATGTGTATTAAACAGACAACATACTTGGGGTATTAGAATTTCATTTTGTATCAATTTGGGCTTGTCAAGGAAGTAGAAACACTGAATGATATGGCATAAGGTACTTATTAAAGGGTGTACAACTTTGGAGTTGTTTTTGAAAAAAGATTCTACATGAGCCTATGGTTTCTATAGTTGGTGGAGAACCTGAATGTGCTGTAGAAAAGTTGGCTGGTGACAAGAAGAAATGTCCCAAGTGAAGCAGAAGTGAGTGAAGATCAAATAGAATCTAAGAAGATAGAATGACATTTGTATCCTTCACTCACTGCAGGCACTCTTTGCCGTGGTGCTAC
The DNA here is from genome assembly GCA_031835075.1 of Saguinus oedipus. NCBI lineage: Eukaryota > Metazoa > Chordata > Mammalia > Primates > Cebidae > Saguinus > Saguinus oedipus. The sequence goes on along the minus strand of CM063181.1, from coordinate 100,230,341 downwards.
ATGCAAACCTGTCCCAGGACATTGTTGAAGGAGGCTGTCCACTGGGACATAAAGCAATTATTTGTGGTTGCTTCCTAATGCTCCAATGTGAGACAGCAGATCAGGGTCAACAGGAAGAAAGTCAATAGGTCCTAGTGCTCATCATTGAACTTCAGAGCCACGTGGTTGCTGACTCACTCTGACTTCCAACTCCCACTTAACCTGTCTTCATACAGGGAAAGAATCTGGGGAATAGCTCAGCTTAGCTAAATAGAACTAGTACACAAAACAAGAGATAGGGACTCCTGAAAGATATGACCCTGGGCTTAGAGCATGTAGCTTAACGGAAGCATGTAAGTATTATTAATAATAAGGCATGGGTTACAACAATTGTAATATAAAATAGACTGTGCTATGCCACACATAATTAGAACCTTGCATCCACAGAGCCATTACAGCATTAGAAATTACCAACTTCCTTCTGAGTGCTGAAGGGAGGAATATTGTTTTTATAGATTGAATTTATTTATATCTTGTCTCTTTCAAATGTTGACTGATGACCATTTCATCAGCAATTCCTGTTTCTTTTTGAATGGCAACAACTAAAACTAGAAAAGAACATGTGAAAATTTTTCTGGTTTAGATTTGACAACGTTTTTGAGAAATTTTTTTCAATATACATTCATATGTCTCTGAGTTCCGGAAGTCACTGAACACTTATCCACAAAGGACAAAGACCAAGGACACAGACTTCACAGTGAGACATTTATAGCAGCGAAGTCCTGCAGATTAAAAGGAATAAGAAGGCTTTACTTTTCTCCTGAGTTCCTGCTAGTCAATGCCAGTGTAACTTGCTCACTGGCATTGAGCTCAGCCTTAAAAACAAGAAGCATGGAAATCAAATTCCTTACTGCTAATAATTGGGATGTTTTGGAGAATTTAAAATGTTAAATATTAGAGATGAAAAAATTTAATTGCTTTTAAGCATTTTTTAGCTCCTGTCATACCACTATAAATCTGTTTATGTGTACTATAATTTTAATATTGTGCTTTTCCTAGGCATATTTCAAATAAAATTTGTTAACTGGTTGTTGAACAGTTTGAACTCAGTAGGGGCACAAACATGAAATCAATTAGCATATTCTAAGTGACTATTATGTGCCAAGTTTCATAGGAAGCACCACAAGTTATATGAAAATGAATTAGGCATGACCGCAGCCTTAGAGAATTTAGCTTAGTAGAGGAAATAAGGCATGAATAGCAACAATTGTGTTATAAAATAGACTGTGATATGCCACAAGACTATTTGAATCTTACATTCAAGCTATTATATGACTTAAAAGATCAATCACAAGCTGCTTTCTAAGGTTGAGCAAGAGAAGAAGCATTGTTAGAGGCTGAATTTATTTAAACTCAAATGTCAATTGTGGGCATTGTTATGAAATGAAAAAATATACACACATTTATTAAAAGTAGATGGCTTCCAACTGACAGAATTTAAAAGTGGTATTTTAAAGGAGAGTGTATGAGAAAATAAAAACTAGTTTTCGTAACTAAGTAAATTTAGAAATTCATTTATTAATAATATCTTTCAGCCAAATGACCTAGACAAATTAAATTATAATTTTTTGGTCAAAAGAAGTCAAGAGTATTAAATGGACTATCCAACTAATAATAGGACAATAATTGTTATCTCTAATGTTGTGGTTATTATAAATATTTTAATGAACATTTATATTTTCAAAAATTCAATATATTCAGCTATTTTATGTTGTGTTATTTCAATAGTTTTGGGGGAACAGGTGCTGTTTGGTTACATGGATAATTACCTTAGTGGTGATTTCTAAGATGTTTGTGCACCTGTCACCAGTATACATTGTACTCAATAGAATTTTATCCCTCACCACCCTTCCAACCTTCTCTCAGAGTGCCCAAAGTCCATTAGGTCATTCTTATGTCTTTGTGTCCTCATAACTTAGCTCCCACTTACAAGTAAGAACGTATTATATTTGGTTTTCCATTTCCATTTCTGAGTTACTTCACTTAGAATAATGGTCTCCAACTCCATCCAGGTCTTTGCAAATGCCATTATTTTTTTTCTTTCTTATGGCTGAGTAGCATTCATCTATCTATATACTGTATATATCTATACATATATATACAGTATATATAAATATATGCTGTATATATATAAACACACACACAAACATATACTATATATATATATATATATATATATATATATATATATATAATTTATATATACCATATTTTCCTTATGCACTCATTGGTTGATGAATATTTAGGCTAGTTCCATATTTTTGCAGTTGTACATTGTGCTGCTATAAACGTGTGTGTGCAAGTGTCTTATTCATGTAATGTCTTCTATTCCTCTGGATAGATATCCAGTAGTGGGATTTCTGGGTCAACTGGTGTTTCTACTTTTAGTTCTTTAAGGTATCCCAATACTGTTTTTAATAGTGGTTGTACTGGTTTACATTTCCACTAGCAGTGTAAAAGTGTTCCTTTTTTACCACATCCACACCAATATCTATTGTTTTTCTTATTTTTTAAATTATGTTCATTCTAGTAGGAGTAAGATGGTATCTCACTGTGTTTTTAATTTGCATTTCCCTGATAATTAGTAACTTTGAGCATTTTTTGATATGCTTGTTTGCCATTTGTATAGAAAAGATCATTCAAGGCTACTATGCACACATCTCCTAATCGAATATTTTAATGAATTTATCTATCTCCTCTGGATTAAACATTTTCAATCAGGAAGAAATAGAAACTCTGAGCAGACCAATAACAAGTAGCAAAATTGAAACAGTTGTTAAAAAGTGCCCACAATAAACAGTCCAGGACCAGGTGGAATCACAGCTGAATTCTATGAGATGTTCAAAAAAGAATTGGTTCCAATTCTATTGACACTATTCCACAAGAGGAAGAAAGAGGAAATCCTTTTAAATTATTCTATGAAACCAGTATCACCCTACTACCTAAACCAGGAAAGGAGGTAACAACAACAAGAAAACTACAAACCAATATTTCTGAAGAACATAGATGCAAAAATCTTCAACAAAATACCAGTGAACTGAATCCAACAACATATAGAAAAGATAATATACCGTGATCATGTGGGTTTCATACCAGGGATACAGGAATGGCTCAACATATGCAATTCAATAAATGTGATATACCACAGAAAAATAATTAAAAACAAAAATTATATAATACTCTCAATAGATGCAGAGAAAGCATGGACAAAATCCAGCATCCCCTTATGATTAAAACCCTCAGCAAAATTTGCATAGAAGAGACATACCTCAGGGTAACAAAAGTCATCTATGTCAAACCCAGAGCCAATATTGAGTACTCAATCAAGGCTCAATCTCTTTTACAACAGCTACAAAAAAAATTATAAATATACCTAACCAAGGAAGAGAAGGATCTCTGAAAGAAAAGCTACAAAACACTGTTGAAATCATTGATGATACAAATAAATGGAAACACATGCCATGCTCATGGATTGGTAGAATCAATATTGTGAAAATGACTATACTGCCAAAAGCAATCTACAAATTCAATGCAATCCTCATCAAAATACCACTCTCATTCCTCACAGAACTAGAAAAAAAAATCCTAAAATGCATATGGAACCAAGAAAGCGCCCAAATAGCCAAAGCAAGACTATGCAAAAAGAAGAAATCTGGAGGCATCACATTACTGAACTTCAAACTACACTTCAAGGCTATATTTACCAAAACATTAAGGTACTCATATAGAACAAGCAGGTAGACCAATGGGAGAGACTAGAGAACCAAGAAATGAATATTTACAATCCATCAATTTTTGGCAAAGCAAACAAAAACATAAAGTGAGGAAAGGACACCCTATACAATAAATAGTGCTGGGATTAATTGGCAAGCCACATGTAGAAGAATGAACCTGAATCTTCATCTCTCACCTATACAAAAATCAATTCAGGATGGAATGGATCAAGGACATTACTGTAAAACCTGAAACCATAACAATTCTAGATGATAACATAAAAAAAAAAAAAACCTTTTCTTGACATTGACTTAGACAAAGACTTCATGACCAAGAACCCAAAAGCAAATGCAAAAAAAACAAATGGGACCTAATTAAACTAAAATACTTCTGCATAGCAAAAGAAATAATCAGCAGAGTAGACAGGTAAACCACAGAGAGGCAGAAAATATTCACAAACTGTGCATCCAGGAAAGGACTAATTATCAAAAGAAGACAATTATCAAAAGAAGGTATATAGAATATATACAAGGAAATTTACTTATGCATACTGTGTATATGTTATATGCTATTTAAATCTTTTATTTTCTGTCCCAAATTGCATCTGTTTAGAATGACTTTTTATTTTCAATCATTTATATTATTGTGTGATATCTACGTACCTTAAAGGGAATGAGAAGCTGAGTCTCTTAGCTTTAGAGAATACTCTAATGCAATTACACTTTTAGCTATTAAATTATGTAAATCTGTGGTCAAAGTATAGTTTTAATCATCCTTTGCATTCTGTACTCTACTTCAATTTATCCCTCTAAGAAAAGAATTGCATATTGCCATTTTGAAAAGATCAACAGTTTTATAAGCTGCTGTGAAGAAATTGGGGGCAAAACAGAAGTATGTCTTTTGAAGTTTCTAAGGAAACTAAAATTAAATTTTTAAATGCAGTAATAACAGCAAAAAACAATCTGGATCAAGTTTCAAAAACCAAAATTTTACCCAAAAATATCAAACTATAATTCTATGTAGTATAGTTTGTGCAGAGATTTGCTAAAAATTCAATGGATTTTGTGGTTTTAATAAATATGATATTACATCTCAAATTAAATATGCCACATGGAAAAATAACTGAGCAGTAATATTTTAAAATTCCTTAGAGTTTTATGTTATTTTATATTTTATTAGTTTATGTGAACATCATTTGACTTTTTTTTTAATTTTAAATTTTTATTGCATTTTAGGTTTGGGGGTACATGTGCAGAATGTGCAAGATAGTTGCATAGGTACACACATGGCAGTGTGTTTTGCTGCCGTCCTCCCCTTCACCCACACGTGGCATTTCTCCCCAGGCTATCCCTCCCCAGTTCCCCTCCCACTGTCCCTCCCCCATTCCCCCCAATAGACCCCAGTGTGTAGTAGACCCCCTCCCTGTATCCATGTGTTCTCATTTTTCTCACCCGCCTATGAGTGAGAATATGTGGTATTTTCTTTTTTGTTCTTGTGTCAGTTTGCTGAGAATGATGTTCTCCAGATTCATCCATGTCCTTACAAAGGACACAAACTCATCATTTTTGATTGCTGCATAATATTCCATGGTGTATATGTGCCACATTTTCCCAGTCCAGTCTATCATCGATGGGCATTTGGGTTGGTTCCAGGTCTTTGCTATTGTAAACAGTGCTGCAATGAACATTCGTGTGCATGTGTCCTTGTAGTAGAACGATTTATAGTCCTTTGGATATATACCCAGTAATGGGATTGCTGGGTCAAATGGAATTTCTATTTCTAGGTCCTTGAGGAATTGCCACACTGTCTTCCACAATGGTTGAACTAATTAACACTCCCACCAACAGTGTAAGAGTGTTCCTATTTCTCCACATCCTCTCTGGCATCTGTTGTCTCCAGATTTTTTAATGATCGCCATTCTAACTGGCATGAGATGGTATCTCAATGTGGTTTTGATTGCATCTCTCTAATGACCAGTGGTGATGAGCATTTTTTCATGTGTTTGTTGGCCTCATGTATGTCTTCTTTTGTAAAGTGTCTGTTCATATCCTTTGCCCATTTTTGAATGGGCTTGTTTGTTTTTTTCCTGTAAATCTGTTTGAGTTCTTTGTAAATTCTGGATATCAGTCCTTTGTCAGATGTGTAAACTGCAAAGATTTTTTCCCATTCTGATGGTTGCCGATTTACTCTAGTGACTGTTTCTTTTGCCGTGCAGAAGCTGTGGAGTTTGATTAGGTCCCATTTGTCTATTTTGGCTTTTGTTGCCAATGCTTTTGGTATTTTGTTCATGAAGTCCTTGCCTACTCCTATGTCCTGAATGGTTTTGCCTAGATTTTCTTCTAGGGTTTTTATGGTGCTAGGTCTTATGTTTAAGTCTTTAATCCATCTGGAGTTAATTTTAGTGTAAGGTGTCAGGAAGGGGTCCAGTTTCTGCTTTCTGCACATGGCTAGCCAGTTTTCTCAACACCATTTATTAAACAGGGAATCCTTTCCCCATTGCTTGTTTTTGTCAGGTTTATCAAAGATTATATGGTTGTAGATATGTTGTGTTGCCTCCGATGCCTCTGTTCTGTTCCATTGGTCTATATCTCTGTTTTGGTACCAGTACGATGCTGTTTTGATTACTGTAGCCTTGTAGTATAGTTTGAAGTCTGGTAGTGTGATGCCTCCCGCTGTGTTCTTTTTGCTTAGAATTGACTTGACTATGCGGGCTCTCTTTTGGTTCCATATGAAGTTCATGGTGGTTTTTTCCAGTTCTGTGAAGAAATTCAATGGTAGTTTGATGGGGATAGCATTGATTGTGTAAATTACTTTGGACAGTATAGCCATTTTCACGATATTGATTCTTCCTAACCACGAACATGGAATGTTTCTCCATCTGTTTGTGTTCTCTCTTATTTCGTTGAGCAGTGGTTTGTAGTTTTCCTTAAAGAGGTCCCTTACGTTCCTTATGAGTTGCATTCCTAGGTATTTTATTTTCTTTGTAGCAATTGTGAATGGCAGTTCGTTCTTAATTTGGTTCTCTTTAAGTCTGTTATTGGTGTATAGGAATGCTTGTGATTTTTGCACATTGATTTTATATCCTGAGACTTTGCTGAAGTTGCTTATCAGTTGCAGGAGTTTTTGGGCTGAGGTGATGGGGTCTTCTAGGTATACTATCATGTCGTCTGCAAATAGAGACAATTTGGCTTCCAACTTTCCTATTCAAATACGCTTTATTTATTTTTCTTGCCTGATTGCTCTGGCTATAACTTCCAGTACTTTGTTGAATAGGAGTGGTGAGAGAGGGCATCCTTGTCTAGTGCCAGATTTCAAAGGGAATGCTTTCAGTTTTTGCCCATTAAGTATGATATTGGCCGTTTGCTTGTCGTAAATAGCTTTTATTACTTTGAGATATGTTCCATCAATACCGAGTTTATTGAGGGTTTTTAGCATAAAGGGATGTTGAATTTTGTCAAATGCCTTCTCTGCATCAATTGAGATAATCATGTGGTTTTTGGTTTTGGTTCTTTTTATGTGGTGAATTACATTTATAGACTTGCATATGTTGAACCAGCCTTGCATGCCCGGGATGAATCCTACTTGATCATGATGGATAAGGTTTTTAATGTGCTGTTGCAATAGGTTTGCTAGTATTTTATTGAAGATTTTTGCATCTATGTTCATCATTGATATTGGCCTGAAGTTTTCTTTTCTTGTTGAGTCTCTGCCGGGTTTTGGTATCAGGATGATGTTGGTCTCATAAAATGATTTGGGAAGGGTTCCCTCTTTTTGGATTATTTGGAATAGTTTCAGAAGGAATGGTACCAGATCCTCTTTGTGTGTCTGGTATGATTTGGCTGTGAACCCATCTGGACCTGGGCTTTTTTGTGTGGTAGGCTCTTAATTGCTGCCTCAACTTCAGACCTTGTTATTGGTCTGTTCATAGTTTCAGCTTCCTCCTGGTTTAGGCTTGGTGTCCTCCCAAGCCTGAACCAGGAGGAAGCCGAAACTGTGTCCTCCCAAGTTGACTTCTTTTTTTGCATGGAAACAACATTATGTAATTATCTCCTGCTTTTAAGGTTTTAATTACTTTTCAAATATCAAACTAAATGTTTAAATACTAAATAAAACATAGTATTAATATTAGAAAGTGATTTTTGTAAGCCATAAAATTCTATATATCAATATGTATATATATACAGGTAGTATTGTATAATATCAATTAAATGCTTATCAATTATTTATCAATACTAAATACTAATAACAATTGAATGTTTATTAATATCACTGTGATTACCATCAATATCATTACATTACTCTGTTCCGAGTTTAGTAAATTTGGAAGCCAGTTTGCAATGTCTGGGAGATGTTGTGGTTTTTCCAAATGTGTAAATTCAAATACAGAGTTATAAGGCATACAAAAAAGCATGGAAATATGGATCAATAAAAGAAACTAAAGTTAATCTGTAAAACCCAATTTCAAAGAAAAAGAGATATATGAAATATCTGATAAATAATTTAAAATAACAGTAATAAAGATGCTCAGTAAACTCAGGAAAAAATAAAATATATGCGACTAAAAAGATAGAATATGTAAAGAAACAAAACAAAACAAAATATTGTAGGGCCTATACTCCCAGCTATTCATGAGGTTGAGATGAGAGGTTGTTTGAGCCCAAAGGCTTGAGACTTAGCCTGGGCAACATAGCAACCCCTGGTTATAAAAATAAACAAATAAATAAATTAGTTAAGATTAGAAAGGTTACAGCTGAAAAATACAATAAATGAATTCAAAAATTTGCTAGAGGTATTGAGTAGCACACTGGATCAAGCAGAATATAGAATCTGCAATCTCAAAGACAAATCCATTGAAATGTTCCAATCAGAGTTTTTTAAAAAAGGAATAAGAAACAGTGAAGAAAACCTGATAATCATGGAACACAATCAAGAAGAGAATGAACACATTTTGAAAATCTTGAAAAGAGAAGAGTGAGAGAAAAATCATTTCTTCAAGAAATGATGGTTAAGAACATCACAAATTTGGGAAGAAAATGAGATTTATAGAAGCCAAATGGATACCTAGAATTAACCCAAATATGTTTATCACAATACATATGATAATTAAATTCTTTATTCAAAGAGAATGCTGAAAGCAGAAGACACAAATGACTTATCACCTACAATGGAGGCTAGATAAGATTTTTAGTAGATTTCTCAGCAAAAATACTTTAGGCAAGGAGTGGGATTATATTATCAAATGCTAAAGGAAAAAAAAAAAAAACCCTGCCAAATAGCTTTACAGGAAACACTAAATTAATTTCTTCAAATTGAAACAGAATGATGCTATATAGTAACATAAAAACATGTCCAAATATAAAGGTCACTCATAAAAGTAAAAACATATACAAATACAGAATAGTATAATTCTACAGTAGTGGTGTATAAGTCACTTTTAATTTTAGTACATCAGTTAAAAGCCAAAAGTATACAAATATGTTAATGAACATCCAATATAAAATAATGTATTTGTGGCCAGGCATGGTGGCTCATGCCTGTGATCCTAGCACTTTGGGAGGCTGAGAAAGGCAGATCACTTGAGGTCAGGAGTTCAAGACCAGCCTGGTCAACATGGTAAAACCCTGTCCCTACTGAAAAAAAAAAGAAAAAAAAATAGCCCAGCATGGTGGTGGGCACCTGTAATCCCAGGTACTCAGAAAGCTGAGACAGGAGAATCACTGGAACCTGAGACGCGAAGGTTGCAGTGAGCTGAGTTTGTGCCACGGCACTTCAGCCTGGGAGACAGAGTGAGACATCATCTCAAAAAAAAAAAAAAAAAAAGGGAAAGAAAAAGAAAAAAGTGTAATTTGTGACATCAATAACATAGACTATGTGGTTGGGGGAAGTAAAAAAATAGCTTTGTATGAGATTAAATTTAAGTTATAGTAAGATTAAAATAAATCATTGCTATAAGTTCTGTATAAGTCCCAATGCAACAACAAAAGAAAATTCATATAAAGTATACACAAATGAAAATGAGAAATGAATCACAGTATGCCACTAAATAAAGTCAACGAAATACAAAGATTAACAGGAAGAGAAAAAGAGGAACCAAAAAAGCTATGAGACAGACAGAAAACATCAAAATAACAAAAGCCCCTTATTAGTAGACCTAGAGTGGCTGAACATTTTTTTAAAAAATCATACTACATGCTGCTTATAAGAGACTCATTTTAGATTTAAAAATATACAGACAAAGTAAAAGAAAGAGAAAAGCTATTCTATGCATATGACACACTAAAATGCAGGGTGGTCATACATATATGAGACAAAATAGATTTTAGTTCAAAAAGTATACAAAAGACAATGATAGACATATAATGATCATAGAGTCAATTGAGGATGGTAGAAGAGAACACTCTACCAATGGTCTTCCTGCAAGGGTACCAAGTTAACGAGTATCTACACAGAAAAATCACCTCATAAGAACCAAAAATCAGGTGAGCACTCATAGTATTAGTTTTTAACATCATATCACTGAAAGAAGAACTAAAGAAATTTAAAACAAAAACAAAAGAAAATGAAAACCAGACTTGAATCACTGACACCACCCCTTCCCCAACCCTAGCAGCAGCGGCATGGTACAAAGAGCATCTCTAGGCACTGTGGAAGGGAGAACACAGCAATTGTGAAGCAATAAACTCAGTGCTGTCCTATTAGAGCAGAAAGGGTAATCAGGCAAAACTTGGTTGATGCCTGCCCTTGGAGCATTTAAAGCAGCCCTTGACAGAGTAGAATCCTTGATCCCAGCAGTCAGAACTTGAGTTCCACAAACCTCATCACCAACAGGCTATACCACTCTGTGTCTCTAAGTAAATGTGAAAGACAGTTTAGGCCATAAGCACTATAACTTGTAGGCAAGTCTTAGTGCTGAATTAGGCCAAGAGAAAGTGGACTGGGGAAGCAAGCAACATACTGTGACACCAGCTGGAACAGCCAAGGGAGTGTTCCTATCAGTCATCCTCTAATCCCAGCTCATGGCTCTAAAAGAAGAGAGGGAAGAGTGGTGGTAACTTTGCCTTTCATCTAAAATACCAGCCCAGCCACAGAATGCTAGGTCACCAGAGTCCTAAGTCCCTTGTTCCAGGGCAAAGCTTACAGATGACATTTTGACACACCCTGGGCCAGAAGAGAATCTGCTGCCTTGAAAGAAGACAACCAGGCCTGGCAGCATTCATCACCTGCTAACTGAAGAGCCCTTGGGCTCTGAATAGCCAGCAGCAATACCCAGGTAGTACATTGAGGATGTTGAATGGACCTGCTGGCTTCAGGTGAGACTCAACACATAACCAGCTATGATGGTTATGGGGAAAAACTCCTTCTGGTTGAGAAAATCAGAGGGAAAATTAAAAGGGACTTTGTCTTGCACCTTATGTACCAACTTGTCAATCGGGGCTAGAGAACCAAGTGGGCTATTGAGGTCTCCCATTTCACGACTTGACTCTTGGATGGCATTTTTGGATCTGCCATGCTGTAAAATATATGTTCTTATAGAGCATAAGATTCTAAATATGATTAATGTACATGTTTTAGAAATACTCTAAAATAGTTATACACTTCTGCGATTCATCTAAATTTAGCATTTATTCATGAAAGTTGTCATCTGATAAGATGAACACTAATACGGGTTACATAGAATAAATTAATATCATCTGGCCACTATTGTAGCACAACCATTATCCCAAAAGCTAGTAATCATTAACAATAAATATAAAATAAAATTTAAAAATCAAGTGTTGACTGTAAGAAAAAATTTAAAGTAGTGTGACTAAGGAACAGAAAAAAAAGTACTGCCTGATTTCACTCATGTGACATCTAAAAAAAGCTGAATTTATAGAGGTAGAAGTAGCATCATGACTAACCAGAAGCTGGGGATGAGGAGTTGGGGAGAAATTGTTTTAAGAATATAAAATTTCAGTTACTTAGGAGAAATAAGTTCAAGAAATCTATGATACAACATGGTGGCTATAGTAAATATCTATATTGTACTTTGAAAGTAGCTGAGAGTGTATTTTAAGCATTTAAGTATGTGGAATAAGCATATGTTGACTAAAGAGTAATTCTATAATGTATACATATTTCAAAATATCATTTGAACACAAAATATATATTCAGTTTTTGTTAATTATAAAGTAACATTTAAGAAAGAAAATACAGCTGGGTATGTTTATATCCCAGCTTGCTAATTAAACCTTTTGTCTCTGAGTAATCATAGATAGCACCTCTTTCACTCTCAAAAGTATCTTCTTAATTTAAAGGTTCATCTTTCTGCCTTTGAAAAACTGGAACATAATATATTGAGCCAGCAAAACATTAAATAAAATGCTATTCACTTCTGTATGTGTTAGACAAATTCTTAACAGTTTCTCTAAAACTGTGTTTCTTTTTAAGGGTAGCATAATGCCTGATTTCTACTAGAAATTATAATATTTGAACATAGAAACTTAATTAAAAAATAACACAAGAACTTGTATATCACAGCTAACTGACTAGTACTAAAGAGACACACCAATAAACTATATCATACTTCAGCAAGATTTTCACCGAAACGGTAACTCTAAAATTTTACAATAACATCTCAGGTCATTAAAGATATTTGACAAATGTTTTTGCTTGCCATATTTGATTGTTATGGGAAGATATTAGGAGTAAAGATTCTTAGGGGACATCATGAATCTTTGGAGTCCTCAGCAAACCCTCTACAATATTACTAATGCACTTTATGACAGTAAGTGCTCATTCAAGCTTCAATTTTACCATTACATAAATTCTAACTTGAAAATGAGATGACAAGTAACAGGTATAATAGTGAAATGGCATTTAATACATTAGATTATTTTTTAACTAGTTAAAAAAATTAAAAGTCCAAAATACAATTTTGAGAGAAAGACAGATTTTATTATTAAAACTACACAGAAGATTCATCACTTTTAACAAGTTTACCTCTCAGGTGCAGAATGTTGATGATTAGATTGGGTCAGGTGGTGTATGAGAACTCTGTACTCTGTGTAATTTTGCTATAAATCTAACATTTCTATAAGAGAAGAAATGTTTAATAGAATTTAATAACAGATGTTTAATTACAGAAACAAAACAAAAAGCCTCACATATACATAGAAATAGTGGCTCTCAATCTTTATGTGCACCAGAATCACCTGAGGGCTGCTTAAAATAGGCTGTTGTGCCTACCCCTAGTCTCTCCCATTTAGTTTGGATGAAGCACAACAATTGCTTTTATAAAAAGTTCCCAGGTGATGTCAATTCTGCTGGTCCTCAGCGAACACTCAGAATGAAATGTTTCATCTCCAACATAGCAAAAAATAATGCATTCGAAAAGCATTTCTAAGTAAGTAACTGCTAATTTTGAAAGACTGGTTTGCTAAACACGAAAGATTATAGGATACCAGCCAGGTAAAGATCTTTTCAGGATTTCTATTTAAAATTATTTTCTGAACCGTGATTGGTTTCATTCTTTTAACTGAAATGGCTGGCTCTTCTCCAAGTTAGGTTTATAAATGGTTGCTGAAACATAATATAGATTTTAGAAAAAGAATTAAAGTGTTTTTCTATGTAATATGTATCAAGAATGAATCAGAACATAAATAATAAAATAATCTGGTATTAAGTTTTTCTAAATAATGATTTACTCTTCTAAATGATAACTTGTACAATAATTGTAATTTTAGTAAAGTAGTATAGAATTCAAAGCTTTTATCATTAATTATAATTGAGGAAATATATACCCAATACTTCAGTGTTATAAAATGTAATTATTAACATCACTGAATTAAAAGAAATAAAGTATTTTACTGGCATTTTTTTTCCAAAATGAAAAGACTAAAAGTAGCAATTACACATTGTGTTGTACAGATAGAGGATTGTTATTACACAGTTTTATCATGTTAATGCCGCTTAGACTTGTCTCAAGAGTCAAGAGAAAATAATGAGAATATAGGCTGACACAATTATTCATCATTAGCATTATTATTAACATTCACGACTGCATTTATTACTTCTAGAAAAAGCTTTAACTCAGACATTCTACAACATATTTGAAACATCAATTTTCAATATTTTAGTTTTTCTGTCTTACATGTTGATTCAAACTCATATAAGTATTTAAAGACATAAGCATAGATATTTTAGACTGATTAGAAACGTTAGAGTTATTAGGAATGATCTAACAATTTTTGGTCAAAAATAAACAGAGTCCCAAAGAGGTTTTGATGGCGTTTCCAATTTGTTAGAGTCAGTGGCAGAACCGAGAATCAGAACTTAGGCCTTAGCACTTCGATCAGTGATCTTGCCTCAGTCAGTACCTTTCTGCCTTTCTGCTTTTGCAATCTGATGAAGCAAATGAAAAGAATAGTGGCATGTGTTGTCTCCAACATTGGGAGAAATGCCTGATGTGGGTGACGGGGGGATGGAGGCAGCAAACCGCCATGGCATGTGTGTACCTTTGCAACAATCTTGCAAGATCTGCACATGTACCCCAGAACTTAAAGTACAATAAATAAATAAAGGAATCTATACAGAAACAAACAAACAAAAAGAATAGTGGCATGTAGCATAACAGCGACTGGAAAACAAACTAATGAGAAGTAGCTTGTGAATGCTTCTCCACCTGAAATCCCCCTCAGGCAGCTAAGGTTAACAAAATACTTTCTGCTAAGAGTAAAAAGATGGAAAATTATTCTCTAGGCCAAGGGCAAGGTGTTTCGGGGGAAGGCCATTGATCTGGAATTTCTCACTTGTGAACTAATGGAGCATGATTTCTTCAGTTTTCATGATGTTGTCAAAAGCATTTAACCGACTTTTGACTAAATTTAGACTTGCCACCTATTCACTGTCTCTTGGAATTGTATTTTCATTCCCCAGTATTGTTTACCTGTTAGATTTAATGATGTTTTGGATTTTAAAGATAAAAATTTAAATAGGAAAAGGCAATTTGAAAGAATAATTGGGGTAAGGATTTAAAGTAGTATTAGAGATTCAGGAAACTGCATTTTACAATTTAGCTTTTTTCTATGTTACAAGAAGTGGTATCTATTGTCCTCTGTGTGGAAGTTAGAGCCCTGTAAACACACAATACTTGCCAAGTCAGACATTTTATTTTCCGTGACCAGAAAAATCTGTTCAACTCCATGGGTACCAAAGACAAAGTAAACATTCAGAAATGAAGAGAACATGGGCTGGGTCAGAAAGAAAGATTCAGATTCTGGACATTTCACTTTATGAAATTGGGCAACAACATAGAGCAAGATAAGAGCCCCAGGACTCATTATTTGCCTATTCAGGTTTTCTATTTCTTCATGATTCAATTGTTGTAGGTTGCATGCATCCAGGACATTCTCCATTTTTTTTTCTAAGTTTTGCAATTTGTTGGTATATAGTTCTTCGTACTATTCTCTTAGGATTCTTTGGTTTCTGCAGTTTCAGTTACAATGTTTTCTTTTTTATTTCTGATTTTATTAATTTGCATCTTCTCTCCCTCTGTCTTTATAGTTAGCCTGGCTAAAGTTTTGTCAATTTATTTATCTTTTCAGAAAAACATCTTTTCATCACTCTTTTGTTTTTTAGTCTTGATTTTATTTATTTACGATTTGATTTTTATTATTGATGTTTTACTACTAATTCTGGGTTTAGCTTGTTCTTGTTTAACTAGGTCCTTGAAAGGTAATATTAAGCTGTTTATTCAGTATCTTTCTTTATTTTGATATAGGCATTTATTACTATAAACTTACCTCTCAGTAATGCTTTCTCTGTATTCCATAGGTTTTGATATTTTTCTTTCTATTTCATAATTAGAAAATTTTTAACTTCCCTTTTAATTTCTTTATTGACCCATTGGTTGTACAGAAGTATGTTAATTTTCATGTATATGTACAGTTTCCAATGTTCCTACTCTTATTACTTTTTGGTTTTATAGCATTATAGTAAAAAACAATAGGAATTTACATTAAAAAATTAAGATTTGCTTTGTGGCCTACTATATAAACATTCTCTTGGATAGAGAATATTTCATGTGCACTAGAGAAGAATATATATTCTCTTGCTATATGTATTATCAGATCCATTTTGTCTAAAGCACATTTTAATCTAGAGTTTCCTTATTAACTTTCTATCTAGTTGGTATGTCCATTGAGGAAACTGGGGTATTGAAGCATCCTATTAGTATTCTATTGATATTTATTTCTACCTTCAAGTCCATTAATATTTGCTTTATATGTAGGTGCTCCAGTGATGGATGCATATATTTTCACAATTGTTAGGTGAAATAACAATTATGTGAGCCCTTAATTATGTGAGCCCATTAGTATTAAATAATGACCTTTTCTGTCTCTTCTGTCAGTTTTTGACTTAAAGTTTATATTATCTATTATAACCATTTCTGTTCTCTTTTGGTTACTGATTGCAGAAAATATCTTCTTCTATCCTTTTATTTTCAGCCTATGTGTGCCCTTAAAGCTAAAGTGAATCTCTTAAGGACAGCATATAGTTGAATATTGTTTTTATTTATTCAGTCTCTTATGCCTTTAATTGGATAATTCAATATATTTATGTTCAAAGTAATTATTGACAGATAAACAGTTATTGTTGACATTTTGTTAATTGTTTCTTGGTTGCTTTGTAAATCCTTGATTCTTTATTCCTCCAATTTTTACCTTTGTGATCTGTTGATTTAATTTTAAGTTTTGATTCATTTATCTTTATTATTTATGTATCTGTGATAGGTTTTGCTTTGTAGTTACCATTATGCTTACATAAAATATATTATTATTATAAGACTATTTTACAATGATAACAATTTAACTGTAGACATATATAAAAACTAAATTTTACCTACCCTCCACTACTTAAAAATATGTCACTATTTACATCTTTTGATAATAAATATTTAAAATAGCTTTTTGTATCTAGTTATTTTTAACTTTTTAACTTTTAACCTTAATACAAGTTATGTATAATTTACAGAGCATCATAATAGTATTGAGTTATTCTGAATAGACTATATATTTACCTTTACCAGTGAATTTTATACTTTCTAATGATTTCATGTTATCAATTATTATCCTTCGTTTCTAATTGAAGAATTCCCTAATTTCTTGTAGGGGTAGTCTAGTGGTGGCAAATTCCTTTAATTTTTGCTGGTTTGGAAAATACTTTATTTCTCTTTCATTGCTGAAGAACAGCTTTGCTGCATACAGTGTTTGACTAGCAGTTTCTTTGTTTTGTTGGACACTATAAATACAACATCCTATTTTTTTTTTTTGGCATGCTCTCATGCTTTTTCTTCTGATAAATCTGCTGATAGTCTAATATATATTCCGTTACATGTAACTTGACACCTTGATTTAGATGCCTTTTTAAATTTGTTCTTTGTCTTTTATCTTTTACTTTTGGCAGTTTAATTATTATGCTCCTTTTTGAAGACTTATTTGAGTTTAATCTCTTTGGGAAATTTTGCACTTCTTGTATTTGGATGTATAAATCTCTTTTAAGACTTGAGAAGTTTTCAGAAATTATTTGATTAAATATGTTTTCTATCTTTAACATTGTCTGTTCTGAAAATCTCATGCTGCAAAATCTTGTTTACTTAATGGTGTCCTGTAAGTCTCATAGTCTGTCTTTATCCTTTTACATCTGTATTCCTTTTTTTTTTTCTGAGTAGGTAATTTCAAAACACTTATCTTCAAGTTCAGATTTTTCTTTATTGAATTTAGTCTGCTGTTAAAGCTCTCTATAATTTTTTAAATGTACTCATCTAATTATTTAGCTCCAAGATATCTGTTTGATTCTTTATTACAATAACTTTTTGTTAAATTTATCATTCAGATCACAATTTTATTTTGGATTTTGTTAAGTTGTTTACCTGTATTGTCTTGCACATTGCTTTGTTTCTTTAATGTTGTTACTTTGCAATGCTTTTCAGGTAATTTGTGGATTTCATTTTCTTTGGGTTTAGTTACTGAAGAGTTATTTTATTCCTTTGGCAGTGTCATATTTCCTTAATTTTTCATGTATCTTGTGTCCCTGCATTGATATCTGCATACCTAGTGAAACAATCCCCTCTTCTATTTGCAGAATAGTTTTGTAAAAAAAAATATTTTCACCTTCAGGAGGTTATTTGTGTGCTTGTTAGAAAGTATATAGTGCCTCTGGTTTTGATTAGATTCCGTGGTATAGGCATCATGCAGCTTCTTCAGGTTTAATCAACATAAACAATGACTGTAGGTGTTTCAGTGGCCTAGAATATAAGAGTTTATGGCAGTGATTGTGGAACATGGGTTGTTAAAGTTCTTGGTGGCAAAGGTTGTTTAGGGTCTTTCTATTAATGTTTTCCCCACATAATGAGAGATTTAGCCAATGAGATCCTTCTTGGTGTTGGGTCTGACACAGCCTACAAGCAGCTGTTCATGCACTGGGTTCTAGGATACAGGCATTTGGAGTGGCTGTGGAGCTTGGAGCATTGGCTTAGGGTCTTGCAAACCTATTGTGGCATCTGAGTTTTGGGGAACAGGTTTACTCTCTGAGGCAGGCTAGTCACAGTCACTGTCTGTGACTCTGAGGCAGGTGCTGGCTTAGCACCAGAAACAGGATGCTCTGGAGGTTTGGGCCCAGGGAACAAGGTATTTCTACAATTTGTAAACCAGAGTCAATAGAAAACAGTGGCATCTGAGGTTCTAAGAAAATAATCACTGTTTAATGGCCCCTTACTTGGTGGAACATGGTAGTATCCCAAACTGTGTGAGGTCATATGCAGTAGTAGCAAGAACCCTGGAGCACAGCTATTGTTTGGGACCTGTGGGATATGAAACAGCACAGTGATGACTCTACTCCCTGGGCGAGGGATGGTATCAGTAGCTCATGATCTAGAGGGTACTTCATTCCCAGGTAAGCAGGGTACTAGAATTATTTTGCCTGTAGTGTGGGGTGTCTAAGTTCAGCCAGTGCTCTATTTCCTTAGAATGTGTGGTACCCCATCAGTTCAGTCCTGGGATGTACAGTTTCTGTGTTCAGTCAATGCACTGTTTGAGTTGTGAGGTATTGCCTCAGTTCAGGCCCAGGAGGTGTGATTGCTATAAACAGTAAAAGCATTGTTTTCTGAGAGACAGGGCACTGCTTCAACACAGGCATGTAGAGGGGTGCCTGTGTTGGATGGCTCTGGATGGCTAACCCTCTGTTTCTGTAGAATGCAGGGCATTACTTCAGCTCATGCATAGCATGGCATTGTGAGGGGTAAATGGAGTTTATCTACCAAGGCACCATATTCCCTGGGACAGTGCACAGCTTTAGCTCAGGCACAAGGAAGCAGGCTGTAGCACAGATTGGGTGAAATAAATAGAGCAGTTCTTCTAAGGCACTGTTTACCTGAGAAGTGGTGGGCAGCTTCAGCCTGATACTCAAGGTGTCAGGGTGCAGCAAAAACTGGGAGTAGATTGAGTTGCTCCACAACCATTTGGCCCCATCAATTTGGGTGTAGCAGAGGCTTGGCTGGAGTATGGTGGGCCAGTGGATGGGGGTGTTTAGTAATGGCTAATGTTTCCGAATGAAAAGGTGCTGTGACCCATTGTTCCCTGAACAAGAAAGGGTCTAGCAGTAGATCCAGTTTCAGGATGTCATAACACAGCAGTCACATGGGCCTCAGGGTGTGGGGCAGAGTGTTGGTTCCTTCTTTAGGAAGAGAACTGTTAGGTGGACTCCAGGTAGCTCCGTGCTATGATTTGTGGCTGGGAGGATTTCACAGGTCTCCAGTAGTGAGTGCTGAAGGTGTCCAAGATGTTAAAGAGGGTTGCTGGGGTCCTCTTACTTGCATTTTCCCAAAAGGGTGAAGTTTCTTGTCATTCTGAGCTGGTACCAGCTATGGAGTGGTAAGTTGATTGCTAGATATTTTCTTCCTTCTTGAATGAATACCTGGTCTCCACCTTACCATCCCTTAGCTGAGATCAGCTCAAAGACTTTTGTGCTCTGAGTGGTTTTGCTCCCATTTGATGTATTCTGGCACTCTCCTTTAGTTATTTTCATCAAAATGTAGTTTTTTTGCCTGTTGTGGTGGGGACAATTACTAAGATTTCTGGTCAGCCGTCTTACTGATGTCACTTAGTTTTAACTCATTCTAATTCAATATAATTAAAATAATCATCTTTTAGGATGCAGTTTTTATGTAAGTTTAATATTTGGAAAGACAGTTTGAGAAACTGAGACATACAACAATATGCCAAAGGCAACCCAAGGGAACCCAAGGACAGAATTGGGTTAGTTAAAGTTGTATTGCTTTTAAATAACTGCTTTATGTTTCATATATGTTAATCATGAGCAGAAGAAACCTTAGGGAAAAAATAATATTTGTTAATTTTTAAAGGCGCTATATGAGAAAATGTGCTGTTTGCGTGGAGACATAGCTTATACCAAAATGTCAGGGCAAAAAACCTAGAGGGAAAAGAATGGAATAAGTAGTGTAAATCTATAGACAACCTGAGATATCCTAATAAATGTTTTTCAAAATAAAAAGAATAAAAGAGTATTGAAGGTACATAGAGACTAAATAATGTTTTCATGAAAATCCATATAAGCACAAGAATACTAGAATTTTCACAGTTAAATTTAAAGAACCCAAAAAATGTATGTAAAATATTTTGAGCACCTTAATACTTGTTATTGCTTCACAAATCAAGGAATTAGAACAGTAAATATTAAATAATTTTTAAGAACAAGTTGCAGAAGATGATCTCTCTAATAAAAAGTAAATGATAGATATCTCACATTTCCAAACTATAAAATTTATATTTGGATCATTTTATTTCTCTTAAGTAACTCAAATATTATTGAAAACAGTGAATAAACACATATACACAATTTAGAGGACATTCTTATTTTCTAATCTAGATTCAACTTCAGGAAATATTGATGTAGCTTAGAATATCAAATTAGACCTAAGATGAGCACTCAACCTCTAAATCCAAATGTCTGAATTTTTGTACTGGTTTGGCAACTTTTAAATCTAAGAACCTTGAAAAAATAGCATAATCCTTTTAGCACCTGGTTTCCTCATATATTAAATGAGGAGAATAAATAAAATAATTTCCTCAGAGGAGTTTACCAGTCTTCAGCTGTTAGAATTCTACCTAGCTAAATCTTATAATATTTAGGAGATTAATCATCAAGGAGATTTCCTATCATGCATCACTGCTTCATATATATTCTAATTCCAAATTTGTGAAAATGTGGGAGGAAAATGGGATTATAGGATTATAAAGTCACAGGTTTGGAGTAGTTATCATTGAGATAAAACAGAAGGAGGTGAAAAGCAAAAATATATCACTCATAGCCCAATTTCAATGCCAGTTTCTCTGAAAATAAATATCCACTATCCTCAGACAACATAAATCAGCCCTCCCCTGGAATACCCTGACACTTAGTTTACTGCATTTTACTCAGTCACATGCATGAAAGTCTCCTCCATTAGACTCCATATTCTTCTAGATAAGAAACCACTAGTCTGTATTTTCACAGCATCTAGCAAAATGTCTAACACCCTGTAAGCTAGCAATAGTGGTTTTCAATTCTATTGAGAACTTAATTAATTAAATGAACCTAGTGAACAATGGAAAACTTTTAAAAAGTATTTCTCAAACCCCCTGTTCCCATACATAAAGGTACGCAGACAAGAACTAGGAAAAGTATAACATTCCAATATTTAGATAATTAATGAGCTGCTATTTAAAATTTAGTGAAGCAAGTATTTTATACAATTGCCATCACTGCAGATATTCTAATATAACATGTATATGTATATTGCATTGCATAACTCATTTTGTTTTACATGTGTGTAAAATTTTCTAAATCTGTAAATCTAGAAAAACTGAGACTTTTAAAAATATTAAGCTAAATTATATTTTTATAGTCTAATTTATTAAAATAAAAACTCACTCATCTAATTCCTCTAACAACTTGCACATTTCATTTACTTTAGAACATTTTATTTTAATATATATTGTAGAGCAAAACAGGACTCATTTTCTAAAAATATGCATGATTTGACAGTATTTATGTTTTGGTTAAAATTTGTGCTAACAAAATGTCAAATACGTCATATTTTAGGATAACACTATAAGATGCTACAAAACAGCTTCATAAATTTAGATATACATGCCTAAGTTTAACTACAATACTTTATTTTGAAGTACAAAATTAAAAAAAAATTTCACTGGCAAGGTACTACCTTATTTTGTGTCAATATTTCCCAATATACAAATACATGTAGATTAGTAAACAGAAGGCCTCTTTTTAATAAAAATTACAATAATTTTCTTATTGGAGTAGCAGCAATTTAATGATTGCCAAACATTATCTTCCTTTGGGCAGTACACACACACACACACACACACACACACACACACACACACACACACACAAGCATTAAAAAGAAAGCACCACAAAGACTGAGGAGTTTTATTTTTTAAATATTCTTATAGATCAATAGACCTTCACTCTAATGATGTACATAAGAAGATGAGAAATGCCAGATATAGGTGATGGGGGGTTGGAGGCAGCAAACCACCTTGCCATATAGGTACCTATGCAACAATCCTGCATGATCTGCACATGTACCCCAGAACCTAAAGTACAATTTTAAAAAATTAGTTTTATATTTGATAGTTTCTATTTCTCATTCAGTCACTTTAAAAAATATATAAAACAGATATGTGAAAGGAGTATAACTATTATATTTTTTAAGACATTTGTAAGAACTACTTTGCTTAATTAAGTTAATATAAATAGAATTTTGACATATTTTTTAGAAGTTTTTTAGAAGACATTATTCCATGGAAACTAATATTATTAAAATATCAAATAAAATCTGTACAAGTCATTACCTGAGAAACAGAAAAGTCTACATTTGTGAAGGATTTTAAAAAGTAATTACACAACTGATGTATTATTTCTAATTTTTTTGCAAGAACCATCTCTAAAGTCTTGATCCAAAACAGACAAGGCTTTAATACCAAAGCATTTTTCTTTGAAGAAGTTCACCCTGAAGCCCTGGCTCAATGATCTCAGAAGATGAGAGAGAATGGCAAACCAAGAAGTAAGATAGATAAGTGAGGCAAGACCAAAAAGTCATTTTAAGTTCAAAAGAAGAAGATAAATTCAGTTACATTATCCTTTGAAAAGTGGCTTCTGCTCAAGCATAAATGCCAACATTTGAAAGTCATTATCAAGAATATCAAAGGAGAAAAGATTCCTCTTTGTACCTTTCAAGGTACTGAACAAGAAGTTTCTTTGGTACAGAATGCTAAAACAAGAAAGTACGCCACTGAAAATTTTTATGTTTTTTAATTTTGTGTCCTTATAAACAGGAAACAATGTTTATGCCTAAATTTTAAGGAACCCGTTTAGAACTATATTATAGTGGGAAAAGTTGAGTTTCCTTACAGGTATGGCCAGTGCTATACAACCCTTCTTCAAACTGCTTGTTGACATAGTTATTAACTGTACTTAAATAAGAAAAAGATTTAAATAGTAGCAGAAAATAAGCAAGGGACAATTAGTTCAAAGAAAAGGAACAAGCACACACGGAAGAACAATTTCCCTTAGTATTACAGAACATCTTGCCTGGTAAAGAACACAAGGTTTCTTTGAAGATAACTAGAAAGGAACACACAGTTGACAGATTCAGAACAGCCTTGGAGTGAGTATGACAATCCATTCAGCCTGGTCTTTCTCCAAAAAAAAACCTTTTCTAATATATATTAAAGCAGTCCTAAGTAAGATATCTGATTTTTCTTATCATTTAGGATAATCAGAAATACAAATAAAAAAACAAGGTAAGCAATTATCCATTAGTAATTTAATGAAACAGGATCAGAGCATTGATGGAACATTTTTGCTTTGCTTTTCTCTATTGGAAGAGTCATCTACTTTATCTTCTAATAGATGTAAATGCATTGGGATCTAACAACAGATAATATTATAATTTATTATGAAAATATATTGAAGTGAGCCTATTTTGCCACATGCTTTTCTATTTCCTAGAGGTGGTATTAAACCACATTTTTTACTGGGTGGGTGCCTCACTCTTGTAATCACATCACTTTGGGAGGTGGAGGCAGAAGGATTTCTTGATACCAGGAGTTAGAGACCTGGGCAACATAGCCAAACTCAGTCTCTACAAAAAAATTTAAAAATTAGCCTGGCATGGTGGTACATGCCTGTAGTCCCCACTACTCAAAAGGCTTTGCCAATCTCTATTGGCAGAAGATTGCTCGAGCCTGAGTTCTAGGATACAGTGAGTTGTGATCACACCTCTGCATCCAACCTGGATGACAGAGTGAAACTCTGTCGCTAAAATAAGTAAATGAATAAACCACATTTCTGTACCTAAACAGAGATTTGCATTTGCTCTAGGAAACTTTTCTGTATATTTTATTAATGACCATCACAAAAGGAGAACATTCCATGAATTTATATTAATCATTTTCATGTAGATTACATCCTCCCAAATAGACTTACATGTATCACTACATTTAAATTATGTTTTATTCTCTTCTAGAGTTTGCAGTAAACATATTAAAGAAACAAATTGAATTTGTCCTTCAGTTATTTTAAAACTGAAGAGATAATTATGTTATCTAGTAGTTTGATGCATTTTGAATGATGATTCCTTTTAAATCGTGAGATAGAATGAGATGCTTACATTATATAAGAAAATGGAAGTATATCTTTACATCAAATAAAGATAAATGGGGAGTCTAATAAAATGGTTATCATGACCTTGTAGGAACCAACAAGTTGCAAAATAGTTCTCCAAATACTTAGAATATCATTATGTAAAAAGCTCAACTTAAACTATTCAATTTATACTATTTCTTAACTTGCAAATATTTGGGTGAAAACTTGAACACCTTCTGATTATTTTCATTACTCCTCTATACTTACAGGTTGAATGAAAGATTGAAATCTAATTGAAAACCAAATCCCAACATCTCAAACTTATCTCACCTGTGCCCCTAAGTTAATGATTAGAAATGAAAGAAACATGAACCCCTGAGATTCTGCTAATGTACAAATCTACATACTTTCCAAAATCAGAAACAACTTTCATACTGAGAGATTGTTAATATTTTCCATGGAGTCTCTATTCATAGGGTATACGAAGTTCCATAATGTAAAATAAAAATTAAAGAAAGCTGATTATTTTAAGACAGAGTGCATCAATGAAGAGATTTGAAAATTAAAACCACAGAATATATGTATCTTCTGTTTGCACAAGGTACATAGAGATACATCTTTTATATTCCAACAGAGGGAAAGGTAAATATTAAGATAGTTATTTATCTCACACAGGGTGCCACTAAATATGCTTTAAATTTTAAGCTTCCAGCAGTTCCCTGATGGAAATGTAAAACTGCTGAGGCAATAATCTATAACAATCAGCTGATCAACTGATCCTATGATAGTAAGCCATCAGAATTCAATTTGGCTATTGTAAAGCTTGTAATTTAAATAGAACACTGCTGGGATTTTCATAAATTGAAGTTACAAAGCAAGTGCCAAAAGAATCTTATTTTGATCATTTACACATTGAGTTTTGGATGATTCTAATTTTTAAAATACAGTTTATTAGTATCATTTTTTCTACTATCCTACATTCAGAAATCAATCTCTAATGAAACTCTGAAAAGGTATCCATTTTTTTTTCTATCATAGTTAAAGGGGGAAAAATTCATTAACATCGTCCATATGCTGTGGGCAAACAACACCTTCACAAGAAAAAAAAGAGGGAGCGAGAACTGGAATGTAGGTTTATTCTAAAAATAGGTATTAATAATGGCCGATCAATATTTTGTGTATTTAATGTGGAGAAGGTATATTTTGTGTATTTAAAATGGAGAGCTCTATAAATATTTATTGCGTTTACTTGTTCCGAATCTGAGTTAAAGTCCTGGATATCCTTATTAATTTTCTGTCTCGTTGAGTCTAAATCTCTTTATGAGTCTTATGTATCTGGGTGTTAGGACCGTTAGCTCTTATTGTTGCATTGATCCTTTTACCACTATATCTTTGTTGCATTGAAATCTATTTTATCAGATGCAAGAATTGCAACTCCTGCTATTGATTGATTGAGTGATTGATTGCTCTCCATTTGTTTGGTAGATCTTTCTCCAACCCTTTAAGTCTTTGTGTATCTTTGGATGTGAAATGGGTCTGGATGTAGCATACTGTTAGGTTTTGGCTGTGTCTTTTGATTGGGGGATTTAGTCAATTTAAATTTAGGATTACTGCCATTTGATATTAACTGGCTGTTTTATCCATTCGTTGATGTAACTTCTTCTTTATGTTGATGCTCTTTACTTTTTGGTATATTTTTAGAAAGGCTAATACTTGTTGTTTCTTTCTATGTATAATGCTTCTTTCAGAAGCTCTTGTAAAGGTGGCCTGGTGGTAATAAAAATCTCTGAGTACTTGCTTGTTCATAAAAGATTTTATTTTTCCTTCAATTGTGAAGCTTAGTTTGGCAGGATATGAAATTCTGGGCTGAAAGTTCTGTTCTTTAAGGATGTTGAATATCGGCCCCCACTCTCTTCTGGTTTGTAGGGTTTCTGCTGAGAGATCTGCTGTAATTCTAATAGGCTTCCCTTTGTGGGTAACCTGACCTTTCTCTCTGGCTGCCCTTAGTATTTTCTCCTTTGTTTCAACCATGGTGAATCTAACAATTATGTGCCTTGGGATTGCTCTTCTTGAGGAATATCTTTGTAGTGTTCTCTGTATTACCTGGGGTTGAATATTGTCCTGCTTTGCTAGATTTGGAAAGTTTTCCTGAATAATATCCTGAAGAGTATTTTCCAGCTTGGATTCATTCTCTTTGTCATATTCAGGTACACCTATCAAATGTAAATTAGGTCTTTTCACATAGTCCCATATTTCTTGGAGACTTTGCTCATTCCTTTTTTTTTTCTCTCTATTCTTGTCTTCTCATTTTATTTCAATAAGTAAGTCTTAGACCTCTGATATCCTTTCTTCCACTTGATCAATTCAGCTGTTCAAACTTGTGCATATTTTGCTAAGTTTTTGTGTTGTGTTTTTCAACTCCATTAGTTCATTTATATTCCTCTCTATATTGTCTATTCTTGTTAGCATTTTGTCAAACCTTTTTTCAAAGTTCTTAGTTTCTTTGCATTGGGTTAGAACAAGTTCTTTTAACTCCCAGAAGTTTCTTATCATCCACCTTCTGAAGCCTACTTCTGATAATGGCACACAGTCCTTTTCCATCAGGGCTTGTTCCGTTGCTGATGAGGAACTGTAATGCCCTGTAGAGGGAGAGGGGTTCTGATTTTGGGTATTCTCAGCCTTTTTAGGCTGGTTTCTTCCCTTTGTTATAAATTTATCCGTCTGTTGTCTTTACAATTACTGCCTTTCCAGTTGGGTTTCTGAGTGGATGCCCAGTTTATTGATTCCCAGTGCTGGAATCCAAGCAACCCACTGAGCCGGCCAAAACAGCAGTGATAAGACTGATGGTGCTCTTCTGCCCGGGAATCTCCTCCCGTTTACTCTGCATGAAGAGCTGCTGCGCCAAGGCGCCGGCAAAACTGCTGCGCTGGCCACGAGAGTCCTGCTGGCGACCCGTGGGGCCCCTCCACTGGGAATCTTCTGGTCCCTGAGTGACGAAAATTCATCTGAAAGTGTGGTGTCCTCTCGTTCTCTGTGCTTTCTCTGGGAGCTACAATCCCAAACTGTTAGCGATCAGCCATCTTGGATCTCATCCCTCTCCATTTGTTTAAAAAGAAAGCCACATATAATTTTTCTAAGAATGGATTGCTAGAAGAAAATTCATAATTCTTTTGATAATGGGGTTTAAATATCTTGATTTTTATTATTTGCATAGATTTATGTGTCATATCATTTCCAAAATCAAAGGACTGGAAAGCTTCTTCTGTGTACTGTCTTACATTTACAGTTCTTCTGCTGAAATGGAAATAAAAAGCAGCCTAAAACTCTAGAAAAATGGGTAGAGATATAAACAATAATTATTGGAAGAAACAAAAATATCTAATAAACATATTTAAAATAATGAAACTAATAACATAAAATAGATACAACTTTATTGTATCATTAATTCCCATCAATTTATCAAATATTTTAAAAATGTAGTATTAAGTACTAACAATGTTAGACAAATACCCTTATTCATACCTGAAAAACAGTCTATAATAAAGACTATGGCCTTAAAATTTGTTGTGTTTACATTTACTTAAAATATTAACTTCTAACCCTAATGAAATAATCAGCAATGTGCACACAAATATTTGTCCAAAATTTAATAATGATATTAATGATTATGAAGACAGGTAATATTTGATGACCCTTTGTCATGCTAACTTATTAATTATTACAACAATCCTATTAAATATGTGCTATTAGTGTGCCTATTTTACTTATAAGAAAACTGAGGACCAGAGGGTTTAAGTAACTTTTACACGTTCACAGTTGTTTAGGAGTGTATTCAGATTTGATACGTAGGAAGTTCTTGCAGAGTATGTGCTGTTACATACTACTTTATGTTAGAGATAACAATAATAACTATAATAGCCATAATACCTTATAAAGGTAAAATACTTTACCAAAACTAAGAAACATATGACAAAGTGATGTGCAGCAATTAAAATCTATTCTTTGAAAATGTCTACTGATAGGACAAAGAGCTACTATTTTGTAAAATAAATATGAAACTAAAAAGGCATCTAAATATTTTACCAATTATTTATAAATGTATGCATACATAAAATAGCAAGAAACTTATCTCTAGCAACCATTATTTATCCTCAGATGAAATGGTCTTTGTTCAAGAAAGTACCCTGATAAATGTCTAAGTGTAGATTATGAGACACTGATGTCATTACATGGTAGGGGACAAAGAAAATGATCACAATACAGAAGAAAACAAATTAATATATATATTTATTCATGTACTAAATTTTAGGGTGAGAGAAGAATGACATTAAGGGAAAGAAAAGTGAAGATAAAAGAAGTGAAAACATAATTTGGAAAAATAAGAATAAAAGAGGTGAAAGAGAAAGAAAATGAAAGCACAAATAAAAGGCAAGGGAGACTTGCAAGAGGCTAGAGTCATATCAATGAGAATTTTTAATAAAAAGTAATCTAATATTTAATTTTAATGTTTTTGTTTTGTGGTTGCTATAGTAAAATCACATTTATTTCTCCTAAAACTGAAGTTCACAAAAGTCAAAGCACAGCTGCCTTGTATCATTTTTGTTTTTGTTTTTCTTCTTGTTTTAGTTTAGTAGGATGAGTTAGCAGTAAGAAATATCCTCAGACCTGACAGATCCCACTCAGGTGTTTGGTCAAATGCCACTTTTCCAGTTACATCTTCCAAGAATATCTAACATTTTAGATATTATTACAGTCTCCAATTCTGTAACTGTTCCTCTAGTCTCCTGTTTTATTTTTCTCTGTAGCACTGAATGTCATGTGGACATATGAGTTTTTATACTTGTTCATCTTTTTCATCTTTTTTCTTCCCCACATCCTTTTCACTACCCCTGGAATGTAACTTGACAAGGAAGGGATTCCATCTATCTTTCTCACTGTTGTTTCCCTAGTATCTTGAATGGTGCCTAACACAGCATTGGCATTCACTGAATATTTTTTGAAGTAATTAAAGGATCATTATTAATGCTGGAGTGAGTAGAGTAGAGAAATGAACTCAACAGAAGGCAATAATCAAAGCCAAAAATAACTAGCAGAAAGAAAACTAGAAAGAAAGAAAAGAAAGGAAGAAAAAAAGAAAGAAAAATAAATTACTCCTAGGAATTTACTAAACTCTTGGGAAGATAGCATCAGATATACCACAGAATAGGAGAACACTGCCATATTCTTTCCTCAGTTATATGAGGCAGGGTCAATTCAGGTAACATATGAAATAGAGATATAACTAGATGGTACAAACAAAATGTTGCCCGTCATTATCTGTCTCTTATGGGACATTTTTACTCCATTTTTTCCTCTCTCTATATATTCCCATTAAACAAAAACATGTATTACTTTTAAACAAAAAAATTGAGACAGGGAAAATATTTATAACCACCCTCAAATGTGAGGTAAATAATTGAAATCTTTTTCTTTACCATCTTCATCTTTATTCATTTGAAAATTGAAATTTAAAAGAGACATGGTAATTTCATTTTTAATAATGGATGGCTTGAACACATGATTATTAAATAGCACACCCACACATAACTTGGTGCCAAATAATTGTTTTCTAAATCCTTATAAAAGCATAAGAAGAATGATTGGCCTACCACAGAGAGTTCTGTGAGAACTAGCCTAACCACACACAGATTTTTTTTTCTAAATAATAAACACTACTCTGCCATGAATCCTTTCAATTATGTACCTATTTTTGTTTTCTCCTTCTTTTCCCCTAATATTTATGTTGATTAATTTTCCTGAAATATACTTAATTTTTTCAGAAGATTCCCATAAATCTTACAAAGGCATGCAGTCTTAATTTAATTAGGTATAGTATATCTTAAAGTTTGAAATTAGTTGAGTCTAAATATGGTACAATGACAACTTAGAAGGTATGATAATTGGGCTTTATTTGGCTTCTGTGGAAATTTCCCTTCTTATATATTTACTCTCTGGATTAGTCTATTCAGGCTGGTGTAACAAAAGTACCATAGACTGGGTGGCTTATAAACAACAGATACTTATTGTTCACAGTTCTGTAAGCTGGAATTCACCATCAAAGTCTTGGCAGATTTGGTGTCTAGTTTCCTGATTCATGGATGCTTCTCCCTCTGTCCTCACATAGCAGAAGACCTGTGGGGGTCTCTTTTATAAAATACTATTATAATTCACTAATGAGGGCTCCACATTCATAACCTAATCACGTACTTAAAGCTCCATCTTTGAATATCATCATGTAGGGAGTAAGGATTTCAATATAAAAATTTTAGGAGGACACAAATATTGCTTATGCACTCTTCATTTTCAGATTCTCATTCCATTAGTTTGGCTATTTGTTCTGTAGTTGCTCATTCATTCATTTATTTATTAAATGAGCCAATATTTGTTGAACATGTTCACACAAAATGAAGTAGAGGAGCTCATATTCATTATGAGGATTCAAGATATTCGAATATGAAGCAGTTAATCAAGATCAATAATAGTGTATTCAGCATTAAGACTGTAAATTAGATTAAGTTTCAATTCATATGGCATCACATCAAACAAAATGGATGAAAATATTTAAACCACATTTTGGGGAGTATTTCTGTAATAGTATTCTTTAAATATAGGCTATGTAGTATAGGGGAACTCAGAAAGATTTTGAGGCAGTTCATATTGAAATACAATCACATAGTGCACTGATGATCACCTGAAAATACAGAAAGACTCTGTGTAATTACTATTCAAATAAGTGGTTAAAACTTCCTTGGAAGAGAAAACACACAGTTGTTTCAATGATGAGTTCCAAAGCAATCCATCAGAAGATTCATTAGGAATTTCAGGTGCTGATTTGTTCCCAGGGTACTTTTCAACTGGGCGACTCTAATGGTTGGGGGGTGGAGAGCACTGCCCATTGAAAAGCAAGTGTGGGTGAAGGGGAGGAAAGCAGCAAAGCACACTGCCATGTGTGTACCTATGCAACTATCTTGCTCGTTCTGCACATGTACCCCCAAACCTATAATGCAATAAAAATTAAAAAAAAAAAAAAAGAAAAGAAAAGCAGCAGGGGTTTCTTTAGGCTGTGGTTATAATTCACCTGAGCAGGGCTGGAGAGGCCAGGCAGTAGCTAATAACCAGTAGGCTTTCCAGAAGGAACAGGGTTGGGGGAGATAGGATTTCTTAACTATCCAAAAAGAATACAAATAGAAGCATAGAAAAAGCTCTGAAGTAGGTCAGATTTTGTTAGATGTTGGATTTATACTTCATGATATATCTGTTCTTGAAAAAGTTATTTGAACTTCTTGATTCTGTTTGTTGCTATGTGTAAAGAGGAAATAGTTTTCTCAGGGTTTCCAGTTGGTAAGTATCTGTCTTCAGCACACAATAACAATGATGACTATTGTTATTATCAGATTACATGGCAATTTTAAAATGGTTGTCTGTATGTAGGTTTCAGAGGTGTAAATCAGAAGTTCTGTTATGGAATAACATAAAAGTGACATGTCTCATGCAGAGAAAGTGTCTATTCCACTGACATTTCTTTCTAGTAGGTTCAGATCAGTTTATGTGTCAAAGCAAGAGCATTTGTTTTTGTTGAATTACAGCTTTCTGACACATGGGAAGTCTAAATATACATAGTCATCAAATATGGGATATGATGGTTAATCTCTCTCTCTCTCTCTCTCTCTCTCTCTCTCTCTCTCTCTCCCCCGCTACGTCCCTCCCTCCCTCCCTCTCCCCCCCCACACCAATAGAATGAATATATGAATCCAATCAGTTAGATTTACTTCTCTGGACAAGCCTGAAGTAGGAGAAAGGTAAGAAAAATTGATGGGTACAATATTAGAAGTTTAATAACTTTAGTAATTAAAATTTATAAATTATCAAAGTTATATTTTTTGTTAAAATGTACATCAGAGTCATTATTCTCTCATTGTCTTTTAATAGAATCTGATGTCTAAGAATGACTGTATCTTAGGGTTGGAAAGTACCCAGGGAATTATCTATCAAGCCATTTTTTTTCTTGAATAAAGGCAGTTGACTGGACAAGATTATGAAGGTCTCCTGACTTCCATCCATTAGCTCTTGTAAGACCTGACACATAAGGCCTGATGTTATTGGCAAAAGTAAAGCATGGCAGGGTTTGACTTTGAGGACTTTAAAAGTGCTTAAAGGGTCACTATTTATCAGCTTATTTGCTGACTTATCTTGGCTTGGCTGGAAGGGATATTTAACTACTGAAGCACATAGCTGAGGCAATTGAAATTTATGATATTTTTGTAGGTCACCTTTAACATAATTAAACTGAAGTTAATTGTACATATATTTTATTCTACAGGTAATAAAGACAAGTAAAGTAGGTAGTCCATTCATTACACTTATAAACTATTTTTAGGCTCAAAATATCATATGTACATATCAGGTACTAAAGCTTCCATTACATTCGGGTTTAGATCAGGCAACTCTCCAACATCTGCAAGAAGTATGAAGGAAACTATTGAATTTTGTTATTAGCTTTTCACTTCCTGAACAAACTTAATCTCTCCGTTTAAGGTACATCATAACCTTAAGAGAAAACATATTTTAAGTAGAAAAACACCATGCCTTTTCAAATAAAATTAAACCACAACTGCTGTATTATTTTCTGTACCTATTTTTTGATACTAAATTAAATTATTAGCTGGGCATAATATTTGAGTTTCTGACTGATTTCTAGCTCTTTCCTGAAAAGAAACTGAACTTATTGGTTCTGTTTAATTTCCACGCATCTCTTAGATTTCTAAAAGCACTTCAAAATCGCCTATATGACACCTAAGAGATTCTAATACAGTCTCCTTTTCTACCTGATCCTAATATTCAGACATTATTTCTTTATTTATCCTTTTCATTGAGTAACTCACAATAGGACACAGTATAATTTTTTTTAAAGCCTATATGTCTGTATGTCCATTTTAGCAAAGAAAACTGCTGCTTTTTATTTTGAAGTTTGGCTTCATTTATCATCATCTTTTAAGGTTCAGATAACCTTCCATAGGATAAAACTAGTATTAATTAAGTTGGAGTAGTAAGAGCAAGAACAGATGTTGTGTCCAGGAGGGAATTTTGATTGAAAAAAAATAGAGTGGGGAAACATCATTAAATTAATAGAATTAATAGTGCTCTGAAGTCAAGTGTTATTGTTTTAATCTCTGCCTCAGAATACCATTTTGCCTTCGTTAATACATAAGTTAATAGTGCTAGGGTCATAATATATTAATGGAATTTTAATGAGTGGAACTACAAAGTCATTATTTTATTTACCCAGAAAACATACAGTATCATTGATAAGAAAATGATTTCAATGAAAGTTTTGCATTTAAAATATGTTTATGGTTGTATAAAGACAGAGTATTTGCTGCTAGGATTCTTAAAATATTATTGTTATATTTTATAATTTGGGGATAATATGGGATATTTAGTAAGTAAAAACAGAACTGATTGATCATAATATTAAAATGCTTAATTTAACACTATTGATAAATTCATGGCCTTTAAATCTTTTGTTCCTACTTAAATATTTAATATTTATCAGTAATTCTTTTTCTGTAATTCCAATTATGTTTGCTTCAAATTAAACTGATATACAATTTTATCTTTAACATAGACAATTATTGATAATATAAAATAGTATTATTTTCATGAATCTGAATGCTATTATCATATCATGGCTAAATAATTCTCACTTCTTTATTCCTGAGTCCCCTTAAGTCCTGTGTCCTCTGGTTCCAGTTATCCAAATTATTTCATTAGTTCATCCTCAATTGCCAAATTAATCACAGTCAAAATCCAGAAAAGACGTCCCAGAAAATATAAGTTAATCTGTTTATTTATTTATTTTTGAGTTCTATAAAAAGTCCTTGACGATTGTGGAGAAAGTTTCAGACCTGTCTGATGGTCTGTCTCTTCAGGTAAACTTTCCAGAGACCTCTTTAATTATCTGATGGAAATATACAGAAAGAACTGAGAGCTCACTGCTTTTCAATGTTGCGCTTTAGTGCCTGTACTGAGCTTAATAAGCCTGGTATAACATTTCTCTTAACTTCATGAAACACAAAAAACTTTTTACTGGGCAACCAAATCATACCAATAACTTAGATTACATTCGAAAACTCTTAGTAGTGGGCTTCCATCTGTATTTCAGCAGCTGAGAATTCAAACTTCAGGGCAAGAGCATAAAATAATCAAAAAGTTAAAATTTTTTTCAAGTTTATGAAGTGAAGTTAGAGTAAGACAGGGCTTATGTATTATTTAATAAAAAAGGTTTTAAAAATAAATTTAGTGTAGCCTAACCATAGGGTATTTATAAAGTCTATGACAGTGTACAATAAAATCCTAGGCCTTTCCATCCACTCACTGGTCACTCACCCAGGTCACTCACTGATCACACCTGGTGGGCTATGGGAAAGACAAACTCGACTTGCACAAACTAAATCAAGTCATCCCCTCCTGTTATCTCCACAAACTGATCTTTTTCCAATGAATATTGTTTACATTAATGTCACAGTAATCCACTTAACTCTGTAATGAAGAAAATGTAAAATCATCACTGACACCTGTGTCTCACTCAGCACCCATTTTGCTATATACTTTTATGATCTGCCTGCTTTTTTCTCCAAATTTTTTTTTTAAATATATATCTATTTCTTTGCATATCCATCACCACTGTGCTTAAGAAACTATCATATTCTCTTTCCTGGAAAACTGAAATAGTATCCCATTTTGTTTCATCGCATTATAATATGGACCTCAAGCTAGTTATCTTTCAAAATCTAAATATGACTATTTCAGATCTTAGTGTCAGCATGTTCAGAGTATGACAAGAGGTTAAAATATCTATCTTAAATGGATCTCAACAATCAAGCATAGTTTTGCCTCTTAATTCCAAGTGACATAAAATAATTTTGCAAAAAAAAGTATTTAGATATATTGGGTAACACACAGAATTTTCCAAGGAGACAGAGAGTCAAGCTCACATTCTATTCAACTAGCAACAGTAACCAAAATCACACCAAAAGATGCCACAAAGATACTTTTGCTGCCAATGCTGAGAATAAAGATTTTATTGTCAGATACAGGACGCCATTGATAATTGATCATGAGATACTGATTTGTAAACTATTCCTGGAAACCAGATAGAGCTGCTACTTTTCACATCAGTCTTTAACGGGAAAGAGCTCCAAGACATTACTAATTTTTCCTGTCCTGGCTTCTGATTAAACATCAGTGATGAACACAAGTATAATCTAACCCATATATACATGTCCCCTAGATTTGAGAGAGTAGGGAAATTGTATGACATTATGAATTTCTATGATGAGAAACAGGATTATACCAATGAGGTTGTTTCACAATTGGGATATATTTTAGATCAGTTGGCAAAAGGATTGAAAAAAATGTCCAGTTAATTTATCTGCCTCTTTTTTGATTTATACAACCATTTACAGACATTGTCAAAATCTTATAGTCCCTCTCATTCTTAATGATTCTCATTGTCTCAAATGCTTTGCGCATTCAAATCTCCATTCTTTGAGCCTTCAACCTTCAACTTCATACTAGGTGAGCTCAACCGATCCTTTAGGTCCACGCTTAGTCATCGGTATCTCACAGTGATAACTTCCAGTTAGTTAAAGACCCTCAGAGATATACTCTCACTCAAAAAATTTGTCACAACTTTAATTTTACATTTTTTGTCACATTCTATTAACATACTTTACATTTTATAGTGATCAGGGAACATAGTTGTGATTACACAAATTGGGTGTTGTCAGGATGTAGATTATTGTGTGGCAGAGAGAAGATGCTCAATAAATATTTGTTAAATTAATGAATAAATTATTTTCTAAAAACTAATTTGTAAGTACTTGACTAGTGCCTGCCTATGTATTAGTTATCTAAATCTTCCTTAACAAATGTCCACAGACTTAGAGGCTTAAAACAGCAGAGATTTATTCTCTCAGTTCTGGAGTCCCAGAAGTCCAAAATCAAGGTGTCTGCAGAGTTAGTTCCTTCTTGTGATTCTTAGGGAGAATCTATTTAATACCTCTCATCTGGACTCTAGTGGCTCCCAGAAATCATTGACATTCCTTGACATATAAGCAATATGACTTCAGTCTCTGCCTTCATTTTCACATAAATTTTTGTCCTCTGTGTTCATCTGTGTCTCAAATTCCCTGCTTTCCATTTTCATACAAGAACACAAGTGTTTGGATTTATGACCTACACTAAATATAGGACAATCTTCTTTTCAGATTTTTAACTCAATTATATCTGCAATATCTCATGTCCAAATTAGGTCACATTTACAGGAACTGGGGATTCTGAATGGGATAAATTTTTGGAGACATATTCCAAACCACTATAGTCCATCTTCTTTTTCACAATATTTAATATCTGTCCCACATGAAAAATAAATTGACTCTATTCAACAGTCCTAAAAGTCTTAATTCATCCCAGTATCAACCCAAGTACAAAAATCTCATATATTATCAATTCAAAATGTCCCATATGCCATCTACGTCAAGTATAGGTGAGATTCTGGGTATGACCCATTTTGAGTAAAATTCCTGTTCATCTATGGACCTGTGGACTAGAAAACAAGTTATATGCTCCAAAAATTCAGTAATGGAGAGACAGAGAGTTAAAATTTTCATTCTATTTAGGGAAGCAGTAGCCTAGGCGAGACAGGGTGACATTATTTTATAAATTACCTCATCTTGGCTGGGCACTGTGGCTCACACCTGTAATCCCAGCACTTTAGGAGGCCAAGGCAGGTGGATCACCTGAGATCAAGAGTTCAAGACCAGCCTGGCCAACATGGCAAAACCCCATCTCTATTAAAAATACAAAACTTAGCCAGGTGTGGTGGCACATGCCTGTAATCCCAGCTACTAGTGGGAGCTAAGGCAGGAGAATCACTTGAATCAAGGAGGCAGAGCAGTGAGCCAAGATTGTGCCACTGCACTCCAGCGTGGGCAGTAGAGTGAGACTTCACCTCAAAAAAAAATAATAATAATTAAAAAATTAAAAAAAAAATGACCTCATCTTAAAACTAACAAAACACATTCTTTGCTGGTCATTACCAATGTTCATAGGACGTTCACAGTTAAAGAAGTAGCTTAATAATGCCTGTGAGGACAAACTCCTACAATAGTGAAATGTCCAGATGTCCCCATATCACATAATTTATGCTTTTAAAGAGAATTATAGTCATGTTTGAAGTGCTTGTGCACTAATATGCCAAGGGTAACTTAACTTTAAATAAACAAAGTAATACATTTGGTTACAATCTCAGTCCACTCACACAGCAGGCATAGTTTAGCTTTTACATAGATAGGACCCCTCTGTAAGACCTTAAAACCAAGGCAGCAGATTCTTCATGCTTTCTGAGGATGCTCTACTCTGTAACTGAGTAGCTTTCATTAAATTATATTTTATCACTGCACTCTACAACGTGCACTGAATTTTTTTACTGCATCAGATTCAACAACCCCGTCTTGAGGTCTGGATTGGAACCCTTTGCAACAATTCCGAAAGGGAGAAATCAGAAGAATTTTTTGTTTGTTTGTTTGTTTTGAGACAGAGTCTCACTGTGTTGCCAGGCACCAGGCTGGAGTGCAGTGGCATGATCTCAGCTCACTGCAACCTCCGCCTCTGGGGTTCAAGCAATTCTCCTACCTCAGCCTCCCAAGTAGCTGGGACTACAGGCATGCGCCACCATGCTCAGCTAATTTTTGTATTTTTTAGTAGAGACGGGATTTCACCATGTTGGCCAGGATGGTCTAGATCTCCTGACCTCGTGATCTGCCCACCTGGGTCTTCCAAAATGCTGGGATTACAGGCGTGAGCCACCGTGCCCAGCCAGAAGAATTTTTAAAATCACTAGTCCTAAGGAAGTATGAACTCAGAAGGACAAGTTCTAGTAGGTCAAGGACTGAGATAATCCTCTGTGATTAGTCCTTTATCCCCTGAGCATGTGGAGGTTCCCTTGGCCCCTGCGTCTGGGCGTGTTTCTCTGTCCTTAGCCTCTGTGTCTGTGGCTCTGGTTTTGAAGTCGTTATTTCTTTTTCTTGTAGGTTAGTACGTTCTCACAGCCAAATAGTTCTATCAGCTGGTTTTCTGCCTGTAAAATCCTAGAAGTCCTACACCCTTCCTTTATTATGTCCCATCTCTGCCCCTTTCAATACCACTTGGCAAAGTTTTAATAGATATAACTTTCCCTGAAACATTGTGAGTCTCCTGTGCGTGTCAAAGTGATATGTAACCATAGATAAGAGGGTCACTCAAAGATCCTCCCTAGACAACTCCATCTCTATCCCTGGCTTAGGTTGAGATGGCTGTTGGGATCCTTAAGTCATACACCTAATCTCTTCAGCCAAAGGTTATCTGGGCACACAATTGACCTTTTGGCCAGAGCACACTTTCTCAATAGGGAATTTCCTTGCAATCTAGATAGGCCAGAAACTTCCAAAGTCATCAAGTGCTGACTCCTTTTTGCTTACGGTTCTTTTCTCAATTTATCTCTGTGAGCAGCAAGACTTTGTTATGAGTTTATTACGAGCAGCAAGAAGAAAGCAGAGCTTCCACACTTTGCTTGGAAATATTAGCTAAATATCCAAATTACCTGCATACAAGATATGTTTTTTATCCAACTCTGAAATATAATTCAGCTAACTTTTGTGTAATTATATGACAAGGGTTGCCTTTCT
Source organism: Saguinus oedipus (assembly GCA_031835075.1). Lineage (NCBI taxonomy): Eukaryota > Metazoa > Chordata > Mammalia > Primates > Cebidae > Saguinus > Saguinus oedipus. The sequence continues at coordinate 100,191,111 of CM063181.1, read as the reverse complement.
TACAGTTCCCAATAATATGCTTCTCATTTTAGTATGAGAGCTCACCAAAAGCATCTGTAAAATCCAAATTTCCACCCTAGTCCCTTCAAAAGAATTTATGTAATTTTTTATATGCATCTCAGAATACTTCCAGCCTCTATCTGTATTGTCCAATTTCATATCCACTTCCACATTTTCAGGTATCTGTCAGAAAAGCTCTCCTTTCTATGTGTGGAGATCAACTAGTTTCCTAGGACTACCATAAAAATTTACCAGAAACTTGGTAACAGGTATTTTTTCCTCCACTGTTCTAGAAGCCAGAAGTCCAAATGCAAGGTGTCTATGTGCGGTTGTTTCCTTCTGGAAACTCTAAGAATCACTTTATGCCTTTCTGTTAGCTTCTGGTGGTTGACAGAAATCCTCTGTGCTTCTTGGCTTCACATCACTTAAAGCTCTGCCTCAGTCTGCACATCTCTCTTCTTTTTGCCTCTTTGTTTCAATTTGCCCTCCTTTTCTTTTATAAAAATACATGTCATTAGATTTAGGGCCTCCTGTAAGTCCACGATGATCTAATTTGGGGAACCTTGACTTAATACATATGCAAAGATCTTATTTCCAAGTATGGTAACATTCACTACAGAAGAAAATACTTGAAAATGTCATAATGGTTTGAGAAAGAGTAAAAATATGTAAATACACATAACTATATATGTATAACTATGTATATATACACATATAAAACTATATATAAATATATATATATTTGTGCATGCATATATGTGTACATACATATGCGTTTATATATTATATATAAAACATTCCTAAGAAAAATTATATTTTATATTTTAGCATTTATAAATTAAATAATGTATCATGGATGCACATAATTTGATTATAGGTTTCTTTCAAAAGTCTGTTATTAGAATGTGATTTTTATTTCAATGAGGGAAATATGACAATTTAAATAATTTGACTTATTGGTTAATGGACCAAAATCAACTAGAGGAAAATTATTTAAAATATCATGTCAATTGCATGTGTATATGTGGGATAAATGTGTGTACATGAGTGCTTATATAAGTGTGACTTTTAAAAGTCAACTGATCATTTTTAGAATCGAATGCACTAGTTTAGAGACGTTTATGTGAGAAGTATCCAAAGATATACCTTGATCACATGTAAGTATGTCAACCATGTAGAAAATCTTCAAAAAAAAAAAAAAACACCTTGAATTGTTATAACTTTATACCATAAGTAGCAGATCTTTCTGTGTTCTTGTAAGTCAGTTTGCTTCTGAATCACTGTGTTTAATACAGAGCACCAGAGTTTATGATAAGCATTGAGAAAGCATGGCATCTGCAAAGAGATTGATTAATGCTTTTGAGGAGGAGTCTCACCCTGTCACCCAGGCTGGAGTACAGTGAATGAACATATCTCACTGCAGCCTTAGCCTCTCGGGCTCAAGTGATCTTTCCACTTCAATCCCCCCAGTAGCCAGAAACACAGATGTGTCTCACCAAGTCTGGTTAATTTTAAAATTTTTTCTGTAGAGATGGGGGGCCTTGCCTTATTGCCGGGCTGGCCTTGAACTCCTGGGCTTAAACAGTTCTCCAACCTTGGCCTTTCAAAGTGCTAGGATTACAGGTATGAGCCAGTGAGCCCAGCTGATACTATTTTTGAACATTTGAAATGATTCCAGGCAGTTGGGTGGAAAGTTGTATATATTCTATGTTGGGCTGGAGGAAAGTACCACTGAAAATTGCATTATTTTGTATTGCTGCCATTTTTATCACAAATTTAATACTTTAAAACAACATGAATTATTTTGTAATTCTGCATTTTAGAAATTAGGATGGACTTGGCTGTTTTCTTTCCTTTGGTTCTCATAAGAAAGGTCACAGTAGGCTCTTATCTGAAGACTCTGGAGAGGAATGCACTTCCAGGCTTTTTCAGGTGGCTGTCAGAATTCACTGTCATGTAATGTTAGAACTAAGTACTTTTTCGCTCACCTGTTTTAACTGGGTAGTGTTGTCAGGCTCCAGGGGCCTCCTGCACTCCCCAGCCTATGGGCTTTTCATTTTCAAGGCCAGCAGTGACAAAAAGATCCCTCTTTATGCTTCAAATTTCTGTGACCTCCACTTTGGCTCCATGTCTCTTGCCTCCAGCTAGAAAAAGTTCTCTGCTTTTAAGGCCTCATGTGATTAGATTGGGGCCACTCTAATCATCAACAACCTACACATCTCAAAGTCCTGAATCTTAATCACATCTGCAAAGTCCTTTTTGCCATGTCACAGAAGATATTCACAGGTTCTAGGGATTAGGATGTGACTATTTTTTGCAGGGTCATTTTGCTACCACAACCATATATATGAGTTGCAAAAAAGCAGTTATTGGTTCATATGAAAAAAAGCTTTCAAAAAAAGAATTCTGTCCAACACTGGGAATTTACTTGCTTTAAAGTGAGCTTTTCTTATCAGAATTGTTCAAGAACATGGTAAATGTCCATTTTTTAGACTCCGAGAGATGAATATTCCTGGATTCAGATCTATAAGCAAGGTTCCATTCAATTCTGTAGTGTATTAAGCACATTTAAAGTCCCTTCTAATAAACATGTCTTTGCTTCAGTGTTACAATTATTTGGAAATCTTCTCACATTCAGGAAAACATGTATTTCCCAAGTGTCTCTTGCGTTTGTTTTCATACTTTCGGTATACTTTACAAATGAAAATTGTTCTTATTTTTCCAATCATAGGCCAGGATTCAAAGGTGGATGGGAATCCAAAGAGTTCTCCCAACCTTATTTACTTCTGCTCTGAAAGTGACTTTAAATTTAAATGAGCTGTCTCTTACATTAAAAAGGAAGTGAAGACTTGCAATTTTGCCATGAATTTAGCTTTTATCTCAACTTTCAGTCCTTTAAACTCTACTTTTTCTAAGCTTTATCTTGCATTACATGGTTTTAGAAGAATAAGCACAGAAAAATTATATGTGCAAAAAAGCCAGACTCATAATTATATTACCTACTGTTTATAACACTATGTATTATTTCTTAAAATGACACTGAAAGAAATCTATAAAAGATGAACTTCTAACATTTCTATTGTCAGTACATAGGTTTTAAAAAATACTTTATTGACACTGGCAACAATTATCCTGGGAAAGAAAGTGATAACCTTTAAAATGTCAAGCTGTTTAAACTTTCAGACATTAAAAACACACTATTTGTGAGATTCTGCCAAGAATATTTAACTAATAAGAGCTCTACTAGCATGTGCTGACAGTAGGCTGACAAACTCTAAGCCCAAGTAGGTTCAAGGCTGCTTAGAACCTTGTGGCAATTATCTATGTAAGTCATACAACGGTCTTCTAAATGTCATATTTGCAGGAAGAATGGGAGGAGATACCTTAATGAGATACGTAGTGCCACTGTTAGAAGACTTTAAATTACGACTGCCGTTAATAAGTGGTGGCAGATAATAGGATATATCACCAAACCAGAATTAGAAAGCTCTTAGACATTTTTAGTGAGCTTTCAAAAATTCCTTTATTTTCAAATAATAAGAATCCTTGCCCAACATGTAAATTTCTCTGTGTTGAATCATAGCTAAATTTCATTCTTTTTTTTTTCCACTTGGGAAAGAAATTTGATATGTCACAAGTCAATGAACATTTGAACTGAGATGAACACAGCCTGCCGCTTCAAGACTCCATCTCCATGGAAAATAATGAAGCCGGAATAAAAAGAAACAAAACATATTTTCTGTCAGTCAACTGTCAGGGTGTTTATTTGTTTCTTTAAGCATAGCACTCAGATAATAGCAGGGAAAACAGATTTTCACTAAAAATGTTGTTTAATAAAGAATTAGGGCCAACTGAACATATTTCCATTTACCTCTCAGTCAATTCCAAAATAAAATTCTTTCATAATTTTAAGGAAGTCAGAAAACAAAAGCCTTTTCTTCAAATTGTCCTATTCTTATCAGAAGGCAAAACAAGCTAAAACGTATTTGAAAAGTGAACTAAATGAATATACTTAAAAGAAATAAAAGATACTGACGTGCTTTTCTGCACTTATATTTTTAGTCCTATTATGGTTGATGTCGATGAAAGCAAAACCATGTTGTTTGACCTACAATATCATCTATCATTGTTTTAACTGGCTTAAAACCTGGTAATTACATAAATGGGAGAAAAACATGATTTATATAGGCATTCTTGTAATGTGAATGAAAAATCAGTACTAAAGTTCACTCATCTTCATATATTTCCATAACAAAAGCTACCAAAATGAACTACTCAAATCATCCCACTTGGAGTCCTCTGTTCCTTCAGGAACTACATTATGATCTGTGGGTCTAAGGGTACAAATTAGTAACTGGGAAGCAAATGAGGTAACATATTGTAGGCAGTAGAGGTGATTTTCTTGTAAAGTACAGTCAGATTAATTGTACCAGGTAGTCTTCCCTCTTGAGGATGTAGCTTTGAAGAAAGCCAGGACTTTTGTGGCAAGTTTACCCATACAGTCAGTCCTCATGTCTGTGGGTTTTGCATCTGTGGATTCAACCAACCACAGCTTGAAAATATTCTGGAAAATAAAATGTTTCTGTACAGAAAACATGTAGACTTTATTTTTTCTTGTTATTATTCCCTAAACAATACAATATAACAACAATTTATGTAGCGTTTACATTGTATTAGGTATTTTAAGTAACCTGGTGATGATTTAAAGTATATGGGAGGATGTGCTTAGGTTCTATGGAAATATTATGCCATTTTATACTGGGACTTGAGCATCCTTGAATTTGGTATCCAAAGATTTTATTATCTGCAGAAGGTCCTGGAACCAATCCCCAGCTGATACCAAGGAATAATGTATAGGTCCTTATTCTGTTGAAATTTCTCAATCTGCAGATATTTGGCTTTTGCACTGTAAGCTCGAAATTATCTTTCTGCATTTCCTCAGTATATTTTGAACTCCAAATAATGCTACTTTAAATCCCAATTTTTGACGTTCTTAAATGTAGATTCTGTTGTTGTAATCTCTCAAATTTGCCCTCAATTTTCTAACACAACACTACCTTCCCTTTCTTTTTTTCTCCATTACTTTTCTACTCTATCAAAACTTAATACTTGCTGATTATTCCCTTCTGGTTTTCTAAATTTTATCCTAATTTTAAATTTAAATCACAAAGAAAATAATGTTTACTACTCTATATTAAAATATATGGCTAATGTGAATTAATACTTAATGTAAATGTATTACTCATCTAGATTTTTCTTAGGAAACTCTCAGAAACTGTGTGTTTATGTCAACATGAATATAATCTGAGATTTCAGAAGAAATAGAACACATAATTTATACCTTTAGTTTTGAGTTAAATTAGTATCATGTTCACACCCCATTAATAATTTATTCTCTAAGGAATAGGCGCTCTCATTGAAATGATAGGTTAAAAATAAACTATATTCAGGAATCTGTAAAATAATTCTGTTTACTATTATTTTTTTAAATTATTTATTTATTTATTTGAGACGGAGTCTTACTGTCTCACCATGCCCAGCTAATTTTTGTATTTTTAGTAGAGACAGGGTTTCACCATGTTTCCCAGGATGGTCTTGATCTCCAGATCTTGTAATCTGCCCATCTCGGCCTCACAAAGTGCTGCGATTACAAGTGTGAGCCACTGTGCCCAGCCCTGTTTATTTTTTTTTTATTATGTCTAAATCTTCAAATAGTTTTAATTAAAAAATTTGGTTATTCTAGAAATATATTTTTTTCCATCAAGTTACATAGAAATAAAACTATAGAAGAAGTATGTAGTTTGTGACTCTATTCTCTTTAATCAGAATGATGCCACTGCTTTTTATAAAAAAAACTCAAGCAGCCAAGCAAGAAAAACAAGAAACCACATTGTCAACTTTAGTGTCTAAAGTGAAGGACCTTAGGAATTAGGAATTACTCTAATTGTATCCAGAGGATAGATATATCTCATCAAATACTCTACTGTGGCTGCTCATGTGGAATATATACACTTTAGGATCATTGTACTGCATCATATTGCATTATACACTCATTTCTTGAGGAGCAAAATGCACATAAAGATATTAAAATATAAGAGAAGACCTGTAGTAAGGAAATCTACTTTAAATTATTCTGAAAATTATTTAATAAGCCTTCTCTTGCACTTTATATTCATAATCAGTATTCACAAAACACCTCACAAAACAAAACACTTATAAAATAAAAACAAAGCTAGAGTTTTGAGATCAGAGTACCTTGAATCATAAGAAATGAACAAAACAAAACAGAAAACCCAAGTATCTCAGAAGTCATTAGTTAGATTCTTGGCCAGTAATTTATTTACCTTTGAACTTCAATATGCTTCAGGTAAATGATACCTACCTAACATGGAAACTGTTAAAGATTAAATAAGAATGAAGTTAATTGTACACTACAAAGAACTAAGCAATTGGTTAGAAAAGGAGAATGTTGAGAGAAATCTTCAAATTCTCACTCTGACATTTACTATGTATATGGCTTTATGCAAACATCTTTCCATCTCTGAATGTAAGTCTCCCCATTTGTCAATTGAGGTTAATAATATTTAACTTGCAGGGTAAGAATTAGAAATAAAAGGTTACAAATCATACAGTTGTTTTCCATATATTATGATAATTTAATTTGGAATTTTAATTTAAAAATATGTATTGTTATGAATATAGCATAAACAATGTGGAAAAGTAGGAAAATACATGTATACTCAGAAATCTGGTAAAAAGATAATTATTTCATTTTCCGCACAATATGAAGGAACACACTGCTATTGGCTTTTGTGTTTTCTTAAGTAAAAGGATAAGCCAGGTGTGGTGGCTCACGCCTGTAATCTCAGCACTTTAGGAGGCCAAGATGAGCAGATCAAGAAGTTAGGAGTTTGAGATCAGCCTGACCAACATGGTGAAACCCTGTCTCTACTAAAAATACAAAAATTAGCTGCAAGTGGTGGTGCACACCTGTAATTTTTCAGGAGGCTGTGGCAAGAGAATTGCTTGAACTCCAGAGCTGAGATCGTGCAACTGCACTCCAGCCTGGGTGACAGAGTAAGATTTTTCTCAAAAAAAAAAAAAAAAAGAATAAAGAAGAAAGTATAAAATACAGCAAGTCATTCTCTTTCTACCACATTGTTGAAGATAAAAATTATAACATAGTGTTAGGTTTAATAATTTATACTATATATTATATCTTATGATAATAATTCTATATTCAGTATCTAACTACCTGACACAGCTTTATGGCATGGGCACTACATATATATATTTATTTATAAATATATATAAAAATATATATAATTTTTATATATAAATATATATAAAAATATATATAATTTTTATATATAAATATATGAAAATTATATATTTATATATAAATATAAATATATAAAATATAAAAATTATATATTTATATATAAATATATAAAAATATATATAAATATATTATATATATATATATATATTTTATATATATATATATATTGCCCTTAAGGAAACTAAATATTGAGACTTCATTTTTTTAATGTAATTAAATATACAAGTCTAACCTAAAGTTATCCTTGAACTTCTCTGGGTTTCTGATATATTCTTTCATTAGATTTATCATTGATTTTCTTAAAAATTAACAATTATATATAATTATTATATATAATAATACATAAAAATATTTTATATATTTATATAAAAAATAAATATATATTTATTTTTGTGGTACATAGTAGGTATATTAGATAGATAGATAGATAGATAGGGCGTATGAGATTATGAGATGTTTTGATACAGCATGCAAAATATTAAATAAACACACAATTGAAAATGGGATATCCATCCTCTCAAGCATTTATCCTTTGAGTTACAAACAATCCACTTACATTCTTTTTGTTTTTTTAAAATGTATATTTAAGTATTTTGCTTTAAAGAACTAGGAGACATAAATGTAGTAGTTAATAGAAATTTCCATCAAATATTTCCAACGCTTTTCTACCTGAGCACAGATTAGGGCAATTTTCTAGTCCCATCTCTGCTGTGTCAGTTATGTGACTGATGAGTGGCTGATTCATTTTGACTAAAAGTCAATAATTTAATTGCCAGGTCAAAACTTTGCAAAGCTCTCTTTTTCATGGAAAAGTTATAGAGGATATTTCATCGTGACGGTTCTTCAGTTTTTTCATGAGTGATTTAAATGAGCAGAGTTTCAATTTACATCCACATTCTCAAGATAAACCTCGATGGATATGTAGCATGAGTTAAAAAATAGCTTTCTCTTGTTTTAAGACACTAAGATTGGGAGATATTTGCTACACCAGCATAACTTAGTCTATCCTGATGATTAATATATTAGAAACATTCATAGTGGTATATAACTATTAAGTAAACAAACCAATGTTTTAACTCTCCTTTGATACCAGAGCCTTTGCTCATAATTCTACACCTTACTTTGCCTCTATAAGTATGGTAAGTATAATATGAGATAAATATGAGAATATCTTGTCTAATGACACATGGACTGAATCAATAGCATTCATTATTGAAAGTGTTACAGCCAAGCATATATTAGGCAGGATTAATAGGTGTTTTAAGAAAATTAATGATAAATCTAATGAAAGAATATATCAGAAACCCAGAGAAATTCAAGGATAACTTTAGGTTAGAGTTGTATATTTAATTACATTTAAAAAAATGAAGTCTCAATATTTAGTTTCCTTAAGGGCCAGCTTGATTTCATCTGTTTCACAGAGTCATACTAATTTTTACACTTCAAGCTTCTATATTTTTGAGAAAGTTACATGACAGGGTAGTGAGACACATCATTAGTACAGTAGTGTCCCTTTATTCATGGTTTCATTTTCCATTGTTTCAGTTACCTGTAGTCAACATTGGTTGAAAAATATTGCAGTCTTTTGAGAGAGAGGGAAAATGGAGAAAACATTCACAAAAATCCAATACAGCATATTCTTATAATTTTTCTGTTTTATTGTTGGTTAATATTGTTAATCTCTGTGCTTAATTTATAAGTTAAACTTTATCGTAGATATTTATGTATAGAAAAATACAGTATATATACAGTTCAGTACTATCCTGGTTTCAGGTATCCACTAGGAAGTCTTGGAAGATATATCCCACAGATAAGAGAAACTACTGTAGCAGCACTCAGAAGAGTACTTTTACCAGATTTATTCACAGGACTTTATAATTCAAGGAGACAATTTAAACACAAATGAAAAGATGCAGGAAGTAGGTGGTTAGTTCACCAAAGGGAAATGAAAAAGTAAACTAATATTGACTTAACAGTCAATTTATATTAAAAAGTTAATTTAGAGAAAATATAACTTTGAGTTTGCAAAGTTTAAATAATAAGTTTGTGAGTAGAATTTTGGTAAATATTTTGACAAAGTCATTGCTGGGCCTCTTTTCTAGAAGATTTACATTTCCAATAACACAAATTATAGGGTACAGAAAAAGTAAGAAGATGTGATTTATCAGAGAGACAGGAAGCAGGCATATGCTGTACAGTCAGAAAAATTAGCTGGAGACACATTAACATGAAATATCTTAAAATGAAATACTCAACAAGAGCCCCAGAATTCAATGTTTTGTATCCTATTAAAGTAAATACTTTGTACTTTGCAGCAATTTTATACTTGATTTTCCAAATACTTTACAGGCAAAAGATTATTGTTATCCTTATTCTATCTGTGTGAAATTGACTATGGCTAAATTGGTAAGAATCTTTAAAGCAATACTATATAAATTCAAGTTGGAATAAACCCAAAACTGCAGATTTTAACCTTGGACTTGTGAGACAAAAATACATTCATTTTAAGTCAATTCATACCTTTCTTCGATCATGATGAACAATAAAACACCATAGAAGAATAATCTTTCAAAGACAAGAAGTGACCTATTTTTATTCAAGGGACATTTTGTTTTCTCTATTCAGTTATATTGAATTTTAAATATTATAAAATTTTAAATAAAATGCTGTATGGTCATTCTTAAAAGAGATATATTTTATTATGAGCTATTGTCCATAATTATTTTATATTACATCAATGAAGTCATCTGAGTATAATAAATTTTCAACTGTCTCTTGAGCAATAAAACTCCAGGTGTTTCCCATTTTCTATTTAATACTGCATTATATAGAGTATATATATATATATATATATATACCACATGAGTATATGTGCCACATTTTCTTTACCCAATCTTTAATTGATGGGCATTTAAGTTGGTTTCAAGTCTTTGCTATTGTGAATAGTGCTGCAATAAACATAAATGTTCATGTGTCTTTATAATAGAGTGATTTATAATGCTTTGGGTATATACTCAGTAATTGGATTGCTGGGTCAAATGGTAATTCTGGTTTTAGATCCTTGAGGAATTATAACACTGTCTTCCACAATGATTGAACTTATTTGTACTCCCACCAACAGTGTAAAATCATTCCTATTTCTCTACGTCCTCTCCAGCATCTGTTGTTTCCTGACTTTTTAATGAACACCATTCTAACTGGGATGAAATGGCATCTCATTGTGGTTTTGATTCCATTTCTCTAATGACCATTCATGATGAGCTTTTATTCGTAGGTTTATTGGCCCCACAAATGTATTCTTTTGTAAAGCATCTGTGCATATCCTTTACCCACTTTTCAATGGGGTTGTTTTTTTCTTGTAAATTTGTTTAAGTTCCTTGTAGTATAGTTTGAAGTCTGGTAGCGTGATGCCTCCCGCTGTGTTCTTTTTGCTTAGAATTGACTTGGCTATGCGGGCTCTTTTTTGGTTCCATATGAAATTCATGGTGGTTTTTTCCAGTTCTGTGAAGAAATTCAATGGTAGTTTGATGGGGATAGCATTGAATGTGTAAATTACTTTGGGCAGTATAGCCATTTTCACGATATTGATTCTTCCTAACCACGAACATGGAATGTTTCTCCATCTGTTTGTGTCCTCTCTTATTTCGTTGAGCAGTTGTTTGTAGTTTTCCTTAAAGAGGTCCCTTACATTCCTTGTGAGTTGTATTCCTAGGTATTTTATTTTCTTTGTAGCAATTGTGAATGGCAGTTCGTTCTTGATTTGGTTCTCTTTAAGTCTGTTATTGGTGTATAGGAATGCTTGTGATTTTTGCACATTGATTTTATATCCTGAGACTTTGCTGAAGTTGCTTATCAGTTGCAGGAGCTTTTGGGCTGAGGTGATGGGGTCTTCTAGGTATACTATCATGTCATCTGCAAATAGAGACAATTTGGCTTCCACCTTTCCTATTTGAATACCCTTTATTTCTTTTTCTTGCCTGATTGCTCTGGCTAGAACTTCCAGTACTATGTTGAATAGAAGTGGTGAGAGAGGGCATCCTTGTCTAGTGCCGGATTTCAAAGGGAATGCTTCCAGTTTTTGCCCATTAAGTATGATATTGGCTGTTGGTTTGTCGTAAATAGCTTTTATTACTTTGAGATATGTTCCATCAATACCAAGTTTATTGAGGGTTTTTAGCATAAAGGGCTGTTGAATTTTATCAAATGCCTTCTCTGCATCAATTGAGATAATCATGTGGTTTTTGTTTTTGCTTCTGTTTATGTGGTGAATTACATTTATAGACTTGCGTATGTTGAACCAGCCTTGCATCCCCGGGATGAATCCTACTTGATCCTGATGGATAAGTTTTTTAATGTGCTGTTGCAATCGATTTGCCAGTATTTTATTGAAGATTTTTGCATCTATGTTCATCATGGTACTGGTACCAAAACAGAGATATAGACCAATGGAACAGAACAGAAGCATCGGAGGCAATACAACATATCTACAACCATATTATCTTTGATAAACCAGACAAAAACAGGCAATGGGGAAAGGATTCCCTATTTAATAAATGGTGTTGGGAAAACTGGCTAGCCATGTGCAGAAAGCAGAAACTGGACCCCTTTCTGACACCTTACACTAAAATTAACTCCAGATGGATTAAAGACTTAAACGTAAGACCTGACACCATAAAAACCCTAGAAGAAAATCTAGGCAAAACCGTTCAGGACATAGGATTAGGCAAGGACTTCATGAACAAAACACCAAAAGCATTGGCAATAAAAGCCAAAATAGACAAATGGGACCTAATCAAACTCCACAGCTTCTGCACGGCAAAAGAAACAGTCACTAGAATGAATCGGCAACCATCAGAATGGGAAAATATCTTTGCAGTTTACACATCTGACAAAGGGCTGATATCCAGAATTTACAAAGAACTCAAACAGATTTACAGAAAAAAAAACAAACAAGCCCATTCAAAAATGTGCAAAGGATATGAACAGAAACTTTACAAAAGAAGACATACATGAGGCCAACAAACATATGAAAAAGTGCTCATCATCATTGGTCATTAGAGAGATGCAAATCAAATCCACATTGAGATATCATCTCACACCAGTTAGAATGGCGATCATTAAAAAATCTGGAGACAGCAGATGCTGGAGAGGATGTGGAGAAATAGGAACACTCTTACACTGTTGGTGGGAGTGTAAATTAGTTAAACCATTGTGGAAGACAGTGTGGCGATTCCTCAGGGACCTAGAAATAGAAATTCCATTTGACCCAGCAATCCCATTACTGGGTATCTATCCAAAAGAGTATAAATCGTTCTACTATAAGGACACATGCACACGAATGTTCATTCCAGCACTGTTTACAATAGCAAAGACCTGGAACCAACCCAAATGCCCATCGATGATAGACTGGACTGGGAAAATGTGGCACATATACACCATGGAATATTATGCAGCAATCAAAAATGATGAGTTTGTGTCCTTTGTAAGGACATAGATGAATCTGGAGAACATCATTCTCAGCAAACTGACACAAGAACAGAAAAAGAAATACCGCATATACTCACTCATAGGTGGGTGAGAAAAATGAGAACACATGGACACAGAGAGGCGGTCTACTATACACTGGGGACTGTTGGGGGAAATGGGGGAGGGACAGCGGGGGGGGTCTGGTGGGGATAGCCTGGGGATGAATACCAAGTGTGGGTGAGGGGGAGGAAGGCAGCAAAACACACTGCCATGTGTGTACCTATGCAACTATCTTGCACGTTCTGCACATGTACCCCGAAACCTATAATGCAATAAAAATTAAAAAAAAAAAAAAAGTTCCTTGTAGTTTCTGGAATTAGCTTTTTTCAGATGGCTAGATTGCAAAAAGTTTTCTCCCATTCTGTAGGTTGCCTGTTCACTCTGATGAGTTTCTTTTGCTGTTCAGAAGCTCTGAAGTTTAAGTAGATTTGAATTGTCAATTTTGGCTTTTGTTTCCATTGCTTTTGGTGTTTTAGTCATGAAGTATTTGCCCATGCCTATGTCCCGAATGGTATTGCCTAGGTTTTGTTCTAGAGTTTTTATGGTTTTCAGTCTCATATTTAAGTTTTTAACCTATACTGAGTTGATTTTTATGTAAGGTGTAAGGAAGGGGTCCAGTTTCAGTTTTCTGCATATGGCTAGCCAGTTTTCCCAATACCATTTATTAAGTGGGAATACTTTTCCCATTGCTTGTTTTTGTCAGGTTTGTCAAAGATCAGACGGTTGTAGGTGTGTGATGTTATTTCTGAAGCCTCTGCTCTGTTTCGTTGGTCTATATATTGGTTTTGGTAGCAGTACCATGCTGTTTTGGTTACTGTAGCTTTATAGTATAGTTTGAAGTTAGGTAGGGTGATGACTCCAGCTTTGTTTATTTTGCTTATGATTATCTTGACTATGTGAGCTCTGTTTTGGCTCCATATGAAATTTAAAGTAGTTTTTTCTAATTCTGTGAAGAAAGTCAATGGTAGCTTGATGGGAATAGCATTGAATCTATAAATTACTCTGGACCATATGGCCATTTTTACGATACTGATTCTTCCTCTCCATAAGCATGGAATGTTTTTTCATTTGTTTATGTCCTATCTTATTTCCTTGAACAGTGGTTTGTAGTTCTCCTCGAAGACATCCTTCACTTTCCTTGTAAGTTGTATTCCCAGGTATTTTATTTTATTTTTAGTAGCAATTGTGAATGAGGGCAATCATGATTTGGCTCTCTGCTTTTTTGTTTGGTTTATAGGAATGCTTGCTATTTTTGCACAGTGATTTTGTATCCTGAGATTTGCTGAAGTTTCTTTTCAGCTTAAGGAGATTTTGGGCTGAGACCTTAAGGTTTTGTAAATATACAATCATGTCATCTGCAAACAGAGACAACTTGACTTCCTCTCTTCCTATTTAAATACCTTTTATTTCTTTCTCTTGTCTGATTGTCCTGGCCAGAACTTCCAACAAAATGTTGAATAGTAGTAGTGAGAGAGAGCATCCTTATCTTGTGCAGGTTTGTAAAGAGAATGCTTCCAGCTTTTGCCCATTCAGTATGATATTGGCTCTGGGTTTGTCATAAATACCTATTATATTGAGATATTTCCATAAAATTAATTTATTGATTGTTTTTAGCATGAAGGAGTGTTGAATTTGATTGAAGGGCTTCTCAGCATCTATTGAGATAATCAAGTAGTTTTTGTCATTGGTTCTGTTTATGTGATGGATTACGTTTATTGTTTTGTATATGTTAAACCAGCCTTGGATTCCAGGGATGAAACCGACTTGATTATGGAGGATAAACTTTTCAATGTGCTGCTGGATTTAGTTTGCCAGTATATTACTGAGGATTTTCGCATTGATGTTCTCAGGGATATTGGCCTGAAATTTTCTTTTTTTGTTGTGTCTCTGCCAGGTTTTGGTATTAGGATGATTCTGGCCTCATGAAATGAGTTAGGAAGAACTTCCTCTTTCTCTATTGTTTGGAATAGTTTCAGAAGGAATGGTGCCAGCTCCTCTTGTATCTCTGGTAGAATTAAGTAGTGAATCCCTCCTGCTTTGGGCTTTTAATTAATTACTTCAGAATTAATAGCCTAGCTGAATTGCAGATCTTGTTATTGATCTATTCAGGGATTTGACTTCTTCGGGGTTTAGTTCTGGGAGGGTATTTATGTCTAGGAATTTATGTATTTCTTCTAGATTTTCTAGTTTATTTGCATTAAGGTGCTTATTGTATTACCTGATGGTAGTTTGCAACTCTGTGGGATTAGTGGTGATAACCCCCTTTATCATGTTATATTGTGTCTATTTGACACTTTTCTCTTTTCTTCTTTATTAATCTGGCTAGTGGTCTATGTATTTTGTTAATCTTTCAAAAAACCAACTCCTTGATTCATTGATTTTTTTGAAGGCATTTCGTGTCTCTATATCCCTCAGTTCTGCTTTGATCTTAGTTATTTCTTGTCTTCTGCTAGCTATTTAATTTGTTTGCTCTTGCTTCTCTAGTTCTTTTCACTGTGATGTTAAGGTGTTGATTTTAGATTTTTCTTGATTTCTCATGTGGGCATTTAGTGCTATAAAGTTCCCTCCATACAGTGCTTTGGCTGTGTCACAGAGGTTCTGGTACTTTGTCTCTTTATTCTCATTAGTTTCAAAGAATTTAATTATTTCTTCCTTAGTTTCATTATTTACCCAGTAGTCATTCAAGAGCAGGTTGTTCAGTTTCCTTGTAGTTTTGCAGTTTTTAGTGAATTTCTTAATCCTGAGTTGTAATTTGATTGCACTGTGGTCTGAGAGACTGTTTGTTATGATTTTTTGTTCTTTTGCATTTGCTATGGAGTGTTTTACTCCCAATTATGTGGTCAATTTTAGAATAAGTGTGAATGTGGTGCTGAGAAGAATGTACATTCTGTTGATTTAGGGTAGAGAGTTCTGTAGATCTCTATTAGGTCCGCTTGGTCCAGAGTTGAGTTCAAGTCCTGAATATCCTTGTTAATGTTCTGTCTCATTGATCTATCTAATATTGACAGTGGGGTGTTAAAATCTCCCACTATTATTGAGTGGGAGTCTAAGTCTCTTTGTAGGTCTCTAAGAACTTGCTTTATGAATCTAAGTGCTCCAGTATTGGGTACATATGTATTTAGAATAGTTAGCTCTTCTTGTTGCATTGACCTCTTTACTATTATGTAATAACCTTTGTCTTCTTTTTGATTTTATAAGAGACTAGGATTGCAACCCTTATCTTTTTTGCTTTGCATTTGCTTGGTAATTATTCCACACATAGGTGTGTCTTGGCATGTGAGATGAGTCTCCTGAATAGAGCACACTAATGGGTCATAATTCTTTATCCAATTTGCCTGTGTATGTCTTTTAATTTGGGGTATTTAGCCTGTGTATATTTAAGGTTAATGTCATTACATGTGATTTTGATTCTGTCATTATGATTCTAGCTAGTTATTTTGCCCATTAGTTGATGCAGTTTCTTCATAGCCTCGACGGTCTTTATATTTTGTATGTTTTTGCAGTGACTGGTACTGGTTGTTCCTATCCATATTTAGTGCTTCTTTCAGGAACTTTGTAAGGCAGGCCTGGTGGTGACAAAATCACTCAGCATTTTCTTGTCTGTAAAGAATTTTCTTTCTCCACCTCTTATAAAGCTTAGTTTGGCTTGATATGAAATTCTATATTGAAAATTCTTTTCTTTAAGGATGTTGAATATTGGTCCCCAGTCTCTTCTGACTTTTAGGATTTCTGCTGAGTGATCTGCTGTTAGTCTGATGGGCTTCCCTTTGTGGGTAGCCCAACCTTTCTCTCTGGCTGCCCTTAACATTTTTTTCTTCATTTCAACCTTGGTCAATCTGATGATTATGTGTCTTGGGGTTGCTCTTCTTGAGGAGTATCTTTGTGGTGTTCTCTGTATTTCCTGAATTTGAATGTTGGCCTGTCCTGCTAGGTTGGGTGAGTTCTCCTGGATAATATCCTGAAGAGTGTTTTTCAACTTGGTTCCATTCTCCCTGTAACTTTCAGGTACACCAATCAAACATAGGTTTGATCTTTTCACATAGTCCCATATTTCTTGGAGGCTTTGTTTATTCCTTCTTATTCTTTGTACTCTAATCTTGTCTTCACACTTTGTTTCATTAAATTGATCTTTAATCTCTTATATCCTTTCTTCTGCTTGATCAGTTCGGCTACTGACACTTGTGTATGATTCACAAAGTTCTTGTGCTGTGTTTTTCAGCTCCATCTGGTCATTTATGTTTTTCTCTAAACTGGTTATTCTAGTTACTAGTTCCTGTAGCCTTTTATCAAGGTTCTTTGCTTCCTTGCTTTGGGTTAGAACATGCTTCTTTACATTGGATAAGTTTGTTATTATCCACCTTCTAAAGCCTATTTGTGTCAATTTGTCAAACTCATTCTCCATCTAGTTTGTTCCCTTGCTGGTGAAAAGTCATGATCCTTTGGAGAAGAGTCATTCTGGTATTTGGAATTTTCAGCCTTTTCTCACTGGTTTTTCCTCATCTTCATGGATTTATCTGCCTTTGGTCTCTGATGTTGATGACTTTCTGATGGGATTTGTGTGTGTGTAGCCAGAAGAGACTGGGGACCAATATTCAACATTCTTAGAGAATGTTGATGCTCTTGCTAGATGTTAATGCTATTGTTTTCTTTCTGTTAGTTTTCCTTCTGACAGGCCCCTTTTCTACAGGTTTGCTGGAGTTTGCTGGAGGTCCATTCTAGACCCTGTTTGCTTGGGTATCACCAGCAGAGGTTGCAGAACAGCAAAGATTGCTGCCTGCTCCTTCCTCTTGAAACCTAGTCCCAGCGGGGCACCAGCTACATCCCAACCAGAGTGCTATATGCGCTGTCTGTTTAACCTTGCTGGCAGGTGTCTCCCAGTCAGGAGGCTTGGGGGTCAGGGACCCACTTGAGGAGGCAATCCATCCTTTAGCAGAGCTTGAGCACTGTACTGGGAGATCCACTGCTTTCTTCAGCACAGGAAGGAAATGTTTAATTCTGCTGGAGCTGTGCCGACAGCTGCCTCTTTTTCCCCAGGTGCTCTGTCCCATGGAAATGGGAGTTTTATCTATAAGCCCCTGACTGGGGCTGCCGCCTTTCTTTTAGAGATGCTCTGCCCAGAGAGGAGGAATCTAGAGAGACAATTTTGCTACAGTGGCTTTGCTGTTCTGCAGTGGGTTCCACACCCAGTTAAAAGTTCATGGCGGCTTCACTTACACTGTGAGGGAAAAATTGCCTACTTAAGCCTCAGTATTGGTGAATGCCCCTCCTCCTACCAAGCACAAGAGTCCCAGGTTGACTTCAGACTGCTGGGTGGGGAGTGAGAATTTCAAGCCAGTGGATCTCAGCCTTTTGACTTTGTGGAAGTGGGATCGGCTGAGCAAGATCACTGGGTTCCTTGGTTTCAGCCCCCTTTCCAAAAGAGTGAACTTGTATTCCAGGTGCCACCAGGATACAAAATATACTCCTGCAACTAGTTTAGTTCTGCTCAAACAGCTTCCAAGATTTGTGCTTGAAATCCAGGGCCCTGGTGGTCTTGGCACCAGTGTGAATCTCCTCATCTGTGGGTTGTAAAGACTGTGGGAAAAGCATAGTATCTGGACCAGATAGCCTTGTCCCTCATGGGCGAGTCCCTCATGGTACAGTCCCTCACAGCTTCCCTTGGCTAGGGTAGTGAGTTACACATTGTCTTGTGCTTCCCAGGTGAGGTCATGCCCCACCCTGCTCCTACTTGCTCTCTGTTCTTCATGTGCTACACCCACTTCTAACCAGTCCCAATGTGATGAACTGGGTGCTTCAGTTGGAAATGCAGGAATCACCTGCCTTCTGCATTGGTCTTGCTGAGAGCTGCAGATTGGAGATGTTCTCATTCAGCCAAAACTCCAAGTCAAGGATTTTCTAATCTTGTCTCATTCTTCACTCCAACTTGTCTTGTTCCTTTAAGTGCAGGAAGGGACTCTGGAATTTCCTTAACTGACCGAGAATGTTTTTTCCAAAAGAAATGTGATTGCCTTTTTTTGCTGTTGTTTGCCAGAGTCTCACCCTATTACTCTGTCACCCAGAAATGAGTGCACAATTTTCAGTTCTACAATTTTCATTTGTTTTTATTCATGGTTTATATTTCTGTGCTAAGATTCCCTACCTTACTACTTATGTCTATTATTAAAATTTTAATAAAATATATCTAATAGAGATTTTGAAGATATTTCTGATTACTTCAATATCTTTATTATCTTGGAATCTGCTTCTATTTGCTGCTTTTTGTTTCTTTGTGTGTAACATATTCTAGTTTCTTCTCATATCTAGTAATTTTGATTGAATGATGGACAATGAGGATTATATTAATTATTGAGGCTGATTATGTTCTCTTCCCATTATGTTTTGATAGACAATCATATTACTTAATGATCCTACTAATGCTCTCATACTTGGCTTTATGTTTCTTTTTTTTTTTTTTTGTCAGGGCAGATTTGGTTTTTAGTTGCAAGGTGTGTTTAGTTTCATAATAACACAGAAAACTAAGGATAGGTGTGTTTTCAGTAGGGAACAATCCACTTATTATATCAATGGTAAAACCGAAAGGAAAAACTTATAAACACAAGTCTTTCTTAGAAAACTATTTCAATGAATATACTTATCATTCAAAAGTTGTTTCTAGATATTTCTAGTATTAACTGAATTTTGATTCCATTTCAGAAACCAAACTAACAAATAGCCCATTTCAGTAATTAGACAATAGCTTGATGTTTCTGGAGACTTTATTTCATTTCTGGGGATGTCAACTGAATGATATGGATGCTGGTCAAGGTCTCTACCATCTGACTTGATAGAACTGTAAAACCTCCCAACACTACAAAACCTTTATCTTCTTTTGCCTCTCACAGAAGCTGATGTCTGCTAGGGCTCAAGAAGTCTTGATTACACTTGTGCATATTTCTCTCAACCAAGAACTTATAGAAAACTCCCATGTAGACTTCTGGTGCCTCCTTTCTGCTCAGCTGTTATTCTCTTCAACATTATATTTCACACACCCCAGGCATCTTTTCAGTCCCAATCTCCAGTATTTGTGTTCAGCTTAGCAAAGCCATACACTTTGAGTGGACTCCATTTCTCTGCACCAGTCTGAGAATGCCTCTAGGCAAAAAGTTTAACAATTATAAGGCTCTTTTTTAAAATATTTTTCTTTCTCTCATGTATCACAGTTTGCTACTATGTTTTCAATATCTGAAAATGGTTTTTTTTTTCTTTAGATGGAGTTTTGCTCTTGTTTCCCAGGCTGGAGTGCAATGGTGCAATCTCGGCTCATCACAACCTCGCCTCCTGGGTTCAGGTAATTCTCCTGCCTCAGCCTCCTGAGTAGCTGGGATTACAGGCATGAACCACCATGCCCAGCTCATTTTTTGTATTTTTAGTAGAGACGGGTTTCACCATGTTGACCAGGATGATCTCTATCTTTTGACCTCGTGATCCACCCACCTCGGCCTCCCAAAGTGCTGGGATTACAGGCGTGAACCACCGCGCCCGTCCTGAAAATAGTTTTTTATAGCTTTAGAAATTCATATTATATAAGGTGTATATTTTACATATGTAATAGCAGGAAACAAAGTCCCATTGAAGCTGGGAATTCTGAGAATTCCCAGTTGGGCACGGTGGCTCATGCCTGTAATCCCATCACTTTTAGAAGCCAAGGAAGGTGGAGTGCTTGAGGTCAGGAGTTCAAGAACAGCCTGGCCAACATGATGAAAACCCATCTCTACTAAAAATACAAAAAATTAATCAGACGTGTTGGTGCATGCTAATTCCAGTGACTCATGATGTTGAGGCAGGAGAATATCTTAAATATGGGAGGCAGAGGTTGCAGTGAGCTGAGATTGTGCTACTGCACTCCAGCTTGGGTGACAGAGCAAGACTGAGTCTCAAAAAAAAAAAAAATCTAAGAATTCCCAAAGATACCACAATAAAGAGTGGAAACGAATGAACATGTAGGAAGGTCTATTCCTGTAAATTGTAATGTGTTTGACTCTACCTACAATTATGTATTGTGGTAGCCTTTCACAGATGTTGAATTACTGGAGTGTTATAAAAGACAATCAGGATAATATATTTAATTTTTAAATTCATTTATTTCTTGTATCATTAAATATTAAGGAAAAGACCTATTCTTTAGTAAGACCAGGATTTTAACTATACCCACTGAAATGCTTGGAATTGAAATCTGATTAACAGAAAAGACCTCAATTTTCATAATAACATAGAAAACTAAGGATAAGTGTGTTTTCAGTAGGGAACAATCCTACTTATTATATCAAAGGTAAAACCGAAAGGAAAAACTTCTAAACACAGGTCTTTCTTAGAAAACTATTTCATTGAATATACCTATCCTTCAAAAGTTTTTTCTAGATATTTCTAGTATTAACTGAATTTTGATTCCATTTCAGAAACCAAACTAACAAATTGCCCATTTCAGTAATTAGACATTAGCTTGATGAATGCTTCCTCAATTTAAAAGTTTTCCAAGCTGGGCGCGGTGACTCAAGCCTGTAATCCCAGCACTTTGGGAGGCTGAGGCGGGTGGATCATGAGGTCAAGAGATCAAGACCATCCTGGTCAACACGGTGAAACGTGAAACCCTGTCTCTACTAAAAATACAAAACATTAGCTGGGCATGGTGGCGCGTGTCTGTAATCCCAGCTACTCAGGAGGCTGAGGCAGGAGAATTGCCTGAACCCAGGAGGCGGAGGTTGCGGTGAGCCGAGATCGTGCCATTGCACTCCAGCCTGGATAACAAGAGCAAAACTCTGTCTCAAAAAAAAAAAAAAGTTTTCCAGATTAGGCATGTACTATAGGTGAAAAAAAATTAAATGTGGATGACTGAAGACCATTTTACTGATTTTTGTTTGCTTTTAAAATTTAATTAATCCATCATAAATGTTATTCTATATGCTAAGCCTGCTGACAAAAAATCAGTTAGCTGTCAAGTAGAGTTCACATTACTGAAGCAATGTGAATTATTTTTGTATATGAGGAAAAAGTAACACAAGCGGAAAATAGCTGTCAGGCATAATTCAATTCATTATTGTTTAATGCAATATACAGAGATAGAAATCTTATAAAATGTTAATTCCACTGAAAATAGAAGCACAGTCAGGGACATTTCTCTTAATTCCTAACAGTTATTAAGAACTAACAGGGGGGCCAACATAAAACTGTGACTGCCGTGGAATCCTGTGTCATCCAATCTTCACCTTGTCTCGGGAAGGATTTAAGAATGGCCATATATATGTGGGCAGTGATATCAGAAGTTTCTTTCTTCCTGTAATACAAACAACATAGTATGCAGTGTTTGAAAAGATCACATATTTAAAACCTTTAAGGTATCATAAATCAGTTACAAGATAAATTTCATAATCGGTCTTAAAGAATATCTGCTTTGTTCTGATCTAGTCAACAACATAGTTGTTAATTTCATAATTAAATATTTTTCCAAGTTAAGGCATGGATCTCCACTCTTACCAAGCAAAAGGTAAGCAGCACTATTCAGCAGACTGAATAGTCTTCCAGTCTTCTAATGGCTTCTTAATCCTGAAGAACAAATCTATTTAAAGCACAGTTTTACTGATTTTCCTACCTTACATCTGTAAATGACTTCTATATTTGTTTAGTAAGTACAAAGAATAGTATCATAGCATGTGAACAAGATTTGGCATGACTTGACCTTTGTCTGTTTCTCCAGGTTCACCCAAAACATTTCACTTTCAACTCCATTCTGTGAATTTTTTTCTTTTTCTTTTTCTTTCTTTTTTTGAGATGGAGTCTTGCTCTATCACCCAGGCTGGAGTGTAATGGCGTGATCTCGGCAAACTGCAACTTCCACCTCTCAGGCTCAAGTGAATCTCCTGCCTCAGCCTCCCAAGTAGCTGGGATTATAGGTGTGTGCCATGGTGCTGAGCTAATTTTTATATTTTTATTACAGACGGGCTTTCACCATGTTGTCCAGCCTGGTCTCAAACTCCTGACCTCAGGTGATCCTCTTGCCTTGACCTCAAAAAGTGCTGGGATTACAGGAATGAGCCACCAGGCCTGGCCCATTCTGTTCATATTGATTACAAAATTTTCTCACATTATGCTCTCCTGGCCTCAGAATCTGGTATTAACATGCCTCCCCACCTACCCACCACACCCACAAACTATCTGGTTCTATTATGACTTGCCTACTCATTTTCATCCTCTAAATTTCAGAATTTCCAACTAAGCATCATTTACTTTCAGGGATAGAAAGAATTGTCTAAAACTCGTTCTGCTCCCCATGATAAAATAAATTACCTATTATTTTTTATTTATTTTTTCTCTCTTATTTTATTCAGAACTATTATTATATTAAAATCAAATATATAGCATAATTATTTGATTAAAGTACATCCCTCTCATTGTAGTACCAGCTCCATAGGGCCAATAACTATGACTGTTTTGACTTATCTCTGTATAGAATGTCTGGCAAGTAATCAGTGCTAATATTAGTTGGATAAATAAGTGAAGGTTATATACTAATCTATGATTAGCAATGGAATAAAGGCAATGTTTTTTGGCTAACAATATAATCAGTGCAGTTAACACAAGAATAACCCATGTCACCCATATGGAGAACAGGCATATTAATTTGCAAATCATTTGCTCTTGGTTTTATTCAGTTCATGATTTCTTCACATATTCATGTAGAGCTATCTATTCAATAAGGGTCGACTACCTTACCTGCTATGTCTTTCTTCCAGATGTTTGGGGCTCCTACTCCTGTTTTTAGTACCATGTAGACATATAATAAATAGTTGACTTATTACCTTGAAACAGATTTTACATCCCTGCATTTCAATATAAAAAATTAGTAAATAAAACTGAGAAAAGATTTTTAAAATATGTTTTCTCATAGAAAAATATACATTAAAATTGGGTTTTAAGTCTCTTACTTTGGCACTTTGCAAACACACATATATAAATAGTGCCTCGAACATTGCCTTTGCAGTGACTCTTCTGAAGGTGGTGAGGGAGAGGAGAAGATGGCAGGGAGCATCATTTTCTGGCTACTACTTAATAATTTATGGTTTGATTTGTAGTTATTTGTTGGGGAGAAGTAATTCATGACAATTAGCAACCAGGCTTCAGAGGAGTGTATAAGGTCTGTTTTGAAGGAGTGTGTGATGAGAAAATGATAGGCATATGATGATAAGGAAAATTTGAGTCTCTGCCTAAGAAAGCAATTTTAATGTTGAACATTAAAATTTTAGTGTGCTTTTTGTGCAGGTACAGATGCCTAAGAAGAGCATAGAAACTAAAACTAAAAATGTATTACATGTACAGAAAATCAGAGTATTACATTTACTTTAATTAAACCATGTCCTTTTTTTTCTTTATTCTATAATCTATCAGATCAGTTTCCATATGGGTTTAGAAATTACAACAACTGCAATAATTAAATATTCTACATTTTACATAATAAGAATTCCACTTAAAAGTTCATGATATTCAAAGTGGCATCTCTATCATAGTAATTTTCTCTCAAATAGCAGAAAGATTGTTGTCAGGAACATTTTACTTTGTTGAAAAAGAGAAAATTAAAAGTGTAATTATCTTTCCTTACTTTCAAATTAAACCACCATAGGTATAAAATTTTCAATTAGACAAATAACTATAGTTTAGAATTACATTTTGGAGCACATGAAATACCTAGTGTTGTTAAATTTGATTCAATTTATTGTCATTAATTAAACAGTAGGTTTTTTCTTTTGTCAGATTTGATTATTTTTTTACTCAAAAATATTTATAACAAAAGTTTATATCTTACATAGTAACTATTTGTTTTACTAACCTATAGTACCAGGATAATAAAATACGTGAAGTGGGAAATATTTCTCTGTGTCTTCAATTATCTATCCTAAATCCCCTCGTGGTATCTAGGCTTGAATTTTAATCATTCAGTTCTCAAACAGTTTCTTCTCTCCTCACAACAAACTTACTCCAAGAAAATAATTTTCTTATCAGTCATGTAATCTTTAATATGTGTTTTCTTCTTTTTCCCCTCCCTCCCTCCCCCTCCCCCCTCTCTGTTCTGGAAAGTAATTTACATGCAATGTCTCAACTGGTTTTTGTTGGTCAAATATATCGGCAGCCAACAGAATGGGAAAAAATTTTTGCAGTTTATCCATCTGGCAAAGGGCTGATATTCAGAATTTACAAAGAACTCAAACAGATTTACAGGAAAAAAACAAACAAGCCCATCCAAAAATGGGCAAAGGATATGAACAGACACTTTGCAAAAGAAGACACACATGAGGCCAAAAAACATAGAAAAAATGCTCATCATCACTGGTCATTAGAGAGATGCAAATCAAAACCACACTGAGATACCATCTCACGCCATTTAGACTGGTGATCATTAAAAAATCTGGAGACAACAGATGCTGGAGAGGATGTGGAGAAATAGGAACACTTTTACACTGTTGGTGGGAGTGTAAATTAGTTCAACCATTGTGGAAGACAGTGTGGCGAGTCTTCAAGGACCTAGAAATAGAAATTCCATTTGACCCAGCAATCCCATTACTGGCTATATATCCAAAGGACTATAAATCATTCTACTATAAGGACACATGCACACGAATGTTCATTTCAGCACTGTTTACAATAGTAAAGACCTGGAGTCAACCCAAATGCCCATCGATGATAGACTGGACTGGGAAAATGTGGCACATATACACCATGGAATATTATGCAGCAATCAAAAATGATGAGTTCATGTCCTTTGTAAGGACATGGGTGAATCTGGAGAACATCAGTCTCAGCAAACTGACACAAGAACAGAAAATGAAATACCACATATTCTCACTCATAGGCGGGTGAGGAAAAATGAGAACACATGGACACAGGGAAGGGAGTACTACACACTGGGGTGTATTGGGGGAATAGGAGAGGGACAGTAGCGAGGGGGAGCTGGGGAGGGATAGCCTGGGGAGAAATGCCAAATGTGGGTGAAGGGGAGGAAGGCAGCAAAACACACTGCCATGTGTGTACCTATGCAACTATCTTGCATGTTTTGCACATGTACCCCAAAACCTAAAATGCAATAAAAATAAATGAATTAGAAAATAGAAAAAAAAAAAAAAGCTAGTGGGCCAATAGTTCGTTAAAATTAAGCTGCTCTGAGTAACCTACTCTTAGTTAAAACTTTACAAACTTGACTCTAAGCATGCTGTACTCTAAAATGTCTACAAATACCCAGAGGTGTAGGCACATTTTTCTGGGTCCTCAGCAACAAGTGGTATGGTGGTTTATTTTTATTTATTTATTTATTTATTTATTTTTGTGTGTGTGTCTTTGTGTATGTCTTTTTTTCTGTATGCGTGCATGTGTATGCAAATCTTAGTATATTCACGTGAATGAGACTTAGACTGGCAACTTTGAGCCCATGCTCTCTCTTCCTTTTTGGCACATATATAACCCGACATTGTTCTTGCATACTGTCTTTTCATAATAAGAAATTTACACTTGAGAAAATATACAATGAGCTCATTCTTGCATTTTTTTTTTTTTAATTTCCAGCCAATGATGAGCCCTCCAGTTTTTGAAAGAAGAAAATGCTTCTTTCTGTTTTCCTCTTTCCGGGCATTGATTAAAGCAAAATTTATCATACAATTGTATGACTATTTGTACACTATGAAAAATTGTGTTGTGAATACCACATTATTTGAGATAAGATATTAACACTTGTTACATGTTAAGTTCATACTAGATATGAGGTTCTGTGATAGGTATTGAAGTTTTAGGCTTTGATCTTTAATTGGTTTCATTGCTTGCATAATATTTCATGTCCTTTTCTCTCTTAAAAAAGAATTTTTCCTGCATCTAAGTCTTTAACTGCATAAAACATAACTATTTTCAGGGTTTGCATATTCATTAGAAATATGTGCAATCTTACTTCAGACCTGCAAAGATATAGACTGTTAATTCTTCAAATATTTTACTTATCTTGGCATCTCCTATAGCAGCTAGCACAAAATCTCTTTTCAATAAACATTTAAGAATCAAATTATTGAAAGAGGAGGGTTTTATAGGTGTGAAATATAGATAGTGTTCTTCTAGTAAATGAAATATATGTGAGCCAAGTGATAATAAACCAAAAATTATAAGCATTAGGTCTGAGATATGATTTTACACTTAAATTGGTTAATTCAAAAACCTCCAACAAGTGGCATTGATCACCTACTAAAGGATTAGCATGTGGTATTCAAAAAGGAATAAGACATGAACTATGACCTAATGGATCTTCAACCTAATAAGAGAAAGAAAATGTCTATAAATTGCTATTATAAAATTATATGCCACACATAAAATCTAGAATAATGTAATATGGGTATTCAGGGGTGATAAAAGAATACCTTAAGTTGGGTTTGACACTTAAGAAATTAGAAGAATTTTCTCTTGATGATATTTCAGATATATTTTTATTTGAATATCCCTATGTTTTCCTGACTTTCCAAAAAAAATGACATCTCATAATATTCAAGTTGAAATGATGAGCAGAAAGCTGCAACATTTGGTAAAAACACATCCATTATTCACAGTACAGAAACATTTGAACATAATACCAACATATTGTTTCAACATGTAATCAATGTACATTATTAATGATGTATTATATATTCTATGCTTATTAAGTCTTTGAAACCCAAAATATGTATTTTACACTTACAGCACTCTTCAATTTGGTATGTTCAATAACTACATGTGGGTGATGGAAAATATTGGACAACATAGCACCATATAGAGTAAATATTAATTTGTTTGTGTTTTCCAGAAGTCATAAATAACTAGAGTTTAAAATATGCTAAACTATTGTTGTTTTTGTTAATTTACATTAATGTATAGTAATGTTTTCTGCGTTTTTCTGCTAGGCTCTTCACTTACAAAAGTTTTATGGCCTTAATGAATTTCCTAGGTACTTTTTAAACTGTTATATAAATACTTAGTTTTTGTTTATCCAATTATAAATTAAATTGTACTTTAATCCCCTTTGATTTCTTTTTTGACCCAGAGTATTTAGATATGTGATTTAAAAATTTTCAACTATTTAAGGGTATTGTATTTTTTATTTATTTTTAATTTTCAGTTTAAATCTGTGTTCTGGAATCATGCTTTCTATGATTTCAATTCATTTAAATTTATTGAGACTCATTTAATGGCTTAGTATGTATTCTGTCCTGTAGAGTAGTTCATGTGCGACTGCGAAAAATGTGCATTTGGTGGTTTGGACTGTTCTATAACTGTCAGTTAGGTCAAGATAATTGATAGTATTGTTCCAGTATTCTATATCTTCTTTACCAATTGTTTATTTATTATGTTAATAATTGTGAGGTCGTCAACCACCCTAGCTCATAGCTGTTGCCCTAGCTACTCAGAGGCTGAAGAGGGAGCATCACTTGTTCCTAGAAGTTAGAGGTTACAATGAGCTATAGTTATGCCACTACACACTCTCCAGCCTAGGCTTACAGAGTGGAGTGAGACCCTACTTCTAAATAATGATAATTGTCTCTAAATAATAATAATTATGTTATCATTATCACTCTTAAATCTTCAACTCCTTTTGTAGGAATGTCTATTTCTCTTTTCAATTCTGCAAGTTTCTATTTTGAATCTCTCTTTTTAAATGTGTATACTTTTATAACTTATGTATATTCCTGATTTGTGATCATTTTATCATTATGGAATATCACTCTTTGTCAATAGGAATATTTGTCTTAAAGTCTATTTTGTTGAGAGTAATATTATGTAATCACTCTTCTGTTTCTTCCATTTGAGATTTACATGGTTTAATTTTCCTTTTTACACTCAATCTGTTTTGTTATTAAATTAAAATTATACTTTTACATAACAGTGTGTAGTTAAATCTTGGATTTCTTTTCAGTTTAATAATCTATGCTTTTTAATTGAGGCATATATATCCTTGTCATCATTCCTGATCATACTATAGATGCTGCTCTTACTGGCTTGAATTCAAACATGTACGATTAGTCAATAACCAATTCATTGCCAATCCTTATGTTCATTAACTTACCCTCATTTTTTAAAATGAAAAATACCAACTACTCTGCTGCCAGGAAACTGACTCAATCTCATTTATATCATACTTTTCTTTTAATTGGCCTTCTCTCTCTAGATAGATAACTGTGACCTCAGCAGTAAAAGCCCTGAGCCTACTCCTTCAGGTCATAACCCTTTGATAACTTATTTCTTAAAGCTGTGTATCCCAGTACAACAAGGCTTATTGCTTAAGCACATATACACCTATATGTTTATTCAGTTGGTTCTATCCAGGAAGCCAGATTTTACTACTTTTCTGGTCAAAACACACAAATGACTTGTCACACTGGAAACAACACACATACTATTTCTCTGGCTCTTAAAATCCAACTGGCTACTAGGTGCCTCTGATCCTTTACCACAGCTCTGCTGGCTTTCTCGCAGTTCTTCAAATTTATTGCAGCCCAGGGGCTTTTCACTTTCTACTCTCTCTGTCTGGATGCTCTTTTCTCAGATATTCATTGGATCCATTCTCTTACTTCATTTAAACCTCAACTTCAACGTTCTTCAGAGCTAACCTTTGCTAACCACACTATCTAAAATAGTGAGTCTCTTTCTAGTCCTTCTGAGTCTCTTCTAGAGGCTCTTTCTGAGTCTTTTTCCAGTCTTATTTTTCTCTGCTTTATTTTTCTTAGAATTTGTCACAGTCTGATATTGTGTTTGATTCTTTAATTGCTTATTGCTTCTAATCCACTGAAATATAAACTCTATGAAGGAAGACACCAATTTGTTCCATAGTCTAGCCTTAGTGCTTAAAATGTCACCATGTATAAATACACAGTAAAAATTCAATAAATGTTTGTTGAATGAATATATGATTTTAATGACCTTTGGCAGGAAACAATATTCTGAGTGAAGTAGCATAGCAATTAAGAGAGCTTTGCTAAAGAGAGGTTAAGAATGACTAAGAAAGGGTAATGACTGAACAGGACCTCTTAAAATTCAAGAGTCAGGCTAATGAAAGTAATGAAAAACTTCATGAGTATGTCATGAATCAGGCTGACTATGCACTTTAGCTTTCCATCATCTGAGGAAGCGCATCTGCTCTGTTCAGTTAATTCCTTGACCCAAGGATCTTATATACATATTCCATTCTTTCATTTTATTTTATTTCCATATTATATTTGGATTCCAAATTTGGTTCATGAAACAATATATATGCATCATTATATATGCCACTTTTCATGTTATATGATTAAAATTTTAAAATCTTAGTGAGAAAGATGTATTTGAAAATATGTTTTTTAAGGAAAAACAATGCTATATCTACATTTTAGGTATTTAATCTATATTTTAATGACAGAGTATATTATTCATCAAACTATTACTATTCTTTTAAATGTAAGCATTTGATTTTATAAAAATTATATTGTGTTTGCAAAATTCTTTAAATTTGTTAAAAATTAGTGAATTGCACATTATTAAGAGTGAATTTTATGTGATACTTTGGTACCTTTATAAATCACTTTGAAAAATTAAGATTCATGGTTGTTAGTGTATCAGAATTCTGAGATCATTTTCTTCTTGAATCTTGTACACGATTTGACTGCACAGACACACAGAAATATATATTAACTTTCTCAAAAAATTGTCAATTAAAACCGATGTTTACTACTTCCCTAAATCATGTGAATTTTGCCAGACATTGGGTAGTTTTTTTAAATTAATTAGTTAATTATTTTTTATCATACTTTAGGTTCTGGGGTACATGTGCAGATCATGGAGGATTGTTACATAGGTACACACATGGTAATGTGGGTTGCTGCCTCCAACCCCCTGTCACCTACATCTGGCATTTCTCCCCATGTTATCCCTCCTTGACCTCCAAACCCTCCTGCTCTCCCTCCCTAGGCCACCCAAACAGACTCCAGTGTCTGATGCTACCCTCCCTGTATCCATGTGTTCTCATTGTTCAACATCCACCTATGAGTGAGAACATGTGGTGTTTGATTTTCTGTTCCTGTGTCAGTTTGCTGAGAATGATGGTTTCCAGATTCATCCATGTCCCTACAAAGGACACAAACTCATCATTTTTTATGGCTGCATAGTATTCCATGGTATATCTGTGCCACATTTTCCTTGTCCACTCTATCGTCAATGGGCATTTGGGTTGGTTCCAGGTCTTTGCTATTGTAAACAATGCCACTATAAACATACGTGTGCATGTGTCTTTATAACAGAATGATTTAGAATCCTTTGGGTATATACCCAGTAAAGGGACTGCTGGGTCAAAAGGAATTTCTATTTCTAGGTCCTTGAGGAAGTGCCACACTGTCTTCCACAATGGTTGAACTAATTTTCACTCCCACAAAAGTGTAAAAGTGTTTCTATTCCACCACATCCTCTCTAGCATCTGTTGTCTCCAGATTTTTTAATGATTGCCATTCTAACTGAGTGTGAGTTGGTATCTCAATAAGGTTTTGATTTTCATTTCTCTAATAATCAGTGATGATGAATATTTTTTCATATGTTTGTTGGCTGCATAAATGTCTTCTTTTGAAAAGCGTCTCTTCATATCCTTCACCCACTTTAGGATTGTTTTTTGTTGGTGGTGGTGTTTTTTTTTTTTTTTTTTTGTGAATCTGTTTTTGTCCTTTGTAGATTCTGAATATTAGCCCTTTGTCAGATGTGTAGATTGCAAAAATTTTTTCCCATTCTGTTGGTTGTCCATTCACTCTAACGATGGTTTCTTTTGCTGTACAGCTCTGGAGTTTAATTCGGTCCCATTTGTGTATTTTGGCTTTTGTTGCCATTGCTTTTGGTGTTTCAGTTATGAAGTCCTTGCCTAGGCCTATGTCCTGAATGGTTTTGCCTAGGTTTTCTTTTAGGGTTTTTTATGGTGTTAGGTCTTATGTTTAAGTCTGTAATCCATTTGGAGTTAATTTTAGTGTAAGGTGTCAGGAACAGGTCCAGTTTCTGCTTTCTGTACACTGCTAGCCAGTTTTCCCAAGACCATTTATTAAACAGGGAATCCTTTCCCCATTGCTTGTTTTTGTCAGCTTTGTCAAAGATCAGATGGTTGTAGATGTGTGGCATTGCCTCCAGAGCATCTGTTCTGTTCCATTGGTCTCTATCTCTGTTTTGGTACCTGTACCATGCTGTTTTGATTACCGTTGCCTTGTAGTATACTTTGAAATCAGGTAGACTGATGCCTCTGGATTTGTTCTTTTTGCTTAGGATTGTCTTGGCTATGTGGACTCTCTTTTGGTTCCATATGAAGTTGAAGGGATTTTGTTTTTCCAGTTCTGTGAAGAAGTTCATTGGTAGTTTGATGGGGATAGCATTGAATCTATAAATTACTTTGGGCAGTATGGACATTTTCACAGTATTGATTCTTCCTGACCATG
The DNA here is from genome assembly GCA_031835075.1 of Saguinus oedipus. Classification (NCBI taxonomy): domain Eukaryota; kingdom Metazoa; phylum Chordata; class Mammalia; order Primates; family Cebidae; genus Saguinus; species Saguinus oedipus. The sequence goes on along the minus strand of CM063181.1, from coordinate 100,158,774 downwards.
AGCATGAAAAGTTTTTCCATCCGTTTGTGTCCTCTCTTATTTCCTTGAGCAGTGGTTTTTAGTTTTCCTTGAAGAGGTCCTTTACATTCTTTGTTAGTTTTATTCCTAAGTATTTTATTCTCTTATTAGCAATTGTGAATGGGAGTTTGCTCATGATTTGGCTCTCTGTTAGTCTGTTATTAATGTATATAAATGCTTGTGATTTCTGCACATTGGTTTTGTATCCTGAGACTTTGCTGAAGTTGCTTATCAGTTTCAGGAGATTTGAGGCTGAGATAATAGGGTCTTCTAAATATACAACCATGTCATCTGCAAATAGAGACAATTTGACTTCCTCTTTTCCTAATTGAATACCCTTTATTGTTTTTTCTTGCCTAATTGCTTTGGCTAGAACTTCCAATATGAAATGGAATAGGAGTGGTTAGAGAGGGCATCCTTGTCTATTGCCGGATTTCAAAGGAAATGCTTTCAGTTTTTGCCCATTCAGCATGATATTGGCTGTAGGTTTGTCATAAATAGCTTTTATTATTTTCAGATATGTTCCTTTGATACCTAGTTTATTAAGAGTTTTTAGCATAAAGCGCTTTTGAATTTTGTCAAAGGCCTTCTCTGCATCTATTGAGATAATCATTGGTTTTTGTCTTTGGTTCTGTTTATGTGGTGAATTATGTTTATAGACTTGCGTATATTAAACCAGTCTTGTATCCCTGGAATGAAGCCTACTTGATCGTGATGGATAAGCTTTCTGTGCTGTTGCAATTGGTTTATCAGTATTTTATTGAAAATCTTTGCAGCTGTGTTTATCATGGATATTGGCCTGAAATTTTCTTTTTTAGTTGAGTCTCTGCCAGGTTTTGGTATCAGGATGATATTGGTCTCATAAAATAATTTGGGAAGGATTCCCTCTTTTTGTATTGTTTGGATTCATTTCAGAAGAATTGGTACCAGCTCCTCTTTATACATCTGGTAGAATTCAGCTGTGAACCCATCTGGACCTGGATTTTTTTTGGTTGGTAGTCTATTGATTGCTGCCTCAGGTTCAGCCCTTGTTATTGGTCTATTCAAGGTTTCAGCTTCTTCCTGGTTTAGGTTTGGGAGGGTGCAAGTGTCCAAGAATTTATCAATTTCTTCGAGGTTTACTGGTTTATATGCATAGAGTTGTTTGTCGTAATCTCTGATTTTAGTTAGTATTTCTGTGGAATCGGTGATGATATTCCCCTTTATTGTTTGTTATTGATCTATTTGATTCTTCTCCCTCTTCTTTTTTATTAATCTGGCTAGTGGTATGCTATTTTGTTGATTTTTTCAAAAAACCAGCTCCTGGATTTATTTATTTATTTTTGATGTTTTTTGTGTGTATCTGTCTCCTTCAGTTCTGCTCTGATCTTAGTTATTTCTTGTCTTCTGCTAGCTTTTGAGTTATTTTATTTTATTTTATTTTTATTTTTTTTTTAAATTTTTATTGCATTATAGGTTTTGGGGTACATGTGCAGAACGTGCAAGATAGTTGCATAGGTACACATATGGCAGTGTGTTTTGCTGCCCTCCTCCCCCTCACCCACACTTGGCATTCATCCCCAGGCTATCCCTCCCCAACCCCCCCGCTGTCCCTCCCCCATTCCCCCCAACAGACCCCAGTGTATAGTAGACCGCCTCTCTGTGTCCATGTGTTCTCATTTTTCTCACCCACCTATGAGTGAGTATATGCGGTATTTCTTTTTCTGTTCTTGTGTCAGTTTGCTGAGAATGATGTTCTCCAGATTCATCCATGTCCTTACAAAGGACACAAACTCATCATTTTTGATTGCTGCATAATATTCCATGGTGTATATGTGCCACATTTTCCCAGTCCAGTCTATCATCGTTGGTCCTCCAGCTCTTTCAGTTTTGATGATAAGGTGTCAATTTTAGATCTTTCTTCACTTCTCATGTTGGTATTTATTGCTATAAATTTCCCTCTAGACACTGATTTATATGTGTCCCAGAGATTCTGGTACATTGTGTCTTTATTCTCATCGGTTTCAAAGAACATCTTTATTTCTGCCTTCATTTAATTGTTTATCCAGTAAACATTCAGGAGCCAGTTGTTCAGTTTCCATGAAGCTGTGTGGTTCTGAGTTAGTTTCTTAACACTGAGTTCTAATTTGATTGCACTATGGTCTGAGAGACTGTTGGTTATGATTTCCATTCTTTTGCATTTGCTGAGGAGTGATTTACTTCCAATTATGTGGTCAATTTTAGAGTAGGTGCAATGCAGTGCTAGGAAGAATGTATATTCTGTGGATTTGGGATGGAGATTTCTGTAGATGTCTATTAGATCTGCTTAGTCCAGATCTGAGTTCAAGTCCTGGACATCCTTATTAATTTTCTGTCTCTTCGATCTGTCTAATATTGACAGTGGAGTTTTAAAGTCTCCCACTATTATTGTGTGGAAGTCTAAGTCTCTTTTTGGTCATTAAGAACTTGCTTTATATACTTGGTTGCTCCTGTATTGGGTGCATATATATTTAGAATCATTAGCTCTTCCTGATGCATTGATCCTTTTACCATTATGTAATGTCCTTTTTTTTACTATTGCATTTTAGGTTTTGGGGTACATGTGAAGAACATGCAAGATAGTTCCATAGGTACACACGTGGCAGTGTGTTTTGCTGCCTTCTTCTCCATCACCTATATATCTGGCATTTCTCCCCATGCTGTCTCTCCCCAGCTCCCCACCCCCACTGTCCCTCTCCTATTCCCCCCAACATACCCCAGTGTGTAGTGCTCCTTTCCCTGTATTCATGTGTTCTCGTTGTTCATCACCCACCTATTAGTGAGAACATGTGGTGTTTGATTTTCTGTTCTTGTGTCAGTTTGCTGAGAATGATGGTCTCCAGGTTCATCCATGTCCCTACAAAGGACATGAACTCATCGTTTTTGATTGCTGTGTAATATTCCACGGTGTATATGTGCCACGTTTTCCCAGTCCAGTCTATCATCGATGGCCATTTGGGTTGTTTCCAGGTCTTTGCTATTGTAAACAGTGCTGCAATGAACATTTGTGTGCATGTGTCCTTATAGTAGAACGATTTATAATCCTCTGGATATATACCCAGTAATGGGATTGCTGGGTCAAATGGAATTTCTATTTCTAGGTCCTTGAGGAATCGCCACACTGTCTTCTACAATGATTGAACTAATTTACACTCACACCAACAGTGTAAAAGTGCTCCTATTTCTCCACATCCTCTCCAGCATCTGTTGTTGCCAGATTTTTTAATGATCGCCATTCTAACTGGCATGAGATGGTATCTCAATATAGTTTTGATTTGCATTTCTGTAATGACCAGTGATGATGAGCATTTTTTCATATGTTTGGTGGCCTCATGTATATCTTCTTTTGTAAAGTGTCTGTCTCTTTTGATCTTTGTTGGCCTAAAGTCCATTTTATCCAAGACTAGGTTTGCAACTTCTGCTTTTTTTTTGCCTCCATTTGCTTGAATAATCTTCCTCCATCCCTTTATTTTAAGCCTTTGTGTGTCCTTGCACTTGAGATGAGTTTCCTGAATACAGCACACCAATGAGTCTTTAATTTTTATCCAATTTGCCAGTCTTTGTCTTTTGATTGAGATATTTAGCCCATTTACATTTAAGGTTAATGTTGTTATGTGTGAATTTGATCCTGCCATTTTGATGCTATTTGGATGTTTTGCCCCTTAGTTGATGCATTTATTTTCATTGTGTTGATGGTCTTTACCATTTGGTACATTTTTGAAGTGGCTGATACTGGTTGTTCCTTTCTATGTTTAGTGCTTCTTTCAGGAGCTCTTGTAAGGCAGGCCTGGTGATGATGAAATCTCTCAGCAATTGCTTGTCCTTAAAGGATTTTCTTTCTTTTTCACTTATGAACTTAGTTTCACTGGATATGAAATTCTAGGTTGAAAGTTCTTTTCTTTAAGGATGTTGAAGATTGGATCCTACTCTCTTCTGGCTTGTGGGGTTTCTGCTGAGAGATCTGCTGTGAGTCTGATAGGCTTCCCTTTATGGGTAACCCAGTCTTTCTCTCTGGCTGCCCTTAGCGGTTTTTCCTTCATTTCAGCCCTAGTGAATCTGGCAATTATGTGCTTTGGGGTTGCTCTTCTTGAGGAATATCTTTGTGGTGTTCTCTGTATTTCCTGGACTTGAATGTTGGCTTGCCTTGCTAGGTTGGGGAAGTTCTCCTGGATAATATCCTAAAGAGTGTTTTCCAGCTTGGATTCATTCTTCCAGTTGGATTCATTCTCCCCATCACATTCGGGTACACCTATCAAACATAGATTAGTTATTTTCACATAATCTCATACTTCTTGGAGGCTTTGTTCATTTCTTTCCACTCTTTTTTCTCTATTCTTGCCTTCTCATTTTATTTCATTGAGTTGATCTTCAGTCTCTGATATTCTTTCTTCAGCTTGGTCATTTTGACTATTGAAACTTGCATATGCTTTGCAGAGTTCTAGTGCTGTGATTTTCAGCTCCATCAAGTCATTTCAATTCTTCTGTAAGCTCTTTATTCTAGTGAGCATCTCATCTAACCTTTTTTTTCTAGGCTTTTATTTATTTGCATTAGTTATTTTAGCTAAAAGCTCATGTTTTTCAGGCTCTGAGAAGTCTGTTATTACTCACCTTCTGAAGACTTTTTCTGTCAATTCATCAGATTCATTCTCCATCCATCTTTGATTCCTAGCTGGTAAGGAGCTGTGATCCTTTGGAGAAGAAGAGGCATTCTGGTTTTTGGTGTTTTCATCCTTTTTGTGCTGGTTTCTTCCCATCTTCATGGATTTATCTACCTGTGGTCTTTGTAGTTGGTGACTTTTTGATGGGATCTCTGAGTGGATGTCCTTTTTGTTGATGATGAAGTTATTTATTTCTGTTTCTTAATTTTCCTTCTAAGATTCAGGCCCCTCTGCTGCAGAACTGCTGGAAGTCCACTCCAGACCGTGCTTGCCTGGGTATCAACCACAGGGGCTACAGAACAGTAAGAGTGGCTGCCAGTTTCTTCTTCTGTTATCTTTGTCCCAGAAGAGTACCTGCTAGATGTCAGCCTGAGCTCTCCTTCATGAGGTGTCTCTTTGGGTATACAGGGGTCAGGTATATTGCTTGAGAAGACAGTCTGTCCCTTATAGGAGCTCATGTGCTATGCTGGGAGTTCCATTGTTCCATGCAGAGCTGCTGGGCAGGTACTTTTAAGTCTGTTGCAGTGGAACTCATAACTGCCTCTTTTCCCAGGTGCTCTGTCCTAGGAAGTTCAGCTTTACTTATAAGTTCCTGTCATACTGCTGCTTTTTTTCATAGATGCCCTGCCCTGCACAGAGTACTCTACTCACAGTCTGCCAGCAGAGGTGTTGCTGAGCTGTGACAGGCTCTGCCCAGCTGCTGTGTGAACTACCTCAGTAGTGGCAGACTGCCTTGGTAGTGGTGGTCACCCTTTACCCCACTGAGCTGGACCATCCTGGGTCCAGCTGCACTTGATGTGAAACTCTCAATCCAGAGCATTTCAGATTGCTTGTTTTGTGGGGGTGGCACCCGCTGAGCCAGATCACCTGGCTCCCTGTCTCTGCCCACTTCCTTTCAATTGAATGGGCTGCTCTGTCTTCCAGGTGTTCCAGGTGCCAGTTGACATGGCTGCCCAGATTTGTGTGAGTTTCTGTATGCCAACTGGGCACCAGCTATATCCATGTTGAAAACTGTGGTGTTTTTCTGCCCAGGAATCTCCTGGTCTGTGGGCAGTGAAAATTTGTTTGGAAATGTGGTGAGCACACACCCTCTGCATTGTTCTTGCTGGGAACTGCACTCCAGAGCTAATCCTGTTTGCCATCTTGCATCCTCCCCTGGGCAGTTTGTTTATCAACTTCAGGTTTCCTCTACATTGCTGTACTATGGCTACCTGATTTCTAAAAGAGAAAACTAAACTAGTCCAACTAAAGTCTTACTTTCTTCAACTGATAGTCTCTCCAAACTGTCTTTCTCTGCTCATATACCTGTGTGCTACTTTTCCTTATGTAGCATTTCCAGCCATCACCTACTTAGTATTTTATCTCTTAGTTCAAATTTTCACTTGAAGGGATCTCACTGACTCCTGGCTAAAGGAGGAGGAGAAATCACAAGCATATCAATTACTTCCTCCTGATCCTATCAGTTTATGTCTTGATTGTGGCTTCCTATGGCTCCTTAAGCAACATCTTCAACACAGAAAGAAAGTCATGAGGTCTGGCAGACACTCCAACTGTGTCTACTTAAAGATGAGTAAACCATATGAGAGTTAAAATAAAAAACTCTTCTTTTCAGGCATAGTGAGATAATTTACCCTTGATCAACATGGACCACCTTTGCATAAAGAAATAAATTTTAGAGATCATCTGGCTTATTAAATCAATGGAAAATAAGATCTGATAACTGAGCACTGACTATTCCAGTTTGAAAAAAAAAGAACAAAAAGTTTAAAACTACAAATTTTATGTAGCACTTACGATTTGTAGCACATATTTTACATTTCTCATACTGTAATTATACTATTTAATTTGTATGTATATTTTGCAAATTTACTACCTACTATTTTACAAAAAGTATACATATTATGCTCATATTTTTCTAGAAAATATTGTTGGAATAAATACCCACTAATTAATGTACTCATCATGACGTGTTTGTTGACTATTTACATGTATTTTCTTTGACTGCTAAATAATTCTCACTTCTTCCTTTCACATTGTGGTGGTTAATCATTTTTAGGAAATGGAATCTGTTATAATAAGGAGTAAATTTTCTTTCACTTACATTTATATGTGAGTTAATTATGCTCATAAACAATCATGAGATTTATAGGATGCATCACATCAACATCTAAGCAAACTGCAGTGTCCTCTGGCTCATTTAAGAATGACTTTTAATATATTATTGTGATTCAAATTAATACCAAAAAAATTAAAACTGCCAAGAAAAGAAATCACTGCTGCAGGAAAAGGAGTGCTTATTTAGCCTATAGTCTGTGCTACAAAGAAATAAAAATAAAAATAAAATACAAGGTATACTGGGGATCTTTGGAGAAGAAAAATAAGTATCTTAAGGGAAGAATATAGGACATAATGAAGGATAGTTTAATAAGACATATTATAAATGGTCTCGAACATTTTTTACCTAAAACATGAATATTTTAAACAATAACTCTGAACATATTTTCGTGTAATTTTTCCTGCACTGCAATAGACTCCCTCCTTCATCCTCTTTATCTTTCTAATTAAAAAAAAAAAAAGAAACAAAACCAAAAAATATAAAACCAACTTTTTTTCTTTTCTTTTGGTTTAGCAGTAAAACATACACTTTGGTGGTGAAGTGACATAAAAAAATAGAAATTAATACTAAAACAGATCTGATGGTGACAAATAGAAGTCTTTTCATTTTGTCTTATTCATCTTTCTTATTAAATAGGAATTCACAAATTCAAATGTTAGATGGAAACCCATTGAAAATGTATGTGTATTTATTTTATAGTATATAGAATAGTAATTGATAGCTGAGCATCATCTGAATGCAAGCAAAACTGCTAGAATCCAATTTTTATACTTCCTGCGACTGTGACCTTACTCAAGTTTCTCACTCTTGCAAGCCCATGTTTTCCCAACTGTAAAGAAGAAATTATAATGACCCAAATATCAAAAGTTAATTAGAAAATTAAACAAAATAATGCATGTGTGAAAGATTGATTACAAAAATGATTGTGATTTTTTTTTTTTTAATTTTTTATTGCATTATAGGTTTGGGGGTACATGTGCAGAACGTGCAAGATAGTTGCATAGGTACACACATGGCAGTGTGTTTTGCTGCCTTCCTCCCCCTCACCCACACTTGGTATTCATCCCCAGGCTATCCCCCCCAGCCCCCCCTGCTGTCCCTCCCCCATTTCCCCCAACAGTCCCCAGTGTATAGTAGACCGCCTCTCTGTGTCCATGTGTTCTCATTTTTCTCACCCGCCTATGAGTGAGTATATGCGGTATTTCTTTTTCTGTTCTTGTGTCAGTTTGCTGAGAATGATGTTCTCCAGATTCATCCATGTCCCTACAAAGGACACAAACTCATCATTTCTGATTGCTGCATAATATTCCATGGTGTATATGTGCCACATTTTCCCAGTCCAGTCTATCATCGATGGGCATTTGGGTTGGTTCCAGGTCTTTGCTATTGTAAACAGTGCTGCAATGAACATTCGTGTGCATGTGTCCTTATAGTAGAACGATTCACAGTCTTTTGGATAGATACCCAGTAATGGGATTGCTGGGTCAAATGGAATTTTTATTTCTAGGTCCCTGAGGAATCGCCACACTGTCTTCCACAATGGTTGAACTAATTTACACTCCCACCAACAGTGTAAGAGTGTTCCTATTTCTCCACATCCTCTCCAGCATCTGCTGTCTCCAGAATTTTTAATGATCGCCATTCTAACTGGTGTGAGATGATATCTCAATGTGGTTTTGATTTGCATCTCTCTAATGACCAATGATGATGAGCACTTTTTCATATGTTTGTTGGCCTCATGTATGTCTTCTTTTGTAAAGTGTCTGTTCATATCCTTCACCCCATCCTGTATCCTCCAAAGTGTGATTCTGAAACTCCTCTCTTGTGTTGTCTCTACTTCTTCTTGAGTGGTCCAATAAAATGTGGCAAAAGTAACTGAATGCTACTTTTCAGGTTTTGCATAAAAAAGCCTTGTAGACTTCTTTCTCTTGAAATATGGCCAACTATCATGAGCACAAGCCAATGTTATACTACTGGATAATGAGAGAAAAGTTGCCCATTCACACCACCCCAGTTTATACCCAGCCAATGACAAAGCATGTTCATAAGGCCACCCTAAAACTGCCAGCTCCTGGATGACCTCTAGGTGACTGCAGAGTATATCTACTATAGACAGTAGCATGAGCTCACCCAGAATAGCTGAGAAGAACCATCCAGTTGAACCTATCTCAAATTGTCCATTTACAGAATTGTACACTACTTACTAAATTAGTCTATGATTAATTGCCATCGTTTTAAGGCACAAAGATGGGGGTGTTGTTTTGCAGCAAAGGCTAATTGATAAAGAAATCCTAGTACTCAGAACAATATATGACACATTAAAAATGCAAATATTCCCCCTAATAGTATCAGAAGTTAAAATTTGTGTTTCAGTTGTTTTTCTAATGAGTAGAAAATGCAAACTTATTAAATTAATGTTTACTAAAACGTTCACACACAAAAATAAAGGTTTCTTAAAATTCGTTCTGTACTTCATTAGCAATCTCTTTATCTTGTTATACTTGTAAAGTAATTGTTTGCATTCAAAAACTACAGCATTATTCCAAGCCTTGTTTTTTGTGTTTACATTTTTAATTTACAATGCTGCATTTATAGAATTGAAGTTAATTTATATCTTTGGATTAACATCCTTATTTCTCTGGGTAAAGCTTTAGTATTCTTTCATCTCAGATAACACTTTAACATATTTCTCTGATCCTAACATGTGTGGTAAACAATTCATATTTAGTCCTTCATATCAACTAAGAACTTTTCGTTTTCAGTTGTTTCATGAGTAAGCAGATATCCCAGGAGAGCAACCACCAAAGGAAAAAAAGAATAGATTCTGGAACAATAATCTACCCTTCAAAGTTCACCTTATAGAAAACTTCAGATTCTTTGAAAATCACTTCAAAGATTTGAAAGTAAAATTAATTCTTAAATTTAAATAATTTGACATTAGGTAAAGTTAAAAATGAAAAAAATTCCCAACTTTTATAAATTATATATGTCATTTGTGATTCTTAGGGCTCGTTATCCTCAGCTAACTTGGTTAATTGATTATGAAACTAAATGCAATGTTGATAATCTTTTCAACAATGAGTTAACACTTTCTGTCTTGTTTGAGTCATTTCAATGTTTACTATTCATCTTAAATTTTTGTTGACATCCCTGAGGACTTATTTTAAGATGAGAATTATGTGTGTATATACATACACACACACACACACACACACACACACACACACAAACATATATATATATATATATAACATATATACACCTATATATATTTATATATATGTATTTGATGGGAATATAAATAGAGTGGAGAAAAAGATGTCAAGAAAATCTTCAAACTTATTGTTAGCAAATAATTCTTATGTTATAATTTTCTGCCACCTTGACTTTTCTATTTAAAAAAATAACATAAACAGCACAAAGCGGTATTTGTCTTGAAAGAGTATAAAAGTAGAATAACTTTTATCAATCATAATTAAATAAATGCATATGTATAATCATAGGTCAAGTAGGACTTAATAATTATCCATAGCTTATAAGCCTTTTCCCACATAAAGGTATAGGTATAAAAAGTTGTGTATTTTGCATGGACACAGAGAGGTGGTCTACTATACACTGGGGACTGTTGGGGGAAATGGGGGAGGGACAGCGGGGGGGGCTGGGGGGGATAGCCTGGGGATGAATACCAAGTGTGGGTGAGGGGGAGGAAGGCAGCAAAACACACTGCCATGTGTGTACCTATGCAACTATCTTGCACGTTCTGCACATGTACCCCAAAACCTATAATGCAATAAAAATTTAAAAAAAAAAAAAAAAAAAAAAAAAAAAAGTTGTGTATTTTGAAATTTGGAAAATTAGAACAAATGTGAAGAGTCTGAGATTTCACCCTACTTACAACCTAACAATTTAATTTGCCATGGTTTCATAGATGCTGGTTTCATAAATGCTGGAAGATGACACTACTCTTTGACACAAGACTTGTTGCCTAACAGAAATAGCAGTAACTTGTATACCAGCATTTTTTTTTCTTTTTTGAGATGGAGTCTCATTCCATCACCAGGCTGAAGTGCAGTGGTGCCATCTTGGCTCACTGCAACCTCCGCCTCCCGGGTTCAAGCCACTCTCAGCCTCCTGAGTAGCTGGAACCACAGGTGTGTACCCCCATGGCCAAGTAATTTTTTTGTAGTTTTAGTAGGGATGGGGTTTTAACCATGTTGGTTAGGATGGTCTCGTTCTCTTGACCTCATGATCCCCTGGCCTCAGCCTCCCAAAGTGCTGGGATTAAAGACATGAGCCACCACGGCTGTCCATACCAACATTTTTGTGCCAGCTGTCTCAGTCTGAAATCCTCATAAACAATGTGAGGAGTGTGAAATGGTATTTACAGAGTAGTTGATTGTGTGTTACTTGAGCTCAGGAAACCCAAATCTTTCATAATGGGCAGTAACTTGCCTGCCTGTATAGTTTTCTATAATACTAACAAATTACCACAAATTGAGAATCTTAAACCACACACATTATAATTTCACAGGCTTTATAGATCAGAAGTCATGGCATAGAAGGGATGTTATTTGTTCTGGGTCTTACTCAGTTGAATTAAGGTGTCACTTGTGCTATCGTCATTATTTGGGGTTCAGAGGTCTGTTCCAAGCTTTCTGGCTATTGAAACAATGTATTTTCTTGCAGTTGCAGGACTGAAGTTCCCACTCCTGTTAGTGATTGGTAGAGATATTTCTTGGCTCCTAGAAGCTGCCCATAGTTTCTTTCAGTGTGGTCCACAGAGGCATTTCACAAAATGGATGTTTGGTTTCTTTCAGGCCACCCACTATGAGTTTCTCTGAATTTCTTTTTGTAATATTTGCATTTGAAAGGCTTACCTGATTAGCTCATGCATGTCCAAGATAAATTCCCTTTTGCCTTATAATGTAACATGATTGTAGAAGTGATATCTCACTATATACACAGGATCATCTCACACTCAAAGGGGAGGAATTTGTGAAGAGAGAGATGTGTTATTGGAAAACATCTTAGAATGTGGCCTGCCACATTTGCTTTTTCTCAGGAAGGAGACACTATCTATATTGTAGGGGTCCAGCCCCCACACCCCACCTATGTGTACCCCAAATTTGGTGGTGACAAAGGAATGAGAAAAAGTCAGATTAAGAATGCATGAATTGGGACTAGGGGGCCAGTGCGTAAACTGGAGGCTGCAAAGGCCCCAAGCTCTGATCTTCCATAGTATTCATTGGTTACAATCACTTTGATCTATAGGGTAGGTGGTTGAGTGATGGTGGGGAGAGGGTGACGTGATGGTGGGGTGAATCAGTGAGCTAGAAATGGTGCGTCATTCTAAAGATTGATAACAGTGGCAGTTTCAGGAGTTTCACAAAACAAGAACATGTGGTTACCTTTAGCCTATTATCTGTATGTAGCTGGTGGAATGCAGGCCTCACAAGGAGTCTACAAATCTGGTTACATTTTAGTGCTATGAAGGGGCTTTACATCCTTGAGCACAATGTTTATGATAACAGAGCCTAGGTCAACCTGAGTTGAGTCATGGAGAAGTTTGCACCCCCGCAGAAGCCTCCTGCAGTTTGCTGTGGTTTGTTGTTCTCAGTTTATATGTTACTCATAACCAATTTATGTAGGCACTCTGTAAGTGCTTTCTCCTGTGCTGCTTCCCCCAACATATATCTTCCAAGGCGGTAACCAGGTATGTCCTTTACTTACTGGGGAGAATTCTCTGTATCTTCCAATGTAGCATTTGTCTACATCACTGAAAGTTGAGGAATAGCAATGGCATTGGGAAAGAATGCTGCAGACACTGTGATGGGTTTACATGTGAAGTTCAGATTTTAGAGCCATCTCTGCTTACTTTGATAGACTTATGAGAAAAGTTAACAGAACTGTCAATCAAATTATTATCAGTCATCTGACAAACGATGGTTGATGTAGATAAGTCAATTAAATTTAAAGCAATTAATACTGTTTATAGAGATATGCCAGGTCATTTTCCTTAATTAGTAATATTCTAAGGCAGTTAACAATTCTGAATGATAAATGTCATTAACACTCTTCTCTCCTTGAGAACTCTTGGTATATGAGATGTTAAATTCTAAAATTGTTGTTCTTCTACTGTAAAAAAAAAAAAAAAAATTAGTGTGTGCCATTCTAGTAGCCACAAATTTATATATTGTTTCCAGTCAGCCCTATATACATCCAGACATTTTGTCCAATTTCAGGTGAAGGAGATACAGGCATTTTTACAAAACTTACAAATATCCATGTAAGCATATATAGGTAGAGAGGCCTGGTGCACAGTGTACTCAAACATAACATTATTATCCTTATGACCTAGGAACATGAGAATTAAACAGGAAATCCAGGTGGTAAGCCAGAATTAAGTTATAATTCTCTAAGTTCCCCTCTGGGTAGGCTGTTACCCAGAGGGTATTCAAACAAGTCCAACCAGGGATTCTCATGAGGTGAGAAAGATATATGATGCCCCAAAACAGTCAGAAAAGAATCTCAAATTCATAAAATAGATTTTATATGAACTCCCATCACTTTTTGTTCTGATTATTATTCAGAAACCAGCCAATATAATGTGCTCCCTTTCTGAGGACATCCACGTTCAGTGATCAACTTGCCTTACTAAGGAGGAAGTGATGAAGGTAGAATCAGAATTTTTTTTGAGTCAATTACTGAGGAAGGCATTTCAGTACTCCACAAGACTAGATGACTCTGGAAGGTAGGGGGCATGGAACAACTTGACTATAAGTTCATTATTGTAGTTTTCTTCCTTCTTTCTTTTTCTTCTTTCTTTTTTTCATTCTTTCTTTCTTTTTCAAGAAAGTGTCAGATTACAAATCGTCTGTAAAGCAAAAACATGATCAAAATTAGTTTTAAGGGCTACAATGCTGTAGCCAGAATCAACCAAAATGTTAATGAATGCTGGTAGAAGACATGAGATTCTTGAGTCACAGGTGGACAGCTTATCGGTCAGAACAAAAGCAGTAGTCAGAATGTCAGCATTCTTTTTCCGGTTTCTTGAACCCCAGTGACTACAGAGTGAGGTAAAAGCTACTTAACATCTGCACACACAGTGAGTTGCTTTACAGGAAAAGAACACTGATCTTGGAGAACTCAAATCTTTCACAATAGACATTAAACATTTATTTGCTTTCAATGAATGCATTAGTGCTAAGATTCTTGATAGTAGTATTTGCCTTTTTACTGGAGGGAGAGAGTAATTCCTCTAAGACTGCAGGAAATATTGTTTATTTTTATACGTCGCTATATAAACATTACTTCTGTATCAAGTTTGTTCGCTAAAATATATCCTTGAATAGATAGTCTAGGACAGAAAGGAGCACGTGTCCCCCTTTTGACCTACAAGGTAAAAAAAATGGAAACAAAAAACAACAACCAAAACCAAAACATGATAGAGCAATGAAGAACTGTCTTCCAACAGTATTTTGAAATAATATAAATCTAAGGAATCTTGACTCAACTCTTGAGCCCTTAATGAATATTTGGCTCGGGAAAAACATCTACATGTTTTCATGTAGCAATTTCACCATATTTAATTGAATACAAATTTCAATTTATATTATTATTTTTATTCAGCTTCTGCAATTTGTCAGAATCGGTTCTCATTTATTATGAAAACATCTATGAATAAACAAAACTATTTAGTATCATCATAAGTGGCTGCCCAAAAGGCAAGTCTGGATCATGGAAAATCCATTCAACTGTAGAACAAAAGGATGAATATGTTGAATGGCTTCCTGTTATCTGTACCAATCAAGTTGTCTAACTAGTTGAAAATGCAGAATTCATTTATTATATATGATCTTACAGTTGACAAGCTATTTCCTGTTTTTTTCCAGAATATGTGTCCCTTTTTCCTGTCAATAGGAAGAATTACAAAGTTAAAAAAATTGAATCTGAAATATTCTTCAAATTTGTAATTCAATAGAAGATCTATAGTTATGGGATCATGATATCCCAATTCTAATCTGTTTTATAACCCATCAGGAATACTCAGTTATAATAAATATATCCCTGTAACAGATGACTGTTTATTACTTTATTATATTGGCCCCAAACTTCACTTCAGTTACCATTGACTAAATGTAACCTACAAAATATATTTTCCCATTCTATGATACATGAATTTTTAAATATAGATGCATCCAAAATTATATGAAGCCATAAAAAGGTGAGAGAAACTTTCCAATGGGAAAATGTGTTTATTTAATGTTAGTGCCAAATAAGTGTAAAAACTGCCCATTATTCACAGACAGTTCTTGGTACAAATGCAATTCTTCGATCAGTTCAGATCTTGATAATGTAAGGGACTCAGGTGAGAGAAGGAAAGAAAATAATTGACAATGACTTGTGTCAGGTTAGCCTGCAGTCTCCTTGGGGGATCGGTAACTACTCTTTGCAGAAATATATTTTAGTAAGTTTATTTTTGCAGTAGACGAAATCATTCAGCACTTCGGAAGACAAAGAGGGATTAAAGAAAGGTAGAAATGTCATCTCAGAGTGAGCAGAAAGAAAAATCACTATGCAACACTTTTTAAATTTAACATATTCTTGGACTGTTTTAAGTCAGGAGGTCTTTTGGCATTTAATGCAAATCAGTAGCAGTGGAAGAATTTGAAGTTTCAAAAATCAAACCTACAATTATAATTATTTCAAGTGGAGTGATTTTCAGAAGTATAAAGATGTATCTTAAGAATGCAACATAATAACCCAGTCATTTAATGAGTTATGTGTGACCTGACTATTGATTTGTGATCAACATTTAGACTTGAGTGTAAAAATATTTGAAATGCCAACTATTAAGACTATTACCAATTAATTAAGAAAAATTATAAATATAATTATATACAAAGTATATTTTATAATACAGTGATAAAATTAAAATATTAAGTTAGTTAAAATAAAATAAAGAATAATGACAAATAATGCATTCAAGAAGGGAAAGGAAAGGATGAGAAAATCATAGCATCAATAAAAACAGAAAATAATCTAAAAATCAGAAAACAATAAGAGAAAACCCATTTTCTGAGGTCTAATATGGAAGATGATATGTGGCACACACAAGACAAAAAGAGTAAGGAGCAAATTGTTTCTAATATAAGCTTACAGCACTAATATGATGTCACTTCTTCCTGTTCTCATTCCACTTGCCAATAATGTCTAGGGTAAGGAAAAAATTTTAATAGAGATAAAAAGGACCCCTTTTAATGTATTTACCCTGTTTATTCTAAAGTAAGTATAAAATAATCTAGTCTCTCAATGGAGTATATCCTGATATGATAATCTTCATTCAGTATATAGAATAAGACATATTTGAGAAGATCATGAATTATAGAGGTAGAGCATGTTTTCTAATCTTATTATTCTTAAAACAATGCCTTGATCAATTTTGGCTGTTAGATTTCTGCAGAAATGTTAGGATTATGACGTCGATTTCCATGAAACATCAACCTGTGTTTCTGAATGAAAATTGATTGACTTTAGTTGTGGGGTGGCCATATAACCAGGCTTGCTTGGAAGATTCCAAATTTACTCTATTGTCCTGGCGTAAGTATTTATAGCACTACATTTCACTTTTAGAAATTACACAGAATGTAATGAATTATACTAATAGTTTATCTAATTATTACTACATATGAATAAATCAAAATAATTTCTAGATTATTTTGACATTAGTTTACATCTTCACACATTGGTGTTCTAAAACATGACATATCATATGTCTCATAACTGAGTATTCAGATACTGTTCAATTTTTTCTCAATAATGTCTTGTAGATTTTTATGGTGGTAACTTGTTAGATTTCTTCCAACATATATGTTACATGAAATATTGAATAACATAAATAATATGCAGTACTGAATAAAAATAGTGATGCCACATTGTAAGATTCCTAATGCAGGATAATTGATTTTGATTATTAAGTATTATGTTTGGTGTTTTCCATAGGCTTTTTCTTATAAATGATGGTCAATTAATAAAAGAACTTACCTCCTAGATATGACAGTTTCTGTGAATTTGCTATTACTATGAACTTGAATTTTATCAGATATTTGTATAGAGTGGAGAAGATCACATGAATCCTTATACTGTGATATAATTTATGTATTGAGTTTTGAAAACTAACTCAAACTTGCAATAATGGGATTAACCCATCATGGCATATTTTATTTTCTAATCTAAAACTGTATTGGTTTGATCAAATTTTATTTAGCATTTCTGCATTTATATGCATAAGTGAAATTGGCCTCAAAACTTTTTAGAGGCCAATATTTGGAAATATTTTACAAATGTTATATCTCACTCTATTTACCAAAGAAATTTGCATAATATTGCTCTTATTTCCACCTTGTATATTAGAAGTAACTTACTAATGAAGTTATCTTGGCCTGGAGATTTATTTTGTGGTAGAGAGCAAATTAAACAAAAATTTTGCTTAATATATTTGGGAATATTCAAATTTTCTATTTATTATTTTGATAATTTGAATTTTTCCAGAAATTTATTTTACTTAAATTTTTTTTTTTTTTTTGAGATGGAATTTCGCTCTTGTTACCCAGGCTGGAGTGCAATGGCACGATCTTGGCTCACCGCAACCTCCACCTCCTGGGTTCAGGCAATTCTCCTGCCTCAGCCTTCTGAGTAGTTGGGATTACCGGCACGTGCCACCATGCCCAGCTATTTTTTTGTATTTTTAGTAGAGACGGGGTTTCACCATGTTGACCAGGATGGTCTCGACCTCTTGACCTCGTGATCCACCTGCCTTGGCCTCCCAAAGTGCTGGGATTATAGGCTTGAGCCACCGCGCCTGGCCTATTTTACTTAAATTTTTAAGTGTACAAGCATAACATCCTTGATTACATTATTTCATTCTTTTTTAATGTCAGAAAAATCTTCAGTAATGTTCCCCTTTAACTTCTACTACTACTAATTTCTTTTTTCTCTTCTCAGCTAACCAGAACGCATAGTTATAACACATATTTAAATATGAAAATAAACCTGTTCTACTCAATCTCTTTCTGAAAGTTAAAGAGAAGATAATGTTTCCTAACTAATTTTATCACAGCATTGACCTGGCTCCAAAGAAATTATGTTATTGAAAACAATGAAAATGAATCCAATAACTCTCCTGAACATAAATGCAAAAATCATTGAAAATATTTGCAAATCTAACCAATTAATATATAAATAGTTTATTACAACCTTTTCAAGTGTGGTTCATCCCAAAATTCAAGATTGGTTTAATTTCAAAATCAATTGTTTAATTTCACTATATTAACAGACTAAAAAGAAAACCATATGATTATCTCAGATGCAGGCAAAGCATTTGTAAAGATTCTACATCCAGTCATTGGAATAATGCTGAGCAAACAAGGAATAGAAGGAAACTTCATTAGGTTATAGGTCATCTATTAAAATCACACACACATGCATACCCACACCTACACACACACACACCACTCAATATCATAATTATTGGCAAAGATGAAAATTCTTTTTAAAGTTTGGATACAAGTTTAGGTTATTATTCTCACCATTTCTATTGATATTGCAAAAAAGGTAATAAGCAGCATATATTTTGAGAATGAAGTATTAATAATTTCCTTATTCACATACATCATAATTGCTTATGCAAGGAATTTTAAAGGATTTGAAAAAGGTACTGAGACTAATACAATGATTTAGCAATATCGGAAGATACAAGGTCAAATTTAAAATCAATTATACTATCTTTATCAGTGTTGAAAGTTAATATGTTTCTAAACTCATACAATAGCATCAAAACAATGATGTCCTTAGGTCTAAATGTCATATATAGAATATATGTATAATGACAACTACAGAGCATTTTTGAGAGAAATTAAAGAAAAAAATTTAAAAAATGCATGCCATTAATTGGTCAGAAGATTATAGATTTAATGCCACTAACAGACATTAAAAAAAGACAAATTAACTGATTGTAAAATATGCTATTAAAAAGACATTATGAAAAGTAGGAGGCAAGGTGGACACTGGAAAAAATGTATCTATATCTAGAATACATCTAAAAACAAAACCCAATAATAAGAAAAGAAGTAAATTGTTTAATGCATGGGTAGACATTGGATTAGGCACTTCAAGTAATAAATACAAATGCAAAATAAGCTTATGAAAGTTCCTCGAGATCATCAGTCTTTAGAGAAATAAACATAAAAGACCACAATGAAAGACCACCATATATCAACTACAATAACTAAAATTAAAGTGACTGGCAAAACCAAGTGTTGTCATGGATGTGAAGCAATAAGAAAATTCATATATTGTTAGTGATGATTCAGATGATAAAACCAGTGAGAGAAATAGTGTTTTCTTATATATCTAAGCATAAGCTTTCTTATGCAACTCATCAATCCCACTATTAGGGATTTACCCATGGGGAAGCAAAACATGTTTATGCAGAGACGTGTTCTCAAATATTCATAGCAGTTTTCATATTGTGCAAAATTGACAACAGCCAAAGTACCCATCAGCTAGTTTGTAGATTAAATAAATTGTTATTTATGGAGAGTATGCTACAGAGCACTAAATAACATTTTAAAAATGTGTTATCACTACAAATAATATTGCAGATTCTTCTGCAGATTCTTGTCCAAAAATAATGACAAAATGGATAAATTATATTAAAGATACTCTTTACTGGATGAGGACTACATTATTCTAATCCTAAATGCTGAGAAACATGTGAAACATCAACAACAACAACAGCAAAAACAAACAAATTTGCCTCACTAATATAGAAATGAACATCTCTAAAAATCCTTAACAAATTTTAAAGCAATACATAAACGTAATATTTTTATCATCACATGACATGCATTATTGAAAAACAAGGCTGTTTTAACATTCAGAAATTAAAAAGTCAATCAGCATATCAATGGATTAATGAAAAAATTATGTTCACATTGATCAATGGAGAAAAAGCATATCAGAAAATGTAGCATGCATTCTCTGAAGTTACTGTCAGAGGAGATTTTTTTCGACATTATAAAGGTTATTTATAAAAGAAAACCTTACTGTTAACCTCATAAATTTATGAAATATTAAATGCTTTTCAGTATTGTTGAGAATGTCTGCTCTAACAACCTTTATTATCATGATGCTGGAGGTCTGACCCAATGCAGTAAGTCAAGAAATAGATTTTAAAGGGATACACGTCAGAAAGGGAGGATGTACACTCTATTTTTCAGTAGATAACACATGCATGTATGTACATAATCCCCAGGATATTGTTATAAATAAAACTTAGTTAACATATGAGTAAATATATACATTTCAGAGTATAAGCTTAGCATGCAAAAATTGTTCTTTTCATTTCTTATCATAGAAAAATTGGAAAATAGAATTTAATAATAATACTGTTTAAAGTATTCTTATGACAAATATTACAACATTAAAAATATTAAGTAATTGGGTTACTTTATTGAAATATATGCAGTGGAGGTATTCCGAGAAATAAAAAATACAAATTGAATTTACCAAAATTGTAAACGTTTTTTCTTCAAAAGACACTATTGGCTGGGTGTAGTGACTCAAGCCTGTAATTTTAAAGCAGGAGACTTGCTTAAGGCCAGGAGTTTGAGAGCAGCCTGGGTAACATAGGAAGACCCAGTCTCTACAAAACAAAACAAAACAAAACACCAAACAATAAAAACCAAACAACAACAACAACAAAGGTGAACATAGTTGTATACACCTGTAGTTCCAGCTACAGGTATGGGAGGCTGAGGTGGGCAAACAGCTTGAACCCAGGAGGAACAGATTGTACTGAGCTATGTTCATGTGATTGGGCCATTACACTCTAACCTTGGTAATAAAATGAGCCTGTTTCTTAACAAAATAATAATAGTAGAAATACACCACACACGTCCCCCTTGAACCTAAAATAAAAGTTGGAAAATACAATAAAGTCAGAAGAGAAAAAGAAAGGGAAACAACAGTTTGAAAGAAAATTTTGCAAGCTATATATTTGATAAAGAATATTACAACAATCTTATAATTAAACAATAATACAGCTCCTCCTTATGACAAAAGTTGGTCATTTGGACATACATTTCACCAAAAATTGCTAATAAAATCATGAAAATATGCTGAAAATTACTAATTACTAGAGAAACAAAAATTAAAACTATAATGACATACCACTCCATACTTAGTGAAATGGCAATTTAAAAAGAAAAGGAAATACCACATATTCTCACTCATAGGCGGGTGAGAAAAATGAGAACACATGGACACAGGGAGGGGGGTACTAAACACTGGGGTCTATTGGGGGGAATGGGGGAGGGACAGCGGGGGGAAGCTGGGGAGGGATAGCCTGGGGAGAAATGCCAAATGTGGGTTAAGGGGAGGAAGGCAGCAAAACACACTGCCATGTGTGTACCTATGCAACTATCTTGCACGTTCTGCACATGTACCCCAAAACCTAAAATGCAATAAAAATTTTAAAAAAAAAGACTACTCAGCCTAATTGAAAAAAAAAAAAGAAAAACTTGAAAAGCCAATTTCTGATGACTATATGAAGCAATTCAAAATCTCATGTATTTCTCAAGAGAATGCAATATGCCACAGTTACCCTAGGAAACACTGTAGCAGTTTTATGAATTTAAACACACACATATCATAAAACCCAACAGTCTCTCTTCAAGGTATTAGTCAAGAGAAAAATAAACTACTTCCATACAGAAATGTTTAGGAGCTTTAGTTGTAATCTCAAAAAAGTAGAAATAACCCAATGTCTTTGACAAGAAAATGATTAAGGAAATTTTAGTATACCTATGGAATGGAATGCTATTCAGCAATAATGAGAAACAAGTAACATGGTTGAAACTAACAGGTATCATACTTTGTGAAAGAAGAAAAGAAAAAGTGTGTTTTTATTTTTCAGCCCTTTTGAATAGACAAAACTTAAGGGAGAAAATAAAGTTGATTAATGGTTTCCAAGACTTAGAGAGTTATATGGGGATTAACTTCACAGGTGTGTGGGAAAGTCTTTTGGATGATGGAAATACTATATATTTTAGCTGTGATGATTTTTAGCTATATATTTTATGTTTATAAATGTTAAACATTTATATATAAAAACATAAAATAGCTATAAATATAATATATATAAACATAAAATTTATTCTGTGTAAATTATACTGCAGTTTTTAAAACTGAAATGTACCCAACTTACATTTTTTTAAAATTAAATATTAATTTATAAAAATAATTTCAAGAGAAGCATAATATTCATTGGACAGGCAGAAATTAAAAAGATTGGCAATAAATAGAAAATGAAGCAAGGATACAGAGCAATTGAAACTCATACTTTTCCTCAGTATATAAAATGGTACAACAAGTTCAGAAAACAATTTGGCAATTTCTTATAAAGGGTTCAGCAATGAGATTATTAGTATTTACTCAATACTAATTAAAAAGTAAATCTACAAACATGGTTGCTCATAATGGCTCCAAAGTGAAAACAACCCAAATGTATATCAAGAGGTAAATGGTATGACAAAGTTGGTATATTCATACAATTAAATACTAGTTAGCAATAACAAAAAGGATGAACTGTGTATTAGTCTGTTTTTATACTGCTGTAAAGAACTACCTGAGACTTGCTAATTTATAAGGAAAGAGGTTTAATTGACTCATATTTCTGTATGATTGAGGAGCCTCAGGAAACTTACAATTATGACAGATAATGAAGGGTTGCAAGGCATATCTTACATGGTGGCAGGAGAGAGAAAGAGAGCCAAGGGGGAAGTGCCACTTTTAAGCCATCAGATCTTACGAGTCCTCACTCACTATCATGAGAACACCTGGAGTAAACTGTACCATGATCCAATCACCTCCCACTAGGTTCCTCCCTCCACATTTGGGGATTACAATTTAAGAGATTTGGGTGGGGGCACAGAGCCAAACCATGTTATTTTTCCCCTGACCCCTCCCAAATATTATATCCTTTCCTCATTTCCAAACCAATTATGCTTCCCCAAAAGTCTACCAAAGTCTTAACTCTTTACCACATTCACTCGAACGTGGAAGTCCAAACTCTCATCTGAGACAAGACAAGTTCTTTTCACCTAAGCCTTTAAAATAAAAAACACATTAGTTACTTCTAAGATACAATGGAGATACAGGCATTGAGTAATACCTCGCAAGTGAAAAGAATTGGCCAAAGCAAAGTTGCCACAGGCTCCATGCAAGTCCAAAACCTGGCAGGGCACTCATGAACTCTTAAAGCTCCAAAATAATCTTCTATGACTCCATGTGTCACATCCAGGCCATGCTGATACAAGAGGTGGGATTCCAAGGCCTTGGGCAACTCCACCTCTAAGGCTTTGCAGAATTTAGCAACTGTGGCTGTTTTCATGCTGACAGTGGATATAACTTTTGGAGGTCTGGTGAATGGTGGCCCTCTTCTTACAGATCCACTAGGTAGTGCCCCAGTGGGGACTCTATGCTCCAATCCCATGTTTTCCCTCTGCATTGCCCTAGTAGACGTTCTCCAAGAGTGCTTCACCACTGCAGTAGACTTCTAGGACATGCAGGTGTTTCTATATATCATCTGAAATTTATGTGGATTTCAAAGCTCAACAATTTTTGTTTGTTCACCTTAAGGACCAATGACACATCAAAGACACCAAGGGTTGGGCTTATACTCTCTGAAGTTGCAACCCGAGTTGTACCTTTGATCCTTTTTAGCCACACTGGAACTGGAGCAGTTAGGACACAGGGTGCCATGTCCTAAGGCTGAACAAAGCACCAGAGCCCTGGGCCTCACCCACAAAACCAATTTTCCCTCATACTCCACCAGGCCTATGCTTGGAAGTACTGCTCTGAAGCTCACTGAAAGACCCTGGAGAAGTTCTCCCCATTGACTTGGTTATTAACATTCAGCTCCTTGCTACTTATGCAAATTTCTGAAGCTGACTTTGGCTTGAATTCTTTCCCAGAAAATTGGTTTTCCTTTTCCATCACATGGTCAGGCTGCAAATTTTCCAAAGATTTACGTTCTGCTTCCGTTTTAAACAGACATTCCAATTACAAACCATCTATCTGTGAACAAATATGACTGTATGTTCTTAGAAAAGCCATGTCATCTCTTGAATAATTTGATGCTTAGAAATTTCTTCTCCCAGACAACCTAAATATCTCTCTAGTTCAAAGTTCCACAGATCTCTAGGGAAGGGACAAAATGTCAACATTCCCTTTTTCTATTTTTTGAGGCGGAGTTTCACTTGTTACCCAGGCTGGAGTGCAATGGTACTATCTCGGCTCAGTGCAACCTCTGCCTCCTGGGTTCAAGCAATTCTCCTGCCTCAGCCTCCTGAGTAGCTGGGATTACAGGCACGCACCACAATGCCCAGCTAAATTTTGTATTTTTAGTAGAGACAGGGTTTCACCATGTTGACCAGGATGGTCTCGATCTCTTGACCTCATGATCCACCCACCTCGGCCTCCCAAAGTGCTGTGATCACAGGCTTGAGCCACTGCGCCCAGCCCATTCTTGTTAAAGCATTGCAAGAGTCATCTTTACTAAAGTTCCAAATAAGTTCCTCATCTCCATCTGAATTCACCTCACCTGGACTTCATTGTTCATATCATTATTAATGTTTTGGTCAAACCCATTAAATAAGTCTAGGAAATTCCAAGCTTTCTCACATCTTTCTGTCATCTTCTGAGCCCTCTAAACTATTCCAACCTCTGTCTGTTACCCGGTTCCAAATTCACTTTCACACTTTCAGGTTATCTTAAAGCAGTACCCCACTTTACTGGTAACACTTTTCTGTATTAGCCTGTTTTCACACTGCTATAAAGAACTACCCAAGACTGGGTAATTTATAAAGAAAAGAGGTTTAATTGACTCACAGTTCCCCAAGGCTGGGTAGGCCTCAGGAAACTTACAATCATTGTGGATGGTGAAGGGATAGCAAGGCACATCTCACCTGGTAGCAGGAAAGTGGGAGAGAAAAGGGGGAAGTACCATTTTTAAACTCTCAGATCTCATGAGAACTCAGTATCACAAGAACAGCATGGGGAAAACTGCCCTTATGATCCAATCACCACCCACCAGGTCTCTCCTCAACACATGGGGATTACAATAAAAGAGATTCAAGTGGGAACACAAAGCCAAATTATATAAAACTGCTTATATATGTATCAAGAAAATCAATCTAAAAAATGTTTTGAAATAATAAGCTAGATAAATTGCACTCAAATGTATAATTTTATTTATATGAAAGTATAAGATAGGCAAAATTAATTTATATTGACTAAAAGCTGGTCAGTGGCTATGTCAGCCCAGTAATAAGTATAATGACTTGAAAAGTTAATGAAGACATTTTGAGGGGAGATGATAATATCTGTATTGGTTAAGATTACCGGGGTCACTGTATTTGTTAAAGTTCAACAATTGTCCAGTTAAAATGGGTTTATTTTATTGTATATAATTCCTATCTTGATAAATTGTTTAAAAAATTTACAAAATATATTTATGGTACATGTCAATTGTAATACATGAAATATATCTGAATATAATTTTACAAATGAAGTCCAAGTTCAAGTGAAAAAGATATAAACTTTACTTTTGATAAGGTAATGAAAATGTGTTTATGTTTGTAACATACACATTTTATTCTTTATATAGAACTGTTCACATATTTATGGATACAATTTTATAATATTTGGAATTTATCTTCACATAATTTGAAGATAAGGGAATGAGTGAATACATTGATGAGAAATGAATTGCCATGTTTGATCATACTTAAAGCTGACAGATTGTAACATGGATCTCTTTATATGATTTTTTATACATTTATTAGATGTTTGAAGTTTTTCATAATAAAAGTTTTGACACATTAGTTATTTCACAGTAATGAGATCATGTGATCTGTCCTTCCAGACATTTTTATGCTACTGTCTAAAATAAAGATACTACATTATTTGATTAGAAACTTAAGACTATTAATTTTTTCATTATCTGCTCAAATAGGAAAGAGGAAAAAGAAAATGAATTCATATGTATTGATGGCCAAGTCAGAAAATAATTACATCTCTAAGTTATGTAAATCTCTTAATTCTTTAAACTCTTAAAAAACACTTCTTCAATTTTTAGATTAAAAAATAAAGGCACTTCACCCAATTTTTGATGGGATTGTTTATGTTTTTATTGTGAATTTGTTTAAGATCTTTGTAGATTCTGGATACTAGCTCTTTGTCAGATGGATAGATTGCAAAAATTTTATCCCATTCTACAGGTTGCCTGTTTGCTCTGGATGATAGTTTCTTTTGCTGGTGCAGAAGCACTTTAGCTTAATTAGGTCTCATTTGTCAATTGTGGCCTTTGTTGCTATTGCTTTTAGTCATGAAGTCTTTGCCCATGCCCATTTCCTGAATGGTATTGCCTAGGTTTTCTTCTAGGGCTTTTATGGTTTTAGGTTTTACATTTAAATCTTTAATCTATCTTGGGTTAATTTTTATATAAGGTGTAAGGAGGGTTCCAGTTTCAGTTTTCTACATATGGCTAGCCAGTTTTCCTAACACCATTTATTAAATAGGGAAGCCTTTCCCAATGGCTTTTCTTTCTTGTCAGGTTTGTCAAAAATCAGTTTGTTGCAGATTTGTGGTGTTATTGTTGAGACCTCCATTCTGTTCCATTGGTCTATATATCTGTTTTGGTACCAGTACCATGCTGTTTTGGTTACTCTAGCCTTGTGGCATAGTTTGAAGTCAGGTAGCATGGTGCCTCCAGCTTTGTTCTTTCTGCTTAGGATTGTCTTGGATATATGGGCTCTTTTTTGGTTCCACATGAAGTTTAAAGTAGTTTTTTCTAATTCTGTGAAGAAAGTCATTGGTAGCTTGATGGAGAGAGCATTGAATCTATAAATTACTTTGGGCATCATATCGATTTTTATGATATTGATTCTGTCTATCCAGAAGACATTTATGTGGCCAAGAAATATATGAAAAAAGCTCATCATCACTGGTCATTAGAGAAATGCAAATCAAAACCATGATGAGATACTGTCTCACTCCAGTTAGAATGGTGATCATTAAAAAGTCAGGAAACAACATATGTTGGAGAGGATGTAGAGAAATAGGAACAATTTTCCACTCTTGGTGGGAGTGTAAATTAGTTTAACCATTGTGGAAGACAGTGTATTGATTCCTCAAGAATCTAGAACTAGAAATACCATTTAATCCAGCATTCCTTTTATTTATTTATTTTAGAAAGAAAGAAAAAGGAGTGAAGGAGAGGAAGAAAGAGGAAGAAAAAGAGGGAGAGAAAATGGGAATGTAGCTTTATTCTAACAAATGGGTATTAATAATGGCCGATCAATATTTTTTGTATTTAAGGTGGAGAATGTATATTGTGTGTATTTAAAATGGAGAGCTCTATAAATATTTATCGAGTTTACTTGTTCCAGATCTGAGTTCAAGTCCTGGATATCTTTATTAATTTTCTGTCTCGTTGAGTCTAAATCTCTTTATGAGTCTTATGTATCTGGGTGTTAGGATCGTTAGCATTGATCCTTTTACCACTATATCTTTGTTGCTTTGAAATCTATTTTATCAGATGCGAGAATTGCAACTCCTGCTTTTTATTTATTTATTTATTTTTGCTCTCCATTTGGTTGCTAAATCTTTCTCCATTCTTATGTTTGAAGTCTTTGTGTATCTTTGGATGTGAAATGGGTCTGGATGTAGCATATTGTTAGGTTTTGGCTGTATCTTTTGATTGGGGGATTTAGTCGACTTAAATTTAGGGTTACTGCCATTTGATGTTAACTGGCTATTTTATCCATTCGTTGATGTAAATTCTTCTTTATGTTGAAGAAACCCAGCATTCCTATTAATGGGTATATACACAGAGAATTATAAATCATTCTACTATAAAGATACATGCACATGTATATTTATTGAAGCACTATTCACAATAGCAAAGACTTGGAACCAACCCAAATGCCCAACAATGATAGACTTGATAAAGAAAATGTGGCACATATATGCCATGGCATACTATGCAGCCATAAAAAGGAATGAGTTTATGTCCTTTGTAGGGACATGGATGAAGCTGGAGACCATCATTCTCAGCAAACTGACACTAGAACAGAAAACCAAACATTGCATGTTCTCACTCATAAGTGGGAGTTGAACAATGAAGACATTTGGACACAGGGAGGTGAACATCACACACTCAGGCCAGTTGGGGGGTGGGGTCTAGGGGAGGGATAGCATTAGGAGAAATACCTAATGTAGATGATGGGTTGATGGGTACAGCAAATTACCATGGCATGTGTATACCTATGTAACACATGGTATACACATATATCTGCACATATATCTCTGCACATATATCTCAGAACTTAAAGTATAACAGTAATTTAAAAAATAGAGACTCACAGATATCATCAAATAGCAAGTGTGATTTTAATGTAAAATAAAACAATATCATGAAAATAGAATTTTTCCAGCCTTGCTAAAAATAAACTTTATCTTATTACATATGAAAACATCAAATTAATAGGGGATTTGCATAATATTATTTTTGGAGCTCAAAACTGTATTAAAGTTTATAGGATATTTTTGAAAAAGACTAAATTTTTTTTTTCTCTAGGAAATCTCATGCACTTCAGATGAATTATCTTGACTAAGTGATAAAAACATTTTACCTTATAATCATACACAAATTCTGTATTCTATCTCTTCTCAAATTCTTTGATCCTTCCCTGAAAAGGTAATAAAAGTGATTATACAAAAGAAAAATTTTCACATTTTCTGTACTTTTCCTGAGATTTAGTGGTTTATTGACTCTTTTCTTATTTCTTGACCAGAATTTCCATCAAGTTCTGCTTCACTCCAGCAGGAAGATTTTGTTTGGTTGTTTCTTCTCTTTCCAGTCAAGAAAACTACTTTGGAATCAGGTACATTGTTAAAACATGTATTGACAATTATTTCTTACTCTATTATAAGATAGCATTTGCAACATTCAAAATCTCCCTATTTCATCTTTCTTAGTGGATGTTCTTGTAGTTGCTATTGATTAATTCCTTTTTTAAAACATTGAAAGAAAATTTATTACAAGGATATAGGGATTTTTTTAAATTGTACTTTAAGTTCTGGGGTACATGTGCAGAACATTCAGGTTTGTTACATAGGTATACACGTGCCATGGTGGTTGGCTGCATCTATCACCTAGTCATTGGCATTAGGTATTTCTCCTCTAACAGGTCCCAGTATGTGATGTTCCCCTCCCTGTGTCCATGTGTTCTCATTGTTCAATTTCCACTTGTGAGTGAGAATATGCAGTGTTTGGTTTTCTGTGCTTGTATTAGTTTGCTGAGAATGGTGATTTTTAGCTTCATCCATGTCCCTGCAAAGGACATGAACTCATCCTTTATTATGGCTGCATAGTATTCCATGGTGTATACATGCCACATTTTCTTTATCCAGTCTATCATTGATGGGCATTTGGGTTGGTTACAAGTCTTTATTATTGTGAATAGTGCTGCAGTAAACATATGTATGCATGTGTCTTTATAACAGAATGATTTATAATTTTTGGGGTATATACTCAGTAATGGGATCGCTGGGTCAAATGATATTTCTAGTTCAGATTCTTGAGGAATCAACACACTGTCTTCCACAATGGTTGAACTAATTTACACTCCCACCAAGAGTGCAAAACTGTTCCTGTTTATCCACATCCTCTCAAGCATCTGTTGTCTCCTGACTTTTTAATGATCACCATTCTAATTTGTAGTGGCTATTGATTAATTGTTAATACTGGTTTTCATCTTGTGTAAATCTAGTCTCAATAATTAAGAATAATTTACTTGATTGTTTTGAAATAGATTTAATTCTGTTTTTCAAATTTACCATATCTCTCAATCTTACCCCTCACATTAAAAATTGATATTCTCTTTTTTAGTGAAATATGTTATTGTTTATCTTTAAATTTTGGTGAGGGCAGGGAGCTGATGGCCCTTTAGATCTCTGAGCTGTGAATTCAAAAACCCATATAAAATTCTGTTAATAGTCTCTTGTTCATTTAACAGACACTTACCACTGAATTTTTCTTATAGACTATTTTAAGAACTAGGAATATTACTTTATGTATATAGTTTATTTTTATTCAGAAAATTATATTTAAAACCTACTATATTCAGGGTATTGTTCTTGTACTGCTGATACAAATAAGAAAAGACATGGTTCATATCCACCGGGGGAAAAATGTTAAGAGATCTGCTTTGTAAGTTAGATGTAATCTGAGTACAATGATATTATTGTACAGTATATGTGTCATAATGAAGTGATTCCAAAATGTGATATCAGGATTTAGAGAGTAGCAATTTGTGTCTGTGTGTGTTTGTGTGTGTGTGTGTGTGTGTGTGTGATGTGTTTGGTAGAGGAAGTTTGAGTCGAAGAAGTTAGCTATTGGCAAAATTTCTTCCAGCAAGTATTCTAGGCTGAGGTACTGGCATAGGTTGCAATACCTAGAAGAATCAGTGTGTTTCACAAAGGTGAGTACCCACACTCACACTTCTTTCACTTCTGCTCCATTTTTGTCAACTTAGAAGTAGTAAAGTAGCAAAAATAAAACATTGCATTCCTTCCAGAATGTTATATTATCTTCTGTTTTACAGCAACATATCTGCTTTAATTTTCTCAGTTCTCTGTCATCTTCTATCTGCAAACAAATCTATATTCACATTTAGCTGTTTCTCTGATCAAGAATAGCATGCCCACTCTTCTCTAGATTCCTGGTGATCTTGCTCCCTTTTCCTCCTCTGGGGCCTTGCCTTCTCAGTTGCAATAAATCTTTTCAGTATGGCAACCTTTTTTCACCCTGCCTTGCTTCCTATTCCTTTTGTATATTCAACATATTTCTATCTACAAAAGTGAATTATACTACTAACATAAATCCCTCTCTGATGAGTGTACTCTTTGTTACCTTGCACAGCTAAGTTTCCCGAAAGAATAGTCCAAATACACTGCTTTTATTTCATTATCTCTCATTAACAATTAAATTCATTTAAAAAAAGACATATTGAGTGCATATGCTGCTCTAGTCACTGTTAAGATGCCAAGGGCACAGACATAAGACACAGTCTCCTCTACAGAGAGAGAGAGACAGAGAGATAAAGAGAGAGAGAGGAGAGAGAGAGAGAAAGTAGATCAGTAGCTTTAAAAAGGTCTGTTTATGCCATAAAGGTTTAGAGAATAAAAAACCTATGTATTCTAAACCAGAATACATGATTTAAATTGGACAGCCAGTGAAGGTAACATTTGAATTGAGTTTAGAAAGATGATAAGTAGATAGCAAACAAGAGTGTTTGTCAAATATAATAGATAATATAGTATTGAATAATAGCAAAATAATAAAGGAAATATCCGTTGATTCATCCTGATACAAATAAATTAATGAATACATAAATGAGAGAATACTTCCTTACAAAATAATTTTAAATGATAAATATGTGGAATCAAGGACACAGAAAATTACCATTAGAAAACCATAGAGACAATTGCTTCAAGCAAAGTCCACTGATGAATTCTAAAATTAAAAATAAAAATTTTAAAGAGAAATGAAATGTTTGCATAGGCTCAGAACCTCTCATCTGAAATACTTTTATAACTTACTGTGTTGGTGTAACACACATCCACAGACTTTTTGATAGTCTTTTTTTCAAAAAGGTAGAGCTTAATTCTCTCCCCTCAAGTAATGTCTGAATTTAGATATTTCCATGAATAAAGTATGGAAAGAAACTGTCTCATTCTTCTCTGACTGCATAACAAAATTCCATAGGCTGAATGACTTAAACAACAGAAATTTATTCTCACAGTTCTAGAGGCTGGAAGTTTGAGATCATAGTGCCAGCATGATTCTGAGCAGGGCCTCTTCTTCACTTCTAGATGACCACCCTCTTATTGTGTCTGTATGTGGTAAAGAAAGGAAGTTCTGGCGCCTCTTCCTCTTCTTATGAGTGTACTCATCCCATCACAGGGTCTCTACCTTCATGATCTAATCTAGACTAATTACCTTCTAAATACTTTATCCCTTAATATTATCTTATTGGGTATTAGGAGCTCAAAATGTGAATTTTGAGGGGACACAAACGTTCAGTGTATGACATTCTGCCCCGACCTCCCAAAATTCATATCCTTCTCATATGTAAAGTGGATTTATTTTATTCCAAAAGCTCCCAGTCTTAACAGTCTTAAATTTTCCCAGAATTAACTCTAAGGTATGAAGTTAGAAGTCTGATCTAAATAACACCTACGTCATCAGATACAAATGAGAGTAGAGAAAGGCTTTCTCTCCAGGTGTGAACCTATGAAAAAAGGTAAGCTACACACTTCAAAACTGAAATGGTAGCCATGCAAAGGATACACATTCTTATTCCAAGTGACATAAATAAAAAAGAAGAGAATAATAATAGTAAGAGGTTTCAAGGAACTCCACAACCTAGCAAGATGACTTCTTAAGGCTCAGAATAATTCTCTTTGGTCTGATGCTCTGCCTTCAGAACTCACCTGGGTGAAGAGTGATTAATCCCCAACCCCATTAACCACTTCAACTCTGAAGCTGTCCTGGGAACCATATGGTCTCTGAGTTGCCTTATGGGCCATTCTTCCCTTGTCTTGAAGAGTAACTGTTTGAAGCCAAATTGCACTCCTGTAGGATCTAAGAAGTCTGGCAGTCTTTCTTAAGTTTTCTTCCCTTCAACTCAAGCTGGCAGTATTTCTAAAGTGCTGGCTGTTAGGTCTATGGTTCACATTCCTATTAATCTTATCAAGAGAGTCTTCAGTCACACCCTTTATGATTTTTGCAATGTAGATGGGCTGAGAATTTTCCAAATTTTTAATCTCTGGTTCCTTTTTACTTAACAATTTCATCTTCAATTAATTTCTTTCTTACATTTTATTATAAGCCTACAGGAGAAACTAACCCATGCCTTCAAAAATTAGAAATCTTGGAAACCTCCTCAACTGAATATTCAATTTCCTCACTTACCAGTTTTTTCCTCACTGAAACACTATGAGGTAAACATGGTTCATACGAGTTATATATAACTTTATAACAAAGATCACTGTCCTCATCTGTTTCTGATACTATCACAAAATACATAAGTCTAGGTAATTTATTTTAAAAAAGGAATTTATTTGTTCACAGTTCTGGAGATTGAAAAGTCCAAGATCAAGAAGTTGTTAGATTTGGTGCCTGAAAAGGGTCTAGTCTTTGTTTTCAAGATGGCACCTCTCGCAGCATCCTCACATGGTACAAAGGACTGAAGAGAATCAATCCTCTTCCTCAAGTCATTTTATGAGGGTGCTAAACTCAATGGTCCACCTTGTGAATTAACTACTGACTTAAGGACTTGCCTTTTACTATTATCACATTGGAGATTAAGTCTCAACATACAAATTTAGGGAGTCGCATTCCCACCATAAGCAGTTCCCTTTTCTCCATTGTCTAATAACATGTCTCTTATTTCCGTCAGAGACCTCATCAAAATGACCTTTACCATCTACATTTATATCAACATTCTGTTCATGTTTATTATTGAAGAAGTTGGAGACTTCCTGTCTAGCTCTCCTCTCTTTTTTCCTGTGTCTTCACCAGAATCACCAAGTAATGCAGGTTTTTTTTTCTAGCATGCACCTAAAGACTCTTCTAGCTTTTACCAATTATCCTGTTCCAAAGACACTTCTCTAAGTTTACATAAGTGTTACAGCAGAACCCTACTTCTCATTACAAATTACTTAGTGTGCTCAGGCTTCCCCCAAAAATACTATAAAATGGGTAGCTTAAATAAGAAAATAAATTCTATTTTTGCAGTTCTGTAGGGTAGAAGTCTGAGATCAATGTGTTGGCATAGTTGACATCTGCGAGGGCTCTATTCCTGATTTGCAGATGCCTCCTTCTTGTGTATACTCAAATGGTGGTGAGATGAAGCTCGAATTTCTCTTCCTTTTTAAAAATTTTTTTTCCTTTTTATATTAGGGGCTAATGACGTTATGGATGCTCCACTGTCCTGAATTCATTTAAACTTAACTAATTCCAAAAAGCCCTACCTCCTAACACCATTATGTTAGAGGTTAGGGCTTCTACAGATGGAGTTTGAAGAGACAAAACACTCAGTTCGTAACAAAGACAAATTGAAATTTCACAGCAGAGAAGTCTTTCACACACCACTGTAATCAAATAATCAAATTTAAAATTACCAGTGATAAATTATTTTGATATTATTGAATATGATGTGATGAGAAGGGCATTTCATATCTCTGTTATTGTTCCCTAAAATTATACCACTTGTGTAATCATATAAAGAGGTATAAACGTGAGAGACTTTCTACCAAATGCTTGACCAGTATTCTTCAACAGTATCATATGTATGATAGAAGAAAGAAGGACTGAGAAACAGTCATAGATTTGAGGAATGTAAAGGGCCATGATAACTAAATGCAACTTGGCATCTAGGATTAGATGCTGGAACAGAAGAAAACATTAGTAGAAAATTGGCAAAACCTGAAAGAAGACTGTGGGTTAGTTATAAGTATAGTACATGTTTGTTTCTTGGTTATGATAAATGTATTGGGGTTATTCAATATATTAATATTAAATGAAGCTCAGTGAATAATATATGTAACCTATTTGTATTTTATTTGCAAGTCTTCTAAAAATCTAAAATGATTTTAACATAAATGCATCAAAAGAAACTATGTGTACATCAAAGTATTTTAAATGGCAGCATAAAATCAGTAATCTCAACAATAATAACAACAACAAACAAGAAACATGACCCAATTAAGGTACTCCATGATAGCTGACTAGATGCACTTGGTACTCACACCTTCCACAAAGAAAAAACAAAACAGCAAGCAGATAATCACACCTCAAATAGATCATGTAAAAGAGAACACTGAAATTCGACAAATAAGTCACAGAAAACACCTACAGGAGAATAAAAAGGGAAAAGTGAGGCAGTCTGCTTGGCCAGGATCAGCTGCAAACATGGGGAAAATCTCCAATGTAGAAAGAATAAATGAGACTCCCAGTAGTCTGTATTCCCACTGTGGACTCCTGAAACCCTGGACATGGGAGAGCCCCTTGACCCTTACATGCCCTGAAACCAACACAGGGATTTGCCTGAGGACTGCACAACTGTATTATTCCAGAAAGAGAGAGAGAGAGAGAGAGAGAGAGAGAGAGAGAGAGAGAGAGAGAGAGAGAGAGAGAGAGAGAGAGAGAGTGCTCATGCTGAGTCCCACAAACCTCCAAGTCCTAAGCAGCTAGAGCATGACATAATTTTGAGAGCTCAGCATCCCATCAGATTTCACTGTTTTCTGAGGCTGAAGAGCCCTTTTACCTCCACATCCTTGTAGCTCCATTGATATTCCCTGCCTACTCCGAGTGCCACCAGGGCCAAGACAGGAATTGTCAACAGTAACCTTGAACCTCCATTAGAGTGGCAGATGTGACTAAAGGCTATCTTGCCTGGAACCACTGATACTGCTGCCAGCAGATGCCACCCCAGGACCAAAGGGCGAGCCGTCACCAGCAAACCTGACCCCCTGCAGAGGGGCAGCTGTGAAGGCTACCCCATTTATAATAGCCAGAACTGGCAATTCTCCCAGCACTAGGGTCCAAAATGAACCACTGGCAGCAACCCTGTTCCAAGCTCCCAAACAGACAAAGGACTGTGCATTTTCACACAACTAAAGGAGAAATGCCACTGCCTGTCCCCACTGATGCAACAGGCTGCTACAGCCAGGGACAAAGCACAAACAATATGTGTCACTCCCAGTTGCCTACCTATGGCTGCAGCCACTGTAGGAACCACTTCCATCCCAATAGCAGGGCTACAGTGAATCCACTGCTACCTTCACCTGAGCTTTACACTGGTAGCCCTGGGATCACCTGCCCCTCCTTGCCACAGTCAACGTATGCACACATCCACCATGAGGTCTCAGGATGGGTCCACTCAACCCAGCTCTGCCCCCACAGTATCCAAACACACCTACAGCCTGAAGATCACTCAGTTCAGTCCATCAGTATTGACATCTGAGCACCCTGCCAAGGGTCCTGAGTTCAGGTACACCTAAGTCGTCACTACTACCATAGCTGGTCCCCACCCAAATGCACCATCTCTGGGCCTGAGAGCTATCCCACCCAGCTCACTGCAACTATTGCCAACATCAGTGCAGACCACTTGCCACATTCACTTCCCAGGGTCCCGAGAACCTACCCAGTCTCCCAGCCCACTCTTATTATTACTGGCACAAGCAACCCAACTAGGGGGTCCAAGACTTGGCTAACTAGATCTGCTAACAGTGGTGCCAGAGTATGTCACCTTGGGGCTCAAAAACATGTATTCAAGCCCTTGTGGTGGCCGAACATTTTAAGTCATTTACATTTTAAACCACTGAGAAAATCACAGCAACAATTGACCCTGTTTACATCTAAAGAAATCATACAGACTATACCACTGCATGTAGCCAGAATCAAAGCCAACATTCCCTACCCATCCAACACTACAGATACATGGTCAGAAAACAGTGTTCCCCTATGAAAGCAAATTTTAACAATTGGAAGAAGCAACTGTCATAGTAGATGTGCAAATATTAACATACAGACACAACAACATAAAAAAGCAAGAGAATATGATACCTTCAAAAGAACATGATAATTTTCTTGCAAGATTACAATCAAAAGGAAATCATTAATTCCAAGAAAAACAATTCTAAATAATGATATTAAAGAAGCTCAGTGATATACAAAAAGAATACTGAAAAACAATATAAAAACTCAGAAAATCAATTCAAAACGTAAATGAAAAATACAACAAAAAGTAGATACCATAAAAATGCACCAAATAGAAATTCTGGAACTGAATAATTAATTGAATAAAATATAAAATACATTTGAAAACTTCAATAATACAGACTACATTAAGCAGAAGACACAAAACCACAATAATAAATAAGAGAGAAAAAGACAAACAAATAATATACAAAACAATCAGAAATCAATTAATAAAATTATGAGAAGAAAGCACTTACATATAAGTAATAACCTTGAATGAAAACAGATTAAACTTCACACCTAAAAGATATAGACTTGCTGAATGAATAAAACATGAACCACCATATGCTGCCTACAAGAAACTTTTTTCACCTGTAAAAACACATACAGTCTGAAATAAAAGAGATCAAAAAATTCACATGAAATAGAAATAGTAAAAAAAGACAAAGATGATCATTATATAATAATTAAGGGATCAATTCAGCAAGAGGATACAACAATTCTAAACGTATATGCAACCAACTCTGGAGGACCCAGATAAAGAAACAAATAATATTAGATTTAAAGGGAGAGAAAAACTACATTAACCAAACATAAAAGACCTCTACCAAGAAAAACTGCAAAGCACAGATTAGAGAAAGTGAAGACACAAATAAATGGAAAGACATACCATACTTATGGACTAGACAAATTAATATTGTTTAAATGGCCATACTGCCCAAAGTAATCCATAGTTTAAATGCAATGTCTGTTATAGTATCAGTGTTATTTTTTGTAGTATTAGAAAAAAATATTCTAAAATTTTGTGTAAAATCAAACAAAAGCCTGAATAAGCAGGACAATCCTGCACAAATGAAGAAAGCATCACACTACCTAACTCAAAAATGTATTACAAGGCTACAGTAACCACAGCATCATGGCATTGGTATAAAAACAGATTCATAAGCCAATGGAACTATTGCTAACATCTATTGGCAACAACTATTGCCAATGGAACAGAATAGGGAATCCAGTAATAAAGTCACATATTTTCAGCCAAAGCATTGTAGACAAAGACATCAAGAACATACACTAGGGAAAGAATGCCCTCTTCAGTAAATGTTGCTGTGAAAATTGTATATCTATGTAGAATAATAAAACCAGATCTCTATCTCTCACCTTATGCCAAAATTAACCAAAATGAATTAAAGACTTAAATATAAGACTTTAAACTATAAAGCTACTACTGGGAAACATAGAGCAAAAACTTCATGACATTGATATTGGCAAATATTTTATGACTAAAGCCTCAAAAGTACAGGCAACAAAACTAAAAATAGGCGAATAGACGAGTTTTTCTTTTTTTTTTTAAGACGGAGTTTCGCTGTTGTTACCCAGGCTGGAGTGCAATGGCATGATCTCGGCTCACCGCATCCTCCACCTTCTGGGTTCAGGCAATTCTCCTGCCTCAGCCTCCCGAGTAGCTGGGTCTACAGGCACGCACCACCATGCCCAGCTAATTTTTGTACTTTTAGTAGAGACGGGGTTTCACCTTGTTGATCAGGATGGTCTCAATCTCTTGACCTCGTAATCCACCCGCCTCGGCCTCCCAAAGTGCTGGGATTATAGGTGTGAGCCACCGTGCCCGGTGAAATGGACAATATTAAACTAAAAAGCCTCTACACACCAAAATAAAAATTTCACAGAATGAAAAGACAACTGTTTAAATGGGAGAATATATTTGCATACTATTCATCTGACAGGGACTAATATCCAGAATATACAAGTAATTCAAATAACTTAGAAAAACAACAAATATTCCCATTGAAAAGTGGGCAAATGGAATGAGCAGGCATTTCTCAACAAATAACCATCAGTTATGTGAACAGAAAAAAGCTCAATATCATTAATGATCAGGAAAATGCAAATTTAAACCACAATAAGATATCATCTTACCATATCCCAATGAGAGTGGCAATTAATAAAGAACAAAAAAAATAACAGATACTGGCATTGAAACAGGAAAGAGAACTCCTCTTATACATATTTAGTTGCAATGTAAGTTAGTGTACAGCCACTATAAAAAACAGTATGGAGATTTTTCAAAAATCTAAAACTATAACTACTCTACAACCCAGAAATACCACTATTGGGTATCTATCCCAAAAGAAAAAAAAATAAAATAGTATATCAAAGGGCTACCTGAACTTACATGTTTATTGCAGCAGTATTCACAGTGTTGAACATAAGCAATTCACCCAAGTGTCTATCAACAGATGAGTGGATAAATAAGATGGAATCTCTATATGCAATAGAATACTATTCAGCTATAAAAAAGAATAAAATTATGTCATTTATAGCAACATAAATGGAATTGGAGGTTATTTTATTAAGTGAAATAAACCAAGCACAGAAAGGCTAACGTCACATATTCTCACTCAAATGTGGGAGTGAAAATGTTGCTTACATGGAGGCAGGAGTAGAATAAAAGATACTAGAGGGTGCAAAGAATGTGTGAGTAGAAGAGAGGAATGGAGAGGCTGATTAATGGCTAGAAACATAGAGTTAGAGAGGTATTAGGTCTAGTATTCAACAGCAGAATAAAGTGGCTATTGTTAACAACAATATATTGTATATTGCAAAGTCACTATAAAAGAGAACTTAAATTGCTCCCAAAACATAAAAATGGTGAACACTCATATATATTTGGATATCTCAAATACCCTAACTCTATCATTAAACATTATATATAACAATATATCACATATACCCCACAAATATGTAAATGTTATATATTAGCAAAAAGAAATAAAATAAACATGACCCATGAAACCAAAAAACAATGTGGAATTTATTAGAAATCAAAAAGTAAACAATTCTACTCTGAAAAAAAAAAACAGTCTAAAAGAATGGAAAGAGAAGCCACAGAATGAAATAAACCTTGCAAAACACACATCTGATGATGAACTAGTATTCAAACTACATAAAGTCCACTAAGAGTCCACCATTATAAAACAGACAGCCCAGTTAACAAATGGGCAAATGATATGAAGAGACAGCTCGCCTAAGAAGATGTACAGAAGGCAAATAACCATTTGGAAAGATGGTCAAAATTATATGTAGTTGGAAATTGCAAATTAAAAGATACCTATTAGAATGGCCTATATCTAAAACACTGATAACCTAATACGTTCTTGAGAATTTGAAGCAACAGAAATTCTCATTCATTAATGGTAGGAAAACAAATTGATACAGCTGCTTTAGTAGATAGTTTGACTTTTATTTCCTTTTAAATATATAATATATAATTTATATATTATATATGTAATTGAACAAATGATTATATATATATTATATATTATATAATAATATTATATATTATATAATAATATATTATATATTATATATTAATATTATATATTATATAATAATATATTATATATTATATAATAATATTATATATTATATAATAATATATTATATATTATATAATAATATTATATATTATATAATAATATATTATATATTATATAATAATATTATATATTATATAATAATATATTATATATTATATAATAATATTATATATTATATAATAATATATTATATATTATATAATAATATTATATATTATATAATAATATATTATATATTATATATAATTGCACTTTAGGTTCTGGGGTACATGTGAAGAACATGCAGGATGGTTGCATAGGTACACACATGGTAATATGGTTTGCTGCCTCCATCCCCTCACCTATATCTGGCATTTCTCCTCATGTTATCCCTCCTCAACTCCCTGTCCACCACTGTCCCTCCCCTAGTTCCCCACAACAGAGCCCAGTGTGTGATGCTCCCCTCCCTGTCCATGTATTCTAATTGTTCAACACCCGCCTATGGGTGAGAATATGTGGTGTTTGATTTTCTGTTCTTGTTTCAGTTTGCTGAGAATGATAGTTTCTACATTGATCCATGTCCCTACAAAGGATGTGAACTCATCGTTTTTTATGGCTACGTAGTATTACATGGTGTATATGTGCCACATTTTCCTTGTTAGGACTATCATCAGTGGGCATTTGGGTTGGTTCCAGTTCTTTGCTATTGTAAACAATGCTGCAATGAACATACATGTGCATGCGTCTTTATAATAGAATGATTTATAATCCTTTGGGTATATACCCAGTAATGATATTGCCAAGTCAAATGGAATTTCTATTTCTAGGTCCTTGAGGAATCATCACACTGTCTTCCACATGGTTGAACTAATTTACACTCCCACCAACAGTGTAAAAGTGTTCCTATTTCTCCACATATTCTCCATCATCTGTTTTCTCTAGATTTTTTAATGATTGCCATTCAAACTGGTGTGAGATGGGATCTCAATGTGGTTTTGATTTGCATTTCTCTAATAACCAATGATGATGAGCATTTTTTCATATGCTTGTTGGCCTCATACATGTCATCTTTTGAAAAGTGTCTGTTCATATTCTTCACCCACTTTTGAATGGGTTTGTTTGTTTGTTTCTTTTAAATCTGCTTTAATTCTTTGTAGGTTCTTGATATTAGCCCTTTGTCAGATGGGTAGATTGCAAAACTTTTTTCCCATTCTATTGGTCGTATGTTCACTCTAATGATTGTTTCTTTTGCTGTGCAGAAGCTCTGGAGTTTAATTAGAACGCATTTGTGTATTTTGGCTTTTGTTGC
Source organism: Saguinus oedipus (assembly GCA_031835075.1). Classification (NCBI taxonomy): domain Eukaryota; kingdom Metazoa; phylum Chordata; class Mammalia; order Primates; family Cebidae; genus Saguinus; species Saguinus oedipus. The sequence goes on along the minus strand of CM063181.1, from coordinate 100,117,385 downwards.
CAGTACTTTTGGTGTTTTAGTCATGAAGCCTTGCCTATGCCTATGTCCTGAATGGTATTGCCTAGGTTTTCTTCTAGGGTTTTTATGGTGTCAGGTCTTATGTTTAAGTCTATTCCAACTGGAGTTAATTTCAGTATAAGGTGTCAGGAAGGGGTCCAGTTTCTGTTTTCTGCACATCGCTAGCCAGTTTTCCCAACACCATTTATTGAACAGGGAATCCTTTTCCCATTGCTTGTTTTTGTCATGTTTGTCAGAGCTCAGATGGTTGTACATGTGTGGTGTTGCCTCTGATGCCTCTGTTCTGTTCCATTAGTCTATATCTCTGTTTTGGTATCAGTACCATGCTGTATTGATTACTGTAGCCTTGTAGTGTAGTTTGAAGTCAGGTAACATGATGACTTCAGCTTCTTACAAGAGTATAGATTGGCTTAACAAAAGATCCAGCAATCATGATCTTTGGGATTTTTTTCAAATGAGTTGAAAACTGATGTCTTTATAAACACACATGTGAATATTTATAGTAGCTTTGTTCATATTTGCCCCAAATTGGAAATGACCAATATGTACTTCTATAAGTGAATGGGTAAAGAACTGTTGTACTGTTGTATATCCAAAAAAAAAAAGAAATATTACTCAACAATAAAAAGAAATGACTTACTGAGCATGGAAAAGACAGGAAGAAAACTTAAATACATATTACTAAATGAAATGTCAGTCTCTAAAGACAACAGAACATGAGTCCAACTATGTTCTGCAAAATGAAAAATTGTGGAGACATTAAAAATATGAGTGGTTGCTAGGGATTCAGAGGAAGAAAGGAGAGATAAATAGGTGGAGCATAGGTGATTTTTAGGGCTGCAAAACTATTCCATATTATAATATCATCTACTATCTGAGATGCATTTCTCAAAACCCATTGGACAGTATGACATAAACAGGGAATTCTAATGTAAAGTATGAACTTTGTCTAATAGTATTATATTGATATTAATTCATCAGTTTTAACAAATGCATCACATTAATGCAACATGTTAATAATTGAGAAAACAAAGGGTAATGGAGAGAGAGGTGGTATATAGAATTCTGTGTATTTTCTGGTCTTTTTAAAAAAATTTTTATTGCATTATAGGTTTTGGGGTACATGTGCAGAACGTGCAAGATAGTTGCATAGGTACACACATGGCAGTGTGTTTTGCTGCCTTCCTCCCCTTCACCCACAGTTGGCATTTTTTTCTTTGAAATGTTCTATAAAATAGAGCCTATTTTTAAAAAATCAATGTTTTCTAAATAGCAAGTTGAGCAGGAAAAATGGTGATTATTTTCCTTTTCTTTTTCATGGAACATGGAGAATGGAAGCTTAAGTAAATAAGTGAGCACATTTCTTGGTACACATGGGAATAAAATGCATGTATAGTATAATATATTGTGGAGAGGAGTTTATGGGAGAGGACACATGGGTCATAGAGGTGTGATTTTATTGGAAAATAAAATACTATGAATAATGCTATTTTTCTATGTGTTGAACAACCCCTTTTAAAGTTCTGAACAATGCCAACTATAATCTTCCCTTAATTTATTTTTTTATACAATTCAGTGAACATTAAAGAGTGAAATGGTTCTACACAGTAAAAAATGTCTTTCATCATACACTACTATTGATATTTTCGTTGACATTCATGAGATTGAAAAGTACTGCTTCACCCAAAAATCTACTTCATTATCCAATTTTAACTCAGTTTACCATTTAACCCAATGGTAAAGCTTTTGTTCTCTACAAAAGCATCCTCCTACTGACCCAATCTAGGCAACCTAGATTTACAAGAATTTATTTTTCCTCACCTAAGGGCATACCCAAGGCCCATTGCATGCTCTATTCCATTTACAGAAACACATTCAATAATATTGGGTTGGTAGCTTGAAACTGGCATGGTAAGATGTTTTCACCATGGAAATTGGCAAAATTTATAAATTAGAGCACCAGTTATTTATTTATTTATTTATTTATTTATTTATTTATTTATAAATACCTATTTTAAAGCATGTACTAGAATAATAATGATTATGGCTAATACAAAAATCCAACCCAATAACTCTTGGGCATTTTCCTTTATTTCTGTAGACATTGAAAATTATTTAGCAAGAAAAATGAAGCCCCAAACAAATAAATGACAATAAAAAGAAAAATGCAGATTATTGTATACTCTTCTAACAAATTATGATCTTTTTAGTAGCATTAAATCCTTAACTTCATAGATGTAACTATATCCTGCTCCTTTGAATGGATGAAGTGAGCTGGCACACACAAAAGAATGGTGACTCCTAGTCAGAGGACAAATCATCTGCATTTGATACCTGAGGATTCTGTCCAATGACTCATTAACACAATGTTATGGCATTTTGCAGAGATTTCATGTGTGTTTTGTGCAGGTATTAGAACATTAAAAACGTACTGGCAAACTACAGAATAGAACAATGTATATATAGAAATTTCTCTCCTTGTCAAACCTACCATTGCTTTTCGACTGAAAATGCCCTTGATTCAATCCTTACTTTTTCCAGAGAACCATATATCTCCTAGAACACTAGTTCTCTCTCCCTACCAGAGCAATTGTTATAAATAATTTATGAATTTTAATAACGCCCCATTACTTAAACAGAGGACATTTTCTTTTCTTCCAAATTATTAATAAAAATATATCTTAAATGTACTGAAGTGTTATCAGAGCTTTATTCTGAGAATTTCTCATGCAGTATTTGAATATATTATTCGTGAACAATGCTTTCTCAATGCTGCTCTAGTCACTGTATGTCTTAGGAATGCAGCAAGCTTTCTGGTAATCAATTTGTGTAAGCTGTACAGCACAGATTTGCAGTAGCATAATTCAGACTGACTTTTCCAAACAATACTTCCTCTGACAACACTTTCAAAGTGGCAAGATAGCTTGGAAGAGTACAGAATTGTCTTGAGATATAACATCCACCAGTAGAATAGTTGAAAAACTGACAAAATGGAACCTAAATTGTAATGTGATATAGTAAAGCAGCTGATAGATTGCACTCTGCACCAAAAATTGCTAACTCAATGCCCAACAGAGAAATCACAGAACTGTAGCAACAGTAAGAGAAAAGTTCCAACTCTGTAGGGGAAAAACAAATAATTGTGGGGGTAAATAAGTAGTCTTTTTCCACTGGGTTATATATACAATGTTGTTCTTTAAATTACCAAGGTGGCATAGAATCTTGGAGAAAATGTATATGTTCCCAGTTGAAACACTGTAAGTCCTATTTAAACTGCTGGTTATTTGTTTAATATGTTGCATAATGTTATTTTAAGATTAAAGGGAAAATGGTTTTGGCACATGAATATCTAGATATTGTGTTTACTGTTAGTTGAAACCTACAGATAATTGACAATGTGATTTAAAAATCTCATAATTTCTTTTGTAAATGCCATTTTTTCCCATAGCTGATTATGCTCATGATATAAAATGTTAAAATATCACAGAGTATTTTAAAAGACATTTGAGTTTTTTTCATATGTGTGATTTCACAATGATTGCATTTTTGGAAAATTTGGGGAAAAATAAAGGTTCTCATGAGATGACACATCACATATAAATTATTTTGCCCTTCAGCTAACTTTATATTTACTGTAATCTGACACTCAACATAGAAAGGTTTAGTTTGAGTTTCACTCAATACTACTATTTATTTGTTATTATTGACAAATATTTTATTGCTGTGCAACTGAAAATGCTTTGGCTGCTGATGTAGATATGCTTTAAGATAGATATGCCTATAGTTGCTAAAAATAATACTGGACACATAGTAGATCTTTAATATTGTTGATTGAGTCATTGAATGGAATTTTAAATCAAGACATAGAAAAGAACTAAAGTGAATTTCCAATCCTTAGAGGTTTATCTTGTCTTGTAAAAGAGACTGCTGACCGTTGCACAGGCCCCCATTTTTATCTGTATATGTTACAATTTTGAGAGTGGATTTTGACCACTATACTTAAATTCCATCTTACATTAAAGATCATTTGAAGAATGAGAACTTTTGTTTCATAAAATGTGGTTGACAGTTACTCTTCTGTTTCCATCTAAAGTAACATTTTATCCTACCTTTCCCTATTGTCCCCAAACCAAACCGTCTTAAAAATCATGCTCTCAATACAAGGCTGAATGATTTTTATATTACTTTTGATTTAAATCACAAAATTTCATACTTTGAACAATGAGTGATGAGGAAGCTTTATTTCCTATCAAGAATGATTTTAGCATTGGGAGGTAAATAAATCTCTCAATTTCAGGAAAAAGGAATACATGTTTTGCCATTTTAAGGAGAAGAATTGTTAGTATTTCTGTACTTTGAGCTTTTGAAATAGAGAACTTAGTATATTTTCCAGTAGTTCACATATGTTTTTCATGTAGTACAAATAAAAACAAGGCCAGGCATGGTGGCTCACAGTTGTAATCCCAACCCTTTGGGAGGCTGAGGTGGGCAGATCTCTTGGAGTCAGGAGTTCAAGACCAGCCTGGACAACATGGTAAAACCCTATCTCTATTAAAAATACAAAAATTTCCAGGCATAGTGGCACTTGCCTGTAGTCCCAGCTACTCAGGAGGTTGAAGCGTGAGAATCGCTCCAACCCGAGAAAGGGAGGTTGCAGTGAGCCGAAATCATACCACTGCACTCCAGCCTGGCAACAGAGCAATATTCTGTCTTTAAAAAAATTATAAAATAGTAGAAATAATATAAGTTTTAGAAGTATTGTCAACAAGACAAATAGAAACCTAAGCTGTTAATGTGAAATAATTCTTGAAATTTGTTCTGATTATTAATAAGGTTTGCTTATTTTTTACATATCTCAGTCCATTTGGGTCTGGGCACCTTATAAACAACAGCAATTCATACTTTAGAGCTCTAGAGACCTGGAAGTCTAAGATCAAGAAGCCAGTATTTTTGGTGTATGATTCAAAATGTTGCTTTCTATCTATGTCTTCATATGTGGAAAGGGCAAGGGAGTTCAACTCAGCCTCCTTTATAAGGGCACTAATGCTGTTCATGAGTGATCCACTGTTACGTCCTAACCACCTTCAAAAGGCCCCCGATACCATCCCATTGGCGATTAGGTTTCACCATGTAAGTTTTGGGGGAACACATACATTTAGATAATAGAAAGACATCAATGAGATTAGGAATATCTGGTGACTGTCCATTGAAGTGGGCCAAACAAACTTCACTGCTATTTTGCAAACTTGAAATTACCTACTCCTGCCTTAGATTTACATCCACAGTAATATTGAGAAATGTAGTAATGTAAGATTAATTTTAATGTGTTAGAACTGCAAATAAACAGCAAAACCAAATTACACTGAATTAAACAGTCTTTTCCTTAGACTCCTCAGAAAACTCCCTATTGCCTTTCATTTGGCAAGTTCAGCTATACATATCTATGGGTTTGTCATTATTGCAATTTATTTGTTTTCTTTTTAGATATTTTTCCTATTTTTATATTAAAATCCATCCATTTCTTCAAAATTTATTTGTATAGAGACTTTGAAGCAGTCTATAAACATTTGCTGAAATCTGTGGTATAAGGCTTGTACAAGAAAAATATATAAAACATTTATAACATTATACTTTTAATTAAATAAAAGGGATGGAAGTGTCTTCCTTGTCTGACTCTCTGAGAGCAGTGTCATTTTCTAAGATATCACACTGGGAAACTGGAGAGACAGTTATTTAACTTTTTTTCCCAATTCCTACTTTATTATAAACTATGTGAAACTTCATAGACTTATTTGATTAAATTTTGCTGCATGGATACATAATTCTATACATGCCAAATTTTCCCCGGGGCATATTAGTTACTAAAAATGGTAAATGGCATGGGCTAATTCCAAGCTGTGCTAGATTGATCACACGCTTATCTGTAGATTTGTGTGAAGAAGCATGATGGTGAATTTTGGTAAGAATATATAGAATATATTAACTAGAGATCAGTGATATTCTATAATCATGAATCTTAGCTCTTTCAAAATGTTGCTTTCTATCTATGTCTAATGCTAAGCAGGATGCATTAGCATGTCAGCATTTTTTTATAGCAGCTAGATTTGTGATTGACTTTGGTAGAGATGGAAGTGCATCCACTGTGAAGGCAAGTCAGGCATTTCTGCAACCTGCTTAGTACAAGAGGAGTCTACCTGGAGAGGACTTCTGGTTTGCTCATCATGAGGGACTTCAAGACCTGGGGGCAAAGTATGTCCTGTGAGACCCAGTGATGTAATGAGAAAGCCTGCACCTGCTATCTCTAAACCATTTTCAGTGTATGTCCTTTCCTTGATGGTGCTGTTGTGTTTCCTTTGCCTATAGTAAATTTCTCTCATAAAAACAAAACAAAAAAACCCCATAGTTTTGATTTTTCCAGTAATTGAATACTTAAGGCAATTAGTATATAATTAATATCTATGTAAACAAGAAAGTCCCCAAAACACCAAAAACAAAAAACCTAGCAGTAAAGTAGAAAAGTCGACCAATGATATGATTAAAGAGCTGTGAAGATGTGTTTATAGTACTGCAAGTTAAAAGTAGTCTTTTTAGAAGAGGTTAACTGAAACAAGTTTTAGTATGAAGAAAGTTTTAGTATGAAGGAAGAGATAAACATTTTAGAATTCCTACTACACGATCCTCTGTATATGTTCTATTTTATTAGTAAACTTACATGTTTATCTCTTAATTCGCTACTTTTAGTTATGTATTCTTAATCTGAGGGATTATGTTATTTTAACATGGAGACCAAAGAGTTATTTAGTGAGTAATACTGCCACATACAATTCAATTTCTATTACTCTTTGTTTTTTACAGAATTATTAGAGTGTAACTACTTTAACTAGGGTATCTTTTTGTTCAACCCTCATTCTGGAAATGACAGTAAAAGGGACAATTGAGATCCTTTAAATAAATCATGTAGAGAGAGAGACCACCTTGTTTACGAGGTTCATTTGTAAGGTTGGTGCTTGTTATGGATTGAATTGTGTGGTCTACCAAAACTCTATAGTGTATTTATAACCCTTGATTTGATGGTACTTGGGGATGGGGACTTTGGGACACAACTGGATGATGTCATGAAGGTAGCACCCTACTACGATGGGCTAAGAACTTTATAAGAAGAGGAAGAGCTCTCTCTCTCTCTCTCTCTCTCTCTCTGTCTCTCTCCTGCTATGTAAAGACACAGCCTGGAAGTGATCATATGCAAGCCAGGAAGAGAGCCTTCCCCAGAACCCACCTATGCTGAAATTCAGATCTTGAACCTCCAGCTTGCAGAATTCTAAGAAACATGTTCCTGATGTTTAAGCTACCAAGTCCATAACAAAGAGATCGAATAGACTAACACAGTCTTTTTAATGTGTTCACTGTTAGTGTTGTCTCAGGACCGAATACAGAAAGAATTCCTATTTGAGCCTGAGTTGGCCTTAGAAAAGTTGAGTGACTAAGCATGCTAGCATGATTTAAGTATGATTTGTTTGAGACTACTTAGAATTCCTTCATTTATATAAGCTCTGCTGAGGAAAAAAAGGAGTCAGTTAAAGAAAGCTTGACTTAACAATGACTACCCAGTCATTGCATGGTTAATTTGTTTAACTTTATAATGGAAATGTTACTCAGATTCACCTCAATCACTTCTCCATATATATCTTATAAGTATATATGTAATTATAAAATATATATTTTATATTAAATATGCATAATTTTATATATTATTTATATATTTATATCTACATTAATTTGTATATAAATGATTTTAATATGACTATAAATATTTGTATTTTTATATATTATAGATAAAATATATATTATATAAATTATATTTTAATTCCAAAAGCAGGAATTGAAGACAGGGCAGTAGTATACAGTAATGAAGTTGAGAGATGTTTTGGAGAAATATTTTTCTAACTCACACTTATTGCTATCTAAGGATTAGGTTTTCAAGAAATGCAAAACATAAAACTTTTAAGCAGGAAAAGAGAAATCTGGAATTAACATTATACATTTAAATGAAAGTGACCAAGCTACTTTGTATCTTTGAGGCTATCCTTGCTCAAATGTATTCATTTCAGAGTGTGAATGTATGTAAAATACTGAATAAAAGTTAATACAATTATTGTTCCCATATAATACTTATTTATTTCACCTGTAGAGTTTTGACTTTCCTGTGTGTGTGATAGAATTTTTTTGCCATAATAAGGGCTTTTTTTCCCTGCTATTTGTTTGCATAATTTATTGTACACGGAAGAGAAGATGTCATCTTATCATTCCTACAGTGTTAATTTGTATTATATGGCATAAGCATGCGACTCATTTGTGTTTTGATATTATTTACTTGATTCTGCTACTTTCTTTTCCCTATTTGGTACAGGTGAGCCCATAAGAAGCAGGGATTCTCCTCTGATTTTCCATGTCATACAACTTACCTGGGCAATCTCTCCATGTGGTAAAGGCCCATTGCATTTTGGAACTGTGCTAAAATTTGGTGGAATTTATATGAGACAGTTCACTTAAGTCTCAAACCAAATTCCATCCAACTTTTACCTTTTTACAAATGAAAATGATTTCCATTTGCCATTCCTACCTTTTCCCCCTTAATTTTGTGTGAAAAAAGAAGACGTACTTTATTTGATTCATTTAGAGACAACTTTTTAATTTTGTCATTTTGCTGGAGTGGTGCCTCTCAGTGCTGTGCTGGCTTGTATTTCACTGATTTCTGGAGTGACAAGTATCTCTTCACTTTTTCTATTTCTTTTTTCTCACCCTGCTTCCCCACCCTGAGACAGTCTCACTATGTCACCCAGTCTGGAATGCAATGGCACAATCTGGGCTCACTGCAACCTCTATCTCTCCAGTTCAAGCAATTATCCTACCTCAGCCTCCCAAGCAGCTAGGATTACAGGTGTGCACCACCATGCCCTGCTAAGTTTTGTATTGTTAGTAGAGACAGTGTTACACCATGTTGGCCAGGCTTGTCTCCAACTCCTGACCTTGTGATCCTCTCGCCTCAGCCTCCCAAAGTGCTGGGGTTACCGGCGTGAGCCACTGTGCCCAGCCCTCTTTCTATTTCTTTTCTTTTCTTTTTTTTTTTTTTTTGGTAATTTTGGATTCGTTTTCTGTGTCTTAGTATTTTCAGGTGCTACAACAAATAACCAGAAGCTGGGCAGCCTAAACAACAAATTTAGTGCTCATAGTTCTGTAAGCTGGAAGTATGAGATGAGGGTGATCATGTGGTTGGTTTCTTGGTGAGGGCACTCTTCCTGGTTTGTACTCAAATGGCCTTTCCTTGATATGTTTAGATGAGAGAGAGAGAGAGACAGAGAGACAGAGTGAGAGAGAGTGAAGGGACAGAGAGAGTGGGGATAGAGGGAGATAGATATCTACTGACTTTTCAATCTCCATCTGGATGGAGAAACATTCCATGTTCATGGTTAGGAAGAATCAATATCGTGAAAATGGCTATACTGCCCAAAGTAATTTACAGAATCAACACTATCCCCATCAAGCTACCATTGAATTTCCTCACAGAACTGGAAAAAACCACCATAAACTTCATATGGAACCAAAAGAGAGCCTGCATAGCCAAGTCAATTCTAAGCAAAAAGAACACAGCGGGAAGCATCATACTACCAGACTTCAAACTATACTACAAGGCTACAGTAATCAAAACAGCATGGTACTGGTACCAAAACAGAGATATAGACCAATGGAACAGAACAGAGGAATCAGAGGCAAAACAACATATCTACAACCATATAATCTTTGATAAACCAGACAAAAACAAGCAATGGGGAAAGGATTCCCTGTTTAACAAATGGTGTTGGGAAAACTGGTTAGCCATGTGCAGAAAGCAGAAACTGGACCCCTTCCTGACACCTTACACTAAAATTAACTCCAGATGGATTAAAGACTTGAACATAAGACCTGGCACCATAAAAATCCTAGAAGAAAATCTAGGCAAAACCATTCAGGACATAGGAGTAGGCAAAGACTTCATGACCAAAACACCAAAAGAATTGGCAACAAAAGCCAAAATAGGCAAATGGAACCTAATCAAACTCCACAGCTTTTGCATGGTAAAAGAAACAGTCACTAGAGTGAATCGGCAACCAACAGAATGGGAAAAAATCTTTGCAGTTTACCCATCTGACAAAGGGCTAATATCCAGAATTTACAAATAACTCAAACAGATTTCCAGGAAAAAAACAAACAAGCCCATTCAAAAATGGGCAAAGGACATGAACAGACACTTTACAAAAGAAGACATACATGAGGCCAACAAACACATGAAAAAATGCTCATCATCATTGGTCATTAGAGAGATGCAAATCAAAACCACATTGAGATACCATCTCATGCCAGTTAGAATGGCGATCATTAAAGAATCTGGAGACAACAGATGCCAGAGAGGATGTGGAGAAATAGGAACACTCTTACACTGTTGGTGGGAATGTAAATTAGTTCAACCATTGTGGAAGGCAGTGTGGCGAGTCCTCAAGGACCTAGAAATAGAAATTCCATTTGACCCAGCAATCCCATTACTGGGTATATATATCCAAAGGACTATAAATCGTTCTACTATAAGGACACATGCACACGAATGTTCATTGCAGCACTGTTTACAATAGCAAAGAACTGGAACCAACCCAAATGCCCATCGATAATAGACTGGACAGGGAAAATGTGGCACATATACACCATGGAATATTATGCAGCAATAAAAAATGATGAGTTTATGTCCTTTGTAAGGACATGGATGAATCTGGAGAACATCATTCTCAGCAAACTGACACAAGAACAGAAAAGGAAATACCACATATTCTCACTCATCGGTGGGTGAGAAAAATGAGAACACATGGACACAGGGAAGGGAGTACTACACACTGGGGTCTATTGGGGGGAATAGGGGAGGGACAGCGGGGGGGAGCTGGGGAGGGATAGCCTGGGGATAAATATCAAATGTGGGTTAAGGGGAGGAAGGCAGCAAAACACACTGCCATATGTGTACCTATGCAACTATCTTGCACATTCTGCACATGTACCCCAAAACCTAAAATGCAATAAAAATTAAAAAAAAGAAAAAAATATCTACTGACTTTTTTTTTTTTTTTAAATAAGGCATTAATTCCATTTAGGGGAACTAACTACTCTTATTACCTCCCAAAGGCCCCAATTCCTTTGACATCACATTGGCAATCAGGGCTTTCAGCGTATCAATTTTGAGACATGAACATTCCTTCAGTCTGTAGCATTCTGAAAATCAACTATTCTAACTTGTACATTTTTTTCTATCATTGTCTCTTCATTATCTGCATGAAATCCTTGTGTATAAAAATTATTTTTCATGACAGCTGGGTGCAGTGGCTCATGCCTGTAATCCCAGCACCCCTTTAGAGGCCAAGGTTGGCAGATCTCTTAAGTCAAGGAGTTCAAGACCAGTCTGGTCAACAAGTCAAAACCTCATTTCTACTAAAAATACAAAAAACTAGGTAAAACTGGTAGTGCATGCCTGTAGTTCCAGGTACTGGAGAGGCTGAGGTGGGAGGATCTCTTGAGCCCAGAAGGTCAAGTCTTCAGTGAGCCAAGATCATGCCACTGCACTTCAGCCTAAGTGACAGAATGAGACATTGTCTCAAAAAGATATATATATATTTTCTTCAGTATATGTTACACATTCAAACTATAAATGTTCTTAATGAATTAATTTTAACTTTCCCTTCCCTCTTCCTGAAAAACAATTCTTAATTTTCACTAAGTCAAGTTCAGCAAATATTTAACTTAGACTTTGTTTTGTTTTGTATTATTTAGTAAGTCCTTCACATTCTACCCATTCACAAAGATATATTTCCATGTTTTCTTTATTTGACTAGATTTTTAAAGTTTATAGCTTGCTTTTCCTTTAGGTATATAAATCATATGAATTAACTTTTCTGTGTAATGTTTATAAAGGGAGTTATGACATAGTTTTATTATTTTATATATGCCATTATCTCCAATGTCATTTATTAAACATGCCATTTCTCCATCGCTTTTTGATACCTTTATCATACTTTATATTTCTATACAGATAAATCTGACTTTTTTCTTTTATATCGCATTATTCTTACTGTCTTTTATCCACAAGCACATTTTGTTTGGTTTTGTTTTAATTTTTCACTTTTCATAATAAAATTCTTATCTGACATAATTTTTTTATGTGCTCTTTTTTCTCCAAAGGTATTTACCTATTAATGAACATGTAGTATTTTATATAAATCATAGGATGTGGTTTTATATATGCATATGTTTTTCATAATCTAGCTATTTTTATATAGATTGATTTTCATAAGTAAGTTAACATGTAGAGAACTGAGCATGAACATAGTTGATGATGTCTATTTTAATAAGTGTGTTTTCCCCAAAGGCAAAGGAGTAATTGGCATGTAGTAAGCACTGAATATATGTTGAACTGTCTAATACATTTGTTTTTCACATTTTAGCTTATATTTTTTACATTTACTCAGGCCATTTACTTTTGTTAATAAATTTCATTTTTTCAAAAGATCTTGAACAGATAAAAAAACATAGATTTTTATGAAAATATAAACATTACTATTTTGTAACATAAGTTCTAGTGTGCTATTATATTAGAAAACAACATATTTTTTGTATTTTAGCAGAGACGGGGTTTCACCATGTTGCCCAGGCTGATCTCGAACTCCTGACCTCCTGATCTGCCTACCTCAGCCTCCCAAAGTGCTAGGATTAAAGGCGTAAGCCACCACACCTGCCCATCTTTTTTTCCATGTTTTTTTTTTCCAAATATTCCATTTGCAATAGATCAATATACTTCATTCATTGATCTTGTATTTTACAGCATTGTTGATATTTTATCAATTATTGAGTTAGCTATTTTTCTGGCATTTTCTCCTTCAGTCCTTATTTCTCTTCTTTCTTTTTTTTTGGCTAGAGATTTTTAGTACTGTTGATAATTGGTGACTTTCTTTTAAAAAAATGTTTAGGGAAATATATCTACAATGAAATATAATGTCTACATGGGTTCTCTTTGCTTTGTTGTTCCCTTTTTCTTCTTCTCTTTCTTCATTTTTGACTTTATTAAATGAAATAAATTTTCTTGTATTTCAACTTGTTATTCTAGCCCATAAAAGGAAATATACTTTTTAAGATGTTTTTCTTTTAGTTCATTAATATAAATTGTATTGTATTGACAGAGTTTCTATGCTATATCTGTCTTGGCATTTCTTTGTCTTTTGTTGTTGTTGTTTTGTTTTATTTTGTTTTTGTTTGTCTTGTGTTCTTGCCTTTCTGTGATACATTTTTCTTGACCATTGTCTAGCTTATCATTATATAAATAGATTTTAATTATATAATAGATTGTTAGTTATTGTTAACTTATTTTAGCCAAGTACACACACCATATTGCTTTACTTTTATGTGTGAACAGGACTTTTAACATTTCATTTTGTACACTCTCAATGTGTGCATTTGAAGCTTAGATTTTAATAGATACTAAAAATGAAATGGAGAGTTTCTTTTTTGTTTTTATTATAAAATATACAATAGAGATTTTACTGTTTCTTGAAATTGCACACAAGTTGATTACTAGCTCTGACTAATGTGGGGATATTTAAGAAAATTGAATTATATATAAATTTTCCTATTTATTGTTAATCAATTTTTCTCTTACATTATTTTGCAAGTTAATGTTTTTCTAGAAATGTACATTTTATCTAGGTTTTCTAATTTATTGATGTGTAGTAGTTTATAAAATAATTATATTTGAAATACATATTTGTACTTGGTATTTTATTCTTTGTCACTTCATATTTTGTTTTTTTCACAATCCCTTTTTGTTTTTTCAGTCTTGTCATGAAATATGTTTTATTCATTCATTCAAATGTCATCTTTCATTTACTAACTCTCTCCACTGTTGTTTGTTTTATATTTCATTGATTTATGATCTTACTTCTTGTTTCATAGTGTCGACACTGCTTCCTTTTTTGTAATTTTTGAGTGTAGTTTTGTAGTTTTGTATTTTTGGGCTCTGTTGCCCAGACAATGGCACAATCCCAGCTCCCTGCAACATCCACCTCCAGGGTTCAAGGGATTGTCCTGCCTCAGCCTCTCGAGTAGCTGTGATTACAGGCATCTGCCACCACACCTGGCTAATTTTTTGTATTTTAGCAGAGACGGGGTTTCACCATGTTGCCCAGGCTGATCTCGAACTCCTGACCTCCTGATCTGCCTACCTCAGCCTCCCAAAGTGCTAGGATTAAAGGCGTAAGCCACCACACCTGCCCATCTTTTTTTCTATGTTTTTTTTTTTCCAAATATTCCATTTGCAATAGAAGGCATTCTATCTTTGTCCACCATATTATCAGCAAGTTTTAATAAATATGTCTTGATATGAAATATGTGGTCATAAAATTGCAAGATACCTATTGTTAGCTGTAAGGTAAATATATTTAGTCAAATTTAAATAGCTGATTAAGTGGGAAAAATAAACAGGGATATGTGTTCTGTAAAAACATGTTGAACTCTTCAGACCAGCTCATCTGTCTCCATGAAGAGAAAAACAAGCATTGCTGCTGAGCTCTGTCCATATGCCTGACTCACATAGAATCCATAAGTTAAAATACAATGATTTTGTTTTAAACCACAAAAAATTTGGAATATTTAATTATTTAGCAATGTATATATTGAATATAATTTGTAACTGAAGGTAAGGCATTTATAAATAAAACTTAATATGTGTCATTGGCTTTGGTTACTGAGCAGCTTGAAAGCTAGTGAGGACTGGAGGAAGATTTAAGAAGTTTGTTGTTCTCAACGGTATGTCTGTTGGCGAAAGCCTAAAGAAAAAAATAATTGGAAGTTGATAGAAAAGAAAAAGTGTTATGTAGTGGCAGAAGGTTTAACAAAATTTTCAGCTGTGATAACATGAAAAGTAGAAAAATGTACCTAATGAATAGATGGATCTGACTGAGTATATTTCCAGACATGATGTAAAAAGCATAGGTTGGTTTCTTTTAGTTGAGATTCATAAGATGCAAATAGAGACCTGCTAAAGGAAGAATTACTCAGTTATAGAGCATAATGTAGAGGAAATATAAAAGAACAAGGTTAGCTGGGTTAGAAAATACAGCTCTATATCATACTAACTCTCTCCAAGTAGAAGTTTCTCTGATTTGGAAAGGGCCTCTGGTTAAATAAGACACTGCAGCTCTTCTCAGTAAAATATTCTTCAGCTAAAGATGAAACCAAGTGTTACCTATTACACTCATTTGATCTTAAGAAAAATTTAAAGTGGTACCTAACAGACCATTTCCATCAGATAAAAGGCCTTTCAAGGGTTTGCTTTGGCCCTTGGGTTAACCTCTGGGTTGAAATTTAGAGCTTCCAAGATTCTTTCAGGTTTTCTCCTACAGCCATTTTGTAACAAGCACAAGGTAGAGGATGGCTCCCAATAAAGAATGTTAATGTGTGCTTTCTCTCTAATTGAGTAGATTATCAATTGCTTTATAAAAATCACACAGGGTTTTTGAAAGACTTGTAGAATTGAACTGAAAAGGACAGAGACAGTAAACAGTAGATAATTGATAAAGATCTATAGATCACAGATTTTTTTTTTTTTGGACAGGAAGCGCATTTAGAAAATAACTCAGTTGTAAATATGGGTTATTTCTTATGGAAAATAAAAGAGGGTTTAATGAGTAAAAATAAGAGCAGAGATGGTGGAGCCAAGTCATGACACATGACTGCCCTCTGGAGATCATTTCAGTGACTTGGCTCCACCATCTCCAAGAAGAATGCCCTACAGTTGCTTTATCTGTACCTTTGTTACAGAATGTGAATATGAAGCAGGTAATTTTAAACTTTAGATCATAGGTCTTTAGTAGAAGAACAACTGTATCTGACAATACATGTGACCTCCAGGGTCTACATTTCAGTGCTAAATAGACGTGTTGAGAGAGGTAATCCTTGCCTTGCTACTGATAATATAGGGAAACAATGTAATATTTCAGTATTTAATATGATATCAGTTGTAGACCCATGGTATATGCCCTTTGTCAGATAGAGGAAGTTTTGTTTTATTCTTAATTATATCACAATTAGGTGTGGAATTTTGTTGAGTGCTTTTTTGTTCTGCATCCATTATTAACTCAAAAATAGAAAAGAGGTGTGTTCTTGGGTGTGCTATTTTCTTTCTCACATATTTGCTTAAGATTGCTCTTCTTTTTCTAGTTTCTTGAAGTTGAAATTTAGATCGTTCATTTTAAACAATTCTTTTCTAATAAGAGTATTTACTTCTATGAATGTCACTCTGAAAGATTTTCTAAATTGTGATATGGTCTATTTTTATTTTTGGCAAATTTAAAATATTTTCTAATATCTTTAAGATTTTTGACTTATTAGACATTTCTATGCATATTTAAATTTCCAAAATTTGTGAGCATTGACTAATATCTTTGTTACTGATTTCCAGTTTAATTACATCATTTCAGTATACTGTGAATAATTTCAATCACTTTACATTAATTAAAAATCATTTTTGGGTTCAATGTTTTATCTTGTTGAATATTACTTGTAAATTAAGGCAAATATATTATCTAGTGTTTTGAGGTGGAGTTATCCATAAATAATTGGATCAGTTTGCTAGACAGTTTTGTTCAAAAGTTGTCTATCCTTACTAAATTTCTCAGTAATTTTAATCAATTATTAAGAGAGAGGTATTAAAATATTTCATTATAAATGAGATTGTTCTATTCTTTTAATTTCCTCATTAATCGTTTGAATCTCAGTTTTTAGGTATATACTCATTTAGTTTTGCTTTAGCCTCTTGATAAATTGGTCCCTTCATCATTGTGAGAAGTACTGCTGTATCACTGGAATATTCCTTACTCTGACATTTACATAGCCTAATATTGATATAAACATGCTAACTTTTATAATATGCAAACATTAAGTTTGCATATTATAACTTTTGCATGTTTTTGCCTTTATCAGAGAAGTATTTTTATATTTAAATTAGTTCCTTAAAGATAGAGCGTATTTAATTGAGTCTTTAAAAACAAAATTCTAAGGCCAGGCGCAGTGGCTCATGCTTGTAATCCTAGCACTTTGGGAAGCCAAGATGGGCACTTGAAGTCAGGAGTTTGACACCAGCTTGGCCAACACAGAGAAACCCCATCTCTACTAAAATACAAAAAAATAGCCAGGTGTGGTGGCACACACCTGTAATCCCAGCTATTCAGGAGGCTGAGACAGGAGAGTCGCTTCAACCCGGGAGGTGTGGAGATTGCAGTGAGATGAGATCGCACCGCTGCACTCCAGCCTGGGTGACAGGGCAAGACTCTGTCTTAAAATAAATAGATAAATAAATAAATAAATAATTTAAAAAAATGTTCGATATCTACCTTTATTTAATTGGATGGTTTTAAAATACGTAGTATATATGTGGATAACACATAAATACTATGTTCACCAAGAGGAGGTTTATTACAAATATATTTTTTATATCTTGTTTCCTTCAAGAGCTGAATGAATTTGAAAGTAGATCTTCTGAACCACTGCAACAGTCAGGTGAGGAATCTTGGAAGTGCATTTCTGAGGCTTTCCCATCAGAATAAGCTGGTAAGTGGATTCTGTGTATAGAAACTTAGGATGACTACAGTTTCAGTTGATGCCTTGATTGCAGGCCTGTGAAACCTACTGAATCTGAAGCACCCAGCTCAGCTATATCCAGATGACTGAGCCACAAAATAAGTGAGATTTTTAAAAGTTTTTTCAAGCTACTAAATTTCGGATACTGGTATACAACAGTAGATAATGAATTTATAGATTCCCTCATACTTTATGATAAAATTTATTCAAGGTGATGTAGAACTTGACTGAACACTGTAAGATTAAAGACAAAAAGAATTTCATACATATGTTGCATGTTGGTAAATTTCTCATAAATATATAAGTTAAAATTTCAGAAAGTTGTTAGAGATATTATAAATAAGAAGTGGACAGGCTAGAATAAATGGTATAGTGCTAATTGGAGTCAGTGGTATCAATATGTACTCATTTTATATATAAAAATACAGAAAAAGTGGAATAGTAAGTATATGTCTGTGTATAAGCATGAGTGATTATACTTGTCCCTATTCTGTGAGCAGAAACAGTGACACCGCAATAGCAGTGAGCACACCAGGCACCAAGAACATAGTTCCTAAATACAATTCTCCAATTAAAGTCATCAAGATTCCTTGAAGAACAGATTGATTTTAAGTCCCAGCGGGGAAAATACTAAAAACACTTGAGGAATAAGAGAGCTGTTGAAAGGCCTCAGGTCCCTAATAAATATTAGCCAGAGCTACTCACAATATGTTATCTTGCTTCCCTCTTGTTTCCCTGAGGGAAACAAGACATATTTTAAAAAAATCTTTTTAGAATGATGAGCATTGGATATATTAAATTTGAGGAAAAATGTATGCCAGAAAATAAGTGTCATATTAAAAATATGGATATTATGAGAAAACCACTGAATTTGGAGTAAGTCTATGCTTTAGTAAATAGTGTTGTGCCAATGTTAATTGCTTAAGGTTTTTGAAATATTTTATTGTTATATGAAACATTAGTGTAAGTAGAAGCTGGGAGAAACATAAATAGAAAATCTCTGCACTATTTTTGTACATTTTCCTAAAGTACAAAATCATGTAATTACTCTTCCCCCAAATTTAAAATCAATGGAATATTCTTCAAAATTGCAATTTATTTTGCAAAAAGTCTTCTTACAAAAAGTGAAACTTAAAAAAAAACTGCCTCATTAGGAGTCAATGAAGGGACTTATAAACATTGCTATTGGCTGCTATAGTAGTTTGTTACAATATAGTTAATTCTAATATTTCATGTTGTTAATAAGGGAAGTGGCAAAGATACTCCAAGATTTTCAGATATAAGCCTGATAGATGCACAAAAACATCATTGTGAAAACTGAAATTACTTTAGCATGGATATACAGAACAGATTCTAGTAATTCCTTCATAGAGATATTTGGCTGATGGACTCATAGTGTATGTGGGTTAGTGCAGGGGAGATTCTGTTAATAGACCAATAGTTCCAACAGCTGACATGTTCCGGAGACATAATGGTCCATCATATCAATGATCAGTGACCTTAAAGGCTATAAATATACTGTAACTGTCTTTTGTGTCAAGAATCTGCAAGCTAAAGCGTACCCAAGAACCATAACTTGCAATGGTACAGTCCCTAAATATGACTACATGATAGACTGTGACTGCCGAGAATGAGCCGTCACCGTCTACTGGAACAGTAATTGGCATGGTTAATATTCATAGGAGTTGTGCTGCAAAATCTTCCATACTTGCTGGTCAAGGAAAAATGCACCCTTTGTCCTTCCCTTGTCTAGGTTAATTTTTTAAAATGTCAACTACCATGTCCTGAAATGCTTTATTAATGTTTATCAGTAATGTCTTCACCAAAGGAGAATAAATGGATTTTAGAATCTCTTTAATAGTATACAGAAAGGAACTGTTGAGGAAATTTTTATTGCTTATTGGTCATTCCCACAATATTTTATCATTCTAAGCTTATCAGTTTTCAGCATAGCTCCTTCATTTCCTGTCTAATTTTTAACTACATTATTATATTTTTATATGCATATTTAGTAAAAAAATCGAAGAATAATGGTAACCTTATTAAACAAGTATCAACTTTTTTGTCAATTATTTCTTTATACTGTTTTTTAATAATTAGAAAATTGCCTCAAGTTTTTATTTACATACAAAAAATAGGTTTTCTCATGTGTAAATTATCGTCATTTCAAAATCGCATTCCATCTGTTAGAAACATTGTTAAATTTTTCCTTGAGTTAAAAGGAAAAAGTTAGCAAGGTATGTTTGGAAGTATAAAAGTACTGGACCCCATTGTTCTGAACTCCAAATATATACACACATATACACATACACTCACTCTGATGAGTAGTCATATAAGCAAAGGGCTGATATTCTCAGAAACACTGAGAATAATTGCCAACGATATACTAAGAATAAGCTATTATGAAGAATGTGGAGCTGGACTGAATTTAAAATGCTTTTCTTTATCTTCCTTCTTGGCTCTTTAACTTGAATTATTCACATATTATTATAGCTTACTGATACCATTAAAAAACACATAAATTGGTTTCACTATTAAAACACATTTGAAGAATTAGATAAAAGAATAGACGTAATTTAAAAATGAGGCATGCAACAAAGTAGTTGTGTTGTATGAAAATGATCACAAAGTAAAAATCAGAGAAACAATGATTTATTTTTAATGCAATATTGCATTAAATAATTAATTATTATGGAAAGAAAAATTGTTTTCATCAGCTTATGCTTCTAAATGATTAAAGGTAACATCATCATGTCACAAGCTTGCTTTTAGTAATATGGTAAAAGCCATTTTGACTACTGCATCCTGATAAATAATGTAATGATACTTACCTAAAAATATGTGCTGTGCATATGAAATTAGATGTTAAAACTTCAAGGCATTTGTGGTGTCAACAGTGCTTTTTCTACTCTGAATAATATTTGGAAATACAGCAAATGTTTGTCAAGTTGACAAATATAAATGTTCTTTAAATCATTGAAAAAATACCGAGAATAATTTTAAAATAAGAATTATCTTATACAATATACTTTTTTAATCATATAAAGTATTTGACTTGGTGTATTTAAAAGAACAGTGGATTCAGAATCAAAAAAGCTGGGTTTGAATGCCAACTTTAACTATATGATGTAGATAATATGGATTTCTTCTTTCAATCTCTGTTTTCTTCTGGGGTAGACTCAAACACGGTTTGTGGACACACATCCACTTTACAAGACTTTACTAATTATAAAGCAATATTATTCTTGCCACTGAAGTTTTCTATTTACAAAAAGTATAATTTAGAATTTGATGTGGGTTTTGGCAAATTCATAGAGTCACACATCCACCACCATAGCTGTTATGTAGAACAGTTCCATCAATTCAAATATTCCCTTGTACTGCTCTTTCACAGGCTCTGCTTTGTTTCTATTTTACTGCTTGATTTTTCCAGATGTCATATAGATGGAATCAAATAATATATATATCAGTTCAAGTCTTGTTTCTTTTACTTAATAAATGTATTTGAGATCCATCCACATTTTTCCATGTATCAATGACTTGCTCTGTTTTATTGCTTAGTAGTATTCTAAGTCTTTTATACTATTGATATGTATGTGTATACCAAAGTTTGTCACTCATCAGTCAGAGGACATTTGGGTTGTTTTCAGTTTTCTGTGAATATAAGTAAGGTTATCATAAACATTAACATATAAGTCTTGGGCAAACATAAATTGTTATTTCTTTGAGTTACATATCTATGCATATAATACTATTATTAGTTATATGTTGAATTCATAAGAAACTGCCAAACTATTTTCCAAAATGATTCTATCAGTTTTCAATGTCAACAGCAATGTGAGAGTTTCAGTTGCTCTGTATCCTCTCTAGTACTTGGTATTGTCAGCTGTGGAGTACATTGCTGTCATTACTATATTTTTGCTGGGAAGATGGTATGTGAATAGATGTGCAGTGGTATCTCATTGCAGTTATAATTTGCATATCCTAAAGATTAATTATATTGAACATATTTTTATTTATTTATTTATAATCTATTTTTTAAATTTTTATTGCATTTTAGGTTTTGGGGTACATGTGCAGAATGTGCAAGATAGTTGCATAGGTACACATGTGGCAGTGTGTTTTGCTGCCTTCCTCCCCTTCACCCACACTTGGCATTTCTCCCCATGCTATCCCTCCACAGCTCCCCCCCGCTGTCCCTCCCCCATTCCCCCAATAGACCCCAGTTTGTAGTAGGCCCCCTCCCTTTGTCCATGTGTTCTCATTTTTCTCACCCACCTATGAGTGAGAATATGTGGTATTTCCTTTTCTGTTCTTGTGTCAGTTTGCTGAGAATGATGTTCTCCAGATTCATCCATGTCCTTACAAAGGACAAAAACTCATCATTTTTGATTGCTGCATAATATTCCATGGTGTATATGTGCCACATTTTCCCAGTCCAGTCTATCATTGATGGGCATTTGGGTCGGTTCCAGGTCTTTGCTATTGTAAACAGTGCTGCAATGAACATTCGTGTGCATGTGTCCTTGTAGTAGAACGATTTATAGTCCTTTGGATATATATTTTTATATTACCATTTGTTGTTCAGATATCTTTTTAAAAAAAATCATTGCAACTTTTATTTTAGATTTAGGCATACATGTGCAGATTTGCACCTAGTTATATTGTATGATGCTGAGGTTTTGGGTATGATTAATTCTATCACCCAGGTACTGAGCATAGTACCCAATAATTAACTAATATCCCTTGTCTCTCTCTCTCTTTCCTCCTCCCTCCAGCTGCCCCATGTGTTTATTGTTCCCATCTTTATGTCTATAAGCACCCATTGTTTAGCTCCCACTTATAACTGAATATGCAATACATAGTTTTCTGTTCTTGCATTAATTCATTTAAGATAATAAATCCTAGCTGCATCCATGTTGCTGCAAAGTACATGATTTCATCCTTTTTTATGGCTGTGTCATACTCCAGGTATCACATGTGCTACATTTTCTTTAGTATCTAATCGACAATTAATGGGCACCTAAGTTGATTCCATGTATTTGCTATTGTGAATGGTACTGCAGTGAACATATGAGTACATGCATCTTTTTGCTAAGACGATTTATTTCCGTTTTGTTTTTTTTTTTTGTTTTTTTGTTTGTTTGTTTTTTTGTATATAACAAGTAATGTATTGCTGGGACAATTGATAATTTTGTTTTAAGTTCTTTCTCCAAACTGCTTTCTGCATTGGCTGAACTAATTTACATTTTCACCATCAGTGTAGAAGCATTCCCTTTCCTTTTCTCTGCAGCCTCATTGGAGTCTGTGGTTTTGGATTTTGAATAATAGCCATTCTGAATACTGTGAAATGGTATCTCACTGCGGTTTTGATCTACATTTCTCTGATGATTAGTGATGTTAAGCTCTTTTTCATAGGTTTGTTGGCCATTTGTATGTCTATATTTGAGAAGTATCTGTTAACATTTTTTGACCACTTTTTAATTTTTTTCCTGTTTGATTAAATTTCTTACAGACTCTGGATATCAGACCTTTGTCAGGTGATGCATATTGTGAATTTTTTTTTCCATTCTGTAGGTTCTATACTCTGTTTATAGCTTTTTTTGCTGTGCAGAAGCTGTTTAGTTTAATTAAGTCCTACTTGTCAAGCTTTTGTTGCAATTGCTTTTGAGCTTGTTGTCATAAATTATTTCCCAAGACTAATGTCCAGAATGGCATTTCCTAGGTTTCCTTCTAGGAAACTTCAAGTTGGTTGTATTACATTTAAAACTTTACTCCATATTGAGTAAATTTTTTATATGATGAAAGGTAGGTTTCAGTTAGGTTCTTCTGCACATGGGTAGCCATCTGTTTCAGCACTAATTATCAAATAAGGATTCTTTTCTCTACCGTTTATCTTTGTCGACTTTGTTGCAGATCAGATAGCTTTAGGTGTGTGACTTTATTTCTGAGTTCTCTGTTCTGTTCAGTTGATCTTTGTGTCTGTTTTTGTACTAGTGCCATGCTATTTTGGTTACTGTAGCCCTTTAGTATAGTTTGAAGCCAGGTAATATGATGATGTCTCTGACTTTGTTCTTTTTGCTTAGAAGTGCTTTGGTTATCTGGGCTCTCATTTGGTTCTATAAGAATTTTAAATAGACTTTTCCAGTTCTGTGAAAAAGGATGTCAGCAGGTTGATAGGAATGGCATTGAACCTATGCATTGCTTTAGGCAGTATAGTCAGTTTGACAATACTGATTCTTCCAATACATAAACATGAAATGTTTTTTCATTTGTTTTTCTGATCTGTGATTTCTTTCATGAGCGTTTTGTGGTTTTCCTTATAGAGATCTTTCACATTCTTGGTTAAGTATATTCCTAGGTATTTTATTTCAGTTTTATTGCAGTTATTGTAAATGGGGTTACATTTTTGATTTGGCTTTCAGTTTGAATGTTATCGACGTATAGAAATGCATCTTTGTTTTTTTCACATTGATTTTGTATCTTGAAACTTGACAGAAGTCCTTTATCTGTTCCTGGAGCCTTCTGGCAGAATCTTTGTGGTTTTCTATGTATAGAATCATCTCATTAGTGAAAAAGCTTGACTTCCTCTTTTCTTTTGAATGCCTTTTCTTCCTTTCTCCCGCCTAATTGCTCTGCCAAGGACTTCTAGTACTATGCTGAAATAGGAGTGGTAAGAGTGGCATTCTTGTCTTGAACCAGTTCTGAAGGGGAATGTTCCCAGTTTTGGCCTATTCAGTATAATGTTGGCTGTGGGTTGTTATATAGGGCTTTTAATATTTTGAGGTTTGTTCTTTCAATGCCTAGCATCTTGGGAGTTTTTATTACGAAGGGATGTTGGATGTTTTATCAAAAGGGTTTTATGTGTTGATTTAGATGAACATAAAATTTTTATTTTTAATTTTATGCATGTGGTGAATCACATTTATTGATTTGTGTTCTTTGAACTGACCTTGTGCACCAGGAATGATGCCAACTTGATTATCTTAAATTAATTATTTAATGTGCTGCTGAATTCAGCTTGCTGGTATTTTTTTGAGGATTATTGGATGTATGTTCATCATGGATATTGGCCTGTCCTTTTCCTTTTTCATTGTGTCTTTTCCATGTTTTAGTATCAGGGTGGTGCTGACATTGTAGTATGAGTAACAGAAAAGTTGCTCCTCCTCACCTTGGAATAGTTTTAGCAGAATTGGTACCAGTTCTTCTATTACATTCAGAAGAATTCATCTGTCAATCCTTCTGGTCTGGGACCTGTTTTAGTTGGTAGGTTTCTTAATGATTCAATTCCAGAACTCAATATTAGTCTGTTTAGGGTTTCCATTTCTTTGTTGTTTGTTTGCATAAATGTGTTTATAATAATCTCTGAGCATCTTTGGTATATCTTTGGGATCAGTTGTAATGTCACCTTTGTCATTTTTTCATTTTTGATTGTGCTTATTTGGATTTTTTTCTTTGTTAATATAGCTAGAGTTCTATCAGTCTTATGTAACCTTTTAAAGTCTTAAATTTTGGTATTGTTGATTCTTTGTAGGATATTTTGCTACCAATTTTCTTTAGTTTGGCTCTGATTTTAGTTTTTTTTTTTTTTAAACTCCTGCTAGCTTTGGATTAGTTTGTTTTTATTTTTCTAGTTCCCTTAAGTATGACATTAAATCATTAATTGAAATATTTATAACTTTTGGAGGTAGGCAATTAACACTATAAACTTTCCTCTTAGTACTGCTTTGGCTGTGTCCTATAAATTTTGTTATATTGTGTCTTTGCTTTCATTTGTTTGAAAACATTTTTTTATTTCTCCCTTAATTGTGTTGTTCACCCAGAAGTCATTCAGGGTCAAGTTACAAAATTTCCAGATCACTGTGTGGTTTTGAGAGATCTTCTTGGTATTGATTTCTATTATTTTTCCACTTTGATTCAAGAGTATGGTTGATATGATTTTGACTTATTTCATATTTATTAAAATTTGTTTTATGGGATACATATGGTTGATCTTGTAGTTTGTTCCATGTACAATGAGAACAAT
The DNA here is from genome assembly GCA_031835075.1 of Saguinus oedipus. Lineage (NCBI taxonomy): Eukaryota > Metazoa > Chordata > Mammalia > Primates > Cebidae > Saguinus > Saguinus oedipus. Next base: position 100,091,641 of record CM063181.1, on the reverse strand, counting down.
GTAAAATTTGTGGCTGATGGATGGAGTATTATGTAGACATCATAATACTATGTATTATGTATTAGGTATGATTAGTGACATGTCAATCTTAAGTCCAGAATTTCTTTTAGTTTTCTGCCTCAATACTCTGTCTAATGCAGTAGGGTGCCAAATTACCCCACTAGTATTGTGTGGCTAAGTCTTTTCATAGGTCTAGAAGTACTTGTTTTATAAATTTGAGTTCTCCAATATTGGTTGCATATATATTTAGGACAGTTATATCTTGTTGAAGTGAACTCTTTGCCCCTTTGTCATTATACAATGCCCTTCTTTGTCATTCTTTTACTATTGTTGGTTTAAAGTCTGTTTTATCTGACATAACAGTGATAACTGCTATCTGTTTGTATGACAGAGCTATCTTCAACCCTTTATTTTAAGCTTATGAGTATTGTTACATATGAGCTGGGTCTCCTGAAAAGAGCAGATGGCTGGATCTGGTCTGTCTTTCTTTCTTTCTCTTTCTTTTTCTTTCAACTTGCCACTCTGTGCCTTTTAAGTGGAGTGTTTACATCATTTACATTTAAGGTTAATATTGACATGTGATGTTTTGACCCTATCATGAAGTTGTTAGCTGGTTGTTTTATAGTTTCTATTGTATGATTGTTTATAGAATGTAAGGGATATGTACCTGTATGTGTTTTTGTAGTAGGAGTTATCATTCTTTTGTTTCTATGTTTAGAACTGCCTTAAGAATGTCTTGTTATGTTGGTCTAGTGTTATCCAAATATCTAATTTGTCAGTTTGTTTATATATATATTGGGTTATATGTTTTCTCCTTGCTGAGTTCTTTATAGTTTGTTATATATTCTGAATAATTTGTTTTCCAGTAGTGTGATTTACAAATATTTTACTTTTTTCAACAGTTTTTTCTTTTCTTTTTTTTTGTATAGCAAAAGTTTTTTTTTTTATTCTTGAAGTCCAATTTATATTTTTTCTTTATGGATACCAGTTTTGAATACTGTATCTAAAATTTTTTGCTTAATACATGTTTGCCAACATTTACTATGCTGTTTCTTCCAGAATTTAAATTTAATAATTTTATAATTAGACTCATGATCCACTTTGAAGTGATTTCGTATAAGTTGTGAGGTCTAGGTCAAGGTTAATTTTTTATATATGAACATCTGATTATTATACCACCATTTTTGGAAAATGCTATAGTTTGGATGTTTGTCTCCTCCAAATCTCATGTGAAAATTTGATCCCATGTTGGAGGTGGGGCCTAATGGGAGGTGTTTGAGTCATGGGAGTGGATCCCTCATGAATAGATGAATACTTTCTCTGGAGGTTCAGTGAGTGAATTCTAACTCTGTTAGTTCCCTCAGAGCTGTTTGTTAGAAAGAGCCCGGCATTTTTGTTCTCTCTCCTGCCTCTTCTCTCACTGTGTGATTTCTGTACATGCTGGGTACCCTTCACTTTCCCTCATAGGTAGAAGCAGAACTGTGTGCTGGTGCCATGTTTCTTGTATAGCCTACAGAATTGTGAGCCAAATAAACTTTTCTTTTCTTTATAACTCACCTAATCTAAGACATTCATTTTGCTATTGAATTGCTTTTATAACTGTGTCATAAACCTGTTGACTCTAAACATGTGGATCTATATATGGAACTCTTCTTTTATTATTTCGCCAACATCACACAACTCTGATTACTTTTAGTAAGTCTCAATTGGGAGCACAGAGTCCGTTAAGTTTGACCAGTCAAAACTGTTTGGCTATTCAAATATATTTGCCAATTTTAACCCTTCTGCCTTTCCATATAATGTTTAGAAAAATATTATTGATCAAATATTTAGTGATGAAAAGCCTGCTAGTATTTTGATAGAAATTTTACTGAATCTATATATCAAGTTGGAACAAATTGGTATCTTAGCAATAGTTAAATATTTCTCTAGTCCACAAACATGAAATATCTCTGTATTTAATTGGGTTTTATTTGATTTTTTTCCCCACAAACACAGGTATCTTATTAACCTATGTTTTATTTTGAGTAAATTCATTATTCATTACTTCACATTATAAAAATTAACCTCACACACATGTGCATTCACAAATTAGATTATCTTTACCATACATTGATATATTTTTAAAAAAATATTTTCTAGTATCAATATAGTTATATGCTTGATTTTGAAATAGAGAAGCTGACAATAGCTTCATACAGTATCTCTCAAGAACTGACAGTTAAAAATTAAGACTGTATATGTTCCACAGGCAACTTTAGATGGAAATATTAGCATTAGCACAAATGCTATTGACATAACTTAAGCATGATAGCTTGGAATAACAGCTGATTCAGACTAGATTCATCATTTTAAATTAAATAAGGACAAGTACAATCTAAAATGTAAACAAAGTATTTATAAAATAAATTATCTAGGAAATAAAATTATCAATCTATTATTTTTAAGGTATTTATAGCTCAAAGTTATCAGAAATCTTTGTGGAATTTTCATTGCCGAATTTAAATTTGGGAATGTCTGGGTATAATCCAGAGGGCTGCCAAAATCGAAAACGGCTATTTGCATCCTTTCGGTGTGATTTTTCAATTGGGCTTGGAGAGTCATGAGAAAATGCAGTATTTGATTACTTTCATCAGTGTTTTGAAGATTTCAGCATGCAGATCTTTGATATTGGTAGGGTTACATCTAGGAATTTCAAAGTTTGGTGTTAGTATAAATGGTACAGTTTTTTAAAAATATATTAATTAATTATAGGCCAGGTGCGGTGGCTCATGCCTGTCATCCCAGAATTTTGGGAGGCTGAGGTGGGTGTATCACGAGGTCAGGAGTTTGAGACCAGTCTGGCCAACATAGTGAAACCCTGTCTATACAAAAAATACACAAAAATTAGCTGGGACTGGTGGCGGGTGCCTGTAATCCCAGCTACTTGAGAGGCTGAGGCAGGAGAATAGCTTGAAACTGGGAGGTTGAGGTTGCAGTGAGCTGAGATTGTGCCACTACACTCCAGCCTGGGTGAAAGAGTGAAACGTTGTCTCAGAAAAAAAAAAAATTAAATTTTAGTTATTCTACTGGTATATAGACATATAATTGCTTTTTGTATATTGACATTTACTATATAACCATGCTAAATTAAGTCATTGATGAGATTGTAAATTTTTTAGTGTTTTCTATATCTACAATTATGTCACCTGCAATATTGGTGTTTTAAAGTTTTTTCTTTTCAGTCTTCTTGAATCTTTACATAAATAGATGGTGATTTTCTTCAAATGATTTTATATATTTATTGAAATACTATTTGCATTTTCTCTTTAGTTCATGTGAATTATATGGATTGACTTTTGAATATTGAACTAGCCATGCATTCTTAGGAAGAACTTCTCTCATTTCCTTGGTGTATTATCCTTTGTATATTTTATTATGTCCAATTTTCTAATACTTTTTTGAGGATTTTGCGTATGTGTTAATGAGGGATGGTTGTCTGTGCTTTTACTTCTTGTGATGTCTATTCCTGGTTTTGGTATTAGGCTAATGGAAGTTCTATACAGTATGTGGAGAAGTGTTCCCTCCTCCTATATTTTTGGAAGACAATGTATAGAATTGACTTTTTTTTTTCTTAAATATTTGAGAGAATTAATTAGCAAAATCTTTTGAGCCTGGAGTTATCTTTGTTGCATAGGTTTAAGGTATGGATTACATTGCTTTAATACATTTAGTATCATATTTTTTTTAATGAAAGAAGAAAAGAAAGAGAAAAAAAGGAGTAAAGAAGGGGAAGAAAGAGGAAGAAAAAGAGGGAGAGAGAATGGGAATATTGCTTGATTCTAAAAATGAGTATTAATAATGGCTGATCAATATTTTGTGTATTTAAAGTGGAGAATGTACATTTTGTGTATTTAAAATGGAGAGCTCTATAAATATTTATTAAATTTACTTGTTTTGGATCTGAGTTCAAGTCCTGGTTGCCCTCATCAATTTTCTGTCTCGCTGAGTCTAAATCTCTTTATGGGTCTTATGAATCTGGGTGTTAGGATCGTTAGCTCTTATTGTTGCATTGATCCTTTTACCACTATATCTTGGTTGCTTTGAAATCTATTTTATCAGATACAAGAATTTCAACTCCTGCTTTTAATTTATTTATTTACTTTTGCTCTCCATTTGGTTGGTAAGTCTTTCTCCATCCCTTTGTTTTGAGTCTTTGTGTATCTTTGGATGTGAAATGGGTCTGAATGCAGCATATCCTACTTTATCTAAAGTTTTAAAATTATTAGAAGAGAGTTGTTTGTTTCATTCTTTTATTATCTAATTAATATTTGTGGTGTATATAATGATTTTCTTTTTTCATTGTGATTCTGGTAACGTGTATCTTTCCTCTTTTTTACTTTTCAATCAGACTAGATGTTTAACAATTTTATTGATATTTTACAAGGACAAGCCTTGGATTTGGTAATGCAGCCTATTGCTATTCTGTTTTCAATTTTATTGATTTCTGTTTTTATCTTTATCATTCCCTGCCTCTTGTTCTATATAAGATTAATTTGCTCTCATTTTTCTAGTTTTTAAAATATGTCATACTAATTTGAAACTTATCTTTTTTCCCCAAATTTTACTTTATGCTATAAATGTACATTTACATTTTTTAGCTGTGTCCTTCCTATTTTCATATGCTATATTTTTATTTGTATACGAATCAATTTCTAATTATGCTATAAATACACTTACATTTTTAGCTGTGTCCTTAATATTTTGATATGCTATATTTTTATACAAATTAAAATAATTTCTTATTTTCCATGAGATTCCCTGAGTTATAGATATAGATACATATCTTTTACTTTTGAAATATTTGGGATTTCCAAAATATCTTTCTGATATTCATTTCTAGTGTAATTCTTCAGTGGTTAACTTAAGGACATACTTTTTATGAATTCCTTTAGTTTGTTAATTCAGGCTTTACAGCTCATAATAGAGTATATATTGACTGTATCTTGTTCACTTTTAGAAAAAAATATGCATTTTTTCCCTTGATCTTAGTGTTCTACATATATATGTCAATTAGGTTGATATTCTTCAGTTCTTCTATATCTTTGTTGATTTTCTCTCTACTGGTTTTATCAATTACTGAGAGAAGAATGTTGAAGCATCCAATTATATGTGGATTTGCCTATTCCTCTTTTTAGTTCTATTAGTTTTTTCTTCCTATACTTTGAAGCTCTGTTTTCAGATGCACACACTTTACAGTTATGAGAATGAGCTATTTTATCATTATAAAATGTCCCTCCTTATTCCTAGAATTATTACATGTTCTTAAGTCTACTGTATCTCATATTAACATAACTATTCCAGCTTATTTTTACTAGTGTTTGCATATGTATAAATGTGTGTGTTTATATACATATATATGCATATATATTCTATAATTTTACTGTTAACTTATATATAGCTTTGGCATAATTTGCTTTTCTTCATAAGTAAAAAGAAAATACTGATGTCAGGTTTTTATGACACTCAAGTAAGATAATTCACATAAAGTTATGAGTTTAGTGCTTGGCATATAGTATGTATTTTTAAATATTGCTAATATTACAATATTATTAACCTTCAATATTTGAAAATGTAACCTATGTATCATCAGTTGATGTTAGTTATCTTAAAATTTATTGTGAATCATTTTGAAGAGCTTTTTTACTTTAAAGGTTTTTACTTTAAAGGCATTCTTAGCTTCAATATCCTACATTTTCTCATTATTTTTCTTCTGCCTGGACTTTATTGTGATCTAACAATATTCCAAATCTCAGACCCAATCTTTCTTACTTCCAGCTTAACTTTTCCTTTATCTCTGCCCTTGCCTAATCCTTAAGAAGTCCTACATACAAATGGCTTACAAGTAGTACAATTTTATATTTTCATTAAATATTTGCCTTATTGAAATCTTTCTGAACACCTTATCCTCAGAGATTTTTTTATAGAACGACTGCTGCAAAGCATTCCATTCATCTTATAGCTACTTACTGTTTGTCTTGTTCTTTTTCATTACTTTCTTATATTCCTTGTGAATTATAAGGTTATGCATTTTGCATTTATTCTCCTAGAACTAGCTACAAATTAGATAAACACCCCACATTTCATTTGTATATTCTGCTTCTCATATTGAAGACAAACAAATTACTGAGTCACACAAACTATTAAGAGTCATATTATGTTTGCAGGAAGGAGCTGTGACTTGTGACTTGTCCATACCGTGTTTTAATCTAATCGTTTATTATCAATAATTTGATATCTAAATTTTCAAACTTGTCTTTGAAGGTCAAATGAAGACAGACATGTACAAAAATTCTGCTAATTGTTGACTCAAAGCTAAACACATTTGGATAACTTTTTAATTGTAGAATTTTCTCTCCCTACTTGTATCTAAACTAATACCAATTAGCTCTTGTGCAGATTGAAAAAAATTAAAGAATTGTAATAACATATTATTCCTTTGAGTTCAATTGAATAAGTTACTTTTAGTAGTTTCCATAAATCTAATTGATAATATATTTGAAAATTAACTGAATGTCTTTTTGTCATAGTGTGATGGAATGTTGATGGGTGTTGGGAAATTGATTTCTGTCAACTCATATATATTCACAAGAGATTCCCATGCTGGCTCCATTAATGCCAATTACTTATCTATGAATTAGAGAATTAGCTTCAAAATCAGAGATTCCCTCTCATGCCAAAATTTGAAATGCACTTAATGGTAAATATAAATCCTGACATGTATATGCTTTTCCAGATAATATTTTATTGGGGCAATAATTAAGATGTTCATCGGCTATCATTTTGTCTTAACTGTAAGGTTTACCTTTTCTTATCTTGAGACACTGCAGACAAAAAAAAAGACTAAATATGCCTGCCTGTATGATCTTGTGTATAGCAGATTTTGTTCTCCAGTGCACTGCAGGTGCAGAGATGAGTAATTTAATTTGCCAAGGAAGTCTGAGAAAGCTTATACCAAAAGATGCAATTTTCAAGTAATTGCCATGTTACTAACAGTGTGAAAACAGTTACAGTAACTATGCGTTTATTCCTTTCCAACCTAACATTATGTTTGTTTTCTTATTAGCTTTTCTTATTTAGTTCTCTTGAGTCAAAGGGATTCCAGTTGTGTTATCATGTGAATGGAACATAATAAAGCAATTCATTTTCATTAAACTCAACTTAGAGAGTGGCTTATAGAGCTTCGCAACAAGGAATAAAGGAAGAATTAACCAGAAGCTTCTTTGCCACTGAATTTTCTAAGCCACATATTCATTTCACTTCCTCTCGGGAAAACCAATAATTTATTCAATTTTTTCCGGTCAGAATCACTTGGTGCTTAAAAGACGAACTTGGTGCTTAAACTAAACTTGAAAGACATTATGTAGGAAAAGGAGATATAACTAAAACAATATACATTTTAGATGTAATATTATTTTTAACAATAGGTGAGTCGATATGCACCCTAACTCCCAAAAATATCTACAAGAGAAGTAAGTCTTTTTAGTGCACAAACTATGCAGATGGCTTACATTTTCATGTTAATATTGTATTCTTGGTAGCCATTCAATAATTTCTTTTACTTTGATATTTAGGTCAAAAATTTGCCAAAATAAAAACAAATCATGGTTTTGATTCTGGAACTCACACCATTTAACTTTATTTCCTCTTAAAATATGCTTACTTCCTAATTAGTCTCCATGTTCTTACCCTTGATACTGTAGTTTATTATCAGAAAAAAGCTCCCAGAGTAATATTTGAAAACAAAATTTTATCATATGACTCCTCACCTCAAACACACTTAAAAGACTTCCCATCACCTGAGGAATAAAATTCCAAACTTAACCAAGCCAGAACTCCCAGATTTGATCCTTGTTTACCTCTCTGATATCTAATCAAATGATTTTCTACTCTGCTCACATCACTTAATTACCTTTCTTTTGGTATTCCTACATACATAACACAGGAATATGTCTTTCTGCTTTCCTTCCCTCTTAGAAATTTCTTCTTTCATATCTTGGAATAATTATTTCCAATAAATGGGATCCAGCATATAAATTAACTCAGAAAGCACTTTCTTCTTCTACTTAGTTACTATATATCATGTTACTGTTTTATTTTTCAACAGTGCTTATCACAGTACCAGAAGATGTTATTTTACTTATTTTCTTCCTCCCTTTACTGTAATATAAGCTGTAGAGAATTAATGAACCAGGATGAGAAAATATTTTATGAACCTGAGTCAGAAGATCTGTTGGTGTAATACTTATGGAAGATAGTGGGTCCAAAAAGCAAGTGAACTCAGCCTTAGAATAATTACATACTTAATTAACTGCCTTTACCAACATGTATGAAAAAGTTAGATAAATAAAGATAATTGAGAAAAAAAGAGTAATTGAGCTGGTAAAAAAAAATACAAAGACTTTGATAGTTATTGGAAGATGACCAACTTAATGTTTCTATACAGTGAATATCTACTTTTTTTGAGACGTTCAAAACCTCATATTCATCAGAGTCTACTTAAATTTTGTGAATGATATTGCAGGTCAAATTATGAAACAATACTTGAGGGAAATGTGGCCTGGATATATTGACTGATTTCAGGTTATAGAGAAAGGCATTAAAGTAGTGGGGCTGTGATCTCTCTAGAAATTGAGACTGGAAAATGTCCATGGAGAAGGAATGGCAGGTTATGGTCTAAACTTCTTGTAATCATTACGCTGACAACTGACCTCCTGTTAGGAAGATTAGTAATGTTTTCTAGAACATAAGTTCTTATTTATGGAATATTCTTAGCACGAAGTTACAGTTTAAAATATATTATGGTTCATAAACGTAAGTTCCACTGATTTATGGGACATGTGTCCCAGGACCCCAGAAAAGTCTAGTAATCTAGGCGACTATCTGAGGTATGAAATAGAGTCATTTAATAATCTAAATGCTCCCCAGTTTGTGAGATGACTCAAAGTTTTCTTAGAAAATCCCTCTGTCATTCTGGGTTACTACAGGTGAGTGATGAATAAAGGAAGGATCCACATAGCATGTCCCACATATACCTTTCTCTGCCTGGCTTCCTTTGATTACTTGTCTCCTCAAATTTATTAGTAACCACATGATTATATCAATAGATGCAGAGAAGGCCTTTGATAAAATTCAGCAGCTCTTCATATTAAAAACTCTCAATAAACTAAGTATTAATGAAAAGTATCATAAAATGATAAAAGCTATATATGACAAACCTACAGCCAATATCATACTGAACAGGCAAAAGCTGGAAGAATTTCCTTTGAAATCAGGCACTAGACAAGTGTGCTCTCTCTCACCACTCCTATTCAACATAGTATTGTTGCAATCAGGCAAGAAAAAGAAATAAAGGGTATCCAATTAGGAAAGGAGACAGTCAAACTGTCTTTATGTGCAGATGACATGATTGTATAACTAGAAGACCCCATCATCTCAGCCAAAAATCTTCTCAAACTGATAAGCAACTTCAGCAAAGTCTCAGGATACAAAATTAATGTGCAGAAATCACAAGCATTCCTATATATCAATAATAGACAAACAGAGTGCCAAATCAAGAACGAACTGCCATTCACAATTGCTACAAAGAGAATAAAATACCTAGGAATACAACTAATAAAGGATGTAAAGGACCTCTTCAAGGAGAACTACAAATCATTGTTCAATGAAATAAGAGAGGACACAAAACAGATGGAGAAACATTCCATGCTCATGGTTAGGAAGAATCAATATCATGAAAATGGCCATACTACCCAAAGTAATCTATAGATTCAACACTATCACCATTAAGCTACCAATGATCTTCTTTGCAGAACTGGAAAAAACCACTTTAAACTTTATATAGAATCACAAAAGACCCTGCATAGCCAAGACAATCCTAAGCAAAAAGAACAAATCTGTAGGCATCACACTGCTGGACTTCAAACTATACTATAAGTCTACAGTAATCAAAACAGCATGGTACTGGTACCAAAACAGAGACATAGACCAATGGAACAGAACAGAGACCCCAGAAGAAACATCACACATCTGCAATGTGATCTGATCTTTGACAAACCCAGCAAAAACAAGCAGTGGGGAAAGGACTCCTTGTTTAATAAATGGTGTTGGGAAAATTGGCTAGCAATGTGCAGAAAGCAGAAACTGGACCCGTACCTGTCACATTACACTAAAATTAACTCCAGATGGATCAAAGATTTAAACATAAAACCTAACACTATAAAAACACTAGAAGAAAATGTAAGCAAAACCATCCAAGACATAGGCATAGGCAAGGACTTCATGACTAAAACACCAACAACAATGACAATAAAAGCCAAGATAGACAAATGAGATCTAATTAAACTCCAGAGCTTCTGTACAGCAAAAGAAACCATCATTAGAGTGAATCAGCAACCAATAAAATGGGAAAAAATTTTTGCAATCTACCTGTCTGACAAAGGGCTAATATCCAGAATCTACAGGAAAAAACAAGATATACAAGAAAAAAACAAACAACCCCATTCAAAAGTAGGTGAAGAATATGAGCAGACACTTTTCAAAAGAAGACATATATGAGGCCAACAAACATATAAAAAAATGCTGATTATCACTGTTCATTAGAGAAATGCAAATCAAAACCACACAGATATACCATTTCATGCCAGTTAGAATGATGATCATTAAAAAATCTGGAGACAACAGATGCTGGAGAGGATGTGGAGAAATAGGAACACTCTTACACAGTTGGTGGGAGTGTAAATTAATTCAACCATTGTGGAAGACAGTGTGGCAATTTCTCAAGCATCTAGAAATAGAAATTTCATTTGACCCAGCAATCCCATTACTGGGTATATACCCAAAGAACTATAAATTGTTCTACTATAAAGACACATGCACAGGTATATTTATGGCAGCCCTGTGTACAATAGCTAAGACTTGGAACCAACCCTAATGCCCATCAATGATAGACTGGACAAAGAAAATGTGGTATGTATACACCATGGAATACTACACAGCCATAAAAAAATGATGAGTTTGTGTCCTTTTCAGGGACATGAATGAATCTGGAAACCATTATTCTCAGCAACCTGACACAAGAACAGAAAGCCAAACACTGTTCTCACTCATAGGTGGGTGTTGAACAATGAGAACACATGGACACAGGAGGGTAGCATCACACACTGGGGGCAGTTGGGGGGGGTAGGGGAGAGACAGTGGGGGTTGGGGAGTGAGAGGAGGTTGGGGAGGGATGACATGGGGAGAAATGCCAGTTATAATATGCACCTAACATAAAATAAAGAAATTTAAAACAATATTTGAGACAAAGTAGGATCTCTGTGAGTGTGACCTGGTCATTCCACCAGCTGTGCTAGTTTAGCCTTCTACACTGATCATTCTTATTGTAGTACTACTACTTTGACAAAAAAGATCTCTTTATTCTTATGCGGCCATGTGTAGTACCACTTGATAATATTTCAAGTTAAATGTTACCTTTCATACTCTATACATGCAGTTAAATTTACCTGCAGTTACAAATGAATACATTAATACATATTAAATTTAATGTACATGGTTAGGGGTTTAAATAAATTGTGTTGTTACAAAATTATTTGAAGTAGTGATTATTAGTTCCAGTATAAAGGTGAATTAAGTGAAGTTCAGTGAAGTCATTAACTTACCCCAGCGAAATAAAAATGGCAGGTTGCCCTTAACTCTGCTATAGCTTTGTAAGTAGTCTGTCAAATAATTGATTTGAATGTTTTATGTAATTATTGCCAAGACTCGATCTGATATAACACTACTGATGCCTTTTTGCCAACATAAAATTTATGTATGTTGGAAAAAAAGAACAGTTGAGATCCATTGCTATATACATTTAGGTAATTTAATCTAATGCACTTTATATGGCATTACTATTTTTAGCATTATCATTATTAAGAGATTAAAAAGCTTGAATGTGCTTTAATTCATAATTATGCAATTGCCATGAGAATTATAATCCCAAATACTTTGTCCCCCAACTGGCATATTCCCTATATTCATAGATCCACACAAGGAGTCAGATTATCATCAGGTGTCAGATTTGTCAACAGGGAGTAAGAGGGCATTAGTTATCCACTGTAAATAATAACCAAAATTTAAAACTGGTAAAATCTGAAGTGAATCCAAATTTATGATTAGTAGTAACTGAGTAAATATAATGAGTAATAAAGGCAAGATTACAGAATATTTTGAGAGTAACTTTAAGAACTATTTCTCTTTCTTATTTCCTAGGCCTGCTGAAATGCTAAGTACTATGCTTTCATTTTCTCTTCTTATTTGTTGATGTATATACTTTCCAGCCTCAGAAATAACTGAGAAGAAATATGAAAAAATATTAGCACTATGTTCTACTAATAAAGCTCATAGTTCTTATGTACATTATACATATTCTTATGTACATTATTTTATTAATGATTGTTTTATTGGCCCAATTCATTTTATATTCATCAACAGAAACCAGAAATTGGGCAAAGTTTTTTCAAGTGGCTGTTTTGAACATCTTCTGAAAGTGGCACTGACTAACTGAAACAGGAAAACAGAATCTATGGGAATAGCCATGGAGAGCTCATGATAACAGTGGAAAATGAAAAATAAGACTTTCAGAAGAAAATAAACAAAGGAATCTGCAGATATTTAAGAAGCAGCAACTTGAACACATTTTTTCCAAGTACATTGGCATAAAAATTGTCTGATGGTGCTAATACAAGCTCCAACTACCTCTTACACTAAAGTGGCACAGCTCATGATAAAAATTCAACCAATTATATCCCACCACTTTGCTTTTGGTAAAGAAAAAAGTCTGTGCTTTCCCATGGGTAATAATTCCATCATAATTCCAAGGGTGAGAAAGGGGCAGTTTCCCCAAATTGTGCAATGCTGGGAAGACAAAGTAAGGGTTCACAAAAATATATCTAGTAATTTCAGGAGAAGAATGCCTCTTTTTAGTAATGGTAAACATTTCACAGGACATCTTTTACATTTTCTAATGTATTAACTTTCCTATAGAACAGCAATTTACTTATTTTTAAGGAGATAATTCACAAAACTGGAAAAGTCATATCTGTTACTACCAGGTTTGATTTTCATATCTTATTAGCAGCATATATGTTCATATTGGATTTTATAATGGGTTAAGATAGATAAAAGATAAGTAAATAAAATCTCTTTCAATGAAATTTTCAAAATGATTGATGTTTTCATAAATTTCAAAAACTGAGAATTTTTTCAAATTTGGTGGAGTATAAAATAGAACAGACATTAATGGAGACCTCACGCAGATCTTCCTAAAGCTTGTAAAAATAACAATTTGATTAATTACCTGAAGTAATCACTTTCATAAAAACTCTATATGTGTTTAAAAATGTGATTTTTATGATGATCTTATGAAGAAAACAGTTAGTATTTTCTTTTATATATGAGATAACTGAGGCACAGAAAATATAAATAAATTCCCCAGAATCCTGGAGATGATACACCAGATTCCTGAGTCTGCATTTTCTTAACTACCACTACCCATAATGTCTTTCTCTTGGACAAAGGTTATTAACATAAGCATCTGTTGACTAAATGCTAAAAATTTTGAGTTGAAACTCAGACAAGCAGGAGACAAATATTGCTGTTATCTTACTTCAACACATATTTTTTGATATCTATATTTTACTTAATTCTATTCATAATTATCAGTAGTAGTGACATGGGTAATTGTAGTGTGGTCATAGTGGACATGTTAAGAGTAATTGTGATAGTAATAGTAGAAGTAATAAAAATAATGATGCTTACTGGTAGTACTAATAGTATCAGGGATAGTTTCAAAAACATCGATCAGGCTGATATTACATTAAGTACTTTATATACATTAAGATTTCAGAGATCAATTTTATTTGATATGTAGATGGCTATGTGATGATTTTAATGGCTATCTCACATCTCTGAGACTGTGGATGTACAACCTCACTGACTCTGTGCCTGGTTTTCTTTCATTGCACAAGCTAGCAGCTTTTGTTCACTTGATAGATGAGTAGATTCCAAAAGAGGGAGGCTAGGTATGAAGCTAGCAAGTGCTTCTACCACATTGTTTTGGCCAAAGGGTGGTCATAAAAACAGCCCAAATGTAAGAGGAAAGAAAGTGGATTTTAATTCAGTGGTAATCACTGAGAAGTCAGATTGCCAGAGCCATTATTGAGACAAAAATAGTTGTGACCATTTTTTGTTCTCTAGTATACTCTAAGAATGCATTGTCCAGTATGGTGGTCTAAGCCATATGTGGCTGTTTAATTTCAAATTTATTGTAAGTAACTAAAATTAAAATTTCGTCACACAAACCTTATTTTAAGTGCTCAGGGATCACATATGGCTAGCGGCTAATTTATTGGACAAAATAAATTACAGAATTTTTCTGGCATCTCAGCAAGTTCTATTGAAGAGTTCGATATAACAAGATGTTACTATAATTGATGTTTGCATCTTCTGAGCTGAGGCTTCTAAGTGGTTTGCCCCTCACATAGCCATCTGCTGATTAAAGGCATTTAATAGTAGAGCTATGTTGAGACCAAAATTTCCCAGCTGAGCTTAACCTAAAGGCAAACCCAAGGAATTATAACTTTAATAGATGCCTTTTATTTGAAGTCACTGAGTTTGGGGGTTGTTTATTATGCAGTAAAAACTAATTAATTCACATTCTTGAACCTAATTTAAGTAGAGGGTTGGGAAATACTATCAGAATGAGAAGAAGAAATGGATTTTTGGTGAATAATTTTCAGTCTACTGTCTTATACTAGGCACTAATACAATATTTTATGTTACTTATATTGATTTTTTAAATTCACTAATCCCTACAAATATGCTATATCTTAGATATTATTACCTATAATTTATGCATGAGGAAAGTGTGGTTGGATGCTTTAATTTATTAATGATGTCAATTTATCTGACAAAGATTTTATAGTTAGTCATAAGCACATGGGTCTACCTTAAATTCAGGTCCCATATGCTTCCACTTTCCACAGCATGTTACCTCTATCCTTTATAATTTAACTTTTATTGTTTCATTTTCCATATAAAGCTACAATTTGGAAATTACAAAAATAAAATGCTTAAAATAAACTTATACTCTTAGCACACAGAGAAAGGCATGGAAAACATTTGGTAGGTTCCATTATAGTAATTTCTCTAGGCAAGTATATTTATCTCATATAGTTTGATCACAGAGTAAGTCAAGTTTTGTGCTCTGTTATTGTTCTCTTTCCAATAAAGACTAGCTCATAATATTTGAATGATATAGGTAAAATATTTATCTTAAAAATGGCTGCCTTGAGTTCCTTTCTATGGATTAATGAATTTTGTTACAACTCTAATTTTTATGTAATCTAAAGTTTTCAATTTATTATATATATTATATTATACATATATATATTAAAGAGTGAGAGACAGAGTGTGTGTATATGTGTATGTATGTATGTGTGTATACTCTTACTCTCAAAAGCAAAGTGATATAGTCTCTGAAGTTCAGAGTAGTTTCACAATTTGTCCAAGTGCACAATACTTGTATATGGCTTGGGGCCTATGAATGCTGAGGTACATCTATACTCCTACTCTGCTCTCCTCTTTCAAAATACAGAGGAGCTAACTCCTGTTGCTGTGTCTCCTTGGCTCCAGGCTGGCTTCTGTCTGTGTCTGGCCAATGAGCTATAGTAGTGAGAGTTTGGGTATCAGAGGTGGGTAGAAAGGAGAGGGTAGAAAGCAGGCAAGTAAGAGGGAGTGACAACAACTCTCTCCTCCCTGGGTTCATATTGTTAGATTATCCTAGACTTGGAGCTCTGTTAACATCTCCTTCTACTCTTCCAAACTAGTACTGGTAATTCCTACTAGCTGTTAAACCATGGTTTCATTATCCTTTGTTTGATTTCTCAACTATCCCATCATCTGCCTGTATAAGCATTTAAAGCCCTTTATTTTAAAACTCGAGTTACTCTGCTTGTTTCTTGGAACCTGCACTTCTAAATATCGTCTTTAATATATATTCTCAGAAGTGACATGCACTTCTAGGTTAAAATTTCTGTAAAAATTTGATTTGGATAATTTTTTAAGTATTAATGGGAGAAAATTACTATAACATTTCTGGCTTCCTGGTATATTATTGTGGCCTGATCACATTAAGAAACTGATTAATTATGCCTCCCAGGATGACCTACAGGTATGTGAAACTCTTAATAAATTGCAAATCTCCCAGGCATTTAAAGTATACTGAGGAAAGTAACCAACATGTTACAGCATTTTGGTCAAAAGTTTTGCTTTCTTGATAATTTCTTGGGGAAGGATCCAAGATGTCCAATTAGGAGCAGCTCAGGATTGCAGCTCTCAGAGAAAACCTGGATGGTGAGTGGACTCTGCATTTACAGACAGATTTTTATTGCCCACAGACCAGGAAATTCCCATGCATAGGAGCCCTATGGGTCACCAGCATGGCTATTTTGACCAGCACGGGTGTTTTGGCCAGTGCCCCAGTGCTGCAGGTCTCTGCACAAAATACACGGCTCTGCGCACCATTTTAACTGGTGATTGGAGCTCCTGGGAGACAGAGTCACCCATTCAACTGATAAAAAGGGGAGTGAAACAGGGAGCCAAGCCAGGAGATTTCCACACAGAAAAGCACCACGAATCTCAGTGCCACTGTTTCAGCTGGCACAGTGGGTCACTGCATGGGAATTCACACAGATCCGGGCACCTTTTCAACAGGTGACTGGAACACCTTGACGACAGCATTGCCCATTCAACTGAAAAGAAAAAAAAGGGTCTGAAGCAGGGAACCAGGTGATCAGGCTCAGCTGGTCCCACCAAGACAAAAAAAAAAAAACAGCAATCTGAAACACTCTGGTTTGTAAGTTTCACAGCAAGCACAGCTGAACCTGGGATGGTCCAGCTCTGTGGGGAAGGGGTGTTCATCATTACCGAGGCAGTCCACTGCTATGGAGGTAGTCTGCTATTGCTGAGACAGCTTGCCTTTACAGAGAAAGTCTGCCATTACAGAGGTGGGCCGCCATGGCCAAGGCAGTTCTAACTATACCTGTATAAACAGGACTGCAGGGAAGCTTATATGGCAGCTGGGTGGAGCCCACAGCAGCTCAGCAAAGCCTCTGCAGGCAGACAGTGACTAGGCTGCCTCCTCCCTGGGCAGGGCAGCCCTGAAAAAAGGCAGCAGCATGACAGAAACTTATAAACAAAGCCCTAATTCCCCAGGACAGAGCGCCTGGAAAATAATGAAGGTGGGAGTATATGAGTTCTGCTTCAGCAGACTTAAACATACCTGGCCAGCAACTCTGAATAAACAATGAAGCTCAAAGCTCAGTACCTGAGCTCCTGTAAAGGACAGACTGTCTCCTTAAGCAGCTCCCTGACCCCTATATAGCCAAACAGTCACCTCATAAAGGAGAGCTCAGACTGACATTAGGCAGGTCTTCTGGGACAAAGATAGCAGAAGAAACTGGCAGCAACTCTAACTGTTCTGCAGCCACTGCAGGTGATTCCCAGGCAAACAGGGCCTGGACTGGACCTCAGCAGTCCTACAACAGATGGGCCTGAATGTTAGAAGGAAAACTAAGAAATGGAAAGAAATAACTTCATCATTAACAAACTGGATGTCCACTCAGAGACCAAATCTGAAAGCCAACAACTACAAAGATGAAAGGTGGATAAATGCACAAAGATGGGAAGAAACAAGCACAAAAAGGACAAAAACACCCTAAACAAGAACACCTCTCCTCCTACAAGGGATTACAACTCCTCACTGTTAAGGGAACAAGGCGGGATAGAGAATGAGTGTGATGAATTGACAGAAATAGGCTTCAGAAGGTGGGTAATAAACTTCACTGAGCTAAAAGAACATGTTCTAACCCAATGCAAAAAAACTAAAAACGTTGAAAAAAGATTTGATGAAATGCTAACAAGAGTAAACAACTTAAAGAGGAATATAAGTGAATTGATAAAGCTGAAAAACACAACATGAAAACTTTGTGACATATACACAAGTTTCAACAGCTGAATTGACCAAGCAGAAGAAAGGATATCAGAGGTCGAAGATCAACTCAATGAAATAAAATGAGAAGGCAAGATTAGAGAAAAAAAAAGGGTAAAAAAGGAATGAACAAAGTCTCCAAGAAATATGAGATTATGTGAAAAGACCTAATCTATGTTTGATAGGTGTACCTGAATGTGATGGAGAGAATGAATCCAAGCTGGAAAATACTCTTCAGAATATTATCTAGGAAAACTTCCCCAACCTAGCAAGGCAGGACAACATCGAAGTCCAGAAAATACAGAGAACACCACAAAGATATTCCTCAAGAAGAGCAAACCCAAGGCACATAATCCTCAGATGCGCCAGGGTTGAAATGAAGGAGAAAATGCTAAGGGCAGCCAGAGAGAAAGGTCGGGTTACCCACAAAGGGAGGCCCATCAGACTTACAGCAGATCTCTCAGCAGAAACCCTACAAGCCAGAAGAGAGTGGGGGTCAATATTCAACATCCTTAAAGAAAAGAACTTTCAACCCAGAATTTCATATCCAGCCAGACTAAGCTTGATAAGTGAAGGAGAAATAAAATCCTTTACAAACAAGCAAGTACTCAGAAATCTCATCATCACCAAGCCTGCTTTGCAAGAGCTGCTGAGAGAAGGACTAAACATAGAAAGGAACAACCAGTTCCAGCCACTCCAAAAACATACCAAATGGTAAAGAGCATCAACCCAATGAAGAAACTGCATCAACTAATGAACAAAACAGCCAGCTAGCATCAAAATGGCAGGATCGAACTCACACATATAAATATTAACCCCAAATATAAATGGATTAAACACCCCAATCAAAAGACACAGACTGGCAAATTGGATAAAAAGCCAAAACTCATCAGTGTGCTGTATCCAGGAAACCCATTTCACATGCAATGACACACAAAGGCTCAAAATAAAGGGATGGAGGAAGATTGACCAACCAAATGGAGAGGAAAAAAAAGAAGGACATGCAATTCTCATCTCTGATAAAACAGGCTTTAAACCAACAAAGATCAAAAGAGACAAAGAAGAACATTACATAATGGTAAAAGGATCAATGCAACATGAAGAGCTAATGATTTTAAATATATACACACCCAATACAGGAGCACCCAGATACATAAAGCAAGTTCCCAATGACTTACAAAGGAAGATAGACTTCTACACAATAATAGTGGGAGACTTTAACACTCCATTGTCAATATTAGATCAATGAGACAGAAAATTAACAAGGATATCCAGGACTCAAACTCAGACATGGACCAAGCAAACCTAATGGACATTTACAGAACTCTCCACCCCAAATCCACAGAATATACATTCTTCTCAGCACCACATCACACCTACTCTAAAATTGACCACATAATTGGAAGTAAGTCACTCCTCAGAAAATGCAAAAGAATGGATATCATAACAAACAGTCTCTCAGACAACAGTGCAATCAAGTTAGAACTCAGAATTGAGAAACTAACTCAGAACTGCACAGCTTCATGGAAACTGAACAACTAGCTCTTGAATGTTGACTGGATAAACAATGAAATGAAGGCAGAAATAAAGATGTTCTTCGAAACCGAAGACACAATGTACCAGAATCTCTGGAACACATTTAAAGCAGTGTCTAGAGGAAAATATATAGCAATAAATGCCCACATAAGAAGCAAGGAAAGATCTAAAATCAACACCCTATTGTCAAAATTGAAACAGCTAGAGGAGTAAGATCCAAAAAATTCAAAACCTATCAGAAGACAAGAAATAACTAAGATCAGAGCAAAACTGAAGGAGATAGATAGAGACACGAAAAACCCTTCAAAAAAATCAATAAATCCAGGAGCTGGTTTTTTGAAAAGATCAACAAAATAGACTACTAGCCAGATTAATAAAAAAGAAAAGAGAGAATAATCAAACAGATGCAATAAAAAATGATAAAGGGGATATCACCACAGAGTCCATGGAAATACAAACCATCAAATGACTCTATGCACATAAACTAGTAAACCTGGAAGAAATTGATAAATTCCTAGATGTTTGCATCCTTCCAAGCCTACACCATGAAGAAGTCGAAACCCTGAATAGAACAATAACAAGGGCAGAAATTGAGGCAGCAATTAAGGGCCTACCACCCAAAATAAGCCCAGGTCCAGATGAGTTCACAGCTGAATTCTACCAGACATACAAAGAGGAGCTGGTACCATTTCTTCTGAAACTATTCCAAACAATCCTAAAAGAAGGAATCCTACCCAAATCATTTTATGAGACCAACATCATCCTGATACCAAAACCCAGCAGAGACTCAGCAAGAAAAGAAAACATCAGGCCAATATCCATGATGAATATGAATGCAAAAATCTTCAATAAAATACCGGCAAACCGATTGCTACAGAACATAAAAAAGCTTATCCACCGTGATCAAGTTGGCTTTATCCCAGGAATGCAAGGCTGATTCAACATATGCAAGTCTATAAACGTAATTCACCACATAAACAGAACCAAAGACAAAAACCACTTGATTATCTCAATTGATTCAGAGAAGGCCATTGACAAAATTCAACAGCGCTTTATGCTGAAAACCCTCAATAAACTAGGTGTTGATGGAACATATCTCAAAATAATAAAAGCTATTTATGACAAATGAACAGCCAATATCATACTGAATGGGCAAAAACTGGAAGCATTCCCTTTGAAATCTGGCACTAGACAAGGATGCCCTCTCTCACCACTCCTATTCAACATAGTACTGGAAGTTCTAGCCAGAGCAATCAGGCAAGAAAAAGAAATAAAGGGTATTCAAATAGGAAAGGAGGAAGTCAAATTGTGTCTATTTGCAGATGACATGATTGTATATTTAGAAGACCCCATCGTCTCAGCCCAGAATCTCCTGAAACTGATAAACAACTTCAGCAGTCTCCGGATACAAAATCAATGTGCAGAAATCACAAGCATTCCTATACATCAATAACAGACTTAAAGAGAGCCAAATCAAGAAGAAACTGTCATTCACAATTGCTGCAAAGAGAATAAAATACCTGGAAATACAACTAACAAGGAATGTAAAGGACCTCTTCAAGGAGAACTACAAACCACTGCTCAATGAAATAAGAGAGGACACAAACAGATGGAGAAACACTCCATGCTCATGGTTAGGAAGAATCAATATTGTGAAAATGGCCATACTTCCCAAGTTAATTTACAGATTCAATGCTATCCCCATCAAGCTACTAATGACCTTCATCACAGTACTGGAAAAAAACACCTTAAACTTCATATGGAACCAAAAGAGAGCCCACATAGCCATGTCAATTCTAATCAAAAGGAACAAAGCTGGAGACATCACACTACCAGACTTTAAACTATACTACAAGCCTGCAGTAATCAAAACAGCATGGTACTGGTACCAAAACAGAGATATAGACCAATGGAACAGAACACCACAATGGAGGCCTCCAAGGCAACACCACACATCTACATCCATCTGATCTTTGACAAAACTGACAAAAACAAGCAATGGGAAAGGATTCCCTGTTTAATAAATGGTGTTGGGAAAACTGGCTAGCCATGTGCAGAAAGAAGAAACTGGACCCTTTCTGACACCTTACACAAAATTAACTCCAAATGCATTAAAGACTTAAACATAAGACCTAACACCATAAAAACACTAGAAGAAAATCTAGGCAAAACCATTCAGGACATAGGCATAAGCAAGAACTTCATGACCAAAACACCAAAAGCATGGGGAACAAAAGCCAAAATAGACAAATGGGACCTAATCAAATTCCACAGCTTCTGCACAGCAAAAGAAACAGTGATTAGAGTGAATTGGCAACCAATGGAATGGGAAAAATTTTTTGCAGTCTACTCATCTGACAAAGGGCTGATATCCAGAATCTACAAAGAACTTAAACAGATTTACAAGAACAAAACAAACAATCCCATTCAAAAGTGGGCAAAGGATATGAACAAACACTTTACAAAAGAAAACATACATGAGGCCAACAAACACATGAAAAAATGCTCATCATCACTGGTCATTAGAGAGATGCAAATCAAAACTACATTGAGATACCATCTCATGCCAGTTAGAATGGCGATCATTAAAAAATCTGGAGACAACAGATGCTTGAGAGGATGTGGAGAAATAGGAACACTTTTACACTGCTGGTGGGAGTGTAAATTAATTCAACCATTGTGGAAGACAGTGTAGTGATTCCTCAAGGACCTAGAAATAGAGATTCCATTTGACCCAGCAATCCCATTACTAGGTACATATCCAAAGGATTATAAATCGTTCTACTATAAGGGCACATGCACACGAATGTTCATTGCAGCACTGTTTACAATAGCAAAAACCTGAAACCAACCCAAATGTCCATCAATGCTAGACTGGACAGGCAAAATGTGGCACATATACACCATGGAATATTATGCAGCCATCAAAAACGATGAGTTCATGTCCTTTCTAGGGATATGGATGAACCTGGAGACCATCATTCTCAGCAAACTAACACAAGAACAGAAAATCAAACACCACGTGTTCTCACTCATAGGCAAGTGTTGAACAATGAGAACACATGAACACAAGGAGGGGAGCATCACACACTGGGGTCTGTTGAGGGGACAAAGGCGAGGGACAGCGGGGGGTCAGGAGTTGGGGAGAGATAGCTTCAGAGAAATGCCAGATATTGGTGATGGGGAGGAAGGCAGCAAATCACACTGCCATGTGTGTACCTATGCAACAATCTTACATGTTCTTCACATGTACCCCCAAACCTAAAATGCAATAAAAATTTTAAAAAAGTTTTACTTTCCTTTTCCTTAGTCCTAATGTGTTTTCAATGTTACTCAAATTTTTATATCTGGTTATCCCAAAATCTAAGAATTATTTTCCAGAATTCTTTCATTTCCAATTCCCTTAAGTTGATACCAATAGTTTCATTTATTTCAGATATGAGCAATTTTCACTCTCATAGAGTAAACTTTCTAGAATTATCTGAAATTTGCAGTTTCCACATTTATTTTTTTTCTTTATTAGAGGATTGATCTGTATCTGGACTGTACTATAAATGTACTTATCTTGTTTAACCAGTTTTAATAGAATCATACAACTATATTGCTCATTTTCCTATTAGCGTTATTCATCAGAATATCCCATAAAGTATGTTTATTCCCAGAATAATAAAATTTTAGACAGATATATTACATCTTCTTAATATAAAACAAAATTCTACTTTATCTAGTAGTATGTTAGTAATTTTGAATAAGATGACTTTTTTCCCATAAAGTAATATAGCCATGAGAATTTTATTAACACATCTTAGAATTCTTATGTTAAAATATTACACATCAATTTTGTTTCTCACTTTTATGTTTGGTGCTGAATGAATAGTGCAGTGTTCTTCATGATATCAATATTTACATTTTTATCTGGATGTCTGGTTTGATTCCTACAGTTTCAGTTTAAGTCCTCTTAGATTAGGTCAGCAAATCTGTGGACAAAAACTACATGCTCAAAAAGTATATGATGAATTTCATCCTTATCCAGCATCTAACAGAGATATAAACTATGCTTTTAATTTTATCAATATAGTTATATATATAACTATATATTATATATAAAGACTAAAAATATTGTCTTTAATATATATTCTCAGAAGTGACATATACTTCTAGATCAAAATTTCTGTAAAATTTTGATTTAAATAATTTTTAAATATTAATGGGAGGAATATATATTTAGTTATATATAACTATATTGATAAAAATATAGATTATAACATATAAAATGTATATTAATATATATGCTTATATATGTCTATCTTTTCCATATTTAAGTCGCTCAATTGGAAAAACAAAATGAAACTCCAATTTAACCACAACTTCTCTGATTCTACTTTAGTGTTTTATTCATTCATTCATTATGCAGACATGCACACATTTATTCATTCATTAATGCACTAATTCAGTCATTCATTAACTTTTTTTGACATATATGTATTATGTTCTTGCTGTGTGAATTGTTCCATAATTTACTCTTGTTTTCCAGCTGTCTTTTCTGCAGAATTTTTCATTCACATATTAAAGGAGCACCTTTATAAATCAGTTGTAGGTACTCCAATTAAAAGATTACATTGCACAGCTTAAAAACCTAAATAACATTTGTGGTTGTTTTGTTTCTCAAATTTTAAATTGCCACAGATATCTTTTTAAATCACATAATTATAAAAGAGCTGATAATATTTGAAGAGCTCCCATCTACACAGTTAGCATAATATGTGATCATGAGACTATAAATTAACTAGCCATGGGATCTTATTTATATCATGGTAAAAGTAAACAACTGAAATATCTTCTTTAGTATATACACACACCTCTCCCATGAACACACTTTATGCCAATGCAAATATAACAATGAAAGCAAGTACTTGGGGAATATGCAGTGATTGGTATTTGTTATAATAAGCACATTAAAAACTTAGTCATTTATTATTATCCAGGAATGTTATTTATAGAACATGAAGTAATTATAAAGTGGGACTCTATAATAACATATTTTTAAGTACCATATATAAAATGTAAAACAAAGAATATTAATAATAATATTTTGCTTTACAGTGGCTTAGGAATTAGATACTGACACACAATACAATCATAGGATTGATGAAATTTATATTACAGTAGATAGGAATTAACAAAGAAAAATGATAAAATTTGTAGGAATATATGCTCTTATATGAAATGTATAATTTGATTTTTAGCCACTATGCTACAATAAATTTTGTTTTCTTTTCATGTTATCTTGTTAAATGTGATAGCAATAATTGGTTTTTATGTAATTTTTTCCATTTTATTTCTTGTAGCCATGAGTTTCAACAGTTCTCCAATATGTGTATTGATTCTGAAGCTTTGCCAGTGCTTTTGCCTTTTGTTGCTATGCAAAGAAGCACATGTTAACCTTTCAGGTTATTGATCCTTAGAAGAAAGAAAGAGAGAAAAGTGTTCTTATTTAGTGTTAATATAAAGTTTATCATAATATTTTTCTGACATTTCTTCATATTTTAAACATCATATCTAAGCTCCAGGCAAAATTATTAAAAATATAGACATATATTACATTTCCACAAATATATTTCCCTCTATATCTCTGTCACTAATGCAATTGAAAGTCGTATTCATTTTTACCAAATTCTATAGTTAATGAGAATTCTGAGATTTTTAAAACATTCATATTCCATTCACTCAGACTAATATTTATTGAACACATAACATGTGACAGACATTATGCTGAGAGAAGATAAGGTAAATCTACCTAAATATATAATACTCAACTTTACAGAGCTTGGTAATAATCAACATATACACATATATGTGCATATATATATATACACACACACACACACACACAGCAATATATGTAACATATCATATGTATGTTTTTGTCTTTATTCTTAAAATGAAAAGTCTTTTACAAAAACTTAAGTTTATTAAGAGAGTAAATGCTGATGTATCTGAAAATATATGATAAGAAAAGAAGTTAAAATTGGAAAAATGTTAGAGAATATGTCAATAAAAATTCTTGTTGCAAATAATATAAATCTATCATGAATTTGCTTCTGGGGGAAAATGGAAAGTATTTGAGAAAACTGGGCTAACACACGAAAAACCAGAGTGTGATGTCTGATTTTTACTAAGAACCATAAACTACAAAGTAGAATCTATCCACAATCATGTCAAAAGTCATTTTCATCACATGGTTTCTTGTAACTATAATCTTTTTTCTGCATGTCTGCTTTCGTTTCCATCTCTGCTACATGCCTTTTCTCCTCCTCAGAGCACTAGTGTTACAATCTGGATTCATTCCCCCCATTTCCATTCACCCCTCAGGCTTTGACCTTTCTGAGGGCCTGCCACCATCTGTTATGATTGCAAGTGCACAGGATTGGGAGAAGGGATGTGAAGTACAGGCAGGGAATACTTGGAGGCTGACCAGTCAGGCTACATTAATTGTTATTTCCTATCTAGGGCTCTTCTAACTACACTGATGTAGTCATAAAATATTTATTAATGTTACTTTTCTTTTATAGAATAAGAAACTGATATTTGTATAGATGAAGTGACATTCAGATACCATACCCATAGGAAGTGGGAGAGCCAAGTTGATTTGACTGCACTATTAACCACTATAAAGGACTTAGTTCCTAGAGAACAGAAATTAAGACAAGAAATGGGTACTAAAAGCTTGATTTGGGAAAAGACATCCCAGACAATAAAGGTATGGAGGAAGAGAAGGTATGTCAGAGAGAATGAGGAAAAATGCAACATGTTGTGTTGGAGTTCTTGCCATTTTGCGATGAGCCACAAGGGAACTTAATAAATGGCTCTACATGTGAAACTTTGCAAATGACTGAAGAAATATTATAGAAAGTATTTGCCTAGGAACACTCCAAGGGAGAGAAATAACTTGTCTCCTTGGTTCTTTCCTATTTTCACTCTCCCACTGGAAAAAATATTGTTTTATTCAGAACTTTTGGCAGAGGCTTAGGATGGTAGATCTAAGTCCCTGTGAAGCAGTTTCTCAATGGAGTCAGGAAGGGGACTAGAAAGGCAGGAGAATTATTTGTACCATCTCAGGTGAAGAAAAATATGTAGGCTTGTTCAGAAGCACCATGCTGTGGTAAATACTGAGGCAAAGGGAGAAGCTGAGAGCTCAGCATCAGGTAAAATTGATAAAATCTGACCAGCCACCTAAGATATAAATATAACCATCAAAAATATAGTAGAAGAGGTGAAGAAAGGTCAACTCAGCTTTTATTATTCACTTTTTTACTGCAAAGCAATGAAAAACAATCCTTCTACTAAATTTAACTAAAGTTTGTAAGGAGACAGATGCCAGAAGAGTCAGTGTAACACAGACTATGGGAGGTAATGCAGGCTTGAGTGGATCTATGGGGCCAAGACCAGGTAAAGGGATTATTATAACATAGTTCATGCAACAAACATGAACTGTAATTAGATTTAATTGTAGATTCATGGGAGAGACTAAAATATGGGGTTAAGTGGAAAATGAAACACAATTACTGGTTACAGTGTAGGAAAGTAGCAAGAGATTGTCACTTTCATTTGAACCAGGGGAGCAAGTCATGTAAACTACAGAATGCTAACATCAAAAAAAAAAAAAAAATACATAGCTGGAAGCAAAAACAAATCTATAAGAACCAAATACTAAGTATTAACACGTGTTTTCTACTAGGACCCCACAGTTGATTTCATTTAGAATGTGGAAGTAAGATTATAAAGATAAATCCAACATTGACAGGTAGGTTTAAGGAGAAACCAGGTGAGCATTCATTAGGTAGCACATGTAGATTTATATAATGGATTAGAATCTCAAGGATAATTCCACAGAGTGAGTCTACAATGGCCTGCCCTTTTTTCTTACCTATTTTTATTCAGTGCCCAAGGATAGTAAACTTACGACTGGAGACGGGGTTTGAGATCTGAATAAGGAGTATCCTTAAGCATTCAGGGCTTCTCCACAATACAAGACAGTAGAAATACAAAAAATTGTGAATCAAAAGCTATAGCAAAAGTAAAGGGGCTAAGAGAATCCAGCTCCAGCCTATGAAGGCTTTGCCCAGGAGGGTTCTTTGCTTCACCCAGGGAAGCATTCAATGGTGAGCTAGTGGTGTTAAACTAAAACTTGTACTGAAGTGGCAATATAATAGCAGCAGAGATTATTGCTTCTTGTGGAAATGTACCCCACAGGCAATGTGCCCAGAAAAGCAACCCAGAGAAAATTCTGAAGTCATATTTATACCTACTTTTAATTACATGCAAATTATACCTACTTTTAATTCCTAAAAGTGCAGAAATGTTTAGGAGAAGGGTGCTAATGCGCAGACTTGTCATGGCAGTGGTAAGTGTACATTATGGAAAGCTGCTTCTGTACCAGCCCTGTTTCAGCTAGTCCTCAATTTGGTCTGGTGCCTGAGCCCCACCTCCAGAGTCAAGTCCCACCTCCTTACTTCAGTAACAATGATTATGTTTCACGTGAAAAGGCTAGAAAAAGAAAACAAACAAAATAAAACTAAGGGTCAAACAAGTAAAAGAAATAAAATAAATGCAGATTTTATTAAAGTAATAAAAATTTTTTAAAAACCATAATCAACAATGTTAAAGATGGCATTTTGAAAAGACTAGTAAAATTGTTAATTCCTACCAATAAAGCTGAAAGAGAGAAAATATATGCTAGTTACCAATTACTGAATTCAGAAAAGAAAGAGGAAGCATCATTACTAAATATACAGACATTTAAAAAAAAGATTACACAAATGTATACTTCATAAAATTGCATAAAAATATACATGTAGACTTAAAGATGTGACAATGTCAATGTCATGCTGGTAAATCTGAATAAGTTCTTTGTATTGCATCTCTGTTAATTTTATTGCTTTGATATTTTATGTGAGTTAAGTAAGATGGTAACTATTGAGGAAAAATAAAGAGTATATGAAACCTAATTGTACACTTCTTTGCAACTTCCTTTGAATCTGTAATTATATAAAAAGAAAAATGTTTAAAATATATAAAGACACATGCTAGATAGTTTCTCAATATATGATAAATATAAATATTATAATGAAAAATAAGATATTATACAAACACGTCAACTAATTTAATAACAAAATTGAAATCAAAATTGTCAAAAGAAATGTATTAGGAAGGTTTCTACTTGAAAAATTAAATTTATTACTAGCAAATTTTCAATAAAAAACCTCTAGGCTCTAATGATTTTGCTGGTTTATTCAAACAAACTCTTAAGAAATAAATATCACCAATTATGTGTAAGCTCTTTCAGAAATTAGAAAAGGATTCTAAATTTTATTCATTAGCTGCATGTACCAAATACTACAACTAGATAATTGCATTACAAAAAAAAGTAAACAAAAAACAACTACAACAAATATCTGTTATGCAAATAGATGAGAAATTTATCAACAAAATATTAGCACAATAAAGTCAGTATTATACACAAAGAAAAATACAAACAAGAAGAGTTAATTTAAGAATACAAAGTTCATTTAACATTCTAAATTTAAACAATGAATACCATTATTGAAACACAGGGAAACTATATTTTATTTTTTATTTTTAATTTTTATTGCATTTTAGGTTTTGGGGTACATGTGCAGAATGTGCAAGATAGTTGCATAGGTACACACATGGCAGTGTGTTTTGCTGACTTCCTCCCCTTCACACACACTTGGCATTGATCCTTAGGCTATCCTTCCCCAGCTCCCCACCGCTGTCCCCCCCAATCCCCTCAATAGACCCCAGTGTGTAGTAGGCCCCCTCCCTGTGTCCATGTGTTCTCATTTTCCTCACCTGCCTATGAGTGAGAATATGCAGTATTTCCTTTTCTGTTGTTGTGTCAGTTTGCTGAGAATGATGTTCTCCAGATTCATCCATGACCTTACAAAGGACAAAAACTCGTCATTTTTGATTGCTGCATAATATTCCATGGTGTATATGTACCACATTTTCCCAGTCCAGTCTATCATTGATGGGCATTTGGGTTGGTTCCAGGTCTTTGCTATTGTAAAAAGTGCTGCAATGAACATTCGTGTGCATGTGTCCTTGTAGTAGAACGATTTATAGTCCTTTGGATATATATACCCAGTAATGGGATTGCTGGGTCAAATGGAATTTCTATTTCTAGGTCCTTGAGGAATCGCCACACTGTCTTCCACAATGGTTGAACTAATTTACACTCCCACCAACAGTGTAAGAGTGTTCCTATTTCTCCACATCCTCTCCAGCATCTGCTGTCTCCAGATTTTTTAATGATCACCATTCTAACTGGCATGAGATGGTATCTCAATGTGGTTTTGATTTGCATCTCTCTAATGACCAGAGATGATGAGCATTTTTTCATGTGTTTGTTGGCCTCATGAATGTCTTCTTTTGTAAAGTGTCTGTTCATATCCTTTGCCCACTTTTGAATGGGCTCGTTTGTTTTTTTCCTGTAAATCTGTTTGAGTTCTTTGTAAATTCTGGATATCAGCCCTTTGTCAGATGCATAAACTGCAAAGATTTTTTCCCATTCTGATGGTTGCCGATTCACTCTAGTGACTGTTTCTTTTGCCATGCAAAAGCTGTGGAGTTTGATTAGGTCCCATTTGTCTATTTTGGCTTTTGTTGCCAATGCTTTTGGTGTGTTGGTCATGAAGTCCTTGCCTACTCCTATGTCCTGAATGGTTTTGCCTAGATTTTCTTCTAGGGTTTTTATGGTGCCAGGTCTTATGTTTAAGTCTTTAATCCATCTGGAGTTAATTTTAGTGTAAGGTGTCAGGAAGGGGTCCAGTTTCTGCTTTCTGCACATGGCTAGCCATTTTTTCCCAACACCATTTATTAAACAGGGAATCCTTTCCCCATTGCTTGTTTTTGTCTGGTTTATCAAAGATTATATGGTTGTAGATACGTTGTGTTGCCTCCAATGCTTCTGTTCTGTTCCATTGGTCTATATCTCTGTTTTGGAACCAGTACCATGCTGTTTGAATTACTGTAGCCTTGTAGTATAGTTTGAAGTCTGGTAGTGTGATGCCTCCCACTGTGTTCTTTTTGCTTAGAATTGACTTGGCTATGCGGGCTCTCTTTTGGTTTCATATGAAGTTCATGGTGGTTTTTTCCAGTTCTGTGAAGAAATTCAATGGTAGTTTGATGGGGATAGCATGGATTCTGTAAATTACTTTGGGCAGTATAGCAATTTTCACGATACTGATTCTTCCTAACCACAAACATGGAATGATTCTCCATCTGTTTGTGTCCTCTCTTATTTTGTTGAGCAGTGGTTTGTAGTTTTCCTTAAAGAGGTCCCTTACATTCCTTGTGAGTTGTATTCCTAGGTATTTTATTTTCTTTGTAGCAATTCTGAATGGCAGTTCTTTCTTGATTTGACTCTCTTTAAGTTTGTTATTAGTGTATAGGAATGCTTGTGATTTTTGCACATTGATTTTATATCCCGAGACTTTGCTGAAGTTGCTTATCAGTTTCAGGAGCTTTTGAGCTGAGGTGATGGGTTCTTCTAGGTATACTATCATGTCGTCTGCAAATAGAGACAATTTGGCTTCCAACTTTCCTATTCGAATACCCTTTATTTCTTTTTCTTGCCTGATTGCTCTGGCTAGAACTTCCAGTACTATGTTGAATAGGAGTGGTGAGAGAGGGCATCCTTGTCTAGTGCCGGATTTCAAAGGGAATGCTTCCAGTTTTTGTCCATTAAGTATGATATTGGCTGTTGGTTTGTTGTATATAGCTTTTATTACTTTGAGATATGTTCCATCAATACCAAGTTTATTGAGGGTTTTTAGCATAAAGGGCTGTTGAATTTTGTCAACGGCCTTCTCTGCATCAATTGAGATAATCATGTGGTTTTTGTTTTTGCTTCTGTTTATGTGGTGAATTACATTTATAGACTTGCGTATGTTGAACCAGCCTTGCATCTCTGGGATGAATCCTACTTGATCATGATGGATAAGTTTTTTAATGTGCTGTTGCAATTGGTTTGCCAGTATTTTATTGAAGATTTTTGCATCTATGTTCATCATTGATATTGGCCTGAAGTTTTCTTTTCTTGTTGAGTCTCTGTCGGGTTTTGGTATCAGGATGATGTTGGTCTCATAAAATGATTTGGGAAGGGTTCCCTCTTTTTGAATTATTTGGAATAGTTTCAGAAGGAATGGTACCAGATTCTCTTTGTGTGTCTGGTAGAATTCGGCTGTGAACCCATCTGGACCAGGGCTTTTCTGTGTGTGTTAGGCTCTTAATTGCTGCCTCAACTTCAGACCTTGTTATTGGTCTATTCATAGTTTTGGCTTCCTCCTGGTTTAGGCTTGGGAGGACACAGGTGTCCAGGAATTTATCCATTTCTTCCTGGCTTACTAGTTTATGTGCATAGAGTTGTTTGTAGTATTCTCTGATGATGGTTTGAATTTCTGTGGAATCTGTGGTGATTTCCCCTTTATCATTTTTTATTGCATCTATTTTGTTGTTCTCTCTTTTCTTTTTTATCAGTCTGGCTAGTGGTCTGTCTATTTTGTTGATCTCTTTGAAAAACCAGCTCTTGGATTTATTGATTTTTTGAAGGGTTTTTCTTGTCTCTATCTCCTTCAGTTCTGCTCTGATCTTAGTTATTTCTTGTCTTTGGCTAGGTTTTGAGTTTTTTTGATCTTGCTCCTCTAGCTCTTTCAATTTTGATGATAGGGTATCAATTTTGGATCTCTCCACTCTTCTCATGTGGGCACTTATTGCTATAAATTTTCCTCTACAGACTGCTTTAAATGTGTCCCAGAGATTCTGGTATGTTGTGTCTTCATTCTCGTTGGTTTCAAAGAACTTCTTTATTTCTGCCTTCATTTCATTGTTTATCCAATCAACATTCAAGAGCCAGTTGTTCAATTTCCATGAAGCTGTGCGGTTCTGAGTTAGTTTCTGAATTCTGAGTTCTAGCTTGATTGCACTATGGTCTGAGAGACTGTTTGTTATGATTTCAGTTGTTTTGCATCTGTTGAGGAGTGCTTTACTTCCAATTATGTGGTCAATTTTGGAGTAGGTGTGATGTGGTGCTGAGAAAATGTGTATTGTGTGGATTTGGGGTGGAGAGTTCTGTAAATGTCTATCAGGTTTGCTTGTTCCAGGTCTGAGTTCAAGTCCTGGATACTCTTGTTAATTTTCTGTCTGGTTGATCTGTCAAATATTGACAGTGGAGTGTTAAAGTCTCCCACTATTATTGTGTGGGAGTCTAAGTCTCTTTGTAAGTCATTAAGAACTTGCCTTATATATCTGGGTGCTTCTGCATTGGGTCCATATATGTTTAGGATCTTTAGCTGTTCTTGTTGTATCGATCCTTTTACCATTATGTAATGACCTTCTTTGTCTCTTTTGATCTTTGTTGCTTTAAAATCTATTTTATCAGAGACAAGAATTACAACTCCTGCTTTTTTCTGCTCTCCATTTGCTTGGTAAATCTTCCTCCATCCCTTTACTTTGAGCCTTTGTGTATCCTTGCATGTGAGATGGGTTTCCTGGATACAGAACACCGATGGCTTTTGGTTTTTTATCCAAATTGCCAGTCTGTGTCATTTGATTGGTGCATTTAGTCCATATACATTTAGGGTTAATATTGTTATGTGTGAATTTGATACTGCCATTTTGATGCTAGCTGGCTGTTTTGCCCATTGGTTAATGTAGATTCTTCATTTTGTTGATGCTCTTTAGCATTTGGTATGCTTTCAGGATGGCTGGTACTGGTTGTTTCTTTCTATGTGTAGTGCGTCTTTCAGGAGCTCTTATAAAGCAGGCCTAGTGGTGACAAAATCTCTGAGTACTTGCTTGTTCGTGAAGGATTTTACTTTTCCTTCACTTATGAAGCTCAGTTTGGCTGGATATAAAATTCTAGGTTGAAAGTTCTTTTCTTTAAGAATGTTGTATATTGGCCCCCACTCTCTTCTGGCTTGTAGAGTCTCTGCCGAGAGATCTGCTCTGAGTCTGATGGGTTTCCCTTTGTGGGTGACCCGACCTTTCTCTCTGGCTGCCCTTAGTATTTTCTCCTTCATTTCAACCCTGGTGAATCCGATGATTATGTGCCTAGGGGTTGCTCTTCTTGTGGAGTATCTTTGTGGTGTTCTCTGTATTTCCTGGAGTTGAGTATTGTCCTGCCTTGCTAGGTTGGGGAAATTTTCCTGGATAATATTCTGAAGAGTATTTTCCAGCTTGGTTTCATTCTCTTCATCACATTCTTGTACACCTATCCAACGTAGGTTGGGTATCTTCACATAGTCCCACATTTCTTGGAGATTTTGTTCATTCCTTTTTGCGCTTTTTTCTCTAATCTTGGTTTCTCGTTTTATTTCATTGAGTTGATCTTCGACTTCTGATTTTCTTTTTTCTGCTTGGTCAATTCGGCTGTTGAAACTTGTGCATGCTTCGTGAAGTTCTCGTGTTGTGTTTTTTAGCTCCTTCAATTCATTCATAATCCTCTCTAAGTTGTCCATTCTTGTTATCATTTCCTCGAATTGTTTTTCAAATCTTTATTCAAGGTTCTTAGTTTCTTTGCATTGATTTAGGACATGTTCTTTTAGCTCACTGAAGTTTCTCATTATCCATCTTCTGAAGTCTGATTCTGTCATTTTGTCACACTCAGTCTCCGTCCAGCTTTGTTCCCTTGCTGGTGAGGAGTTTTGGTCCTTTGTAGAAGGTGAGGTGTTTGATTTTGGGTGTTTTCCTCCTTTTTGCGCTGGTTTCTTCCCATCTTTGTGGATTTATCCACCTGTCGTCTTAGTAGTTGCTGATTTTTCAATTGGGTCTCTGAGTGGATGCCCAGATTGTTGATGATGAAGTATTTCTGTTATTTAGTTTTCCTTCCAACAGTCTAGCCCCTCTCCTGTACAACTGCTGAGGTCCACTCCAGGCCCTGCTTGTCTGGGGTACACCTGTAGCAGCTGCAGAACAGTGAGGGATGCTACCAGTTTCTTCTTCTGCTATCTTTGTCCTGGAATGATGCCCGCTAAATGTCAGTCTGATTGGTCCTTTTTTGAGGTGACTCTTTGGATATACAGGGGTCAGGGAGCTGCTAGAGGAGATGGTCTGTACTTTATAGGAGCTCCAGTGCTGAGCTGTGAGCTCCGTTGTTCATTCAGGGTTGTTGGGGACCTGTGTTGTAAAACCTTTTTGTTTTTCCCTCAGATGCTCTGTCTCAGTGAGTTGGGGCTTTCTTTATGAGTATCTGTTGCACTGTCCTGCCCCACTAGGTGGCTGTCTATTCACTATTTGCCTGCAGAGGCTTCATCCTGCTGCTGCAGGGCTCCATTCTACTGTGGTGTGCTCCTCCCTGTTGGCAGAGTCTCTCTGTTATGGCGGGTTGCCTCAGCAATGGCAGGCTGCGTCAGGACTGGGCGTGTTCCTCAGTAGGGGTGGATTGCGTCTGTAGTGGTGGATGCCCCTCCCCCACTGGGCTGCACCATCCTGGCTGGCAGTGAAACTCCCAACCCCGAGTGCCTCCAATCACCACCCTGCTTGTCCCCTTGAGGGTGGGACTTGCCGAGCCCAATCACCTGGCTCCCTGCCTCAGAGTCCATCCTCTCTCTCTCTCTCTTTTTCTCCCCAATTTGAATGATGAGATTCTCTCACTGGTGCCCCAGTAGCCTGCTGATAGGGCACTCGGATCTGTTCAATCTCCTGTGCTGCTGCCCACTGCCCTGGCTCAAATCACGCTTCCCAGGAATCTCCTGGTCTGGATCATTGTCCAAGTCCCATTTAATCAGATGAACATGTCAATCTGCCCTTCCAAATCTCAGACTGTCGGTTTAACAGGGCACCCAGACCAGTGAGTTCTGTGCCAGGTGC
This sequence comes from Saguinus oedipus, assembly GCA_031835075.1. Classification (NCBI taxonomy): domain Eukaryota; kingdom Metazoa; phylum Chordata; class Mammalia; order Primates; family Cebidae; genus Saguinus; species Saguinus oedipus. The sequence continues at coordinate 100,056,141 of CM063181.1, read as the reverse complement.
CGCTGCACTGTGGCACCGGCCAAAGCGCCAGCCAAACCGGCTGCGTGAGCCCAATCACCGGCTGCCCCGGCATCCCATGTGTCTTCTACACCTGGGAATTTTCTCGTTCTGTGGGCAACAAAGGTCCATCTGGGAATGCGGCTAGGACTCACCCTCTGTGCCTTCACTGAGAGCTGCAATCCTGAGTTCTTTCTATGACACCATCTTGGAAATCCATATATTTTATTATCTTAATAGATAGAAAAAAATTAACAAAATTCAATATTAATGCCTGTTTACAAACAGAAAACAAAAGAAAAAATATTCTCAGAAAAAAAGTCAGATTTCTAAATCTGACAAAGCGATTTCACCAGAATTTAACAGCTAACATTACATTTGGTGCTCTATTGAACACTTCTGTCTTATGATAATGAGCAAAGCAAGATGGCTCTCCTCTTGATACTTTCATTAAACACTTTGCAGTAAATTTCAGAAATAAGCATGAGTCAAGGAAAAGAGGTAAAAGGTATAAAAATTGAAAAGAGAGCATAAAAATCTGTTATAATTTGCAGCCTCTATTGTGGTGTATTTAGAAAACACTGTGCATATTATCATACAATCTAATAATATTAATGAGTGATTTTGGCAATTTCAAAGACCACATGGTCAATATACAGAAATCGCCTATATTGATACATACAAGTATGTAGGGAAAATATCTTTCCAACTGTGTTTTTCCACTGCACACGAAACCCAGAGAAACAACAATCATCAATACAGAACAAAATGTCTGTGATGAAAAGTGTGAGGACTTTTCCCCATATACCAAGCAGTGGCCACCAGCTTAGTGTAAAAGGAGGGCTGGAGAAGGTTAGAAATATTCTGTTTTCTGATTCCTGGTCCTGAGGCCTAACACACCTAAAATTACAGCAAAAGACTGTGACAAGGGCTATGGGAGCTATGAACCAGGAACCATGGATGAAAAGCAATACAAATCATAATACTACAACAGGTAAAAAACATTTGAACATTAAAATTTAAAAACATTTTTAAAAATTATATTTACTATTATTTTTGAAGGATACATTAGTTTTAAAACCTTTCTGGCTGGGCCCAGTAGCCTATACTTGTAATCCTAGCAATTTGGGAAGCTAAAGTGGGAGGATTGCTTGAGCCCAAGAGTTCCTGACACCAGCCTGGGCAACATAAGCAAATTTCTTCTTTACAAAGAATAATAATAATAATTAACCAGCTGCTGTGGCACACACCTGTGTCCCATCTATTTGGGAGGCTGAATAAGGTGAATCACTTGAGCCTGCAAAATAGAGGCTGCAATGAGTCATGATCTTGTGTGTGTGTGTGTATTTATATATTTATACATATATATTTTTCCTAATTGACAAAATTTGTTAAAATCTCCATTTTGATAGCATAAATATGTCAAATATATAGAAATACATCTGAAAGTAAAATTTGATAATTTCATCATTAAAAAGTATAAAATGTTCTTATGAAAAATCATACATCTAAATATAGAGATAGACCATGTTATGAAGTCTATTCTCAGCTGATTTGTTGATATTTGTGATCCAATCTCAATCAAAATCCCAGTAGGTGTTTTATGTGTGTGTGCAGGTCAAGATGATTCTACAATGTATATAAAAGTTTAAAGAAATGCATAGCCAAAATACTCTTGAAAAGGAAAATAAGAGGCCTTATCCTACATGATTAGAAACATATTAATTTTACAATTAATCAAAACATTACAATATTGGCATTATGCATAAACAAATAGATTAAAAAAAAAACAGTAGGGAAGCCAATAATTCAGCCTTCTGTCTGTGGCTGAAGGCCCGCTAACCTCTGACAAACCATTGGAGTATGTTCAAGTATTCAAAAGTTGAAGAATTTGCAGCCCAATGTTAAAGGGCAGGAAGTATCCAGGATAGAAGAAATACTGAGGCCAGAAGACTTAGCCAGTCTACTTTTTCTATGTTCATCTGCCTCCTTTTTATCCTAACTGTGCTGGCAGCTAATGGTGCCCACCCAGACTGACTGCCTCACCAAGTCCACTGACTCAAATGTTCATCTCCTTTGGCAGCACCCTCACAGACACACTCAGGAACAATACTTTGCATACTTCAATCTAATCAACTTAATACTCAATGTTAACCATCACAGTACTCCTTAGAATGACTAAAATTAATCAAGACTACAATACCAAATTGAGGCAAGGCTATGGAATAATTAGAACTTTCATATATTTCTGTTATTTATGTAAAATTATACAACTTTGGAAAATACTTTGTAGTGTAGTATGAAACTCAACAGGCATTTACACAATGACCTAGAAATTTTATTCTTACTTAATTACAAAAAAACCAAAAGAATATGTCTACCAAAATAACTTTTTCTTTTTTTTTTTTAAAGGCATATTTATTTTTATTTATTTACTATGTATTTTTTTATTGCGTTTTAGGTTTTGGGGTACCCATGTGAAGAACATGCAAGATAGTTGCATAGGTACACACATGGCAGTGTGTTTTGCTGCCTTCCGCTCCTTCACACACATTTGGCATTTCTCCCCATGCTATCCCTCCCCTATTCCCCCCAATAGACCCCAGTGTGTATTATTCCCTTCCCTGTGTCCATGTGTTCTCATTGTTCATCACCCGCCTATGAGTGAGAATATGTGGTGTTTCATTTTCTGTTCTTGTGTCAGTTTGCTGAGAATGATGTTCTCCAGATTCATCCATGTCCCTACAAAGGACATGAACTCATCATTTTTGATTGCTGCATAATATTCCATGGTGTATATGTGCCACATTTTCCCAGTCCAGTCCATCATTGATGGGCATTTGGGTTGGTTTCAGGTCTTTGCTATTGTAAACAGTGCTGCAATGAACATTCGTGTGCATGTGTCCTTATAGTAGAATGATTTATAGTCCTTTGGATATATACCCAGTAAGAGGATTGCAGGGTCAAATGGAATTTCTATTTCTAGGATCTTGAGGACTCGCCACACTGTCTTCCACAATGGTTGAACTAATTTACACTCCCACCAGCAGTGTAAAAGTGTTCCTATTTCACCACATCCTCTCCAGCATCTGTTGTCTCCAGATTTTTTAATGATCGCCATTCTAAAAGAACACAGCAGTAGGCATCACACTACCAGACTTCAAACTATACTACAAGGTTACAGTAATCAAAACAGCATGGTACTGATACCAAACAGAAATATAGACCAATGGAACAGAACAAAGGCATCGGAGGCAACACAGCATATCTACAACCATACAATCTTTAATAAACCTGACAAAAACAAGCAATGGGGAAAGGACTCCCTGTTTAATAAATAGTGTTGGGAAAACTGGCTAGCCAGGTGCAGAAAGCAGAAACTGGACCCCTTCCTGACACCTTACACTAAAATTAACTCCAGATGGATTAAAGACGTAAACATAAGACCTGGCACCATAAAAACCGTAGAAGAAAATCTAGGCAAAACCATTCAGGACATAGGAGTAGGCAAGGACTTCTTGACCAAAACACCAAAAGCATTGGCAACAAAAGCCAAGATAGACAAATGGGACCTAATCAAACTCCAAAGCTTCTGCACACAAAAGAAACAGTCATTAGAGTGAATCGGCAACCAACAGAATGGGATAAAATTTTTGCAGTTTACCCATCTGACAAAGGGCTGATATCCAGAATTTACAAAGAACTCAAAAAGATTTACAAGAAAAAAACAAACAAGCCCATTCAAAAATGGGCAAAGGATATGAACAGACACTTTACAAAAGAAGACATACACGAGGCCAACAAACATGAAAAAATTCTCATCATCACTGGTCATTAGGAAGATGCAAATCAAAACCACATTGAGATACCATCTCACACCAAAATAACTTTTTAAAGAATATTTATAACAGACTAATTTATAATAACTTCAAACTGAAAGTGACCTAGATGACTACCAACAGAAGAAAGAAAAAGCAAATTGTGATAGAATTATATAATGAAATATAATACTCTGCAGGAAAGAGGAAAAATAGGTAGTATCGGAAGTGGATGAATCTGAAAATCATTATCCTTAGTGAAAAATCCAAACAGAGAAGAATATATGTGATTCAATTTATATGATATCTTCAAAGAGGCCAAATTAATCTGTTGTGAGGGATGATTAGATAGGGGCCAGAGAGATACTTTGAAGGTAATAAAATATGTTGCATTTAGTTATTGTTTTTTTGAGATGGAGTCTGGCTCTGTCACCAAGCTGGAGTGCAGTGGTGCAGTCTCGGCTTATTGCAATCTCCACCTCTTGGGTTGAAGTGATTCTCCTGCCTCAGCCTTCTGAGTAGCTGAGATTACAGGCATCTGCCACCTCACCTGGATAATGTTTGTAATTTAGTAGAGACAGTGTTTCACCATATTGGCCAGGCTGGTCTCGAACTCCTGACCTCAGGTGATCATCATGCCTCAGCCTCCCAAACTGCTGAGATTACAGGCATGAGCCACCATGCCCAGTCAGTTAATCTTAACCTCATACCAGTCAGAATGGTTATTACTAACAAGCCAAAAAATTACAGATGCTAATGAAGTGATGCAGAAAAAAAGAACATTTATACACTATAAGTAGGAGTGTAAATTAGTTCAATCATTGTGGAAGACAATGTGACAATTCCTCAAATATCTAAGGAAAGAAATACCATTTGACCCAGCAATCTCATTACTGGCTATTTACCCAGAGGAATATAAATCATTGTATTATAAAGACACCTGCATGCAGCATATGTTCATTGCAGTACTAGTCACAATAGCAAAGACATGGAATCAAATAAATGCCCATCAGTGGTAGACTGGATAAAGAAAATGTGGTACACATAGACCATGGAATACTATGAAGCCATAAAAAACAACATCATGTCCTTTGCAGGAACATGGATGGATCTGGAGGCCATTTTCCTTACCAAACTAATGCAGAAAAAGAAAAACCAAATACTGCATATTCTCACTTACAAGTGGGAGCTAAATGATGAGAAAACGTGAACACACAGTGGGCAACAACACACACTGAGACCTAACAGAGGGTGGATGGTGGGAGAGGGGAGATGATCAGGAAAAATAAATAATGACTCCTAGGCTTTATACCTGAATGAGGAAATAATCTATACAGCAAATCCCATAACTCAAGTTTACTTATATTACAAACCTGCATATGTACTTTAAAGTTAAATTAAAAAAAAAAAAACATTTTTGGTTGTTAATTTTACAACCAAAAAAATAACCTAGAATTATTTTTTTCCATTGTGAATAAGTCATAAGAATAAGTGCACTGACTTATTCTTATTCTTATAAATTTTATCTTTTTTTTTCCTGTATTTTTGGATTCAACCAAAACCAACCATTTGTATAGCATTTACCTTGTAATTGTAGAATAAGTAATCAAAAAATTATTTAAAACACATGAAAGAATACACATAGGTTAAACATAAAAACTGCATTTTTCTGGTTCTTATGAAATAGATGCAGAAAACAATATGTTTTTCTCAAAAATGCTCAGTGATATCCTATTATATTAATACATGGCAGATATTGAGACATTTTCCTCTTAAAAATCAGGGGACAACAGATGCTGGAAAGGATGCAGTGAAATAGGAACACTTTTACACTATTGGTGGGAGTAGAAATTAATTCAACCATTGTGGAAGACAGTGTGGTGATTTCTCAAGGATCTAGACATAAAAATATCATTTGATTCAGGAATCCCATTACTGTTTATATACCTATAGGATTATAAATCATTCTATTATAAAGACACATGAGACACAAGCACATGTATGTTTATTGAGGCACTGTTTACAATAGCAAAGACTTGGAACCAACCAAAATGCCCATCAATGATAGAATGGATAAAGAAAATGTGGCCCATATATGCCATGGAATACTATGCAGCCATAAAAAAGGATGAGTTCATGTCCTTTGCAGGGACATGGATGACACTGGAAACCATCATTCTCAGCAAACTGACACAAGAACAGAAAACCAAACACCATATGTTCTCACTCATAACTGGATGTTGAACAATGAGAACACACAGACACAGGGAGGGGAACATCACTCACTGGGGTCTGGGGGTTGGGGAGCTAGGGGAGGAATAGCAGGGGTTGGGGGTATTGCAGAGGCATAGCATTAGGAGAAATATCTAATGTAGATGACAGGGCGATGGATGGAGCAAACCACCACCATGGCACGTGTATACCTATGTAACAAACCTGCATGATCTGCACATGTACCCCAGAACATATAGTAAAAAACAAAACAAATAAACAAAAAACACACACAAAAATATTTTTTGGAGTTTGAGTACACAAGAAGAAAATTGTTCATTACTTTGTTTCATATAGATTTTGAGTGAGAATTTTACCTTTTCATTCTTGCATTAATTAAATTTTATCTCTAAAATTTGAATGGTTATTTAAAGTCACTCATTAGAATCTCTTTCTACATGAAAGACAAAGTTGCTTTACACTATTCATGTTGCTTCTGATTCCTGCTTTAGGGACCACCTCCCAATGCCTGTTACTTACTGCTGACATTTTACAACATACTCTTAACTGGCAAAGACTGCAGTTTTCCTGAAAACACTAAAGAATCAAAAATAATGTCACATAGATAGCACATTAAAGTAGTAATATCTACTTTATATATTCTCACATTAAAGATAAATGTAATTTATGAAAACTCTTTTGGGAGAAATCTTTAAATATATCCACTAACAGATAATCAAGAATAGTTGAAATTACATGGATTGGAGTCAATGGATAAGACAACTATTAAGAGGAGAAGTGTACTTAAGATATTTAACTGCTGTCTTTTATTATAGAACCCATCATAGTTTTTAATATGTGTGTATATGCATATATACATTATTTGCTTATGTTATTGTTTATACATATATACATTATTTGCTTATTTTACTATACATATATATTATATACTTATTTTATTATTGTTTATGATGTATACCAATGCAGAAAAATGCTGATAACCAATTCTGTGAAATGATTTCTATTTGGTTATTATTCCAAGCAGTCTAAAGTTTCCATGAGCTAATATCATCCTACAGAAATGTCTTATTGTGATGAATGTGCTAGACCTTGAAAGCTTCTAAATTTTCAGAGACCATATACAAAAGCAAACTATGGAGGGAGGTGGAAGAAGGCTGAATAGAATTCTTCAGCAATTGTTTCCTTCACAGGAATACCAAGTTGAACAATTACTCACACAAGAAAATGCCTTCATAAGAACATAGATATGAGTGGTTGCAGTACCTACTTTTAACAATATATGAAGGGGAAAAAAAAGCATTGAAGAGAGTAGGTAAGATGATCTTGAATCACCGACACTACCCATCCCTCATACTGTCACGGTGGCTGCCTGGCATAGAGAGCCTGTTTACTTCAGGGAGGGAGAGCACAATTATTGTGGGACTTTGCACTGTAATTTAACAGTGCTTTGTTGCAATGGAAAGGGACATGAGGCAGAATTCAGCCAGCACCCATGGGGGAAACATTTAGACTAGCCCTAGCTAAGCAGAGTGGTCCACCCTAATGGTCACAACCTAAGTTCAAGATAGCCCTACCACAGGCAAAAGCACTATGGGGTGCTGAATAAACCTGAAAGGCAGTCTAGGCCACAAAAACTGCAATTTCTGGGAAGAAGTGGTACTATGCTAAGCTAAGCTTAGAGCCAGTGGATTTGGGGTACATACAACCTAATGAGACACCAGCCAGGGAAGCCAAGAGAATGCATGTGTTACCCCTGCCCTAACCCTCAGGCAGTACAACTAAGAGCTATGAGAGATCCTTTCCTTCAGCTTGAGAAGAAGAGAGGGAAGAGTAAAAGAGAACTTTATCTTGCAACTTGGATACCAGCTTAGCCACAGTTGGAGAGATTTTTGAGGCCAACATTCCAAGCCCTAGCTCCTGGATATTTCTAGACACACCCTCTGATGGAAGGGAACTTTGTGCCTTGAAAGGAACGACCCAGTTCTGGCAGGATTCATCACCTGCTGACTAAAGGGCCCTTAGGTTTAGAATAAACATTAGTGGTAGTAAGGTAGTACTCACCGCAGGCCTTTAATGACACTCACAGCCATGCTGGCTTGAGGTGTGACCCAGTGCATTCCCCACTATTGTGGCTATGGGGAGAGACTCCTTTTGCTTGAAGAAAAGGAGAGAAGAGTAAAGGGGACTTTGTCTTCCAGCTCAGCCAATGTGAGGTAGAGAAACAAATGGAGTCCTAGGGTCCTTTGGTCCAGGCCTCAGCTCTTGGAAAGCATTTCTGGACCTGTCATAGCCCATAAAGGAGTCTACTTTCCTCAAGAGAGAGACCAAGGCCTGGAAGCATTCACCACAAGCTGACTGAAGAGGCTTTGGGCCTTGAGTATTTACTGAGGACCAGGAGCAGCAGTGGCTATGGGGAGAGACTCCTACTCAATGAAAGGAGAGGGAAGAGTAGAAAAGACTTTATCTTGTGGCTTGGGTGGCAGCTCAGTTGCAGTGGAATAGAGCAGCACACAGATTCCTAAGATTCCCAACTCCAGGCCCTGACTCTCAGATGGCATTTCTGAACCTACCCAAGGTGGTATAGGGAGCTCACCACCCTGAAGGGAAGGACAAATGCCTGGCTAGATTTGCCACCTGCTGACTGAAAAGTCCTTGGGCCTTGAGAGAACATAGGCAGTAGCCAGGGAGTGATTGACACAGGCCTTTGGTAAGACCCAGTGATGTGCTGGCTTTGGGACTCACTCAGCACAGTACCAGTGGTGGTGACCACAGGGTGATTGTGTTACCCCCTCACCAGCTCCAGGCAGTTCAGCTCAGAGAAAGAGAAAACATTTGTTTGGGGGAAAGTAAGGGAAAAAAACAAGAGCCTCTACCTGATAATGCAGAGAATTCTCTTGGGCCTTGCCCAAGACCACCAAGGTAGTACCTCTGTGAGTCTGTAAGATTCACATAGCGTTACTGGACTTGAGATGTCCCCAATGCAGAATATGGCTGCAGTGACCAAAAACAGATCACAACATTCAATTACCTTTGAATACTTGGAAAGCTTTCCCCAGAAGTATGGGTACAAATAAGCCATCTTATTGAAGACTACAATAAATACCTAATTATTCAATGTCTAGAAATAGATGAACATTCATAAGCATTAAGATCATTCAAGAAATCATGAGCAAAATGAGTAAACTAAATAATGAACCAGTGACAAATCTTGGAGAGACAAAGCTATTTAACCTTTCAGACAGATAATTCAAAACAGCTCTTGTGAAGAAATACAACAAAATTCAAGATAATACGGAGAAGCACTCAAACTCTTATCAGATAAATTTAACAAAGAGATTGAAATCAATTTTAAATATTAAGCAGAAATTCTTGAGTGTAAAAATACAATTGAAATATTGAAGAATGCATCAGATGTCTCAGTAATAGAATTGATTAAGCAGAAGAAAGTATTTGTGAGCTTGAAGACAAGCTATTTGAAGATGTACAGTAAGAAGAGAATAAAGATAAAAGAATAAAAAAGAATGAAATATACTTACAAGATCTAGAAAATAGCTTCAAAAGGTCAAATCTAAGGATTATTGGCCTTAAAGAGGAGGTAGAGAGAGAGAGAAATTGGAGCAGAAAGATTATTCAAAAGGATAGTAACAAAAAACTTTCAAAACCTACAGAAAGACATCAATATTCAGCTATAGGAAGCTTATAGAATATCAAGTAGATTTAACGCAAATAATACTACATAAAAACATTTAATTATGAAATTCCCAAAGGTGAAGGATAAAGAAAGGATTCTGAAAGAAGCAAAAGAAAATAAACAAATAATATACAAATTAGTTCCAATATGTCTGGCAGCAGACTTCTTACTTGAAACCTTACTAGCTAGGAGAGAGTCACATGACATATTTAAAGGGCCGAAGGGAAAAAAAATGTATCTTAGAGTAGTATACCCAGTGAAAATATGCTTCAAACATGAAGGAGAAATAAAAACTTTCCCAGGCAAACAAAACCTGAGGGATTTCATCAATACCAGACAAGTACTAACAGAAATGCTAAAGTGAGTTCTTTAGTATGAAAGAAAAGGACATTAATGAACAAAAAGAAATGATCTGAAGGTGTAAAACTCATGGGTAATAGTAAACAATGTAAAAACAGAATATTATAACAGTAATTTTGGTATGTAAAATACACATATTTTGAGTAGAAATACTAAAAGATGAGCCAATCAAAATGACTACAATACCTTTTAAAAATAGTATAATATAACAAAGTAGAAAAAACAAAAAGTTCAAAAACTGAGAGCATAAAGTGTGGAATTTTTATTAGTTTTCTCTTTCCTAGTTTGTTTTCCAAATTAGTGTTCAGTTATTGAGATGGTTCATATGTGTGTCTTATCCAACTCTCATGTTGAAATGCAATCTTCAATATTGGACTTGTGGCTTAGTGGGAGGTATTGGATCATGGGGGCAGGTCCCTCATGAATAGCTCAGTACCATCCCCTTGGTGATGAGTGTGTTCTCACTCAATTTGTTCACATGAAATCTGCTGGTTTAAAATAGTCTGAAACCTCCCTCATTATTTCTCTTGCTCCTGTTCTCACCATGTGATATATACATTCTTGCTTCACCTTGAGCCATGATTATAATCTTCCTGAAGCCATTTCTGAAAGCCAAGAAGATGGGTGCCAAGCTTGTACAGCCTTCAAAACTGTGAGCTAATATCATAATGCAAAAACAGACTAACATGGAAAATTGGCACCACAAACAAGAGCATTGCTATAAAGATATCTGGAAATGTAGAAGTGGCTTTGGAACTGACTGACTAGCAGGTAAAGGTTGTAAGAGTTTGAAGGGCTCAGAGGAAGACAGGAAGACAAGGGAAAGTTTTACATTTTTTAGAAACTGCTTAAATAGTTGTGACAAAAATTCTGATAGAAAAACAGACAGCTGTAATCTCAAATCAAAAAATCTACAACAGCTATATGTAAAGTAAAAAGGCAAGAAATTAAAATCTTCCAACAGAGAAAACTACCTTCTCAAAAAGGCAGTAGGGGAGGCAGGCAGACAAGAAGAAAGGAAGGGGACAAAACAACTAGAAAATAAAATGGAAGTGGTAAGTGACATTGAGCATAAATGGAATACACTCTCCAAACAAAACACATAGAGTGGCTGAATGGGTAAAACAAGACCCAACGATATATTGCCTGCAAGAAACACACTTCACCTATAAAGACACACAAAGACTGAAAACACAAGAATAGCAAAAGATATTCCATGTAAATTGGAAGCACAAAACAGCAGATGTAGCTACACTCATATCATGCAAAATAGATTTCAAAAAATATCTGTAAATAGAGACAAAGAAGGTTATTATGTAATGATAAAGGGGTCAGCTCAGAAAGAGAATATAACCATTTTAAATACACATGCACCTAACACTGGAGCTTTCAAATATACAAAGCAAATATTATTAAAGCTAAAGAGAGAGACCCCTCAATATAATAATAGCTGGAGACATCAATACCCCACTTTCAGCATTGGACAGATATTCCAGACAAAAAATCAACAAGGTAACACGAGATTTAATCTTCACTATTGGGTACTAATATAAATTTACAGAAGATTTATCCAATGGTTACAGAATACACATTCTTTTTCTCGGCAGATGGATTATTCTCAAGGGTAGATCATATGTTAGAATACAAAACAGTTAAAAATTCAAAAAAATGAAATAATGTCAAGTATATTCTCTGACCATGATGAAATAAAACTGGATATCAATAATAAGAGGAACTGTAGAAACTACAGAAACACACACACACACACACACACACACACACACACACACACACACACACAATGAACAATATGCTTCTGAATGACAAAAAGGTCAAAAATAATTAAGAAGGAAATTAAAAGTTTCTTGAAACAGTTGAATGTAAAAACACAACTAACTAAAACTATGAGATACAATAAAAGGTGTAGTAAAAAGGTTTATAGCAGTAAATGCCTAAATGTTAAAAAGTAGAAAAACTTCAAATAAATAACCCAACAATGCATCTTAAAGAATTAGAAATGCAAGAGCAAACCAAACCTAAAATTAGTAGGAAAAAAATAATAAATATCAGAGCAGAAACAAATGAAATTGAAATTAAAAAAATAATAGAATAAAAAAACTGATTTTCTAAAAGGATAAAATTAACAAATTTTAGCTTAACTATGAAAAAAGAGGCAAGACAAAAATAAAGTTAGAGCCAAAAAGGAGATATTATAGCTGAAATGCAGATATATAGTAAATACTATGTTATGCATATTGGTCCATTTTTTGTTGCTTTTAGCAAAAATACCTGAAAATAAATAATTTATATAGAAAATAATTTTATTTTTTACAGTTATAAGGCTGAGAAGTCTATCATTGAGGGTTCTCCTCTTGTGAGAACCTTCTTGCTTGTGGGGACTCTAGGAAGACTCTCAAGGCAGCACAGGGTATCACACGGCAGAGGGGCTGAGTGTTCTAGGTTGACTCTCTCCTTCCTTTCTTATAAAGCCACCAGATTTACTCTCATGATCACCCATTAATCTGTTAATTCATTCATGAGTGTGGAACCCTTAAGATCCAACCACCTCTTAATGGTCCCACCTTACAATACTGACATATTGGGAATTAAGTTTCCAACACACAAAATCTGGGAACACATTAAACCCATAGCAATATGAGAAGGTGCTGAAGAAGAGACTAAGTTCTCCAAAGAATTTCAGTTAAGACTTCTTAGAGGAGGCAGGGTTTCACTGCCTTTTGGTGAATTAATAAAACTTAGGTTAACAATGAGAAGAGAGCAGAAGGAGCAAGGAAAGCATCATGGATAAAGAGAGAAGCATTAAAGAGCACAGCTCATTTGAGAAAAACATGTAATTCAATGTGGGCAAAGAAGAAAAATCAAGTGGGAAAGTAGAAGAAAATTACAAGTGATTTTAGTCAGAAACTGGATTTGTAAGAGATTCCATATGAAATGAAATATTATTATGTACAATCTATTTCATTCCTTACAGCTTTGCTTTCAGAAAAAAAAAATTATTCATTACATTTTATTGAAAATTGATCTAGAAAATTTGAGCTTTTCAACGAAGCAGTTTGATTTAAATCCATGACATCTGACTTTTTTTTTTAATTAAAACTACCCTTAGCTAGGTGCTCAAAACTGTACACAATAAGACACTGGAGGTCTTGCTATGTGGAAACTAAAAATTGATAAAGGATAAAGGCAGGTATACATAGGAATATCACTTTCATTTAAAATTTTTCATGTTATCAGAATGTTAACAATAAATCAAAAAAGAACATTATTTTAATGATTAAAAATAGTAGATCTATAGATGTGTTTGGAGAGACAAAGAAAATTTAGTTTACATGAGGTTTTCAGAGATAATGAAACATATAAAGGTTTTCTGAATAAAGGAACTGAGAAAAGAATTAAAGGTGAGAGAGTGTAGACTGGAACAGTAATAAGTAGCTGTACTGCTTGACTACCATGTGACTGGAAAGTAGATTTGAAAATGTAAATGAGGACTAATTCATGACACATTTGAAGATTTGAATTCCAGGCATGTTTGAATGACTACCAGGACACTGAGTTTCTCAAGACAAATTGAACATACAGAAAGAACAAATTTTACATAAAAATAAGATGATGTTTGTGATCCTGAAGATACTGAGTTGGAAGTGCTAGCAAGGCATTTGCAGGAATATTTGAGTTAGTACTTTGTTAAGAGATATGGAAATTGATTTTGGGGAAATGCCAGTTCTAGGAATGAATTGAAAAAAAAAAAATAGCCTATGGAATGAATTTATGTAACTAACTCACTCCTTTCCTACTAAAAGGCTTATTGCAGAAGAAAAGAAACATATTTGATCAGACATCCTTGAAAAAGTACTAACAGTATTATTAATGAAAAGTTAACTGAGATCCTTTCTTAAAAAATGCTTTTAGCAGTATATGTTTGATTTGCCTATTATTAATGATGGTCTGAATTATTGGGGCTTGGATGGCTGATTAAAAGGAGTTTGTTGTTTAGGAATTTTCTGTATAATAGCATAAAACTAAGGAGTTCAAAACTGGGGCAACATTTTTGATTATAATATATCTGAACACATTGTTTAAGATCTTTAGTTATTTTAAAATCAATTTGGAAACTGATAGATACAATGTTCTACAGCAACAAGAGTTTCACCTCAATTTTTCTTTTACTAATATAGTTTGGAGCTAGGTAAGATCTATGATTTATGTAACAATCCAAACTTTTTGGTAAAAAAAATGACATATTTTGATGACAAGAGTTTTATTGAATAGGAGGAGAAGTGATGAAGATGTGAAAGTGTTGATGAGGTGGGAGAAGACCCAAGAATAATAATGGTTTTGGAAACAACAACAAAAAAAATAAGAATTAAAATGGATTGTTGTCCAAAGTGCCAAATTCTGAAATAATTTCTAAGAAAGACAACAGAGAAAAAGTTCACTTATGATGATATAATGAATTTATTTGGAGTAGTTCCAACTAGCTACTAAGGTATTGAGAAAGCATTAGTAATAAAAATATAGATTCATCCTGAAAATACTTGAGGATAAAAATAGTGAAATGATCATAAACTCGTAGATATAGTGGAGGTTAAAAGTGGTAAAGATATTCTATATGCTAATCATGTCAATTAACACATATTATATGCCAGCCAATATATTTTAGTTGAATTGTTTCATTACATTGCTTTTGCCAACTTTAAATGATTACTACTCTTATTTAATCCATTTTCACATATGAAGGAATTGAGTTTCAAAAATTATTTAACTGCCAAGAATACAAACATAATATATTTTAAAGCTAGATTTGAAACCCAGACATTCCTTTACAAAGTCCTGAGTAAAAGCCTGATGCTGTACAAACAGGGCATCATTAAAACTGTGGTTCATGTGGTTTGGACTTCACAGAATGGCAAATTAATTCAGAATACAGCCTATAAACTAGAAAGCAGGGAAATAAAGCAAGCACAGCCTATTGCATAGGAGTTGGGAAGTGAGAAAATGCAAGTATATGTGGCTACTCAGAAAGGAAATTTCACAACCAAAGCTTTAGAATATCTTAAAAAAATTGAGCAATGCCTAGACTTGGCTCAACTATTGAGGAAGGATCACTGCAGATACATAAATACTGCTTCAAATTGTGCAAATAGTGCAGACACTTGAGAAGTGCATCCACCAAATAAGGCTGACTATAGTGACAAGTGAGTGGGCAGAAACTGTAAATGCGATTACTTTACAGATTGTGTAGAAGGAATATACGAACCATGTTAAAACAGGTTTATCACTTTGACTTCTGCATAGATAAGGATTTTAAAAATGTTGTCAGTACAACTGAATTAAAAGTCACTACAAAGGAAAGACTCAGATGCATTAGATTGATGGCGGCCGGGCGCGGTGGCTCAAGCCTGTAATCCCAGCACTTCGGGAGGCAGAGGCGGGTGGATCACAAGGTCAAGAGATCGAGACCATCCTGGTCAACATGGTGAAACCCCGTCTCTACTAAAAATACAAAAAATTAGCTGGGCATGGTGGCGCATGCCTGTAGTCCCAGCTACTCAGGAGGCTGAGGCAGAAAAATTGCTTGAACCCAGGAGGCCGAGGTTGCGGTGAGCCAAGATCGCGCCATTGAACTCCAGCCTGGGTAACAAGAGGGAAACCCCGTCTCAAAAAAAAAAAAAAAAAAAAAAGTAACCCAGGTACTGGATTCTTTTGTCTCTGCTTTGTGTCTAAGTTCCTTGGTCAGGATAATTGATCTCTTGCAGTATTTTCATTCTCTGTGTATTAAATTGGGATAAAAATAAAACCTATCACCAAAGTTCTTATGTGTATTAAAAGAAACATATACAACTTTCAGTACATTGCCTGAGATATTGTATTTAATCCATATCAACATTAATGTTATTATTAACGAATATTAACATTTTTATTAATTTACTACTTAATGAATGCTAGTTAATTGCTAACTTGTACTAATTTTTTAATATACATTATTTGTCTGAGATCTTAGTTAACACTGCTGGTGATTTTTAGTAAGACCATTATTCTAAAAAAGCTATTCTATGCTAGCCCCATGAATTCAAATAAATAATACTTAATATAATTTTGTCCTATTAAGTTAGATTTTGCTACACTATCCATACCTTTCCCCTTTACTTTTCTTAAAGAGCTATTACCTTGTCAGGAGCCATTAAGTTGTCAATACACCTACATTAACCTTGTTTTGACTCTCTTAAATAAGGTAGATACAAGTATTAGCTGCTCTACAATTGAAATGACTTTATTTTTTTTAATGCAATTGTTTGTTTAAAAATGTACAACAAGTAAAGGAAATCAATTTGAAAGGCTGAGAACAGAATGTTAAAATATTACCTTCACATTGAGGCAAATTTAACAGGAGTGCATTTATTTACTGTGCCTGGAATTCTCTATATAATTGCATTGTATTTCCCCACTGCTATTTGTGTATGAATAAAAGTCTTGCCCTCACTATGCAGTGCCTCCTCTCTCCTATTAGACCTTGGGTTTGAG
Organism: Saguinus oedipus; assembly: GCA_031835075.1. NCBI lineage: Eukaryota > Metazoa > Chordata > Mammalia > Primates > Cebidae > Saguinus > Saguinus oedipus. Next base: position 100,039,500 of record CM063181.1, on the reverse strand, counting down.
TTACAATGGTAGATTAAGTTTTAACTGCAGACATAAAGCTGCCTCCCTATCTGAAAGTGTAGCTTTATGCACCCATAGTTTCACTATGCAGCTTTCAGTATCCCTTTATGCTCCGATTTCCTTTTTCTCTAGAATTCTCCAGGTGCTTGAATGTGATTGTTTGTATGAGGTATATTTGGTCAGTGAAGCATGTAATGCATTTATAAATTGCATAGTCAAGATTTTGCATAGAAGAATTCTAGGCTTTATAGTACTTTCAAAAATCATACTCTTTGTTATAACATAAGATCAGGACTAAGCTACAAAATAAAAGAAATAGCACTAAACCTAGTGAGAAACCATGGATCATTGTATTTCATTCTTTTTGTAACTTGCCTTCAACAAGGGTAGCTAACTTGAAGTTTGACCTCCTATGTTTTTTATACCATTAAGTAAGACAAATAAACTCACTTAGGGAATTTTTATGGTAGTTTGGTGGCGCGTGGAATAACATGCAAAGTATTAAGTTGTTCATTTAATTCTTACAACAACCCAATAAGGTAAGTACTAATATATCACCTCATTTATAAAAAAGAAAAGTGGTGTTCAACAAGTTTAAGGAACTTGATAAAAGATACTCATCTAGGAATTGAAAATCTAGATATAAACTCAAGTGATCATGCTAAAAGTTCACACACTGTGACCAATAGGAGCAATACTAGAAGTCATTTCCAGAAATAATGATGATATCTATGACATTTCCAAGTCTGCTATGGGCCAATCACCATTATTATATTATCTTACTTAATCCTTACAACCAATCCAAGACTGATCTCTCTTCTACATAAATATCCCCAGAGAGGTTAACTAACGACATCATTACAAACAGGCAGAACTCCTAAGTTTGTCTCAATTTTATTTTATTCCAAGGACAGTAATCTATTTATGTCTTTGGTAATGAGTGAAAAAACCTTGGATATGCCTATAACTGACAGGTCAAGGAGACTTCTTTGGGAAATGTGATATAAAGAAGGAAAGACAGCAGAAATATAAAAATCACAAGAGAGTGTTTTCAATTTCATCTGGCTTTTTAGTTCTGTTGATATTTCTTTAATTGAAAATGGCTTTTTTTTTTTGGTCTATTACACTTTGTGCACAGAAATACCTTTCCTTGTCTGCTAAGCATGGCTGGGTCAAAAAGAAGTTCTTGAAAATATATTGATTTTATGTTAAGCCATCTCAGATAAATTGACAGTGAGTTTCAGAAAGAATTTTCTTTGTTCCAGAGTTCTAAAAAGCTTGTTGTTTTATCTGGGAGAGGGTATGAAGTGACTAGAGAGTAAAATGTGCAATAAGAAACAAAACTACATTTAATGCAAACAATCACAGTGATGTGAGTAGAAGGCCTGTAATATAGGCCCTGCTGTACCTCTTGTGGAAATAGAACACTCTACTTCTCAGAACCTTAGTTTCTTCATGTATAACATGGGGTAATAAAATGCTGGTCTCAGTGGTAACTGTCAGCTTTAGTAATATGTGAAATCACAGAATCTGGTGGAACTAACGATATAATTTTTAGAAGAAAACATTGAATATGCCATTAGATATAAGAACCATTTTAATGCATTTAATTTCTTAAATGTTGCCAGCAAAATTTCTTCAACTGATGCTCTTTGCCAATAACCGAAAGTGTAAAGTTGTTTGTGCTAAGCATAGTAAAATATAAAAAAAAAGAAGATAGGAATGCTAATCTTTAACTTGAGTGCATTTATCTAAATTCTCTGTCAGCCAATAAGAAGCCTTCAGCCTGGAAAACACATTGCAATAAATGACATATGCGATAGCAGATGCTACACTATAACCTTTCTAAGGTATATTTTCAATATTCACTTTCCAACAGACACAGCTTCCATGATTTTATATTTTATCTTCACAAGCATATACAGTCTGTTATGATATAATGCTTGGTTTAAAAAAATTATGTCATGCAACTGATATATTAGTCAATGATTTAAATATAATGAAAATTTCATGTTTGCTTAAGCATGATTTTGTTTCTGATAAACACTAGGTGAATGCAGATAACTACACCCAGATAAATTGAGCTGTGTAGGAATACACAAAAGATACACATGCATAGGCCTCAAACATCTGTGACCTACCTCAGTCATGGTTCATGCTGCATGTTATTCAACTAAGGTATTGCAATTCTTTTCCATTTTATTACATATGTATATGTATATACACGCACACAAGCACACACATATATAATTTAACACTAAACACGTATAACACTTCCAGTCCCAGGACACCCAGCAGTGAATGAAAAGAAAATCTAGACAGTAAGAAGGAGATTGGAATAATAAAGTATTTTGGGAGAGACTACATTACATTTGGTATCTCAGACATAGGCATAAAGAAATCTGCATTGTACAACATCAGAGACAATGACGCGAAAATAAAAGAACAACTTCAAATGCTGCAAAGTCATAAGAATGTGACCTAAAGAAATAGAAAAAGGGAAGGCCATTTTGAGTAAAATGATTGGCAAATTGTCAACATTTTGGAAGCACAATTTGCACAACTTAAATATAAGCCTTATCTATATATAAAGATCTTAAATTACTATGCCTGCATTGTAGTGTAGAAGGGTCTCATTTTAGTGCTGAAAGTGACTGGTTTTAGTAATTTCAAACATTGCTATAATCTCCTAAGTCTTTAGCTGTTGGGTCAAGCCATTAGTGCATAGGAAAAATTTGAGGAGAAAAAAAAAATCCCAGGCAGTCAACAGAAATTATTTGCAGATGAAGGCTATGCATTAGATTGACTTCAATTTTGATGAAATAGGCGTCACTCAGTGATGCATGCCCCAAAAGATCTGCATCCAAAGAGAAGAAAAGCATGCCTTGGTATTAAAAATAAGAACTATTTGCTGCAATTGTAATGTTTGGTACCAATGCAGAGGACAGTTATCCATTCCCATCCATCTGTAGTGTTGAAATTTTACACCCAATTTTAAGTAATGCTCCTACTAACATTGACACTGTCAGGGGTTTTCCAAGGCAATCTAATATATTTATGTAGTATTTTTCCATTTCTTAACTACTTAACATAAATAAAATTTGCTATAATTTTTATTAGGATTCTATATTTTTTAAAGTATGATCACTGAGAAAATTTTTGAGTGTTGTTTCTTCATATTTCCATAATCCTTGTGATTTTTATTATGTAATATTGTGTAACAAGAGAATTGTTTAAAACGCACATGTCATGTTATAGCAGAACTGACTATCTATTCAGCCAAGGACAATGTGGCTTCGCTGCTTTTCTTTTTCTTTCTTTCCATTCTCCTCCTTTTTCTTCATTTTCTTGCTTAATTATAAAGTTAATGTGCTTATTTAAACATCATTTTCTAATAATGAATAATTGTATAAATTGTTTTAAAAGTAAAAGAAAGAACTCCACACCTACAACCACTCTACCATTTAGCCTTTCTCAGATTTTTGCATTGTTATCAACAAACAATCTTAAAACAGTGTTTAAAAAATCAAAGTGTATAGATTGTTAATCCAGGTTTAACTCCATCGTTCACAGAACACAATATCATTTGTGGTATTTTTTTTTTTTTTTTTTTTTTTTTTGAGACAGAGTCTTGCTCTTATCACCCAGGCTGGAGTGCACTGGCTTGAACTCTGCTCACTGCAACCTCCACCTCCTGGGTTCAAGCGATTCTCCTGCCTCAGTCTTCTGAGTAACTAGGACTACAGGTGTGCGCCACCATACTCAGCTATTTTCTTTTTTTTTTTTAAGTAGAGATGGGGTTTCGCTGTGTATGCCAGATGGTCTTGATCTCCTGACCTTGTGATTTGCCCACCTGGGCCTCCCAATGTGCTGGGATTACAAGCATGAGCAACCACACCCGGCCTTCATTTGTGGCATTCTAAGCAACTGAAAAATAGAGTAGCATATCCATTTACTTCATTTTCTGAGGGGCCATGTAAATAGTCTCGATCCATAGATAATTCCTTCAACTGTATCACACCTAGATAAATGAAGAGGATGTCTATTGTATTGTGGAAACCAGTGGTTTTGATAGTATAGTCTTGGGTTAGCAGCATTACCAGCTAAAAATTTGTTAGAAATAACAGATCCTCTGACCACACCCCTAGTTTACTAATTGAAGCACTCTGAGAGTGGGGCCCAGCAATGTGTGTTTTAACAAGCTTCCCATGTGCTTCTGAGACATGTGCATGTACATATATAAGAACCAATGGAATATACCTTCTCCAAATTAACTCAGAATAGAGATTCTGAGATCAGATTACCTGAGATCCAAAATGTAGATTCTGGCACCTTTAGGAAGCCATGTAATTTTGTTCATTGCTTTAAATGCCACATTTCTCTTTCCTCAATTGTTTTGTGGTTTGCAGTAGATAATTTATACCATTAGAATACTTAGAAAAATGTCTGGAACATAATAAGTACTCAACAAATGGAACATTTTAACTTCATTCTAAGCAGCTTGTCCTGTGAGTACATAATAGGCTAAAAGAAACGTTCATTTTCCGTACTCTTAATCACAGTTAATAGCATTGAGTCAACCTGTGCTTTTGCATAATAAGAGCATATTGGAATGGAGAACAAGTAGAAAATGTGAAAAAATTTTTTTTTACCAGAGCAACTTATTTATTTATTCAAACAAATTGATCTTTTAACAACTAACATTTTAAAAAGTTCTGGGTGTATTTGTGCTCGCTTTGGCAGCACATATACTAAAATACTAAAATTGGAATGATACAGAGAAGATTAGCATGCTTACCACATGTCACAGGTTAGGTTCTCTGGTAAGGAGAGTGAGATGAAGTTTGAGATTGTGGAATGGAGAAACAGGATGCAGGCTCTTGCAGTGGCAATAGTTGAGTTTCTGTTCCTCTCTCTCTTTTTAATTTTATTTATTTTATTGTGTTTTAAAAATAATTTCAACTTTTATATTAGAATCAGGGGACACGTGCAGGTTTGTTACATGGATATATTATATGATGCTGAAATTTTGGATAAAAATGCTCTTGTTACCCAGGTAGTGAGCACAGTACCCAAAAGTTAGTTTTTCAAAGCTTAACTTTCCTACTGGCCATGCCCCTGGCCAGCAGACCACAGTGTCTATTTTTGCCATGTTTATATTCATGAGTAAACAATGTGTAGCTCCTACATATAAGTGATAACATGCCATATTTGGTTTTCTGTTATTCACTTAGGATAATGAATTAATTTGCTTAGAATAATTGCCTTCAGCTTAATCCATGTTACTATAAAGAACATGATTTAATTATTTTAAGGCTGCATAGATTTCCATGGTGTAATTGTACCACACTTTCTTTCTCCAATCTACTGTTGATGGGTATATAGGTTAATTTCTGGTTTTTGCTATTGTGAATTATGCTGCAATAAACACATGACTGCAGGTGTATTTTTGGTAGAATAATTTATTTTCTTTTGAATATATAGCCAGTATGGAATTGTTGAGTCAAATGGTAGTTTATTAAATTCTTTGAGAAATCTCTAAACTATTTTCCACAGTTGTTGAACTAATTTACATTCCCACCAACAGTGTATAAGTATTCCCTTTTCTCGGCAGTGTTGCCAGCATCTATTCTGTTTTTATTTTATTTTATTTTTTTGCTTTTTAATGATAGCCATCCTGACTGGTATGAGATATCTTGCTGCAGCTTTGATTTGCAGTTCTCTGATAATTAGTGATGCGGTGCATGTTTTCATGTTGGTTGCCTTCTTGTATTCCTTTGAGAAGTATCTGATCATGTCTTTTGCCTGCATTTTAATGGGGTTATTTGCTTTTTGTTTAATTGTTTGAGTTCCTCATAGATTATAAATATTAGCCCTTTGGCAGATGCACAGTTTGTGAATATTTTACCCCATTCTGTAGGTTATCTGTTGATTCTGTTGGTAGTTTCTTTTGCAGTACAAAATCTTTAGTTTAATTAGATCCCAATTTTTAATTTTTGTTTCTGTTGCAATTGCTTTTGAGGACTTAGTAATACATTCTTTTCCAAGACTGAGGTCCAGAATAGTGTTTCTGAGGTTTTCTTCTAGAATTCTTATATTTTGAAGTCTTACATTGAAATCTTTAATCCATTTTGAGTTGGGTCTCTTGAAGGAAGAAGATGGATAGGTCTTTTCTTTTATGCAGCTGGCATATATAACTTTTAGGTGGAGCATTTTTACTGTTTATATTCAAGGTTAATATTGATATGGAAAGTTTTGAAACTGTTAGCTGGTTGTTTTGTAGTTTATATTGTGTGGTTGCTTTATAAGATCTGAGGGCTATGTACTTAAGTGTGTTTTTGTGGTAGTAGGCATTGATCTTTCATTTTCATGTTTACAACTCTCGTAAGTCTGTTCTGCTGGTAACACATTCCTTAGCACTTGCTTATCTGTAAGATATTTTACTTCTCCTTCACATATGAAACTTACTTTGGTGGAACAGAAAATTTTTGGTTGGAATTTCTTATATTTAACAATGCTGAAAATAAGCCCCCAATCTCTCCTGGCTTGTAAGGTTTGTGCTGAGACATCTGCTGTTAGCATGATAGGGGTTTCCTTTGTATATGATATGACCTTTTTTATCTAGCTGCCTTTAAGATTGTTTTTTAGCATTGTACTTTACAGTCTGGTAACTATATATCTAGGGAATATTTTTTTCTTGCATAATATCTCACAGATGTTCTCTGAATTTCTTGTATCTAGATGTCTACCTCTCCAGCAGAATTAGGGAAATGTTCTTAAATTATTCTCTCAAATATGTTTTCTAGGTTGTTTACTTTTTTTCCTTCTCTCTCATCAATGCCAATAATTTGTATATTTTGTCACTTTACATATCTCATATTTTTAAAATACTTAAAAAAAATCTTTATTCTTGTCCCACTGGGCTAGTTTGAAAGACTGATCTTCAGGCTCTGAAATTCTTTTCTTCTGTTTGGCCCAGTCTATTGCTAACACTTTCAACTGTATTGTGAGATTCCCTAAGTGAGTTTTTTCAATTGAAGTAGCTCTGACTTATTTTGTTTTAAGACATGAATCTCTTCCTCTTTTTTCTGGACTGATTTGGAAGGTTCTTTGTGTTGACTTTCAACTTGTTTGAATCTCATTCAGTTTCTTTGCATCCACACTTTGAATTATTTATCTGTTATTTCTGTGTTTCTAATTTATTTAGGGATTGGTGTGACCCTTGGTGGTGTCACTACATTCAGATTTTTCATGGTTCTGGAATTCTTGCACTGGTTCCTTATCATCTGGAGATGCTGGCACTTCTAATAATTGCAATTATGTTCATGAGATTAAGACTTTTTTCTTTTTCTTTATTTTTCTATGTTTTTTGCCCTACTCCCTCCCTAGTGGGTATCAATATAGAGAATGTGGTAGGGTCTTTTGGTTTTGCTTCTATAGCCCTATGCACTTCCATTGGCACATTTTATATTGAACCCTGTGATTTGACCTACAAACAAATAGATGGCACTTAAGTATAACAGCCAGCCGCAGCCAATGTGGCTGGAGTTGTATTCGATCCTTGGTTACTGAGAGAAGCTCTCTTTTGGCTTAGTCAACAGGCTGATCTGTAGATTGCATAGTGGTCTGAGTTTCCTGCTTAGCCTCATGGTCGATAGGGTAAAGATAGGCAGGGCTGGACCAAGCAGGCCTACCTGCAGGTCCCCCAATGATAGGCATAAGCACCAGTGCCAAGGGAAAATCCACTGGGTAGTCACTAAGCACCTGAAGATGTGCTTAGTCATGGAACTGGGAAACCTCCTTGGCCCCAAGTTCTCTGCAAAGTGAGGGCAGCCTAAACACTTCATTCAGGAGAGTAGGTATTTCAGATTCCTAGAGATCTGCCTGGGAGCAGAGCCCAGAGGGTCCCACTTCACCACAATCTTTGCACAGGAAGGGTAGTGTGGCTCAGGCTGCTGATCTGGATGAGCAGGTGCTCCAAATACCTTGATATCTGCCTGCTCATTAAGCAGCAGAGAGAGCTCCCCTGCACCAGAATCTGTGGCCAAGAAGAGTAGTGTGGCTCAGGTTGCTGGTCCAGGTAAATGTGTGCTCCAAATCCCTGAAGATCTGCCTGGTAGGGGAGAATACAGGGTCCCGCTGCATCATGACCTCAGGAAAGGAGGCTGGGGCACACAGCAATAGCACATGCAAACTGATACCAGGTTGTCAAACTGGTCCTGGCTGCAAGTCTTGTTGCCCAGAAGAAAATGCAGCTATAGCAGCTCTCCTCCCACCTCCGACCTGCACCAGGGGAGAGCAGAATTTCAGCATCTACTGCTGAGGTGCTTTCTACAATTCTGGCTGTGGAGGTGCCTACCCCACTCCAGAACAAGAACTCTAATTTTGGGACTGAAAATAAAATGCATGTGTAGCCACACTACCTGACTTCCAAAGAACAGCTGACTTGTATGCACTTGGATGAAAAATGTCATTCTGCTCTTCATTCCAGGTTTTTCCCACTAAACAACTCCAGGCTTTTTTCCAAGTTAGCTCTAAGACTTGGGAAAAATGAAGTGCTGTCTCTTGACCTGGACTATTGCTCAGATTCACAAAGGAAAGTTGAGTCACAGAAGGAGGCTCTCTGCTGTTCTCACATACTGAGGCTTCACTCACTTTTTTTCAGTCGGATCCATCATGGGGGTTGTCTGCCCACGTTCTCCTCCCAGGGTTCTGAGATGTCCTTCCTGATTCTGGTGGATTCCCATTTTCCTTCTTGAATGAAAGCTCACAGAATTTGTTTTTATGCACTATCTTGTTGTTTCCAAGTGGCAGAGGTACACTGAAAGCCTCTAATCTGCCATCTTGGAAAATAAAATGAAATAAAAACGACAGTAGTTTGGCTGTGATACTGGTCTGGTGTCAGCCTAAACCAAACTCATGGAGAAGCTGTGGATGTGAACAATCTGATAAAATTGTCCAGTCCTTCAATGGACTGAAATGGCATAGCATTTACATATCCCCCTTCATCAGTCAACACAACAAAATGATGAACATTTGAGCTGATGTCTGTCCCAATTACCCTGATTTGGTCATTACACATTGTAGGCTTCTACCAAAATATAAAGTGTACCTCATGAATATGTATAAATATTATGTACCCATAAACATAGAAAAATTAAAAGAAAAGGGACTGTAATCCTTTCTAAAAGAAAAGCAGTGGCTTGGATATTAGAGAATATGTGATGTTGTTTTCTGTTCTGCTGTGCTCTGGCATAAATTCAATAATGGAAGTTGTATTTGTATTGTGAGTTAGTACTGGAATTTTGGAGATATATCTCCTAGGATACGTGGAACACTGTCTCCTCCTGGTAAACTGAAGTAAATAGTACAGCCAAGATGTCTTTCTATAGAAAATGAGGTTTTTCACCAATGTGGCATTTTTATTATATAAAAGGAGGAAAATCAGGATGTTTTCCCTAGATATTAAATAGTACAAAATACAGAAAAAGTTAAAATTTCTCCACAAAATATAGCACTTTACTAAAAATTCTAAATGCCATGACTTAGTAAATTTAGATTTATATAATAAAATTTAAAGTTAGAAAAAAATGTATTCTGTCCTCCTGGAACTTAGCTGTCAAGTGCCTCATAGTTTATGGTCTTTATCAAAATCTTGACCTGGAGTTAAATGGTCAGAGGGATATACACTGTATTTCTATTTCAAATTCCAAGAGAACAATAATATGTTCATTATATCTGACCAAACACGAATTTAGGTGTGAATTTCTGAATCATTCCACGGTATGTGAAACTTGATGCTTTTGATTAGATGCTGCTGTGAAAGGTTATCTTATCCAACTAATAAATGAACTGCTGAACAAGCTGACAGACTGTGGCTGGAAATGGCTTTTGCCCCATGGCTCAATTACAAACCAGCCAATCAGAAGTCAGGATGGAAAGCTAAAGGTGATTAATTGATTGCAATGTCACAGTAAGCAAGTTAACTCTCACTGCCCTAAATGTAAGTTGACATTATAAATTAGAAGAGGGGAGAAACAAAACAGTTAGGATAAAACCTATCAGACTACAACAGAGAACAACTGAGAAACAAATAGGGGCTCAATTAAAGAGAGTGAGCACATGCTTCCAAAGGAATACATTTTCACCCCATTTGATTTGATAACAATCCCTGCCTTGGCTCCTTTCCTCTGTTCTTTTCTAACTTAGAGCTGTTCTAGTGTATGAAGAAATAGACTACACAGAGTTACCTGAAAAATACATACAGAAAGATTTGAATTTTATTAATAAATGTTATGGGTTTTAAAATAATCAGATGGACAAAATTATAAACTGTTAGCATTTGTAGAGATCGATCACTCTCCACTTTCTCTGAAGTGGGGAGGAATCTGAAAGCACCAGCCTAGTGCTTTGTTCTACAAAGGATATCCTTCCTCAGACATTCCCATTTCTCTACATAAAATGAAATCTGCTTTTTAAACAGTAGCCAGATCAATGTGAACTACCTACTAAGTAATCTAGTGTCAATATAAGAAGACATTTGGAATGAAACCAAAAGAAAAAAAGAAAAGAGGAGAAATGAGAAGAAAGGGGAAGAAAATGGATCAAAGCAAGGTTAGCATGCTGTGAAAAGAAGGGATGTGTTAAAAGCCACTTGTAATGGGAAGATTTTTTTACAACCTGAACAGAATGGTGAGGAAGCTGCCAAATAAACTGCAAAAGATGGTGACAGTGACAAAAGAGGAAAAAGAAAGATTTAAAGCCTCTTCAAAATACAAAGACAAGGAGGAAATCCTGAGAACAAAAATTCAAACTCATATTGTATGAATTACATCGAACTGAGGTTGCTGCTTTCTTCCTGGGTTCATATATCAGCTCAAGTTTTGACAAGAAAACAGAACAAAAAAGGAAAATAAACTATCCACATTGTGATTAATATATACAGATCTAAGTTCCCCGGAGTATAAGGATCTCCATGAACATTTATCAGGCACCAGGTTTGTTAGGAAATGAAAGAAAGTCGAACCACTTTTTAAATCCAGAGCCAGTGAAAATTTAGGGAGACTCCACAGGAAGAAAGACTAAGGAAAGGAAAAAATCTGATTTGGATGTACTTCACTTCATTTAGAGGTTTTCATTGGAAAAATAATCTTGCTCATCATTAATACTGCTTACTTTTAACCATTTTTTAAAATTTGAAGTTGGTTATATATTTTTAAAGCAAAATACTTCAAGCTAGACATAATATTTTACATTAATCACAACTATGTGAAAAATAAAACAATTTGAGAAAAATAAGATGCTAACTGTAATGTGTTTCTTATCCAGTATTATAGATTAGTAGCTATTGTGTATAATCTCAGCAATCAACAATTTATCCTTTCTGTCTACCTTTCAGTTAGGACATAATCATAACTTTAGACAAAAGGCTTTTTCAAACAAATTTGTCATTTGGTTGTGATGTGTTTTTTAGATTAGTGAGGTGTGACTTTTACAATAACATACAATGACTAATACTGTTCTAAGTATTGAAATGAAAAGTAGAAATGAAAAATAATGAAAAGTAGAAATAAACCCTTTCTATCATGTGGTATTGTACTAGTATATTAAGTACATATTTTTAAGTTTTTAAATAAATATTTTCATATTACCTATATGCAAACTTTTAAAACTTTTGTAAACATAGAAGATATAGTGTTTAGTTTTAGGCAAAGAAATTAAACATTGTATGTCAGACTTTAAGACTGAAATGATTGTGAGCTTCTATTAACAGTACAAGGCCCATAGTGGTATCACATCAACTAGGTATTGATTTGTATGCAGTGTCTTATTTCAGACATTGGGCTTTCCATTCACTGCTTCATGTCTCTGATTGTATACCAAAGATTAGCCATTTCATGCTTAAACAATCCTTTGTTTCTTAACTCAAAGCCATGACATGACTTTATCTCTTTCTTCTGTTTTAAGTGTTCAATGTTACACAGTCAGCCTGCTCGTGGAAAGCAATGGTTAAAGTATTAGTTAAATAATGCCATGTTTGCATCAATTTGTATTTTGAATATGTTATCTAAGCATGCTTCTATGAAGATGAATTATTAAACAATATTTATTGGTAATATAGGAGTAGTAGCAAGGCATGCATAGGGGATGTAATAATAATCTGTCATCATCAATGTCACTTGTCCATCCAATAAAACGCAACTCTCTAAGGCAGTATCTAGCCAGTGCTTCATTATGACTTCTAACTCTAGAAATGATCCTTGTGGGTGCAGGGTGGTGTAGTGAGTGGATCACTTTTTCACTGTGTCATTATCATTGCTTTAACATGAGATTGATTAGAACACTGAGGTTGCTGTATATGTGAATTCAAATTAGGTTATAAGGCAAAGTGTGATTTTTAACATTTTTGTGACAATTTATATATGTGTGTGCATGTGTGCAAATACATATATATTTATATTTACATATATACATCTATATATTCATATTTATACCTGGCCTTTCATATCTCTGGATTCCACATTTGTGGAATCAACCAACCACAGCTCCAAAATATCTAAATATGTACACACTATTTTTCTTTTTATTATTTTCTAAACAATACAGTGCAATGATTCTTTACATAGTAGTTACAGTGTATAAGGTATTATAAGCAATCTAGAGATGATTTAAAGTATATAAGAAGATGTGGGTAGGTTATATACAAATATTACACCATTTTCTATAAGCAACTTGGGCATCCATGGATTTCAGTATCTACCAGGTGGTCCTGGAACCAATTCCCCATGGATACTGAGGGACAACTCTACCTATGTCTATGCATGTGTCTGTGTGTCTGTCTGAATATATGTATAGTGTGAATATATGTATATACATACATGTAGAATATATATGTATATATGTAATATACATATAGTCACATAGGTAATGTATATATGTAGAGAGAGTGTGTGTATATATATATATGTAGCATATATACACATGCACACATATATGTACCTCATAGATACATTGATTGTCATTATATTCTCAATTTTCTTTTAATACCAAATACCAGTATTTAGGCTCACTTGGAATTTACTACCTAATTTAATTTCTTTCCCAAACTTTAAAACTCTTGGATGCACTAAGCCTATATCTGAATACACATTACTGATTTCATAGTTCACAGGACATAATTGGGTCAAGATTTAGAAATACTGCCAGTGTGACAAAGGGAAAATTTGGCCCAAGCTAATTAGCTAAAGTTACACAAAAATTTACTACCATTTCATTGTCATATGTTTTCTTTGAAAAATATATAAAGAAGTTGCTCAGAAAAAGATATATCACCAGATGGCATGAGTTTCAGATTATGCCTCCTTGATCATTGTATTCCAGGACCATTTTTTAAAAAATTTTAGTCAACTGCAGCTTACAAAATAAAGGCAATAAATTATCAAAAGGTAACTAATCACTGTTGTCTTAATTGCATTTCAAGAAAATTAATTACTAAGTTTCAAGTAGACTCAAATAGACATAGCATTGCTTGCTTACTGTCTATATGGAATCTGTATCAGATACACAGATGACAATGCTATATTCTGTGAGAAATATTATTGTTACTGTAGGAATCTGGGGAAAATTTACTTCTCTAGAACACTCTTGTTGCTTTATTGAATGCTGCTTAAAAGTAGCTCATTATTTTAAGCACTGGAGTTATTTGTCAAACAGAGATAAATCATATACAATTACAATATATAAAATTAAAAATAGCTATAAGCACTTTATGATTTTTCTAAGTTATAGATTAAACTGCTAAATATAGGAGGGCATTAAATGGCTAAAAGCAGTAGCTGTGCATTATGTATCAGTAAAAAATAATAGAAATAAATACTGGTTTGAACAATAAATAAATTGTCTCATTATAAAATGTTCAGAGACAGGGTGAGCTTAAGAATATTGAACCAGTCATTCTACAGTGTTATTAAATACTTTTTCTTTTTAAATTTTATTTCTGCCACACACAGTGTTAGCTTCATCTTTTAACTTTCTCCCATAAAGAACCACGATGCCATCCAAGTGGAATTAGTTTTTTCACCCACAGGGGAGAAAGACTGCTTTCCAATTTCTCTTTCTTAAGATAAAATCTCTAGTATGATATAATAAATATTCACTTATAATTCATTGACCTTAATTTAATAAAATTGTTCTTTAGTCAATTACTAAAAGCAGATATAATTAGGACCATTCCTGAGACTAAGGGAGGAACAACTTCCCCTGAGATATATGACACCAAGGAAGATTTTCCATTAGGAAAGAGGGAAATGGATGTTGGGAAGGCAACCAGCAATGCCCACTATCATTTGATATGCCTCAGGCAATACTCCGTGTGTTTTGTTTTGTTTTTGCTTGGTTTTGTGTTTAAATGTCATCAGTGAAAGTGGTTAATCTCACATGTCTAAGATTATTTCTAAATTCACTACAATTATTTTAAGCAGGTGATGTAGAAAATTTAAATTCTGCTGCTTATGAAAGGCTGAAATGTAAGATACCATATCAATAGACTGTTTAGTAATATTGTAAAGAAAATGGATCTGTAAACATTTTTATATCAAAATAATATATGTTAATAATTTTATTTTACAATTAAATAGATATATTTTATATTTAATGAAATATGATATATATTTCTAGAGATAAATATACTTTCAAAATAAAAATCTTAAGAGGTTCTTATGCACTTTATTTACTTCAGCTGAACGTAGACAAAAGAATTGCATTCTTGCATTTATGAGACAGTATGGCAAGCAGGGGGAGAATTTATTAAAATGTTACAAAATAGGCCATCTTCAGGATAGCATAATTGAATAATTTTGAAATAAAAGATGTTGTGTTTTTATTAGTTTTCCTAAATAGGTTTTTAAGACATTGTGTCCAAAATATTATGAATTCTGGCATTGTTTTAAAACATAACGTGATATTCTAAATCTATGCTAAACCCAAAGTACTGTTTAGCTCTTTACAAAAAAGATGTATTTAAATTGACACACACACACACACACACACACTGCAAAATAGTTCCTTAAATTTAAAATCAATAATAAAAAGTAAGAGAGAAGAAAAAATGCAGTGTAAGCAAAATATTTCTATATTCAATTAAAATTTATAAAGCAATTAGTTAAAACTGGTAACCTTTTAATAAGTTAAAAAAGAGAACGTTTAAAACAGCAAAATAAATTCTAGTTATATTTACAAATTAGATAAACTTAATTTTTTAGAGCCATAGTGATAAATATTTTTTCTGCACTCCCAAGAATCTATTTTGTCTTGTTTTGGTTTTCACATCTATATTTCTGTACTATAGGCTGAACATGCACAGTATATACCCCTTAGCATTTAGTCCTGTGACCCAAGAGCTAACTATTTTCAACTGCAAGTACTTGTGACTTTTATTAAGGCCTTGCTCTAACTGCCTGAACCCGCTTTGCCCTCTTACCAACCAAGTGGAAAGGTCTATGGAGTTACAACTCTTTTGTATCAACCATCAAACAGTAATCAATAGGTTTTTTTCCAAAATTTTCTAGTGAGATTGATCACCAGTTGTCTACATGGAAAACTGCTTAAAATTTTGCCCTTTAGAGGCTTATTGCTTCATCTTCCAAGGTGAGATAAGCAACTCTATTCACATGATTGTTTTAGAGTCCGCTTCTGTGAGAACACAACTAAAGACACTTACTCTCATTTTTTGGGGGGGTTGTGCAGGGGGACAATTTATTCCTTTGAATTTGTGATTATTATTTGGGAAGGAATAACTCTACTCTCAAATCCAGGAGTAGGTCCTCATTCATTTAAGACAATAAGAACAGCACATTTTTCTGTTCATATTAATTGGTTTATAAAAAAAAAAGCCAAGTGTTCTAACTTTGAATAATTGGAAAAAGCATACCCAAGGATTAATGCAAATCACTTTAAGTGACTACTATTATTTTCTTCTCCAGTGTGGTGCAAAATGAAGATATTGGCAGCTGCCAAAACACTTTTGAAATTACAAATGAAAGACTAGAAATATTAGAGGGGTAAATACCCCATTTACAATAATTAATAGAACAGCCAGACAGAAGAACAATTTGTAAGCAAAGATCTTGAACGACAGTAGAGACCAACTGAACCTAGCAGGCTTATGCAAAACCCTCCATTCAACAAAAACAGAATACATATTCTTCTCAAGTAAACCCCAATACTCTTCTAGGATAGACTATATCTTACAGCAAAACATAATTCTCAATAAGTGTCCAAAATATTACAATAGTGGAAAGTATTGCCTCCAATCACAATAAAATACTTTGAAAGCAATAACAGAGGTAAAACTAAAAGGCTGGGGAGGAGGAGAAGATGGCTGACTAGATGTAGCCAGGTGGAACAGCTCCCACCAAAAGACGGAGATGACTAATCTGCTCCTAACAGATCTTCAGAGAGAAGGCACTGAGAGGACAGATGGAGGGAAGACACAGACCTGGGCTGAATGGGGGAAAGCTGGGAATTCTACTTGGGGCTACAGAGTACCCAGGCTCACTCCTGGCCCCTAAAGACTGTAGAGGAATAGGTGAGTTGAATTGGCAAGGAGCAACCTGCTCTCCACGTGCCTCTGGAATTCCGCTAGGAGACCCCTCAACATCATGGACAGAGAGAGCTTCTTAGAGAAGGGGTAGGGGCAGCAAGCCAGCCGATGTGGGGCCCAGAGTATTTGGTGTGGGAGCACCTGTGGTGGAGCATGGCCAGGGATGGCTATCCCACTAGGCTCAAATTGCTCCCATAGGAGATTTTAGCCCTATGGGAACTGTGGGTTCTAAACTCTGCAGGGTGGTCTTGCCCATCAGACAAATCCCTATGATCTGAGCACCCCTTCGTCTCTTGACCTCTCCTGAGACCCTTGCCTGACCATGCCTGTTTGCAGGACATCCTCAGGTGCCCCATAGCTACTGCACTGAAGGATCATGCCTGACTGATAGAGAGCTCCAGCAAGGTGCCCCACTATGGCCACGCACCAGCCTGCCTGCTCCCTCCCTACACTGCAGGTTCCCCTGGGCCCACTACATTTCTTTGATGGAGTGTGTCTGCACAGATGGGTTTTGTTTCTCTTGCTCTGTCAGCTGTGTAAGAGCAGTTCACCCCAACTGCCATTGCAGACAGAGCCTTGGCAGGAATGGAGCCAGCAAGTCCTGCCCCACTAGCACCCTGGCTTTGTGCTAACATCAGGCAGAGAACAGCAGATCCTCCCCTACCCTGAGTGACCATTTTTGCTTGCAGAGCATTGAGAAGGCACTCAGTGCCCTGTCCCCATGCCAACACCACCACCAGCATGGCTGTGTGCACAGTCACAAGCAGGCACCCTTTATTCTCCTGAGCTGTGTTGCCTCTGACACTGTGGGGAACGCTGGCAGGGAGGCAGGCATCCCAGCACCCGCTATCACTCTGCTGCTAGCACTTGAAAACAAGGACAGATCTTGCTGCCACCGCACTATGAAACGCTTTGGCTGAGACCACCATAGGAGTGTAGTGATCAGCGATTCCGGAGACCTCACCTCCTCTAGCACAGTGGATTCCTAATGTCAAAGAGCCAAAAAACAAAGTTAGGGCTCAATACAAATCTCATGGAGTTAGAACATGCAGTCTAGGAGTTGTGGACTGAGTACCAACCTGCTAAAATCTTACAGAAACGAAACAAAGTGGCTAAACTCAACCTTATACTACAATCAATCCTTCAAGGTCATCAAATAGGAGAAAATAAAGTAACACCCATCCAAGGATTAGCACCTCAATATTGAATGAAAATAATCCCAGGAAAATGAGAACAATTCAGCATAAGAACTCTATAACAACTCAAAAAGCCAGAGTGCCTTCTTTCCTCCAAATGATTGCCCTACCTCTCAAGCAAGGGTTCTGAACTGGGCGGAGATGACTGAAATGGCAGGCATAGAATTCAAAATAGGAATATGAAGAAAGATCATTGAGCTACAGGAAGCATTAAAAACCAATCCAAGGAAGCGAAAAATAATTATAAAACAATGCAGAAACTGACAGACAAAATAGCCAGCATAGGAAAAAGATAACCAACTTCATAGAGCTGAAAAAACTGAAAACACTATAAGAAACACTATAATGTAATCACAAGTATTAGTAGCAGAAAAGACCAAGTGGAGGAAAGATCTCACAGCCTGAGGAGAGACTTTCTGAAATCAGACAAACAAGAATAGAGAAAAAAAGAAAGGACAGGAACAAATGAAACCTCTAAGAAATATGGAATTATGTAAAGAGACCAAATCATTTACTCACTGGTGTCCCTGAATTAGATGAGGAGAATGGAACCAACTTAGAAAACGTCTTTCAGGATATGATCCATGAGAACTTTCCCAACCCTTTAGAGAGGCCAACATTTAGATTCATGAAACACAAAAATACCCAGTAAGATACTTCACAAAAAGATCATTCCAAAGGCATGTAATCACCAGATTCTCTGAGGTTGAAATTAAAGAAACAGTGTTAAAGGCAGCTAGAGAGAAAGGTTAGGTCACCTACAAAGGGAAGCCCTTCGGACTAACAGTGAACCTCTCAGCAGAAACCCTACAAGTCAGAAGATATTGGGCCAATATTCAACATTCTTAAAGAAAAGCATTTTCAACCCACAATTTAATATTGAGCCAAACCAAGCTTCATAAGTGAAACAGAAATAAGATCCTTTTCAGATGAGCAATTGCTAAGGGAATGCATTACCACCATGCCTCCTTTACAAGAGCTCCTAAAGGAAGTACTAAATATAGAAAGGAAAGACCATTACCAGCACCTACAAAACCATGGTGCAGCACACAGACCACAGAAAATATAAAGCAACGACATTCACAAGTCTGCAAAATAAGCAGCTAACATCGTGATGACAGGATCAAATCCAAACATATCAATATTAACCTTGAATGTAAATGGGCTAATTGTCACAATTAAAAGTCAACGGCAAGCTGGATAAAGAACCAAGAAACATTGCTATGCTGTCTTTAAGGTAACCATTTCACATGCAATAGCACATATAGGCTCAAAATAAAATGATGCAGAAAAATCTACCTAGCAAATGAAAAACATAAATAAAGCAGAGGTTGCAATCTTGGTTTCAGACAAAACAGACTTTAAACCAATAAAGATAAAGAAAGTCAAAGAGCATTCCATAAGAATAATAGCTTCAATTCAACAACAAGAACTAACTACCCTAAGTATACATGCATCAAACATAAGAGCACTCAGATTCCAAAAGTAAGTTCTTAGAAACCTTCTAAGAGACTTGACTCCCACACAATAATAGTGCAAGACTTTAACACCCCACTGATAATATTAGACAGATCATTGAGACAGAAAATTAACAAAGATATTCAGGACCTGAAGCCAGCACTGGATCAAATGGACCTGATAGATATCTAAAGAAACAGATCCAAAGACAAAAACCCCATGATTACCTCAATAGATGCAGAGAAAGCCTTTGACAAAATTCAACACCCCTTTATGCTAAAAACTCTCAATAAACTGGGTATCAATGAAATGTATCTCAAAATAATGAAAGCTATTTATGACAAACTCACAGCCAATATCATACTGAATGGGCAAAAACTGGAAGGATTCCCTTTGAAAACTGGCACTAGACAAGGATGCCCTCTCTCACCACTCCAATTCAACATAGTATTGGAAGTTCTGGCCAGAGGAATCAGGCAAGAAAAAGAAATAAAGGGCATTCAATTAGGAAAAGAGGAAGTCAAATTGTCTCTATTTGCAGACAAGATGATTGTATATTTTGAAGACCCCATCATCTCAGCCCCAAATCTCCTTAAGATGATAAGCAAATTCAGCGAAGTCTCAGGATATGAAATCAATGTGCAGAAATCAGAAGCCTTCCTATACACCAATAACAGACAAACAGAGAGCGAAATCATGAGTGACCTCCCATTCACAATTGCTACAAAGAGAATAAAATACCTAGGAATACAAGTAACAAGGACCTCTTCAAGGAGAATTATAAGCCACAGCTCAAGGAAATAAGAGAAGACAAAAACAGATGGAAAAACATTCCGTGCTAATGGTTAGAAGAATCAATGTTGTGAAAATGGCCATACTGCCCAAAGCAATTTATAGATTCAATGATATTTCCAGCAAGCTACCATTGACCTTCTTCAAAGAACTGGATAAAACCACTTTAAACTTCATATGGAACAACAACAACAACAAAAAGCCCACATAGCCAAGACAATCCTAAGCAAAAAGGACACAGCTGGAGGTGCCATGCTACCTGACTTCAAATTATACTACAAGGCTACAGTAATCAAAACAGGTTGGCACTGGTGCCAAAACAGAGATATAGACCAATGGAACAGAACAGAAGCCTCAGAAGCAATGCCTTGAGGCACACATCTACAACCATCTGATCTTTGACAAACCTGACAAAAACAAGCAATGGGGAAAGGATTCCCTGTTTAATAAACGGTGTTGGGAAAACTGGCTAGCCATGTACAGAAAGCTGAAATAGACCCCTTCCTTACATCTTACACTAAAATTAACTCCAAGTGGATTGAATATTGAAACATAAGCCCTAACACCCTAAAAACCCTAGAGGAAAATCTAGGCAATACCATTCAGGACATAGGCATAGGCAAGGACTTCGTGACTAAAACACCAAAAGCAATTGCAACAAAAGTCAAAATAGACAATTGGAATCTAATTAAACTTAAGAACTTTGCACAGCAAAAGAAACAGTCATTAAGGTGAACTGGCAACAAACAGAATAGGAAAAGATTTTTGCAATCCATCCATCTGACAAAGGGCTGATATCCAGAATCCACAAAGAACTAAAACAAATTTAGAAGAAAGAAACTTTTTGATGGTGATCAAAAAGTAGGCAAAGGATATGAACAGTCACTTTTCAAAAAAATACATTTATGCAGCCAACAAACATGAAAAAAATGCTCAACATCACTGGTCATTGGAGAAATGCAAATCATAACCACTTTAAGATACAATCTCAGGCAAGTTTGAATGGTGACCATTAAGAAATTTGGAGATAACAGATGCTGGTGAGGATGAGGATAAATAGGAACACTTTTACACTGTTGGTCGAGTGTATTGTGGCGATTTCTCAAGGATCTAGAAATAGAAATACCATTTGACCTGGTGATCTCATTACTGGGTATATATCCAAGGGATTACAAACCATCCTATTATAAAAACACATGCACATGTATGTTCATTGCGGCACTGTTTACAATATCAAAGATTTGGAACCAACCCAAATGCCCATCAATGATAGACTGGATAAAGAAAATGTGGCACATATACACCATGGAATACTGTGCAGACATAAAAAAGGATGAGTTCATATTCTTTGCATAGGTATGGATGTAGCTGGAAACCATCATTCTCAGCAAACTGACACAGGAACAGAGAACCAAACACCACATGTTCTCACTCATAAGTGGGTGTTGATCAATGAGAACACATGGACACAGGGAGGGGAACATCACACACGGGGGCCTGTTGGGGATTGGGGGATGTAGGGGAGGGATAGCAGGGGTGGGGAGACTAGAGAGGGATAACATTAGGATAAATACCTAACATAAGTGATGGGGGGATGGATGCAGCAAACCACCATGGCATATGTATACCTATGTAACAATCCTGCAAGACCTGCACACATATCCCAGAACTTAAAGTACAAAATAAAAAAAGAACTCTCCACCCCGAAACACAAAATACACATTCTTCTCATCACCACATTTCACATACACTAAACTTGATCACATAATGAGAGGTAAAACACTCCTCAGCAAATGCAAAATAATGCAATGAACATACACATACATTTGTCTTTATAATAGAAGGTGACTCTGACATGATAAAAGTTTGCATAGTTCACAGAGTGACACTCTGTCTCAAGAAAAAAAAATCAACAGAAGTAGTGTGAGTCACTACTGTACATCAAGAAAGATGACTGCACTGTACAGTACTTCATAGAAACTTTGTTAACAAAAGTCACTTTTGAATTTATAAAAATAATTTCCTGGCTGGGTGCAGTGGCTCACATTGGTAATCTCATAACTTTGGGAGGTCAATGTGGGTGGAGCACGAGGTCAGGAGTTCAAGACCAGCCTGGCCAAGATGGTGAAACCCTGTCTCTACTAAAAATACAAAAATTATCTGAGTGTTGTGGCCCATGCTTGTAATCCCAGCTACTTGGGACGCTGAGGCAGAAGAATCACTTGAACCCAAGAGGTGGAGGTTGCAGTGAGGAGAGATCGCACCACTGCACTCCAGCCTGGGCCACAGAGCAAGGCTCTGTCTCAATAATAATAATAATAATAATAATAACAATTTCCTTATAAAAAGAACAGCTGTAAGACAGTTCTTTTCACAAGCTGGCTCATGTCTCTAAATAATTTACATGTTAGAGAGAAAGAAAATACCTGATATGATAGGTAGTTAAAGAAAACTAGAGGGCTGTTCTGTGAGAGATTTGTGCTTTGCTTGTGTGGGCCAGAATTAAAGGTAAAAGGTAAAATGTGGACCAGTTTGTCTAGGATTCCACTTGCAGGCACACCCAGGAAATAATGTCATTCCACATTGCAGTATTTCAATTACCAAATTAATACCCAGTATACTGAGCTAGATGGGTTCCTTTTCAGTGTAAGAATAAGAATGAGATGAGAAGATGTTCCACATCTTCAAAATACTACTAATTTGGTCATCAAAAATTTAAATTAAAATGACCCCAAATTAAAATTATCCGGACAATACATGATATTGCTGTAGACAATTAAAAAAAAAGACAACTATATTCTGGATTTCATATACACTTAAGAAGAAAAAAGTGGCAATTTTCTGCATTTCAATATAAATATGTAGCCTTTGAAATATTTCCTAATGGACAGTTTCATTTTAGAATTAGGAAGTGGTGAATAGAAATGTGCAGTATTAACCTTGAATGTGATTTATTTATTAAGAAATCTTTTATTTTCCACAGGTTTTCACTTTTTTAAAACAAACTTTTACATATAAAAATGCAAGTTTTAATTATCACAACAAAAGCATCTGGATGAAAAATGCTAAGATATCAATCTAAGTAAATCACTATATAACAAAGAAAGCCTATGTTCTGACATTCATACTTTAAATCTGAAGCTGCATAGACATTGCATTTAGTTGAATCAAATATGAGAAATCATATTCCTGAGTCTGAGAGGTCAAGGTAAAAATGTGCCGCTTGATTTAACTTATTGCTTCTTTTCCTACCAAAAACAGGAAAGCATTTGTATGTGTATTCCTTTAAAGAAAAAAGGGATATTATTTATATGATTAAATTGCAAAATATTTATAACTTACCAGAGCCATTGAAATTGGAAAAAACAAAAAGACATTGAACAACCCTTACCAACCTTCATATTTTATAATTGCACAGACAAACAATAAGCAATGAATTTGACTAAATTCTAGCATTCCATTTAGATATACATCATGGCTGACAGTTCATGAAAATTGATTTAAGCTTCTCACTGACTATGTGCCAAGTATATGAATTTCCTGAATAATTTTATCCATTTACCATAACGTTTTTAGGCTCCCAATTATTAAAATTGCACAGATAAGAGGAAAAGTGAGAAATAACAAGACACCACACCAGCTGTGCTGAGCTATTTAAGCTTACACAGCTTGAATATTAAATTATACAGAAGGTAAAACAGTGTAATAAACACGAAAAGTATCTTAGTTCAGAGAACTGTTCCAGTCTCTGAAGTAATAATGATATTTTTGCATCCCTGGCCACTGTGGTGAGTGGACAAATCACTTGGTAATGTGCACAGCATATCTGGAGATTCATCCTTCATTGAACTTATAGAACAACACATACTAAGACCAGATTCCCCCAAAGCTTTAACTAGACCCTGCTGTAAATTAATAAGCTTTAGAAATTGTTTTGAATCTCAGTGATCATCAGGGTTTCTGCTCATTGAATATGAGGAATTAATAAATTGTATTATGCTCTGATTTAATAATTTTTTTTTTAAGACAGCATTACGGCTAGTGTGCCAAATAGGAATCTGGAGAACAGAAATAGTGAAAACATCTTTCAAAAAATGTCTAATTTACAGCAAGGAAGTAGTTTAGGTACAGGAAGGATAACTGGAGTCATAAAAAGGTAACAGCGAAATTTCATTATGCAACTGCTTAGTGGGGTGGCAGGGGTAGAATTGATAATGCAATTAAAATGAAATATTTTCATAACTATGTTTGCTTGCATTTTGAGTCTTATTTTAAATGTCACTTTACCCTTCCATTCCTATTTGTGTTCCTGTAGTCTCTAGTGCTTTATGACAGTCCTCAGATTCAGCAGGAGGAGAAACTGAGGCCAGTTTAGTTGATGGCAGTCAGACTGCTTAATGCAAATCCAGTTGAAGGTGTTGATAAAATAGCAATTAATGACATTGCTCTGGATTTTTCCTAATGTCAGTCCTATGAGCAAAGAACATTAAGGATTAGAAGGAGAGGAGGAAGAGAAAACAGAAAGAAATGGAAGAGGAGAAGCAGTAGAAAAACAAACATGAGAAAGAACCAGCAGAAGAGGAAGAAGAAAGAAGAAGAAGAAGAGACAAAGGGAAAAGTGAAGGTGAAGAAGAGGAGGAAGATAAAGCTCAGGAAGAGTAATGGGAGAAGGTGAGGGAAGAGGAGGAGACAAAGGAGAAGGGAAGGTACTTCTTACAAGTACACTGAAAAAATGAGCAAATTTTAGGTTCAGCAAGAGGAAGCTGCAATGAAAAGGGGTAAGTAGAATGTTGAAAACTGTACCATGCCCTTAGTCTGCAAAATTCTTCCCACTCTTTTCTTGAATTACAACTACTTTACACATTAAGCTTGGTTAACACTTGAACATACTGTAAGTATCAGCATAGACATTCCTTCCACAGGGAATTCTCTATGCCTGAAAGATGGACTAGACACAATTGTTATGTTCTTATTTTTCTGTGCCCCAACTAGACATTACTTCCCTAAAAAAAAAAAAAAAAAGATTATGTGATGTTGAATCCTGCATTTCTAGAAATTTTGAAGACTTCTTGGATGTAAATCATTTGTTTTGCTATGGCTTTAATAGAATTGTAGTCTTCTCTAGATTTCTTTTTTTTATCTGAAAGTGATTAATAAAGTTTTAATGTTAGTTGTGGACTTACAGAACTGTTGGAAATAGTACAGGCAGTGTGCTTATATTCCCAACTCAGTCATCGCGATTATTAGAATGTTACATTAGTATGGTACAATCATCACAATTAATGGACCAAAAATGATACATTATTATTAACTGTAGTACATGTATTATTTAGATTCCTTCATATGTTACCTTATGTCACTTATTGACTACACAATTTCATCGAGAGTGCCACATTAAATTTGGTGGCTCTATCTTCTTAGGGTATATAGACTGAGTTTTTCAGAATTTCCCTGTTTTTGATGACCTTGACAATTTTGATGACAACTCTTCAGGTACTTTATAGAATTCCCTAGGCTTGTGGCTTGTCTGAAGTTTTTCTTACAATTAGTTTGAGGTTATAGTTTTGGGGAGAAAGATTATAGAGGTAAAGAGGAAGATTATCATATCAAGGGTACATGCTAGCAACATAGCTTATCACTGTTGATGTTAACCTTGATCACCTGCTAAAGTAAGATTTGCATGTTTCTCCACTGTAAAGTTCCTCTTTCTTTCATAATACACTATTTAGAAGAAATTCACTATGCAGAGCAAACACTTATGGAGCTTGATTTTATTTTAGAATCCTCAGGGATTTTCACAGTCATGTCATCATGAATAAAACCAATATTGTTTTTTCCTTTCCAGTTTTTAAAAATTTTAAACTTTTATTTCTTTTTCTTATCTTTTTCCACTCAGTGGGCCTTCCAGTGCAATAGTGAGAGAGGACATCCTTGATTTTTTTTTTTTTTTTTTTTTTGAGACAGAATTTTGCTCTTTTCACCCAGGCTGGGCTGAAGTGGGCTGGGATCTCAGCTCACTGTAAGCTCCATTTCTTGGGTTCAAGTGATTCTCCTCTCTCAGCCCCCAGAGTAGCTATGATTACAGACATGCACCACCACACCTGGCTAATTTTTGTATTTTTAGTAGAGATTTTTTTTTTTTTTTTTTTTACCATGTTGGCCAGGCTGGTCTCGAACTCCTGACATCAGATAGCACACCCACCCAAAAGTGCTGGGATTACAGGTGTGAGCCACCATGGCCAGCCCCTTGACTTATTATTAATCTTAGAGAGAAACAACTTGGTCTCCCACTATTAGGTACAACATGAGGTCTAAGTATATATAAATCTTTATTAGATTAAGAAAATGATTTCTGTTCTTGTGTCAGTTTGCTAAGAATTTTCTAATATTTTGGAGGACTTAATCATGTAGGGGCATTCAGTTTCATCATCTGTTTTTTCTGCATCTATTGATAGGATATTTTTGTTTTATTATTAATTCTGCTAAAATGATGAGTTGCATTGACTGTCTTATGAATGTTTAATCAGCATTTTTGGCTGGAATGAAATCCAAGTGGTCAAAATATATTATTCTTTTTACATATTGCTTGATTAAATTGCTAAGATTTGCTATTAATTTTGGTGTTTAGTTCCATCAAGATCATGCCCTGTGGTTTATTTTCTCATAATACCTTTATCTTCTTTGGGTATTATTGCAATACTGGCCTCATGCATGTCACATTCCACTGTTAAGTGCGTACACATTAAGGATTGCTATGTTTTCTTCAAGAATGGTATTACCCATCTTAATCTCTGATAATTTTCCTTATTCCTAAGTCTGCTTTTATGTAAATTAATATACCTAATGTGATCTTTCTTCTGAATAATATTAGCAAGGTATATTTTCTCTTCCTTTTTACTTTTAACCTACCTGGACCATTATATTTAAAGTGGTTGGTTTCCTTATACATGACAAAATGTTGACTCTCATAATCCATTCTGAGAATCTCTTGGTATTTTGTATGTTTTGACCAGTCACATTTAAAATAATTTCTAATATTGTTTGATTAATATTTACACTCTTTGTAACTATTTTCTTTTTTTGTAAGTCAAGGAATAAAAAAACAAGTACTCTATAGTAAGAGCAGCCTCTTTGTATCTATTTTCTGATCACTATATTTATAAGTTTCTTTTTACCATTTCTGCTTTTAACTAAATATTTTATCTTTCCATTATTTCTTGGATCATTATTTAAGTTTAGAAAACTTAGTGGTTACTGTATTTTATAAAATATAGTTTGAAAATAAGTACATATACTTCCAAATAATGCTGTATGACTTCACATGTGCTATAATAAGTTTATGACCAATTCCCAACTTATTCTCTCTTTTGCCCTGTGACATTATCATTTACTTCTTTTATTTTATCCTACTCTGATCCAGTACATTGAAATTATTTATGTATTTACACAAACTGTTTTCTTTCAGATTAAGAATAAGAATAAAATGCTTTATTTTACTTAATTTATTATATCTTTAATTCTCTTCTTTATGTATTGTCAAGTTTCTGACCTATTTAATTGTTCTTCTGTCTGAAGCAATTCTTTTCCCATTTCTTGCAGAACAGGAAATCTGAGGGAAATAACACCTCAGTTTTTAGTTGTCAAGAAGTCTTATTTCTACTTTTATGAAGAATGATTTTACTGAATATAGAACTCTAGGGTGATCAATTCTCCTTTTGTTCTTTCAACACTTTGAAGATTCCATTATACTCTGTTTTTTTTTTCCTTGTAGAGCTTCTAATTTTTTTTCACCTGAATTTACTGTAGCACATCTGTAATTTTTATCCTTGCTTTTGTATAGATAACTTCTCTTCTTAACTAGATTTCATCAAGATTCTTTTGACGTTGTTCATTATTTTCTAAAGTTTAAATATGATATGTCTAAGTGTTTTGATTTTGTTTTGGGAATTTATGCTTCTCACTGTTCTCCGAGCTTCCTGGATCTCTGGGTTGGTGTCTGCCAGTATTTGTGGACAGTTTTCAGACATCATTACTTCCAATATTTCTTCTCAGTGGTTTTTCCTTTTCTTTTACTTGTGGCATTCCAATTAGGTGTTTGCTATACCTTTTGATATCGTCCCATAGTTCTTGGAGGTTTTATTCTCTTTTTAATTAAAACCAATCTTTGCAATAGAGTTTGAGAAATTTCTATTGACCTATGATCAAGTTCATTATTTTTTACCTCACCAGTCTACTGATAAGCCTGTTGGAATAATTCTTTTTATGTTACCATAGTTTTGATTTTTAGCATCTTCTTCTGACAGTTTCTTAGGGATTCCTTCTTTCCTTACTTTACCCATCAGTTCTTGCCTGTCGTTGAAATCTTCCCTTTAACATATTAATCAATCATAGTTAATTTAAAATCCTTCTGTGAAAATTTCAATATGTGTGTCAAATCTCAGGCTGGTTCTGATGATTTCTTTGTCTCTTGTCATGACTTGTATTTTTTTCAATGCTGATATGTTTTATTTATTTATTTATTTTTTATTTTTTATTTTTTTATTGCATTTCAGGTTTTGGGGTACATGTGCAGAACATGCAAGATAGTTGCATAGGTACACACCTGGCATTAAGTAACAGGAACTCAGGCAAATAGGCCTTTACTGTGAAGACTTATGTTAGTCTGAATACAAATTGTGGTTTGTTTTTGATATAGCTATAGGTCCTAGAGCCTTTAAATTCCTCCAGTGTCTTTGATGTTGATGTACCTTCTTGAATCTAAGTCTTGCAGCTTTTTCAGTTATAGCTTACTGCTTTTATACTGGACACCTATTGGTGTGATAAAATGGGGGAGATGGGAAATATTGTATAAACCTCCAAGTAAATCTCAGTATTTTAGTAGACCTGTTTACTAAAAGACTGTGGACTTCACAGATATTTCTCCGTTGTAACTTTCTCTACCGCCTATGTCCACTGTTTCCTTCCCTGGTTGCAGCGTTGCATATATTTTTTCCTTGAGGTCCTATCTACTATTGATGCCGATTTTAGTTTTGTGTCATTTTGTTTTTCCTATTAAGTGTCAGAAGAAGGCTGGAAAAGACTAGAATGATGAGATATTCTCTTTTTACAATTGGGATAAAATTTTAGAATTGTACTCTGACAAAGTCCTTTCCTCTGGATAGTAGCTCTTTTTTAAGGAGAAGGCTCTGAGCATATTTCACAAAGGTTATGCTTCTCCACTCCCTGCTAGGACTGTCGGGGTGGATTTTATCAGATCCTTGGTTTGGAAACCTGGTGAGGTTACTAGAGGAAAAGCCCATGCAAGTGAGAATGCCTGCCTAAAACAGCAGTCTTAAGGAATTATTCAGTCTCACACTATTCCACTCACAGCCTCTAACAATTCTTCAAAACTTCCATCTCAGTGTTCCAATCAGCCTATAGCTCCTCCGGCTTTTCCTCCAGGTATGCAGCTCTCTCTTCATGTACCTCTCTGGATGTTCATTATTTGATGAGTGCAAGAAATCATTAATTTTTGGTTTGTCCATTTTTTATGTTTGCTTTTGGTAAAGACAGAGGTGACAACTTCTATACTGAAAGAGGGTATATCTTAAATTTATTTTTAAAAGGAGAAAAACTCCCATTTTTATAAGTTTAACATCTGGTTCATGTTTGTAATCTAGAGCCAAACTGCCCTTAAAAACAGTGACAGATCTTTGACTAACAGACACAGACACAGGGCTGCTTATAGGTGGTATCATGCTTTTTTCCTGATAAAGAGTAGTCAAAGATGGGGCAGGGTTTAAGCATCTTTTGTAATTTGTATAAAAACACAGCTATTTGTAGTTTTATTATGGTTCTAGGAATTCACAGGGTGGAGACTTTTTTTTTTTAATCTTTCAACTTCATCAAATGTTGCTTCTTTGATCTTTTCTTTGATTTTCTCTTTGATTTCCTCTTTGATTTCAGAATTAACTGTCTTGCCATCATTAGAGGGTTTCATAGAAGTGCTGAGGAATGAGAAATTAACTATCTTCCCTGATTTCCAGAAATGGTTCTTCAATTAAAATAGTATAAGAATCATGCTATAAAAAGAAGTATTCTCTTCCCCACATCCTTCTTCACTTATTAAGTATAGTTTATTTATTTAACTTCAAAGTTATTATTGCATTCATATACCAAAATTGCATGCACTAATGTGCTTAGGTTGAATGCAATGACATTTTTTGCTACAGAGTAAAAAAAAATACCAATAGCTTCCTATGTCAATATTATGAAATATAAAATTGAATAAAATATAGCTACATGAAGGGAAATGGAAGGATAAGGCCAAAATAATCTACTTGTAAATAATTCAAAATTTGGCAAATATATGCAATATTCTTTCTACATCCTGAAAAACTAGAATATTGTCAGAATATTTTTGAGTGATGGGATTTTGTGCTTTTGACCATACTGTGTCATAAAGATCATTTATATATTGAAGAACATGTGAGGATATAGATTCTAATCATATCTTTACTGTTTGTCATCAATTACATCTCCAAAAAATGTATGTGCTCTGTTAATTTTTGTACATATTTTGTTTTCTTCTCATAACAGCATTTTGAGGGAAGTAATATTATTATCATAAAGTTATGGTGGGGAACACTGATACATAAACTTTGAACATGTTAACAATTACTGATGTAGTAAATGATAAAATATTATTATATTTAATAAGAGGCAAGATTAAAATCTATATCCTCATTTTCTCAGCCCTCAGACTGAATGGAAAATTTCAGTCATTTCAGTAAAATAAATGACTCTAACCCATCTACATTAATTGGGTCAAAAAGCAAATCTCAACTTAATGTTTTATATTAAGAATTAGGCCATCTTTTTATTTTTGACTTAGTACAATCACAGCTTTAGTTATATGCTAAGTTTTGATTCTTGCTAATGTTTTACTTGCCTTTTTGTTGATGTCAAACAAGAAATAATTTGAGCCAAACAATATTAAGTGTGATAAAGACGTGAATATTCAATTTCAGATGTTTTTGATTCCCAGGTATTAAAATGGCACACTGCCAACTTTGAAGTCACACTGAAGACCAAATGGATATAAAATATATGCCCCAAATATCAAAGCAGCAAATTTTGTATATCAGAAACTGTAGGAGACATAGGAGAATTAGAGATATTTTAATATTAGTTTGGTTTTGGTGGCTTCCACCTATAATCTCAGCAATTTGGGAGACCGAGGTAGGAAAATTGCTTGAACCAAGAGTTTGAGACCAGTCCAGGCTACATAATGAGACGTTGTCTCTGAAAAAAATTGTTAATTAGCCAGTTATGGTGGGGTGCACCTGTAGTCCCAGCTACTAAGGAATCTGAGGCAAGAGGGTAGTTTGAGCCCAGGGAGTTTAGGCTGCAGTGAGCCATGATTGCACCATTGGATTCTAGCCTGGATAACAGAGTAAGATGCTATCTCAGAAAAAAGAAAAGAAAAGTAAAGAAAACATATTAATATTAGAAGGCAATTATTAATTATTTACCTTCCTAATTAAGAAAGATGAGAAAGCCAAAAGTAAGATTTAATAATAGAACTTTGAATCATGAAACATTGAGAATATAACTTTTTTCTAACTATACCTTGAATTTGGAATACTTATAAAATTTGCAATATGTTAAAATAATTGAATGCCTCAATATTTTCTAAATTATGAAATGTGCAGGTATAATTCTGATCTTAACATTTTATACCTGACAATTAATGATAATATAAGGAAACTGGCTTTATTTCCCTCCTTCTTCAACAAGATTTTATTATGGCAACACAGCCATGGCTTAGAGTGGTTTCTAGAGCTCTAATGCTTTTTCTGTATGTTTCTGGGTAAGATCTAGCCAGGAATGGAACTTTCATAAATTTGGAAGGGGGAAGTGAAAAAGAAGCCAGTGTTATAAGAAGGTTGTGATAACCTGACAAGGTCATGGACTCTACTCTGTTACAAGTCTAGATATCTGGATGGCTGATCATTCTGATTAATAGCCCTACCCACCCCTACCCTCCCAATTGATGTTGTGCACTTACCTATGCAGGAGATACACCAAATACACCGCTCTCTCAGAATTGCCAGCTCATATTAATTTTGTCGCAAGTGTCTATTTTGCCCATTTCAGCAACTGGCCATCCCTAGTTTTTCATATTTTTCCCTAAGCTCCAACTTGTCTGTCTGTACTACCGACTCAGGAGAACTGATGGGTTACTTTTTAGCCTGATTCTCTCATTTATTTTTCATATTTTTATTTCTAATTTTTAAATAAACTCGAAAATATACCTCTCAGTTTCATAATTCTTATCGTGGATCTATAATTCTTATTATGGTCTGTTTGCCTGACAGAACTCTGGACCATATGCAAATGGAAATTGCCTTATTTCTCTTAAAAACAAATAACAAAATACAAATCAAAACAGAAGGTGTATCTATATTTATGTGTGATAAAATAAACAAGTTAAAGACTGTAAAAAGAGACAAAGAGGTGACTATATAGTGATAAAGGTGTCAATTCAATCAGAGGATTCAACAATTTTATATAATCTATGCACCCAACACCAGATCACCCAGCTGTATACAGAAAACATTAATAGATCTAAAGCGGGAAGTTGACTGTAATACAGTAATGGGAGGGCACTTTAGCATCTCACTTTCAGTAATGAACAGATCATCCAGACAGAAAATCTAAAAAGAAACATCAAAGTGAAACTATGCTGTAGTCCAAATGGACCTAACCGATTTTACAGAACATTTCACCCAACTGCTATAGAATACACATCCTTTCGATCTACACTTGGAACATACGCAGAAATAGAGCATATCTTAGGTCACAAAACAAAGCTCAACAAATTCAGAAAAGTCTTTTCTGATAACAATAGAATAAAAATAGAAAATAATAAAAGCAATCCTGGAAACAATAAAAATACATGGAAATTAAACAACATGTAATTGAATGACCAATGAGCCAGTGAAGAAACTAAGAAGGAAATTTAAAAATTTACTGAAACAAATGAAAATGGAAATACACCTTACCAAAATATTTGAGATATGGCAAAAGCTGTACTAAGAGAGTTCTAACAATAAACACCTACATCAAAAAAAGTAGAAAGACTTCAAATAAACAACATAATGATGCATCTCAAGAAACTTACCCAGAAACATGCAGGAAAAAGAGAATTCTGGAACTAAAAAAATAAAAACAAACCATATGCAAAACTAGTAGAAGAAAAAATAAATATTGGAGTATAAATAAATAAATTTGAAACAAAAAATATAACACATCAACAAAATTATAACTTGCTTCTTTGCTATAATGAACAAAATTGGAAAACCTTTAGATAGACTAAGAAAAAAAGAAAGAAAGAAACCCCAAATAAATAAAATTAGAAACAAAAAGGAGACATCACAGTCAAAACTATAGAAATGCAAAAAAATCACTAGAGATTTATGAACAACCATATGCCAACAAACTAGAAAACAGAAAAAATGGATAAATTCCTGAACACATACTACCTACCAACATTAAGCTATTAAGAAATATAACATCTGAACAAAACAATAATGAGTAATGGAATCAAAGCCATAATAAAAAGTCTCCCATCAAAGAAAAGCCCAAAATCTGATGACTTTACTGCTTAATTCTACTATACATGTAAAAAAGAACTAACATCACTTCTACTAAAATTCTCCAAAAATAAAGACTGAAGATGAGGAAATATAGTCAAACTCATTTTACAAGGCCAGCGTTATCCTGATACCAAAACCAGATGAGGACACAGCACACACACAAACACACACACACACCCCAAAAGAAAATCACAGGCTAATATAATTTATAAGCATAGATGCAACAATTGCCAATAAAATACTAGCAAACCAAATCCAACAGCATATTAAAACTATATTCACCATGAATAAGTGTGAATAATCTCAGGGATACAAGGATGATTCAACATAGACAAATCAATAAATGTGATAAATCACAATAACAGAAATAGAAAAATCTTATATTTTAAAAGAATTTGACAAAATTCAACATCCAATTATGATGAAAATTCTCACCAAACTGGTTATAGAAGAAACCTATCTCAAAATAATTAAGGCCAAATAAGACAATCCCACAATGAGCATCATACTAAATGGGGAAAAATTGAAATCTTTTTCTCTAAAATCTGGAACAAAAAAAAATGGATGCTCACTTTCACCAGTTTATTCAACAAAAACCTGGAAGTCTTAGCAAGAGCAACTAAACAAGATACAAGAATAAAGGTTATCCATACTGAAATAGAAGTCAAATTAGCCTTCTTCGCGGATGACATGATCTTATATTTGCAAAAACATAACGTCTCCACACATAGACACACAAAAGCACTTAGAGCTGATGAATGAAATATCAGTTTATGGATACAACATCGACACCCAAACATCAGTAGAATTTGAGCAGGCCATGTGGGAACTATCTGAAAAAGAAACTAAGAAAGTAATCTCATTTACAAAAGCTACAGAGGATGAAAAATGCCTAGAAATTAATTTAATCAAAGCAAAGAAATATATACACAAGAAAAACTAAAACTATACTGATAAAAGAAATTGACCAGGACCCTAAAGATAGAAAGCTATTGAATGCCCATAGATTGGAACAGATCAGTAGAGTGGCTATAGTTAACAATAAGTTATTATACATTTCCAAGTAGCTAGAAGAGAATAATTTAAGTGTTCCTAGTATAAAGAAAAAAATATTTAAGGTAATGGATATTCCAAATACCCATATTTGATCTTTACACATTACATGAATTGCCAAAATGTCACTTGTATTTCCAAAATATGTATCACTTTATAAAAAAAAAACAAATCAAGCACAATGAAAATAATAATGGAAACACTACTTATGATAACCTACTAGATACTGCTAAAGCAATATTTAGAGAAAATGTTGTAAGTTCAATTATTTCCATAGGAAAAAAGCATAAAATATTAACAATTTGTGAAATTTCAATAAGGGAAAATGAAGTTTTTTAACAGGAAACATAGAAGGAATAAGGAGTTGATAAACAGTAATAATTTAACAAATAAAAACAGAATCAGAAATATTTTATCAACATTGAATAATATAGTATACTGTTATCAGTTAAATTGTGTTTCAAGGATAGAAAAGTGACTCAATTTTAGTAAGTTAGCCAATATAATCCATCATATAAAGTTATCCAGGACATAATTATTATTTCTATGACAAAATAATATGATTTTCATAGAAGCCTTATTTATGCAGAGGTCTTAAGTGAACCTAAGCTTAAGGAGACATGAGTCATTTGGTATTAAACAAAAGATACAGGGTCATTTCAACGCTGATGGCACATGTGTTTCAGCAAAACTAAGATTTTTTAAGATGTTTCTGCTCTTACAGAGCAGTTCAGAAATGATGACACTGAGGCCCCATATATGAAAAAATGTACATGTAGGGAAAAGTCAAATGCATGTGTTTTGTGAGTGTGTGTGTTTTACCAGTGTGTGTATCAGTATGTATATTAGTGTATATGAGCACGTATGTATATACATGTATATTTGAGTTTGTGAGGGTGTAAGGGTGTAGAGATGTACAGGTTGGCCCGAGGAAGATCAAACGTTTGGGGTCAAGCAATCACAAGGAGAAATTAATATATACTCAAGGCACTGTTCTTAAAATTTTAGACATTTTCCTATTTAATATCTGTAAGAGTTACATGAAAATATTGTAATATATGTCTATTTTACTGGTAAGAAAACTAAGGCTCAAAAACTTGGAAGCAACTTAATCATATTCACAAAGAAGACAAGTACCAGAAAGATTTTCTCAAACCTAACAATACTAAAGCATTTTCATATTTGTATCCTTAAGAAAGTATTTCTTGAATTGTATGAACAGATTGAGGTATACTTATTGAATAGGTTATAATCCAGCTATTCTGAATTAATAAAATGACTATTTTATAAACTGTTCCATTAGCTAAGCACAATTTTTGGGCAAATTATGTTAATCAATATAGCCACAACAAAATTACTGGAAATATTTTTAATATCTTGTTTTAGAAATATAATTGTGTTCTAAGTATGCTGAAGTAAGAACTTTGCTTTTGGATTTTAAAATAGATTTGGATTTTAAAAGCAAATTTCTTACTTCAGCACATTTAGAACATAATTATATTACATTCAAGACCATTTTTATGTTATTAAATATAGTAAAGATAATTATATAATTTTTGATCAACTAACTGTAAAGTAAAATTAGTAATATACCTTTTATTAGTAAGCAAAAATCCTATTTTATATTTATTTATTTGAATCTTTACTTCACTACAGAAGCTCTTATTTTTTTCAAAGCAAAATTACATTTCATTTCAGGTTGACTTATTTTATTTTTCATGCAGTATGTGAAAAATATCTTCTAGAATTCTATGTAACTGTAGCCCTGTGAAAATATCTGAAATGCTTTATTTGGAAAGAACAAGGATCAGTTGTCACTAGAAGCAGTGTATGTTTTATTTCATGAATTTTAAAATATGATAAATTGTATAAAGAATAATATAATAAACACCAATGGACTATCCAGACAGTTTAAGTTATAATATGTCATTTGTCAGAATTTATATTAAATGAAATGTTAAGCACCTGGCAGACATTTAAAATGCACATTCATACTTAAAAACGATTAGTTATTTTGCCTTTCTCAGCAAAAAAAAAGAAAACGAGTTTTCACCCTCAGACTTGCATGGATCTTCTTACACGAGAGACATATTGTTTTGTGTGCCAAGTGTCAAACTGACACTTCTTGTCAATTTAGGAAATGACTATTTGAAAATTTACTATTGACCATCTGTTCTGTTGACGGAGTGGCAGGTGTTCCTACTTTGCTTTACCAAATCTTAATAATTTATTGGAGCTGAATGATACTCATGGAGATATAAAGATTGCTTGTTGTTTTGGTTCACTAGTTGGACAACATGGATGTTTTCATAGGAAAAACCTATACGATATAATACTAATATAATTATCTGTCTTCAATAGCCTTGTTTACATGTGGAAAAGTACAAGTAATCATTTTTAATGAGTGTCTAATATACCCAGATTTTTAAATTGGATACAAACTAGAAACATTCCAGTTGATTTTTGTGTGAATATGTCCATCTATATTTGTATCTCTCAATATTTCTTAGTTATTATATTACTTTCTGATAATTTTACTATGTTTGAAATGCTTATAAATATAAACTGTTATGCAGGCAGTTCTCTGGAAAATGAGTAGACAAATAACGAATTTCTGTTAACACATAGTAGACTGAAGTGTTACTTAATCACCTATGTTATTTTCAGGCAGCGAGTAATATGAAAATTTGCATTATTCTTTTTAAATTCATAATGAAAATGTAATTAAACCATGTAACTGCTAATATTGTTACATGCAATAGGATTTCTCACTAGCCACGAAATAGGATTACAGTAATATTTTCAACCTTAAAAACTGGTCTTATTTTTAATAATTGCATTATTTGAATTGTTATATTGCTATTTTTGTTTGTATAAATGTAAAGGTTACAAGTATAGTTTTATTACATAGATATATTGCATAGAGTCTAACAAAAGATTATGTCACATGTCACTTGATAGAAATATGATAATTCTGATATAAAAAACGTTTGTTCACTCTGTGTAGGGGAATGTATTGGCTCTCCGAGAGAAATCTTTCATGCAGTTCAACGAGTATGTCTTTAATTTGACTCATAACAGTATCCTTTGGTTTAAAAAAAAAATCACCCCAAGGACAGGCTAGATTTTGTCCCTTCTCTGAACCTTGTGAATTGGATGTTACAATGACTATAATGATAGCATTAACTACAATACCTAAGAAAAGGAGGATACCAATTATGTATGATATGCATACATTAAGCCTTTATCTTTCTCAGCAATTGCTGTAATGTGAGATAAAGGCGAACATGAGATTACTTAGATTCCCCTCTGTTCCTTTTCCCTTAGGTAAGCCTTCTAACATAAAGAACGTTGCAATATGTTACATACTTATAAACTGTCAAGGCCATATGGCAACAAAACATTTTAAAATAAAACAAAACCCTAATATATAATGTCCAGAAAACTGGTCAACACAATATAATTTGCCTTGTTTCTATATTAGTTACTTGTTTATTTGTTTTTAACATTCACCAGTCTTAAAATCAATTGGGAACCAGAGACTGAGTTTCTCATTCACTTACTATTCTCTACAGTTCTTGGTACACATTAGGTAAATGACACTGGCTTAGGGACTGGTAATTATGTAACCTTTGAAATACATAACTTGACACAAAACTGTGGTGACCAAAGTATGCATAAAGAATGGCTGAGTTTTGAAAGGTGCTGCATGCAAAATGGACTTTACAGAAAAATATGTATTTAAACTTGGATTTTTTCAACAATATTTTCTTACACAAAAAGATATCAGCATTATTAATTACCATATAGTTATCATTAGCATTAGAAACCTATCATAGTTTAACTAGACTTGCTGTATATACCTGCCTTCTTTTATATTTGCTAAAACATTGTAAATCAACTCTCAAACACCATGCCATTTTGATCCTACATACTTTAATATTCATCTCTGGAACCTATGGTTATCTCCTTACATAAGTATAATTATTAATGAAATTAACATTACATTTGTGGGGAGTTATTTAATCCCAATCCATAGTCAAATGACTACACTGTCAGGAAAAAAAGTCTTTTCACCGGAATTTTGTAAAATTACGATAGAACATCATTCTCAG
Organism: Saguinus oedipus; assembly: GCA_031835075.1. NCBI lineage: Eukaryota > Metazoa > Chordata > Mammalia > Primates > Cebidae > Saguinus > Saguinus oedipus. The sequence continues at coordinate 100,000,646 of CM063181.1, read as the reverse complement.
CAAACTGACACAAGAACAGAAAAAGAAATACCGCATATACTCACTCATAGGTGGGTGAGAAAAATGAGAACACATGGACACAGAGAGGCGGTCTACTATACACTGGGGTCTATTGGGGGGAATGGGGGAGGGACAGTGCGGGGGGCTGGGGAGGGATAACCTGGGGATGAATGCCAAGTGTGGGTGAAGGGGAGGAAGGCAGCAAGACACACTGCCATGTGTGTACCTATGCAACTATCTTGCACGTTCTGCACATGTACCCCAAAACCTATAATGCAATAAAAATTTAAAAAGAAAAAAAAAATTACGATAGAAAACAATGGCAACATTGCATGTAATCATTTGATTTCAAATCCCGTTTAATATTTGGCAGCCCTTTTTCCGCTTTCTTATTCCAATTATCTTTTAAAAGAAACTGGATTCATGGTATAATAGCCTAGGATCTAGATTAGTCTGTTGACTTTTTAAAATGTTATTTCACTTGAATTTCTTTTTATTTTCTATATTTTTAGACAATTGAAAGTTATCTCTAATGACATGAATAGAATCATGCTCAATATTTTTCTTTTAACAAGAATCCTTCAAGCTTGGGCTTCATATTGCAGCACATCAAGAGTTTTTCATGCCTGGTTTTCCCACTCTCAGGGTTACCAAGACTGAAGGCTATTTCGTGAGTCAGGTGGCAACTGCCTGATCTGTCCTTTGTACAACTCCACACTGATTTGTTTTCCCCCTAAGGATTTTGCCTACAAATGATCTTTGCTGAATAAAGCATTTCATTTCACTGGTAGTTTTATTTTTCAAAAATCATTACTCCAAATGGCTTGCAAAATTTCTGTACTAAGCTCCAGGGTAAGATTTCCTTTTTCTCAACTATTTGAGATTATTATACTTAATGGTGAATCTCGATCTTTACCATATATTTACTTTTATCAAATAATTGGACATCTTACATCTGATATCTAGCCAGGATAGAGTAATTCCCAATCCTTAAATGTGATAACTTTGATACTCTGCTCCAAACACAGACTTACTATCTTCTTAGATTTATGATGCAGAGTATTTACATGCCATTTTATTATTGGCAGATCACAGTCGCAAAATCGGACCCTGGACAATGTTATTCCAGCAGTGGCTATTTTTATAACCTTGTGGATAAATCTGTAAGTAATGATAAATATTGACCCTTTCTTTGCCTTTGATTACCTGTACAGGAAAAATTTATCAACAGCGCCACTTGAAATAACCAGATATTCATCCAACCGGGGCTTTCGAAAATGTTATATGTCAATATACAATAGAAATTAGGGACATTTATTAACTTATTCTTTAGGTCATTTAACTAATATTTATCTAAATATTTTTGTGTGCTAGGAACTGAAATTATGATGATGAATAAGGCACAGTCACTTTCCTCAAGCTCGTTCCAATAAAATGCGGTTGCCAGACATGTAAAAAGGCAGTTTGATATGAGTGTGGTAAGTGCTATAATAAGAGCAAGATAAGTTTCTGTTATAAACATCTAAAAACCGAACTTTATCTAGCTTTAAGAAATAGTGAGTAGTTTTCCTACAGCGGCAGTGTCTAAGCTAAATACTGAATTCATTACGAAGTTGAAGGAAGTAAGAGTGATCTCACAGGAAGAGTCAAGAATACCTGACCAGAAACGATTCACTGTGGCTCATCAAACAGCAAATAGGGCATTTAGTCTAGCTGGACCCAAATTTAAATAAAAACTCTCTTTGGGGCACAATGAGAGACAAGGCTTAATGGGTTGTATTAATTAATTCATTTTTATGTAGAAATGTAACACATTAAAATATTTTAAGGGTGTGTCTTGTTTTTAGTTGAGGAAAAATACACTATTGGTATACGACAAATTACTAGAAAAAGGAGTTGAAACACAGTAGACAACTAGCCATATTGTATAAGTACTTCCAAAATGGCAGGTCTGCAAATTACATATTTCAAACAATAATTTTTGGTAATCATCTACATTTAGTTAACTTTTAAAATAGTGTTATACAATGAGTTATCAAATCACCTAGATATATATTTTATGATGACTTTATCAGAAATGAAGCTCCAAGTGAAAGCACATTATTATAGTGATTTACTAAGATTCTATCTTTCTTAATACAGCAGAGATAATGTCTGCTGATCTCTATGTTAACATTTTTTTAATGTTAAAACAATTATTCTTATTTCTTTTTTTTTTTAATTTTTATTGCATTATAGGTTTGGGGGTACATGTGCAGAACGAGCAAGATAGTTGCATAGGTACACACATGGCAGTGTGCTTTGCTGCTTTCCTCCCCTTCACCCACACTTGGTAGTCATCCCCAGGCTACCCCCCCAGCCCCCCGCTGCTGTCCCTCCCCCATTCCCCCCAACAGTCCCCAGTGTATAGTAGACTGCCTCTCTGTGTCCACGTGTTCTCATTTTTCTCACCCACCTATGAGTGAGTATATGCGGTATTTCTTTTTCTGTTCTTGTGTCAGTTTGCTGAGAATGATGTTCTCCAGATTCATCCATGTCCCTACAAAGGACACAAACTCATCATTTTTGATTGCTGCATAATATTCCATGGTGTATATGTGCCACATTTTCCCAGTCCAGTCTATCATCGTTGGGCATTTGGGTTGGTTCCAGGTCTTTGCTATTGTAAACAATGCTGCAATGAACATTCGTGTGCATGTGTCCTTATAGTAGAATGATTTATAGTCCTTTGGATAGATACCCAGTAATGGGATTGCTGGGTCAAATGGAATTTCTATTTCTAGGTCCCTGAGGAATCGCCACACTGTCTTCCACAATGGTTGAACTAATTTACACTCCCACCAACAGTGTAAGAGTGTTCCTATTTCTCCACATCCTCTCCAGCATCTGCTGTCTCCAGATTTTTTAATGATCGCCATTCTAACTGGTGTGAGATGGTATCTCAATGTGGTTTTGATTTGCATCTCTCTAATGACCAATGACGATGAGCACTTTTTCATATGTTTGCTGGCCTCATGTATGTCTGCTTTCGTAAAGTTTCTGTTCATATCCTTTGCCCATTTTTGAATGGGCTTGGAGGCTTTATTCACCCTTATACTGTGTGTAAACCCCAGGTATCTGTTTCATTTGTTCATTTGTTTGTTTTCTATTTGGAGAGGTATCATATATTCTAAACTACTTTTATGGAGAGACCTATGACTCTTCCAAATCGTCTTTCCATGGTCTTCCTCCAAGTAAAAGTAGGTTGGCCTTTCATTAAAGCAAATACCTTGTCAGGCTATTCCAAGTATCTTATTAGAAAATCTGAACTTTGCTTTATTTTTTTCTCTCTTCATCTGCAGCTGATGATATTCACTACCTTGTAAAGTTGTTATAAGAATTAAAACAAAAAAAAAATCCAAGGAAAGTGTTTAGAACAATACTGTGTACAGAGTAAAACTTCAATGTGAATTATGTATTTATATATTTTTTCTTTTTTATTTTTATTGAATTTTAGGTTTTGGGATACATGTGCAGAACATGCAAGATAGTTGCATAGGTACACACATGGCAGTGTGTTTTGCTGCCTTCCTCCCCTTCACCCACATTTGGCATTTCTCCCCAGGCTATCCCTACCCATCTCCCCCACTGCTGTTCCTCCCCTATTCCCCACAATAGACCCCAGTGTGTAGTACCCCCTTCCTTGTGTCCATGTGTTCTCATTTTTCCTCACCCACCTATGAGTGAGAATATGTGATATTTCATTTTCTGTTCTTGTGCCAGTTTGCTGAAAATGATGTTCTCCAGATTCATCCATGTCCTTACAAAGGACACAAACTCATCATTTTTGATTGCTGCATAATATTCCATGATGTATGTGTGCCATGTTTTCCCAGTCCAGTCTATCATCAATGGGCACTTGGGTTGGTTCCAGGTCTTTGCTATTGTAAACAGTGCTGCAATGAACATTCGTGTGCATGTGTCCTTATAGTAGAACGATTTATATTCCTTTGGCTATATACCCAGTAATGGGATTGCTGGGTCAAATGGAATTTCTATTTCTAGGTCTTTGAGGAATCGCCACACTGTCTTCCACAATGGTTGAATTAATTTACACTCCCACCAACAGTGTAAGAGTGTTCCTATTTCTCCACATCCTCTCCAGCATCTGCTGTCTCCAGATTTTTTAATGATCGCCATTCTAACTGGTGTGAGATGGTATCTCAATGTGGTTTTGATTTGCATCTCTCTAATGACCAATGACGATGAGCACTTTTTCATATGTTTGCTGGCCTCATGTATGTCTGCTTTCGTAAAGTTTCTGTTCATATCCTTTGCCCATTTTTGAATGGGCTTGGAGGCTTTATTCACCCTTATACTGTGTGTAAACCCCAGGTATCTGTTTCATTTGTTCATTTGTTTGTTTTCTATTTGGAGAGGTATCATATATTCTAAACTACTTTTATGGAGAGACCTATGACTCTTCCAAATCGTCTTTCCATGGTCTTCCTCCAAGTAAAAGTAGGTTGGCCTTTCATTAAAGCAAATACCTTGTCAGGCTATTCCAAGTATCTTATTAGAAAATCTGAACTTTGCTTTATTTTTTTCTCTCTTCATCTGCAGCTGATGATATTCACTACCTTGTAAAGTTGTTATAAGAATTAAAACAAAAAAAAAATCCAAGGAAAGTGTTTAGAACAATACTGTGTACAGAGTAAAACTTCAATGTGAATTATGTATTTATATATTTTTTCTTTTTTATTTTTATTGAATTTTAGGTTTTGGGATACATGTGCAGAACATGCAAGATAGTTGCATAGGTACACACATGGCAGTGTGTTTTGCTGCCTTCCTCCCCTTCACCCACATTTGGCATTTCTCCCCAGGCTATCCCTACCCATCTCCCCCACTGCTGTTCCTCCCCTATTCCCCACAATAGACCCCAGTGTGTAGTACCCCCTTCCTTGTGTCCATGTGTTCTCATTTTTCCTCACCCACCTATGAGTGAGAATATGTGATATTTCATTTTCTGTTCTTGTGCCAGTTTGCTGAAAATGATGTTCTCCAGATTCATCCATGTCCTTACAAAGGACACAAACTCATCATTTTTGATTGCTGCATAATATTCCATGATGTATGTGTGCCATGTTTTCCCAGTCCAGTCTATCATCAATGGGCACTTGGGTTGGTTCCAGGTCTTTGCTATTGTAAACAGTGCTGCAATGAACATTCGTGTGCATGTGTCCTTATAGTAGAACGATTTATATTCCTTTGGCTATATACCCAGTAATGGGATTGCTGGGTCAAATGGAATTTCTATTTCTAGGTCTTTGAGGAATCGCCACACTGTCTTCCACAATGGTTGAATTAATTTACACTCCCACCAACAGTGTAAGAGTGTTCCTATTTCTCCACATCCTCTCCAGCATTTGTTGTCTCCAGATTTTTTAATGATCACCATTCTAACTGGCGTGAGATGGTATCTCAATGTGGTTTTGATTTGCATCTCTCTAATGACCAGTGATGATGAGCATTTTTTTCATGTGTTTGTTGGCCTCATGTATGTCTTCTTTTGTAAAGTGTCTGTTCATGTCCTTTGCCCATTTTTGAATGGGCTTGTTTTTTTCCTGTAAATCTGTTTGAGTTCTTTGTGAATTCTGGATATCAGCCCTTTGTCAGATGCATAAACTGCAAAGATTTTTTCCCATTCTGTTGGTTGCCGGTTCACTCTAGTGACTGTTTCTTTTACGTGCAAAAGCTGTGGAGTTTGATGAGGTCCCATTTGTCTATTTTGGCTTTTGTTGCCAATGCTTTTGGTGTTTTGGTCATGAAGTCCTTGCCTACTCCTATGTCCTGAATGGTTTTGCCTAGATTTTCTTCTAGGGTTTTTATGGTGCCAGGTCTTATGTTTACATCCTTAATCCATCTGGAGTTAATTTTAGTGTAAGGTGTCAGGAAGGGGTCCAGTTTCTGCTTTCTGCACATGGCTAACCAGTTTTCCTAACACCATTTATTAAACAGGGAATCCTTTCCCCATTGCTTGTTTTTGTCTGGTTTATCAAAGATTATATGGTTGTAGATATGTTGTATTGCCTCCGATGCGTCTGTTCTGTTCCATTGGTCTATATCTCTGTTTTGGTACCAGTACCGTGCTGTTTTGATTACTGTGACCTTGTAGTATAGTTTGAAGTCTGGTAGTTTGATGCCTCCTGCTGTGTTCTTTTTGCTTAGAATTGACTTGGCTATGCGGGCTCTCTCTTGGTTCCATATGAAGTTCATGGTGTTTTTTTTCCAGTTCTGTGAAGAAATTCAATGGTAGCTTGATGGGGATAGCGTTGATTCTGTAAATTACTTTGGGCAGTCTAGCCATTTTCACGATATTGATTCTTCCTAACCACAAACTTGGAATGTTTCTCCATCTGTTTGTGTCCTCCCTTATTTTGTTGAGCAGTGGTTTGTAGTTTTTCTTGAAGAGGTCCCTTATGTTCCTTGTAAGTTGTATTCCTAGGTATTTTATTCTCTTTGTAGCAATTGTGAATGGCAGTTCGTTCTTGATTTGGTTCTCTTTAAGTCTGCTATTGGTGTATAGGAATGCTTATGTATTTATATTAAAATTTATCAATATAAATTTGTTATGATCATTTGAGTATTAAAGTGTATGGCTCTTGTTATCTGCAAACAAAGAATTGTTATATTCTCTGTTTTTTTTTTTTGTTTTTCAGAAAATATGGCTTCACAGTCATTGCCACTTAAAATTAATTAGCTTGACAGTCTTTATATGTATGAAAGATTGGTCAATAATATGTCTATGAAAGATTAGCTAATAACATCTAGTCAATTTATGTTTCTAGATAGGGACTGGCACATATGTTTTATCATGGATGGAAGCTGAAACCACTTAGTATGGTCTACCTAGTCCACTGTTGAGGAGGAGTCTGAGGCCATGTTCAAGTTCAGAAGCAAAAAGAGAGGATAGGCAAAAAGCATGTCTCCTATGTGCCATTCTAACATCTACATACTTTGAAATGAAGCTTTGTAATAAATGAGAAAAGAAAGGAACTACATATTTCAGTTCCCGTATTTTGATACAGAAGAATTAGTTTTGCTGAATTTATCTATAACCTGATGCCCTCTACACTAAGAAACAGGCATTTCCAAGAATAGTCCTAGATGACTCATTGCTGTTTTTACTGGAAGAAAGTTTATGAGGACATTGTTCAGCCATTTATACAACATCTAGCTTCACAAGAAGTGAAAGGAGAAAAATGTCTCTCTTCTGGTTGCCAGGAGTAACTAGACTTATACTGGGCAATTGGGTTCATCCTAGGAATCTTGTGAATGTTGATAATGACTCCCTTTTTACCTTAATTATTAGAACATTTAGAGACTTTTTTGTTTGTTTCAATGCTAGCAAATGTATTGGGAGAGGAGTTTACAGAATTATTTTTGTCTTGTAACTTCATTCTTGGCTTGACTTCTTTATTTCCTATGCTTATTTTACCTTTGTTTTTCATTCTTTATTCATTCAATACTATTTTATATCATTATTTTGGTGTGTATGTATGCATACATGTATATATGTGTGTATATATACATACAGACAGATATATACATATATATGTGTATATATGTGCATATATAATGAATCAATTTAATTTTTCCTGGAAGAAGTCAGTTTGCCTAAAGAAATACAAAATTAATAAATTTAAAATGCTTACTGCAGGCATTTTTCCTGTAGCTTTCATTTAAGTAAACACCTTGTGAATCCATGTAAAAATCTGGATGTTTACAAGTCTTTGAAAAGTGTTTGAGTACCTATCATCTTCTAGACACTTTGGAAGATGTTGGGAAGCCAGGAGTGAACTAGTAAGGGAAAAAATAATTGGTTAAAAAGATAATAGGAATTTAGAGGTAGTGTTGGAGGAAATAAAATAAACTTTGTAGAAATAAGTCTAAATGGCTTGAATTTTCATAACAATGGGTGCTAACTTGATAAAAACAGATATGTATAGCTGTGTTAAGGGTCCTGAAAAAATTAAAATACTAGAAAAGAAAAATAAGTTGCTTTTGTGCAAAAGTCCATTAACCAACAGAGGTTTGTTGAAAGGTGTTTATTTTTGCATGGTCATAGTAAGAAAACAACTTTGTGGGGGCCCAAATTGCCTCCGGCCGGATGTCGTGGCACTTGCGAAGGTGAGGCCAAGAGTTCAAGGCCAACCAGCCTCAGCAACCTTACAAGCTCTCATTGATTGGCAAAAAAAAAAAAAAAAAAAAAAAAAAAAAAGAAAACAACTTTGTTAGAAGAATTACTAAAAGATAAATAACTTATCATGAGTATGAAAGTTTCTGGGTCTTAGTCTTTTATTTTGTTTTCTTATCAATATATTTTTAACACAATGTTTGATACAATGCTGTTTATTAAGAATGAACTTATCATATGAAATTGTAAGTGAAAGATCTATTTGTGTGAAATACAACTGCCCCTTTTTGGGGGAGTTTTTACTCAGTATAAAAACATTTAAGAAGGAAAAATACTAAAATATTTAACATGACAGTATTTGATTTTCATTTCAAAGATAAATCATATCATTGTATTTGGTGTATATTAGTCATTTTTTATTTTAATATTTAAATACTTTTAGAATAATTTTATATTGACTGGAATATCACAACAGTAGTACAATGCATTCTCATAGACCTTTCATCCAGTTTCCTCTAATGTTGGTATCTTACACAATCATAACACACTATCAGAAACAATAAATTAACATTGGTATGTCATTATTAACTAAACTACTAACTATATTGAGATTTCCACCAACATTGTTTGTCCCATGATTCAGCCCAATATATTGTATTCCATTTAGACTTGGACCATTTGGAGGAAGTAGAGCGAGCATTTGAAAGAACAGTATTTATGTCAATCAGACTTGTAGTTCAAGTTTGGTAATTGTATAATTTATAGATTTGGTCATGTAGGTTAACTACACTGAAACTTATTTTCTTCATTTGCAAAACAAATTGATATAGTATGTAATAGTATTTTTTTTCAAAGAGACGCTGTAAGGATTTAATAAAATGATTGATATAAACTCTTCATTTATACAGTGTCTGACATGTAAACTCTCAATATGTTCAAACCCTAGTAGAGTCTTAAATTTTATTTTCACAAACGCAATTGTAAACTAGAAAAGACTTATAAAGCAAAATGTTTTAAAATGGACCTGAATTATGTTATTTTATTTGACTAAAAATAAAATAATCACATAAGATGTGGACAGTCACTTGCTGATTGTAATAACTTCATGGTTACTGGGTTTAAAGATTGCTTCATGTGTCTATTTGAGGGACAGTGTTGCAAAATATAGATGAAAGTCACTACCAAAGGAATGATCTAGTAATGGTTAAAGTTAGGGTAATAATTCATTATTTGATCAAAATAATGATTTCATTTATAATTCTAGTGTAGCAACTAAATGAAAAACAGTCCTCATTTATCTGCAATATTACTAGCAATTTATTCAAAGATGAAGCTACAAGTTGTAACAAAGATTTTGCACTAAAAATTGTTGTATACAATGAATAATAAAATTGCTACTTTGAATAAGAATACATTTTTGCCTTTCATAAAACTGATAGTTATTATTTCAGCATAGCTACCAATAAACCTAGTTTATTTTAAACTACTTATTTTTTCTCACTTTGTTTTTAGATTCATCACAATAATAACCTTTATTTCATGAAAAGCAGTCAGGCTGTAACAGATACATGAAATTTCATTATATTAGAACACATTCCTGAGCGATTTTTATAATGATCACAGCAAGTTTTCTACTTATTCCAAAAGATTGCTTGTTCTAACATACTTATAAAAAGAGCTGTTATTGCAATAAATCTATTATATATTCAGAATGACAATTAATGTACTTTGGAATAATGAGGGAAGGGAGTTAATTATAAAAGATGCAGTTTGAATAATGACTGCCTAAGAAATGTCAGGAAAAAGGGAAAAGAAATTGGTGAAAGCTGTATCTGGAGTTATTTTTTTAGGAGGCAGTAAAACATGATAGTATAAAAAAATCATAAGAAAATACCTAGCTATCATATATGCATTTAATTGTCCTCTGGATTACAATGTGAATACTGAAAACCATCATCACTAGACTGAGAAAGGTAGAGTAGTTATTTCCCCTATATTGTTTGAATTATTACTGTGATCAGTTGTTGCCTTTGTAAAGAAAAATGTTAAAGTTATTCTCTTTTCAGCAGACAGGAATGTGTGATCATCTGAGATACTTGTAGAAAGATTTCTGGAGTTAGAAAATGGCATAACATTATTTTTAAACTCTGTTTTCTAAATAAGGTTTGAATAATTTATTTTTCTGAAAAATTTCAAAGTATGGCAGCCTTGGAAAACTAAATTATTTTTCAGGTACCCTATTAAATAAACGATTACAAATATTAACAGATGATTATTCCGTTACTGGATTTGAGCAATCTCTTCAGACACTTCATGAAGCAGCCCAGATTTGTTTCTCTTGATGGGATCTTTAAAAATTGGAAACAATGTTAAATTCCACTCCCCAAAGAGAGTGAGAAACCTGTATCTATTCAACAACCCCTGCTACAAGTCAAAAGAATATCATGGACCCTTCCCTTTATTCAGTGGATTCCTTCACAATGGTGATATTTCCATTGAATACAATGGCCAGAAATATAAATAAATAAATAAATAAACAAACAAACAAACAAACAAACAAACAAACAGAGAGAGGAGAAGAGAAGAAAGAGAGAGAGAAAGGAAGGAAAAGAAAGAAAAAGAAAGAAAAGAAAGAAAGAGATCAAAAAAGGAAGCTTATCCTGAATCAAGCAAGGATTTCATTCAAATATCTGCTTACTTACAAGGAAAAAATAAATAAAATAGAATTGACTAGGAAAAAAATGGTTAATCTTCTTGAGTCTCAAAACCAGTTTCTTCACTATTTCCTCATAGATCTTTTCAGACAAAGGGGAAAAAAGAGGACTTTATTGGTTTGCATTTCTTTGTGTTTGTCATTTTGCATTTTAAAACTGCCCTATAACTTATTTATAAATGTGTCTTGAATTATTTGTGTCATTCTATTTGCCTATAGTCTACTCACATTATTTCAAGGTTAGTTTTTCTGAATTCATTAATGTTTATATTCAAAATAATCATTTTTATTTCCCAGATGTAGTCAAAGAGTCTCTTCCATTACTTAATGCCCATCAGTATCACATTTCTCCAAGGTTTTTGGTAACTGCTAGGGAGATTGAAAATAGCTATGTAAACAGATTCAATTATTAGAACATTTCAGTTCCTCTGGATTCCCTTCACGTAGCATGGTCCAAAGATAACTTTATAAATTGTCCATATGTGTTGAAAATCTACATTTAATTTATGAGTTGATTTAACAAGTATTCACTGAATACCAATTTTTGCATCAAGTAGAGATACAGAAAGATCATTGTAGTTTCTGCTCTCAAAGAACAAAAACAATGGAAAGACAACCACGATCTGCCTTCTTGGATTTAAAAATAGTTTGAAATTTTAAATTGTATGCCACACTAATGAAATGAGGAAATAACCTTGCCTTAGTAGTCTCTCCAACGTTTTGTTGTTAATATCATGAGTCTTCATAATGTAGCCTGATTTTCAAAGCCTTTGAAATCATGTTGATTTTCAAAGCATTTACAGCATAAGTACCCTGGTTTCTATACAGTTACTAGTTTATAAGAAAAAATATTTATTTTCTTCATTGAAAAATGGAGTGTGTGTATATGTATACATATATGTATATAACACACATGTATGTATGTGTGTTATATACACACACACATACACCCCAAAATATATATGTGTATATTTTTTTCTGAAAAGTCACTTGTACACACACACACACACACACACACACACAGTGATGCTCTGGTAAATGTCTAACAACTAGCTTTCCAGGAAAAAAAAAGCTGTGGTATGTAGTACTGCTGATTTCCATGGTATAGAGTACTCCCAACATGGTTGATTTCAAGCTACTAATGTGACCTCTACCAGCTCACAGAATCTCTGAAAATTAACGATTGGATATGGTATCAGTATAAGCCAGTTTTGGCACATCGTATACTATGATCCAACCACATACTATAGCACTTTGGACACACTAAATGTTTGATAATGGCAGTTTTCATTTATAAATGAACTTTGCAAATGTATAGGAAGAATAAATATGTTAAAATTTATGTTGACAGGGCAAGGTGGCTCACTCCTGTAATCCCAGCACTTTGGGAGGCCGAGACAGGCCAATCACTTGAAGCCAGGCATTTGAGACCAGATGGGCTAACATGAAAAAAGCCTCTCTATTAAAAATACAAAAATTAGCCTGGCTGTGGCACATGCCTGTAATGCCAGCTACTCGGGAGGCTGAGGCAGGAGAATCACTTGAGTCCACGAGGCAGAGGTTGCAGTGAGCTGAGATCATGCCACTGCACTCCCGCCTGGGTGACACAGCAAGAGTCTGTATCAAATACAAAATAAACAAGTAAATGAATAATAAAAATGTATATGCTCTTTGCTTATTAATTAATGTGAGATTGGAGATTCATTTCTAGTCACTCCCTTTGATGGTTTCTTCTAACAGCAGGGGTAGAAGTGGGGCAGAGAACATTAAAAGGGAATATTTTTTAAATAATTAAATATAATGTGACAATGTTCTCAAACCGTGAACGGTGCAAAATTTATAGATAAATATTAAATAATGCATTTACTTATTTTTAGGTAGGATTCTCAGCCAAAATATAATACATTCAGCCAAGGTTTTATTTGTGTTTGCCCTGAAATCATATACTCTAAATACACCTTTTTAAAGGAAAAAAGAAAAAGATTGGGTAGAATCATTTCTCAGCATTGTCAGTTGTATAAAGTTATTGTACAGAGTCATATTGCTAAAAAACAGTGGACATTTTGGTTCATGTTTAAGCAGATACAAAATAGCAGTAAAAGGATTTCACATATGAAGAAGGCTTGGAGACAGAATTTATCTAAGAAAAACTGACCGCTAAGAAACAGAAACCTATATCTTACAGAAAAAGTCAAACAAATTATTTAATTTGTGGACTTTGTTTTCCCTAAAAATAAACTTTGAAAATAGTCTAAACAAAGAAGCAAACATGCCCTGTGGAGAAAGTTGTATTATCTGTTCAAGATACACTTGTCTGTGTATAAGACATGGAATAAGGTCAAGAGGTTGCTGCCCACAGAGAGCCAGTTTGGTTTCCAAGACATAAACTTTTTCAGGTAGTTACAATAGAAGCAAAGGTTACCAATTTAAACTTTTCCATTGTGTGGAAAAAGTCAATTCTAAATCAGGTAGAGCGTTGAGCAGAGGACCATTCAAACATAGCAGGGCAACAGGAAGAAAATCATGTATTGCTTGGTTCTCAGGATATAGATTTCCTCCTCAAAATAATATTTCCTGATATTTCTAGTCAGCATTAGGTGACCCTGATCTCTGGGCCCATAAAATCCTGAATTGCTCAAAATGCATTAATTAAACTTTATTAAAATTACTTTTTAAGTGGTCTCTATCCTGTATTTGGCTGAATTCATGAAAACAATAAGACTGCTTGTCTTGGGAGTAGGAATGGGTGTTGTTTCTATCCAAGAGCTGAATGGATAGGTCAGTAAGTCACAGAATTATATTCTTCTCCCTTCCCCACATTTCCTTGTAGTGTTCATTAGCTCCCACTTTATAGATATGTGCAGCCACTAAGTCTCGTGCCCAAGGGTTAAGACCAAGACAGCACAAATCTCTATCAGGATGAGGAATTGATATAACTGGTATTTTTCTTAAGCATTCATTTCCACTTTGCATTCTGTTGGAAGTCAGGGCTCATAGATTAAAACTTAAGGGTTTTGTCTACTGTACTGCTGCTTCTTCCTCATGCTCTAAAGACAGACCCTATTGTCTACCTCCATTTGTGCTGCCATGAAAAACGTCTGTGACTGGATGATTTATAATGAAGTTTATTTCTCACAGTTCTGGAGGCTGGGAAGTCCATAATCAAGGCACTAGAGGTCCAGTGGGCCAATGAGGGCTGCTCTTTGCTTCTAAGATGGTGTCTTTTTGTTGCATTGTCTGAATAACACAGTGTCCTCATGTGGCAGAAGAGCAGAACAGAGTGAATTAAACACTGTGTGTTCACTGACCTCTTTTATAAATGTTTTAATCCCATTCAGGAGAGAGGAGTCCTCATGGCTGAATGAGGTCTTTTAACTGAAGTTTGAAAACAAAATGGCCTAAGCTCAATAAGGATAAAATTTCAAATATTCTCAAATTCTAATGTACACATGAATTATTGGTGTTTGTCAATAGTTTTGATACTGAGATTTTTCATATCTAACAAGATCCAAGGGATTATCGTTGTTGATCTACAAACTACAAAACTGTAGTAGAAACAGTCCAAAGAGCAGAGCATGGGATTTAAATGATGGTTTAATTACTTATTTTTTTCTCATTTTTCTTTCATCTATCATCTTGCCAATATCTCACTCCCTGCCCACTTACTCCTCCAAATTAAGAAATTATCTTTGCTCATATCATTGCCATGTATATGCACAAACATATATATGAATGTATGTACATCTTTTTGTACATATATATATACATATATACACATATATATATACACATATATATTTGTTAGAATAGTAAAAATAATGTGAATTGAAGGAAGTAGATGATATACACAACATTTAACATTAGATATTCACAACTCAGGAGGCTAAAGCAGGAGAATTGCTTGAGGCCAGGAGTTCAAGACCAGCTTGGGCAACATAGCAAGATTCTTTCTCCCCAGAAACCTACAATCTTAGCCAAATATGATGGCTTGTGCATATAGTCCCAGCATAATACTGAGGTGGGAGAGTCACTTAAGTCCAAGAGACTAAAGTTGCAGTGAAGCCATGATCATTCTACTGTACTCCAGCCTGGGCAACAAAGTGATACTACCAACTTAAAGAAAAAAAGGATTACATGTTCAAACCTGAAAATTATAACTAAGGGTATAATACAATAAGGTAAACAAAGCAGCCATATATAAAATATAGTTTTGTTTATTTAATTGGCTTTTGTATATTGTATCATACTGAATATGTGTGCTCTAAAAATAAAATATGATAAAGCTGATACTGAAGATTCCAGATTACAAGTTCTCATATAAAAAATGCTGTACATTGTTCTTTCTTAAAGCCTCATGGACATAACTTTATTTAGATCTGCTATGACCTTTTAATAAAGGGTATTTTATATTTTTGGCATTTAGAAATAAACCACAATTCTTATATTATTAAGGAAAAGTTTTATTAATGTTATTGGAAATAACCACATTGTTCATTATATTTGTTTTTGTTCTCACCCTCCATTTGAAGTTCCTAATAGAACTAATGCAAATCAGAATGTATACTGCAGAGATCTGGTGACAAATTGTCTGGGCTTAATTTTTGGCTATGTACTACATTGTTTTACTTTAAAAAGCTACCTAACCTCTATAGGTTTCAGTGTTTCTATCTGAAAAATGGGGATAATAATCGATAATTATTTTTTTTAGTTAGTGGAAGTACATAAAAACTACTTAAGATAGTGTTTGACACATAATGATCACTTTGTAAATCTACAATATTTTGGTACTATGATGCCTGCTGGTAACACAAAGGTGAAAATAAAATAACTTCTGTTTCCCATAAAGAGTGATTTATGGATTCTTGAAGAGCAAGATATATTGAAAGTATGAACCAATATACTGGATGGAGAGGAGTCAAGTCTGAGTCAATACTGAGATACTGAACATAGCTCTACAGTAAACTTTCCTGTTGGCTAGTAAAATGGATGAAGAGATCAATGTTAAAAATAATAAGGAGGCAGACAGCATTGCTGTTTCCCATTATTGATTTAAGAGAGGAATGAGGATTGTAGTTTGCAACAAGCTTAGAAAAAACATTTTTATTTTAAATATATGAAATTCAAACAGTACATGTACTGGTTGGTTTAATACATATAAAAAAATTAATAGAAAATGCCTTGTCCCAGAGTTCCAAATAACCATTATTCTGTAAATTTAAATTTTTTCACAATGCTTGAAATTAATGACTTAGATATATACATCTATAATAGTGATTGTCAAAGCCTCTTAAAAATAATAATGGAATTTTACTATTCCCACTGTATCCTTAATCTTTTGCTTACAATGATAATATCTGTATCAGTAATATTTGATAATACATTTTCACAAATAAAATAGTATATAAAGAGATATTTGCAAAATAATTTCTTTCTCCAACTCCTCCCTCAATAGTACTCTATTACAGTAACAGAAATTATTTTATTATGAATTTTTCATGCTTTTTTCTGGGGCTATAAATTAATTCACAAACTTGACTCATAGAAAATACTCATATGAATGCATACATATTTATAATATTTATTTTTTAGTTCTTAAAAATTAGAACTAAATGTACACCATATTAATTAAACTTATTGGCATATCAAGATGTGTTTTTGGGACAATGTACAGTCAGACTAGAATACTCTGTGCCTTGAAATAAATTTAGTTTTTTTGTTTTGTTTTGTTTTGTCTGTAATGCCAATCAGAGCTTCTGAATAGCACAAGGCAGAAGCTGTCATCACATCTAATTGATATTATTCTGGACAAGAGATAAAATTATTGACACTTATAATACAATTTCTTTAATTGTTCTATTTTATAGAAATATTGAAAGTAGCTTGAAGGCCATTATTAATTTTCAGTCTTTAAGGGTCTTTATGTTCGTACTGTATATACATATTTACATTTTTAACTCTTGAAATGTAATGAATAACAAGTACTGGAAAAGGAAATTGTTAACTTGGAAAATTCTATCACAATCCCTGCAGAGCAATATAAAAATTTCAAATATAGGAGCAGTCATGAGCTTTACTTCTTCAAATAAATTCTGGGAACTGTTCTTAGAGGATTATGGTGATCTTGTTTTCTTAAGGGAGTGGTTAGGTGACAGGAAGGATAAAGTGACAAATTTCTCCACCCTCTGCTGCTGCTTGTCAAGGCCACAACTGATATTCATCTTCCTTCCCTACGACCCATTCTGGATTCTAATCACACTAGGTTAGCAAACACCTCTGCAGGTCTCAGTGACTTGGTGAGGGATCCCAAACTATCCCCCTTATCCTCTGTGACTATAAGCCAGGGGGCACTTCAGTTGTCATGGATTGGAATACAAAGTAAAAGGTGATGTCAAAATACATCACCTAAGTACCAAACCTATTTAGAATACCAGATTAGGCTACTTAGATTAAATAAACAAATTCCTAGAGGGACATAAATTATCAAAAATCAACCAAGAGGGCAAAGGTAATCGGAATATATCTGTAACAAGTAAATAAAATAGAAATATTATTTAAAATCTTCCCCCACACTTATACAAAAAGAAGCCCAAAACTTTGAATTATAGCAAACATGTAAATAATAAATAATAATTATCCTTCACAGCCTCTTTTACAAAATAGAAGAGAGATAACCTCTCCTCATTCTATAAAACCAGCATTACCATAATATTGAGGCCAGACTTAGACAATGCAAGAAAAAAAGATAGATGAAAACCCCTCATGAACATATATGCAAAAATAATTGTATTTAAATTTAGTTTCAAAGTGCATTGTTATATACTGTAGTTCCCATATTTTACAACATCTCTTGAATTTATTTCTCCAACCTAACTTAAATTTTTATCAGTTCTTGAACATCCATCCCTTCAACTCCTAATCCTCAGTCCCCAGTAATCATTATTCAACTCTCTACTTCTATGAGTTTGGCTTTTTGCATTCCGCATATAAGTGAGCTCATTCATTATTTGTCTTTCTGTGACAGTCTTATTTCACTTAACAAAATGTCCTTTAGGTTCATCTGTGTTGTTGCAAATGATATTTTCCTTTTTAAAAACACCAAATATGATTTCATTATGTATATATAAAAGCAAACACAGACATGTGGGGTTACAGCAAACTAAAAAGCTTCGGCACAGCCAAGAAAACCATCAACAGTGTAAAGAGAATGGAAGAAAAGATTTGGCAACCATGTATTTGATAAGGCTTTAATATTCAAAATATCTATGGAGTTCAAACAACTCAATAGTAAGGAAACAAAAAATGGGCAAAGGATATGAGTAGACATATCTCAAAAGAAGACAGAAAATAACCAACAGGTATATGCTCGCCATCACTAATCATCAGGGAAATCCAAATTATAATCACAGTAAGTTATCTCAGAAACTTGTTAGAAGGCTATTATCAAAAAGATGAAAATACCAACTGCCACTGAAGATGTGGAGTAAACGGAACGACTGTACACTATTTGTGAGAATACAAACTAGCATCACCATTATAGAACACAGTATAGGCATTCCTCAAAAATGTTAAAAATGGTACCACTATCCAGCAATTTCACTACTGGGTACTTATTCAAAGGAAATGAAATCAGTATTTCAAAGAGATACGTGCTCCCCCTGTTTATTACAGCATTAGTCACAATAGCCAAGATATAGAGTCAACCTAATTGTCCTGAAGTGGATTAATGGATATAGAAAATGTAATGTGTATGTGTTTACACACACACACGCGCGCGCGCACGCACACACACACACACACACACACACACGAATATGATTCAGCCTTGTAAGAGAAGAAAATTCTGTAATTTGTGAAGACATAGACGAATCTGGAGGACATTATGTTAAATGAAATAGGCCAGACAGGAAAGGCAAATACCACATTATCTGGCTTACATAAGGAATCTAAAAAAATTAACTCACATGCAGGGCGCGGTGGCTCACTCCTATAATCCTAGCATTTTGGGAGGCTGAGGAGGGTGGGATCACGAGGTCAAGAGATCGAGACCATCCTGGTCAACATAGTGAAACCCCGTCTGTACTAAAAATACAAAAATTAGCTGGGCATGGTGCGGCACGCCTGTAGTCCCAGCTGCTCGGGAGTCTGAGGCAGGAGAATTGCCTGAACCCAGGAGGCGGAGGTTGTGGTGAGCCGAAATCGCACCATTGCACTCCAGCCTGGGTAACAAGGGTAAAACTCCGCCTCAAAAAAAAAAAAAAAAAAAAAAACAAAACAAAAAAAAAACAAAAAAAACTTAACTCACAGAGGTAGAAAGTACAATGGTGATTACCAGAGGAGGAGAAGGGTTGAACTAAAAAGATATTAGTCAAATGATACAAAGTTTCAGTTGAGTAGGGGAAATAAATTCAAGGTATCTATTGTACAGTATGATGACTATATTTAATAATAATGTATTGTATTCTTGAAAATTGCTAAAAGAGTAGACTTTAAGTGTTTTCATCCCAAAAATAGTAAGTATGTGAGAAAATGGACATGCCAATTAGCTAGATTTAGCCATTCTACAATGTATACATATTTCACAACAACACATTATACACAATAAACATATACAATTTTTGTCAATTAAAATATTTAAAAATTTAAAAAACCTTTTTATCTAAAAATAACTCTTGACAGTAAATTACTGTGATTTGTGGCATGCAACCCAAATTACATTCAAAATTAGGTGAATTTTAATAATAAAATCTTTGCCTTTATATATACTTTGCTTATATAAACAAAGTGTATAAGTAATTACAGGTACAAAAAGAATAACAGAAAATGAAGGTAGTCCTCTAATTTATTATAGAAATAGTAACTGTGATATATGGATATATGAATTAATAAAAAATTTACAGTGTGGCGATTCCTCAGGGACCTAGAAATAGAAATTCCATTTGACCCAGCAATCCCATTACTGGGTATATATCCAAAGGACTATAAATCGTTCTACTATAAGGACACATGCACACGAATGTTCATTGCAGCACTGTTTACAATAGCAAAGAACTGGAACCAACCCAAATGCCCAACGATGATAGACTGGACTGGGAAAATGTGGCACATATACACCATGGAATATTATGCAGCAATCAAAAATGATGAGTTTGTGTCCTTTGTAAGGACATGGATGAATCTGGAGAACATCATTCTCAGCAAACTGACACAAGAACAGAAAAAGAAATACCGCATATACTCACTCATAGGCGGGTGAGTAAAATGAGAACACATGGACACAAAGAGGCGGTCTACTATACACTGGGGTCTATTGGGGGGAATGGGGGAGGGACAGCGGGGGGCGCTGGGGAGGGATAGCCTGGGGATGAATGCCAAGTGTGGGTGAAGGGGAGGAAGGCAGCAAAACACACTTCCACGTGTGTACCTATGCAACTATCTTGCACCTTCTGCACATGTACCCCAAAACCTATAATGCAATAAAAATTAAAAAAAGAAAAAAAGAAAAAAAGAAATTTACTATTTTTCTCATTTTTGCTTTTCATAATTATTTTTATATTTATGAATAATTATGTGATAGTTTTTAATATTTAATACTAATGCAGTTAATAAATTTTTAAAGAATCTAAAAATTTTGCTGCAAAGTAATAGCTGGGTTACTAAAATTTTTTTGACACATTACATAAGAACATAATTACATAAAGACTTAAAATTTACATATATTTGTATGTATACATATGTGTATTTTATATATATGTGTGTGTAAATATATATGTATATATATTTAGGAGTCAGAAATAACAATATAAAATTTTGATTCATTCAAAAATGAATCAAAATCATTGTTTTAACTCTTATAGGCATTAAATTTCTGTGATATTTATATTCTATTGAATATATGTAAATATTTTAATTACTAATTTGCATATATTATTAATTACATCCTTGGAACTTCTAAGCTTATGATATCAATTTTCATTGTCAGTATTGAGACAGTGAACAGATACTTGGATTTGAGATGTGTGTTATCAATGATGACTGAAGACAATTGATGTTATGTCCAATCAATTTCACGGAAATGTGGGAATTAAGCCTAAATTAGCTTAGGGATGCTTACATTGAACCTTGTCAGCTTAAAAGACACCATTGAAATGATACATATACTGGAGCAAAAAACTAATTCCAAGAACTATCATGAGCTAATGTATACACAAGTAATACAAGCTCAGTAAAACAGTAGCTCAGCATGATTTGAACATTAAACATTTAAACATTAAACATTAAGAAAGTGAAGAGTTTTTCTTTTCTCTTTTTAAAAATGTGATGCACCCTGGAGTATCCATTTATAAAATAAGGTTCAATAAATAAAATAATGCTTATCAAAACATAATTTAAAAATAAAAATTACCTCACTTCAAAGGAAAACTATTAGAGGCCACAAATTAATAATCTCAAATTAGTCTTCTATTTAGGATAGGATAAAACAATATATCATTGTTTATCTACTTTACTGAAAATATCACTTGTTGTACATATATTTTAAGTTTATTTTAATTTTATAAAGAGAAATGCCATATTGTATTGTAAGTGGACATTATACTGTAGCATGTAATGCCAAATCTGGAAGTGATTAGTATCATATCTGTCATTGGCTTCATGAAAAAATTGTTATAAAAATAAAATGATATTCAGAAGGCACCAAAGTAGCCATGGAGTAGAAACAGTAACAAGGTATTAAATGAAGGGTATGTAATGATTGAAAAAAGTCACTTGTTTGCAATGTTTATTTGGGATAAAAATCTTTGTCCTTGAAATGAGTAGAAACTGAAAGGAGCAAGATATCAAATTAAGGTGTACATGCCAATGCCAGCAAATGCAGTAATTGGTCAAGGGCAGCCAAGGTAAACACAATCCAATAAGCTCAACTTAACTGAAATGATGCAAGACCAAGAATCATCTGAAATGTTTTGTTTTTGTTCTTTTGTTATTGTCTACCAGATTGTAACTATTTTCTTACTGAGGCCAATGAAAACAAGAGTAAAAATATTTCTAATTGGGTTGTTAAGTGACATCATCATAGAGAAACTATTTCATCTTAGAAAGAAAAACAGGCAGAAGGTTGAGGGGAAAGAAATTAGAGGCAAGCAGATGATGAACAGTGAGATGCATTAGGTAGGCTCAAGATATATAAATGCACAAAGCAAATTCAGAGGAATGGTGTGAGCATGCATGTGTGTACCTGTGGGTAAAAGTGATGCTAGACAGTATGGGGACTTACATTTTAACCTACATGACATAAACTCAACCTAGGCAGTTATCACACACCTTTTTCGGAGATAAAGCAGAGACAGTGATCTAGGAGCTTGTTTACCTTCATGTCTCCAATAATATATCATAATCTCTATCATTAAACTTTGCTCACGTACAAAATTCTCTAACATATCTGACAGATGCACAAAAGTTTACTTTAAATATTTCCATATAAATACTTCATTTTCCACTTTCAAACTAATTTTTCAAACTTACTTCCAGCAGAAAATATATAAAATATTTAAATCTATATGAAATAGATTCATAATATATTCAAAATACATAAAGTAAGTTTCTAAATTCACATGAATACAGCGTTTAACAAAATCACCAGTGTTACCAAAAAAGAACATCTTTCTTTTTTTTTTTTTTTTTTTTTTTTTGCCAATCATTGAGAGCTTGTAAGGTTGCTGAGGTTGGTTGGCCTTGAACTCTTGGCCTCGCCTTCTCAAGCGCCATGACATCTGGCCGGAGCCACTTTGGGCCCAGAAAGAACATCTTTCAATTGCATTGTCTGTTTTTGAAATGGTGGCATTTTATTTCCACAAAGAACTGGACCAGTTAGCTAAGTAAGCAGAGTAATTTCATTGAAATGGACACATTTTTAGTATCAAAAATGTGTCTGATTTAAGCTGGTGGCCTGAAGGTGAAAACTGTGTGTATTATATTACTGAACACAATATTTTTTTTCTTGTTTTCTCTTAATCCTTATTTTTCACAAAATGACACTTAGTCATGAAATATTGTATATTTATCCTAAAGCTACATTATTGTTATTACTATATGTTTTCTATGTTAATATAAATGAAACATGGCAAATGTTACATTATTAAGGGTTATATTGCAAATACTATTTCACTTGTCCATCGTAGATAGGTTCACTCAGTACTCCATGATGCAAACGATTCTGCCTGTCAGCTTACCTCACAGATCTAGAAATAATGAACACATCAGAGGCTGACCTCGAGCAATATTCCTTCTGATTTGTTCCCTTTCACAGCACACTTGGGTTATGCCCCATTACTTCCCATGCATTGTTTCATCTCGTGAGTTTCTCAGAAAATGGAGAGGTGGGGGAGAGGGAGAAATAGAAAAGAAGATGGATTTTCAAGTTATAGAAAAATTGCTTTCAATAAGAACCAAATATGTTAAAAAGCTAAATCCACAGCAACTCTTCGAATGAAAAATAGATCTCATAGTTTTTTCAAGGCTGATTTGATTCTAGTATTTGTTTCCTACACTACCTAAACTATGGTATCTAAACTAATCTCGAATATTACAAAATTCAGTGGCCCAGATTAATACTTTTTTTGTTTTGGATATTTACATCTGTCCCTGCTTTCTCTTATTTTGAGAGTCAGTCTCAGCATAAAAAAACAAATACATCATACAAAGATAATTTGAGAAGTATTAAATTCAATAGGCTTTTGAAAATGTTAGGACCTTTAAATGTAAGTGTAACTCCTTTATGACATATATTTACTATTTTTAAAAAGCTAATGTAATCTCTCTTACCTTTTGCTTCTTGTTATTCTATTTGCATTCTGCATCTATTTTCCTTGCTTTTCTCTCCATTCCTATGATTCATCATTATCTTCCAAGGGCAGAGTGTATGAGAGGCCATAACATTAGACCACCCAACTTTTAAGCAGCATAAAGAAAAATGGAGGCATGAATGAGATTTTTGCCTTATGGCTTTATTTTTGAACTCCTCATGCTAAATTCCTTACCTGCTTTCAGTTCTTAGCAGAAGACCCACCATGCCAAATTGTTTTAGTTTCAGGCTCTAATAGCGATCTTAGCTCATAAGAAAGCAATGCCTTGTTTTCAGGCACTTGATCTTGAAGACATTATTATTATCATGTACAATTGGTATATTTTGAATCAACTGTTAACCAGGTGTATTAATTGTTTTCAGCTTTTTGCCGTTGAGTATTCATTCTACTTTCAATTTCCTAAACTAAATTTCCTAAAATATTAGGAATAAATATATCTATTGTAGTAATAAAACTAAGTGAGATAAAATGTACTGCAAGTGTATTCAAATTAGACCCTCTCTTCTTAATAGAAAAGATAAATATGAAAAGTGAAAAAGCAATCTGTTTCTAAATCACTGAAAAATAAAATAATAGAAAATAATGTGTCAAATAACATGTCATTAATAGAAAGTAAGCTGTGGTTATATTATTTTTGAGAAAAGGAAGAAAAAATATCATAATTTTGTTTCAGGAAACCAGCCCAAAATTACACACTGCTATACAAAAACATGGCAATACTAATTTTAAAAAATTCAGGAAAATAGTGGAAAGATAATGCAAGAGCCATGAGAAATATTCAAAGTACAAAATGTTTGATTAGATTCCAAAAGCAAAGCATGAGCAAGGTCTGTAATACATGTAAAGAGACAACAGTGAAGAACTTACTAAAACTTATGAAAGACAATGATAGACAGAACCATGACGTGTAGAAGATCAAGCAGGATAATTAGGAAGAAAAGCACGAGTAAGCACTTGAAGGAATCACAACAGAAGACAGAGAAACCAGACAAAATATATTAATTAGACAAAGTTTATAAAATAGATTATGCACAGATAATAAATATCTCTCCAATTTAAGTTCATGCTAGATCTTTATATGATTTAATTAAGTCACAAATGTGGAAGCAAACCCATTGTTTGCTACTAGTTATATTGTGGAAATATGTAGAGCTATCAGAAAATGGGGCTACTAGACACCACCAATTTCTGTGAAATGACAGTATTATTTCTCATGTTGGAAGAAGTGTATCATCCTGTATACCAATTATAATATGAATATACAATGGAATATTCCTCATCTCATTTAATATTAGAGGTAGGAAAATGGACTCTGCATCTAACAGATCCTAAATAATTTCAAAGTCAAAAAGCACAAGACAAAATGATACTTTTTACACGTCTCCCTTGCTGAAGGTTGAGTTTGTCAAGTTCAACCACAGCAGATATTTTTTCTTTGTTTCAGTTGGAGCCATTGGGTCTGGCTCTGTTTATTTTTGAGTAAATAAATGGACTTTGCCACATTTAAACAATACAAATTCAGCCAAGAATTAGTTCATAACTTGGTGTGATTGCACATTTTGCCAACAAAGATGAAAGCTTGATAAATAATTGTTCAACTATTAAATGTCAATAAGATTGAGTTCCTGGTGTTTACACAGAGCAAGTTAGAAATTGTAGGATATAGTCACTTAGTAGAATGCCAGTTCTTCAAGTCAGTTTCTATTACCACTTGACTGGACTGTCACAACAACTGTCTAACTGTTCTCTCTGCATATATTATTGCCCTTTCTGATCTGAGCCAAATTAACGTTTCAAAATTCTGTTTTGATTTGTGGCTTTAAAACTTACAGTGATTCCTCATTTTCTTGAAGGTAAAATTCTAAATCTTTAAAATGGATAAAATATAAACATTTGACCTTTAACTTCCAGAGTCTCAACTTTTACTGAACTTTATTTTAAACCCCTTACTTCCATTAGTAAAGTGCTCTTCAGAATTCACAGAGTGTGAATTACACCATGGTATGTGCACAGGTTTTTCTTTTCTTTTCCTTTGAGGCCTGTCTTCCAACCTTCCCCCAGAGGTTGGCTATGTCCTTTAAATATTCTCCCATGCATATAAATTATATCAGTATTGCAGCAAACATTAAAAACACTTGTTTGTCTTGTTCAGAAAACTAACTTTTGTAAAGAAAGAGATCTGTATTCTAGCCATCATTTTTCCTATCATTTCGTAATGTTCTGGTCTGTTATAGGCACTTGGATACTTAGGAAAAGGGTGAAGATGCAGTAGGAAGGAATTATTAAAGTGTAGATCTACTGAGAGATGGTTTTGGCAACCTGCTTTATCAGAAATAGTGAATGAGTGTTATAGGAAATCAATATGAGTGGGACAAGTGAAATGATTGATCCAAGCATCCCAAGCTATTGGAAACTGAGAACATTTTCTTCTTGAATGTTTACACCAAAAACAAAAGTTCAAAATGTATTAAGTTAAAAACATCTGTAACAATATGGCTTTTCTTCTAGAAGATAGTTTGCAATATTGAAGTAAGGCAGCGTTTGGTGAGGGATTAATAATAAAGCTACCATCTGGAATGTGTGGGTATATTGTACAGAATCTCTGGCTTCCAGACAGAAAAGCAAGCTTTGTCATCCACCCCATCTCCTATTTTTACCACCTTCCATGGTTACAGGATAAATAAACACTTCAATTGTAAGAACTCTGTAATCATTTTGGGAATGGATTCTGCAGACTTAATATTTGCCCCACTTGAAATTTTGTATGTTTACTATTCAATATATCAATATTTTTCAACATTTTGGGTATGATAAAATTGTCAAACACATCAGAACATTTTCCTGCATGTTTCCAAAAATCAAAACAAAGCAAAACAAGACAAAACAACCAATAGAGAAATAGGAACACTCTTACACTGTTGGTGGGAGTGTAAATTAGTTCAACCATTGTGGAAGACAGTGTGGCGATTCCTCAAGGACCTAGAAATAGAAATTCCATTTGACCCAGCAATGCCATTACTGGGTATATACCCAAAGGACCAGAAATTGTTCTACTATAAGGACACATGCACATGAATGTTCATTGCAGCACTGTTTACAATAGCAAAGACCTGGAACCAACCCAAATGCCCAACGATGATAGACTGGACTGGGAAAATGTGGCACATATACACCATGGAATATTATGCAGCAATCAAAAATGATGAGTTTGTGTCCTTTGTAAGGACATGGATGAATCTGGAGAACATCATTCTCAGCAAACTGACACAAGAACAGAAAAAGAAATACCGCATATTCTCACTCATAGGCGGGTGAGAAAAATGAGAACACATGGACACAGGGAGGGGGTCTACTACACACTGGGGTCTATTGGGGAGACTGGGGGAGGGACGGGGGGGGCTGGGGAGGGATAACCTGGGGAGAAATGCCAAGTGTGGGTGAAGGGGAGGAAGGCAGCAAAACACACTGCCATGTGTGTACCTATGCAACTACCTTGCACGTTCTGCATATGTACCCCAAAACCTATAATGCAATAAATTTTTTTTTTTAAAAAAAGAAACAATCTAACAACAACAACAAAAAAAAACGATTATTTCTCAGACTGTTAGGAAAGGATGACATTATATGGGACTACAAGATTATGTTAGTAAATACAGATTTCTGAGGCATTGTACAGCAATGGTCAGTGTCTCAAAGAGTTGACATTTACAAGCTAAAATGTTAGATACAAAGAATTAAAACTTTAGCTTCATTTCCTGTTTCTCCTATGATAAGTAACTGAAATAGCTTGGAGAAACTCCTTTAATGAAGATCAAAGAAAATATATTTTTAGATGTGGAATTTATTGAAAATTATAAATTTCACAGAATAATATTTAGATTATTTAAATTATTTT
The DNA here is from genome assembly GCA_031835075.1 of Saguinus oedipus. NCBI lineage: Eukaryota > Metazoa > Chordata > Mammalia > Primates > Cebidae > Saguinus > Saguinus oedipus. The sequence goes on along the minus strand of CM063181.1, from coordinate 99,972,999 downwards.
AATATTAATGTTTACTGTATTGGAAACAAGTCCTTAGTATAAATTGTAGAAAAGAGAAAAAAGAATAAACTAAGAGCAAGTATTGGAAGTCCTAGCTAGAGCAATAGGACAAGAGAAATAAATAAAAGGCATGCAAATAAAAAGACATCAAACTACCTCTCCTTGATGACAATATGATTCTATACCTAAAAAACCTTAAAGACTCTACCAAAAGGCCCATAGAACTGATAAACAAAACAGGTAAGGTTTCAAGATACAAAAATTAGTAGTATTTATATATACCAGTAGCTTTCTAGCTGAGAACCAAATCAAGAACACAATCCTATTTACAATAGCCCCAGAGAAAATGAAATATCTAGGAATTCATCCAACCGAGGGAGTGAAAAATCTCTGCAGGGAGAACTACAAAGCACTGCTGAAGGAAATTAGAGAAAACATAAATAAATGAAAATATATTCCATGCTTATGAATAGAATCAGGACAGTGCAAAATGACTAAATTGCCCAAATACATTTACAGATTCAACACTATCTCTATTATAATACCAATGTCATTTTCCACAGAATTACAAAAATATATTCTAAGATTCATTTGGAACCAAATGAATAGCCAAAGTAACAGAGGCATCACATTGCCTGACTTCAAACTAAATTATAAGGATACAGTAATCAAAACAGCATGGTGCTGGTACAAAAACAGGCATGTGGACCAATGGAACACAATAGGAAACCCAGAAATAAACCTGAACACTTACAATCACCTGATATTTGACATCAACAAAAATAAGCAATGGGGGGGCCCAAAGTGGCTCCGGCCGGATGTCGTGGTGCTTGCGAAGGCGAGGCCAAGAGTTCAAGGACAACCAACCTCAGCAACCTTACAAGCTCTCAATGATTGGCAAAAAAATAAAAATAATAAAAAAAAAGCAATGGGGTAAGGACTCTCTATTCAATAAAAGATGCTGGGATAACTGGCTAGCCATATGCAGAAGAATAAAATTTGACCCCTACTGTATACCATATATGAAATTTTCTCCAAAATTGGTTAAAAAAATTAAATGTAAGACCTCAAAATATAAAAATCCTAGAAAACCTAGGACATACCCTTTTCAACATCAGTGTTGGCAAAGAATTTATGGCAGTCTCCAAAAGAAATTATAATAAAAACAAAAATAGACATGAAAACTAATTAAACCAAAAAGCTTTTGCACAGCAAAATAAATTACCAGAAAGTACACAGACAGCCTACAGAAGAGAAGAAAATATTCTCAACCTATGCATCTGATAAAGGTCTAATATTTAAAATTTACAAGGAACTTAAACATAATAAGAAGCAAAAAACAAACAAACAAAATTCCAACCAAAGAATGGGCAAAGGACATGAACAGACACTTCTCAAGAGGAAACAAACAAGTGACTAACAAACATATCAAATAATGTTGAACATCAGTAATCAACAGAGAAATGCAAATCAAAACCCTAATGAGATATCATCTCATACTAATCAGAATGACAATTATTTTAATTTTTTATTAAAGTAAAAAAAAAATGTTGGTGAGGCCATGAATAAAGAGAAACTTTTATACACCGTTGGTGGCAATGCAAACTAGTTGAGCCTCTGTGAGAAGTAGTTTGGAGATTTTTCAAAGCATTTCAAGTAAAATGACCATTCAACCCAGCAATCCTGTTACTTGGCATATCCTGAAAGAAAAATAAATCATTATAACAAAAAGACACATGCACCCTTGTGTTCAATGCAGCACTATTCATAATAGCAAAGATATGAATCATTCTAGGTGCCCATCAACAGTGGATTAGATAAAGAAAATGTGGTACATATACACCATGTAATACTACATAGCCATACAAAAGAATTAAATTATGTCCTTTGAAATAACATGGATGCAGCTAGCGGCCATTATCCTAAGTGATCTAAAACAAGAACAGAAAACAAATACTTTATGTTCTCACTTATAAGTGGGAGATAAACATTGAATACACACGACAGTAAAGATGATAACAATAGACATAGACACTGGGACCACTAGGTGGAGAAGGTATAAAGGGATATGTGGGCTGAAGAAACACCTGTTGTGTATTATGCTTACTTCTTGGGTTATGGAATCATGGGAACCCCAAGCCTTAGTATCACAATTACCCATGTAACAAACCTGCATGTTTACCTTTTAATCTTTAGAAATTAAAAAGGGCGAGTATTGAATCCTATAACATCCAATTTAATAAAGTCTTTGTGGTAATTTTCTAGTTTACCACAGAGGCTATAAAATAAATAATTTCAGTTTTAAAAAATATCTGCCTCTATTTGACGTGTTTTTTATCAGCCTTATTCTTATAACAAGTGCCTCTTAGAAAACAATCTTAAGTCTGGTAAGCTTATGAAAAACGGTCTATCGTTGATTGCAGTGCCCATATTTTGTCAACCCAGTAAATCAATCTAATCCGTAATTTACCACATTTTAAGAGAGGCAATAAAATATAGCACAAATGCAGGAGTGGGGTAGGGTGTGTAAACAGTATAGAGAAGAGTCTGACAATCATGTCAGGGCATAGCAATGCTTAACTTGGTGATCAAGAACAGAGAAAAAGCAAAATAGATACCTTTTCATCATTGGTCTGTACCATGGAAGAAGAAATAGACTGTTACATGCAGCTCCAAAGAGCAAATCAGGTTATGCTGCTTCTTTTTTTTTTTTTTTTTTTTTTTTAAATTTTACTTTAGGTTCTGGGGTACATGTGAAGATTATACAGGATTGTTGCATAGGTACACACATGGCAACGTGGTTTGCTGCCTCCATCCCCCCCATCACCTACATCTGGTGTTTCTCCCCATGTTATCCCTCCTTGACCTCCCACTCCCCTACTGTCCCTCCCTTTGCCCCCCCAACAGACCCAGTGTGTGATGCTCCCCTCCCTGTGTCCATGTGTTCTCATTGTTCATCACCCACCTATGAGTGAGAACATGTGGTGTTTGGTTTTCTGTTCTTGTGTCAGTTTGCTGAGAATGATGGTTTCCAGATTCATCCATGTCCCTACAAAGGATACAAACTTGTTACCTTTTATCACTACATAGTGTTCCATGGTGTTTAGGTGCCACATTTTCCTTGTCCAGTCTATTGTCAATGGACATTTGGGTTGGATCCAGGTCTTTGCTATTGTAAACAGTGCTGCTATGAACATACGTGTGCATGTGTCTTTATAACAGAATGATTTATAATCCTTTGGGTATATACCCAAATGGGATTGCTAGGTCAAATGGAATTTCTATTTCTAGGTCCTTGAGGAAGCACCACACTATATTCCACAATGATTGAACTAGTTTACACTCCCACCAACAGTGTAAAAGTGTTCCTATTTCTCCACATCCTCTTCAGCATCTGTTGTCTCCAGATTTTTTAATGATTGCCATTCTATCTGGCATGAGGTGGTGTCTCAATGTGGTTTTGATTTGCATTTCTCTAATAATCAGTGATGATGAGCATTTTTTCGTATGTTTGTTGGCCTTATATATGTCTTCTTTTGAAAAGTGTCTGTTCATATCCTTCGCCCACTTTTGGATGGGTTTATTTGTTTCTTCTTGTAAATCTGTTTTAGTTCTTTGTAGATTCTGGATATAAGTCCTTTGTTAGATGGGTAGGTTGCAAAATTTTTTTCCCATTCTGTTGGTTGCTGGTTCACTCTAATGATTGCTTCTTTTGTTGTACAGAAGCTGTGGAGTTTAATTAGGTCCCATTTGTCTCTTTGGCTTTTGTTGCCAATGCTTTTGGTGTTTAAGTCATGAAGTCCTTGCCTGCGCCTATGTCCTGAATGGTTTTGCCTAGGTTTTCTTCTAGGGTTTTTATGTATTAGGTCTTATGTTTAAGTCTTTAATCCATCTGGAGTTAATTTTAGTGTAAGATGTCAGGAAGGGGTTCAGTTTCTGCTTTCTGCACGTGGCTAGCCAGTTTTCCCAACACCATTTATTAAACAGGGAATCCTTTCCCCATTGCTTGTTTTTGTCAGGTTTGTAAAAGGTCAGATGGTTGTAGATGTGTGGCATTGCCTCCAGGGCCTCTGTTTTGTTCCATTTGTCTATATCTCTGTTTTGGTACCAGTATCATGCTGTTTATAACTGCTTCTTAAAGTTAAATATATGAGAAAGAATTCTTCAATAATGAATGCTATAGATTAGCCCAGTGACTCAAGATGTGGTCTCCAGGACTATCCTGCCGGGATCTGAATCCCTGTATCTTGATTTAGAGCTGTAGAACAGGCACATTTCTTTAAATGTCTTTCTCATGTATGAAATTGGAAATAACTATATATACCAATGCATAGAGTTGACATTTGAGCTAATGAGACAATGTTTAAAACAATTTATAAAAATATTAATAACATGTATAACCATTGGATATTATTATTGCAACTGGAGTTATAACTTTGTAATGTAATCAGTTCTTTGCCCCTGGAAGAAAAATCTATAAAGGTATTTTAGGAGAAATTATTACCTTAGTTAAGATCATTGAACCATGGGATCTCTAAGATCATCAGAATTCAAAGAATCTAGTACTCTCTGGGTAAATGTTCTGAATGGATTGTCTTTTGTTGTAAGCTATAATGTAGTTGGTTGGAAATTGAATTACATTAGTTATTAGGATAAATATAATGCAAGAAGTTTCCAGTGTAATGGCATGTGTAGGGTCGATTTTAGTGGGTTTTACTAAGTTGCCTTTTGTTAGACTTAAGTATAAATAAAAAGCAATTTTCTGCTCTATTATGCATCCTTAATAAATACTCGTTGAATTATTGAATATCATAAGATAAACTAAGAGGGTCACAGCTTTGAATCAACTTCTCTTTTTATCTCCGGTAGCATAATATCTGTTATTTTTCTTTCTCTCTGAATCCCCAAACGATAGGCCAATACTGCTTGCAGTTAGGATTTAGACATTTTACATTGGAGTCAGTGTGAAGCTCAATAACCTTATTGAGAGAAAACAACTAGAAATAAATTGTTACAAAACCAATTTCCCAAAAGAAAGCTATCAAGTTACTATGTAGCAGAGCACACCAAAAATGCCAACAAAGCTGTATCCCCATTGCAAGTTAAGTTTGCTATTTCAATAAATTGTTGATCTATATATCTTAAGAAAAACTTGAAAGCTGATGCTTGATCAAATCTGTTTTTTTCCTATCTGAGAAAATAAAATTTCACTTGGTTCTAAATTCCACATACAAAATTCACTATGAAAACATTTTCAAGTTGTAATTTCTTTCTGAAATAAAAAACAATTAAAAAGCCAAAAAACAATGCAAGTATGTAGTGAGTACTCTATATTTTTGTGACCATGATTTAAATAAGAAGTAAAAATTTTTAGATCCTATACATATTTAGCACCTATCATTTTTCAATATATTCAAACTGATGAAAAGAATGAGAACAGTTTAGATTTGTGTATATTATTAGACATCTGATTACATAAACAAAACCAAATGAATATATGATCTTACTTTTCCTTGTATTAGGACTCATTGAGGTTTCAGATAGGCAATCACATTATTTCTCGTACAAACTTTGAAAGAACTGTCCCACTGAAACACTTGAGAAACAACCAAAAAGACAAATTTCTTACCAGGGAAAAATGAGCAAATTTCAAATTCACAATCAATGATCTTAACCTTATAGAGTAATGAGTTGTTTCCATGAAATATTAATGTGATCTTGTTACACAACTTTACTTCCACTTCAATAAATCTTCTCAATAGAAATATGTATATTGTAGGAGATCAAACTATACTATTCAGCAAATGACTGTGTAAAATATTTTCTGAAAAAATATACTTAAATCCAGAAAGCTATAATTGTTTAGATAATAAGCTTTGACAATAAAAATTACTAACATTAATTATAGGCTAGACTTCAAGGCAATAAATTTGACATTTTCATTTATGTTAATAGGGTTTTTTTGTGTTAATTTTCATTGCTTTGAAAATATTTCAAATATAAAGACCATGTTTCATTTTATTATGATTGCTAAGCATTATTTTTTGCCTTTAATATCATAAATCAATATGTTTAGGCAATGATGATATTACTTCAGCCCAGAATTTAAAAAGCAATTATTTCTATCTATTATGTTAGAAAATAAAAAAGGAAAATCAAACAATGAGTAAAATAATCAATGCTTTTATAGACACACAGCACATACATAAAGAAAATTAATTTGCATTGATTTTATAGCTTATATTTGTAGTAAAAGAATTAGCATAGTTAAGAAGATAACCCAGGTTGTATATACATAATCGTTTTCTATTTATAAAAGCAAAAAGAATTGTGCGTGTGTGTGTGTATGCCTCAATAATGATACCCCTAATTTGTCTGGTTTTCAGATTGTATCAACTAAGTCATCCCACTTTTTCTGACTCATCTGCTTCCAGTCCCCATATTGATTATATTTTTCTTTGAATTTCACAGGACACTAGAAACATGGTTTATTTTTATGCAGTTAGAAGGTCCTTGTTTCAACTACTGCTGAGATGGTTGATGGAGACATGTTTTATTTTAGAAGAAAATAATTTATCAGAAATAACATGCTGTGCTATGAGCTCTGTAAGGGCAGGTACATTACGCTATTCACAGTCTGTCTCTCTGTTTTCTTAAATTTGTCTTCACATTTTATTAACATATTCTGAGTTACCATTTCCATGGAGGCAGAGACTGTATCTTTTTATACAGGCTTGTATCCCAGCCCCACGGGTGCCAAGCTTTTATTCATTTATTAATTCATTCAGCAAATATTTGCGTGTCTAGGAACACTAGGTATATATTTCGAAGCAATGAACAATACTCAAAAAGTCTTTTCACTATTATATTCTAGAAGGCACTAAGGCCATTTTTTTAAAACTGGTATATTTTTCCCTTAAATTAAAGGGAAAATTCCTGCAAACTTTGGTTTGCCGTTTGTTAAAAGTCCAGCAACCAGGTGAGGGTGACATTATAATATATATGTCATGGATGAGGAAGCTGAAGCAAAGACAAGTTATAATAAAAACCTCACCCAAGGTCACAGAATAAACTGGTGGAGAACCATCAGAACTCATGTATTAAAGATAACCCTCTAATGTTTTGTCAATGTTGTTAATTATTAAACCCATAATTACTTTATCTGAGTGGTATTTATATATTTAAATTTAAGGTATTTAATATAAATTTATGTATTAATAATACTGAAAATTTCAGGAACATGGAGTCATCCTGTAGAGCAAAGACTAAGCTGGGTAAGGGAGCATCAGAATATGAAACTTTAGTTTCAAGTCATTTTATTACCTTCTTTATTTAAAGCAAAATAACTGAATTTTACCTATATTTATAAATGGGTGTTGTATCAGAGGAACCAAAAGATCCTTTAAACCCTTTAGAGCTATATATCTAACTGTATTAAATAATAAAATTTGTCATATTTAATATGATACAATATTAACTACTTTAATGGCATCTTAGAATAAGACAATCTACATTAGGGTATTTTTTGAATAGTTTAAATTTTCCAGATCAATCATAAATCCTTTAATTTATAAAATTCTTAAAAACTGGGCTGGGTGCGATGGTTCATGCCAATTATCCCAGCACTTTGGGAGGCCGAGGCGGGTGGATTACGAGGTCTAGAGATTGAGACCATCCTGGTCAACAAGGTGAAACCCCGTCTCTACTAAAAATACAAAAATTAGCTGGGCATGGTGGTGCATGCCTGTAGTCCCAGCTACTCGGGAGGCTGAGGCAGGAGAATTGCTTGAACCCAGAAGGTGGAGGTTGCTGTGAGCCGAGGTCTTGCCATTGTACTCCAGTCTGGGTAACAACAGCAAAACTCAGTCTCAAAAAAAAAAAAAACTGCTTATTGCAATATTGATCTGCTGAGATTGTTCTCACTCATTGTTGTTATGTTATTGAAAACTATCTGAAATCATCTCAGAATGCTTTCTTACTGTTGTGATTTCAAAATTTTTTTTCTGATCTATTTCTCAATATTACACTCTTACTTTTAACAACTATTTCTTTTCTCTACTGACAATTCTTTCTTTGTGTTTTTTTCCAATCATTTTGTGTAGACTTGAGGAGAAAAGAATAACCTTTTTTTAAAAAAAATTGTATTCTTAAGATTTATATAAAATTTTGAACTGAAATCTATGTACATTCTCGATGGGAAGAGTGGAAGAACATCCATGCATATCCTTTATTCTACATGAGCCAGTTACAGGAAAATTTTGCTTTTGTTTTCTTTTCTACATTTTATGTTACATTTCAGGAGACTGAGTATTTAACTTAATAATCAGGATCTGTGTTGGAAATTGGCTTATAAGACATTTAAAATGTTTGTTGACTTTATGGATGCATTCATGCTTGAATTGATAGAATATTCTATTCAATTATATACTGTATAGCAATTTATTTGTCTGTTATAACTTAAAGACAAAAGTGGAAAGAAAAAACGTGGTGCCTATAAGACTGGAGATTAATTTTACTATTGCATACAATCTACAAAAGGAACCTCCTGTCTATTTATCTTTGTCTCTTGCAAGGCACTCATCACCATGGAGATACTCTGCTGTTGATTACTTCACTTTCATTGTGTCACTAAATATAAGTGTAATTTAAATCACAAAATATATTATATTTATTCCTTATTTCTACTTTATAATATAAACAGGGCTCATAAAATAAAATACAACAAAACTGAATAGAATAATTTGTTTTAAACAGAATGGTAATAACCTCAGCTCTAGGGCTGTTGAAATATCTACTTTGCTTTTTAGTAATAAAATGTGAAAAAGATGATAAATGTGTATATGTGCAAGTGATTATGAAACACATTGATAAATTTACATAAAGGTCAACTTTAAATGTTTTGGGGTACTCACAAGCATTTCTTTGCTATCTTTTATATATGCAACTATAAATCCTATATTCTTCAAGTTCTACCATGTTAAATTTTTTCTGAAAAAACTTAAATTCATTTTATAGGTTTGATAGAAACAAAATAGCATCATAATTTTAGAATTCATCATGCTAGGTGTTCATTAAAATAAACAAAATTGAATGAACATATTTGCTTCTATGGGGAGTTATTTAAGTTAATATGACAATATGGGAATGAAGTGAACTTCCTCCCTGACCTTACACTATTAAAATATCAAAGCATAATATTTCATAGGCTTTGCCTTTCTTATGTTATATCTAACTGTAGATTTTATTGACCATAAAACTATGTAACCTTTTTTTATAAGCTAGCTATATGAACTCTTGAAGCAATTTCTTTCATTTTATCATTTAAACAGTTTGTAAGATTTTATCTTTTCTTGGAAATATTTTTAGAATAATATGGTGATACATTAGTCTTAGAAAAAATAAATATGCTAATTATAATAATCGATAAATGGAATAATTTTTCCAATTCATCATCAACCTGACAGTATACTAACTAGTCAACAAATAACCAAAGAAAAGCATTTTATTTTGGACATCTGCTTCCTAGTATCTCAATATCCCTATGGACATTAATACCTTCAAATATGCATATATAATTTTCAAAACACAACTGAAAATTGAATCTTCCATACTATAAAATACATACTATGCAACTATAGATATTTGTATTTAGTAATAAATATATATGTACAGTTGTAATAATTCCTATATCATATCACACTGAGAATACATTACCAGTTTGAAAAAACAAACAACTGGTTTTTTTTCATTTGGTTTAAAGTCAGTCATATTGCCTCATAAATTAAAAGGAGCACATTCTTTTTCATATATTTTAAAATTCAAACCCATTTTAATTCAAATCCACACACAGTGGTTTTTAATTTAGAAAAGAATACTCTTATTTATGTACATTAATTTACCTTAACATGGTAAATTGTCTTCTTTTGCAATAAATTGTGGTACCACCAAACCTCTTTGAAGACAATGCACATAAGATCAACATAGAATTTTTAGATATTGTCAAAAGGAGGAAGCTGTTATTTCAATATTTGCCCACTTTTTTTCACAAATTCACTTAGTTTACTCCTCATATGAAACATGATAAACAGAACTGAAAATAGTCCAAGAATTTTTATCTTTCAAAATAATATAGGATTTGTCAGAGGAAGGTTGAAATTTCATTACTACAAAATTTAGAGGTTATCTGTGGCTATCATACAGTCAATATAATTCTTAAATCCTATGCATAGGTTTTTAAGTTCTAATATATAATTAGATTTTTCCATGTAATTAATATACAAGACACATCTCAATTTAGCGAGAAGCATAAATATTATGACATTTCTCCCTAAATACCTAAATAATCTACAGTAAATTTAAAAACTAAAGCATCTTCTACATGTATGCTTCCCTGGTGCCCATTTGTACCATTATTTTTGTCATAAATGACAATCATAAATCACCTGTGAGGAAACAATATCTTGTAGATTATGGATTTGAAGGTGACTGTCTTCCAAAATGTATGCAATTCCTTTGTGGTCCCAATTCCCAATTTTCTTCTATTCTAATTTAGATTATTCTAATATATAAAGAGAAGTGTGTGTGTGTGTGTGTGTGTGTGTGTGTGTGTGTGTGTGTGTGGGTTCCACTCATTAACAATCACTTTTTAGAGAATAGAGTGATATGGTTTGACTTTGTCCCCACCCAAATCTCGAATTCTCTCTCACATGTTGTGGGAGGGACCTGATGGGAGGTAACTGAATCACGGGGGAAGGCCTTTCTTAGGTATATCCGTGTTCTCATGATAGCGAATACATCTCAAGAGATCTGAATGGTTTTATAAGGGGGAGATTCCCTTGCACAAGGTCTCTCTTGTCCTGCCACTATCCATGTAAGACAGAACTTGCTCCTCCTTGCCTTTTGCAATGATTGTGAGGCCTCCCCAGCTATGTAGAATTGCAAGTCCATTAAATATCTTTTTCTTCCCAGTCTTGAGTATATGTTTGTCAGCAGCAGCAAAATGGACTAATTGGAGCCAGTAGAGTGGGTCATTGCTGAAAAGATACCTGAAAATGTGGAAGTGGGTTTGAAACTGGTAAAAAATAGAGAGTGGAACAGTTTGGAGGGCTCAGAAGAAGATGGGAAAATGTGGGAAAGTTTGGAACTTCCTAGAAACTTGTTGAACGGTTTTCACAGAAATGCTGATAGAGATAAGAACAGTAAGTTCCAGGCTGAGGTGGTCTCAGATGGAGATGAGGAACTTGTTGGGAACGGTATTAAAGGCAACTCTTGCTATATTTTAGCAAAGAGACTAATGGTATTTTGCCCCTGTCCTTGAGATTTATGAAACTTTGAACTGGAGAAAGATGACTTAGGTAATCTGGTGGAAAGATTTCTGAGAAGCAAAGCATTCAAAAGGTGACTTGGGTACCATTAAAGCCATTCAATTTTGCAAAGGAAGCAGCGCATAAAAGTTTAGAAAGTTAGCAGCCTGACAATACGATAGAAAAGAAAATTCCATTCTCAGGATAAATTCAAGTTGTTGCATAAATTTGCATAAGTAACGAGGAGCTGAATGTTAATCAACATCAAGTGTATCTGTCAGCAGCATTGAAGTGAACTAATACAGTAAATTGGAGCCAGTAGAGTGGGTCAATGGGGAAAATGTCTCCAGGGTATGTCAGAAGTCTTCACAGCAGCCCCTGCCATTGCAGGCCTGAAGACCTAGGAGGAAAAAGTGGTTTTGTGGGCCATGCCCAGTGTCCTGGTGCTATAGCAGCCTAGGGGGCATGTGCCCTGTGTCCCAGGCACTCCAGCTATGGCTGAAAGGGGCCAACTTAGAGCTCAGGCTGTGGCTTAATAGGGTGCAAGCCCCAAGACTTGGCAGCTTGCACGTGGTGTTGAGCCTGTGAGTGCACAGAAGTCAAGAATTGAGGTTTGGAATCTTTCACCTAGATTTCAGAAGATGAAATGCCTGGATGCCCAGGCAGTAGTTTGCTATAGGGGTGGGACCCTTAACAGGAACCTCTTCTAGACAGTGCAGAAGGGAAATGTAGAATCAGAACCCATTACACAGAGTCCCTACTAGGGCACTACCTAGTGGAGCTGTGAGAAGAGGGCCACCATCCCCCAAACCCCAGAATGGTAGGTCCACCCACAGCTTGTACTGTGCTCCTGGAAAGCCACAGGCACTCATCACCAGCCAATGAAAGCAACTGGGAGAGAGGCTGTGCCCTGCAAAACCACAGGGACAGAGCTGCCAAAGACCATGAGAACCCACCTCTTACATCAGCTTGAACTGGATATGAGACATGGAATCAGTGGAGTTCATTTTGGAGCTTTCAGATTTGACTGCCCTGCTGGTTTTTGGATTTTCATGGAGACTGTAGCCCCTTTGTTTTGGAAAACTTCTCCTATTTGTAATGGCTGTATTTATCCAGTGCCTGTTCCTGTATCTAGGAAGTAACTAACTTCCTTTTGATTTTACAGGTGCATAGGCAGAAGGGACTTGCCTTGTCTCAGATGAGACTTTGGACTGCAGACTTTTGGGTTAATGCTGAAATGAGTTAAGACTTTGGGGGACTGTTGGAAAGCCATAATTGGTTTTGAAATGTTAGGACATGAGATTTGGAAGTGGCCACGGGCCCAATGATATGGTTTGGCTGTCTCCACTGACATCTCATCTTGAGTTCCCATGACCTGTGGGAGGATCTCAGTGTGAGGTAACTGAATAATGGCAGAAGATCCTTCCTGAGCAGTTCTCACGATAATGTATAAGTCACAAGGATCTGAATGGTTCTATAAGGCGGAATTTCACTGCACAAGCTCTCTCTTGAACTGCTGCCATCCATGTAGGACATGACTTATTCTTCTTTGTGTTCCACCATGATTGTGGTCCTCCTGAGCCATGTGGAGCTACAAGTCCCTCTTTACTTCCCAGGCTTGAGTTTGTGTATATTAGCAGTGGGAAAATGGACTAATACACAGAGTTTATATATAGATATAGATAGATAGAAGATAGATAGATAGATAGATAGATAGATAGATAGATAGATAGATAGATAGATAAACATATACATATATATATATATATATATATATATATATATATATATATATATATAGTTGCCTCTTCAAAATAAACAGCAGTCTTATAAGTTTACTTTTCTGTTAGATAAATTATTTCATAATGACTTAGTCATTTTTAAAGTCAAATTGACTCATTTAACTTAACTGAGATATGAGCTAGTCCCTAGAGAATTTACATGTTATATGAACCATTGTCAGGCTTAGTTACTTTTTTTTATATCTAGAAGAAACAAGTGCTAGCAAGAGCTTACTATCCTTAATCCTGTGATCTAATGGAACATCTTCTGCACTGGCAACAAAGCATCAGCCCCAGAATATCTTTGGTGATGATTGAGAGAAAAGTTCCAAAATAGATTAAGGAACAACTAGTGAAAGTAACCTCAGACCCAACAGACACTGAATAAGGGGCAAGAGTCTCCCTAACATTCCTTTTTATTGACCAAGATGATGTGTCTTCCTTGAACTGAATAATAATGGTAAATACTAAATGATAAGCAGCCATGTAGAAAAATTCGTTTATAGTGGAACTATAGAGCATATTACCAAATTTGATGTGTGTCCTTCGGTAAATATATAAAACACTAGTCATATGGCCTCAGTTATTAGAAAAACAAGGCTAAAAAAGCTGTCTTACATGTTGTTATCATTCAGGCATTTTAGAACACTTTTTAACTAGAAGAGGAATTCAAGAAGAACAGAGTAATTAAAATGAATCAATGACTCAAATACCCAAAAGGCTTGACTTAATATCACAGAGTACACAAGGCATAGGCAGAAATTTATTCTATTTGTTTGCATATTTGTGTGTTATATTGTGCAAATGAACAGTCTGTCATCTCCTGTACTTGTTACTTACTCTCTGCTGTTAATGGGATGAATTGTATCCCCTAAACGTTCATATATTAAAGCCTTGACCCCCAGTGCCTCAGAATAATATTACAATTGGGGATACAGTTTTTAAGGAGATGACTAAGTTTGAATTAGGTTATTAGTGTTGGCAGTACTATGACTGGTGCCCTTTGAGTTTGGTATCAGCATTGACATTCTTGCACCATCACTCGCCTCTGCAAAATTGGATGATCCCCTGTAGATTAGGGTTCTCAGTACTATATGAAATTAGTGTGGTTACCAGAATTATTTTTATTGTAATAACTCCTCTAATACACACAAAAAAATGAAAAAATAGCATTATGCTGTTTATTATGAGACATATACTACCTTAGTAGTTAAAAACCAGAGTCCTTTCATTACTCATCACAATCTGGGTTTTCCAGTATTCATTCACTTTCACAAGACCTATAAATCATTCCATTTTTTTGTGGTTCAACCTCTCTTGTTTCAAGATTCCTAGATGTTTATATGATGATTTCTAGAACAAAAATGATTTCTAGAAAAAAATGCTAGATTGTATTTTGACTATACTAATTTCATTTCCTTAGACTAGCAGAAAAAATGTTAATTGTATCACAGTATTTCAACTAAGTGCATACAACAGATTATAAATGTAATATAAAATAGCTAAAAGAACTAAAAACTTTTCTTAAATGGAAAATTACTTGGAAATTTTAGATATGCATGCTTTATTTGAAATTTGTAGCATATTTACACATATTAATTAAATATTCAATACATCTCTAATATTTAAGAAATAAATATCTACTATATTTATTATGTATATATAGAATTTATATATTTATATATTATATACTAATAAATAGTATATAAAATATATATTATATACTAATAAATAGTATATAAAATATATATTATATACTAATAAATAGTATATAAAATATATATTATATACTAATAAAAATTTATATATTTATATATTATATACTAATAAATAGATAAATATGCCAAAAAAAAAACCCTTGAGGACCATGTATGGTTACAAAACACAACTGAATTGAGTTGGAAAAGGCTCATGAAGAAAATAGGAATATCAAGTTAGTGTGATTTATGATGAGCTAGATGAACAAAGGAATTAAGACAATCAAAAATAATTATGAGCTTGTGTGGTGACTCATGCCTGTTATCCCAGGATTTAGGGAGGCAGAACCAGGATGACTGATTGAACCCAGGAGTTTGAGACTAGCCTGGGCAACACAGTGAGACCTCATCTCCACAAAAGATTTGAAAAAAAAAATAGCTAGGGATGGTATCTTATGGCTGTGGTGTCATATAGGCTGAGGTGGAAGGATCACATGGGTCTGGGAGACTGAGGCTGCAGTGATCCATGATTGCTTCACTGCCCTCCAGCGTGGACCACAGAGCAAGACCTTGCCTCAAATCATCATCATCATCATCATCATCATCATCACCATCATGAAATGTTCACCTTTAAAACTGACAATGGAACTATTCTGGATTCCCAATTATTAGATGAAAGACAGTTTAAAGGGGAACTATGGCTTTGGATTAGATTTTAAAGGCTGTACTTAGAACAAATTCTCCATTTCTTCTCACTGTAGGAAGAAAATACATATATTCTTGACTTTTGATTAATCAATTCCTTTGACAAATATTTAATAATTGAATATTTTTAAAATTAAGAATTTTTAGAGGTAAAACTACAAATAAATTATACATCATAGACTTTACACTTGAGAGATGTTTAAAACTCAGAAAGCTCTTTTCTTAGCTATCAGAGAGCAGAGGGAAGAAGGTATGACTGGTCAATTTCCAATGAAAATAGAGATATTTTCTGAGAGCAATACTGTGTTTACTCACTCAAATAATCTTCACAGAAATATAAACTTTACAGAATAAAATAAAATTACACATATGTAATATTTCAGAAATAATGTACATACATGCAAACAACTTACACATATGAGCATTGTCATATTTTGGTATGTTTATTTTTGGTCTGAATCTGCTGAATGTTCTTTCTCAAAATTTAGTAATTATTGGAAAAATCAGTATTTTTGAAATGATTTTTGGAAAATCCCTATAATTTACTGCAAAAACATTAATCTGTTTATGGTAGCATTTAACCAAAGGATTGTATGTCCTTTCTTTTCTTACCGGAGTTTTTTTTTTAAACTTCTCTATTTAGGAATATAGCAATAACAAGAATTACTCCAACTAAATAAGTCATTTGCATTGTTCTACTCACTACTGACACTAAAATAGTAACAAATAGTAACATATTAAAAGCCATTCATCTTCAATATTCTGTTTACAGTATAAAAGGAATAGAACTGAGAGGATAAAAGAAGCATTAAACGCCATAGTTCTTAAACTGAAATCTATGTCTCCAAATACTCAAATTGATATAACTGCATTTTTTGACATTAGGAAGCTTAGTTGAGCCTCTCTGAATGTTTTTCCCACAGCTAATACTCACCCCAAAGAGCACCCTTTTCAATTGCCCTATTTAAGTGCACCTATAAATCAACATTATAAGAAATGTCTTCTATGTATATAGAAGAGCACTGTGTATGAATAGTAAATAGTGATTTGAGGCCTTTCAGTTGACCTCAGACCTCTCCTACAAAGACTACCAAAGAAAGCAGTGTCTTCATTCACTATCTTAAGTGCAAAATTATTGATTTACTTAGATGAGTTTTTTAAAGAGCAACAAACTCCTCATATATTTTGCTTTCCTTTCTACCCTATTTGATGTTTTCTGATAACTCAAGTTTTTATTAAAATTTAGAGATGTCTGTTCATTTACCTTTTTAATAACTGAAATTTTGGAGGTTTGTTATAAACACATTACATCAATGTCTGGAAAAAGTCCTTTTTTTAAAAAAAGAATCAATTTTATTGAAACTGAATTCTGCCAGCAAAATGCAAGACCAATTAACTAGTTTAGTGGGGTTGTTGCTGGCTTTTCGCTTTACCCTAAGATGTTCCATGGTCTAGATTTTCAGACTGACTTTTTAAAGTCAAGAAAAACTATAGGAAATTAGAATCTTATGGTCTGTTATTTGCTTTGTCACATCAGAATAGGAAAGTCACATTTGATCTATACTTACTCCAACTTAGAGTGCTTTTGTTAAAGTCAATATAGTAAGGAAACAACAATATAGATTATCTTCCTACTTCATGACTTGGTCTACTCAGTAGAAAGCAAAGTAACAATTTTTGTATGTCTGAAAGATCTAGCCAGACTAATTCCAAACACATTGGATGTTAGGGCTTAAAAACTCTGGTTTTATTTTTGTCATAAGTAAAATTTGAAAAAAAAAATCTGTAAATGTTTATTTTGCTTCATGTTTGTTGATGTGTAAAATATTTCATTAATATTTCACTTTTAATGAAAATTCTATTTACTTTCTTATTAATGTTGAAGCCAGAGCACTAGATCATGAAAAATTTCTCAAAATTAATATTTTTATGCAATCTCAAGAAAAAGAGGCAAAGACAATTTTAGATCAGCTTGAAGCTTGGGGAGTCAATACTAATTAATACATTGGAAATATATGAATTTAAATTATATGTAAGTAGTAATAAATTTGATATAATGCATGCATAAATATATGAAAAAACATCATTAGATACTAGTAAAACTAAGAAATATACATAAATAGAGCAGTAATCTCAAAAACTAAAAAATCCTAAAAATTATATTACCAGGCAAGTTACCACAATGGTCAAGTAAAACTTACTTTTCTGATATCTCTGGGATACAGTGAATCAAAATGTTCCTCAGAGTTACCCACCTAAGCAATAAGGGAGCTGGGGTATTTATATTGGTATATAAATAATTTGTCAGTTAGTGTTTAAAGGCTCTTAAATTGAACAGTAGGGTGTTAATTTCCAGGCACTCCTGATCTGCTGTATCCTCAGAAAGAGCAAAATCTTTTATTTAGAGAAAGCTGAGGAAAACTGATGAAGGTAGTTTGTGGAAAGAAAGACAGGAGTTCACTAAAATGATAAGGGTTATAGGGCAAGCCACCAATAGCACTTGCTAAAAATGTGGAAAGTGTTTGTGTTCCAAGATAAAATATGTGTACCAAAGAAAACCTCAGGAACAGTACCAGACAAGCCCTTTCAAAACTGACATTTACATTGTAGGTTGAGATGAACAGAAATACATTGCAAATATACATTACCTAAATGAAGCCTCATCTATAGGCCTGGAATGAAAACAGAACTTGCTAAAATAATCTATGATTGAATTGTTAGGCATTCAGTTAATAGCAACATTGTACCTTACACACAATGCAGAAAATTTTGCATTTTATAGAGGCTGCTCTTATATCTAAGAGCATTTTGCTTTGAAACACAATAATACATTAATATGACATTTATGGTTCCACATAGTTTTTAGTTTATCTTTTCATCTATAGGCAGAAATTTATGGCAGTCATCACTGAAACTTATAGACACACACACACACACACACACACACACACACACACACCTGGGTACTCATTAGTTCTATTCTGACATTTAACCTTGAATTATGACACTAAATAAAACTAATTTGATGACATTCAAAGTTTCATTGGCACATCTGTGTAACAAGAGTGTATTAAACATAAAGGCAATTTCTGTCCTACAACAAGTCAGAGACTTTGCATAGGGCACTTGGAAGTCCTTGAATGCAGTAAATATTTTTTCAGATATTGTTGTCATGAATATGTTACCACAATTAGGATATGCTTAGATTTGGGGAAGTTCCTAGTAAAGAATGCCAACTAATTAGCATAAACTCTTGAGAAGTATTTTCTCTTAACTTCTTAAAAAATTCCAAAGAAATATGATATTATAGTTGTCTTCATTAGCTTTGCCAGTATTTAAATTCCTTTTATGTATGACTAATGTGTAGTAAAAACTGTTTATGCTGGTCTAGAATTCAAATTTGTTTCCTCAAATTATTGAAGTAAAGTCAAATAGTAGTCTCCATCAAATAAATTAGTTTATAAATTTGAGTTTTATTATTAAAATGTACCAAGTATCTTACTTGCTTAAATCGATTCTTCAAAATTTGTTCAGGATCAATATTTCCCAAACATTATATTCTGTCTTTTTTATACTGTATATGCAATCACACACTCATTATATGAGGAAATAAAATATACATGTGCTTATAAAAATGACAAAGAGTGATGTATGTACTTTTGGTCTGTGATGGAAAAGAGATTAAATTATCTCTATTCTCACTATTATTTTATGATTTCCTAAACTGTTCTATCTTCATGCCCTTTCACCCATCTAAAATCTTCCATGTCTGTGAAGAATCAGGTTTGCTATATTTTAGGAGAGTTGTGATCTTACATTGATAGTCACCGTCAGCATTTGAATGCTATTTTAAGTGTCAGTATTCTTAATAATGATTGCTTTATCAAGAGTTTTTCCATAAAATAGACTCCACATGATTTTTAAGTTGAACAAATGACTTTGATTGTTACTATCTAAAACTGAGACTTGAACTAGAGAATAACTTGTCATAGGCAATTATGTATTTTTAAAAGTTTCACAAAGTAGGTGATCATAGCATTTATAGGTTTTACTGCCAAATAAAACTTTTTCTAGGTATTCTGTATTTTGTATAAAAACACTATTTCATATCATCATCTGCCTTTTTTTCTATTACACATTAGAAAATCTCCATGCTCTTTATTTCCTTGTGGTATGCTTCATATTCAATTGCATACTTTACTGATTAAAATACTGTAATTTCCATGTAAAATTAACATCATTTCTACCCTGACTTTGACATACTTTATTTTACAGTGAGAGGGAACCGATACAACAATGAGTCTAATTAATGTCTCAGCATGGAGTTCAGGAGTGGTAGGGGAGGTGGTGTTAGAAAGGTGCCAAAATCTGTCTTTGAACTTATCTGAACATACAAAACATTATGTAATCAGTAAGATATACTGCAATACTTCAAAATTCTAACCCTGAGTCCTTCCTCACTGTAGCATACCCTTCCTTTCTAGGGATTTACTTTGGATCTATTTAATGAAAGAAAGAAAGAAAGAAGTATCAATAAATGCATTCATACAGAAAAACATGTATTTAGTATTTACATTATATAATAAAACTAAGAAACTACAAAGAACAGATAATATTTAATGCAAAGGAAGCATACTCAGTGTATTTTTGTTATTCTAATATGGTCATTGAGTGCATACTGAAGGTGTGGCACTATTTTAGATAGCAATATTGTTAGGAATTACAAGGAAAAAGCAGCACATCTTATTGGAATATAGTCTCATCTAAAGGTTGAGGCCTCTGCTTGTGTCAATCACTTAGAGAAGAGATGATCCTTAGGTCATTGAAATATTTCAGCATAG
This sequence comes from Saguinus oedipus, assembly GCA_031835075.1. Lineage (NCBI taxonomy): Eukaryota > Metazoa > Chordata > Mammalia > Primates > Cebidae > Saguinus > Saguinus oedipus. The sequence goes on along the minus strand of CM063181.1, from coordinate 99,952,672 downwards.
GTAGATCAGTTCAAAAGTGAGAGAGACCTTTTGTGATTTTTTGGCCTTGGCTTAAAGGGTCCAGCACATGACTCTAGAGAGAGAAAAATGCCTGAAACCAGAAGCAGAGAGAAATGCTGATATAAAAGGTCAATAAGCCCTGAGAATAACCCATGCCTTTTAAAACAGATCATCTACTTTGGCACTTCTCTGGTTTAATTTCTGTATATGTTTAAGGTGTTTTTGAATAACCCAGCTTATGTTTAGCACTTCTATGGCAAATAAATCTTAAACAATGTGTCCTAGATTATTACAAAGTCATTCCCTTCTATCCTGAAATGGAGATAGAGAGTATCCCGGTCATGACTCACTTTGAAGACGCAGAGATAAATTACAAATTACCCACAGGTGTCAAGTGTTTGAATAGCAGTACTGCATTTGAATATGGCTATATGTTCACATAATTTTTCATGAAATAAAGTTTATTTTCTCTTTTTTGTCTAGCCCTCCTTCTCTCTGGGAAGAACGTCTCTCTCTTCTTAGTATAGAACAATTTGACCCTCTTTCCAAACATGAGATTTTTACTAGGAGCTTCAGGCAAAAACTGCTTTTCCTTCTTGAAAACAGACATAAATAAGTAACCTACGCCATTCATGATACCAATTGCCTTAACATTTAGTGCTTACTCAAGGATAAACATGTGCCCAAGAGAATAAAACCAGCACATCTACCAAGCCAAGATCTAGTTCTGAGACAAGTCATTCTGGTTATACCACAGGCCTGGATACATTTGCTCCAAGCAGAATTGATTTCATGAGGCCCAAACTTTGTCTTTCACATACATGAATTTGAGTTGGATTGTTGATGCTTGCAACATAACAAATTCTACATACAATGCCATTCTTAATATGTGCTAAATTTCATTGTTTTTCTGGATATTTTCTTCAATCTGAAAATGTTGGAAAAACTGAAAGTACAGTGGAAAATAAAGTGGAATGGAATAAAGACGGACTTTAACATTTTTCCTTTTACTTTTCATTATGACAATATAATTTAACATATTAGTATTTTTTAAATTTCAGCTTGAGATAAAATATTGATTGAACAAAATCCTTCCTCTTCTATATGTTCACGAAAATTTAACTTCTATTGCTCATCTAGTGAGTTAGGTATCCCCTTAGACTCAAAAAAGGTGTTTAGTATTATACTAAATATACGTAAGAAATAGAAGTTGTTTCTAATAGACATTAAATAGAAGTTGTTTTCTAACCCAAATGTAATTGTCACTAGACCTTTCTTGCTTGTCATTTTATATCATATAGGAAAAATAGTTTGACAACTAAAATTTACATTATCTGCTTTTGACCTACAGTAGCTAATATAAAAATGTAATTGACTTTTGTAACGCTTTCTTTTTTGTCCATTTTCTCACCTATAAAATTTATGGTAGTGAACAAATGCATAACTCTGATCTTGATTTAATCATCCAGCCAGCCAATGATAAACTTTATCAATATAGGTGTGTTTAAATGAATGATTGAAGCCTGCCTAAATCAATACAATCTAATGGGGGACAATGACTTGGAATAAAAGCCTTAAAAGTTGTAATGTGGCTGGCGCGGTGACTCACGCCTATAATTCCAGCACTTTGGGAGGCCAAGGTGTGTGGATTACCTGAGGACAGGAGTTCAAGGCCAGCTTGGCCAACATGGTGAAACCCCATCTCTACTAAAAAATACAAACAATTAGCTGACTGAGGTGCCACGTGCCTGTAATTCCAGCTAAGTGGGACGCTGAGGCAGGAGAATCTCTTGAACCCAGGAGGCGGAGGTTACAGTGAGCTGAGATCTCGACTCTGCACTCTAGCCTGGGCTACAGAGTGAAACTTCATCTAAAACAAAACAAAACAAAACAAGGTTGTAAAGTGAAAGAGGTAAGATTTTGGTATTATGGGCAAATACTATGTATTTTTAAAATTAACACACACACACACAAAAGGCACACATTTTGGAGGTGAACCTAGGAGAAAAATTATAAACGCATTTGCTATATATATATGCAACCTATTCTGTATTGGTTATATTCTTTTCTGTAAATCCTAATATGTTATACCCTGTTTTGTTTATATTCTTTTTTGTAAATCCTAATACGTTATATCTTGCATGTTTGTTTCTTTAAATACTCGCAATTTGGGGTTAACTTCTACTTCTAGCAGCCACTAAAATGCTTTAGATATGTGAAGTAGACAGTATCATGTTGCTAAGGTAGAAAACTCATTTTCTTTTCTTTCTTTTTTTTTTTTTTTGAGACGGAGTTTTGCTCTTGTTACCCAGGCTGGAGTGCAATGGCGCGATCTCGGCTCACCGCAACCTCCGCCTCCTGGGTTCAGGCAATTCTCCTGCCTCAGCCTCCTGAGTAGCTGGGATTACAGGCACGCGCCACCGTGCCCAGCTAATTTTTTGTATTTTTAGTAGAGACGGGGTTTCACCATGTTGACCAGGATGGTCTGGATCTGTTGACCTCGTGATCCACCCGCCTCAGCCTCCCAAAGTGCTGGGATTACAGGCTTGAGCCACTGTGCCTGGCCCAACTCATTTTCTTTTATTAGAAACTATTATCATCCTCACTGAAAAGGAAAGTTGCTTGTTGAAATATATTTGATATACATTCTATTAAAGTATAATACAGATATATAAAAATAAATACATCACAATTGTGCAGTTTAATTAATCACTACAAAATGGTCACATGCATGTAACCACAGCTCAGGTTAAGACAGAAAGTATCAGCAGGCCTGGAGAACTCTTGGGTCCCTCCCTTGTTAATATCTTTATCTTCCTCCCTAAAGGGGAAATCTATACCGATTTCTAGAAGACAGTTTTACTTTTCCTGTTACTTCTTATATATAGAATAATACAATATAAATCATTTTTAGTCTGGTGTAATTTGCATTATTTTTTATTTTTTGATATACATTTATATCATGCTATTTAGCACATCTTGCTTAATTGCTACGTATTTTATTATATACATATGTTTATATATTCAGTGTTTATATACATTATTGTATATATATTGTATATATATACACATTATTGTTTCTAATTTTTATTTTGAATACTATTATTATAAACCATTTATAAATAATTTATAATCTTTATATATACACATTTTGGCTATATAAATAGGAGTTAAACTACTAGATCATAGAGTAAATATATGTTTAGGTTATAGTGAACACTTCAAAACATTTTCCAAAGTGGTTGTAATAATTTAAATATATCATACTACCCCATCAGTGTATGAGAGTTTCAATTGCTTGAAATCATAGCTCTAATTTTATATTGTCACTTTTTAAAAAAAAAAGTTACTCTGCTCTTAGTATCATGATATTGTATTGTGGTTTTAATCTGCATTCTACTAATGACAAATGTCGAGCACTTTATCAGATTTTACTGTCCACTGTAATATGCATTTTATGAAATTCTTGTTTTGTCTTGAACATTTTTCAGTGGTTTTCATTCTCCTTCTGAATGATTTATAAGAGACATTTACATATTCTAGATACAAATCTTTTTGTTGGTTATTTGTACAATGACAACAATTTATTGACCAAAGGATGAATTTTTGAGAATGATAGGAAGTGATGTAGTCAGATCTCCCCTCCAAATCTCATGTTGAGATGTAATTGCCAGTGTTGGAGGTAGGACCTGGTTAGGGGTGTTTGGTTTATGGGAGCAGATCCCACATGGCTTGGTGATAGTGAGTTCTGAGATCTGGTTATTAAACTGTGTGTGGCACTTTCTCTCCATTCATTCTCTTGCTCCTTCTCTTGCCATGTGATATGCCACTTCACCTTCTGCCATGTGAGAAATCTCTCTAAGGCCTTTCCACAAGACGAGCAGATGCCAGCACCATGCTTCCTATAGAGACTGCAGAACTGTGAGCCAGCTTAACCTCTTTTCTTTCTAAGTGACCTAGTCTCAAGTGTTTCTGCCTTTTTCTTTCTTTTTTTTTTTCTTGAGATAAAGTCTTGCTTTGTCACCCAGGCTGGAATGCAGTGGTGCAATCTTGGCTCACTGCAACCTCTGCCTCCTGGGCTCAAGTGGTTCTCCTGCCTCAGCCTCCCAAGTAGCTGGGATTACAGGTGTGCACCACTGCACGTAGTGAAGTATCTCTTTATAGCAATTCAAAAAGGGCCTAACAGTGGTGGCTTATTTATAATTACACCAAGAAAATTGGCAAAACTCAGACTTAATCAAACAAAACTAGAAGATATGGTGATCCAAGTTATATGTATAGCAAATATATGGAAATACATATTTAAATATAGAAATACATATTTCTTTCAGTGGCTTGTCATTTTTCTATTACTAAGTTGTCTTTTAAAGAACAGAAACCCTTAAATTTTATGTAGTCCAACATTACTTTTGTGTCCTTTGCTTTTAATCAACTCTATTATAAAACTCTTTATTCTGTTGATCTGTTTTTCTATCCATCTACACAGTCTTAATTACTGAAATCATAGTAGGTTATAAAATCCAGGACTGTATTTACTTCAACATTTTCTTATGTTTCAGGATTGGCTATTTTTTGCCTTTTGCATGCTTCTATATTTTTAGATTTAGCTTGTCAATTTTCATAAGTTTGATTGCAAGTAGTAGTAGTATACCTTTTCCTCTCATTTCTATTATCTAGGAGAAAGGTCTCAGTATTTTCATTTTAAGAATGATGTTTCTTAAGGTTTTACAAAGCTATAGTTCAGAGTTTAAGGATGCTCATTCCATCTCCATCTCCAGTTAGCTAAGACTTTTTAAATATTAAATTTATCAATTGCTTTTTATATATTATGTTGGTGCAAAAGTAAATACAGTTTTTGCATTGTTGGAATTTGCTGTTTGATATTCTAATACATTTTTAAATGTGGTTATGTTATACATATTTTTAATCTGAATTCCTTGCTTTATGATTCTTTGCTAATGACTTATTACTTGCTGTTTATTTCATATTTATTTTAGACTATGATCATTATGTTAGACAAAAAGCAAATTTGAGCAATTTCCTTATTCGAGTTCAAAATGGGTTGTAAAGCAGTGGCGACAACTCACAACATCCATAATGCATTTGGCACAGGAACTGCAAATGAATGTACAATGCAGTAGTTGTTCAAGAAGTTTTGCAAAGGAGATGAGAATCTTGAAGAGAAGCAGCGCAGTGGCCAGACATCAGAAGTTGACAGCCACCAACTGAGAGCAATCTTCTAAGCTGATTGTCTTACAACACAAGAAGTTGTGGGAGAGCTCAGTCTTGACCATTCTACAATCATTTGGCATTTGAAGCAAATTGGAAAGGTAAAAAAGCTCAATAAGTGAGTGCCTCATGAACTGAGTCACTGTTTGGTGGTCTGCTGCCAGTATGATTCATTACAGCTTTCTTAATCCTGGTGAAACCATTATATCTGAGAAGTATGTTCAGTAAATCAATGTTATGCACTGAAAACTGCAATGCCTGCAGGCAACTTTGGTCTACGGATAGGGCCCAATTCTTCTCCATGACAACACCGGACCCCACATTGCACAACCACTGCTTCAAAAGTTGCACAAATTGGGCTACCAAGTTTTGACTCATATGCCATATTTACCTCACCTCTCACCAAGCAACTACCACTTCTCCAAGCATTTGGACAACTTTTTGCAGGCAAAAAACTTCCACAATCAGCAGGATGCAGAAAATACTTTTCAAGAGTTTGTCAAATTCTGAAGCATGGATTTTTATGCTACAGGAATAAACAAACTTATTTATCATTGGCAAAATGTGTTGATTGTAATGGTTCCTATTTTGAATAATAAAGCTATGTTTGAGACTACTTTGATTTAAAATTTATGATCCCAAACCTAATTGTATGAGATTGCCAAGAGTGATGCTATCTTCTCAACCTTTCAGTGCCCTTTTAGGAAGCAGTAAATCTCTTACCTGGAAAAGGAGTGTGATGTACTGAATTAACATCCCTGTACTCCTCTTCCCTCAGGAATGTTGGCCTACAAGTATCCACTGCTTTGGTAGCTCCTGATATATTCAAATACACGAGAATGACATTGCCCTCAATTTTAACTATTCAGAAACTGTAGAATAGGGTGCCAATGGAAATACAGCAATAGAGAAGCTCAGGCAAATCCACAATACAGGGGATATTCTTTATTTTGTCTTCACTATTGTAACTAGGTATGATACTTCCTTTCAAACCATAAAGAAGAAACAAATCAGTAGTAAGATATCAGTTTCTAAGTCTGTTACAGAGCATGTGTAGGGAGATTTTTCTAATCATATTATCATTTAACTTCAAAGAATGTCTGCATTTATACAATATTAATTTATTAGTAAAATATGTTAAAGACACATTAGAGTTAATGTAGAATACTGAAAAATTTCTATGAATTTAGTCATTATTATAACATCATAATAACAAAGAAAAGATCAAAGAAAGTTTTTTGCTCATATATTCATAATTCAAAATGTTGTCCAACAGAGTTTGTGAAGAGCTTTAATTAAAAGCATATATAATTTCCAGAAAAAAAGTCAATTATGGGTTAAGAAAGACATAATAAATAACCTTTAAAATATGATGATATTTTAGGCAATGTAAGAGAGGAGATTTCCCTAAATTAAAAAAAAATTCTAATTTTAAAATATTTTAAAAACATGAAAATGGATGTTTATGAAAATAAGAAATAAATTATAAAATATAAAATAAAGTTTTATCATTGGCATCTAATAACTAGTTAAAATCTCTGCTCATTTACCAGATGGATAACATTGGACAAATCACTTAACCTCTTAGAACTTCAATTTACTAATCTTTAAAATAGGTCTAATAACACTGATTTCATGTTACTGTTATAATCTTATATGTCATCACACATAATAGCAGCACATATATACAGATCTTGGTACATATTAAGGGCCTGACATTTGTTTACTGAAGATTACATATTTAGTGTACATAATAACATTAACCCAATGCACAGATTATTAATAATATTAAAAGTGGTTTGTTGAGTCAAAGTAATGGAAATTTTTACATAATTTCTACAACATATGTAGGATCACGTGAAGGAAGGATTGGCAAGAGGAGGAGCTGAGCTCTGTGATATTTTCATGAGAGTTCAGCCATTCCTACAGGGTACTTCAAGGCTTGCATTTCCCTGCAAAGGCTATTTCCAAGAGGGATTAAAGAGTCAGGCCTTTGCACTCCACATCAACCATTATTGATTATGAACAATACTCAGCTAAGGGTCAGGGCCTTGGGCAGCAAGATTCTCTCCGGTGAAAGGCAGCTACTGGACAAAGATTCAGTCAGCCAAGGATAATCAATAGCCACTCAAATCCAAATAGTGGTCAAAATGAATGCTAGGATGGTTAACATTAGGTGTCAACTTGACTGGATTTGGCTCGTGAAGTATTGGGCCTGATGTGTCTGTGAGGATGTTGCTGGCAGAGCTTGACATTTGAGCCAGTGGACTGGGAGAGGAAAACCCACCCTCAATGTGGGTGGGCCTCATCTAGTCAGGCTGCCAGCATGATTAGAACAAAGCAGGTGGAATGAGGTGGGATAAGTTTGTTTGTAAAGTTGTTCGGCTCTTTCAATTCTTCCTGTGCCAGACACTCGCTTCTTTTCCTTCTGACCCTGGACATCAAACTCAAGGTTCTTCAGCCTCTGGACTCTGGGACTCGAAACAGTGGAGCATCTCGAGTCCTTGGCCGCAGACTGAAGCCTACACGATTAACTTCCCTGGTCTTGAGGCTTTAGGACTTGGACTGAGCCATTACCAGCTTCATTCCTTCCCGATTGCAGACGTCTTATTAGGGAACTTTGGCTTATAATCTTGTGAGCCAATTCTCCCTAATAAATTTCTTTTTCTTTATGCATATACTTTATTGGTTCCATCCCTCTGGAGAACCCAGACTAAAATAAATTCTTTAATCCATCTAATAGGAACTTATTGACATAGTAGCTCGCTCGCTCCCTCCCTCCCTCCCTCTCTCTCTCAAATATATATAATGTATATAAATTTTACAATTGAACATTCTAAGTATGCTTTGTAAACAAGTTTGAACTAATTTGTAATGGTAAACCTTTAATTTAGTGGATTTGTATTTAAGTTTATTTTTACAATAAGAGCAAATGAGAAAATAAACTAATAATATGTTCATTAGATCGGCAAACATTATATTTTTAATACTGAATGCATAAATTTGTAAAGCATCTCAATTCCTGTAGAGGAAATTATTCCTCTGACAGCACAAAAAACAAGTCACTCTGAAGGCTCCAACAATATCGGGCATTCAAACAGATTTCAACAAAATAGACACTCTTATGAAACTGTTTGACACATTATTTGAGGAGGTTTTTCTTATCTGTTTGAAATTCACACATATTCAACTATATATCAAGATTATAATAAACATTTAATCTTAAGACAAAGAATGTTATGGCAAAATTCAGATAGTGAAATTCATCTCAAGACATTAAATAAAGAAACATAAATTGTTAAATTTCATTTTACTCTGAAGAATAAATAATTTGGAAGATAAAAATACTCAGATGTGCTTATTATTTTGTAAAGTACTCATTTTATGTATTTTGAAAATAATTAGACTTTTTAAAAAGAATTTTCTAGTTTTTACACTGGAAACACAAATATTGTAGAATTCATATTTAAAGCTGAAATTCTTAGATATGCAAAGCATAGGTGGTTTAGAAATTCGTTATCTCATAGGATCCTTGTGTAGAAATGTTACCCTTATCATTTGGAGGATTGCATCTGCGGTGCATGTAAGAGTGATTCATCAAAGGGTGTGAAAACTATTTTCCAAACAGTATTTCTAACTGAGGAAGAAGTTTCTGTTGAAACAGAAACTGTAGAAAAACATTTGATGTAGTGATGATCTATCTATGACTACAACAAACAAATCAGATCACTAGCAAGTAGAACTAGGAAAGATTCTGATTCCTTAATATAGATTTGTATTCTTTTTTTCTGAAGAATAAAACATGTCCACAATTAGGTACAGATAGAAAAGATGTGGGGAGAAAGAGAGAAAGAAGGAGGGAGCAAGAAAAAACACAAATGAGATAAATCTCCAAGTAGCTACTTAAGGTTAGAATCTTGTCAATATATGTATCAATTTGAAATCTCAGGTATATGAATTCTATAACTTATTATATATCTTATTAGTTGTCTTTGACAATTTATTGACATTCTTTAATTTTATTTGGGTTACTGGGAATAATAAATTTCATATAATATATATATATATATATATATATATATATATATATTTTTTTTTTTTTTTTGAGATGGAGTCTCACTCTGTTGCACAGGCTGGAGTGCAGTGGGGCGATCTCAGCTCACTGCAATGTCTGCCTCCCTGGTTCAAGTGATTCTCCTGCCTAGCCTCCTTAAGGAGTAGCAGGGATTACAGGCATGTGCCACCACATTTTGATAATTTTTTATTTTTATTAAAGACAGGGTTTTAACATGTTGGTCTGACTGGTCTTGAAATCCACGGACCTTGTGATCCGCCCCCCTTGGCCTCTTAAAGTGCTGGGATAACAGGCGTAACCAGCATGCCCTGACAATAAATTGTGTTTTCACACAAACATTATGCAAACACAAATATGTTATTTCATGTAAAATCCTTTTACCAAGGATGATCTTATAAATACATGTGTTATAAATTATTATTAATATTAATGCATGTACATAGTATCATTTTATGAGATGCTTACAAATGAGGACTGAATTAGATAAATACCATTTTTAATTCAATTGCTAATTTGAAACAATAAAATATACTCAAAGAAAAATCAACAATACTGAATTTACTTAGACAAGTTGTTTTCTAAACCTGTTCATCTAGCTATATGAGATTTGCAATTTTTTTAGGGACCCGTTACTTAAGATATCAACCATTCTTCGGCAATTGCTTGGATTCAGAGATATATCTAATGTTTTGTATGTATTGCTAGACCATCCAGAAAAAAAATTTACCTCTATTGAGTTTTTTGCTTCATTCTCAAATCTTAACCACTTGAGTTACATATTAATTTAATCAACATGTTATAATTCACTTAGAGTTAATTAATATAGTAAAACGCTAAAATTAACTAAACTCATATTGTTTGCTAATAGGTATAGTAAGCTTAGCACACAATTGACCCAGTCCTGGATACTAGGATAAACTATGTAGATTAGAAGATAAAGGAAATGCCAAACCTACTGACACAGAATTATTTCAGTGGTCCTTCACCAGCCAGAAATCTCCACAGCCAGAGTGGCCTCTTCCCAGACCTTCTTGGCTCTGGGCTTGCCACTGGGCTCACTCTACTGTCTTGATCCATGGACTGCACTCCTTTCATGTCCCCGCCCAGATCCCATGTTCACCATTTTCTGCCTTGAGTGGTGGCATCTGGATGAGGGGGATGCAGCAGCACCCCAAAACTAGAAGATGCCACCCACTGCAGAGCCCCACGGGATGGGTGTTATGGCTCTCCCATGGGGAAATCACAAGGTCTGAACCTCCAAGAACTGTTAAGCTCTCTCCTTCCCAGTCTGCAGCATGGCAATTGGGAGCATGTTACAGCTTTGGCTTGGGAAGTCCCAAGGTCTGGACTCCCAGAAGAGTCACTGCATCTTTCATTCCCACCATGGGCAGCTTGGTGAGCTGGCCAAGAGTGTGTGACAGCCCTTTTCACTCCTGCCATTTGGCGAGCTAAAATTAGGCATTGCTTGTTATGGAGAATAGTCTGAATAAAAAATAAACACATAAAATGATACTTTTCCATGAATAAACTTACATTTAAGTTTAAATTATATTTCTGACTTTTTAAAAAAAGTCTTTAGGCTTTAAGCTTCACTTAAATATGCCATACTGGGGCCAGACATAGTGGCTCAAGCCTGTAATCCCAGCACTTTGGGAGGCTGATGTGGGTGGATCACGAGGTCAAGAGATTGAGACAATCCTGGGCAACAAGAGCGAAATTCCGTCTCAAAAAAAAAAAAAAAAAAAAAAAGCCATACTGATACAGTATAACATATTAATAGAAACACATATAAAATAATCATCCCAGTATATATCTTTTCTTCTTTTAAGAATGCAAATCATATTACAGATTGCATATGTTCAATTCTACTTCTAACTCCAAAGATAAGGAAATAACCCTTTAAGCTATGAAGAATATGGTCACTACCATACAAATCTTTAAAATGACAATTTTTATAGATGTTCAAAACGACTTATATCTATCAATTATCCAATCAAAAATCCTCTTAATACTATATTTAGAGCAAAATAAATTGTTAAGCCAAATATATTTTATGTAATTTTTAGCTAGGACATTCCAGAATATTTATTAATCACTTGTTTCAATTTTATAAACATCTTTCTAAGTACTGAGATAAACCTTAGTTAAGTAACTGTATGTGTGTTATAAAAGATGCATATAATATGTGTAATTATATATTATTTGATTAGATAAAAAATAAACATATAATTTCTTTTTAGACAAAGTCTTGCACTACTACCTGGGATGGAGAGCAGTGGCATGATCTCGGCTTACTCCAACCTCTGCCTCCTGGATTCAAGTGATTCTCCTGCCTCAGCCTCCCAAGCAACTGGGATTACAGGTGCCCATCGCCACACCTGGCTAATATTTTGTATTTTTAGTAGAGACAGGGTTTCACCATGTTAGCAAGGCTGGTCTCGAACTCCTGACCTCATGATTCGCCCACCTCAGCTTCCCAAAGTGCTGGAATTATAGTCGTGAGCCACTAGCCTTCATAAATGTTTAATATAGATACGTATATAATTGCTATGAAAAGTAATAAATTAAAATGGAGGCTTGTAATGTATTATGAGATTTTAGATATTAATTATGCCTGTGGAGATGTAGGAAGGCTTCACAGAGGTCAAATTTAAAATGATTTTTCTTATCCTCAAAGAATTACATTTTTTCTTAGATCAAATCCAAGTGGAAAGGATTATTTTAAGAAAGTATTTGAAGAAACATATTGTAAAGTGGCTATAAATATATCATGAATAGAACCTGTAGTCAAATGAGGTCTAGGTGTAAAAAAATAAGCCCAGGGAGTTGGAAGTGACTCAACTGTTTCTATGGGAAGGAGCTATGCAACTTGCCCTTTAAATTCAGAGTCTCTGTCACTATTTACTTTTGAGCATTTGACATGTAGCTCAAACTTCCTAAGCTCATGACCTGAAAAATTGCCAATACTATACATAATAGCTACAGTTTACCTTGTTATACTGTACCTGGGATCATTGTATCCCTTCCTATTCAATCCCTATTGAATTTAATCCTCATTTAATTCTCACAAATCTTTATGAAATCATTTTTCTCCAATAAGAAAACTAGTTCATAGGAAGTTTAATTAATTTCCAAAAGTCAGACAAATTAATAAGATTTTAGGTCAATTTCCTTCAGTTTTGTTGTTAAATGCAATAAATAATAAGGGAAGCAAAAACTTACATAAAAATATAAAAGAAATATGTTACCTATCTGCTCAAATAAAAAGGGAATCCTAGTCTAGTAATATTTTCATGGTAATCATTTAATGTATAAATGTCATTAAATATTTTCATTCAATAAATGTATAAATGTCATTAAATATTTTCATTAGATAAATAAGTGCTTCGAAGTCAAAATAAAGCATAATATAGAGTATTTTCACTGTTCTAAAATTATTTGTTCTCTGTCTATTCATCTTATTCTCCCCCTTAAGTTCTGTCAAATTATGTAAAAAAAATAACAACAATGAGTGAACAGATAAGGCATCTCATCAGAAATGGACCCAATGGATTGAGATTATTTCTAATTTTAAAAACATTTTAGCATATTTTTGACAGTTAAGAGGTTATGCAGTCTGATAATTAGTGTAGAAATACTATAAAACACCAAGTTTTATAACAAAGTATTTTCACTGATAATAGGAATGAAGCCAGAATGAGGCTTTACTACATCTATTAGACATGGAAGTGGAGGCCTCAGCTATATCAAAAACACCAGAAATCATAAATAAAACATAGAAATGTGATAAGGAAAAAACCCTGTAATATTCCCAAATGATCTAATTATGTGGGTAGAAAAATTAGGAAATTTCTGAATGAATGTAGATCAATGGGAACAAAATAAATATACAACAGTTGTATTACCTTTGACCACCAAAGGACATTTTGAAATAAAAACTCAAAAATAGAAAGTAAACATGCCTAGAAATAAATCTAAATAAGAGATATGTGAGACTTGCACAAATAATATATAACACATATTATTGAATAAAATTTAAGAAAACTTACATAGAAATAAAGGATTTTACTAAGTTCATGGAGTGGATTTAACATTAAAGATATAATTTCTCCCCAAATTGATATATACATTCAATGCAAACCTAGTTGATATCATAAATGACTATTTTAGAATTTGACATGCTACTTCTAAACTTTATATAAAAATGCAATGGACCAAGGATAGTAAATAAAATATTTTAAAAGCTAGAGGACTGAAACTACATAAAAACCAAAATGTATTATAAAGCTACAGTGAGTAAGACGCTGGGGTTTGAGCAGGAATAGAAAACTAGATTAATGAAACAGAATGGTGTGTCCAGCAACAGACCAATGCGCACACACGCACACACACACACATACACACACACACACATATGTACATATATATGTACTCACACTTTACAGGAGCAGTGTAAAGCAAAAAGAATGAACAGTGTTTTTAATAATTAAATCTTGGTCAATTATATATTTATGTGTAAGAAAACATATCTTGACCTCCATTTTATGCAAATATCAAGCCCAGGAAAATTTTAGGACTACTATGAAATTAAGAACAATAGATTTTCCAAATGACGATGAAGCTCTTTCTGTGAAACAGTGATAGGCAAATAATATAAAAATATATAACATATATCAATTAGGTAAAAAGAGATAAATACCTTTGTTTATATTAAAGCTTAGAAGTTCTTAATAAGAAAGTTAACAGTTAAGCCATAAAGTAATGAAAATATTTGTAATACAGTAATTATAAACTGACTAGTGACTAATAGAATAAGCACATTTTAATATATTTAGCCACCAGTTGAAGATTCTCTTTTGTGAAATGTAATTTCAAGGGTTTTCTTGGTTCCATTATTTGACAAGGTTTTTATCTTTTTCATATTATTTTGTAGAGTTTTTATTTTTTAAAGATCGACAATATCAACATTTGTAAACTGTGTATAGTCTGGTTATATAGTTACTCATCTACAGTAAGACAGGTTTAAGAAATGTAAAGCCATTAACACTTATGCTGGAACAAAAGGTCTATGGGATCTGCACTCCACTGAATAAAATGAGATATATGCTTAGCCATGTGATAGGCACTGTACAGACACCATGAGATAACACTGAAAACTCATCAGAATGACAATTCATAAAAAAGTCTGATAATATTAAGTTTTGAAGTATTGTTAGAAGGTAAATTCACAAAACTCCTACAAAATTATGAGGTGATCAAGTTTGTACAACTACTTTGGAAAACTGGCAATGGTATTTCCTAATGCAAATAAGAATTGGAAATTTTGAAAGTGTATTAAATCTATAAATTGGCATCAAATGCAGCATTATGCTGTTGGTTAATCACTGATGTTTATGAACTAGAGTATCAGGGGAAAACCCTCTTCTTTCATTTTCCTATTTGGTTTTACTTTTTAACCTTGGTTTTAAGAAACATTTGAAAGACAAAAGCTATCACTAAGTACCTGACATTCTGCTCTCCCGAATTTTCTCACTTAATCATTAATATAAATCATGGAAGTATGTACCACTAACTTCCTTGTACAAATGAGAGAACTGAAAAACATAAAGGTTAATATATGTGCCTAATGTTGCATAACTAGAAAGTGTCATATCTAATATCCACATATGGTGTGGTACACGTGAATCATTTTTCTATAATACCCAGCATACTTATGTAATCAAACAAATAAAATGATAATATTCTGAGTGGCTTTTAGAAATGAAATTCTCTTTCACACTTCTGAACTGTAGAACTTTGGATCTGTTTTCAATTAATACTCTCACTTCAAAATTTGAGTATTTAACCTACTTTTCAAAGTTGACACAAGTAAATTTTGTATGTGTATTTTAGCTTATAAGGTAAAATTATATTTTAAAACAGAATTATTGTATCATTTAATGAATTGCCTTTCTGTTAACCAGGCTTTTAATTGTTAAATATACTGTAGTTTTATGCAATTAGGTTTGAGCCAATTTGAAACTAGTTTATTTATGGTTCATCTGCATTCCAAGCTTGTGGTGGGAAAGCTTAAACATATTCTGGTGTTCACTAGGACTTTCACTGGCAGGCTCAGAAGTGCAATGTTGAATACAAAATTCAGTGTTAGGAAATTAGTTGAAACTTGTCCTAGTGTTTCAACCAGTTGCACTTTTGTTCATTGTTTCGCTGTTCAAGTGCACTAGAATATTTGTAAAGGGAAAAAGCAAGATTTCCAAGTTTGTATTCTTTCCTCAACATTGAATTCTCAAGTTCTGGCTTCTACAGTATTTCTTTAATGACAAAACAAATCCATTTGAATATGCTTTGTGAAATTTCCTAGACTGCCAAACCAACCTCAAAGAGAGTAAGTGTGCCTTAGCTTAGTCTTCTATGACCTGAGGTTGGTTGACTATTATCAATATATTGGTATTTTTAATAAACTTGAAAACAATAATATAAGACGAGAATAAACTGTTCAGAAAGTATGTCAAGTTAGTTACCAAAAACAGAAAGAAAAAAAAGAATTCTTAATAAGATGTAAAAAATACATGAAAAGTTGTCTTGAAATAAAGGCTCACAATTTAATCCCTGAGATATCTCTAACAATATTAAAATCTTAAAAAATGTATGTACTACTCATATGTGAACTGTTTTTTTTAGTGAGAACTAAAAATGTTTTATACACTGGCATCCTTCATGCACAGTTTTACCTTTCCTCCCTCATTTGACACAGAAGTACCTATTGAAGAGAAGAGATAAACAAATATCATCTTGATCTTAGATTCATGTTGCTTTTTTGGCTACATTTCAGTATAGAACAATAAAATCTAGGAAACACACACACACACACACATATATATATATGTGTGTGTAACAGAAAATGTATATATATATTACAGGCTATATATATATAATATATGTAAATCTATAACAGGCTATATATATTACAGGCAATATAGTCCTTGTGGAAATTACTTTAGCCTGGGAAAATACTGCAGAATTAAAAAGATAGAAACTCCAAAACCTACACTGTCTTTTGAATGGATATTTTCTACATGAATGTGTTTATGAAAAACAACCATCACAGTTTTTGACTAGGGTTAGCTGTGAGTAAGGGAAGCAGGTGATGATAGATTAGAGAAGACTCAGACATGCTTACTAGTTTTCTTTTCAGAAGCACTCAAATAAAATTGCACAATTTCTTAATATGAGGAGGCATTTACTTTTGAGTATTTAAAGTGATTCTATTTTGAAACTTAAGAACAAATGTATTGCATATATTTTATAAATATATTTTTATAAAATTTATATTTTATAAAAATTTATTATATAAATATAAATTTATAAAAATTATATTTTTATAAATATATATTCATATGAAATATAAATATATTCACATATATTTAGATACATATCTGAGCAAGCATTCTGTGTCATTCATTGGGCAAAGCACGTTAAACACTATACCTCATTCAGTCCTCCTTAAATATTAAGCCATTAGGTTATGTTTTAGCTCCATATTATGAAGCAGAAACCTGAGACTTAGACAAGATTAGTATCATTTCCAGGTTTACAAAGATACTCAGATTTGGACAAAAGCCAGTGTTTAGAATTAGATCTCTATTGTCTCTAAAACATATGCTGTTCATATGTATTTTATTTTGCCTTTTAAAATCACATTATTTCACAAAACTGGTTAAGAAATAAAACCAATAACTTCCTTATCAATTTTAAAGCCATACTTCTATTACTATGAAGTACAAATCATTTTGGTTGACAAAATAAAAGAATAACTCACTTTGTGAAACCGACATCTGGCAATAAGTAGAGTTCACAGAGGATCAGAGTTCTGGGCTATTCCATTGAAGGGAATTTGATTTATTCAAATCCTGCCATAATTGTTTTAAAAACTAAATGAAAATGGAATCATCTATTATCATATGGAAGGATTAAGTCCTAAATTGTATTTCTGAGTTTAAGATGAAAAAAGTAAGCTAAACTCCAAAATGGCTTAAAATTGAACTTTATCTTTTGGTATGGAACAATAGTTTTAAGAGATTTAGAGAAAGAACGAGCTCTATAATAAGTCTTTTAAAGTGGCATATAATGATGGTTTTATAAGCAAATTAGGCCAAATATTTTATTTTGCCCTTTGACTATGACACATTATATAATCCCTAAGTAAAAAACCCTTTTGCCACATGTTAATTCTTTATAGGTTAGATACAGAATCCTAAGATAAATGCTAAAATATCTCTCTTTCTCTCTCTCTCTCTCTCTCTCTCTCTCTCTCTCTCACACACACACACACACACACACACACACACACACACACAAATAATGTGAATAGCTTCCTTTCCTAGTTTAGAAATATAATCATAAATATGTTTTTTAAGGTGTATTTTCTTCTGATGAGAAAAATAGGAAACAAATTTATTCCTCTCAGGATAATATCCTGCAGGGTTTTGTTTGCCCTTATAGATGGGAGCAAGGGCCCTCATAGCTTTTCTGGTTTTGGTAGACAGTTAACAATGCTACTTGACCAAACTGAAAAAAGTTTAGGAAAAATCCATAGGGAAAGGGTTTTTCTTTGTTTCTATCTTTAAAATAGGAAAAAGATTAGAGATTATTTACTGAAGGTAATTTCCTGGGCCCTATTCCTAGGTTCATTTGACATTGCTTGAGACATTTTTGGCTGTCACAAGAATAACGGGATGCTACTGGAACCTTGTAGATAAAGGCCAAGCATGTTGCTGAACACCCTGCAATGCATAAGAGAGAACCACACATGAACTTGCAAATTGTTTGCTTCTTGATCTTATAGTCAGTTCACATGGAGACCTGTTTGAGGAAATGGAATGAAATTCCTTTGGAACCAAACAACTCTAGTAGTATATTATACTGCAATCTATAGGGTAATACCTGAAAATCTTTTATACAATAATTCGGTGTAAATGAAGAAGTACCATCTATGGCACAGGATAGAACTGCACACATGAGCTTGCAAATTGTTTGCTTCTTTGGTTTCTACTGGTTTATATTTGCATTCTGACTTCTGATACAGGGTTTTTAAAATAGGCAGAGTCAATAACTCTACACTGCAGAATATATACATAAGGTAAATACTTTCTACTTTGGTAATAAAATAAAAATCCCAGCTTCTCCTAATTTATGTTTGCAATAGGAAATTAACAAGTTTCAAATTCATATTTTTATTTCGTGATTAGGGAGGAACTTGTATTAATTAAGCCAATCAGTTCCCAGATTAAAATGTTTGTGACACATGTAATATATTTTAAAAATATCTGTGTATAGGAATCACCTGTGGAAAAATAACTGCATCCAACCATTAACTCAAGATTATTTGGCTTATTAAGTATAGTTAGAGCAAAGAAATGAGTATTTTATCAAGAATTCCATTTGATTTTGATGTCTTCATGTCACTTAGAGTTCTGTTTGAGGAAATGGGATGAAATTCCTTTGTAACCAAACAGCTCTATTAACATATTAAACAGCAATCTATAAGTTTATAACTGAAATTCTTTGATACAATAATTCAAAGAAAATGAAGTATGATCTTTAGCTTGAAAAGTACAAATAAAACATGTCAGAATAAATCATGTGGCTAAAGACAAATATTTTTGCAAATACTGTCACCTCAAGCATTTCAAAACTTAGCCTTATATTTGACATTTAATGATGCCCCCAAAGAACAAATGAAATAATTTAAGTAGATTCAATTAAGTATATATGTGAGTTTATATTTCTTTCCATCAAGACAAAAGGCAATCAGCTAGAGATAAGAAGTAAAGATTTCTGGCAAACATGTGATAGACTGGTCCATTCACATAAAAAATGAGAAATACAAATACATGTAGTCATAAAGCTAGTTTCAATTATTGTATATTTTTCTAGTCAAGTTCAAATTTTTGATAAATTCTTGGTTTAAAATATTTAATATTATTCACAAAGGCTCAGAAGAAGGCATACTACTCACTAATATAATTAGAGACAAAATGAGTGAACATCCATGAAACAAGGGCCTGTTTAAGTAATTGTCAAAAAAAATTGAAAGAGAAATGTCAAAGCAAGAGCAAAAAATTGAGGACCCTGAAAAATATGCCAAAATATTCTCTGTATTTTACACACCTTTTGGCCCTGATCCATATTCACTTCTGGTAAAGATGCATCATCTTTCAATATAATACAACCAAAATCTAAGGTTTTATGGGAGAGATTAATATTAGCAAGTATAACCTTGCTTTGTAAATAATCAGCTATACAGAATGGAAAGATTTAGAGAAGATGTGAATTTAGAAAAGACAAAGAAAAAGAAATCCAATACAGAAAAGGGACTTACAGAAACTGGCACTATCTTCAGTAAAGGAATATTTATATGGTTCTGTGAACTGCAAGTGTATTTTGAACTAGCTACAAATACTACCAATTCCGTTGTACGGATAAACCGAAGCTGTAGGCTTTATTCCACTTACAATATTATGATGAAATCTAAAGAGACATATGAATGTGACAATCAAAACCCACACTGTGAATACATACATAGTCACACACTCAAACACTTGCTGCTGAAATGGATGAGTGTATGTCAGTGTTTAACTTCCACCACATGACTGTAGCAGATTATAAGTGGTTGCACATTCATTGACACTCCTTCCATTGCTAAATGAGTTCTGTTTCCTCTTCTCTTATGTCTGTGTAAACTCAGTGACTTCTGGACCAGTAGACTATGATGGCAGCAATGTTATGTTAGTTTCTAGATATGGGCTTCAGAAAACGTGCAACTTCAGCTTCCAGTCTCTTGGAAGGGTCTCTCAGGGAGCCCTGAACAACAATGTAACAAGTCCAGCTGTCCAGAGACTAATGCTGAAGAAGCCTCACAGAGACCAGCTTTCTGGTCCCTTCCAGAAAGTACCAGATATGTAAGTGAAGCCCTCTTGGACTCTCCATATTTAGCCCATCCACCAGCTGAATACCACCAAAGATTATCAGTTGACATACTTGGAGCAGAAGAATCTCTCATCTGGAGCAAAAGAATATTTGACCAAATTGCCAATACACAAACAATTGTGAGATACAATAATTGTTTTACGTTTTCATGTTTTGCAACAATTTATTAAACAGAACTAGATAACTGGAATAGAGGCATCCTCTATAGCAATCCTAAATAGCGATCACCTTCCCAATTACTCTGCATCCACTTAGTGTGATTCATTTTCTGCATAGCATTTATCCATATGTAATGTTATAGTTTATTTAGTTATAACTCTTTTCCCCTACAGAATATAAAATTAATAAAAGCTGAGACTCCATCAGATGTGTTTACTTGTGTATATCAGCCTCTAAAACAATACTTGGCACCTAAGAGGCACTTAAAATATCTATCACACTGTTAAAACAAGTAAAGAGTATCATATTTTAGCAAATACCTTCAGAAAGTGTGTCTGCATTCAGGTAAATATTCTCAGAAACAAAGCAAAGAAGAAGCTCTTAAAATGTGTACATAAAAGCATCAAGATCAACTGAAAATAAAAATATTGGTCATTGTATATGTTTGTAATTTCCTATGGTTACACTACACCTTAGAAATAAGATAAGTGATATGTGAGTCAAAATGATATTAAATTGGTTTAAAGGCATTTTTAATAATGATAAAAATGTCTGAATATGAATCCAAATGTCACATAAAGTTTTATTTGTTTAAATACCGTTATGTATACAGATGAAATAACACTTGTTTTGGTTTATTTTTCTCTGTCTGTTCATTTAGCAATGCAGTTTTATTTATTATTTGTTATTTTGCCCATGAATACTTCAAAGAAATTAGAGATTTAATAAAATGACTAATAAAAAAGGAAAAGGAAATGTGATATATGATTCATACCTCCTCTAGAATATCAGTCTACATTTTTTTCAACATAAAAACTACTATGACTAACTACTTAAAAGTCTCAGAGCTCATTCAGTAGTCTTACAGAGTAGCTATGAACTGAGCTTTAACCTCATGAAAATCAGTTTTATCATTAAATCGATCTTGTACGATACACAGCAAACATGTTTATTTGCTCAAAAAAGTTATTGAAATCCTCAAGGGCAACAGTGTTCAATTATTCATTTTAAGAAAACCCTCCAGAGTTACTACTGTAAAATAAAACAAAAATAAGACAATAAGTAAAATAAAATAAAGAAAAATAAAACATAAATATTTGATTATGTATATTGGAATCAAAATTTAACTGAAATGTATTTTAAATTTAGTCTAAGAGTTATTCAATATAAGACAGATAAGATTGTACTAAAATTGAGGAGCTATAAATTCAGATAATATTTTTTTAACTTTTTGGGGGGGTTTAGTGGTACATGTGAAGATTTGCTACATAGGTAAACACGTGTCACGGGGGTTTATTATACATGTTATTTCATCACCCAAGTATTCAACCCAGAACCCTATAATTATCTTTTTTGTTGTTTTTTACTTATTTATTTATTTAGAGATGGAGTCTTGCTCTGTTGCCAGACTGGAGTTCAATGGTACGATCTTGACTTACAGCAACCTCTGCCTCCCAGGTTCCAGCAATTCTCCTGCCTCAGCCTCCTCACTGTAGCTGGGACTATAGGTGTGTGCCACTATGCTCAGCTAGGTTTTTGTATTTTTGTAGAGATGGGGTTTCACCATGTTGGCCAGGATGGTCTCAATCTCCTGACCTTGTGATTCACCCACCTCAGCCTCCCAAGTGCTAGCATTACAGGCATGAGCCACTGCGCCAGGCTCACATAGTTATCTTTTCTTCTCCTCTTCCTCCTCATACCTTCCCCTGTCAAGTAGACTCCAGTGTCTGTTGTTTCCTTTTCTTATTAGTGAGAACATGTGATACTTGGTTTTCTGATCTTGTGTTAGTTTGCTAAAGATAACACCCTCCAGCTCTATCCATGTTCCTGCAAAAGACATGATATCATTCTTATTGATGCATAGTATACTATACCAACCCAAATGCCCATCAATGATAGACTGGATAAAGAAAATGTGGCACATATACACCATGGAATACTATGCAGCCATAAGAATGAGTTTATGTCCTTTGCAGGGACATGGATGAATCTGGAAACCATTATTCTCAGCAAACTGATACAAGAACGGAAAACCAAACCCCGCATATTCTTACACATATGTATGTGTTGAACAATGAGAACACATGGACACAGGGAGGAGAACATCACACACTGGGGCCTGTTGGGGGTGGGGGAACTAGGAGAGGGATAGCAGGGGTTGGGGTCATTGGGGAGGGATAACATTAGGTGAAGTGCCTAATATAGTTGATGTGATGGGGGGGATGGATGCAGCAAACCACTGTGGCATGTGTATACCAAAGTAACAATTCTGCAGGATCTGCACACGTACCCCAGAACTTAAAGTACAATAAAAAAAGTCATAATACTCCTTTCCTGTTCAAACTCAGATGTTAAATACTAAGTAGTGTCCCCATTGCCAAACATGTCAAACCATCTTCATTCGTGCCCATTTATTGTGCCTTCTTCCTGTGTCACCCTGCCCATACTCCTGTCAAAGGACAACAATTTACCTTTGCCTTGGGTCCCATGCCATTTTATTAAACAAAGAGAGTGACTATTACATTTTATCCTTACAATGGTAGCATCACTAACATTTTATTTTCTACTAGATTCTATAAGATTCTACTTTATTCTATTTCTACTAGATTCTACTTTATTCTATAAGCATAATCTCTTACATGTAAAATGAAAAGTTCTTTTGATGCCTCATTTTCCTATATAATCCTATTTTCCTCATTTTTATAGCAAAGTTCTACTAAATTTTTGCTCATAATTTGAAGTTTATTGCACATAACCAACATTTTTGGAGCTTTTTTAATTATCAAGGTCACAAGAACCTCCAGCTTTATAAATGTAATAGTCAATTATTAGACCTCTATCTAACTCTGCATCATTCACACAAATTACCTTCTACCTTTATCTAAAACCTTTTTTCCCTTGGATTTAGACAAACTATACTGTACGGCTTGCTTTCTGCTTCATTTAACTTTTCTTCTCATTTTCCTTTTAGATTCCTCAATTCCCAAAGTAGACATTAAGATGCCTCAATCACAGTCCTCTTCACTGTTGTTTCCTTTGCCATCCACAACCCTATTTGTCTAAAAAGATTATAAAATGCTATGGCTTTAAATACGCTTCCTGAAAAGACGACTCTCACATTTACATCTAAGCACTAACATCTTCACTGAGGTCAAGATTTGTTTATCAAGAGCCACCTTCATGTCTCCATTAGGAGGTCCAGAAGAACTTGCAGATTTCATGCATCGCAAAAGGAAAACCATTTGCAGTTTTTATCAAATCATAATTAGTTCACCATTCATTCGTCCAAGTGGTCAGAGATAAAACAAAAACAAAAAAGTTACCAGTCTCCTATCAGTCTTTTCTTCCCATGAGCTGCTCATCCAATCTCAACAACCTGTTGTCTTCAAAATAGCAATCTCTCACACTCTTACCCTCTACCTAACTCTAATACCAGCAACCATAGTCTTTAGTCAAGACTACTGTATTAACCTACTAACTAATCTCCTAACTGGTATTATTGAGTCCTCACTTGACTCCCTCCACATCCTACATATATTATATTCACGTTGTTGGCTGTAAGACACTTGTTAATATGGCATTTATTTAGTCTTCTTCTCCCTCTTCTACCACATATCCTTTCTCTCCATATCCCCACACATTCTACCCTGGCCCGCTTGGTGTTTCTTATGCTTCTCAGAGACTCCAAGAGTTTTCTAAACTCAGCATTTGCATGTGGTATTCCCTCTGCCCAGCAGTACATTGTTTCACACAACTTGCACCTTCACATTATTCAATCTCTGTTCACATCTTACCTCCTCAGGGTGGTTTTCCCTGACTGTCTTATTCCTATTTTTCTAAAATCCCTCTGGTCTGTTTTATCTTTCCATTTCTGTGTCACTTATTACAAGCCTATTATTAGCCTACTGCCATATAAAATAAATTTCCTAAAATTAAGAGGTTTGTCTGTTGTTTAATGTTTTATCACCAGTGGCTAGAACAGTTTCTGAAACATAGTAGTGGATATAAATAGAAAATAAATGAACACATTTGAGCATTATTTTAATATAATTTAAGCCATGTTTTTATGTTGGAATCAAGCATTGAGTAAATACTGCCCTCACAAAGTCCTCACATCCATTAAAAAAATGTAAGAGTAAAAACAGAAAGTATCATAGAAATATGATGCAGATGATCATTAATGAGTATTTATCCACAGGTAAATAAGTAGGTACATACTGAAAATTACCTCAACAAGAATCTTAAATAGATTTGAGGAGACAAGCTACAAGTTAATGAAAAAGTAATAAAATAACCAAAATAATTTTTCAAAATACATAGATTGCACTGATTATCTACTTCAATAAATGTTTAAAATGATATAGAATATACTAAAACATGTTATTTTAGTTAGTAGATGAGTTACATTCTTTTCACATTCAAAATAGCTTTATCTCATGTTAAAGGTTTTATTTTAAAAGCTGTTCCAAGTCTACTTTATTAATATTTAAAGTTGAACAAAATTTATCTCTTCTGGGCTTACCTTACATTCTGAAATATGAGATTTTAAATTAATACATATTATTTTATTCTTCCAAGTTAATCTGTTACATATAAAGTGATGGTAGGTTGTAGTAAAGAACCTCTTCAACCTGAACTGTATCATTTACTTTGTTTGCTTATGAGATGTGTCAATATTTACACAGTGAAGCATGCCTAAATGTGTATTTCTATTTAAATCTAATTCATCTTCTTCACAGTTTATGTGTATATTCAAGGAATGAAATTGGATTCTCTTAGAAAA
Organism: Saguinus oedipus; assembly: GCA_031835075.1. Lineage (NCBI taxonomy): Eukaryota > Metazoa > Chordata > Mammalia > Primates > Cebidae > Saguinus > Saguinus oedipus. Next base: position 99,927,437 of record CM063181.1, on the reverse strand, counting down.
CTAAAATCAGTTACCATTTATTTCAGGCAAGGAGGTAATCAGCATGCTTGACTGGAGAAACTATTCAAGACTCGAGATTTCCTAAACTGTTTTTGCACAAACATTCTAAAACATAAAATATTAGGACATCTACTAAACTAATTTTAAAGGAAAGTATATTACACACAATTTATGACTTTGGCTTGTACATGCCCTACATAAACCTATTAAGAAAAGAACCCTAGAGCATTATAAAAAAAATGGGAAGTAGATAAAACTCCAAAAAGTGAGTTTATCAACTCATAAATTTAATCTTTTAATTTTCCAAGATTCTCACCTTTGAAAATAGAGAATGATTGTATTACTCTAGAGAAATGTAGTCAAAATCAGAATGCTGCGTGCCCTCTAGTTGGCTAATCTCTCTGCAAGCAGACATTTTTTCCTTTCCACTAGCACATATGTTAGGAATCCCTGTAAAGGAAGGAATACTTTCTTCCAGAAAATAAAAGGTAAAATAAAATTAGACTTAGATTATTTTCCCCTGTAATTCTTATCAGAATGTGTATTGGAATGACTACTGATGTTACTTGATTATTTCTCAAAAACTGAAATGCAACTTATAAACTACTGAGCCACATACCTTCGGGACTTTTCATGTGGATTAATGGCTCAGTACAAACTTATGCTAAAGTGTGGATGAACGTATTTGTCAAAATTCATGAGTCACAATTGGGTTGCATATGAAGAATAAATTTTATGCAAAGTAAGTATCATGATATTACTTGGAATATCTTGATTAATTTTTAGAAAAATTTCTAAGTAATCAGACTTTCTCTTTGCTTCATTTCCAGTCCTTGACTGGCTTTGCCATCTCTTATTGCAACCTGTACATCATCTCCCAAGTACCCACTCAATCACTTCTTGTCTCTTTCTAATTTCACAGAATTCCATACTGCTTGTCTGTTCTTACTCCTTCAGCTTCCAGATTAACATATACATTTACCTGCCATTTACTGAACATCTGCTATTTCTAGAAACTGTGCTGTCGTTGCACATTCCTTTAGTCATCACAATAATCATGAATATTCCATCTCTATTTCACAAATGAAGAAATGAAACCTTAAGAAGACTTATAAAAACAAAATATAGTTTTTTCTATTAAAATGAAAATATTTTTCTAGTTGTAAACATACTATTATTTAACGCATTACATAAAACTATTTTTGGGATGTACAGACTGTATAAGATATAAATAAATTAATTAATTGAAACTATTTATAATACCACACCAAATGGCAATTGCTTTCAAATTTCAAGTATTTCAGTCAAACTTTTACACAATCATATGGTTTGGCTCTGTCCCCACCCAAATCTTATCTTGAATTGTAGCTCCCACAATCCCCACATGTCATGAGAGGGACACACAGGGTGGTATTTGAATCATGGGGGTGGGTCTTTCCTGTTCTGTTCTCATGATAGTGAATAAGTCTCATAAGATCTGATGGTTTTATGAAAAGGAATTTCCCTCCACAAGCTCTCTCTCTTTGCCTGCTGCCATCCATGAAAGATGTGACTTGCACCTCCTTGCCTTCCACCATGATTGTGAGGCCTCCCCAGTCATAAGGAACTGTGAATTCATTAAACCTCTTTCCTTGATAAATTATCCTATCTTGGTGATCATTAAAAAATCTGGAGACAACAGATGCTGGAGAGGATGCGAAGAAATTGGAACACTTTTGCACTTTCAGTGGGAGTGTAAACTAGTTCAACTATTGTGGAAGACAGAGTGGTGATTCCTCAAGGATCTAGAAATAGAAATTCCATTTGACCCAGCAATCCCATTACTGGGTGTATACTCAAAGGATTATAAATCATTCTATTATAAAGACTCATGCACATGTATATTTATCGTGGCACTAGGTACAACAGCAAAGACCTGAAACCAACCCAAATGCCCATCAATGATAGACTGGACAAAGAAAATATGGCACATATACACCAGGGAATACTATGCAGTCATAAAAAAGTGATGAATTTGTGTCCTTTGTAGGGACTTGGATGAATCTGGAAACCATCATTCTCAACAAGCTGACATAAGAATAGTAAACCAAACACAGGCATGTTCTCACTCATAGACAGGTGTTGAACAATGAAAACATGTGGACACAGGGAGAGGAGCATCGTACACTGGGGCCAGTTGCGGGGATGGCTAGGGGAGAGACGGTGGGGGGTGGGGAGGGTGGGGAGGAATAAGGTGGTGAGAAATGCCAGATATAGATGGAGGGGGAATGGAGGCAGCAAACCACCTTGCCACATATATACCTAGTCTAGGATATGTCTTTATTAGCAGTATGAGAACTGACTAATACACACACAGACACACACACACAGACACACACACACACACACACACACACACGATGCAATCCCACTCACAAGGCTATCGTATTATCTCTATAATTTACACATTTATGTACATTTCAATAAGGTTGCTTAATGACTTGATTCCAAATTTTCAAATACCTGCCAAATATTTGTTTAGAATTATCAAACACCCAAGTTGAATAGGTTTAAAACTGATATCATAATTAAACAACCATCACAATTTTTTCCCCATATGGACTTCCTCACAGAATACTCCTAAATACCAAGGCTCAACACTTTGGTATCAACTCTGATTTCTCTTGTTCTTCACCATAATCTGTTTATCTTTATGTTTTTATTTGCATTTGTCCTTTTATATCCTAGTATGTTTTCTTATCTGAAGACTTGCAACACACTAAGGTGATTTTCTTGCTTTTCATTCACCCAAGGATATCCACAGCATGATACAACTTGATCAAAAGCCTTCAATGATTTTATATCCATGTCAAATAAGAACCAAACTCTTTGGCTGTAATGAAGGAATGCTAGAAAACAATACACTAACTACTTAACTTAAAACAACAGCAACACAATATCAATTTCCCTTTTCCAGATGCTTTACAAAGCATTCATGAGATTGTGTAAACGAGAAAACCATGGTTTCCTATTTTAATTACTATTAACTTAGTGAGGCATATAGACTAATAAAAGTATATGTATGTGACAGTGTAAACTGTGATATAATGGAAAAATAACATTGTGGAAAAAATAAAATAGAAAAATCAGAGACTTGGGATGAGGGAATACTTATAGTAGAAAATTTTATTTAGATTGTATACCAGCAACAGTTGTATAAATGTATATAATTCTATCTATCTATCTATCTATCTATCTATCTATCTATCTATCTATCTATCTATCTATCCATCTATCTATCAATCAAAGTGAAGAAAAGAGAGTAGGGGAGAATCTTATCTTACGCAATTTTGAGAGCAGTTAAGCAGTCTCTCTAAAGCTCTGTCTGCATGCCTAATTCTCATTCTGATACTGGAACTTAAGGTCCACAGTGTAGGTGTTAGGGAAGTCATGGGGATGTAAAGTGTGGATGGCAAAATAATTCATGAACTCAGAAGCATGAACTCATGAGAATGTAATGAGTTCTCTACCTGTTCTTGTTGCCTCTGGCTTCATGGCATGGGTATTCTGCAGAAATGTCTTTCCTCATAGGGAGCAAAGCACACACAACTGCTTCCAGAAGTTGGAGAAGCTGAAAGATAATTTAGGGAAAGAGAAATTTTAGTACTAACTGCTGCCCCCTTTAACAGGCAAAAACTTAAATTTATTTAAAAAAACAACAACAAATATTTGTGGGCTACAAATGGCTACTGCTGCTTCATTTTTTAAAAAATCACGTTGGAATCTCTTTTGTAGCCAATAATGTATAGCAAAAAGATTCTGGGAAATGTAGTTTAGTCTAGTCAAGTTGACACACACTATGGTCACAGTCTAGCCTAAAGATTGATTAAAAGTTAGTCCAGCACCATTAACCACTATATTTTTTCAATTAAAAACAATAACTGCCAAAAACTATTATCTTAATTTTTATAACAAAAGGTAAATGAACCTGTTTTGAAGCCAACCCAAGATTTAAAATCAAAATTAAATACTAAGAATAAATAAAATTAATTATCCTTCTATCATTCACCCAAGGATATCCACAGCATGATACAACTTGATCAAAAGCTGACTAGGAGAGAAGGAATTGTCCAGGCTAAAGAAAAATGAGAACACATGGACACAGGGATGGGGGCACTACACACTGGGGTCTATTGGGGGGAATAGGGGAGGGAAAGTGTGGGGGGGTGCTGGGGAGGGATAGCCTGGGGAGAAATGCCAAATGTGGGTTAAGGGGAGGAAGGCAGCAAAACACACTGCCATGTGTGTAGCTATGCAACTATCTTGCACGTTCTGCACATGTACCCCAAAACCTAAAATGCAATAATAAAAAAAAAAAAGAAACACATGTAGAAAAGCAAAGGACTTTTATTAATAAATCCTCAAAGATCTGGTTAGATCAGAATGTGAATGAATCGTATAAGTAGTGAGAACGAAAACAGTGGTAATAAAAGACCTTTGATTTTTAAATAACATTTAGATTTTTTTTCAGTTTTTTGAAGATATGATTTGTATCCATTAAAATTTATCCCTTCTGATGAACAGTTCTGTAAGTGTCAACAAATACATTTTGTAGCTACTTTAATCATAACATTGAAGAGTCCTATCACCATGAAAATTCTGCCATGCCTTTTTCAAGTAACCTCCTTCCTCAATCCCAGGAAACCACTGATATGCTCTCTGTATCTACAGTTTTACTTTTTCTGAAATGTCATATAAATAGCATTGCACAGCATGTGGTCTTTTGAGTTTGACTTCTTGAACTTAGCATAATGCATTTGAAATTCATTCATGTTGTTGAGGGTAGCAATAGTTCATTCTTTTACATTTGTGAGTAGGATTCCATTGTTCATTCCAAAGTAAACTTGACTGTTGAGCAGATTAAAGACATTGTTTGTTTTCATTTCATGCTGGTTATTTTAAAAAGCAGCTATGAATATTTACATACAGATTTTTTAATCTAATATTTTTATTGCACTTGGGCAAATACATGGCAAATGTGCATGATATGATAAAAAAAAATCTAACTTTATAAGAAAATTCCAAAGTTATTTTCAAAGTCCATACCTTGGATCCACCAAATCTATGTGTCAAAGAAGCAAGCAGCAATGAATGAGTTCAAGTTAATTGGCATCCTCATCAATATTTGACATTGTCAGGTTTTCACTTTATGGTAATCTAACTGACATGTAGTTATGGGTTAAATTAAAATTGCCTTAATGATTAATGACGTGGGACAGCTACATTTCTATCTGTATATTTATCTGGTGAATTATTTCTTCAAAATTTAAATATTCTTCCTTTTTTTTTAATACTGAGTTTTGAGAATTATTTATTTAATATAGATGCAAATTCTTTATCGGATATGTGATTTGCATGTATCACATGCCCTCACACACGTGTGGTTTACTATTTTATCTTTTTCTTTAGAAAGAGTCTCACTTTGTTGCCCTTGCTGGAGTGTTGTAGTGGCTCAATCTCATCTTATTGCAACCTCCAGCTCTCAGGATCAAGTGATTATCCCGCCTCAGCTTCCCAAGTAGCTGGGACTACAGCTGCCTGCCACCAGGCTGGCCTAATTTTTGTACTTTTAGTAGAGAGGGTGTTTTACCACATTGGCCAGGCTGGTCTTGAACTCCTGACCTTGTGATCTACTCGCCTTGGCATTCCAAAATGTTTTCCTATCCAATAGCAGGGATTCTTAATTTTGATGTCTAAATTATCAAATTATTTTGTTTATAAATCAGCCTTTTGTTGCTATAACTAAATTGTCTAACTCAATGTCACAAAAATGTTCTATGTCTTGTTCCAAAAATGTTATAATTTTAGTTTTTTTAAATTACATTTTAATTTTTGGGATTCATGTGCAGAACATGCAGGTATGTTACACAGGTATATATGTGCCATGGTAGTTTGCTGAACCCATGTCGTTTTTTTTTAACATAAATCCAAATTTATGTTTAGTCAATTATTGTATGCAGTAGAGGTATCTGTTGAAATTTATTTTTTAAATATATGGATACACAATTTCTATAGTAGCATGAGATAATAAAACAAATCTTTCTTCATCCCATATCCTCAGCACCTTTACTGAGAAATTAAAAATTCAGTAACATATGTAGCAATTTATACGGGATAAAGTTAGGGATACTTAACAATTTTTTCATTTTACAAACTAGAAAACAGATTTGAGTCTGGTTTACTATCTTGTCCAAATTTCCATTGCCACTTTACACAGAATTGGAAACCATGTTCACATCTCTTGATTCAAAGCCCAATGTTAATTTTCTTATAGAACAACAGCTTTTAAATATAGACACAGTACATTTTCCATCACAAAATTTTTAATTTAGGTCAGGTTAAGAATGATAAAATTAGCATAAAAGATTAGTTTTCTTTTTATATACTTTGCTTAACATTAACTAAATCTAAGATTATGTTTTATGGATTATAGTAGGTTGTTTTTACACTTATATAATAAAAATTTAAAAATGTGATCACATTTTGCTACAAATATCAACTCTTACAAATAACAAAATTCAAGATAACTTAAAGTAAAACAATTTATTTTTCTTAGAACCAACGAGAAAGTACATAGTAAAGAAATATCCTTTCTGGCTGTTAGGAGAAGAAATTACAGTCATGAAAAACACATTAATAATTTAGCTTTATGAATTCAAAGTATATCAAATATAGTGCCTATGATTATAAAGTTTCAGCTGGAACCTTTGTGAATTATCTTGAATAAAATTAGCTTGTGCTGGGGTCATAAAATAAAGTTAATGTCCCTTTTGTATTTAGTCATTCCTGGAAATAGAATGTTCCTCTACACACCCTTCTCTAACTTAGAGATATATTTTGTTCAAAATAGTTTTCTCTCTTTATTTCCAACAATGTTATTTGGGCTATTTTATCCTAACCCAATTTGAATCACTATATAATTTATTTTAAAAATAAATAAGAGACTATTACATTAAAAATGAGTAAATAAAAAGCACATAACTTACAAAGCAGTAATCACATTCTTTGAATTTAAAGAAATGTCTAAGAAACTTTTCTGAGGAAATCAGTTATGTAGGTTGTTGTCATTGTCTAATCAGAACTTCAGTTACAATCTACACATCTCAACAGTTAAAAGTCTAACATGATAAACTTAGAAAATATATATGTGTGTATATATATATATATACATTATTTTTAAAGAGTATTATTTACCTTTCACACACACACGCACACACACACACACACACACACACAAAGTTAAAGATAAAAAGTAATCAATGTGAAGTGGTTTCATTGGGAATAATAATTTGAAAGAAGCTAATGAGTAGTTACACCAGATGACATAGGTATTTAAATAGTCAAACAGCAGAAGGGGACTTTTCAGAATGGGAAGCAATATTCTTGAGGGTGGGGATATGCTGTGAAGATGTTGGCCTGTTTCACCTCAAATTTAGTTAAACAGAAAAAGTCTGTATCAGGTTTAGGATGTAGGGAGGGACACCTATGCTAGAAATATGGTTGATTTTTACATTGGATTGTGAAAAAGAAAGTGTATTGTACCATCACTCATTTTAAAAAACAGATTGGAATTCCATCTTCTAAATTTATCAGCTACGTAAAGTGATCTTGTATACATTTTATGCAGTTTCCTATAATGGTAACACCTGAAAGACTATAATACAATATCACATCCAGCATACAACTTTGACATAATCCACTGATATTATTAAAGTTAACTCAATTTTTTAAAAATGATATATGTATAATAATCTGGAAATGAAAAAAAGAAAAGGTGAGATAAAGTAGGGGAAATGCTTTATCTCCTCTTGCTTCTTATGTTGGTAAAATCAAAAGATAATGGTTATAGCTTATAATCTTCTACCCATAACTAAAGACATTAAAAGATGCACAGACTTCCGAAGAAATTCCAAAACTATTATTATTATGGGATTGACCAATAGGTTAACGTAAAGATTTTTTTTTCAGAGACAGGTTGTAATAGGGAGTAAATATATAAAGACTGAGGGAGAACAAGAAGAAACACTGTGGAATGAATTGGAGTTAAACATATTCATTGGTATAAATTCATTATTTCTAACACAAGTGCATATGCATCCTCATTTATATGTATATGAATATGTGTCTCACCTGACAGAAACAACAGCATTCAAAAAAAAATCTAGAAAAAAAACCCACACAGCTACACACACAGATAAATAGAAGCTTAATATAGCACTGATTCTAAAAACAAACAAACAAAAACTAGAAACAATGTGAATGGTCATCAGAAAAGAAATGGTTAACTAAAATGTGGAGTAAGCATACAATATATTATGAGACAGTGTTCATTTACCCAGGAGATATTTCATGACATATTAAGTGAAAAGCAGGCTCAGGTTTTGTGTGTATTAATATCTTTTTTACTCTTTTAATAAAGCAAGATAGAAAAGAGGGAAAAAAGGAAATTAGGAGGGAAGGAAAATACAGAAGGAATAAATGAAGGAAAGAAGACAAAGGGAAAGGAAAGGAAAGAGGAAAGGAAAGGAAAGATGAAATGAAAGGAAAGATGAAAGGAAAGGAAAGATGAAAGGAAAGGAAAGGAAACAAGAAGGGAATGACAAATATTCTATATTAGCTAAAATCACCTTTGGTTAGCTCTAAAATATGTGAGTGGAGGGAAAGGATAATATTATATATAGTGCACTGTATATAAATATAGTATATACTAACATATAATATAAAATATAATATAATATATAGTATGTATATATATGCACAGAGACATAATCTTATATACACATCTTTTAAAAGATTTACTTGGTTTTTAAGTAAAGTTATTAAAATATAAAGATTCTAAATTTAAAAATTAAATATATTACATCAGGTACTTCAAACCAACACAAGAGAATTTTCCACCAGATCAAAACCCTAAAACATCCTATTAAAAAGAAAATAAAGAATTAAAAGAAAATGGAAGGACTGAAAAAATCAGGTTTTTAAAAAATACATAAAATAAATTCATATGTGTGGAAACCATGGTGACATTATATTTTTACTGTTCTGAATACTATATCAAAACAGTTCCATAGTTAATTTTGATTTGGGTATTTGCATCTCATTCTTTGAAACTCATTTTAGTTGGGTTTCAAACTTGATCCCTAATAGAGTCTCTTTTGCTATCGTGAGCTAATAACCTTTTTAGCCTATAAGACTTCATAACGTTTTCATATTTACCTCTACATTTGTTTCAATGGTAAATTTAATAAGTCTATATAAATTCTTCATGAAATCATGAAGAAAATTCATAGATTTTTTAAATGAAAATAGTGAATTTTCAGTCCATTAACACAATTTAAAATAAATGTGATTAATAAAGATAAGTGCAGTTCTCAAAACAAAGTAATAGCTGAATGATTTAGCTTTCTCGATTACATTTTAAAATATTACATCACATGTTTCAATGAGTGGACCAATCAGTCCCATTTTGTTAAACTCTAAACACATTATCAAAAGTTAAATTATCCTTTGTGTTTTCATGAAATTAAATCCTTCCAGGTTTTAATATTTGTGGGAACAGTGTCACCATTCTAGACCACTCTTTGGCATATTCCTTTATTTACTTACGGCTTCGAAAAAAATTACCTATGATCGAAAAACTTTTTTTTTGGACGTTTTTCCAATTTTATTCTCACAAAAATTATTTCTGCTTTTATTCTAAACACTATGTTTCTGAAAAGCTTTTCTCTTTTTGAATATAAGAAAAATCACTGGCTAACTGGAGTTCTAGTTTATTGTTAAAAGTTATTAAAATATAATTATAGAAATAATTGATGATTTACATTGTGATAAGTTTTATGAATAAAATAATTCAGTAAAAACAAAATAGATTCAATTGCCTATCTCAGGTTGGAGCAGATTGAAAAGTGATAAGAGGCTCGGCATAGTGGCTCATGCCTGTAATTCCAGCACTTTTGGAAGCCAAGGCAGGTGGATCACTTGAGGTCAGGAGTTCCAGATCAGCCTGGCCAACATGTCAAAACCCCAACTCTACTAAAAATACAAAAATTAGCTTGGCATGGTGGATCCTGCCTGTAATCCTAGCTACTCTGGAAGCTAAGATGGGAGAATTACTTGAACCTAGAAGGTGGAGGTTGCTCCATCTCAAAAAATAGAAAAGAAATGTGATAAGAAAAGCTCAGCCAAAGGAAGTGACATATAAAATAATACTTGCTAGTACAAATAGGCAGGCTGGAAGTTAGCAAGAGGAGTGAAGATTCCAAGCAAAGGCAATTTTGGAATTGCCTCTTGAAACCTTTTAATGGGAGAACAAACATGATGTCTTTAGAAAAATTAAAGGATAAAATTCTGGCAAAGGCAGGTGGATCACGAGGTCAAGAGATCAAGACCATCCTCATCAACATGGTGAAACCCCGTCTCTACTAAAAATACAAAAAATTAGCTGAGCACGGTGACGCATGCCTGTAATCCCAGCTACTCAGGAGGCTGAGGCAGGAGAATTGCCTGAACCCAGGAGGAGGAGGTTGCGGTGAGCCGAGATCGTGCCATTGCACTCCAGCCTGGGTAACGAGAGCGAAACTTCGTCTCAAAAAAAAAAAAAAAATTCTGGCAAAATAAATATAGCAAGAAGTAGCACATCCTGGAGGGACAATGGCAGGTATTGAGGACCAGATCATGCAATGTCTTGAAAGCCTGGATAAATAGTTTAGACTTCAACTGCTTTTTTTTTATAGGAACACTTAAAAATTAAGTGCACAATAAGATTTGTTATTTAAATAATTTATCTGATTACTTTAAAAAATAATGTTTGTAGAAAAGAAGAGCTCTACAGGTATATGAAATGAAAGGACATTATAATGTTGTTGGGGAGTAATCCACCAACTTAGAATTATGAGAGAGACACTGGAATCAGAAAGGATTAAGATGAATCTGAAAAATATGTTGAAGGTTACAATTGCTAAAAGATAATGGGCAAATATGAGTGAGAGAGGAATATGAAGAGCAATTCTGTAATTTGGCATGTTTAACTTACTGAATGTAATGGCCAATAGTTAGATGAATAATGCCATTTTAAACCCATGAAAGAAGTATGTTAATAATTCTCAAATATCCAAAATATAATATACATTATACTTGTTTAACTTTTTAACCTTTTGCTGGCTGCCTAAAATGAGCCACTGCTTAAGAATTATAAATTATTTCTGCATAGGGTTGTAGGGTTATCCCAGCTTGGAGATAAGTAAAACAAATACACTGCAAAAATATTTTATTGGAAGAATGAAAAAAAAAAAAACACGTAAGACAGGTAGTTAGACTAGACAGATATTTGATGAATGTTTGATGATATCATGAGTTAAAGATCTTAAGATCTGGTCATTAAGACATTGTCAGGAAAAAAAATCACATTCATGAAAGTATACTTGTAACAAAATTAAAAATTTATGTCAGTAACAATTAGCATCTTCTTTCAATTTATGGACAAATAGAGAAAGAACCACCACTTTCTACTTAACAACTTCAGAGGAGAGGGACAACTGATGACCTGGCTCTACTCTGGTTGAGATGAATGGTATCATGAGTATTATAAATTGTCTACATGTTGTATAGAATACGATTGTTGAACTTACGTCAACTTGTTTGAATAACGGTCTTAGACTCAAACATTATTCAATGGAATGTAGAATGTAGAAACCTGAAAAAGGCTACACTCATACCCTAATAACAAGAAAAATCAAATAATCTATACAAGTCAAATGTTCTTTGAACCCATCAGGAAGCTGAGGTCACAGACTCAACAACTAAGATGGAACCTAAAAAAAAATAAAATAAGTGTGTCTCAGGAGTAATGGGAAGTGAGTACGAACTCACTGACACAGCACATGAGATAAAACAATTAAAAGTTTCAGCTAAAATTTTTAAAAATTGGATAATGACCAAGTGTAATCTGGCATCAAGATATAAAATCCATGTAATCAACGAATATGAAGAGTTTGCGTCTACATCCATTCTGTTTTCCAGAGATCTGTTTTGGGAATTCACAAGAAAAACTGGAGGCAGTTCTGAAGACCAGAGAAGACTGTCCTCTTGGTGCTTGGGAGGAAGAGGGTACTGGCTTCTTTTGCCATAAAGACAAGTATGTCTGCCCCAGTAATTCTTTCATGCAGAAAATAAGCCTAAACTGCTGGGGAAGTACAGCAAATACTGTCATCCCCCCCTCAATATAGTTAAATACTCACTGCATTTTTATTTTATTTTTGAGACTAGTCTTGCTTTGTCAATGGTGCAATCTTGGCTCACTGAAACCTCCACCTCCTGGATTCAAACAAGTGTCCTGTCTCAGCCTCTCCAATAGCTGAGATTACAGGTGTACACCACCGTGCCTGACTATTTTTGTATTTTTAGTAGAGATGGGGTGTCACCATGTTGGCCAGGCTGGTCTCGAACTCCTGACACTAAGGTGATTTTCCTGTCTGGGCCTCCCAAAGTGCTGGGATTATAGATGTGAGTCATTGCCCCTGAACACAATGGGCCTTTAGTTTGATAAAACAGAAAACTACTAAGAGTAGGACTATACAATATGTTAATTTAAATTGATGTAATTAAATTAATATAAATTAAAAATTACTGGACTTTCAAGTGACATACCATAGAGGAGACAAATAATTGCAAAATAATTATCTGTTAAAAGTCCTTAATCCAGAATATACAAAGAACTTTCAATTCTCCAAGGTAAGAACAGATAACTTTAGAAATGAAAAATAGGCAGATTTTTTGCCCAGCTTCATCACAAAGGAATGCATATAGATGAAAAATAAGCTCATGAACATATGGTCAAAATGATTATTCACAAGGGAAATTAAAATTAAAACCACAATGAGATGCCACTATACACTTATTAGAAAGACCTAAAAGAAGCACAGGCACGCACACATACACACACAAACACACACACCCTGAAACAAAATAAATCAAAGACACAGAATTGATGAGGATGAAAAGCACAGGAACTCTCCTTCAGTGCTGGTTATAATGCAAATTGGTACAGTCACTTTGGAAAACAATGCATCTGTTTCTTAAGGAAAATGCAGATATGCCTTATGAACCAGCAGTTCCACCCCTGGGTATTTCTTTATCCAAGAGAAATGAACATTTGTGTTCACATAAAACCTTATGTGAATGTTCACTGTGGCTTCAACAAGACGTTAACCCAAATATTCCTTAATGATGGATTGATTAACAAACTACGATAAATGGATACAATGAAATATACCCAGTAATAAAAAGGAAAAAATTACAGATACATGAATAAGATAGAGTAATCAAGTGCATTATGTTAAGTGAAAGGCTTTATTGTTGCATGATTTTATTAATATAACTTTTGTGGAAATGTAAATTGTAGAAATTAAAGTCATATCAGTTGCTAGGGAATGTTGGAAGTTTATACCATTAAAGGGCATGAAAGGCCAGGTGCAGTGGCACAAGCCTGTAATCCCAGCAGTTTGGGAGGCCTAGACAGGTGGATCACCTGAGGTCAGGAGTTCAAGGCTAGCCTGGCCTATTGTGGAAGAATTTCACCTGATAAGGTACTCAAACGGCACTCAGAGGGTCAGAGGAAACACAATCTATTATGCCAGCGGGCCAGACAGGTTCGCACCCAAAGGTCTGGACCCCCAACCTGGAACAGCACACAGCTTTTATAGATTAGGGGCCGGGGAAGTAACCATGTTTTAGGCAACATGGCAGTTTCTCAAGGGACTTCCTAATAAGCAAGCAGGAAGCAAGCGTACAGAAGTAGATAGCGGCGGTTAGTCGGGCAATCAGGAGATTTTTTACAGACTTTTCAGTTCAGGCCAACATGGTGAAACTTCATCTCTACTAAAAATACAAAAAATTAGCCAGGTGTGGTGGCAGGCATCTGTAATCCCAGCTACTTTGGAGGCTGAGGCAGGAGAATTGCTCGAGCCCAGGAAGCACAGGTTGCAGTGAGCTGAGATCACGCCATTGCACTATAGCCTTGGCAACAAGAGAGAAATTCTGTCTCCAAAAAAAAAAAAGGGGGTGGAAACATAAGAGAATTTATAGAGAAGGTGGAATTATTTTACATATTATTATTGTGGTTTCATGAATGTAAATGCATAGAACTGTATGCTAAAATAGGTGGATGTTTAAAATTATACCTCAAAATCAGACTGATAAAAAAATTAGAAAAAGAACATTTTGATTGTCTGGTCCTGTTAAACTAGTACTTTTGCAAAGAAACAAAGAAACATTGTAATACAAAAACACAGAAGGACCAATAACACAGCATCTACTTTAAGCTCCAGGTACCATGAAATAACACTCCACTAACAAACATGATGGCAAAGTGGGAGAATAGGTAAATAGGCATTAATTGCTAGTTCTATATAACAGGGTCTACAGTAATAGCCTACATTTAGTTTTTAAAGTACTTTAGATAAAAATCATTTATTGAACATATTTTGATGGCTTAAAGAAAGTTGTGTAAATTAAACTAAAAGTTGTCTTATAACAACTAGGTATAGGATTATTTCCTGAATTTTCAAAAATAATGATGGTTGATTTCATGTTCCAAAGATTTCAGTCCATTTGGAGTGGAGAAATGCTATTGAATAGTAACAATACATAGTACCTGCATGTACAAGGTTTGAGAATTTCCTTGGACAAGGATATTTCCAATAGCAGGACTGCACTGAGTCAAATGACTTATCTTAGTCATTTCTATTTTGCTATAACAGAATACCACAGACTAATTTATAATGAAAGTAATCTTATTTGGATCATGGTTGTGGAGGCTCAGAAGTCCAAGATTGACTGGCTGCATTTTCTGAGAAGATTCTTTCCACATGACCCCATGGAGGAAGGCAGGAGGGCAAGCATGGTCCAGAGGGAGACACAGACAGGACCGACCACAGTTTTATAACAACCTACTCTCATGATGTTTTATAACATCCTACTTTCATGAAGACAGAAGGTAAAGCTCTCATGGCCTAATCACTTTGTAATTGTCCTAGCTCTTAATACTCTCATAATGGCAGCAAAATTGCAGCATAAAATTTGGAGAAGACATTCAAACACTAGCAGTATTCTTAGAGATTCATACTTCCTTAAATAAAACAATAGGATCACAGTTTTCATAAGGTATTAAGTCCTAATGATAAAACAAAAAATGTATTTCCTCTTTAATGTTCACTCCCAAACCACGCATGCCCATCACTTCCCATGCACATCCATGTTTGCTTTCCTCTACCTCCTGTCTATATTTCAGTTGTTAGTGAAATATACACATATTAATTTGTTTTCATTAGGTTAAATATTTTCTTTCTTGCAATTATATTCCTTTATAGAAATACATTTTCTAATCTAATTTAATTGCTCAAATTTCATATCTAACTATTTTTATGTCATTCTAAGCAATGGAGCTAGGGAAGGATCCTTTTATTATCTATCTAGAGACCTAGATTTTCGAAAGGCTATGTTGCTTTGTAATATAAAACAGAATGGCATAAAAGAGGGACAGTCACTCCTGTCTTCACAGAAGTGATTTCAAATTGACTCTTTGATAATTCTTAAGATTTTTCAGACACTGAATTACATTATTTTTTTGCCAATGTAGTTTCTCTGTCTGTCAAACAAGTGTCCCCAACAGATTATAACACAAGATATAAAACTGATTTTGAGTAACTCTTCACTTACTGACATGCTATAGATAATTTTGACAACTCTTTCTGATTTACTTGTAGTAGTCACTTATGCAGTAGAAAATTTTCTTGGAGTCTAACAATGTTTCAGACAGGGTGGTCACAATCTTGGCTGTGAATTGCCCAATTATTAAATAAATGGGATAACTAATAAGAGCCTTCATTTGCAACCACAGTAAAGCATTTTCTTTTTTTCACACAGGAGGAATTGTGTTTTCTCTTTCATGATGTTTTGGAACCATATTTTAAAACAATGAGTTAAGCAGACCTGGAATAGGGTGCACATCTTTATTATAATGTGCTATGGTTTAACCTACTTCACCTGTCATCAACATAATAAAGTCCGACACTGATGAACATGCCTAACAAGAAAACAAAAATCCACTGAACAGAATCTAGCAAGCAACAATATGCTTAATCCTATAGCAGCACAATTTATCCACTACCTTTTTGACATTTGATTGGAGCTATTCACGGGAAGCACACTTCATTCCCTTTATCAAGACCTCCAGGTTTGGATTTATTCTCTGAGAGGATAATCCTGCCATATGTTCAGTAATTCCACAGATGAAGTATTTAGTCACTGATCTGTTGCAATAATATGATAGGAATAAAACGGGTGCTCCTTGAAGGAATGGATTTTGCATTATGAATATGTAGTCATAGGACAAATAAAGACGGCATTGAGTAAAAATGTCAACATCCTAGAATTAAGTATGTATTTTATATTGAAGATTTAGAATGCTTTAACATGCCCGTCACACCAAATGCCTTCAGGAATAGAAGAATGCCAGTATAATATGTACTTCTGAGCAAACTCAGAAACAGAACCAGATTTTAGACTAGGCGGATGGATCCCCTTAGTTATGGAAAAATGCTTTTATAAAATCATTACAGCCTGATAAATTGCAAGTTTTATGTTTTGATTTTTGCTACTGTCTTACTGTCAATTGTTTCATACTACTCTTCTTGGAGCATTTTGTTTCAATTTTATAATGCTGATCACTTATAACCAAGCACAAGAGTTTTCTTGACACATCTATACATATAACCTGAACATATATATAAAGTGGTATTATATTGTATTGAATTATTACATGTACAATAAGCTATTATAGTTAATATCTACAGTATATTAAATGTTATCATGGTTTCATTCATCCTTAATATATTCAAGAAATTAACTTGAATTAATTCTCAATTACCTAATATGAATTTTAATTACAAATGTGCTGAAGTTTATTTCTATAAATTTTAATGCTACTAAAACACATAACATTTATATAACATTCTGAATTATTATGATTTGTTTTAGTGATTACTTTCTTTTCGGCATGTGAAGGATTCCTGCTACTTGAAAGAACATTCTTCCTTCTCTTTATTCTATACTCCTTTTCTTCTGATAAAAACTTCAGTTTATTCACTAACCTGCTTAATTCATTCATTAAGCTGCTCTCATTGCCAAATGAGTAATTTTCTTTCTCATGCTTATCTCTCTGTGACATCTGGCACTCTCCATAACCCTGTGTTTGAAATCATTTTCTTACCCTTGACTTCTAAACTCCCATACTTTCTTTGTCTGCTGCCTCTATTTCTATGACAATTCCTTCTTCTCAGAGAGAGAGAGTGTGTGTGTGTGAGTGTGTGTGAGTGTGTGTGTTGTGAGTGTGTGTGTGAGTGTGTGTGAGTGTGTGTGTGTGTGTGTGTGTGTTGACATTTCTGGTTTTTATACCTATATCTTCTTTTTTCACTTTCCTAAGTGGTCTTAACCACTGTTTGAGTTAATCCATGTATATGCATACTAATATAATAATAATTCTCTCCTTTAACATAACCACACATCTATAAACCTCTCAAGTTCATTATCTGCATTATCAAACTTCCCACAGGGGATTTGAATGCTAGTACGGCCTAATTTGTGTCCCCCGAGATTCATTTGTTGACACTCTCTCAATATGAATGTATTTAGAGGCAGGGCCTTTAAAGAGATAATTAAGGTTAAATGAGCTCGTGGTAGGTGTGGGGTCCAATAATACCAGTGTCCTTAAAAAAAGAAGTGGGAGAAAAGCTAAAGATGTCTGTGTACAGAGGCAAAAGCATGGGAGGGCACAGCAGGAAGGCAGCCGTCAGTAAGCTAAGGAGAGATGCCTCATGAAAAACCCACCTGTTGCCTTGACTGTTTGGAGTTTCGGCCTCCAGAGCTGTGTTTAAGTCACCTGGTCTATGACATTTTGTTATGGCAGTCCTAGGAAACTAATACTAGTGACGTCTTTTGCCTTCTGTGCCTGACATATGCCATGGGAATTATTATATTAATTCTACAAAGGCACCTTCAATGTCTGTACTTCTCTGATACTTTGTAAGGGCAAAATCCTCATAGTCCTACAAAGTTCCTGAATCCTAAAGACAAGAGGATCCTTTGAGTCCAGGAGTTTGACAGAAACCCAGGAAACATAGCAAAATCCTATCTCTACCAAAAATAAAAATAAACACTTGCTAGGCATGGTGGTACCTGCCTGTAATGCCAGCACTTTGGAAGGTCAAGATGGGAGGATCACTTGATCCCAGCAGTTAGAGACTAGCTTAGGAAACATAATGAGACCCTGTATCTACAAAAAAATAAAAATAAAATAGTTGGGTGTGGTGGTGCATGCGTGTAGTTACAGCTACTTAGAGGGCTGAGGTGCGAGGTTTGCTTAAGCCCTGGAGTTTCAGGCTGCAGTGAGCTATGATGACACCACTGCACTCCATCCTGGATGGCAGAGCACGACCCTGTCTCAAAACAAAAACAAAGACAAACCAAAACAAACAAACAAATAAACAAACCTTGCCTGAGGACAGATATAGGAAGGAAAGGGCTAGAACTGAGGACTGAGTAGGTAATTTAGCTGCTGCCATTGCTCTTATTGTTGGCTTTGGCACACACTCTCTCTCTCTCTCTCTCACTATATCTTGTTCCCTTCTAGTTTGTCTTGAGCTCTGAAATCCTTTACCTAATTTCATCCTTTATTGGCCAGGACTTCAAAAAGCCTAGCCCTTTAGCCCTTATACAGATATTTCTTGAGAGAATTTTGGATATTTTTATTTCACAAGATTCTCTGCACTTTAATTTTAGAATTATTCTTTGCCTTTTTCAAATTGGCACAGCTGAGTTTAAAGCTGAGAGGATTATGAAGGACAAGCATTAGGCAGGAAGAAAAATTCGTGCAAACATCGAGAAAATATTGCAACCAAGTTATCTTCAGATGTTTTCAAATTTGTGGGTAAATTGTTCACAATTCATTTGTTGAACAGTGGTTTATATATGCAGAAAAGAGATTGTGTGTCAGAAAAGCAGTGCACTAGGAAATAGAAAACAGACAACCTATGTGGATCATTTACATCATGCCAGGGAATATGCTAACTACTTCACAGATAATAATACTTTTGATCTGCACCACAATTTTATGGGCTTTGCAATTATTATGCCTATTTTATGGATGAGAAAATTCATATAATGAGGTGACCACAAGTTCATCAAGCAAGAAACTATGCTCTGATCCTCAAAACGATACTGACTTGGCAAAATAAAAATAAGTATTTTTCTCACTGTCTTATCAATAAGTTGCCCTTTGTTCATGCCAACATAACAAAAAGTGAATACTTTTTGTAAAAAAAAGTGAATTTTGGAAATTAAGAGACCTGGAAGTCATTTCTAATTTGCATCAATTACTTTGACTCCAAACATATTTTGTCTTAAACAATTAATGTAATTTCTAAATATTTTAATTTTGTTTAGAACTGAGTCCAATTCACAGGTTGATAAGTGCAGCAAACCACCATGGCTCATGCTTACCTATGTCACAAACCTGCACATTCTGCACATGTATTCCAGAACTTAAAGTAAAACAAATTAAAGGAAACAAAAAGAACTAAGTCTAGTTCAGAATAAAGCTCATGTGTTAAATTTCTGTCATGGGGAAGGACCAGAAAAAGAACTGGGTACCCAGAATGTAAGAATACACAAAGTTTCCATTCACAGAGAGACCACAGCATAAGCCTGGGACTAGATTTTCTGTGAGTTCCTTTAATCATTTTTATATCTTTGATTATAAGGATAAATAAAAATGAGTAGATGATCACAAAATTCCTAATGTACAAATAGTTTCAACACAGACTTTCAAGCTGTTTTGTTAGAATAAATGTAGGCTTTAATTACTACAGTTAGTGGCATTAATCTGGGAAAGTATAAAAAAACAAAATGTTCAAATGAATTTAGAACTCGTTTGAAATTCTAGGAATTTAACATAAGTTTGTATTCACTGTAGATTATAAAGAGAATAAAAATGATCTTAGTGATTATGTTTCTTTCAAGAACCTCAAAATGTCTAACATTCAATATTACATTGCTCTTATAAGACTTTGAATTTGACAAACAGGCAATTATATCACTACAGCAGATATTTCCCCTACAGGTAAATTTTGTTTACTGTAATCTACTCTTATTTTTACACACTATTCTACTGAGTTATGCAGCTTTTCATATTTACAAATATATAGACATTAAGTTTATATGGCATGTTTGCAACATTGATAAACAGTGTGATATATTTTGCTGAAACAGCTCTAAAAGCTGAAAAAAAATTATTATCCTGTTAAACTCTAGGTTCATTTAGCTAATCAGAATTGTTAATGAGATCTCTCTTTCTTTATGTTCCTTTAAAGTTACATGCCTAGTTCAACCTCCTGGAGACTGAACTCCTCTATCTGGTGCCTCCACCATCTGTTTCCATTCATTTAGCCCACTTAATACCCCATTTACTCCAAACATAACACTTCTACTATAGTGAGACTCATAATCCACATACTTAAAGTTTGTGCTGTGCGTCACATTTTCTAGGAATCATTTTCTCATTGCTCACTAATTACTATTTCATTCAATAATCATTTATTAATTCATTTCACATCTATTTATTGAGCATCAGCTTTGACCAGGATTACATTCTTTCACCCATGGAAATTATATTCTAGTAGGCAAATATTAATTGGAATTTTTAATTTTGGCTGAATGGAGCTAGAAATGGAAGACAAGAACAGAAAGACCTCGTATTTGAACATGTCTTAAGATGTTACATTGTTGTAGTGTGTAGAGAATACACACATGCTTATAATGTTATCAAAATGATATAGTTCCCTTTACAATAAAGAGAGGTGCAGAAGGCTGTGTAAGGAACACCCAGAGAATCCTAAAATTATCAAGGCAGTATTTGTAATGGAAATAGCACTTGAGCTAAAATTTAATGGATTATTAAAGAGATAGGAAGGCAAAGGGTATTGGTGAGATAATCTCAAAACTTTGATTTAGATCCTAAATTTTAGATAACTGGATAGATCATTCTGCTATTTATAGAGAGAGTAAGCAAAAAAAGAAGGAACTGATTTAGAGGAGGTAATGGTATTTTCACTTTTTAACACATGGGAATAAATGGCACTACATCATCTGGTGGGTAACTAGCTGTGTGACTTTAGTCAGTTTACTTTATCCTTTAAGCTTCCATTGCCTTACCCAAATGGGCATCATAATAGGACTGATTCCATAGGGTTGTTGTGAAGGTTAAAGGAGAAGATTTATGTGAACTCCTTAGCACAGTGCCAGAAATATGATTTTCTGTGAGCTCAAGCCATAATTTCTCAAGTGAACATTTTTTTGTCAATGTAAATATTTTTAAAAGTCTGTGGTTCAGATTATTACAATCCATTTGATCCTTTTTAACAGTGCTTAATTTTTCTCCCAATTTATAAGTATCAATTTTGTTTCATTACTACGTAAGTAACTATATTGTAGATCTTGTATCAATCAGCATACCAAATCCTTTAATGATACTAATTCATCGATGTTTAATTTTAGTTTAGTATGTATCTATATCCATGTAGTATCAGGTCAGAAAATCTTAAGAAGTATATTCTGTGTTTATTGTTTTTACAACTTCACATGATATTAAAGATCACTGCCATAAGCCTTTAAAGATCAATAAAAAAAAACATTTCTTGAAATTGTGTAATCACAGGAATTCTTTCAATTTTATTTTTATAATGGCTCTTTTATCCCAAATTATATTTTTCTTTTCTTTTAAGGTCTTTCAATTTTATTTTTATTATGCCTCTTTTATTTCAACTTATCTTTTTTTCTCATAAAACATACTGATAACTGCTCCTTTTTTTTGCTTGCATCTCTTCGATCCATTTGAACGAAATAAAACATAATGTAATTTTGAGCCATTATATTGGGCAAGTTTACTAGGTTTTATTTTTATCTATTCAAATCTTTATTAACCAATTTGTCTTCTGCTTCCATGCACACACAAACATTGCTACTGTCAGTGGAACAATTCATGCTTTTCATTTCATTTTTTTATACTGCTTCCTAGTTTTTCTCTTTTTTCTCGGCAAACGATAGCTTCTTTTACCTTTTCATGGGCTGCTCTAGTCCTCATTTTTATTTATCTTCCTTGTACTTTGTTCATAAACTACACTGACAACCTCATATTGTGGTGACTTTTTATTTTATTTTTTACACGAAAAAGATAATTTTACTAGATTTTAGTCCAATGAAATTACAATAAAAATTTATAAGACTCACAACACACAGGCAAGGAACATTCACACCTTAACATATTGTCTCTCACATAGATAGTAATCCCATCTGTTGCTTCCTTACCCTTGCAGCCCAAGTAAATAGTGAGTCCTTGGTCCAGGCAACAACTTGCTATTTCTTTCTACCCTAGATGATGGATACTTACTTATCTCTAACCCCTACTGTACATATTCTTATCTTTTAAAAATATTGTCTGTTAAAATTCAGAATCAAATATCAACTATTGTGTTCATCTACTTATTCACATTCTCCCTGAATATAAAGGCTATTCCATAATTGAAAATGCTATCTACTAGCCATGTCACCTGTTTGGAGTTTTTAACTTAAGGTAAAATCATTGAATGTTAAAAAATTATTTCAAAAAGTATATGCTACAAATTATTTATCTAAATAATAAATTATTAAAATAATTTGATTATTATTGTACATAGTAATAGTAACTAACACTTTAATAAGAATTGTGAGGTAAATATAACTGAAGTATCAATCATCAAATATTTGAGTTAGTTTGCTCTGGTTTTCTAGAAAAACTATCTTGCTCTGTCATTTTAAAATGTTCTAGAAGTTTTATGCATTGCTAAAAAAGATAAATTTTCTAGAGATAAGAGAAATATTTTTAAGATATTCAATGAGCCACAGGTTTTAATGGAATTCCCAAAGAACATTACAGTATTTAGTTTCTTCATTGTTTTCCTAACTGTTAGAGTAAATGTAAATTGCTTGATGTATTAATACAGGAGAAAGAGAACGGTTTTAGATCATTTCAGGGAGACAGCACGTGAGTCACTACTCCAACTTTTAGAATAGAGATAAATCTTTCTAGTGATTTAACCTTTTCTTCAGTTTTCACAATGTAGAGATATCTACAAGGTCACTGGCCCAATAACCTCCAGATACATAAAATATATTTCCAACATTAAATCAGAGTTTTCTCATAAAATTTGCAGAAGACTGTCATGAACTATTGTTTTTTTGTCTCTGAAGACAAGTTATTATTCTTTCTTCTGCTTTGCTGTTAAAAACATCTACTATAAGGACGCATGCACACGAATGTTCATTGCAGCACTGTTTACAATAGCAAAGACCTGGAACCAACCCAAATGCCCATCGATGATAGACTGGACTGGGAAAATGTGGCACATATACACCATGGAATATTATGCAGCAATCAAAAATGATGAGTTTGTGTCCTTTGTAAGGACATGGATGAATCTGGAGAACATCATTCTCAGCAAACTGACACAAGAACAGAAAAAGAAATACCGCATATACTCACTCATAGGTGGGTGAGAAAAATGAGAACACATGGACACAAAGAGGCGGTCTACTATACACTGGGGACTGTTGGGGGAAATGGGGGAGGGACAGCTGGGGGGGCTGGGGGGGATAGCCTGGGGATGAATACCAAGTGTGGGTGAAGGGGAGGAAGGCAGCAAAACACACTGCCATGTGTGTACCTATGCAACTATCTTGCACGTTCTGCACATGTACCCCCAAACCTATAATGCAATAAAAATTAAACAAAACAAAACAAAACAAAAAAAACCGTGTAAAGTTTGTCTTTATAGTCACATTTTACTGATTTATATGCATGTAAATCCGTTAATACTTACTAAATAATAATACATTGTGTTTTCTATGTCTTCTGTATACTATATACTATGCCAAATTCTGTTGTTGAGAGAACTGTATCATTTCTTCAATGCTATCTATCACTATAAGAACTTGTCCACTAATATCAACTGCTAATTAAAAAATAAAAAATAAAGTACTTTTGAGGTTACAAAAATATTATCTGAAAAAAAATGGAAAGTCATGTCATATTTTTCAATAAAATTTAATATTATAATAATGTAACAATTCTATGATAATATTGTTGAAATATTCTCAATGACTAACATGTTTTATATTTTGGTTTGGTCTGGGTTTAGAATTACAGATGTTACAGTTTAAGTGAAGAAATAAACATGAATCTGAAAGTAAACCTTGGGGATAAAAACAGTAATTAAGTGGGGAAGAAACTCATGAAATATTAAAATATGTTATTATTCCTTAGTAAGTACAATAGTGTGTGGCAGGCTTGTGAATAGTTATATCAACAGAACAGACTATAACATCTAGAAATTACACAGCTACATTAGGGGATTTAGTACATAAATGCAGAAGTACAAAGATGAATTATTCATTAAATCATTATGATAACTAAGTGTCCATGAAGCAAAACACAGTTGAATCTATTTTTCAGAACTTATACCAGGATAAATTATTGAAATATGAGAAATTTAAATAAAGTAATAAAAATTTAAATAATTAGAAGATATCCAAAATAAACATCTTTAAATATTTTGAGTTATGTCTAACATTGACAGAAAACTCAAAAGCCATAACATGATTATAAACTGATTTCATAAAAATATGAATGAAAAATTATCATAAGGAAACTTGAAATGTAACCTTCATAGTAGCAAAAAGTTTTATAATTTTTAGAGCAGAAGTCTACTATTTTCACAGATTTTTTTCTAGAAATCATTAAGAAAATTACCAAGGTGCCTAATATATATATATATATATATATATATATATATATATATATATATATATATATGCAACTATATACACACACACACACACATATATACACACACACACACACTGCAAATGGTACCCTGTAAGGCCTGTGTTTGTATATGTAAGTTTTGATAATTTTAACTTTTTATAAAATACTAGTATATGTTATGGTAGCAAATGATAAAATATACTTACTTCTCCATATATTGTATACATTAATGACTTACCTAGCTTAATCTTAATTTTTTGATGTTTCAGGACTACATGTTTGAGCACAGATTGTCACACATCTTCAAAATGTTTTCCAATATATTTGTTCTTAAAAATATGTGCCTAAGTGGATCTGGGAAGTTCAAACCTGTGTTGTTCAAGAATCAAGTGTATATGCAAATCAACTGACAAAACAAATATATATTTTACCTACACTAAGGGTAAGATTGGAAGGACTAGCCTTGTTCTTCAAGTGAGTATCATCGAACAACTGAGTTTTCTTCTTTACCCATGTAAAATAGGTTGAAAGGATGCTTTTATTCATTTTCTACATATTGGTTTATTGTGTCCTTTCTATGAAAATAATATGAAATGAAACAAATAATTTCATATCTGTGAAATGAAATAATATTGCACACATAAAAGCTAGAAGACAGCATTAAGAAAATATATGAAATCATGTCTACCTCTCTTATTTGTAGATCTTCCAAGGAGGGTCATCTTCAGAAATTATTTAGTCCTTAAAGAAAACTTTAATTTACTTGCTCACCAACAGTGTACAAAGTGTTCCCTTTTCTCCACATCCTTGTCAACACTTATTATTCTGGTATTTTTAATAATACCCATAGAAAACAGCATGAAGTCTCCTCAAAACATTAAAAATAGAACTACCATATGATCCAACAATCCCACTTCTGGGTATATATCCACAGAAAATAAAATTAGTATTTAAAGGATATATTTGCACCCACATTTGTTGCAGTGTTATTTACAATGGCTAAGATATAGAAACCAAGTATCTATCAACACATAAATAAAGAAATTGTAATATATATATAATAGAATATTATTCAGCCATAAAAAAAGAAATCCTCCCATATGTAACAACATGGATGGACCTGGAGAACATTATACTAAGCGAAATAAGCCAGACACAGAAAGACAAATTATGTTAAATTAAGTATCTTAGATAAAAATACTGTAGTCTATGATGATTTTACTGTGCCCTGGATGTTTGGGCATGGTAAAATAAATCTCACTTATATGTGAAATCTAAAAAAGTTAGCTATGGCCCTAGAAGGTAGAATGATGGTTACTCAGGACTGGGATTTGGGAGAAATGGTGAGATACTGGCCAAAAGATACAAACTTTTCCCATAAGAGTTGTCTGTATTAATCTCTTCTTTATCTTTAATTAATTCTACTTTTCCCACTTTCCAAATAAATAAATACAACTAACACAAGGTCATTGTATGTAACTAGCTTTAGATGAAAATTTGGAAAAAAAAATAGAGTGAGATTAAAACAAATTTAATAAGAAGAAAATAGGAAGAACTTCATGAGTCAGTTTTAGACATTTAGGGTTATTTGCTCAACATTATTATTACCATAAGGAATTTATTTTTGCCTATTTTCCTCTTATAAATCATGTTTTGAGAATCATTAACCCCACCTCCTTTTTAGTTTCTCAGTATTCTCCCACCATATCAACATCTCTTCTCCAGAGGTTCCAAATCCCAAGCTCTGGAATGCCCAGAGAAATTGTAATTTAGCAATTCTTTCTTTTCTTAACCTACTCTTAAAGACATGGCTCATCTTCCTTAAATAAAGTGCCCTTTTACATGCTTAAAAATTAAAACAAAAAATATATATATTTCTGTGATAGAATTTCCCCTTAGGTCACCCTAAGTAGAATCTCTAAAGTAATTTAATAGTATTTTTCCTTGATACACATATTATACTGTTAGGTGAGTCATAAAATAACAATACTCTTTTTACTATAGAGTTAATTGTTGTTAGAAATATGCACATTTGTGTTAAATAGATTTTACTCGACACAGCAATGCAGAATATATACTAAGCTTAGCATAAATGATATATTACTTCCAATATATATTACACAGGCCTAATTAGAGAAAACAACAGGATGTAAAATACTAGTTTAAATTAGATGTGTTTTTCTTTTCCTTTCTATTAAATGCTAACAAACAAACTTTTAAAAGTGGTTCCCAAAACTCCTGAAGGGGGAAAACAACTTATTGAAGCGAAGCATCACCTCTGAAGAAGCAAATTATTGGCTCAAATAAATTCATTAAATAGAAACTCATTAACTATTGCACCAAAGAGAATTAGGAGACTGAGAATGGAGTCACTTATGAAATGTAAGCAGGTATTCAATATCTTGTTAAACATCTGCCAATATTAACTAGAAATAGCTAATAAATGTTAGTACCTGGATATTGTTTGAGTCTCTGAAAAGATTCTTGGTTAGCTGTAACTTTTATTATATACTATACAACTAAAATGACATGTAATTTTTAATATCAGAGACTTAACTCAATTGAAGTGTCAGTAGGAAGCATAGAACATTTTCAGAGGTTTTATTTCCACCTGACAACAGAAGACAAAGCTCCTTAAATCTGTGTTGCCTGTAAAGATAAAATAAAACTCAGAAGTATTTTACTTTGTAGTATTTTTCTGAGTTTGCTCATCGATCAGAAACTGAGATATAAAGGTATACTAGATTGAAAGCCAATCCAGCATAAAAATATGAAGTAAAATATTTTTCTTTAGGGAGTTTCTGCAGAGAACATAAGAGAATTTAAGGCAGCGGATGAACTTTATGTGGAGTGCAAAAAATGTAGGAAAATTTTAGATGGATAAATTTTATCTCCTTCAAAGAGGATTCTTGTTAAGGTATTTGATTCAGAGTATGCTTGGATGAACTTTGGTCAAATAGTCTGAACTCATAGTTTTTCAACTGAAAACTGAAATCTGAAACTGAAACAAAGTTATAGGACCTATTATTAAATGGCATGTGAAAATTCTGTTTCCTAGTTGAATCATCTACCTACTAGCAAATTATGCTTTTTCTGTTCAGATGAATGGCTACTTATTCATACTATTCTATTTCTATTCATTTATCTTGACTTTGAAAATGCAAATCCTTAAAGAAAAATATCCAGGCCATATAGAGACAGAAGGGAAAATCCTATTTCTCCAACATTTCCCCTGCAAAATTAAGCTGCATGCCTTCAGGGAGAGGAGGATTTAAATATTGTTTTTGTTTTGTTTTGTCTTGTTTTGAGACAGATCTCATGCTGTAGCCCAAGCCGGAGTGCAGTGGCATCATCGTGGCTCACTATAACCTCCACCTCCCTGGCTCAAGTGATTCTCATGCATCAGCCTCCAGAGTAGCTGGGACTACAGGCGTGCACCATGACACTAGGCTAATTTTTAATTTTAGTAGAGACGAGGTTTCACCATGTTGCTCAGGGTGGTCTTGAACTTCTGAGCTCAGGTTGTCCTCAGCCTCTCAAAGTGCTGGGATTATGGGCATGAGCCACCATGCCAGGCCCAAATATTTACATATTGTTTAGATGCCAAGATGCTGATGCATTCAAATACCATACATATCTGTTATAATTTCTGCCCCTGTGCATTTCTTTTTCTTCTGCTTCCATTCATTGCAGAGTTAAGCTCTATTTGTAAAATGTTTCATTGCAATTTAAGAAAAATAAATTTTAAAACATTATTCTAAGTTCTCTAGATATACTAACAAATTTAAATCAAACAATAAATATATAATAAACTTGGCTATATTTTCCCATTTTGCAGATGAAGAAATTAAGATACATAAAATTTACATAAATATCTCATTGTCACATTCTACAAGTGGAGAGATGAAATTAAAAAAAAAAGGCACTCTAGATTCTGAGGGCAAATGCTTAGGCAATACACTGCTTCCTCAGGGATAGATATACCTAAAAATAGGCACAGATACAGATGTAAGCAAATATATACATAAATGGATATAGACATAAAATTAAATATAGTTTATAGAAATAGATATATTGCTGCTTACAAAATATTCTAGAAAAAAAGCAGGAGGGAACAAAGGAAAAGGGTTTAAATAACTGTTTTCCAGAATTCATAGTGGCTTTGTTATAATGATGTGATGCGGAATTTCTCCTTCTGGCCACATGACTATTTTCACTACGTGTTTGGCATTGCTATATTGAAATAGGTTATTTTTATATGTCGAGAAATCAAAATGTGAGTTGTTAGTTTTATAATTGCTGAGTTATAAATATAAACATACTTTCATCACCACGTTCTTAATCTCATTCTTGCCTCCTTATTTTTCTTTGTAATGAAGGAAAACTTTTGCTACTAAGAAATGAAAGCAATGGACATCTCTGAGACTCAACATTTCCTTGAAGCTCATATTACCTCTGACTTCTCACAAAGTCTCACCACGCCAGGGGTCAGGAGTTTTATTAAATGTGAGCACATTTTTACTATGACACTAACATATAAAAGTCATTTTAATGTTCAATAATACCAAGAAAATGATTGCTTCTACCTTATGTTTGATTGATTCCTAAAAAAAAATTAATGGTTATTGTGGTTATTATGAGCATCTGTCAGTGGAATTTTGGGTAGAATACCTGACATTTTGGAAATGCATCCTCTGAATCCGTTGTGTTTGATTCAATAATAAATAAAAAGAAGAGACTTAATGGAAGGCCATGTGGAAGTAGATACATTTGAAATAAATTTGCTGTATCTAAAAAAGTACAAAGTACAAAATTTAAAAATACAAAGTTTAGAAGTACAAAGTAAAAACGTACAAAAGTACAAATAATTTCTCTCTTCTATAGCTGAGAGAAATAATTCACCATTTTCTTATGAATCCATTAATAAACAAATACAGGTAACTCATGTCTTGACCAATTATGAGATACAATTTACATATAAACTTTTAGGAAACTTTTTTTCTTGTAACTTAATTTGTAATTTCCTCATTGTCCTCAAAGACGCTTGTCACAAGTAACTGAAGAACATTTTCTTTGCTAAGCAAAATGAAGGGAATTGCAAAGGGAAGAGCCAGGAAGAAAAGAAATGTCTGGTATACACAGATATTTGGTTTGCAGTTTTTATGTAAGTCGATTCTTTTATGGTAAATAGGAAGACATGCTGATTTCTATGTGGAGGCTTCTCTGAGGTGAAATTAGGACTTTTCCAAGAGGACAGCCAGCCTGTGTTAAAACTTGAAACTTACATGAAATCATTTTGCAATAAACCAATTTATTTAACAACAATTTCTTAATGACTGTCAGCCAAGGTGTGTTGCCAGAGAATAGAGGAAGTTTTATCTGAGTAGCTTTTGTCTTTGGTCCTTAGACTTCTCCATTAAAGTCAAAGGTAAATGACAGGAAGATAGTAACAGCATCCTTGGAGGATAGATTTGTTTGGACATGATTGTTTCACCATAAAAGCTAGGCATAGAAAATATTGGTTTACTTACTAAAAATGCAAACAAGAGGAGAGGCTAGAATGAATGCAGACCTAACTAGACTGATTAAAGCATTCACTAAATTTTATTTTCCAACATAGTTTTCCTGAACAAAAAATCAGTACAGTGAGAGTTAATATTAGTCATAATAAGTACTTGTTTTTGAGACCATGTTTTACAATAAAATAGAGATAATTCAGAGTTCAGTGCCAAAGAGGACATTTTAATTGCTGTCAAAACATATTTAAGTGTTTCAGAGATGGAGAATTCAGAGGCAGAAATATAATGATGATTAGTAGATAGCATCCTTAGATTTTACAACTTTAAACGATTTCAGAGTCATTAATGTTTTTTTGCCCCAAGCCATGAAATCACCTTATTTTCCAAAAGGCTTAGTTTCTTTTATTGGAGAATAATGATATTGGAATCTAAAACTCTAATAGCAGGAGCACACATCATATTGTTCTGCTTGACTACAATCCAGGAGGGTATTCAGGTTTTGTGGTAAAAAAGGAAAATAATTTTCTTTCTTTGCCTTTAACTAATTTACTAATTTAATTTCCTCACACATAATGAACAATCACCTTTTTCCCGCTAAGTTTAACATACCATTATATATATACACACGTACATATATGTATATATGATATTTATATATGTCAACCCCTTAACTCCAGATTTATTTGCCTCCCTTGTCTTGTTCTGCTTCTGGAGTCTAGTGTCCTATTATTAAGGATTTTACTCCCAATTGCCCTGTATCTCCTTATTACTTTAAAGCAGACCAAACAAGTTAAAAATCAGATATTGGAATAGACATTTTATTAAAGAATTAGATGAATGGCAAATAAACACATTAAAATATGCTCAATATGATTAGCCATTAGGAAAGTGAAATTAAAGACATAATGAGATGCCACTCCTCCCCAACTAGAACTCCAAATATTAAAATAAACTTACCACACATAGTGTTGACAAAAAATGCAAAGCAATTGGAAGTATTATAAATGCTTGATTTTTAAATTTACCTTAAATTCTTTAAAATTATGGATACATAGTAGTTATACATATTTATAAGGTGCCTTTGAAATTTTGACACAAGTATGCCATATTGATTATCAAATTAGAGTAATTGGGATATCCATAAGCTCTTGTATTTAAAAACTGGAAGATACACCTAACATATGACTAAGGCTTGCCATCATAACTATGTATTCAAAAAGATTAAAGCTTGTGTCCACACAGAGATTTATACATAAAGGTTCATAACAGGCTTATTTGACATCATTAGCCCAAATATAGGAATAACGTAAATGTTCACCAACAAATGAATAAATAAAATAATTATTGTATATACATACAAAAGAATACTAACTGGCAAAAAAGAATGAACTATTCCTATATGCAATAACATAAAATAATCTCAAAATATTTATGCTGAGTGATGAAGCCAAACAAAAAAAGAGTATATTCTTTTTGCTTCTATTTATTTACATTTTTGAAAAATGAAACTAATTCAAAGTAACAAAAGGCAGATTTATGGGTGCCTGGTGGATAGAGGAGTAAAAGAGAAGGATCTCAATTAGGCATGAGAAAAATATGTGGATTTATGGAAATGTTTATTATCTTTATTGTACTTACCTGATTCTTCCCCAAAATACTAAGACTGATACAAAATACAACAAATTCCACAGCTAGAGTTAGCAATGAAATATATCATATATTATCAAAAAGGTTGAGAAAATCTAAAGTGAGCAATGTCTAGAGTCTATTTCAAAATAATGAATGTGATGTGAAAATGTCACAGAATATTTCAATTAATGCTTTATGTCTGAGATTTAATTTATAGCCTAAAATATGGTCTATTATGAAAAGTATCCAATGTGCATTTAGTATCCAATGTGCACACAAAGTATCCAATGTGTGTAGTATTATTGGATAAGTTGTTCTAAATGTCTACAAGTTTTAGTTAGTTTCTTGTGCTACTCAAGTTCTCTATTTCCTTAGTTATCATATGTCTGATTGTTCTGTCCATTACACAGAGTGGTGTGCTGAAATCTCCAGTGCTATGTAGAACTATTTCTTCCTTAATTTTTGTCAGTTTTCACTTTACATATTTTGATGGTCTGTTATAAGTGCTATGATTATTATATCTTTTAGCAATATTGAAACTTTTTAACATACAATATACTGTTATTTCTTTTTACAGTTTTTTGACATAAAATGTATTTTGTCTGATATTGGTGTAGCCACCACTGTTTTCTTTTGGTTATTATTTCACGGAATATATTTTTTACATTTTATATTTTAACTTTTTTGGATTTTTATATCTAAAGTACTTTATTATAGACAATGTAGCATCGAATTATGTTTTTGTGGGTCCATTCTATCAATTTCTGATTATAATGTGTCTTAGTGTGGATCTTCATTGGTTCATATTAATTTGCACTTGTGCTTCCTTATGTTCACATTCACTTCATTCATCAAATATGCAAACTGTTCAGCTATTATTTATTCAGATACTCTCTGATCTTTTCTTTTTCTCATTTCCTTCTGAGACTCTCACAATACACATGTTGGTCCACTTGGTGCCCCACAAGTCTCTTATGTTCTGTTCACATTTTACAATCTTGTTTATTTCTCTTACTCAGACCTGATAATTCCCATTGTCCTGTCTTCAAGCTAGCTGATTCTTCTGCTTGCACAAATCTGCCTTTCAGTCCCTCTAATGAGTTTTTTATTTTAGTTATTATATTTCCAGTTCCAGAGGGGTTTTTTGTCTTTTCTGTCTTTTTAGTTCTTTTAGGTCTTTATTATTTTCATTTTGTTTATATATAATTTTCCTGACTTTCTCTATGTCTTTCTTTGGCTCTTTTGAAGATCCTTATGACAGTCGTTTTAAAGTCTTTATCTAGTAGATTTATAATCAGGTCTTCTTCAGAGACAGTTCTGATTTTACTTAATTCCTCCTTCATAAAAAGAAACAGAAAAATACTGTAATATGTATTAATAGTTTTAGCATATCATGAGATTCAAATATGTATTAATAGTTTTCAACAAGAAAGTAATGTGTTATTATTTTCCTGATGAAAACTATTAATACATATTTGAATCTCATAATATGGTAACTTAGAAATCTGATTATCTCCTTACTCCAAGGTTTGTATTTTTTTGTTTCATTAATTACTTTTTATTGTGTGGGGTTTTTTTGTTTGTGTTTGTATTTTTTGTTTTGTTTTCTTTTTCTTTGTTGGCTTTTCTGTGCCAAGCATCAGCCTATGGTATAAACTTAAAGTCTTCTCTGGTCTTTTCTGGACCCATGACTTTCCCTCAGATTATGCGGTGACTTGCTAATTTCTATTTGTATATTGTTGCTTTTGAATGTCCTAGTCTTCAATTACTGGCTTCTAAAAGGGGGGGAAAAAAAGTGAAGGAGAGAAAGTACTGGCTCTTTAAATCTTTTGAAATTCACTTTCCCATAGAGAGAGTGGATTGGAATGATTAGCAGGAGTATAACAGCAATGGCTTCCACTGCTTTGTCTGGACCTTTGACATCAGAAGCAGCAGTCAGTGATTAACACACTGATTCTTTATATTTGGTGGACAGTGTCCTTTTTGCCCTTCTTGGCTCTCACAAGCTGTGTACAAGCTGCTCCAGAAATATGTACACACCTGCCTGTGGTGGGCCTTGGAAGTGGAAGGTGTATAGCTGCTGCTGTGGTAATTGCTAAAATTGACTGAAATTAACTGCAATTTACCATCTAAGACTTCCCATGAATTTTACAAGCCTTCAATAGAGTTCTAAAATAGTTACTCAAAACAGATTTAGCCAGCACAGTTGTTATCTAGGTGGAAAGACAGATTCTTGTTATTTTCTACTCTCTCATCATTCCAGAATCTTATGGAAAATACATATTTTTGATATATAATATTTAGAAATTATAGTAAAACCTCTCAAAGTCTTCATATTTTCACCTTCCATTTACTATCCCAAGCTATATGATATTTCTAGGTACAAGGAGACACTCTGACAAAAATCCTATAAAATTGACTATGCGTAAACCTATGGCAAAACCGGATGCTTCCTAAATACGGTGTATAAATTACTATAGCCTACTGTCTGAGTAAAAAAAGACATAAAAATTTTGCTTAGTATACACCCACACTTTCTGTTAGAACTCTTACTAAGAATGGAAATGTTATACCTCTATGTTTTTTATCATGGTGGACCAGTGGTGGCCAGTTGAAATGTGGCTATTGTGACAGAGAAAGAAATTTTGAAATTGAATTATTTCAAATTAGTAAATTTAAATAGACACATGTGACTATTGGCTACCATATGTAGCCAGAGGATATTTTTCTAAATATCTTCATTTGACTAAGTATTTTTATTTTATTGAAGATAGTAATGATAGAGTTATGAAGGGAATCATTGCTAAAAATGATAACATTCATTAAATACATAGAACCCACTGATGCTAGCATCAATTTAAACAATAACAATTATTTCCTATTCAAGGCCTCTATTAAGGTATTGCTATAGAGCATTATGGAAAATAATAACTAAAATAGTTTTAATAGCTGACTTGAAGTTCTCTGTAATTACTTGACATTCTCAGGAATTACCAATTTCCAGTATTTTCCTGGCACATAGTAGGTATTCAGTTAATATATATTGAGTGAG
Organism: Saguinus oedipus; assembly: GCA_031835075.1. Lineage (NCBI taxonomy): Eukaryota > Metazoa > Chordata > Mammalia > Primates > Cebidae > Saguinus > Saguinus oedipus. The sequence goes on along the minus strand of CM063181.1, from coordinate 99,892,288 downwards.
AGTGTGAATAGCCAGCTGATAATATTTTATTCTATGGACATTTCTGTTGAAATAATATTCATGGCTGGGCACAGCAGCTCACACCTGGAATCCCAGCCCTTTGGGAGGCCGAGGAGGGCAGATTGCTTGAACACAGGAATTAGACACCAGCCTGGGCAATATGGTGATACCTCGTCTCTACAAAAAATACAAAAAAAAAAAAAAAATAGCCAGGTGTGGTCATGAATATCTGTAGTCCCTACTACTTGGGAAGCTAAGGTGGGAGGATGGCTTGAGCCTGGGAGGCAGAGGTTGCAGTGAGCCAAGATCATGCCACTGCACTCCAGCCTAGGTGACAGAGTCCAACCCTGGTTGCATAATAAGAAAATACATAAAATGAAATAACATTTGTAAGCCTCTATAACCAGGTGAATTTATAGTAATCTATATCTAAATTAAATCATCATATTACATACAGTCATATTAACTCCATAGAACTTAAAGCTGCTCTATTCATCTTTGATGCATATACTTGATTATAATTTGATATTTATTTAGCTATTAACTTTTAATTTTCTCATAAGTGTTTTGATAAAGTTATTACTCATTAAAGGAACATATGATTGTGGATATATGTCTTTTAAACATATCTACATGTTAAATTATTTCAGGGAAGCAATATTTCTTTGCACTTATTTCTATTCCTGCACAGCAGCAGAGAGCTTTTTTAATTGGGTGGCATTACACTAAAATTTTTGTTTAAATTTGCTGTTCATGAGGACATAAAGCTTTTTAGAATATCTATATTGGCATTTTGTCAGTGATTTCTACAAGAATAAGAAATGAGATGGAAATCATTAGTAATATTGGAAAAACCACAGCTGTTACTGTTTATGTACACTTCCAATAGCAAGAGTAGGAATCTCCATGGTTGTTATATAAACCCATATCACTCCCTGAAATGCTCACTAACATTGCAGGAACAACTATTAATATCCAAACAAAATGTTGAAAGAAGTCTTTTCTGTATATGATAAATGTATTTGTATGTGTGTGTATATATGTGTGTGTGTGTTTGTGTATATATATATAACATATACATATACATATATAGACTATATATTTATTATATATACTTATATATTAGTTCACATCTGAATTTTTAATTTTAAGCAATTATATTCTCTGTAATAATCTTCATGAATTAGTAAAACTATTTGGTGTTTGATGTTTAGAATACTTTCCCTTTTACCATATTAAAATATGTATGTCATTTTTGAGATTAACATAGTCATTTTTTAAGCAACAGAGCATATGAGGTGTTGAGTTTTGTTCCATCAGCAGCCAAGCTGAGCCATACAAACCTTAAAAAAAAATGGGCCTTATGACTATTACTTCAAAGTAACTACTGAGAATCATCTAAGCTTTTCATTCTCTCTTCTTTTCAATCTGCTCCTATAATATAGGCATATCCCTAGACAAACACTGAACAAAACATTGCCTCCTTAATATACTGTGATCCTTTGTCACTGATTTAGGTATGTACCTCTCCCTTTCCTTTGAAAATTTTACAAATTGTCTTCTAGAATTGAAACACCATAGCTACCTACTTTCGTATAACTTCAATTCTCTCCAGTGTACTATTCACCTGTTTCATAATTAATATCTATGTCTTCCCTCAAGACATAACTTCCCTGCTCTCAATTCTTTTTTCTCTCACACATCATTCTTTGTGATGTGTCCTCATTTTTCACAAGTAATGATTCTAGTCCTATTTTATCTTACTTTAGAGAAAATATTTTTGAGGACAATGTCTATTGAGTTCTCTATTTAGTCTCTTCTTTTTTTTTCTCAAGTTTCATGCCAAGCTATGCCTTCATTCAGGAAAACACTGAGATCAATGTGAATTCATGATTTATCTCCTAGTTTTCTCATTCCCCAGGCCTCTTTTCTTCACTACTTTCTCTGAGCCACTTTGGGCTCTGTTACAACATTAAACTTTGTTCCACCCATAAGTGCTCTTTCATCCAACTTATGAATTCAAGCAACTCAATTAGTTGTTCTATAGTGTGGTCTCTGTGCAGTTAGTTTATACAACTATCCTTATGATTATTGATATTTCATTTCATAAGAGCCTCCAATTCATTCATCTTTATTTCTTTGAGTTCATCAAGCTTCTCTTTATTCACTTCCTTTATTATCAAATTACAAATACAATTCTTTCAATAACATTCTTGCTTTATTCATCTGTCATGAGGCCTCATCATTTTTAACAAGTAAACCCAGGTAAAGCTTGTATTTTATTCATGCTTATTCTCAGTACCTTAGCATGCTCCACAGAAGAATATGTGGGCTCCACTACTTATTCAAAATTACCAACTTCTAATCAGATCTTAATAAAATTACATATCTTTAAAAATCTTTGTCTATCTCTATCTAATTCTGAGCTATACTGACATCCTATTTCCCAGATAAATAAAATTTTCTCACTTTTCTGCATCGCATACACAAACTCAGCTGTAAATGCACCAACCTGCTTATATCCTGTTTGAAATTGTATGATTTACCAGCCTTTACTATCTCTAGAAATATTTTGGATTCCATTTTCTCCAATTGTTTAAGCAAGCTAAGTGATCCAGTTTTATTTCTCTTCTTCCTATTGCCTGATACCCATTCTCCTTCAGCTACTTCCCAATCTATTAAATCCCATGCTAAGTAAAAAATTTCAAATATATGCACCTATATTTACTAGCTTTTTACTCTTATCTCCTACTTGGTCTTTAAGCCATTCTAATTACACTTCAATTTCCATTTATTTAACCACACAACGCTTGCCAGTGACAAAATAGTCCTTCATGAAAATTCACCTGATGTTTTTGTTTCCTTTTTTACCCAGCCTTACTTAAAAAAACTATTTCACACTCTTGACCACTTGCTATGTTTACCATTCTTTTTCTTGGTGTCCTTGACACTCCTCTCCTGATTTTCAGCCTTACATTTTGCTTGTTCACTGTGTATTTCCTTTCAGAATAATCTTCCTCTTATTTTATGTGAATTTATTTATCAGTCATTAGGGCCATTTTTTTCTCCTCTCACACTATGTTTTCTTCTTAACTACTTTCACCCATGTATATGATAGCATGTTTAGTCATATAAAGACAATTTTCATGTTTATATTTTCAGCCTGATTTCTTTTCTGTTATGTCGATCTTTACATGTAGCTTTTCAGGTAGCACTTTAAATAGAATGCATGAACAATACCTTATTATCAATAAGCCACCATAAAAAAATCATATTTCTTTCTAAACGTGGATCTCACTTGTGTTTTTCAACCCTGTGAACTCCACGACCCTCCCTCCAGGCATCCAAGGCAGAGAGCAATTAGTCACACTTGAAACTTTCAATACTAACATCTGTTTCCAATCTCTGACAGTGTCACCCCTGATTCACGTGCTTTTTACATTTTATCTGATATAACTTTATTTTAAAAATCACATTATTGTTTTTCTACGTAGACCCAATAGGTCCTTACCCATTTTACTACATTAGGATAGGATCCTTTGCAATCTTTTTGCTACAGAGCATGCTGGTTATTTTATATAATTGAAAATCTAATTAATGTTACTTCAGTTTTAAGCATCCATTGGCTTCCAGCAATCAAAAAGTGATACAAGTACTAAAATAGTCTACAGATTCTGCAGAATCTGGTAACTACCTATCCACTGAACATAACTTTATACTGCCAGGCTTAAAAAATAAACAAAACTATATAATCCATTCTGAGTCATGTTCAAGGAGAACTAGTACTGTTTTGTTTGTCCTAACTGGTATGTTTCCTAAACAAAGAGCCCATGTATTCTGACGGTATCTTGCCTAAAACTGGAGAGATAAGTGGAGAGATAAGCATTGAGAGAGTCACTTCTTTCTTTAAAAAAAAAAAAAAAAAAAAAAAAAAAAAAAAACTCAAGAAATTGGCTTTTTTTTTTTTTTTTTAACAAAGTTGAGTGCCCAATTTGATAAAGAAGTTAGGTTAAGGGGGTTTAGATTAATAGTCAGTGAAACAATCTCTAAAGTAAATTGAGTGAAACTAATTTTAAATATAATTTTATATGTATGTGTATATATACATAGATATGAGTGTGTATATATATACATGTAAATATGTATCCATATATAATGACATGTGTATTACATGTATATCTATAACATATACATATATGTCTATCATATATGTGTGTATTATCAGTATGTTATACTCTGAAAGGTTAATTAATGACATTATCCTAAATAATTTTTTACAAATGTAATTAATAATTTTCTACCCAAATAAATTTTTGACTTAAACATCAAGATTATATTTTCAACAGCTATATAACAATAAATTTATAAACCTTAGCTAGTGAAATCCTAGGTACACTAGTAGAAATGCATAATGATTAATTTAAGAAAATTTACGTTATACGCATTGTGTATTTAAACACACTAAGTGAAATTATTATACTAAAATGAAATCATAAACTATATACATTTAACAGATAAATTATTAATTTGCTGAATGTACAATACACTTGTTTTTTTCAACTTAAAAATTCACGCCTTGAGCCTTATTCAGACTATGTCGAAATATGAATAAAAGAACAGAGAAAGGAATATTTTAAAAAGGCAAGTTCTAATTTCCAAAAGGCATTGGAAACTATACCTAGTGGGGTGACTTCATTATAATCTAGATCTAATCCTTAGGTTTGTAAACAATGGCAGTTAAAATTTTTTCACTGAAACACAACTCAGCTTTACATCTATTTTACGCTAAATGTGGCTGGAGAAGAGTACCTTTACTGCATATTTTTTAACTTCATGTCCACCTATTTTAACTGAGAGTTAACTCCTTCTAATACTGTCCCCTTCTTTCTTCCATATTTCCTTATCTTCTCACCATTCTTCAAATTTTTAACACCTCCTCTCTATCTTCATTCATCACTGATAATTTATTTTCTATTTATCTGAGAACAGTAGAGGCAATGGGAAAACAAGTGTCACCCGTCCCATATGACCCAGAAGTATTTGTGCCATGCTCTCTGCTTTACTCATTGCTTCAATAAGTGGCCTTGACCCTATCTAAGACCAAGCCTTTGTGCATTAGTTTCTGTCTACTTTCATCTACTCAAGAACATTGCTCCAACAATCATTTGCTATCTTCCCTGCATTATTGTTGATTTTTTCTTGTCTATTTTTCTCCTACTTTTCTCTGAGATATTTATTTTCAAACTTTTTAAAATATGTAGATTCAAGTTACATTCAGGATGCAATGACTTCTCACTACCACCATGACCATCACCCTGGTGCAAGGTACCATTGCTTCTTGCCTGGATGATAGAAACATGTCCCTTACTTTTATTCTTGCTTCAGTCCACACCAGTCTAGCATCCAGAGTGATTCTTTTAAAAATGTGAGTCAGATCATGTTAAATGCTTTATCTTCTTTAATGGTTTTTCAACTTACTCAAAATCAGAATCAGCAGAGTGGCCAATAATACCAAACATGATTTGGTTCTTTATTAACTCTCTTCCTTCTCACTGTTATCTCACATACTCCTCATATTTGTTTCATTATCAGTGGCCTCTGCTGTTTCTGCAACATGCAGGGAATGCTCTCACTGAGAGAGTATTTTATTTGCTATTTCATCTTTCTATTATTTTCATTTTATTTTTAATTGGCAAACAATAATTTTTACATATTTATGAGGTACAGTGTAATGTTTCCATACATGTATATATGTCAAATGATTAAATCAGGGTAATTTATCACCTCAATCATTTGTCACTGATTTGTGTTTACAAACATTCAAAATACTTTCTTCCAGTTGTTTTGAAATACAAAATATATTATTGTTAACTCTAGTTGCTCTATTGTGCAATAGAACACCAGAACATATTCCTTCTATCTAAATGTAACTATGTACCTTTGATCAGCATCTTCCCTTTCTTCTTCTACTTCTTTCTCCCAGACTGGTAACCACCATTCTGTTCCCTATTTCTATGGGTTCAACTGTTTTAGCTTTCACGTATGAGTGAAATCACACAGTATTTGTCTCTCTGTGTCTCACTTTTTTCACTTAATATAATAACCCCTATGTTTATTCATATTGTTGCAAAACGACATAATTTCCTGGATTTTTAATGGCTGAACAATATTTCATTGTGTATGTCTACCACATTTTCTTTATCCTTTCATCTACTGATGGACATTTAGGTTGATTCCCTATCTTAGCTCTCATGAATTGTGCTGTAAAAAACATGGGAGTGCAAACATGTCTTTTATATACTAATTTCAATTTCTTTAGGTATATATTCAATCGTGTTATTGCTAGATCATATAGTAATTCTGTTTGTGTTTATAAGGAATCTCCATAATGTTTTCCAAAATAGCTGCAGTAATTTACAATACCACCAACAGTGTGTTAGTGTTCCCTTTTCTCCACATCCTCACCAATACTTGTTATCTTTCATCTTTTTGATAAAAGCCATTCTAAGAGTTTTGTGGTGATAGCTCATTGTGATTTTAATTTGCATTTCTCTGATGATTATAGATGTTGAATGTTTTTTATATTTCTGTTGGCTGTTTTTATGTTTTTACATCAAACTAACAAGCTTATGCATAGCAAAGGAAGCAACTAATATAGTGAGGAGACAACTTACAGGATGGGAGAAAATTCAGAAAAATCATACTTCAGATAAAGAGTTCATTCTACTGTACAAATAAAGTCAAACTACTCAATAATAAGAAAATAAATAATCCCATTTAAAAATGCACACAGGACATGAATAAACATTTCTCAAGCAAGCTAGTTCCTCATTTAAAATCTTGGCTCGCTTTCTTACTTCCTCCAGCTCTTTATTCTAATGCTACATTTTCAATGAGGGTTTCTTTGCATTTATCTTTAAAAATACAACTTCTGCTCCCTGATACTGAATATCACATATTCTGCTTTTGTTTTCTCCATAACAGTCATTGGCATCTATTTTTTTTCTTATTTTACTTTTTTGTATATTACCCATCCATTTCAACTGGATTGCAAATCTTAGGAGAGCAAATATTTGTTTTTACTTTGGTCCATTACTGAATCTCCAGCATCTAGAACATTTCCTGGCACATAGTAGTGCTCAATACAAGTTTGTGTAATGAATATATACATTTATTAATTTATGCATTTAAAATATCTCCGGTTAAGATATAAATTTAGCCAAAAGTCAGTTAGTCTAGTAGATCCTACTTTTAAATTTTCCTAAAATAGGATAGGATCCTTTAATCTCTATAATCTACTTCAAATACAGCCTAAAATAAAACTACTGTGGGAACTATAATACTTGGCAATGAACATAAAATTTGAACTTCAGTCCTCCCTTCCGAACTGACTGGAGATAAACTTGTTCCTGCTTTACAATAAGCTTTCTTATTTGCACTCTCAGATGATAAACTAGACATGGAAATATTATACTTGCGTTTTGTCTTTAGCTATACTCCTCCAAGCCAGACTAAGACATGCTAGTTGTGAAGGTAATACTACTCTAGGTATTTGTTTTAGAGATAATTAGTTTTCCATCTGGCATTTGAGGGAGTGTATTACATTGCTTTAGGGGGAAAACAGAGAAATGATCACAATTGTGTAACCAAGCAAATTCTTTCAATGTGCACAGTGTAGAAATGACATACAGCACTTACTGTATAGTGCTTTAGCAGTTAAAGTGATAAATGAGTAAACTAAATCTGTTTATATGTGCAAAGATCTGTGCAGAAAATCTTAGTAAATGACTACTCCTTTTGTTGGCAACCTGCTTCATTGTGCATTAATTTACCATGCTTTTCAATTGGATGATTCCTGGATTCAGTTTGAAAACTAATTTAGCACGCATGAATTTATAATGAACAACTTAAAGTGATAAGATGCTTACCTATTTAGGTGAAAGTAAAAGCTCTAGGAAATTAAAGGCATAAATTCTAATCACATCTTTCAAGAATAAAATGCAGTATGACTTGCAAAGTCATTAAGCCACACATATGTAAATTCCCCAACAAATGTATGCAAGATTGCTGTGATGCTCATGGTGCTCCTGTTAAAAATAAAGCTGTTAATAATTGCTTATGAAAAATGTATTTAGGGTAGAATAGCAATAATGTTATCAAAGTTATTGAGAAACCCTTGTGCCAGGAAAAGGCAAGATAACAAAGGCTGTCAGTGTTGGCAGATGGAACATTATTATATGCTGCAATAGGTTTATCTTTTCTGCCTGTTCCATCATGTGGCATTTCAATAACCCACTATCAAGAGGAAGCTTTACAATGTATATCTTCAGTCAGACATTCTCATAATAACCAGAGCAGTAAGTATGTAGTCTAATGTTGAATCTGGCTTGTTCCAGCTAATATTTCAAAACAAGGTTCTTAGACGTCTCCAAATGGAGGCAAACAAGAAAAGGTAATACATCCATAACTATTTTTGTTTGCATGATCACAGTATTTTTCAGAAACATTTTGCAGGAAGACAAAGAATAAATATTTTCACCTAAGAGCTTTGCTTTTGATATTGCTCAAAATGCAGGTTTCAATTTTGAATCGCATAGCCAGTAATGCTTTAAAGTATTCTTATGAAAGGCCTAATGTTGTAAAACAAAGAGTAGGCAAACATAAGCAGAGGTTAATGGTAAACTGATAGACAAAGATCACTGTGTTCATTTCCATTACTAATTTTGTTATTTTCTGTTAGAATAAATTCCTCAACAGAAGTAAAATTTCATGGATCTTATTTGTAAAGTTAGCTCTCAGTATTACTTATGGTATATTCCAAAGGAGGAGAGCTCTAAAAACAAATGTCCAATAAAGGCCCAAATAAAATATATTATAAGACAAACATGCTGTGTGAGATTTCTTTTTTTTTTTTTTAATTTTTTAAATTTTTATTGCATTATAGGTTTTGGGGTACATGTGCAGAACGTGCAAGATAGTTGCATAGGTACACACATGGCAGTGTGTTTTGCTGCCTTCCTCCCCTTCACCCACACTTGGCATTTCTCCCCAGGATATCCCTCCCCAGCCCCCCCCCCGCGGTCCCTCCCCCATTCCCCACAATAGACCCCAGTGTGTAGTAGACCCCCTCCCTGTGTCCATGTATTCTCATTTTTCTTACCCGCCTATGAGTGAGAATATGTGGTATTTCTTTTTCTGTTCTTGTGTCAGTTCATGCTTTTTTTTTTTTTTTTTTTTTTGAGACAGAGTCTTGCTCTGTTGCCCAGGCTGGAGTGCTGTTGTGTGATCTAAGCTCATTGCAACCTCTGCCTTATGGGTTCAAGTAATTCTCTGCCTCAGCCTTGCAAGTAGTTGGGATTACAGTTGCCTGCCACCACGCCTGGCTAATTGTTTTGTATTTTTAGTAGAGACGGGGTTTCACCATCTTGGTCAGACTGGCCTTGAACTCCTAACCTCGTGATCCACTCTCCTTAGCCTCCAAAAGTGCTGGAATTACAGGCATGAGCAACTGCTCCCGATCAATTTAGTGCTTTCATAAAAATACATTAATAGAATGTTGCCAGGACTGTACTCATGATGTTATGCATTTCAAACAATTAAACAACCAAGTAACTCATAATTTTTCAAATTTACCGAAAACTTAGAGAGGTCAGTGAGGGAACATTGTGAGTGTTGGGGCATAGCTAAAACTTCCATTTATATTACAAGTATTTTTCAAAAAAATTACAATTCACTCCATTTCATAGTTGGCAGCTTTGATATTTTCCAAAACTTTGAATTAGAAATTGTTGCCATGTGAAGTGAAAAGAGCAATTAGAGAATCCAATAGCATGTGTTTCCAATGTGGTTCAAATACTGGGTGCAAAATAAAACAAACTCAGGATCCTGCATACTGTCAAATTAGAGAGTGTATAGAACATTACACTTTAATTTTTTAATAAAAAATATCACCCTGATTTTAATGAGGAGGTCATTCAAAAATCATAACTAATTTTCTTAAATTCTTTGAAATTGATTGATTGATTGAGAAAGATTTTCACTCTTGCTGCCCAGACTGGAGTGCAACGGCACAATCTTGGCTCACTACAACCTCCACCTTCTAGGTTCAAGCAATTCTCTTGCTTCAACCCCCCATTAGCTAGGATTACAGGCATCCACCACTGCACCCAGCTGATTTTTGTGTTTTTAGTAGAGAGGGTTTCACTATATTGGCCAGGCTGGTCTCGAACTCCTGACCTCAGGCAATCCACCCGCCTTGGTCTCCCAAGAATTTTATTAAAACACACCCCTACTCATTCAATTGTTTAAACATGATTTATTTTTATTTTTACTGAAATGAAATTACCAGAGTCCAGTGTCCCTCAACTTTATCTATTTAGTTTACGCTTTCCTGTAGTTGGCAGACTGCTCTGTATTACTGGTACCAGCAAATTGGAGTGAGATGAAGTCATTGTTTTGATTTTACAGGTCTAATCCTGAGTTATTGCAGGTTGCATAGAAACTAAGGAATGAGATTACATCATGATGTGTGTTACAGGACAAAGTGCACACTATATTCTAATAAGTGATCAGGTTCTCCAATTATTGCAAACCCCCTCTTCAATCCAATATATCCAAAAAGAAATTTGTCAATACTCTACATCCGTGGCAATTAAATATTTCCACCCCATATGCCTTCTGTCTGAGAAATCATGATTCACTTGCAAAGTTGAGAACAGTCTACTACTTTAATCTTCCATACATGCCCCTGCCATTCATGTTACCTCATCCCTCCATTTTGTCCACTGTCCATGTCTCTTCATAGCCAATACCCCTACTTTATTCAGACCATTGGCACATCATTTCTTCCACAGATGGCTGTAGTGATCCACTAAATGCTTCATTGGCCTCAATCTTTGCCAAAGTCATATTTATAAAGCATACATATGAACATGTTTTGACACTAATCAAAAATCTTTAATAGGTCTCCATCTAACATCAGGATAATAACAGAAATCCTTAAGGTAATACAACCAAACTGTCATCTGCCTTCTTCTGATCTCTGTCCACATCTATTAGCACCCCTGTCTAACTCTGCACCTATCAGTCATGCCACATTACTTGCAGTTGCACAAATAGTTCGACTCCTTTACTCTCAGCCTTTATCTCTGTTATTCTCTCTTCCTGGAAAATTCATATTTTCATCAATTTGTACTTAATCTTTGTATATCAAGAGCTTTTCCAAGTAGCAGTTATGTTGCCCCTGACCCCCAAAATGAGTCAAATCCCCTTAGAAAATTTAAATATACTACCCTATCCATGACTTATATTTTATTTGTGCTTGTGTTTTTACATGTTTTTTCACTTAAATTGTTAACTCAATGAATCAATCAATTTTGGTTGTTTTATTATTTAGTAGATTACAGTTTCTCAATATCCATTTACCTAACAACGTAGTACAATTTTGTAACTACCCAACAATTTCACCTTGCCTGCTGCCTAGGCAGAACCAATTTATCAAGACAGGGAAGTTGCAATAGAGAAAGAGTAATTCATACAGTGCAGGTTGTGCAAGAGATCAGAGTTTTGTTATTAGTCAAGTCAGTTTTCCTGTGAATCCAGGGATCAGAGTTTTCAAGGATAATTTGGTGGGTAGCAGGCCAGTGAACTGGGGCTTCTTATTGGTCAGGTCAGAGATAAAATCATAGGGAGTCAAAGCTGTCCTCTTGTGCTGAGTCCATTGCTGAGTGGGGAGCACAATACTAGAGGAGCCAGTTTATCAATCTGGGAGATAGTAGCTGATTCATCAAGTGCAGGGTCTGCAAAATGTCTCAAGCACTGATCTTAGGTTTTACAATAGTTATGTTATTCCCAGAAGCAATTTGGGAAAATTTAGAATATTGCAGCCTACAGCTGCATAACTCCTAAACCATAATTTCTAAACTGGTGGCTAATGTGTTTAGTCCTACAAAGGTAGTCTAGTCCCCAGGTAAGAAGGCAGTTTGTTTTGGGAAAGGGCTGTTATCACTTTGTTTCAAACTGTAATTATAAATTAAGTTCCTCCTAAAGTTAGTTCGACCTATGCCCAGGAATGAACAAGGACCACTTGGAGGTTAGAAGCCAGATGGAGTTAGGTCAGATCTCTATCACTGTCTCAGTTATAATATTGCAATGGCAGTTTCAGTTTCACCCATAACATTGGCTACCATTCATTCATCTATTATGTACATTGTATCTAGCATTTTAAAGCAATTAGTCCCTACATCAAGGTTTAAAACATGATTTGATATCATTTATCACTCATCTATTACAGCTGCTGCATTAAAATGATTTATTTTGTTATTTTTACATACAAATATATTAGAATGTAGATATTACATAATATGCTGGAAGTAGAGATATAGTAAGTAACAAAATAAGGTTTTATTTTAAATACTAAGAAATTTCTTCTGCTCTATATGTAATCTTTACTGTTCCTCACTAACTTTGCAGTGTAAAACAGTTTAAATAGTTAAATAATTGAGCATTTTCAGTATGAAAAATACATACCTGGGTGAATAAATAAGAAAAATCAAGTCATCTAAATTGTCATGTTCTGCTCGCATATTCTATCCTTTTTAGCATCCTAAAGGAAATAATTTTCATCAGCATTTCAGAATTGCTTATTTTTACTATATAAAGTAGTAGCTGTGGTTAGAATAAAAATTATTTTCAATGTCAATAGTTTTCATGTCAAAGTTTATAAAAGTTAAAAATGTAGTTTCATGAAGAAGCCAACTTTTTATTTTTTCATAATTATGAGTTACATTCAGAAGTTATTAAAAATGAAATGCCATTTTCTCAAAACAAATAGGAAATCAGATTACATGTAAACATGTGTATGTTTACTCCTTATTCACATGCTATAAAATATATATTCACATTTATATTTTATGTGATCACATCTGTTTAAGTATCATTCTAATTGAACTTTTAATTTTTTATATATAAATAGTAAATTTAAAGTAATTCAAGTCTGTGTTTGCATAATTTATTTTAAAATATGATACTAAAAACAGGTGCACAGAACATGAAATTTCTGCAGAGTGGATTCATGGTTTTGTATTCAAAAAGTTTCTAAAAGCCTGGGTTATCTGGTTAAGGCATCTAAGTGATACACCTCCTCCCAATGACATCTGTGTTCATAAAACTTAAGGATGCTGCCTGGTTGACAAAAATCACAAAGCTTGTAAGTTAGTTTACAAAATTACACAGCAAGCCAAAATATAGAGGTGCATCTTAAGTAGATATAAACTAAACACAAATGTAAAACCAAACTATAGCAAAATTAGGCATTTGTTTTGTGGACCCCCAAAAGAATATATTCCTCAGTCCATTCCTCCCAGAAAACACAGAGAAAAATATAAAACATTCTGATATTTGAATAAATACCACAGACAGAAGACGTACGGGCCATGTCATCTGAATACCTTAAATACAGGTGCACAGAACATGAAATTTCTGCAGAGTGGATTCATGGTTTTGTATTCAAAAAGTTTCTAAAAGCTAATTTGCAATGCAAAAAATTCAATCAGCTTTTCAAAGGATAAGTGAAAATTTGATTTTTTCCATATGTCTAGGACTGAGATAATTTTGATAGAATAACAGCAGATAAATGAAGTCCTTTAGAGATCAAGATTTTCATGTTTGTCTAATAAAACTTAAGTGAGCCTTCACTCTAGGAAATGCACTGTGCTAATTTCTGCAGACTTGTGCTGGTGTACACAAATTGGCCTTTTGATAAGCACTTCTTGAAAAGTTTTTAAGATACATCTTATCAGTTTCAGGAGTTTTTGGGCTGAGGTGATGGGGTCTTCTAGGTATACTATCATGTCATCTGCAAATAGAGACAATTTGGCTTCCACCTTTCCTATTTGAATACCCTTTATTTCTTTTTCTTGCCTGATTGCTCTGGCTAGAACTTCCAGTACTATGTTGAATAGGAGTGGTGAGAGAGGGCATCCTTGTCTAGTGCCGGATTTCAAAGGGAATGCTTCCAGTTTTTGCCCATTCAGTATGATATTGGCTGTTGGTTTGTCATAAATAGCTTTTATTACTTTGAGATACGTTCCATCAATACCAAGTTTATTGAGGGTTTTTAGCATAAAGGGCTGTTGAATTTTGTCAAATGCCTTCTCTGCATCAATTGAGATAATCATGTGATTTTTTGCTTTTGGTTCTGTTTATGTGGTGAATTACATTTATAGACTTGCCTATGTTGAACCAGCCTTGCATCCCCGGGATGAATCCTACTTGATCATGATGGATAAATTCTTTAATGTTCTGTTGCAATCGGTTTGCCAGTATTTTATTGAAGATTTTTGCATCTATGTTCATCATTGATATTGGCCTGAAGTTTTCTTTTCTTGTTGAGTCTCTGCCGGGTTTTGGTATTAGGATGATGTTGGTCTCATAAAATGATTTGGGAAGGGTTCCCTCTTTTTGAATTATTTGGAATAGTTTCAGAAGGAATGGTACCAGATCATGAACTTCATATGGAACCAAAAGAGAGCCCGCATAGCCAAGTCAATTCTAAGCAAAAAGTACACAGAGGGAGGCATCACACTACCAGACTTCAAACTATACTACAAGGCTACACTAATCAAAACAGCATGGTACTGGTACCAAAACAGAGATATAGACCAATGGAACAGAACAGATGCATTGGAGGCAACACAACATATCTACAACCATATAATCTTTGATAAACCTGAAAAAAACAAGCAATGGGGAAAGGATTCCCTGTTTAATAAATGGTGTTGGGAAAACTGGCTAGCCACGTGCAGAAAGCAGAAACTGAACCCCTTCCTGACACCTTACACTAAAATTAACTCCAGATGGATTAAAGACTTAAACATAAGACCTGGCACCATAAAAACCCTAGAAGAAAATCTAGGCAAAACCATTCAGGACATAGGAGTAGGCAAGGACTTCATGACCAAAACACCAAAAGCATTGGCAACAAAAGCCAAAATAGACAAATGGGACCTAATCAAACTCCACAGCTTCTGCATGGCAAAAGAAACAGTCACTAGAGTGAATCGGCAACCATCAGAATGGGAAAAATTCTTTGCAGTTATGCATCTGACAAAGGGCTGATATCCAGAATTTACAAAGAACTCAAACAGATTTACAGGAAAAAAACAAACAAGCCCATTCAAAAATGGGCAAAGGATATGAACAGACACTTTACAAAAGAAGACATACATGAGGCCAACAAACACATGCAAAAATGCTCATCATCACTGGTCATTAGAGAGATGCAAATCAAAACCACATTGAGATACCATCTCACGCCAGTTAGAATGGCAATTGTTAAAAAATCTGGAGACAGGGAGGGTGTCTACTACACACTGGGGTCTATTGAAGGGAATGGGAAAGGGACAGCGTGGGGGGGGGGCCTGGGGAGGGATAGCCTGGGGATGAATGCCAAGTGTGGGTGAAGGGGAGGAAGGCAGCAAAACACACTGCCATGTGTGTACCTATGCAACTATCTTGCACGTTCTGCACATGTACCCCAAAACCTATAATGCAATAAAAATTAAAAAAAAAAAAAATCTGGAGACAACAGATGCTGGAGAGGATGCAGAGAAATAGGAACACTCTTACACTGTTGGTGGGAGTGTAAATTAGTTCAACCATTGTGGAAGACAGTGTGGTGATTCCTCAAAGACCTAGAAATAGAAATTCCACTTGACCCAGCAATCCCATTACTGGGTATATATCCAAAGGACTATAAACTGTTCTACTATAAGGACACATGCACACGAATGTTCATTGAAGCACTGTTTACAATATCAAAGACCGGGAACCAACCCAAATGCCCATCAATGATAGACTGGACTGGGAAAATGTGGCACATATACACCATGGAATACTATGCAGCAATAAAAAATGATGAGGTTTTGTCCTTTGTAAGGACATGGATGAATCTGGAGAGCATCATTCTCAGCAAACTGACACAAGAACAGAAAAGGAAATACCGCATATTCTCACTCATAGGCGGGTGAGAAAAATGAGAACACATGGACACAGGGAGGGGGTCTACTACACACTGGGGTCTATTGGGGGGAATGGGGGAGGGACAGCGGGGGGGAGCTGGGGAAGGATAGTCTGGAGAGAAATGCCAAGTGTGGGTGAAGGGGAGGAAGGCAGCAAAACACACTGCCATGTGTGTACCTATGCAACTATCTTGCATGTTCTGCACGTGTACCCCAAAACCTAAAATGCAATAAAAATTTAAAATTAAAAAAAAAGATATAATGTTATATAATACCATAAAAAGAGATACATCTGAGTAAGCACCTCATTTTCTCCTGATTTTTGTTCTTTGAAAAGAAAGATCACATTGTTCTACTACATCAAATATAGCTAAGGCTTAACTTAAGGAAAAATGGCTTGAGGTGAATATGAAATTAAATATAAGAACCAGAAAATGAAGTGTCCACAAAATCAAAAAAACGAGAGTCCATGCAGAGTAGTTTATAATTTCCAGTACATGGAGGTGAAGACAAAGGAGGAGAAAAAAGACATTCCTTGAATCATATTGTTATGGAGTCCTAGATAATTTTGAAGCTAGTGTTTCAGTATGTAAATTTAAGGAAAGGGACAATTACTGACTGTAAGGAGGTAGAGTTGACAAAAAAATATTTAGCTTACAGTTTCCTGCTGATAGGAGGACTAATACAGAAAATAAAGTGAAAGGGTGGCTGGGACATGATGAGATTTTGTTGGTGGTGCTGTTTGTGGTTTAGTTGTTTACTTAGTTCATAATTATCATGGGAAAGCCTGGGCATTATTCTAGATGGAGAATATTAATTTTATTATATATAATAAAATTATCCTCTTCCAGTTTATAGTCTCCTTTACTTTCTTCAAATATGTCTTTTATAAACAGAATTTTTCTATTTTAATACATTTGAATACATATACATATATGTACATATTTGTATATAGTGACTACATTATACTGACTTTTTGGAAGGAGGAGGTTAAGAAATCTTCACAGCATCAATATTGTTTACCTATACTTTTTAAAAAAATGTTTGGATAAGTTTTCTTCCTCTCTTTCCCTTTCTCTTCTTTCATTCCATCCTTTCTTCCTTTATAAAAATTTTTTTTTCCTAGCTGCCTAGTTGTTCAGTCTGTTTTATTCTCAGTCATCTATTATGCTGCATTTGCCACATATCAAAGTTACCTGTATGTGAATGTCTGTTTCAAAGGTTTTTATTCATTGATTTTAGTCAGTATGTCTTTTACTACAGTATAACATCACTGTTGTATTTATCATAAGTTTATAATAAATCTTGATATCTTTTAGATATATTTATTGATAGTTACATCAATAGAATCTTTATAAATTTTAAACATTTTTCTTCAGAGTCTTAGAAGTTTTTTCATCTTTGTTCTTCTGTGTGCAATTTAGAATAAACTGTACCAGGCCACAGAAACTCTATTTCAAATATTATTAGAAAACCATTACATTTCTAAAATGACCTTGGTAGAATGATATTCTTATGGTAGTAAAGCTTTTTATGTATAAACTTTAAATATCAAGCTAATTATTTAGGTCTTCTGTAATGTCATTCACTATAGTGTTCTAAGTGTCAATGCATAGGTTTCACACAAATTTTAATTGTTTTGTCAATTACTTGGCAGTTCTGTTTAAGTAATATATTACAAAATTGTACTTCCAGTGTTTTATTCATTATGTATGGAAACACAAGGTGCTTATGCATATTGATATTTTTACAAACATGTAGCTAAACTTTCAAATAAATTTTATTAATTTGTCAATAAATGTATTTAGATCATCTGTGGAGACAATCATATTATTTACCAATAATTAGGTTTAATTCCTCCTTTCCAATCCTTATCTAACCTATTATTAATGTTTGCTAAGTAGATATTTGGGCAACTTTAAAATCTTGTCTGGCAGGAGTCATGGAGAATCATTGTCAAAACATAGGTTTTACAGTTTAAAACTGTTACAAAATTTTAGTATGCTTCAACACCACTTGGAGGTCTTATTAAAAAACAGATTGACAGATCCTACCTCTAATGTTTCTCATTCTGATATGTTATGTAAGGAGTGGTGCCTGAGAATTTGCATTTCCAGTGTCTATATGATGCCAATAATTCTGATAAGTTTCCAGATAATACCAATGATTGCAGTCTAGGAACCACAATTGGAGAAACCCTGATTTAAAAGACCAGATATGGAATCACAAATGCATCATATACAAGTTTTGTGACTTTACTGGAATAATGTTACACACTAGCTATTCAGCTGCTCATGTTATAAAATAAAGCTAATATTTTCTACCTATGGAATTTTACAAAGGTTAAATTTTAGAATCATAAATATTTATTATTATAAAATACTTATATTAGGACATTTAGTAAAAAGCACTGGTGTTGTTTTTTTTGACACTGCGTCTTTGGAGATCACCAAATGGATTAAATGTATTAGTATGGTATTTCTACAGCGCACCAAAGAATTCTAAATCCATTAAGGGTTATGATCTCTGATGTGATGATACATTCTAAATGTCCTCAGTTAAAGAAAATTTCTTTAATAAAATTTTGGGGGTGGATGAAAGTAAGGTTAACCTAACCTTTTATTTAAAGCATCAGTAATAATCAAATAATAAAGTATAATTTCTGTGTAATTATTTATATTAAAGCTAAGAGTCACAACTACTTGAAAAAAATATCATAGGATCATAAAGATCCTTAAATGGACCAATTTAAGTACAAAGCTCACAAAAGTCTTGCAACAGTTTATTTTATTGTTTTTCATCAACCCCAAAATTCATTAAAAGTCCATTGAATATAACCTATAATTTGTAGTCAAGTTGTTACATGTTTACCAGTAGGAATCACCAGAATTTAAAATAATATAAAATATGTCTTGCCTAATTTCCCCCTTGAGATTGGATAGTATAATCACACAATTTATCACAAAGATTAAGAGAACATATTGACTAAAACAAATCTGGTTCCATATTTCTTTCTAAAATATAGAAATTTATTTTTATATCATCAAGTCTGTGAATGGAAAGAGAGCCTAGAATCACCCTGTTGCTTTATGAAACTGGTCTAATTAATTTTTAGTCCTCTCACTTGAGGATAGGAGTTAATTTGTTTGCTCATTTTGCTTACATATGTAGTAAATCATCAAGCTAGCAGAATAGCAAACCATTGGAAAATAGCAATTCTAT
Source organism: Saguinus oedipus (assembly GCA_031835075.1). NCBI lineage: Eukaryota > Metazoa > Chordata > Mammalia > Primates > Cebidae > Saguinus > Saguinus oedipus. Next base: position 99,873,047 of record CM063181.1, on the reverse strand, counting down.
TATATTGGCTGGATTAGAGCAAAAGCACTGTAAACTTAATTAAATTGCTCTATGTTTCAGGAGCTATTAATTATAAAGATAATAAAAGTAATGTTACTAGCATGGTACTCCATGTGTACTGATTTATTTTTTGAGAAAACATTATGGTTTTATTTGGCTAGGTCTGCAAGAATTGCTGACCTAAGAACATGATTTGATGGAATGAGAAGAACTGTAGTAACATCAATATGAGCTTCTTACATGTAATAATTCACTATCTTCAAAACTCATGCAATTCCTGAAAAAATCTTGAAGTTAAGGTATGCTGCTATATATGTCAATCATAAGATGCAATGGCATTTAATAAGAAATCAATCAAGATGTCTTAAAAACCTGATTTTCCCTTAGTACTAAGTTCAGCAAGTGAAAAATTATATTCACTTTTTAAATTAAAGTGTTCTATACCACTTCTATCAAAAGTAATGTGGGGTCTTGAATTAATTGCTTCTACATCAATTAAAAGTATATCCAAAAAAATTAAAAACACAAAATATAGAATTTTATTATTTATCAGATATAATTGTTTAAAACTCACAATCTAATGCATGAGTTTTGCATAAAAATTTTCATTAAATATGTATTTAACATTGCTTGGTGAATTAAATTTTTTAAAAAGAGTACCACCCTAAAGTTGCAAAGAATAAAATTATCTAGAATTAGGATTCCATCAACCCAAAGGCCCATCAATGATAGACTAGATAAAGAAAATGTGGTACATATACACCATGGAATACTATGCAGTCATAAAAGGAATGAGATCATGTCCTTGTAGGGAGATGGATAGAGCTGGAAGCTATTATCTTTAGCAAACTAATGCAGGAACAGAAAGCCAACATGCTATCACTTATAAGTGGGAACTGAACAATGAGAACACACGGACATGGGGAGAGCATCAGGAAAAACAGCTAATGCATGAGGGGCTTAATACCTAGGTGATGGGTTGACAGGTGCAGCAAACCAATCAGGCACACATTTACCTATCTAACAAACCTGGACATCCGCTTCATGTACCCCGGAACTTAAAAATAAAATTGAACATTAAAAAACTTATCCATCATGATCAAGTAGGATTCATCCCGGGGATGCAAGGCTGGTTCAACATACGCAAGTCTATAAATGTAATTCACCACATAAACAGAAGCAAAAACAAAAACCACATGATTATCTCAATTGATGCAGAGAAGGCATTTGACAAAATTCAACAGCCCTTTATGCTAAAAACCCTCAATAAACTTGGTATTGATGGAACATATCTCAAAGTAATAAAAGCTATTTACGACAAACCAACAGCCAATATCATACTTAATGGGCAAAAACTGGAAGCATTCCCTTTGAAATCTGGCACTAGACAAGGATGCCCTCTCTCACCACTCCTATTCAACATAGTACTGGAAGTTCTAGCCAGAGCAATCAGGCAAGAAAAAGAAATAAAGGGTATTCAAATAGGAAAGGTGGAAGCCAAATTGTCGCTATTTGCTGACGACATGATAGTATACCTAGAAGACCCCATCACCTCAGCCCAAAAACTCCTGAAACTGATAAGCAACTTCAGCAAAGTCTCAGGATATAAAATCAATGTGCAAAAATCACAAGCATTCCTATACACCAATAACAGACTTAAAGAGAACCAAATCAAGAACGAACTGCCATTCACAATTGCTACAGAGAAAATAAAATACCTAGGATTACAACTCACAAGGAATGTAAGGGACCTCTTTAAGGAAAACTACAAACCACTGCTCAACGAAATAAGAGAGGACACAAACAGATGGAGAAACATTCCAAGTTCGTGGTTAGGAAGAATCAATATCATGAAAATGGCTATACTGCCCAAAGTAATTTACACAATCAATGCTATCCCCATCAAACTACCATTGAATTTCTTCACAGAACTGGAAAAAACCACCATGAATTTCATATGGAACCAAAAAAGAGCCCACATAGCCAAGTCAATCCTAAGCAAAAAGAACACAGCGGGAGGCATCACACTACCAGACTTCAAACTATACTACAAGGCTACAGTAATCAAAACAGCATGGTACTGGTACCAAAACAGAGATATAGACCAATGGAACAGAACAGAAGCATCAGAGGCAACACAACATATCTACAACCATATTATCTTTGATAAACCTGACAAAAACAAGCAATGGGGAAAGGATTCCCTATTTAATAAATGGTGTTGGGAAAACTGGCTAGCCATGTGCAGAAAGCAGAAACTGGTCCCCTTCCTGACACCTTACACTAAAATTAACTCCAGATGGATTAAAGACTTAAACGTAAGACCTGACACCATAAAAACCCTCGAAGAAAATCTAGGCAAAACCATTCAGGACATAGGAGTAGGCAAGGACTTCATGAATAAAACACCAAAAGCATTGGCAACAAAAGCCAAAATAGACAAATGGGACCTAATCAAACTCCACAGCTTCTACATGGCAAAAGAAACAGTCACTAGAGTGAATCGGCAACCATCAGAATGGGAAAAAATCTTTGCAGTTTACACATCTGACAAAGGGCTGATCTCCAGAATTTACAAAGAACTCAAACAGATTTACAGGAAAAAAACAAACAAGCCCATTCAAAAATGGGCAAAGGATATGAACAGACACTTTATAAAAGAAGACATACATGAGGCCAACAAACATATGAAAAAATGCTCATCATCATTGGTCATTAGAGAGATGCAAATCAAAACCACATTGAGATACCATCTCACGCCAGTTAGAATGGCGATCATTAAAAAATCCGGAGACAGCAGATGCTGGAGAGGATGTGGAGAAATAGGAACACTCTTACACTGTTGGTGGGAGTGTAAATTAGTTCAACCATTGTGGAAGACAGTGTGGCGATTCCTCAGGGACCTAGAAATAGAAATTCCATTTGACCCAGCAATCCCATTACTGGGTATATATCCAAAGGACTATAAATCGTTCTACTATAAGGACACATGCACACGAATGTTCATTGCAGCACTGTTTACAATAGCAAAGAACTGGAACCAACCTAAATGCCCAACGATAATAGACTGGACTGGGAAAATGTGGCACATATACACCATGGAATATTATGCAGCAATCAAAAATGATGAGTTTGTGTCCTTTGTAAGGACATGGATGAATCTGGAGAACATCATTCTCAGCAAACTGACACAAGAACAGAAAAAGAAATACCGCATATACTCACTCATAGGTGGGTGAGAAAAATGAGAACACATGGACACAGAGAGGCGGTCTACTATACACTGGGGTCTATTGGGAGGAATGGGGGAGGGACAGCAGGGGGGGACTGGGGAGGGATAGCTGGGGGATGAATGCCAAGTGTGGGTGAAGGGGAGGAAGGCAGCAAAACACACTGCCATGTGTGTACCTATGCAACTATCTTGCACGTTCTGCACATGTACCCCAAAACCTATAATGCAATAAAAATTTAAAAGAAAAAAAATTGAAAAAAAAATTCAATCTGACCTTTGACAAGTAGTTTAGCCTTTCTTAGGGTAAATTCTCTCAAGTACACCACAGAAGATAGAATACCTGGCAAGTTGTTTTTGGAATTTTTTGAGGATTTATAGGATAATAGATTTTAAAAGTTGCTTTCTTTTTTGTAAAATGCTAATATAAAGACCTCTAATACATAGTGAAAACCTGTAACACTGTTAAGCATAAGAAAGCTCACAACAAATTATTTCAGTAGACTGAGAAGCTTTTCTTCCAGTAGATAGTGCTTATAAAAATGTTACATTTATGGCCGGGCGCGGTGGCTCAAGCCTGTAATCCCAGCACTTTGGGAGGCCAAGGTGGGTGGATCCCGAGGTTAAGAGATTGAGACCAACCTGGTCAACATGGTGAAAACCCGTCTCTACTAAAAATACAAAAAAAAAAGAAAAAAAAAAATTAGCTGAGCATGGTGGCGCGTGCCTGTAATCCCAGCTACTCAGGAGGCTGAGGCGAGAGAATTGCCTGAACCCAGGAGGCAGAGATTGTGGTGAGGCGAGATCGCGCCATTGCACTGCAGCCTGGGTAACAAGAGCGAAACTCCGTCTAAAAAAAAAAAAAAAAAGTTACATTTGTATAACAAGGCCAGACTCAAATAGAAAATTTGGATGAAATCTTGATGTTTTTGAATTTGCAACTGTCAGATCATTACTTCTAATTATTCTGAACATCAAGAATGTGTTCAGTCTATTCTTGGTTAAACATTTGGAACAGTGCAGTATAGATATTTTTTCTTGTGTTGTGACAATGAGCAAAAAAGGATACCCATGAATGCTGATTTCCTATCTATCCTAGATTTCAAAAGTGATTAACATTTTAATTCAAACTGTTTCTGAGAACAGGTAATATCTTTGTCTTCCTGTATTCTTTAAATATTTTAGTCAAATGACTCATAAGCACTTATGTATATAAATAATAAAAAAATGAAATCATAATCTGAAGGCAGTAGAACATTCCAGAAAAACTTTCATTTTCTCAATTTATGAATAATCATAATTTACAAAGAGGTTAATCTGGGCCTTCTGCTGTGGTGTGTGCCTGTAGTGCCAGCTACTTGGAAGGCTAAGGTGGGAAGATCTCTTGAGCCCAGGAGTTTGAGACCAGCCTGGGCAATATAGTGAGATTTTATCTTTTTTTGTGAAAAACAAAACAAAACAAAAACAAAAAACAACAAAGAGGGAGAAAGTTAAGAAATATATTTTCTTTTATCTCCCATCTATCCCTCTTCTTAAGAGATTGAAATATAGCTTAGTTATATCTGGAAATGGCCTCATAACTTAGATTTTGGGAAAAAAATTAAATGCTTGAATAGAAAACACTAGCTGGATCTACCTGCCTTTTGATGGCAAGAGAAGGAGAGAAGGTGAAACTAGGGATTCTTTCTATGGTTTTCATTTATGTTTGTTTTCGTCTATTATCTTTGCTAATAACTCCCACTTCTTTAAAAAAAAAAGTGATATATTCTTGTCTTTTCTCATTCCACACAAACCTAGAAATGTGAGATAATCACAGAATAATAATTGATCAGAAAGCTATCAAATTTTAAGAATACATCCATATTATCTGGAATGTTTCAATTAGAAAATGAAAAGTTAAATGTCCTCCTTAAACTATGATTTTTTTTAACCTTTAGTCTTTGATCTGATTATTGTATAGATATTCAACACTAAAGTTTTACAGAATGTTTTCTTTTTAAAATAATCAATAAATTTATAAAATTAAATCTGTCTTAGAATATTCAGCATAATTTTTTATTTTTCTTCAAAAATACATAAAACATAACTCAAAATCTAATTATCTTAGATTAAATTGTTAGGTTTACATTAGAATTGTGTATGACATAAATATGTATCAATAACTATTATTTATTAAAAATAAATAAGTGTTTGCCTATTTTTATATTATGGTAACTTTCAAAATAAAGGTAAATTATATTTACCTTTGCTATGCTAATATTTAATGATCTTTAAGAAAATGGAATAATATTTTATAACACATACTATTATAATTAGTTTATGTGAAAAACCAATTTTTATAAACTATATTGTAGTTATGTATTTGAAAGAATGGTTACTTAAATTGATAATAAGGTGAATCTGTATTGAAAAACATAAGGTATTTGTCACATAAATGATTAAACTGTTTTTATACATTTAAATGCTTGTATTTTTAAATTTTAAAAATTGTAGTTGTTAACAGTTCACTTGTTTCAAAAAATCTCAACTACAATATACTGAAAGCTTTCTTTGAGACTAAAACTCTCCAAAATGATGTGTGTAGATATAATCAAATTCCTGTTTTGTTTCAAGCATTAGCTCTGTGTGTCTTTAAGTAAAAAGAATACTGGAACATTGAAAAGAATATCTAGTCTTTAAGGGATACATCCCCTTTCTTCTAACCAACCCATATTAAGTAAAGCTCATAGAACAAGATATCTCTGAGATTCAATGGAATTCCTAAAATAGACATGTCAATTTAATTTTTTTTACATAAGTACCAAGACATCAGCAGAAGTCACAGCTGCTTGAGATAACATACTAGTCTAAATTTGACAATGTCAGCGTGTTTTTGACACCCTAGGTTGGAGTTACTTGGATGAGTTGGTAAGAGAGGAACTTTGATCACCTGTCTCTGGCATAAAGCCATGTACAGGATGGGTGCTCCATGACTGTGACTCAGTTGTGACAAAGAAACAAGAAAATGATGAGGAGCACACACTCTATCCTAGGAAAAATGTATAAGCAGAGATTTCAAGTCTGTTTAGCATTCTTTCTTCTTATCTTTACCTTGTTCCTTTCAATCTTCTCTTATTTTTTTAATCTATTGCCTTTCTTTCTCCTGTTCTTTTCTTTTATTCTTTTAATAAACATCATTCTCAGCAAACTGACACAAGAACAGAAAAGGAAATACCGCATATTCTCACTCATAGGTGGGTGAGAAAAATGAGAACACATGGACACAGAGAGGGGGTCTACTACACACTGGGGTCTATTAGGGGGAATGGGGGAGGGAAAGTGGGGGGGGGCTGGGGAGGGATAGCCTGGATATGAATGTCAAGTGTGGGTGAAGGGGAGGAAGGCAGCAAAACACACTGCCATGTGTGTACCTATGCAACTATCTTGCACGTTCTGTACATGTACCCCAAAACCTATAATGCAATAAAAATAAAAAAAATAAAATAAACATGCATTCAATAAAATCTATGCAATTCTATTCTTTTAATAAACATGCATTCAATAAAATCTATGCATTCTTCTGATTTTCTTTGTCTATCGGAAAACAAAACAAACCCATACCTTTTGGCACTTCCATGATAGTGGAGGAAAATAAACAACAATAAAAACATGATAATTAAGTGCCCATCTCAGCCTCTCAAAGTGCTGGGATTACAGGTGTGACACACTGCGCCTGGCCTCATTGTCTTTATATTTTTAAAATTTAGTCATAAATATTCCAGTTATGATCTACCCCTTTTGATACTGTGGATTCTTTTATTGGAAAATATCTCCTGGCTTTGTTTTCCATGATATTACCCTTCCCATCTAATTCCCTTACAATTCTTTCCAGTCTCCTTTTCTGGAATGATTCTTTATCATGGGCATTTGTCTTATTTATTTCTGTATCATTTTTTGACTCTATATGCTTACTGGCATTTGTCGTTTCTTATATCATGATGATTACAAAAATCTCTATTTCTAGCCTCTCTCCTGGGTGTGCCATTGGCATTTCAATCTCCATTATTTACAACATGAAATGCAGTGCCACTAAATAATTCTTTAATTCTACCTTACTCTACATTTCTATCTTGTCATTATTTCTCCAATATCTTTGTCTACAATAGCGAGTTTAATCTCTGCACTGCTGAATATGTTTCTAAAATACATCAGTTTTGTAAACTATTAACTTGCATTCTTTTGATGACTCTAACACAAAGTCATCAAATTCAGATGTCTTACCATGACATTCAGGTTGTATATAATGTTATTCTGACCTTTCTCTCTCTTTCCCAGGCACACTCCATGCTGTGACTCACTCTTACTATACCTCACACTTTAAGTCCTTTCATAATGATGTTTATTCCTCTGGAATGTATTTATAACTCCCTTCCCCTTGGAAAGCATAATTTCAATTTGGAATAACTGAGTGAATTAATGTTTCACATTTAGAAAAGTTATTTGTGCATAATATGTACTTACTAAATGCCAGACTATTATTTTTGTTACTTATAATGGTAGTCACAGTCATAACAGTAATAATGCTCAGTGTCCACTTTATCGATCATCACTTTGCTCAAAGCTCATTTACCTCCTTTACTCCTCTTCCTTCTTTCCAATTAGAATTATTTGTTCTGTCCTTATTTTTTTTCTAGGTAAATTCACCTTGTTATTATTCCTCTTGAGTTTCCACTAATATAAGATTGAGTGAATTTTTTAAATTTTATTTTGCCTTAGAATCCATTTCAAATTTAAGCTTAATGTTTTCATGCTAGAAGCAGGGATCAGTCACCCTTGAAACAGTTTCCCATTCTATACCCAAATGACTCAAGCCTAGGGCCAGAAGCAGGGTCATATAAGTATCTTTTTAATCAAACCAACTGGCTCCTGCTTTCCCATTGATTTCTTTAAAGGTATTCTGGCATTGGTCTGGGAGCTTAGAGAGTTCTACACTCTAAGCCTTAAGTGTATTGCTGGTTGTCATCGCACCTGCTTTCTCTTTCTGCCTGACTCCAGACTCCTGCCTTGTAGGACCTGGGGACTGACAGGCAACTGCATTCCCTTTTTGTCCAGGATGTGTAAATACAAGTTTTTGAGATTGTTTCCTGTTGTGGTGATATATTGAAGCTGCACCTTCCATCTGAAGAACTAAGGTCTGCCCCAGGCCACATTATCCCAGGGACTCCAGGAAGAAGACAATGTTTGGTTCCCATCAGCAAAGTGATTGTCAGGCAGGCAGAAACTGGACAAAGGTGAGACAAGAGACATGCAGGTGTCTGTCAGTATCAACAGGTTTCATGTCTGAGGAACTCTGTGGTCACAGGTACAACAACTAGGCATTAGGCCCTCTGTAGGAAAAAGTAGTATCCCATGAATGGCACACTAAACATTCAAGTCCAGTTTCCCCTCCTTTCCTGTTAGGGTTGCCAGCCTTTTGTTACTGAAACACCAATTTAGATGGGGGCTCTCAAAACAATCATTTATAATTTTAATGAAGATGTGCATATGAATATATATTATATATGTACATATCACAAGGTTTGCTAATATTGGTTCAGTTTTAAATAACTATTACTCTAAATACAAAGAAACACTGCAATAGCTATAATTATAGTCATTTAAATTTGTGTGCTTAATAAAATAATTTGGTTTCTAGTCATGTCAGCACAGAACTCCTTTAAGCCTGAGTGCTTTAAGTAAGCATCCCCATTTTATAAAAACCTTTTTCTTGATATAATTTAAAAAATAACAAAGTATTCTAATATTCCAATAAAACACAATTATAAAGAATCCTTAGTTTAGGATTTCAAGTCAAGTGGAGAGTTGAAACAATAGTTATAGGTGAGTTCATTCTACTTTTATTGATACAACAAGGAGTCCTTTTGGATTTAGAACAAAGAGGATAAGGGAATAAAATTGTCCTTTCCTTGGTACTGAATGAATAAGACCTGCTTAGTCAGAATCTGTGGATACCAATTATTGGACAACTAAGAGGCCAGACCCCAGAAAATCTCCTTACCCCTTCTAAAAGGATGAAGATTGGATTCCAGAAGAAAATTCAACTCCAGACAGATCTTAATATCTTTCAGTAAGAAATTAAAATTGGCAGCAAAATGAAAAAGATATAGAACTTAGCTTTGCATGATTATGAGAATATACTGGCATTAGTGGAAAGTGTTCAATTTAAAATTAGTAGTAAAAACAGTGGTAAGATTCAGATTTGCCAACACCAAAAAAAATTTTTCATAAAATGAGAATCAACAGAGCTTGGGTTTAATTTGAAAGAAGAACAGAGTGAATAGAAATGAGGACCTCCTATGCAAGATAATGCATAGTACACAATAATATTAACACTTCCCACAATAAACACTGTCAGGCATGATAGTAACTCACTACTGTGATGATAACCTATGATTTACATACTATTATGGTGTGAGTGCTGGTCTCATCTACACAAACAATTCACTTAATATATTTGACTCCATTTACCCTGGGGGCCAAAATCACTGCTAAACACCAGAAGGGTGCAAATAGTTAGAAAGAATGAGGTGTGCAGTCATTTTGCAAATATGTTTTCTCAATTACATTAATTTCTGTCCCTCTGCCCTCTAAAACTGTGTTTTTAAAAATTTAATTATTACACTCATTATCCTAAAAATGAATAGTATTTTTAAAAGACACTTTAGAAAGTAGAAGAATTAAAGGATGGAGCATTACTGACAAAGCTGTTTTTTCTTATCTCTAGCACCAATGTCAGTGATTCTGCCTTTCACAAATAACCACTAATCAGAAGTTCATGGGTTAGGTGTGGTGACTCATACCTATAATCCCAGCACTTTGGGAAGCTGAGGCCTGTAGATCACCTGAGGTCAGGATTTTGAGATCAGCCTGGCCAACATGGTGAAAACCTGTATCTACTAAAAATATAAAACATAACTGGGTGTGCTGGTGCCTGCCTGTAATCCTGCTACTCAGAAGGCTGAGGCAGGAGAACTGCTTGAACCTGGGAGGAGGAGATTGCAGTGAGCCCAGATCACACCACTGAACTCCAGCCTGGGTGACAAAGGGAGACTGTCTTAAAAAAAAATCATGCATATTATTTCTAATTTCTTATTTTCTTTACACATACATTTATCTGTCACATCTGTACATAGAGTTGTAGTTACAGACACATTTATTATCCAGTGTATTAGTTTTATAACATTGCTATGACAAATTGTCACAAATTTAATGGCTTAAAGCAGCACAACTTTCTTATCTTGCAGCTCTTCAGGTTGGAAATTTGCTATGGGTCTCACTAGGCTGAAATCAGTGTGTCTGCAGGACTCCATTCCCTTCTAGAGGCTATAGAGGATAATTCATTTTCTTGCCTTTTCTAGCTTACAGAGATTTCCCACATTCTGTAGCTCATAGTCACATTTCTTCATCTTCAAAATTAGCATTACATCTCTCTGATTATTCTCCAGTAGTTACTTCAGCCTCTAAACCTAGATGGAAACAGTTCTTCACTTTTAATGACTCATATGATTCGAATGGGTTCACCTGGATAATAGAGGCTACTTTTTCATTCTCAAATTCTGTAACTCAATCTCATCTGCAGAGCCCATTTTGCCATATAAAGTAACATATTCATAGTTTCTGAGGATTAAATGGTGGACTTTCCTTGGATGCCATTATTCTGCCTACTACAGCCACAAACATATATTATTGGTAAAATGGATGACAGGAAGCATCACTGCAGATCTTGTAGCATCTATTCTATCTTTCCTATAAAATAGAAGTTAATATCATCTGCTCAGTGTTTAAGGAATAATAGAAGAAGTGGCTTAGAGGAAGAATAGAGTATAATTTGTGTGTATGTGGCATCCATAAAATGGGGGATCTGTTAGGGTATGTGTACAGAGGGCTCAGTGAAATGTGTTGAAATGGAGAGGAAGAATGTGTTTGAAAATATATCTTGGCATTCTTCTGAAGAGTAGGAAGATGAGGATGAAAACCGTGCCAAAGGTTTGAGAATGCAGGCAAGGTTCATTTGGTGATCTAGGGTTATTCTGATTTGAAAAAGCATGGTGTTCTTAAAATATGTGAATTAAATAAGTATGTTATCCTGAAAACATGGAACATTCTTTTTCACAGAAATCATTTCAGTGACAGAAGTGATAGAGAATCAAATGTCTTGTTACACCTGATAAATACTGTCCAGGAATTTTATGATAGCACTGGAGCACAGATTAAGTCTCTGCATCAAAATTGTGTAGCAATTACTTTTCTTTCAATAAGATTGTTTGAAAAATGTTACACTGGAAAAGATAAAGGAAATCTTATGTTTACTAACCACAAGAAGAAAAGAACTTTGAGATCCTATAGAACTATATTGTCCATGTTATATCACTTAAAATAAGGTTTTACCTCGATCGAATAACATTATTATGATTGTTTTTATAATATTCTAAACCCAAAGACATTTCTCAAATTTCATTTACTGATCTGTGATGTTTTGGAAAAAGATAATATTAGAACACTTTGAACACTTCTTGTGGCACAAATAAATGTGCCAAGACTAGTTTTTAAAGATTGCAAGTCCCCGAGAGACATGACTAAATTTGCTGTCATTGAATTTTAACTGTAAGGTTAGTGTTTAATTTGACTTTATAGATGAGAAGTGAAGGTCTGGGTTGTTTGTAGGGCATTTTTCAATAATATCTATTCTTTAACCTTTAGAATTACTTACTAGGTTCTACTTCAAATGTCCTGTTTTATTAAACTGCATTTAACTTTTGGATATCAAACAAGTTTGTCTCTAATCTCTCAGGGTATGTTAAAGCACAATGTTTATAATATAGCGTAAGTAATTGATTTCTAGGTTACTAGGCTACTTCATAGGAAGCTTATAAAGATGGAGGAGAATAAACAATCATACTAAATCATTTAATACCACACCTATCACTCTTTCTGATCCACAGTTATCTTCACTGAGGAAATTCAGTTACTTTGTAGAGTAAGAGTTGAGTCCTTTTGCCAGTGTAGCTTGGTAATGCATGTTCCAGAGAGATATATAGTGTAGTGAAAGAATAAGATTTAGTGAGACAAGACATTTTTCCCCTCTGGACTTTTTGGAACATAAAAGTCTTGTCAGTTTGACATTTGCTAGTTTTGCTTTATGATTCTGTCCTATTTTCTTTTATTATGATGCCATCTTTATCAAGCTACTGAAACACATTTTGCTAAATATTCCAGATGGAACACTGTCAGACATTTTTCCTGGATAGAAACCAGGAAAATTGCCAAGCATCTATTCTCTTTATAGTTCCACATTTTGAATATATTGTATAATTCTAGTATTGCCCATAACTGTCTTATTATTACTAATTGTTTATGATCTTTCCTCTGAAATTCCCAGTCCCATAATTGAGTTATATTATATTCATGGTAGAACAGTAGATACTAAAAAACAAATCTGAATGATGAGTATTTCATCACACTTATATAAGAGGATACTTTATTTCAGCATAGAAAATATGTACAACATATACACTATCTGTGTATTTAATTAAAAAAAACCCACTCAAGCCTAAGTATTTTCCATTTAACATATAGTTAACTAAAAACACTATGTAGAGTTTTAATAATATTTAGAGAATAAAAAAATGTATACATGCTGTTTAATAGTCTTATTTTAGAGATAAAAGATAGAGAGTAATTCTACCATCTCAGTTTTGATTGGTTTTAAAAATATTAAAGATTTCCATTTTTTGAGTAACAGCAGACCAGATATTTGTACAGATTATCCCAGTCAGGACATCTAGAACAAATTCAAGTATGAGTTTGTAAACTATCAAGTCAACATCTGGAATATGGAAATATAAAGGTGAGCCATGAAAGAAAGCTTATTTGGCTAACAGATGAACTATACTTTGGACAGCTCTCCAGGAAAAGACATATAAAAATTAGAGCAGAAGGTTTAGATAGGTGTGAGGGGAAAGGACTGCCTAGCAAAGCATGCACATTTTAGTTTGAAAATATGAAATACTGCAATTAGAAATAAAGGTGAACTAGGAATAACTGTCACTTGTCTACTTAGCAGTAAAATGTCAAGATATAACAATTATACTGTGGTATCTTGGTTTAGATCATGAAAGAAAAAATGATAATAGCAGAAGAACTGAATAAACTGTAATCTGTAATTTAGTTAATTATATTGTACTAATGTTAAATTCTCAATTTTATTATTGTGCCATGGCTATATATATATATATATATATATATAAATTCTATATAATATAGAATTTATATATATATAGAATTCTATATATATTCATATATATAATATATAGAATATATAGAATTTATATATATAATAATATATATAGAATTTATATATATATATATTATTATATATATAAAAATTCTACATACCCAAGTTCCCAAAGTAATGTCTCAATAATATATATATATATATATATATATATATATATATATATATATATATTATATATATATGAGACATTATTTTGGGAACTTGGGTATGTAGAATTTTTCAAACATTGTCAAGATACAGTTTGTGTAACTACGTTCATATTGAACACAGTAACTGTACATTTAAAAGCAATAATATAACTAAAGAGGGATATTTCATAATTTAAAAAGTTTCAATTCTCCAGGAGATTACAACAATTCTCAACTTGAATGCACATATTATCGTCTGACAATATATTACAAAGAAAAAAATCTATAAGGAAAATTAGAACAAATTATATTTACCAAATGCAGAAAAAAAGACATAATGGCAAGAAGATCAGAGAGTAATGAAATGAAATTATTATGCAAAGAATCAACAAAGAAGTTAGTTCTTTAAAATGTGTAACAAAATTCATAAGTGGTCAAGGAAACATAGAAAGACAATAAGAAACTAAGCACAAATGATGTCAGAAATTAAAAAGAGGGGATATCAATATAGAATAAAAACACAGTAAAAAAAGAGGGTATTACTAATGTCTCCAAATTAGTATATATGAAAATGTAGAGGAAAAGGAAACGTTCCTAAGAATAAAAATAACTTGCCAGAACTGACACAAGGTGAAACAGAAAAGTGAATTATTTTTTAAGTATTAAATTTAAGCAATAAGAAAATCTGTAATTAAACCAATATACAAATGATTTCACAGAATGTTACTTAGTGAAGATATAACAGTATTCTTACAAAGTATTTTTCAGAGAAAAGGAAAATAATTCATGTCATGACTTATTTTACAAGATTTTCATAAGATTGTTACCAAAGTACAAAAAGACATTATAAGAAAGGGAAATTATAATCTCAATCATAGATATAGAATAAAAGATTATAAGTAGAATATCAGTAAAATGACTCCAGCACTGTAAAGGAGTAAAATTTCCTTTCTGGAGTGATTAAAATTTGGTGGCAGAAAATTTATCAGAAAAATCCTAAGTCTCCTAAAGAGTATATAAATCCCAGATCAAAATATTGTATTTCAAGGTAAAATGTTAAAAGCTTTCCTTTGAATTAGAGATTAAGAAAAGAGTCCTTTTTCCTGGGCTTCTATTTCACAGGTCTTAGTTGCTATATTACAGTAGGGCAGCTTGTTTCTTTTAAAGATTGCTGAAACAATATCTAACATTCAACGTGGTCTTGTACAATTTAAAATTTCACTCAACATCTTTGTCCCCTCCCTTTAAAATATCGGAATCATAACCAGTAGACTGTGGTAAAAGTGATGTATTAGAAATCTCAGCAATAGATCATTAAAATGCCATGTATTTTGTATTGTTTTTGTATGATCACTCTTGGCTCCCAGCCCACGTGCTCAGAGTAAGATCAAGTAACCCACTGAGAATACTGTATGATGAAGAATTGGGGTCCCCCACTGCAGCCCCACCAGAGCTTGCATCTGAAAGCCAGCAACAAGTTCTCAAGCATCTAAATGAAGTGATTTGAAAGTGGGTTCTTAGGTCTAGCATCCAACTACCCCAGCTTGATGTGCATGGACAAAAGAAAAACCACATCCACTGACCTTTGCTTAAATTGATTTCCGGGCCAAAACGTATCATTGTTTTAATCTGTTAACTTTTGCGTAGAAATAAGTGATTATTACGAAAAAATGAAGAGCTATAAGTATTAGAGAAAAAGAAAACAGTTGTCATTAATGGTACATTAACCAAATATGTGCATAGCAAATCCAAAATAATCTCTAGACTTAGTATAAATGATAATATAGTGTAGTAAGATTACTGGATAAAGGGTTAATATAAAAAATCTTTATTCTCTCCAAATTAGCTACAAGGTATTAAAAAATGAAGGAGTACCATTTAAATTATCATAATATGTAAAATAATTACACGTAAATAAGTAGAGTCATGTGCTGCATACATTACAGTCAGCAATTAATGAATATAAGAAGGTGGTACCATAAGATGATAATGGAGCTAAAAAATTCCTACTGCCTAGTGGCATCATAGCCATGGTAATGTCCTAACACAACACATTACTCACATGTTTGTGGTAATGCTAATGTAAAACATATCACGCTGCCAGTCATATAAATGTATAGCATACACAATTTTGTCCAGTACATAATACTTGATAATGATAATAAATATGTTCCTGCTGTGTGCATTTACTATATTATTCATTGACACTTTAGAGTGTACTCCTTCTACATATAAAAGCAAAGGTAACTGTGAAACAGCCTTAGGCAGGTTCTGTAGGAAGTATTCCAGAAGCAGGCATTGTTATCTTAAGAGAAGAGAGCTCCATGTATGTCAATGCCCTTAAAGACATGTCAGTGGGACAAGGCGTGGAGATGAAAGACAGTGATACCAACGATCCTTGCCCTTGTAGGCTTAGACTAATGTGTGCTTTTGTATTTTAGTTTCTAATAAAAAAATTAAAAAGTTATTTTTTAAATTTTTTTTAAAAAGTGTAGTACAAAGATAAAAAGATGAAAAATATTTTTGTTCAGCTGTGCACTGTGTTTGTGTTGTAAGCTAAGTGTTATTACATGAGTCAAAATTTAAAAACAAAGTTTATAAAGTAAAAGTTATAGTAAACTAAGGTTAATTTATTAAAGAAAAATATTTTAATAAATTATTTATAGTAGTATATTTGTAGTAGTAAAATATATGTAGCATAGCTTAACTACAATGTTTACACACCTACTGCACTGTACATAATGTCCTAGGCCTTCACAGTCACTCACCACTCACTCTCTGACTCAGCCAAAGCAACTTCCAGTACTTCGAGCTCTATATTTACAGTATGTGCTTTACACAAGTGTACCATTTTTAACCTTTTAGATCTTTTGTTCCTATATCTTTCCTATGTTATTTCTTGAGACACAAACACATATTATTGTTTTACAATTACCTACAATGTTCATCACAGTAATATGCTGTTCAGATTTGTAGCCTAAGAGCAATGGGTTACAACATATAGCCTAGGTGTGTAGGCTAGACACTTTAGGTTTGTGTAAGTACACTCAATGATGTTCACACAATTATGAAATCACCTGACACATTTCTCAAAATGTATCCCCATTTGACGCATGACTGTACATATAGAATACTATGCCTAAACTCCTTTTGAAAAGGAATATTATTTCTACTCAGAAAATCATACAGTATTTTGAGGGACATTAAAGAATACATTTTTAAAAGGAGAAACATATAAAAATTATAGATTGTTGGGCTCAAGGATTTTTTATATTATACTTGAAGTTCTGGGGTACATGTGCAGATCGAGTAGGATTGTTACACAGATATATATATATATATATATGCCAGGGTGGTTTGCTGCATCCATCCCCCTGTCACCTACATTAGATATTTCTCCTTTCATCCCTCCCCAATTCCCACACCTCCTACTATCTCTACCCTAGCTCCTCCACCCCCCAACAGACCTCAGTGTGTGATGCACCCCTCCCTGTGTCCATGTGTTCTCATTGTTCAACACCCACTTATTAGTAAGAACATGCAGTGCTTGGTTTTCTGTTCTTGTGTCAGTTTGCTGAGAATGATGGTTTCCTGATTCATCCATGTCCCTGCAAAGAAAATGAACTCTTCCTTTTTATGGCTGCATAGTATTCCACGGTGTATATGAGCTACATTTTCTTTATCCACTCTTATCACTGATGTGCATTTGGATTGATTCCAAGTCTTTGCTATTGTAAAGAACATACATGTGCATGTCTTTATAACAGAATGATTTATAATGCTTTGGGTATATACCCAGTAATGGGGTTGCTGGGTCAAATGATATTTTTGTTTCTAGATGCTTGAGGAATTGCCACACTGTCTTCCACAATGGTCAAACTAATTTATACTCCCACCAATAGTGTAAAAGCATTCTTATTTCTCCACATCCTCTCCAGTATCTGTTGTCTCCAGATATTTTAATGATTGCCATTTTAATTGGCATGAGATGGTATCTCAATGTGGTTTTGATTGGCATTTCTCTAATGACCAGTGATGATGAGTATTGTTTGTTGGCTGCATAAATGTCTTCTTTTGAAAAGTGTCTGTTCATATCCTTTGCCCACTGTTTGATGGGGTTGTTTGTTTTCTTTTTTCTTGTATATTTATTCTAGTTCTTTGTAGATTCTGGATATTAGCCCTTTGTCTGATGGGTAGGTTGCAAATTTTTTTCCCATTCTGTTGGTGTCTGGTTCACTCTAATAGTTTTAAAATATTAGTTTCCTGCATACTGGTTTAGAATTTTATAAAACACAACCATAACCAAATAAGCTGTGTGTTTGTGTAGGTAAGTTTACCAGCTTATTGCAAACTTCAAGTGGAAATTCAATGGACTAATACTTTTTTACTTGAAGAAGTAAAAGGCAGGAGGAATCATTGTGTATTCTCATTTGCTTTCTCCCTTTCTAGGGCAGTTGGCCACTCCATTCCTGTCCATCAGTGCAGTGAACAACCCAACTCTTCTGTTGCCCAGACATCATCTCAGAGTAAAATCCCACAATGCCTCATCTCATGACATGTCATGCTTGTCGTTTTTTATACAGTGATTAATTTTTTTCCTGAGGCTCGTGAAACTGTGGGGTCTGGTTTGTGCCAATGCAAATGAAATCTACAGCAGGAAACAATTTTCTCCCTATGGAGCAATACTTTGACCAACAGTTAATAAATACTGGAAGATAATTAATTCTCCTCTTGTCCTGCACACACCAATCTGAGATATAGTAATTTATAGGTGTCTTTGAAGATGTGGCCTGTCTAATCAGGCAATCAGTTGCCCTTGATATCAAATGGTGTCCAGATGAATAATAACCCCCAACCTTCTGTTTTCTCTCAGTCTGCATCTTTCTTTTTTTCTTGTCTTTGGTATGACACTCCTTAATAAATTATAACACATAAATTTTTGGAAGATTAGAGCAGAGAAAAAAATACAAATCAAGACATATACAGGCACTTGATTTTAAACAAGGGTGGCCTGAGATAATTAGCAAAAATATTGTATTTTCAATAAATGGTGCTGGGATGATTGCATATCCAGTGGGAAAAAATAAAATTTAGCCTATAGATAATGCCTGATACATTTTACATTTAAATTTTAAGGAAAGTTACTGAAATACCTAGAAAATCATATGGAGAATATTTTTACCACTTTAATGTAATTATTTCTTAAAACAATAGAATAATTATAAACAAAGAAAAATTCTGAGCTACTTTTTTAGAGTCTGACTAACATAAGTCACACTGAGCAAAAAGAAAAAGCAGTACATATATACTAAAAAAGTAGCACATATACAAAATATAAAAGGGATTCCTTCACGTCTATATAATAAAAGGCAAATATTCCAATAAGAAAATAAACAAAAGGCTTTCAGGGGCACTACATAAATGCATTTTCCACATGGCCAATAAACATACAAACATATGAAAAGTTATTCAAAGTTATGTTTTAATACACTCACCTGTAAATAACTATAATTTCTCAGGAATTAGAATATTAGAACTAATATATAAAAAATGTGAACAAATTTCAAGAAACATTTAGTAATCTAACATTCAACTTAGAATAGATATGGAAGAGAAAACAGTAAAAATATGGGGTAATAAATTATCAAAAAATATGAGGTTTACAAAATTTAAATATTATGAGCCTCCAGAATGAGAAGATTCATGGTTTACAAAGAACAGTTTAAAAAAAACCCTAAAATTAAAAATGACATAAAAATTACATAAAATAACATTTGAAAACATGCAAGTAAAGGAAAATGGCCTAAAAGCTTCCAGAGATGATTAAAAACAATAAAAATCGATGAATAAAAAATCGTATTGTTAGGAAAAAGACCAGCATCACACAGATTTCCCAATAGCTAAACTAATTAATAGGAAAATTACTTATAATATTGAGATGATATTAATTCCAAGCAGCATTGTATATTCATTAAAACTATCAATCAATATTTAGGACAGAAAATTACATCTTGAGAGTTAAACAATAATGCACTACATGTGCTCTTTCTAAGAAAGTTTCTTCATAATATTATTTAGGTAAACAAGAGTAAACTAAGCAGAAAGAAAATACACAATCCAGGGAATACTAATACAACACAGGAGGAAAGGAATTCAGTGTTTTTCTTTAAATGGGCTACAAGCATTTGTGGAGGATGGGGACAATTCAAAATTCTTCATAAAGTAAGAGTGTTTTACAAATTGCCTTCTCCATTTCCATCTAGAAAATACCAGTAGCAGCATCCTCTTTCTATCATTGCTAGACTCATGCAAGGTTTCTCACAGTCCCGTACAATGATACCAGGAAAACAATGCAAAAACTAACCAACAAACAAAATATTAATTCCTGGCAAAAATAAGGCACACGAAACTGGTGATTTACTACTAATGCATATTTTGATTCAATACTGATTAGTATTTGCATAGACATAATAATAATTAACATTGATAAATAACTGTGGAAACCATTTGGCAGGACAGAAATGGGAAGATGGAAATGAATACAAAGCTAATTTCACATCAGACATGGCAGAAAGTCAAGAGACAGTACATTAAAATGACAAATGTTTTAAAATATAGAGGTGAATAACATGTGAAAGACTTAGAAAAATTGAGGAAATCTCCCTTTGAACATTATTTACCCAAAATTTGAGACAATCCAAATAAGGCAGAGTGGGCCTCCTTCCCTCATACTCAGATTCATACTTTCATCAAAGAAAACTGTACTTGTCTATTCCCATTAAACATACATTCTCCTAATCCATAAGACAAATTAAGAATAGAATGTGTTTGTTGGCCAGCTATTCTACATAGAAATGACAAAAAAGTACTATATTTCTTAGCAAACAATCATGTGCCTGTGCTTTAATAGAGATTATTTAAATTATATTACTGTGCTAAACTTTGTTTAGGTTAAGCCTTTGCCTAGATTATAAGTGATAAGCCCATTTCATCCATAAGATCAACTTCAGGTTTATTAGTCAAATGGCATAAGGGCAGCTGTGATTTAGGAAAATCAAATAGTCAATGATGTCAAATAGTCAATAGGAAAGACTGAAGAAAGGAGAAGGAGGACTGGTTTTGTGAATACCAGAGAGAGGGCTATTCTCATAGTTGTCAAGGTATAGCCCACCCTACTCTTTCACTGATAACTCCCAGTCACCATTTCTACTTTTATTTTGCTCAGGAGAATTTATCACCCTCTGAGAAATGTATGAATTTTACTTATTAATGTGTATTATCTACCTCACCCTTTTAGAATTTAAACTCCATGATGGTGGTGAGAATTGACAGTTTCATTGACTCTAGAATTCTCAGTATCTAGAACAGCTTCAGGCTCATAGTTGATGTTCAACAAATATTTGTTGAATAAATAAATAGAAAGAAAAATAAGTAACAGATGATAAGATTAAATATTTGAGAAATGTGAGATACTTTAGAAAGTAGAAATAAAAGAAAAAAATGTAATCAGAGACAGGGTTTAGGAAAGAGATAATTTAAATGCAGATTTACATTGTCAAACCTGTATTAGGATGGAATATGGTATATTTTAAGAAATTATGTATGAGTGTGTTTTGAGTGGATAAGGAGTTAGGAATGTTACATTTAGAAGTGATTATTCCAAAGAATCTGAAATTGGGCTTAGAAAGAAAGATTCACACAGAAAACAAAAACTCAATGGTGTTCCTTTACTGCTATGCAGGAATACAATTCATAGAGGTATAGGAATTCATAAATGAAAACTAATTGTACAGAAAATTAAAGAGGAACTGAAAAAAATAGAGGTCAGTTTAGGAAATAGAAGGACTAATAAAATATTATTTTATCAAGTATCTCATTAAAAGTCAGAGCCACATTAGATTGACATGGAGAAATTTATGTCACCTTTCTTTCCTATCATAAAATATGTGAAGAACTAAAATATCCCAAAGCACCACTAAACTGTTTTTTAGTTTTTTATTTAATTCCAATGGTAATTTTAAATTATGACTCTCACTGACAGATACAGTATTATAGATGTTAAGAGTATAAAACTATATTTTTCCAAAACTATTATTTATATCTATACATTCAACCAACATATATATTAAAAAAAAAAAACATGTGAGGGACATTAAAATATTGTCTATTTAGGACATGTTTAAAATATTGACCTCAATACAAATTCTATCTGTAACAGATGTTCAAATAATAGCAAATTGTAGATTATTTGCATCAATTTTTTGTATATACAATGAAAAGTATTTTTATCTATGTAACTTTGAAAATATAACTCAAAAAAGATACAGATACTCACAGCAGCATTTTTGACCCTACTGTAGTGTAGATCAATTGTGAGAGTATAAAATAAAAGTGAGAGAACCATGATGTATTGCTAACCATAAAGCCCCTGGATATGTGGAAACAAAGCTTTGTTACCACGAATAGCCTGGAGAGAATTAAATTGAAATTCCATAATAAATCTTTACAAAACATGATTCCATTGCTGACCCTACCACCCCCAAATTCTCAACATTTTGATTGTGATAGATAACCTCTATGATTGCCAGCTTTGAATTCCATTCCTTAGGAAATGTCAAATTACTATTTTGTGATATTTTGAAAAGACTCTTCTATCTAGATGCAGTTGCCATGTTATTGTTTTTTATGATTTTATTTTGTCAATTTAGTTAGGATTAGGGGCAACATGGTGCAGTCAAAAAGCATACATTTTGATGTTAGGTAAACCTGAATTTAAATTCTTGATCTTCAAATATATTACTTTATTATTATTATTATTATTATTTATTTTTGACCAGGATAACAATTGAATTAATCATTCTTACTTCATGGAAGAATACAATCAGCAGGTCGTGGATTCTACCTCTTACATACAACAACTGTAGGTGGCTTGAAATGAACTCTTGAGTTTTTATGTAGTTTCTAAAAGTAGGTATTTTTAATGTTTTTATTATAAATATTTTACAAATTGATAAAAATTTATAGATATGGCACTGTCCTATAGATTTCATTTTGTCTCCTAATATTTTCATTCACCACTATTTTTATTATTATATTAATTATTATTTTTTGAGACATAGTCTCGATCTGTTGCCAGGCTGGAGTGCAGTGGTACTATATCGGCTAACTGCAACCTCCGCCTACCAGGTTCAAGCGATTCTCCTTGAAATCGGGAGATTTCAAGCTCCCGAGAAGCTGGGAGTACAGGTGCACATCACCACGCCCAGCTAACTTTCATATTTTTAGTAGAGACGGGGTTTCTCTATGTTGGTCAGGATGGTCTCAATCTGCTGATCTCTTGATCCACCCACCTCGTCCTTCCAAAGTGTTGGAATTACAAGCCTGAGCCACGGCACCCAGCCATCATTCACCACTATTTTTAGGACCTATATAGATCACTCTGAACACCCCGTTTGCTGTTTTCAATGCTTTTCTATGGTGTACATCTACCTCATTATATGTATTCATTAGAAGTCTACATTGCCTCTAAGAAGATAATACTGTATTATTCAAAAATGATGTAATGAACATCCTCACAGGCATTTCATGGTCCATAAGGAGAATTCCTATGTTAGATTTTCCTTGGAGTATAAATTCAAATGTCGTTGGGCACATGATATAAGCAAATTTAATTTTGTATACTGTCAAACTGGCCTCCAGAATGGATGTATAAACCAATTTCCCACTATATTACATGAGGAATCTGATTTTCTCACATTTCCATAAATAGCTGGCAGTACTATAGCAAATATTAAAATGTGTTACAAAATTTGATATTATAATTATGTCAATATATACTATTTGTAGTCAAATAGGCAATACTTGACTACTATAAACACGTGGTCAGAATGATCCAAAATCTACCATTTTCTCTAAATCTCATAAGCTATAGCTTTTGAAGATAAATACTGTAAATCTTTACCACAACAAACAATTTAATTCGCTTTCTACTAAAGAATTATTTCCAACCTCCCAATACAGAATAGTATATCCTTAGGTTACTCAAGTCTACAATTAAACATTAATCTCCTATTCTTATTATTTAGGAATCCTTCATTTGTAACTATAAGATTGCTAGACTCATCCTGGCTTTTAAAATATGCAAAATAATTCCTTCACTTAACTGAAAAGTCCATAGGTTAAAGTTAAATAATCCTCTCCTAATGACTGCTACTGTCCTCAAATGCTCACTTACTTCCTGTCTTTTCTACCTTCAATGGAGTATATTTTTTCTAATCGATTTTTCTCAATGTCATAAAATGGCTCCTAGGTATTTCAGAATCTATACCATCTATTATTTAAATAATTTAGAGATAAATGAAGATTATTATTTTGCCCCTCTATCATTCTACCCCCAGAACTATCCTCATAGAGACATATTTCTTAATATAAACAGGTTTTGTGAGAATAAAGTTTATCAATAGTTTCATAATTTCAAAAACTGAATAAAAATTTATCATTTTGTAGCATATTTTTGTTTTTATGCAATAATATTTTCTAATCTTTTCTCCATGCCAATGCATACAGATTTAAGTCATTAATTTTAAAAGATGTATAATTGTATTTTAGCTTCGAGGACTGGAATTACTTATTTTAGCAGGAGCAATATGATAAAGTAAATTAGATGTTTAAAAAACAGTTGGAAGTCTTGGGGGGAGGTACATAATGAGAACCTCTTCCAGCTTCCAAAAAAACAGTAAGTCTCCAAATCACAGGATGCACCTATCAATTATCTCAACTGAAGATTATTTATAAGAGCTCACCTGGAAGCTCCTTCATGCTTTACATCTGCCTAGGTGTCAGTATCTTTTCCAGCAGAGAATATGATTTCTCCTTCTCTTTTGCCTTTACAAGTGCTGCTTATTGTGGAATCTAAATGGGAACCCTGTTTGTAAATGTGTACGGTAAATGATATTCATTCCTGCATTTATAAACAAAAGTTGACATGGTTAGGAATGGAGAGGAGTATCACTAGACAGTAACCAAAGCAATAATGCCTCAGGCAATAGCATGATAATTTGTCTACCCATTCCTTTATTGATGGATGTTCAAATTATGTATTTTTCTTAATAATACTCAAAATAAGCATTAATTTTCATGTTATTAATTTAATTGACTTAAGTCATATTACTTTTCTGATCTAATATGTATTTCATACCATAATGAAATTTAAATGGTGAAGTTAAGTAGACCTCACTGTAAATTTTGTTTCTCTATTTTTAACCACCTTCTTCTGTAGACTGAAACAAGTTGCATTTATTAAAACTATGCACTAAAATGCCACTTTTTAAATACAAAAGCTATACTTTTCCCTCAAATAAATACATTTTTAAATGTATATATAAATCATCCAAAGAGAAGTATATATTCATTTAATTTCTTTATTAGGTAATACCGGACTAATATTTTACTACATTAAATTTACTTTGGCTGGTCACTTTTTGCACCATTAATTTTTTGTAACTATTTCAGAATATGTCTATTACTTTGGTCACTGCAAGTTATCACATTTGTTCTCCAATAAGTTTTTTAGAAAGCTATACCATAAAATAAAAATTAGGACCGGGCACGGTGACTCATGCCTGTAATCCCAGCACTTTGGGAGGCCAAAGCCGGTGGATCATGAGGTCAGGAGATAGAGACCATCCTAGCCAACATTGTGAATCCCCGTCTCTACTAAAATTAAAAATAAAAATAAAAATAAATTAGCCAGCTGTGGTGGTGCATGCCTGTTATCCCAGCTACTCAAGAGGCCGAGGCAGGAGAATCACTTGAACCAGGGAGTCGGAGGTTGCAGTGAGCTGAGATCATGCCACTGCACTCCAGCCTGGTGACACAGTGAGATCCCATTTAAAAAAAAAAAAAAAAAAAATGTGTTATCAGGCTGTTGAGTACCCAGGTTGCTATTACTTATTTATTTATTTTTATTTATTTTAAGAGACTGGGCCTTGCTCTGTCACCCAGGTTGGAGGGCAGTGGCATGATCTCAGCTCACTGCAGCCTCAACCTCCTGGGTTCAAGCGTTCCTCCTGCCTCAGCCCCCTGAGTAGCTGAGACCCACAGGTGCACACCACCAAATGCCTGGTTAATTTGTGTATATTTTGTAGAGATGGAGTTTTGTCATGTTGTCCAAGCTGGTCTTGAACTCCTGAGCTCAGGCAATCTGCTCAGGCATGGGTCACCACACTAGTCCATTGCTGTTATTTATGTGAGATTCACCATAGCATAATTTGACATTTTATTTAAAAAATTAAAAGTAAAATGCATAATCTTTTCAGATAAGTAACTTGTTTCTAAACTACTGAAAATTTCCCTGAGTAAAATTGAAACCTTATACTTATTTTTTTGCCATTCTATTCTTATTTTCAGATATGAGTGTTTTGATGTGTCTCTCAACTTTAAAATTAGCTAGTGAAAGAAATGAAAGTACACCTCCAGGGATATTTGCTTTTATTATGTAAAACAGTGGAAAAATGTTTATTCCCTAATGTGAAAACAATGACAACTTTGGCAATAAACATGAAATCATTTTTAAAATTTTATAAATAATGCAATTTGTATATTTTATGTTTATAGGTTACTCAAATCACCAGATACTAGGCTTTAGCAATACTATATTGTTGAAAGGATATGGGATACAGACTCAGGAGACTTGATTTTGCATTTTGATTCTTCCATTTATCAGTTATGAATTTACCATTGAACTTTTCTAATCTTTATTTTGTCATCTATGAAATTTGAATAATAGTTACCTATTCAAGTATGAGAATAAAATGAGATCTTGTTCATAAAAAATTGGGGATAGAGTATAATGAGCTACATGAAGTTATTTGTTATGTCCTAAACATGCTTTATAAAATCTATATTACAATTCTTGATAATACTCTAAACTTGAAACAATTTTTAGGAGAAAATTCTATATGGGAAGATATAATTTTTAAATACATTAAAAGAAAATGGTGGGAGTAATATCATAAAAAATGATGGACCAGGAAATTTCAGGGTTTAGTTCATCAACCATAACAATAATTAAACTGGAAAAAAAATACGAGAAGAGCCAAGGGTAGTACCGGATAGAGGAATAGGCTGCTGAACTTTGGTAAGAGACCAACTTGTATGACCAGCTCCCTTCCCTATTTCTTGTACCTGTTGTGGTTGTGGGGACAGGAGCCCACATTCCTAGAGCATCTGGTTGGTACCATGGTAGGCAGTAAGAACTTGTTCTCCAGGGGTTCAGGTTTATGTGGTTTGGGTGGCCTGGTGATCCCTGAGGAGCTATGATAGATGCTTACCCTGATTTGGCTCCCTAGGGATGCAGTGGTTTTCCCAGCAGCATCTTCTAGAAGCACACTTTTCTTTTTCTTGGTTTGTATCTAGAAACTTAAGAAACTGTCTCAGGTCATAGACTGACCAAAGAGATGACACAGAGAAACTTCAGTGACCACACAACAGACACCACAGACTTTGCAAAAATGGTTTTGAAAAGTCAGTATACAAATGGGTAAATTCAGAACTCAATAAGTGACAGAATTTCTGAGGAGAATTTGATTTCCAGAGTTACATTTTAATATTCAAAAGTTTCCTTGTCAACAAAATGTTACTATGCATATAGAAAAATGAGAAAATATGGATCATTTTCAGGAAAAAACAATTTGAATAAAACTGCTTTCGGAAGTTCAGACATTGAAATTCCATGCAAAATACTTTTTGAATAACAACCTCAAATATACTCAATGAGATAAATAAGCCCATGGAAAAACAATGAAAAGATATTAGGTGTAAATGAATAAATAGTGAATCTACATAAAAAGATAATTATCCAATGGAACCAGATAGAAATTTGGGGGCTGCAAAATACAATAGCTTAGATTTAAAACAAAATTGATGCAGGGGTTCAACAGAAGATTTGGGCAGACACATTAAAGAATCACCAAAGTTTGAAGATAAGGCAATTAAAATCATCTAGTCTGGGGAGCAGAAAGAAAAAAGAAAAAAAAAAGTGAGAAAAATGAGTATACCCGGAGGAACCTGAAGGACATACACAAACATACCAACAGGGGAATTCCAGAAGGAAAATAAAGAAGCAGAAAAAATTTACACTGTTGGTGGGATTATAAATTAATTCAGCCATTGTGGAAGACAGTGTGGCAATTCCTCAAAGACCTAGAAATAAAAATACCATTTGACCCAGCAATCCCATTACTGGGTATATACTCAAAGGATTATAAATTGTTCTATTATAAAGACACATGCACACGTTTGTTTATTGCGGCACTGTTCACAACAGCAAAGACTTGGGACCAACCCAAATGCCCATCAATGATAGACTAAAGAAAATGTGGCACATATACACCATGGAATATTATGCAGCCATAAAAAAGGATGAGTTCATGTTTCTTGCAAGGACATGAATGAAACTGGAAACCATCATTCTTAGCAAAGTGACACCAGAACAGAAAACCAAACACCACATGTTTTCACTCATAAGCGTGTGTTGAACAATGAGAACACATGGACACAGGGAGGGGAACATCACATACCAGAGCCTGGTGGGAGGGGTATAGGGGAGAAATAGCATTTGGAGAAATACCTAATGTATGTGACAGGGCAAGCGATGCAGCAAACCATCACCATGGCACATGTATACCTATGTAACAAACCTGCACAATTGGCACATGTACCCCAGAACTTAAAGTATAATAAATAAATTTTAAATCAATAAAATATAGTGTCCAAAACTTCTTAGATTTGATGAAATTTATGAACCTACATATGAAAGACTTTCAATAAACTTCAAGACAATAATTAAAAAATTCTATATTGAGACATTACCATTCAATTGTTGAAAGCAAAAAGCAAAAAGAAAATCTCGAAAGCAGCAAGACAGAAGTCACATCTCATGTGCAAGGAATCCTAACTAAGATGAATAGCTGTTTTCTCACCAGAAAGCATAGCTGTCAGAAGGGTGGTAAGAGGTATTTAAAATGCTAAAAGAATTTTTAAAATGCTATAAACTACGAATTATACATCCAGCAAAACCATCACTCAAATATAAAGGAAAATTAAGGTATTTTCCAATAAACAAAAGATAAGAGGTTTGTAACTAGTACATCTGTTGTACAACAAATGCTAAAGGAAGTCCTTTAGGATGAAATAAAAAGATGTTACACAGTAACTCAGTCATATGAAGAAATGAAGAAAGATAACCATGTAGGTAAGATAACCAGGTTATGTGGTTATGTAGAAAGATAACCACTGAGATAGAAAACCACGTAGGTAAATATAAAGTCCTATATCATTGTACTTTTGTTTATAATTTCTCCTCATATATGATTTAAAAGGCAAATATACAAAATGATAATTACAAATCTATAAAAACTGCTATATTATTAATATATACAGGCATGTTTTTGACAATAATAATGCAAAAGGGGAAGGTGGAGACATATAAAAACAGTGTGGCATACTATTGAAAATAAGTTGATATTATTCAGACCAGGTTGTTACCAGCTTAATAGGCAAGCATATTTAAAGAGTTGAAAACAATAGCAAAAACCAACTCTCACCTTAAAATAAATGAAAAAGACAATATCCCTAGTCAATGTAAGTATAATAATCCTCAACAAAATACTAATAAACATAATTTAGCCATGTATTAAAAGGAATACAAACCATGACCAAGTATAGAATTTATACCAGGAAGGCAAGGATTGTTCAGCATACATATATTGATCTATCTGTACATTAATATGAGGAAAGTAGAAATACATAGTAATCTAAATTGATACAGAAAAAAATTATTTGAAAAATTCCAAAACACTTTTATAAAAACTCATAAAAATATAATTAGAAATATATATTTGCAACATAATAGAGACCATATTTTTAAAAACCTACAACTAACATCATACAATGGTAAGTGACTAAATGCCAATTTTTATGATAAGAAAAAAATACAATGATATCTGCTTTCTCCTCTTCTATTCAATAGTATTGAATATTCTCATGAGGGCAATTAGAAAAGAAAAATGAATAAAAGGTATCTCAAATGGAAAGAAGAAAGTAGTTATCTTTATTCATAGATAACATGATGTTATATATAGAATATTCTGAAAAATCCATAAAATACTGTTAAACTTAAGAAATTATGGTGAGGATGGGGAGAAATTAGAGCCATCATACTTTCCTGTTGGAAATACAAACTATGAAGCCACTATGGAAAACAACTATACAGTATCTAAATAAGTTAAACATAAAGTTCAAATATGGCCCAACAATTTCACTTGTAAGTATACAGAAACATTGAAATTAGAGGCTTAAACAGATATTTGTATGCAAATGATCATAGCAGCATTATTTACAATAGCCATAAGGTGTAAAAAAGTCAGGTGTCCATCAAGAGATGAATGAATAAACAAAATGTGATAAATATATATAATCATCATTCAGCTGTAAGAATAAATGAAATTTGGATGTATTCTGCAATATGTATGAGCCTTCAAAATATTATGCTAAGTGAAATAAGCCAAACCTATGATCCCATTTATATTAAATATCTATAACAGGAAAATACAAAAAGTAGACTAGAAGCTACCATGGCTGGATTGAGGGAAAGGAAAGTTGCTGCTTAATGGATACAGAGTTTCTATTCGGGGTAATGACATATTTTGGAAGTAGGTAGTGGTGATGGTTATACAACATTGCACATGTAATTAATGCCACTATATGTTAAGTTTTAATACATTAGTTTTCTCACGTTATTTTAAAATTGAAATGGTAGTTGTTTTCTGTTTTTTATATTCCAGTAGTTTCAAAATTATTATTTCACTTAATAACCAGTTCTTAAACCTTCTTTAAAGCAACTGTATTTACATTTTTTTTGTAATCTTCATTCCTAAAATCTTGATTTAGTTTTAACTCACCAGTGAGTCACTGAATATGAAAGACTGTTTCAGAAACACTTTTTTTAAGAAATATAACTTCACTGCCCTTGAAATAGGAAATATGTTGCACTGAGTTCTATAATAACCAAGATAACTTTTCAATTTCAAGAGCAATACTATCTCAAAGGTCACAGTTTCTATTCAGTTTCGTACCCTCCCTCATATTGTTGATTTGAACAGGGAGTTTCCATTGATTTCAAAAGAGCCATGAACAGAGATAGACTGAAAACAGACTAGAGCCCCAAATGAAAGCGTACTGGAGACTTAGGATGATCAGGAATCTGCTCTGGTGGATACACTCAATTGAAATATGGTTTTGGTAATATATAAAATCAAGTTTATATTTCTCAAATAAAAACTGTATCAATTATTTCCTGCAAAATCAAAATAAAAAAACTTTTTAAAAGACAGATTAAAGCTAGCAGTTACTAGATTATTCTACTCTGTCCAAGTTTCTTACTTAAAATTAGGATCAGTATATATAATTAGATTTTACATTATGCCTTTATTTCATTCACTAGAATACCAAATGCAGTCCCTGATATCCAAATGTAAACAGACCACATGAACAATACCTACAATAATCCCATTATCTTATATTGAACTTCAATAAATACAATCTATTATTATATCACTTTACATTCTTTATATTTACCTTAAAATTTAAGTAGTAGTTACTATGAGTTCAAGTTCATGCTTATTCTTAGTATTTTTCGTGGGTCATTGATTAAGGAGGTCAACGTGGAAAATCATGTACAGTTCATCCTATATTTACAATAGAGGACTTAGATATGTAAATACATTACTATAATACAATGAGAAGTATTATTCTTAAAGAGGTATTGTAGAAGCATAAAAGAAGCAGTTTTAATTCTGCACTGGGGAGAATGTGAAGTCCTAACTGAGGTCAAAATTAAACTTGATTATTCAGGACCAGAAAAATTTCCCTTCCTTTATCTTCTTTGATAAAGTATATGTTAAAATCTGACACTTAAAAAAATTGTTTTTTGCGTTTTCTTATAGTGTTTGGAAAGTTTCTTATACGATCTACATGCAAGTCATTATGTCTCCTGATTTGCGCTTTATTTTTGTTCTCAAGAATATCTTTCAAAAAGTAGTTTTTT
Source organism: Saguinus oedipus (assembly GCA_031835075.1). NCBI lineage: Eukaryota > Metazoa > Chordata > Mammalia > Primates > Cebidae > Saguinus > Saguinus oedipus. Next base: position 99,841,248 of record CM063181.1, on the reverse strand, counting down.
TATTTTCTTTTATAAAATCCAACTTTTTGTTTTGTTATTTAATGGATTGTGTATTTGGTGTTTTTGCCTAACACACAATCATAAAAATATTCTCTGTGTTGTATTCTAAAACTTCTACATTTTAGGCATCAGATTTAGGAATGATCCATTTTGACTTAATTTTTTATATAATATCAGGAATGGACAAAGTTATTTTGGGCATGTGGATATACAATCATTCTAACAATTGAATTTTTTTTTACTATATTGTTACACATTAGTTGAAAATCAATTTACCAGACATATGTGGCTCCATTTCTGAACTATTTACTCTGTTACATTGATTTAATTTTCTATATGCCAACACCATATCATTTTGAGAAATGTAACTTTCGAATAAATCTTAAAATTAGATACTGTTGGCCCTCCATCATCTTTTTTTAAGTTATTTTATATATTTTATGCCATAGTTTCAAACCTATGAAAGACATAAAGGAGGGAAGCCGTATCAATGACTAAATATACCGTAACTGGAGAAAATGCAGGGAGAGTGGGTTCAGATTAGATATGCAGATCGATTTATTGCTTGTAAAATGAAGGAACTCCTGACTGATTGTTTTTACTTTCACATGGAAGTTTGAGACAATGTTATCAGCTCTTGCAGGTAAAAAGTTACAGAATATAGAACTGAAAATTTGCAGTGAGAGAAGAAAGTACGAACTAGTTGCTTTGGAAACAGAGAGCATACTAGCAAAATATGGGAGAACTTTCAGGCAGTGTTGAAGAGCTTTATGAACTGAAGTCACAGGGTCTTTGTGATTTTTCTCAGATAATATTTAATTGTTTAGCCTAGTACAGGCACCAAAGAATTAACAATTTTATTGAAAAAAAGGCTCAGAATTTTGCTGTTTTAGGTATAAAGAAGGGTAAGAAATAATTAAGCTTTTAGAGAATCTATTGTAGGTTAATTATGTGAATGGGCCAGAGTCAACGTATTCCTAGTCCCTATTGGGCACATAAACGGTGATACTGAGGACAGAATGAATGTCTGGTGACTCTGACCTGCTGACATCATCTGACATCCTATCCTCTACATTATGATAATGATGGATACTTTTATATAACTACTGATTGGGTGACTTCTACTTTAATGGTTGACTTTAGCAAGCAGATTGAGTGGAAAAAATACCATACTAGGATCCATAATATTAATAGAAGCAAATATAATAAAAATAGTAGGTGATATTTATTAAACACTTATGTGGAAAGCACTAAACTAAGGCCTAAACCCACAATGCTTCCAAACTTGTCTTACACAATTTTCACAAAATCTCATGATGCATTATTATCATCACTCTTCTTTCTTTTTTTTTTCTTTTTTTTAATTGTTGCTTTTCTTTTAATAGCTAAATTAAGGCTGAGAGAGGTTACATGCCTGGCCAAGGGCAAAAAGCCTGTACAACCTGGAGTTAAGATTAGAAAAGACTGCCATGTCTAAAGTCCATGAACACTTTGCTATTGTACTGCAAAAGAACTGGATTCCAACTATAGCTCTCTGATTACCCGGTTTTGTGACTCTGAGAAAATCACTTATTACTTTAAATTTTTATTTTCTCATTTGTATTGTAACAAACACTCTAATATCTCTTTGTCTGTAATATGATCTTTCATTTTCTAAAATGTTATCCTAAAGAATCTTCCATTAGGAGCATGAAAAAAAAAATCCATGTAACTATACTATAAAAGAGAGATGGCACTTTAGATAATGTTTGAGATTTTACATTAACATTTGCCATTAGATTTCATATTTTATTATAATTCTTGATTGTGCAAAGATAGTACTATTTAAACTCAAGCTTTCTGTTACTATAAACATAATTTTCCTCATTTTAACAATATACTATACTTAGTGTTTAGGTGTAACAATTTGTGTAATCATTACAATTAAGGAGCTATTTGAGCTACAGTAGCTAAGTCTGCACTCAAAATATTTAGTGATGCCAACATGTTTACATATAATACACAATCCATAGAGTATTAAATTGATATGTTTTTATAATATGGGAAGTTGGTGCCAAAATATCTTGCATTACATATACATTGTGAACTATAATTCCTTGCATGACACATCAAAGTACTAGATTTTAGACTCAGAAATTAATTAGAAATAACAAACAATTGTTGAAGCAGGGCAATAATTTATTTTTAAGAATGTATCATATATAAAACCAAGCACATGCATTCCCTAGTTTTCTTATACAATTTTTAGTCTAAATATAATGGATTTTGGATGTTTTATATATATTTATATATATTTAATATATATAAATATATATATATAAATCTAATATATATAAATATATATATATATATAAATCAAGTATACAGTAATATATAATAATATATGAGTAAATATATTGCATATATTCATATTGAATAGTTATATATTAATATACTACTTTAATTTTAGTATTGGAAATATATATTTATTTGTAAAAATTTATGTGTGTGTGTGTGTGTATATATATATATATTCCTCTGCTTTGATATTCACTACACATTCTAGGAGCTCAGTGCAGCTCATATTGCCTCCTAACTCTCTAAATTTATAATAGAAAGAACATAAACTTAAGTTATTGTATTTATTCATGCTATGCTTCCCCAGAAATTGCCATAATATTATATGTGAAGGAATAAATATCTTTTCTCTCAATTGCATAAGGTTTGTGATTTGGGATTATAAGCTACTAGCTTGGCTTATCTAGTAGCTTATAAAACAGAATCATGAAGACTAGAGTCTCTACAAATTACAGGATGCTAATACCCTTCAAACAATGAAGTATGTAGAAGTATAAGTGCTGTTTGCCTTGGTTGAAAATTTCAGGGGAAAATGGGAGTGACTCCTCTGTAACTTCTTTGAGGTTAATTTTTCATTCTGATTTCTGATTTATAAATGAGAAATAAATTAATTAAATAATCTAAGAAGAACAGTAGGACTACCATACTTGGTTCATAGAGACCAACCCTGTTCATAGGATTTCAACCCTGTTCTTCAAGCTATTTTTCCTTTCTTTTTGGAATGTGCAAGTGATTTTTATTCTATAAGAAATTCCAAAAATGAGACAAAAGATCCCAAACCCCTCTATCATAGGAATGGATTTTAAGTTGCCAGGACATTACACAAAATTCATATGGTGCCCCTGCATGTGGATGGTTAATGTGGCATCCCGAGGTTGCTGCTGCTTTGTTTCCCTGCAAGGAGCTGAGCGCTCTGAAGCCTCCCAACCCTGAGGACTCAAGCCGCTGGCGTTGCTCTGCTGTGTTGCTCACCAGGCCTTATCACGTTAGTTTTCCAGGATGTAGATTGTAAGGGCGCAGGTGGCGTTGAAATTTCCTTTTAATTAAGTAATAAACAAGACAGAGTTATTGATCCTATATTGCCAATTTAGCGGCATCTAAGTTGAAGTGTCATGCTCAGTTTTGAGTCTGTATTTCAAAAAGCCTTATTTTGTGCACGTGAGGAGAATAATAAGAGTATGGCAGACTGCCTGTGTTCGGATTTTGGCCTCACCATTATTGCTGTACATAAATGAGTGAGTTATCCAACCTCTCTAAGCCTGAGATTTCTCATATTTAAGATGCCAATAAGATGATTAACAACGGTAATCAACATCAATTGAGTATTTATGCTGTACAGCTCCATTGCAAGAATTTTATATATATCTCATAAATAGCTATGTTGAGTCAGTACTGTATTCTCCCTAATTTTGAGAGACACATACTCACGTCTTTATTTATTATTCTTCCAAGCCCAAAATTCTGAAATATGAAATCAGAATTTTTTTTCAAGCATGAACAAACACAGATATTTTTTTAATCTGTAAAGCACAAAACCCTTGTGGACAACACAGCAGAGTAAAGACATGGTTAAAATGTCTTTACTTCATGGACTTGGAGTTCATGAAGCTCCATGAACTTGAATGAGAAAAAAATAACACATATTTTATTTCACACATCTCTTCTTGAAAATTATCATTTGGTATTATAGATAACAAGAGACAGTTGTATTAACAGTATCTATGAACTTGTCACTAATATAAACTAGTCTGTCAAAATATCATCTAATTTAGCACTACCTCAAAATTACAGTATCTGCTAAGCCCATCACTCAATCTGGTTATTGAATGTATTAATACAGAAGCTCATATGCTATTATATCAAGGGTTTTATCTGGTATTTGAATGACTGTATTTCAGTGCAATTGTTTTATCTTTGTAATCTTATGCATCACTAAGTCTTCTGCTTTGTTTATAATTATTCTAGCATTTTCAATAACATATTCAATAGTAACTACACTGACACATAATATCACATTCTTATGTATGTTAGACAAGCCAGTTACACTCTCATACCCACACATACACCCATACATTTAATTCTTTAAGTCAGTGTGTATGTGATATGCTACCTAAAGAAATTTCTAGGAGTGATAAATAAAATGCTAAAGGTCTTAATTATGTTCACAATATTACTTTGAAAAGTTTTTTCATTTTTAAAAAACTATGTTATATATATGTTATATTTATATACATAAACATATATATGGGGACATATATTACATATTAATATATATATTAACATATGTATGTTGTGTGTGTATGTATATATGTGTGTGTATATATATGTGCATATACATGTGCATATACATATATGTGTGTGTGTGTGTGTATTTGTGTATACGTATAAAATCCCAAACTCTCAGTACCACAGAATGTGAGTGTATTTCTTGGTAAGGCCTTTAATCAGGTGTTTACATTAAAATGAAGCCTTACAGTGGGCCCTATTCCAATCTGATTGATATTCTCATGTGATAGCTGATTTTATCTGTCAACGTGACAGGGCCATGAGGTGCTCAGATATTTGGTCAAACATTATTTTGGGTGTGTCCTTGATGGTGTTTATAGATGAGATTAGTATTTAAATTGGTAGACTAAGTAAAGCAAATTGCCCTCTCTTAGGTGCACAAGCCTTATTCAACCTGTTGAAGGTCTGAATAAAGCTGAGTAAGAGAGAATTCACTTTCTCTGCCTGACAATGGTGAGTAGGGACACTGAATTCTTCCTGCCTTTGGACTCAGACTAGAACTTACACTCTCAGCTCTCCTAATTCGCCTACCTTTGGACTTTAACTGGAATCACATCATTGAAATTACTAGGGTTCCAGCACTTGGAACCCTACTGACTGCAGCACTTGAGCCTTGTCAGCTTTGACAGTCATGTGAATCAATTTCTTATGATAAATCTATTTATCTCTCTATATGTGTGTGCATGTTTGTATGTGTGTGTGTCTCCTTTTAGTTCTGTTTCTCTGAAGAAGCCCAATACATCTTATAAGAAGCGAAAATTTGGACACACAAGCACCAGGATTGCATACTCATAGAGTAAAGACCATATGAGGACACAGAGAGGAGGTGGCTATCTGCAAGCGAAGGAGAGAGGCTTCAGAGGAAATCTACCTGCTGACACCTTGACCTTGGAAATCTACCCTGCTGGCTCCTTGACCTTGGGATTTCTAGCATCCAGGACTATGAGAAATGAGTTTCTGTTTTTTTAAGCCACTTAGTCTGTGGTACTTTTTGATGCAGTTCTAGAAAACTAGTACATGTTTTGATTATTAACAAATTATATACTCGAAAGAATAACTACAAAGAATAAAATAGTCTGAGGAAGGCAATGGCACAGTACTTCAAAAGCAAAAGCTAAAGTTCCATATTCTCCAACTCAGGGATATAGAGGAAGACCAGCAGTTTGCATCCAGGAAGTTGTCTGATGACACAGAGGACTTTCCTAATCTACTGCTAATTTCCTCCTTTAGTGGTGGCAAACAGAGAAAAAGCAGGCAATATTCATATGTTAAAATTCTAACCCACAATGTGATGGTATTAGGAGATGAGGCCTTTGGGAGATAATCAGGTCATGAGGATGGAGCCCTCATTAATGAGATTAGGGCCTTTATCAGAAGGGAACCAAGAGAGAGCTTGCTCCCCCTCTCTGCTCTTACCACTATGTGAAAATACAAAAAGATAGCCTTCTGCAAACGAGAAAGAGTGCTTTCATCGGGCCCCACATCTTTCAGCACCTTGATCCTGGACTTCTAAGACTCCAGAAACAAGTGAAGTAACTGTTTGTTTTTTGACCAAATCTATTGTATATTTGTTACAGCAGCCCAAGCTGACTGGGACAAAAACTGTATTAATCTGCTAGGGCTGTCATATATAATACCATGGACTCGGGTTTAAACTACAAAAATTTAACTTCTTAACAGCTCTAGAGGAAAGGGAATCCAAGAACAAGGTGCCAGCATGGTAAGTTTTATTCTGAAGCCTCTTCTTTGACTTGTAGGTCACTGCCATCTCTTCATGTGCTCCCATGGCTTTTTTGTGTGTATGTAGATACTTCTCTCTTTTATTATTCTTATTAGGCCACAAATTCTGTTGGATTAGGGTCTCACATTTATGATCTCAATTAACCTTAATTACCTTCTAGAAGCCCCATCTTCAAATAAGTCACATTGGGTTTAGGGCTTCAGCATCTGAATTTTGGAGGAATAAAAGTCAGTGCATGGCACCAACTGAAAAACATCAGAGACATTTGTCAATTAATGCCTGCCCACCATTGATCAATTATTATTGGGAGATAGTCATTTACTTCTCACACTTTCAAGCTTGGTTTCCCTGTGAGCAAGTTCTTACAGCTGAAGAGAAGGCACTGAGAAAAAAAAAAAAGCACCCCTTTGGGGCAAAATATCAGAGTGGGTTTGAGCTTTCAGGAGGTTGTAAACCACATTACAATTGAAATCAGAGATTAGCTGACAGGGTATGGCAGGTGGCACAAAACATATTATTCCCATTATATCGTGGACCCCATATCTTTGGAAAGGTGGCAGCTGCTTTCAGTTCATGTGGGCCCAATAGATACAGGCTCTTAACAAATGGAATATGGACTTATCTGGAATCTTTGAACACAGGCCATGACAGATTTGTTGAAGACTTCAAAACTAGTGAATGAGGATTTTCTCTTGGAAGGAGATAAAAAAATTCATTCTTTCAATCAGTATAACTCTCTTGCTAATTTGAATTATAAGTAGCCTTTCACATCTACAGGGATTTCAAATTCCTTCATGGAAAGACAGGAAAAGAGAACATACAGAAACTTATATGTAATGTAAGATTAATTGGATATTGGTGATTTTAAACTGTGTTGAGGTTTTGCTTACATTACCCCTTTACTATCTATTTTATTCAGAAGCATATAATCAGTTATATATGACATTGCATTATATTATTAAGTATATAAAAATTCAACTTTGAGATTAAAAATAGACATTTTAGAAGCACCAGATTCCAAACTCTACATATTAGCTATTTTTTTGTAATGTACAATGAATTGCAAATTTTAGAGAAATTTGAACTCAGGTGATTAGAACACAGCACCCATTTCTGTGACCCATCCCTATTAACCACCATCATTTTGATTCTAGAAACTCAGACAGTTGATGTATGATAAAGTTTATAAAAACACAAATCTCACTGCAGAAGCCTTATTTTATAAGGATGAATTGTATTTTGGGACATATTAAAATTTAACATATTTTATAAATATTTAAAGAAGTATTATATCTGTATACTCTGAAACTAGAAATAAGATATCTTAAAAAAATCTCAAGTGGAAACAGAATTTTAGAAATCAAATAAGTGCAAGCAAACAAAAAGCTAAAATAATACACATAGAAATGGGATTTGACTTTTTAACTTAGAATAGAAGCTAGAGGAATAATTGAAGAGATAAAATATTTTGGTGGTCATACTAAAGAGAAAAAAAAATAGAAAAACAGATGTATTAACATATCTCAGTACTCTAAGGCTTATAGTAAGAAAGATAAGATTATTTTTACTGTTACAGGAACATAAATGTTGAGTAGCATGCAAGTACGTTTAAAGTGAGAAAAAGGAGATGATTTATGGATTTTAGGGAAAATGGATTCAAGAAATTAATGAAATATCCTCATAAAATACATGGTATAAAGATATTCTTTGACGAAAATAATCTATATTGGGTGGTTACCCAATATATATAATTGGGAAGAGATTACATGTTACATCACAAATACATAATGTAAACAGTGTTAGAAGACTTTCAAGATGACATAATTATTGGAGAAAGAAGGGAGAGCATGGCATGTTCCTTCAGATAACATGCCTGAGAAATTTCTTGGGTTATAGGCCCAATGAAGATTATAGCTAAGACTCCTAAAGGGGAAATAGGCAAGGAAACAATAATATATTCCAGCCTAACCTTCAACCTGTTTAGACATGTCTTTCTCAGTAAACTTAAAAATTTCTAGCTTTTGATTTAAAAAGACAGACATCCAACTCTTCCTTTTGCCAAAATACCTAGAGTTTTGTAGAGTTTTTAATTGCCTGATTTTAATATCCATGTGTCTCAGGGAATAGGGAAACCCTGGGAAAAGTCTTGAGAGGGAGAGAGAGGGACCAGCTAGTCAGTGGCATAGCCAGAACCCACACAACATTTATTGGCTGAATTGCCTTCCCAGAAGAATGTGGTTAGTGGGGCACTAAAATGATTACAATAGTATCAAATATAGATCACCATAATAGATATGATAATAATAAAGATTGAAATATTTCAAAAATTTCCTGTTATGTTACATAAATATACAAAGCGAGTACATGCTGTGGAAAAATTGTGCCAATAGGCTTGCTTGACTGAAGACTGCCACAAACCTTCAATTTATGAAAAATGAAATAGTTGCCAAGTACAATAAAATGTGCTATGCCTGTGTAGTTTTACTGAAACAAGTAATACAGAAACAAATTTTAAAATATGATTGTGTTAGAATGCCTACAGAAAACATACTTTTTGATGTAGAATGATGCTAGAATTTATTTTAGAGATGAGGAAAAACTTAGAAGTGAATTCACATATTAAATTAAGTTTTAGGTTAATGCCTTTTTAGTAATTATGTTCGACTGTAATTTGCAATAATTGGGAGATTACATATGAGAAAAATAGCTCATCTTCAAGAGTCTCTCCTACTTTTTACATAACAATGACATAATTAATGTACAATGATGAAGGTGATACTACTCTATAGAGTATACAAATCATGTCTGTCAAAACATGTTTTAAAATTCTGGTACTTAATGGTTATTCCAAGCATATTTATTCCAGTGAAAATTATATCTGTAAAATGTTCATCAAAGCATTTCTGCCATGTAAATATTCTTTTTCTGAAATCAAATTTTTGTGTGTAATAAAATAAGTGAAAACATTTAAAAAACTATTGTATAATTTTTTTTTGAAAAGTATTATAGTTACTATTGTTATAATACTTTATGAGACAATTTTTGGTGATCATTGTTCCTATAATTACTATTGAATGATTTAAAAAATCATTCCAAAGCCATTGAAAGAGATGCTATTCAAGGGAAAGAGGGAGAGAAAGAGAAAAAGAGAGAAAGGCAGACAAAGAGAGACTCATTTCTACCTTCCTCCTGCCCTATAATTTGGAAGGCACAGCTGAGTTCAGCTGCAAGTCAGTTGACAGGACAAACTGGGAACAACAGCCAGCAGAAATCAGCCAGCTTATGCCACAGAGCAAGAAGGCATGAGTAAGAAATGGAATCAGTGAGAACAGGGAAAGTTTGGGAACAACTGACAAATCAGTTTTTCATGAATTGCTTTCATAAGTTAATTCACATTATAAACAAAATATTGGGTATGAAATAATGATAGATGGGATATCTTTCCTGAGCAATAACATATACACGTTTTGATTGATATGTACAACTTTATATTTTTGCAACTTGCTTTAATGTGATAATCATTTACATCTTAAAATTATGCATTGTCTAAGAATTTTAGATAATTTTTTAGAGATCATTCAATACCAATTAATAGATGAGAAATTTGAAAACAGGAGAACTTAAGTGATTTATCAGACCCTCATTTTCTTTTTCTTTTTTTTTTAATTGCATTTTAGGTTTTGGGGTACATGTGAAGAACATGCAAGATAGTTGCATAGGTACACACATAGCAGTGTGATTTTCTGCCTTCCTCCCCTTCACCTATATCTGGCATTTCTCCCCATGCTATCTATCTCCAACTCCCCACCCCCCACTCTCCCTCCCCTATTCTCCCCAACAGACCCCAGTGTGTAGTGCTCCCCTCTCTGTGTCCCTCATTTTCTTACATTCAGTTATAGGTCATATCTAGCATACTTCATACTCCCTTTTATTTTTTATTTTTATTTTTTTGAGACGGAGTCTCACTTTGTTGCCCAGGCTAGAGTGCACTGGGGCAATCTCAGCTCTTGGTAACCTGTCCCTCCTGATTCTCCTGCCTCAGCCTCTCAAGTAGCTGGGATTATGGGCACCCGCCACTATGCCCAGCTATTTATTATTATTATTACTATTATTATTATTATTATTATTATTTTCAGTGGTGACAGCATTTTGCCATGTTGGCCAGGCTGGTCATGAACTCCTGACCTCAGGTGATCCACCCGCCACAGTCCCCCAAATGCTGGGATTAAAGGTGTGAACTACCACGCCCAGCCTATACTTTCTTTTAAAAGTTCTGAGGACATATATGCATAATTTATAATAAGTGACAGATCACATAGGTGAGAATATAGCAATATTTATACAAATTGTACATATGATTCAATTTAAGAGAATTATGAATATGATCTAAAATTTACATGGTATATATGTCTACAAAATACCTACAAAATGATAGCCATACATTTTAAAAGCACAACATGGATCATTCTGATAACTCATTCTTCTGACAATAATCTGTCTGCAGAAAACTATAAGTTATTGTTTATATTGATAATGTTTTCTGTAGCAATTAGAAAGCTTCATTCCATTTGTAACATGTAGGACAATTAATTGAAACCAATAGAAATTTTAGCTTATTTAACCAAAAATAGTTAGAAAAAGAGCATTGTCTAGCTCAAACATTTTGGAAAAATAGGCAGAATCTATTTTGGAAACTGAGCATCACAAAAAGAAGGTTATGGAGCCAGAGTCACAGACAAATCATACTGTACAATTAGGATGGCAAGAGCAATGCTGACTCTGAAGCTGCAGCTGAGCTCTGAAGTCCACAATTTGCACTGGGACACTTGACTCTGAATTGCCACTCTGCCAGAAGTGCTGGGCCTTAAAAAATGTTTGCTGCTACTGCTTCATTGAGAAAGGAATCTGTTACTCTGGTAATTTGCATCACTTAATCATAACTCAAAGTAGGCCGCTGGTGCATTTGATTGACTAAGACTAGTTTAGTAACCACGGGGTGTGAAATACTTAGTAACTATTCCCCAAAATACCTCTGGAAGAACCTTGAGAATTGAAGAGGCTAGAAAACTAAATACTACATTTCTGATAACCTCTTTTGCAGAAAGAATACTTGATTTAAATCTGAGAGTTGTGTCCACATCTTCAAGACTTAGATTCAGGGCTGAGTTACTTGGCTATATGAGGCAGCCTCTTTGCTGATACAGATTATGTAGTGGTGTGTGAAGTTCTAGGCAGCAGCAATTGGATTCAGCAACATTGTGACGGTGGTGAGAGACAGAAACTCTTGTCTACACAACTCTGTGGTGAGATTTTGGGAATCATTCCTAGAAGCTCAGCCTTTAATCTAATGCTGCTTTGGGCCACCTATGCCTCAATAAACTTCTTCATGTTTAAATATGGTACAAATAATTATATTGCCTGTAAATTGAAAATGCTCGTTAATATAATAAATGGAATCTGTGGTAGTTCCCTGTTACAGACTCCAGGAAAATAAGGATTTATAGATTGTTTCCCTTGGTTTGTTTGGAGAGTGTGAGAATCCATTAATCTTAGAAAAAGGGACTGGACTCTGGAATTACAGGACACTCAAAACAGTTGCATTAAATCCTGTGGTTTCCTGCATGAAGTGTATTGAAAACAACCTTTGGAGGATCAAGTGGCTGGTGCAATAAACAATTACCGGGACTCAGGGAATACATTCAAGAGGTAAGGAATAGGTCAATTGCTTATGACTACAATGGAGAATTTAAGGTGAAGATGTTAGGCTCAAAGTAAAAATTCTCAGCTCAGTTCAGAATATAAGAAAACATGGACATTCTAATAGCATCATAAAATATCCTCTCATCTTTGTTGCTACAGGGCTTACATATCAGAAATTCAGGTACAGAGAAAATACATGTGATGTAATGAAATGGAGTTTGTGATGTCAACTTGCCTAAGGTAAGTAGAACCAAGCTTCTCAAAATTCCCTTGCAGTGGTTTTCATGTTTCTGTCCCCTTCAAAATTTGTGTTGAAACTTAATTCCCAAACCAATAATGTTGGGAAGTGGAGCCTTTTAAAAGATGTTTAGGTCATAAAGGCTCTCACCTTCATGAATAGATTAATATCACAATGAAAAGAGCTTGTCAAAGTAAGTTCATTCTTTTCTGCTTTTCTACCATGTAAGGAAAAGTGTTCCCTTCCCTCAGGAAGAAACAGCATTAAACTTGCTGTCTCTGACACACAGAGCAGGCCCTTACCAGACACCAAACCTGTTAGTCCCTTGATCTTAGATTTTTCAGCATTCAGAACTAGGAGAAATAAAGTAGTGTTCTTGAAAAATCGCCCTGTCTGTGGTATTATACTTCTGTAGCAATACAAAACAGATTAAGACATATTTTTATGGCATGGTTTCATGTTACAGTTGGTCAAAACAGAAATTTGCAAGCAATTTGGAGAGCAGAAAAGAGTAACAGTAACCATTACTCTCAGCAGGCCATTATGGATAGAGGTGATAAGAGACAGATGTAGACATACTAGCGGATTCCAGCTTGTCTTTCTCATCTACTTGGAGACAGACAAATGCAGAAATACCAATAGATTGCCTTTGTCCTTACTACCCAGCACTCCATGTCCAAATCTCTTGTTTTATTGCTGACCAATAGTAACTCCACAGTCATGCTCATTGGGTCTGTTTAGCAGCTCTCTCTGACACACTTGGCAGCAGGAGGCTGGTGAGTGAGTCCCCTTTCATCCCCCTTTGAATCCTTGCTTCCCCAGCTTCCTCCACAGTAGTGCAAGAGAATATTTGTATGTAAAAATCGTTATTCTATATTATGTATAGTATTTTACCTTCCTGACTGAAACTTCATTAACATACTCTGAAAGAGAATATCAACTTGTCTTAAGCCTCATCTCAACAAACCTTCATCACCAATCTATACACAAGTGTCACCCCATGGACAACATAAGGTCAATATCAGAGGAAAAATTTTGAATATCAAAAGATTTGCAAATTTCCCACTTACATTGGTCAAAAATTTGATGAATGTGTGTAGCAGGAATTGATTTTGTTGGGGTTGCTCAAAACAAAGAGGAACAGAATTTAAAATTGGGTTGAGTCGATCAATATGGGTACTCCTAAATTAATTGAAATGTATCATGCTACCTTGATTAATGGGGATTATTCAAACATTTGCTTGGCTGGTTAATTAAATCATAATCTCAGCATTTGCCTATATTGAACTTAGAAAGACATAAACACAATTCATTAACCTACTCATTAATTATATCCACTAAAGGGGCCAAAATAATCCCCTTTAACAATGACATTGGCATATATTTTGAATAGTGTCAATACCCTTGAAAAGTACTTTAGTAACTTTCACGGCTAAGAGGAGCTTAAGGATACATGGTGTCTACATTTAATGTGATATATTTGATGTATGCTGACAGAAATAAAAATATATTACTTAAAAACTAAGGAAAACTTACAAAGCATAGTTAATAATAATATATCAACATTGGCCCATTAATTTTGAAAATGCATAGCACTAATGTACAATCCTAATCATAATAGGGGAAGAGTGGGTGTGGGAGTATGAGACATATAAAGACTTTCTGTCTTCTCATCCTAAATGTTCTGTAAATTTAAAACTATTGTAAAATAAAACACCTTAATTTAAAAAGTACTCTAGTTACTTTCTTCTGAAGTCCTGACATACTTGTGGAAAATGTTGCCAATAAAAGGGACTCCCGGACTTTTGTAAGGAGGATGGCTAGCAGAGACAAAGTTTTAGCCTTAACTACCAGAAGTAGTGGACACCGTCCTAGCTAGCAGACCAAGTGTAATATTGTGGAAAATGTTTAGTTATACAGGAAGCTTTGAAGATGGCTAATTGTTTATGGCATCCTAAATTTTGTGGGCATCCTCAAAGGTTCACAAAACACAAGGAACCCACCTACTCAAAAGAAGGGGCAAAAAAACACCTTTAGTTCTGGCCAGTGGAGAACTATCTTTAGTCAGGAACGTAGTTCTGAAGCCCCATCAACATTCTATTACTTAAATAAGTTAATATATCCATAAGTCACTGAGTTAATATATAGAGAAGTTTGATATCCTTGTGGAAACATGCTACGGTGTCACCAAAATCTTCTTTCCAGTTTTCTATTCAGTCAAGTTACAATCTCATGCCAACAAAAATTGTCAACATGTCTACTGATTATTGAATGCTGACTTTAGAGAATGTTAATCCCCAAGTCACAGAAAGAAGACTTCCAGGGTTCAGGTGATAAATGGAGCTTGGCCTGAGTCCATCCACAGTGGTGTGGTGATAGCATAAACCCATCATTTATTGGTAGCAGACATGTGGACTGACCTTTCCATAGCTGATCCCATTATATCACCAGACCTGCCCAATCTTCCAGCAGCAGAAACCGATACAAATCTTAAAAAGACATCACAACTAGAGTAAGGGGAAAACAGGATCAGCCAGCCACTTGAGTATATTTTGATTTTTTTTAGTATCTTCTACCATGGAGGAATGAATAATCTGTTCTTAAATATTTGTTCTAGATATGGGTTTGCCTTCCCTGCATACTGTGCTTAGGTTGTAATGGCAACCACAGAATTATTATAAATGCCATTTTAAGTTATGCTACTTTATATAGCTTTGCTTCTAAGCCAATAATAACTCATTTTATAGCAAAAAGCACATTCTACCATTGAGAAACAGCTGGTTACATAGAAAGATGTAATGGCTTACTGAAGATTCAGTTAGTGTCAGGTAGGAAACAATAACTTGTGACCTTGAGTTGCTTTCTGCTAACAGGAGATAGATGTTATGCATCAGTGAAAAGAAGATTGTTTCTTCTGGAGCATGAGGAATCAGTAGGTGAAATAGGAGACATGCCTCTGACCATTCTAATTATCATTGTCTCAACTTTTGATTCCTGAGAACATGAAAAGAGTTACATTGTATGGGGACCTGAGACTGACATTTGACAATATTGGGTCAATTGAACTCTAGACCAATACACTGAAGAGTAAGAAGCAGTGTTGAACGAGGTGATTTAAAGTGAGTTATCAAGAGAAAACAAGGTTTCTGCTACAAGATGGGGATAGGGAAGAAAATACATGTAACCTAGAGAACCCTCTTAAGGTATCTCCCAGTATTTGTATATGTCTAATAGTAAATGATAATAAAATATCTGGAAAACCTAATTTAGGTAGGAACATCAAGATGTGAAACATTTCAGGGAAGACTTAGGTTACACATTACTAAAGGAGGTGAAAACTCAGTGAACACTGTCAGAATGAAGAAACTTTTCAGTGTAATACAATTTTTACTATTGTGTTGACTGTTTCATATATGTATACATATGTATAACTTATCAAATTGTTCAATTATAACGTTTACATTTTATCGTATGTCACTTTTTAGTAAAGCTATGTTTTTAAAATAGAGAATTTTATAATCTTATATCTATTAAGGAAATTTGATTAAAAGTTTTACTTTCCAAATAAAACTCCATGTCCAGTTTTCTTTACTGATGAATTCTATGACAATTTTAAAGAAGAAATGCTATTTAATACAATTCTACACAAATTTTCCAGAAAAATTAAATAGAATATTTTCCTTTAAATCAAAAGATATTACCCATATTTAAAAAAATATTACCCTTATTTAAAATAATAAGCATTACCCTTATAAAAAAAAACAACAACTTGTGAGCTTTAAGAAATTATAAGAAAATAAAACTACATAAACATATAAAAATATTAATACAAAATTTCTAAATCAAAGCCAACTATATATATAGTTAATACATCATGATTAAAAGAGATTTATCTCAGGAATGCAGGCATTGAATTAATTTAAAAATTAATCAGTATATTTTATCACATTAAGAAACTGAGAAGAAAAATCATATAATTATCTACATGAATATGAAAAAAAGCATTTTACACAAATACCAATTCATATGAAAACTTCCAACAAATAGGAATAATATTCTTTAATATGATAAGGAACATTTACAAAACCTTGTAACTATCTGCAAATCCAATGGTCAGATTTCATATCTCTTTCTAAACTCAGGAACAAGGCAAGGATGTTAGCTCTGTCACCACTTCCTTTCAATGTTGTAGTGGAGACCTGGCCAGTACCAAAAAATAAAAAACAAAACAAACAAACAAAACAAACTACAAAACATGTTATCTAGATTCATAAGAAAAAAATAAACTCTCTTTGTTTGCACTTCCTTTTCAATGATCTGGTATTCCTTGAAGAAAATTCTATGGAATCTATAAAAGTAGTACTTGAAATAATATGTGAGTTTAGCAAGTTTGCAGACTGTAAAACCAGAAGGTAAAAATCAATTATGTGTGTATGTCTGTATGTGAATAAAATAATCTGATGTTGATATTTTTAAGAGCTACCATTTTTAAAATTTAAAAATATTATTTCCTTGTATCAACCTTCAGTATTCACATACAAAATAAAATAACAAATAAACTAATAAAGTTTAATGACAGAAGAGAGGTTTTCGTTGTTACAGAAGTAGTAAGAAGACAGGACAGACAACTTCAATTAACCCTGTAGTAATGAATTAGTCAGTCATATATTTACAAATTCACACTGATTTTAGTTTACATTCTAAAGGATGCCCACAGAAATAAATATTGATTTGTAGTCATTCATGGGTTACTAAACATACATGTATTTTTTAGCTGCATATGTTGGGGGGATCTAGAAAAAGCAGCATTCCAGTGGCAGTGACCATGTCAGCACCTGGATGTGGTTTCTAAATACAATTCTTCAAAAAGGGAAATGGGGCTTCCTGGAGAAATAGGCGACTTAAGAATTGGGGCAGGAAAATACAAAATGAGCCTAGATAATCTTGTAATGCCATAAAGTAAGGGAGTGTTAAATAAAAAAAGAATGAGGCACACCAAAAGGACACAGGTACAAGCTTTGTGAGTGCCCAATGGTTTAACTAATAACAAAATAAAAGACAGTAGTGTTGGATTATAATCCATGGAATAGGTGTTTTAGCCAGTCATACTGATATAGGTAAGTCATTAAATAATGGAATAGATAATAAATGAAATTACAGGATAAGAAGGTGTCTAATGTATATATTGTCTAGTTGAACTCTTACATTGCTTTAGAGGTAGGTAATATATTGTCATTTTATATTGGAGAAAATGGAGGGTCAGTATAGTTGTATAATTAATCCAAGATTACACAACTAGTTTGAGGAGGTACATAGTAATTCATGTGTTTATACTTTAAAAATCATGCTTTCATTTCATTACTTTCAATTTTTTTACCTGATCTCTCTAAAATCCTTTTTTTCTGAGTAAAACTTGAATTTATAAAGTATACATTGTGTTCAAGAGAAGAAAAAAATCTCTTCATTTAGCACAGGAATAGCTGCTTGCAGTTCTCCACATGAGAGTTGGAATTTTATGTTCAAGAAATTAAGAATCTCCCTTTTCTACCTATTTGGTCATGGGTGAGCTATAATATCTCCAATTTGCACATATACTACTAACATTAGGTAGCGTGAATATTTGCCACCTGCTGGCTTTTAGATTAGAGATATCGCAATACTGTGTCTTAAGAAAGCATTTGTGTTGACCCTGTTTCCACAGACCAGAAAATAAAATATTTCTTTTTTAGTGCTATTTATTTTACAATTCATTCTATGACATGTTCTATTAAATTCCAACACTAAAAGTAGCCATACACATTTGTGAAATGTTGCTCTGTTTACAACCATGTTTCTATTTTTAGTGACCTGGAAATATTTGAATCAAGAATATAAAACAACTTTTTATTTACTATGAGGGATTCACATATATTTGTGTTTGTTTTACATGAAAAATGGGAAGAATATTTTACTCAGGAAATAAATCTATGAGATTTCTCTTAAATATATGATGCAAAACTGCCTTTAGTGAGCATTTATTGGTGTCAAATGTCTAATATCTGATGTTTTATAATAGACAATAATCTAAAGTCTCTACTATGAAGTTACCAAAAAGTTATAAAAATAACTACAAAAAGAATACTATGTGTATATGTGGAAAGTAATTAAAATAAAACTAAATATTTACTTCTAATAAAGACAATTTAAGGATTAAGTTGAAAGTAAGCAGGCTGCTTAGATATTTGGTAATGGAAATAGACATGCTTTTCTAAATTTCAGTCTCAGCATTAGTAAAATGTAGCAACTCACAGGATACCTACTTCATGGAGTGATGGTGAGAGTGACATGAAATAATGATGAGATCTTCAAAAACCCAGATAAAGGCATAAGCAACAAGAAACATAATTTTATAATCTAGTTTTTTGAAGAAAGACCTCTGAAATAGGGTGAAAATATGTATATAGTTTACAGTTAAAATTCTGTAGAGAAAACATCAAATCCTATCATTGCTTTCATTCAGTTTATAACATTATCTTAAATCAAAATCTATGACTTTGGTCATAATATGTGAGTTGTTTGAATAAGGAAATATTTATTTTTGTCATTTTTTAATTTTGTAAACACCTGTTTTGTCAAATTTGCCATGCTAGGCATTGAAGGTGTAACAACAAACTATTTTATTTGCCTTGAAAGAGGTGGCAGTTTCAAAAAGTAATAACTTAAAAAAACATAATTTCTTTTCTTTAAAAAACTATGTTATGTTGAGAACTAAAGGTGATGAAAAAAGTTAACAAGATAAAGGGCAGCGACAGGGATGGACAGCGTGGGGAAGAAGAGAGACAAGAATGAGGGTTTCATTGGCAGAAACTTAGACAAGGCCTGGGAGAAGCTGATAATGGGAATCGTTGGAAGAACCACAACTAGAATAGCACTATAGAAATGTATACAAGTGGCCACAGTAAGAAATAAATAGAGAACAAATATTAAGGGGGCTAATAATCATTTGTAGGGAAACAGACATCAGTATAGAGATTAGGGATATGTTTGAAATGGTAGACTTAACAAGGTAAGGTGATACAATTGGCTCTGGGGAATGG
This sequence comes from Saguinus oedipus, assembly GCA_031835075.1. NCBI lineage: Eukaryota > Metazoa > Chordata > Mammalia > Primates > Cebidae > Saguinus > Saguinus oedipus. The sequence continues at coordinate 99,821,870 of CM063181.1, read as the reverse complement.
GACACAGCACTGGGGATTGGTTTGACAAGTGTTGGGGTCATGTTCTAAAAGGAGGTAAATTTTGCGAGGGGGCTGCAGGGCAATAATGAGTTTATTTTTTAGCATACTGAATTTGATTGGCTTACTTTATATCTCAGTGGAGATGTCCACCAGGAACTTGGTCTGGAGCTCAACAGAGATTCTTGAAGGAGACACATATTTAGCTCATCATATTATGTGAGTAATTTATTTCATAGGTGGTACATTATATTTCTCATCAAGTGTGGATCTAGCAAGAATGGAAGAGTGCTTATAATTAAGTCCTAAAAATGTATTATAGTCAGAAAAAGAGCAATTCCAAAGGGATATTTTGAAGTGTCACACCAGCAAAAGGAAAATAAAAGGAGCGTAATGATAAGGATGCTAAGGACAAAAATTATTCCAAGATGTGAGTATTCAACTGTCTCAAAAGCTACAGAGAGGTCTGTAAGATGAAAAGGGTACAGTGGGTTGAGCCACTGTGTGCTGTTCATTAAGTTGGTAAATTCAGTATTGTGAATCTGAAAGCAAGGTAAAAGAGCACAAGGGTAGCAGCATTTGCAGTATTCAACTCACAGTAATCAGCTGTAAGTCAGCCACTATTAAATATTTGTTGAAAGACTGCAAAAACATGAGCTTGCTTATCAAGTCTTAGTAAAGCATAGGACTTACGTTTAAACCATTGACTTCAAAGAAAATGTTCCTAAAACAAATTTAAGCCAGTATTCAGTGGAGTTACGCAGTAAATACTTTTCTTTTTCTGAACTAGTATATAGATTCTATTAACTACGTCAAGGAAGGGCAAAATTTCTCATGCAGTAAGAAATCTTACAGGAAAAGTTTTTAAATGATCTGGTAGGTCACTCAAGTAGAATGTAGTGATTGAAATACTAATTTCATACTTGGGTTTTTATGTTACCAAAATTTACTTGCAATATCCAAAATTATTTCCTATATGATATTAAAAATTTACCTAATTTTTCCAAATCTCTAAATCACAGTGTTCACTTTATTAAAATGCAGCATCTAACACTACAGTACCTACCTATGAAATAATCCATAATAGAGCAGTCATAAATTAGTGTCTGACATATACTATATTCTCAATAAATATTTGCTCTATTAGTGTTGTTATTGTTTATGATGAATCCCTATAAAATCTTAGAAAAATTATATCTTCAATTCAATGGCTAAGGAAATGTATTATGCCTAAGTAAACAAAAATCACTTCTTAGTTGTAATTGATTATAATTGTTATCATTTGTGAATTCAAAAAAAACGTTTATTCTTTTTGATACAGGCTCTTGCTCTGTCACCCTGGCTGGAGTGCAGGAGCACAAATACAACTCACTGTAGCATCAACCTCCCAGGCTCAAGTAATCCTCCCACCTCAGCCTCCTGAGTAGCTGGGAGGACAGGTGTGTGCCACCACACCAGGCTATTTTTTGTTTGTTTTTCTCTAGATGCAGAGGCTCACTAAGTTACTAAGGTTGGTCTGGTACACCTGGGGTCAACAGATCCTCCTGCCTATGCCTCCCAAAGTATTGGGATTATAAGCATGAACCACCATGTCTGGCGCAGGATTCTTTTTTTTTTTTTTTTTGAGACAGAGTTTCGCTCTTGTTACCCAGGCTAGAGTGCAATGGCGCGATCTCGGCTCACTGCAACCTCCGTCTCCTGGGTTTAGCCAATTCTCCTGCCTCAGCCTCCCGAGTAGCTGGGATTACAGGCACGCATCACCATGCCCAGCTAATTTTTTGTATTTTTAGTAGAGATGGGGTTTCACCACGTTGACCAGGATGGTCTCGACCTCTTGACCTCGTGATCCACCCGCCTCGGCCTCCCAAAGTGCTGGGATTACAGGCTTGAGCCACCGCGCCCGGCCAGGATTCTTATACAGTAAAATAATTGTATATATTATTCCTGCTTCCTCTCCATCTCTCCAAACATGAAAGAACAAACATATAAAAAGAAGTAACAAAGTTTATCTATTATAGCCTTTGGCCTCTACCCAAGTATAGAACACCTAGAAATTGAAAGTTTCATTTCTCACAGAGCATTTGTTTCAAGCAGGAAACTTTATTTTGCAGGACTAGCATCCTCAAGGACATTTATTAGAGTAAGAAGCTTCATTTATTCCTCAGATTATTTTTACAGTCATTCATACTGATTTCACTTTGCTAACCATATGGAACTTCAGGTTACTTTGAATTCCCCAGAGTTAAAGAAAACAGGGAAGAAGAAATTGTCCTCAATCAATTTACCTGTCTTTCCATTATTTTCAATATGTTAAGTCCTAAACTGAAACACATTTCAATAATATTGAATTATAGGAAAATGAGAAGAAAATTTGTATTTGTGTTGTTATGGTAAGGAGATATAAACGGCATATAAAAAGTATCTATTTTTAATGTTTTACCTAAGTTTAAGTAGCTTGTAAGTTTTCTGTTCAAACTTTTTGTTTTGTTTTGTTTTACCACAGGCCAAATGAAACCGTTTTATTTTTAGTTTATGCTTTATAACTTTGTTTTAGAAATTATTACCTATAAATTATTCATAACAAATTCCTATTGCTCAGTCTTTTCATGAAGCTATCCATAATATATTATGAATGCTTCTGTTCAAAAACATTTTAAGAGCAGAGATTTTATAAAAATGTGAGGAATGGAATCCATTAGATCATTTTTGAAGAAGTAATATAGTGGCAACACTAGCAAAAAAAGGTGAGCAGCAAATATAATAATGGCATATATACAAATACATTAGGTGCTTATTATTTCAACTATTAGGTTCTGACCATGGAAATTGCAATAATAAATCACACTGATTACAGTTCTTAAAATAGTTTTGTTTTTAGCAAGTTTTATGTAGAATCAGAAAATACATTTGAACCCTTTGAAGAAACTTTGCAGTAATATGTTTTTTCACTTTTCTTCACTTTACAACTTCAGCAATGGCCCATTCTACTGCTACCAATTTACTGTATTAGTTTGTTTCCATGCTGCTGATAAAGACATACCCAAGACTAGGAAGAAAAACAGGTTTAAATGAACTTATAGTTCCACATGGCTGGGGTGGCTTCAGAATCATAGCAGTAAGCAAGAGGCACTTCTTACATGGTAGTGGCTAGAGAAAATGAGGAAGAAGCAAAAGCAGAAACCCCTGATAAACTATCAGATCTCGTGAGACTTCTTAACTATCATGAGAATAGAAGGGTGTGGGGGCCAGCACATCTGCTGGGGGGGTTCTTGGCCAGCAAGAGGGTCCCAACCTGGAAATGGGGGTGCGTGGAAGAGAAGAAGAAAGAACAGATGGGGTCTGGAGGATTGAAAAGTCAGATGCTTCATCAACAGCTTTATTGTACTCAGGGCCTGGTTATATACATTACAAGTAGAAGTGTTTATGTCATTGGATCAGTGTTTCGTGGGAACAGAAAGTTTTATAATACAGTCACAAGTCACCATATTTTGGATAAATTTTCTGGGAACAGGGAGATACATAATCAGGTTAAAGCGGGGGGTGCAATTATCAGTCACAGGAGTCCGGGTACAATATCTAAGTTTAAAAGTTTAAAAGAAACTATTTATCTAGGGCAGGAGTTTTACAAGAAAATCACAGGCTACATTATAAATCATTAAGTCACAAGCAGTACTGTAAATACCGCATCAAGGGTCCAGGTGCAGGAAAGACATAAACAAAGCAATTTTTACTATCAGCTTGCTTTGAAGATTTAAGTCGTAACTTTAAGAAGAAACTGTAATGAATAGAGAAACAAAAGTGGACACTGTGAAAACCAAAAGTGGACACTGTGAGAACCGAAAGTAGACACCGTGCCTCCCATCACCTCAGCACAATAGAGTAATAACTCATGTTATTTTTTGTATATCACATAAGCCTTCTTGCAGTCCTTCTTCCCCATAGCTCGACTACCTCCAACAGGGGGCCCGTGTCCAGGATCAAGCTCAACCATATGGTATGACCCACTACTTGGGGGTCTCACATGGGAGCGTTCCCAGAGAAGGGGAAATACGGGCTCCCATGATTCAATTACCTCCTGATGAGTCCCTCCCATAATAAGTGGGAATTCTGGGAGATACATTTTAGGTTGATATTTGGATGGGGACACAGCCAAAACATATCATTCCATCCCTGGCAGCTGTAAATCTCATGTTCTCACACTTCAAAACCAACTATGCCTTCCCAAAAGTCCAACAAAGTCTTAAACTCATTCCAGCATTAACACAAAAGTTCACAGTCCAAAGTCTCATCTGAGACAAAATATAGTCCTTCCATCTATGAGACTGTAAAATCAAAGGTGTATAATTTTTTGAAATGAAATAATGATGTATGATCTCAGTACTACCTTAAAAAAAAAACTACAATGAAAGTAGAATGATACTGATAAAATCATACATAATATAACATGTACTATTTCAATTCAAATGGAAAGTATTCACTAAATAGTAATATTGAATTGATTCCTATTTGGAAAATAATGGTGTATATAAAATAAATTTCAGATGGATTGAAGATATAATTTTAAAATTTAGATTTATCAGAAAACAATTTTATAACCCATTGAGCAGTAGACATTCTAAATGAAAATTTAAATATATAACCCATGAAAATGTGATAAAAATCAAGATTAAAAATTCCATTAGTCATCTATATCTGCATAGTAAACACCTCAAATCATGGTGTCTTTAAACAAATAGAAGTGTTTATTATAACTCATGATACAGTTGCTATCTGTTAGCTCTGCTAGTCTGAGTCAGACTTAATTAATCTTGACTGAACTTGCTTATGTGCATGTCAACAAATATTGGATGGGCTGGGGATTGGCTATGAGTAGCTTCAATTTCAAAGCAGAAGGTATAATATTGCTTGAAGAAGCAGGAGTAAAAGGGCCTGCTCTTCTCATCCAGTAAGATAGTCTGGGCCTGCTCACATGGTAGTAGCAGGTTTCTAGAATAATAAGCTACAGTATGTAAGCTTTCTTAAGGCTTAGTCTCAAAATCAGAACACTATCTTTTTCAGGGAATTCTACTGGCCAAAGTAAGTTACAGAGTGAACACAGATACAAAGTGTGCAGCAATACACTCCACGAGGAACTAAAAACTAGATTTCAAGGAATGTGGATAGAGAAAAGGCTGAAGAATTGAGGCTATTTTTGCAAGTAATTTATAACAATACATGTAATTTATATACCATTTCAAAGTTTAATATCACTAATATACTAAGAATTTCTAAACTAAAGAAATTCATTTTAGTTAGAAGAATATTATAATGCAATTCATATAAAAGGCAATATAGGTAAACAATGATTTGAACATTGTTTTTCAACCATATTAGAAGTTGCTGAAATGCAAATTTAGAAAATAAATATCAAAATTTCAAGTAGGCCAAAATAAACATCCCATCTAATAAACATAAGGAGATTAAAAATGTGAGGACTCTAATACACACCATTACTACATTGACAGAAATGTAAATGAGTAAAAAACTCTTCAGAAAAAATTTGGTACACTTATTAAAATTCAAAATGGTTGTATGTTTTGATCTCAGAATCCTCTTCCATAAATTTACTCCATAGAAATAAATCGGCTGATAATTTACTACATTTTTACAATGTTTTTAATGGTGTTTATAGTTCAAAATAAATATTTTTGAAAAGAAAGGTGATAGAGTAAATAGTGATACTACTATAAAATAGAATATCATATGAAAATTTAAAAATAATATTAAGGTTTACATACATGGATATATGATAATAACCCAGTAGGATCTATGGAATGGTGAAATAATGGCAATTTTTTTTTTATTGCATTATAGGTTTTGGGGTACATGTGCAGAAGGTGCAAGATAGTTGCATAGGTACACACATGGCAGTGTGTTTGGCTGCCTTCCTCCCCTTCACCCACACTTGGTATTCATCCCCAGGCTATCCCCCCCAGCCCCCCCCTGCTGTCCCTCCCCCATTTCCCCCAACAGTCCCCAGTGTATAGTAGACCGCCTCTCTGTGTCCATGTGTTCTCATTTTTCTCACCCACCTATGAGTGAGTATATGCAGTATTTCTTTTTCTGTTCTTGTGTCAGTTTGCTGAGAATGATGTTCTCCAGATTCATCCATGTCCTTACAAAGGACACAAACTCATCATTTTTGATTGCTGCATAATATTCCATGGTGTATATGGGCCACATTTTCCCAGTCCAGTCTATCATCGATGGGCATTTGGGTTGGTTCCAGGTCTTTGCTATTGTAAACAGTGCTGCAATGAACATTCGTGTGCATGTGTCCTTATAGTAGAACGATTTATAGTCTTTTGGATAGATACCCAGTAATGGGATTGCTGGGTCAAATGGAATTTCTATTTCTAGGTCCCTGAGGAATCGCCACACTGTCTTCCACAATGGTTGAACTAATTTACACTCCCACCAACAGTGTAAGAGTGTTCCTATTTCTCCACATCCTCTCCAGCATCTGCTGTCTCCAGATTTTTTAATGATCGCCATTCTAACTGGTGTGAGATGATATCTCAATGTGGTTTTGATTTGCATCTCTCTAATGACCAATGATGATGAGCACTTTTTCATATGTTTGTTGGCCTCATGTATGTCTTCTTAAAAAATAATTTTGAATAAGCTAGCTCCCAACTAGAGGAGGAGAAAAACCTATTCCACACCTCACACCATATACAAACATCAATACAAGAAAAGTTTTACATCTAAATATAAAAAAACAAAATAATGCAATTCTATAAATAATTGAGGAAAATACCTCTTGATTTCTGGCTAGGAACCATTGCTTAAAGAAGGGACAAAACCCATGCCCATACAGGAATAGATAACAACATTGAATACAATTTGAAAAAATGAAACAAAAGAAAGACTTATAGTTTATATAGTATTAAAATAATATGGAATGAAAAGTAAACAGTCAGATAATAGGAGAATATTTACACCAGAAAATCTTACATCTAAAGAAGTCCACAATTTAATAATAAGACAAAGAACAAAATAGAAAAATGATTTAAAGCCTTAAACAGGCATGTCAAAAAGATTAAATATATTAATCATCATTATTTATTAGAAAAATATAAATTAAAAGCTTCAATGTGATACCTACTCCCTCTAGCACTCTTTAATGTTGAAACAAAAAAGGGAAGGAAGGAAGGAAGGAAGGCAGAAAAGAAAGAAAGAATGTAGAAACAAGGGGAAAAAGGCATGGAAAAGAAGAAAAGAGAGAAGGAAGGAAGAGAATGAGGGAGTAAGGGAACAAGAGAGGGAAGAAGAAGGAGAATGAAATGCTACTATGTATTGGCACAAATAGGAGTAACAGCAAATTGCTGTACTGAATATATGGTAATAACCACTTTGTAAAACTAGAATTTTCTATCAACCTTAGAAATATATGGTACTGGTCACGCCTGTAATCCCAGCACTTTGGGAGGCCGAGGCTGATGGATCAAGAGAATGAGAGCATTCTGGCCAATGTGGTGAAACCCTGTGTGGTGAGCTGAGATCAGGCCATTGCACTCCAGCCTGGGTAACAAGAGTGAAACTCCGTCTCAAAAACGAAAACGAAAACAAACAAACAAAAAAAATTAGCTAGGCATGGTGGCATGTGACTGTAGTCTCAGCTACTTGGGAAGTTGAAGCAGGAGAATCACTTGAACCTGGGAGACAGAGGTTGCAGTGAGCCGAGATAGTGCCACTGCACTCCAGCCTGGCAAGAGTGAGACTATGTCTCAAATATGTATGTATGTGTGTATATATATATATATATATATATATATATATATATATATATATATATATATAAAATACCCCAATGACTTAGCAGTGTTATTCCTAGGTCTATACCCAACAATTTCTACAAATTCAGAGAAAGAAAATATGTTTATAATGTCTATAGAAGCATTATACTAATAGTAACATATTGGAAACAATTCAAATTTTCCTAACCAGCAAAATACTTGAAAAATTAAGATGTCTTCCTAAAATGGAATAATATACAGCAATAAAAATGACTGAGGAAAAACAGTAATTAAAAAGCCATATAAAATATGACACATACCATGTTATTGTATTTTTAAAATAAAAAAAAGAATATTAGAGATACAAACTCAGATGGTAAAATCGTAAGGAAAAAGAAACTGCTATAAAAATTAGTTAAGACAGTATTTTTCTTAGAAATATCGGTGACTGCATAATTTGGTGCTTGTTGAAGTGTCTGCTTTGTGTCAAAACATAGATCTGTTTTTCTTTTGGTTCAACTCTTAGAAATATAAACAATTTTTTACATTATAGAGGCTACAAAATTTAGCTTGACCTCTTATTCTCTGAAGCTATTTTATTTAAAAAGGCAAGCATTAATATTCTAGCATTAAAGGAGTCACAGTATGAAACAAATGATGTTATTATCTTTATTCAATAATTGATAATAGCTTAGTATTTTACATTTTAAAATATTTGTTATTATGAATTCCCTCTACTCAAACTCTATGACAAGGAAAATATTGCCTTAATGTGTTGAAGATATAAATGTTGAAGCATATTTTTTTCTATAAAAAAGAAATTGAGATTTTGTTTCATTGAATGATTAAGATACACGGAGATACTTGGAGGCAGAGACAGAAAAAAAAACAAGGTGCTGCAAAGTCAGTGTGTTATTAATATACAGTATAAGTTTTCTATAATATAGCTATGTCCACATTTCAAATCTTCTATATGTTTATACTCCTGTGCCTCTATAAAATTATTGGCTGCAGTTAACCTCTTCATGCTTTCTTGAGATTTTCATATCTAACCGCTTTATATTTTGGTGAAAAGAAAGAATAGACTTTAAAGGTTTGGAGCTGTCCAGAAGAGTGACAGATGATCAAGTAAAAACAGATATGATGAATAAAAAACAGAAATACTAGTTGCTCTGGTAGTCAATTTGAAAGTGTCAAATCTCTAGAAGGAATTACCTTTGGCAGAACACATACTTGTATGGATACTATGGATTTCATTGGCACAACCATGTAAACTGTCTACCTTTATGCACATTTTTCCTCTCTGTTGGAAGGAAATTTTGTAATTCCAAAAGAAAATATGACATTTAAATATGATTTAAATTGAGATGGGACACTGGCAATTTAAAAAAAATAGATACTATTCACAAATTATTAAATGTGATAGAATTAGTGATGTATTCAAATTCATCTTAGTCATGTTTAACATAAGTAGGGTACTGGCAGTTTTAAACATAATTTCTTATTTGAACATGATATTTATTTATGTTTGTGTGCACCTAAAGAAACAATGTGGAGGCAGGTGCATTCAACTGAACTTTAGGGACTTGATGTTGTGTTGCTTGGAAGGCATACATACCTGCATTTTGCATTCTTTGTATGTAATTATATTACCAAATAGAAACTCTTTTATCATTTATAGTAAATAACTCTTTTCCCCAGACCTAGGACAAAGTTTCTGTGATGTATTGTCTTCCAGTTGCAATAAAAATTACTGAGATGCATCAATTGAAGGAAAAAAATGTTTTTTTTTATGTTGATTTCACCTTAAATATGACCCTCCTGTATATATCACTTCTCATCCAAAATTTTTGAAGGAATGACCCACTATTGTCATCTTCATTTCCCTGGCTTCCAATCATTCCCCAATTTATTTCAATCAGCTAACTACTCCACTGTAATTGTGCTGATTGTTTAAGGTCTTTTTCTTTTCCTTATAGTTTCCTACTCTAATGGAATACTTCAGTACCCATCATGCTGGACTCTTCTGAAAGTAATTTTTCCAAAATTATGTAAATTATAACAAAGCATTACTTATGAACTTTTATATATGTTACTTTTTTTTTTTTTTTTTTTTTTTGACGGAGTTTCGCTCTTGTTACCCAGGCTGGAGTGCAATGGCGGATCTCGGCTCACCGCAACCTCCGCCTCCTGGGTTCAGGCAATTCTCCTGCCTCAGCCTCCTGAGTAGCTGGGATTACAGGCACGTGCCACCATGCCCAGCTAATTTTTTGTATCTTTAGTAGAGATGGGGTTTCACCACATTGACCAGGATGGTCTCGATATCTTGACCTCGTGATCCACCCGCCTCGGCCTCCCAAAGTGCTGGGATTACAGGCTTGAGCCACCGATGTTACATTTTTTTCTAAAGTTATAAATGTTTTTACATTTTCATTGCAGTAAAAATATTTAACATAAGGTCTACTCTCTTAAAAATTTTAAAACATATAATACAATATTGTTTAGTATAGACACAATGTTGTACAGCAGATCTCTAGGATTTAATCATCTTGCATAACTGAAATTTCATACCCATAGAAGAGCAACTCACTCCTTCTTACCACTTGGCTTCTAGTAACTATAATTCCATTTTCTCCTTTTAGGAGTTTGACTATTTTTGCCTCATATAAATGGAACGTGTCCTTTTGTAACCAGCTTATCACTTAGCATTATGTCCTGAAGGCTCTTCCATGATGTCTCACATTACAGCATTTCCTTCTTTACAGATGCTGAACAATATCCCAATGTGTGCATACACCACATTTTCTTCACCCAGTCATCCATTTGTGGTCATTAAGTTTGTTTCCACATCTTGGTTCTTAGGAATAACATGGCAATAAAATACAGGAATAAATAAAATATGGGAATACAAATATCTTTTTGAGATTCCAATTTCAATTCTTTTCCATAAATATCCAGAGATGGGATTGCTAGATCATGCAGTAGTAGTTCTTTTTATTTGTTTAAGTATACTTTATACTGTTTTTCATAGAGGTTATACCATTGCACATTCCCATTAACAGTGTAAAAGAGTTAGCAACTTCTCCACATCCTGGGGAATACTTATTATGTTTTTCCTTCTATAGTGGCCATTGTAACAGGCAAAAACAGATAAAGTGGTATCTAATTTTGGTTTAATTTGCATTTTCCATATGATTAGTCTTAGTAATTTTTCATGTTGGCAATTTGTATGTCTTCTTTGGAGGAATGTTTGTTCAAGTCCTGTGCCCAATTTTTAATCAAAATTTGTTCTTTAGTTTGTTCATTTTGTTTGTTTTGTTTCACTATAGATTTTTAGGAATCCTATCTATATGTTGAATATTAAACCTTTGTCAGATATATGGCTTGCAAATATTTTCTCCCATTCTGTAGATTGCCTTTCACCATTTTCTGTGCAGAAGCTTTTGAGTTAATGTAGTCTCACTTGTCTATTTTAGCTTTTGTTGCTTGTGCTTTTGGTGTTATACCCAAGACAGCATTGCCCAGACCAATAGCATGAAGATTTTCTGCTATATTTATTCTAGAAGTTTTACAGTTTCAAGTCTTAATTTTAAGTCTTTAGCACATTTTTTTTTTGAGACAGTTTTGTTCTGTCTGGAGTGCAGTGGTGTGATCTTGGCTCATTGCATCCTCTGTTTTCTGGGTTCAAGCGTTTCTCCTGTCTTAGTCTTCTGAGTAGCTGGGATTATAGGTGCCTGCCATCATGCCCCACTAATTTTTTTTGTATTTTTAGTAAAGACAGGGTTTCACCATGTTGGCCAGGCTGGTCTCAAACTCCTGACCTCAAGTGATCTGCCCACCTCATTCTCCCAAAGTGCTGTGATTAAAGGCATGGGCCACCATGTCTGGACTTTAATACATTTTGAATTGATTTTTGTATATGGTATAAGATAAAAATAAGTACTTGGTACTAGGCTTGCTACCTGGGTAATGAAATGGTCTGTACAGAAAACCCCCATGACACTACTTTACATATGTAAAAACCTGAACTTTTATTCCTGAACTTAAAGGAAAAAAAAAAAAGAAAAAACTATGGACCAATATCCTTGGGGAATATAGATTCAGAAATTCTCCACAGAATACTGGGAAGCCAACCTTAACAACACATTAAAGCAATCATACTCCATGACCGAGTGGGATTTAACTCTGGAATGCAAGTATGGTACAACACACAAAAAATCAATTGATTAGAGAACATTAATAGAATGAAGAATAAAATTATATGGTTATCTCAATACATGCAGAAAAAGAATTTTTTTAAAAAATTAACACCCTTTTATAATAAAAACCCAGTCTGAAAAAATTAGGAATAAAGGAAGACTATCTCACATATTAAAGGGCATATGCTACAGCTAATATCATACTCGATGGTGAAAAACTGAAAGATTTTACTCTAAGATTGGGAAGGAGGCAAGGATGTTCACTCTCATCATTATATTCAACATAGTACTGAAAGTTCTAGCTAGAGTAATTAGGCAAAAAAAAAAAAAAAAAAGAAAGACAATCAAATTGGGAAAAAAATGAAGAAAAACTATTGGTTTCCAGGTGACATGATATTACATTTAGAAAACCCTAGAGAGTTCACACACACACACCCACACTCACACACCCACAGCCACACACACCCTGTTAGAACTAATAAATAGTTCTAGTTACAGAATATAAAATCAACACACATAATTCAGTTGTGTTTCTATATACTAAGTCACTGTTCAAAAAGAAAATCAAGAGAATAATTGTACTTGTAGTAGCGTCAGAATGAATAAAATACTTAGAAAAAACTTACTGGAGAGATGACTAATTTGTGCAATGAAAACTACAAAACATTGCTGAAAGAAAGTAAATAAAACAAAATAAATGGAAAGTCATCATATGTTCATGGACTGGGAGATTTGATTTTGTTAAAATGTTTATACTTCCCAAAGCCATCAATGGATTCAGTGTAGTTCAACAAAATTCCAACGGCATTTTTTACAGAAGTAGAAAAATGAAATTCTAAATTTCATATGGATTCACTAAAGACCCCAAACCATTGTGGAAGACAGTGTGGCGATTCCTCAAGGACCTAGAAATAGAAATTCCATTTGACCCAGCAATCCCATTACTGGGTATATATCCAAAGGAATATAAATCGTTCTAATATAAGGACACATGCACACAAATGTTCATTGCAGCACTGTTTACAATAGCAAAGAACTGGAACCAACACAAATGCCCATCGATGATAGACTGGAATGGGAAAATGTGGCACATATACACCATGGAATATTATGCAGCAATCAAAAATGACGAGTTTATGTCCTTTGTAAGGACATGGATGAATCTGGAGAACATCATTCTCAGCAAACTGACACAAGAACAAAAAAGGAAATACCACATATTCTCACTCATAAGCGGGTGAGAAAAATGAGAACACATGGACACAGGGAGGGGGGTACTACACACTGGGGTCTATTGGGGGGAATATGGGAGGGACAGCGGGGGGAGCTGGGGAGGGATAGCCTGGGGAGAAATGCCAAATGTGGGTTAAGGGGAGGAAGGCAGCAAAACACACTGCCATGTGTGTACCTATGCAACTATCTTGCACGTTCTGCACATGTACCCCAAAACCTAAAGTGTAATAAAAAATTTTTTTAAAAAAAGACCCCAAATAACTAAAACATTCCTTAGAAAGAAAAACAAAGCTGGACACATCACATGTCCCGATTTCACTCTATATCACGAAGACACAGTAATTAAAACAGCATAAAACTGGCATAAAAGCAGACATATATACCAATGAAAGAAGAGCAAGTCCAAAATTAAAATCTTTGACAAGGGTGCCAAGAATGCACAGTAGGGAAAGGATGTCTTAAATTCACTTCTGTCAATCCACCATCTTTTATCATGATAAATCCTATTGTATTTGAAGCCTCAGCCCCTAGGCTTCATACTTTGGAATCGTTTCCTTTACCTCTCATGGAAACTTAGTCTTCTACTACTTTGCATCTTATTTAGTAATTAATGGTTTTGCAATGATTTTGTAACTTCTCTTTATATATAACAATAATTGATTCATTTTTATATTATTTATGGAACAAATATTTTTGAAGATATATATTGGCTAGAGGTTGAGAATATTTCCGTTTTTGAGTCCTCAACATAGACAAATTGTATCTTCAAAAGTACTTGTTACATATGGATAAGATAAATGAATTAACTATTCTCAAATATTTATGTCTTACTAGAACCTCATGAGTTATTTCTTCTCACACCCCTTAAAATTAGAACCTAAATAAAATTTGAAACAACTTAAACTAATTTGACATACCCTCTACATGTCATTTGATGTGTTCAATATTTATATTGTCTAGCAGACTCTACTGTTGGTATGGAAAGAATAATATATTTTACTTTTCTTAACTCCTAAATATAAGTTCAAGGAATATCAAAGTAAATTCTAGTAATACTTGTCATGATTCATTGAATATGAAAATGTTTCATTAGGAAAATGCAATCAGTCTTCATGTACCAAAAATCATTAGCACAGCAGGCTGCTATTCAGTGGTTGATTAAAAGTATATATTAATATATTTGTATTAATTATACAAGCTACTATGTTACAATGTGCAATGAAACCAGGAGATATTGCTTAGTTTATACAAGACTCTTTTATGCAGTAAAGGCAACAACTTCGCCTTCAAAGACATCTAGTTAGTACAAATCGATGAACAGCAAAACACAACAAATGTATTGTTTTATTGAATAACTTTTAGTGAAGGAAATCTCAAATATAAACATTTATGGTAAAATATGACACTTTAACAATAGCTGCTCTCAAACTAGGACAAAAATATCTACACACACATACAAAAAAGAGAGAAACCATGCAATTACTAAAAACCATAATGGATAAGATTTCTAGAATTTAAAAGAAGGTAATAACATATAATGTCTAATTACCTATAAGATTATTTTTATTATATTAAAATGAAAAAACCATCTGTGTATATATATGTGTATATATACGTATATATACACAAATACATACATATATACACATATATGTGTGTGTGTGTGTATATATATATATACACATATATACGTATACTGTAAAAGAGAATAGAAGATCACAAGATTGTTGATACATCCCTTATTCTCTGATCCATATCTGAAAACCATTATTCCCAATAACTAAAGATATTGGTATATACATATTTTTCATGTGGGCTATTCTTCAGATAATGCTTAAATTATATTTCTTCAACATCTTTCTGCATCCACTCAGAAGCAGACAGAAGGGAATGTTGTGGCAGAGGTTGGAGAGAAGAGTACAGAGAGTTTCCATGATACAGATGACAAAATAGGCATAAAGAAGATTTTGGATTCAAGATTTGAAACTGAAAAAGTAAACCATAGTAACAATATTAGCTGCATGCCAGAAGAATGGGGGGAAAACTGAAAAATATAAATGCAGCTTAAATAAGTTGATTTCCGTTCACATCATCTTGCAATTATAGATTTCAGAAAATTGTTTCACCCCACAACAGAGAAATGACCCAAGCACTATGCAGAATTACATATAGGTTTATACACAAACATGAAAACTGACCCCCCAAAAAGGTTAAATAAGATTTCCTTTGTTGGAAGGTAATTACTGTAAATTTTAAAAATAAGTATAAAGAAAAATATTTTATTCTGTGAAATAGCAGGCAAAGCAAGGAAAAGAAAATAGAAACTTAAGGACTCTTAAAAATTATATTGGTAAAGTTCTTGCTCATTTTTAATCAGTTTTTGGGATTCCTGCCACTAGTTTTTATTGTTTTAATTGGGTTATTTGTTTTTTTGTTATTGCTGTTGCTGGTGTTGAAGGAATACTTGTATGTTTTGGAAAACAACATCTTGTCAGATATACATTTTGCAAATAGTTTCTCCCATTTCACAGTTTGCCTTTCCACTCTGTTAATGGATTTCTTTGCTATGAAATAGCTTTCAGATTTGATGTAATTCCACTTGTCAATTTTATTTTTGTTGTTTGTGCTTTTCATGTCATAGCCAAGAAATCCATGTCTTCAATTAATGTCAAGAAGATTTTCCCTTATGTTTTCTAAAACAGTCAAAATTATAGAAGCAGAGAATAATATATTAGATGCCAGAACATGGGAGTGGGGTGGTAGAAATGTGGGAGTTGTTCAACACACACACACATATAAGAAAGAGACACAAGGAAACTTTGGGTGATATTCAATATGTCTGTTACCTTCATCATGATGATAATATCATAGGTGTTTGCATATGTCTAAACTTGTCAAACTGCACACATTAAATATGTGAGTTATTTGTATATCAATTGTACCCCAAGAAAGCTGTTTAAAAATTACATTGAAACAATCTAGCCCTAAACATCCAAAAGAAAATTTTATGAACTCATGTAGTATCTCAGTGGATCACAAGAAGATTTACTGTTTATAAAAAGGAGCAGAACGCTGTAAGAAGACAATAACCTGGAATGAAAATAGAAGAAAAAGAAAAATAGGAAGATAAAGATAAATAGGAAGAGAGGTAAATAAATAAGATTTTCAAAATAAAAATATATAAATTATAATACACTGTAGTCAGGAAAGAATGAAGCAGGCAATGTTGGAAATCAAATAAATTAAGAAAACTAACTCAGGTAAATAGCCTAAAAAGCAGAAAAGGGATACAGAAAAAAAGTACTGGAAAAGAAATTTATATATATAGAGGTGGAGAATAGAAATGAAAATTGTGGCTGCTATGTTTTCCTTCAAAAACAGATTAGATGCTACTGCACTAAAAAACTGTTAGAAAGCATTTAAAAAAGGAAAGAAAAAGAGATGAGTGAGGAGAAAACAAACCAAAAAATCTTTGAAGTTAAAGAGTAGGGCAGAATCCTGAGAGCCAAAGAGAGTCCCGAGTCCTAGAATGCTTAAACATCTGAGGCGACACTTATAAACAAGCAGTTAAATGAAATCATTGATTTAAACAATTTACTAATAAAAAAACATCAGAAATTTCAGATAATACTTCATGAACAAGGAAAGGCTAGTTTATAGATCTGAAGGAAAGGAATGCTCTGAATAACTTTTTATATCTGTCAAGTAGCTCTAGAGAAGTAATAAGGCCAGGAGATTATTTTTCAAAAGACTCAAAAAGAAAACACGTGTAAGAAACTGATGGAACCAGAATGTGTGTGATAGATTCAAGTGATGACTGACAGTGAGCATCAGATAGTCAGCAGAGAAGAGAACAAAGGTAATAAACAGAACTTCTAGCCTAGAGTTTCCTGTGAAGCAATCGGCTGTCCATAGCTCAGTTGTCCATAACCATAAAAGCAGCATGAAGTCATTTATCTAAGTCATGAAAGCACAAGGTCATCCACCAGACATAGAATTTAGAATATTGATAGGAACAAAAATTACTAAGATTAAAGAGAAAGCCAAATTCCAACCAAATGAATCTAAGGAATATAATAAAATGATACAAAAGCTGATAGATGAAAGGGTCTTTTTAAGAAATTTCAAACTGATCTCATAGGCTGAAAAACAGCCTACAAGTATTTTGTAATACAACTGAAAGTATTAACAACAAAATAGACCAAGCTGAGGAAAGAATCTCAGAACTCAAAGACTGGTTCTCTACATTAATTCAGTTAAAAAAATAAATAAATAAGTATAAAAAACAATGAATGAAACCTATCAAATATGGGATTATGTAAAGAAACTAAGTCTATGACTCAATGGTGTTCCTGATAGAGACAGAGAAATCAAGTAACTTGGAAAACATAAATGAAAATTTCTTCAACCCTGTTAAAGTGCCTAACATTTCAAATTCAGGATTTGCAGAGAACCCCAGTGAGACTGTACAAGAAAGACTATCTTCAAGACACATAGTCATCAGATACTCCAAGGTCTGCAAAAAAGAAAAAGCATTAAAGGCAGCTAGAGAGATGGGGAAATTCACCTACAAAGGGAATCTTGTCAAGCTAATAGTGGACCTTTCAGCAGAAATCCTTCAAACCAGAGGAGCTTGTAGGCCTATATTCAGCATTCTTAAAGAACGGAAATTCCTTCTAAGAATTTCATATCCAGCCAAACTAAACTTCATAAGTAAAGAAGAAATAGATTCCTTTTCAGACAAGCAAATGCTGAGGGAATTTATTACCTCTAGACCTGCCTTACAAGAGGTCCTTAACAGAGCGCTAAATATGAAAACAGAAGACTGTTAATATCCCCCTTAAAACCACTTTTAACTATATAGGCCATTGATACTATAAAGCAACTACACAATCAAGTCTTCATAACAAGTTTACATCAGGATGACAGGATCAAATACACACAAATCAATATTAACCTTGAATATAAGCAAGCTAAATGCCCCCACTTAAAAGGTACACTGTCAAGTTGAATAAAGGAGCAAGACCCAACTGCAAGCTGTCTTCAGAAGACCCATCTCACATACAATGATACCCATCGGCTCAATGTAGACGGATGTATAAAAATCTACCAAGCAAATGGAAAACACAAAAGCAGGGGAGGCTATTCTAAATTCAAGCAAAACAGACTTTAAACCAACAATGATCAAAAAAGAAAAAGAGAACGTCACATAATGATATAAGGTTAAATTCAACAAGAAGACTTAACTATCATGAATATATATGTACCCAATATAGGAGCACCAAGATTTATAAAACAAGTTTTTAGAGACCAACAAAGAGATTTAGATAAGCACACTGTAACAGTGAGAGACAGATGTCAATACCCCACCAACAGCATTAGACTGATCACTGAGACAGATAACTAATACTCAATACTTGACCAAATAGAAGTGACAGACATCTTCATAATTTTCCACCCCAAACAAGGTAATACACATTCTTCTCATCTGCACATGGTACACACTCTAAAATCAACCACACGATTGTCCATAAAACAGTTATCAGCAAATTTTAAAAAACCAAAATCATGCCAACCACAATTTCAGATTATAGTACATTAAAAATAGAAGTCAACATTTACTCAAAATAGTACAATTACATAGAAATTAAATAATCTGCTCTTGAATGACATCTGGGTATGCAATGAAATTAAAACAAAAGTCAGGAAATTATTGAAAACGAATAAGAACACATATACAATATATAAGAATCTCTGTGACATAGCTAAAGCAGTGCTAGGAGGAATATTTATAGCACTGTATTCTCACATCCAAAAGTTATAAAGAGCTCAAATTAACAACCTAACATCATCACACCTTGAAGAACTAGAGTAACAAGAGCAAACCAACTCCAAAGCTAGCAGAAGATAAGAAATAACCAAAATCAGAGCTGAACAGAATGAAACTGAAACGCAAATTTAAAAAAAAATACCAAAGATAAACTAATCTAGATATTGGTTCCTTGAAATAATATATAATATTCATAGCCTGCTAGCTAGACTTAAAGAAAAAAAGAGAGAAGATTCAAATAAACACAAACAGAACTGAGAAAGGTAACATTACTATCTACCCCATAGAAATATAAAAACCCCTCAAATACTATTACAAAGACCTCTGTGCACACAATCTAGAAAACCTATTAGAATTAAGATTTCTGGAAACTTATAACCTCCTAAGATTGAACCAGAAAGACATTGAAACCCTGAACAGACAAAAAAATGAGTTACAAAATTCAATTGGTAACCAAAAGGTTTCCAGCCAGAGAAAAATCCATAACCAGATTGATTCACAGCCAAATCTACCAGACATATAAAGAAGAGATGATACCATTCTTACTGAAACTACTCAAAAAAATTGAGGAGGCACTACTCCCTAACTCATCCTATAAGGATAGGATCATTCTGATAGCAAAACCTGACAGAATTTCGACAACAATAACAAAAAAGCATCAGGTCAATATACTTGATGAACACAGACACAAACACCTCAATAAAATACCAGCAAACCAAATCCAGTAGCTCATCAAAAAGCTAATCCATCATGACTAAGTAGGCTTTATCCCTGTCGTGCAAAGTTGGTTCAAAATGTGCAAATCAATACATAATTTACCACATGAACTAAAAACCAAACCACATGACCATCTGAATGACTTCAGAAAGTCTTGCAATAACATTTACCAACCCTTTATGTTAAAAGCCCTCAATAAACTAGGCATTGAAGGAACATCCCTCAAAATAATGAGAGCCATCTATAAGAAATTCACAGACAACACCATATAGAACAAGCAAAAGCGGGTAGGATCACAACTGAGAACCAGAAAAAGACAAGACTGTCCACTCTAACCACTCCTATTTAACATAGTCTTGGCCAGAGCAATCAGGCAAGAGAAAGATATACAAAGCATCCAAACAGAAAGAAGGGAAGTCAAACTGTGTCTATTTACAGATGATATGACTTGATACCTAAAAAAACCATAGAATCTTTGCTCAAAGGCTCCTAGTTCTCACAAAAGACTTCAGCAAAGTTCCAGGATACAAAATCAATGTACAAAAGACAGTAGCATTTCTTTCTTTCTTTTTTTTTTTTTCATTGTAATTTAGGTTCTGGGATACATGTACAGATCATGCAGGAATGTTGCACAGGTACATACATGGCAAGGTGAATTGCTGCCTCCATCCCCCTGTCACCTATATCTGTCATTTCTCCCCATGCTATCCTCACCAATCTCCCCACCCTCCGCTGTCCCTCCCTAAGCCCCCACCAACAGGCCCCAGTGTATGATGCTCCCCTCTCTGTGCTCATGTGTTCTCATTGTTCCACACCCACCTATGAGTGAGAACATGGGGTATTTGATTTTATGTTCTTGTGTCAGTTTGCTGAGAATGATGGTTTCCAGATTCATCCAAATCCCTGCAGAGGAAATAAACTCTTCCTTTTATATGACTGCATAGCATTTCATGGTGTATATGTGCCACATTTTATTTGTCCAGTCTACCATTGATGGGCATTTGGGCTGGTTCTAGGTCTTTGCTATTGTAAAGAGTGCTGCAATGAACATACACATGCATGTGTCTTTATAATAGAACAATTTATAATCCTTTTGGTATATACCTAGTAATGGGATTACTGGGTCAAATAGAATTTCTATTTCTAGATCCTTGAGGAATCACCACACTGTCTTCCACAACAGTGGCATTTCTATATGTCAAGGAAGTCTAAGTTGTGTGCCAAATCAAGAATGCAATCCCATTTACAATAGACACACACACACACACACACACACACACACAAATAAAATACATGAGAATACAGCTTACCAAAGATGTGAAAGATCACTACTATGAGAATTACAAAATATTGCTTAAAAAAATCAGATGACACCAACAAATGTAAAAACATTCCATGCTCATGGATAAGAAAAATTAATATTGTTAAAATGGCCATACAGCCCAAAGCAATTTACAGATTCAATGCTATTCCCGTCAAACTACCAATGACATTCTGCACAGAGTTAGAAAAAACTATTCTAAAATTAATATGGAAGCAAAAAAAGAGACTGAATAGCCAAAGTTATCCTACGCAAAAAGTACAATGCTAGAGACACCTCATTACCTGACCTCGAACTATAGTACAAGGCTACAGTAACCAAAAAAGCCTGATACCAGTACAAAAATAGACACATAGACAAATGGAACAGAAGAGAGAGTCCAGAAATAAAACCACACACCTACAACTATCTGATCTTCAACAAAGTTGACCAAAACTAGCAATGGAGAAAGAATTCCTTATTCAATAAATGGTGCTGGGATAACTGGCTAGCCATATACATAAGATTGAAACTTAACCCCTGTTTTAAAACATATATAAAAATAATCTTAAGATTGATTAAAGACTTAAACTTAAAACCTAAAATTATAAAACCCTTGAAAACAACCCAGTAAATATGATTCTGGACTTAGGCTCTGGCAAATATTTCACAATGGAGAGACCAAAAGCAATTGCAACAAAAACAAAATTGACACATGGGACCTAAGTAAACCAAAGAACTTTTGAACAGTAAAAGAAACTATCAGCAGGGTAAACAATCAACTTATAGATAGGCAGAAAATATTTGCAAACTATGCATCCAAGAAAGGTCTAATATCTAGACTCTATAAGAAACTTAAATTCACCAGCAAAAGTCAAACAACTACATTAAAAAATGGGCAAAGAACATGAACAGACAATCATCAAAAGAAGATACACACACAGCAAGCACATGAAAAAATACTCAATATCATAATTTATTGAAGAAATTCAAATCAAAACCACAATGTGATACCATCTCAAGCCAATCAGAATGGCTATTACTTAAAAGCCAAAAAATAACAGGTACTGGTGAGGTTGGAGAGAATACACTACTGGTGGATATGTAATTCAGTTTAGCCATTGTGAAAAGCAGTTTGGCAATTTCTCAAAGAACTAAAAACAGAACTAACCTTCCTCCAGAAATCCCATTACTGGGTATATATCCAAAGAAATATAAATTATTCTACCCTAAAGGCACATGTACACATATGTTCAGCCCAGCACTATTCACAACAGCAAAGATACAAAATTCAGTGGTGGACTGTATAAAGAAAATATGGTACATATACATACAATACTATGTAGCCATAAAAAAGAACTGAGATTATGCCCTTTGTAGAAACATGAATGGAGCTGGAGGCCATTATCCTAAGCAAACTAATGCAGGAACAGAAAACCAAATACCAATTGTGCTCGAACTAAACATTAAGTGACATGAAAAAAAAAGAAGGGAACCACAGATACTAGACCCTACTTGAAGGTGGAGGGTGAGAAGAGAAGGAAGAAAGAAAAACTGCCTATTTGGTACTATGCTTATTACCTATGTGATGAAATAATTTGCACACCAAAGCCCCGTGACACAAAATTTGCCTATATAACAAACCTGCACATATATCTGTGAAACTAGCATAAAAGTTATAAAAGAAAATAAGTAAACTTATTTTATATAGTAACTACCTCATTTATCTGCATGTCAGTATTTCAGACAACTCAGATGACAAAAAAAATAAATGTATGCTAAAAGGATCTCTGAGAAACTAAGTTTCTAATGCATAATCTTATGTGGCATAATCAAATTGTATTAATAATATTATTTAACAAATAAATTCTGTAGAAAAATTATTATTTTCTGATATTAGACAGCTGGAGGAGTAATAAAGTTCAGCCTGTTCTAGGTAGTCAGGTTATCCACACTCTAGAACCCAGATATGGTTCTTACAAAAGTATTTTTCACATTTAAAAATTTTAACAAATATTTTATTATAACAAGTTTTTGTTATAACAAGTGAAACAATGAGAAAATGTATAAATAGGCAAATAATCCTCCACCCACACATCAAACACACCTTCCTAATAGAAGTAATGTAAACAGACTAGTGAATACAATTCTATATTTCCATGTTGTGTGTATGTACTTTGTGTACATATACACTGAGTTTTGGAGGAGCTTAAAGACAGCAATATAATGCTATTTATATTTCACCAATACTTACTTTTTCCAATTATTTTATTTTAGGTATAATTCCAGGTAATCAACCCAGATTTATTGTTTCATAGCTGTAAAATATTATATAACAGAACTACATTCTTTCAAACAGTTTTCTATTTTGGGACATTTAGAACATTACTGATTTTCACAGTGCAAACAAATACACCTATATCTACCCTTATTTCTATTTACTAAATTTCCTAAAATTATAATTTTGGGGCAAATGATGGTCAAACTTTAAATTTCAATATTATTAATATATTGTTTTCCAAACAAATTTCCAATATCTTTAAATCATAATGACACCATTGTATATTGAAACCAGGTTTTCCCTGCTACTGTGCTACAGCTATATCATAAGATCCCATACCTATTTGTGTCTATTTCTAGACTGACTTTAAATTTTATTACCTATTTACTTTCCAATATCGAGTTTTTGATTAGGTAAATTTATAATAATTTTAAATAAAAATAACCTCCTAATATTTCTTTTCATATGTATTGCATTCTACATGTTCAGCTGAACAAAATAACAAAATATTAGAAACCACCAGGTATTTATTAGTTTTTAAATTAGTGAAATATAAATGCTTTATACTGGAAAAAAAGACTAAAATTTTATTGTAATTAATATTTATTAATTTTGATATATTCCTATTTAATGTTATTAAGTCTTTCAATTCAAAAATATACTATCTCTCTACATTTATATATATACTGCTTTGTTCTTTAAAAAACAGATTTATACAGTTATCCACATACAATTATGTATATTTCTTTTAAAATTTGTCCCCTTGTACTATTTGTTTGGCCATTTGCTTTTAGCATTATGATGAATTTTGTTTTTTTCTACCTCATGACTTAGTCATTATTTCTGATAAGATTTTAGCATTTTTAACATTTACTCTTTTCATAATACATATTATTCTATTGGTATTTATTTATTTATTTATTTATTTATTTATTTGTTTGCCAATCAATGACAGCTTGTAAGGTTGCTGAGGTTGGTTGGCCTTGAACTCTTGGCCTTGCCTTTGCAAGCGCCACGACATCCGGCTGGAGCCACTTTGGGCCCCTATTCTATTGTTTGCAAGCTAAAATGTGGCTTTATTTACACAGGCAAAAGATAATGAATACTTTTAAAATATGCACAATTTTTGGTCTTGCATGTGAAATAAATTAAGGATCATATGCTCCATATTAATTACAAGCATGTTCTCCGTATCAGTGACAATTTTAAGAAAATAGTATACTTAGAAAAGGATCTTTGTTATCAGCATATTTCCCATAATAATTCTGAATTATCCTAGACAGTTAAAAAGAAATTTTTGTATGAGTTCAATTCACTTTGTCTGCACAACAGTTTGTTACAATTACATGCCTTTTTCTCATTTGGTCTTCATATAAGAATATGAGGAATATATCTTTTATTTTAGATACAAAACATTTACTTTCAGATATCAAGATATTTTGTTATTAGGCTATTGTAAATAAGCTCAGTTATTTTTATATTTTAATTTACAAAACATAAAATATCTGTTTTAGGTTACAATAGCTATATTCATTCATATCCAGAATATTAAATATATATTTTATTAAATTTATAAACAGATAATGTTAAAGAACAGTAAAGGGAGCAACAGGGCTTAAGAACTGATAATATAAGTACAGAAACAAACAAAAGCATCAAGAAAGTGTGGTGTTATGAAGGAATAGGTAAATAAACCAATGGAAGAGAAATAGAGTACCCCAAAATAGACTCAATAAATATGGCAACTGACCTCTGATAAAGGAGTAAAGGCAATACAATAGAAATTATGCTTGAACAACTGTACATCCACAAGCAAAACATGAATCTGGATGCAGAATTTACCACCTTCACAACAATTAACTTAAAATACAACATGGGCATAAATGAAAGAAAAAAAACTATACAATTTCTAGAAAATAACAGGAGAAAATCTAGATAATCTTGGATTTGACAGTAATTTTTTAAATACAACACCACCTGCATGATCCATGAAAGAAAGATCAATAAGCTGGACTTTATCAAAATTAAAAACTTATGTTCTAGAAAAGACACTGGCAATAACATGAAAAGAAGAAAAGTCACAGACTGGGAGAGTATATATATACATATATATATATATATACATATATATATATATATATATATATATATATATATATATATATATATATATATCATCATAAATATTGCCAAACACATAGACTGTAAAATTCAAGAAGTTAACTAATTTAAATTATAGATTCTGGGTGACAATAAGGTGTCAATGGAGGTTCATCAATTGGAACAAATGTATCACTCTGGTGAAGGATATTAACAATGAAAGAGGCTATGCATGTGTAGGGGAAGAGGGTAGATAAGATATCTCTGTATCTTATGCTTAATTTTACTATCAACCTAAAAGTGCTCTAAAAATAGGCTGTTAAAATGTGAAAGAACCATGAAGAGGACAAAACGGATTTAAGAATTTATAAGTACTGTTGTATATAATAAAACAAAAATACAACCTTTATCAGTACTATCTTGAATTTTTAAACCACAAATTAAAAAATATATGTCAGGGAGAAATACATAGAGCAAATAAACAATATGTGCATAGTTACAAATATTATAATAAAGATGTCATCAAACACATTTCTCATAACGATTAATGTGAATGCACTTACTTCACTTATTAGAAGAAAATGATGTTTAATAGTGTTCCAAGTCAGACCTCAAGTTTCAGCTTTTTACAAGGAGCAATTCTAAAATGAAGACTTTGAAAAGATCAAAAAGAAATTAGCAGAAGCATGCCAGGCAAGTGGGATCAAAATGAGAACAGAAGTGTCAATCTTGTTATCAAAGTAGCATCCAAGCCTCAACAGTAGTCATAAGAAAGGACAAACTTAATTGCTAAGAGCTAGAATCCACAATGAATATGTAAATGCATTACTACTTATGAATAAAAAAAACACAGCAACCAACTCTATAAAGCTGGTTATAGGAGATTCAAGGAGACATTGATACAAACATATTAGTAAAAACACTTTTTAATATATTACTCTTAGTACAAGACAAATGAAGTGTACAAAAAATAATTGAGGAGATAAAAGATCTAATCAATATAACAAACGTGGTAGATACTATGAAAATAAATCAAACTCCAAACATTTTAACTTACTTCAAACTTCAAACATTCAAAAAACACACAGAAAAATGAATCATACATAAGTCACAAAGAAGACGTCCATAGTAATTTCCATAAAGTAGGAAGAATACAAGCAATACTCACTGATTACAGTGAAATAAAACTAGAATTTATAAACAAAAACATAAAAAGATTCTTCCTCTTGGAAATAAAGCAAACAAACAAAAGAAACATAAAATCTGTTATTAAATAGTTTGGTAAAAGGAGAAAAATAAACTAAAATTAAAGAACATTTAAGAAATAATGACAGGGACTCGCAAGATGGCGTCATAGAAGCAACTCAGGATTGCAGCTCTCAGTGAAGGCACAGAGGGTGAGTCCTAGCTGCATTCTCGGATGGACCTTTTTTGCCCACAGAGCGTTGAAAGTCCCAGGTGTGGGAGAGACATGAGACACTTTGCTGGCTAACGCACCTGGCTCGCGCGGCCGCTTAGGCTGGTGCCGCAGCGGGACCCCACACGGAACTCACTGGTCTGGGTGCCCTGTTAAACCGGCAATCTGAGATTTGGAAGGGCAGATTGGCATGTCCATCTGTTTGAATGGGACTTGGACAGTGAGCCAGACCAGGAGTTTCCTGGGAAGCGTGATCTGAGTCAGTGCAGTGGGCAGTGGCACGGGAGATTGCACAGATCCCAGTGCCCTATCAGCAGGCTACTGGGGCGCCAGTGAGAGAGTCAACCTTTCAGCTTGCAGAGAGGGAGTGAGAGAGAGAGAGGACGGACTCTGAGGCAGGGAGCTGGGTGATCAGGCTCGGTGGTCCCACCCTCATGGGGACAAGCAGGGTGGCAACTGGAGATGCTTGTGGCTGAGAGTTTTGCTGCCGGCATCTAGGACGGTGCAGTCCGGTGAGGGAGGGGCATCCACCATTGCTGATGCAATCCTCCCCTACTGAAGTACCACCCAGGGCTGACACAGCCTGCCGTTGCCGAGGCAACCTGCCATAACAGAGAGACTCTGCCAGGAGTGGGGAGCGCTCCACAGCAGAAGGGAGCCCAGCAGCAACAGGGCAGACCCGCGCTAGCAGGTCAGAGCCCCGGCAGGCAAATAGTGAATAGGCTGCCACCTAGTGGGGCAGGACAGTGCAACAGATACTCATAAAGAAAGCCCCAACTCCCTGAGACAGAGCATCTAAGGGGGAAAAATAAAAGGGGTGGTGTTTTATGAGTTCTATTGCAGCAGACATAAACAACCTCCCAACAACCCTGAATGAACAGCGGAGCTCACAGCTCAGCACTGGAGCTCCTATAAAGCACAGACCGTCTCCTTAAGCAGCTCCCTGACCCCTGTACATCCAAAGAGTCACACCAAAAAAGGACTAATCAGACTGACATTTGGTGGGCATCATTCTGGAACAAAGACAGCAGAAAAAGAAACTGGTATCATCCCTCACTGTTCCACAGCTGCTACAGGTATACTCCAGACAAGCAGGGCCTGGAGTGGACCTCAGCACTCATACAGCAGAGGGGCTAGACCATTAGAAGGAAAACTAAGTAACAGAAATACTTCATCATCAACAATCTCAGCATCCACAAAGAGACCCAATTGAAAAATCAGCAACTACTAAGACGATAGGCGGACAAATCCATAAAGATGGGAAGAAACCAGCGCAAAAAGGAGGAAAACACCCGAAACAAAAACACCTCACCTCCTACAAAGGACAAAAACTCCTCACCAGCAAGGGAACCAAGCTGGATGGAGAATGAGTGTGACAAAATGACAGAGTCAGACTTCAGAAAGTGGATAATGAGAAACTTCAGTGAGCTAAAAAAACATGTTCTAAATCAGTGCAAAGAAACTAAGAATCTTGAAAAAAGATTTGAAAAAAGATACGAGGAATTGATAACAAGAATGGACAACGTAGAGAGGAATATGAATGAATTGAAGGAGCTGAAAAACACAACACAAGAACTTCGTGAAGCATGCACAAGTTTCAACAGCCGAATTGACCAAGCAGAAGAAAGAATATCAGAAGTTGAAGATCAACTCAATGAAATAAAACGTGAAACCAAGATTAAAGAAAAAAGCACAAAAAGCAATGAACAAAATCTCCAAGAAATGTGGGACTATGTGAAGAGACCAAACTTACGTTTGATAGGTGTACCAGAATGTGATGAAGAGAATGAATCCAAGCTGGAAAACACTCTTCAGGATATTATCCAGGAAAATTTCCCCAACATAGCAAGACAAGTCAATACTCAACTCCAGGAAATACAGAGAACACCACAAAGATACTCTGCAAGAAGAGCAACCCCAAGGCGCATAATCATCAGATGCACCAGGGTTGAAATGAAGGAGAAAATACTAAGGGCAGCCAGAGAGAAAGGTCGGGTCACCCACAAAGGGAAGCCCATCAGACTCACAGCAGATCTCTCGGCAGAGACTCTACAAGCCAGAAGAGAGTGGGGGCCAATATTCAACATCCTTAAAGAAAAGAGCTTTCAACCCAGAATTTCATATCCAGCCAAACTGAGCTTCATAAGTGAAGGAAAAATAAAATCCTTCATGAACAAGCAAGTGCTCAGAGATTTTGTCACCACTAGGCCTGCTTTACAAGAGCTCCTGAAAGAGGCACTACACATAGAAAGAAACAACCAGTACCAGCCATCCTAAAAGCATACCAAATGCTAAAGACCATCAACAAAATGACGAATCTACATGAACCAACGGGCAAAACAGCCAGCTAGCATCAAAATGGCAGTATCAAATTCACACATAACAATATTAACCCTGAATATAAATGGGCTAAATGCACCAATCAAAAGACACAGACTGGCAAATTGGATAAAAAACCAAAACCCATCAGTGTGCTGTATCCAGGAAACCCACCTCACACGCAAAGATACACAAAGGCTCAAAATAAAAGGATGGAGGAAGATTTACCAAGCAAATGGAGAGCAAAAAAAAGCAGGAGTTGCAATTCTCGTCTCTGATAAGGTAGACTTTAAAGCAACAAAGATCAAAAGGGACAAGGAGGGTCATTACATAATGGCAAAAGGATCGATACAACAAGAAGAGCTAACGATTCTAAATATATATGGACCCAATGCAGGAGCACCCAGATATATAAGGCAAGTTCTTAATGACTTACAAAGAGACTTGGACTCCCACACAATAATAGTGGGAGACTTTAACACTCCACTGTCAATAGCAGACAGATCAACCAGACAGAAAATTAACAAGGATATCCAGGACTTGAACTCAGACCTGGAACAAGCAAACCTGATAGACATTTACAGAACTCTCCACCCCAAATCCACAGAATATACATTCTTCTCAGCACCACATCACACCTACTCCAAAATTGACCAGATAATTGAAAGTAAAGCACTCCTCAGCAAATGCAAAACAACTGAAATCATAACAAACAGTCTCTCAGACCATAGTGCAATCAAGTTGGAACTCAGAATTCAGAAAATAACTCAGAACTGCACAGTTTCATGGAAACTGAACAACTGGCTCTTGAATGTTGATTGGATAAACAATGAAATGAAGGCAGAAATAAAGAAGTTCTTTGAAACCAACGATAATGAAGACACAACGTACCAGAATCTCTGGGACACATTTAAAGCAGTCTGTAGAGGAAAATATATAGCAATAAGTGCCCCATGAGAAGAGTGGAGAGATCCAAAATTGACACCCTATCGTCAAAATTGAAAGAGCTGGAGGAGCAAGATCAAAAAAGCTCAAAACCTAGCCGAAGACAAGAAATAACTAAGATCAGAGCAGAACTGAAGGACATAGAGACAAGAAAAACCCTTCAAAAAAAATCAATAAATCTAAGAGCTGGTTTTTTGAAAAGATCAACAAAATAGACCACTAGCCAGACTGATAAAAAAGAAAAGACAGAACAACCAAATAGATGCAATAAAAAATGATAATGGGGAAATCACCACAGATTCACAGAAATTCAAACCATCATCAGAGAATACTACAAACAACTCTATGAACACAAACTAGTAAATCAGGAAGAAATGGATAAATTCCTGGACGCCTGTGTCCTCCCAAGCCTAAACCAGGAGGAAGCCGAAACTATGAATAGACCAATAACAAGGTCTGAAGTTGAGGCAGCAATTAAGAGCCTACCACACAAAAAAAGCCCAGGTCCAGATGCGTTCACAGCTGAATTCTACCAGACACACAAAGAGGATCTGGTACCATTTCTTCTGAAACTATTCCAAATAATTCAAAAAGAGGGAACCCTTCCCAAATCATTTTATGAGACCAACATCATCATGATACCAAAACCTGACAGAGACTCTACAAGAAAAGAAAACTTCAGGCCAATATCCATGATGAACATAGATGCAAAAATCTTCAATAAAATACTGGCAAACCGATTGCAACAGCACATTAAAAAACTTATCCATCATGATCAAGTAGGATTCATCCCAGGGATGCAAGGCTGGTTCAACATACGCAAGTCTATAAATGTATTTCATCACATAAACAGAAGCAAAAACAAAAACCACATGATTATCTCAATTGAAGCAGAGAAGGCATTTGACAAAATTCAACAGCCCTTTATGCTAAAAACCCTCAATAAACTTGGTATTGATGGAACATATCTCAAAGTAATAAAAGCTATTTACGACAAACCAACAGCCAATATCATACTTAATGGGCAAAAACTGGAAGCATTCCCTTTGAAATCTGGCACTAGGCAAGGATGCCCTCTCTCACCACTCCTATTCAACATAGTACTGGAAGTTCTAGCCAGAGCAATCAGGCAAGAAAAAGAAATAAAGGGTATTCAAATAGGAAAGGTGGAAGCCAAATTGTCTCTATTTGCAGATGACATGATAGTATACCTAGAAGACCCCATCACCTCAGGCCAAAAACTCCTGCAACTGATAAGCAACTTCAGCAAAGTCTCAGGATATAAAATCAATGTTCAAAAATCACAAGCATTCCTATACACCAATAACAGACTTAAAGAGAACCAAATCCAGAACAAACTGCCATTCACAATTGCTACAAAGAAAATAAAATACCTAGGAATACAACTCACAAGGAATGTAAGGGTCATCTTTAAGAAAAACTACAAACCACTGCTCAACGAAATAAGAGAGGACACAAACAGATGGAGAAACATTCCATGTTCGTGGTTAGGAAGAATCAATATTGTGAAAATGGCTATACTGCCCAAAGTAATTTACACAATCAGTGCTATCCCCATCAAACTACCATTGAATTTCTTCACAGAACTGGAAAAAACCACCATGAATTTCATATGGAACCAAAAAAGAGCCCGCATAGCCAAGTCAATTCTAAGCAAAAAGAACACAGCGGGAGGCATCACACTACCAGACTTCAAACTATACTACAAGGCTACAGTAATCAAAACAGCATGGTACTGGTACCAAAACAGAGATATAGACCAACGGAACAGAACAGAAGCATCGGAGGCAACACAACCTATCTACAGCCATATTATCTTTGATAAACCAGACAAAAACAAGCAATGGGGATAGGATTCCCTATTTAATAAATGGTGTTGGGAAAACTGGCTAGCCATGTGCAGAAAGCAGAAACTGGACCCCTTCCTGACACCTTACACTAAAATTAACTCCAGATGGATTAAAGACTTAAACGTAAGACCTGACACCATAAAAACCCTAGAAGAAAATCTAGGCAAAACCATTCAGGACATAGGAGTAGGCAAGGACTTCATGAACAAAACACCAAAAGCATTGGCAACAAAAGCCAAAATAGACAAATGGGACCTAATCAAACTCCACAGCTTCTGCACGGCAAAAGAAACAGTCACTAGAGTGAATCGGCAACCATCAGAATGGGAAAAAATCTTTGCAGTTTACACATCAGACAAAGGGCTGATATCCAGAATTTACAAAGAACTCAAACAGATTTACAGGAAAAAAAACAAACAAGCCCATTCAAAAATGGGCAAAGGATATGAACAGACACTTTACAAAAGAAGACATACATGAGGCCAACAAACATATGTAAAAATGCTCTTCATCACTGTTCATTAGAGAGATGCAAATCAAAACCACATTGAGATTTGAGATACCATCTCATGCCAGTTAGAATGGCAATCATTAAAAAATCTGGAGACAGCAGATGCTGGAGAGGATGTGGAGAAATAGGAACACTCTTACACTGTTGGTGGGAGTGTAAATTAGTTCAACCATTGTGGAAGACAGTGTGGCGATTCCTCAGGGACCTAGAAATAGAAATTCCATTTGACCCAGCAATCCCATTGTTGGTATCTATCCAAAGGACTATAAATTGTTCTACTATAAGGACACTTGCACACAAATGTTCATTGCAGCACTGTTTACAATAGCAAAGAACTGGAACCAACCCAAATGCCCAACGATGATAGACTGGACTGGGAAAATGTGGCACATATACAGCATGGAATATTATGCAGCAATCAAAAATGATGAGTTTGTGTCCTTTGTAAGGACATGGATGAATCTGGAGAACATCATTCTCAGCAAACTGACACAAGAACAGAAAAAGAAATATTGCATATACTCACTTATAGGCGGGTGAGGAAAATGAGAACACATGGACACAGAGAGGCGGTCTACTATACACTGGGGTCTATTGGGGGGAATGGGGGAGGGACAGCGGGGGGGGGCAGGGGAGGGATAGCCTGGGGATGAATGCCAAGTGTGGGTGAAGGGGAGGAAGGCAGCAAAACACACTGCCACGTGTGTACCTATGCAACTATCTTGCACGTTCTGCACATGTACCCCAAAACCTATAATGCAATAAAAATTAAAAAAAAAAAAAGAGGCAACAATCAGATATGTAAGACCTCTTATGCTCAGCACCATCAGGTCTGCCAAATCCAGGAGAAGACTATGGTAATCACGACGGGGTGGGGGGCTGGGGGGTTGTTGTAGACAAATGACTTGAAAGAAGTGTTCAGTAAATTGATTCCAGACAGCACTGAAAAACAGAAAAGGCTTGCCAATCTGTCTTCCCCATAATGTTTTCATTGGTTTTTCCAGAGCCGCTACTTTCACCATGAAGATAGTGGCTCTGGAAAAACTACTGGGGGAGAGACAGGAGCTAAAGTTGAACAAGCTGGTGGATAAGAGCCACTGGACCAAGAATCTGTTAAAATTCAGACTCTTAAGGGTGACAAATAGAAAGTATTATTTGTGAAAAAAATAAAATAAAATAAAATAAACAACAAAAAAAAAAAAGAAAAAAGAAATAATGACAGAAAAAGCACCGCTTATCAGAATCAATGAAATTCAACTAAAGCAGTTCTCAGAGGATAAGTAAATAATTATGTATCATTAAACACTTTTATCAATAAAGAGAAAAGAAAAAATATATATCAATTAAATTTCTAGTTAATAAAGTAAACAAGAAAGTAAATAAAAAGTATAATAAAGGAAATAGTAGAAATACACTGAAGAAAAGTTTTTTGATACTTTTGATAAAAAGTTATAGAGACAAGTAAATCAAAATCATGATATTTAAAAGAAGCTAAAATAAATAAAGCTTTAAGATAGCTTAATCATTAATTTTTTTGTTTTTTGGGACGGAGTTTTGCTCTTCTTACCCAGGCTGGAGTGCAATGGCGCGATCTCGGCTCACCCCAACCTCTGCCTCCGGGGTTCAGGCAATTCTCCTGCCTCAGCCTCCTGAGTAGCTGGGATTACAGGCACGCGCCACCATGCCCAGCTAATTTTTTGTATTTTTAGTAGAGACGGGGTTTCACCATGTTGATCAGGATGGTCTTGATCTCTTGACCTCGTGATCTACCCGCCTCGGCCTCCCAAAGTGCTGGGATTACAGGCTTGAGCCACCGCGCCCGGCCAAAGATAGCTTAATCATAAGAAAAGGGGAGAAAATATGATGATCCAAAATTAGAAACAACAAAGGAGTAATCATTGAAACAAAAGAAATGTTCAGTAAATCATAAGAGAAGACTTTGTAGACCTCTATTAAATGAATTTGAAAACCTCAGTAAAATGGGTAGTTTCCTAAGGACAACAAAACTGATCCCATCAGAATTGCAAGGAAAGATAAACAAGAATCTCATGAAATTAGTTACCTACAAGGACTGGGTAGGAAATAAGTGTAAAAAAAGAATGCAATGGAAGTTCAGGGTGTCAGGGATAGTAAAGGGTCTGAAGATATCTTAGTACATATTTTTTCTAGATAGTGAGACAGGAGAATAGGGTTTGGAGGTAGGAAAGTTATTACCAATTCATGCTGAATCAAGAAAAATTGCAAGTCTGGGGCCAGGGAATCTAAGGCCAATTTGTGCTGACTTCCTAAAGGAGAAAACACCAAGATCTGTGCGCAGGGAACATAAGGCTAATTAACACAAGTTTCCTAAAGCTAAACCAGAAGGGAAACACCCAATGTCCCCAGGCTGAGTAAAAAGAATCAAAGGCTATTCTCCCTACAACCTCATGTCTCATATGGGAAAGGGAAAGTGCCCTGAATTGGCCAGAGGGCCAAGCATGAAGCATCCCTTCATGTGCATAGGGAGCCAATTCGCCTCAGCCTTTAATTAGCCACAGACCATATCCTTCATCCAGATAAGTGGTAACCAATAGGGACCTCAAAAGGAGTATTTAAAACCTAAAAAACATTATAACCTTTAACTGGGCAGCTGAGCTGCTCGCTTGGACCCACTTCCTCCCTATGGAGTCCTCTCTTGCTTTAATAAATCCCTGCTTTCACTGCTTTATTCCTCTGTTTTGTTTCATTCTTACTTTGTGCATTTTGTCCAAATTCTTTGTCCAAAATGCCAAGGACCTGGAAAATTTACACTCAAGGCTCTCCTTCCAATAACAATATGACCCTTAGAACCTTAGTAGTAATATTTTATTTACTCTTTAACATACCCCCAAAATTAACAGAAAACAGTAACAGTGAGCATACCTGGCAATCACTTTTAGTTTCTAAAAATTAATCTTCAATAAAAGGAATATGGGATCGTTGGAGAACTAGGTGATTCCAGGGAAAATACAAGTTAACCTGGAATACCTTTTAGCATCAGAAAGTAAAACTGTTCAAAGAATAAATAAATAAAATGAGGCCTTTAAAAAAGAACCAAAGTGGTCAACTTGGGGGGAGCTCCTAGTAGTCAAAGTTGTATTGATTTGAGCACCAATATAAGGATAATGTTGAGTTATAACCTTATGAATAAAACCAACATGAATGAGACCATGCTGATATAAACTTATAAATGAAGGCAAATGAACAGGTTTTCCTTTTTTTTTTTTTTTTTAATTTTTATTGCATTTTGGGTTTTGGGGTACATGTGCAGAATGTGCAAGATAGTTGCATAGGTATACACATGGCAGTATGTTTTGCTGCCTTCCTCCCCTTCACCCACATTTGGCATTTCTCCCCAGGCTCTCCCTCCCCAGCTCCCCCCTCCGCTGTCCCTCCCCTATTCCCTCCAATAGACTCCAGTGTGTAGTAACCCCCTCCCTGTGTCCATGTGATGAACAGGTTTTTCTAACAAGAGATTTTTATATATGTAAAAGGAAAGAGGAAAACAGAGAATCACCATTACCTAAACACCCCTAATAATTACTGAAGACAAGATTTGCTAATGAATGTTAAAATTAATGTACAAGGGTTCCAAGAGAAACAATATGTCCATATTCTCATATATATTTCCCAAAGTATTTATTAAACACAAGGGTCAAGGTAGTAACCTCACACTTGATAAATCCAGCAGATAACAAAGTTAACAGAATGATCAATAAATATTCCCAGTACTAAAACTTTGGCATGATGAACCCCATGCTATGATACACTAGTAAGTGCACCTTATCATTTTTGTGGATATCTTTTCTGAAAATGTATAACATCATTTCAATCATGGAAAATATCAGATAAATCAAAGCTGAAGGTCATTCCAAAAATAACTAATTAGTGCTCTTCCAAAGTCTCAGATCATAAAAGACAAGAAAATACTGAAAAGATGGAAGGTCTCAAAGAGATTAAGGAGAAATTATAATGAAATGCAATGTAAAATCCTCAGTAGGATTCTTGAACAAAAAAATAACATAAGTACAAACAAAAAGGTGAAATTTAAATGAGATTTACAGTTTAGTTAGTAATATTGTACCAATATTAATTTCTTGCTTCTGTTAATTATACATAATCATGTAAGTTAACACTAGGTAAAGCTGGTGAGAAATCTATGAATAGTTAATGTAATATTTATGCAACTTTTCTGTAAGTCTAATATTAGCTCAAAATTAAATGTTTTGGAAAATGTGCATATTGTTTCCATCTTCACACTGATATTACTAAATTAAGATGTTGTATCAGTGATCCACATGATTTTATTATTTCCCTACATTTGTTTCTGTATGTACTGTTGTTTATAGATCTAACTCTAGTGATTCACCAGAATCATGACTTTCAACACCTTTTTTCTGCATAGAATAATTATTTCATTTATAAAATAATCTATTTTAGGTTTATTTATACATATAAAAATTATACATTAAAATGTCACTTCTTTAATATAATAAACTACTAAAATATCAGTGATATATTCAAACTAGGTGAAGGGAAAACTTCAGAATACATTTTATAAAATATTTAATTCTCAAATATCCAATTAAGCTAACAATTTCAATTGTGGCTTTCAAACCTAAGTTTAATTAGTTTTGACTTCGAGCTTTGGGTATTTTGGAGATCTGAGAACTACACGTAATATAATTTTCCAGAAGATGTCAATGAAAATACCCAATTAAAAAGTTGAAATTATGACCATTTAAATTAGCTTTACTGTCTCAATTAAAAATGTATGTTCATTGCATCTTATAAGAATTATATATATTTGAACCATTGCTTACTTTTCCGAAACCATAGGGTTTAAATAAATTCACTTTCTACAGTTATATTTTAAATACATACTATCTTATATAAATACTAACACTGATGAATACATTTGGTAATGTAGTAAACAAAGACAAACCATTATTATATTTTATTCATATTTAAACAATTTCATCAACATTGAAATGTTATAATGAGAAAAGCATCTAGTTGTCTTATATCTTAATAAATTTAAACTATCAGCTATATTTAAAATGCCTTTTAAGTATATATAACAGAAAATGATAACATTTACAATAATAGGTATTCTAAAGCAATGATATTTTATGTTACATGACCCACTGAATTTGTTACATAATTTGTGGGTGTATTTCTATTTTCCTCACATTAGTTTTTTTAAAACTTAATACTATAGCCTTGTAGGTTGAAGTTCACCAAGAAATGAAAAGGAAAAAATATTAAAACCGAGGTTAGAATTTCTAAAAAGATTTCATTTCTACAACTTAATTCGAAGTTTAAGTTTTTTTCAATTTGAATTTACATTAGAAATTCAAAAGCTCCTTAAATGCATTAAAAATAATTTAATGCCTCTTAATCACCACAGGATTCATCAGAATCAATAGGTCAGTGGCAATTGACGCTCACTACTTATTGCAAAGTTTAAATACTGTGATAGAAAAAACGCTTTCCTTAAATTTTAGATAATTAATCAGATGAATCAGATACTAGCTAGGGAGAATTCTGTGTTCTCTAATTTTTTTTAGTAAAATAATGTCTTTAATGTTTTTAAATCTATGCTCCACAAAAAAAAAATCTTGAGTATGTTTTAGTATCTAAGGTTTTATATTTAACATTTAGTATCTAATTTATGACTTGTCATTGGAATTTGATATTCTTTAATAATTTATAAGGTATTTAGATTTTAATAATTTACTTTTTGGCAACTTCTATAGCCTTCTGCTGGATTTACACCACAAATTCTTTCCCTGGTTATATGAAACTAAGAATTAACAAAATAATCTCAGAATTTGTTTGTGTGCTTTTGTTCAACTGCTTTTGGTTTAACTTTTTTTTAGGACAATTTACTAAATTGGACACTCTTTCATGGAAGAAAAAAATAGGAACCTCCACTTGTGAGGCTTGGAAACTACCACTTAAGAAGTTTAAAAGGAACACTGTTCTTTACCTCAAAATATTTATATACTTGGGAAGGATTCAATATAGTGCTGACTTTTTTCCCATATTTAAATTGGCTTTGCTTCAATAATATTATTTCTCTTTATATAAAGTAGAAGTCCAAACAAAAAACTCTTACTTAAATAATTTTCTCTCTAATTTATTTGTTCACCAATGTCACCAGCTCAAAGATATTTACAATAAACTCCATATTGTAAATTGCAAATCTTGCCATATAGCCAGTGAGCACTCATGGTCACCTTACAAATTATATATTTCTTCTTCTTTCATTGTTTTGTGTGCTTATATAGACAAAAAATTATATATTCAAACCTTTATTGTTTACTATTAGTATTGTTTGGCTCTGTGTCTCCATCCAAATCTCATCTCAAATTGTAATCCCTACAAGTCGAGGGAAAGACATGGTGGGAGGTGACTGGATCATGGTGGTGGATTCTCCCATGCTGTTCTTATGATGGTGCATTAGTTCTCACAAGATCTGGTGGTTTAAAAGTGTTTGGCATTCCCCCCGCCCACTCTTTCACTCTCTGTCTCCTGATGCCATATGAAGAAGGTCCTTGCTTTTCCTTTACCTTCTACCATGATCTTAAGTTTCCGGAGGCCTCCCTAGCAATGTGGAATTGTGAGACAATTAAACCTTTTTTCTTCATAAATTAGCCAGTCTCAGGTAGTTATTTATAGCAGTGTGAAAGCACACTAATACAACCATTCACTAATGTAGTTTTGTGGGCACAATTTGTACTCTCTCTGCCTTTACTCCCAGAAAAAAAGCAATACTCTCTCAGTGTTCTAATCATCTTGGACAATGGGCTATATCTGTTCTCCAGCTTGGGTTTCTGGTCTCCACCATTTACTGCTTTGGTCTCATGTTATATTGTCAAGCTGGACACTAGTGGTGGGGCTTTTTAAGCCAATTCGACATTCAGCTACGACTTTCAGATAGCTTTGGGATTGTTCAAAGAGAAGACCACATACCTACATCTATGATTATTTTTCATATATTTAATCAGAGACACAACATTTAATGGGACTATCATTAAAAGAGTTATCATCATTGGTGGACATGCAACAAATCTTGGTAATTTTTTTTCTCACGTCCTATATCCCTAATGCAGTACACATCAATTGGTAACCCTTTTTGAACTGATAGAGTCTTGTCAATTTATTAAAAATAAATCACTTTTGGCTATTCCAATGCCCTTTTATCCAATGAGTCAAGAAGCCAATTTGGGGATTCTTCCAGTGACTAAACATGCCTATCTCAATTACAGATTCCGGCACTGGAGGCAAAAACACAGGAGAGACCTCTGTTCCCACTGGGGCCATTGTGAGTCTGACCTCCATCTCCATCTATCACCAGAGCACTTTATGTTCCCTCTCTTGTGGACTACAGTGAAATTTTGGGTCCTCACAAATTAGTGTTCAGAGTCAGGGTATCGTAATCTCCAAAAGTTCTGGTCATTTTATTTTCCCCTATGCAGTCTCTCTTGTAAATGGTCATAGCCCTTTCAGGAAGGCTATATGGAAGATTTATTGTGTGTACATCTGGCAGTGGTCCATTATTGCAGAACAGGTAGTAAAGAGTAAATTTGTAGCTGAGAGTCAATAAAGTGATAACTGGCACAAAGTGTGAAGAGAATATAGAGCATTTTCAAATGAAGGACTTAAGCCATTATAATAAAATGTGGCAAAATTTATATCAAAGACAATTTGGTTTCTAAGGAGAATAAATGTCAAATAAGAGGAATGCTTTTCTGAGGAACAGATATTTTATGCCATATTGTAAAACATTAGAAGAATATATTCACCCCTATTCAATTGCCTTATAAGGTTAATAATATCAAGGGATGTATTCTAGGAATATTATCCATCCTGCCAGGGACGAAAGTATACTTGACACATAATAAGATTGTATTGAATGCACTTCTCTTTTCGATGAGCTTAGAATGTATAAATATTTCTAATGACTAAACTATTTGAAGGCACCTGTTCTGTAGGGGAATAAAATCTTCAGGTGTGCACATTTCTTATAAAAACATTGTTATTGTGTGATAAGCACTTTAATATCTGCTTTCACCTCTCATGTAATCATGTCTGTTAACAATCTTTCCTTCATATCAGATGCCAAATATTCACCAGTTGTTCTCAAACAGATAAACCTCAGGAAATGTATTGTTGTAGCTGACATTAATGCTTTGTTAATGATAATTCAAATATTAGTGAATCTAAAGTAAGTTGGAGTCTTCTTTATTGAGGGAGTGTAGTCGACAATAAAGGAAGAAGGATGAGGAAGAGACCTAGTTTCATTATTTCTATTTTCAAATATTCTGCAAATGATATATATATTATATATATATGTGAAATGAATTATAAAATGTGATTTTATACCACGATCAAGGTGAAACTATGAAAAATATTTTCATCTCTCTATTTGTTTGTAACTTAACTATTTACTAGTTATTATAAGGAAGACAGAGAATATATGCATTAATTGATTTGATGTATTTGTCCTTTATTTAGGAAAAAAAAAATCAAATGAAGCAATTATAAATGTCTGTGACCCAGTGTTTAATTAATCAAATCTATTGCACTTAATAAGCAGAGATAATCCAAATGCTAGGCTTTGTATTTAATCAGAGTTTGTTGATAAATTTGACATTTTATAGAAAGAACACATATGAGAATGGCTCTAGAATATTATGTAGGCAGTTTTCATAATAAAAAATCAAATCAATGAGCATATGTTACTAACAGAGAGAAAACACAGAATTAAGCACAGGTACAATATGTATGTGTGCTTAATACTTGAACTAGTGGAAAACGTGGCACATTTTCTCTATGCTAACCATTAAGTACTAAAGAATATTTCATAATTGATTACAGACTACACAAAAAGACCCTATATTTTTTGGGTTATCTACATGCCCCATAGTAAATTGAGTAAGATGCAAAGTGTAAGTGACTCTGATTTCAGAAAAAAAAAAAAAAAAAAAAAAAAAAAAAAAAAACAAAAACAGTATTTAAGGCCATGCTACATGGCATGCTCTTATGCATATATCATGGCTAATTGGATATGGCTGGGTATTTTAGTTCTATTCAAATTTTGCACACACAGAAACTTTGTCATAGAGACAAAAGCGACTCTGAAATAATGGTGTTAGACAATAACCTTTTTGTTCAGAGAAGCCATACAACCAGATAATCAACACAAAGTGATAAGAGAATTATGGTGTTTTTTTCAAACCAGCTAAACTTATGTATTGATTATAGAATCCAAATAAATAGGCTTGAAAAGTAAGTGTTTAGGGAGTAAATTTTTTCCTAGCCTGTCTTGTTAAAATAGTCAAATTGGCATGAAACTTCTGGAGATTTGAAATATGCTCTACCAAAAATGCCCTACCACCTTTGTATATCATCTAATGCTGACTCTTCCTGTTTTCTCTTTTTGCTTTTATCCGTCTCTGTACAGAATGGAGACTACCCTTAGCAGAATCTATTAATTAACCAGGTTAGCTTTGAGTTAAAATGAGAACCTGTGTATTCATGTGAATCTAGCATGACACTACCCAGAAACAACTGTCTTCCATTTATAAAAAGAAATACTTTATTTTCCTGTACGGCTTCCTCTAGCAAAATATTTTGCTGACTAAACTTTCTTTCACTGTTTAAATGGTATTTCTATAAAATCTGTTTAGCAATGCATTATTCAAGAAAGTTAAGGTCTTTACTGGCAATATAGCAGGGAAACTAATGATATTGGGATGGTAATTAATCTTGGAAAAACTTAAGAATTTATGCATTTTTGTTAACTCTAAAAAAGATTTTCTATTCCCCAAGTCACCAATGTTCTGAAATAAAATGAAAATAGGTAGAGATAGAGTTAACAAGTTTTTGGGTGGTTTTGGGAAGGCAACATTTAAGCAGAGAAACAGGGATAAAAGTTCTCACTTTGGGTGGCAATTTAAGGTTTGAGGGTGGAGTTTTGTTGGAGATCTGCCCTTTTCTGCCTAGAATTTCTCTTCTTCCTCTTCCCAGCAGTAACTTAGGAAATACCATTCTGAACATAGGCCCTAGCAAAGATTTCATGAAGAAGACACCAGAAGCAATTCCAACAAAAACAAAAATTGACAAATGGGGCCTAGTTAAACTAAAAAGCTACTGCACAGAAAAAAATATATCAACACCATAAATAGATAACCTACCAAAAGGGAGAATATCCAAAATAAATTCGTTTATTTTCCTTATACATTCTAGATAACAACAAACATCTAATATCCAGAATCTATAAGGAAAGTAAGCAAATTCACATGAAAGAAAATCTCATTAAAAAAGTGAGCAAAGACATTAACAGACACTTCTCAAAAGAATAAACATGCCCAGCAAGCTTATAGAAAAATGCTCAACATCACTAATTATTAGAGAAGTATAAATCAAAACCACAATGAGATACCATCTCACACCAGCCAGAGTGGCTATTATTAGTGTCAAAAAATAACATGGTGATGAAGCTACCGAGAAAACTGAATGCTTATACACTGTTGGTGGGAATGTAAATCAGTTCAGTCTTTGTGGAAAACAGGTTGGAGATTTCTCAAGGAACTTAAAACAGAACTACCATTTGACCCAATAGTCCCATTAATGGGTATATACCTAATGGAAATAAAGCATCTTACCAAAAAGATACCTGCCTTCATATGTTCATTTTGTGGTACTATTCACAATAGCAAAGACATGGAATCAACCTAGGAGCCCATCACTGGTGAACTGGAGAAAGGAAATGTGGTACACAAACACCATGAAATGCCATGCAGACATACAAAAGAGAGTGAGATTATGTCCTTTGCAGCAACATGCAGCTGTAGACCATTATCTGAAGTGAACTAATGAACGAGAAGAAAACCAAATACTGCCTGTTCTCACTTACAGGTGGGAGATAAACACTGAGTACACATGGACACAAAGAAGGGAACAACAGACTCTGAGGCCTATTTGAGGGTATAGGGTGGGAGGAGAGTAAAACCATGAAAAACACCTGTCAGATAGTATGCTCACTACTGGTGTCATAAGCATAATGCCCATAACCTACTGGGCACACCAAAAGCCCTGCGACATGCGATTTACTGATATAACAAACTTGTACCCTTGAATCTAAAATAAAAGTTAAAAAACTTAATGTTAAAGAAGAGAAGGCTATAACAACTAAGAAATGTAAAATCTGACTTACATGCATTCCAGAAAGAACCAAAAAAATAAACAAGAAGGTAACAGGAATGTTTTCTAAACTAATATTTATGAATCTCAGAATTGAAAATAGTATCTAATTACTTTGCACAATAAA
Source organism: Saguinus oedipus (assembly GCA_031835075.1). Classification (NCBI taxonomy): domain Eukaryota; kingdom Metazoa; phylum Chordata; class Mammalia; order Primates; family Cebidae; genus Saguinus; species Saguinus oedipus. The sequence goes on along the minus strand of CM063181.1, from coordinate 99,778,013 downwards.
TTTAAAAAGCCTGATGCCAAAGCACATAATCATCTTATCTTAAACTGTTTCAGATAATAAAATTCTAAGAGCTCACAGAAATGAAAGAAATCATATTAGACAAACTGAAAAAAACAAATGAAAACAAATGAGTCCCCAGTGTGTCACTGGGATTCAGAAGACAACTGTGATAGTACTTTCATTTGTTACTTACTTGGATTATGCTATGCTTAGATATCTAGTTTAACATGATTTCTGCATATGTTTGTGGGGGTGTTTCTGGAAGAGATTATCATTTGAATCAGTAGACAAAGTTAATTGCTCTCCCAAATGTGGGTAGGTCTCATCTAATTAGTTCAGGGTCTGAATAGAACAAAAAGGTGGAGGAAGATTGTATTAGCTGGTTCTCTGCATGAATGATTGATTAGGGACATTGATCTCTCACATTCAGTGCTCCTGGTTCTCAGTCATTCAGAGTCAGAATAGACTCTATATCATTAACTTCCCAACTTCCCAGCCCTTCTAACTAGACCAATGGCTTTCCTGCTTCGCCAGTTTGCAGATGGCAGATTGTGGAACTTGTCATTTTCCATAACCTCATGACTCAATCCCTCATATGAGTCGATATCTCATGAGCCAATACCAGACACACAGACACACAGACACATACATATTCTGTTTAACTGTTTCCTTGGAGAATCCTCACTAATACAATGATGAATTGTTTTTATCATTCTGAGTAGAAATGCTTTGTTCAAATATGACTTATGTTGCTGGCCACATTATCAATCAAACATGATAATATAATAAATGTTGTCATGTATAATGTCACACTTACCATCCACACAGCTTCAGAAAATTCTGCAATAATGTGTTATTCCAAATATATGTAACTAAACAAGAGAGAGAAACACAAGAAAGGGGATCCAGAAAAATAAAGAAAGAAAAATCCCTAGAATATTGACAAATAAAAGTTCTTGAAAGGCAGGAAAAGTAAGTTTTAGAAAGCAAATCATTTGACATGGAGGAAGATATTAGAGGGCTTAACAAAGGGTTATGAAATAAAATTATTTTTCTGCTTCAAAGCTTATAGGATATTAAAATTACAATATCTTATAGAGTTGAAAATGAATTAGCAAAGATAGCACAAGAATAAAATAAATAAAAGGAAAATAGAAAGACTAACTTCAGTAAAAAATAGAAGTTGTTCAAGAAGGATAATATAACTATAGAATTGCTGAAATTTAATATCATTACAATAACCAAAATATTGAATATAAATCTAACTAGAACCAAAGATGTAATTTTATGTGGAAGATGAAGAAAAAATGTGTTTGAAAGTGAGATAAAAATTTTTATCTCCCATAAAAAAAATCACTTAAATGTTTAAAAGTAAAGAATAAGGATGTATAAGAATATTTTTTATTTTGCAAATATATGGAGATAAATTTACACACACACACACATACACACACACACACTAATGCACTCTTCTAAGTTATTTTCTTCTCTGAAGAGGAAAGTGTTGAGGGAGATGAGAGAGGACCTTTAGTCATTGTTATTGTTGTTATTGATGTCATATTGCCTTTTCATCTTAAAAGTAAAGAGCTCACATTTCATAATGTGACAAAAATTTAAATTAAAATTAATGAAAATTAAAGAATGATTTAATGTTTTTAAAAATACTAAAATCAATAACTTAAATCCCTTGAATACTTAATCTGTGTGCTGTCTGGAAATTACAGCAGTAAGTTTAACATTTTTCATTAATTTGTGAGATATCCTCAACTCTTGATTTTTCATTAATTATCCTCAGAAAATTATTATCCCAGTTTGACATTCCTTAGATATTATCCTGCTTAAGGCCTCTTCTCTCCACTACTAGTTGGTAAGTTCCCAGGGAATGTAAATTGATTTTAATATTAACACTACCAAAAAATATAATTAGGAATTGGACCCTGGAGCACTATCATCAAACTTTTGCATAAAAATCCGTAAATTTATGGGTGTCTTCTACTCCATAATGAGGATTTTTAAAAAGATGTATTTTTACTCATTTCATCTCTACTGGCATTATATTTAATGATTTATGGGGGTTTTAATGATATTATTAATATTACATGATACTCATCTCTGAAAAAGACCCCAAATAATCTGTATGCAAATGCTTAAAAATAGTGCAGTGGAAACAAAATTAAACACAATGAACGAATACAAGTCATAAAATATAATTTAAAGTGCAATTAATTATTTACCTTTGAACACTTCTGTAAGAAAATAATATACAAAATCTTTTTTAAAGTCATGAATAAACTGGTAAATATGAATAATGAGAAAAAGTTTCTACCATCAATTTCACAGAACACAGAAATTATTACCATCATACTATAATGTTCATGTGAGTACGATAAAAGCACTCAACCATAACAAATCATATTTTGGTCAACAAAAACATAAGTTACCAAGAAAATTACATGATGGATATTAAGTTGATCAATACATACTTGAAAAAAGTATTCCTTCTTCTTCCTTTCCTTTAACTGACAAACAAAAGGATTAGTATTTAATAAGCATTCAGTTTGATGTTTAGGAATACACAGATGCATGGACACCCACCTGACTTACATCTTATTTTAGGAACCACTCAAGAAAATAACTGTTTAATATAAAAATTGTTTAGGTGCTAAAAAAGAGGACTATAATCTCTTTGAGATTAGAAACTTCGTCATGTTTCCATATGCATCTAGTGTCTAAGACAGGTATTGCAAATATTTCCATAAAGTGTCGGATAATAAATATCTTAGGTTTGCTGGCCTAAGTCTGGCCAGCAACAGTCTCTGTGGCACAGAGTCTCTGACCTCACAGTATTGCTAGCAACCGTGGAAGCACTGATACACAAAAACAAACTCACCCACTGTGTTATGGCCAGTAGCTGATCTCTGATCTTGAACAATGCCTGGCTAATTTTGGTGCTAAGAATAAGCGTGTGAGTGACACACATATTTATTCAGTGCCATACCATTCTGGGACAACTTCTTACTATCTTTTATATGCACATATATGTGTGACATTGAATTATACATAAAGACAGCTGTCAAATAAAGACAAATTCAGACTTAGAATTTATTCAAAAAGCGTATTACAATAGGCAGAATATTCTTATCTCATAAATCTCCAAGTATGTGAAAATAGAAAAAGAAAAACGTTTTATTTTGTAAGGAGAGATAAGCAATGCTTAGCAGAAACTTTTAAGGAGAAGTTGAGCAACCAAAAGGGAGCATAATCTTGGTTTAACAGAAAACTTGCCTTCTATCATTAGCAAGCACACAAGATAAGCTGACAAAAGGAGCAAGCTAAAGTTCAGGGGCCTGTGTGAAAGAGAGATGCCTGACTGATGTTTGGTCAAGATAAAGCAGAGGGTTGGTGACAGACAGTATTATGTTAGCACTTCTGGATTCTGGAACTCCAGACTCACCTGAATTTTATATTACACTGTTAGCTACTCCCTATTTCCTTTCTTTTTTTCCCCCCCCTTGAGATAGGATCTCACTCTGTCACCAAGGCTGGAATGCAGTCATGTAGAGGCATGATTGTAGCTCATTGCTGCTCACTAGGCTCATAAGAGCCTCCTGCATCAACCTCCCAAGTAGCTGAGTCTACAGGTGCATGCTACCACACCCACCTATTAAAAAAAAATGTAGAGACAGGGGCCTCACTACCTCACCCAGGTTGGTCTTGAATTCCTGGACTTAAGCCAATCCTCCTGCCTTGGGCCTTTCAAAATGCTGGGATTACAGGCATAAGCATGGTACCCGGCTCCATCTCCTTTCTGATTCACATTGTCTTAGTGACTCAACATTGAAAGAAATCTGAATCCCAGAATGTATTATTCTCTAATTTTAAATAAAGGCCAGGAGAATAATGTAGAATAAGGCCTATATTTCCTGTTTTAAAGTCATGGTTGCATCTACTTTCGTAAGAATTTATTATATAATTTTTTTGTGTCATAACCTGGGAATAAAGAGTGGAGTTTCTTATGCACTACAGATCAGGTGTGAGCTGCTCTTTAATAAATATATGTGAATTTGAGTTTGTACTGGAACTTCTTTTAACAGTAATGTACCACTTGGTTACTGGGATTGTACAGGGAGGAATAAATAACACATACATGATTAACTGCAGGAGCTGAACACAATTCACCAGAAACAACTTATTTCATAACAACTTTAGAATTTCCCAACTTTAAACATTTTATTCTTATACAAATGTATAATTCTGTTCTAGAAAACTAAAAAAAAGTTTTAAAAGAAATGAAATTAATTCAAGAAATAAATACACTTCAGCTTTCATCAATAATAATAGGTAATTCAATTTACTCTTTGGTATTAAACAAAACAGCTAGAATATTTTTAAGGCAGTGTTTAGATATTGAAAAGTGGTTAGTGTCACAAAATTAGTAAAAGGAGAAGAGAAATAAATAAGGCAAGCCCTACAATTATACCAGCTTTCTGCCTAGAGCTTTCCATATAGCAGTGTGGATGGAGGCAGAATTTGAGAAGATCCAGATGTTTCCTTGAGTTTAGGAAACAGAATTAAGAGTTCTGGAAAGCCAAGGCAGAATTAATGGAGCAATTTAATGAGAAAGAGAGAGAGTGAGCACGAGAGAGAGAGAGAGAGAGAGAGAGAGAGAGAGAGAGAGAGAGAGAGAGAGAGAGAGAGAGAGAGAGAGAGAGAACACAAGTGCATATGCACTGTGGAGAGAGATGATTTCATTGCAGTTTTCAGTAGAGTACTGACTAACACGTGTGTACAAAAAGCATTCCAACAGCAGACAAAACTTCTCTAGAAACATGCCTAAAATCCCTAGGGACAGGAAAAGTTTTTAATTCCAAACAGCCAGAGTGGGAAAAACTTGATAATACATGAGGCACTGAGTAGACGTTGCCTTCATATCATTTTAGCCCTAAAGTCAGCTCTGGACCTCTCTAGCAATGAGAAATGAGAGCCATAAAGGATCAAACTGTTTTTAGTAATTTAATTACATTCCACAACAAACTCCATAATAAAAAAAAACATCAGTGTAAAAATAAAGAAAACATGTATAATACTGGCTACCTGGTTTGAATAGATGCCCCCAAAAGCATGTGTTGGAAACTTAGTTTCCAATGTAACAGAGTTGGAAGCTGGAACCTAGTAAGAGGTGATTAGGCCCTGTGGGTGGAGTGAATGGATTTATCCCATTATTGTAGGAGTAGGTTAATTATCTCAGAAGTGGTTGTTGTTGGTTTTTTTTTTCTTTTTTTCTTTTTTTTTTTTTTTAATAAAAGGGAGCATTCAGCCCCTTTTCCTTTGTGTGCATGTTTTCACTTGTCCACATGATGCTTTCCATCATACTGTGAACACAGCAAAAAGGTCCTTACTAGATATAGCCCCTTGATCTCAGACCTCCCAGCTCCCAGAACCGTAAGTCAAATAAATTTCTGTTTACTATAAATCAATAGGCTGTGATATTATGTTATAGCAGCATAAAACATAACGCTGTTTTATAAAGTAGAAAGAAAAAAGAATTGAGCATGCACAGTAGCAGTAAACCCAGAAATTAGACAAATGTTAGAAATAGTAAGCAAGCATATTCTTATAAATAAGGTTGATTTGTTCAAAAATAGAGAGAAAAACATGTACCTGATGAGAAACAGAGGATATATATGAGTCATATTGAATTTATGTTGAAAAAATATTGTCTGAGATGGAATATACCCACCAAATGAGATACTGCAGGGTTAAAGTTAGGAAACATGAAGGCCTACAGATAGAAACTATTTGAAATGAAACGAAAAAAAAATACTGATCAAAATAGACAATCAGTGAGTGGTCTAAAATATCAAGTGGTCAGTATACATTGGTCTAAAATAAGTATAACTGGAGTCTCCCCCAAAATAATTATTGGCTAAGACTGTTTCAAAATGTAATGAAAACCGTAAACCCACACATGAAAGAATTTTAATGAGCATCAAGTAGTAAACACTTGAAGAAGACTACAAAGATAGAAATAATTAGTTTTCTGAAAATCAGTGAGGAAGAACAAAATCTTTAAAGTAATCAGAGGAATGCCACACATTATGTACATAGATACAAAATTAAAACAACAGCCAACTTATCATTAGGTACAATTCAAGGCACAATGGTAGAACTATATTTCAAAATGAAATACAAAATGAAAAGTATATTTGCATATGTACCCACGAAAATTCATCCAAATATATTTAATCTATGTTTTATTGGAATATGTATTTAAAATGTTTTCATTCTTCACAGTAGCATCTTACTTATAAATGGAAGTTAAGCATTAAACAAAATAAATTTTTGAGTAAATAAAAACATATTGTACGTAAGAGTGGTAAAGATAGAGAAATATAATTTACATTTTATTCAATTTAAAGGAGCTGGGTTTTTATTATATTTTGTTTGTTGTTGTTGTTTAATAGAATTATTTTTCCTCTTTATTTTTAGTCCGACATGTTTTTCTTTTCTTTTTTTTTTTTTTGAGACAGAGTCTTGCTCTGTCACCTAGGCAATCTCAGTTCACTGCGACCTCCACCTACCAGTTTCAAGTTATTATCCTGCATGAGCCTTGTGAGTAGCTGGAACTACAGGTGTGTACCACCGCCTAGCTCATTTTTGTATTTTTAGTAGAGATGTGGTTTCGCTATATTGGTCAGTCTGGTCTCAAACTCCTGGCCTCAAGTGATTTGCCCACCTTGACCTCCCAAAGCGCTGGGATTACAGGCATGAACCAGCTCACCAGGCTCAGTCCTACATTTTTGATTGATTGTGGAAAATTTAATGCTGTCACTGAAATGGATTAGTTTTCTTCTAAGCAAATCACATAAGCACTTGATATTCTACTGTGTTGAGAGATTTATATGACAACATATTTCTTTGGGTAAACAAGTGACTGACATAAAGAAAGTTAAGTAGAATATTAGTGTTGAACAAGACATTTAATTTCCTCTCTATGTGTGAACATTTTAGTGTTGGCTTTGTCTGCCCAGTAAACATGAAGGATAAAATAAATATATTCTTCTTTTGATTTTCAGCCAAAAATGTCAAAAGAGTGACATTTCTCTTACATTTATTTGTCTACTTAGTTCTAAGGGCTATAGTTTAAATAAAAATTGTAATGTAGGTGAAAAGGCAGTTCAAACATTTTGTACACTCAGAAAAAACAGTAATACAAGCACATGCGAAATAATACAAGAGAAGAGAAAATGCTTTTATTGTTATTATCTAAACATTCCCTAACTTGATCTTGTGTATCTTATTTGGAGTGGTGCCTGTTCAGATATTGTGCCCTCTTTTTAAGTGGGTTCTTTCTTAGCTGAGTTTTTAAAGTTTTTTTCTGTATTTCAGACACTAGTTCTTTACAGATGTGTGTTTTAAAAATATTTTCTCCCAGTCTGTGACTTGCCTTTTATTCTCTTAATGAGCGTTTGTAATGGTATACATTACTTCAGGTGGAGTCAGTAGTGAGAATTATTGCAATTTTTACAGTACTGTCTCAATGTTTAAAGGAGGTAGTTTGTGGGAGGTTAGCAATTTACCTGGATTAATATATGTGCACCTGTGATGGTAACTAATATAAGCAATATCTTTCTACCTTGGCAGTCTTCTACTTATTTTGCAACAATTTGAAGGTGTTTTATATAAGTTGTCTATACCTATATGCAGATCCATTTTTAGGTGGCTCAGGTTCACTTAGATATGTTGCAGTTTTATTTCAAATTTAGATGTCAGTTAATCCAAATATTATTTCCTCTTCCATTATACAATGCTCTTCTCAGATACTGATTATAAAAATATATACAGATTTCAGTTACTTTTATTTTTATTTAAACATAAACTTGTTTATCATAAATGATTTGACTAAGATACATAGGCAACTCCAAAGAATTATTATAGCAAAAAGTTAACATTTGTATAGGAAAAACAACTCAATACCAAATAAAAATAACTTGAATTAAATATATAACTTCTATGAAGTTTGATAAGGTAGCAGAAATATAGGAGAAATCTGGATTCTCATAGCTTTGCTTCTGGGATTATTTTCTTAATTTTTGCATAAGGGAACAATATTATTAATAATAAATTTTCTAATTCATTTGAGTTTCAGGTTGCTGATAATAACAAAGTGCATATTTCAGATTGATATGTAATACCGATTAAATATAAAGTTTTTGGATTTCATGTTTCTGTTTAATCATGTTTGTTTATTTAACAATACTAAATTTTTTATATTAAGAAATGTAACTTTGGATATATACCCAGTAAAGGGATTGCTGGGTCAAATGGAATTTCTTGTACCTATGCAACTATCTTGCACGTTCTAGACATGTACCCCAAAACCTAAAATGCAATAAAAATTTTAAATTTAAAAAAAAAGAAAGAAATGTAACTTGATCAGGATTATATAAATAATTCACTTACAATTTAATTATAACCTTATTTTGGCAGAAACCTCTACATATCTCGATAGCAATTCTGTCCTTCCTCTCTTATACTAGAAACAGAAACATTCTTAGAATTTAAGTTCTAAGAGCTTGCTGGACATTCTTCCTATTTTCCCTTTGCCTTGCTTACTCCCAGTGATATTTTAAGTGTCATCTGAAAGATACTCTTTTTTTCTCAAAACATGATTAGCTACTGCTTCTATGTGTTTCAGTAATATCAAAGGAATACTGTATTTCTTTTCCAGTTCATTTCCTTATATTTTTCTATAGAGGGTGCAATAGAGTTACTTGTTTCTTTTTTTTTTTATTGCATTTTAAGTTTTGGGGTACATGTGACGAACATGCAAGATAGTTGCATAGGTACACACGTGGCAGTGTGATTTGCTGCCTTCCTCCCCTTCACCTACATCTGGCATTTCTCCCCATGTCTTTCCCTAAATCCCCACTCCCCAACCAGTGTGTAGTGCTCCCCTCCCTGTGTCCATGTGTTCTCATTGTTCAACACCCACCTATGAGTGGGAACATGTGGTATTTCATTTTCTGTTCTTGTATCAGTTTGCTGAGAATGATGTTCTCCAGGTTCATCCATGTCCCTAGAAAGGACACAAACTCATCGTTTTTGATTGCTGCATAATATTCCATGGTGTATATGTGCCACATTTTCCCAGACCAGTCTATCATCGATGGGCATTTGGGTTGATTCCAGGTCTTTGCTATTGTAAACAGTGCTGCAATGAACATTCGTGTGCATGTGTCCTTATAGTAGAACGATTTATAGTCCTTTGGATATATACCCAGTAATGGGACTGCTGGGTCAAATGGAATTTCTATTTCTAGGTCCTTGAGGAGTCACCACACTGTCTTCCACAATGGTTGAACTAATTTACACTCCCACCAGCAGTGTAAAAGTGTTCCTATTTCACCACATCCTCTCCAGCATCTGTTGTCTCCAGATTTTTCAATGATCGCCATACTAATTGGCGTGAGATGGTATCTCAATGTAGTTTTGATTTGCATTTCTCTGATGACCAGTGATGATGAGCATTTTTTCATATATTTGTTGGCCTCATGTATGTCTTCTTTTGTAAAGTGTCTGTTCATATCCTTTGCCCATTTTTGAATGGGCTTGTTTGTTTTCTTCCTGTAAATCTGTTTGAGTTCTTTGTAAATTCTGGATATCAGCCCTTTGTCAGATGGGTAAACTGCAAAAATTTTTTCCCATTCTGTTGGTTGCCAATTCACTCTAATGACTGTTTCTTTTGCCGTACAGAAGCTGTGGAGTTTGATTAGGTCCCATTTGTCTATTTTGGCTTTTGTTGCCAATGCTTTTGGTGTTTTGTTCATGAAGTCCTTGCCTACTCCTATGTCCTGAATGGTTTTACCTAGATTTTCTTTTAGGGTTTTTATGGCGTTAGGTCTTATGTTTAAGTCTTTAATCCATCTGGAGTTAATTTTAGTGTAAGGTGTCAGGAAGGGGTCCAGTTTCTGCTTTCTGCACATAGCTAGCCAGTTTTCCCCACACCATTTATTAAACAGGGAAACCTTTCCCCATTGCTTGTTTTTGTGAGGTTTATCAAATATTATATGGTTGTAGATATATTGTATTACCTCTGATGCCTCTGTTCCGTTCCATTGGTCTATATCTCTGTTTTGGTACCAGTACCATGCTGTTTTGATTACTGTGGCCTTGTAGTATAGTTTGAAGTCTGGTAGTGTGATGCCTCCTGCTGTGTTCTTTTTACTTAGAATTGACTTGGCTATGCGGGCTCTCTTTTGGTTCCATATGAAGTTTAAGGTAGTTTTTTTCAGTACTGTGAAGAAGGTCATTGGTAGCTTGATGGGGATAGCGTTGAGTCTGTAAATTACTTTGGGCAGTTTGGCCATTTTCACGATATTGATTCTTCCTAACCATGAAAATGGAATGTTTCTCCATCTGTTTGTGTTTTCTCTTATTTCGTTGAGCAGTGGTTTGTAGTTCTCCTTGAAGAGGTCCTTTACGTTCCTTGTTAGTTGTATTCCTAGGTATTTTATTCTCTTTGTAGCAATTGTGAATGGCAGTTCATTCTTGATTTGGCTCTCTTTAAGTCTGTTATTGTTGTACAGGAATGCTTGTGATTTTTGCACATTGATTTTGTATTCTGAGACTTTGCTGAAGTTCCTTATCAGTTTCAGGAGACTTTGGGCTGAGACGATGGGGTCTTCTAGAAAGGGCCATCTTGTTCTTATTCTTAATAAGAATGTCTTCGAGTTACTTGTTTCTAAAAGGAGCCTAAAGGAGTCTTCTGAGATGCAAGAAGAAAACATAAGGACTTGTATTTCTACCTATTTTTATCTTAAAATGGTCAACTTATATTTAATACACGTAGTTTGTATGCTATTAATAGTGTACACATGTGTCATATGTACTATTATATTTACCATATCCACTTCTTCCTAGTCTAAGCATTTGAAAAAGTCTAATAGGATTTCACAATTAGGAAGGATCATGTGACTACTTCTGATAATAACATGACACCAGAAGTGATGGGTCACTTCTAGAATAAAGTTGAAATTAATCAATGTGCTATTGTGTGGTTCCTATTTTCCTTTGCTTCTCCAGTCATAAAAAAGGCCTTCTGTTGAAGTGATAAAACTAAAAGATTGAAAACATCTATATTGATGCCCATTTAATGATGAGCAGGTGCCATGAAGGTTACCTGTAGTTCCAATATTCAATGATATATGTTTTTTAATAAAGAGAACTTAGGAATAAAAACAGCAAATGACATCTCCTAAAGAAACTTACAAGTACAGAATGGTTAACTCCATTGCTCTAACTAGTTTCTTCAGATTTAATGTATTTTAGTGTATTATAATTTATATATACCTGATTAACGGATGTATAGATTATATTATCTTAATGGATATATATTTGTGAAACTTTGTAAAGAGATGGAAAATAATCATAATAATCATATTATCTATTTTCTTTTTACTTTTCACAGCTTTTTTATCTCATAAAAAAATCACTTAAAAGAGTTATTGGACAACTGATTTCAATCAAAGATGTAGAACATTAGAAAGAGTTTTACTGCCACTGTTACAACAACAACAAACTCAACAAATCTCAAGTTTGTAAACTGATATGAATTCAACAGAGATTTATGGTTACAAGGAAGACAACTAGACTCAAATTTAAGAACACGAAGGCTAGATCAGAGAAAAAGAATGCTTGAAGTGTTTTTTCAGGACCACTGATGGACAATCACAAAAGTTTAATCTTATCTTTGTCCTAGAGCCTTCACAAATGCTTACTGAAGAAAATTCTCAGTAAAGATATGGATAAAGACCCTTAGTGACTTGACTATCAACTCTAGTACCTACTGAATCCCCTTCCCCTCTACCAAAAGGTACACCCCAATAACAGCATACAGGAACAATAATCCTCAGGAAAATCAGAGATGACTTGCTTTTTACAGGGGGAAGGGAGTAAGAACGTTGCTGTCTATCCAGAAAGAAGAATGGCAAGATTGAGATACCTGTTACTTGGCAGAGTTCCTAGGCTTGAAAGAGAGCTAACAAATATTGGGCATAAGGTAGTTCAGAATGAAACAGGAAGTGGATGATTCAGATGGTGCTTCAGTTTCTGCACTATAACAGATGGGATCTTTCTGAGAATTCTAGAATAGGGAATTATGACACTGAGCCACTTCATCCATAAGCCTTATTCTTGTACCTTTTTTTCCATGCTGGTAATTTTATGTAGCAGCTTGAGAAAGCTACTCTATGCTAGGATAGACTATATACAAATAATTTTGATAATGAGTTCTGGGATATATTTTTCTTCTGATATGTATTTCTCTTTTCTTTGTTACCATGATACTATTTATTTATTTGTTGAGATGGAGTCTCATTCTGTTGCCCAGGCTGAATTGCAGTGGAGAGATCTCAGCTCACTGCAACCTCCACCTCCCAGGTTCAAGCAATTCTTCTGCCTCCGCCTCCCAAGTACCTGGAGCTACAGGCATGCACCACCATAACAACTACTTTTTGTATTTTTAGTAGAGATGGGTTTCACTATGTTGGCCAGGCTGGTCTCGAACTTCTGACCTCATGATCCACGTGCCTTGTCCTCCCAAAGTGCTGGAATTATAGGCATGAGCCACCATGCCCAGCAATACTAGTGATTTATAAGGGATCTATGTGTTTTGAATGTATTTGAATAACTTCAGTACACTTTAGTTCTACTTTTTGATCTCACACAAAGAAGTCAAGAGAACATAAGTATTCCTGTGTGCTTTAGAAGCCCAGAGTAAGTGAGATAAAACCCACATCAATAATTTGAAGAAAAGTCACTTGTGGGTAAATAAAGCATTGAGCTTTTTCAGCTAGAGCATAATAACTAGATTTTCAATAATCTAATTATTATGGAAAAAATTTGGATTGCAGTTAGAGGAAACAGCTATTTTTACAATTTTTAGTATAAATAAAGGTGTATATAGAGAAACAATAAAGTTTGTATATTAAAAAAGAAGAACATTTATTTATTACAACAGATGCAGCCAGACCTAGGTAAAAATAATTCAGCTAAAATAATGAACTGACAGCAGCCAAATGTGTGCTAAGAATGGAGTATGGGAGGGTACGGCATAGATATGGGGTGAATTAGCACCATTTTGCAAGCATTTTTTCTATGAATCCCCATGCTGCTCAGTTGAAAGCATCCCTCATTGTATAGGCTTGAGAACAGCAAATATTAGCTGCTGATGGAGGGGCACAAATCTCTTTCTATATTTTTTTTCACTATCTTTTCCATGGAACAAAGTTTTAATCTGCAGGACAAATGGCAAGAAACACAATTGTCCATTGGCCACTTTTGACAATCTATTCCAGTTAGAGGAAAGAAACTTTTAAAAAATAAACAACAAATACTGTAACTCTGAGAGAGAAGTAGAAATACATTATACATGGCATGAACAATACCAGTAAGAAGCATAGGATCACTGAATTATGCAAATTACAGTAAAGGGGATGAAAAAATGCTTTCAAGATATGTATTTATCAGCACACTAATTACAACTTCAGGTAGGAAAAATAGAGTTTGTTAGACCTTCTTTGAGAGTTTGAAAAAGTCCGGAAGCATCATTGATGGGGGCACTGGAGCTAACCAGAAAGAGCTCCTAACAAAGCTAGAACTAAACCCATTTTTCTTTATTCTTCTCATTAACTGCAACTAAAAACCCTGTATTCGTTTATATAAGATAAATTTAAGAAGAATCTGGAAAGTAAACAGAAGAGCTATTATGTAATCATAAAATGGTGAATTATCCTAGAATATGTAGCAGTATTAAATATGTATCTAACAACAAAATTTCAAAATATATGAAGCAAAATTTATCAAACTGAAAGAAAAAATAGGCAAACTCACAAATGTAATTAGCAATGTGAAGACACTCACCTCAGTAGGAGACAAAAAGTGTAAAGATAAAATCAGTAAGAAAACAGAATACCAGGAAACCAGTGTACACCAGCCCCATTTAGCAATAGTTGATTGTATCACTTTCATTGTGTTAAATGAGTTGAATGTGTTTAGTAAAATATTTATCAGTTAAGATCATATTCTGCACTCTCCCCACCCCACCTTCAAATTTTAACACTTCAACTAGAATAGAAATCATACAAAGTACTTCCTCACCATAAATGGAATAAAAATCCTCAAGTATTTGGACATTAGGTAGCAATTATAAATAATCCAAAATAAAAAAGAATTTGTTATATATGCTCTACCAAAAATGTAAAACATAATTACACCATACAGGACACAGAAGAAAATAACTAACCTAAGTAACTGAAAAATAGTACTTAGCAACAACACTGAGAGCTACAGAAAGAAAATCTAGAAACAAGTATTATATTGTAGTAAGACGATTTGCAAGAAATTTTGAAACTACTTTTTTATGTATGCTAGGGTTCAGTAAATAATCAACATATTATATATAATGAAAGAGAGATTTCATTCCCACAGAGAAACATGTTATAAAAGGAAAAGGAGGAAGGGTAGAATGAAAGTTGTGATATTGGATTGAAATCAGAAGTATCAGCATGAGCCCATGGTTTTTAAAGATACAGTAGATGGATAACAATGATGATAAAGAGAGAGAAAAGATGTGTATGCATTGATTGATACACCTGTTCATATTTCTTAGGATTTAGGAACAATGACACCCTAGCAGTCATGAGCACTGCTGCTGAGATGTGATGTCTAAATACCATTCTTCAGTAAAAGAAAGCTAGTCTCCTTAGAAGGCCAGTAGGTTCCAATACTGTGGACAAGAAAATACAAAGTAAGTCTAGGGTATCTTTTTTTTTAATTTTTTATTTTTTATTGCATTTTAGGTTTTGGGGTACATGTGCAGAACATGCAAGATAGTTGCATAGGTACACACATGGCAGTGTGTTTTGCTGCATTCAGCCCCTTCACCCACATTTGGCATTTCTCCCTATGCTATCCCTCCCCTGCTCCCCTCCCCACTGTCCCTCCCCTATTCCCCCCAATAGACCCCAGTGTGTAGTACTCCCTTCCCTGTGTCCATGTGTTCTCATTGTTCATCACCCACCTATGAGTGAGAATATGCGGTATTTCATTTTCTGTTCTTGTGTCAGTTTGCTGAGAATGATATTCTCCAGATTCATCCATGTCTCTAGAAAGGACACAAACTCATCATTTTTGATTGCTGCATAATATTCCATGGTGTATATGTGCCACATTTTCCCAGACCAGTCTATCATCGATGGGCATTTGGGTTGGTTCCAGGTCTTTGCTATTGTAAACAGTGCTGCAATGAACATTCGTGTGCATGTGTCCTTATAGTAGAACGATTTATAGTCCTTTGGATATATACCCAGTAATGGGATTGCTGGGTCAAATGGAATTGACAGTTTGAAAAAGTTTGGAAGCATCATTGATGGGGGCACTGGAGCTAACCAGAAAGAGCTCCTGACAAAGCTGAAACAATTATATTAACAAAATAAATTATTATCATATAATAATAAACAAGGAAATTAAATATTAACAATGGTAGTCTATAATTGCTGCATAATAAAATTTATTGTGTTGTATACAATATAAAAGCTAACCCACAGCTCTGCTTCAAATTCACTAACTCCCTGTAAAATCTACCTTATCTATTCTCCCCACATTCTCAGCACAGTTCTCAAGCATCTCAAAACTCCTTTTTTTCTTGCTAACCAGCTGCAAGGCAAAAATAACACAAGGCAAAATAACACCCCAAAAATATACAATTCATTTCTCAAAATACTATTTTTCAAATGGAAGGTACATCACGAAACACGTTACAAATTAATTGTTTTTTGTCTGGCTTTTGCTAACCTGTTAGCTGCTATGTCATCCTGGATGTATAAAATGTACCCCATTTTCTTTCTTCTTGGCTCAGCTTTGAAATACTAATCTGCTAAGCCAGTGGCTACCTTAATAAAATCCTCCTGTTTCATCCATTGATCTCTCTGCTCTCCTAAATATTCTGCAACACTTATAATTATCAAGTATAAAATATCAGAGTCCATATTGATATAAATAACTAAATAAGTACATTAAATAAGAGAGAAGGGACAGGTGGTTCTTACAGAATATTCCAATTAATTAAAGTATACTGGAATAAAGGAAAGAGAAAATCACCATTGAAATACCATCATGATTCTTAGTCAAGATGCACCCAGTGTAGCTAACATTGGTTAAAATATAGCTTTCAAGTTAGCTTTATATTATTGTGCAAATATTTGAGAGAAAAGACAACACTTGCAGTATCAAAGTCTGTACCTCAAGATGTTTATTAATCACAAATTTTATAAGTGACTATAGTTCAGAAACCCACAGACGCCACCTAACAAAATGATCAAAGTAACATCAACTGTAGGAAGACATTTATATTACATAATCCTTATTACATCCCTTTTGTGCTACTCTTGCCAATAGTTGAGGACCACAATCAAAACATGAGGTAATGTCAGATAATTCAATTAAGGAACATTCTATAATATAACAGCTGATACTCTTTAATTAAAAAGTACTAAGGCCATAAAGGACAAAGAAAGCCTGAAAATGTCACAGAAAGGATGATGAGGAGATGGGCAACTAAATTTAATATGAGATCCTAGACTGATCTTGGAATAGAAAAAAGACTTTGTGAAAAAAACTGATTAAATTTAAATAATGTCTTCCATCAATTAATAGCTTTTACTGGTGATAAGTTTTTAGTTTGATGACTGTACTATGGTTATGTAAGATGTCAACATCAAGGAAGATTAAGTTAAGAGCGTTAGGAAACTCAGTGCTATTTCGGCAATTATTTTCTAAGTTTAAAATTGCTTATACATATGAAATTGTTACTTAACTCCATGATAAATCGTTTATGTGCTTTTTGGGTTGAAAAGTTATTCTCAGTTGTCTAGTTTTTCTGTGATGAAAAAAAATTATCAATAGTATGTTACAAAAAGTCTAAAATTTATCCCTTTAAGGTAAGTGTAGTGTTGAAACTGAATAGAAAAATAATTACTTTGGGAAAAGAAAGTTAAAAAAAAATTAAGAAAAAGAAATAATGTATAAATGTCTTATGTGATTTAGTTGACAAAAATGATAGGAGGGTGCCATCTGTAACGAATATTGGCATATTTTTCAACTAAACTAGAAAAGGAAATTTATTAACCTTTCTTAAAATTATTTTTAAAAACATTCATTGGCTTTTATTTGACTTTTTGAACAATTTATATAATATTTTCTAAATGATTTGACAGAAAACTAAAAAAAATCAAAGGAGGAAATGTATTGGTTTACAATTATAAATTTCTAAGTGATTTAAAGTGAGGAATTGATAAAGAAAAGTCATATTTAGTTCTTGAAATCAACCACTTTTTCCTTTAGAATGTATTTATCATCTTTTAGTAAAATTTTGTTTTAAAAGCCATGAAAATTAAAATTTTAAATATAAGATTAAAACTCTAGAATTATTATATCACAAGATTCAATTCTATATTTTATAAAATCATGAAATATTCAGTATCTATATTTTAAAATGTTATCAGTCATAATATATAAATACAAAATATTTATATAACAGATTAAATTTGTTTAAACCATTATCTACTTAATATTTATATTAACTGTTCAATGTATATTTTAGGTTTTAGATGTAAAGTAGTATCACCATTACTATACTCTTCTTATTAGTATTGTTAATACAACTACAGGCCTGTAAGTCTGAGTTGTAAATATTGATAAAATATATATGGAATTAAACAATTTTCAAAAATTAAGATCCACTGCCTTAATGGATTGTTAACATCTTTAAGGCAATTATCATGTATTGTCCTCTGCTGAGCCCTAAGAAGACTAGCTCGTGTTTTGGTATTTTGTAGGCTTGAAATAAAAATTTATTATAAAAAAGAGCAATGTTCCCCTCCCTGTGTCTGTGTGCTCTCATTATTCAACACCCACTTGTGAGTGAGAACATGCAGTGTTTGGTTTTCTGTTCTTGTGTCAGTTTGTTGAGAATGAATAGCAGGTGGTGGGGGGTTTGGGGTGAGATAGCATAAGGAGAATTACCTAATGTAGATGACAGGGTGATAGATGCAGCAAACCACCACAATAGCATGTGCATCCCTATGCAACAAACCTGCAAGATCTGCACATATAAACTAGGTACTTAACCTTAAAAAATAAAGTTTTCTTGAAAAGTGAAAAAAAGGTCATTACCTTAATGCTGAATGGATGAATGAAATAATATCATTATATTACAAATGAGAAAAATATCTATTTATCTTCTCAGATAAGAACCAAAATCTAAGATTTCTGAGTTTCTTTGTGCTAAATCTTCAACAACTCAGCTTCTCAATTATTTTATTTTTTGATGTCAAGATAATTTGAGAATTACGGTCGAGTGGGCACAAAAGTAAATATCAAAGAATAAGATAATTCAAACAAAAAAGATAGAGATTGATTTCTGTTAATTCTTCATGAAGACTGTCAAAAATATGATTAAGAACTTACAGAATGTGAAAAGAAAACAATGTATGTGCTTTCTCTTGATGCATAATAGATGGACTATGAAGAAATTCATCTTGATGGACCCCAGAGAACTGTTATTATGATAAAATATCCTAAAGCTGTGTTGGCAGTAAGAATAGGAATGGTGTGCTATTATCTGAGCTTTAACAAAAATTCAACAGCTATGTGAAAAGCTTCCTATCATAGTGGAGATAAGATAGTTATATTTTATAGTCATATATAAATCATAATAAAAGGTTTATATAAGTTGACTTTACTTTTATATCATGCTATTTCAGAAGTCTCATTCTCATGTTTCTGATATTTGCCAATTATAGTATTTTGCATACCTTTTTTATTATTGAAATATGATTATGAATTAGCTCCCCAGTTTCTCTTAAATTGTACGTTTAGAGAAAACCAGAAGCCTCTGGAGGTTTCTTTATACTATTTTCATGGGCAAGAGCATCAATCCTGTAACCTTGCAAAACACACACCCTCTTATGCATTTCTGTGAGTTCTCAGTCTCAAAAAATATGTAGGAGAAAAATTAAATAACTTCAATGCAGAAAGTAAATATTCAGAAATATCTCAAAGCATTTCAAATAATTCATAGACCGTTTCTAAAAGCACCATGCTCTAGGCTGATGTAAAATTACCTACTATTAATACTGAATCTCTGATACAGTGGATTTCATTCTTTCTGATTAAATTAATACCGATGTAGTGAAAGAATAATGCTCTTTCCCATTTCTAACTCTTTCAAATGGATTGAAGATATGCATGACATTAAGCAAATACAAACCTCTGAGACTTTTATAAGAAAAAAATGTAATACACCATAGATATACAAGTTTGTTTTGTTACATTAATCCTATGGAAAACAATTTGTCAGAGAACACAGAGTTCACTAGCACACAATGATTTTATTTTTCTTCAGGGGTTTGAGTCAATGCTTAAGGAGAAGCAATTTACTAAGTTGTACCTTGGGGCATTGTAATTCACCACACATGAGTGAACATTTTGCTTTGGGAAGGTAGTTACTCATGGCAAGATCAAATCTATTCAGTTCTATTTTGCACTAACAACAGTACCTTGTATAAGAATGGCAATTATTGTGTATAGTCCACCTTTCTTTTGTAGCAATTCTTTAGTCCCTTAAAATTTTAGTTTGCTTTTTAACACCTTCCTAATTGATTTTCTCTGTGTAATAGTGGAACCTTAACAACATGACATAAAGTAAAAAAAGAATTACTAAGGGATTTTTCTATATGTGTGTGTGATCTCTACCTCCTCAGTAAAGCTTTCTTTTGATTCCACAAGACTACACTGATCTTTTCATACTGTGTCTCAAGGCACAAATAGTGTCTATGACTCATGGTACATTATATCAAGTACAGATATATATTACTTTTGTTATTTAAAAAGAGACCTCTGTATATGCTATATCACTTAATCTTTTCAAGAACATTAAAAGTTAAGTATTGGTCTCTTTCTCACATAAGGAAACTAAGGTTAGTAAAGATTAACATTCCCAAGATCACACTGCTTGCAAATGACAAAGTTTGGTTTCAAAACTTTTCTGTCCATCTGAGATGTAAATTCTTATGTCCATTTATTAATTTTATTAAAACTAAAGTAATGTGTCTGAATACACTTGATTTGAAACATACTAGGCATTCAAAAATTTAATAGAAGGGAATACAACTCAATTTGGGGCTTATTTGTATCTGTAGAACTACTCAAGTATGTTATCCTAAGAGAAACATCAATTTTAAACTGTGAGGCTGACGGAAATTCAAATAATCACAAATTCAAATAATAAATAGAAATTCAAATAATAATTTAAATTTGGTAACTATCCCTAATATGCACCTTCAAATACACAATTCCCGGTTTCTGGATCCATTGGTGATGAAGAATCACATGATGATCTCTCAATGATCAAGAGCTTGAAAATTGATAAAAGTTCCTGTCGGCTGAGGTGGGTGGATCGCCAGGTCAAGAGATTCAGACCATCCTGGTCAACATGGTGAAACCCCGTCTCTACTAAACATACAAAAAATTAGCTGGGCATGGTGGCGCGTGCCTGTAATCCCAGCTACTCAGGAGGCTGAGGCAGGAGAATTGCCTGAACCCAGGAGGTGGAGGTTGTGGTCAGCCGAGATTGCGCCATTGCACTCCAGCCTGGGTAACAAGAGTGAAAGCTTCCTCCCATAGAATCGTTGTGTACTTATGTTCTGATATGTTATTGTAACTATAAATTACCAGATAACCATTTCATTCTTGACCGCATCATTGCTTTAAAGCGTCTGTACAAGCAGAAGAATGAGGTAAGCCTTGTTTAATACTACTAACACTGCTTAATCTTTTGAAAATATTACATGAGGAAATAAGAGGTGCATTAGTAACAACTTTCTATCCCGCTTTCTTTTCCTTTTTTGCCCCAGTTTTAAATTTCATATGATGAGCTCAGTTTTGTTTGATAAATGGTTCCTTGTTACCATTGGGACCAAATCCAAACCCCTTAGCTTGGCATACCCTTTATAATCTGCCTTGTAATTAGTTCGCCAGCATCACAATTTGGCAATTTCCTCTCACACCTGTGCTCCAGGCACATTGAACAACTTGCTGTACCTTGGCGTTACTGTGTTTTGTCATGCCTCACTACGTTCACTAGTTCTACTCAGTGAATACTTCTGCTCATTTCCCTGCAGAGCTATTCCTACTAATCTGTCAAAACCCAGTTCAAATATTGACTAGAAGTATTTCCCACTTTACCCTAGCTGGATAAGGTAACTGCATATAGATACAAATATGGAAATGGATATGAATATGGGTATAGTTGCAGATACAGATATAGACATATTAGAATCGTATAACATGCAAATTCAAATCCCTCAAGACTTTGGAAGCTACATTACAAGACAAGTTTATTAACTTGTTACCCATATACAAACAAGCATGCATATTTAGTTATATTAAGTATAATAAACTTTAATATTAATATTGAATGCCATAAGTGGTAAAGCCTAGCAATGAATTTAGAATCTCCACCAATTATCTATATATCTCTGGGGGTTCCACAGATGACTAAGTGACAATGGATTGAATAATTAAAATTGTCTACAAGAAATTCCACCTCTTTCTTCTTTTGCTCCATCTCTAGGGTTTTACACATTTATGTGTGCATTAATGTTTACATAAAATCATGTATAAAGTATTTAGTGAGTGAGGGATTTTTAATGGTGATTTTGACATGACAAAATGTTAAACATAAGTATGCACTTTAGAATGCACTCTTAAAAAAATGTAGCTCAAGAATTTTACATAGTTACACATGCTTCCTTATTACCTTATACTTTCTTTAAATCTATTGGAAAATTTAAAATGTTGAATAAAATAGTGTATGTGTAACATAATATGAACATATTAGTCAGAGGTAAAATCTTTCAAATAAGGAACTGTATATTTATTTTGAATGTAATAGCTTTATTTAGAGGCTCAATAACTTAGATAATTAAATAATAAAGTTATACAAATATCTTAATATGTGTATTTTTTCAGCTCAAAGTAAACTTTGAGGAACACTACTTTGTTCCTGAAAATAGAATTGTCATTTACACTATATGGTACATTATTTCTACCTATTCTATGCCTTAATTTCATCAAAGATGTTTAATGAGAACCATAGGAACATTTTTTTTTTTTTTTTTTTACATTTCAGGGAAAGCATTCACACATATTTATCAAAGAGATTATTTGCTCAAGATTAAGATATATGAATCGCCAAAATAGTGATAATCAATAAGAGGCATCAGTTTTATATAATACTTTGAAAAATGTAGTTGGACCAAACAAGATATTAATATTCTAATGATAAGAACCATGTGTGTGCAAGTTCTGACACCATTGTTGAATGTTGTCAAGTAGGAAAAGAGGCTTGGAGACTTAAATAATTATGCATTTTGACATAAGACACTGTCCATTACCTTGAATCAAAGATGAATATATAATATACGACTTCAATTTATCTTTTCACTGGCAGGATAAGATGCAATTTGTCTTTATCAACCTGATTACTTCTTATACAGCCACCAGAGACTAGTCAGTTTTACTTAAATGATTCTGAAGATACAGATGCTTAGAAGACTTTGAGGTCTTTTTTGTTTTTCCAAAGGACATTGGATCAGATTTTATTTTTCTAATCAGAAATGCATCTTATGCCATTGAATCTTTTATTATATTATTTATAATTTCTAAAAATCATAGAATTAATGTTTGTTCTGCAGCTTATATAGACCTGCTTTTATAAAATACATTTTAAAAGTAAGGCTGTTTTAAACTAGTAGGAGCAAAAGGCTTTTCAAGCTAAGAAAGTACTTGACATTTAAATGTCAATAAAAAGAAAGTCCTACAGAAGATCATGTTAATTCTGTATCATTTTATTGTTTTAAAAGAATTCAAATAAACCCATTACTTTGTGAGTTTTCCCAAATGGTTTAAATATTAAAATATACTTAAAAATGAAACTCTATCTTTTCTTTAAACTTTTTATTTTTCTTTATTGGCTTTTTAACCTCAGAATTCTATCCTCCTTTTTGGACCATTCTGTAAAAACTGTGATATGATTTGGCTGTGCATCAAATGAAATCACATCTTCAATTGTAGTTTCCATAATCCCATGTGTGGTGGGAGGAACCCAGTGAGAGGTAAGTGAATCATGGGGGCTGTTTCTCCCATGCTAGTCTCATGAAAGTAAGTTTTCAGGAGTTATGATGATTTTATAATGGGCTTTCCCCTTCACTTGGCTTTCATTCTGCTCTCTCCTACTGCCATGTGAAGAAGGACATGCTTGCTTCCCTTTCTGCCATGACTGTAAGTTTCCTGAGGCCTCCCAGCCATGCAGAACTGTTAGTCAATTAAACCACTTTCCTTTGTAAATTACCCCATCTTGGGTAGTTTTGTTTTGTTTGTTTGTTTGTTTGTTTGTTTGTTTGTTTGTTTTAAGACAAGTCTACCTCTGTTGCCCAGGCTCAGCTCACTGCAATGTCCACCTCCCAGGTTCAAGCAATTCTCCTGTCTCAGCCTCCTGGATAGCTGGAATTACAGGTGATCACTACCATATCCGGCTAATTTTTATATTTTTAATAGAGATTGAGTTTCACCATGTTGGTCAGGCTGGTCTTAAACTCCTGACTTTTGATACACCTACCTCAACCTCCCAAAGTGCTGGGATTACAGGTATGAGCCACCATGCCCGACCTTGGGTACTTCTTCATAGCAGTGTGAGAATAGACTAATACATACTGGCATTTAGGTTATTTTTGCGTTACTGTGTGGAACAAATTAACTAAAATTGTAGTGGTTTAAAACAACAATAAAAGTATTATATCTTATGATTTAGTGAGAATTTGGGCAGTGATCATTTTGTGATTTTTCTGCTCCATATGACCATTTACAGGTTGAATATCCCTTACCTGTAACTTTTGAGATCATAAATGTTTGGTTTTAATTTTTTTCAGGTTTTGAAATATTTTCATATGCATAATGACATATCTTGGAAATGGGATCAGAGTCTAAAAACAAAATTTATTTATGTTCCATATATATCTTATACACATAGTCTGAAAGCAATTGTGTGTCATATTTTTAATAATTTTGTGCACAAAGTTTGTATATATTAAACCATTGGAAGCAAACTTGTCCGTATCTCAGTTACCCTTGTGAACAATCTTTGGTTATTTGGCATCACTATTATTCCTGACTCTGAGTTTATATGCTACCAATGAGCAGTCCTTTCTCATACTTATTCACACATAAGTGTTTAACTGTCAAAAATATGACAATGTCTTAATAGATTGAAAAGATAATCCATTCAGGGTTACTAATGTGGCACAGTATTATCACCAGAATACCTGTATCAGGTATGAAACAACAGCAATAAAAAGTGAGGACAGACTTTCAGTCTCTATGATGTTGCATTTTGATTAAAATGTTACATAAACTGCATTTTATTTTTTAGATGAGAGGAAACATCAGAAGCAGTGAGGAACCAAGAAGTGGGTTCTCTAGGGATGAGAAGGCATTCTGCTGGATACTTTTAAAAAACGTTTTCTCAAGTCATCTGTTTCATTAATAATGGTTTTTGTCTTCGATATTTCTCTTTGATTTTATAAACTGATATGATTTCTTGTTTTGCTATGAATGCATGCTGCTGCAGTTCTTCAATAAGCCCATCACATATTTTACCATGCCATCTGCAGGCATTTTTTTCTGCCATGTTAACATCATCTTCATTATTGCTATTATCACAATTGCCTTAATTCAGAATCATTTTAGCTATTTCACCATGGGTCAATGAATGAACAACTGGATCTTCATTATCAATGTTAAAAACTTTTTTAACATCTACTTATTCCAACTTCCTGATGGACTCTGAGGTATATTTGTTGTATATGTAAGACAGCCAGACAATATTTTTCCCAATTGATGTCCAGAATTCTTCAAAGTCATCACCTTGTTCATCATAATCACTAAACATAGTTGCAAGGCAGACCAGGCCAGAGGTTGTGTTATTCATGCACAACGGTGTCTTTAGTCACTGTGTTTCAACCATTGGCAATGACATAAACGGTACACTTCATGCTAAACTCCCTTTGAAAATCTTCCACACCCATAACTCTGTTAGCTTCTGCTAGCATGTTATTCAAGAAAGTGTTTTCATGTTGACTATTCATTGATATCAAGATACCTTGGTCAAATGACTAAATCAAGTCAAGTACATGGCATATACATTATTTTTATGAGAATTTCAGCAAGATGATGAGAATAGTCGTCAAAAAATAAAATAAAATTTTGCAGCATGCAATCCAGCTTCCATGCAGAGAGCACAAGTTGTTGATACAAAATATTTGTGAATCCAATCAGAAGATGGCCCTGGCAATCCACGTATTTTGTTAAGATAATAATGCAGTAGTAGGAAATTCACTCACAAACAGCAAGGATTCACACTTTCACCTATGACATCAAGTTTACACTTATTTATTTCTGTTGGTTAGCACATCCCAGAACAGCTATTCTCTCCTTGGCTTTCTTAATTCCTGTCATGATTGTTT
This sequence comes from Saguinus oedipus, assembly GCA_031835075.1. NCBI lineage: Eukaryota > Metazoa > Chordata > Mammalia > Primates > Cebidae > Saguinus > Saguinus oedipus. Next base: position 99,752,370 of record CM063181.1, on the reverse strand, counting down.
TGCCAATTGCAGATAGTGTCTCTCTGAGGCAATAATGGCAAAACAGTGATGTTTCAGCAGCATTATAGACTTGTAGTTGTGTCACGTTTTCATTAATCATGACCTTGGCAAACTTGCCAATAAATTTATCTGCTACTTCATGATTAAGAGATGCTTTATCATCACAAACCCTTTATATATTTAATGCCCTGTCTTTTATTAAATTCTGCACCTAGCCTATTGAATTTTCAGAGTTTTATTCAATTTCCCGCTTATTTTAATAGATATTTGCTTGTTTTATTATCAACATAATATTAAGTGACATTTAATGGATGTAACACTGATGGATCCATTCGTTCAATACACAGTCAAGATCTTCATTTTTACTTTTATGCAGAGTTTTTCTATTTTTTATTAATTTCTGTTTATCACTTTCAGCATAGAACTTTAATAGTTTATCCTTCTGTTTCTTGAGGTCATGTATTGTGGTCATTCCAACACCATTCCTTCCATTAAGACTTTTTACACTTAACACCACTGTCCAATTTCATCAACATCTTGACTTGCTGTGCTATAGGTAAACAGAAACACTTCCTCTTTCTTATCACTGTTACTCATAAAAGTATTTTCTGACCCTTTTGACATTTTCAACAATATTTTTTACCACAGAGAAGATCATAAGCAAAAACATTAAAACAAAGCAAACAAACAAAAACAGTAATACATATAGGTCTTGGCCCCATGTAGGGCATTATGGGGAACTTGTCATTGGTGTGTCTGGCATAAACAGGTGCTATTTTATTTCCCTTTTTGTGGATATGCTTGGGAGGGAGATTCTGGGTGTGTGTGGAAATGATATATTGAAGGTGACGGGGAGTAGGAGGGTCTTTTTTTCCTTGAGGACACTGAATAGACTATGTAATATATACGTGCCATTTGACTGCAACACATTAGGTGAGGTAGGAGTGAAATCTTCTACTTCTGGTGTCATGTTCATTAAAAAATTTTTAGACTTTGAAGCATTTCTCATTTTGTATTTTTAAATTAGTTATGTTCAACCTATATTTATATCATCTGATGGTCTTCAGCTGGACAAATGCTATTGTAGAAATTTTAAGACTGTTTTACTTACATGCCTGTAATTTTAGTAGAATGGCTAGAAGGCTAATCTTAGAGGAGACTGTGGAATAAGCATATATGGGACTTCTCCAGCAGCAACTTCAGGGATATTAGACTCCTTATATGCTATCTGATATCTCCCTGGAATGAGTATTACATGAGGCCTGAGCAGAAGCCACCAGGCTTCTTGTGACCTAGGTTTGAAAGTCTCAGAAGGTTATCTACACTGCATTTTATTTGTCAGCCAATTACTAAGCAAGGAGGGAGGAATTAGACCCACCCCTTAATGAAGAGACAGAGAGTAATCTGTGGCCATCTTAAATTTAACACATTCCTCTCTTCAACCACACATTATACATTACCTCCACATTCAAAATACATGACCTGAGCTGGGCATAGTCATGCATGCCTGTGATCCCTGTTACTCAGGAGGTTGAGATGGGAGAATCACTTGAGTCCAGGCATTCAAAACCACCTGGGCAACATAGCAAGACCCTATCTCAAAAAATATTATGTGAACTTGTTTGCTTATAAAATAAATACGCTACATTTTAAAAAATATACAGTTTCTCTATGGGACCGCCTAAATTTTATTCTATCATGTCATCATCTAGATAGGTGTAGGCACAGTTGATGACCCTAGAATTCACTACTCATTGTAGTGTTCTTTAAAATATGAAGATATCTTAACCAAACCATGGAGTTTTATGTTCTCCAGAAACCCAAGATTCAATGGTGATGCAGAAAATGCACTACCAAAACTGCTCATTTCCAAAAGGCAGTTTGAGGACAGATCAGTAGAAGGTATGTAGTAGTCCCTGGTCCATAGCAATTATTAAATCTAGTCAGTCATAGTAACCAGTTCCTTGATTAGAGTTCATTGTTTTTCTCCCTAAAGATAATTGTCCACAGCACTTGGCTCCACATTCAAGGACACTGATTCTTCCTGCTAAATCATTCTACATTTTCCATATGGAAAAGCTTATATTTGTAGCTAAGCAATATTTTTTTATCCTACTTCCATAAAAAATTGTTGTTCCAAGCTTATTACATTATGTAATATCTCTCTATATTTTTTTAAAATCTAGTCTGGCAGTAATTTTACTGATACTGTCCCTCAAAACTCTGTGAGCATGCTCTGAACCTCAGTGAGATTTACTCCATTAAGCCAAATCCAAATATTTAGTTCTTTTCCATATAGGATTGTCCATCCTAGGACTTTATATGTGTATGGAGCTATACATTTAAGATTCTTAGCTGTGTTCTTTCCCAAGGTATAACAAGCAATGTCCTCAAGACCTTTAGTATCCTTTTTGTCTTTCTGAAAGAGATCATGAGGCACTAATGAACTATTTCCAATATCATATAACGGAATTTATAATCTAACTTTAAGTTACACCTTTATCCTAAAATCATTTTTTTTTTATATTTTCCTATATATTTTTCTTCAATTATGGTTTTAAAATATTTCTAATTTAATCCATCTTTTACAACTCATGTCTTTTCATACACAACTAGCAAAAGCCAGTTGGTACTCTGTATTAAAATGTTCATTAGGAATTTTTGTATGTTCTGAATTGCCTCAAGTGAAAATGTTGCCAAAATGCCTCCTTCCTCACCTCCAAAACCACTTTCTCATTGTTTTGCAAGCCCTCACCAAGAGTTTCAGGGTTCTTCCATATTTCACTAACCGTCTCCTCAAGGCACCTTCTGCCTTTTCCCAAAGCTAATCCTATATACTACAGTTTTTATTGTGGCAGCATACCACCACTTTCAATTTCCAAATTAAGTTTTAGTTATCAATCACTGTATAACAAATTATTCATCCTAAAATATAGCATTTTAAAAGTTTTATTATACTTTACAATTGTGTGGCTAAAGAATTTGGGCAGGTTCAGATACACTATTCTGTTTCTCAAAATGGTGTTAATTGAGTTGAATTGGTAGTATTCCACAGGCAAATGGACTGGTAAATCAAACACCTGATGGGAAGAGCTGGAAATCTAAATTCAGCTGAATATGTCCATCAGAGATCCTACATGTAGCTTGTCTTGTATCTCAGTCTCAGATTATTCAGACTTCTCCTATGTAAACTAGTTTTTACTGCAGTGAGCAGTCCAACAGGCCCAGGGAGAAGCTGCAAAAGTTCTTTGTAGATTGCATTGTTAGTGTAAAACATCACTGATGCTGCTTTCTCTTGAGAAAGAAGTCATTAAAAATCAACCCCATTCAAGGGAAGGGGAAGCAGGTTCTACCTCTCAAGGGCTGGGATAGCAATTAAATTGTTGCCACTTTTTAAAGATGATGATTTATAATTACTGTTTACTCTCTTCTTAAAAATTATTCTTTCCTAGCCCCTCAAAGCTAAGTACTTAAAATGTTCTGTTTATATAGTGTTGATTTTATACAGAGCTATCCAGGCTAAGCTTAATAAGTTATAGTTTTAACCACTTCCCCAGTCTGTACTCGCTTTGTTTCTTTTATTAAAATTAGACCTATATTCTAAGTCATCTATTATCTGACCCGAAACTAATCTTTAAAGTCCTATTTTTCTTTACATTTACTCTCTATTATTAGCAAACTCATAATAGATACATTTTGGTAAGGTACTTATTGAATCTCAGTAATCATGTTATTTAATGTTTTGCATTTTTTGTTTGTATGTTTTTGAGATAGATTCTTACTCTGTTCCCAGGCTGGAGTCCAGTGTCACCATCACAGCTCACTGCAGCCTCAACCTCCTGGGCTCAAGGGATACTCTAGCCTTAGCCTTCCAATTATCTGTAACAGGCAAGTGCCACCACACCCAGCTGAATTTTTTTTTTTTTTTAAGAGACCAAGTATCCCTATGTTGTCCAGGCTGGTTTTGAACTCCTGAACTCAAGTGATTCTTCTCCTGCCTTGGCTTCCCAAATTGCAGGTATTACAGATACAACCTACTGCACCTAGCTTATTCTTTTCTTCTAAAATGTCACATGATGAAGACATGCTGATAAATGCTTATAATAATATATTATTAATTTATTTTTTTCAAATAAAATTAATATGCCTCTCATGTGACAAGTAGGAACCAGTAGGAACCTAGAAGAAAACCTAGGCAAAAGCATTCAGGACATAGGCATAGGTAAGGACTTCCTGACTAAAGCACCAAAAGCAATGGCAACAAAAGCCAAAATAGACAAATGGGATCTAATTAAACTTAAGAGTTTCTGCATAGCAAAAGAAACAATCATTAGAGTGAACTGGCAACCAACAGAATGGGAAAAAAATTCTGCTATCTACCCATCTGACAAAGGGCTAATTTTCAGAATTTACAAAGAACTAAAGCAGATTTACAAGACAAAAACAAACAAATCCATTCAAAAGTGGATGAAAGATATGAACAGACACTTTTCAAAAGAAGACATTTACTAGGCCAACAAACATGCAAAATCTTCATCATCACTGGTCATTAAAGAAATGCAAATCAAAACCACATTGAGATACCATCTTATACCAGGTATAATGGTGATCAGTACAAAATCAGGAGACAACAGATACTGGAGAGGATGTGGAGGAAAAAGAACACTTTTACACTGTTGGTGGGAGTGTAAATTAGTTCAGTCATTGTGGAAGACATTGTGGCGATTCCTCAAGGATCTAGAAATAGAAATTCCATTTGAGCCAGCAATCACATTACTGGGTATATAACTAAAGGATTATAAATCATTCTGTTATAAAGACACATGCACACGTATGTTCACTGTGGCACTATTTATAGTAGCAAAGACCTAGAATCAACCCAAATGCCCATCAATGATAGACTGGACAAATAAAATGTGACACACATACACCATGGAATACTATGCAGCCATAAAAAAGGAAGAGTTAATGTTCTTTGTAGGGACATAGATGAATCTGGAAACCGTCATTCTCAGCAAACTGACATAAGAACAGAAAACCAAGCACTCCATGTTCTCACTCATAGGCAGGTGTTGAACAATGAGAACACATGAGCACAGGGAGGGGAGCATCACCCATGGGGGTCTGTTGGAGGGGGGCTAAGGGATGGACAGCAGGGGGTGGGGAGGGATAACAGGTTGGGGAGGGATAACATGGGGAGAAATGTCAGATACAGGGTAAACCACCTTGCCATGTAGGTACCTATGCAACAATCCTGTAAGAGCTACACATGTACTCCAGAACCACTAGTACAGTAAAACAAAAAGTAACATAATGAAGACATGCTGTTAAATGCTTATAATAATAGATTATAACTTTTTTTTCAATTAAAAGTAATATGCTTCTCATGTGACAACTAGGAACCAGTAGAGCTGGGGTGTTTTTCCCTAACAGGTCCTTACTGGTTATTTACAAAGCTGAATCGTTTTCACATTGCATGGTGTCACAAATGAAGCTGGAAGTCAAGGCTTTGATCATCTTAAGCATCAAAATTTGTTAAAATAGTTTAAAATAGGGTACAATTATAGGAAGTTAAATACAGAATATATCATTTAAGATAGGGAGAAAAATGGCCAATAGGAAGCAGGACTAATTTGTAGCTCCCATTTGGATGGACAGAGTAGTGTATGGAGACTCACATCATCAACTTTAGCTTCAAGAACTACCACAAGAACATTTGAAAAATGCTGAGAGGATCTACAGATCATTTGAAAGAAGTGGTTTACCACGGCTGGTTCCATGAGACAGCCAAAAAACTGTAAGTCTGTTCCCAAACACATATCCTCACTGGGGAACCTGAAGGTCCATTTCATAAGAGAATCAAAATCACCTGACCTTACCTGTAGCTGAGACAAATTTAGAGAGCCAAGCAAAACATAGGGGTAGAGGAAACTGTGGGAAGAGCTCTGTGAGCACTCTCTGTCCCCAGGGAAACAATTTGTGGCTTTTTCTCACAAGGATCCTTGGGGACAGCTGCCAGTGTTACTGGGAAAAGACCACAGGGAGAAGAAAACTTCCAGCCTGCACTTTGTAATAATTTTGACAGGAAGTTTCCCAGACAACATGGGGGGAGGAGCCAAATAGGGAATGTAGATATAAACACTGAAACAGTGGCAGGCTGGGAGGTGAGAAAACTGAAAGCCCTGCTTGCTTTCTTAGCAGGGAGGCTGGTAGCCTTGTGCAAATTCTCAGCCCTGCTCACCAGCTGCCTGGAAATAAGCTCAGTGCTGTTGGACGCAGGACGGACAATAAGAGTAAGACTGTCATTTCAGGCTATGTGAGAGCTTGGTGAGACCTGGCAGTGCTGGCTTTCTCCCACTTCCCTGGTGACCTATATGGCTCAGCAGAGGCAGCCACAATCCTCCTGGAAACATAACTCTATTAGCCTGAGAATCAAACCCTCATTTCCCAAAGCTCCATAGCAAGTGCCAACCAAGGACAGTCAGCTCAGACACACCTAATCCTGCTTCAACCTGATGGTCTTTCTCTACCCACCTTGGTAGCTGAAAACAAAGGAAATACTATCTTGTGAGCATTATACTCTTGCCCACTGTGCAAGAAACACAAATATTTATCTAGATGACCCCAAGGTAAGGGTGTAACCCCCCTGTACTACTGCAACTGATGCTCTCTTGACAGTGCACCTATTGGCTGGAGGCCAATTAACACAAAACCAGACTACTAAACAGAACTATAATCAAGGACCTTCACAGAGTCCACTTAACTCTACTGCTATCTCCACTGGAGCAGGTTCTGGTATCTGTAGCTGAGAAACCTGAAGACAGATCACATCAGAGGACTCTTTGAAGATACTCCCCAGTACCAGACCAGAGCCTACTAGCCCTGCTGGGTGGCTAGACCAAGAAGAGAAGTAATAATCACTGCAGTTTAGCTTTCAAGAGGCCCCATCCCTAGAGGAAGGGGAGAGCACTATATTAATGGAGGAGCTCATGGGATAAAATAATCTGAAAAACACCCCATGAGCCCCAGATCTTACCTCTGACCTAATCTACCAAAATGAGAAGGAACCAGAAAAACTGTTCTAGTAATATGACAAAATAAGTTTCTATAACCACCCCCAAAAATCTCACTAGCTCACCAGCAGTGCATCCAAACCAAAGCAAAATCTCTGAATTGCCCCCCCCAAAAATTCAGAAAGTCAATTATTAAGCTATTCAAAGACACACCAGAGAAAAGTGAATAGCAACTTAAAGAATTTTTTTAAGATGTTACAGGATGGAAAAATCTCCAGATAAATTGCATAAATAAGAAACAATCCCAACCTCTGGAAATGAAGAACACACTTAATGAAATACAAAATATAGCTGAATGTCTCAGCAATAGATTCAAACAAGTAGAAGAAAGCTTCACAACTCAAAGACAAGACTTTTGAATTAACCCAATCCAACAAAGACAAAGAAAAAAAACAATGAACATCTTTGAGAACCCTGGGATTATGTTAAACAAACAAAACTAAGAATAATTGGTGTTCCCAAGGAAGAAGAGAAATCTAAATGTTTGGAAAACACATTTGAGGAAACAGTTAAGGAAAACTTCCTTGGCCTTGCTAGAGATCTAGACATCTAAACACAAGAGGCTCAAAGAACACCTGAGAAATTAATTGCAAAAAGATCATCACCTAGGAACATAGTATCCAGGTTATCTAAAGTCAAGACAAAGGAAAGAATCTTAAGAGATGTGAGGCAAAAACATCAGGCAACCTATTAAAAACAAGAAACTATGAGATTAACAGCAGATTTCTCAGCAGGATCCCTACAAGATAGAAGGAATTGGGTTCTTATATTTACCCTCCTTAAACAAAAAAATTATCAACCAAGATTTTAGTATCCAGTAAAACTAAGTTTCATAAACACAGGAAAGTTGCAGTCTTTTTCAGGAAAACAAATGCTGAGAGAATTCACCACTACAAAATCAGCATTACAAGAACTGCTAAAAGAAGCTCTACATCTTAATACAAATCCTCAAAATACACGAAAATATAACCTCCTCAAGGCACAAACCTTGCAAGACATGTAAAACAATAACACAATGAAAAAAATTACAGAAAGTATTCTGTCAATCACTAGCATGATGAATAGAACAGTATCTTACTTCTCAGTATTAATGCTGAATGTAAATGCCCTTAGTGCTCCACTTAAAAGATACAAAATGCCAGAATTAATAAGCATTCACCAAACAAGTGTGTGCTATCTTCAAGAGACTCACATAACACAGAAGAACTCACAGAAACTTAAGGTAAAGGGGTGGAGACAGTCCATGCAAATGGATATCAAAAGTAAGCAGGACTAGCTAGCCTTATATCAGACTTTAAAACAACAGTTAAAAAAGACAAAGAGAAACATTATATAATGATAAAAGGACTAGTCCAACAGGAAAATATTACAATCCTAAATATATATGTACCTAACACTGGAGCTCCCAAATGTATAAATCAATTACTATTAGACCTAAGAAATGAGATAGATAGCAACATAATAATAGTGGGAGGCTTTAGTACTTGATGATCTTTAGACAGATCATCAAGTCAGAAAGTCAACAAAGAAACAACACACTTAAACTATATCCTAGAACAAATGAACTCAACAGATATTTACCTAACATTCTGCCCCCCAACAACTACAGAATATATATTCTACTCATCAGCACATGGAAAATTCCCTATGAGAGACCATATCATGATCACAAAGTAAGTCTCACTAAATTTAAGAAAATGAAAATTATATCAAATATTCTCTCAGACAATATTTGAATAAACCTGGAAATCAACTCCAAAAGAAACCCTCAAAACCATGCAAAGACATGAAAATTAAACAATCTACCCCTTAATGATCATTGAGTCAACAATAAAATCAAGACAGAAATTAAAAAGTTATTAGAACTGAATGATAAGAGTGATACAGCCTATCAAAACCTTTGGGATACAGCAAAGTAAGTGCTAAGAGGAAAGTTCATAGTACTGAATGCCTACATCAAAAGTCTGAAAGATCACAAAGAGACAATCTGAGGTGACATCTTAAGGAACTAGAGAAAAAAAAAAAAAAGAAAACCCAGATATAAGAGCAGAGCTAAATGAAATTGAAGCCAAAAAAATGCAAAAGATAAGTGAAACAAAAAGCTGGTTATTTGCAAAGATAAACAAAATCCATAGCCCACTAGTGAGATTAACCAAGAAAAGAAGAGAGATAATTTATATACGCTCAATTAGAAACAAAATGGGAGATATTACAACCTATACCACAGAAATACAAGGGATTATTCAAGGATATTATGAACACCTTTATGCACACAAACTAGAAAACCTAAAGGAGATAGATAAATTCCTGGAAATATACAACCCTTCTAGATTAAACCAGGAGAAAATAGAAACTTGAAATAGATCAATAACAAGTAGCAAGACTGAAATAGTAATTTTAAAAAATTGGTGACAACAAAAAAAGTCCAGGACCAGATGGATTCACAGATGAATTCTATCAGACATTCAAAGAATTAGTGCCAATCCTATTGACACTATTCCAAAAAACGAGAAAGAGGGAATCCTCCTTAAATTACTTTATGAAGTCAGTGTCATCCTAATACTAAAACCAAAGAAGAACATAACAAAAAAGAAAATTACAAGCCAATATTCCTGATGAACATAGAGGCAAAAATCCTCAACCAAATACTAGTGAACCAAATTCAACAGCATATCAAAAAGATATTGCACCATGAACAGGTAGGTTTCACACTAGGGATGCAGGAATTGTTTAATATAAGTAAACAATTATTTATTACAATAAATAATTACAATAATTACAATAAATAATAAATAATTGTTTACTTATATTATAAAATTCCTGCATCCCTAGTGATTCCTGCATCACCAATTCTGGCATCACATAAACAAAACTTTTTTTTTTTTAATTTTTAAAATTTTTATTGCATTATAGGTTTGGGGGTACATGTGCAGAACATGCAAGACAGTTGCATAGGTACACACATGTCAGTAACAAAACTTTTAAAAACCACACAATCATCTCAACTGATATAGAAAAAGCATTTGACAAAATCCAGCTTCCTTTGTGATTAAAAACCCTTAGCAAAATGGATGTAGAAGAGACATATCAGAAGGTAATAAAAGCCATCTATGACAGACCTACAGCCAACAATATACGGAACATGGAAAAAGTTGAAAGCATTCTCCCTGAGAACTGGAACAAGGCAAGGATGCCCACTTTTAACACTTCTATTTAACATAGTATTGGAAGTCCTACCAGAGCCATCAGACAAGAGAATGAAATAAAGGGCTTCTAAATCAGTAGAGAGGAAGTCAAACTGTTGCTGTTCATCAATAATATGATCATATACCCAGTTGAGAAGCCTTCTAGAACTGATAAATTCAGTAAAGTGTCAGGATACAAAATTAATGTACACAAATTAGTAGCACAGCTATATACCAACAGTGACCAAACTGAGAATCAAATCAAGAACTCAATTCCCTTTATGATAGTGGCAAAAAAAAAAAAAAAAAAAAAAAAAAAAAAAAAAAAAAAAAAACAAACTTAGGAATATGTCTAACCAAGATGTCAAAAATCTCTACAAGGAAAACTACAAAACACTGCTGAAAGAAATTATATTTGGCACAAAAGAAAATATATCCATGCTCATAAATGGGTAGGATCAATATTTTGAAAATGACCGTACTGAAAAAAGCAATCTACAATTCAACAGAATTTCCATCAAAATATCACCATCATTCTTCACAAAACTAGAAAAAAAATTCCAAAATTCATATGGAACCAAAAATGAGGCTGCAGAGTTAAAGCAAGACTAAGCAAAAAGAACAAATCTGGAGGCATCACATTACCTGACTTCAAACTATTATTTGGCTATAGTCACCAAAACGCATGATGCTGGTATAAATATAAGCACATAGGCCAATGAAACACAATACAGAAGCCAGAAATGAGCCAAATACTCAGTCAACTGTACTTCGTCAAAGCAATCAAAAATACAAAGTAGGGAAAGGACACCCTACTCAACAAATGGTGCTAGGATAATTGGCAAGTCACATGTAGAAGAATGAAACTGGATCCTCATCTCCCAACTTATATAAAAATCAACTAAATATGGATCAAAGATTTAAACCTAAGACCTGAAGCCATAAAAATTCTGGAAGACAATGTTATATAAACCCTTCTAGACATTGGCTTAGGCCAAGATTCTATGATCAAGAATCCAAAAGCAAATGCAACAAAAACAAAGATAAATAGATTGTACTTAATTAAACTGAAAAACTTCTGCACAACAAAAGAAAATAAGTAAACAGACAACCCACAGAGTGAGAGAAAAATCTTTGTAAACTATCCATCCAACAAAGGACAAATATCCAGAATCTACAAGAAACTCAAACCACAAGAAAAAAAAATCCTATCAAAAAATAGACTAAGGACATAAATAGACAACCTCAATAAATAATTGCTGAAATCACTAATTATCAGTGAAATACAAATCAAAAGCCACAAGGCAATATCACTTTACTCCGACAAGAATGGTCATAATCATAACATAATAGACGTTGGCATCGAGGTGGAGAACACAGACATTACTGGTGGGAATGGAAACTAACAGGACCACTATGAAAAACAATGTGGAGATTCCTTAAATAACTAAAAGTAGATCTATCATTTGATCTGGCAATCCTACTCTTCGGAAAAGAAGTCATATTAAAAAGGACTTTTGTCTTTTTTATTAAAAAGAAGTCATTATATTAAGTCATTTGCACACATGTTTATAGCATTTATAGCAGCACAATTCACAATTACAAAAATATGGCATCGATCCAAATGCCCATCAATCGAATGGATAAAGAAATTGTGGTATATATACACAATGGAATACTACTCAGCTATATAAAACAACAAAATAAAGGCATTTTCAGCAACCTGAATGGAATTGGAGACCATTATCTAAGTGCAGTAATGCAGGAATGGAATGGTTTAATCAATCATGCCTATGTAGGGAAGCCTCCACAAACACCCAAAGAATAGTGTTCAGAGAGCTTCGGCACAGCTAACCACATTAGGGTTCCCAGAGAATTATGCACCTAGGGAGGATTTGGAAGCTCTGTGTTCTTTCCCATATCTTGCTCTATACATCCTTTCATTTGTATCCTTTGTAATATCTTTTATAATAAACTGGTAAGTATAAGTGTTTATCTGAGGTCTGTGAGTCACTTTAGCAAATTAATTAAATCCAAGAAGGGGGTCATGAGATACCCAGTTCATAGCTGGCCTGTCAGAAGCATATGTAAAATAACCTGGAGCTTGTGATTGGCATCTGAAAGGCAGGCAGACTTGAGAACTGAGCCCTCGGCTTATGGATCTGATGTTATCTCTTGGTAAATAATGTCGTAATAGAACTGAGTGAGAGGACACATAGCTGACATTCTCTGCAGAAGGGTTTACTTGCTGGATGGTGGGGAGAAATCCCCACACATTTGGTCCCAGAAGTCCTCCATATTGATTGATGTTGAGTGAAAAAAGAGAAAAAGCACTTTTATTTTGTGTATGAGTTTCTCTCTACTCCCAGAGATGATTTATGAGTAATCCAAATTCTATACATAATAATGTATAGAATCTTTAAAAATGAATGCCATTTTCAGAACTTCAGTTTTCTCATTTTTAAAATGGATGGGTTACCATAGGCAATACTTGATGTCTCTTTTATATTACAATTAAATTTTAGTAAAATTGTGGCAAAGCAAAATAAATCTGATCTTTGGATTTTTTCCCTCCATCCTTCATTCTTCATTCTCAGCTTTTGCTTCATTTATATTATAAGGATAGTTTAACAAGACCAAAGATTAACATAAAATAATGAAATATCTTCTCTTTCTCATTATTATATTCCTAGAAATCATAAACTAATTAAATATTTCCTGACCACAGCTGAAGGAAAGTATACAAAAGTAAAATAAAAGTAAATACAAAGTAAAATACAAAATAACTAATGCATCCTTAATGTTAAAAAATGTGGTCACACACATTAAAAACTATTTCATAGTCAATAATTGAAAAATGCTTTTTTGGTGATCTCAGTTTTACCCATATTAATCATTCAATTTGTCAATTTTTTTTCATCAAATAATAACAAATGTCTCATATTGTAACAATAATGGGAACTTTTGACAAGATGAATAAAGTCATTGCAGCATAAATTGAAATAAGGCAAATAACATTACATGAAAACCATAAATCTTAATGAAATTAAAGCATTTTCAAACTGATAGTCTGCTCATTTTAAAATGAAGAGGATGATCCTGGATTGTCTGAGTGAGCTCCATCTAAGACATGATTTCTTTTTTTTTTTTTTTTTGAAATCTTCTGACATTGATTTTATTTTATTTTATTTATTTATTTTTTATTTTTATTTTTTATTTTTATTGCATTATAGGTTTGGGGGTGCATGTGCAGAACGTGCAAGATAGTTGCATAGGTACACACATGGCAGTGTGCTTTGCTGCTTTCCTCCCCTTCACCCACACTTGGTATTCATCCCCAGGCTATCCCCCCCAGCCCCCCCTGCTGTCCCTCCCCCATTTCCCCCAACAGTCCCCAGTGTATAGTAGACCGCCTCTCTGTGTCCATGTGTTCTCATTTTTCTCACCCACCTATGAGTGAGTATATGCGGTTCTTAAAGTGGAAGAAAAAGGGGAAGTAGTAAAGGGTCAGGTACAGTTGTGATGTGAAAAAGACTCAACACTCCACTGCCAGCTTTGAAGATGTAGAAGATACCACAAGCCAAGGAATGTGAGGGATAACACTGGGAGAAATGCCTGATGTAGGTGATGGGGGGATGGAGACAGCAAATCACCATGGCATGTGTGTACCTATGCAACAATCCTGCAAGATCTGCACGTTTACCCTAGAACTTAAAGTACAATTAAAAAAAAATACAAGGAAATGGATTCTCCCCAGGGCTATCAGCAAGTCACACAAGCCCCAGCTGACACCTAGATCTTACTCCAGCGAGACTCTGTGTCAGACTTTGTGTTGTGTTTACAAGCCATAGAAAACAAATAGAGTATTTATCCATTTAAATCGTCATGTCTTTAGATAGAGTCAGCAAAGAGGAAAGAAAGCTACATTTTTTTCCGAGTTAACACAATGTTTTAATAATATTTTATTAACACAGTGTTAATAAGTTTGAGAAGAAATAGAAGGAATGCAGCAAGTTAGATGTAGACCTAGATTTACTACTGACCATCATTATTCTTTTTCAGATCTTTTTCAGTGGGTTGTTTCCACTTCTACTGTTTCTTTGGTTTATAATCACATCAACTTGTCTGCTTATATGTCTAATCGGTTTTAAATATTGGAAGTCGAATACTGAAAGTAATATAGATAATCTGAAGTTGACATAACTTTCTTCCAGAAATTATTTACATTTGCTTTTGGTAAGCAGCTGATGTAGGGAAAATAGCAACCCTATCTCATATTAATGTAATCAAGAAATGGTATGATTTAAAGCTGGGCATTCATTTCTAAAATAGCAGATTTCTGTTTCATTTTTTATGGATATAGGTGATTCTGGAAGGTTTCCCAATACATGAGATGCTTGGTGGGTGTTTTATTGCAGTTTTGATTTGTCTAGCCTTGAGGTACTGTTGCAATATCTGTTCACTTTCTTAGCCATGTCTGTGGGCATCACTTAGCATCTCTTGGGAAAAGCTCTCTCAAAATGATAGACTTTGCTCACTGGATTTCCTTCTTCTACATCTTAGCCCTATAATTCTATACTATCTTCCTGTTCTTACATTTTCAAATTGTTTTTAATTTTTTTTAAATTTTTCTCCCACCTTCTCAATTTTCTTTCAGCAAGATGATCTGTTCAAATAATCCATTTGCATTAATATATGTTTATAATTATTCTAAAGGTTTAGTACTTAATAGAGAAAAATATTACATCTGTTTTCTTATCTGTAATAATGTATTACTTTAAAAATCTAAATAGACATTTAAAAAAAATGAAAACCTTTTTACAGTATATTCTGTCCTCACTTTTTAAAAAGATTTTTTAAAAACCTGAATACAGTGATTTCTATCTTCATCTGGAAACAAATTTCTTTCATTTTTGAAATGAACAAAGAGTTCTCAATGACTAGAGAACATCATTTTTACTTCAGCTTTAGGTTTACTATAAAATTTTAATATGATTTAAGAAAAATGGACATTAATTTGTACAGAGGGCATAGATTCAAATATGTAGCTTGGAGTATGTCCTTCAAAATAGAATGACAACAAAACTGTATTCTTTTTAGGAGAACACTTTTAATTGAAAAATAAAGCAATATATCTCAAATAAAACTCTGTGTTTAACAACATAAACTGTAATTTGTTGAGAGAAATAGCTCTCCTAAGTGGTACTGTGAAATTCAGGTATCAGAGTATCAATACAGTTCCCCTTCTTTCATCCTGACTCAGTTTCTAAGCAATATTAAAAATAAGAACTGTTTTTCATAAATTTAATTGTGATACATTAAATCTGTGAAAGCCTCTTCTTATTCCCAATTCACTGACAAAAGGAGGGGAGATTTTAAATAATCATTACCACACTTAGAAATTCCCAAATAAAGCAAATAAAGTCACTATTTTCCTTATGAGAAAGCTATATGTGAGACATATAGGACTACTGATAATATTTAATTCACCCACAAAACTTCCAAACACAAACATTCTTTATCTCTAGCATTATAACAGGGTTATATTGTATTTAGAGGAAGGGCAAGCAGAGGCAATAACTTGGTAAACATAAATGGCCAGAAACTTTCTAAAGTAAAACAAAGGAGAAGACAAAGTCAAAGGCAGATGCAAGCCTGATGAAAGTGATGGTTTACTATCTATCTTTTTCCCGCTGAAAATAGTTCTACATTTACACAGATGGCATTGTCTTTTAGTAAGAGCTTAGTTGTCATTCACATTACATTTGATACATTTTGGAATGAATCAGATATGATATTCCTCCACATGTCTAGCAGATCAAGCACATTTATAAACATTGACCACACCCATTTCAATCTGGTTTCCCTAAGTGTAACTTCCTGGAGATAAATGAATCTTCCATAAGTGCATCAGATGACAGTAATGATATACTTTAGTCATAATTTCCCTAGAAAATTGTATGATATTGACTGTCATATTGGTTCTTATGAACTAGAGAAAAAAAGTATCAGCAATTTGAAGTATTTTATTTTATTCATTGGCATTAGTTAAGAAACAACTGTTCTATTAGCTGAAACACACATGGATGCCAATTAATCTTTGTATTTCTTATCAGCACATGGGAAAAAGAGGGGAAATATAGATTTTTTTTATCTTTAGAAAATATTTTAATCTCAAGTTTGAAAGACAATTAGAGGTCACTCTTTCAAATGCACAGACTATGCAATTCTCTGCACGCCAACCCAGAAAAGTTGTTTGAATATGCTTGAACACCTCCAAAGTCTGAGAAGTCGCCTCCTTATTTAGAGCCACTGGGGAGTTACCCTTATCTGTGCTTATTTGATCCATTGCAAACTTTGCTTTATGGATGTGGCAGAAACAAAAAGATATTTACTAGACTTCAAAACTATGATATATCATTAAAGTTCAAAAAATGTATTGTCTTTAAGTGTCTAAAATATATGGTCCTATTGTAACATGCAAAAATATTAAATGGTTTTCAGATTTTGGGATTGCTTGATTTTTGGTTTCTGATGTATTATTGAAGAAATTAAGGGTTTTTAACATTTAACATTGTGCCAATCACCACAAATATCAGTTCAATGTTTTATTTTGTCATTTGTTTAACTCTAATCACCACTAAAAGATCTGCTCTATAGGGGTTTTTATTTGCCTCTTATTTTTTATTCATCTTTAGGATTATTGAAAATCTTAGTCACTTCTCTCTTGAGGCTTTCATCCTTCTGGCACTGCTCCTTATAAATTCATATCAATCTACTTCATGTACCCTCCTCTTTAATACAAATCCTTTTATAAATTAAAGCTGATTGAAGATTTCCCTGTGCAATCACACATAATTTAATGGGCATGTACCATATTTTACCTAACTCATAAGAAGCATTTGTGTTTCTGAAGTCATAATCATTATTTAAGAGCTCTTTGAATTCCTGAACAATCCTTTATTGTAGAATGGTATTCATAATTGATTTTGACAACTACGAGTAGGGCAATAACTACCACCCACTGTCTTCTCACACTCTTCATTTTCCATTGTTCCTATTCTCATGCAGTGAAAGACATCCTTTTAAAACCTCCTGTTTTTCTCAATTTATAAGTTTTATTAATATGCATGAGCACACAGCATGGCAACAGTGATAAAAAGCTTGTGGGGTGGGGCAAAATGATGTCTTTATAATACAGTTAGACCTATTCCTCCAAAATAGGCACAAAGTCCATTTACTTCCACACCACCCATTCTTTAGGAGACTGGACCTCTAACACACAAACAAAAATATGGCATTAAACTAATGGGGTGTTACTCAGAGCAGAAACTATAAAACACATTATAATTTTTTGTTCTCTCAGACCAATTGGGATATAATATAAGCACAACTGAGAGCTAGTATAAAATTGAGGTTAAGAAAATGGATTTCAGAGTGCATTTATGAGTGATTTTTTAAGGAAAGAATGTAAGAGTTGCATACTTTCTGATTTCTAGAATTTCTAAAATGCCTTTCTTCTGCCTGAATATTTGAATATCTTAGCTGAATGTATGGTCCCTGGATCCTAGTTCTGTTATTTTCAAAAGTTTGAAAGTATTACAATACTATCTTCTAGCCTATAATCCTATAGATTAGAAATCTCATAGCTGTCTCTCTCTCCCTTGCTCTCTCTCTCTTTTTATTATTTCTTACTGTATGTAAGAAATGTACTTTATTATTTCTTCTTCACACTCATTTGCTGAGTGTGCTTTCAGCCTAAAAGCTAAGTCATGCATTAAAGCTCAATAAGTCTGGGTCTCTCTAACTTGGCTTCTACTGGAAGAGGCACAGATACTGTGGAGAGGAGGTGTTACTCTGAGTATATGAGCACTCGTTTGTCCCATGATGTTCAAAGCCTAAAATGGGATGATCTTACCCCATCTCTGATTTATGCTGACAAGGCACCTAAGCTGGCAGAAGAAAAGTCTTGTTCTGAAGAGAGAACTCTTGATATTCAAATCTAGAGAAATAGTGTTTCTCCATGTACATGGGCTTGCTTTTGACTTCTGCAGAGAAAGGTCTTCAAATAAACAAAGGTGTAGTGTCCTTTTCCAAAGAAGGGAACATATCTTTGATCCTTGAGGGAGTGTTTGTTCATGTGCTTCATGGTTGCCTCTCCTTGTGAAAAGATTCTTATATCCACTTGGTTAGAATGTGACATTTTTCACTACTGTGTAACTCTTGACCTGCCTTTTCCAAATATGCTATATATGGGTCACTAATATTTCTTCCATCTGATTGGGTTAATTTGTCTTCTTTAAAACTCTGCTTTTTCCTATAGTATGCACAGAAGTCTAAACTCATTGTTAGGTCATAAGAAGCAGCCTAATTTGGGTACAAAGATCAGTCATAGACTTCTATTTACTATAATTGCAATGAAAATAACATTTTAATATTCATATTTCTGATTCCTACATGTATTTTACATTTGGTTGAAATATAGCACATAAGTGAGAGATATGATTACCAGAGTTCAAAAGTATAATATATTCGAGTTCAAAAATGTAATATGCTTTAAATATCCAAAATATATGGTCTTAGTGTTACATGCAAAAAAATAAAATAGTTTAAAATTTCTGGATTTCTGAATTTTTGCTTTTGATGGACAAAATAATTTGTATAGACTTCATAGCAAATGAGACTCAAAACGGCGGAAAGGATCAAGGTAGAGCAAGAAAAACCAAGGAAAGTGATTATGTCCTGTAATTATGCATAGGTACAACTCCTGTCTGAATTATAACACTATATATATTTGTGTAATTTACATATGTTAAAATGCTCCATTTTATGTATACTGTTGAATAATATTCAACAAATGTTTTCATTTATACAGCCACTGTGAAGAGGGTTCCCTGTACACTGGTTACCAACTTTGCTTCATTCAATGAGATATAATACACTCATATATGCCACATTACATGGAGTGAGTTTATTACAGATAGAAGCAACAAGGGAATAAAGCAGCCATGGATCCACCATGAGCTAATTCCTCAAGAAATCGTATCTGGGCCAACTGACTGTCAACTGTGCGTGCCTCACCTGGACCCCAGTGGAGAGATTCTGAAAGGCAGCCTGCCCTGGGTTACTTACCTCAGGATCAATGTGAGTCACTGGGCTAAAGCTTTGAAGGATATCCTGTTTCCATGGGAGAGAGGAACATACCTAGAAGGGAAAAGAATAAGATTTGAGCTATTTCAGGAAGTGCCTCTACCTCAAGATACTGCATGCCCAGCATATTCTGCAGTTATTATTCAGAATGAAAAGCAAGAAATGGAAAACTGTGTCAGTCCAAGGTCACCTAAAGAACTCTTTGTAGCAACTGCCATAGTCTATATGTAGAATAATTTGTTTCCTTGTACCCTCTTCCAAGTCAATTCTTGTGCTTGGGAAACCACTCATATGATTTCTGAACTGTAAGTTAGACCTGATTTTTCTAGAACATTATATTGATGGAATCGTGATATATGAATGCTTTTATATTTGGCTTCCATTGTCCAACACAATTTTCTTGACCTTCATCCATTATTTCATGCATGTAAGTGATTTTTTTCCTTTTTATTGCTGAGTAGTATTCTATAACATCTATGTACCACACATGCTTCATCATTTTCTTTTCTTTATTATAGACACGAGTTGAAGTACCAGCTCCAATTAGCATAAGAGAATAGAAATAGAGTGTAACTCAAAAAGCAATTGGAGGACAAATTTTCCTTTATGTTTGCTTTACAATTTATATTATAAACTAAATTAACAAGTTATGGACTTGTATTTTTCCACAATTTCCAAGCATAGACGTGGAGTGTATCACATGTAAACCAAGAGGAACAAAAATTATCTCTTGTTAAAACATCCCATTTCTTATAGTGCCAAAATTGTTGTTTTGAAATTGCCATGCATGAGAACATAATACCGAGATAATAGAACCTTAATGAATGTAAGTCACTATTGAAAATGGAAGCTAATCAGTGGGATTAGTACTGCAAATGTTTAAAGATGGATATTACTGCCATGTAGTAACAACAGTCACATTTCTAAAGTGTTTAATGCATATGTTTGTCTTAAATATATTTCCATCATTTATTCTAAGAGATGTGTCATTTAGACTGCAATAACCCCAAAATAACCAATAAAAGTGAGAATAATTCTAAAACTATTTTAGCATTTTTCCCTTATGCCTTTATTTTCTTCAAGTATGCCTCATCTCAGTATTATCCTTAAACACAGACAAGAGGGAAGTGAGCACAGATGCATTTAGTTCATACTGAAATTTAAGGAGGCCTTCTCTTGACATCCTGTGAATTAATAATTTTCCATGGGGCAGCAAGTTAAAAGGCCAAGGGGAGCTTCCCACAACTGCCTTAATCATTCTTAATCATGCTTCTGATACATGGCATTCTTCTTGATTGTTGTGCTGGCCTCTTCCCTCGTACCTTCCTTCCAAAAGCAGACCATACAACTCATATGTGCATACTGGCCCCAGTCAAAGAATGGCTACCTGCAAAAGGTGAGGCATGGGCAGCGTAGATGCTAAGTTTGGGTTGTTCTCATTTACATATGGGATTGCAAAAAAAAAAAAAAAGAGGCATGGCTCATGGGCTAGAGGCCAGAAGGCAGTAGCCAGTTCTCCATTTGCTGTCATGTTCTGTCATGGATATATGAAGAACAGGGAACTCAAAACTTGAGCTTAGCTTTGCACGTAAACATAAAGATAAATAAAAAATTGTATTGAGAATTATCACATTTTTACAAATACAAATAACCAAAAGCATAACTTTTTTTTTTTTGAGACATAGTCTTGTTCTGTCATCCAGGCTGGAGTGCAATGGTGCAATCTCTGCTCACTGCAACCTCCACCTCCAGAGTTCAAGTGATTCTCCTGCCTCAGCCTCCCTGGTAGCTGGGATTACAGGCGCACCACCATATCCAGCTAATTTTTATATTTTTAGTAGAGACGGGGGTTTCACCATGATGGTCAGGCTAGTCTAGAACTTCTGACTTCAGGTGATCCACCTGCCTCAGCCTCCCAAAGTGCTGGGATTACAGGCATGAGCCAGCACACCTGGCCCCAAAAGGTAACATTTATTCTCTCTGGCTGTTTGTTATAATTTATTCAACATATAATTTTTTTAATAATTTGAATTTTCATTTTAGATTCAGGAGGCATATGTGCCAGTTTGTTACATGGGTATATTGCATGATCCTGAGATTTAGGGCACCTCAACAACCAGGTAATGGGCACAGTACCCAATAGGCAGTTATTCAGCCCTTCCTCCCATCTCTTTCTCCCCTCTCTAGTATTCTCCAGGGTCTATTGTTCCCATCTTTATCCCCATGTGTACCCAGTGCTCAGTCTGCACTTATAAGTGAGGACATATGATACTCGGTTTTCTGCCTTAATTTTCTCAGAATAATGACCTTCAGCTACATCCTTGTTACTGCAAAGAACATGATTTCATTCTTCTTTATGGCTGCACTCTCTGGCTGTTTAGATGTTAGGTTAATGCTTTGTTTTCTCATGCCCCTTTATATTTTGCAAACTATTTGGATTACCTTTAAGCAATGGAAATATCTTAATTTGAATAACCATGAATTTAGCTTCTTGTTTTATAGAGTTTGAGGCACAGGATTAGGAACTTGATCAGTTACTCAAAGAGAATTAATTGATCTCAAGCTATCCTAGGGCTCTCCCTAGGGTAGCTTTTTTTCATCCAAAATCTGATGTTCCAAGTCCTTATATGGTATTGCCAGGTTTGATCTTTAGCTGAAGGAATCCAGTTAAGCAACCAACCTGCACTCAGTGCTTGTTTTGAACTAAATCCAGTAGTCTTATAGAAGATAGACACCAAGTCCATATAGAATTGAAGTTGAAATGTTGAGATATTAAATAACTTCGCAGTAAAACTTTAAATCAACCTGCTAATGAGGTAGATGTAGAGTAACTGGTGCAAGAAATTACAGTGGGTGGGAGAAGAATGATTCCTAATTCCTGAGTTTTATGTATAAAGATCAAAATAAAATTTATAGTGAAAGTCTATGCGAACTAGTAAGCTTGAATCATAGAGCAACAAGATAGCACACATTGCATAATGAAAAGTAATCATTTGACATCACTAAAAGTTAAGAAAAATGATATTCCTTTCTAGAAGAACACTAATATATTCTTATTTTCTAAAGTTTATGCTTTTTCCCATTTTAGTTAGAAAAACATCATTAAATAAAAATAAGGATTTGCAATTTTTAAATTTCATTGTTTTAAAAATATGAAAGATGAGGCATATGTTTCAGTAATAAAAAACGTTAATTAATTTGTACCTAATTTTCCTTTTACTTGACTCAGAATTTATGTAATAGTTAAAACAATGAAAGTAACCTGCTAGAAAACACTAGAAATAATGTATGAACCTTTTAAAGCCATGCAATTTATAACCCATTAACAACATTCTTTCTTAGGTCACTTGGTTTAGTATACAACTTGGAAATACATTGATCACACACCAGAGTCAAATAAAAACTTCTTGTTGTTGTTATATTTATTTTCAGTAGTACTGCCTACTCTTTGCATTTCTTCTAATCTATGAGCATTCTATTCATAAAACATTTCATTTAAAAGATCAGATAGAAGAATACCTCAGAGATAGATAAAATTTATTTACAAAATAAATTTAATTTTTTAACCATTTTTTTTAACAACTTCAAAATCCTTGTTTCAATTACAGGATAATAAAAAGTAATTTTTGACTCATTTCTTATTTCATTGTCTTGCCAAAAATTATAGCTATTCCAGGAAATATCCAAATAATATATGCTGAATCCTCTCATGAACAAACTTGCAGAGTTCTATTATTCAAGAATAATCTTTGGTCCAATAATATTTATGACAATTTCATTTTTGGTTAAAATAATTTTACAAAGGTAAAATTATCCCCACATCCTGTGTTTACATCATTTGATTTCCAGAAAAAGTGGCACATTTAAAAATAAAATTTTCTATATTTTTTATTCTACAAATAATTGCGACAGATTCTATGTTCTATTTTATTATTATGAAATTTCACATAAATTAGAAAATTCAGGTTATGCTATTTGAAATACTTTACATATAAGTATCTGAAATGTTGCATTACCTTATATGCAACTTAAATTTTTTGCAAATGTATAGTTTTAATATTTGCTAAATAAATGGTATGATTAGACAAGTGTGTTAAAAAAATCTAATAAATTGATTATAAACTAATATTTTGTCTGAAAAGCTAAGATACTTAGCATATTTTCTGTCTTTACGTCTAAAAACGTAAACAACAAACATACAAACAAACAAAAACTCTTAGCAAAGAGGTACCTACGTTGACAATAGAAGAAACAGAGAAGACAACATCACTAGCTCACAGTTCTTTAGGTTAGAAGTTGCACTAGGCTAAAATCAAAGGGCCAGCTGAGCTGCATTTCTTTCTAGAGGCTCTAGTGGAGGATTTGCTTTCTTTCCGTTTCTAGCTTCTAGGGGATGTCTACGTTTCCTGGGAAACATATTTTTGAGACCAGCAACTGCAGGTCTGGTCCTTCTCATATACTCCCATCTTCGCATTGCATCTCTCTGACACTACTTCCACTTTCACATCTGTCTCACTCTCTCCTTTGCCTCTCAGTTCTACTTTAAGGGAAACTTGTGTTTCAATAATATCCACCCAGATAATCTAACATTTCCCTGATTTAAAGACATTTGATTTGCAATTATAATTCTATTTGTATGTAATTCCCCTTTGCCATGCAATTTAATATAGTCATGGTTTCTGGGGATTGAAGATTAGACATTTCTATAGGGGTCATTGTTTTACCTACATGCTATCATTTTACTTCTTCTACCATTTTTGTTAAAATAGGTGTCAGCATTATTTTTTCTCTTAATGATTTTAAAATGTTTCTCCTGGCTTTAATTCTCAGTAATTGATGTAAAGGTATCCTTTTTATTTATTGTTCTTGGGATTTCATTGATTATTAAATCTATGAGAACATATTTTGTTGATTATAGAAAATCCTCAGTTATATTCTCTTCAAATATTGTTTCTGCTTCATTTCTTTCTCCTGTTTTTCTGGAATTTAAGTTACAAGTGCATTGGAGCTCTTTAACCCACCCATCTATTTACATCTCCATTTATATATCTTGTAGCTTTTATCACTTTGCTTCAATATGAATAATTGTCTATGATCTATTTTCATTTACTAATTATCTGGATAGCTGCATCTAATCTCTTACTAAACCTATCAATTGAGTTCTTAATTTTATACCGTTTTTCACTTCCAAGGTTTACTTTGTAATTTTCTATAAACTTTCTTCTTTAAAGTATCAGTTTTGCTTATAATTCCTTAATTTATTAAAATGAATTACTTTAACACCTATGTCTGAAAATGCTGTTTGATTGTATTCCTGGCTTGTCTGTTTTGTTTGTTGATTATCTTGGCTTTAACTTAAAGCTTATCATTTTATGTTTGTTTATTTCTGATTAAGTGCTCAATATTCAATATGATACATTTTAAAGACAAATTGAAGCTCTTTTTGATAGTATAGTCTTCCAGAGAGTATTTATGCTTTCTTCTTACAGGCATGTAGGCAAAGGCACTCCTAATCCAAATTCTCCATAATTCGATCAGAGATACAGAAGGGTTACAGCTGAGTTTTAGCTACTTTGAAATAAATTAGTCTTATTCCTAGAGGAAGACAGAAATTTGGGATCCCATTTAAAAATCTGTATTCTTTATTAATGTGATTTATCTCTTTTATCTGGAAGCCTTGGAATGCCAGTATTTTTTTAAAAAGGTAAATTAATTTTAACAATGTTTAAACTCCAAAGATCACAAATATTATTTCAACATGTAACCAATACACGAATTGTTAATGATTAACTGACCTTATTTTTTATTCTAAGTCTTCATAATCTGCTCTATGTTTTAACCTTACATCACAGTTCAATTTAGACTGGCCACATCTCAAGTGATTGAAAGGCGCTCTTGGCTAGTGATTACATTAGAAAGCTCGGGTCAAGTGAAAAATAATTCTGGATGCTGGCTTGTTTTTCTTCCTAAGATATTGGTCATGTGATTCATCATGAAATTGTTAGCTCTACAATGCCACATTTCATAATTTGCTTAATTTTTTAGTTGTTCACAATGAAATTGCTAGGAAGAGGAGGTGACACCTCCCTTCAAAGGAGGAAAAGGATCAGCAGTTACTGTGTGCATTCTATGTCCATCTCCATGGGGGTATTTTATTTGATTCTAAATTGGTTGATAGATAATAATTTTCAACTTGTTGAAAAACATTTCTTTTTCTTCAGCTATTATTTTTGTTATCTTTGCCATCTAATTGCTCATTCTTTGTTGGCAAACTATCTGAGAGAACTGATTACTATTAAAACATTGTGCTTGCTTTTTTTGTTTGTAGTTTCACAATTATCTAAGTGAGAATTTTCTTTCAAATTATATAAATTTGTTTTTAATATGCTTCTCCAAACTGGATGGGAGTTATAGAAGATTCTCAGTAGTTCTTCAGATATTTCATAAATGCATTTTATATGCTATTAAATTCATCTACTTTTTGAATGATTTGCTGTTTATATTTGATTATACTTTTAATTTCTAGTGCTTCCGTTTTATTTTTAAACGTGGTCTACTTTAGTTTCTCTAAATTCAAAAAATATGTTAAACCATTCATTACTATTCTGGTTTGATAATTCTAAATTTCTGTGGGTATATTCTGCTATTTTTCATGTCCCAACTGGTTCACTCACAGTGAATTCCTTTGTTTAGTGATGTATTGTTTGTTTACCATAAACTTCTTATTCTCCTTGAAACATTGTCTGCATAAATATTTAGAATTCTAAGACACAACTGGTTCCTCTCAGAAATGTGTATTTGTTTCTTTAAAATATTTGCATATACTATCTTTATAGGCATTTTCATTAAATTCTTTTTTATGTCATTTTTTAATTTTTATTTATTTGGTTTTTTTTAATTGTAATTTAGATTCTGGGTACATGTGCAGCTCATGCAGGATTGTTGCATAGGTACTTTCATGGCAAGGTGGTTTGCTGCCTTCATCCCCCCATCACCTATATCTGGTATTTCTCCCCTCATTATCCCTCCCGACCCTCCCCATTCCCCACTCTCCCTCCCTAGACCCCCACTACTGACCACAGTGTGTGATGCTCCCCTCCCTGTGTCTACATGTTTTTGTTGTTGTTGTTGTTGTTGTTTTGTTTTGTTTTTTGAGACGGTGTTTCGCCCTTGTTACCCAGGCTGGAGTGCAATGGTGTGATCTCGGCTCACCGCAACCTCCGCCTCCTGGGTTCATGCAATTCTCCTGCCTCAGCCTCCTGAGTAGCTGGGATTATAGGCACACGCCACCATGCCAGCTAATTTTTTGTATCTTTAGTAGAGACGGGGTTTCACCATTTTGACCAGGATGGTCTCGATTTCTTGACCTCGTGATCCACCCGCCTCGGCCTCCCAAAGTGCTGGGATTACAGGCTTGAGCCACCGCGCCCAGCCATCTACATGTTGTAATTGCTCAACACCTGCCTATGAGTGATAAGTTTGGTTTTCTGTTCTTGTGTCGATTTGCTGAGAATGATGGTTTCCAGATTCATCCATATCCCTATGAAGGACATGAATTCATTGTTTTTTATGACTGCATAGTATTCCATGGTGTATATGTGCCACATTTTCTTTTGCATTAAATTCTTAATGTGGCCCTTCCAGGCCACTCAGGAAATGTAAATTAAATATCTTTTTGACCTATCCTTTAAAATATTACATTTTAAAAATATTATTTTATATATTTTTCAAAAATGCCATGCATTTTAATAGTACTTTAATGTTGCCTCAGATTTTCCAGTTTTTTTTAACATTTAAGTGCATATTTTTATTATTTATCTAACCTATCTAATAATTGAAATTTTAGCAAACCTAATATGTAAATATGTTTCTCTCTTATGGAGATGTGAAACCAAATGAAATTAATCTGAGATACTCTTAAAAGGCATGTTTGGATGTTTACTGAAAAAGAGTTTAATTTTTTTCTGCTGTAGGTGGGCCACATTATTGTTTTAACTTTATCTCTGGGCATTTGGAGTATGTTGTTTTTATTTTCATAGTAGAACAGGTAATAACAGGAATTGTGAATTCCTAAAGGATATTTAGTCTATTCTTCTTGTCAGGATGGGTTGTCTATATTTTTAGTGATTATAGATTTTCAAAGGTATCTATTTTCATCTTCGTAGCCTGTGTGTTATCAAGTTTTGTCTCTCCCAACACTCAAAGTAGACTTGAAAATGTATGCTTGTTTCCAAAATTGCCCAAATTGCTTCACATCATAATTTGACAAATTGACATAAAAATCTGATTTTGAACAGCACTTCTTCTTCCGACTTCTGAGTATTACATTTACTTTCTTAAATGAGCATACACACACACACACACACACACACGCTTGAAATATTTAAAATTTGTTTTTTACTTATAGAATATTTTTTAAAAATGTTTAATAGTTGAAATTTTTACAGAGCATGTGACTTATCATATTGACTTAAAGAAAAGACATACATTTTTATTGTAGCAATTTTCAAATGTAAACAATGAGAGTTATGAAAATGTAACTCTCAGTGATAGAAAAAGCATACACAAATATCACAAATATTAATGGGTAAAAAAACATTATACTATTCAAAAAACAAGAATATTATCTTGAAAAAGATATGTGTAATCTTGACACTTATAATGGACAATTTCTCAGAGTAAATATTTTGCATTTCATTTATTTCCTATCTGTTGCTCTTGTCTTGGTGTGTCTAAGACCTTGTATTAGTCCATATTCATGCTGCTGATAAACACATACCCCAGACTGGGTAATTTATAAAGAAAATTAGATTTAACGGACTCACAGTTCCATGTGGCTATGGAAGCCTCACAATCATGATGGAAAGGTAGGCAAAGGCACATCTTACATGGTGACAGACAAGTGAGAATAAGAGCCAAGCAAAAGGGGAATCCCTTTATCAAACCATCAGATCTTTTAAGACTTATTCACTACAACGATAACAGTGTTGGGGAAACTACCCCCCTGATTCAATTATCTCCCACTGGGTCCCTCTCACAACATGTGGAAATTATAGAAGTTACACAAAATAAGTGAATAATGTAAGGAAGAGGGTTAAATGTCAGCTTCAACCCCTTTTGCTTACTTCTCTCTGAAGGAAAATATTACTATTCAGATTGCATAACATTACTTGTTTGGCAAATTGTTCAAAGCTGTTACTTTTCATGAATCTACTGGTCTCCATTATTTTCAGAAATCTGTATATTTACTAATAAGATTTATATATCTATTTTAAAAATAAAAACACTTTAAGAATCTTGAATATGACTGTTACAGATGCTCCCAAATGCTTGCCAAATCTGTAACAAAGTTATAGTCTTGTCTATAGATGTAGGTCAACTAGTGACCTGTGATACCTGATTTGACATTCTTTTCTGAATTTCTTTAAAGTAGCAACCTAGCAAAAGAGCCTAAGTCTTTTCTTTCATAAATACTTGAAGATGTATGAAAAGCATACATACAGATAATGGTCACTCTTTCATTAAGTAGGAAATATCACAGAAAGTAGACTCAAGTTACTGACAAACAGCAATGCTGCCCCCAAAAATTTACAGATTAAATACTACTTCTATCAAACTACCAATGACATTTTTCGAAGAACTAGAAAAAGCTATTTAAGAATGCATTTGAATTCAAAAAAGAGTCTGAAGAGTCAACGCATTCCTAAGCAAAAAGAGTAAAGCTGGAGGCATCACATTACCTAACTTTAAACCATAGTACAGGGCTACAGTAACCAAAACAGCATAATACTGGCACAGAAACAGACACATAAACCAACGGAACAGAATAGAAAACCCAGAAATAAGGTTGCACACCTACAACTATCTGATCTTTGGCAAAGCTGGCAAAAACTGGCAATAGGGAAAATACTCCCTATTCAATAAATGGTTCTGGGGTAACTGGCTAGCCATAGGCACAAGATTGAAATGACCCCTTTCTTACTCCATATACAAAAATCAACTCAAGATGGGTTAAAGACTTTAATGTAAACTGAAAACTATAAAAACCCTGAAAGACAACCTGAGCAATACCATTCAGGACATAGGCACATGCAAAGATTTCATTACAGAGACACCGAAAGCAATTATAGTAAATACAAAAATTGACAAATAGGATCTAATCAAACCAAAGAGCTGCTGCACAGCAAAAGAAACTAATAGAGTCAACAGACAACCTACAAAATGGGAGAAATGTTTTGCAAACTATGCATCCAGCAAAGGTCTAATATCCAGAATCTATAAGGGATTTAAACAAATTTACATCAAAAAAAAAAAAAAGAAAGAAAAAGAAAAGAAAACAACCTCATTGAAAAGTAAGTAAAAGACTCCTGACCTCATGATCCACCTACCTTGGCCTCCCAAAATACTGGGATTATAGGCGTGGGCCACCGTGCCCTGGCCAATTTTGTTTGTTTTTAATCCATGAATGGTTTTGACTTTGTCAAATGCTTTTTTCTGCATCTCTCTATCTGATCTCAAAATTTTTCTTCTTCAGCCTATTGTATGTGTATTAGTGAAATTTTCAATACCTCTATTCACATGACAACAATTGAAGTGGGAAGAACAGCAAATAAAGATGATGCTATGAACTTCTCAATCCATAATTAAGAAATTCTATCCATGAAAATGTTACTATATCCTTTACATGCACACGCCATATACAAAATTCAAAAGTGAGTCTCAGTAATTTTCTCTAGAAATATGCTATATTAATACAAATATGGCAAAGCAAAAAGAAAGTGATGTTTCACCTTTTACTAATTGTACATTTTGTGTTGTAAAACAAACTTGTTTGATGCACAGATACTAGTATATCGTTGGTTAACATGTAGAATCTGAAACCAATTACTCCTAATAGTGCCTTATGTGTATATCATGTAGCATCATGCCTAAGCAGTTAGGCAAGGAAGCAGATACATGGAAATATAAAATGTAGTCATTACCTCTGTGTACACTGCATTCTATTTAGAGAAATAATATGTAAATGAATGTACTACTGTTTATAAAGGACTTTAATATCAGTAAAATAGAAAATAGGAAAAATACATATATTCCAAGGTAAAAACTGTAAAATAATAGAGGCAATAATTACCTGAGATTTCAAAAGAAGAAAGACTACAAATATTGAACTATGTATGACTTATACTAACTAATTTCCTAATAACAGATATTGCTATTCAGTCGCTGCTGAATATTTGTAGTTCTCTCCCCACCCCCAGTAAATTACATATTTTATAACATGCACTGATGATTCTTCACAATGTGAATTTAAGGCAACCTTGAATTATCATCTTCCAATATTCCCCTTCCTGCTTTTTCTACAGATTACCCAAACAATGAGACTTTAGTGATTTTCACCTGAAAATATCATACAGCTTCATATACGAATAGTTACTGTGACTTATGTCAAAGTAACTGCCAACAATGACCAAAACTGCCAACAATGACCTTTAAATGTTGCTTAAGAATAAAGTCACCCCCATTACTACAACACTGTAGAATAAACTAATTATATATATATTTAAATTTTTTTGAGACTGTGTCTTGCGCTCTTGCCCAGTGATGTGGATCTCGGCTCACTGCAACATCCCCCTCCCCAGTTCAAGGGACTTTCCTGCCTCAGCCTCCTGAACAGCTGGGACTACAGGCACCACCGCCATGCCTGGCTAATTTTTGTACTTTTAGTAGTGACGGGGTTTTGCTGTGTTAGCCAGGATGGTCTTGATCTCCTGACGTCGTGATTCACCCACCTCTGCCTCCCAAAGTGCAGGGATTACAGGCAGGCGTGAGCCACCATATCCGGCCAAACTAAAATTAAAAGTGAGCTCAAAGAACGGAGAGTAGGCTTTATGAAAACATTAAACACTTGGACTTAACAGTGTCCATATCCATCATTTCATCCCTAAAGATTTTCATTTTCTTGAAAAAAATAAAATATTTTAGAGAACATTTTGGAATTTAATTTTTCAAATGCCATCACTTGGACTTGAGAGAATTATGATTAATTCAGTGGTATACAAGTTCAATGTTAACACCGCGTACATCTTTTAGAATGAGAAGCCTGTTTTTTGACAACCTTCTTGCCCTATATACTCTGAATTACTCTACATCAATAGCATTCATCTCTGAATTATTATGGCTCACCCTCTTTAGAGAAAATATTGTAGCAGTCCTCTGTAACCAATGGCTTTGCATCTGGGGGTTCAATTAAATATGGATTAAAAATATTTAAAATGAATTACAATGCATTAATAAAAATAAATTTAAAAACATGCAACATAATAACTATTTACATTACATTTATATTGTAATAGTACAAGTAATCCAGATACAATGTGACGTATATGGGAGGATGTGAGTAGTTTATGAAAATAATATACTATTTTATATCAGGGACTTGAGAATCTGTAGTTTCTGGTGTCCTCAGGGGTTCTAGAACCAGCCCCCCATGGATAGTAAGGAATGGCTGTACTTCTAAGCACTTGAAAGATTAAAAGACATTAGAATGTTAATCTTTTCAAATTATATTTCTTTTTCAATTGTAAGTCACTTTTAAAACTATTTCACATGCACCCCAATTTTTTTTTACATCTACTGTTTATCTATTAGGTAGGAAGAATAGGAATGGCAATATTTTGGTTTTTGATGGGAAGGTGCTTATCTTCACAAAATTTATATAGCAGTTATAATAAAGCCTTAAAGATGCTGAATGTAAACACCATGTTTTCTGTGAGAACAAAATTAAACAATAAAAAAAATCCAACACAAAATAAAAAAAAAAGTAATAAAAAGAAAACCAAAAACATTTGCTCTCAAACAAAATTTTTTTTTAATTCAATCACCCATGATTTAGATGTCCATTCTGATGTTTTAAATAGTTTTAATGCTACTACCAAGTGTGAATCAGGAAACAAATCAAATAAGAATTTTTCAAAGGTAGTCATTGGATCCACTGACAAACTAGTGAATTTGGGGGTGAAAGTTTCTAATACTTTTTTTCACTTTAATGCAGTAAATTGATTGTTAGGAAGCTTTAAATTTTCAGCTCTGTGATATCAAATACTACATTTTCTTTCCTCTTTATTCACCTATTTTCTCTTAAAAGAGTATACCACATGGTTAGGTATTTTGTTTATATTTTTTAAATATTTAAATTTTAGTTTATATATTTTAGATCAATGTATTTCTCTCCATGGGCATGTCATTCCTTAGTTTGTATAGTTTTGTTATCCTAGTCTAGTAAACATCCCACATGGAAACAAAGATTTCCAGTTGAAGTGTCAAACTTAACATTAAGGTGAAATTGGAGCATATCAGCATAGGATTTCTATGGGAATTAATAACATATTAAGTAAAAATAAATCTTGTGCATTAAGTCATTATATAAGATATTTTTAATTGGACATAAATAGCTATTTTACCACAAAATAACACTAAGTGATACAGTATATTGTATGTAATATTTGAAAAAATGTAATAAAAAATAAGTGTAAAACCATAATAAAACTTTGCCCTTATTTGATACATGGTATTTGCAGTATAATTTAATTTTTTCATGTTTTATTTTTCCAAATTCTTCTATCTTTTATTTTCTTATCATTATCACCCTTTTGGATATTAAGCCTACTTTTGTGTATAAATGATTTTACCTTCTTTACTCAGGCTATTCTATGTATTTTTTAAAATTACAATTTGTCTGATTATAAACTTTGTTTTGTGTTACCTGCAAAATCCAAACACCTTTATATGTGTCACACTCTGCTATTAACAGTTGCTTACAAAACTCAAAGTTTGTATTGTGTTTAACTCCAGGGTATGAATGAAACCATGAAATGCATGGAAATTATGATGCTAAGCCAATTATAACAAACAACATTTCCCTGAAAATGAAATTCAATTCTGATAAACGGAACTGAAGAAATCTGCTGAAGAAAGTAGTGAAGTGACAACAAATACATTGATTATATGCCAGTCATTGTTCCATTCATTTTGCATATATTAACATATGTGTTTCTCACAATAACTCTATGGATTAAGAGTTAATAAAAATCTCAGTTTTGTGGTTAAACTCTCAAGGCACCAGAAATGCTATATAACTTGCCCAAGGTGACACAGCTGCTAAGTACTCTAATTCAAACCCAAAACTTCCATCTCAAAGGTAAATCTTGTCAACCACAGCACAATAGAGCCCTTTGATAAAAAGTAAGAGAAATAGAAAGAGTTCTTTTTCTCCTTGCCACTTCCCTCTGACACAAACTGAATTACTATAAAAGCATGTGTAACTTAGAGCTGAGACAATCATCTCAAAACTATGAACAGAGATATCATCAATATACTCAAGATGGCAGAGTGGACAGATGGCAAGGTCTGGATTTTCTAGATTACCTTGTTTTTCCACTGAACCAACTCTGGAACATACTGCTGCAGACATTTTATTTACTGAGATAATAAATGGTATTTGGTTCTTACAGCCAAAATTACTTTAATTGATATAATGCCCATTACAATCCGGCCCTACTGTTTTAGCATTTCACTTTATCTCAAATTATAATCTACTTGCCATTAAAATTACCCTATATTATGACAAACTACTCACATTTGAAGAAGTAGTTCAAATGTTACTTATTCTCTGAAGCATTGCCAAATGAAGGAGTTAAATAACTTCTCCCCTTTGTTCTCATCCATCTTTATAAATATTATAGCCATTATCAAAATAAATAGCAAATATTTTATGGTAAATTAAAGACAGCATAACAGCTAGATGTCTGGGTTATTATTATATTTCCCAGCATCAAGACTGAAACTTAGAATACTGCAAATATTCAGCAACTGCATGTTGACTATATTAAACTTAAATAGATAAAAATTCAATTAATTTAAAAACCTACATTTCCTTGCAATTTATACTCTCATACAGACAGGAAAACACCCATCAAAATAGTCTATTCATGAATATTTCAATAATTTTTAATAACAGTTGTGCCTTTCAGGAAAGTTCAACAGAACTATGCTTACATTTATCTTTGAAAATTATTTTAAATAAATATTAGAAATATTTTTAAAAGTTTTCCTTTTTCTGATAAAATCTCCTTGAATTGATTAGTTTTACATTGCTATTATGATAAATGAAGAATATATTTTAAAAGATATAGGATATTTGGATGAAGCATGTAGAAACTGATTGTTTCTTCTGCTAATTAAGATGATGTACATAAATAAAAATAAAGAGGAAACAAAAAAAACAAAAAAGACTAATTTAGAGCAATGGATAACATTTTTTAAATCTCATGAATTCCCTAAAATTTTTATTTGGATATTAATTTTTTAGACAGAGTCTGTTTGTCACACAAACTGAAAGTTAATTATGTGATCACAGCTTACTGCAGTCTTGACCTCCCAGGCTAAAACTCTTCCCACTCAGCCTCTTGAATGGCTGGGACTATAGGAATGCATCACCATGCCTGGCTAATTGATTTTCTTTCTTAAACTTTTTGGAAAGAGAATGTCTCACTATGTTACCTAGGCTGATCCTAAGCTCCTAGGCTCAAGCAATCATCTTGCCTTGGCCTCTCAAAGTGATGGGATTACAATTGTAAGCCACTATACCCAGCCTTCCTAAAAACATGTTAAAATATAGCCTATTTATTTACAGTTTTTTGAGAAATCTCCATTCTGTTTTCCAAAGCTGATTCAACATTTTACATTCCAACCAACAGCAAGCAAGCATTTTGATTTTCCACAATCTTGCTAAAACGTGTTGTGTATATAAACACAAATATGTATCTGTCAGTAGCCATTTTAATATAGTTTTAATTTGCCTTTCTCTGATAATTAATGATTTGCATCTTTTCATAATTTGGTTGGCAAATTTTATGCCTTCTTTAGAGAAATTTCAAATTGTTTGTCAACTCTTAAGTTAGGCTATTTGTTTTTGTTGTTTGCTATTGGGTTATAGGAGTTCTTTATATTTTGATAATTAACCACTTATCAGATGTATGATTTGCAAAATTTTCTCCCATTTTGTACATTGCCTTTTCATTCTGTTGATTGTTCCCTTTTGCTGTGCAGAAGCTTTTTAGTTTGATGTAGTCCCCATATGAACCAGCAATTCCACTCTGGGTACATATCCCAAAGAATTGAAATCAGAATCTGCAACAGATGTTTGCACTCCTATGTTCATTGCAGCATTATTCACAATAGCCAAGATTGAAAACAACCCAGTGTCCATTGGCAGATGAATAAATAAGGAATATGTGGTATACATATAAAATAAAATATCGTTTAGTCTTAAAAAGAGGGAAATCTTGTCATTTGCAACAACATGGGTGAAACTGGGAGATATTATGCTAAAGTGAAATAAGCCAGTCACAGAAGGACAAACACTATGATTTCACTTACATGAAGTATCTCAAATAGAAAAACTCATTAAAAACTGAGAGTATAATGATTTTCAGTGGGAAGAGAATGTGGAAAATGGGGAGTTTGTTTTCAAGTGGTGTAGTTTTAGTCAAGCAAGATGAACAAGTTATAGTGATCAGCTATAACATAATTATGCCTATGGCCAGGCATGGTGGCTCATTCATGTAATCCCAGCACTTTGGGAGGCTGAGGCAGGTGGATCACTTGAGGTCAGGAGTTTGAGACCAGGCTGGCCAACATGGTGAAACCCCATCTGTAATAAAAATACAAGAATTAGCTGGGCATGGTGGTGGGCATCTGTAATCTCAACAACTTGGGAAGCTAAGGCAGGAGAATCACTTGAACACAAGAGGTGGAGGTTGCAGTGAGTCAATATCGCACTACCACACTCCAGCCTGGGCAAAAGAGTGAGACTCTGTCTCAGAAAGATAAAAAAAGTGTGCCTACAGTTAACAATATGGTATTTTGCACTTCCAAATTTGTTAAGGGGACAGATGTCAATTAAGTGTTCCTATAATAAGCAAAACAAAACAAGACAAAGGACACAAGAAAACAACTCTAGGAGGTTTTGGATATGTCTATCATGTTAATTTTGGTAATATTATCACAGGTATTTGCATATGTCCAAATTTATCAAATACACATTAAATGTATACAGTTATTTGTATATCAATTGTGTCTCAATAAAGCTGGGCCAAAGGAGATAAGCTCTCCTTCGCCCTCTGAAGGTGCACTGAAAAATCAACTCACAAAAGGCAAATTAATTGGAGAAAAGGCTTACAAATGTATTTAAGGTGTATATATGGGAGCCTTCAGAATGAAGATCCAAACACACAGGGGATATTGTCTATTTCTATGCTTAGGTTTGACGAAGTATGGGGAGTTGTGCAGAAATAAAGAATTGGACAAAAATGATATGATCTAATAATAACAGACTGAATGGGAAAATCCAGCGAGAACTCTCCGTCTAGATTCCTCTTGGCCTCCCTGAGTACCCACTCTTTCCTTCTGGGTGTGGAACAGGCCCTCTCTGAAACAGGGGTCTAATGACTTAGAGTCAAACAAGGTAGGTCAGATAATTTTTAATGGCCAATTTTACGTAGGTTTTATGGCTGGATTTTGAGAAAAAGGAATTCTGGTTTCTACAACCCACCTTGGGAAAGAGGAATTCTAGTTTCTATAGCTAACCTCATGATAGAATGAGATTGAGAGACAGAGGGACAGGAGAAGATCAGAGAAAAACAATTGCATCAGAAGCCACTTCTGAGGGCTTCATTTTGGGGTATTGTTTTCTGAGCCTCAACACTGTTAGAAGAAAGTACTGCCTGTCTTGCTAACATAAAAAAGCCTATCAGCTGCTATAAAAAAATAGCCAGATATTTGGTAGGTTGGTGGAAGCCTTTTTAACTAGCAAATGTAAAGAAGTGGAGAAGTTGACCTAGAATGATCCAATGCAGTAAGAAAACTATTCAAATAGAGAGGCTTTAGTATGAATATGTAACAAACATCTTGCATATGATAATTGATGATACTTGAATAAACAAGGAAAGTGATCTGAAATCAAAAATGAGTTAATTGGGAGATAGAATGGGAGGTCACATAGGGAAGCTTGTGACTTAGGCAGGTTAGTTGCAGAAATTAAGTCTCAGCTTTATTTTTACCTACTTCATATTCACTAATCATTGATTTCCATTTATATTTGATTTAGCATTTCTCATTTTCTTCAGACTGTGTTTTATTTTTCTTGTGACTTGCAGAAAATGTTCTGCTTTATCACAATCTTAATTGCTGACCTGCTTTTACATCTGTTAGAGATGGATTACCTATAACATAACACAGTAAAATAAACACAAAGGAAATATGGTTATATATCTTTCCAAGTAAAATTACATTGAAGTGGGACAAAGGGAAAAAAAGGTAAGATTGAGATGAATTAAAAAAAAATGTATTTCCTCTGAGAGCCTAGCTGCATTAGCAGAGAGGATAGTTTCTTGTTATTTTTGTTTAATAAAGCTAATATCCTTTTCATATCATTAAAATATTTGATTTTCCCCTTTCAGAGAAAATGCAGATTACAATTAGAACAGAACATTTAGCATCCTATAGTTCTATATGCACACTTCTGATTTTAGTGAGCATGCCTAATGCTCTGGGAAGATTTCCTGTTCAAGCACTTTTTCTTACAATTAAGCTGAATGTTAAATTCAGAAATCCAGTGAGAATAAGTTACATCCTTTCTCCAAGACTCAGAGAGACAATTTGATTCATAGTTTTAATGAGTGTGGCTTTAATTAAAGCTTAAATAAAATCAGTTGCTCTAGTTGTTGTTTTTTACTCTTCAGGGATTCTACTCATCTTCAAGATTGAACCTTGGTTGCTGATGCAAGTCTTTGGTTAACAAAAATAGTTTTGTCATTTGGAAAAGGGAAATTCAAGCATCACTTTTGCCAATTTGATTTATTTGTGGTGGTGGTGGTGGTGGTGGTGGTGGTGGGGTGTGTGTGTGTGTGTATGATTTTCAAATGCAGATTTATAAAATTTTACATTATTTTAATTACCTTTCCTGATCTCCTATGAGTTGAAGATTAATTTCTACCCTTTCTTGCCTAAAGCCAATGGTTTATCTCAAATTAATAATCATTCTTACCAAGCTTGAAATGACTTTGCTGAGCATTTTGGCATTTGGGACACAGTTCAACTCAGCTAACAGGGGACTAAACTGTCTTTCAGGTGCTGGGATAGACAAGGAAAAGCTCTGGGGAGTGTATGATTGGTCTGGTCTGCTGTCAGCACCTCATTTTTCCCACTTAAGAAGATTCTACTTTTATGCAACATAAGGCATCAGAAATCGGGGGAAACTCAGTCATATATAATGCCTAGCATATTTAGATTCTTCCTCTCCGTAGACCAACAACATTAGTTGTCCATAGAAAAGGGGATGTTTGGTGTTTACAAGAGTGACTTTAATCCAACATTTCTTGTCTTGAAATACTTGATCATCAATTTGAGTAGAAAACTAATGATATAACAATAAGTTATCAATAACACTACTCTTCGGAAAGACCTGCTAAAACAACTCTAACAGAAATTGAAGGACAGAAAATTTTGATTGATTTACTATGTATTTCTAAAATATGTAACACAGAGCCTGGCAGCAAGTTCACACTTAACATCTGTAGGTAAGTAGATTAAAGAAAGGAACAAATAAGCGAAGGAAGAAAGAGAAAAATTAGAGAGAGTCAGAGGATGTGCTCTTCTTTAAAAGCCATCAGACATTTCCATTAGTTAATAAAATTCAGTCTTCTTACCTGTCTTTAAGGCATTTCATGGTCTAGCCTTTGCTGCCCCTCTCAAGACACCTCTCTCTGCTACACCACTTATTATGCCTATCACACTGCACTCATTCAGGCCTCCAAGTCTCCAACCTTAAGAATGGCACATGCCTTACCCCTTCTCCTAGATTTTATTTTTTTTTTACATACCTCAGCCTCTCTACACATCTGTCTGAATAGCCTCACCTTCTATAACTCATCATAAGCATCATATTCTCAAAATGGCCTTCCCTAACCACTCAAACTTACATTGCTCTCCATCTCCACCCTACTTACTCACACAGTGCTATTTTCTTTTTGGTAAGAGTACGTATCATGGTCTGTGGCATTTGTGTATTCACTGTATTAAAGCCTGCCTTCCTCCCTGACTGAACCTCTGTGGGATCAAACTCTATCTGTCACTATCTGTTTCATTCATCAGTGTACAGCCAGTACCTTGTACATAGTCTTAAACATGGTAGGCATTTTAATATTTGTTGACTGAATATATGAATACATTAAAATTTAATCATCAGCTGGGTGCAGTGGCTCATGCCTATAATCTCAGCTCTCTCAGAGTCTGACCTAAGGGGACTGATTGAGCCCAGGAGTTTGAGATCAGCCTGGGCAACAGAGTGAGATCTCATATCTATAACAAGCACAAAAATTAGTGAGTGTGGTGGCTTGAGTGTTATCTCAGTTACTTGGGAGGCTGAGGTGGGAGGATCATGTGAGACATGGAGGTCAAGGCT
This sequence comes from Saguinus oedipus, assembly GCA_031835075.1. Lineage (NCBI taxonomy): Eukaryota > Metazoa > Chordata > Mammalia > Primates > Cebidae > Saguinus > Saguinus oedipus. Next base: position 99,712,441 of record CM063181.1, on the reverse strand, counting down.
ACAGTGAGTTTTGATTGTGTCACTGCACTCCAGCCTGGATGACAGGGAAAGACCTTGTCTCAAAAAAAAAAAAAAAAAAAAAAAAAAAAAGAAATCAAATTTAAGTACATTAAAATTTATAAGTATAGGAATTTTAATTTTATCAAGTGGGGAATGTAGAAGCCATCATTAGGGTTGCAAAATATGAGACAAATTCCAATAACTCTCTTATAATTTACAATTGGACATAAAATTCAGGTAGACATACACATTCAGATGAAGTAGAAATAAAACATCCCATCGGGAGAGATCATATGTCTAAGGCCAAATGACATCTCAGTCTTAAGGTTTAGATTGAGACTTTGCTTCATAAGTATACAAAATAATGAACAAAGCTGTTTGAAACATACAACAGCCAAGACAATGTTACCAAGAAAATGACATAAGAGCAGAGGACTGACGACCTTAAGTAATAAATTAGCCTTCTGGTCCTGAATATAAGAATCATATACCTTTAAGGTTATATAGAGAATTTATTGAAATTGTCATTTAACTCTCAAAGTTATAAAATACAAAAATAGCATACACACTTTATATGACTTACACAAAGGGAGAACAGAAAACATAGTTGTAGCATAGATGACAAAGACAAAAGATAGTGATAATACCAAATTAAAACTAAAGAAAGTTTTGCTATGATTTATAAACTAAAACAAAAGATAAAAAGGAAGGAAACTGATTAATAGAATAACTACTTTAATTGTTCTAATTTTTCTTTTTCAAATATCTATGAGACATCATTTTTATTCATTCCAAAAATTATTAAGAACACACTGCTGTTTTTCTTTTGATTTTAATGTCATTTGTGAAATATATGAAATCATAAAACTGTAAAAGTATTTTAAAATATTTAAGCAATACAAATTCAAAATGAAAATCACACTTTTGCTCTTCACTTCTTTAACTGCATCCCCAAACCTGAATATTTTATTATTGCTATGAACCACTTACTTAAAATTTCCTTATATATTACATTATTTATATCATCAGCTTTTTGGGAATACAGAACAGCCATTTTAAACATTCAACATTATGAATTACTTTATATTTTGCCAGTGGAAACTGTATCTGATCTGTTAGAGTTTTTAAAGTACAAAAGTATTAGATATAATGCTAATAATTTTTGGTACACAGATACTTTCTAAGTAGTTAGGTAGATTCATATCTCTACATGTCATAAATATTGAAAATAATCTAAAATTCATGGCTTCCAAAGGCAGAATGGATTAAGATAAATCCAATCTAACATAATAGATGCCTAGAAAATTGTCTTGAGAGTAAAGATTTTCAGTAAGTATTGATTTACATTAAATGAGTAAATGCTCCTGGTTTTTATGACTCAATTAACTGTTCTCTATATATGTCTGCTAATCTATAGATGTGGTTCAACCTAACGTAGGCTGCTTACAGGTATCAGACAGAAAAGAGTATAAGTAATTTCCCCTTTTCAAAATCTGAACAAGGGAACAGTTCTGGAGACAATCAACTGAGCTAGCACCCAAAGACAAAGATCAAAAGGCAGAACAAGACTCTATAGGGGAGAAAAAGATAGTTTTCCTTATCCATGGCAAGGTTCATGACTGACACCCCTATAACAAAAGACACTAACATGAAAATAACAATTTCTTCAATCAATGTTTTATATGACACAGGAGCTCAGTAATAAGGCTCAAAGAAATAGGGGAAACTATTTTTATGCTTAAGTTTGATCAAGAGTGAACAGTTATATAGAAGTCTGAATGGATGAAAACGGGTATAATCTAATAATAATAAACCCAGAATGGGGGGCATTTTTAAAAAACCCGTTTATTTAGATTCTTCTTAGAATCTCTATTTCTTCATTTCTTTCCTCCAGGTATAGGGAAGGACACATGTCACATAAGTAGGTTTTATGACCTGCTTTCAGGGGAGGTGGGTCTGATAATTATTTTGTGGGCAAGCTTAGTGGAGAAAAGCAGGAGAATGTCACAGAATCACTTTCTTTATTCTGTAGATTTTTCATTTTCAAAATGCCGTACTTGGAGGAAGAGTGGCCTAAACCCTGACAGGGTTTAGGCCACTCATACCAAAATACCATACCAATACACTCATACCAAAATAAGTAAGATCTGGAAAAGAGCCAAGAAATAAGTTTGTCATTTAAGATAAAATCAGGAATATTTGACCCGAAAAGTCATTGAGAATTACAACAAACACATGTATTAGAAGTTATATTCAGGAAGTATTCCAAAATCTGGCAAACCAATAGGAATAAAGGCAGCAGAATACTCAAGACCACAGGAGATAGCAAGGATGTGAGTTGGGCTGTGACCATTCAATAGAGAAGCCCCAGAAAGAGTCCAGGGTGTCATACCGTTAGGTCAACAAAGAAAGAAACAATAAATTAGGAACATGGGGCAGCACAATAAATATGGCAGTGCTAACCAAAGGCCCATGCAGAAGCTAATATGTTCAAAGAAAGGAAAACACATACATCTTTAAAATAAAATTACTTCCTGTCATACCCAATAAATCAATGTATTTATCTATCTAAAACATATACATATATATGACACTTATTATAGCAGGAGATAATCTCAAAGGTATAACTCATGTGGGCTTCTGTTAAAGTAGGAAAATGAGTACATTTAACTGGGAAAAGCAATTGAAGAAGAGACAATTAGTAATATATAAATTCTTGCAATGTCTCAAATATGAAAATTAGAAACATGTTCTTTATCTGAGGAAAATTAATTCACTGTTTTTAATTTCTCTGATCTATAATTTATGAAACATTATCTTTGAGGTCAGCATGTTGATAGGTTAATGTTAAATTTCTTCCAAAATTTTACCCATCAATCAATGGTTTTGATTAAAAAAACCAATGGAGGCCAGGCGCAATGGCTCATGCCTGTAATCCCAGCACTTTGGGAGACCAAGGTGGGTGGATCACGAGGTCAAGATATCAAGACCATCTTGGCCAACATGGTGAAACCCCAGCTTGCCAAAAATACAAAAATTAGGTAGACATGGTGGTGCGTCCCTGTAGTTCCCGCTACTAGGGAGGCACTTGAACTTGGAGGCAGAGGTTGCAAAGAGCTGAGATAGCGCTACTGCACTCCAGCCTTGAGACAGAGTGAAACTTGGTCTCAAAAAACAAACAACAACAACAACAACAAAAACACAATAAATTGCTGGGTGGACTTTCCCATGAGAAAGTAAATATTCCTTGAACCATCAACATTCCAGTTGTTACTACAAAGACTTCTGTCACTGACAACATCTATTTTCTTTCTCCATTTATTAAATAAGTATTTTATTTTCTCTAGGAAACCTGGTTTTATTACAAAACATCCTTTAAACAAAACATCCTGAGTTTTGTTATACATAAATTGGTATTTATAAGATCTAACTTGTGTGCTTGTGAATTATAATGGTAATATTTACACTTAAAATTTTTAATGCAAAAGATTTTAATGCAAAAGAAAACTACACATCACACATCTTTTTAGATCTTTTAAAATATAGAAAACAATTGTCAGGCAGTCAAAACTTATACAGGTTTCTAAACATATTTTGTCATGTACTATAAAAGAGTTATATTTTAATGAAAGCAAAGTTTAACGTAGTTAGGAGAATGGGCAGACCATTGTATGATCAAATGGATTTTATTTCTCTACACATTCCTACAAATTTCTGTTTGGAAAAATTTTTAGTGGTAGAATGGCAGATTTACTTCCCATTAAATTTTCAGGAACATCATATCTAAAAGCATACTTATAACTTACCTATGAAACATATTCTGATGACACTATGAAAATGTTGCTTTATCTGAGGAATTTTTTTAGTAGTCTAATAGCATCAATTCTAAAATTTTTTCTCAGTTTTCAAATTTGTATTACTGAGTGCTCTGTACCATTGTAAATTTGTGTTTCTGAGTTTTAACATAGAGCCTAGCACATAGTAGGCATGCAATATATACTTTAATTACTAAATAAAACTGAGAAATTATCTGGGAAATATGAAAAATAGCAGGAAAGCTAGGTGACAAAAAGTGTGCTTGATGAAAGGTCTACATAAACAAATTTAATGCTAGAAAATTGAGTGTTTGCAGCTGCCCACTTCTGACACCAACATTTAATTAAATACAGTTGTCTCATAACATACTCAATGGTTGAGCTTCCTCACAGCTGAACTAAGATTGTTTAAATAAAATGAGACTCATTAACTTTTCTAATTTTTGTTTGCGTGAAGACTTGAACTTTTGCTTTTAAAAAGAAACTGCTCCATCTGCAGCTAGTAAAAAGTATCAGCTGGCAATGTTTAACCCTCATGAATCATCCATTTATTTTTCTTTCCCAAACCAGTGAGCATGGGGGAAAGGAGATTCTGTAAGAAAAATGCGAAAAATGTTTCAGGAACTTTATTTTGTGCCTCTCTCTGGAGCTTATGCATACTAAAAGGAATAGTTTGCTTGGTTTCTATAAAGGTAAAGTACATGCATCATGGGAATGTAACAGCTGCACAACTTTAGCCTTTCTCAGTTGTCAATGGAGAGGAAACAGATCATCAAAACTTGAATGCTTCATTTTATAATGCTGCTTCATACTGTACAGCTTTAAAATGGCAAGTATCTCTTGACAAAGAAAATATTCCATTGCTGCTGGCTGATAACAAATATATGCTTTCCTTAAAAGAAGTGAAATATGTGAAGTTTTAGCTTCATTTTTAGCATTTTTAAGGTTAATAGAAGAAATCTTACTATTTTTGAATTTCAACAGAAAACAGTCCATGCACCAATCAATTTTTTCATGGAATGGTACTTTTTACAGATTGAGACAATTTCACAAAGTTATATCAGAAAATGGATGTCTGCCCATCTTTTCTTATTTGGTAATGACTTTTGTATTTTTAATTTAGAAAACAAATTTGTTTAATGTTTTTGTCCTGATTTTAGTCACGCTTAGAGATAGTTTTTAATAAATGCATATATTATTGCAATGAAAATCTATTGATGTAAAAGTCAAGAATTTTGTTTGGGGAAAGACAGGAACTTAAAAAACTGTCATATATTGATTCTGACAGACAAAAGAAGGCTGGAGATCAGCTGGCAGGCAAGTGTGTCAGCTCTGGTCTCTTGGAGCCCCATGTTCCATCTATTAATTTTTTCCACTATCATCCTTGGGGAGATACTTCCAGCCTAAAGCTACTTCATGATTCAATGTTTCCTGAAGGGACTGTACAGCCATTGAGCTTTTTAGAAGCAGGAAAAATGGGCTAACTCCTGACTAATAGGGAGCCTACTTGAGAATTCTGTACCACATTACTGCGAACTACTCATGAATAATTACAGACAACTGTGGCCTCATATGCACTCCTACATTCAAAGAATCCTCAGAAATATACATATTTTTAAGACTCATGGGTTAAGATTTAGCTATGAACGAAGAAGCAATAAAAAAAATTGAGACTATGAGGTCATGGGCACATGGAACAAAATTAATCATATTTTTTACACAACAACAACAGAAACAATTACAGATTTAATATAAAATTTAAATTTAAAATACAATAAAAAATAAGCTATTTGGAATAAATCAAACTAAAATGTTTGATACAAATTGATATTTATTGACAAGGACTGAAATATAAATATAGAAATGTACCATGTGCATTAAGAGAAAGACACTATATTTAAAGATATCAACTTTAGGTCAGACACAGTGGCTCATACCTGTAATCCCAGCACTCTGGGGGGCTGAGGTGGTGGATCACAAAGTCAGGAGTAGGAGATCAGCCTGACCAACATAGTGAAACCCAGACTCTACTAAAAATACAAAAAATTAGCTGAGCGTGGTAATGCCTGCCTGTAATCCCAGCTACTCAGGAGGCTGAGGAAGGAGAATCTCTTGCGGGGAGGCAGACGCTGCAGTGAGCTGAGATAGCACCATTTCACTTCAGCCTCGGTGGCAGAGCGAGACTGTCTCAAACAGAGGCCTAAGAAATAACACCACACATCTACAACCATCTGATCTTTGACAAACCTGACAAAAGCAAGCAATGGGAAAATGTTTCCCTGTTTAATAAATGGTGTTGGGAAAACTGGATAGCCATAGCTGAAACTGGATCCCTTTCTTACACCTTACACAAAAGTTAACTTCAGATGGATAAAAGAATTAAACATAAGTTCAAACACCATAAAAACCCTAGAAGAAAATCTAGGCAACACCATTCAAGACAAAGGCATAGACAAGGATTTTATGACTAAAATGCCAAAAGCAGTGGCAACAAAAGCCAAAATAGACAAATGGGATCTAATTAAACTAAAGAGCTTCTGCACAACAAAAGAAACTATCATTGGAGAAAAACAGCAACCAATGGAATGGGAAAAATTTTTTGCAATATACCCATCTGACAAAGGGCTAATATCCAGAATCCACAAAGAACTTAAACAAAGTAACGAGAAAAAAACAACCACATCCAAAAGTGGGCGAAGGATATAAACAGACACTTCTCAAAAAACATTTATGCAGCCAACAAACATATGAAAAATTATTCATCATCACTGGTCATTAGAAAAACACAAATCAAAACCACATTGAGATAGAATCTCATGCCAGTTAGAGTGGCAATCATTTAAAAAGTCAGGAGACAACAGATGCTGGAGAGGATGTGGAGAAATAGGATCACTTTTACACGGTTGGTGGGAGTATAAATTAGTTCAACCATTGTGGAAAACAGTGTGGCAATTCCTCAAGGATCTAGAAATAAAAATACCATTTGACCCAGCAATCCCATTACTGGGTATGTACCCCAAAGATTATAAATCATTCTATTATCAAGACACACGCACACATATGTTTATTGCGGCACTGTTCACAATAGCAAGGGCTTGGAACTAACCCAAATGCCCATCAATCATAGACTAGATAAAAAAAATGTGGCACATATACACCATGGAATACTATGCAGCCAAAAAAAAAAAAAAGATGAGTTAATATCCTTTGCAGGGACATGGAAGAAGCTGGAAATCATTCACTGTGAACTACCACAAGAACAGAGAACCAAACACCGCATGTTCTCACCCATAGTGGATGTTGAACAATGAGAAGACATGGACACAAGGAGGGGAATATCACACACTGGGGCCTCTCAGGGGGTGAGGGACTAGGGCATGGATAGCAGAGGGTGGGGAGACAGGGGAGGGATAGTATTAGGAGAAATACCTAATGTAGATGATGGGTGATGGATGCAGCAAACCACCATGGCATGTGTATACCTATATAACAAATCTGCATGTTCTGCACATGTACTCCAGAACTTAAAGTATCATAAAAAAACTATAAATGCTTTCAATCAATTCATCTTAGCTTAATATAATTTCCTCAAAATCTAAACATTTTTTATTTGGGGGTCGGTAAGCAATCTCACAAATTAACTCAGACTTTATATGAAAATAAAAAGTTCAAGAACAGTCAAGACATTATTTGGAAAGCTATGCAGACTTCTATAGCTTAGATTGAGGGATTATAAAGTTAGATTAATAAAGACAGTGGGTGATTGGTGCAAGCATAAACACATTAGCAAATACAATGTAATAGAAATTCCAAATACACATATGCCTAAGATATTGCAATATTTTAAAAATCATAAGTGCTCAAATTAGGGATCAGTGGGTATGAAAATGACTATCCAATATTCTGGGTGACTGCTTATTACTATGGAAAAAATGAGATGAAATTTTGACCCTAAAACAACATATAAAAATTCATTTAATGTATATTACAAACTTAAATTTGAAAAGGAAAAATATAAAAACTTTTAGAAAGCCATATAAGAGACTATCCTTGAGAGGAGGAGGCAAGATGGCGTCATAGAGGCGACTCAGGATTGCAGCTCTCAGTGAAGGCGCAGAGGGTGAGTCCTAGCCGCATTCTCGGATGTTCCTTTTATGCCCACAGAGCGTTGAAAGTCCCAGGTGTGGGAGAGACACTGGACTAGTGCAGCCGGCTAACGCAGCCGGCTCCCACCGCCTCTTCGGCTGGCGCCGCAGCGGGACCTGGCACGGAACTCACTGGTCTGGGTGCCCTGTTAAACCGGCAATCTGAGATTTGGAAGGGCAGATTGGCATGTTCATCTGATTGAACGGGACTTGGACAATGAGCCAGACCAGGAGTTTCCTTGGAAGCGTGATCTGAGCCAGGTTAGTGGGCAGTGGCACGGGAGATCGCACGGATCCCAGTGCCCTATCAGGCTACTAGGGCGCCAGTGAGAGAGTCGACCTTTCAGCTTGGGGAGAGGAAGAGAGAGAGAGAGAGAGAGAGGATGGACTCTGAGGCAGGGAGCTGGGTGATCGGGCTCAGAGGGTCCCACGCTCATGGGGACAAGCAGGGCGGCGACTGGAGATGCTTGGGGCTGAGAGTTTTGCTGCCGGCATCTAGGACGGTGCAGCCCGGTGAGGGAGGGGCGTCCACCATTGCTGACGCAGTCCACTCTCACTGAAGTACTGCCCAGAACTGACGCAGCCTGCCGTCGCCGAGGCAACCTGCCATAAAAGAGAGACTCCGCGCTCCACAGCAGAAGGGAGCCCAGCAGCAACAGGGCGGACCCGCGCTAGCAGTTCAGAGCCCCGGCAGGCAAATAGTGAATAGACTGCTGCCTAGTGGGGCAGGACAGTGCAACAGATACTCATAAAGAAATCCCCAACTCCCTGAGACAGAGCATCTAAGGGTGGGGGGGAAAAAGGGTGGTTTTTTATGAGTTCTATAGCAGCAGACATAAACAACCTCCCAACAACCCTGAATGAACAACGGAGCTCACAGCCCAGCACTGGAGCTCCTATAAAGCATAGACTGTCTCCTCAAGCAGCTCTCTGACCCCTGTATATCCAAGGAGTCACCCCAGAAAAGGACTAATCAGACTGACATTTGGCTGGCATTATTCTGGAACAAGGACAGCAGAAGAAGAAACTGGTATCATCCCTCACTGTTCCGCAGCTGCTGCAGGTATACCCCAGACAAGCAGGGCCTGGAGTGGACCTCAGCACTCATACAGCAGAGGGGATAGACCATTAGATGGAAAACTAAGTAACAGAAATACTTCATCATCAACAATCTCAGCGTCCACACAGAGACCCAATTGAAAAATCAGCAACTACTAAGACGACAGGCGGATAAATCCATAAAGATGGGAAGAAACCAGCACAAAAAGGAGGAAAGCACCCGAAACCAAAACACCTCACCTCCAAAAAAGGACCAAAACTCCTCACCAGCAAGGGAACAAAGCTGGACAGAGAATGAATGTGACGAAATGATAGAATCAGACTTCAGAAAGTGGATAATGAGAAACTTCAGTGAGCTAAAGGAACATGTACTAAACCAGTGCAAAGAAACTAAGAACCTTGAAAAAAGATTTGAAAAAAGATTCGAGGAATTGATAACAAGAATGGACAACTTAGAGAGGAATATGAATGAATTGAAGGAGCTGAAAAACACAACACGAGAACTTCGCGAAGCATGCACAAGTTTCAACAGCCGAATTGACCAAGCAGAAGAAAGAATATCAGAAGTTGAAGATCAACTCAATGAAATAAAACAAGAAACCAAGATTAAAGAAAAAAGTACAAAAAGGAATGAACAAAATCTCCAAGAAATGTGGGACTATGGGAAGAGACCCAACCTACGTTTGATAGGTGTACCAGAATGTGCTGAAGAGAATGAATCCAAGCTGGAAAACACTCTTCAGGATATTATCCAGGAAAATTTCCCCAACCTAGCAAGACAGGTCAATACTCAACTTCAGGAAATACAGAGAACACCACAAAGATACTCCTCAAGAAGAGCAACCCCAAGGCACATAATCATCAGATTCGCCAGGGTTGAAATGAAGGAGAAAATACTAAGGGCAGCCAGAGAGAAAGGTCGGGTCACCCACAAAGGGAAGCCCATCAGACTCACAGCAGATCTCTCGGCAGAGACTCTACAAGCCAGAAGAGAGTGGGGGCCAATATTCAACACCCTTAAAGAAAAGAGCTTTCAACCCAGAATTTCATATCCAGCCAAACTGAGCTTCATAAGTGAAGGAAAAATAAAATCCTTCACGAACAAGCAAGTACTCAGAGATTTTGTCACCACTAGGCCTGCTTTACAAGAGCTCCTGAAAGAGGCACTACACATAGAAAGAAACAACCAGTTCCAGCCATCCTAAAAGCATACCAAATGCTAAAGACCATCAACAAAATGAAGAATGCACATGAACCAACGGGCAAAACAGCCAGCTAGCATCAAAATGGCAGTATCAAATTCACACATAACAATATTAACCCGGAATGTAAATGGGCTAAATGCACCAATCAAAAGACACAGACTGGCAAATTGGATAAAAAAACCAAAACCCATCAGTGTGCTGTATCCAGGAAACCCACCTCACACGCAAAGATACACAAAGGCTCAAAATAAAAGGATGGAGGAAGATTTACCAAGCAAATGGAGAGCAAAACAAAGCAGGAGTTGCAATTCTCATCTCTGATAAAATAGACTTTAAAGCAACAAAGATCAAAAGGGACAAAGAAGGTCATTACATAATGGTAAAAGGATAGATACAACAAGAAGAGCTAACGATTCTAAATATATATGGACCCAATGTAGGAGCACCCAGATATATAAGGCAAGTTCTTAATGACTTACAAAGAGACTTAGACTCCCACACAAAAATAGTGGGAGACTTTAACACTCCACTGTCAATAGCAGACAGATCAACCAGACAGAAAATTAACAAGGATATCCAGGACTTGAACTCAGACCTGGAACAAGCAAACCTGATAGACATTTACAGAACTCTCCACCCCAAATCCACAGAATATACATTCTTCTCAGCACCACATCACACCTACTCCAAAATTGACCACATAATTGGAAGTAAAGCACTCCTCAGCAAATGCAAAACAACTGAAATCATAACAAACAGTCTCTCAGACCATAGTGCAATCAAGTTGGAACTCAGAATTCAGAAAATAACTCAGAACTGCACAGCTTCATGGAAACTGAACAACTGGCTCTTGAATGTTGATTGGATAAACAATGAAATGAAGGCAGAAATAAAGAAGTTCTTTGAAACCAATGAGAATGAAGACACAACGTACCAGAATCTCTGGGACACATTTAAAGCAGTCTGTAGAGGAAAATATATAGCAATAAGTGCCCACATGAGAAGAGTGGAGAGATCCAAAATTGACACCCTATCGTAAAAATTGAAAGAGCTAGAGGAGCAAGATCAAGAAAGCTCAAAACCTAGCCAAAGACAAGAAATAACTAAGATCAGAGCAGAACTGAAGGAGATAGAGACAAGAAAAACCCTTCAAAAAATCAATAAATCTAAGAGCTGGTTTTTTGAAAAGATCAACAAAATAGACAGACCACTAGCCAGACTGATAAAAACGAAAAGAGAGAACAACCAAATAGATGCAATAAAAAACGATAAAGGGGAAATCACCACAGATTCCACAGAAATTCAAACCATCATCAGACAATACTACAAACAACTCTATGCACACAAACTAGTAAATCAGGAAGAAATGGATAAATTCCTGGACGCCTGTGTCCTCCCAAGCCTAAACCAGGAGGAAGCCGAAACTATGAATAGACCAATAACAAGGTCAGAAGTTGAGGCAGCAATTAAGAGCCTACCACACAAAAAAAGCCCAGGTCCAGATGGGTTCACAGCTGAATTCTACCAGACACACAAAGAGGATCTAGTACCATTCTTTCTGAAACTATTCCAAATAATCCAAAAAGAGGGAACCCTTCCCAAATCATTTTATGAGACCAACATCATCCTGATACCAAAACCTGGCAGAGACTCAACAAGAAAAGAAAACTTCAGGCCAATATCCATGATGAACATAGATGCAAAAATCTTCAATAAAATACTGGCAAACCGATTGCAACAGCACATTAAAAAACTTATCCATCATGATCAAGTAGGATTCATCCCGGGGATGCAAGGCTGGTTCAACATACGCAAGTCTATAAATGTGATTCACCACATAAACAGAAGCAAAAACAAAAACCACATGATTATCTCAATTGATGCAGAGAAGGCATTTGACAAAATTCAACAGCCCTTTATGCTAAAAACCCTCAATAAACTTGGTATTGATGGAACATATCTCAAAGTAATAAAAGCTATTTATGACAAACCAACAGCCAATATCATACTTAATGGGCAAAAACTGGAAGCATTCCCTTTGAAATCCGGCACTAGACAAGGATGCCCTCTCTCACCACTTCTATTCAACATAGTACTGGAAGTTCTAGCCAGAGCAATCAGGCAAGAAAAAAAAATAAAGGTATTCAAATAGGAAAGGTGGAAGCCAAATTGTCTCTATTTGCAGATGACATGATAGTATACCTAGAAGACCCCATCACCTCAGCCCCAAAACTCCTGCAACTGATAAGCAACTTCAGCAAAGTCTCAGGATATAAAATCAATGTGCAAAAATCACAAGCATTCCTATACACCAATAACAGACTTAAAGAGAACCAAATTAAGAACGAACTGCCATTCACAATTGCTACAAAGAAAATAAAATACCTAGGAATACAACTCACTAGGAATGTAAGGGACCTCTTTAAGGAAAACTACAAACAACTGCTCAACGAAATAAGAGAGGACACAAACAGATGGAGAAACATTCCATGTTCGTGGTTAGGAAGAATCAATATTGTGAAAATGGCTATACTGCCCAAAGTCATTTACACATTCAATGCTATCCCCATCAAACTACCATTGAATTTCTTCACAGAACTGGAAAAAACCACCATGAATTTCATATGGAACCAAAAAAGAGCCCGCATAGCCAAGTCAATTCTAAGCAAAAAGAACACAGCGGGAGGCATCACACTACCAGACTTCAAGCTATACTACAAGGCTACAGTAATCAAAACAGCATGGTACTGGTACCAAAACAGAGATATAGACCAATGGAACAGAACAGAAGCATCGGAGGCAACACAACATATCTACAACCATATTATCTTTGATAAACCAGACAAAAACAGGCAATGGGGAAAGGATTCCCTATTTAATAAATGGTGTTGGGAAAACTGGCTAGCCATGTGCAGAAAGCAGAAACTGGACCCCTTTCTGACACCTTACACTAAAATTAACTCCAGATGGATTAAAGACTTAAACGTAAGACCTGACACCATAAAAACCCTAGAAGAAAATCTAGGCAAAACCGTTCAGGACATAGGAGTAGGCAAGGACTTCATGAACAAAACACCAAAAGCATTGGCAACAAAAGCCAAAATAGACAAATGGGACCTAATCAAACTCCACAGCTTCTGCACGGCAAAAGAAACAGTCACTAGAGTGAATCGGCAACCATCAGAATGGGAAAAAATCTTTGCAGTTTACACATCTGACAAAGGGCTGATATCCAGAATTTACAAAGAACTCAAACAGATTTACAGGAAAAAAACAAACAAGCCCATTCAAAAATGGGCAAAGGATATGAACAGAAACTTTACAAAAGAAGACATACATGAGGCCAACAAACATATGAAAAAGTGCTCATCATCATTGGTCATTAGAGAGATGCAAATCAAAACCACATTGAGATATCATCTCACACCAGTTAGAATGGCGATCATTAAAAAATCTGGAGACAGCAGATGCTGGAGAGGATGTGGAGAAATAGGAACACTCTTACACTGTTGGTGGGAGTGTAAATTAGTTCAACCATTGTGGAAGACAGTGTGGCGATTCCTCAGGGACCTAGAAATAGAAATTCCATTTGACCCAGCAATCCCATTACTGGGTATCTATCCAAAGGACTATAAATCATTCTACTATAAGGACACATGCACACGAATGTTCATTGCAGCACTGTTTACAATAGCAAAGAACTGGAACCAGCCCAAATGCCCATCGATGATAGACTGGACTGGGAAAATGTGGCCCATATACACCATGGAATATTATGCAGCAATCAAAAATGATGAGTTTGTGTCCTTTGTAGGGACATGGATGAATCTGGAGAACATCATTCTCAGCAAACTGACACAAGAACAGAAAAAGACATACTGCATATACTCACTCATAGGTGGGTGAGAAAAATGAGAACACATGGACACAGAGAGGTGGTCTACTATACACTGGGGACTGTTGGGGGAAATGGGGGAGGGACAGCTGGGGGGGCTGGGGGGGATAGCCTGGGGATGAATACCAAGTGTGGGTGAAGGGGAGGAAGGCAGCAAAACACACTGCCATGTGTGTACCTATGCAACTATCTTGCATGTTCTGCACATGTACCCCAAAACCTATAATGCAATAAAAATTAAAAAAAAAAAAGAGAGACTATCCTTATGATTTATACAAAGGGAAGAACGTTTTAAGACTCAAATCAATAGTATTAATACACATATTGGTAAGTTGACTAGAAACGTATAAACTGTGCCTTACTGAGACTGAAAGGACAAGCTGCATTCTTGGAAAAGGTATATTCATCACATAGAGTCATAAAATATTAGTATTTGCATTATATAAAGAGCACTTTGAAATCCACATGAAAAAGACAATAAAAATTAGGCAAATCATATGAATAGGCGTTTTACAGGAAAGAAAACTGAATTTTCCATAAATAAAAATATATCTTCAGCCTCATTATTTTTAGAGAAAATCGAATTTAAATCACCCTGAAATAATCTTCCACTCTCATGAAACTGGCAAAAAGTATATGACAATACCAAGTGTTAGAGGCAATGAAATGAAACAACAGGGGTTTTTGCATTCTGCAGGTCGGGAGTATAAATTGGTATGACCAATTTGAAAAAACAATTTGAATACTCTTAACTGCATTAAAGATATGTATGCTCTATGTTTAGCTATTCAATCTATAAACATGTCAAAGATATTATTGTATATATATATGCCAGAAAACATGCTCAAGAATATTCATAGCAGCACTGGTTTTAATACCAAGAAAGTATAATGACTCCAAAATCTTTATTGAGAATCTGATAGATGACCAAGTACTATATTAGAGAGCAGAATGCTAAAAAGCTGGTAAAACAGCAAACTGTGATTACATGAGTAATCTCAAAAGTATAATGTCTAATGATAAAAGCAAGCCAACGTAGTTTCATGTTGTAATCCCGTTAATATAAAAATCATAAACCAGGAAAATTTAACAACACACACAATTAACTATATGTATATTTTTATATATTACTATATATATATACATATATACATATACATATATATGTATATATAGATATATATATATGTATATATAGAGATATGTATATATGTATACATATAGATATATATATATGTGTATATATATATACATCTATATGTATACATATAAAGAAATGCAGGGAAATTGTCAACCAAAAATTAGAGATAGTGTTAGTCTTAGAAGTAGGGTGTAAGTTTGAAGGGCTGATTAAGTAAAAGGCACATAGGGAGATTCAAAGTGTTGGTGAATTATATTTCTTAGGTTGTAGGATAGGTATCTGGATATTGATTATATTTTAAAATAATACACATTATTTTTCTCTGTATAAGTGACTTTTTGAATAGTTTGTTACATGTTTAATTTATTAGATGATGATTTCAGGAGAAAAATATATACAGATATAAAATGCCATTTATGCCATATATTCATACTGAGGCCAGAATAAACATTCTTAAGGCACCAGGTATTATGTAATATTGGTATCTGCTCTGTATATTCCACTTTCAAAAGTTTTGACTACCATTGATCTATCTAATTTACCACTTTCTAATATATGCTTTAACAATAACTAGAGGACTTCTTTCAAAACAGAGTATATATTATAGGAGTCTTTCATTGCAAGTGACAGAAACCCAGTTGAACTTAGGCAAAATGTAAAATGTACAGGCTAAAATAATTATGCCAGAAAACAAACAAGAATATAAAAATGTCCCAGCTATTTACATGTTTGTACCTCTGCATCTTTACCTCCTTCTTGCAAACTAGCTTTTGAACCTAAGAGTTGGACAGTTACTGGCAGAAGTTTGGGGTTCCCATTTTTCCAGCTTTCATAGAGGAATACACATGAAATTAACATCTTTACTAGACATAAGCAATGTATATCTTTCATATATCTCTTTTTCAAACCCTTCAGCATTTTCATTATTTAATTCCTTTAAGAAACAATGCATTCTGAATGCCAAATATGTATGAGGCATTTTGAAAACAGATGAAACTCTGAGAAAAATTTTCCATAAAAAGAGACATGAAATGTGCACATCAATACCATAAAGTAGAGGAAGTTGTTTGCATATGAATAGTACTGTATTGTATAAAATTGACAACCACCGAATTTCATAGATAAAATTACCAATATTCAACTCCAGAATATTTAACTTTAAAGTTTGATGGGTATTTGGAGGTTAAAGAAGAGACTGAGTAAAGAAGCAATCCATTTATTTGATTTGTACATAGTAGCTGCCCATACTCACTTATAAAATAGGCATTTTAAAACAGTAGGCTTGGTGCAGTAGCTCATGCCTTTAATCCCAAAGCTTTGGGAGGTCAAAGCAAGAGGATCCCTTGAGCCCACAAGTTCATGACCTGCCTGGGCAACATAGCAAGACCTCATCTTAATATTTAAAACAAAATAGGTAAAGAGATCTGGCAGTATAATTAAAGTCTTGGTAATAGATTTTTGAAAAGTATACATTTGCCCTTATTTACAATTTATGCAACAGCTCTATAAATCATTTGTGAATAAATGACTCGAGAAAAATGTACATTCAGTTTTCTTTTACATGTGACATGTAATATTAATTTTATTCAAGATTAAATTTTACCTATGCTATTCTATTTTATATTTCAAAAGTATACTCTAAAAAATTATACACTTATATTCCTGACTCCTTATCTCAGTAGTCTCAATTTTTATCCTGTCATTTCTATGCTTTCTGCATAAAATCTAGAATAAAAAATCTCTAACAGCCCTATCAACACCAGTTATGAAACTACCTCCTTCTGGTCTTCCTGGAAAGACTGAAACTCAAACACTTCATTATTTTAACAACTGTCTTGTTAGCACTCTCTACTCCCAGTCTGTGTGTCTTTTAACACCTTTATTTACACTGGGTGATAATTTTAAGTGTCTATCTTACAGACTTTCATACAAAATATCCAACTTTTGTCCTTACCCCTGTATTCCCCCTTCTGAGATACCGTTCTCTTTACTTTGCCCGAGGCTATGAACTCTTCCTTTGATATACACCTTCCATTCTGTCTTTCCTTTGCAGTATTCTTTCCAGGCCATCATAGTCCCACCTGCATCCATCCAGTCCTGGATGTGCCTCTGATCACTGGCCCTTTTACATTCTGCACACTCTTTAGGCTACCTGTCTTGTAGACATTTACTTTTTGAATATGCTAGTCATATGTCACAGCATATGTATTTTATGAAATTAAAAACCTCACTCAGAAATTGCCCAATTTAGTAGATCAAAGATTAAGTAATGTAAAATATTTGAGTTATATTCAGGCTAGAGTTTATTTCTCCATCTCTGCCACAAAAGAAATTTTTGATTCCAATTAGGATGAGGGCTTAATTCCTCACAGGGCATACTAATATCCTTTTTGACCTCTCAGAGACTACTGACACACAACCCAAGAGTATAACATGGTGAAAATGCATTACAAATATCATGTTCCCTGTATGTTGACAGGATCTACATTTTATAATCTCGGGATATCCTTACCACTTTGAAAATAATATTGCTTTACGTCTTCTCTGTTTCATATTAGGCTTTTGGGCAAATTCATAAAACAGAAAGAGACAGAAGGGAGTAGAATTCTCCAAGCACGGCTGAGTTGATTTGTTAGTTTGGGCCTTTGTGTCAGAGATAGTGGCACAGTTTCAAAAAGCCAATTTTATTGTTGCATTATACTCCTTCTTATGTCGACTGATTCCTTGGAAATTTCTCTAGGGTATGCTCTGCCTAAAATCTACAAGGTTGTTTCCTAAATTGAGCACTCACATATTAAAATCCTAATTTTTTCTTATATGCTTAAGACCAATCACAATCCATATACAAAGTTTTAGATATATTTGGATTATTTATGTTTTCCTTGTTCATTATTCATGGATATGATGGGAAATTTGCTTTGGTAGAAAAATAAGCAGCAGTCACGTGAAATCTTCCTTGCCAAATTGTTAAAGTGGGATATGAGAAAGTTTATAATGAACTTGATTGAAATTATTTTATCCTATACCAAAAGAATGCTATTTGTAAAAAGAAGACAATTTCTAAGTACAACCTTACGTTTTGCAGAACTAGGATGTTATTTACCCTCAAGGAGTCTGCAAAGAATACTTTAAAATCATCCTTGCAATAGAAGATAATATACCTTCCCCATACCTTGGATAACTTACACAAATACAGCACATATTAAAAGAAAAATACAGTTTCACACAATATTAGCAAGTGAAGTGATTATCTCTGAGCTGGGAGAATCAATCAGGCACTACGTCAGAGCAAAATATGTGATTAGAAGAATAATGTCTTTATATTAAATTTTTAAGCATGTGGTGATAACAACTTTAAACAAGTTTTACTAAAATAACTCATGATAGCTATATTTCAAGTACTCACATTTGAGCATTATTCAGTATTACAATACAAACTTTAGAGACAGAGTATTTACTTATATGAATAATGGGATTATATTTCCTTGATTCATTACTTCTTTCTGAAATAACAGTAACATGAAGATATATTTTTTTCTCCTATTAAAACAGAACCGATTCAGTGGTCTGTTTCAGAGTAAATGACATTCTCTCTTGGTTTATCTTAACCTTTTCTTAGTCCTTTCCATACACCTGTTTTTTGTCTTTATTTTAGCAGGCTAAGAAGACAAACAAAGACAAGCAAAAAAAAAAAAAAATGCTGGAGACATAATATGTAATTAGAGAAAAAAGACATGAGAAATATTCTTAAAGTATTGTAGTAAGTACTTAAAAGCAAGTTGGTAAAAATATAGAACAGATTTTTTTCTTTTTTTCTTTTGAGACCAAGTATCACTCTCTCTCCCAGGCTGGAGTGCAATGGCCCAATCTCTGCATCATCCACCCTCCAAAGTCGAGCGATTCTCCTGCCTCAGCCTCTCGACTAGCTGGGACCACAGGTGTGCACCCCCACAAAAAGCTAATTTTTGTATTTTTTAGTAGAGACAGGGTTTCACCATATTGGTCAGGCTGTTTTCAAACTCCTCTCAAAGTGCTAGGATTGCAGGTGTGAGCCATGACTCCTGGCCAGATTTTTTTTTTAATTACATAATGAATTAAAATATTTATCCAAGTTTTAAATACAGTCTTATTGTAGGTATTATACATATTAAAAGTTTTTCACTTTTTTTTTTAGAAAAAAAAACATAATTAAATTGTTACAAAATGATTGAGAAAAGAATCCTTTGATTGGCTTAAGTCAGCAGTTGTGGCAGGAATGGGGTTGGGGAAAATGAGGAGTAGCGAGTGAGGATAAAAGAAATGGACATGTACTGATGTTGGTGAAATGAATGATGAGTTCCACTACTATGTGTGCTTGGGATTTATCATAAAAATATTTTTGAAAGAACATTCACTATTGAAAATTTAAACAAGGGGAATAAATTAAAATAAAAATCACTTATAATCTCATAATTCCAAACATTTAAAAGTTTTATTATTTTATGAGGAAATTATAGCCTTAATATATGAAATATGGCATATTAATCTTTAAATAGCATAATACCTGAGAACTTTGCTAAGTTATTACAATGTATCAAATATATATTTTGCTTATTTTTATGAAAGTGAGATATAAAGCAAGTCTGAGATATACTAGAATAATAAGTACTAGAAATAAAAAATAATTCTATATATAATGATTACATATAAATAGGAAAATGAATTACAATTGACCCAAGAAATAATCATACATGATTTAAAGAAACTTGTAAAGCAAAATAGAATGTGTGTACCTATGCAACAACTATCTTGCATGTTCTGCACATGTACCACAAAACCTAAAACGTAATAAAAAATAAAAAATTTTAAAAAAAGCTTTAGTTTTTTTATATTTGACCCGCTTTATACTTAATTTATTTTAGCATGATATAATTGTGAGCAATATTTAAAGTAATACTGTTACCTGTGGAAGAGATTTGAGATCCAGAGACATTGGCGATAAATCCGTATAGGTTTGCAGCACCCTCAACTCTTGCCTCTTCGTAAGGATTTCCATTAAGGGGTATAAAGCAGGAGAGACTGAGGCAAGTTTCAGAGCAGGAGTGAAGGTTTGTTAAAAAGTTTCAGAACAGAAAGGAAAGGAAGGAAGGAAAAGAAGGGAAGTACAACCTGGAAGAGAACTAAGTAGGAGACTTGAGAATCCAAGTGCACAGCTTGACCTCTTGACTGTGGTTTTATACGTTGGCATACTTCCGGGATCTTGTCTTCTCCCCGCTTCTGAGATCTTACTGAAAAGTTGCTGGTCAGTTTCAGGTGTTTTCTATTAGAAGATTGCTGCTCCCTGGTACCAGCTGTGACCAATTACTACTTTAGAGAAACAGTTAACAACTGCCTGACCATCATCTGATGGTCTCCCAGCACATTGGGGAGAGTCCTCTCCTGCCCTGCTCAGACTTGACTACTACTGCAACAATACTTCTTGAATATTCTTTTAGTACAAAGTCATGAGAATTCTGATGTTTCAGGAGTGATTGTAACATAAGATTACATAAATAAAAAGAAAATTAAGCATTGAATATTAATATGTGTTTGAAATACATCTGGTAAAAAAAAGATTTCTTAAAACATGAAGAAAATTATAATTGGCATTTAATATTTAGTTTCTGAAATTTCAGCATGAATAGAGAATTCTGTTATTCTTAAAACATATGAGTCCAGTAATACAAGCCTTCACAATAGAGAAAATAAACTATTTTTAAGAGTAATTACAGTTCAACGATAAATACATATTGCTACTGCAAATTGTAACAGCATGAGCGGTGTCATAGGTGTGCTTTTCTATTGAACTTTTTTGAATATAAAAGTAATTTAAACTTGAATAGATAAACCCATAAAGGTTATCTGCTTTAACTTCTGAACTTTATCTGAAAAGCCACACTTTACTCACTGTCAGTCATAACAATGCACTATGATCAATGTCAGTCCTGTGATATTTTCTTTCATATTTTGGTTTTCAAGGGAGAAACAGTTTTTTTGCATTGAAAAACCTGGATTACCCATTGTGTCAACCGTAGAGAGTTAGCTCAAGAAGGAACTTATGATCAATTAGAAAATAATAATTATTTCCCTAAAGAATGGTAGTGCTGTGAAAGTTAGCTGGCAAGAAAATTTACTGAGCTCCATAGAAACGCCATTATTCCAGTAAGATTTAATTGGGTAATAAGAATAATGATTCATTTTTATTTGGTAGATGGCGCTAAGAGGTGATATTGAAAGCTTCTCTATAAAATTTTTTAAATACCTTAATTCCCACAACATCCTTCCTTTACAAATATATAGATTTGAGAAATTTTTCTATTCCTCCCCTTTGAACAGGAGGAATGCCACTCACAAGTATGAGGTCCTGCCAGTCAGAGAGACCTGGATGCAAATTCTGACTACCTCTTTATAACTATGATGTTGCAGCAAATCTCATAGAAACTTGGTGTCTTTCCTACCTAAATTGGAAGGGTTTTTTGTTTGTTTTTTTCCTTGATTATTTGTACTGTTTCATCTATTCCTTTGGGTGTGTGTGTGTGTGTGAGTATGTGTGTCTATGTGTGTTTTCCCCCAACTTAGAGTAGCTTCCTCACATACACATGCTGATTAGTACTCTAGAGTACTAATTAGTACTGCATACTCTAGGTTCACTCTGCATATCTCTGGAGTTCTCTCTGCCTTCCAGTACCCTGTCTTGTGAACTCGAGCTTCCCTGCTTTCCCAGCACCCTGAGCTCCATCTTCTCAATTCAGAGACTCCAGTGGGCTCTATCTGGGTTCTCTTTCCCTGAGCTGTATTCTGGAAACTCTTCAGGCAGTACACTAGAGCATTCAGGGCTCACCTAATTCATTTTCTGTCAATCAGGGATCACTGTTCTCCACTGCCTGATAACTAGTGGTTTTACTGTTGAATCAAATATTTTCTTCCATTTTGTTTGGTTCAGGCAAAAGGGAGTATCTGTTCTTTGCTATTCCATCTTGGCTGCTTTCTGTATCCTTTGAGTGAGATAGAAGAAGATGCTTTCCTGGGAATTTTATAGCCCATTCAGTCTTCAGTGGGGGACCATATTTCACAGATTTGTTTTGTTTCATCAGGAAGACAGAGCCCAACTACCACTATTTCGTTCGCTAGACTAGAACACCTAGACTGACTAGAGTCTCCAATTCTGCCCAAATGGTAGTGAAGGAAGTGAATGAGATTAAGGTCTGCAAAATTCTCTCTTCAGCCTGCTCAATGCCATGAGAAAATACTTGGACCTTTGTCAGTCTTAGATTTAGACCCTGCCTCCAGTCTTTTCCAGCAAATCGACTATACCCCTGAGTCTCATTATTTCTGTCTGTTTGCAAATCATATTGTGATTTATAGAGTACTTTATTTGGAAGATTGTTGTCATTCTCATTCCATCATCTTCATTGAGTATCTCAAATAGAACTCTTCCATCTGCCACATTCGATTCTTGGTGGGGCAAGGAGGAGTGTTGCTTGTTCAAAATCCAGATTCCTGGTCCCATCCAGCTCACTAATATCAAATTGGAGGTTTGGGCATTATCTGCACTTTAATAAATTGGTAAAATATCTGCACTTTAATAAATTGATAAAATACACATAACATCTAGTTTACCATCTTAACCATTTTAAGTCTACAGTAGTTTCATATTGCTTTAATATCCAATAAATCGCCATAACCCTTTTCATCTTACAGAACTGAAATTCTGTACCCATTAAATAATAACACTTCATTCCTGGCTCCTCGTATCCTTAGTCAACCACCATTCTACTTTAATTTCTAGGTACTGACTACTCTAGGTAGCTTATCAAAGTGAAATTGTATAGTATTTGTCTTTTGATCACTGGTTTATTTCACTTAATGTCCTCAAGGTTTATCCACTTTATGTCAGAATTTCTTTCTTTTTAAGGCTGAATAATATTACATTGTATATACTAAATTTTGTTATCCATTCATCCATTCACAAACACTTGGGTTATTTTCACATTTTAACTAGTGTGAATAATGTTGCTGTGGACCTCGGTGTACAAAAATATCTTCAAGACATTACTTTTTATTCTTTTAGGTATATACCTAGGGATGGAATTTCTAGATCATATGACAATTCTATCTTGAGTTTTTTAACAAACTGCCATGCAGTTTTTCATAGAAGCTGTACCATTTTACATTACACCAACAGTGCACAAGGGTTTCAATTTCTCTGCATCTTTGCTAACACTTGTTATTTTATTTTCATAGTAGCAATCTTAATAGGTATGAGTTGGTATCTCAATGTGGTTTTGATTTCCATTTTTCTAATAATTGTAATGTTTACCATCTATTCATGTGCTTTTAGCCATGTGCATATCTATCTTAGAGAAATATCTACTCTTCTCCTTTTTTTTTTTGTCCATTTTTCATTTCCTCTTCTTTCTTTTTCCTTTTTATTTTTTTAAGATAGGGTCTCGCTCTGTCACCCAGGCTAGAATGCAGTAATGTGATCTCAGCTCACTGTAACTTTTACCTCCCTGGCTTAAGCGATCCTCCCACCTCAGCCTCCTGAGTAGCTGGGACTAAAGGCACAAACCAGCACAGCCCAGATAATTTTTGTTCTCTCTCTCTTTTTCTTTCTTTTCTTTCTTTCTTTCTTTCTTTCTTTCTTTCTTTCTTTCTTTCTTTCTTTCTTTCTTTCTTTCTTTCTTTCTTTCTTTCTTTCTCTTTCTCTCTCTCTCTCTTTCTTTTTCCTTCCTTCCTTCCTTCCTTCTTTCCTTCCTTCCTTCCTTTCTTTCTTTTGAGACAGAGTTTTACACTTGTTGCCCAGACTGCAGTGCAATGGCACAATCTCAGCTCACCACAACCTCCACCTCCTGGGTTCAAGCGATTCTCTTGCCTCAACCTCCTGAGTAGCTAAGATTATAGGCATGTGCCACCAGGCACAGCTAATTTTGTATTTTTAGTAGAGATGGGTTTCTCCATGTTGGTCAGGCTGATCTTGAACTCCTGACCTCAGGTGATGCACCCACCTCAGCCTCCCAAAGTGCTGGGATTACAGGCAGGAGCCACCAAGCCCGGCAATTTTTGTGCTTTCAATAAAATTGTTTGCTTTTTGGTTATTGTGTTGTAGATCTTTATATATCTAGATGTTAACCTCTGATCAGATGTATAATTTACAAGTATTTTCTCCCATTTCATGTGTTGGCTTTTTACTCTGTTGAGTCCGTTCTTGTTAACTAAGAATACAAACTGATTCTGCTAATTAAACCTTGACGTGATTAAACTCAGTGTAAGTTACAGAAAACGTAACTATAGTATCTAGGGCAAAGGTAGTAGAGTAAGATTGAGAAGTAACTGCATGCTTTCTCTTCTCACATTTAATTCACTTTACATATTACTTTCTGATTTCCTTTGATTGAGGCACTTAATGAAGGGGATAAATAGTCTTTTATTTCATGCTCCTGTTCTATGTTGACATCTTCCTGGCATTATAGTTTTAAAATGAGAAAATTAAGTGACATACCCAGAAATATTAACCTGAAGATAAACCTTCTATCATCACCATGACTTTACTGAGAGAAGAAGTTCAATGCAGAAGAAGTCCTCATGGAAATAGTTCAATGGAAAAATTGTCCCCAATTCATGAAGTATAGTGGGGAAGAGAATACTTCACTTTCCAAGATGACACTTTTCTTCTTTTTTCTTCACCCTTACACCTACATCCACAGCTAGTAGAGATCAAGCAGAGGTTAGAGGTTTTGAATTCACATGCATTATTTTCATTTAGTAGTAGGTAAGCATCAACTGCAAATAATTAAAAGGGACAGAATATAGTTTAAAGAGGGTTTATTCAAGGGAAAAATTTGAGAACAATAGCCCTGGAAGCATTGATTCCAAAGACAGGAAATCAGTGTTCCAAAGTATTAGTTTGGATCATTTATATAGACAAAGTTTAGAGAGCCTTAACAGACTTTCAGCAGCTTTGTATGTAATGCTTAATGCATAGTCCCAACAATCTGATTAGTCATGGTGGTCTTTATTTTTGGGGAAAGGTATATTTAACATTCTACAAAGTACATTTAATCTTCCACTGAAGATTTAACTGCCATGGATTCTTTTGTACCATCTAGTTTGAGTTAGGTACAGGCCAATGAAGGAGGCAGTTAATCTGTAACAACAATCTGATTTGAAGGGGAAAAGATCTGATCTCTGGTCTTTCCTGTCATATACAAAACAAGAACAATGAGGAAGAGAGTTGATCTCTATAATCTATGAAGCACTGTTGCAGCCGCCTTATCCTGGTTGGCATAGCAACATTTAGAGGGTCTTGAAATTTTATTATCTTTTACATAAGTAATCCACAGATTAAGAAGAAACAAACTTGGGTAAATTTTCCTCTTTAGGACCAAGAGCTATAGATTACCCAAAATAAAACCTGGGTCATTAGGCAAGTTTAGCTACAAAAACACCTAAAGGAATAATCACTATATGTAAAATATTCACTGACTATTACCATTATTCAAGTAAAATATAGATGTGCACACACACATACACACACCTTGCATATAAACGTAAAGTTGAATATAAGCTAATTTCTACAATATTTTTATTCCAGTTTTTAAGGTAATTACATCCTTTCTCAGAAAAATGTAAAAATGTACACAGGTAAAATTTGGTTCACTACATAAGCTCTTGACTTTTCAAAGTCCTCTTCCCTTTTTCAGACCACTATAAGCAACTCTTCATTCATTCCACCTGATTCCCCACTTGGTTGCATCCTCAACCATTGAAATCAATCTGACCCTAAAAATCTAAGGAGAAAATGACTGAATTTTTTACTTTAATACTGTATATCCCCAATATCTTCTGGACAGCCAGAAACAATGGGTCATCAATGGTAGTCTTCATTACAACACATTTCAACTAGAACTATTTTGTAAAAGGCAGGGTAAATGGTCAGAAATCTCATATGTATAGGCCTTCATGGCTCTATATCAAAACCCAAAAATCTGAAAAACTCCAAGAACTTTCCCTAAACAGAAAGTCCTGAGGCAGAACTACTAGATATTGTTAATAGAACTAGATGTTTTACAAGGGCCATCTGTCTCTCAGGGGAAACTGCAGCCACTCCCATATAACCCCCTGCTAAGTGCTCCTGAGGCTTAAGGCCAAAATAAAGAATCGGGGGCTCTATAAAGCCCCTCACACTCAGAGGGGAACACCTTATTCAACTTCCCCTCCAGCCCTGCTTCCTCTTAGGGAAGTAGTGGGAGCTGAGGGCCCAATCACAGTAGAAGCCTCCTTTTCCAAAACTGACATACAATAATGTAAAGAAAAGCCAAGAAGCTTTCTGAAAACCCCAGAAAATTTGCAGATGGGTTCCAGACTTTACCTTAGCCTTTGATTTCTCATGGGGAGATGTTCAATTCACTCTAGCAACTTATTCCACTTCCTTGGAAAAAGAGCAAAGCTTTAAGGCTGCCCACCAGGAAGCAAACAATTTATTTGCCCAAAACCCTCAGGCCCATCAACCAGGCCCAAACAGAGTCCCCACTACTGACTCTAATTGGAACTATAGCACCTCTATGGGGATGAACAACCAGGCCAAATTCCTTGAGGCTCTCCTTAGAGAAATAAAAAAGAGAAGAACTAAGACAGTAAGTTATGATAAATTAAGGAAGGTGACACAAGGCAAGGAGAAAAATCCAGCAATGTCCTATGGCAGACTGGAGGAAGCCTTTAAAAAATAGGCCAATCTGGATCCTGTCTCTCTCAAGGGCAAAATATGAATGGCACAGCATTTCATTAACTAATCCACCCCATAAATTAGGCATCAGCTCCAGAAGCTACAGATAGGGCTACAAACTAATCAAAATTAGTTTCCTGATATGGCTTTTACGGTATATAATGAATGTGACCTGGAGGAAGGAAAAGTTGAGCAGAGCAAGGAAAAATGGCAAGCCAAAATTATGGCAGCTGTCATTGACAATGCCCTGAATGCTCAAAGAGTATCCAAGGGAAACCGGAAGGGCCATATGGATGATGCCAGCAAAGGCTCTTGCTTCAAGCACAAGAAAAATGGACATTGGGTAAAGGACTGTACTCAGTCCCTGCCAGGCTCCTGCTGTCAGTGCCAAGGCACCCATTACAACTGCTGGCACTGAAGAATTGACTGCCTCCACTCCCACTGAGGGACTCAGTTAGGCAAAACTCTAGTAGTCCAAAAGGAGGAATTAGAAGGCTAAAGGGGCCTGGGGCTTTCCTCACCACCCATATCCAAGAACCTCATCATTACTACTGATGATCCCCAGGTAGCTGTGAATATCATGGGCACCCAAAATCAGTTCCTTTTTGATATAGGGGCAAATTACTCTGTTTTTAATGCATATGCAGGAAAGATCTCCTCCTAGTTCTCAAAAGTTATGGGAATAAAAACAAAGCCACAAACAAGATTCCTACTCATCCTCTAATCTGCCAATTAAAAAACAAGTTTGCCAGCAGGAATTTCTAATAGTAACAAGTTGTCCAGGTCCACTATGGGAAAGAGATATTTTAAGGGCAATTGCCCAAAATTGCTAGTGGTCAATAATGCAGACAATGTTCCAGACTATGTCAACAAGCAGGCCAACCCACTAGCAGCATATACTGGGAGGTCTAGAAGGGCTAAAATGGTAGTCCCAGTTAAAACATACAGCTTTAAGACTTCAGCTGTTTTCCCAACTGAAAACAATAGCAAATTAAGCTGGAAGCAAGAAAAGGTTTAGTACCCAGAGTTAAGAAATTACTTGTCTATGGAAACTCTATTTCTCCTTGCAATACCCCCATTTCTCCCATTTTATTGCCTTCAGGGGGATACCAGTAAGTACAGGACCTCTGAATAATTAATGAGGTTGTCATTCCTGTCCACTCATTGGCAGTAGATCTATATACTCTCCTGCTCAGGTGCCAGGGGATGCAGAATGGTTCTCAGTTCTAGATCTAAAATATGCTTTCTTCTCCATTGCTCTGGCCCCAGAGTCTCATTACATTTTTGCCTTTTTGCCTTTAAATGGGAAAATCCTGATACCAGAGAAAAACAGTAATACACTTGGACAGTGCTCCTTCACAGTTTCAGGATAGCCTCCATATATTTTTTTCTTTCTTTCTTTCTTTTTTTTTTTTTTTTTTTTTTTTTTTTTTTGCACAGGCCTTAGAGAGGGATCTGAGGAAATCTACAGTTGGAAAACAAGAGTATGCTCCAGTACATGGATGACCTTCTCCTGTGTAGCCTAACCCAGTAGGCTTCTGACCATAATACTATAAAAACCCTGAATTTCCTGGCAGACAAGGGATACAAAGTATCCAAAATAGGCTTCTGTTGCCCTCCAATGAGTCCAATATTTAGGGTATGTATCAGCAGCTGGAGCAAATATCCCCAGAATGAGGTTTGGACTCCCCCCCACTCACCCCCCACCCCGCAACCAACCAATAGTTTCATTCATTTTTGGGAATGGATGAGTTTTACACAATATGGGTAGCAAATTTTGGCCTCATAGAAAAAAAAATCCTTTTTGAAGCATCAAGGGGGTCAGAAAATGAGCCAAGGAAACAGCCCCTGGAAATGAGAAAAGCTTTCGTCAAGTGAAAACAGGCTCTCAACCAGGCTCCTCCTCTTGGCATCCCAGACCTTCTAAGCCCTTCTCCTTCTCTATAGCAGAAAAAAAAGGGCATAGCTGTGGGTGTGCCAACCCAGAGACAGATCAGTACACAGAACAACTGCCTGCTTTTCAAAGAAATTACAAGGAGTAGCCTCACAGTGGCTATTACAAGGAATGGCCTCAGAGTGGCCAAGCAGCTTGTGGGCAATAGCAGCCGCTGCTATTTTAGTAGAAGAAGCCACCCTGACTCAACCACTGAAAGGGCTAAGCCTGCATCAGGTAGTCAGTTCTAGAAGTAAATGGATGCATCTAGATAATAGGAAAAAGGTTAACCAAATACCAGGTCTGGCTCACAGACAATCCAGGTGTAATCCTTAAAACCTGTGCCAGTGTGGATCCAGGTTCATTGTTGCCCACAGGCCCGATAACTGATCATTTCTGTGAGCAGGTCATTGCACACACATATGTTAGCTGGCCTGCATTTTAAAGCATCAGCCTCTCCCAGATTCTGGAGTTGACAGATTCACAGACAGCAGCAGTTTTGTGTCAAATAGGGAGTGCTAAGCTGGATATGTAATAGTAAATCAAAACACCATTATTAAAGCCCAGCCACGGCACATCAGCACAAAAGGCTGAAATCATTGCTTTTGCCCAAGTATTAATGTTGGGATAAGGGAAAAAACATCTATACAGATTCCAAAAATGCATTTATGCTTATGCTGCAATTTGGAAAGAAAGAGGACTACTAACTAGTAAACATTTACCCATAAAGCATGGTCTGGAATTATTCAACTATTGGAAGCAATACACCTGTCAAAGGCTGTAGCCATAATTCATTATAGGGGTCGTCAAAGGGACCTAACCCCTTTAGCACAAGGGAATAGAAAGGCTGATAAAGAAGACAAAGGTACAGCCCTCAGGGTGCAAACCCAACTGATCCTAGCACGGCTTTCTTTGATTCCCCAGTGGAACCTGAATATACAATACAGGAAAAGTAGTTAATAAAGGAGCAAGAAAGAAGAAAATAAGGATCCTGGTAGTACATGGGATCAAAAGTATATCTTCATCAAAGAAACAAGCCAATGGAGAATCATAAAAAGTCTTCATGACTCTTTCCATATGGGGAGAGACGCCACCCTGGCCATGATAAACAGGCTTTTCACTGGGGCCTAACTTAGCTTCGGTGGTTAAGCAGGTCTGCCAAGTCTGCTCACTGGGACATTTAACAACCCAGGGAACAAAACACCGCCTCTGTAGAACAGCCCAGAGAAGGGGAACTTACCCAGGGGAAGACTGGCAATTGGACTTCACCCATATGCCAGCTGGTAGAGGATACAAGTTTTTGTTAGTACTGATAGATACTTCTACTGGCTGGGTTGAAGCTTACCCTACCAGAACAGAGAAGGCTAATGAAGTTGTGAAGTTTATCTTAAAAGAAATAATCCCCTGGTTTCAGTTACTCCAGAGCCTCCAAAGTGACAGCCCATTCTTTATCTCCCAAATTATTCAAGGATTTGCTAAGACTCTCAGAATCAAACACTATTTACATTCAGCGTGGAGGCCTCAATCCTCCAAGAAAGCAGAAAGGGCTAATCAGACTCCAAAATGAGCATTAGCTAAGTGATGTCAGGAAACTTCAGAAACTCGGGTCAGCTTACTGCCCTGTTAAGAATCCATAATTCCCCAAGAGCAAAAATTAATACAAGCCCATATTAAATGTTATGAGAGGGCACTTTTAACTAATGATCCGATTACTGATCCAGAGACAGCCAGCTTAGTAAAATGCCTAGTTACCCTTGGACAATTTCAGCAGGCTTTACAAACATTTGGAATTCAAAGGCTCCCCACACCAAAAACTAATTAACAACCCAAAACCAGGCCAGAAGATGAGGTACTTGTTAAAACCTGGAAGGAGGGATCACCTGCTCAATGATTGCAACCCAAATGGAAGGGACTGTTTTCAGTGGTGCTGGCCATGCCTTCCACGGTCAAAGTACTAGGTTTAGATAGTTGGATATATTTTTTTCGGGGTCAAGCCTCCAATACCTGAAGCCCTGGACCTGGAACCTGAAGCTCCCACCATCCGCTATACCTGTGAACATGTGGAAAATCTGAAGTACTTGTTTAAAAGACAGTCAAAAGATAAGTAAATGCCTACCAACCTTCCTTGGTGTTTTTGTCGCAGAGTTAATGCAGGCTGGATAATAGCAGTCATTTCTATATTGGTATAATTGCTTTCTTCCAAATGGATGGAATCACTTCCTTTGTAATAATTAAGCAAGCTGTTTTTATCTGTTTAAAAACAGCCACAGAAGACTCCAGATGAAACCAGTCTGGAAAATAGGTAATAGCTTCATTTTCTTGGCATTTGGTACATCCCAACCTTAATGGCTCTCAAGGACATTGGCCTGTCAGCAAGGGAAACAACTAACCATAGTTTTAGTTTGTCAAACTTAACTTGCTGGCGTTCCATGAAAACCAAAACCTGGGGATATGCCAGGTCTGTAATGTTAGGGGACTGGCCTCATGTCCCAGCCTACTACTTCTAGGGACAAACTCGTTGGCTCATGGGATGGAATGTAGCCTAACAGTCAATAAAAAACAGTGTTATTGGATCAGGTCCCATATTCTTTAAGTTGTTTATTTTAACCACTAATCATAGTCCAAAAACTCCAGAGGGAAAGATGCTCTACTACCTTAGCTTGTATCCAGAGCAACTCCCTTTCTGCCATTGCAGCAACCATGCCAGTTCCATTGCTTTTATTGGAGACCTCCAAGAGAGTCAATGTAACTGGAACGTTGTTGCTGGGTTACCTTTCTTAAGTTAATACCTCTGTAGGAATCTTGAACAGGAAGACAATTTACTGCTGTGTCAGGTCCCTGGACTAGCACAGCCCATTTCCTGTCGACAAAACTAAAACTTCTAGCTTCTTCTCTGGCTGCCCTCATGCAAGTTATCTGTATTCACTCTATCTCAGTGTATTCTCTGGAAATTGCCAATATGTCTTATCTTGTCCCCTTGTGAGGGGATCCTAAAAGAGGAATCCTATTGAAAGAACTAAAAAATACCAGCCAAATTTTACCATCCCCTACTAGACCCTGTAACCACTACAGGCCTGGCTGCCTAAAACTTACCAGTTATTGCCAAGATAACCTAAAATGAAAACCCCCAACTTTTACAACTTTACTACAAAACACTTTCGCAGTCCGAATTTCACCTTCACAAGGAAATTTTTGGGTTTGTGGTTCTTCAGCATATTTACAGCTCCCATCGCTATGGAAGGGACAATATTCCACGGCCAACATTTCCCCTTATTTAACTTTTGCAAGGGCCATCATGTCTCTCTCTTTCCCTGTGTACCAACATCACAAAATTCATCGCTGAGCAGCCCGCTTATCCCTCTGAGTTGAATATTGTCTTCCAAGTTGGGCATAGCAGGGTTAGTTTACAGGAGGAGGAGCCTTGGGAATCCAGCATAAGCTGTCTAAAGAAACGGTGATATCCCTCTGACGAACAGCAGAGGGCCTCACTAGACTTCAACAATAGCTGAACTCCCTGGCCGAGGTAGTCCTACAAAATCAGAGTCTTAAACCTCCTCACAGCTGGACAAGGAGGAACTTGCCTATATTTAAAGGAAGACTGTTGCTTTTATGTCAGTCTGGTTTAGTACTAGAATATATTAGGAATATCACTACCCAGGCAAATAAAACTGAGTTTTTGGGAATTCTCACAGGAACTTGGCAATACTGGTTACTATCTGCATTACTTCCTTTGGTAGTATCAATTATTACCAATACTGTTAGCCTTAAGTTTTGGTCTGATCTTTTTTAAAGTGTTAAACAATTTTTTACTTTCTCCCTTAAAGCAATTCCATGTTCGTATGATGGTTGTGCAGGGTTTCCAAACAGTTCTAGGTGATAATACCTTCCCCTGCCATCAAGAAGCTACCCTGTCTCCACTAGACAGAGCAGGGCAAGAGTCCTATGGTTCCCCAGTAGATAAGAAATTGCCCAATCAGCATGAAGCAGTTACAGAAGAAAGATCATTGGTCCCTCTCCCTCCCATAAAGATTTATGGGGATCACACATCTCTCAGTGGGAAATGAGGCAGGAGAATAGAATCTGGAGAAGGGAAACCTAAGGCCAGTTTATGCCAACTCCCTGGAACTTGATCAGAGTGAAAACCCTAACTCTCCATGCCCAAGTAACAAGGGACCAGAAGACACTTTCCCTACAGACCACACCATTAATGGAAATTGCCTCTAGTTGGCCATAGGCACACTCCTCTATTTGCATAGGTTGCCAATCAGCCTCTGGTTGACTACGGGTTAATTCATTTCAGGATCTGATTGGCCACAAGCCAAATCCTTCATTCACATAGCTGGTAACTAATAGGAGACCTCTAAAGTGTAATTAAACCCCAGAAAACTTTGTAACCAAGGCTCCTGAGCCACCTGCTCCCACCCTGTTGGGTGTACTTTCACTTCAATACATCTCTGCTTTTGCTGTTTCATTACCTTGATGCTTTGTTTGTGCGTTTTGTTCATTTTTTTTTTGTTCAATATGCCAAGAAACTGTAAAACTCATGCTCAAGACCTTTCTTATGGTAACAATACCACAGTCGAACTATTGAAAGTTAAAAACAGAGAGAGTATTGAAACTAGCAAGAGGAGAATAATCACATACAAGAAATCCTTGATAAGATTAACAGTTGACTTCTCATCAGAAACCATAAAGGCCTGAAGGCAGAGAGATTACATATTTAAATGCTAGAAGAAAAAGAACTGTCACCAAAAAGTATTTATTCAGTGAAGCATTTCTCCAAAAATGAAAAAGAAATTAAGATGTTTTTAGAAAAAGAAAAAAAAAATGAATTAATTGCTTCCAGACTAGCCAGGGAAGAAATACTAAAGGGAGTAATTTAAATGGAAATGAAAGAAAAATGGACACCAACTAGAATTCACACAAAAATATAGGTGACACTATTAAAGATAATTATATAGGTAGATATCAAATACCTTATTAATGCATACTAGTTTGTAACTCATTGCTTTTCCCTCTGACTAAAATGACAAATGCATAAAGCAATAATTATAAAAGTGGGTTGATGACCTTATAGTGTATCAGCATGTAATCTGAATAATGATAAAAGCACGAAGGAAAAGGTGAAGGGGAACAAAGCTATATAGGAGCAAAGATTTTATACTGTTTAATCAAGTTGGTTCTAATTCAAAATGGTTTATTTGAAATTTGGGTTAACTGTAATACCTAGATCAATTAATAAGAAAATAACTCAATAATGAAGCATTTTTTTATTTGTTTAGGGGAAATGTAGGATACACTGAAAATAAATATTTTCAGAGAGAAAAGCAGTAATGGAGTAAACGGGGAACAAAAATATGACACACGAAATCCAGTAGTAAAATGGCAGGTGAAATTCTAATTTTTTCAGTAATTATAGTAAATATTAATGGATTAAACACATCAATCAAAAATAAAACATGGCAGTAACCATCTTTTATTATTAACTTATTTATTTTTATTTATTTTTTATTTTTGAGACAGAGTCTTACTCTGTCACCCAGGCTGGAGTTCAGTGGTGTGATCTCAGCTCACTGCAACCTCCACCTCCCGGGTTCCAGTGATTCTCTGCCTCAGCCTTCCGAGTGGCTGGGATTACAGGCACCCACCACCACACTTAGCTAACTTTTGTATTTTTAGTAGAGATGGGGTTTCACCATGTTGGCCAGGCTGGTTTCAAACTCCTGACCTCAGGTGATTTTCCCACCTTGGCCTCCCAAAGTGCTGGGAGGCACCACACCTGGCCAATAATAATTTATAAAATGGCATCTCACTAATGCAAATAGGTTGAAAGTAAAAGGATAATAAAGATATATCATGCAAATAATATACAAAGGAGCACTTGAGTGAATATACTGCAGAAGACAAAATCAACATTAAGAAAAAAGTTGCTATAGGCAAAGAAGAAGGTTTCATAGTTAAAATATCAGTCTATCTAGAAGATAGAACAATTATAAACAAATATGCATCTAAAAAGACAGTTCTAAAATATTTGATGCCAAAACAAATATAAATGAAGAGAGAAATTGAGAATTGAATAGTAATTGAAGATTCCAAACCTAACTTTCAATGATAAAATAACATACATATATAATATCTGTAAGAAAATGGGAGATTTTAACATTATAAACTAACTACAGCTAAGAATGACCTATTGAACGCCCAACAACAGCAGAACACATGTTATTTTCAACTAACCCTAGAACATTCACCAAGATATATTATACATTAGGCCATAGAAAGGCCTTGAAAAATTTAAAAGGATGGACATTATAAAAGGTGCATTTTCCCCCACACAATAAAAATCAATAACAAAAATTTGAGAAATCTGAAATATGTGGAAATTAAATAACACAGACCTAAGTAACCAAACATTAAAGAAGAAATTACAAGGAAAATTAAAACACGCCTTGAGAGTAATGAAAATGAAAAGACAGTATATAAAAACGTAGGGAATGCAATCAAAGCAGTACGTAGGGGGAAGCATACTATTGACAACTACCAATAAAACAAAAACTGAAAGATCTAAAATCTAAAAACATATTTTCTAACTCACAATTAGAAAAAGATCAAACTAAAGCCAAGGCAGCAAAAAGAAATAAACTAGACAGAGTGGAAATATATGAAACAGAAATAGCAAAACAATAGAGAAATCTACTAAATCAAATGTTGGTTCTTTGAAAAGAACAGGAAAAGCACCTGACAAAATTTAAAAACCTTTCATGATACTAACACTCAACAGGCAGGAGCTTCCTTAACATGATAAATGGCATCGATGACAAACCCACAGTTAACATCATGCTTAATGGTGAAAGGCCGAATGCTTTTTCCCCAAGGTAAGGAACAAGATAAAGATGTAGGTTCTCACCACTTCTGTTGCATATTTCACTGTAGATTCTACCCTGGAATATTACCAAAGATAAAGAAATAAAAGCCATCTAGATTGAAAAGGAAGAAATAAAAACTATTTCAGTTAGCAGATACCATAAACTTGTATTTAGGAAGTACTAAGAAATTCACAAAAATGTATAAAACAGACGAATTTCAGGACAGAAAGTGGATTAGTATTTTCCCGGGGCTCAGAGGAGGATAGAGTTTTTTTGTGATAAAAATATTCTGGAATCAGATATTGTTGATCATTGCAAGCATAGTAAACTCTGCAAGCATATTAAAACACACTGCATTTTATACTGTGAAAGGGTGAATTTTATAATATACCAATTGTATCTCAATAAAGCTGCTATTAAAAATATGTAAGATCAGGATTACTAAGAAAAATAGCTACAATTTAGACCTATAGCTTCTTGGAGCTAAACCTATGTTGTTTTTTACTAGAGAAGATTGGTTATGAGGAAGGTATTATACTTATGAATGAGAGACATTGAGCTTGTGATTCAGAATGGTTCACAAACGTAAGGGCCAGACGTAAGGTTAAAAGGAGATCAGCTTGCCCTTAGAAAAGCTATTTACCTATGAGTCTCTACAGAATAAACTAGTTAACAGACTAGAATCTGAATTTATATCGAGTAATATTTTACATACAGCACTCTGAGTTTCTGAATTTATCCACTTAACATTTACACATAGAGCAGATTCTATATGCCAGGAATTATTCTTGGCACTTGGTAAAAATATTTCACCTGGGCCCAAAGTGGCTCCGGCCGGATGTCGTGGCGCTTGCGAAGGCGAGGCCAAGAGTTCAAGGCCAACCAACCTCAGCAACCTTACAAGCTCTCATTGATTGGCAAAAAAAAAAAAAAAAAAAAAAAAAAAAAAATTTCACCTTTATTTCCTTTTTCAAAATGTTTATAGAAGTTAGATATTACTTAGACCCCTTGCAAGATTTTCTGGTAATTGATGACAGCAGAGTTTTCTTTCTGTTGTTAGAAATATTTACACATTCTCAAAGTGTTTTATCTATCCGTGAACACACTGCGGAATAATACTGAAAACCAAAACTAGGAGCACAAAAGAGAGATTTCATCATTAACTTTTGAAAAGGATTTAACTACAAATGAGTAAAGTTAACATATATGTACATATATGTGTGTACACACATTCCTATGTGTATAACTAAGCAAAAATCAATCACAAAACATTAATTTCATCCCATATACTTTTCAAATCTGGCAACAGTTCTTTTGGATTAATTATTCAGGATGGAAGCCATACTCTCCTGGTTTTTTCATTATTCAGTCTTGATTCAGCTTCATTTCTTTTTAAGGTTCATTGCGATTAATGATGCAATCCATTTAGCACAACAAAAGAGTTCTAATTCTCTGTAAATCTCAAGTTTGTTCTCTTGTGAATTAGCACTCCCTTAGTAACTAGACAGCCTAGAAATTCACGGGTTTTGTTTGACGACACAAAGGCCGAAAGGAAAGGTCATAGGAGTACTACTTTTAATGAGTTATTAGACAAATACATTTTCTAGATAGTTTAATCTCATCATTAGACTTCAAAATGCCTTAAGAAAAGTCTTTAAATATGTATGTCACCTCTCAATTATCTGTGTTAATGGAGAGGAGCAGCAGTGTGTATAATGCAAAATGGATAAAAGTATACACATATTTAAGTTAGAGGACACCTATGTCATATGCTCCAAGAATAAGTAAAATTCAAGTCAAACGCTGAAGTCAAGTTAGATCCTTACCAGTAAGCTTCTGCTTGCTACTGAATAGTCCATGATTCTTCTAAACATCTCATATTCTCTATTTTATCCTAAATGCTGCATATTATCATCTTACAGACTGAAATAAAGATGCCAGTGAAGGTAAAGAAGCACATAGCCTCCTTTGAGTTTTCTATCTGAATGGCTTATGCTTTCTCCTTGAGTAAGAGAGAGTAATACTCTGCTTTAAAGGCTTTTCATTACATTTACTGTGCTGATTATAATAAAGACCCTTAGAAAATCAGGATAAAGGCAAAGGAATTAAATATTATATTGAGGATCTCCTAAGGGCCACTTCTTTAGCCTAATTAGTACTAACACCTAATTAATTTCAAAGCACTGATTCAGACTCCCACTGTATATAAGATAATGTGCAGGAGATGGAGAGGTTCTATGAGGAACTTATGTGTGGTGGGAAATATCTTTATCAAAATAGTAAACATGAGTGTGTAACAGAAAGGCAAGGGCTGAGAGGTACAGAAACATATAGAAAGAGCACTTTCCTAGTACAAAGAGATGGAGAAGTCCTTTGATTAAGTATTTCACTTGTGACTGGAATTATCTGACAAGATGAAAAATAAAATTGTAGAATGATGTGGGAGGTAAAGAGCAATGTGTGTGACAATTGAGATTCAAGATTTTAGGACATTTTTTAGTAACCCAAAGAATTAATTTTAAGCAGAGATAATTTTACTGCAAAG
Organism: Saguinus oedipus; assembly: GCA_031835075.1. Taxonomy (NCBI): domain Eukaryota; kingdom Metazoa; phylum Chordata; class Mammalia; order Primates; family Cebidae; genus Saguinus; species Saguinus oedipus. The sequence goes on along the minus strand of CM063181.1, from coordinate 99,674,094 downwards.
TTGATAAAAGTTCTGGCCCAGGGCTTCTCACTTCTGGGGACACTGTGAGAGCTCTTTGCTGCTGGGAATGGCATCCAAGGCCAGGAGGGAAAGACAACTTAACAGTCCAGAGGCATTTCAATGCCAGCCTTTCTTATGTTATCAAAAATGTCCTTAGGTTATATGAAAGGGAAAAAGGCTGTAATTTCACAGCTCTTGTAATGCGATGTTATGTCTTTTTCCCTATGAATACATATTCACTTTATCACTTAACTTTGTTTTTATTTATGCCTGTTTTAATTAAAGAGGATTTCTGAAATTATATAAGCTTCAGGCTCCACAGGCTGTGTATCTGTGCTAGCTTTAAGTAAGGAGTTAATAAGTTGAACACAAGTAATATAGCAATGAAAAGTCAGTGTGACTATTTCAATGATTCTTGTTTTGGTCTTCTCAATTTCTGAGACCACTAAATACCATCGCATTCAACTTTTCTCTGTAATGTGAATTGTTCTAGTCCTTACTTGTACCTTTACAATGGATAGATGGTGCCAACAATAATCACAATTTTAAAGATAACAAATATGGCTTCGTTTACTTAGAACATAAAGATTTTAAAATGGGTTATTCTCTTTGGAAAGACCTAATTTATTATGCAAATTTCTGAATAGTCTCCAGAATCCTGGGAATTGAAGAGTACAGAGAGATTATTTAGAAATGATCACTGTGCTGTAAACAGTGGCAATAATAATAATTTTTTAAGTTATACAAAGAAACAGGAAACCTGATTCTAGCTAATTTAAGATCTTGTTTGATTTCTCTTGAGGAAAAACAAAAAAGATCAAATATGATAGTTACTGATGCAAGCAAAGCATCAGTGAGTAGTCTTTTCTCCCTCAAAAACTACTGTTTTTTTTTTCTTGTATCTTTTGTATGGTTTTTAAAGTTGCATGTATCAATAAGAAAAATAATTATCAAATAGAAAAACAGAAATGTAACATAGTAAGAGCTTAGATGCCAGAACTAGGGTGGTAGGTTCAACTGTATAACCTTAAACAATTTACTTACCCCAGTTTCCCAGTAACTGAAATTGAGATTATAATAGCATCTATCTTACACAGTTGTGAGAGAATTGAAATAGTTTTCTATAAAGTTCATAGCTCTTAGCAAGTAGCATTTACCCCATGAAAATGAATTGCAGCTAAATATTTAAAACACATAATTATTAGTGATTGATTAAATTTAAGTTAAAATAATGGAAAAGTTTTTTTCCATGACATTGACAAATAAATAATAAAAATTGTTTTAGCCAGTACTGTTGATATCAATGTTTGTGGTATCGCAAAGGGGTATGATATTTTCGAAGGACAATTTTATAGTGATTGTTAAAATATAAATTTAAATTATTTTACCCCAGCAACAATACTTTTTAAAAAATAATTTAAGTGCCAAGAGGAAATATATAAAGGTGTGTTTTGGAGTGCATGTGTACCAGTATTATAAATGGGAAAAAAATCTAAATAGCTATTAATAACATATTCATTAAATGTGTATTTAATCCAAATTGCATTATATGTGGCTTAAAAATTTAACATCTTTTGATATTTATAAAAACATTGCCTACACACACTTATTATATGTAGTTGGTACAATATCAAAGTCAACTTAATTTTATTCTGTAAATAAATATTTTTAGTATTCATTTATATAAGTCATTCCAAGTAGAGAAAAAGGAGCAGAGAAATAGCAGACCTAAATAAACTTTAGACTTGCAAAACAGGACATTGTTAACTTAGAGCATAATTACAGTTACTAAAAGTTAAAAAATTAGATAAATAAAGTGAAAACAAACTCTCTTAATTTAGATTACTTTTCTACTGTTTAAGAGATGTGACTGATATTCAATTTTTCATGAAATAAAAATATATTGACAAAACATCAGTATTCTGCATAGCGTAAGAGGTCTTGTTTTAAGAAAAATAAATGCAATACCTACCTAGTAGGGTGCTGAGCATATATCCATGTCTGCGTAACTTAGTTTTATTCATTTCTTTAATAAATTAGAAACTACTATGTGCCAGGTTCTATTATTACACAGAGCAATACATATAAACCTTCCCTTATGGAGCTTGCATTCCTCCAAGAGGAAAGGAGATGAAATTAGACAAAACACATTAATTAAATATTTAGTGAGTGAAGAGAGATGAGTATACATGACACCTTGGGGTTCCCCTGAAAACACAACCTGACACAAGAATTTGGTAATGACAGAACTAGGCAGAACTAGGGGAAGGTGATGTTAGTAATGAGGAGTGATAGAGTAAAGAAAGTCTGAAACAGGAGGGAAAGCCAATAAAGTACTGGTTATTGAGGTTACTTATAGGCAGAAGAAGCTTGGCTATACAGATACTTCCAAAATGTTTTGCAAAGAAGAGAAGGTGGGCCATATATCCATTGTCTCCATTCCCTTTTATTTGAGAAGCATCCAGAGGGAATATGGGACAGGCTTAAGACGGAAGTGTTGTAACAGGGGGATTAAGTGAAAGTACTGGCAGAGGGGGAAGGCATTAGCCACTGTGTCTGAGGTTCATTTCCTTCCCTCGCTTAGCAGAGAGCCAGCTTAGCAGATAGCTGCTGCTGCTGCCTGGGATTGCTCAGTGAAGAACAGGACAGGATTACTGTGTTGTTTACCCCATTGTGGCCATTGCTAATCTGATAAGAGCAAGGAAAAAGCTAGGAGTGGAATCATGATTGGAGTCGTTTCCATAGGAAATACAAGAACAGGAAAAAGACAAATGGCACTGGCAACTCTATTGAGGAATTTTTCTGTAGTTTTTATGTAATGGGCATTCAAAAGAGGAGTTTTAATTTTGTTTTGTGTTTTTAAAACCCCGGCAATAATGCCACTCTTTCTTGTTGATGGGAATATCCAAATAGAGAGGGGGTGACTTGACAATATTGTGATTAAAGAGACAGGTGATAAAGTGACGCTCCAGGGAAGGCAATGTGCTGCTTAAGCTGATGACATCTGTTTGCTGCTGAATGAGAATCACAAAGTCTAATGATCTGCCATGTAGACATCACAATGTGGCAGAAGCACATTAAAAAAACAATTTCATGGTGCCTGACGTATGGGGTGAAAATTTTCCCTTCAACTATACACTGTTGCCTCCACTGAGTAGAAGCTTAGCTCTGAAGACATCTCTTTTTCCCAAAACTCCTAACAGATTAATTTTCAAATTCGATTAGTCAATGAAAACTAAAGATAAAACCAAATTAAATTACTTCTTTTCTGGATATACAGAAACTTAAAAGTTTTCCATTTTGCAGTACTGTAGGCTGTTTAACAAAATACACATACACAATTTATATCGAAGAGAGTTATATGGAAATCCATGAATAATGTGTCTGTGCTTTCTTAGTAAGAGGGTAATTAACATAAAAAATAACTTTATTGTTAAATAAAATAGAACTGTAAGAAAAAAGATACTTTAGAGTAATTCTTTTTCACTTTTTTCTAATTATCTTTATTTTAGTTCTTTCGCTTTTTGTATCCTTATAGTCATAGACAAATGAAAGCAGATTTTTTTTTTTTTTTTTTGAGACAGAGTCTCGCTCTGTTGCCAGGTGCCAGGCTGGAGTGTAGTGGCACAATTTCAACTTACTGCAATCTCCGCCTCCTGGGTTCAAGCAATTCTCCTGCCTCAGCCTCACCAATAGCTAGGACTACAGGTGCGTGCCACCACGCCCAGCTAATTTTTATATTTTTTAGTAGAGATGGGGTTTCACCATGTTGGCCAGGATGGTCTTGATCTCTTGACCTCATGATCCACCTGCCTCGGCCTCCCAAAGTGCTGGGATTACAGGCGTGAGCCATCGTGCCCGGCAAAAGCAGATGTTTTAAAAGTCACATTTATTTTAAACTACAATAAAGATCTATGGAAATGTTCATAGCACTGTCTAACTCAAAGTAGGCCATCAAACCATTATTGAAACACTATGTTTGTGGAATAAACGTATATGTCAGGAGCTTATTAACATCTTACATCTACATGTATTTATTCCACAAATATTATTATTTTTGTAGATCACCATGTGGCAGATATCACAGGTAGTCTAAAAGTTCTAAGCCACATTCTCATTTCTTAATAAGCTTAAGAGCTGTGTGCAGAAGAGCATATAAATGTGTAGAGGACTTTGACATTTGGAAATGTTTAAGATAAGGTTGAAGAATCTAGAAAAAGGAAGTAGAAAGTAATTCTATACCCAATAACCTCGGATCTCTTAGTGTATTCATATTATGAATGGAGTTTTAATATCTATTTTCTGTTTTCACCTGTTCATTTACCATGATGCAAATATTAAGCAATGACAAGAACACAAAGAAAAGCAGGGGAATGTTTGTATATATCAGATATTCTTCATAGATCATGAAACTTGAAGAATTAATATAATAATAATTGTTGCAGACTTCAGTATTCTATTATTCATTTAATAAAACTCATTTATTACTGTGCAGCTATCTAACAATACATTTTCTAGGTGTCAATAGAGATGAATGTATAGCTTGTACTGATAAAATGCCACAGGTAACTAGATATATTATAGGATAATAAAATTTATTTCTGCTTATAAGCAACTGTATGGAATCACATCAAAATTTATTTCCATAGCTCAGTATAAATAATTTTTCTATTATGTTATGTGTCACTTCAAAAAACCTTGTAGAATAGTTTAAGATGTACTTTTAATAAAAAGCAGTATTTTTTGCTCTGGATTTTAATTTACTATGGCATTTTTTTTCTAACCATGTTTTAAAGTTATATTAGTTTGGATATTACTTTAGTTTTCCTAACTATTCTATCAGTTAACTGCTCAACTTTACTTGATTCCAATGTAGTAAGTTCAAGAATAAATGTTTATTTTTTCTGGTAGATGCAATTGACTAAAAAACAATTAATACAGCCAGGGATTATTAAGGAAAATAAGTAGAATAGGTCAATAGTATATGACAAGGTCTAAGTGAACACAATTGGGGAAACAATAGTATATGTAAGAGATTTTGGATAAAAACATTGTTTCAGGAGACATGTCAATTTAACCATGTTAATTGAAAATCTGGAAGAGAGAAAAAAGGGCATTAAACTGGGCATTATATTTCCTCCAAAATTTAAAAGAAACAGGAAAGTATATGAAGAGCACTACATTTCAGAGGTTTTAAATGTAAAATAATGGTACCTAAGATGCTTAGATATCCTGAATGACCATCCTTCTTCTTTTCTATTGTATTGCAGTTTTGGCTCTTAAAGAACACCATTAGTCCAGAAGTCGTCATCTCTTGTACCATAATCCCTAGTAGGCTTGTAGTTGGGAAGAGTTTACAAATATGTAGTTTGCTTGAACTTTAAAAGTCTATATGTGGTGTTGAATGCGCTTTGATCTTGGTATGCACCTCATGATTAAAACCCAGTTCCAGTGCTTAGTTTATATCTGAACCATTCAGTATTGGCAACCACCCTGGGTTTAAAATGGGTTCGAGTGCTATTTCTAATATCCAAATTACTATATCTCTCCCTGGACCATTTAGGCTAAAATTTCCCTTAGGTTTCCTAAATCAAAATAAAATCATACACCTAAATGAGAAATGATAGAAATACCTGACAGAGTAATGCCTGTGTGCATGCATGGAGTACAACAAGGCATGATCAATCATCCAAAGCTTTTTGTTCTGGCTTTCCACGGAGTCCTCTCTCTCTAAGAAGAAAACTAAAATATTATGTACCATTTTTCTTGGGAAGAAACTTGTCAAGAAGAGTCCTTACACACTACTGATTTCATTAGTCAATTATAAATTTAGCAGAGTGAGATGGCCGAACAAGCCAGGACCTGATCAGTAGCAACTGGCTTTTTTATGTTGCTGTTAGAGTGGGCATTGGAACACTAGGTTTTTCTTGCAGAATATTGGTGGATTCTTTTGAAATCCCATGTGGCCCTGTGTACCACATGGTTTTCTGAACCAGGTGATACATAGGCTGACCTTCTTGGAAATTCAGTGAGCTTTGGTTGCTAGAAGCTAACAATCCCTTAAAAAGCCCCCATTAAGAAAGCATAAGCCAGGCTCCTTTTCATGTCAGACACTGGACACTCACATCTCCTAGTCATGCCAAGAACTGTGAGTACAGATTTCTTTCACAGCTGCCTTTGCCCTCCTGCAAGCCCATGTAGACAACTTCAGTAAGATTTTGCCTTCAGAATTCTCTTAACAAAAAGAAGGCATAAATCTCTTACTTCACATATTTTTGTTTGGTTGGTTTTGGTTTTTCTTTTCTTTCTTTTTTTTTTTTTTTTTGAGACAGAGTTTCACTCAGTTGCCCAGGCTGAAGTGCAGTGGCACAATCTCTGCTCACTGCAACCTCACTTCCTAGGTTCAAGCCATTCTCCTGCCTCAGCCTCTCAAGTAGCTGGTATTACAGACATCTGCCACAATGTCCAGCTAATTTTTGTATTTTTACTAGAGATGGCGTTTCACCATGTTGACAAGGCTGGTCTCGGACTCCTGACCTCAGGTGAGCCACCTTACTCAGCCTTCCAAAGTACTGGGATTACAGGTGAAAGCCACCATGCCCAGCTTCTTCATGTATGTTGAAACTCCTTGTGACAGATGCTAAGATCAAACTTTTGTTTTATCCTCTCGTTACTACTCTGCTTTATTATATTAGAAGAGATCTGTTTTTTGAAGCTCAATTTCTCCTTCTTTTAGTCACATTAATTTCTATATATGTGTTTGTTTATTTATTTATTTATTTATTTATTTATTTATTGGCCTTCTCACTGTGTTTCTGGTGGTGTAGAGATATCAGAGGAAACCCTCTAAGCTAATAGCACAAGACTTGGAAAAGTCGCGATTTCATTCAATTCCCTTGAGGGCTTTATTTTAGTGTTTATATGTAGACTGGTTCGGGAGCAAGGACAAGATTTCTTTCAGTTTACTTTGTATAGTTTGAGAGTCCATTTTCCTATTGTCCTCAGCTGTGGAGCCCTGGCTGCATTTCTGAGACATATCATATAATAAATTTTATATCAAATAAATAGCACATAAATCAAATATGAGACATATCTAATAAATTTGACAAACATCAAATTTAAAATTCTGTTATAAACACAATCTCAATTTTTATGTGATGGTTGAATCAGTTTTTCTGTTTTGAAATCAGTCTGCAATTCTATAATCAGCAACAAGTAGGCCTTTATCTAGTGTTCCTATGATCTATTCTGCCGGCTTCTTCCTCTTCCCATTTGCTAATTATTTCTCTAATTGTAAAAAAAAACGTAGAACATGAAAAGCTGCAGTTTTCTCATCTGTAAAGTCTTCCTTAATGCTCCTTTTCATCACACACCTTCCAAGATCTGGGACAAGAACAAGTACCCCTGTTAATATTTACATTGTTCAGACTAACACAAATAGGTGGAATTCCATTGCTGGACATTCTGCAAAGGAACTAATGTTAACAGTCTGATGTGTACCTATGCAACTATCTTGCATGTTCTGCACATGTACCCCAAAACCTATAATGTAATAAAAATTAAAAAATAAAATAAAATAAAAAAAGTCTGATAATGTTTTAAAATGTTCTCTACCGTCATTACCTTTAATAATCCAGAATCATTTTCCACAGTTCACAGCCCCTGTTCACCAAGCAGTTAACTTTTCCCAATCTTTCCTAATACTTTAACTAAAATTATCCTTGTGTGTTTGCTAATCTTGTCACCCTCTTTCTTCCAAAACGTAGACATGTTTGGCTTCCTATAGAATCTAATTAACTTCGCCCATATTCAAACATCTACGTTCTATGTAGATACCACATCCAGAACTCTGTTCTCCCTTTTCTGCTCAATCTCATCCTTTTTGCTGCTTCTTACATAAACATTTAAATATACTGGCATTGGGGAACAGCAAAAAATAAACTTTTTATCCTGGGAGATTCGATTCCCAACTTAAGCTGTGAAAACCACAAATTATTTATGGGGTTTCAAAAGGCAAATTTCTTCCCTCGTAGCCATAGAATACATTGAGGAAACTCAGACCCAGGAGCTGAAGGGATCCAGGCATGGTGACTCATGCCTGTAATACCAGTACTTTGGGAGGCCAAGGTGGGAGGATCACTTGAGCCCAGTTTAAGACTAGCCTGGGCGACATACTGAGACCCCATCTCTAAACAAATACAAAAATTAGCTGGGTGTGGTGGTAGCACACACCCGCAGTCCCAGCTACTCAGGAGGCTGAGGTGGGAGGATCACCTGAGCCAGCAAAGTCAAGGCTGTAGTGAGCCATGATCATACCACTCCATTCCAGAATGAGCAACAGAGCAAGAGCCTATCTCAAAACAAACAAACAAAAACTGAAAGGAATTCAAAGGACAACAGATACTCAACTCAGTCTTAAAAAATCTGTCATCACTAAAATAGGCCCCTAAAGGAAGCTCAGAACCTAGACATGGGAAGCCTGAAAATCTTATATTCCCTAATTTTCTTGAAACTTACTTGCCTGTAAATGCAGTCATTTCTAGGCATGAGTAGAACAATCTCCCTCCTGCTTAGGGATCCTGCAATGACCTCATCTGAAGCAGGTGCATCACATGATGAGTCTTCTCCACCTCAAGATTCAGCCCCTATACTCCTAATTACCTCCATGCCAAACAACTAGAGTCAAAGCTCTGCATGGTTTGGTTGGAGAAGTACAGACTGATCTATAAAGAAATAGTCTTTATGCCAAGGGAACTATAGGAATTGGCTAATAACTTCTGACAGTAATGAAGGAAACAGGCACAAGAATGGATTTTGAGTGTTTTAGACTGGAAATTTAAGATCATAATGCTAGATAGGTAAGAATACATTGAAAAAAGGCTAATGACTGGCACTTTAATATTCTGACAAAGACACTTGGCCTCAAATCACCTTGCTCCTTGAAGACTGGATGTAGCAATGGCCTACGATAGGCGGAGGGCCCAAGTAGATTTTTGATATCTCTTCGAAGATGAGTTCAGAAGGTTCAGGAAGGTGGGCGTGTTGCCATGGATTTATTTTGTAGGACCTGACAACACAATATTTGACTTTTCTCCAGGTGGACTCAGAGCACAATCATTTTTCTGGATTACTAAAAAGTGCACTGGAGAAGGGATACTGACACCTTTGTGATACTAGTTGTCCTCTGCAGGTTAGAGAAAGTGGGAGATACTTCTGTAGAATTGTGCATAGCATTCTGCAGTGGGAGAGTCTAGTTGTTGATAGTAGACATCAACTAAGAGTGGAAATTATAGCAATTTAGGGTAAAAGCCAATAGATCATGGTGTCATTAAGGGCAAGATACAGTGTTAGCCAATAGGAAAGTTGCTTAATTTACATAATAATAAAATTGATTATGGCCAGCAGAAGCTGATATGAGATGCTGCTGTCCTTCACACATTTTTGAGATGCAAGTAAGTTTACAGATTTAGACACTGATATTGAGATTGTTTTTCTTTTGATGAAGGAAAGAATCCTATAATTCTACTACAAGTAAAAATGATAAATAATCCTTTGATTTTTTAAATAAAAGAAACTATAATTATTTATTGGAATAACTAAGCAGTAAGAAAGGGAGAATAGCCATATTTTTTATTTCTTTTTGATAGGAGTTCTGAATTGACACTAATAGAGATCCAAAAAGCCAGGGTAGTCTTAGAGTTAGAGCAGAAGCTTATGGAAACCAAGTGATAAACAGAAACTACTTCAAAGCTATCACATTGTGTCTGTGAATTCAGTGTGTGAATATTTTGCCAGTTTATAAATATATAATTAAAAAAATATATATATACATATATGTACAAACATATATAAATACGTATTTACAGATGTGTATGTGTCTGTATGTGATATATATTTATATCACATATATTCACAGGTTGGTGTGTGTATGTATGTATATGCAATATATCAATCCAATATAGTAAATTCAAAATTAATATTCTACAAAAAATTGCATATGCTGATTTCATCAATTAAAAACTTGAAACATTGAATTGTGGTAGGCTCCATAATATCAACTCACTTTTTTAATTTATAAAATCCAGAAAGATTATAGCAAATAACTGCAGAGTTTTGTAAGCCTAACCAGATTATAGCTCTGCCACAGCTAATGCAGTCAGATACTTGAACATATAAAACTCTTGGTGCTTAATATACATTTCTTGATTTGGCAAATGTTTTTCCTTGATTCTAACAGGAAGGGAGAATCAAAACCACTTAAATTTTAATTTGAAAGAAGAGCAGCACTTATTTTGCCTCTTGCTTCAGGGCTCTCAACTTGCATTTCTCTGTCATAGTAGAGTCATAGAGCTCTAATTAATCTTAAATTTCACCATAATATTACATGAGTTCATTATATTAATAATACAAGGTAATTGAATCCTATAAGCAGAAAGTGTAAAATACACTAGATGCTGCATCAGGATATATATATATGTCAGATGGTAGGTGGTAATTAAAGATTTAGGAACCAAGTACGTTGGTGAATATTTTAAGAGTTAAGTGGCTATGAACTCTTTTTTTTTTAATTTTAAATTTTTATTGCATTTTAGGTTTTGGGGTACATTTGCAGAACGTGCAAGATAGTTGCATAGGTACACACATGGCAGTGTGTTTTGCTGCCTTCCTCCCCTTCACCCACACTTGGCATTTCTCCCCAGGCTATCCCTCCCCAGCTCCCCCCCCCCACTGTCCCTCCCCCATTCCCCCCAATAGACCCCTGTGTGTAGTAGAACCCCTCCCTGTGTCCATGTGTTCTCATTTTTCTCACCCGCCTATGAGTGAGTATATGCGGTATTTCTTTTTCTGTTCTTGTGTCAGTATGCTGAGAATGATGTTCTCCAGATTCATCCATGTCCTTACAAAGGACACAAACTCATCATTTTTGATTGCTGCATAATATTCCATGGTGTATATGTGCCACATTTTCCAAGTCCAGTCTATCATCGATGGGCATTTGGGTTAATTCCAGGTCTTTGCTATTGTAAACAGTGCTGCAATGAACATTCGTGTGCATGTGTCCTTATAGTAGAATGATTTATAGTCCTTTGGATATAAACCAGTAAAGGGATTGCTGGGTCAAATGGAATTTCTATTTCTAGGTCCCTGAGGAATCGCCACACTGTCTTCCACAATGGTTGAACTAATTTACACTCCCACCAACAGTGTAAGAGTGTTCCTATTTCTCCACATCCTCTCCAGCATCTGTTGTCTCCAGATTTTTTAATGATCGCCATTCTAACTGGCGTGAGATGGTATCTCAATGTGGTTTTGATTTGCATCTCTCTAATGACCAGTGATGATGAGCATTTTTTTTATGTGTTTGTTGGCCTCATGTATGTCTTCTTTTGTAAAGTGTCTGTTCATATCCTTTGAAGTGGCTATAAACTATTAAGGGCCTATTGCTGACAGGACCTTCCCTTTGAAATGAAGGACAAGTTGCTACACTCACACCCCCACCCACTAAAAAAATAATAAGGCATAGTGAAGTTGTTTTGAGTTTGTAGGCAGAACATATAATATTTGGGAATGCTGTTCTGACTTAATTAACAGGTGAAGTTGCCTGTCCAAATAGAATGCAGGGAAGGAGAGAGATCAATGGCAGATCCAGGCTACAAATTGTTCTTCAGCATATTTGAAGGTTCCGGAAGTCTTTGGAGTAGACACAAATGTTCCATGAAGTTTCTGGTAAACAGCAACAGGTGAGTTGCAGTGTATAACTTCAAGGTTCTGGAGCAGTGCTCTTTTCTGTTGCAAAACAAAACAAAACAAAACAAAACTCTTATTCTATTACTGACATCCAATAGATAGCAGTTACAAATGACTGGGACCAGTAGACGTTCTCAACGTATGACAAGGTAAGCATTGCAAAACTTCATCATGTACTGGAAAAAGTATATTCAAGATCAGCCTCAAGTAGATCCAGAGGGAATGAATAAACACATTGAGAGAAGCACAGGACAGGTTCCTACACCAAATCTGTATATTGTACTGATCATTCTCCTTCAGTTTAAACACACTGAGAGAACACAAATTCCTACACCATGTCTACATGTTATACTGATAATTATCCTTCAGTTTAACCTGAACCTTATGGGTCAAGGTAAGGTTCCTTTTGAATTAGTGATAGAGAGGAAAATGACTGGAGACTAGTTCACAGATATGCCATTACCCTATATTGACAATAGCAAGAAATAGCCTCTTACCCTATTACATCTCCTGACCTATCCCTAATACTAACCTTTTAAAAGTAGAATGAACATATAACATCAAAATACTTCTCAACACGCTGAAGATCAGTGTTGAAGGAAAATCTTCGTTAGGCAGTGCTGCAAGCAGTAATTATGGTCATCCAAAAGTCTAAGAGGGAGAAATGGTTTGCTACATGGATGTACACTGACTCCCAGGAAGTAGAAATTGAGCATTTGGTCAGGAATCAGGAAAGAACAATACTAGGAGACCAGAGACAAGGAAGTCTTAGGAACAGAAATGCAGATGGGCATAATGGAGTAAGCCTAAGAAAATGAGCCACTGAAGGACCTTCTCAAAAATTAGGTAGACAATGTGATTCATGCTGCATATCCATGCCAGCTAACTTCCCTTCTTGGGTAATCCAGTGGTCATAAAATGGGTCCATAAGAAAATTTGCCATTCCTGAAGAATGGCAAGAATTAACATGATTTTCAGTCTGATTATACAGGAAAGCTTTACAACAAAATCTGCATTTCAATTACTGTTGGTTGAGATAGAAGTTAGCATGAAAACTTCCTGGGTAAGGTAAGATGGCTCCTGAGAAAGGACTATTTTCTGGAGAAGTGAGAAGCTATGAATTGTCATGGAATGTATGTAGAGAAAGGAAAGAAAGAAAGAAAGAAAGAAAGAAAGAAAGAAAGAAAGAAAGAAAGAAAGAAAGAAAGAAAGAAAGAAAGAAAGAAAGAAAGAAAGAAAGAAAGAAGGAAGGAAAGAAACTAGTTAGGGTAAGAACAGCATTCAACATAGACATAAAATATAAAGCTCTTGTTATACTAGTATCATAACTTTTCCCCTTAATACCTATCAATTGCAATCCAAAAGAGAAGGAAAAACTAGAAAAATCATACTGGTCAAAGAAAACCCCACAAACATAAAAGGCATAAAAAACATTTGAAATTCTCTGCCACAAAGAATCATTTTCAATTGTTTTTTTATTTTTGCAGTTGTTTTGTTTGTTTGTCGTATAATTTTAACCCTGTTTTGTTAGGACAATTATTTTATTCTGGTATACTGTCTTTACAAAGATTTTGTTTTGAAATTCACTGTGGATTTCTGAAAGTATTTTTATACTGAAAATTTATTTTACATTAAATAGAACCAAATAATAATTTAAGTTTATAGTTAATTCACAAACACCAAAGTAATTTCTAAAAATATTTCTCTTCACCTACAATGAACTACTTCTCTACTCTTGCTGTGTTACTCGTCTGATTCCTCCAGAATGCTTTTTGGTAGTTTGTCTGGTTTTTGAAGACCACATAATTCATCCCTCTTTTATTCCGTGTAAGTCAATTGAAATGTTGAACTTCTGAATTGGGCACCATTTTCAGATGTCTCTAACCTCTTGCAGAAAATTGCTTAATATGAGCACAGTAGCCAAAAGGCATTCTAGGACACACCTAAGATAATAACTTTCGAATATGCAGAAACTTGCCTTCTGACTCTTATGTAACAATACATGTGCACCACATAACAACGTTTTGCTCACTAACAAATCACTTATACCATCAGCCCCGTTAGAGTATAATGGAGCTGAAAATTCCTATCGCCTTGTGACATCTTAGCTGTGGTAGAGTAATGCATTGTAACATAATGCATTACTCACATGTTTGTGGTGATGCTGGTATAAACAAACCTGCTGCATTGCCAGTCGTATAAAAGTATAGTGCATACAATTCTCTACGCAATACTTGATAATGATAATAAATGACCATATTACTGTTTGATGCATTTAAGGTGCTCTCCTTCTACATAGTAAAAAAAAAGAAAGAAAGAAAACTCTACAAGAGCCTCAGTCAAGTCCTTCAGGAAGTGTTCCAGAAAAAGGCATTGTTATAGGAGATGACAGCTTCACCTGGGTTATTGCTCTTAAAGACCTTCCAGAGGTGATAGATACAGAGGTGAAAGACAGTGATATTAATGATCCTGACCCTGAGAGTGATATTGATGACCCTGACCCTGCGTAGGCCTAGGCTAATATGTGTATGTCCTATTTAAAAAATAAATAAATAAAAAGTTAAAACAACAAAAATAAAATCTAAAAATAAGAAAAAACATAAAATAAACATATAAAGAAAAAACATTAATATATATCTGTTCAATGTGTTTGTGTTTAAGCTATTATTACAAGAGACAAAAAATTAAAAATAGTTGAAAGTTTATAAAGTAAAAGTATTGCGGTCTAGTAGTATACATAATGTCCTATGCCTTCACATTCACTCACCAGTCACTCATGACTCACAAGAGCAACTTCCAGTCATGCAAGTGTCATTCATGTAAGTGTCCTCTACAGGTGTACTTTCTTTTTTTTTTAGATGTGGTCTCACTCTGTCACCAGGCTGGAGTGCAATGGCATGATCACAACAGCTCACTACAGCCTTGAACTTCTGGACTTGAGACATCCTTATGCTTTAATCTCTCAACTAGCTGGGACTACAGGTATGCCCAAATAATTTTAAATTAAATTAATTAATTGAGTAATTAATTTATTTAATAGAGATGGAGTTTCTCTGTGTTACTCAAGCTGGGGACATAATGTTTTCAAAAAATATTCTACCCCACATATTTACTGTACCTTTTCTGTTTGGGTATGCTTAGATATACAAATACTTACCATTGTGTTACAATTGCTTATAGCATATCAGTACAGTAACATGTTGTATAGGTTTGTAGCCTAGAGCAATAGTCTACACAACATAGCCTAGGTACATCATAGGCTCTACCATACCGGATCATGTAAGTACATTCTATGACGTCTGCACAATGACAAAATCACATGATGCATCTCTCTGAACGTATCTCTGTTATTAAGTGACACATGACTATATATATTTGTAGCAGCCAGCAGGAAGGTGTGCAAGAGGAGTGGGGAATGAGTCAAAACCTCTTAGTTTGAGTCAGGCAGCTTGTATCCAAGCCTCATGGAACTGTCACAAGTCCCATCACTGTGGCACCTTGAGTGGTATGATGAGATTGATATTAAAGGCATCATCATCATTCCCAAGGTCACACTACGATTTTCACAGACTCTAAGCACTTTGCCTTTATAGACCCCTTCTTCTGTAAAAAAGTATTGAAACTCTATATTTATAAATGCTTTTATACAAATGAATAGAGTCCAGTGTAGATTCATTATTAAATATTCATTACTCTTCATTCATGTTTTCTTTTTTTTTTTTTTAATTTTTATTGCATTATAGGTTTTGGGGTACATGTGCAGAACATGCAAGATAGTTGCATAGGTACACACATGGCAGTGTGTTTTGCTGCCTTCCTCCCCTTCACCCACACTTGGTATTCATCCCCAGGCTATCCCCCCAGACCCCCCCGCTGTCCCTCCCCCATTTTCCCCAACAGTCCCCAGTGTATAGTAGACCACCTCTCTGTGTCCATGTGTTCTCATTTTTCTCACCCACCTATGAGTGAGTATATGCAGTATTTCTTTTTCTGTTCTTGTGTCAGTTTGCTGAGAATGATGTTCTCCAGATTCATCCATGTCCTTACAAAGGACACAAACTCATCATTTTTGATTGCTGCATAATATTCCATGGTGTATATGTGACACATTTTCCCAGTCCAGTCTATCATCGATGGGTATTTGGGTTGGTTCCAGGTCTTTGCTATTGTAAACAGTGCTGCAATGAACATTCGTGTGCATGTGTTCTTATAGTAGAACGATTTATAGTCTTTTGGATAGATACCCAGTAATGGATAAGTTGGTCCTGGTAAAACCCATTACATCAACATATATAAATTATTTTAATTTCTTTTTGCATTACTATCTTGCACTATAATGTCACTAGAAGTTCCTGTCAGAGATCTCCTTAAAGTAAATATTTATTTAGTGGAAGAAATTCCATATTGCAAAAATACATAACATATTGAATAATGGTAAGATAAAAGAAGCCAAGGTTAAGCTCTTATTGGAAAGAAAAATGTAAAGTGCTGGAGAAGCTTGTTATATAAGTGACACTCATATTTTAAGATAAACTCATGTACAGGACATGAGGGATATTCTTTGATACTAAATCAATTGAATTTTAAAAAGTGCTGACTGCTTTCTAAGGGGAAATTTTTAACAAGGAAATATACAAACCTGTACATTTGAAAGCTGAGGGCTTCATTCTTACTTTGCTCAAACACCTTAAAAACAAATCTGGTTAGAATCTTTAAATGTGGATTTTTCATGGCAGAAATATTTTACCACAGCTAGGTGATTTGAAAATTTCTGCTTTCCAAAGTAGACAAATTCTTCTTAATAAAACAATGTAAATTTTCTGTATTGTCAGGTATATTTCATAGTGAGTAATGATAATAAATGGACGCAAGAAGACAAATTTTGTCTTGAGATCCAAATGACTTTATGACCCTAGTCTCAGATGAAATCTTGTGTCTTGACACTTCCGTAACTACTCTGTGAATAAACTTTACTATGATGAACAGAGCAACCCAGGGAATATAAGACCTCTTGAAGTAGCATGAAGAGTTGACTCTAAAACCCTCCCTAGCTAAGATTGCAGTACTTTATTCATTACAAAAGAAAACAAAAGAAAAGAAATCCAATCTGATGGTCTCAAAAAGCAGAAGATTGGGCCAAAATCTAAATATGGAGTCATTGTAATTTGGAAAAACCTCTGAAATTAGATGCAGAAAAATATTCCAAAATGGAAATGTCTAATAAATCTTTTCTATTAACTCAATGATGAAATGTCTGATCAGCTTAAGGTAAAACCTAAGTATGTATTTAAATGTGAAGCTGGTAGTAGATATTAGAAAAAAAAAGCTAACCATTATGAAATCCACTTGGTAAAATACAGTGACATAAAGAAGATGAAGAAAGTGATGAACAAATGTCTACATCTCAGTTTCTTATACATCAAAGAATGATGCTTAGCAAGTGGCCAATCAGCACTAAAACTTGACCAAAGGTTTCATAGTTTAAGTGATTCAGCAAGTCTGAGTTATTTTACAATAGGGAAAAAAATAACAAACAACAAAAAGAAAAATATAAACAAGCAGAATGTGTATATCATTTTGTCTGCAGTCTCCCAGGATATGTAGAAGTATTTCTTTTATTTTTAACTTAAATTGTTTTTTAATCTTTAAAATGAAAAATTGTAAATATTGATGAAAGTAAAGATCACAGGAAAATCATCACCTGGCTTCAACATTGCTTTTATTTCTATCACCATTGTTTTCTGAAATATTTAAAACAAAATTCAAACTATTGCATGATTTATTCACAGAAACAGTATCTCAAAAATTTGATTGGTGTTAACCACCTTAAGGTAACATTTGAAACCTACCATAATTACATTACTAGTATGTTATCTAGTTATTTATTTTATACAAAACCTAATTCCCTGTAAATGATTTTGATTTCATTAGTATACAATTATTTTTTTCTTTCTTTTTTTTTTTTTTTTTTTTTTTTTTTGCAGTCTTCACTTACCACAAGCTCAACTTCCTGTGTTCAAGCCATTCTCCTGTCTTAGGCTCCTGAGTAGCTGAGTAGCTGGGACTACAGGTGTGCTCCACCATGCCTAGGTATTTTTTTTTTTTTTTAAGTAGAGATGGGGTTTCACCATTTTTGGCCAGGATGGTCTCCATCTCTTGACCTCCTGATCTGCTCACCTTGGCCTCCCAAAGTGCTGGGATTATAGGCATGTGCCAAGACACCTGGCAATAATATTTTTGTAACCATATAAAAACTAATTAAAACTATTTTATGCTGCTTTTGAACTTTTTTTTAAAGAATTAAACAGAGTGGAGGTTTGCTATGTTGCTGGAATTTTATGACATTTGATGATGCTTTTTGAAAATGCATAAACTACTTTTTTATGTGCTTCTCAAGAAAAGATGTGCTTGAGAAGGTATATTGCCAATTGTAAAGCACTATTTTAAAATAATAACTAGATCTTATGGAGAAGCCAAAAACAGTGAACCATTAATTGTATAACTGCTTTGACTGGACTTTAAAAAAAGAAAAACTAGGAAAACAAACAAACAATAAAGGATTCTATCGTAAGTTTTCAGATCTAGAACCACCAATGAAATGTATTCACCACATCATTTTTAGGCAAGTTATTGAAAAATGCTCACTCATAGAATGTGTATAATGACTGAAGGGACAACAGAGTATTATAATTCATAAAGTGTACTCAAACGGTAAGCTTGTTTTGGTAGAATTTATACATAGTTGTAGAATACCTTTTCTAATCATAATGGATATTAAATCAAATATCAGAATAAGCAATATAGATCCATATATTTGAATCAATAAATCAATACTCTATAGTCCAACTGCCAACAAGTTTAGAGGAGAAAAAAGTATTGTATTTATGAAATTATTCTTACAATACATTTTAAATACTCTTGATAATTATCTTTTTTCTTCTTTATGGTGTGGCACTATGTATATTGATTTTATGAATAATGAGACATCATAGGCATTAAATATATTTAAAGATTCATAATCTCAAAAGTTCAGCTATATTTGCAGGTCCATTTGTTTAGGAATTATTCTTACTTACAGTTTTCTTTAGATACCTGTAATGGCCACTTAAAAACTTTACATGTCCTACTTTAGAATGAGATTGTGAAATGTGGGGACCGGCAGAGGAAGCATGCCGTATGGTAATGGGGACAAATATAGTCAGTGCTCTGAGAACTCAAAACCAGTGAAGAGAACATTCACTAAGGAGGCCAGTTCTGACAACTGTGCCATGTAAGCTAAGCCTATTTCTTACATTTGTCACTTTTCCCTGTAATTAACTGTTTACCAAATCATTGGCATCTAGTTCATCCTAGTGTTCCTTAGACATTGTAACGTCCTCAAGGGTAATCTGCCTATGTTCGGTTCCTACATTATCACATCACTAATCAGTTTTTGTTTTCTTTGAGACAGAGTTTCCCTCTGTTGCCCAGGCTGGAATGCAGTGGCATAATCTAGGCTCATTGCAACCTCTGCTTTCCAGGCTTAAATGATTTTCCTGCCTCAGCCTCCTGAGGAGCTGGGTTAACGGAGGTGCGTCATCATACCCAGTTTATGTTGGTGCCAAAGTCATTGCAGCTTCTGACCGAGAATTTTAAATCATTATAACTCGGCACAAACAGATCTTTATTAATCAAAATAGAACAGTCAACACATTTTTGCCAACAAGAAATGTTTGTTTATTCCCATATCCTAAAAATCTGTGCTTCAGGATTTGCCAAACTCTTGGAAAGTATTTTCTGCACCTGCTTGTTGTGAAAGCATTTTTTCTACAAAAAGTTGCCAAACTGCTGGAAGAAGTGGCAGTCAGTTGGCAAGAAGTCAGGTGAATATGGTGGATGGGGCAAAATTTTTAGCCCAATTCGTTCAACTTTTGAAGCGTTGGTTCTGCAACAGGCAGTCAGGCATTGTTGTGGAGAAGAATTGGGTCCTTTCTGTTGACCAATGCTGCAGGTATTAGAGTTTTCAGTGTATCTCACTGATTTTCAGAGCATACTTCTCAGATGTAAAGATTTCACTGGGATTCAGAAAGCTGTAGTGGATCAGACCAGCAGAAGACCAGTGAATTGTAACCATGACCTTATTTTGGTGCAGATTTGACTTTGGGAAGTCCTTTGGAGCTTTATCTCGGTTCTGTCACTAAGCTGATCATCACCAGTTGTCATATCAAAACCACTTTCAGTTGCACATCACAATCCAACTGAGAAATGGTTCAGTGTTGCACAGAATCAGAGAATACGACACTTCAAAAATGACAATTTATTTTTATTTTAGCTCAGATCATGAGGCACTGACTTATTGAGCTTTTTATGGTTCTAATTTTCTTCAAATGCTGAATGCTCATAGAATGATCAATGTTAAGTTTTTTGGCAACTTCTCATGTAATGATTGCTCTTAATTGGTCATTGTAAACTTCCCATGGCCTGCCACTTAGCTCCTCTTCTTCAAGGCTCTTGTCTTCTTTGCAGAACTTCTTGAACCACCACTGCACTGTACATTCATTAGCAGTTCCTGGGTCAAATGTGTTGTTGATGTTGCGAGTTGTCTCTGCTGCTTTACGACCCATTTTGAACTTGAATAAGAAAATGTGGTTGGGTCATTGGCTCATGCCTGTATTCCCAGCAGTTTTGGAGGCTGAGGCAGGAGAATTGCTTGAACCTGGAAGGCAGAGATGTCAGTAAGAAGAGATGGCACCCCTTCACTCCATCCTGGATGATAGAGCAAGACTCCATCTCAAAAAGAGCCTTGGATAAAATTCAACACGACTTCATGCTAAAAACTCTCAAAAAACTAGGTATTTGTGGAAACTATCTCAAAAGAATAGGAACTATTTATGACATACCCACAGCCAATATCACACTGAATGAGCAAAAGCTGGAAGCATTTCCTTTGAAAACTGGCACAAGATGAGAATGCCCTCTCTCACCACTCCTATGCAACATAGTATTGGGAGTTCTGGCCAGAGCAATCAGGCAAGAGAAACAAATAAAGCGTATTCAAATAGGAAGAGAGGACATCAAATTTTCTCTGTTTGCAGGTGATGTGATTGTATATTTAGAAAATCCCGTCGTCTCAGACCAAAATCTCCTTAAGCTAATAAGCAACAACAGCAAAGCATCAGTATACAAAATAAATGTGCAAAAATCACAAGCATTTCTTTACACCAATAGTAGACAAACAGAGAGCTAAATCATGAACTCCTAAGTATTTAATTCTCTTTGAAGCAGTTTTGAACTCCCATTTGCAATTGTTACAAAGAGAATTAAATACCTGGGAATACAACTTACAAGGAATGTGAAGGACCTCCTAAGGAGAACTACAAACCACTGCTCAGGAAATAAGAGACAACACAAACAAATGGAAAAATATTTTATGCTCATGGATAGCAAGCATCACCATCAGAAAAATGGCCATACTGCCCAAAGTAATTTGTAGATTCAATGTCATCCACATCAAGCTATCACTGACTTTCTTCCCAAAATTAGAAAATAACTACTTTAAATTTCATATGAAACCGGAAAGGAGCCCATATAGCCAAGACTATCCTTAGCAAAAAGAACAAAGCTGAAGGCATCATGCTACCTGACTTCAAGCTATACTATGAGGCTACGGTAATCAAAACAGCATGGTACTGCTACCAAAACAGATATATAGAGCAATGGAATAGGACAAAGACCTCAGAAATAATGCTACACATATATATGTATCTGATCTTTGACAAACCTGATAAAAACAAGCAACTGAAAAAGGATTCCCTATTTAATAAATGGTTTTGGGAAAATTTGCTAGCCATATCCAAAAAACTAAAAATTGACTCCTTCCTTACAACTTATACAAAAATTAACTCAAGATGGATTAAAGAATTAAATGTAAGCCCTAAAACCATAACAACCCTAGAAGAAAACCTAGGCAATTACCATTCAGGACATAGGCATGGGCAAAGATTTCATGACTAAAACATCAAAAGCAATGGTAACAAAAGCCAAAATTGACAAATGGGATCTAATTAGACTTAAGATCTTCTGCATAGCAAAAGAAACTATCATCAGAGTGAACAGGCAACCTACAGAATGAGAGAAAATTTTTTGCAATCTATTCATCTGACAAAGGGCTAATATCCAGAATCTACAAATAACTTAAACAAATTTACAAGAAAAAAAAAAACATCAAAAAGTGGGCAAAGGATGTAAACAGACACTTCTCAAAAGAAGACATTTATGTGGCCAACAAACATATGAAAAAAAGCTGATCATCACTGGTCATTAGAGAAATGCAAATCAAAAATCACAATGATATACCAATTTACACCAGTTAGAATGTCAATCATTAAAAAGTTGGGAAATAACAAATGCTGAAGAGGAAATGGAGAAATGGGAACACTTTTATGCTGTTGGCGGGAGTAAATTAGTTCAACCATTGTGGAAGACAGTGTGGTGATTTCTCAAGGATCTAGAACCAGAAATACCATTTGACCCAGCAATCTCATAACTGGGCATACACCTAAAGGGTTATAAATCATTCTAATATAAAGAAAGACACATGCACACATATGTTTATTGCAGCACTGTTCACAATAGCAAAGACATGGAATCAGCCCAAATGCCTGTGAGTGATAGACTGGATAATGAAAATGTAGCACATATATACTATGGAATACTATGCAGCCATAAAAAGGATGAGTTCATATCCTTTGCAGGGACATGGATGAAGCTGGAAACCATCATTCTCAGCAAACTAACACAGGAACAGAAAACCAAACACTGTATGTTCTCATTCATAAGTGGGAGTTGAACAAAGAAGACACATGAACACAGGGAGGGGAACACCCCACACTGGGGCCTGTCAGGGAATGGAGGGCTAGTGGAGGGATACCATTAAGAGAAATACTCAATGTAGATGATGGGTTGATGGGTGCAGCAGACCACCATAGGATGTATATACTTATGTAACAAACCTGCACCTTCTTTACATGTATCCCAGAACTTAAAATACAAGAAAAAGAAAAGGAAATCTCTCGAAATTGCTTTTTGTCTCACATGGTTTCCATAGTTTAAAATAGACAAAATCAACAGCGAGTAGTAAGTCATTAGTAAAATAACATAAAGTGAGAAATCTTCATTAAAATTATGTATAATATAACCACTTTTATTTAAGGATGATTTCCAAGATCAAATGACAAATTCCAACAATGCAAAAACCACAAGTACATTTGCCTATTTTCAGTAAAGATGGGATTTCGCCATGTTGGCCGGGCTGATCTCAAACCCCTGGCCTCAATTGATCCACATACCTTGGCCTTCCAAAGTGCTGGGATTAGAGGTGTGAACCACTGTCCCTGGACACACACCAAAATTATCTGTACTGGGCTTCCATCCTATTCTTCAAATTTATCATGGGGTAATGTTATCCTTTAGTGAGCTGAGTTTTAATTGGGTGAAATCTATGGTGAATATGGTGGCTCTATCACCAGATAAGCATCAATTGTACCACATCAAGACATGCACACATGTGGAGTCTCTCCAAAGACCTCAACTCCTCATCAAAATTCTCTACAACAATGTTTACCTTTGTAGTGCTTCAGATGAGTGGAGTCCATGATTCTTTAAAGTTTATGGATATTCATCTGTAGGTGAGAACTTTGACACAGCTACCCCTGGAGGCTCTTGAGGTTGCTCATGCTTAGAACTACAGCTATATTTGAGCTGAATAGACTTTATATCCAATAAGCAATGCAATATTCTCAGATCTGCTCTTTGGGAAGGGGATCTTATTATATTCCCATTGATTTGAGATTATTTAAATATGTTTTCATATATAGATCACTATCCCTTTGAAAAGAGAAAATAGTGATAATCACATATTAATAAGTTTGAGCTGCTCAGAAGAAATGATCTATATGAATTGAAGGTATTGTTGTAAACATTAGATATACAGTAAAAATACATAGATTTAAGCAGCGAAGACCAGGAAAATATCTGCATTTAGCTTAGATTGAGCAACAATCAATAATTATATGCAAATTAGTCTTGTATTCAATATACCCAACCTGCATAACATTTGCACTGTAAATCAGTAAGTACTGTAGAATTAAAAACCCTTAGGATAGCTAGTGGCCAGAACATTTCTTGCATGCATGATGTCTCAAGAAAGTACATTTAGCCTGGTTGCACCAACAATTGCTATTTTGTATAAACTGCCAAAAAAAATTTATCCAATCACACTCCACTTAATTTCACTTAATTTTAATCACAGTATACTTGCATGGACAGGTTTCTTTTAAACACTGATTTATTCTCTAAATGGAGAGGCATGGTTGTTATTTAAGATCTAATGTTCCCCGCTGGTCACATTTGGGAGGCTTTCCAACAGCAGGGCACGATTGTTATTTAAGATCTAACGTGCCTCGCTGGTCACATTTGGGAGCTGTTTCTGGCTTTACTGATGCTCTTGCCTGCCTGGAAAATAATGTGCCAGTACCAGAAAAATTGCATAAATTATTTAATGTCTCTGTGGACCCTTCCAAATTAAGCTAAGCCCTTTTTTTCTTCTTGTTCTAATTAAAATGCTGAGTGAAGGGAGCCATATATACATACTGAACAAGACTTTGTAGCTATTTATTTTGGGTATACTTTAAAACCTAATAGAATACTGAATATCAAAATCAAGCAAGTTATAAGTTACGCATTAACCAAGTAAAGTGGTACTTGAGCTCTAGGTTTGTCATCTGAATGAAAAAATGACAAGCAGAGTCTCTGAAGTAGTCATGTAACACTCCAAGTTCGTGAATTGGATGATGTTCATCTGGGCAAGTTCATAGCACCAAATCTATTGTACTTTATCTGTTTTAATAAAGTTGCCCCTTGCAGCTAAGGATCCAGGGAAATAATTATTTTTATCTGTCTTCTAGAGTTGTTAAATCATGCTCTAGGCTATAGTGTAGCATTAAAATAAAAAGATGGAAGAAGTTTACTCTGCTATTTGATTTTTAACTGAGTCATACTTTTTAAATAATAAAATGCTGAACTCTTAAGTTTTCAACTTGATGAGCTTTGAAGTTGTATAAACCTATGAAACCACCACCCGATAAAAGACGTATAACATTTTCATGACCTAAAAATGTCTCTTGAGCTTCTCTCTATCTCTAACCTATCTCTAACCAAAGAGGCAACCACAGTGTGATTTGTACCACATGGATTAATTTTTGTTATTCTTAGAATTCGAGAATGGAATAGATAGGATGCATTTTTCTCTAACTGAATTTTCTTCTCTGAGTGAAAACTCAGCATAATAATTTTGAGACTAATCCATGTTATTGCTCTAAATCAGCAATTAATTTTCTCATGTTATTATTAAATGAATATATCAAAATATGTATTTAACCAATTTCTTCTTGATGACTTTTTTCTTTTTCTTTTTGTACTATATAAAGCTGCTACAAACATTATTTTTGGCACATGTTTTAATTCTCTTGGCAAAATATTTCAAATGAAATTGCTGAATCATTGGCCAGATATATGTTTAACTTTTTAATAAATCACCATAATTTTCCCCAGGATGGTACTATTATTTCATATTCCCATAAGCAATAGGTAAGTATTCCAGTTGCTTCAAATCCTTGCCAATATTAGGTAATCTAAGGCCGCTTAATTTTAATCATTCTAGAGTATGCAAAACAGTGTCCACTCTACTTTATTTTTCATTCAGTTGATGACTGGGTATTGAACACACTTTCAGAAAGTGTTTATTAACTACTCCTGTATCTACTTTCATGAATGTGTAAAATTTTTAACCCTTTGGCAAGTACATTTAATAAGAAAAAATACTTTCAAGGTAGCAAAACCTTCAATCAAATATGCGTGCACCCACACACATTTTAACATACTAAACAAGCACAAAATTTGATGTTGATTGATATTTTTAAATACATAGATTAGCCCCATTAATACATAGCATTTTATAACCTATTTAGAAATATTTCTGAAATTTCGTTTATCAGAAAGCCAGTACCAATTATTAACTTGAAATACTTTTAATTATTTATTTTATTTTATTTTATTTTTGCTTTTTGGCAATGTGAATAAAATGTTCTAATTGAATCTTTCTAGCATACCAGGACATATGAGAATAACTTAAATTACCTAGATGATTCATTCTGGGGATAGAATACAAAGCAACTTAAAAATGAGAGAAATTAGGTCACTTCAATTGTACATAAGTGATGAATAAAAACCAATCAGAAGATGGTCTTGGGGCACAACCAACGAGGCACAGTAAAGCTGCTTTTTGAAGAGGAGCAGACACAATGTAGCTATTTGGTTGAAATAGAGTTTTTGTCAGATCTCAAAGGTGTTAAACATAACTCTGAAGTATGCAACTACCTCCAGCAAGTGGACTGTTAACCCAGTCCAAAGCCCCAACACTTTTTGATCTTCACAATCTGTGGAAAGCAGTCTACTGCTCCTGATACACGAGCCTCTAATTCCACCACAGAGGGGAAGATGGGGTCTCCAAGTCTGCATCATTCTCTTCATGCTGTTTCAAGAAGAAAAGAGGGAGTCTGGGTCTTTCTACCAGCCAGATAGTCATTGAGAATGTTCTAAGGTTTAGAGAACTGATCTCAGGATCTATTCCTGATTTTCTCCAGGTAAGCTAGAAGAGAGCCAATGAAGACCAGGAGACCAGCTAAACCAGTGAACGATGACCTGTGGTAAAGTTTTAGGAATGCTTCTTGATAACAAATAGTTCAAAACACATGGATGATTCCCCAGGCAGGATGGTTCCAGCAGGTTCTGCACAATCAACCTGGTTTTGATGGAGACTGTGTGGTAGGTAACAATGGAAGCTACCATGCTGGAATGACAACTGGGCATGATGGCATTTCATTAGGAAAAGTCACCCAGGTCACCCATGGACAGCAAACAAACTTGCGAGGTGCTACAGAGAAAACAGTGCTGACAGTACATACCATTATTCTTCCATAAGTCTCAGGACCTATGGCCAGCCACACCCAGAGCTCCATGGCTCATTGTCCTGTTTGCCCTCAGAAAAAATCTAGGGGCATGGTGAGGCTGAGGTTGAGTGCCTCAGTTATCCTGGCACATAGTAACCCCTGGACACCAGTCACCTGGATGTCCTGCTTCCTTGTGACCATTGACCCTGTTGCCCACCCCTGTCCATATTGCACCATGTCAAGGACAACTATGACACTAGCCTGAGCTCCCAGGCCTCCAACAGAGGAGCAGATCAGGCTGGATCTGATCATTTTTATATCAATTTATAACTGTTGTTGCTTTTTTTGTTGTTAACATGAAGAATGTCTTTGTGTATTTAGGATCTGAGTAGTCAAATATGCAATGCAAATATTTTATCTCATTCATTGGCTAACATATGCATTTGCTAAGATGACATTAGCAGCTATTTCAGTTTTGATGCTTTCCAGTTCATCGTTTTCTTCTTTAATTGTCTGTTCTTTTGTGAAACTAAATAAACTATGTCTACCCAAAGTGCACAAAAGTGTTTGGCTGTTTTCTTATAGAAACTGTAATTTTAAATTCATGTAAGCCTTTACATGACCTCTAAATGTTTTCTTTGAAGTAAATTAAAGGATAAGATTCTTGGGCCCAAAGTGGCTCCGGCCGGATGTTGTGGCACTTGCGAAGGCGAGGCCAAGAGTTCAAGGCCAACCAACCTCAGCAACCTCACAAGCTCTCATTGATTGGCAAAAAAAAAAAAAAAAAAAAAAATGATAAGATTCTTTAAATTTTATATTCAGATATCTAGGTGTTCCAAAACTATTGATTGAAATGATGTCCATTTTAATATTGAATTTGCCTTAGTAAAATTTATAAAAATTATGTATATGTTTGAGCCTATTTCTGTATTGTATATTTTGTTCTATTGTTCTGTTTTCTTTATTTTCCCAATAAAAATTATCTTCATTACTCTAGCTTTATTGGAAATCTTGAAATTATGTAGTCTGAGTTCTTTAACTTTAAGACTGATTTTTTTAATTTTTATTTACTTTTTAATTTTGGAGATAAGCTTTTTCTATGTTGCTCAGGATGGAGCGGAATGGCATGATCTTCGTTCACTGCAGCCCCAAACTTCTGAACTCAAGCTATCCTCTTGCTTCAGCGTCCAGAATAGTTAGAACTATAGGTATGTACCACCTTGCCTAATTTTTTTTAATAGAGACAGGGGTCTTGCTATGTGGCTTAGAATGGCCTCAAACTCTTGGACTCAAGCAATCTTCCTACCTCAAATTCACAAACTGCTGGGATTATAGACATGAGCCACCGAGGCCAGCTACTTGCTGGGTTTTGAATGAAGTTATGTTCGATCATTTTGAGAGAAAATAGACAAAACTATTGAATCTCCCAATCCATAATCATTGCATTTATGTAAGGTCTTTATCAATTTCTTCTAGAATTTTTTTGTTTTGTTGCACTTGCTGATGCAATACTAGTATGATATTGTGAGTGGGGATTTGCTTGCCTTTTTCCAGTTCTTAGACGAAAATTCTTTAATGCTATACTATAAAGTAGAAAGATACATAAGCAATGACATAGAGTCCACTGTGGCCCACAGGGAGGAAGTGTAGAACAAGTTTATCATCCATAACAGTCTTTCTCCATGTCTCCCTCCATGTCAAAAATTACCTAAGTTTATTTGCAGCCTACTACAAAGAAATGAAAGAAAAGAGTTCGTGTCCTTTGTAGGGACATGGATGAACCTGGAGAACATCATTCTCAGCAAACTGACACAAGAACAGAAAATGAAATACCACATGTTCTCACTCATAGGCGGGTGATGAACAATGAGAATACATGGACACAGGGAGGGGAGCACTACACACTGGGGTCTCTATTGGGGGGAATAGGGGAGGGACAGTGGGGTGGGGAGTTGGGGAGAGATAGCATGGGGAGAAATGCCAGATATAGGTGAAGGGGAGGAAGGCAACAACTCACACTGCCACGTGTGTACCTATGCAACTATCTTACATGTTCTTCACATGTACCCCAAAACCTAAAATGCAATTAAAAAAAAAAGCAGTGTATCATTATTTTTTTTTCTGAGAGAAACTTAGAAACATTTTATAGGTAAATCTCAGTTGTAACATTAGCAGCACCAGTAATAGTGTCATATTTACAATGAAATTCTGCCTGGATAGAGCCCTACTAGACATTGGGTGCAGATACCAATCAAAGAGAGCACATGCAATCTCCATTCTTAGTACTTCCAGTAGACATATGTGGGGGTGCATCACATACCTAAATGGTTCAACAAAGAATATCCAGAAACTTAAGTTTATTTTCAAAACTGAATTGTGTCTTAATCCTTTTTTTTTTTTTTTTTTTGAGACGGAATTTCGCTCTTGTTACCCAGGCTGGAGTGCAATGGCACGATCTCGGCTCACCGCAACCTCCACCTCCTGGGTTCAGGCAATTCTCCTGCCTCGGCCTCCTGAGTAGCTGGGATTACAGGCACGCGCCACCATGCCCAGCTATTTTTTTTTTTTTTTTTTTTTTTGTATTTTTAGTAGAGACGGGGTTTCACCATATTGACCAGGATGGTCTTGATCTCTTGACCTCGTGATCCACCCGCCTCGGCCTCCCAAAGTGCTGGGATTACAGGCTTGAGACACCGCGCCCGGCAATGTCTTAATCCTTTAGACAGTATCAGTAAAAGAAACACGTTCCTTGAAAGCCACAAAGCGTTTATCTAGGTCTCTGCCCAAATTTCAGGCTCGCCATTCTGAAAGTTACATTTTTGCCTATCTCGTGACCACAGTTTTCTTCTCTTGTTTTTTAATATCCATATAGTCACTATAAATAGTTTTCTGTGGCTGCCATATGAAACTACCACAAACCGGGTTGAAGTCTGTTGACAGACATTTTGGTTTTTGACTTCTAGACTCTAGAACTAGGAGAGAATTGTTCTTTGTCTCTTCTGGCTCCCGGTATTTGACAGTGATACTTGGCTTGTAGATGCATTACTCCAATCTCTGCCTCTGATGAAACACGGGAATTTTTCTCCTTGTGTGTTTCTGGGTCTGTGTCTCTTCTTCTCATAGGAACACCACTCATATAAGGTTAAGGGCCAATCCTACTCCAATGCAACCCTAGGATTTTAACGTATCTTTCATATTTTTGGCAGATTCAGTTAAACCCATAACAATATCCTTAAAAAACTGCTCAGAAATAAAACACAGCATGTCATCACAGAGAACTACAAGAACAGATGATATAGCATAGAGCAGGCTGTGGAATCAAGGTGCCTTCATTCACAAGCTGGTCTTGTCGCTTAACTGCTGTATTAACTTGGATAAGTCACTCATTTGTCTCATTGGCTCACCTTTAAAGGCGAAAATAACATTATCAGCTATCACATAACTGATAAATAACAGTCCTGTAAGACTATTCCAAATAAAATAAAATGGAAAATTTATACAAAATTGCACAGAGCAGTGTGTGGCATATAATAAATCTTATAGTGATGTTTATTATTTAAGGGCTTAAATTTAAGGAAACTGTTTACCTTTGATACCCACCCTCTGAATAGTTACTTTTTTATACCTGTAAATATTGGCAGTTAAAATCATATAAGCTGTTTATAAAACATATTTATTAATATATTAAATCAAAAATATAGATTTTCATTTGCAATCCTGAACTCTTTGTTAAATGAATTCAATATGTTCATTTAGAACTTGTATCTTAGCAAAGTTGAAAGTGTAAAGTATTAACTGTTAATAAAATATACATAATTCTCTGTGGCCAAATATGTCACAACTACTTTATTTTCACATTTTTTAATGAGGCAAAATTCGCAAGTCTAAATATATCCAATTAAATGTAGATTTGTTGTTACAGTGTCAAGCAAATGACAAACTTTCTGTGTTTCTCTAAGGTCAATACATGGAATGTTTATGAAATTGTAGATTCAAAATAACACCTTCTATTTCCTATAAAGTGACAGATCGTAATGTGGTAACACAATTGTCACTATTCTTACTCTACCTCAGAGTGGATTGCTATTGGGAATGTGGAATTTGGCTTGTAACAGAAATTTGCAACAGAAATGCTGTCTAATATTCATGCTCTGTACCTTCCCATACTGAAATTTTATCTTTACATGACTCTAAATAATGGTAAATATTCAGTAAAAATGAAACAGGACAGTGTGAAAGGAATTGGAATAATCCATTGCTAGTCACAATGCTGTGTTTTATAAGTGGTAACAGATGACCCCAAACTTTGAATGCCAGAGAAAAGTGCATATCTGTTTTTCTTCCCCAAGCTCATACACTTTAAAATCTTTCTGAAGTGCTTTTCTAAATAGCATACAGAATGCTACTCATATCCTTCTGCTTTTATACAAAATTCAATTCTGCATTTTATTAACACAGAAGTGCAAAGCGAACTCCTTACCTTATACATATGTAAAGTCACTTTAGTGTGTTAACTCTAAACCCCCTAATACTTTGCTAGTGGTGGTATGTATATACAATGTGACAATTAATTTAATAGCTTCCAACTGAAAGTGTGGTGTCAGGATTTTAATTATAAATATATGAAATATCTAAGCCAAAGCTTGAAAATACCAGAAAAAAAATCATAAATGAATTGTAAGTCTCAAAGAAAAATAAGCTTTGGAAATCTGAAGAAAAAGGTAAACAGCTCATGAAAAATAAAAGACTGTAAGTTGTAGTTAATGATTATGATCTAGGCAAACATTAAGGAAAATCTGAAGACAAAATATAAACCAGAAATAAGGAAATTTTGATGTACCTCCAAGCACTAAGAATTACCAAACTGTCCTCAGAAGCATAAAAACTCCCTGAAATGCCATAAACTACCACAAAATTAAGCAACATATTCTTAGAAGAAACATCCAACTAAATCAACTCTGAGAATTGGGGAATATCCATTCTGTTTTGCTATTACCTGTCATGCGTTACTTGGGGTAGCCCATCTGTTTGTAACAGATGCCTAATCCCATCACAAAGAATGGTGTTCTACAGTCACCTGCAATGGGACCAAGGGAACGAAACAGTGACCTAGCTTGTTAGAAGTGGATTATTGTTCATGGCAAAGCATTGAAATAGGAAGGCAACTTTGATTTGTTCTCAGCAGCATATTTCAGAACATGACTAATACCATTCTGTCCATTTCCCTCAGTGATGTATGGACCCTGTGTTTGGGTAGCATCTTTAAAAACACCTATTAACCAATCTTACTCTAATTCAATAGATATAGGGAATAGTGAAGCTATTTTGTGCACCATATCTGGAATTACTGGTGAAACACTCCAGCTGCGTTTGACATGAAGAATCAATATTCCACATAAGCTCATTCTGTTCATGGGAAAAATGCTTTCATGACTCTCTTGACTGTGTAGGATGCTTTTATGAAAATTACTAATATTGACTCACTAGAAAAGGATACAAAAAGCCATTTGCTTAAGTATTTTGGCAATGTGCCCATGAAACAATTTGAAGAACATTATTAAATCTTTCCGTTTTACTTCTTATTGCATTACAATTTAAAAATATATACATATGCTCCCTGCTGGTTTATCAAGAATATGTGTTTATAACCATTTTACAGATGGTTGCTTAAAAGTCTGAATAGAACACCTAGGGAGGGATTACAACTCAAAATATTTTGAACTTTTCTATTACCATATGCTTTAAAATTGTCCTTAAAACAGACAGGATGAATAGACCAAAATAAACTGTGTTAGGAAACATGTGGTGTGGCATGAGATAGAATTCATAGTACAGTAGGGAGATAAAAGAAATGTTACACAATAGAGTCACTGCAAGATCAAAAGTCTCTGATGTTTCAAAGACTCATATTAAAAGGCCATTTGTCCAACATCAACAAAAATTAAAAACACCTACTATGTGACTATAAATAGCCTACAATCTAGGTCAAAACACATGCAACCATCAGTTTCTCCTGAGTTCCTAACACCTGCAATCCAGTTAGGAAGGTTAATGTGAACAGCTGGCTTTAACAGAATCATGAAATGAGGCTATGAGTACATTTTATTTTGCATTGTTCATGAGGAAATCAGAATTCGTTTTCAATATTATAATTTTAGAAGATATACTTACTGTAGAGCCATTTTAAAACAACTTTGCTTTTATTTACTATGTTTCTTAAATACATATGTATAATAGAAATGTACTAGAACCATTTCATCCATGAGACTTTAACCATCTACTGAAAAAGGGCAATTTTAAAAATATCTTTTTAAAAAAAATCTCAGCATGACAACTTTTTATTGTGGCATACTTTCTGGTCAGCAACTGTGCCTAACACACAGTAGATACTGAATGTACCACTTGCTGAATGAATTTGTAATTTTCATATTCCAGAAAAAAAAAAGTCATAGTAAAAATAAAAGTCATGGCAAAAATAAAATTATGATACTATTGATAATGACAAGAGGCAGCCAAAAGCATATGCAGATGGGGTGGGCACCTGGTGAAGCCCCACCGCCCAGCCAAAGACAGTTTAAAGCCTGAAAGCCAAGCCACAAGTTAAATCCTTGGACAGGATTGAGAACTTGTCTTCCTATTTGGGGCACTTTCCTCTGATTGATCCTTACCCTTCACCTGTTTTACATATACCTACCTTCTTCTAATTGGTTTTCTACCCTGTCATGCCTACCTTTGAGTGGTGTCTTCACTTTAACCATTTTTGTATACTCATAAACCTGTCATTACACACTTTGTCCTGTGCCTATAAAGTCCCCACACTCAGTTGTTAGAGGAGGAGATGGCCTAACTTCAAAGAAGATGACCTGCCCTTCTTGTCCCCTCTCCAGCTCTCCTCTCTGCTGAGAGCTGTTTTCATTGCTTATTAAAATTCTCCACCTTCACCATCCTTCAACTGTCCATGTGGCCTCATTCTTCTTGGACGCTAGACAAGGGCTCAGGACCCTCTGAGTCTAGGTACCCAAAAAGGCTGTCACACTGGCCCTTTGCCCTTGCTGGTGGAGGACAGCTGCTCCACATGATGAGACAAGGGGCCAGCCGAGCTGCTAACCCAGCACTGTGAGTGGACAGTGGAACTAAAGGAGCACTGTAGCACCACTTCTTGGGCTTTGGGATCGTGGGCACCCTCACATGGGTGCTGCCACATTCACCTGTAGGCGACATGCCTGTTCTGGCTGTGGGCCACACAAGAACACTCACGTGCTTCCTCCCATAAGGGGTTGAGCATAGTAGGTAAAGTAGATGGGGTGCCTCTGCCATGAGTCTGGCAAAAGGGCCAAGAGAAATCCTGCATCAGTATCATTTCCTTTTATTATGTCGAAAAACCTAATCGTTACCTAATAATTTTGCCTTTTCAGATCATTTCACCCTAATTCTATTTGAAGTCCATATTTTAAGACACTTAAGCACCCCATGTTCTCACTAATATGTGGAAGCTATATAAAGGTGATCTCATAGATATAAAAAGTCCATCTATGGGAGGATTACAGAGGTTAGGAAGAGTAGGAAGAAGTGGGGGCATTGGGAAAGATTTGTTAAAGGATACAAAATTGCAGCTAGTTAGGAGGAATAAGTTCTAGTGTTCTATGGTACCATAGGATGACTATAATTAACAAAAGTATATTATGTAGTTTCAGATAGCCAGAGGCAGGATATTGAATGTTCCCAACACAAATAATTATAAATGTCTGAGATAATGAAGGTGCTAAGTAACCTCTGATCACTGTACATTATATGTATCAAAATGTCACTATGTACCCCATGAATATGTATAACTATTTATTTGTAAATTTAAAAAGATAAAATTACAAAAGGTGAAATTTTGCTTTCATTTAACATTGAAGCTCTCTCTCTCACCATGGCCAGCTCCTTCACCTGACAATCTGTTTACCCCTGTATAAGAACAGTAAAATAAAGGAAGACAGACGGCTAACATGATAACTCTGTGCTACTATTTAGGTTACAAGTGAATAACTAGAAGAATTTCTGCAAGGCAAACAGGAAAACTATCTGTAAAGCTGACATGATTGTGGTAGCTTGCTTTTTGATCTATGGCCTGACAGGGGTAAAACATAACAAATTAAGAGCTAAACAGGAACCTAAATGAATAATCCCAGATATTGGTTAATTTAAGTGTCCTTAACAATAAAATCAAAGTTAAAAACACATGCTGCTACTGCATATTTTTAAAAGTTAGTGGGCCATTATTTTCAAAAGCAGGAAGATCATTAATTTAGAGATGAGTAAACTCAGAGAGGTTAAGTGAATTTTGTGAATTTGAATAGTTAATTAGCAGAAGAATTAGTGTTGGACTCAATTCTCCTAATATGACAACAGTGATCCTTGGATCATTAGATTTCAAAGCAGAATCCAGTGATATTAAATGAACAAAAGCTGCCCTCCAGGAAATGCATTTGCTTCGAATAAGCCTAAAAGAAAAACATTACTCACGAACATCCATTTGAATGTAAGTATCCACAGCAGCAAAAGTTAGTTTAAGTCCCCAAGGAAAACAAGAAAGGGGATACAATTAAACATTTTTTGAGTCTACAAGTGAATTTCTCCTTTCTTTCTGTTTGTACCTATCCTGTGGTGAGATCTATTGAAGTATTGACATTGCAACAGCTGGACTCCTTATGGAAGCACATGAGCTTTCCTGTCAAGATTTCTCTGAGACTTATTGTAACTGCAGAAGGTCTTGCCAATGTGTTTAATTTTGGGTTGTGGTTCTTCAGGCTGCTGTTCTTTCAAGCTGTTGTTAACATTGTCCAGGGACTGAAAAATAAGACGTTTATTTATTATCTGTTAGCTCTTTAGAATAGAAGAACACAAGGTGGACTCAGAGAAAATTTAGATTGCTTTGGATGAAGCATAATATTTTGAAATTGACAGAGACATTTGAAAACATCGCATAGAAGGAAGATTGATGTAAAAGAATGGAAATGCTGTAAATAAAACATGAATAAGTTAATTCACAATGGCATACATGCATACCTCTGACAACTTGTGGCACTGTTCCAGGCTCTGGACCACCACAATAAAGCAAGTATTGCAGCAGAGCAAGTCACACAACATTTTTGTCTTCTCAATTCATATGAAAGTTATGTTTGAACTATACTTTAGTTCTCAAGTGTACAATAGCATTATGTCTAGAAAAAGCAGTGTGTATATCATAATTAAAAATGTTTTATTGCTAAAGAAATGGCAACAATTATTTGAGTATTCATTGAGTCCTCATCTTTCTAGCTGGTGGAGGGTCCAGCCTTGAGATGGATGAGTGCTGACTGATCAGGGATGTGGTTGCTGAAGATTGGGGTGACTGGCAATTTCTGCAACTAAGACAAAAGTGAAGTTTGACACATTGGTTAACTCTTCCTTTCACAAAAGATTTCTCTGTAGCATCAAACACTTTTTGCTAGCATTTTATCCGCAGTAGAATGACTTTCAAAATTGAAGGCAATCCCCTAAAATCTTGCCTCTGCTTTATCAATTAAGTTTATATAATAAAGTTAATCCTTTGTTGTTATTTCAACAATGTTCACAGCAACTTAAACAGGAGTCATTTATATATAAAAAAACACTTTCTTTGCTAATTCATAAGAATCAACTCTTTGCCCATTAAAATTTGATTATGAGAATGCAGCAATTTACAAATTCAGACCCCAGTTCTAATTCTAGTTTATCTTGCTATTTCCACCAAATCCACAGTTACTTCCACCACTAAAATCTTGAATCTCTCAAAGTCATCCATCAGAGTAGGAATCAACTGCTTCCAAACCTCTGTTATTGTGGATATTTCACCTCCTCCCATAAATCATAGATATTTTTAGTAGCATCTAAAGTGGTGAATCCTTTTCAGAAGGTTTTCAATTTACTTTGCCCAGCTGTCCTATGGCAGCTATAGCTTTCTGAATGGTATTTTTTAAATAATTAGACTTAAAAGTCAAAATTACTTCTTGATCCATGGGCTGCAGAAGAAATGTTTGTTAGCCAACCTGAAAACAACATTAATCTCCTTGTATACCCCTATCAGAGTTCTTGCGTGACCATGTGCATTGTCAATGAGCAGTTATACTTTGAAAGGAATCTTTTTTTTTTTTTTTTTCTGAGCTTAAAACCAGTGAGCTTAAAATCTTCAGTAAGCCATTCTGTACACAGATGTTCTGTCATCCAGGGTTTGTTGTTTCATCTATATAGCACAGGCAGAGTAGATTTAGCATAATTCCTAAGCATCCCAGGATTTTTTGGAATGGTAAATGAATACTGGCTTCAACTTAAAGCCAATTAAGCCACCAGCTGCATTAGCTCCAACAAGAGTCAGTCTGCTCTTTGAAGTTTTGATGCCAGGCATTCACTTTTCCTCTCTAGCTATGGAAGTCCTACATGCCATCTTCTTTCAATATGAGGCTATTTCATCTTCAATGAAAATTTGTTCTTTAGTGTAATGACTTTGATCCATCATATCAGCTAAATCTTCTGAATGTCTTGCTGAAGCTTCTACATTAGCCTTGGCTGCTTTATCTTATACTTTTATGTTATGAAACCTCTTCATTCCTTAATTTCATGAGCCAACCACCCCTCAATTCCAGCTTTTCTTCTGCAGGTTTCTACTTTTCACAGCCTTCACATAGTTGAGGAGAGTTATGTCTTTGCTTTGGATTAGGCTTTGGGTTAAGAGACTGTTGTGCTTGGTTTGTTCTTCTGTCCAGACCACTCAAACTTTTTTCAAATCAGCAGTTAATCTGTTTCACTTTCCTATCATTTGTGTGTTTACTGGGGCAACATTTTTAATTT
The DNA here is from genome assembly GCA_031835075.1 of Saguinus oedipus. NCBI lineage: Eukaryota > Metazoa > Chordata > Mammalia > Primates > Cebidae > Saguinus > Saguinus oedipus. Next base: position 99,636,508 of record CM063181.1, on the reverse strand, counting down.
CCTTCAATAACTTTTCCATTGCATTCACAATTTGGCTAACTGATTGTTGCAAGAGCTCCAGCTTTCAACCTATATCATCTTTCAACATATCTTAATATGTTGAAAAATATTAAAAAATCATGTCTAGTTTTTTATTTAAAGTGAAAGATGTGGAATTCCTCCTTTTACTTGAATTCTTAGAGATCATTGTACAGTTACTAATTGGCCTAATTTCAATATTATTTCATCTCAAGAAACAGGGAGGCCTAAGGAGAAGGAGAGAGATGGTAGATCAGCAAGTTGTTAGAGCAGTCAGAACACATATATTTATCAATTATGTTTACCATCTTATATGGGTGCAGATCATGGTGCCTGAAAACATTATAAAGTAATGTCAAAGATCACTGATCACAGCTCACCATAACAGATAAAAGAATAACAAAAATTTTGAAATATTGCAGCAACTTCCAAAATGCAACAAGAAGATATGAAATAAGAACATGTTGTTGGAAAATGGTGCTTGTAAACTTGTTCAGTGCCAGGTTGCCACAAACTTTCAATTACATAAAGCACAATATAGTGATGGGTAATGAAACTAGGTATGTCTCTACTTGCAATTTTGTTAACAAATGAATCCTGGTAGGTATAACTTTAAAATCTTATAGAAATGATTTATAACTTGAAAATCTTACGTAAATTATTATAGTGTGTGTGTGCGTGTGTGTGTGAGTGTGTGTGTGAGTGTGTGTGCCTGCTTGTGCCTTCCCACTATTGTTTTAGTTCCTCCCATCCAGACATGGGAACATCCTGCTGTGGCCCCCACACTCAGGGCATGTAACAACCTTGTTCAGGAAGCCAATTCTCAATGCATGAGTGATTTTCAAAGTTAATTTTCTGCTTTTTTTCTGATTTGAATGTACCCCAAAGTGCCCCAGATGTTCTGATACAACATAATTGTTACTTTCCTTCCTTCTCTTCTTCAAACCTTATGACTGGCATGGTTCCTTCCTGGTTGTATCTAGCCCTCTTGTTCTCCAGAAAGTCCTACTGTTAAGCCTCCTTGGCATGGAGCCCAAACAATTGACTGCACTTTTGAAAATTTAATTTAAAGGAGTAGATCTTTTCCTGTTATCCATAACCACTGACTAGAATCCATCTATAAATTGCCTGTGGCCAGATTACAGTATAATGCCATAGATTGTCTGACTTTAACTGATAACCAATATTATTATGTTTCTCACCCACTGTATAGAAAATTCCGTATTAGCCTTTGACTTTCACTGTAGCAGAGAGAACATGGACCATGGACAATTTTTCTCCTCTTTGTTTCCATGCAAAGAGGCTGCAGAAATTACTTTGTTTCATAAAATTAGAATTACAGTAATTAAGTATTTTAAAAGCACACATTAATTATATACTTGTTTTAAAACAGAGTTAGGCCTGTTGCCACTCAGAGCAGTCAGTTATACATTTTTGCAAATACAACTTATCTCTTGAAGATATTTCACATTTTAACTTTAAGATTCATTTGGGCCGGGCGCGGTGGCTCAAGCCTGTAATCCCAGCACTTTGGGAGGCTGAGGTGAGTGGATCACGAGGTCAAGGGATCGAGACCATCCTGGTCAACATGGTGAAACCCCGTCTCTACTAAAAACACAAAAAAATTAGCTGGGCATGGTGGCGCGTGCCTGTAATCCCAGCTACTTAGGAGGCTGAGGCAGGAGAATTGCCTGAACCCAGGAGACGTGAGCCAAGCTTGCACCATTGCACTCCAGCCTGGGTAACAAGAGCGAAACTCCCTCTCAAAAAAAAAAAAAAAAAAGATTCATTTTATACTTTCGATTTAGATGCACATTCTATGGCTAGTATTGCTATTCCCTTGCAATACATTCAAATCATCCCTGCAAGAAGTTGTACATGTTGATGATGATGCAACCAAAAGATTCCAGCAGGACTAAGGATATGGTTACAACTGTAATCCAAGGTATGCGATTCCCTGAACTTGAGTGAGGTGCCCAGTGGCAAAAGAAACCTCCAGATCATGGTGAGAATCTTATCAGCTCTTTTGAAACATCTCTATTTGTCATTTTCTTGGGCCTTACTCAATATTGATGGATACACCAGTCAATTTTCTGCTTTCTTACCAGGGCAAATATCTTAACAGGGCTCTAGTAAGTCTAGAGCATTTCTGAGTCCTTACTATATAATATGGAAAATTACCAGGTGTACCATCTCCTTAGCAACTCCATGATTCAGGCTTCAGGCATATTCTTACACCTTGGTAACAGCATTTTTAGAAACCTTTTATTTAAGTACAACACACAGAGAATAAAAGTAGACAGATCCTAATACATGTAATATCAATTAATTATGATGAAGTCAACACATCTTTGTAAACAGCACATAGAGAAATGGAATATTATCAGAATACTAGAAAGAGCCCTCTGTCCCTTTCTAATTACTACCCTCAAAGATAAGTATCCTGAGACCTAAAAAATTAAGTTATTTGCTTGTTTTAAATTATCATTAGAATTATATAGAACCTGCTCTTTTGTATGTCCCTCCCACCTCTCTCTTTTTTGTTGCTTTAATGTGACATGATTGTGAGATCCATTCATGTATTTTTGTGCAGTAATAATTTGTTAATTCTCCATGATTTAATATTGCATCATAGAAATAAAATATACTTTATTCAATCATTGTAATGTATACAGAAATTTGTTTTGTTTCTACTTTCTGACCATATAAAAGATTCTGCAATGAGCATTACGATGCATGTCCTTTAGGAAAGGTACCTTGGCATCCAACAGAGTTTATTAGATCCTACAATTATGTTAAACTTTAATAGAGAAGCCAAAGTCTTTGTACTATTTAATCTAAACTCCTTCCAGTGCTTAAGAGTCCTTGGTTTTCCATATACTTATCTCATCTTGGTGTTGTCTGTCATTTTTATTCCTGGAAACATATTGTGGTTTTAACTGATATTTTCCTAATGATTAATAAATTTAAGTAACTTTTCATATGTTACTAGACAATTCAGAATCATCTTCTAGAAAGTGCTTCTTCCAGCTTTTGTTCACAGTCTATTACTTTGACTTCCATTTTAGTATTGATTCATAGATTTTACACACACACACACACACAAAACAATTATCTCAGGTACATATTTTCTGAATATTTTATTTGATTATTTGTTTATTTTTCACTCTATTAGTGCATTTTGCTGATGAAAAATCCTTAATTTTAGTGTCAAATTTATTAATTTGTTATTTATGGCCAAATTTTCATGTTTAGTATTTTTGTTGCCTCCGCTAAGAAAAATCACAATGTGCTCCTCCTTTTTAGAGGCTTTATTGTTTGCTGATCACATTTAGATAAGCAAAATATCAAGAAGTTATGGGTTTATGATGTAAGGTTGAAAACATTTTCATGAAAATATCCAGTTGACCTAGAATGTCTTGAAAAATTTAATTACTTCTCCATCATATTGCAGCGTAACTTTGTTTTATATCAGGTAAGCATGCATATATGGTCATTTCTGGATTCACTATTTTCTTTTAATGATCCATTTTTCTATCTTTGTAACAGTAATGTGTTGTCTCCATATAGATCTTAATAACTATCTCTGAGACCCAGTGTAATTTTTAACTTTTGTCCCTCTTTGAGATTTATTTGCCAATTCTTGCCCCTTTTCACTTAAATATAAATTAATACAATATTGTCACTTTATCTTTCAAGATATTATACTTTTTAATATTAGACGAGGTCAATTTATTAAACCAGTAATTATATTTCTTTCATTGGTATATCCTGATAAATTATATCACTTGAATTTTTAATGGTAATTTTTCCAGGATATATATGCCAGTTAAAGATAGTTTCCATCTAAAATTCTGTAAGACTGACAATAGTTCTGTATGACTGATAAGAGAAATCCATGTGTGTGTTTTGTCTGTATATGTGTTTGTACATGTGTAATACAGATAGACTATACACTTAAGTTTACATTAAACCTAACATATTCAATAAATAACTGTCTTAGGGTTTAATTATCACTTTTGTTAATCCACTGACTTGGTTTATTAACAGTTTTGTTTTGGGCTCTTTATTTGATGACTGATGAAATTACTAATCCTAAGAAACAAAGAGTAAATAAGGCTACAATTGATCACTTTTCCAATTTTTGTAAAAGCATTTTGATTCCCTATTTTCTATTTATCTAATTAAGGCAGTAACTGTTAGTTGAATAAATGGCTACAAGGAACAACAATAAAATAATACAAGTCTTATAGGGCTGTCAGAGTGTTAAAGAAAATAAGTTAGCTAAAACTCAGAACCTAACAAAGTATTGCTATTAAATAAGTATTTATCACATCTCTCTGAAACTCAATCAGCCATCTGGTAGACCTACAGAGACTATACATTATTTCATGTCATTATTATAGCAAAACAATGTATGAATTTTTCAATACTAAAGAAGGAAAATATTATTTTTGAAAAATAAAATGTTATGACTAAGGCTATTAATTCTAACAGAATAATAAAATAGTCTCTAATCACTTGGATAATTAAAACAAACTCTTGACTAGAGTTTTGTCTTGATATAGAATTGTTTTATCATTTTAGGAGAGACAAAATAGCTGTATATTTGAAATAGAAACACAAAAACAGAATAAAACACAAATAAGAAAATTTTCAAAACAAGAAAATTTTCAAAAATTACATGAATATTACAACGTTTTTAAGTAAAATTTAATGATCCACATGGCTCACCACATAAGTGTAAAATGCAAAACAGAGGTTGTTATGCTTTAAATTTGTAGAGGTTGTTAATATGCATGGGTTTTATATCAATGATCCTTTCCAAGCAGTGTGTTGTTCTTGGAGCTCATATATATGTGAAAAGAACCTACAAGTTGGCTTTATATTGATGTGTTGTAGTTGGAACCCAAAGCACTTACTATTAAATCTTTTAGTCTTAAGTACTCATAATTTCTTCCATTATGAATTTACTTAAAGAGTATAATTACTTAAGGAAATAATTATTTCCTTTTCCTTACTTACTAATAAATATGTCAAACTTCTAATTTTTTTTTTCTGTAAGTCAAGGCAAAAGCAGTAAGAAAAGGGTAGTAGTGCATTAATTCATGTATCTAAGTCAACCACAGAGAAACCTGGTTGGACACATTTTAGAATACATTTAATTGCTTGTACATTACTGGTTATGATTGACCCCAAATCACTCCTGCTAAGCAGCCAAATAATCATCTTTCAAAAAATTGAGTCTATTGTTTGGTAGTGTCAAGGCCACACGTTTTGAAATTTGTCTTAGGTGAGCAGAAATATTCATTTTCTTACTTATTGCATAATATACAGTAAGTCTCTTCATCTCTGTCTTATTTGCTTTCTCTGCAATATAGGAACAATATTTCAAATCATCTGGTTGCTTTAAGAGTGGCAGAAAATCATTAATGCACACCATTTAGCACTGTGTTTTGTCAAAGTAGGTAGTCAATTAAATCCATTGCTCTTATCTGTTCATTTATAGTTGAATCAAAAAACAGCTTCCAAACCAGAACTTCGATAGCATACGTTATGACCCTAAACATTACCTGACCTTAAATGGAAACAGACAATATTGTTAATAAAATATTGTTACAGATTATATTGGAAAAACCTTATAAGTAAACTCTTGGTATTCATCATACACAATATAACTTTTAGTTTGTATGTCTGTTATAGCACATGTTATTCAGTGGAAAATCCCACTGTTTTGACAATATATCAGAACTTGATAACTCATTTTAATCTACCTATTCCCTTTTTTCCAAGCTTTGTTATTATCCCCAAATGATTAAATGTCCATAAATTATTATTCTAATAGCCCATGAATATATTGTGAATATTGAACACATTTCTGAGTCAATTCTATTTTTCAACTATAATTAAATTTATTTTTTGGGGAAAAAATATGTTCTGAACAATCATAAAGTCTATTTAAGGTAGTTAAATAATAGAAAACATTGAGTCAAATCTATCTCAGTGTAGAATTTTTCCACGGCATCATTTATTATGCATCTCACCAAGCCTGAATCATATTAACAGGTTCAAATGTATTTGCACATTCTTACAGAATAGCTTGATTTGGTTATTTGACTGCTTTATGATTTCTTTATTACAGAATAATAAGAGGGGGAATAAGACAAAATGTTTTTAAAAGGACAAAATTGGCAAAATGGAATTATCTCTGTACCATTGAATTTTTGGAACAATAAGGAGAAGCAAGATTACTGGCATTATTGTTGAGTAGGCTCCTATGCATGCATTGCAGGGACTAAAGCTCTGTTGGTTTCTGTATTAAGTAGAATTCTAGAGAGAAAACAGTGGTAATATCACTTGCAATAGCCTAGTTAAAAAGACACTTTGAGGCAGGGTGTGGTGGCCCATGCTTGTAATCCTAGCACTTTGGTAGGCCGAGAAGGATGATCACTTGAGGTCAGGAGTTCAAGACCAGCCTGGCCAAGATGGTGAAACCTTGTCTCTACTAAAAACACAAAAATTATCAAGGTGTGGTGCTGGGCGCCTGTAATCCCAGCTACTCGGGATGCTGAGGCAGGAGAATCACTTGAACCCAGGAGATGGAGTTTGCAGAGAGATGAAATTGTGCCACTGCATTCCAGCCTGGGTGACAAGAGTGAAACTCTGTCTAAAAACAAACAAAAAACATATTTTGAAAGATTGCTTCTCAGATCTCAGAAATACAGCAGAAGCTCCAAGTACCTTATTGATAACCTGAAATTTATAAACCTAGATGTCATCAGTTTCAGCCTGTTTATATAAACCTCATGATTTTACATGGTAAATTTAGAATCACATTGTGACCCAAAGGAAATAAAGTAATTTTAGTAATGGATAAAATTAACAGGAATTAGGTCAGTCCAAATTTCATCTAAAATGTGTTCCATGTAGGGAAGCATAGCTTTGGTAGGTCCTTAATGTAAGTCTGTCAGTATATTGCAAATACCTTTGAGATTTGAGAAGTCATTATATAAGAGAACAAAAATACTTTTAAAAGTATAAAATGTACAGATTTATACATATTTCCTTTGAGCTTCCTGCTTTTTTCTTATTAATTCATAGTATTTTATTAGAGGTTCTGTATATGAACCCTTTGTTAAATAATACAAGTACTTACCCCATTGTTGATTTTAAATTTATTTTTCCAACATTAATGGGTCATTTTTCTGAACAAAAGTTTTTAACTTTAATGTACTCATCAATTTTTCTCTATGAAAAATATTTTTGTGTATATTTAACAAATCATTGTTTACTCTAACTTTGAAAACATTCATCAATGTTTTCTTCTAAAAGTTTTATTATTTTAACATTTGATTTTAAATGTATATAAATATATATATAAATATATATATATATATATAGTGGTACAGAGGTTAACGTTCATTTTTTAATACAAAAAGTCAACCAGCAAAATTTATTTTTTAAAAGGATAATCTCTTATCATGATTATACTAAGATTTGGTAATAAATCAGATAATCATGTATGTGTAGTATTTCTGGACTCCTATTCTGCAATACTGGCCCATCTATACATCTACCCTTCTGGCAATAAAACCTTAATCTAATTATTGCTGATTATAACAAGTTTGTATCTTTAAATTTTTTCTTTTTTTCTTGTCTTTTTCTCCTCTTTCTCCATTTCCTATTTTTTTTTTAATTTTGAAGACTGCCTTGAGTACTCTCGCTGTTTGAATGTTCATATGAATTTTAGAGGCAACCTGTCTGTTTCATAAAATGTCCTCAACAGCACTCCACCAAAATGAATGTCCAAATCCATTTAATAACTATAAGAAAAACAGTTTTATTTAATATCAAGAAAATACAAATTAAAACTTGCATTTTTAGGACTTGTATAATTTAAAACAACTATAAACCTATTAAAATTCCTAAGGTGAAAGTCAGTATTATTTTTGCAAAGATGTGATGCAAATGAAGTTCTCACACACTACTGGGAGAAGTTTAAATTAGTACAGTTACTTTGGAAAACAGCCAGTGTATACTAAACCTAAACATGCATTTTCCTACACTACATACATGTGTAAGAATGTTTACAGTAATGTAACTCATAGCAGCTCCCAAAATAACCAAAAAGGAAACAAGTCAAATACCCATCATCAGTAAAGTGAATAAAGAAAGTGTGGAATAATCTTTCAATTGACTAGGAAACAGCAAAGAAAATGACCTATATTTATATGCAATAATGTGATATTAGCAAAAGAAGCCAGGAAGATACTCTATATTTCCGAGGTTGGTGGTATCTGCCTGGTTATCCTAAAAAATAGGCAGCACTATGGTCATAGCAGGTGTATGAGATTTCTGTATTAATTCATGACAGATTTATAGATATATATTATTATTATTATTTCACATAGCATATTTATCTGGGTAATTCTTTAATTACCAGGAAGATGATTTATAAGTAATGTCCAGTAAGTATTTAGGAAGCAGTAGGAACAAATTTGTCATTTTAGGTCACAAATGATGCTAAGAAATGCCAAACAAAATATCATATTTATAAGGGAAATCATATATGATAAGGAAATATATGAATTGATGTATTTAGCACAAGAGTAATAACCATTAAACCAATAGGCATACACGAAGCACTTACTTTGTGCCGTGCATAGCTACCATAAAATTTTATGCTATGAACATTAGAAGGTGAAGTTGGTAGAAAAACATGTGTAAAGTAAACTATTTATGTGTGACACAGCATTCTGCATCATACCATGACACTCTGCTTATTGACATGTTGAACTGTGCAATACTAATTTAATATGAATAGCATGTTGTTTTTGTTTAGACTTCTAGTAAATATATTGAATATGTACCTTGATAATTATATATAACAAATCTTATATAAAATTTAAAAATTTTGGGGAGGCTGAGGCAGGCAGATCAAAGGTCAGGAGTCCAAAACCAGCATGGCAAATATGGTGAAACCTCGTCTCTATTAAAAACACAAAAATTAGCTGGGTGTGGTGATGGGCACCTGTAGTTCCAGCTATTCCAGAAGCTGAGGCAGGAGAATCGCTTGAAGAAGGAGGTTGCAGTGAGCCAAAATCAAGCCATTGCACTCCAGCCTAGGCAAGAGAGCAAGACTCTGTGTCAAAAAAAAATAAATAAAATAAAAATACAAATTTCATTAAGAAAATGTATTTCAGAAATTTAGGGTACATAAAAAAAGAATACTGCTTCAGAAAAATCAGGAATCTTAAAAAGTGCTTATGCTTCTAATTGTTCCTAAATAGCTTTAGATTTATTTCTATTTATATAGTAAAATAATACAAATACTTGGGAAAATAGATGATATTTAAAAAACAATATTTGATGTGTCCTACATTTTGTACATCATTACATTAAGTGAGAAAGCAATAAACCAATTTTTCAGAAGAAACATTTTCCAGTGAAAATATATTAAAATACACTTTAAAATATATTTGCAACATATTTAACTATATAGTTTTATAATTATATATTTTAACATATCAATTATCTTTAATATATATGCCATATTAAATATAATGTACAGGATACATATATATATACATATATAGATATTTAATACAGTGTGTATTATATACACATGTGCTCACATACATAAAGTTATTTATCAGAGCAAAGAGTTTTATAATAGCATAACATCTGTTCACTGAATTAAACTGTTACATCTAGAAGAGGTACGGAATAAGTATCTGAGTGCAAGTGTGTTTGTTGGGGATGTGGAGGGAGATGATCTGGTGAAATATGTGAGAGAAGTAAAAAAATAAGACAGAAAAGAAAGGGAAAGAAAGGACAGTCTATACAGGCTTTTTTTTTTTTTTTTCCCCAAGTGGTTTTATTTTTGCCTGTTGTTGGGACTTTTCAGGCAGGTCACTTCAGCAGTCTGAATTTTTGCCAAATGATTTTTCCTTTCTCCCTCACTTTCATGGTCAAGTACAATTTATGCTATGTTATATCTACATCTAGAAAAACAGGTAGATAGATAAATCAATTCACAGATGTATCCTCATACCTACCTCACTTCCTAGACAAGGAAGCTATAATTAAACCTAACTTCCTAGAACAAGGAAGTTAGGTAGGCATCCACATACCTACCTAAACAAGGAATAGGTATATGGATAATTTTTTACAGATATAGGGGGTACAAGTACAATTTTATTACATGAATAGCCTGCATAGTGGTGAAATCATGGCTTTTGGTGAAGCCATCACCCAATTAGTGTACATTGTACCCCCATTAATTAATTTTTCATTCCTCAATGCCTACCTTCCCAGCCTTCTGAGTTTCCAAGGTCTATTATTCTACTTTCTATTATTCTGTTTTCCATGTGTACAAATTATTTAGCTCCAGAAAAGAAATTTTATTATATAAAAGATACCTGCACTGAGATATAGAAATTGATAAGTAGATAGAAAAAATGAAGTTAGTTTTCCTAATGATAAATATTTTTAAAATCTGCATATGATTTACAGGAGTAAAGACAACAGCCCTTGCATATATATCACTTTACTCACTATTGAATCGTGGTTACTTCAGGGATTCCTATTTGACAGCTTTAATTAGGGAAAACTAGGAAACATATTTAACCAACTAAAACTTCAGGCTAGATTTGGGCAGAAAGTTAATAATTATACAAATTAGAAAGAGGCCAAAATGATGAAGTTATTGTCTCTCCCAATTGAAGAAAAAGTTATTCAACTACCAGGAGACTAGAAAATAGTTAAGCAGCTAATTAGTAGTTTTAAAATGTCTTTAATGCTGAAGACTCTTTAGCTAAATGAATTCTTATTGAGAAACCCTGAGCAAAAAGTAAGTATTAAGAATACATGATTTCTGCCTTCATCAACTGCATACTATACTCTTAAAGGATAGAATGTGTATGCCACGAGTATTTCACAATAACAGAGAATGTAATAAAGGATTAAAATAAATACAAAGCAAATTTACAAAAACACACAAATGTAAACATTTAATTGTGGCTGAGAGACATAACTAATGTGAAGGCTGTCGATAGAATACTCAAAGACCTTGACAATTAATCTCCATGACTTTACAGAAGTTACTTATTCTTTGTAAGTCTTAATTTTCTCATTTTAAAAATATGCTTAATAATGGCATTCACCTCATGGCATCTCAGGGAGAATTTAAAAAGACAATCAGAGGATTTTTAAGACAGTGAAAATTCTCTGTATGATACTATAGATGGCAGACACATGTCATTATAAATTTGTCCAAACCCATAGAATGTAGGATAATCATAGTGAACCCTAAAGTATCAATTTTGCATGACAGTATATCAATGTGGGTTCATCCGTTGTAACAAACGTATCACTCTGAAGGAGGATATTGATATTGAGGAAGCTATATATGTAACAAGAAAGAGGGTATATGTGGAATCTCCGTATCTGCTGCCTAATTTGTCTGTGAACCTTAAACTAGTGTAAAAAAATTGTTTAATAATGAAAATAAACAAATTTTTTAGAAAGATCATCTGTGTTAAGCATTTAAATTTTAAGTTCAGTTAGTATTGTCATGATTTGTATGGTCATAAATTAGGTCACTTTATTAAAACTGTGGACAATATTATAGAAGAAAAGCAAAGTCTTGATTAGTTACTATGAGGAAGTGAGAGGAAATAATCCCTATTTTAAGGGTCACAGCCTGGACAACATAAGGAGACCCTCATTTACCCCCAGAATTTTAGAAAATCATCAGGGCATAATGACACATGCCTGCAGTACCAGCTTCTTGGGAGGCTAAAGTGGGAAGATAACTTGAGTTCAGCAGGTCAAAGCTACAGTGAGCTGTGATTGAAGCACTGCACTCCGGCCTGAACCATAGAGCAAGACTGTCTGAAAAAAGAAGAAAGACAGTGTCATTGTAAATATAATGCAAATAATGGACACAGGCATTTCAGAATTGAAAAAAATTCTTAATTGCTTTGTATATCTCTATACTTGGTTGCTGGATAAGTAGAATTGTAGAAGTTGCAAGGCTGGGTGTAGTAGCTCATGCCTATAATCCTAGTGCTTTGAGAGACTAAGGTGGGAGAATCACTTGAGTCTAGGAGTTCAAGCCCAGCCTAAGCAACAGAGTGAGGCTTCATCTCTACAGAAAAAATTACAAATTAGCTGAGATGGTGGGGTGTGCTTTTAGTCTTTGGTACTTAGGAGGCTGAAGTAGGAAGACTGCTTGAGCCCAAAAGTTAGAGGCTGCAGTGAGCTATTTTTATGCCACTGTTGTCCAGCCTACCTGGGTGACAAAGTGAGACCCTGTCTTTAAAAAAAAAAAAAAGAAGTCATTCAGGAAAATAATCCCTAAAGAACCTAATGGGTAAATGCTTGGAGTAGAAAAAAAAGACAACACATGTGTGAAAAAGACTTTGATTGAATTAGGACAATAAAAATATTTTGATGGCAGAAATGAATGGCCATTTTAATGATACTGGTGAATGAATAAAGTAAGGAAGTTGGGTGAAAGAACTGAAGAGATAAAGAACATTGAATTTGAGGTGGACTAGAAAATGCTATAGATAATGTTAGAAAAGTTGTCAATGAATTTTCTATACTAGTGGAAATTTATGGGAAAGAAAGACAAATTGTATAAACAACAAGAATAAAAAGGTTTTATAAAATCCCACAGAGAACAAAGGCACATTGTTCTTCTATACATAAAGTTTGCCAAAATTACTATAATTCTTTAAATGACAACATCGTATATAAGATTGAAGAAAGGGTAAAATTAAGCTTTATCTGCATAAAATTATTTAAGTTTAAGTGTTCAGATTTTTTTAAATATCCTCTACACATAGCATGTCAAAAAATATTAAAATGATTGAAATAAAAGGAATGCAATTTTACTAACAGCTGAACAAATGACCAAATGATGTAGAATTTACATGACTCCTGGGCTCTGGGCCTGAAATCTAACAGAAAAACTCAAGCAATTTCATTCTGTTGAATAAAAAGAATTAAACGGCCTACATAAAGTGGACAAATAGAATAGGAAAAGCTTTATAAAACTGGAGCATAGAGTAAATATCCCACTTTTATTAAACTGAGGGATAATAAAAGGCTGACACTGACCTGTGTCTGGAAGCTATGAATTAAGAGGACGAGATCGTAGACACATTCCTCTAACTGAAACCTGAGCCAAGCTTCCTATTAAAGTAAGCAGAGAGCTAGACATGGGCAGGAAAGGGACCCCCAGAGGAAGAAAGACCTGGAAACCTTGCCCCAATAGTAATAAATGCTCCACTAGGGAAAACAAAAACAAAAACAAACAACAACAAAAACAATAGCCACATGTGGACGTGTGGTTAGACTTACCAAGCTCTAACCGAGACTTACCTGTCCCTAGAAAATAATAACTTCAGCAGAGTAGTGACCTTCCCCAGCAGTGAGCATGCATGCTTTGACTTTGCTTGCCTTTTGCTTATTAAATAATAAAAATAACACCCCTGGGTGGAGACTGATGATATGAATGAGACATGCAACATTTGTGCTAGCATGTACAGCTACAGTGCGTGCATGCCCAGGGGACCATCCAAAAATGCATACTACTAATAGTAATACCTTTTCACACACCTTTATGAAGATTCATGTAAGACTCCCAGAAAGGGGTTCCCCAGTGCCAGTCATGCTGTTTCATTCCGCAGCAGCTTTCTCTGACCCAGCTTTCAGAACACACTTTCACTTTCACTTTCGCTGTTAGGTCTGTTTCATTCTCAAGTGGCCACTCTGACTTTGCTTTCAGAGTCTCTCTCAGTTTAGATAAACTTTGCTACTGCTTAACTCTCATCGTGTGTCTCTTGACTGAATTCTTTCTTCCACGAAGGCAAGAAACAAGGACTCTGCACTTCCCGGTAACATTTCCACTGGCATTTGTTCATTCTTCACTTCTCTTTCTCTTTTTATGTCTTTCTATATTCTTTTCCTTAATTTCATATATTAAGAAGGTACAGAAACGCTAAACTACCCATATAAAACCTATTTGACTACTATGTTTTACAGAAGGTTAGATAGAATCCAGAAGAGATTCTTCATTTGTAAATTTAAGAGAAACTGAAATAGGTAAAGAGGCACAGAAAAAGGTAGAGGGAAAGAATGAGAAATGTGTGTGTGAAAGACAGAGAAAACAATATTCAAATAATGTTTAGGGGAGCCACCTTCCGTTTGACAGCATGAGAAGCTCTATTGACCAATTCCCAGTGAAACTGATGTAAATTAAAAAAAAAAAAAAATGACTAGAAGCCACTGGAAAACATTCTAAAGGTAAACAGCAAGCAAGGAAACATCTATTCAAGACATTCTGTGAAAATGTGTTAAGAAAAAAAGGCAGTTTACAGTATTTGAACAAAGAATAATTTGTTCTTCATTACCTCCCAGATCAGGGAGGCAGAGACTCCACTCCAGACTGCTGTTGCCAAGAACACTGGATCCCCATGTTTCCACCTGCCATTTGGTGAGCTCTCTTCCCAAGAAGAATACGACATCAGCATTTTTCAGTATACTCTCAGCTACCTATTGCCAAGGCTAAGTCTTAAGTGAATACAGCTGAGAAATTGAACTCTATTCTCCTGCCTACCCCTCACTGAGGCAATGAAGGATTTATGTTGGGCATGGCACCACAAAGAATACTAGGAGCCCTGATTACCCACCGGGTTCATGAGGCAGTGCTTCCGTGCTGTGGGAAGCAAGCCAAAAGTCTTTCCACCTATCACTGAGCAATTAGCTTCTTCAGTGGGAGTGTCACTCAACCGGAAATTTGTTAGTATTCTATCCTCAAGCTCCATAGCCCTAGGGAGATATGGGGTAGTAGGCCATGCAGCAGAGTGCTCCTAATCTCTTTCCAAAGGAACATCTTTTGCAATAGAGCTCGGTTAAGTTGAAGCCTAAGTAGAGGTTGTGGTGATGAAATGTATTTGGGTGAGCCTATTTCTTAAGCTATAGGCTAAACTCTAGGCTAGCCAGTATGAATGAGAGTCCCTGGCAATAAGACAATTAGGGGAAGACCTGCTAAGGTCATAACAAACAACAAATACTGACCACAGAAAACATTCTATTAAGAATACCACGATTTGTTTGGGTTCCTTTGTAGAACCATTTATACACCAGAGCATTTTTTAAGACATTTTACCAATCACTTGGCAATTAGTGGGGAGATATGGTTTGGTTTTGTGTCCCCACCCAAATCTCATGTTGAATTGTAATCTTCAATGTTGAGGGAGAGACCAGGTGGGAGGTGATTGGATTTGGGGGTTGGATTTCCTCCTTGCTGTTCTTATAATAGTGTGTGAATTCTCATAAGATCTAGAGTATTGAAAGTGTGTTTGACCACCTAACTTGTGCTAGCCTGACTGACTCCATCTTAGCTGTGAGTCTGACTGACTCATCTTAGCTTCTCCACTTGCTGTTTCTCCCTTGAGTGCACTGTGCTGGGTCATGTTGTGCTTAGAACTATAGAAACATAAAACCGTTGTAAACATATGCTGCTTGACAAGCCCCTTGCTATTGTGAATACCTCCTTGGTTGACTGTATGGAAAGTACCCAATGCCCCCTTGGCAACCTGTAATCATGGGAACCACTTGTGTATACCCTCCTTAGTTAATCAACAATCATGGGAGCCTCCTGGTTCCCAATTACCAGCCTCCTCCCCTAACCTGTCAATTCTACTTCTGTAAAATTCTGCTTCAGCTAGGTTCCCCAATCCTCTACCCTAATCAGGGTATAAAAGAAATCAAGCCCCTTCTTTGTTGCTGAGAGATTTTGAGCACGAGCTGACTCTCGGTCGCCAGCAATAAAGGACTCACAATCAGATTTCAGAGTGTGGTGATTTCCTAACAACTCACTCAGATATAACGTGTAGCACTTTTGCCTTCACTCTGTCTCTCTCTCCTGTTGCCATGTAAAGATGTACTGAACTTCCCATTCTTCCTCTGCCATGACTGCAAGTTTTTTAACCCTCTACAGCCATGCTTCATGTACAACCTGTGGAACGGAGTCAACTGAACATCTTTCCTTTGTAAATTACCCAACCTCGGGTAGATCGTTATAGCAGTGTGAGAACAGACTAATACATGGAGTTAAACACCAGGTTTAGATAGGCCAGAAAAAGAAAGGAAGGGAGCCCCACCGAAAGAGCTATCATCTCAGGATGACTGAGCATACACAAAACTGTGCCTCCTGAGTAATATCAGAGGTGGAAGGGGAAATAACCTACTAAAATAATGTAGTGAATCATTAAGGTAATAAATAATAAAATAACACTGGAAGAAATAGAGGAATGGGAGACCAGTAACCAGAGTTGCTAAAATGTACTATCTAAATTTTCACTTTCCAAGAAAAAACTATGTGGCATACAAAGAAACAGCAAAATACAACAGGCAACAGAAACTAGATGTGGGAGTCACCAGATGTCAGATTTATAAGGAAAAAATTCCAAAATGGCCATTATAAACAGATTCACAAAACTAAAAAGATTAAGAAATAAATAAAAATATGATGACAATATATCAAATAGAAAATATCCATAGAGTGCTAGAAATTATAAAAATAAATAAAAATATAATATCATATCAAAGAATATCATAAAGTGATTGAATTATAATACAAGAAAATATGGATTTGAAAAATATAATAACTAAAAACAAAACAAAATATAACCTCATGGGTGGCTCACAAGCAGATTTCACCTGACAGAAGAAGGAGTAAGCAAACTATGAGATAGATTGATAAAGAGCATGCAAGCCCAAGAACAGAGAGATAAAAGAGTGAAGATAAATGAAGAAAGACTCGTGAAAATCTGGGACACCATGAAGCATACTGACATACATTTAATTATGTTATGAAAAAAAGAGAAGAGAGTGAGACAGAGCAGTATCCGGTCTCAGGAAGCTGTGAGATCCTCGTAAGTGTGGAAATGAATAAAAATCTTAAAATTTTTTAAGGAAAATTACAGACAGGTAACTATCCTGAAAAAGTAAGTGAGCAACTTGATAAGCAAGTTAAATAGTAGCTTAAATCAACAGTCACCCAAATAAGTTAAAATCACAAGATGTTTGGTTACCTACAGAAACTAAAGATAACATCTTGATCTATGTCCCTGAATTGTTTTCCAGAAATCCAGATCCTGCCACCAAATGGATCCACTGGTTTGTAGACCTCAGGAAAAGGGGAACTGAAAGTTGAACTCTCACTGCCATTCTTTGTTCTCCATTTCTTCCTGACAGGCCTGGAAGAAGTCTTGACAATGGGCTAGACATTTCATTCTAATGATGCCAAGTTTGTATACAAAGCTTTGCTTCCTTAACCAGTTATAAACCAGAGAATCTTTAAATCTGTCTATGACCATAACCCCCTTGGTTTAAGATAACTCATGTTTTTAGGCCAAAGCAAAGTATAACCTTCATGTATTGATTTACAGTTTTGCCTGTAACTTCTGCTTTCCTGAAATGTAGCCTGCCTTTAAAAACCCTTGCTCATAAACCATCTGAGAGGTTGAGCCTTTGGCCTATGCTGCTTGATTCTTCTTGCTTGGTGCCCTGTAAATAAACACCTTTCTTTCTCCCACTATAAAACCTCAGTGTGGATGTTTGGCCTTACTGCATGAGGCAAGCAGACTCCAGTGCAGTTTGGTAGCAAGAGAAAGGAAAGAAAAATGTTGGAATAAAATCACAGCTAAAATCATGCCTAAATTTATTACAAAATATTGTACACATCCAGTTAGCTCAACAAACTCCAAAGAGAATAAGCTCGAAGAGATTCGCAAAAATGAAAGCCAAATATATTTTCTCATATAAACAAAATCTGAAAATCTGTCACAAACTGATTTGCCTTACAAAAATACTAAGGAAAGTTCTTCAGACTGAAAACAATTGGAACGAGACAGTGTATAATTCAAATCTACACACAGATAAATAGTAATAATCATGTAAATAATTACAAAAGACAGTATGATTGCATATTTATTCACCTCTGCTTTTTTGACTATGAAATGCAATTGCAAAAAGTAGTATGTGTAATGTTGAATAGCCTTACAAAATATTGACAGAATAATGCCCCCTCACCCAAGATGTTCACATCTTGATGATTGGAGCATGTAAATACATGCTTCTTTATATCCAGGGTGTATCAAGACAAAAAAAATGGCATAAAGATGTTATCTCAAGTCTCAAATCAGTAGAAAAATCCTGGATTAGTTTATGGGCAGCATTCAAATAATTGGCTATGCATATGTACAATTATATTAGAGTTTTACTTTATAAACAAAAACACATACAGGTCATTTCCAAAGTGCTTCGTGTATTTCTAACCCGTAACTCCTTTCTTCACATTTCTCGCTACTCCTGAAGATTTCTAAAAGGCTAGAGACCTGTCCAGAATTCATCACAGAGACAAGAAAATTTGATAGCAAACCAAATTTCTGAAACCCTTAGCTACTTCCTCACTTACACTCACTTACTATCCACATAGAGAAAAGCAGCTGTATTGGGGGAATATCTAAAATATTTTGGGAACACATTTGGCTGATGCCATCATTTAGAGAATTCCCTGTGTTGGAAACCTTGGACAAGGATTTGATTTTGAATTCCTATCAGACTTGGGGTTCATGCACCAAACAGAAAGGCTGTGATTCAGTATTAAGAGGTATGGTGGATCATAGAAGTATGCTAAAAGTTATGCATGATCTGGATAAAGGGGTTCAATCTAACTAGATACAATTTAACATGGACACATGTTACATTCTGCTCTTAAGAAATTAATAATTTATATGCAGAAAAGCCATATGAGAAGAGTATAAAATATTAAGCTTTTTAGTTGAATTTATAGTTGTGTGTGTGTCAGTGATACGATGCAAGTGATTAAAAAGTTAATAAGATCTTAGATTGCGTTAAAAGGCAGTGTATAGTCTGAGAGGAGTGAATCTCTGGGTTTATTCTACTGTTCTCTGACGAGGGCATTCCTAAGTACAATGGCTGGAGAATTACCTTTATTCTTAAGAGGTAAAAGTTTAAGGAAAAATAATATTTGAATAGGCAGAATGTTTAGAGATAAAGGTCATTGACTCAAAATATTTACCACCATATTCCAAGTATAATGCTAGGCAATGTACCATGGAGGGAAACAATTAAAGGAAGTAAGTGTTGTATATTTGGTTATTATTCTCAATAATTTTTTTTGCCTCTCCTTGTAAAACTATTGTATTTTCTTTTTCATTTTCTTCATCATTGGCCACTTGACTCTGGAAATGACCTATGCAAATGTCAAGTACTACCTCTGAGCAGAAGTTTTAAAATCCACTGGGTGATTCCACCTTTTTTTCCCTTTTCTTCAGCCATATTGTCCCTGAAGAATCTGCTCTTTCAATGAAGAACACCTGTACATCAGAGCCATTGCCACCCTGCAGATATCATATGACGGAAATAAATCTGCACAGTTTCAAAACACTGAGATATGAGAGCTGTTTGTTATGGCAACATAACTAGTAAAATTTCACTAAGGTTTTAAGGTTGCTTTACTAGAAAACAGGATATTTATAAGGATTGTTTACACCAGTTATCTGAATGAGTGTCAAATGGAGAAACTGTTAGACTTCATTTTAAGGTTTTAGCAAATGTCCTAGGTAAGGGGTCATAGGATAGGCTAATATATGCTCCAGTAACAAAAAGCCTTAAAATCTTAGTAGCTTAACCCAACCAAAAATTATATATTGCTCATGATATTTGTCCATGCATGTTTATGTAGGGTCTGCTCCATGTAGTCAATCAGAAACTACTACTGATGAATGTTCCTTCATCATTTTGTAGACACATCATCTTGGTCATTAGAACAGGGAAAGAGGGAGTTAAAAGTTGAAGGGCATGCATTAGCTCTTCAATGCATTGGCCCAAAAGGCCACACTTCACTTCTTCCCACAGCTTATCAACCAGAGTAATCACATAACCAGATCAAACCATGATATATATGGAGTTGTTCCTTGGTATCCATAGGGGATTGATTTCAGGCAGTACCAAAATCCACAGATGCTCTCAAGTCCCTGATATAAAATGGCATAGTAGCCTATGCACATTTTTCTGTTTAAATTATCTTGAGATGATTTATATGAATACAATGTAAATTCTGTATAAATAGTTGTATTGTAATGCTTGGAGAATAATGACAAAGGGAAAAATGTCTGTCCATATTAGGTACAGATAAAATTAAAAAATATTTTCAATCCACTGTTGGTTGAATCCACAGATGTGGAAGCCATGGATATAGAGGGCCAACTATACATGAGCTTTATCATAAATATAGATGACGTTCAAGTAGAAAAACTTATCTTGTTAATATAAATTCTCATCAAAGAAAACGGTTTATGACCATCAATGAGATATGTAATAGAAGAAATGTATGGTCCAAATCCCTTTTAAATTTGAGGATTTCATAAGTTTAAGATCATCACAGTGTAAGCAAGATGAACTGGGTTTTAAGTGAATTGTAAAATAGGTAACCAAAAAGTTTCACAACATATTATATAATTGTAATTATACTTTATCTCACTTTATAGAATTATTAAGATTTCTCTTACTCTCTAAATGTTTCTTTTGTATGCAAACATTTTTCTAGTTTCCTATTGCCACACAGCTTCCACATTATAAATAAACACTTTCTAATTGTCATATTTTCTAAGAACATAATTTTAGAACCAAACACCCTAAAGATGCTTTTCTGAGTAAAATCCTGTTTTGTTTTTGTTTTTGTTGTTGTTTTGTTTTGTTTAGTTTTTATGGGGATCTCACATGGTATGGATTGAGAAATTGACCCTATTAAGTATAAGTTAGGATTTGTCTGTCTAACTAGAAACACTCAAATAACTCATCAATCTTGACACATGGTCAATCTAGAATTAGAAGTCCTCCATCTAATCATTTAGTCTGGCTTAAATTTAAAACTAAATATTTTGAGATGGAACATATGTTTTTCTTTTTTTTTTTTTTTTTGAGACAGAGTCTTGCTCTGTAGCCTAGGCTGGAGTGCAGTGGTGTGATCTCAGCTCACTGCAACCTCCGCCTCCCGGGTTCAAGCAATTCTCCTGTCTCAGCCTCCCAAGTAGCTAGGACTACAGACGTGCTCCACCTCGCCCAGTTAATTTTTGTATTTTTAGTAGAGATGGGGTTTCACCATGTTGGTCAGGATGGTCTTGATCTCTTGACCTTATGATCCACCCACCTCGGCCTCCCAAGTGCTGGGATTACAGATGTGAGGGAACATATATATTTTATAGAGGCTAAGGGGTTTAAACTAGCTAAATATGTCAGATAAATATTTAGTGAAGTTGGTACTCTTCTGTTACTAACTGAAGGGTCATTCAGTTGTTTGTTTGACACCAGAGTATGTTGTTATCCTTAGGTCGGAGTAGGAAGCTATTTATCTATGACGTCAGTAAGACTTGTTTTAAAATACTTTTAATACTGCATTCTTCAAGGAGTGTGCATTCGGTATAATAAAAAGAAACACTTTAACCTTTAAAAGATTTACTTATCGAATTTTAATTAACCTGAAATGCTTAAATAGAAATGCTTGTTTAATAAGGAAGTGATAAAATCAATGTGACATGGTAAATTGTAAAAAATAATTTTGGAAATTTTGTGCTAATTAATAATGTTCCCATTATATTGAATGTTCCATACCATGTAAAAATTAAAGTCATTGCAAAATATTTTTTGAATCTTCTACTGGGCTGTACACAGTGGCTTACCTCTGTAATCCCAGTATTTTGGGAGGCCAAGGTGGGCAGATCAGGAGGTCAGGAGATTGAGAACATCCTGGCCAACATTGTGAAACCCTGTCTCTACTAAAACTACAAAACTTAACTGGGTGTGGTGGTTTGTGCTTGTAATACCAGCTACTCATGAGGCTGATGTAGGAGAATGGCTTGAACCCAAGAGGCGGAGATTACTGTGAGGGAAGATCATGCCACTGCACTTCAGCCTGGCCGACAGAGTGAGACTGTCTAAAAAAAAAATTCCTAAAATTCAGCAAGAGCTTCTTTTGTAAAATCCTAAATAATAAGACTGGATTTAAAGAGCCAAATTGAACTGGAAAGTAAAGTCATTACATGTTAAAAATATAAATTATCTGCAATCAAGTTTGTTAAATTATGTAATTTAGTGGTCCATAAAGTACCCTTATTAGAAAGGATTCTAAACTCTATGCCTGTAACCATTATGGTTTCAAGAAACACCTTAAAGATCAAACTACTTCCTCATTTCCCAGAGCTTAATGGTTTGTAATGATGCATTAGTAAGAATGTTTTTTCCATTATGAATCACATGGTTTATCAACAAAGACCCTCATTGATTAATATTAAAAAAGGGAACTATTTTTATAAAGAAATAGCCATACTCTTTGTATTATATTAGTTGCAACATAAATCATTGCATGGTTGAGTAGTGTTCTGAGAATCAGTGTTTGACGGTAATTTATGAGCTTTCAATAGACTCTCTATGGTCAATAGTAAAAAATAAATAAATAAATATAACTTTGGCAAATGACATTTTATTCTTTAGATATGACAGAAGAGCTTTATTTTTCATAGCTTTACCTTCAGACATTTAATATCTGAAAATTCTCTGTAGTCATAAAGTTAAAGAATAACTATATAGACATGTATTTACTTATTTATTTGTTCTTACATTTATTTTTTTATTAAGCATCTAAATTGGCTGGTTGGTATGCTAAACCTAAGACAGAAAGGCAACAACAATGACTAACAAGAGCAAAAAGGTCCTGAAAAGGTTTTAAGCAAAGGAAATGAATCAATAATGCTAAATTCATGATAATAAGTTTTAACAAATTAATTTTTTTTTGAGACAGAGTCTCACTCTGTCACCCAGGCTGGAGTGCAGTGGCATGGTCTCAGCTCATTGCAACCTCCACCGCTCAGGTTCAAGCGATTCTCCCATCTCAGCCTCCAGAGTAGTTAAAACTACAGGCACATGCCACCAAACCCAGCTAATTTTTGTATTTTTAGTAGAGATGGGGTTTCACTATGTTGGCCAGGCTAGTCTCAAACTCCTGACCTTGTGATCTGCACACCTCAGCTTCCCAAAGTGTTGGGATTATAGGTGTGAGCCACTGCGCCTGGCCTAGAATTACTTTTTAACCAAACAAAACACCCAAACTTGCAATAGATATTTAAGCTATTTCACACTAATAATTATGATGGTGTATAGTGACAGTTTTATCTTATTGAAATATAAGATAGTGTAAAAGTAAATAAAAGAGAGATATCCAAAGAAAGAATTTTCTTACTACATCACAACTTCGAGAATAATATTAGTTTTATTTTTATACAATACACAAAAATGTATTGTGTTAAACCTATGTTGAATAGAATATATTTTAGTGTATTTCTGGGAAATGTTATTATAATAATTTGGTTTCTTATGCTGTTGGAGGAAAGGCATAAAAATCCATAACTAAGGAGTAGTGAAAATACCTTCAAAAATACCTGGAAGACTGCTTAGTTTTTGCAAAATGGGTTCTCTATTCTCTAGAATGCAGTTGCAGTTTCCAAGCCTCTAATATACTAGATGCACAAACAGTAGTCCATAATACTTTTTTTTTTTACTTTATTTTTATTTTTTGAGATGGAGTCTTGCTCTGTTGTCCAGGCTATAGTGCAGTGGCATGACCTCAGCTTACTGCAGCCTTCACCTCCTGAGTTCAAGCAGTTCTCCTGCCTTAGTCCCCCGAATAGCTGGGAACACATGTGTGTACCACCACGCAAGGCTAATTCTTGTATTTTTGGTAGAGATAGATTTCACCATTTTGGCCATGCTGGTCTCAAACTCCTGGCCTCAAGTGATCTGCCCACCCTGGCCTCCCAAAGTACTGGACTTACAGGCGTGAGCCACCACACCCAACCTAACTTTACTTTTAGACACTCTGGATTATGTACGAAAATTAATGCTAATCAATATACAATAAAGAGTAGTAGAAACAGGAATCTTTAGTGCTAACAAACCCTAAACACATTTGAAATCTATGAATACCATATATAAAAATTCATATAGCCATGAAAATCTAGTCCTGATTGGTAAATTCATAATTATTGCAGACTAATCCAAAAATACTTTAGTAAACAAAAATTTTGATGATGTAAGTTATATATAATCATGTAAATGGTTATAAGTCATGCATTCAGTCATAAGGTATCCCAACTAAACCACTCAAGTAGGTGAACTGTATTCTCACACTCCATGTATAAATGTGAAATGGAAAAGACTGAGGAAATTCTGCCCATAATAATCTCACAGGACTTATCACCAATGAATACTCAATTAGCATGCAAATCATTTCAGAAAAGCAGATTTTGTATATGCCCATGGGAAAGTGACACAGAACATTTTATCAATTTCAGGTTAATAAAAATACCACCCTAGAAATAAAGAAACATTTGCAAGAATATTTACCATGTATAGCATATAAGCCAAATAATGTAGAGTAAAAGCCAGCTTTACTTTATCTCCACTTTTAATTATGAAGTCAAGATTTAAAATGCAGATAAAAAGAATGTTGCTATAAAATCAGAGACATCTCTTGGAAGACTGTTTGAAGCGGGGAACAGAAAACATAATAATACACAACCAACATAGGTATTATAGCTTGAACCCAAGATCAAGTAGTTCCAACTGTATTGTACATTATTTCATCTGTTTTCTGCCACCAGCTATGGTGATGAAGATTTTAGAAACAATTGAGTCACAATAGAAAATGAGGGGGAAAAAAGTGTAATTATGTCTAAAAACAGGAAATTGCTTATGTTGATATTCAAGTAAGAAGTGAGACCTTGGCCAGGCATGGTGGCTCATGCCTGTAATCCCAGCACTCTGGGGAGGCCAAGGCAAATAGAATAGATCTGCTGAGTCCAGGAGTTCAAGACCAGCCTGGGCAACATAGTAAAACTCTGTCTCTACAAAAAAATTACTTGAGTGACAGAGAAAGAACATGTCAAAGAGAGAGAGAGAGAGAGACAGAAAGAGAGAGAGAGAGATCTTTGCTGTAGTAAGAGTTTTTTTTTTTTAAACTGAATATATAAACTATGAGAAAAGCATAATGATAAAAATGACATTGTAGGAGCTAAATATGTAATAGAAACTATATGAAAGTATTTTCCAAATAAGTCTTTTTGAAAGATGTACTTAAAAAATTGGTGCTGAATGATTTGAGAATAATATTAAAATCATTTTAAAGTTACTGAAAAAAAAATACAAGAACTAGATCTAAGATATAAAATGTTTAAATAAAATAAATGACTAAAATCTCAGATCAGAGATTTATTGACTGTACAAGAGATATGTATTGGGATGAGGGAACTAACACAATGGCTTTGATTTGAAATAACAGAACTTTTTGAGTTAATAAAAAAGAGTATAGAAAAGATAGTAAGTGATCTATAGTTTAAAAAATAGTTTATAACACCCGATAGAAAGAAAAGACAGAAGAAGAAACACCATCTTAAGGGTAATATTTTTCTGGGAAAGTAGAAATGTTGAAAAAAATCTTATATGTGTCTTTAAAAGTCCAGAAAACTAGTCTAAAGAAAAAAATAAATTTAAAAAATGAGAATAGGAAAAAACTGAATTGCAAGCAATGAACGTTGGAGACTCCTAGGTTTATTACAATTACTTGTGGAAGAAGAAAAATTACAATACATAAAAATATTTCATTACAAAGATATGAGGCTAAAACACTTATTTGAAATAGAAATGCTTTTAAAGTTATAAAATCCTGTTCAAATACAAGAATTTATTATTATTGTCACAAATGGATTCCTTTTAAATTACAGTTACAGCACTATAGATGTCAAATATTTGGAGCAATAAAAGTGAATAATAATACAAGATAAAAAAGCCTAAGGAAAAAATAATATTACAGATAATCTTTGTAAGATACTAGTTGGCATGTAACATATAAGTAATAATTAAAATATTAAGATATCTAAAAGTATTGGAGATAAACATAAAATTTCTAGAAATGTGTGAATGACATATAGTAATTCTCATTTTACATGCCCAATGAAAATGTAAATGTGTTGATACTTCCAGCTTATAAACACGTTTATGCTCTTCCACCAGTTCTGTACTAATTTTGTCATTAATGTGAAAAAAAAAATCTCTCAACTCTAATATTGTTATACTGTTTGTATAGGGGTGGACGTACTTTCTTTTTATTTTAAAGTTTGTGTCTCTCTTTGTCATCCCAGGCTGGAGTGCAGTAGCATGATCATAGCTCACTGCAGGCTGTACCCCTCAAGCTCAAGGGATTCTTCCACCCCAGCCTCTAGAGTAGGTGGGGCTACAGGAGTGCACCACCATGTCTGACTAATTTTTAAATTTTTTGTAGAGACAGAGTCTCACTATGTTGCTCAAACTCATCTCAAACTCTTGGAATCAAGCAATCTTCCTGTCTAGGCCTCCAAAAGAGCTAAGATTACAGCATAAGCCATGATGCCTGGCCTACGGGGATGGACTTTTTAAATCTATATATCATAAAATTTTCATTTTTTTAATTATTATAATTACATAAACCATAACATTCTAGAGGATTGACTTCACTGAATTCAGCACAAAAATATTTTAGTTTTATGACACAATAGTCTGTTTTTGGATTTCTAAATTTATGTTTGACAAGTTGTCTGTAATTATAAGTGGTTGACCTAAGGTCATAAAGTTATTTAACATAGAACCAGGACTTGCCCCAAGGTTTGAGATTCCCCATTCACTGTTCTTTCCTCCACACCTAAATGTCATGTGTGCCTTGGTTCAGTGATACTTAGGGATGCTTTAGTAACTTCTGGGTAAGACAAAATACAGTTCCCCATTTACCATCTTTTGACTTGATGTTTTGACTTTCTGACAGTGCAAAACCAATATGCATTTAGTGGGAATCATGCCTTTCATACTTATACAACCAACTTGTTTTTCACTTTCAATACAGTATTCAATGAATTACATCAGATTTTAAATACTTTATTTTAAAATAGGCTTTATGTTAGATGTAAATGTTTAAGGTTGGCTAGGCTAAGCAACAATGTTCCATAAATGCATTGTTGACTTAGATATTTTTAACTTATGATGCGTTTATTGGGACATCACCCCATCATAAGTAGAGGAGCATTTGTATTTGTAAATGAACTTGACAGTAAGAAACAGCAATATACCAACTGGACAAAATGAGCTTTAGTGAACTGCATATTATCCTTGTGTAGAAAGGTAAGTATTTAATTCAAAGGTCAGCTATCTTTTATACACTTCATTATAGGTTAATTTACTTAATTTCTAATGGTGCTGTTATTTTTGAAAGTGAGACTATATTCCTTTAGTATTATGATGTCAGAATTGGGTGAGGCAAGTGATAAAATGGACAGATTACATACTTAACTCATTTGATTTTTTAAACTAATAACCCAGATGCAATTTTTATCTTAATTTAAAAAATAAGGAAAATGAAATGCAATGATATTCAGACCAGTAAATTTAAATCTGGTTTTAGACATAACGAGGTGTTAAATTTTGGTTAACTAGAAGTGAAGAGAACATAGGGAAAGTCCCAGATACCTACATAAAGCCATTCTTACCTCTCAAGAAGCTCACACAGAGCTCTCTGTATTAAGAGAAGCATATTAGGGTCATTAGTGTGTCACAGTGACCCCTGGATATCCTTTGTTTATCCATCCAGATCCCCTCACTTTCCACCCTTTCCCACCCTGGTTTGTGCCTTGAAAGTTTAATTTATATAGGTTATATTAATGGATTTTCTTGCCCTCTGGCTCTTTATTAGTTCAGCCTCTGGAGAACAGTGAGAAAGTAAGGGAAAGAAAGAGAGTAAGGTTTGAACATTTATTCATCCAAATCCTGAATGCAAGATCACAGCATACTGACTGATTCCCCTAAGGACATGGCATGTCTTTGGCCAGGCAGCCCTCTTTACAAAGTCATCTCACAGTTAACCACTTTCTCTCCTTAGTGCAGCCTGAAGCTCAGAGGGTTAAGAGCTTACTGTGGTTACTGCATTATGCCTTATGGATTCCCTCCACCTACCATGAACCTGTATCAATAGTCATTGATAAAATGATCCTCTCTAATATAAAACTCTCTTGAAAATAACCATTTTGAGCATACATCAGGCAGGATCTGATACCGTAGAAGAAATAAAGAAAAAAAACACTATCTGTACTTTTTGTCATTAAAATCTAGACGTTAGCACAGTGCCTAATATATAAGAAAAATCAAAATATTTGCTTGCTGTTAAAAGTCACACCTGTAACTGGTATTTGTTTTGGTTTAAGTGAAATCCTTATAAGTTCAAATGACAGAGAGTGGCCCTTTAAAGTAAGTCCATTAAGAACATGACATTATTATAACCATTATGCAAATAACATAAAATGGATATGTTACAAATATACATTTGAAGATTCCAAATAACACATTTAACATCTTAACATTATAATTGAATCACAGTATGCATATTGAAGGAAGCCAAATATTTTATTTCAAAATATATTTCTTTACCATATTTCGAGATGATTGTGACAGGGCCAGCAAACACAGCATACACAGCTATGTTTTGTGGGAGAAATTTGCATCTGAAGAGAATGCACATTAATGCAGCCAGGAATTTCCTTGTCCAGATCTAGGAGAGACAGTAGCTGAGAGACTGACACCTTTAAATCTTTCTCTTGTGAGATCCAATAACCCTCTTTTGGGGTGTAGATTGGAACACTGTTCCAGTAACACAGGTACCCTTCCAGGCCCTTTGCCCCCACTGTTCTCTTACTCTGCATATGGAGATCACCACGAGTAGGGTCTGAGCTCCAAAACTTGTACCTTCCTTGAATTTATTTGAGTAATTTTTGATAAAGATTAGGTTCCATAGTAAAACTTGGTCCAACAAAACTATGCTGGACCTATTAAAAAGCCTCAGGTAGATAACGTTTTAGGGACATCGGGAATTTCATCTTTTTAGGGGTAGAAGGTAGCTAGTTACATGAATAACAAGCAGACTAGCAATGGAAAGGGAAAAGAAAGAGATGCAACATAAGAGGATTAAACTCATTTTAGCTTTAGCTTGGTTGGAGTTGGCCCTGGAATAGCTGTCCATCATTCTGGAGGGTGTGGTACCCTTTTGACCTGGGTGTGATGAGTCCATCCTCTGTCTGCTATTTGTACTGTGGTCTCTGTGGTTAGAAGCACTAGGTAGGGTCCTTCTCAAGCCGGTTCAAGTTTTCCCTTTCTCCAACTTTTGACCAGGATGTGGTCCCCAGGTTGATGTTGGTGTACTGGAAACTCTAGGGATGGTGCCTGTGCTAAAAGACCTTTAGTTCTGAGGGAAGAGAAACTGGAAGATAGACCAAATATATAGTTTTTAAGAATCTGCTCTTTTGTTTTAAATGTAGGAATGTTAGCAGTGGAGTGTAAAGAAGGCATCTTATATAGCATTTTATAAGGGGAAAAGCCAACATCTTTTTGAGAAGCAGTCTTGACCCTTAACAAGGCAATGGGGAGGCATTTAGTCTTTAGTAATCGAGACTCTAAAACTAATTTGGTTAGGTGACTTTAACAGTTTGCTTATTAGTTTTTTTTGCATATTAGGCAACTATCTGTAAATTGTTTTGCCAGCGTACATTTTTATACATTCATAGAATCTGAGAACTGTGTTACACACAGCTATGGCCATAGGCTGCTGAGCAGGGAGATTGTGGAGGTGCTGCTGGCCAGGCTCAGGCTGCTTCAAGGTTGGCTCTCATCCATCAAGGGCCAGCTATGGGGTCCTAATGACAGTGGGGCAAGATGAAATAACATCGGAACATAAATTTTCTCAGCAAGACAAATTTACTTCTATAGAAGGGTGTGTCACACTGATGTAGTAATGTTGAGAGCACATTGGACTGAGGAAAGAAGGGGTTTTTAATTCCTAACGCCATTGGCCTTAGCTGCTGTGTTGTTTCCCCATTGATTGCAGTCTGATGACACAGTCTATGCTAAATGCAATTAGCCAATTAGTAGAGTGCAGGGTGTGGTTTATATCGGGTAGGAAGAACAGTTTTGGCAGGGAAAGCTGTTACAACAGGGATGGGGTGATTTCTTGGTGGGCATGCCTGAGCACAGCAGAGCAACAGGGTCTGATAGATTGGCAGGTAAGATTACTTTAGACAAAGAACGGGGAAGTATGACTTCAGGACATACATTACAAGAAAGTAAAGACCTCTTGGAGAATAACACCTTGTTTCTAACAAAGTGAAACTCTTTGAGGACAAATAATTAAACTACTTGTTTTTAACAATAATCTTCTTGACTTGCTCTCCTAAAGTGCTGGAATTATATGTGTGAGCTACTGTATTCAGTTACAACCTGAGAATTTTAACCTAAAAAGTAATTCATTTATGGCCCCTCTGGAAAATAAGGGATCCACGACACCTCAGAAACAATGGTAACTGCTTTTGATTTGCAGGCAGAGGTTTCTAAAGGACTAAATTAATTTAAAATTATACTTTAAAAGACTCCTCACAAAAGATTAATGAAAAGTTTATGCAACTAATGGATAAAAATACAAAAGAAAAAAAACTGCACACTGACTAACTCTGACTGCACCTTTTCTCTTTCTATTTATCCTCCTCTGCATAGTTGCTGAAAATGTGCTAACCTTTTCCATCAGCTATCATTCCACTGCAAAATGAAAAAGAAAGCAAGACCAGTGTCTTATGAAGTTAACCCTCAAATCAAGCAGTCCTGTCTTTTGTAATTGTTTTTATGCCTTGGTCAACATCTGAGCTCAAAGCAATAGTGAGTTTTCCCTGTATGAAAGGCAAGCTCCTAGAAATTTGTCAAGGAACTTAAAATTCTCATTGCATCATATGATCCACAACTCATTGATATTTACCCATTTATTCCCGTGACACTGGGGATGCAGGACAGGCAAGCCCCCAAATTAGAACTTAGCCTAGGTGGGTTCTTGGCTTTGCCCAGGAAAGAATTCAAGAGTGGGCCAGTTGTGTTTAATGAAGCTGCAGTGTAGAGCAGAATTACCGCTCCTTGTGAAGCACGGCTATTCCATAGGCATTATGGCCAGAATAACAACTTAAAGACAGTTTCACACTCATATTTATACTCACTTTAAATTAGATGAAAATTAAAGGACAATTTACGCTTATATTTCTAGGGAAAGAGTGGTAATGCAACCAAATTCTGGGGAGCATGGGAGGCTCAGCTCCCCATAGAGGATATTCTTCCAGGTTCTTGGTCTCTCGCTCACCCATGAATGGGAGAAGGGACCACGCTGGGTGTGGTGAGCAATTAAGTAAATATTGGACCCCAAGTGTTTTGCAGAAAGTGATTTATTTAGGCAGAGAGAAAGAAAAAGGTGAAAGAAATAGAAAAAAGAAAGAGCAGCTTCCACAATATTCTGGAAGGGGATCCAGACATGGAGTCCACCTGGTTATTGGGGACAGGGACTTTTAACCTGGGAGAAATTCCCAACCCCTTTAAGTTTTTAGGCCTATGAAAGAAGTTCCTTGAAACTTCCACTGGAGTGATTGATCTTTGATTCTTTCATGCACGCTGTGCACCAAAGTTTAAACAAAGACCTCTAGTCCTCGGATAGAGAGGAGTGGGGAAGTCCTTGCCTTTGAAACTACACCCCCTCATGGATCCAGGAAGAGAATACATTCTCTCAGTAACTTACAAGTTGTCAGGTTGTTGTCATGGAAGAGGGAAATAGCTTCTGGGTGTTGCCATAACAGTGGTAAATTGTCATGACACACATGGGCATGTGTGGGCATGTCTTAAGAAAGTTGCTTCTGCCATGGCCCGGATTCAGCTAGTCCTCAGTTTGGTCCAGTGTCCAAGCTCCACCCCCAGAGTCAAGTCCCACCTTAGACCTCACTGGGGCCTGGTAAAGCCCATACATGGATGTCTAAAGCCAAATAGGAAATGTCTGAGAAAGACATCAAGTAACTAAACATTCGATCTTCCAGGAATAGAGCATAAAGGGCTGAAAGAATTGCAAATAACTTTTTAGAATCCATCCCTAAAGTGTTTCCTTAAAATAACTGGTCTATTGTTCAATCTTTTAAACAGAAAAAGGATTAACCAGTCTTTGAGCACAAGGCAAGATTATAAGTATCCACAATTAGTCTAGGCATGGAAAACACTAGTCCTGTTCTTCAGGAGTCTCCACTCTATACTTAGGAATTTAGTTGTAAAGTACAAGCTGACTTGAGAACTCAAAATCTAGCTGAATTAATATTCAAGATATGCCTTTCTGACAAAAGGACTAGTTTCCTCTGGCTATTTTGAAACACTTTTGTAAGTGAAATTTACATCTATAAAGGAAATCTCAGTCTGTAAGTGTGTCTTCCTCTCTGCACCAGTCAGAAAAGGTGGACTAACTCACTAGAGAACGGAGAGGTGTTTACTCAAATCTACATCACAAACTTTACCTGTGTTTAACCCATTTATGCCTGAGGTTGCAATTTTTTTAATTTTTGCAATCAGATCTTGGTGATGACCTTGAGAGGTAGGATATGAATAACTCCCACATTCTTAGCATTCCAATAATGGAACACTAGTTAAGGTGCTTTTCTGGCCATCTTGAATTAATTAAGAATTTACCTATTTCCTTCTTTCTTTTCTTTCAGCAAATGGTAGTATTTAGGCCTGAAGTCTAATCTCAGTGCCTTTGAAATATAAATTTTTCACCCTTTCTGCTGAAGTATATTGTACCTGTTCCTTTAAAAATACGAATTTATGGGAGAATACTCATCAGAAAAAAAGAAGAAGAAAAAACTATTTGGAAATTGGACAAAACATATATTTGTCAACATTCTACATTCATATGTCTATTAAGCCAATTAAATTAAGATTCTCCCATCAATCAAATCTCCAGAAAGTTAGAAGAAAGAATGTCAGAAATGCAATGATTCTCACTCAAAATTGCACCTTAGAATTTTCCATACTGTTAAAAAGAAATAATAGATTTCTGCTCTGGCTAAGATAGACTAGTAGGAACTGAATATAAGCTCCTATTTGAAACAATCAAAACACAAAATGTAGATGTTCCTCAATTTATAATGGGATTAGGTTCTGATAAAACCGTAATAGTTTTAAAATATCTTGTCAAAAATGCATTTAATGTACCTAACCTACCAAACATCATAGTTTAGCCTACCCTACCTCAAACATGCTCAGAACACTTAGCCTACAACTGGGCAAAAATCATCTTGCAACACAGTACACCATAGAGTGTTGGTTGCTTATGGCTGTGATTGTGTGGCTGACTGGGAGTTGTGGGCCAGAGACATTGCTCAAACTAGTGAGAGAGTATCTTACCTCATATCATTAGCTTGAGGAAGGATTAATATTTAAGATTTGAAATATGGACTTACTGAATGGGTATCACTACAGCACTACTGTAAAGTCAAAAAATTGGAAATTGAACACTCATAAGTTGGGGACTGCCTGTATATAAAACTGATTTTCAAGACATTGGATTTAAGTCAACGAAAGTCAGTGATTTCTGAAACAAGGAAAGAAAATGAGGAAATCCTTATGATTAGCACAACTAACTGTCTTGAGAGTTTCTAGACCATGAAGCTGGGAGGCAAAACTAGGTTGGGCTTGGCAGACCCCCTGAGTTGAGGAAACAGAGCAGAAATACGGGGAGACCAAATTGCCTAGAGTTTACAAAATGTGTTATGGGTTAGGAGAGAATTAAACAGAGAAATCTAAACTCTGCAAAGCCCCCCCCAGTTACTTAGCTGATTACTGATCCTGTGAGGAAACTATAGGAGGCTGCATAAACCTATCTGGAAAGATGCTCAGTGCTCACATAGGAGGAAAACAAGTGTCTATTACCAGCAGCCAGACTGGAAAATCTCATGATTCAAAGGGCATTTCCTAGAGCATGCAGGAAGGAAATAATGGGACACAGGGTGAGCCCTGTACTAGTCATGCCTCTGTCACTTGATCTCCCATAACCCATGCCCAACAAATCTTCAAAGCCAGACACAAAAGGATAAAAAGGCCTCCAAGTAACTTAAAAGCATCATCCCAAAAAGCTCTTTTTTTATATTAATAAAATAAAACCAATGCTAGGAAAGGAAAAATTACGAAATCTGGAATCCAGTAAAAAATAACTATGGATAAAATGGCACAGGAAAATAAGACTCCTAAGGTAGAAAAATATAAATCAAAACTAACTCAAAATTGACACAGAATTTAGAATTTAGAACAGATAGAAGCATGAAAATAATTATTATAACTATATTCTTTTTTTTTTTTTTTTTGAGAAAAATTCTCACTCTGTCACCCAGAATTGAGGGCAATGACACAATCTGGGCTTACTGCAACCTCCACCTCCCTAGTTCAAGCAATCTTCCCACTGTAGCCTCCCGAGTAGCTGCAATTACAAATGCCTGCCATCATGCCCAGCTAATTTTTGTAGTCTTAGTAGAGACAGGGTTTCACCATGTTGGTCAGGCTGGTCTTGAACTCTTGACCTCAAGTGATCTGCCTACCTTGGCCTTTCAAAGTACTGGGATTATAGGTATGAACCACTGCTCCTGGCCTATAACTGTATTCTATATGTTTAAAAATTTCAGTGAAGACATGGAATATAAGAAAATGTCCACATGAAATTAGAACTGAAACCACATTGTGTGTGATAAAGCATGTACTGGGTGGGATTATTCATAGTGTACATATTTTAAAAATCAATAACTTTAGATTGATTAGATTATTAGAACATACTTCTAATAATCCACAGGTTGATAGGGAAATAATAACAGAAGCTAGAAAATATTGAAGGAAAATTAAACATATGAAAATGTATTAAATACACACAAAGAAGTAGAAAGAAAATGAAAACTTTTAATGGCTATGTTTAAAAAGAAAAAAGAAAGTCTTGAATCAATACCACCAAAGCATTACTCTTAAGAGATATGAAGACAAGGGCAAAGTAAAACCAAAGCCAGCTGAAAGAAAAAAGTTGGGTCAAAAAATTATAAAATAGAAAATAGAAAAATGATAAAGAAAAGACAATCACAGCAATAAAACTAAAGTTTGGTTTTTGGAAGGACTCATCACAATAAAATAATCCTTCAGCTAGAATCACCAAGGGGAAAAAAGAAAGAAAAGGTACATATTAATAAAATGAGGAATGAAAGAGAAAAGATCTCTACAGCAATTAAAATTCTTATAAGAAAATATTATGAAAAAATGTATACTAAAGAAATAGGACAACTTAACCAAAGTACAAAATTTCTACAAAAACAAATTATTAAAACCAACTAAAAGTAAATAGAAAATCTGCATATGTTTATAATAAATAATGGATTGAGTTAGTCATGTAAAAGTTCCAAATAAATGAAACATGGATCCCAGGTGGCATCACTGTGAATTTAACAAAGAAATATTAAGATTTTTACACAAATTCATTCAGAAAAAATGACGACAATAGATACTCCCCATCTCATTATTTGAGGCTAGTATTAATCTGATGCTAAAGTCAAAGAAATCCTCTCAAGAAAACTACAAATAAATACCACTCATAAATATCGAAGTACAATTTTTAACATATGCTAGCAAACTGAACACAGGAACTTACAAAATATGTAATATTTTGAAATTACTGAAGAAATTTCAATAATATATGTAGATACTCATCATCTAGGAGCTGGTGTGAATTCCAAACTCCTCTTTCTTGAGGATGGGCTTGACTTTAAGAATCTCTTTGAAAGAATAGATTAGACAAAGGGAAAAATAATAACTTTACAGTAGTAAACTTTGGCAAACACTGTATTATCTAGGTGATGAAGGTTAACATCATTAGTGATGTCATATATATAACATGTACTTTCTGATATAATGTGACAGCAAGAACATTTTACATTGTATAAGATAACAGGTACTGATCGCCATTCTAACTGGTGTGAGATGATATCTCAATGTGGTTTTGATTTGCATCTCTCTAATGACCAATGATGATGAGCACTTTTTCATATGTTTGTTGGCCTCATGTATGTCTTCTTTTGTAAAGTTTCTGTTCATATCCTTTGCCCATTTTTGAATGGGCTTGTTTGTTTTATTTCTGTAAATCTGTTTGAGTTCTTTGTAAATTCTGGATATCAGCCCTTTGTCAGATGTGTAAACTGCAAAGATTTTTTCCCATTCTGATGGTTGCCGATTCACTCTAGTGACTGTTTCTTTTGCCGTGCAGAAGCTGTGGAGTTTGATTAGGTCCCATTTGTCTATTTTGGCTTTTGTTGCCAATGCTTTTGGTGTTTTGTTCATGAAGTCCTTGCCTACTCCTATGTCCTGAACGGTTTTGCCTAGATTTTCTTCTAGGGTTTTTATGGTGTCAGAGAAATAGGAACACTCTAACACTGTTGGTGGGAATGTAAATTAGTTCAACCATTGTGGAAGACAGTGTGGCGATTCCTCAGGGACCTAGAAATAGAAATTCCATTTGACCCAGCAATCCCATTACTGGGTATCTATCCAAAAGACTATAAATCGTTCTACTATAAGGACACATGCACACGAATGTTCATTGCAGCACTGTTTACAATAGCAAAGACCTGGAACCAACCCAAATGCCCATCGATGATAGACTGGACTGGGAAAATGTAGCACATATACACCATGGAATATTATGCAGCAATCAAAAATGATGAGTTTGTGTCCTTTGTAAGGACATGGATGAATCTGGAGAACATCATTCTCAGCCAACTGACACAAGAACAGAAAAAGAAATACTGCATATACTCACTCATAGGTGGGTGAGAAAAATGAGAACACATGGACACAGAGAGGCGGTCTACTATACACTGGGGACTGTTGGGGGAAATGGGGGAGGGACAGTGGGGGGGGGCTGGGGGGGATAGCCTGGGGATGAATACCAAGTGTGGGTGAAGGGGAGGAAGGCAGCAAAACACACTGCCATGTGTGTACCTATGCAACTATCTTGCACGTTCTGCACATGTACCCCAAAACCTATAATGCAATAAAAATTAAAAAAAAAAAAAAAAAAGAACGTGAAACTGAGGACAATAACAACAACAACAACAACAAAAAAGATAACAGGTACTAACCAACATTTTATGCATTTCTCCTGGCTAATTGCATTCCTGTATTCACCACTACAAACCACTTTTGGCACCCTAATGCCTCCAAAAATTACAATGACCTAAAAACTATTAATTGATACTCCAGGAAAGTCTGCTATAATTACAAAAATGCTTTCCTTAGCAAATGTCCCCCCTGCAGGAACCCAGGCTCCATTGATCTTGTAGTTTGCCACCAGGAGCCTTTTCTGATTTTTGCAGAAGTAAAGAGAATAATTAGAATCTTACACTGACAAATAAATTATTAGTAAAAGACAAACAACAGCCTTTATTCACAACCCATTGACCTCATGTATCTCCAGTGGGGAGGTAATAGTTTTATTCCTGTGTCCTCATAAAAAGAGGATGCCTTTAAATGGTTGAGCACTAGAAGTCTCTACTAAAAATGTCCTGTAAAATTTTGTAAGGGTAAGAACAAATGTCGAAATAAAATTTGTTTGCTCTCTATTCGTCTCACAAATTTTTTACGGCCAATATCCTAAAGTTTTCCTCTCCATATAATTGTTTTAGCAGCATGTATAGGTTGAGCACTGAAGGGCCAACAAGGTCATTCTAATATGTCAATGGAGGAGTTTGGCATCTTGAGCAGACTCTTCTGGAATTACACAACAAATTCACTTTTTTATTAATCTGACTCTGACTTCGAACACCATTTTTCAGACATAGCATTTTGTCTTGTTCTCATGCTCATCATGGAAGGATGACAGCATGCAGGCCTCATCTTTTCATTTGTTGCTGTACATGTGCTCTTTGGTTATCCTCTTGCATTTACCCTGATATTGGCCATGTGCTTTGACTAATGGGACAGTAACAAAATTGACAGAAGTAGAGGCTTTAACAAGTACCTGTGAGTGTCTGCTTTCATTCTTGGACCTCTAACCAATGGGAAAATTAGCCTGAGATTATTTTCTGAAGATGTCTGAGGAAACTGCTCCTCTGCCACCCTCCACCCACTTGAAAAGAGCCCCAGTGAAATTAGCTTCAACAGGCTTAGATCAGTAGAATTGTGTGATCAACACAGAAATATGTGAGCAATAATACATTGTGGTTTTAAGCTTCTAGATTTCAGGAGTGTTTTATTACATAGCAATAGATACTAATACGTTCAGTCACTTCAGTATTAATAATAGAACCTGTCACTATATTGCTAACCCTGTATGTGTTTCTGTTGCTGTGGAGAGTTTTTGCATAATTGTGATCTGCCTCTGTTCTCAGTCCTCTTTAGAAACTATCTTCTTTAGCCTCTAATTAAGTGACTAGAAACCACATCTTTATATTATAGAGTCCTGATGCCTATCTAACCAAAATTCTTTATATTTAGATTCATTTTATTTATTTATCAGTGACATTTTAGGGTGCACTCACCTCCATATTGGCGACATTATGATCTGTGTCATCATCCTTCTTAGAGATAGATATCTACAGAAAAGCACTTCTATGTGGTAATTTTGGTATTCTCTACCTTGTCTTTCAAAATAATTAGAACAATTTAAATTCTTTCAAGTCTTTAAAATCTCAAAGTGTGATGTTATTTCATAATGAAAGACAGTTTTATTAGAATATTTTCTCCCATATCTTTCCCTAGTTAGAAATAGCTATATGAGAAGAATAAATCAAGATTATGGAAAAGCAAAAATAAGATAAAATATACAATCAAGTCAGATCTACTCATGACTGATTCAATGATTATGAACATATTCCTTAGTGAATTGTGCCTCTTATCATATGAAAGCATCTTATGATGTTCAATGTGATTCTAGTGTTGAAATATAAGTACTATTCACACAACTTAGTGATCTAGCTATTTCATACCATGCACATATAAAAAAACATGTTCTTTTTTAATATTGGAGAAAAAACTCAGGCTATGTTGAATATGAGTGATGATCTATCATCCTCCAACATTACACCTTAAAAAGAAACATAAAAAAAGTTGACCATCCATAATATTGTCTTATAGACTGGCTTCTGCAATGAATCATGTAAGAGGCGATGACATATGTATGTAAATATACAAGACAGTTGCCATAAAAACATTTTATCCCCAATTCTTCCCAAAATTCCAGATCTCTAAAACATTTCTCTTCCCTCTCTTTCTTATTATACCATCGCTCATTAATTTTATGATATTTTAATT
The DNA here is from genome assembly GCA_031835075.1 of Saguinus oedipus. Classification (NCBI taxonomy): domain Eukaryota; kingdom Metazoa; phylum Chordata; class Mammalia; order Primates; family Cebidae; genus Saguinus; species Saguinus oedipus. The sequence continues at coordinate 99,597,139 of CM063181.1, read as the reverse complement.
TAACTATGTCTAATTAGTTTCAGATCATCTCAATTTTGTTTCTGTACATTAAAGCTGTTTTGCAAAATAAAGACCCAGAGGTTTCATTTGGAGAACCAGAACTCCTTGTACCTCATACAGGCAGCAGAGAGCACATGAATAATCATATGACAATATAATTGTTAAATTCTAGAAATTAAAGTTTCATAAACCTGTTTAAATAAAAGCTGATGAGGTTGGGTTCCTGATTTGTATATGGCACAAATTCCTGGCAGCTCCACCCTGTTTAAATTTTATTCATCTTAATCTTATCTAGCTTGCCAGAATAATATCTTCCCTTTTTTAGCATGGTCTTATTTTCACTGAGAGTTACTGAACAATTTCTAAAATTGACCCAGTTCTTCTACCCTGGAGTTTGTCAAGTTAAAAGACATGCAGATAGTTTTGATATTCAATATTAAACATAAATCACACATGACTTATTTTACCCTATGATGATTGAATCCATCATGTTTTCTTTTGTTTGATTTCACATTGAATTAAAAAATGCTCTGAAACTAAAATTTAACTGCTTGAATGCTTTCACAAATAGAACTACATTTTGTGAATAAAATGTAGTAATTTCACACGTATTTAGTTTTTATATAAAAGTAACAGTTTGTAGAACCAGGTTAATCTCCTTAGTAACTCTAGATAATGGGTGAGCTGAATTAATCATTAAAGACAAGAATAATGTAATTTTTGATGGCCTAAATGATAACCAACATCACTGAAGAGGTGACGACATGGTTATCTAAGTACTAGATTCAAAGGATTCTCAGTTGTCAGTAAATAAGAGGGAGAAAATGGAGATGCTTGGTGAGCCTAAGCATGAAATGTTTTTGCAAAAGTGACACCTTTCATCTTGTAATGGAATAATGTGCTTATATATAATATTTAGTATAAAATATATAAGTAATTTATAAGTATTTATTAAGTATATGCTTATGCAATAACTACCAGATTGGTGGAAAAGTAATGGCAAAAAGCGCAATAACTTTTGTACCAACCTAATATATACTTATACATATTTATATATACATATGCAAACTATATATAAGTGAAATATGTTCACTTGTACACATATAAATATGCATATACACATATGTATATATATATTCACACATACATACAAGAGATAAAATCATGACTGGCCAGGTGTGGTGGCTCGCCCCTGTAATCCCAGCACTTTGGGAGGCCAAAGTGGGTGGATCACAAGGTCAGGAGATGGAGACCATCCTGGCCAACATAGTGTAACCCCGTCTCTACTAAAATAAAAAAAAAAAAAAAATTAGCCAGGTGTGGTGGTGAGTGCCTGTAGTCCCAGCTACTTGGGAAGCTGAGGCAGAGGAATCACTTGAACCCAGAAGGCAGGGGTTGCAGTGAGCCAAGATCGCTCCATTGCACTCCAGCCTGGCAACAGATCTAGACTCCATCTCAAAATATATATATATACATATATATATATATATACATATATATATGTATATATATACATATACATGTGTATATATATGTATATACATATACATGTGTATATATATGTATATACACATACATATACATAACCATGACTATGAAAGGAGTTAACCAGTTTGCTATGATCAACTCTACAAGTGCTTACACCAGATGTTTTGTGCAGATAAAGGAACTTGTACAGGGCACTTGCTTAAACATGACCTCAATAGAAAATTCCATTCAGTAACATGTAGGCAATAAGGAAAATAATATGGTGCAGCTCAGACTAAAGGTCCACACGTGCACTAGAAGGACGGGGTGGAGCTGCCAGGAATTTGTGCCATATACAAATCAGGAACCCAACCTCATCAGCTTTTATACAGAAGCCCTTGTATTCAACTGTGAAGGGGGCAACTGGCAACCTATTATGGATCTGTCCCTTTGCTGAGAGCCTTCCTTTAGCTTGATAAATTCTACTCCACACTCTCTGGTGTTCATGCACCTAATTCTCCCTGGTCATGAGACAAGAACCCGGACCTATTTGAGCTAAGGCAAAAAGATCTTGCATCAACTATTTTTATATGGGATCATGATAACAGAAGCAACAACAACAAAAACCTAAGAAAACATTAGTATATCCTGGATAATCCGGGTACTTCCAGGATTTTCTCTTGGTTAAACAAAATGCAGTTTGTTTTCAGATAATAGATTGCTCAGATAAATGCATGAGATCTCTGGGTCAGGAAAGCTAAAGTTCGAAGTACTGAATGGCCATTTATATCCAAGACCAGGCTGTGTCCAGAAATCTTAACTGAAAATAAGTCAGATCATCATCAATCTACATATTTTGAATTAAAAAATTCAATAAGTTTGCACAAGACACTTCTAGAGTATTTTAGTTTAAGCAGAACATTGTGAATAACTAGCTAATACATTTTATTTCTACCTGTCCAAAGTTTAATATTGTGGCTGCAATCATCCTAGAGCTCCCCTAGACTAATAGCTAAGTAATCTTGTCCTTATACACAAGCCAATGTTTACAAAAGGAGTTTTCATCTTTACTCTCTTCCAGGAGATACTGATTTCTTATAAGTTGTACAATCAGTAACCTTTATCTTTTCATTACAACCTTGAAAAAGTAGTTTTATGAGACACACACGGAGGTGGAAACAATTATTGTGCTTCTCATGGAAATTCTATTGTTTAGTCTCAATTCTGTTTATATTCCAGTGATGTATTAGACATTTCTGGATCCTCATATGCAGCAATTAACACTATTGAAGTACAGGTGGAGTTAAAAATCAAATGCATTTTTTTTGTGTGTAAGGTTAAGATGGTTTGAAACTGAATGAATGCCTTTCATGTTTATTTTATATATATGAATTCATTCAATAAAGATGTACAATTGCCTAAAATATGCCAGATGTGATGGTTAATACTATCAACTTCACTGGATTTAAGGAAGCAAAGTTTTGATCCGGGGTGTGTCTGTGAGGGTGTTGCCAAAGGAGATTAACATTTGAATCAATGGGCTGGGAAAGGCAGACCCACCCTAATCTGGATGGGCACAATCTAACCAGCTGCCAGTGTGGCCAGAATATAAAGCAGACAGAAAAACATGAAAAGAATAGTCTGGCTTAGCATCCTAGCCTACATCTTTCTCCCGTGCTGGCTGCTTCCGGCCCTCAAACTATTCTATCTATCTATCTATCTATCTATCTATCTATCTATCTATCTATCTATCTATCATCTATCTATCTATCTATCATCTATATCTCCTATTAGTTCTGTCCCACTAGAAAACCCCGACTAATATACCATACATATAGAGTTAGGCACTGAGGATGCATACTGTCAAGAAACAATTAGACATCATAGATATATGCATATGCCACCCAAACACAGAGAGAAGAGAGATTAGAAAGTCTGCTGAGCCTTACTGGAGAATCTTGAATTTATTCTGCTATAAATGGTTAAATATTAAAAATGTTTAAAGAATAAAATGAGCTTAATAGAATGTGTTTCAGAGACATAACTCCACAAGCTATAAGGACAATGAATTGGAATAATAAGAGAAAGAATACAGTAGAGAAATATACAAAAATGTAGTTATTTGTTTTCAGCTGTGAGCAGCTGCTATTTGCTAAAAAATCAATAATAAAATGAGCTATTAGGATGAGGAAGTAGGTACATCAAAAACACAAAGTGGTTAAACATCTTAGACATTTTTTCCTAAACAACGTATAAAAGGATCCAGGATCACATATATGGGAATTTAGATATCCGATATATATAAATTTGGTTTAATGATATTGGTGTACATGAAAATATACCAATATATTTTGTCTTTTATATTTGGCATCTAAAAAAATACATGAATAAACTTCTTAATGTAAATGTAATATGCCATATTTACAGACACTTGAACATTAAGAATAGTTGTTGGGATCAGATCCAGAGAAGAAATTGCCTTTGGAATCGGAATAGCTTTGTTTATATTTGAAAGTTCTGCTCCTGACTTGGTATGTGATCTTGGGCAGTTTATCTGACCTCTCTAAATTTTAATTTTTGCATATTAACTTGGGGATGATATATTTATTGCAAAACATTAAATGAAATAATCCATGTAAAGCTATAAACAATGGATCTGACACATAGAAACTTCTTAATAAATATAATGATTGTATGAGTTATGATCTTCAGTAATAGAGCAGGTTACTTAATTCTTGATTACAAGTGGCTCAAGAAATAAAGTTTTATTTTATTTGATTTCATTGTAAATGAGAAAAAAATTCAGAATTAATCTTTGTCAGAGTTGGTTAATTCTGCAGCAGAATTATTAAATATTCAGGCCTTTCCATTTTTCTGTTCTGCCTCCTTCAGGGCATTTTCCTTGTCTTTAGTGATAGTACTAAATTAGTTGCAGCATTCTAACTAGCTTATCCTCTGAGGACTATATTCAGAATACGGAAAGTTAAAGGAAATAACAGCAATAAAAATAACAGTAATAAAAATAAAGAAAACTTAAGGTAAGTTCTTCAGAAGACTTTCCCTAACAAACTGTATATAGGGTAAAATCAAAACTTATGCCTTGATCACCCACTGGCAAAGGAGTGTAATTGCCATGATTAGCATATAAAAACTAGCTTGCATTTGCCAACCTTAACATCTTAGGGGTAGGGAGGAATTCACCTCCTATTAGTATATTGACCCCTGAGACCTGAATAAAACTGAGATTTATTAGGCAAGAAAGAAAAGAGAATTGTTGTTGAGTGGTTAATAACTTGTGTTTTGTGTGATAAAACTTTAATGGTGAAGATATTGACATGCCATTCAGTAATCTCCAAGAACATTCCCAAGAAATCTTAGTCGTTTAAGGTTGTACACAGAAGTATCACATAATATGTTTAAAATATTTTACTGATGCATTTTGAGTTTTTATTAACTTTAAAAAATGTATATTTTCAGTCTGTCCCATCTTATTAGGCAATAAGGCCAATAGAGGAATACACACACACACACGCACGCGCGCACACACACACACACAATAATTTGCTTGTATTAAGTAAAGATATTATGAAGTTTAAGATACCTTTCATTGAACTAATGTCACAAAGTCCTAAAATACCTTTATTTTCTAATCTTACACTGCTATCCTACACTTTCCTAGTTGTCACATTTTTATAGTTACATGGCAATTCTTTTAAATATGACAAATTGGGATGCTATAAAGTCCTGACTAATAATGATTATAATAGTTATGCATGAGAAATTATAATATTAATAGTAAAATAAGTAGAATCCCATGAGTTAACATTAATATTCAAAAGAATTAGATAAAAATTGATTTTAGGATAACATAGCAATAAGGACTTCCTATTTTGACCTTAGGCATGATGGGCTTCCTTTGTAACCCTTCTCACACATTCGTAACTCTTTTTGTAATACTGATCACATGTTATTAGGTACCTTCTATCAATCCTATTCCATGAGAATGAAGACCAATATTATCATGTTGGTTGTTCTAGTTTCAATAGCAAGTAGTTAGCCTGGCATGGTAGAGAAATCCACAGAACATAGGAGGAAACCTGTGAGAAGAAAAAGAAATTCTGATTAATCAATGAATAATCAAAACATATCTTCTTATTCAAGAATGTTTCTTTAGAAAGCTAAGATTATCTTTATATTTCCTGGAAATAAGATACCAATGGAACATCACCCTTGAACAAAAGTTTGATGATTACCAATACATTTACAAAGAGTTTAGTCATATATGGAAGTCATTTGAGACCGCAGAGTTATGTAAATCAGGATATGAAGATTGGAACCCACTACAAATAGATAAGAAGTGTTTACTATCTCAAGATCCAATGAAATCTCAATTATATGTAGTAAAAATCTGTACGGTATATAGTGATCCTTTTTTTAGGAGCTAGGAGTAAATAGCTCCTTATCTCCACTTTAAAGGTTTAGTGATATTAAGGCTTCATTTAAAATACTCTATCCTCTAACACTAGGCTATAGTTAATCACTCTGGGGGTTGGTAAAAGCTGGTGTGGACACCTTTACTATGATTTCAAAAATCAAAACTGGATTAAGAGAGATAGTCCTTCTCTGATGGTGGAGCTCCATGATATGAAAGTGTGGACATATTTATTTCCTGCAGTATGAAGTAACTTGTTCTGAGACAATGATGCTGACATTGGTGAGAAACCAAGAGAGTTGGGGACTGAGGAGTCTGGTGATGTGTGATTCACTCGGTTCTGGTTGGTGAAACCTCAGTCTTCTTGTTAGAAGAGGTATGCCAGCATCCTTCAAAAGATGTATTCTTTGTAGATTTCAGTCAATTCATATTATGTTTGTTATTTGAATCAAAGGTCCACAGACTATATTTATTATTTATAAAAATATATTCTCAATTTTCTGGCTCTTTATTATCAGCTGCTGAACTTGGCTATTTGCTGAATACCCAGGCACGCTGCTGCCTCAGGAGAAGCATTTGCTGGGTCTTTCTGGATGGAAATCTCATTTTCCAGGTTGGTGCGTAGCTCCTTTCCTCATCTTCATTAAGCCTTTTTCTCAAATATCACCTTCTTACGGAGGCCTTTCCTGAGCCTGACAGATAAAACTGCACACAATTAACAACCTGCCCCACACTGCTGCAAAGCAAGCAAAACCAATGAAACAGCATCATCTCTCCCTTTTGCTATGTATTTATTTCTTTTTATTAGCCTCATCTTTCATTAGAATATCAGACCTATAAGGTCAGACATTTTTGTGTCATTTTTTTCTTTTTTTTGGTAAAGAACAATTAAAATAGTGTCTGGCATGTAATAGTCACTCCATAAATATTTGGTGAATGAAAACAAGCAAATACTTATAAAATAAACCCATCCTAATAAATTATATTTCTTCCTATACAATTAGCCATAATCTTAATATTAAACAAATGACAAATTCTTAAATGTATATCAAATCTTTTTCACCAATAGTAAGCAGTCATGCTATAAACTTGCCACAACACAAATTGAAGTGAAATAATTACAAATCAAACATTGCCACATGATTAAAATTAAAATCTTCCTTAGCTTATTATTTAACCACCACTGCATTACATATTTAAACATAAGATCTCTCATATGCTACACACGTATATCTACGATGTGTGAAGTAATTTTGCTTTTTATACCTTCTAAAGCGTTATTGTTACATACATGAAAGTAAATTGTGATTAGATAACAAATGTAAACACAGAGCTCTATGCAGTCATAAGAGAAAAATGAAGTACAGAGGGAAAGAGAACTGGATTTAAGGATTAAAAATAAATTTGTATTCGGCTTTATTAATTGCTTTACATTCTTGGGAAAGATATATTCTCTTTGAGTTTTAACCGCGTAATCACTATAATAAAGATAGGACCAAATAAATAATATGTAAAGATACTTTGTAAGCTGTCTAAATCTCTCCAAATATAAACATTTAAAGGAAAATGTTTTTCAAAACTTTGTTCTGATTAATATAATAATTATTATTGTCATCATTGTAGTAAAAACACTTAACATATACTCTCTTAAGAAAGTTTTAAGAGTACAATACAGTATTGTTAACTGTGGAACAATGTTGTCCAGCACATCTCTAGAACTTTTATTCATTTTGCATAACTGAAACTTTATACGATTGAAAAGCAAGTTCCATTGTCCTTTCGCTGGAAATCATCATGCTACTCTCTATTTCTACAAGTTTAGCTACTTTAGATGCCTCAAGTAAGTAAAATCATTCAGTATTTGTCCTTCTGGAGCTGGATTCGTGGATGTAGCATATTATCTTCCCGTTCATTCATGTTGTTATATTGGCAGGATTTTCTTCTTTCTTAAGACCGAATAATATTCCATTGAGTGTATAGATCACCTTTTCTTTACTCTTCCATGTGTCCATGAATATTTAGGTTGTTTTTATATGTTGGCTATTGTGAATAATGCTGCAATGAACATGGAAGTACAGACATCTCTGATAGACCCTAATTTTTATTTAAGAAGTGATATCATTACAAAAAAATGTCTATTAAAATGTTTAACATTTTACTTTTGTATGAAATATTTCTGTGTTGTAATCCCAAATAATAGCTATTGGTTGGATTGCCTTGAGTTTATCAAATATAATTAATATTTTCTTTCACTCATTTTCTAAGTGGTTTGATTTAGCTACTATAGAAAGAAACCTTATTGTCTATAAGTTAGCAAGAATCCCCTTAACATATTCACTTGCAATCTTATTTTTTAGGTTTTTATTTTATTAATCTAATAATTTGGGGTCTTTAGGTAAGTTGGAAGACAAATCAGTATCTGCAATTGAGGCTCAGTAAACAAGTTGGGATTATCCAATCTTCCACAGCATGTATGAAACTGAAGAGAGACTAGGTGAGAGCACTTATTCTAAATGAAGTAATGATAACATGTATATTAGAGCTGGTAGAATACATTCTTTCACGCTTGCCACAAAGTGTATATAAAAAATGTTTAAAAAACAACAAAATTCTAGGTGATCCAATAATATCCATATTCTGATTAAAATCTTAGATGTTAGATTACTGAATTTAAATTTATGCCATGAAAATTAAATTGTGCCTCAGGGTCTTCCTTTGTGAAATGGTAATATAATGTCTACTAAAATATTGGTTGGGAAGGTTCAACAAAACAATTTTTATAGCATGCCTAATATAATGCCCTATGTGTAGGACACACTCGACATTTATTTATTTTCTCTTTGTTCTAGCCATTATTCCAGATGTTACTTGTATTGGCTTGCAACAAACTACATATCCAATGGGAATTTTAAAATACAACAGTAAATTATGTTTACATATAAGTCGAGAAGTCCTACTGGGGTAAGATTATTCAAGCAATGTGCATGCCATGGTTGGGCAAGGATCTGCAGTGCAAATTAGAGTGGGTTTGTCACAAAGATTCCTCACCTGGCATAATAAAGAAACTATATTATTTGATATTTGAAACTCAGTGTTTTTATTAATAAACAAATGGAGATACAATGTATATGTTAAAAGCTGAATATAAATTTGGACTTCACCAAGCAGAAAGAGCTAAGGGACTGCTAGTCGAGAGAAAAGCACTGGAGTGGGAAAACACCTTCCCAGGCTCTGGGTATACAGGAAAGGGTCATATGCAGCACAACATGCTTACAGCTTTCAGTTCACCTTGAGACCTGTTTCTGCAGCTCAGGGGTGAAAGTGCTAGTAAAACTAGGAGATAGATGTCCTCATTGCAATTTGAATTTATTGTTCAAAGCCTATCTAGACACAGTGACAAAAAGAGGTGAAGAATAGAGCAGCACCCAAAGAGGAGCTGGCAGAGGAACTCATGAGTACAAAAGCAAGAAATTTACCAGGATGCAGGATATATACAGGACTTGTAAAATGTTCCCTTCAAGCTAAACTTGTTAATGTCTTTTAGGGGTAGAGAATCTCTCAGATAAAATCTGGAATACGTCTAGCAAAATAATTATCATATATATCAGTAATAAATAAGTAACAGCCATAATTAGCTAATTAGATAACTAGAGAGGTTCGTGGATGAGAAAGGGTGTAGTTAGATGGAAAGTACAGATTTAGGACAAATAAACAGAAAACAATTGTTTGTCACATCCAAAGATCCTAATGTCTGTATCTGGAAGGACATAAAATTATATTCTATCCCCACCATCTCCCACATCCCCCAAAAAAAGAAGAAGGAAGAGAGAGACAGAAATAATTAGCATTGTTAGTAAAAAACAAAAATTGTAAATCTAAAGACAGCTACAAATGTCCTGTGCCCATGATGATCAAGGGACTTTTAGACTTTCTAGCACCATATTTTTTTTTGTCTGATTCATCTCTTGATTTTTTTTTTAAATTTTTATTGCATTTTAGGTTTTGGGGTACATGTGCAGAACATGTTTTAAATAGTTTATTGAGGAACAGGTGGTGTTTGGTTACATGAACAAGTTCTTTAGTGGTGATTTCTGAGGTTTTGGTGCACTCATCACCCTAGCAGTATACACTGTACCTAATGTGTAGTCTTTTATACCTTACCCCCTTCCACCCTTTGCCCTGAGTCTCTAAAGTCTATTGTACTACTCTTATGCCTTTGTGTCCTTATAGGTGAGCTTCCACTTGTGAGTGAAAACATACGGTTTGGTTTACCATTATTGAGTTACTTCATTTAGAATAGTAGTTGCCAATTCCATCCTGGTTGCAGTGAATGCCATTATTTCATTTCTTTTGATGGCTGAGTAGTATTCCATGGTATAGTCATATTCATTTTCCACTTGTTGATTGATAGATATTTGGGCTGGTTTCATATTTTTGCAAGTGTGAGTTGTGCTACTATAAATATGTATGTGCAGGTATCTTTTTTGTATACTGACTTAATTTCCTCTGGGTAGATACCCAAGAGTAGGGTTGCTGGACCAAATAGTAGTTCTTGGAGTTCTTGAAGAAATCTCCATACTGTATTCATACTGTTTTACATAGTGGTTATACAAGTTTACATTTCCACCAACAGTGTAAAGTGTTCCCCTTTTATCACATCTGTGCCAACATCTATTATTTTTTTATTTTTTGATTATGGCCATTCTTGCAAAAGTAAGATGTATCACATTGTGGTTTTGATTTCAATTTCCCTGACAATTAGTGATGTTGTGCACTTTTTCATGTTTGTTGGCCGTTTGCATATCTTCTTTTTTTTTTTTTTTTTTTTTTTTTTTTTGCCAATCAATGAGAGCTTGTAAGGTTGCTGAGGTTGGTTGGCCTTGAACTCTTGGCCTAGCCTTCGCAAGCGCCACGACATCCGGCCAGAGCCACTTTGGGCCCCTGCATATCTTCTTTAGAGACTTGTCTATTGATGTCCTTAGCCAAATTTTTGATAGGACTTTTTTTTTCTTGCTGAATTTGTTTGAGTTCCTTGTAGATTCTGGATATTAGTCTTTTGTCAGAAGTATAGACTGCAAAGATCTTCTCCCACTCTGTGGGTTGTCTGTTTACTCTGCTGATTCTTTCTTTTGCTCTACAGAAGCTTTTTAGTTTAAGTCCCACTTATTTATCTTTGTTTTGTTGCATTTGCTTTTAGGTTCTTAGTCATAAAGTCTTTGCCTAAGTCAATGTCTAGAAGGGTTTTCCAACATTATCTTCTAGAATTTTTATGGTTTCACGCCTTAGATTTTAAGGGTCTATTAATTACCTTGAGAGACGTAACAATTTTTTTTGCCAGACTGAAAGAAAATAGTTTAAATTGATGGCTATAAGAAGTAAAAAGAGCAGATATTTGGAATATTCTAATCCAGGATTTTAATTTAATACAGGCTAAATATTTCCAATTTACTTTACCTAAGCCTCTGTTTCTATATTTATAAACTGCAGATATACTATGATTGCGATTATTAAATGAACAACATAGGTGAGGTTCCTAATAAGATTCATAGAACTGTTAAATATTTTATATTTTCTACTTTTAAAAAATTAACTGTACTACATATAAACAAATTGAAATTCCATATATTTATATAAATATGAATACCAAGTGTGGGTGAGGGGGAGGAAGGCAGCAAAACACACTGCCATGTGTGTACCTATGCAACTATCTTGCACGTTCTGCACATGTACCCCAAAACCTATAATGCAATAAAAATTAAAAAAAAATGCTTTTATAATTTTTTCTGAAAGTAACATGGTATGTTTAATGGTAATGACCAGTACAGAATAATCTACTTAAGATCCTTAGAATACCAAAGTGGTTATTACAATTTAGGAAAGATACTTTCACCTTCAAAATACACTTCCCATTAAATACAACAGTTAACAAAATTTGGTATCACTTCTTTTAGCTTGGTGCATACATAACATCTACATATAAACATAGATATTTATAATATATATAAATGAATATATATAAAGTATTTTAAATATAATCTCTGGCAAATTACTTAATCTCCTTGTCACAGCATTCTAATCTCCGAAATAAAGGAAATACTATTATGTCACAAAGGAACTAGTATATATATATATATATATATATATATATATATATATATATACACACACACATCACTTAAAAGAATGAGTAACACATATTAAGGGCAATATAAATATGTGTTACAATTATTACAACCAAAGTTCTAATAAATATTGATTTTTAACCTTTGGTCATTTATTTAAAATATGCTTATTCATTTTAAATTATTTGTAATACACTTTAACTACATTCTATGTTTTATAGAAAGTGATTATAGTCTAGTTTTTCACTTCAATGAATAAATCATTGCTGTCAAATACATATCTAGTGCTTCATAAATGCTATTGTTCTGCACATGCTATCTGTGTTAGCACACATACTCTTTATAATCTCTCTATGATTTACATACACTATTATGATGTTCTTGTTACAGATAACAAAATTAAGGCCCAGAGAGGCTAAGAAAATTGCCTAAGTCACATAGCCAGAAAATGATAGAGGTGGAATTTAAGGCCACTGTGGTCCCAAAGTTCATATTCTTAATTACCGTCCTACATGCCTAAGCAAAGCTATAGAGTTTCAGGGAATATTGATGGCCAATAATACAGAACAATTGCATATTTGTTCAGAAATAATGTAATGTACAAGAAAAAATATCCCTTCTCTTGCCTTTTCTCAAGTCTTCGAAGCCAGTAATCACCTTGGTCTTTTAATCTCAATTTCTGTTCTTGCCTTACTGTCCCAAGGTAACTTTCACTTCTTGGTTACTGAATTTCTCCCTGAGATTGCCAAATAATCACATGATATTGGTTATTCTGCCTGATCAAGTCAGTTTATTTAAAACAATGCACTAGTGGTAATTTACATATTTAGAGCTTGTCCCTTAATTAGGTTCAAGCTGCCTGATTTCCAAATATTGAAACTGCTAGTCCTGTGCAGCATTTATACTTTAGTTTTACCTACTGAGTGGATGACTGCTTTGTATCCTGAGGCATAGCCCCAATATCAAACACTCCCCTGGATCAGTAGCCCACATGTCACACACTGATCTCCACTCCTACAGCTAACAGGGACACCATCATCCCAGCACTGCTGTCAAGATGGGCATTTTCCACCAATGCCATCCTATCTTTTGCTTCCATAGCATGGTCTACAAAATGAACAAAATGCTTCATGTTAAACTAATTAAATATTCTGAATTTTGATGCTTTTGATGTCATGATTTCAAATATTTATATGAGGTGAAATTTATTCATTTTATTAATTTGAAAATATATTTGGATTATATTAGTATAAAAGTATAATTCAATATATAGTTGTACACAGTAAAGAGAATTTTGCTCAGATAACATTTTTTAATGCCTGCATTCTTTAAGTCTTATATTATTTGGCATATAAACATTAACACTTAAAGTAGATTTTTAGTTTTCTTTTCACTTTATGTTGTTCTCTCTACTTATTCTTTCATTTGAGTCCTTTCTTTCATATATAAAATATATCCTCAAGTTAAAAAAAAATCTTATTTCCACAAGATTCCAAATTTTCTCTTAATGTTCTTTTTTTTGTCATAGAGAAAGCATTTCACACGCAGTAAAAAATGCTTTGTGGATCACATTAGAATATTTTATCAGATTACATTAAGTGAAGAAAAGGAACTAAAATTCACTTAGATTTATTTCATTTGTTGATAATGACATCAATTATCAATTCCAGGTTGCTTTATTAGTATAAGACTTATTAGAAAGCACTGACTCAGCATGTGCACTGCATGTGAAAATGAAAATGCTATTAGGAATATGTAAAAGCTTAATATTCTGAACATGCCCATCAATCACTGAAAGAGGATTAAAATTCACTATACATTTTGCAAACCTGAATATTTAAATTGCTAATTGAACTTTAACAATTAAAAATTGTTATTCTAATTTAATTGTTAACACGAATCAAAAATGTTTACTTAAATATGATTACTCAAGAGATTTGATGGTCAAGTAATAGATTCTACTTATGTCTATTAATTAGGCAAACATTCCCGGTTTCCAGGGACTAAAATTCTGCTCAGGAAAGAGTACTACTGAATAAATTTGAAAATTTATTTTTAGTTTGGTGGTTGAAATAATTTTGTTCCTTAAAATAGAACTTATTTATTGAAAAATAACCACAGAGAACATTAAAATTGCACCATTCTATATTATGCAAAAATACCCAAACTATTAGGAATTGAAAACAAAGAACTCAGTCATTTAATTCCCACCTCGCTTTTATTTTGGAAAATATAATGTTTAATTTTGTTCAATTGACTATAGGACTTTGTTTGGCTTTTCTCTTTTTTCCTTTTTCGACTAGAATTGTATATATGCAATCTTATTAACAAATTCTTGGAAGCTAATAAGCAAATGTAATTGGGTATTCTGCCTAATAAAATCAGTTTAAACAACACACTGATGATAATTTTTATATTTAGAGGTTATCCCATAATTCAATTCTGTATTTTAAAATTTTTCAGCCCTTATTTATAATTGAGAAACTACCTTAGAAGTTCAAAGTATAAATTACTTTATCTAAAAAACATGTTTTTCTTTAAACATATTTTTAGAAAATTAAAACCTCACTAATAGTGTTGGCCAAAATATTCATAAATGGTGAATTATATCTCAAAAGCAATAATATCATTGGAAACATATTTGTAATTTCGACCACACAACTCAAAAAAATAACATTTTCTGTATCATATCGATGAGAAAACTAAAGATAAAAAATTTAGATATGTCTAAGATTATGAAGCTGATGCAAACAACTACTCTGTAGGTTCCTGGCCCTCTGCTCAAAAGGGTTATTTTTTATTGTGTGGAACAAGTATGTAAGAATGTTTTCTTATGAATTATGAACTATCCTATAAAGTAACAGAAACTACCAATAAACTCTATCATAAACTGACACTCTCAGTAATGGTAGGTAGTATTGTAGTTTCAGCAGTTTGGGCCTTTTTCTTTCCTGTTAGTAACTTCCAATCTCCTGATGCATTATTCAGGTACATACTGCTGACAGTTCTTATGATCTGAGACAGTTGGGAGAAAAGTGTCAAAGCACATCAGAAAGGTAGTGGAAGAGTTCAGGATGCACGTGGTATTTCATTGTTGATTTTGTTCTGAGATCAAGGATATCTGATCCTCTCCTGACTTTGAGTTTACCCATCAAATGCTATCAATCTTTGTTACTTTCCTACTGACAAGAGGGAGCATATATATCTTTAGTCCTCTTTTGTTATTTGTTCACTAAACAAATGATACAGAAAATATTTGTCTTCCTTCTCAGAAAGCAGATTTACATCTTTTATTATTGTTTATTTAAGCTACTCCAGGTGTTCAGACTGCAAAAAAAGTTAAGTATTTCTCGAAAAATAGTTTGAAATTTGCCTAGTCTTAACTTTATAATCATAGTAGTGACTTATTTGCCCTGCTGTGAACATAAAAGCAAAAGCTCTATAAACTTGCACAGTGATATGTGTTGGCTCTGGGTCTCCACCCAAATCTCATCTCAAATTTTAATCCCTGTGTGTTGAAGGAGGGACCTGTAATCCCCAGGAGTAGAGGGAGGGAGGTGACTGAATCATGGGGGCTGCTTTTTATGTGCCGTTCTCATAATAGTGAGTGAGTTCTCAAGAGATCTGATGATTTTACATGGGCCTCTTTCCCTGTCACACTCTTCTCTCTCCCTTGTCACCTTGTGAATAAGTGGCCCGCTTCTCCTTCTGCCATGATTTTAAGTTTCCTGAGGTCTCCCCAGCCTGTGAGTCAATCAAGCCTCTTTCCTAGTAAATTACTTAGCCTTGGAAATTTCTTTATAGCAGTGTGTAAATGGACTAATACACACTCCCATCCCAGATAACACACAAGTACACATATTTTAATTAGCTTTAAAAAACCCTCAATTATGGGTACCAGATAAAAGTTGACAGGCAAACAATTTGTGCATGTATAAAATGTAACACCTCTATTTTTTTATGTCTCAATCTCTTTTTTGAAGCTAACTTTCTACTCATGTGTGAATTACCCAATTAGCCTCTTAAAAAGAAATTGTCAGTGATTTATCAGTCATTTCAGTCACATGAAGATTTTGAAACCTACCCAATATTCCCATAGACAACTGTTTTTTGCATAAACATAGAAACCGACTCTGCTGTTTTAAAGCTTGAAACTCACCAGATCCAGACAATGAGTTCTTAAAAGCTATCAAAGAATGATGGTTTCCCAAAACCTCAAATGCAATAAAATACATTTTTTAAAAAAAGCTATCAAGGCTGAAACTCACCAGATCATCTCACCCAAGCAATGAGAAGCCACCTACTTATTCATCATGACCGACTCCTTCCCCCTTCAGTTACTGTTTTCCCATACAGTTACATTTCTTCTCTCCTATATATGTCTCTAATTTAAGTCAGTCAGGGAGATGGATTTGATACTGATCGCCCATCTCCTCAGCTGCATCAGTTCATTAAAGCCATCTCACTTGGCAATAATTGTCTCAGTGATTGGTTTTCTGTGTGGCAAGCAGTAGTACCTGGGCTGAATCCCTGATGTTGCTGTACAATTTCTTTGTCAGTATTTGTTGAGAAAGCACCTGCTCCACAGCTGTCTTCTGCTGACTCCTATGGCTCCCATGTTTCATTCTCTACTGGATCCTCCTGTCACAACTGTGGGACACCTTCCTTTGCTATTTCTTTGCCTTTATTTGGGCCATAAAGAAAACAGCTGATCAATGGCTTGGGAGAAGAAATATTTTGTGCCTGCCTGGATGCCATCTGAAGTCATTATTCTGTGAGTGTTCTGATACATGGTTTCATCAGTGGGCTCGTTGTTTCCTGGATCTTCAGTTGGGAAATAGGCCCAAATCCTCTTTAGTCTAAATTTTCCCAAAACTGACTGGAGGTTTTAATCCCAATATCCTTTCTATCTAGGGGAAAAATCAAAGGGTTCCTTCTCAGGCAT
Source organism: Saguinus oedipus (assembly GCA_031835075.1). Taxonomy (NCBI): domain Eukaryota; kingdom Metazoa; phylum Chordata; class Mammalia; order Primates; family Cebidae; genus Saguinus; species Saguinus oedipus. Next base: position 99,580,173 of record CM063181.1, on the reverse strand, counting down.
GACAAACCTTAAGTCCTTCTAGCAAGTTTCATGCTGGCCTGTCTCCCATCCCTAAAGAACTCACATACTTTCCTAGATTACAGAATGTTAGGAATGGATGATTTTATCCTTTTCTGCTTTATTGTTGAGCTAGGGTTTCACTCATGGTTATTCACAAAATGCTTTCCCTTATTACTAATTCTTATGAACTGAATTGTGTTCCCACAAAACTCATATGCTGAAGTCCCAACTACCAATACTCCAGAACATGACTATATTTAGAGATAAGACTTTTAAAGAGGTAATTAAAGTTATAAGAGGTTGTATGGATGGGCCGTAGTCCAATCTGACTTGTGTTCTTATAAGACACTTGAACATGCAGAGACACCAGGGAAGCACAGGGACAAGGGGAAGACCCATGTGAGGATGCAGGAAGCAGCTATTGGCAAGCAAGGAGAGAGGCTTCGGGAGAAAGCAAACCTGCCAACATCTTAATATTCAACATCCAGCCTCCAGATAATTGTGAGAAAATTAATTTCCATTGTTTAAACCATCCAGTCTGTGATTTTTTTTTAAGTTGGTCTAGCAAAAGAATACGTTAATTTTTCAGCTTTCAGTTTTCTGATTTTCTTTTGAATTTGAGATGCTGGACATTGTTCTTTTTCTTTTCTTTCTTTTTCTTTTTTTTCAAATTTTTGCTATATCATTTTTAATCCTAGATGAATCACTGAATTATTTCAAATAAGTAGGGACTAGATGATGTAGCAGAAGCTAGGAAAACAGGTGAAACTTCATTAATATTTTGATATTTCAGTGCATTATAGGTTATGTACAAAAGGGCTGTTATAAGTCAACATTTGCAATAGAGTTCTGAGCTATAAACATTAAATCCAGCTCTGTAACCAGAAAAGAGTATTTAGTTTACAGGACGAGATTTACAACAGGATCAGAAATTCAACAGGATTTAAATTCACAACCACAAGCTTTAGTTACTGAATAAAATTTACAAATTATCTAGCTGACTCCACCTCATTAAGATTATTAAACATTATGTAGAGGGAATAAGTAATTTGCTCGAGGTAAAAAAAAAAAGCTGGCTTGTAGAGGAGAGATGAAAATTGAACCTAGGTCACTTATGAAGTATGTTGTCTTTTTACATTTATTACATTCCAACTGACAGAAACTAAGCTGAAGAGTAAGAGTAAAAACATTCATATTAAATTGAAAGAAAGAGGAAGAAGCATCTGTAAATATTAAACATTAGAAAAACGGACCATGCCAAAGAGATACACATCCAGAAGATTTTAAAAGGAGGTTTCATATATCATACAATCTATGCAGTATTCTTCTATGATTATTTTCCTGCTTTGTAACTTCAGTTCTTCTCATTTGTCTTCATGGCATGTACGTCATCTCTAACAAACCATATGTGGTAACTTCAACATAACATATCTAGTTAGTCTCTCTCTTTCATGGACTAATGGTTGTTAAATGGGCTCACTGATACATGTTACATGGCATTGTGCACTGAGTAACAGATTGCACATTCAAACTGACTGTTCTAATTTTTGAACTTGGAAGTGTAGAATATAATGTACCTCAAGGAAGCAAGTTAAGTATAAAACAAGCCTTGTGACTTATTAGAAATTTTGGCCATTAACTGATGACAGACATTAGCTGTAGAGTTGGAGAATACTGAAAAGCAGCCCTTACAAGTCATGTATCATTAACATGGAGGCAATTCCTATTGTGTTACAGAGAGCACTGCATCATTGATCAATAAAAAGAAAAATACTTTAAATGAGCAAACTTCATTTGTAAGTGACTTTCTAAAAGAAATGCTTTTCTTTCATCTCATGTAAATGTGGCTGTCTCAAAGAAAACAGCAGGTCAAATTATCGGCCTAAATGAGTGACAATGACTAACAAAGTGGGGTGAAGCAGTCTATTTTGTTCATTTTGGGGTTTCTGGTTTTTATTTGTGTTTTGATAATAATAGGGATGATAAGTGCCTGGTTACAAATTGAAAGATAAAAAGGATGATGTTTAATAATCAAATGCTCTAAGAAATTTGAGTAATTTTGCATTACCAAGAGTAAAATACAATCTAAAAAGTGATTACCACTGGCATACCTACAATTCTGTTTTACTGTAAAAAGAGTATTTGATATAAGGATAATATCAAGATATTTTAAATTAATTCTTGATTTTTATTTATCACAAGATAATTATAATCCCAAATGATGCAACATAAAATACAATTATTTTTCATATGGTTAGATAGCTTCATTATTTAAAATCTAAAGAAGCTTGAAATAAATATTTGATGTCTCTCCTTCATGCAAAAATATGAGATTTATAGAGAAAGGGGTCTATATAGTTTCAACAAGAAACAATTTGTTGAATAGTTCATAAAACAATTAGTAAAACTTACTGAACACCTCAAAAAGACAAAAACAAAAAAGATAGACTCTTCTGGAATAAAAGAAATTCTTGAAAGAGCTCAACTGAATAGGTTTAGCTCTTCCTTTCAATCTCAGAAATCAGAAGTCAAGAATATAGTGAGTCGTTGACATCAGGTTTAAGACTTAATTTGATAAAAAAAAAAAAAAAACTCTTGTAATGGGTAATGTAATTATGTCTCATACAATATTTGGGACACATTTTTTTTTTTTTTTTGAGGCAGAGTTTCGCATTTGTTACCCAGGCTGGAGTGCAATGGGGCTATCTCGGCTCACCGCAACCTCCGCTTCCTGGGTTCAAGCAATTCTTCTGCTTCAGCCTCCTGAGTAGCTGGCATGCGCTACCATGCCTAGCTACATTTTTAAAGTATGTTTTAACCTGAAATTCAAATTTAACTGGGTGTCCTGTATTTTATATGGCAAACTTTGTTTAAAAAGTACACAGTCCAGATACTGGGTGCTTCACAGGAGTCGATAACATAATGGGTTGTTGACATCAGACATGAAGAGACTATTTTCTTCAGTCCTTAGAAGGGTTGGGCACTATTAACTTATGTGCTTTGGTAGAAAAGCTATTGGTAATAAAAAATTGATGCCCACTAACAGAAGCCCTTATCAGTCTTTTTTTTTTTTTTTTTTTTTGAGACAGTGTCTCACTGTGTCACCAGGTGCCAGGCTGGAGTGCAGTGGCGCCATCTCGGCTCACTGCAACCTCTGCCTCCCAGGTTCAAGCAATTCTCCTGCCTCAGCCTCCCAAGTAGCTGGGACTAGAGGCATGCGCCATCAGCTAATTTTTGAATTTTTTAGTAGAGAAGGGGTTTCACCATGGTCTCGATCTCTTGACTTCGTGATCCACCCTCCTTGGCCTCCCAAAGTGCTGGGATTACAGGCGTTAGCCACTACACCCAGCCCTATCAGTCCTTTTAAAAAAGCAACCTAAAGAGGACAGATAGCAGGATCTCTTTGAGGAAGAAATTAAGAAGAACATACAATCAAGTAAACAAAACAAAAGGTAATGTCCAGCTTTGATTATATTCAGTTTTAATTTGGATTGCTGGATTTAGAACATAAATATATATGGTATCTAATTCAATTTAAAATTTAAATGCCAGATAGATTCTTAAATGTAATAATGTCTCATGGTATTTGAGACACATTTATATTTTTAAAGTATGTTTTAAACTGATTCAAATTTAACTGAGTGTACTGTATTTTATCTGGCAAACCTGGTTTAAAGAGTACAACAGTCCAGACACTGGGTGTTTCACAGGGGTCAATAATGTTGTTGACGTCAAGGTTAAGGCTTAATTTGATCAAAAATCTCCTTCAGTGGGTAGATTCTCTACCTTGGGCCATTGTTGAGGGTGGCATTTGTGTTTTCCAGTCCATGGCCTGTCAAGGGGCCCCAGATAAAAGAAGAAAATCTCAGCAACCTCGTCCTGTAGCTTGCTGAATCACCAGTAGTTAGGAAAGAGAACACTAAAATGCCCAGGAATTTGGATAAGTAGAAACTTAATAGTAATACCTTTGTTATATTATAAAAAGAGCTTCATATAATTTTATGAAACTATGTTTATGTTATATAAGTACCACCTCAATAAATTATCAAACAAAGACACACTAGAGAATTTAAAGCTGTTTTCTGGTCCTCATTCAGTGAGTATGGCTCCATAGATAAGCTTTCTTTTAAATCTTCTTTCCTGAGGACATCCATAATATATATTTTTTTCTTTTCAATTTTGATACAATTCTAATTTTTAGTATTAGCTCTCTTAAGAGGATAAGAAAAAGATGGGAAAGGTCAGCTGATGGATAGAATTTTGCAGAGATTTTTATAGAGAGTCAACTGAAAGTTACAATGAATATATTAACATAGGGATATTGAGTATATCTTGATTTAAAAATGTTTAATCAATTAGGTTTAACTATTACAGAAATTTCTGGCTTAAAATGCTTTAAACTGAATTATCTGTGTGCTTTGTTTTCATAACTAAAATATAGTGTCTGTGTTAAATATTTATGGTAGTTTGGTCTTAAAAATAAATAAATGAGTGAGAGCTATGCCTTCTGCTTCTGTTGTAGCAACTTGGAGGTAAAGGTCCAGTAAAATTGAGACGCTGCTCTGATGCATGAGAGCCTGACATGGTAAGAGACCATAAACCATGCTGCAGGAGGCATATCACATTCATCCTAGTTTTAAGATGTACTAAGAGACTCAAAACCACTCTTTAAGCTGTCCCTAGGAGAGAAAGTTGAGAGCATTTGCAATGATGCACAGCAGTCATGAAAACAGTTTTGGACATTAATCACAAGCATCTGGAGAAAAAGAATGTCCTGATTTCTGGGTTGGCATGAGTAGGTAGGTGGAGGGTGATTAGTGTCACTTCCCATTTTTGTCAGTAGGCATTTAAAATTGTGTTCTAAAAAAGTATGTACCTGGTAATAAGTGCTTGTTTTTTTAAATACATGAAGGTTGGATAGATAAGCATCAAAATCCCCCCTTTTCCTAAAAATTTCTTTTTAAATTAGAAAACATTTTTTAACAGACTCCTAGTTATTTGGTCCAAAAATATCTTTCTAGATGTACCATCTATTTTTCCACATAAACACTATGTCACAGGCAAACTGTCCCATTTCATTTTTTAGGGGGCAAATCCCTCCTGGCTTGTCTGTTACTGTCCCCTTCCTCTATTATTACAACTCGAATCCCTTCTTCAAGTCTTCCCAATGACCTTTTTTTCTTCAGGTAACCTGGTTCTGAAAACCCCTGACTGAAGTGATCTTTCTCTCTGATAAATTTAAAAATGATGGCCGGGCGCGGTGGCTCAAGCCTGTAATCCCAGCACTTTGGGAGGCCGAGGCGGGTGGATCACGAGGTCAAGAATTGAGACCATCCTGGTCAACATGGTGAAACCCCGTCTCTACTAAAAATACAAAAAAATTAGCTGGGCATGGTGGCGTGTGCCTGTAATCCGAGCTAACCAGGAGGCTGAGGCTGGAGAATTGCCTGAACCCAGGAGGCGGAGGTTGCGGTGAGCCGAGATCGCGCCATTGCACTCCAGCCTGGGTAACAAGAGCGAAACTCCGTCTCAAAAAAAAAATTAAAAATGATTTGGCAGATAAATTTCTGAGATACTCAATCATAAACTGCAATGCAGTATATATTTGGAAAATTTTCTTCAGCATAGTATTATAATGACATTGGCTGGAAAAGAAGCAAAAGAAAAGTTTACTACATATGATTAGGTTGAGACTATTTATCAGCCTTTTGTATAATCTTGATGTTTTTTAGTGGTTGTTAAAATTGACCAAAAAAAGTCTCTATTTCTGCTTCAATGGTTGTTGCGCCTTCCAAATTAAAGCATTTGAGCTAATAATGGGGAAACCTCTGTGGCTCTGCCTACTCTCTTTTTGCCCACCAGCATCCCCTGGCTCAGAATGCTGTACCACCCTCAACCTCTTTCAGTCCCTTGAATAACTAAACTTGTTTCTTTTTCTGGGTCTTTGCACTTTTTGTCACTTTTATTTAGAATACTCTTCCCATGACTGCTTTCTTCTGATTATTTATGTCTCAATTGAATTATCAGTTCAGAGAAAAAGTCTCTGACCACCTTTAGCTAAAATAGCTCTCTAAGCTCTCTTTGCTCTCATTTAGCTCTTCCTAGAGTTTACCTTGCCTTTCTCTCCTCTCTTTCTCTCTCCCATCCTCCCTTTCTCTCTATCCTTTCTCCCTTCCTCCCTCCCTCCCCCCCTCCTTCCCTCCTTCCCTCCTTCCCTCCTTCCCTCCTTCCCTCCTTCCCTCCTTCCCTCCTTCCCTCCTTCCCTCCTTCCTTCCTTCCTTCCTTCCTTCCTTCCTTCCTTCCTTCCTCCCTTCCTCCCTTCCTCCCTTCCTTCTGTTTTTATCCAACAGACTAAAAGCTACTTGAGAAAAGGGACCCTATTCCTAAAATGGTGTCACCATTTTACCCTTAGCATCTAAAACAGTGCCTAGTATATGATAAGTGTTTAAAACATATTTGCTAGATAACGGGTAGACTGAATTATTCTGAGGAATACATAAGACAATGATAAATAGGACATGTATCTAATAAAACAGCTTGGAGAAGAGCATGTTAGTGATGTTCAGGCCTTTTCTTGTGGAATTATGTTTAGAGCATTGGGGTGAAGTCTGGAAGCCCTGTCAAAAGGGCTGAGTCAGGAGAATCACAGGCAAGAAATACAGCACTGAACGTATTACCTGTAGAGGTGATACTGTGAAACTTAATCCCTTGACCTCCTCCAAAGTATAACCTTCAGATTTTTATGAGCAGTGGCATAAAGTAGACAAACTGTACCTGTTTACTGTTCTAATATGTAAGCTACTTACTCTTGGGTTATTGGTTGCTTACAATTAACACATAACCTAAGTTATAAAATGGACTTTCAGGATTTCCAAACAATACAGCATTTGGCATCAAGTTTTTTGTTTGTTTGGTTTGTTTTACTTGGTGTTAGTTGTAAATTTAGTCCTGGTCTTAGAGTCATGTATCTAGCTTTATCTAGTTCAAGGATTAGTGTACATGTTTGATAAAGAGCCAAATATTAAATAGATTAGGAATTATGGGCAATTAAAACCTTGTTTACATGTTGCTTTTTGTGTGTACATGTTTGATTGCACATAAGGGTGTAAGCATATATGTATGAGTGTGTGTGTGTGTGTGTGTATATAATCATTTAAAATTGTACAAGTCACTCTTAGCTTGGGTTCATAAAACATCAGGCTGCAAAATAGATTTGGTCCTGAAGACATACTTTGTCAACCTCTAATCTGGTTCGTTTATTCTTCCATTCTTGAAATGAAATTTCTCCTTTGAGATGGGAAGCTCACTTCTCAAAACACGTATTACTTCTTGAACTTATAGATTCCGTGTTGCATCAGTATCTCCTGGATTACTCATCTGCTTTATTCTTTTTATCGTAGACAGTACTTTCTGTCCTCCAACAACCCGCCTTGTTTATACTTTTTCTCGTCTTCTATTTTCTGTCCTCCAGCAAATAAATATAACAAATTAAAAGTGGTGCACAATGTTTCTCAAATCTCGAGCCCTATGTTGTTGTTGACACTCTTTCCTGGGACTCTGCTGCCTATGAAATTTCTCAGTATGACTAGCTCCTGAATTCCAGTCACCTGATTTTAATCAGCTAGAAGGATATGTTAATTACTCACATTAGATCTATCAGATGCCTATTATTATACTGGACTTGCTTGTTGTTTACATATTGTTTTGCACAGTTTAACTTTTTGACTTGGCTTCTTCCAAATATGTGCAGATGAACCTGTTGCTTCATTACCTGCCTTCTCACTGTTGGTGGGTTTAGTGCCATTGTGTCTTACCATCTCATTTTATTCTGCTGTGTTTTGCCAGTATGTGCCATGACATCTGATCCTCACCTCTCCAGTTTTGAGGTCGCTCCATTCTTAATATATTGTTGTTCTTCTAGTTATATACTTATTTCTGTGTCTTCATCGTTATGACTGATGCTTTCATCTCTATACAAATATAGTCAGGTCTTGTAATAAAAAAATAAGCACACAATGTTTCTTTCTTTTCCAAAACCATTATCTCAAGTTTCCAATCAATCTCTTGTAACCCTAGTTCTCAAAAATATTGATGAGTTTAAATTAATTTAGATCCCTCTTTCCATTCCATCCAGTGATTCATTAACTTTGTGAATGCAAAACCTACATTCTCACTCTCATCCTACTTTTCACCCCCAAAACTTTCAAAATGAATTTCCAAACTATTGCATTGTAACCCATTACTTTCATTTATCCATTAAAATCATTTTTAATATTTTAAAATTATATTTAAAATATCATTACCAAAATATTCAAACAAAAACAAAAATTTTACTACAAATTCTTGCTACATAAAATATAATTTTTTTTTTAATTTGTTAAAATAGATGGATTAAGAAAATCTTGAAGAGAACTATAAATACATAGTGTCAATTTTTAAATCTCATGCCACCTAGAGTTTTATTCAGTTAACAAACATTAACGAAATTCCTACTGTGTTATAAATACACATTATATGTCAGCACTCCTAAACTCTCTTTCATATGCCCAATGCAAACACCCATATACGAACTGATGAACATATTGATGCATCATAGTGATATTCCTTTGCAGGCAATATTTTAATTTATTTTAGTTATTTTGGGATATACAATAGTGTTCATAAAATATCTACATATTACTTTATATATTGGCTTATTTTATGGTAAATGAAAATAATGATATATATGATAAGCTGCATAGAACTCATTATATTAGAAAAACTAAGACAGCAGTGATTACACATTATGTGTGCCAAAAAACAGTGAGATTTTAGCCGCAAGCAGATGGACATTTGGCCTTAAGCAAATATTCCTGTTTCTCATTTTTGGGCAAAATAAAAATATTGAGTAGCATGTCCAGAATGCTATAAATATATGATTGAATATTAAGTCTTAAAGTGAGGCATACGGGATGAATGACATAGATTTATATTTTTGAGAATGCAACTCTCTTTTATAATCATTCATTAGAAGAATATCAATCATCCTAATGAATAGGTTTTATATATGTGAAAATTAACATGCTCCAGTGCATATTATTTTATATCTATAATATTAATAAAAATCATATGTGAAAATATTATATAATATAGTCATCAACATTTTAAATATAATTATTGTTTTTGAACTACCCTTCTACTAATGGTGAAATAAATACAGTTCGATTTTGTTTCATACCTCAAAATTTAATACACAGCAATTCGAACTTTATCAGCAACTACCTTCTTTGGATAGTTAACAGCTTCAAGCTTCTTAGTTATTTTTAATGCCCTGACAACTAATATGTGCTGTATTTCAGGGGATGTAGGAAATAATTTATTCCTTCTCAATTTTTAAAGATTATACTTTGGATTATCTCAAAACATCATCTGAAACAAATCAGAATATTAAAAGCTTTTTCGTACTAAATCCCTAAAATGGTACGAGAATTGCAGCAGCAAGGATCTTTCATCAAACTATCCTTTTGTTTGCAATAGGATCAGTTCCTCGATAGTGATGCAACTTAAATTTTGTCAGATTATTATAGATTTGAATGAACAATATAAAAAGAAATCTCCAAATACTACAGCTTGATCACACATATACAGATATCAAACTTATTGATAACAAACTCATAGAACCAAAATGCAATTTTATATTCTCACAGGCTTTTTGTGAAGCATAAATGAAGCAATGCTTGAAAAATTGCTTTGATAACCATAAAATGCTTCAATAATAAAAAACATTATTACAAATCTCTGAGAATGAACACCTATAATTAAATTGCTAGAATGATTTTGAAAATTTTGTGTAATTGAAAATTGCATTACAAACATAATACTATTACTGTTCAGTTTGTCTTGAGAGATTTTAACATTTGTTAGAATTTGAAAGCTAGCTACTATATAATTTGATTTTCTGGCATATAGTATTAAAAACACTGCATATACATAAATATATGCAGTTCTAGAAAGCATATACCTGAAGTATTTTTACCAAAATTATTTAAAGAAGAAAATAAAGTCTACATCACATTTTTAATAAACAAATTTTATATTACAAACTAATGGTTTGTCTATGCACACTTTACATGGACTTATCAAATAAATGTATTCAAAATATATTTCTCTTCACAATTAACTAAAGTATAAGTAAAATTAGCTATTTATGCCTTCATAATTAAGGTTAGGTACCTAATTACACTCTTTGACATCCCACTGTATTATCCAAGTAAGGCATAAATACCTATGCAATAGAGTATAATTGCAAATTAGAAATGTATGATAAATGTAGCTACTATAGTTATTAATAAGCAGGTAAGCAGATAATCATGAATTAAATTTAGATTTTAATGGTAATTTAAATAAATGCTGTAAAATCTAGTATATTCACATGCTATTTGGTATTTACAAAATACCCTTAGATAACGCTTAGTCTATTTACCATATTTAATCTAACAGTCATAAATTTCAAAGCTTACCTCCCAAAAGGCAGTATGTATTATTTTCTTAAAATAGCTACAAAATATATAATTTGTAGAAAAAAAGTGTGATAATGTATAACAAAGCTTTATTGGCATTGTCTTTTTGACCCAGTAATCCCATTTTGAGAAATCTACCCTGAAAGTACCACTCCAGACATACAAGACAACCTACAGATAGGTTATTTATTAAAGAATTATTTGAAATAGTAAAATATTAAAAACCATCTAAATTCTATTCATAAGGGACTGGTAAACAAAACAATTCCCAAAATATGAAATATTCACTAAAATAGTTTTATTCAGTAGTTCAAATTTAGGACTTTCTTGTTTTATTTTTAGATGAAGTCTCCCTCTGTTGCCAGGCTGGAGTACAGTGGTGAGATCTGAGCTCAATGCAACCTCTGCCTCCCAAGTTCAAGTGATTCTCCTGCCTCAGCCTCCTGCGAAGCTGGGACTACAGGCAGGTGCCACCATGCCCAGCTAATTTTTGTATTTTTAGTAGAGACAGAGTTTCACTTTGTTAGCCGAGATGGTCTAGATCTCTTGACCTCATGATCTGCCCACCTGGGTCTCCCAAAGTGCTGGGATTACAGGTGTGAGTCACGGTGCCTGGCCTGGATGTTCTTAATGATCTGTTAAATGGAGTTATGATTTACAGTTAAGAAAAAATATATACAGATATATGGTTATTTTTGTAAAAGGTAATACAAAAAGTATTAATCCAGAAGGAGAAGAAAAAATTACCTGAAAAGATTGCATTACAATAGCCTATAAAGTTTAGTTGTTGCTCTGGCACTTGTCTGTTTATACCATTTTAATGCAGTTACATGTATACAGAATTCTTTCATGGTTTTTTCTTAGTATATTCTAAGAACAACAACAAAAACAAAAAGCTGCAGGAAAATCTTGAAATCTTAAGAGACTTGTTTGTTGTGATATTAGTTTAGAAATTCTGAAACTTTTATATTTGTATTATAGAGTAGGTGGAGCAAACAAACGTGTTGGGGTTCTTGAGAACCAAGTTCTTCACTGTGGGAGAAGAAATATAAAAATATAGAGTCTGGGAGATGTGCAAGAACTGCATGGTGCTGAATTTAAATTGTAAGATTCGGTGTGAATATATGAGCTTGTCACTGAGTAGTCCTAGGAGCATGAGACAGTCAAGCACCCAGATTATGGTTTTGGAATACCACTGTTACGAAAAAGAACGAAGGCACCTTTAGAGAAATAGTCAACCTCATGTCTGGGGAAAGGAAAACATAAAATAGAATACATTAACGTGCTAGATAGTGAGAAGATTTTGAGCTATATATAGAGAGAGGCAGAAGAGGAGAGGGAAGGAGGGATGGAAGATAACGACCAAAAAAAGACATATTTGAAAGACACATGAGCCAAATTTAATGCATTGTCAGTCAACAAATTTGTGAAAACTTGAAAATCAGAGCAAAGAGTGGAGATGAATTATGCCTTCATTATATTGTTGAGAGACAATATTCCATGAGTCGCTCACATTTTTGCACATGTTCTGAATAAAGGCATTGACACTTTTGTTCTGGACTATCATTTTAAGGATATTTATATAGCACAGAGTGATACAAAAGCTCCATTTGGTGCAGAAGAGATTTGTATACTGACCAGGATAAAAAAGATATTATCTTGATCTGAAGGAAGAGTAGACAGGTTTTCCAGCAGTAGCTTTATACAGTTTTTTTTTTCTTTCTTAAAATAGAAAGTTTTATTACGGTATAATAAAAATAATAAGTTGAACATATTTAAAGTTTAACATTTAGTAAGTTTTGATATATGTATATACCCTAAAATCATAAAACCATTGTTGGCCGGGCGTAGTGGCTCATGCCTGTAATCTCTGCAAATCATAAAACCATTGTTGGCCGCGCATAGTGGCTCATGCCTGTAATCTCTGCACTTTGGGAGGCCAAGGCGGGCAGATCACTTGAGGTTGGGAGTTTGAGAGCAGCCTGACCAATATTGAGAAACCCCTTCTCCACAAAAAAATGCAAAATTAGCCAGGCATAGTGGCACATGCTTGTAATCCCAGTTATGTGGGAGACTGAGGCAGGAGAATAGCTTGAACCTGGGAGGTGGACGTTGTGGTGAGCCAAGATCATGCCATTGCACCCAAGCCTGGGCAACAAGAGTGAAACTTCGTCTCAAAAAAAAAAAATCACTACAATTTAGATAATAAACACGACCATCATTCCTTAAGTTTCATCTTACTCTTTTGTGATCCCTTCCTCTCTGCCTTCCTGAGTCCTCGCTATGTAACTACTGATCTGCTTTCTGTCTCTGTAGAGTAGTTTGCATTTTCTAGAATCATACAAATGGAATCATATAGTATGTGTTCATTTTTATCTGACATCTTTCATTTAGCATAATTATCTTGAGGTTTGTCTCTCTGGTTGTTCACATTAATAGTTTATTTATTAACACTTTATTGCTGAATAGTATTCCACTGAATACATACATAACAATTTGTTTATCTATTCAGCTGTTGATGGACATTTGGGTTGTTCTAGGTTTTAACTATTACAATGAAGCTGTAATGAACATATATCAACAAGTATTTGTGTAGACATATTCTTTCATTTATCTTGAGTAAACAACTAGGAGTGGAAAGGTTGTATGGTACAGGCACATGTAGCTGTTTAAGAAACTGCCAAAGTGTTATACAAAATGAGTTTACATTCCTGTCAGCAGTGTTTGAGACTTCTAATTACTCTACACCCTCATCAACACTTGGTATGATGAGTCTTTTATATTTTAGCCATATGTAGTGGTATCTTACTATAGTTTCTGTTTGAATTTTTCTAATGAATAATGATGCTGAACACCTTTTTCTGTATTTATTTACAATTCATATATCTTCTTTTGTGAAATGTCTGTTCACTGTACACTTAAAATTTGTTAAAAGAATAGATCTCCTGGTAAGTATTCTGACTACAGTAAAATAAAACACGGAATAAATAAAAAGATGAGGTCATTAAGATGGACCCTAGTCAAACGTTACTGTTGTCTTTATAATTAGGAGAAATTTGACGGCAGAAAGAACGTATGAGATGAAGGCAGAGACTCGATGATCTACAAGCCAAGGAACACCAAATATTGCCAGCAAACCACCAAAGCTAGGAAAGAAGTATATAACAGATCCTCTCTCACAGACATCAGGAAGACCCAACTCCTTTGCCTCCAAAACTGTAAGGCAATAAATTTATCTTGTTTAAACTACCCAATTTGAGATGTTTATTTAAGTTTGGGGTTCCCTAACCTTGAAATTTCTCTGCTGTGAGTCTTGTGCTATCAGCTGTATTATGAAAAGTTTTATTGCTTCTGATCCAGGGGTCTCCTGTCTTTTTCTAGCGTCTGTGAAATGTGAACCCTACACATTTACTAAGAGAATAAGAAAGAATTCAAGAGTACTTAATGATACTCCAAAAGTGAGACAGAGGCTCCTTTTGCTTAAGAAACTTTGCACAGTACATTTAAAAGCAATGCTAAAACCAGGAAATCACTGTTTTGCAACCACTAAAGTTGCTAGAATCTTAATACAAATGGAATCATATAGTATGTGCTCATTTTTATCTGACATCTTTAATTCAGCATAATTATTTGGAGGTTTGCTTATCTGGTTGTACATATTAATAGTTTATCTTTATTGCTGAGTAGTATTCCATTGAATAGATACATAATAATTTGTTTAACTATTCAGCTGTTAATCGACATTTAGGTTCAGTGTTTTCAGGAAGGCTAATGAATGGATGAGAAAATCTTTGAGTAAAACTTTGATAGGGAAATGGATAGTCACTGGCTACTAGTTACAGGACAAATCACAAGGATATTTTTCATTCTTTAATTACAATGGAAAAAGATACATTTTAAGTAGAAAGATGTTGCAGATGCTATCCAAGTGGTCAAATTTAGGATCACTAATAATGAAAGAAACTAGTATTATGAACTTTCTAATGAGACACAATAGAAAGTGCACAAATCACCTGTTATAGTTTTCCAAATATGTTTAATTTGAAGGTTATTAGCTAACAATCAGAGAAATACAAACTTGACACATTCTACGAGACAACTGACTTGGGCCTTTCAAAAATATAAATGTGCTAAAAACAAAAAGGTAGAATACTCTTCTATATTAAAAGAGATTAAAGATATATGACAACAAAATGTTACTGGTGGTATTTGACTGTGTCTTCAATCAAAAATGCATCTAAAATACCTTTGGGGATATTTGGATAAATTAAAATTATGGACTTTAAAATAAATTATTGCCTTGTTAATGCTAAATTTCTGGGTTGCAATAAAGATATTGTGATTAAAGAGATAAAGCAAATGAGACAAAGTACTAACAAATTATAAAGCAAAGTGAAGGGTGGATGTGTTCTTCTAGTATTAATTTTAGTTGTAAAATTTCCAAACTAAAACACCAGGAATCTTTTCTAGTTTTATGATGTTTGTCATCATTTATTTGATTCATCAATTATTAAATTGCATAGTTTTGCTGACCAACCAGCATGTATATTGGGAATTATCTAATATGTATAAAATAAAATGAATAAGCAAATGATTAACATATCATAAAAGAGTATTGAAAATACAAATTCAACATAAAATTTGTCTGTTGCCAGGGGAACTTGCTCAACCAAAGGGTATGGCACGGTCAGATACCCGAGTTAGACTGTAAAGGACACAGGTTCAGTGTCTGGAAAACAAAAACACACATTCTATCTCAGATGCTCCCTTGCTGAACTGAGTCCCAGTTGCTCACAGCAGAAATTTGCTCATGGTCTTTCTTCCCTCCCTGTCTTTTCTTTCCTATGTCCTCACTTGTGATTTCTGAGACCAGCTCTCTGATAAATTGCCAACACCTTGTCCTGACTTCAAGGTCAACTTTTTAGGGACCTCAAACCAAGACCATTTGAAAAAATACCAGAAATTTATAACAGTTTATGTTGTGCTTTTATTTTAACTCATCAATATGTAACATATGATGCTGTTATAAATGAAATGCTGATGTGATAAAACTTTCCTCCAACCTAAGTCAAATCTCACAGAAGTAAAAGTTCTGTGGAATTCCATCATGTAAAATTAAACGGCTCCTTCTTTTCTTCCAGCTAGGGCAAGTTCTTTATGCATGTCAAATGGGAACTCAATTATGAGGTTAGGCTCATGTCAGCACAGATGGGACATTGTGATTAACACATTAAAAAATTGCATTTTAACTGTTAGGACCTTCAATGACAGTCTTATTTATTTCTCTTAAATTATCCACTTAAATTCCTTACCTTATTTATTGCTTTTCTTAAATGTAATTTATATATCCATCCTACATGTTCTCTAGTACAAAGTCACAGAATTGTTTCAAGTGTTTTGTCAAAACAGTCTTTTATTAGTAGGAGGTAGAGTAGTTGTTTATATATTAAAGTCAATTATTGCCACTGTAATAATATACTTGCTAAGAAATTTTTTTCTAATTTTTGAAATACTTACCTTAACTCTGAATGTTTTCAGATATCTACTTTCATAATCATAGACTGATAAAAGAAAGGAAATTTTAAAATAAAAACAAAGGAAAAACTATAGTAAATATAACAGTTATTCAGCTTGGTATTCAAATTTTGGCTCAATTGTTTTTTAAATCAACTTTTATTTTAGGTTCAGGGGTACATGTGCAAGTTTGTTACATAGGTAAATATGTGTCATGGTGGTTTGCTGCACAGATTAACCCATAATCCAAGTATTAAGCCCAGAACTCATTAGCTCTTCTTCCTGATGATGTCCCTCACCCCACACCCCTGACAGGCCCCAGTGTGTGTTGTTCCACTCCATGGGTCCATGTGTTCTCACTGTTCAGCTCCCACTTAAAAGTGAGAACATATGATATTTGGTTTTCCATTCCTGTGTTAATTTACTGGGGATAATGGCCTCCAGCTCCATCCACATTCCTGCAAAGGAGATTATCTTGTTCCTTTTTATGGTTTTTGCTCAATTTTTATTTTTTAATACATGAATTACGGCAAAAAGAATATACATATGTCTTGATTTAACTCCAAGTAAAGCATGCCTTGACATAAAAAAATCTAATGTAATTTCTAATTTATTATAATTTGTTCTTAATCACTAAAATTGTAAATACCTTTATGTTTTAATTCATCAGTTTGAGATAGTAAATTAAAAAATGGAGGTGGGAGATAGAACATTTTTCCTTTGGCAAAACCAGTGTATTTCAAATTAGTGAGAGTCTGGATTTTAAACTCTTTCTTCAAGAAAAAAATGGAAAAAATATTGAAAATCTTTGAGTCAGTAATAAAGTTTGCCACCAAACTTTGAGACCCTTGCTATGAAATATCTGTGAAAAATCTGAGATGGACAATATAAATTGCTTCTGGCTATCAAGGGGAAAGGAAGATTTGATGGTGCTACAATCAAAATTTCCACTTCTACTCTGGACAGAAAATATTAGCACTTTGCTGGATTCCTTTTTCATCTTCCTTTACAGATCAAGTAAGAGAAATAGAGTGAAACTACTGAAACTTAACATACACCTTAATTTATATAAATAGCCCTTGTGCAAAATATTTTGACTTCCATTTACATGGATTATCCTCTCCTTTTCTCTAATGTGTCTACTTTAAGCTAAACCTTAGTGAAATTCTAAATTGATATTCATAAAAAACATATTTTCATTTTCTCCAACACATAAATACAGTTAAAATATTTTAGAATACACTTTGTCAAGTTGTATTTATACTAGGGAAATACCTGAAAATATGTTTTTCAAGAACTGCATATTTTATAAAAAGCATAACTTCTCATAGTGTTTTTAGATTTCCCCCAATTAATAAAATCGAACTTCTTTAGGTATTACTCAGAAAAAGTAATACCAACCGGGTTTAAAAAATGAATGATCACAGTACAATGGGCCAGATATTGAAAGAACATTTTTTTACTTCAAAAAGCACTATTTCTTCATTTTTAGTAGAATACTGCTTATCGAGATTGGATCATATTAAATTTAAAAGAAATTCAAAGAATTACACTTCCACAAGTATAGAATAAAAATATATAGATATGAATTTTGCAAACACATCTCACACCCTTACTCAGACTTCTCTGTTATTGCTGTAAGTCTTCAATCTTTAAATAGTCTAGCCAGTTTTAAATCTCTAAACTGAGAAATAAAATGCCTAATTCTTTGGAATATCACTTAAACACACAATTAATCTAGTGAAATAATTTGGAATATTTTTAAATGTCAAAATTTATGCTTTTTGATATGATTACAGATTTCCCCCTTATTATAGAAAAGGGCCACCAAAAAACATTAAGATAGACGAAGAACTATTGTTATATTGTGCTGGAGATTGCTGTAGTATAGGAAGAATTTTAGTTAATGATTTACCTTCTCAACGTGGCCTGAATCCTATCTGGTGTTTCCTTGTAATATGAGTTGACAGTGTAGAAAGAAGCACTTGGAAAATTAAGGAAAAAATCTACTGCCATTCTTCAATTCCTGACATCTAGGTGGAAAGGGAAAATAGTGGCTTCAGCCACCACTGAGTTTGAAAAATACACTTAGCCATGGCTGAGAACTGAAGTTATTGTGATAAAGAGTAAATAAAGGAGAGAGAAAATAGCGTTTGGTAGAAAGGATACTAAAAGATACTTGGTCACTGAAAGGAAAAGTCATTTCTCAGAATCTGAAGCCACAAAAATACCTGTGAGCCAAACAAAGTAAAAAGTACAATATAAATTTGTAATAGTATATTTTGTGGGTCAAATGAAATCTTGTCATCAAAAACCTTAATTTCTATTTTTTTCTCAACTTTTAATATAGTTTTTGGTTTAAAATGGGTGTTCTTACAGACTTTGTCTTTTGCAGGAACATGGATGGAGCTGGAGGCCATTATCCTTAGCAAACTAACTCAGGAACAGAAAACCAATAACTGTTTGTTCTCAATTAAAAGTTGTAGCTAAATTATAAGAACTCATGAACACAAAGAAGAAAACAACAGAAACTGGGGTCTACTTGGGGGTAGAGGGTGGAGGAAAGAGAGGAGCAGAAAGATAACCATTAGGTACTGGGATTCATACTTTGGTGATGAAATAATCCGTAAAAATCCCTGGGACAATAGCTTACAAATGTATCAAAACTTCATGTGTATCCCAGGACCTAAAAGTTGAAAAAAATATGTTCTTATACTCTCTTTAAAAATTATTATAACAGGAGTAAATATTTCATATTTTTCAAACAAAAGAAACTTTGCTATATACCTCATTTGCAATACTTGATAATAAAGTTTTCCACTTTCTTTGTTTTAAAAATTTACAAAACATTTAAATAAATATTATTCCTTTATCTTTAATGAATTTTTAAGATGATTGTCTGCACATATTATTGTGTATTCTTTTTCTTCATCCTGTGTTAACTCCATCAAAACATATTCTTTTTTTTTTTTTTGCCAATCAATGAGAACTTGTAAGGTTGCTGAGGTTGGTTGGCCTTGAACTCTTGGCCTCGCCTTCGCAAGCGCCACGACATCTGGCCGGAGACACTTTGGGCCCCAAAACATATTCTTGATGCCTCTAGGTCTCTGTGGTAGAATCATATTTACTTTATCCTCCTTTTCTTTCTCCTCCTTCTTCTGTTTTTCATTTTCATTAGGTGTGAAGCTCAATAAAAGCACGAAGAGACCACATCTTTTGGCGATATTGTTAGAACTTTTGAGATATTATGTAGAGCCAGATGTTGGTTTCCGATCTATAGAAGCCAGAACAATTAGTTGTCGTTTTAACAGCTCCATGAGTTGTATACTACCAGGTAGTAAAAAATAAAAAGGAAGGAATCTTGTCTCTAATTCTGATAGTGACAGGAGAGAGACAAAGCAGACAGAACACCCTGGTGAAACCTGACTTTCAAATCGTGGACAGTTTAAAGCCTGAAAACTGAGTGCCCAAATCTGGAAAGAGTCCATGACCAGAGTGAGAACTTCAAACTCTATATTATCCACTTTTCTGACTGGTTCCTTCTGAATGATGCCTTTTATCAATCAAACCGTGCTTTTTCCAAGCCTCATCCATGGACCAATCAGCAGAGACTCCCCCATTCTAAATCCACAGAGATCCCAGACTCAGCCTCACAAACAGCTACCCGTTTCCAGGGTCCCCTTTGCAGTGAGACCTTTCCTTCTGTCGCTCAGTAAAATTTTTTTATTGCATTTTAGGTTTTGGGGTACATGTGAAGAACATGCAAGATTGTTTTATAGGTACACACATGGCAGTGTGACTTGCTGCTCAGTAAAATTTTTATATACCTTCCTCATTCTCCAGTGTCTGTGTACCTTATTTCTCTTGGTCGCAAGACAAGAACCCAGAACTCACCAGGCTGCGAGCCGTGGGAATAAAAGAGCTGTAACCACTCATAGGCGGGTGATGAACAATGAGAACACATGGACACAGGGAGGGGAGCACTACACACTGGGGTCTATTGGGGGGAATAGCGGAGGGACAGTGGGAGGGAGAGCTGGGGAGGGATAGCATGGGGAGAAATGCCAGATGTGGGTGAAGGGGAGGAAGGCAGCAAATCACACTGCCACGTGTGTACCTATGCAACTATCTTGCATGTTCTGCACATGTACCCCAAAATCTAAAATGCAATAAAAAAAGAGCTGTAACACTCCCTCCCGCTTGCTTGCTGCACTACAGGAATGTAAAAGCTGCTGGGTGCCACTCCCTCCCACTGGCTGAATTAGGGGAGTGAAGGAGCAAAAAGGCCCCAGGGCACCACTTCCTCCGGCTCACAGAACTACTGGAGCCACAATTCTAAACAGAAGGATACTTAACTATCTTAAACATAAGGAAGTATGAAATCAAATCATGTGCTGTAGCCATCTTTATGGGGATAGGTGATGGTAAAATATCATGAAAATTATATTACATATAAATATATACAATAAATACATAATACAATAAAACTGAACACACATACGTGCAAGCTTCTTCCTCTTGGCAACTCTGGCTTAGTAAAGCAATCTGAGTCAGCTTCTTCACCTTGCTACTTTCCCAAAGATACTCATGAAACTGAAGCACCAATTGTCTTTGAGGAATCTTATTTTTTAACATTTATTTTAATGTAGTGAGCAGTAGGATGTCATTTCTCTCTCTTAAGCTTGCTTCACTCTCTTCGTATTTTTTGTTTTGCTTGGTTTCATTTTGTTTAGTGGATAGCAATGCATTAAACAGTATGTTTCAAACAGATCTAGATGTTTTATAGTGGAATAGCCCTTAAGACTATTTAGAATATTCAGAATATTTAGTCTCTCCAAAAATATGTTGAAGTTCTAATTCCCCTGTACCTGTGAATGTGATTTTATTTGGAAATAGAGTGGGCCTTAATTTAATATGTCTGGTGCCCTTAAGAAAAGAGACACACAGAGGCTGACACACATTGTATAGAATTCCATGTAAAAACAGAGGCAGAGACTGGAGTGAGGTGATGTGCCACAAGTCAGGAAATGCCAATGATTGTCAGCAACACCAACGCTAAGAAAAGGGCATGGAAAAGATTCTCTCTTAGAACCTTCAGAGCAATCATGCCCTAAGGAAATCTTGATTTCAGACTTCTGGCCTCCAGTACTGTGAAAGAATATCTTTCTGTTGGTTTGAGCCATCCGGTTTGTGGCGCTTTTTAACGTAGACCTAGGAAACTCATACATCTGGACTCTTCTATCTCAGTTAGCTGAAGAAAGAGTGAAAATGCCTAAAATAGAAAACCAAAATGTTTCTCCACTCTTATATTTATTTTAAAAGTGGTGGGTATCCATGGGAAGTCTGAGAGTGCTTTCCTTATAAGAGCCTGCTTTCAAGGTTGCCTTGGCTGTCATTTGGGAACTTTCAGGGTGTTTCCAGGCAACATTTAACTGATAGGGGTTGCTCACTGTGCCTAGACCTTTCGTGTAAAGAATGTGGGTAATGTTGACCATATGGTTTATAGCAAACATCTGCTTTTCTTCTGGGAATGTGGACTTTTAGTATTTTCTAGACAGAGAGTGGTTATATCACTAGGCCTCAGCAAATCCTTGGAAGATGAGTCTGTAGTGGGCTTCCATGTAGAAATATTGGACACATTTTGCTGCATTTCTGCGGCTGAAAGAAAAGTATACTCTGCTCTTGAAGGGAGGGAGCATAAGGAGCCTTCACAAGGATTTCTCCAGACTGACTTGACTTTTGTCTTTGTCCTTCACGAACTGGATGTGTGTTCTGCAAACACCACTGTAATAAATCTTAGCCATGCATACATTTATGTGCTGAATTGCTTGAGATTTAGTAAATCTCTGAACATGGGGATAGTAATGGAACCCTCCACACAATAAGACATAAAATTGTTTTTTATTCCATTTTATCTCAAGAAACAGCCATTTAGTTTTCTATCACATACATCCCTAGATATATATGCATTACGGTTGTAACTTGAAAGTCTATTTTGTCTCTGAATTGTCTCTACAGTATACTTTCTTTGCTAATTTCTTTTTCTTTTTTCTTTCTTTCTTCTTCTTTTTTTTTTTTTTTGATAGAATCTTACTCTGTCACCCAGGCTGGAGTGCAGTGGCAGAATCTCAGCTCATTGCAACTTCCACCTCCTGGGTTAAAGCAATTCTCATGCCTCTGCTTTCCCAGTAGCTGGGATTACAGGCATGTGCCACCACACTTGGCTTATTTGTGTATTTTTAGTAGAGACTAGATTTTGCCATGTTGGTCAGGCTGGTCTTGAACTCTTTACCTGAAGTGATCTGCCTGCCGCAGCCTCCCAAAGTGCTGGGATTACAGGCATGAGCCACCATGCCCAGCCTTTGCTAATTTCTATGTAATCTGAAAAAAGCTTAATCACAAATAACATGATATTTAATTTTTGACTGCTAATAAGAATATTTTTAAAGTCCTCTAATAAACAATTTAACAGTGACGGAAAATATTGGCATATAGGAGTAAATTATAATCCTTGTGGCAAATAAAGGTGACTTCAAAAGAAAATAATTAAACTAAATATAAAAGTATATTTTCTTTAAAGACTCTCAAGTAAAAGACAATTAAAAACGATTGCATTGAGAACTGATTAGATTACTGTCACCCATCACTCATTTAATTCATGTCTATCAGTTTTATATCTGATGCCAGCTGTGCCTCAGCAGTCTTGAATGCTTTCAGTGTATATCAATCTGCTTGTTACTCGCTATAATCAAAACCCTGTCAGTTCTTTTGGTCTCTTCGCTGCTCCTTTCAATCCTACTTTTAATCTAAACAATACAGAATATACCTGAATGCAGACTAATTCAAAAATAGATCCAGTTATCCACTGCTCTCTTCTAAAAAGATAATAATTTTATAGTTTACTCGGCTAACAGGAAATTTTAACTTTTAGGTTTATCAAATGTTTTTAATCAATGTATGACAGCCTTGTTTCTCTGAACACCAATTGCTGAGAATGAAAAAAACTATCAGCTCAAATCATAAAAAAAAAATTCTTTATGGTGTATAATTAATGTATGAGGTAAAAAATCTTTTAAGAATGAGGCTGTACATACTACTTATAGAAACACCTTTTAGTGAGTGAAAAAAATGCAACACAAAGAAAATCTGCTACAGCTGTAAGTAGGGCTATGCTCCCTAGCTATTTGCTTTTCAAACATTGGAGAGAGGTAGTATCAATATTTTAAAATATTACTTACAATATAAATTACAAATGGATAACTTGAAATATATCTTATAAAGTATATGGTAATTCTGGTTTGCTTTGTTATTCATAGAAATGATTACGTTATTTAAAACATAATAATGTGTGCATAAATATAAATTAGATTCTAAGTTTAAATATATGTATAAGCTGATCATTTTAATCAAGTATTTATTTTATCTTCAAGTAGATTTACTTCGACTCTAGCCACCTGTATAAAGCCACATATTAAATTTTTATGATAAAATTAAAAAAAAAATTGCCTATATTTTCCCATTTCTTTGACATGCCTGGATACGTAATTTTTTTTTTTCAAAAAAATTGTGTGTGTTAGTAATCTGTCTAAAATCCTTGGAATGTAATTTTTTCAAGGTAGTTAACTCAAAAATGGCATATGGAACAAGTGTTTTTTCATTTGAATAATTGGTTAATTAGGACACTTTATTACAAATATATATATGTATAGAATATACAGAATAATTGGTTAATTAGGACACTTTATTACAGATATATATATCTGTATAGAATATTGCATTGTGAAGAATTTAATATCTTCACAGAAAAACCTTATAAAATTATGGCTGACTGAATCTAGATTTTGAGAATATAATGTTAGGGTGTATAATATGTCTTTTACATCTATCAGCACTATATTTTTAGATGTTATTTGATTAATATAGTTGTGTTAGGAGCGTTCAATAGAAGTTAAGAAATAGACAAAACTATTGAATGGGTTTCAGCACAAAGATTTAGAATCCAATGATTCATTGCTTTGTCATTATGTTGTTATATATTTGGAATATTTTTGCAAGGCCGTAGATGTGAGTTATGGATATTTTTATTGATCTGTCCAGTTGAAAATCATGATGATGAAATCTTGAATTTTATAAAGAGCAATCAAACAAAAGTGCTCCTACGAATTGAATATCTTAATCTAAATTTTAAATTTATTGATTCATAGTATACATTATACAACAAAGGCTGAGTAATGTATGTAGGAAAGCATAAAGTGCAAGATACTAAAGATGTTGAGATGTCTCTCTGAGATTTACAGTCTCTGGGTTACTGGGTAATGATACCGAATAACACTTTGCCAAACAAAATTTTGTTATTAAAGGAGTAGAAATTAAACAGGAATGGAGGAGCAATACATTGCCAAGTTTATGGGTAAATATGAATATTTAAAATATTCCAAGTGAAGTGGGAGGATGTTATATAGAGCTCTTTAAGGTACTTTCTTGTATAAAGTAATTTTGAATATAATTCTTTGTTCATTGCAATAGAAGTTAATTTCCTAAGACAGAAATGATCTTCATTTATTATTTTTCATTTTTAACCCCAGAAAATTATTCCCTGGGATTCTACAATCAACATATTCCATATTGTACTGAGGTTGAGTTGACACTGTAGAACATATATTGTTTAGCCTAGGAATACATTTTTGTTTGCCCATTTTTAAATCTTATTTAAGCCTTAAATTTGCATATGGCTGTTAGCTTCATATTGTAAAATTTTCTACACTGTGTTAAACGGTTATAATGACAGAGATAATATCAATCAAGTCATTAAATTCCTTGCTGTAATTTATTTCACTTTTGTAAATGTTGGTATTTTTAATGAAAAATAGTTCTTGATTGAAATTATCCTTGCAGTTCCACGCTCTTCTATATCCTAAGGAAGTGATTTTTTTTTTTTTTGGTTATTTGTTTTGCTTTGTGTTACATATTTACAAAAATATAAGTGTACAAAATTAATAAACAATTAGGAGTTAACAAATAGACAAACATATGTTTTCAAACAATATTACTACAAACATCCATCACCATTTTACCTTGATAATCTGTCTTATGTAAGTACAGATATGAAGGTAGTAGTAGGTCAACAGTTAAAGAACAGAGAAAATTCAGAAAAATAAGAAAGATCCTAAGGGCTAAGACATATTTGAGGGAGACATAATTTACTAATTTGTGTAACTACTTGAAATAAAGTCATGAAATATTTACATATGATGTTGCTGTGGTTTCAAGAACTGACCAGTATGAAGTAAGATACTCTCAAAGTAAATTATTTTTTAATAAAATTCTCCAATTGTTTCAGGGAAAAAGAAAAAGGTAAGAATAGTTTAATATGAAAGTTCTTTTATAACATGTCCTGAGGCTTCTTTTAAAAAAAAACCTGAACTAGAATCCTTTCTTGATGCTTGCACTTACAAGTTAATTCTTTCCCAAACACTTAACTGTGAGTATCATTAGGCTTCGTGGATGTGATAATCTGAAAAAGAAAGTCTGTGTTCCTCTACAAATAATGAATTATGTATATATATTTTTAACGTTTGGTTATCAATTTAGTACAAAAACAAAAATTAAATTTTCATTTTTATTTTTGTATTTATAGTGTGGTTAGTGTAGGAGTGGTTGTGAAATGGTCATTGCCCTAAAACTTCTGAAATCTCACTATGAAATTTTTTCTATACAACATTTATTTTTAATTTTAAATCTCTCTCTCTCTCTCTCTCTCTCTCTCTCTCTCTCTCTCTCTTTCTCTCTCTCTCTCTCTCTCTCTCTCTGTCATCGATGATAACTTTCTTAATAGAAAAGGAAGAAGAAAAAATAGATATACTTAATTTCCATTCAGGCAGTTTGTCCTGGTATGAAAATTAGCAACTGTGGCAAACAAGGCTTATGGGACGAGTGTTACCATCTGAGCAGGAAAAAAGGACCAAAGTCAGAGAAACTTGATACATTTGTGGAATGGACTAAGGGGATGTTCAGAAAGGTACAAATAACATTCAGAAGGACTAATGTTATGGATTCCAAGAGGTTCCCTCTAAAAAGGATGAAGGGTTGTTAATATAAATGCTACATAAAGATGATGTCAGAGTGGTACCGAAACTTAAAGATCATGGTTGACTTGTATAAAAGGAATTTAAACAGAAATTTGAGTGTGAAAGCCATATTTTTATGGGTTAAGCTAGACAGAGAGAAACGTAGATTGCCATCTCAAGAAACACAGTTGTGATAGAATTGAGACTTCTAAAGAATTTACTAGATATAGGAACAGGTTAAAGACATTTTTTCATTTTATACAGGGCAAAGCCTTCAATATATTTATAGATACATAGAAACAGGGCACTCTATGGTTCTCAGGATTTTTATGCCTGAGAATGTTAAAAAAGGGAGCAACTTACAGTGGAAATGATGGTGATAAGGTCAGAACTTAAGTAAGAGGTTTTTTTGTTTGTTTGTTTTTGTTTTTGTTTTGTACTGAAGGATGATTAATACAATAAAGTGAATATTAAGATTTTCAAAAGAGATTCAACTCTGGTCTGATAATATTCTTCAATATTTTGTGTATCACAGTTGTGATACACACCAGTTCGGTGGAGTAAATTTCCTAAAACTGTATTTTAAAACTTTCCTATTTGGTGTAGTGAACAAATGTAAAAGTTAAATTTCAAAGCCAGGTCTACTTGGATTTGAATAGTTGCTCCAATACCGTGTAACTTAGATATAATTTCTGTGTCTCTATTTTCTTGTTTGAAAATTTTTCTGTATGGATTAATTCCTTAAAAAATCAGTTATTTTCTCAAACCAATTTGTTAGTTTCAAAATGGTTCATATGCCTACATATTTTGTTGAATGCATGGAATACTTAACCAACTCTACATAAAAGGTTGCTTTTGTTTCTAATTGCCACTTATTTTGCTAGATAATAAACTACTATTATTAGTTAGGGGGCTATCTTTTTCATCTTTGTATACCCAGCATTTTAGTCAATTGCCAAGGCATTATGAGCACTTGATTAAAGTTTCTTGAATGAAGTACTAGACCTAGTACTATCTTATGCTTCCATAGAGTTATGTACTTCCAAATGTATAGTGAATTCTTCTCATCTTTAAACTCTTTATATACCATTTTATACACCAATTACTGATTATTATTTTGTTGTTGTCTTTACTTTTTAGTTTTCGTTCTTTAAATATCGCCATAATTATTTTTCAAATTCAATCTAGGTCACAAAAGGAGGAGATTTTTTAAAAATTAAAAAACAAAATAAAGAAAACAAATCAAGAATAGAGAGAAAGAGTAGCATAAGGATGTTTTTATTATTACCCAATGGTAATACAAAAGATATGTGAATTCTTGTATTTTAAAATTTATTTTTACATTAAATTTTGCTAATCCCATTAAAATTCCATCAAAATAAGAGGGAACACTGGAAGCACGTAACAGAAATTTAGCTTCTAATGTAATAGAATATTTTTCTTAAAAAGCTTTTCTTTGGGGAATACAAGAGATATCATTGTGAGTTTTCAGTCACTTCCAAAAGTCCAGAGAGATGTGAAGAAAGCAGCAGTAAGTTTTAGAATTTGGAAAACATTGATTATATTCTCCTTTCCCTGTGTTAGAAGTTGGAAAACATAGATTATATTCACCTATCTCTGTGAACTGGAGCAAAAGACTTAGTCTCTTTAAATCTCAATTTCTAGTCTCTATAAATGGGAAAATAATGTTGTATGCTGTTTAAGGTTAAAAGAGATACTATTTGTAAAAATGCTTTAGAAAACTGAGAGTATATATATATATCAACAAAACTGACTCATACTGAATAGCAATACTGTCATCTCAATGCAGGGAAATGTCCTTTGACAACTCAAAACAAAATTCCTTTATCAGTACCATTCATGTAAAATTATCTTTCAAAAAATCAATAATAAAATAAATGTACATCTCATAAATGTGCACAATATTAGTAACTGCCATGTCTAAACTGGAAGAGATGTAACAACATTTATAATATGAAAGAAATAATGTTAAAAAGTTTAACTTTGATTTTTGAGAATATCAATGGCTAATTAGTAGATTATATATTTTTACATATAATCTACTATACCATTCAAGATAGCAACAACAAGTCCTGGTCACCCAAAGTCATTATTGATATGGTAGCCATAGGCATTCATAATATCAGTAAGTTTAGTTTTTTAACAGTACATAATTTGACTTTAACTTATTTTCTGTTTTCTAATATTAAGCTTTCTGAAAATATGGTCTGTATACTACTGTGGATTGAATGACACTGGTTATATTACCTAGGGACACTAAAACTTGCACCTTACTGAACTGATACACAGAAGTCAACAGGATTAACTTTGTAGTCGTTGGAGCATGATATAAAACTTATCTTTCCAGTCCAAAAGGCCATAAGTCAGTACATTTCTTAACTGTGGTGTTTTATTGCTGTTTAGAGTTTTACTTGTTTTGCAATATTTCAAAAATGTTTATTTTCCTAGAGACTTAATCTCCTGCAATGCAATCTGTACAAGCCCTTAGAGGTAATTTTTGGAAGAAAAACTTTAAAGAATTGCCACCAGAAAGAGGAAAAATTTTCTGTACAGAGAAAAGCATCAAGGGTAATATATTTTCTTTACATATCCAATAACATTTTATGGGACAGCTTTGTGAAAGCAGCTATAGTATGACTTTTTAATAGCCATTGGGATAGAAAGAATGTCCTTACTGAAATGTAAATTTATAATTGAAGTTCCATATATACTGACTATATTGACTTCTTATTTAGTAGTTTCAAAACGGAGAATAAATATTCATTTAGTGAATTCACTTATGAATTGTTTACAACTCAATGGATGAGCTATCTGGAAGAGAGGTTGCAGTTCTGTTTTTGGTTGTGTAGCTCTGGTATCCAGCTATCTCAGTGACTATTCCCTGGTAGCTACACAGAGACAAAAGGCCAAACTCAAGGTACCATTTTACAGCATATGTAGAGGTCCTTAGTGATATCCTGGAAAAAAAGGAAAAGTGAACTGTTGCTCATGAAAACAATGAGGCAGAACTATGCTAACTGTTAACATGATAATTAGCTCTTGCTATTCAGGACTTAGGATGAAGAAGACTGAATTCCTTAAACTTTGCTACCTGAGAAATTACAAAAATGTTTTTAACTGCTGAAACTGCTTGTTTATAACATGCTTTATCAGTAAGGATCATGCCAATTTTCCTTTATTTCCCACCTTAAATTGTACACATACACATATATACACACACTTAATAGTATATGTAATAAATAAACCTGCTACACAACTTTATACTATGTGTATATGAGTATAGTAAGTATAGTAATATACTATGTGGTATATCTATGTATATCCACTATCGACAATCCATAAAAAAAATTGTGTGTAGTATATAAGCACAGATTTAAATAGAAAATTATAGCCACATCACTCTGATACTTGATATGACTATATCTGGTCTCTTTAATTCCTTTGTTATTATATATCTCCCTCTCTTTGAATTCGAGAATCCATTCATAGTATGGCAATAGTAACCTGTATTCACCATCTGGTATTATGTATGTATTGTGGTAAGAGCCTTGTGTACACACATTTACTGAATTTTCAAAACATAATAGAAAGCAGACATTACTTGAATATTTTTGAAAAAACACTGATTTTCCAAAAGTTACAAAACTTCATTTAGCCAGGAGTTGTTGGAGCCAGGATTTGACCTGAGGTCTTTTTGATAATGGAGAGTATCTTCCAGACCACTTGTTAATAGTTCTTAGAAAGCAAAGCCAATGGAAAGTTGAGCATGATTTACAATTTGGCTCAATAATTGTTATATTCTTGGTACAGACATTTAGCTGTGCACATCTTTCTAAAATCTGTTTTATCTTCACATATGAAAGAAGTATTGACTTCCATAATAATTATTGAAAATAATAAAAGGGACTCAATGTTTGCTGTAAATTTTCAAAATATTGCATTTCACATTAAGATTATGCTCATGTAAACATTTACTTAAATAAATTATGTGGTGAATGACAGTTAATACCATGGAAGATTGGGAAGAAAAGAGGCTCTTTAATGAATGTAGAAAAAATGTTTCAATATAAATAGTGAGAAAAAAAAAAAACAGACAAACATCTGTATTGTCAACTTCACTGATACTGAATTGTTTTGTTTTTGCCTTATCATAATTTTTCAGTAAAGGGATAAAATTAGATTTCAAAGAGAAACAATTAAAATAATACAATATTTGGTATTTGAAACAGCTTTTCAAGTAAGTCATGCAGTGGATCCCAAATCTGCATTTCTATTTTCAGTAATTTCTTATTAACCTCTTTCAGTTATTGAAGTCCTATGCTTTAGAAGGCAGATATCAGAATAATAGTAAAAGTTATTCAATCTGTATCAGCTATGCCTTCTTCTGAGTAACAAGATATGAAACCAATTGATTGCCATTGTTTTGTAAAGAAATAACTGTCAGTGACTAGAGTGTAAGGATTTTAGCTATGCTACGTTAAATTTTGATCATTTCTCTATTATAATATTTTCACTTTAATGTTTAATCTGTTGTTTCATTAATATAGTTAATGATTAAATTTTCATATACACACTTTGCATTGATTATAAAAAGAAACACATTTTCACAGACAAGAGAGAAAAATAACTAAAGAATTGCTCATATTTTTTTTTTTTGAGACGGAGTTTCGCTATTGTTACCCGGACTGGAGTGCAATGGCATGATCTCGGCTCACTGCAACCTCAGCCTCCTGGGTTCAAGCAATTCTTCTGCCTCAGCCTCCTGAGTAGCTGGGACTACAGGCGCGCACCACCATGCCCAGCTAATTTTTGTATTTTTAGTAGAGACGGGGTTTCACCTTGTTGACCAGGATGGTCTCAATCTCTTGACCTCGTGATACACCCGCCTCAGCCTCCCAAAGTGCTGGGATTATAGGCGTGAGCCACTGCACCTGGCAAGAATTGCTCATTTTTTAGAGTAATTTTTTTATATGTGAAACGTCATGGCACTTAAAACTGGAATATTTTTATTTCCTATATCAAAAGTTTTATTTTATAGGTAGCACACTCATCAAAATACATTACAAAACTAAATAATAAATTTAAACTATTTTAATATCTTTGATAACATATTGTCATCAATACGGTCATAGTAAATTGAAATCTAATAAAATTTCTTAGTGTATTAAAGTAGTGTCTACATTGCTAGCAGGGAACATTTCATAGACGATTGTACATTTTTTCTTAAAATTTATTTTTGAAAATTTACCATCTTTAATATATATAGAGTTTTCTACAAAGACTGTATCTGCTGTTCAAAAAAAATTCCTCCTTGCTTCTCATGCCTCACTGTGGCTTGTTAAGGGAAGAAAAAGAGGTAAGTAACATCAGAATCTGTCTTAGTGACTTGAGGGTGAGGAGGAAGGTTGAGGAAATGCATAACTTGAGAAACAAGGATATGCTATTTCTTGTTTCTAAACTTCTATTTAGTATCATTAGTTAGAAAATAAACAAATTTCAAAGCATGAAAGTGAAAACTATATTTTTGTTTCTTCTTGAAGCATATAGAAGCATGATTTTTCAACTTGGGATAGGAAGGTAATATATATTACCTCCCTATATATATAGTGTTTTTTTCCTCGAAAAAGTATTGAGTGATATTTTTCTTATATGATATTCACTACAACCTAGAAAGAAAGTTGATAAAAATAAAGCAGCAAACATACAAGAATAACTTTTGTAAAAATTGCAAATTTTATTAAGAACTCTAAGTCTGAAACAACAGGATCCACATTAGGATTTAAAGATAACATATTTATACTCTTAGATTTTATAATATACTTTCTTTATTTTTTAGAAAATTATCTCATATTTATTTTGGATATTTTCCAGATATCTGACTTACCAAAACTTTCATTTCTATTTATTTACTTTTTTCATTTTTAATCATAATCTTAAAGAGACACTTTATTGATGTAATTAGACGAGTAGACCAATAACGAGAGAAGGTTGCACAACTTCCTCTTCACAGCCCTTTGGCAACCCAGAAGACAGTAGAAAATAATGTATTCACCATTTTTACACCTACCACACACATTCTCTGGAGAGTTCAAGAAGAAAAGCAAAATAAAGCCTCAATGGTGATAGGCATTAGAAGTAGAATTGGAGTAAGGAGAAAAAATAGAAGGGCTTGCTTTCAGAATTACTTTCCTCACTGCTAGCCCCTTGCTTCAACAACTCTCACCACCTGGTCCAAGGTCATAAGCCAGAAGGATTGTGTAGCATAGTGTCAAAGAAGGAAGAGCACCTGGGTGGAGATGTGCAATGTGTGTACCTGAGTATGGCTTAGGAAGAACTATTTCAGGATTGTGGTCCAAGAAGTGGAGAGGACAGAGAGGTTTCCCTGTGGCAATGAGGTCAGAGGATGGCTGGGGAAAGGGGTTGAGAAGGTGGCTCCAGGGTGTGATGGCTCCATTCCCTGAGCTCATGGGGCCACATGGTTGTGGACACAGTGCCAGACATTGCTGAGCAAACCTCAAAGGCTCCAGATTGGGACATTGGTGTTTAATTGTACATTGTTGCTGCCATCCACAGCCTTGCAAACAATGTTCAATTCCTCTGCCTATCTGGCACAGGGGCTTACAGCTGCTATACCCACCAGGCCCAGGTCCTCTTGTGGCACTGTTACTCTCCGTCCAGCTCAGTCACCTGCCAGGTTGGGCCCCATTTAGAGACACAGCCCTTCAGATGATAGTCCTGCCACCACCACTTCATGCATACCTCTGTTGCTCACCTCACCTGACTCTACAGTTTCTCTTGCTTAGGGCTCTGCAATGGCCAAGAAGTTCCTGAATGTATGGAACCAAGTCAGAATCTACAGTGTCCCAGACCACACCTGGAAAGAAACTTTTGTTATCCCACTGTTGCTAGTGGCTATATCTTTCTTCTGGCTCCACATTCCTTCCCTTTGCGCAGTCATTTGACAGAGTGTGCACCCACCATGGTGGGAACCACCACCCAAAAAGGAGAGCATGGTCACCAGGCAGAAACTGCCCATTTACCTTATATGCCACTGAGTTTCAGAATCCATGGCCCGAGACAGGCGGATGCTCCATATGCAGCCCCAGTGGGGTCTGAGTCTAGTCCCTCAAAGCAGACATGGGCCTCAGTTTCACAAAGTTGATGACCAGCCTAGGCTAACTTCTTACAGAGCTGTGCCCCAGCTCCACATGCAGTGCTGATGTCTATCCTCCATTCCAAACTTTTTACTTATTTGACATGAGTCATCTCAGAGCAGCAGTTGCTGGCAGACTGCAGAGTGTGATCCTGCAATTAGGAAACTTGAACTCTTGTACCTCCAGGAAGAGGAGCAGCTACAGACCCCAAGTTACCTCTACTACACACAGGCAAAATGTTCCTGGGTCCAGGCTAGGTACAGACAGATGGTACTGAGTGAAGACTGGGTTAGACATAGTACAATTTTCCATCAGCAGCTGGAGAGGGTGTGGGGCAGAGGAAGGTGGGGCCTCTGTATTAGAGTTAGTTGTTGACTTTCAGAGCTGAGGGATGCGTTAGATCATCAGTGTAAGGGACAGAGATCACCAAAATGGGCCTTGTCTTTGGGGTTAAGCTCCTCAGTCTAATCCTGAGCCAGTAACTCATCCACGTAGGACTAGTTGTGAATAGTGCAAAGGACCCAAAGGGCTCATGGGACCCCAGCTGCTAGCATCAGTTTTGATGCCCCCTGCTGAATGTAGGTGTACAAATTCTGTGATGTAAAAGACCTTACAGAACAGAGTCACCCAGATCCCAGTGTCAGGGCTGCTGTGTGAACGCACTTCTCCCTTGGTGTAGAGGCTTGGTGACTCCTGAGCAGCCCTACACCCAAGAGTCATGGTAGGCCGACCCTGTACAGCCTGATCTACAAACAAGCTGTTTTGCCTGCCTGGTACCTGCTAGGGTTCATGAGAGGGCAGCACTATAGCCTGACAGTGAGCAGGAGTTAGGACCATAGCCACCTCTCAGCTTTCCCCCAGCCATTAGCTGCTGTGCTTGCTTACTGGAGGTGGAGACAGGTAAGGTACCACAGGAGGGCTCAGAGCTGGCACTAGCTGATTCCACCCTCACTGGACAACTTTAATTTGAATTGATTACAGCCCCAGTGGGTGAGGAGTGGGAACCTCATTAATTTTTGGAACTCAGGCAGTGGAAGATGATAGGAATCCAGAGGTTAAACTGAAAGGTGAAAGACTTTGGGATGCCCTTGTCCTCTCCCTACAGCTGAGGGTTGGTGGGAGGTGAAAAGCAGAGAGGGAACCAAGACAAAATTTGTTATTTTTCTTTTTTTCCTTTTAACCTTTATTTGTCTTTGGTGATATCTTCGTACTGTGTTGTTTTTTCTATGCTTATTGCAATTAGTAACTACATGGCCAGTTTTTTTGATTGCTGGTTTTATCTACTGCCTTTTCCAAATACACAGAGTGATTATGTCTCAACCAGCCCTGGGAGCTCTGGTGCACTGATGTGAAGATTTATCCATTCACTGTTAGTATTTGAATGCCATTTACACACACACACACACACACACACACACACATACACACACATGCATGCACACTGTGGGCTCCAAGCCAGATACACTCATATCCTCCTCAGGCCTCCTTACCTCTAGCTTTGACCTTTCCAACAATCTAGGGGAAGGATATTATGAGCTGGCCCATAGTGACACTCTTTAATCGTGGTCCATTTTACCATATGGTATGGTTTGGCACTGTGTCTCCCAGGCAAATCTCATCTTGTACCTCCCATAATTTCCATGTGTTGTGGGAGGGACCTGGTGGAAGATAACTGAATCATGGGGGCAAGTCTTTCCTGTGATGTTCTCATGATAGTGGATAAGTCTCATGAGATCTGATGGTTTTAAAAATGGGAGTTTCTCTGCACAAGCTCTCTCTTGCCTGCTGCCATCCAGGTAAGATGTGACTTGCTTTTTCTTGTTTTCTGCCATGATTGTGAGGCCTCCCCAGCCATGTGGAACTGTAAGCCCATTAAACCTCTGTTTCCTTCCTGTCTCAGATATATCTTTATCAGCAGCATGAAAATGAACTAATATAGTAAATTAGTACCAGTAGAGTGGGGTACTGCAGAAGAGAACCTAAAAATGTGAAAGCAATTTTGGAATTGGTTAACCAACAGAGCCTGGGACAGTTTGGAGGGCTCAAAAAGAGAAAGAAAAATATGGGAAAGGTTGGAACTTCCCAGAGACTCATTGAATGGCTTTGACCAAAATGCTGATGGCGACATGGGAAATAATGTCTAGGCTTAGCTGATCTCAGAAGGAAATGAGGCACTTGTTAAGAATGAGAGAAAACACGACTCTTACTAGGTTTTAGCAAAGAAACTGGTGGCATTTTGCTCCTGCCATAGAGTCTTGTGGAATTTTGAACTTAAAAGAGATGATTTAGGGTATTTGGCAGAAGAAATTTTTAAGCAGAAAAGCATTCAAGAAGGCATTTGGTTTTATAAGGGAAGCATAGCATAAAAGTTTGGAGGCAAGAAAAAGAAATAAAGGTAATCAATTAGGAAAATAGGAAGACAAATGGTCTCTATTTGCAGATGACATGACTGTATATTTAGAAGACACCATCGTCTCAGCCCAAAATCTCCTTAAGCTGATAAGCAACTGTAGTAAAGTCTCAGGATACAAAATCAATGTGCAAAAATCACAAGCACTTCTATAAACTAATAACAGACAGAGTGCCAAATCATTAATAAATTCCCATTCATAATTGCTACAAAGAGAATAAAATACCTAGGAATATAACTAACAAGGGATGTGAAGGACCTCTTCAAGGCGAACTACAAACTCCTGTTTAAGGAAATAAGAGAGGAAACAAACAGATGGAAAAACATTGCATGCTCATGGTTAGAAAAAAATCAATATTGTAAAAATGACCCTACCACCCAAAGTAATTAATAGATTAAATGCTATCCCCATCAAGCTATCATTGACTTTCTTCGCAGAACTGGAAATAAACACCTTAAACTTCATATGGAATGAAAAGGGAGCCCACATAGCCAAGACAATCCTAAGCAAAAAGAACAAAGCTGGAGGCATCACACTATCTGACTTCAAACTATAATACAAGGCTACAGTAATCAAAACAGCATGGTACTGTTACCAAAACAGATATATAGACCAATGGAATAGAACAGAGGCCTCAGAGGCAATGCCACACATCTACAACCATCTAATTTTTGATAAATCTGACAAAAACAAGCAATGGGGAAATAATTCTCTGTTTAGTAAATGGTGTTGGGAAAACTGGCTAGTCATATGCAGAAAGCTGAAACTAGTCATATGCAGAAAGGACCCCCTCCTTATATCTTATACAAAAATTAACTTCAGGTGGATTAAAAATTTAAACATAAGACATAATACCATAAAAACCCTAGAAGAAAACCTAGGCAATATCATTCAGTACATATGCATAGGCAAGAACTTCATGATGAAAACACCAAAAGCAATGGCAACAAAAACCAGAATAGAAAAATGGGATCTGATTAAACTTAAGAGCTTCTGCACAGCAAAATAAACTATTATTAGGGTGAACCTCCAACCAACAGAATGGGAAAAAATTTTTGAAATCTACCCATCTGACAAAGGGCTAATAACCAGAATCTACAAAGAAGTAAAACAAATTTACAAGAAAAAAAAAAACCCATCCAAAAGTGAGTGAAGGATATGAACAGGCACTTTTCAAAAGAAGACATTTGTGTGGCCAACAAACATGAAAAAATGCTCATCATCACTGGTCATTAGAGAAATACAAATCAAAATCACATTGAGATACCATCTCACGCCAGTTAGAATGGTGGGGCACTGCCTACTGGAGCTTTGAGAAGCGGGCCACCATCCTCCAGACACCAGAATTGTAGATCCACAGACAGCATGCACCATGTGCCTGGAAAAGCTGCAGACACTCAAAGCCAGCCCATGAAAGCTTCAAGGAGGGGGGTGCTATACAAAGCCACAGGGATGAAGCTGCCCAATGCTGTGGGAGTGCACCACTTACATTAGCGTGACCTGGATGTGAGACATGAGTCATAGGAGATCATTTTGGAGCTTTAAGTTTTGACTGACCTACTGAATTTTGGACTTGCATGGGCCTGTAGCCCCTTTGCTTTGGCCAATTTTTTTCCATTTAAAATGGCTGTATTTACTTAATGTCTGTACCCCCACTGTATCTAGGAAGTAACTCACTTGCTTTTCATTTTACAGGCTCATAGGTAAAAGGGGCACACCTTGTCACAGATGAGACTTTGGACTGTGGATTTCTGAATTAATGCTAATATGAGTTAATACTTTGTGGGACTGTTGGGAAGGCATGATTGGTTTTGAAATGTGAAGACAAGAGATTTGGGAGGGTTCAGGGGCAGAATTATATGGTTTGGTTCTGTGTCCCCACCGGAATCTCATCTTGTAGCTCCCACAATTCCCATGTGTTGTGAGAAGGACATGGTGGGAGATAATTGAATCATGGGGGTGGGTTTTTTCTGTGCTGTGTTTATGATAGTGAATAAGTCTCACAAGATCTGATGGTATTCAAATTGGGCATTTCCCTGTACAAGGTCTCTCTTTGCCTGCTGCTATGCATGTAAGATGTGACTTGCTTCTTCTTGCCCTCTGCCATGATTGTGATGCCTTTCCAGCCATGTGAAGGTGTATGTCCATTAAACCTCTTTTTATTCCCAGTCTTAGATATATATTTATTAGCAGTGTGAAAATGGACTAATACACCATATTTAGTAAAATTTCATCATGTTATCATATGAAGTTTAGTAGTGATTATTATTTTTCTATTTTTATCTTCATATTTTTATTCACTTACTACAAAATAATGAGAAATGTTATTATATTTTTATCCTCTCATATTTTTAATCTTTGAGAAGGACTTAATCTTAGGAAGGATTTTGAACATAAGATCTCTTTCATTGTAATTTATCTATGTGTTAGAATTATTAAATCAGCCATTTCTGTAAGAGTAATCTTATTATGAAAACAAAATAAATAAATATTTAGGAAAGTGTAAGTATTCATATTAATATGAATTAGCTTGTCATTTATTTTCTTTTAAACAGAAGGCAGCCCTAATCTGTTCAGCCTCTTAGTGATTTATAGGATTTCTAGTGCTGAAAAAGCAAGGAACACAAACCTGTCTTACTTTGACTTTTACTGAGAATTGAATTTGTATAAAGAGTTGTGAAATAGAACTATTCTTTTTCCCTTCAGTACTGAATATTGATTTTAAATTGAGGATATAAAATGCTATTAGAT
Source organism: Saguinus oedipus (assembly GCA_031835075.1). Lineage (NCBI taxonomy): Eukaryota > Metazoa > Chordata > Mammalia > Primates > Cebidae > Saguinus > Saguinus oedipus. Next base: position 99,541,756 of record CM063181.1, on the reverse strand, counting down.
TTTTATTATATGTTAAATACTAACAACTTCGTGAAGTTATATATGATATAGAAAGCAGGCTAGAGATACATCACCAACAAGTAAGTTTTACTTAAGTTAATTCACATTTAGGTTACTAGTAATTAACTATAATAATTAATGATTAAATCAATTAAATTCATAAAACAATTTATAATTATGTGTGTTTGCATTAAATTTATTATTGTTAATGTTATATTTATATTTCTTTTTGCTAATTCAATTTTTATGAATCTTTAGGAATTGTACTGAATTTTTTAAAGTGTTTTAGATGAAGTGATATTCGATCCATAGCCCTTATTATTGGCCAATTCACCCTTGAGCTTGTTCTGTTATTGTCAACTGATGATTGGTGAAAGCTGAGTTTCTCATAGGGCACTATTCTTTCTTCAGGGAATTTGCTCACCTGAAGTATCACCCAACTCAAGAGATGGCCTGCAGCCAATGACTGGTTAGAGATAAAAAGTCCTAACCTCTTTGCTTCAATTGTGCATAGTTCTGAAGTGTCTTTCCAGCTTCGTATCTTTTAGTAGGGTATGCTGAGGGCTAAATTGCAACAACATGCTAGTTAGCTTTTGCCTCTGCCCAACTCTACTTTCATCACTTCTTTACAGGTGTATCTTCTCAAAACACTCCCCAGTAAAACCTTTTGTATGAATCCCTCTCTCTTTTACCAGGAAACCATCTTAGTATAAAAAGCCACTTTAGGAGGCAAGGACCCTACAGTGGGATTTTGGAAATAGGTTCCTTGTTAGGGGACAAAAACGGCCCCATAACTGATTGAAAGACTACTGATAATCCGTATCAAGCTGTAGCAGCACAGTTGCTAAACATTTAGTAGCAAAAGAGAAAATAAGGCCAGGCGTGGTGAATCATGACTGTAATCCAAGCACTTCGGGAGGCCAAGGTGGAAGGATTGCTTGAATACAGGACTTTGAGACCAGTGTGGGCAACATGGCAAGACCACAACTCTATAAAAATATAAAAATTAGTCAGGCATGGTGGTGCATCCCTGCAGTCCTAGCTACTCAGAAGACTGAGGTAGGAGAATTGTTTGAGCCCTGATGGTTAATGCTGCAGTGAGTCATGATCATGACATTGCACTCCAGTGTCTTGCTGAGCAACACAGCAAGACCCTGTTTCAAAAAAAAAAAAAAAAAAAAAAAAAAAGTGAAAACACTGGGTTATGTAATAGCTTTCATGTCTCGAAGGTGTCAATAACATGGTAACTCGAAGGGCAATGGAATCGCTGTATGTGCTTTACTCATTAAAGAGATATAATGACATGCTAAGCATAATTAGTCACAAATTCAAGAAAAAATGTTAAGGCTGAAGAGCTTCCTTGGAAACCAATAGAAAACTTTAACTTCCTATAACCAGAGGACAAAAAAAAAAAAAAAAAAATCAAGGGACTAGGCTTAGGAGATAACAGAAAAAATAACAATTCTTCAGAGAAGGTTAAATTTTCAGCCTCTGCAGGTTTCCTATGCCAAGTTAAGAACAACAACGTGGAAGAAACGAGATTGTGAGACTTGGGAATCAAATTTTAGTAGATGTAGATAGGAAACTGGAATTCTTAGATTATACTCTACACACTAGGCCTGCAATGTGGACAACTCATCACTGCAAAGAGATAATGATGATGAATAACTGGTCTAAAGTGGCCACTGTGTGTGGGAGTCATAGCTGGGGTTGTGTGCTCTGTGGATTCAGGAGGGGGCAAGAATAGACAAAAGCTCTGCCCCCTACCTAGTTGACAGGGCAGCAGCCCACACTCCTGGCCACAGCTGTAGATTCCCTGCTGTGGCTCCAGAACCCGGTATTCCTGCACTTGCAGAGGTCCAGCAAATCCCTGCCCCTGCAGGATTGAAAGTTTCTGCTTCTGCTCCCTGGCCTCTCCCTACTCCCAGCACCTGCTCCAAGGCAGAGCAAAATTGTGGCCTCGCCTGGGTGCAGTTGCAACCTGATTGGGTGTGCACACACTCAGGGCAGCAGTATCATACTAACCCTTTGCCACCTCAGCCGCCACTGGACTTTGGTTGCTGACAAGAATGGGAGGGAGACTGAGGGAGTGCTGAGGGTGGCTCTCGGTGCATGCCTGCAGGTACTCCTTGGCATGAACAGCCTGTGTGCCATGGATGGCATGTTGATGGTGGCAGGAGGCAGATAGGCTCCTGGGCAGAAAAGGGGTGGTTCTTTGGTATAGCCCACCATCAAGCCAGAGATGGAGTGAAGCCTGAGGGCTGGGCTGCCACTTCCACGTAGAGTCTGTGGCCCAGATTGAGAACTTATGGCATTTTTTTCAGGCCCACCCTTGGCCACTCATGGACCAATCAGCATGCACTTTCTCCCTTCCAAGTCAATAGAAACCCTGGACTCAGCCAGACTTGGACAGTCATCAAGACTACCAGCTGTGAAAAGAGCTACCCACTTTGGGTTTGCTTGACTCATTGCAATGACTGGCCTGAGGAAAGGAGCAACCCACTCTGGGTCTTTTCTTTGCTGACAGCTGGACACTGGTTGGTATGACCTGCCTGTGGATAAGAGCTATCCACTCTGGATCTCCTACCCATTAAGGGCTGTACTCATTGGATGACCTGCCTGCTTAAAGAAGCTACACACTCCAGGGTCTCCTCTTTGCTGAGAACTGGACACTCATTAGAAGGACCTCACTGTGGAAAGAAGCTACCCACTTTGGGTCTCCTGAGAGCTCTTCTGTCATTCATGAAGCTCCTTCCTGCCTTGCTCACCCTCTATTTGTCCATGTACCTCATGTTTTCTGGATGCAGGACAAGAACTAGGGACCCACCACATGGTGGGACTGAAAGAGCTGTAGGCTGGGCATGGTGGCTCACACTTGTAATCCTAGAACTTTGGGAGGCTAAGGTGGGCAAATCACAAAGTCAGGAGTTTGAGACCAGCCTGGCCAATATGTGAAACCCCATCTCTACTGAAATATTGCATTACTGAAAGATCCTTTGTCTCAGTTCTAATTTTTCTTTGCAGCACCAATAATCTACTTCCAACATCTATTTTCAACATATAGTAATCATATAGAAGAAAAATTATTTACCACTTTTGCTATGGCATTATCTATTACATATAGATATGACTATTGATATATAAAGAAAGGTCCATGGTAGAAATATATAAAAATATATATTTAATTTATTCCATCATTTAACACATTTGGGAATAACTGTTTTTATTATAGACAGTGGTTCAATTGTGATTGCTCAACTTTATGGTGATACAAAAGCAATACTCATTCAGTAGAAACTGAACTTTATCTATCTGCACGTCTATTCTGTTTTTTACTTTAAATACAATATTTAATAAATTTTGTGAGATATTAAACACTTCATTATAAAATGGCTGTTTATTACATGACTTTTTCTAACTATAGGCTAATGTAAGTACTCTGAGCACATTTAAGGTAGGCTAGGTTTGATGTTTGGTAGGTTAGACGTATTAAATGCTTTTCAAACTTAGACATTTTAACTTACTATAGGTTTCTAGGGATATTACCCTATCATAAGTCAAGGAGCATCTGTATAGATAGTAACTGTGGAAGTAAGACTTAAGCTTTTAATGATTCCCAGACTACTCTATGTATAGTGTCCTTTGGCACCTTGCACTTGTAATTGCTATGGTGCATACAATTCCATACTTAAAATAATTTTTTAAATTGAATATCTTTCCAAATAGAAAGATATTTGATTGAGTTAGAACAAATTCGTTATAAGTGAATTTTCAACTAATAAAATAAATTTATTAGCACTGCTGCTAGCTGATTTACATTTATAAGATGATTAGACATTAAAATTTTATTTTAAACATTTTCTATTACTTCATTAGAAGCAATGTTTAGCCATAATAAAACTGGAAGTAATTAGAATATTTACTATGATCCAAATATATTATAGATTCAAATATTTTATAGCATGTAGACTTAATTATTTATATACTTACATCCACAAATATAATTATTCCTTTATGAAATATTCCAGCATTGAACTATACATATGTTGATTACCGTTTTCAATGTTGCCTGCTTTTGCTGCTTTACAGAAGTAAACTAATTTATGTTTTCGAATTTTCTTCTTCCTCTCTGCTACGACTTGAAAGTGTATCCTCCAACATTTGGGTTCTGCTAACATGATAGTATTAGTAGGTGGGGCCTTTAAGTGGTAATTAGGCCATGAAGGCCATTCCCCTGTTGACAGAATTATGATCCCTTTAAAAGAAGTTTCATGTGGCTTTCTGCTCGCTTACCCTTCTGACTTGTCATACAAGGCCACAACAAAAAGGCTCTCACTAGACAAAATGCCATCCATCACCTTGATCCTGGACTTCCCAGCCACTAGAGTTGTGAGAAATAAATTTCTGTTCTTTATAAATTACTGATTCTCAAGTGTTTTGCCATAGCAGTGAAAAGTACAGAAACATACAAAGAAGAAACTCTCCTTGTGGGACAACTCTTCTTCTCCCATGCATGTCTGTTCAACTGCCTAACCCAGTCCCTGGTGTAGTGGGTCCAGAGTAAGGGATGATTACTTTTCTGTTTCATTTCCTTTTTAATTGACAAATAATAATTGTATATATTTATGACATACAATATGTTTTGATACATGTATACATTGTGGAATGATCAAATAAGGCAAATTAGCATATTAATAACCTCAAAGTTTTACTATTTCTTTGTGTTGAGAACATTTAAAGTCCTCTCTTTTAGCCATTTTGAAAAATAAAATACATTATTATTTTAAAAAGATTCTCAGAAATGTTTCTGATGTTAGTTTATTTTTTGCTATAGACAAGGTTAGCAGATGATTGACTATCTACCTGATGACTGTGACTTCTTTCTCTAATTTTGGGGCAGTAATGTTTTCTAGCCTGCTCTGTTGTGGTGGTGGCTATGCAACACAATTTTGAGCAATCAGATAGGAGTTCTTGGTATAGCTCCCAAGAAGTCTCATTAGAAGAGGGCACAGCCAGAGGTCTACCATTAAAGCAGCTATAACTGTCTCACAGGAACAATTTTTACCCATCTTTTCACAATTCCACCTTTAGTGATATCATGTTAGTAGCTTAAATTCAGCCACAGTGGGAATATTTACACATGAATCAACAAATTCTACAAATCAAGAACTATCCCCACTCTGCCCCCACCCTCATCTCCTTTCCTGGAGATGACTCACAAATACACCACAGGAGCAAACTTATCAGTTGCTTCTTGCCCTTCTCATTTTTCTTAGTATTCAAACAATAATATTGAAGGTGAAGGAACCACATGTGGGTGTCTAGAAACATAGTAGAATTACTATATTAGTCCCGGACTGCCTACTTTCAAATTTCTTGTTACGTGAGAAAGTTAAAACCCCTACTTTATGTAAGCCATTGTGAATATGTATGTTGCTAAAATTAAATACCACTTTAACAAATATGATAGGAAAATTACATCTTTTTCACAAATTATATGTGTTTCTTTTAATGTTATTTTTTATTAATTATAGTTTCATACATAATTATTATTTTACAGGTAAATTAGTGGGTAAGAAGCACATCAACAGATAATTGGTGAGTTTTGATTGGTAGAACCCACTTTGTTGACAATAGGAATGACTTGCATATGATCTGGTTATATTCATTTATTGAAGTGCAAGTTTCACATGAAGATTTTATGAAGGATTTGAACATATAGAGGACATTTAAAGTAACTCATGGCAGAAGGTATTTCTCCAGTTGAAATATTAAATAAAATTGATATCCATTATATAATGTTATCTAACTCTCATTTCCTGCTACAACTACTCCCAATTTTATACAAAAATTTATAAAAAGTCATATAAAAATAAAGAGCAAAAAATGTATAACAGCACATCCCAAACTTTGACTTATAGTCAACCCATTGGAGAAATCTGGAAGACATTTCCATTATTCATAAGAACAATGAATGAGTTCGAATGAGAAGCAAATAGGTTGTTCATGCAGAATATGCTTCTAAATGTAGAGCAAAGTGATTCATGTAAAAGATGTAAAAAGTACTATATTTCTCACATAATGTGGTTTAAAGACCCAATTTTGTGTGTTATTCAGAAACCTGGTCAATTAAAAAAAAAATTACAATTTAGGAAAATAGCAACTATTTAATAACTGAACTAATTATCTATATTCCAAATTTAGCCCAAGAAAACTTTGTATAATAGATAAATTCATTCTATCATTTGATTGGTAATGACTACATTTTGTGTGTGTGTGTGTGTGTGTGTGTGTGCATTTTCACCACGTTATACTATTTTAGGAGATAATAAACATGAGAACTAGGAAGTTACTTTTAATTAATATCAACTCTAAATGGTTAATATATTTTTAAAAACAAAGCCATACAAGTGAATTAGAAAAAGAAAAAAAGAAAGTAAATAATAAATATTCCTTAAACACAGTTTATAATGGGTCTGAGCAAGATGGCAACTACATGCTGCTAGGAAACACCTTTACCACTTAAAGGAACCAAAATATCAAGTGAAGCATCACACTTCAAACAGATCTTTTGATGTGTTTGATCTTTTTGTCATTGAAAGTTAATAGAGAGGTGATGCAGGGATCATAGTTGAAAAAATAAGTCAGGAAACCTGCTCAGATATACTTGGTGCCACCTATGACAAACCCGCAGCCAACATCATACTGATGAATCTGAAAGCATTCCATGTAAGAGCTGGAAAGAAACAAGGATGTCCACTCTTACCATTCCTATTACATATAGTACTGGAAATCCAAGTCTGAGTAATCAGGAAAGAGAAAGAAATAAAAGGCACTTAAAGAGAAAAAGAGAAGTCAAATTATCTGTCTTTGCTGATGATATGTTTCTCATTTTTTTCTTTCCAACTGTTAGGTTTGGAGGTACATGTACAGGTTTGTTACATGGGTAAATTGCATATTGTTGGAGTTTGGTATGCAGATTATTTCACCACCCAGGTAATAGACGTAGTGCCCAATAGGCAGTTTTTTGATCCTCATGCTCCTACCATCCTCCACTCTCAAGTAGGGAACTGTCTATGGTTCCCCTCCTTGTATTCACATGTACCCAGTGTTTAGCTTCCACTTAAAAGTGAGAAGTTATGCTATTTGGTTTTCTGTTCCTGTGTTAATTCATTTAGGATAATTACCTCCAGCTCCATCTATGTTGCTGCAAAGAACAAGAGCTCGTTCTTTTTTATGGCTGTGTAGAGTTGCATGGTGTATATGTACCACATTTTCTTTAGCCAGTCCACCACTGATGGGCACTTATGATTCCATGTCTTTGCCATTGTGAATGGAGCTGTGACGAATATACACATTCATGTGTCTTTATGGTAGAACAATTAATATCCCTTTGAATGCATACAAGTAATGGGATTGCTGGGTTGAATAGTAGCTCTGTTTTAAGTTCTTTGAGAAATCACACTGCTTTCCACAGTGGCTAACCTAATTTCTATTCCTATCAGCAGTGTAAAAGAATTCCCTTTCCTCCACAACCTCACTACCATATGGAATTTTTAGGCTTTTAAATAATAGCTATTCTGACTGGTGCAAGATGGTATCTCATTATGGTTTTGATTTCCATTTCTCTAATGATTACTGATGTTGAGCATTTTTTATATGTTTGTTGGCTGCAAGGATGTCTTCTTTTGAGAAGTGTCTATTCATGTCCTTTGCCCACTTTTTAGTGGCTTCTTAATGTTTTTTTGTTTGTTAATTTGTTTAAGGTTATTACAGCTACTGGATATTAGACTTTTGTCAGATGCTAGTTTGCAAGTATTTCTCCCTTTCTATACGTCATGACAGCTCCTGGATATTAGACCTTTGGCAGATGCTAGTTTGCAAATATTTCAGCCTTTCTATACGTCATGTCTTTACCCTGCTGATAATTTCTTTTGCTGTACAGATGCTCTTTAGTTTAATTAGGGCCTATTTGTCAATTGTTGTTAAAATTGGTTTTGGTGTCTTCATCATGAAATATTTGCCAGGGCCTATGTCCAGAATGATATTGCCTAGGTTTTCTTCTGGAGCTATTATTATTTTTTGTTTTACACTTAATTATTTAATTCATCTTGAGTTAATATTTGTATATAGTAAAAGGAATGAGTCTAATTTCAGTCTTCTGGATATGGATAGTGAGTTGTTGAAGCAACACTTATTGAATAGGGAGTTCTCTTCCCAATTGCTGTTTTTCCTTGTCTTTGTTGAAGATCAGGTAGTTGTAGATGTGTGGATTTATTTCTAAGTTCTCTAACTTGATCCATTCGTATATGTGTCTGTTGTTGTACCAGTACCATGCTGTTTTGGTTACTATCGCCCTGTAGTAGAGTCTGAAGTTGGGTAGTGTGTTGCTCTCGCTTTGTTCTTTTTATTTATGATTGATTTAGCTTTTTGGGCCCTTGTTTGTTTCTATATGAATTTTAGAATAGTTATTTTTTAATTCTATGAAAAATGTCATTTGTAATTTGATAGGAATACCATTGAATCTGTACATTGCTTTGGGCATTATGGTCATTTTAATGATATTGATTTTTTTCTATTCATAATCATGGAATGTTTTTCCATTTGTTTGTGTCATCTCTCATTTTTATGAGCAGTGTTTTGTAATTTTGTTGTAGAGAACTTTCACCTCTCTGGTTAAATGTATTCTTAGGTATCTGTGTGTGTGTGTGTGTGTGTGTGTGTGTGTGTGTGTGTGTGTGTGTGTGTCGTGAGTGGGATAGCATTCTTGATTTAGCTCAGAGTTTGAATGTTATTGTTGTATAGATGTGCTGCTTACATTTGTACATTTATTTTGTATCCTGAAACTTTACTGAAGTAACCTACCTGTCCTGGGATTTTTTTTGATGGCATCTTCAAAGTTTTTTAGGTATAGAATGAAAACATCAGTAAAGAGAGATGATTTGACATCCTCTCTTCATATTTGGGTGCCTTTATTTCTTTCTGTTGCCTGATTGCTCTGGCTAGGGCTTCTAGCACTATGTTGAATAGGAGTGGTAAGAGTGGTAAGACATCTTTGTCTTATCCTGATTCTCAGGAGAAATTCTTCCAGCTTTGCCCATTCAGGATGAGTTTGGCTATGGGTTTGTCATAAATGATTATTATTTTGAGGCATGTTTTAAGAGTTTTTAACATGAAGGTGATATTGAATTTTATTGAAAGCCTTTTCTGCATCTATTGAGACAATCATTCAGATTTTGTTTTTGTTATGTTTATGTGATGAATAATATTTTTTGATTTATACATGTTGAAAACATCTTGCATCCTAGGGATAAAGCCTACTTAATTATGGCACATTAGCTTTTTGATGTCTTCCTGGATTTGGTTTTCTGGTATTGTGTGGAGAATTTTTGCATCTATGCTTACCAAGATATTAGCCTGAAAGTTTTTTTTTTGTTTGTTTGTTTTTTTTTTTTTTCATCTCTGCCAACTTTTGGTACTAAAATAATGCTGGTCTCATAGAATGAGTTAGGGAAGAGTCACCATTTATTTATTTATTTTTGATATTTTCAATAGGTTTAATACCAACTCTTCTTTTTAAGTCTGGTAGAATTTATCATTAAATTCATATGGTCCAGGGATTTTTATGGTTGGTAGGCTTTTTGTTACCAATTCAATTTCGGAAGTCATTATTGGTCTCTTCAGGGTTTTAATTTATTCCTGGTTCAATCTTGGGAGGTGGCAGATTTCCAGGAATTTATTAATTTCTTGTAAGCTTTCTAGTTTGCATGCACAGAGTTATCCATAACAGTCTCTGAGGGTTTTTTTTTTTTAATTTCTGTGACTTCAGTGGTAATGTCCTCATTTTATTTCTGATCTTTTTTATCTGGATCTTCTCTTTTTTTATCAGTCTAGCTAGTGGTCTATTAAACTTATTAATTCTTTCAAACAACCAACTTTCAGTTTCTTGATCTTTTGTATGGTTTTCATATCTCAGTTTCATCTAGCCCATCTTTGGTTTGCTCTTGTTTTTCTAGTCCTTCTAGGTGTGATATTATGTTGCTGATTTGATAAATTTCTAACATTTTGATGAGAGTGTTTGGATAGCATTTCTGTACATCAATACTATTCAAGCTTAGAGGTAAACAAAAAATGCAACCTATTTACAATAGCCACAGGATAATACAAAGTACCTAGGAATACATCTAACCAAGAAAGTTAAAGATCTCTAGAAGGAGAACCATAAAACACTATTGAAACAAATCACAGATGACAGAAACAAATAGAAAAACATTCCATATTTATGGATCCAAAGAATCAGCATTGTTAAAATGTCCATACTGCCCAGAGCAATCTGCAGATTCATGGCTACTCCTATAAAATTACCAATGTAGTTTTTTACAGAATTAGAAAATAAACTATTCCAAAATTCATATGAACCAAGAAAGAGCCCAAATAGCCAAAGCCTTTTTAAATAAAAGGAACAAACACAGAGGCATCACATTAGGTGACTTCAAACTATACTACAGGGATACAGTAACAAAACACTATAGTGGTGATACAAAAGTAGACACATGGGCCAATGGAACAGAATATCAAAACTAGCAATAAAGCAGTGTATATACAACCTACTAATCTTCACCAAATTTAACAAAAATTAGCAATGGTGTTATTCAATAAATGGTGTTAAGGAAACTTGCTAAACATATGCAGAAAAATAAATCTGGACCACTGCCTAACCATATACAAAAATTAACATAAGAGGAATTAAACACTTAAATATAGGACCTCAAATTATAAGAATTCTCAAAGAAAACTTAAGACATACACTTCTGGACATTGGTAAACATTTATGATCAAGTCTGTAAAAGCAAATGCAACAAAAGCAAAAATTGACAGTTAAGGCATAATTAAACTAAAGAGCTTTTGCACTTACTTGATAGTAAAAAAACTATCAAGAAAGTAAACAGATTATCTACAGAATAAGAAAAATTAGTTTCAATCTATGCATTCAACAAACATCTAATATCCAAAATCTATAAGGTATTTATGCAATTTAGCTAGTTAAGAACAACCCCACTAAAAAGCGGGCAAAGAACATAAACAGATACTTCTCAAAGACGATATACAAGCTGCCAACAAACATGAAAAAAATGCTCAGCATAATTAATCATTAACAAAATACAAATCAAAAAGACAATGGGATACCATCTCACACCATTTGGAATGGTTATTAATAAAAATCCAAATTGCAGATGTTGGTAAGATTGCAAAGAATGGGATATGCTTACATATTGTTAGAGAAAATGTAAATTTCTTCAACCACACTGGAAAGCAGTTTTTCAAAGAATTAAAAATATTACCGCCATTCAACCCAATAATCCATTACTGTTGTATAACTAGAAAAAAAATTAGTCATTCCACCAAAAAGACACATACACTCACATGTTTATCACAGCAGAATTCACAATATCAGTGATATGGAATCAACCTGGGTGCCCATCAGTGATGAATTGGATAAAGAAATGGTGGTAGATACATACCATGGAATACTATGCAGCCATAAAAAGGAATGAAATTATGTCCTTTGCAGCAGCATTGATGAAGCTAGATGCTATTATCCTGAGCACATTTATGCAGAAACAGAAAAGGAAGTATCATGTGTTCTCACTTATAAGTAGGTGCTAAATATTGGGTATAAGTGGACATAAGTTGGGAACCGTAGATACTGAAGATTCTAAGAAAAGGGAGGGAGACAGTGGGATAAAGGGTAAAAAGCTTCCTATTAGGTACTATACTTACTTCTTGGGTGACAGGGTCATTTGTACCCTAGCATCACACAGTATATCTGTAGCAGTCTGTTTTCATACTGCTATAAAGAGTTGCCCAAGTCTGGGTAATTTATAAAGGAAAGAGATTGAATTGACTCACAGTTCAGCAAGGCTGAGGAGGCCTCAGGAAACTTAGAATCATGGTGAAACGGGAAGAGGCACAACTTACGTGGTGGCAGGCAAGAGAGAGTGAAAAAGCAAAAGGTGAAGAGCCACTTATAAAATCATCAGATCTTGTGAGAATTCACTCACTATCATGAGAACTTCCCTCATGATCCAATCACCTCCCAGCAGGTCCTACCCTCAACATGTGGGGATTATGGGGTTTAAAATTTAAGATGAGATTTGGGTGGGGACACAGAGCCAAACCATAGCAATACACATTGTATTGAACCTGCATATGTATCCCTGGAATCTGAAATTAAAATGTAGATAGTGTTTGAAGCGAAGAAAAGCATAAAAATGAATGAAATTCATAACATAGCCCATTAAATTAAAGTAATTGTACATGCATAAAAATACTTAATTATTTCTCACAATATTAACAAATAAAAAGTAATATACTGAAAACACTATGATGCTGATTTATGATGCTGGGAACAGAAATAGGGAATAGCATTAAAATGAATGAAAAATAGAATTAAAAAGGCTAGTGACTTAGAACTGAAAGTGATCATTTGCCGTCATTTGAGGTGTATGATTAATTTGATTAATTCAGCTGCATTTAAAAGACTTAAAAAACTAATAAAAACATATGCATGTAATTTACTAAATAAAATCAATTCCTAAAAAATATTGTGATAAAGTTCTTTATTTCTTTAAAAGATAATTAAATTTAGTTATTTGTTTATAGGAATGAAAGATTTTTTTTAATACTGGCAAAGGTATATTTAAATGAACAATTATATAAAGCAATGGGAACATAATTTTTGTAATCCTTATAAAATAATGATTACTGTATATATCAATAGGCTTGATAAATTTCATTAGTGACAATTCCAAGAGTGAACTCAGAGAGAAATATATAGGGCTAATAAAAATAATTAAAATGGCTACATGTTATAATATTGTATTTTTCAAATATTTTATAATTCATTTACATTACTTTTATAATCATAATCCTGTATGGCTAAGGTTGTTAAAATAGATTTTGCAATCTTTAAATTGTGAGTTAGTAAAGTGCATTGATACTGAGAAGTGGAAGAACAGTATTAATAAACATTAAAACTGTATTTTTTCTCCCTGTATTTATAATCATTAAAGTAAAAATTTTCTTCCTAGGAAATGTCTGTAGAAAGTTGTAGGAGGACCAATGAATCAAAATGAAGTTCTTAAAAATTAAATATGGCTCATAAAACATATTCACTGGGAAATAAAGGTTATAAACGGTACCTAACAATATATTCATAAAAATGGTGGCCATGAGTACCACAAAAATTGAAGTTATTTTTTTCCAGTACTACAAAAGGCTCCACAGAATTTAGATGATATAATATAGTGCAATAATGCAAGGTACTTAATGTTACGTTAATTACACTTTAATGTGTATAACTCTGGAAGGTAACTGAGGATGAAAGAGTCCCATGATCCTCAGCTGTAAATTTGGGACAGAGGTATTTATCAAAGTTGACTGTGAAGATAAAAGGAGATAATACAGGGAAGCAGCTGGCCCTGAGCGTCTCATAGGCTAGGTTTAAACACACACACACACACACACACACACACACACACACACACACACACCACTACATAATTTTACTGCATTCTTTGGGTTAAGAATTTTATACATTATATTATTAAGAATTTAAACTACTAATTTTATAAATTTATTTTGATGTTAAGCTGTACCACTTGGATGTCTAGTCAACTTTTCTTTCACTATTTGCTAGGAAATACGACAAAAAGAATTAAAGTCTATTGAAAAAAGTATACAATTTTAATATATGTTATAAAAAGCCATTTATACATAACTAATTTATAAATTTGGATATACTTTAAAATTTATGTTACAATATTTAGAGTACATTAATATTCTTTTCACATAAGTATGCTGTATCTTATCTTTGCAATTCCTTAGAAAAAATCAGATAGCTAAAGCAGTAATAGAAACAGATTGCCAATACATAAAAGGTTTCTTTTCACTTTAATTGCTGCATGACATTTCAGTTTACTGGTAATATGTATCTTTAATCTGAATAGCACAGCCTTTAACTTGCTAGAGTTAAATGCTCAAGAAATGAATGACCTTACATTTACCAAAATCTAAACTGGGAAGAGAAGCTCGAAGCTGAAACATTCATCTTGATAATAGCCAAAAAGTCAATTGAATTTCTTTTCCAAAGAAGAACTGAGTCACACTCAGCTATTTTCAGTGAATATTTTATTTGTTCATTCAAGTCAAGGTCTCAAAGAGAATTGTTTACATGTTCAAAACACTCTGCTAAAATACACTTATTTGACAGAATATTAGAATTGGTCTATATTTTTACGTGGCCTATCTCTGAAGAAAACACAATATTTTATCCTGAAACTTGCTTCCAGCGTAAATCGCATCTCCAAATTTATCATAATAAAAGAGTAGTCATCTTGTATTTGTTTATAAATTTAGTGTTGATTAGCATTTACAACTTGCTGTTTCCTTTGGTCCTTCTATATGTGTGATGATCTATTTTTTTAATAAGTAATTTTATGTTCTTTCTTGATTTTTGTTTAGGCAAAGGGTAACTTTAAAATGTGAAATAGTATGGTTGCTGAAAGAGGCTCCCTCAAAACTTGTAATCATTAAGCAAATGAAACAGATAAGCAGCAGTAGCTTCTTCAATTGATTCCATTTGTATAGTTAAGCTACTAATGGTTCTGCTTATTTCTTTTCAATAATTAGAAATTTAGTAAATACTTTAGGCCTATATGATGAATGGGGTAGTAAAAAAAACAAATGATCAAGTTGTTGGAGTGCTCTGCAGAATACAGCTATTTGGTAGCTACTTGTGTTTGTGATAATCTAAATCTAAGTATGTATTTGATCCTTAAAGAGTATAATCAATATAAATAGAATGAATATATATCATTTCAGGAAAAAAAAAAGGTTGAGAATTATAATTTTCTGAGCACCTACTACGTGGTGGTCATTTAAATCTCAAACCTACATTTTGCAATATTTTACTATTATTTCGATTATACTGATTAGGAAATATAGGTGAGAGGGTTTCAAACAGTCACAAGTTTACTTGTTTCTCAGGGTGAGATTTCAATCTATGATCTTCTAACTCCACAATAGCATGGTATCAACAAATAACAATTCTATTTTCAGAATTTGCACCATTCTTCCTGATAATGTTGAGCCAGGAAGGTCATTTCAATAGCAATGAGTCTTTGAAAAATGTCATTCTGAGGTGCAGGAAACTTCATGGTACAGGTAGATTGTTCTTATATCCAGATTCCAGCTAGTAGGCAGGAGGAAGATAAAGTCTCAGGAAGTTTGACCTTTTCCTAAAGGATTCTGCTTTTAGCGATGCACATCATTTCCCCTCCAACTCCATTAGAGATGGCATGGTCAGTGGGTGCTCAAACTGCAGTGAAGTCAGCAAAGTGCATTCCCAGCAAGAAGCTCTCAAGCCCAGTTCAAAATAAGTATAAGGAAGAAAAGATTTTGGCTAACACCTTTGCAGTCTGCCGCAACTCCCCTCTACTTCATACAAACCTACTCTTTACTGAGAAATTATTTTGTTATTTTTTTTATCTTTTTTAAAATTTTGTTTCATCTAATGTACTCCCTTTGGATACAGTTTTTTCTGTGGACTAGAGGAGTAACTATTTTACCTCTACGTCCTACCATTTTATTCCAGCTAGGTCAAATAGCAACAACATGTGGTGATCTCAAGTGAATAGAGTTACTAAAATGAACAGAAGAACTAACAGCATAAGAATTAAACATATCTCAAAAAGTTGCTAAAGTTCCAGGGGAAATTTTAAAGTTTAGATCCCCACAGGAAAAAAATTTCATAGAATGGAGAAAAAAGTGTTCTGTGCAGAATATAGTAGATGGGAAATTGAAAATATGGCATAAAATGAGCAAAGTGAACAGCTTTAGGGTTAGAGTTAGGGTTAGGGTTAGGGTTAGGGTTAGTGAACCTTTAGTGTTCACTTCAAAGACATGTATATATCTAAGTGTGAAGTGATCTTTCGAAATAATATTACTGAGATGCATCCATGCCATTTGTGTTGCAGCAGTTTTCTCCTTTCTTTCACTGAGTAGCATCTTCTGGCTTGCTTGCTTGCTTACTTCCTTGCTTGCTTGCGACAGAATCTACTTCGGTTGCACAGGTTGGAGTGCAGTGGTGCGATCTTGGCTCACTGCAACCTTCGCCTCCCAGGTTCAAGCAATTCTCCTGCCTCAGCCTCCTGAGTAGCTGGGATTACAGGTGTGCACCACCATGCCTGGCTAATTTTTGTATTTTTAGTAGAGACGGGGTTTCGCCATGATGGTCAGGCTGTTCTCGAACTCCTGACATCGTGATCCTCCATCCTCAGCTGGAGTAGTATTTTCTTATGTTGAATATAGTCTTTTTTTTTCTTTCAATCTGTTCTTAATGTTGATTCATGTTTGGGTTGTTTTCAATTTTCAGCTACTATGAATACAGCTCCTATGAACAATTTTGTCTAAGTCTCTTTCTGGACATATAATTTCATTATGCCTAAATACTCAGGAGCAGAATTACTGGGTCATAAGGTAAATATGTTTAGCTTCATCATATACTGCAAGAGTGAATGAATTATTTTATTATATACCCACAGGCAATGTGTAAGAGTTCCAGCTGCTCCAGTTCTGCATCGCGTGTGCCCACCTATTTGTATATGCCAAATTTTGAGTAATTTTAGAGGATGTTAAAGAGTAATTTGTTGTTTGAAAATTATGAGCACTACACACTGGGGTCTATTGGGGGGAATAGGGGAGGGACAGTGGGCAGGGAGGTGGGGAGGGATAGCATGGAGAGAAATGCCAGATGTGGGTGAAGGGGAGGAAGACAGCAAATCACACTGCCAAGTGTGTACCTATGCAAGTATCTTGCATGCTCTGCACATGTACCCCAAAACCTAAAATGCATTAAAAAATATATAATAAAATAAATAAATAAATAAAAAGTGGGCACAGGATATGAATAGACACTTCTCAAAAGACAGGTGAGTGACTAACATGAAAAAATGCCCAACATCACTAATTATTAGAGATATGCAAATCAAAACCCCAATGAGATATCATCACACCAGGAAGAATGGTGATTATAAAAAGTCAAAAATAACAGATGTTGGGGAGGTTGCAGAATAAAGGGAACATTCACACTGTTGGTGTGAATATAAACTAGTTCAGCCACTGTGGAAAGCAGTTTGGAAATTTCTTAAAGAACTTAAAGCTACCTTTAGATCCAGCAATCCCATTACTAGGTATACCCAAAGGAAAATAAATTGTTCTACTAAAAGGACACATGCCCTGGCATGTTCGTCACAACACTATTCACAAGAGCAAAGACATGGAATCAACTTAAGTCTCCATCAATAGTGAATTATACACAATGGAATACTAAGCAGCCATAAAAAAGAATGAGTTCATGTCCTCTGTAGGGACATGAATGAAGATAGAAACCATCATCCTCAGCAAACTAACACAGAAACAGAAAACCAAACACTGCATGTTCTCACTCATAAGTGAGAGCTTAACAATGAGAATGCATGAACACAAGGAGGGGAACATCACACACTGGGCTGTGTTGCAGTGGGGAGAAAGGGGAGGGAGAGCATTAAGACAAATACCTAATGCATGTTGGGCTTAAAACCTAATTGATGGGTTGATAGGTGCAGCAAACCAGCATGGCACATGTATACCTATGTAACAAATCTGCATGTTCTGCACATCTATCCCAGAACTTAAGAATTTAAAAAGAGAAGTAAAGAAAAAAGAAAAAGAGTAAAGAAAAAATAAAAGTAAAATTAAAAAAAGAAAAGAAAAGAAAAGAAAATGTGGTACATATACATCATGGAATACTACACAACCATAAAAAAGAACAAAACACATCTTTTGCAGCAACATGGATACAGCTGGAGGACATTATCCTAAGTGAATTAAAGCAGAAATAGAAAATCAAGACCACCTGCTCTCACTTATCAGTTGGAGCTAAACACTGGGTACCCGTGGCCATAAAGATGGGAACAATAGACACTGGGGACTCCAGAAGGCAGGAGAAAGGGATGAGGGGCCAGTGTTATGATATGGTTTGGATGTTTTGTCCCCTCAAAATCTCATGTTGAAATGTGACCTCAGGCCGGGTGTGGTGGCTCAAGCCTGTAATCCCAGCACTTTGGGAGGCCGAGGCGGGTGGATCACAAGGTCAAGAGATCAAGACCATCCTGGTCAACATGGTGAAACCCCATCTCTACTAAAAATACAAAAAAAAAAAAAATTAGCTGGGCATGGTGGCGCGTGCCTGTAATCCCAGCTACTCAGGAGGCTGAGGCAGGAGAATTGCCTGAACCCAGGAGGCGGAGGTTGCCGTGAGCCGAGATCACGCCATTGCACTCCAACCTGGGTAACAAGAGCGAAACTCCGTCTCAAAAAAAAAAAAAAAGAAAAAAAGAAATGTGACTTCAGTCTTGCCAGATCATGTGATAAATGTATATTTCGCCTCATAAGGAACCACCAAATTGTATCCAAAAGTGATTGCACCACTTTGTATTGCACTTTGCAATGTATGCACGTTCTAGTGGCTTTGCATCCTCACTAGCACTTGCTGTTGTCATTTGTTTAAAAAGTTTTGGCAATTTTAGTGGGTACAAAGTGCTATTTTACTTTGGTTTTAACTTGCATTTCCTCATGGTAATAATTAATGATGTTGAACATCTTTTCATGTAAAAAAAAAAGATAATTATGTGCAATTTCAAGTACTTATCAGACATTTGTATATTTTATTTTTTCTTGTAATTATTTCTCTTGCTTGTTTAGTATTTAAATATATTGCTTTTCTTTTTATTTTTGAGAGTTCTTTATATATTTTGCATAAGAGTATACGTTATGCATATTTTACCAGTTCATAGTTTGCCTGTTCATTTTTAAACAATATATTTTGAATAGAAAAAAAATAATTGGAATTAGGTTTAATTTTGCATTTTTTATGATTGAATTATGTCTGGTTTAAGAAAACTGCCTATGACAAGGTTAAAGAGATACTTCTAATTTTTCTTTTAAAGTTCTAAATTTTAGGCTTAGGTTTATGATCCACCTCAAAGAAATAGTTGTGTATGAATGAGTAGTACTTTAGACTAATAATTTCCCCATATAGCTTTCTAGATGTTCCAATATCATTTGTTCAAAAAATTTAATTTCCATTGAATTGGTGCCTTTGTTGAAATATTTACTTGACTATACATGTATGGGGGGTTATTTTTTTTTAACTCTGTTTCTATTCCTTTGATTTTTGTGTCTATCCTTATACTAGGAACATATTTTCTTGATAATTATTGCATTATAGTTGTTCTTAAAATGAGGTTAAGTCCCTCAATTTTTTTTTTTTTGTATTTGATATTGTTTTCCTATTTTTTTTAAAGGGACATGTTCTCGCTCTACTGTCCAGGCTAGTCTTAAACTTCTGAACTGAAGCAATTCTCCTACCTCAGCTTCCTGACATGAGCCACCACATCTGGCTGTTTTTACTATTCTTTATATTTACACATTAATTTTAGAATCAGCTTCCACTATCCTCTTGGCCTTTTCATTTTCCATGCATATGGTTATTCTTGCATTCAATTATTTAACGTAATATTATGAGTATTTTAAGTAGATTTAAATTCTCAAATGAATTCCAAAATATAGCTCATTTATGGATACGTTCCTATTGACTATTTGATCTGTGGCCCATTAGACAAAGTTTTGCTTCATAACATATACATAAGGTTTTTAATTGTGTGATGAATATTTTGTGCAAACCAAGATTAAAGATTGAAGTGAATAATATTTATCCCCCAAAATACAAGTACCTTTTTTTTTTTTTTTTTTTGCATCAGGTTACTAACAATGGGAGATGTGTTCATCTAATTTTTAGTGGTGCTACTTCTAGGATTTATTGAGCTACAACGTGTTAAATTAATTACTAGCTTCAAGTATTTGAGATGGGGGAGATTAGGATTGTCTTTTTGAAAGTCGAGGGTCTTTTAAAAAGGAAAGGGTTGAGCCTTAAATACATTTTTAATTTTATTGTAAATTGACAATTTTTATTTGTATATATTTATGAGGTACAAGATGATACTATGACCCATTAGCATGATGTGACATAATTATGCAAGCTAATTAGCATATCTGTTACCTCAAGTAAATATTATTTTTGTGGGGAGAAGATTTAAAATTTACTCTTAGCGATTTTGAACTGTACAAAACAATATTATTAACTACATTTACCATATTGGGGGCTAGCTCTCAAACAAACCTTATTCCTCTCGTCTGAGATTGAATATCCTTTGATCACCAATTCCCCACTCTCCCTTCCCTCAGTCTCTGTAAAAACCATTATACTCTTTGCTTCTGTGAGTGTGATTTCTGTAGATTCCACATGTGAGAACATGCAGTATTTGTCTCTCTGATTTTGGTTTATTTTGTTTAGCATAATGTTCTCCAATTCCATCTATGTTATCACTAATGATAGAATTTACTTTGTAAGGCTGAACAGTATTATTTCATTGTGTATACATACTATACATTTTTAACCCACTCATCTGTTGATGGACACATTGCTTCCCTAATTGGATATTGTGAGTGCTGCTGCAATGAAGATGAGAGTGCAGATAACTTTAAAAAACTCATTTCAAATGTTTTGGGTAAATTCTCAAAAGTAAGATTATTGAAACTTGTTAGTTCCTTCTTTTGAGGAACATCCCTACAGTTTTCCACAATGGCTAATTTGCATTCCCAGCAACAGTAAAAAAGTGTTCCCTTTTCTTCATATTCTCACCAACACTTGCTATCTTTTGTCTTTATAACAGCTATTCTTACAGGTGTGAGGTGATATCTTATTGTGGTTTTAATTTACATTTTCTTAAAGTTTAGCAATGTTGAGCATTTAAAAATATATCTGATGACCATTTTTTAAGAAATGGTCTTAAAAAATAGGTGATTTTTTAAGAAATGGCGATTCAGACCCCTTCTCCATTTTTAATTGAGTATATTGTTTTCTTGCTGAGTTGTTTGAATTCCTTATACATTTTAGATATTAACTGCTTACTGGATATATGTAAGTATAAAATATCCTATGCAGTCCTCATTGTACTGACAAAACAAAAATCTTTAGAGAAAGCAAAAAGCAAAAATAGGCCGGGCGTGGTGGCTCACGCCTGTAATCCCAGCACTTTGGGAGGCCGAGGCGGGCGGATCACGAGGTCAAGGGATGGAGAGCATCCTGGCCAACATGGTGAAACCCCGTCTCTACCAAAAATATAAAAATTAGCTGGGTGTGGTGGCGCGCACCTGTAGTCCCAGCTAACTGGGAGGCTGAGGCAGGAGAATTGCCTGAACCTGGGAGGCAGAAGTTTCAGTGAGCAGACATTGCACCATTGCACTCTAACCTGGCGCCCGGCAACGACACAAGGCTCTGTCTCCAAAAAAAAAAAAAAAAAAAGAAAGAAAGAATTAAATACGCGGTGGCTCAAGCCTGTAATCCCAGCACTTTGGGAGGCCGAGGCGGGTGGATCATGAGGTCAACAGATCGAGACCATCCTGGTCAACATGGTGAAAACCCATCTCTGCTAAAGATGCAAAAAATTAGCTGGGCATGGTGGCACATGCCTGTAATCCCAACTGCTCGGGAGGCTGAGGCAGGAGAATTGTCTGAACCCAGGAGGCGGAGGTTGTGGTGAGCCGAGATCACGCCATTGCACTCCAGCCTGGGTAACAAGAGCGAAACTCCGTCAAAAAAATAATAATAAAAATAAAAAAGAATTAAATACATATATTTAATTCTTTCTATTAAATATAGAAAAATCAGAAAACAACAAAATAGCAGTAAGTAAATTACCCAATAAAAAGACATAGAGTAACTGAACGGATTTAAAACAAAAAAATATGGAATACTCAACTATATACTGCCTAATTCAAGCTGTTAAAGATTTAATTTTGATTGTATACAGCATTACACTTTTCTTCCTCCATATAAATTTTTAAATGTCAAAATATACATACTTTTGTAATTTGTATCCCTTGAAAATTTATTTTAACTAGAGTTGTTATTAATAGTTTTGTTTTTAGCCACCATACTAGATATAAAATTGCCTTACACATAATTATTATAGTCCTAAATTATTCTGAATATTGCTGTGCTTTACTAATATCATTTGTGTTTTGTGCTTTCAAATGTTTCCTGTTATTAGTTAGTAGACTTTTGTTTTAGCTTAAACAATTCTAACAATTTCTGCAAAGCAAAAGTTTATACTTCTCTCCCATATCTAAAAGGCAGATTTGCTGTGTAAAGTATTCTTGTTTGCAGATAGTTTCCTTCAACACTTTGAATATATTATCTTACTCTCTCCTGGCATGCAGATTTTTTACTGAGAAATACACTGATGGTCACATAGGCACTCCTTTGTATATTATATGTTTTCTCTTGCTCTTCTCCAAATATTTTCTTTATCTTTGATTTTTGATAGTTGGTTATTAGGTGTCTTATTAAACCTCTCTTTGGGTTGAATTTAATTGGAATTGTCTGTATTTCCTGTACCTGAATGTTATTATCTGTTCCCAGATTAGGAAAGTTTTAGCCATTATTTTTAAAAATATGCTTTCTTTTCCACTTTCTCTATCTTCTTCTGTAACTCCTATTATGCAAAAGTTTGGTCTCTTCATAGTATTCCATAATGTCCATGGGCTTTATTCATTATTTTGTATTCTTTTGTCTTTTTTGCTACTCTGATCAGATAATGTAAGTATTCTGTCTTCTGGCTCACTAATTGTTTTTTTTTTTTTTTTTTTTTTTTTTTTTTTTTTTTGCTCTATCAAGTCTGCTGTTGAAGACTTCTATTGATTTATTTTTAGTCATTATATTGATTTCTAGGCTATTTGTCTCTTTTTATTGTTTCTATTTATTTGTCACACTTTTCACTTTGTGTACTAGAAATTTTATTTAAATTTCTACATATTCTTATAAACCATAAGGTTTTTAAATAAAATTTTAAAAGTTCTTTGTCAGATATCTCTTTAAGGTTTATTACTAGAACTTTATTAGGGTTTTTTTTTTTTTTTTCTTTTTAGCAGTGTCGTGATTTTCAGAGTCTTCATAATTCTGTGTCCTTGCATTGCTGTCTGTGAATTTGAAGAGACAGTCCTCTCTTTTGGCTTTTAAAAGTGTTCTATGACAGGGATAGACCTTCACTATACAGTCCAGCCTGTGATTTTGGAAAGGCCATGTGTTGATGATGAAGAGCTTGTGGTGGGTACTTTAGTTGGGCAGGCAGAACTTGTGGTGGTTTCTTTATTAGACAGATCTCTGCCTTTCCTCTGACATTAAGTGGAACTGCTGGTGAGACTCCCTTTTCCAGAGAGACCACTGGTTGGGATTTGCTACTAGGTGGAATTGCTGGATGGGTACAGTGATGGCTTCTCCTCAGGCCATTCACAAGATGTATTCCTTAGCTGGGCATTTCTGCTACTTGGGATCTGCAGTTGAGCATGCCTATAGGTTAGGCTCTGAGGGTTGGTAAGTCTTTTCCCAGGATGGGTGTGACTAGTGGTGATGTTCCTTAGAAATACATAATTGAGGACTGTCTCACTGTCACGGTGGAGCTATTGTGAGGGTTTTTGCCTGAGCTGGATGGCTATTTTACTTCCTGGGTCAAGCAGTTGTAGCACCTACGCTTCTTGAAAATTCCAAGGAGTTCTTATTGGCCTGTGTAGGTGGTATCATTGGGTGAGCTTTTTGGTTGAATGCAGCTGCTGCAGACCATACTAGTGTACCAGGCTTGTTTTCAAAAAGATGTTCTGGTCTAAACTTTTTGTTAGTTGCTAAACTTTCTGTTGGTAGGGTTGGCATGGAGAAGAATATTTTCTATTTTGCTACCCTTCTGTCACTCCTCAGATAAATAGCTGATAAATTTTTGCTCTGTCCTAGATGCTGTAACAAGGAATAAATTCCCCTCCCCACATGCAATAACCATAAGAACCTATAAAATATTTGGAACAATTTCTGTATAGACCCTAGATAGGCAACCAATATTAGCAATCACTGAGAGCTGGGAAAAAAATCAGGTAAGCCTTGTGAATATACATGGTTAGTTTTTTTAAGACAGGTTCCAGGCTACAGCTTAGGGTGGGAGAACCAGGTGGATCTCAACAGACTACCTGTGTTGAGAAGATAAAGTTGAGAATCCGGGAGAACCAAAGTGGCTAGAGTTTCCAAGCTATAAAACTGGAGAGGAGAGAGCACATAAAGAACTCCAAAGATTTACAGAAATGTCCCCTCTTCCTCCAGTGTACAGGTAAGATAGATCAGCAAAGATACATTAAAAGACTATTTAAGGCTTAAAAATCACCCAAAGGTCTGAATGTAGAAGTACCTGCTATTCACGGAGAGCAGTGAATAGTGCTTGTTCCCATCAACAAGGTTGGAAAACCTCATAACTGCATGAGGTGCTCAAATGGGTCTTGCCTCGATAGTGCAGAATAATTAGCTCTAGGCTAACATGTCTTTGTTTCTGTCTAATAAATGTGAAAAAGAAGTCCCAAAGGGATCCAATTGATTCCAAGTAACTTAATTGCATCCCCAAACAACAATGTGAACTTAAATTCTCCAGCATGCTAGGACATTAAGAATGCTTGGAAACAGTAATGTACAACTTGTAATGAGGAGAAAACTCAAGTACTTAAAACTGACATCCTGCTTTCTACTTTTGTCACTATACACTATATTTTCTTTTTATTTACATTTCACTTTGAGTTCTGGGATACATATGCAGAACATCGTGGTTTGTTACATAGGTATTGTGCCATGGTTCTTTGCTGCACCTACCAACCCGTCATCTAGGTTTTAAGTCCAGCAGGCATTAGCTATTTGTCCTGATGCTCTCCCTCCCTTGGCCCCCCATTTCCCGACAGGCCCTATGTGTTAGTTCCCTCCCTGTGTCCATGTAAACACTTTATTTTTATAATTCATTCTTATTGCTGTTTCATATCTATCATGGCTTATAACTGTTGCCTAATTCCTCCTAGTGCTCATCTACCACATTGCACCTACCATTTATCTCAGTGATGGAAAATCAGCTTGTCTCCAGATCATTGGGAGCACAAATGGTGCTGCAATTAATACCACTGCCTACATGTACTTTTTCACCTGTTCTCAACTGCCCCTTGGTCCCATTCACTTATTCTTCGTTAACTTTACCACATATTATCCATTCTAGAGTCTTATTCACCTTGTGACTTAAATCAATGACTGGAATCTCTTATGGTAATATGAGACTCTGAGAATTTACCCCCAAAATAGCTTTTGAGTAACTATATGACAAATCTGATTTTCCCTAAGAATTTTGTCAAAATTAAAAGAATAACATGAGTCCAAGAGAAGCACATGGTTAATAACCTTGAAATGCATCATTTAGAAGGAAAGTGGTAAATTCAGTTGAAATGTTACAAGAATAAGTAATGTGGAAAATTAAGTGCTTGAATAATCTATAAAAAAAGGTGAAACTGAAAATCATTTTTATTGGGGGTACTTTATGTTCTTGTGTTCTACAGATAAACTTCAATTTGTGTTATGCTTTATATTTTCAACACATTTTACTCTAAAATATAAAAGTATTCCCAGTCATCAGAAAGATTATATCTTTCTTCATTTTGTAAATGTTTCTTACAATTATGGAAATTGCTTTCAAAATTCATTTAATATTCATATTGAAATAAAGCATCTGTTATGGCAGATGGGACAAATGACATCAAGTTCAGCTGTTTAAATAACCCTTAAGGATCAATGTGTAGTTTACAATAATAATTTGTAATTCATTTTGGATTAATTAATTTGAATTTATGGTGTTCCATAAAGGCATACTGCAGCTGCTCCCAGTATTGAAGAGATTGTTTTCAACTGATTACTGGTCTTAAAACTTGTATTTTGACAGAAAGAAGACTATACTCCCCATGATTCATTTTTTTTTTCTTTATAGAGATGGTCTCACTGTATTGCCCCAGCTAGAGTGCAGTGGTTACTCACAGATGCAATCAATACACACTACAGCCTCAAACTCCTGGGCTCAAAGGATATTTCTGGGCCTCCTGAATATCAGAGACTATAGTTATGCACCATCATTCCTGGCTCATTTTGTATCTTTAAAAATAAATAAAACCTTCAAAAGAATCTGAAAAGATAACATACTTGAATATGAAACCTTATTTGTATAATTATCTAGAGACTTAAATTTTTATATGGGGAAATTTTATCAATTTCAGTGTAGCATAAGTAGACAAAATAAAAGGGAATTTATTCAAATATCGTTGAATACATGCTTTTTTCGTTTCCTGCTGACCTCTACCACTCTATAAGATGTGGAGAATAATAAATGCATGTTTTGCACAATAAAATGATCTTAGGCAATTTAGTTTTATTTTTGGATGAGGTTTAAGGGAAAAGAGAGAACTATAATTTAGTCCAACCTTCATATGATATAAATGTAATCACATGTTAAAAAGATATTTTGCTGGCTCTGGTGAGAATTCATTACCTATTAGAGTCATCTTTCAATCTTCATTGGCAGATGCTAAAATCTTTAGAAAATTCACTGAGAAAATGGGTTCACATAATAATTTAATTTGAAAAAGAGTTCTGCATATAAAATAAATAATTTTACCATCGAATGTTCGTAATTATTGATTGGATTCCATAATGAACATTTTTCACATTTTGTTACACATATTCAGCAGTTTCTTTTTCCATTTTGTTATCCTCCCTTTATCTTGCACCTTTACCTAAACCATAGGAATACTTCAGTTCGGTAAACTTCAAGCTTGCAGTAAATATAGACGTTTCAGTTTCTAGCAGTATTAAAGTTCTGCCTCTAACTAGTTTCATGTTAGGATATCCCAAGCAGACTACACTCATAAACTCAGGAAAATATATCTTTTAGTGACTACTGATAAACTCAGGAAAGTATATATTTTAGTGACTTATCCAATAGCACAAAATTTTATATTTTGTGGGGAGGATGTTTCAGATTATTTTGTGCTGTTGTAACAGAATACTACAGACTGAGTAATTTTTAAACAATAACCACTAATGGTTCTGGAGTTTTGGGGAGTCCAAGATCAAGAGACTGGCAGCTTGTCAGGGCCTTCTGCTTCACCATGCAATGGCAGAAGGTGTAAGGGCAAGAGAATGCAGCTAGAGAGAGAACTAAGGGAGCTGACCTCACTCTTTTTATAACAAAACCACTCCCATAATAATGACATTAATCCATTCATGAGGAAAGAGTCCTCATGGAATAATCACCTTGCTACTGTTTGGATATTTGTCCTGTATAAACTTCGCGTTGAAATTTGAATTTTCGTGTCAGAAGTGGGCCTGGGGTGAGGTGCTTGGATCATGGGGTAGATCCCTCATTAACAGATTAGTACCCTCCCGCTGGTTGCGTAGGGGTGAATTCTCACTACTTAAGTTCTTACAAGAGCTGGTTGTTAAAAGTGCCTGGCACCTCCTGTATCTCTCTTGCTTCCTGTCTTCATGTGATGTTTGCATAGCCAGCTCCCCTTTGCTTTTCAGCATGAAGCGCTCACCAGATGTCCCGTCTTGAACAGTTCCAGATGTGGAATCAGGAGCCAAATAAACCTTTTCACCTTTTGTATTCTTATAAATTACCCACAATCGGATATCAGATATTTCTTTATAGCAACTAGGCGGACTAAAGCATACCTCTAAAAATTTCACTTTTCCACATATTTACGATGGAAATTCAACTTAAATATGGGTTTTGGAGGGGACATTCAAGTCCTAGCAAAGGAAGTTCAATAAACCACTGTTATCACCATAATTTAAACAATGTTACTCTTATTACTCATAAAAGTCTACAAAACTACTGGAATAGGTAGAAATTTTTATTCTTCTTGGAATTATGCACTTCATATCTGCTTGGAGAGAGGCCCTTTCAGATAATTTCAGTCATTTTACCATAAAGAAGCACAATAAAGTAATTCATAGCTTCTATTTTTTTTTTTTTTTTTTTTTTTTTTTTTGAGATGGAGTCTCACTCTGTTGCCCAGAGCAGAGTGCAATGGCAATCTTGGCTCACCGCAACCTGTGCCTCCTGGGTTCAACCGATTCTCCTGCTTCAGCCTCCTGAGTAGCTGGAATTACAGATGCATGCCACCATGCCTGGCTAATTTTGTGTTTTTAGTGGAGAGAGAGTTCCACCATGTTGGTCAGGCTGGTCTCAAACTCCTTACCTCAGGTGATCTGCCCACCTGGACCTCTCAAAGTGCTGGGACTCCAGGCATGAGCCATCACACCCCGCCAACTCTTAGCTTCTTATTGCCAAGCTTGTTTAATTACAGAGGGCTTATTTTACTCACACAGTTTCTTTCATTAGGCTCTTTTCTCAGATTATGAAATGGTATTACGATTGGTATCCAAATCAGCAACAGTTTACCACATTATTTGACCTGTTTCAGAAGGATACAAAGATCCCTTCTCAGAAGAGACAGTTTCAGAATTGAGGTTAATTCTTGCTGTTGCTCCAATCATAAGTAATTGGTTGCAGTTTTTCAACGGCTGGGTTCATGCTGTTCTGTTACTCAGTTCTGATATTTCTAAGTTCTCCTGTGTCCATACACAAACTCATTGACATGCATTCTCTCCTTAGGTTCTTGTACATTGTTGTCAAATATTACACAATAGTGTTGGTCTCTCTGGCTCTTAAATTGTGGCTTGAACTTTTATATTACACAATTGTGTCTAATTGCTCATTGTTTCACCTGTTATTCTCCACAGCAAGTTTTCTAAATATTCACCATTTTTCTAGAGTTTTTACATCAACTTTTCTCTTAAAGATGGCTCTTACTCCTACTTACTCAAAAATATATATAATGTAGCTGTAAACTTTACTTAGCAGAATGTATTTATCATATTTATAGACTTACTTACCCTTAAATGAAAAATAGTCTATCTATTTAAGTACACATAAACCACATATGAAATCTAATCATACTAGAGGTCACGAGGTAAATCTAACAAAGGTCTAAAATGTAGTCCATGTGCTCTCAGGATTCATTTATAGTAGTATAATAAATTGACCAAATAAAGACGGAAAAACAGGCAAATATTATGAGCAGGCAATTTAAGAAAAAGGAACTAAAAATGCTTAATAATTTGCTATCATTTTTTATCCTCACAGCCATTCAGAAAGTTAAAACAACAAAGAATTTTCCCCTATCAGATTGGTAGAAATTTAAATAAAAATATATTAATCACATTCAGAATTGTTGAGAATATGAAGACATGGATAATCCCATACACTCGACAGAAGCAAAGACTTATAGATCTTTTTTAAAGATAATTTGGCAGTATCTATTTTATATATCCTTTAACTCGGCAGTTCCAATAAAAATCACCTTTTTAGAGAAATACATGCTTATGTACACAATAACTTCCAAAAAATGTTCATTACTGCCTTATGTGTATTAATAAGTAACAAGAAATAATGATCATTAATAGAATAATTGTTAAATGTCCTATATCCATCTTATGGAATATGATGCAATAATTTAAAAAGACTATATGGAATAATACAAAATGATCTTAATAGCATAATTTTGAGTGATAAGAAAGGTTTGGAATGATACATATGATTTGATCCCACATATAAAAATTAATACTAATAATGAAAAATCATATTACAGAATAAATACAAACTTATATTTTTGGTTGTGCATTTACAGATGGACATATAGATGAATTATACATAAACTAATATGTAGAAAATAATATCTGAAAAGATAAAAAATAAACTGATAACAGTGGTTATCACCCTTGGGGAAGGAAGGGTTTAAAATTGGTGAATGGGAGAGAAGTGTAGTGGCTCAGAAAAAGGGACATTTTCTTTTGTCTGTTTTGCAAAAGTGTAGGTATAATTTTAAAATGAACAAAAATGAGGGTAAAGGGGTATTGGCTCAACAAAATAGTGTTTAAATATATGAGAGTTCTGGCCAGGCATGGTGGCTCATGCCTGTAATCTCAACACTTTGGGAGGCCAGGGCAGGCAGATCATGAGGTCAGGAGTTTGAGACCAGCCTGTCTTGACTAAAAATACAAAAACTAGCATTGCGTGGTAGTGGGCACCTGTAATCCTGGCTATTTGAAAGGGTGAGGTGGGAGAATCGCTTGAACCCAGGATGTGGAGGTTGCAGTTAGCCAAGATCATGCCACTGCACTGCAGCATGGATGAAAGAATGAGACTGTATCTCAATATATACATATATATGAGTCTATGTCTCATATACATATACTTACATGAGACTGCATCTCATATACATATATACGTATATGAGAGTTCTGTGGGACTAGGTATTAAATGAAATAAAATATAGATATGAGAGAGAGAGAGAAGAGAGAGAGAGAGGGTGAAAGAGAGAGAGGAGATGGGAGAAATATTTTCAACTGGACCTACTTGCTTGCTGGATGATACTTGAACTTACAATGCACTACATGCTCCTGATTCCACAGCAGAAAAATCTATCAGTGATTGAATGGCAAACAATAGTTATTTGGTGCAGAGAGCCTTGCAAGTGGAAGAGTTACTAGTCTTCCTCACTTGCTTCTAATTAAACCAATTATATCCCCTTGATAGACTAGACTAACAGGTAAGTGGCCAAGCATCATTTTTCATAGTTTTTGAATTCTGCAGAGACTATAAAACCAATATATGCAAAACAAGATGAACAACAATTTTTGTTTTAAATAAAATAAAGTTAGAATAAACCTACATCAGGAATATCAATTTATATTTTTTTCTACTAGAACACCAGCAAAGAACACCTGCCTCTCATTTATTTTTCTTACCTGTTTCAAGTGTAAGATATTAATTAGATCGACAGTGATTCTTCTTTTTTTTTGAGACGGAGTTTCGCTCTTGTTACCCAGGCTGGAGTGCAATGGCGCGATCTCGGCTCACCGCAACCTCCGCCTCCTGGGTTCAGGCAATTCTCCTCCCTCAGCCTCCCGAGTAGCTGGGACGCGCCACCATGCCCAGCTAATTTTTTGCATTTTTAGTAAAGACGGGGTTTCACCATGTTGAACAGGTTGGTCTCGATCTGTTGACCTCGTGATCCACCCGCCTCGGCCTCCGACAGTGATTCTTTATCCTAATAATAGTGGATTTGCTTGAGAAGTTTCAATTATTTTAACAAAAAAAACCACTGGTATTTTGACTTGTGCATGTGGCATAACAGTTGTATCTCTGGATTAAGAGATATAGATTTCTTGTTTAAGTGCCTGCTGGCACTTAACTTTTGCTTTTGCTTTTGCCAACCTGTAAACATGAAAAAATAATGTGCTTTGTCTGGAAAGAGCAAGCATGACCCTTAATATCAAATTCTGGACCCCTGGTGAACAGGAAAGAATTGAAAAGAATATTTTTGTTGCTGAGATTTGTCTAATGGTTCCTGAAAGAATTCTGTATTTTCTTAAGTCTAAGTCTTAACCACATTTGCTGAAAAGGGCTTCTTCTTACACTAAGAAAAATAATCTATAAACTATATTGTTTCAGAAGACCAGATACAACAAAGAAAACATCGTTTCCAAAAGGATATTGTCAAACTCTGAACTTCACTTCACACACAGTGAACATTTTTGAGGCTGTAATGTTTAAAACTGGTTCATTCAATCTGAGACTCCTCAATTACATCAATTTCAAAACAAATCTTTGTTTCAAGACTGGTTCCCTCAACAAATGCCAGTGGTAAAGCAGAAGGTGGTATCCAACCAATAACTCTGGTGATCTAAACTATTATACTTGCTAGCATTGCCATTAGTTATTAGAAGTATCTAGAACAATCACGTGTGAAGATTTGACACGTGTTAACTTTGAGTTAATAAGCATATTTTAAATTTATTTTCACTTATTCAAATTTGAATATGTTTGGACAAATCACAACAACATTCCCTTTATCCCGGTGGTTCTCAACCACTTGGGCATCAGGGATCAGTTTCGTGGAAGACAGTTTCTTTGTGGACAGAGCCAGAGTGGTTTCAGGATGATTCCAGTGCATTACATTTACTGTGCACTTGATTTCTATTATTATTACATTGTAATATATAATGAAATAATTATACAACTCACCATTATGTAGAATCAGTGGGAGCCCTGAGCTTGTTTTCCTGCAACTGAATGGTCCCATCTGGGAGTGATGGGAGACAGTGACAGATCATCAAACATTAGATTCTCATAAGGATTGTGCAACCTAGATCCCTTGCATGTGCAGTTGCAGGTTTCACAATCCTACAAGAGTCTAACACTGCTGCTGATCTGACAGGAGGCAGAGCCCAGGTGTTAATGAGATCAATGGAGAGCAGCTGTAAATACAGATGAAGCTTCACTCATTGGTTGCTGCTCACCTCCTGCTGGGCAGCCTGTTTCCTAACAGTGTTCTAACCCTTTGGGAAAATAGATCTTATTTTAAAATGCTTTTTCCAGTCTAAACTTTTCCACGTATTCAGTTTTTTTTTTCTTTGTTTCCTAGTGTGCTTTTTATGTGGATGTTTTTTATCCGAGACACTTTAATCAGCTGCTTTAATCTGAAATACAAATCTCTCAAAGGAAAGTAATTTCTTTGAGACTCTCTACAGTCTTTGGAACAAATAACTGCTAAATATCCTTTGTTTTGCTCTAACTTAGATAACAGAATGCCATGTGCATGTACTTACTTCCTTAGCCGACCCAATGGTCAGGTATGAGTAATTTCATTTAGTAGTCTCTCCCAATAACCTAGTTATTTTTAGGATTTTAATCATAATTCAATACACATTTTTCTTTGTTTCCAGTTTCAAAAATAAATTCTATCTTCTCAAGTCTATTTATTCTTTGTTTGCTTATATTGCTTTCACAAGTAAACAGACTTCTTTTTATTGAGTTCAATTTAGATGTATTTTCTTGGAAATTAATGTAATGATCTATCAATTTAAGTATATAGCATAGGTGGGGTTTTTTTAAAAAAACAGTTTTATCTTCTGTAATGATTGTGACAAAATGAATATAATCAGAAGTCATATTTTTAAAACAGGATAAGACGGTAAATTTTTGAATATTTTTGTTGATCTTATTACATGTCAGTTATATCATAAATCTTAAAATCAGTACTCCACAGCTTATTTTAGTTTGTGTAAAATATTTTTCCATTTCCAGTTTTCTATGTATTCTTTTCATCCTAAAAACTCCAAATACTTCTAATCACTTATCAGATTTTCTAGCCTTCAATTTAATATTTTAAAATTTGATTATTATGGGACAACTGAATCTGACCAATATTCTGGTGTCATATATGTATTCATTTATTATGAGATAAGTATATGAAAATTATATTTATGCTTTTATCTATATTACCTTTTTTAATTTTGAGAGAGGTATTTATTTTCCTGGCATAACCTTACTTTGACAAATTCTCAGAGCTTACCAATTTGTGGGAAGTAAATTAGGACAGTTTTCCTTTCCATTTAAGTTGTCTCATTTGGTTCCTTAGCTGTTCTTAAGCTTCTCTGAGATTTCCACAATCAATAATCTCTTAACATGCTGACAGAGGAAGCTATCAAAAGTATTTTTATCTATCCTTATATGATTTCATTTATTATGTGCTGTGATATAGCTGCAGTAATATGCTTGTGCATCATCTCAACTTTGGACTGAACTGAAAAAGAGTCAAAAGCTGTATAAATATTGCCATATTCCATTTCATTACCTAGCAAAGACATTAAATGCAAAAGTTCTACATTGCTTAAGATATTGATGTACCAGACAGAGCGGAATGCAATTTCACCCTAATAAGATCTTCATGAGAGAAATGTCCCTGTTTCTTTCAAGACATTTAAATTATACTCCACAAACTGAATTTTAATAAATATTTAAAAAGAGATGTCCAGACATACAAACAGAATTCAATAACATGATAACACTAGATTTTATAATTATGAATATTTGTCTTACAAGTACTCATCTTAACATTCTATTAGCATGTACAAACATCAGTGCCTGTGATCGTTAGCTATGGTTTTCAGAAGCTAGCATGTGTCCATGAAATGTAAAGTAAAATATCCATTATCATGTTTATAATCCATTAGTTATTTTTGAATAGTGATTTCTTTGAGAAAAATGCCACATATGGCTTCTGAACATGTAAACTAAATTCTTTTCAATAATTATTACTCCTGTAATTTGAACAAAGATTCAATAAATCCAGGAAAAGCTGAGAGATATAAATGTGAAATTATGCAGGGAACATTGAAATGATAAAGAGTTGTTTTGTTTTGTTTTGTTTGTTCTTTTAAAATACCCAAAGCCCTGAAATGAGTTTGTAGATTTAAATATTGTTAAATAATTGTATGTTTATTTTGGCCCTTGACATACTTACTTTCTACTATGGAAAACTCAGTATATGTATGCACATTGTTTTGGCAAAAGATGAGTAATTTTAACTCATTTAAACTATAAATGATTGAATTGCATTATTGGTGCATTAAATTCAGGAAAACAGAAGAGCTGCTGCCTGGCAACAATGCATCCAGCACAAACCAAATGAAATACAGTAAAGACAGAAGACACTAATCTGGTACAGACATGTTGTTTTAAAATTCTGATTGTTTTTCTCAGTTTCTACTCTGAAGCTTAGTTCAAGTCACCACATATCTGGTAATTCCTTCTACTAAAGGTAATTATATACACTAACTTTTGTTTTTCTACCTCTCTTCTTTCTTCGTGCACTTTCTTTTCCCTTTCCATTCTTTTACTTTCTTCGGAATTTTCTTCAATGAATGTAAAGAATCACTAACATACAGACATATTCTCTTCCAATGGAAGAAATGAATAGCAAAGTCAGCAGGATCTGATATATGCTTAAAAAACTAAAGATAAACATGTATTCTCTCTCTTTTCCTCTCTCTCTATGTGTATACACATGTATATATATATATGTGTGCATATATATGTATATATGTGTGTGTATATATATACATGTATTTACGTGTATATATATACATGTGTCAAAAGAGAATAATGAATATATAAAAAAATGCTCAACATCACTAATTATTAGAGAAATGCAAATCAAAACCACAGTGAGACATCATTCTCATACCATTCAGAATGGCTATTACTAACAAGACAAAAAATAACAGGTTGGCAAGGTTGCAGAGAAAAGGGAAGGCTTATATGCCACTGAGGGGAATGTAAATTATTTTAGCCACTGTGGAAAGTAGTTTGGAGATTTCTCAAAGAACTTAAAAACATAACTGCAATTTGACCCAGCAATACAATTACTAGATATATTCCAAAAATAAATAAATTTTTCTACCAAAAATACCCATTCACTTGTATAATCATCAGAGCAGTATTCACAGTAGCAAAGACATGGAATCAACCTAGATGCCCATCAACAGTGGACTGGATGAAAAAACAGTGGTGTATATGCACCATAGAATACTACACAGTCATAAAAAAGAGAACAAATCATGTCTTTTGCAGTAACATGAATGCAGCTGGAGACCATTATGCTAAGCATATTAACTCAGGAACAAGAAACCAAATATTGCATGTTCTTGCTTATAATTGAGAGCTAAGCACTTAGTATACATGAACATAAAGATGTAAACAATAGATACTAAGGACTATGGGGGTGAGATGGGGAAGAGGAACCAAGATTAAAAACTATCTATTGTGTATTATGCTCTCTACTTGGGTGACAGGATCATCTGTACACCAAACTTCAGTGACACACAATTTACCCAATGTAACAAACCTGCACATGTACCTCCTGAGCCTAAAATAAAAATTGAAAAGAACAAAAAATGAAAACTAGTTGTAAAAACTCTGCCCATTGTTTACTGACCTACTTCTACCTAACATCTATCAATTATCTATCTATCTATGTATCTATCTATCTATCTATCTATCTATCTATCTATCTGTATGTCATCAATTGATCAACCTATTCATCACTGCAAATACATATTGTTGTCTTTACCTTTTTCCTGATCACTGACCTGTGTGCCAAATATGTTATTACTTTACTAGTGTCTGCTAGTGCTTTTAACAGATTTAATTGAAGATTGTTCAAATTTGCTCTCCCAATATTTTCATTAGTATAGTTTTATTTTCATTTCAACATAATTTATATATATATCTAAAAACATAAATTTGCTTTTGTTCTGTAATCTACATTTTAATAGTATGTTATTTGTACATATGTAATCTATTATAGTGATACAATTGGCTATATAGAAAAACTAAATGGATTACTTGATTATTTCAACAAAGTAAAAATTTTGTTCCAAATGAGTGCATGTATTTTATTTAGTTTTAAACATGCAGGAAACTAAAATATATAATAATAGGCACCCTATCATTTATACTTAGTATATGTATAAATAATTTAAGATGTAAAAATGTACTAAATGGATAAAATTTTTCAAGTATTTTTTGTAATATTAAGTGTGACAAAAATAATTCCTTTTGTTTTTACATATAGAGGAATGTTATATGAATCACTGATGAAAGGTCAAATGAGATTATACTTACATGAATAAGTATTTGTCAAAGCACTGGATAATATATTCATGTGTTACAAATAACATAACAGAAACTAACTTATGATAATTTCTGTACTTGAAACAAATAACAAGCTGTGTTTTCTAATATAGGCAAAGCCTTACAGTATTATGAATTAGCTAATTTTAGGAAAACATTTCATAATCATTCATATTAATAGGGCTGGCCATTTGAGTCAATCATTATGAAGACTGAAAATACCAAATCAATCTTTCTGTAGCTGAGAACCTTTCTAAGAAAAGTAGGAATATAACATTCATTGGTCATCATTCAGATATGCTGTTCAACAAGTCATTGCATGGTGTTAGTTAACTAATACTTAGCATCCAGTGGTCAGTTCCACAACTACGAGATACGTCAATCACAAATTTGATGCTAAGTGTTTTCTGGCCATGTTTATTTCAACTTTTTGAAGGAGATAGAACCTCTCCTAATTGTATTACTCTTGTCTTAAACAAGAAAAATCATCATAAATATATTCATCCATTAATGTATATTGAATATGAAAACTGGAAATCTGTCTATTGGACTGCAAGTGTTTTAGAAACATCTTTTACCAAAACATATTTTGTTCTAAGCATACCCATTAACTGCTTTTTCTCATCTAAGTAAATATATGACAGTATCTAGTTTCATGAAATCTGCAAATGCATACCCCATTACATAATATCACTCCTGAACAAGAAAGGCTAAACAGGTGAATTACATGTATTATATATTTTACAACAATTACACTTGTATGAATGAATTGGGAAGCGTTCTAATTTGGAAGTGAGACCCAGAAAATACATGCCATGATGCATTGCTTAGCTGTCCAAATTTTGCTGATCATAGAATGGCTTGTTGAAATTTTTGAAAAATTCATTTCTAAGCCTCTCCCCAGATCATGTCAAGTACAGCCTCAAAGAAGGGAGTTGGGAGTCTGATTTTTAATAAGTGCCTAGAGGATGAAGAGT
Organism: Saguinus oedipus; assembly: GCA_031835075.1. Taxonomy (NCBI): domain Eukaryota; kingdom Metazoa; phylum Chordata; class Mammalia; order Primates; family Cebidae; genus Saguinus; species Saguinus oedipus. The sequence continues at coordinate 99,504,174 of CM063181.1, read as the reverse complement.
ATTATTCTGATCTCAAGTCTGAAAACACTGGTAGCTACTAGGCCTACAGGGACATTTGCTATCTCTGAGTTCACCTTAGGTAGAGCCTTTTCTCAAAATGGTACTACCTATAATCAGGGTAAAGGAAGAATTTTTAGAGTACCTATTTATTGTCAGGGCTGGTTTTTGAGCACAGACCCCTGGCTCCAAAATCATACCCAACTTCTATGCTACCTCTTGGAGCCTCAAGTTTCTTACTTGTGGCCAGAATGAAATAAAAGCTTATATCTCACAGGCCTATAGTGAACTTGTAATAATATCTTTCCCAAAAAACTCTAGGACAGTGTTAAATGTATTTTTAAATAATGTAATATTAATCAATAGTTTTTGTTGTTAAAACAAACATTATATTTTTAAGATACCTAATGCATATCAAACCTACGATATGTAGGTTTCATTCAAGTTGCTTAGCTTTAGAAAAGACTTACTGTTCTGGGTTCCCAGATATATCTAATGACACAATATCTCAACTGAAGTCAAATATATTTCTGTAGATTCACCTCTGAGTCTGTTTAATTACTAGCTTTCCAGGAACTTCTCTACCCCTCTTCATGCGTGCCTAAAGTTATTTACTCATATTTTGTACCATTACTAAATCATCCATGCTGTTAAAGGGACTAAAATCATATCTTCCACATAATTTAATCTGATCACTTGTTCTTTTTAACACTCATTCAACATTCTCCATTTATTTCCTTGCAGTCCTAACTAGGCTGTAATAATTCTGAAGCTAGGACTCATATAGTGTGTTAGTTCTTATACACAGCACATAGAACAGTGTCAGAAACATCATAGGTGCCCAGTATGTTTCATGCTATGGAACAAAAGAATAGCTATAGAGGATTGATAGGAACCATTGGTTTGAAATTACATAGTGTGACATTATATTAGCCACTTATTTAAAAAATATTAAAATAATAGTCAATCATATAATTTTAATAATTAATAATTAAGCATACATCATTTTCAAGTAAAAGACATGACTAGACCTTAACTATCTTGAGTCCTTAGCTATCTTGAATTATTTGTTTGCAGTGTAATCATGTCTAAATATAAAATTTCCTCAGAGTACTTCTTTTAGCTGTAATCCATAAGTTTTAGTATGTTATTTTTTTCATTTCCTTTTTAAATTTTATTAAATTTTTTAAAATTTATTTATTTAACTTTAGGTGCATACTATATCTGGCATTCTGGCATTTCTCCCCATGTTCTCTCTCCTCACCCTCCCTTTCCTCCCCACCCCGTGCAACTGCCCCCAGTGTGTGATGCTCCTCTCCCTGAGTCCACATGTTCTCATTGTTCAACACCCACCTATGAATGAGAAAATGCGGTGTTTGGCTTTCTGTTCTTGTCAGTTTGCTGAGAATAACAGTTTCCAGATGCCCCACAAAGGCATCTCAAAGTATTTTCTACTTCCAAATATTTTTTGCATTTCTCAAATTTATTTTTATTATTTGTTTGTAATTTAATAAGATTGTAGATGAAAAATATACTTTATATATTTTAAGTATTTTAAATTACTTAAAATATAGAAATAGCACTTTTACACTGTTGGTAAGAGTATAAATTAGTTTTACAATTGTGGAAGAGAGTGTGGCGATCCCTCAAGGACCTAGAAATAGAAATTCCACTTGACCCAGCAATCCCATGCTATGGCTAATTAAAAAAAAAAAATTATTGCATTTTAGGTTTTGGGGTACATGTAAAGAACATGCAAGATACTTGCATAGGTACACACATGGCACCGTGATTCCTGCCTTCCTCCCCATCACCTATATCTGGCATTTCTCTCCATGTTATCCCTCCCCAACTCCCCATCTCCCCCCTGCTGACCCTCCCCTATGTCTCCCCCGACAGACCTCAGTGTGTGATGCTCCCCTCCCTGTGTCCATGTGCTCTCATTGTTCAACACCCACCTATGAGTGAGAACATATGGTGTTTGATTTTCTGTTCTTGTGTCAGTTTGCTGAGAATGATGGTCTCCAGGTTCATCCATGTCCCTACAAAGGACACAAACTCATCAGTTTTGATGGCTGCATAGTATTCCATGGTGTATATGTGCCACATTTTCCCTGTGCAGTCTATCATTGATGGGCATTTGGGTTGGTTCCAGGTCTTTGCTATTGTAAACAGTGCTGCAATGAACATTCATATACATGTGTCCTTATAATAGAATGATTTATAATCCTTTAGATATATACCCAGTAATGGAATTGCTAGGTCAAATGGAATTTCTATTTCTAGGTCCTTGAGGAATCACCACACTGTCTTTTGCCTTTTTATTGAAAAATCAGATATTGTAAGTAATATAATTTGGCAAATCTAGAAATAATAACCCCCATAGTTTGTATTTGTCTGTTGTTGGTGCTGTTTATTGGTTTAGGGATTTTTAACTGGAACAGTTCTATCAAGTCTGCTTTGTGTTTCACACAAGACCACTGAGGTCTTTGCTTAGTTCACTGATTCAGTGGAAATTCGATAAAGACTTTATTTGGGCCAGCGCGGTGGTTCAAGCCTGTAATCCCAGCACTTTGGGAGGCCGAGGCGGGTGGATCACAAGGTCAAGAGATCGAGACCATCCTGGTCAACATGGTGAAACCCCGTCTCTACTAAAACTACAAAAAATTAGCTGGGCATGGTGGCCTGTGCCTGTAATCCCAGCTACTCAGGAGGCTGAGGCAGGAGAATCGCATGAACCCAGGAGGCGGAGGTTGCGGTGAGCCGAGATCGCGCCATTGCACTCCAGCTTGGGTAACAAGAGCGAAACGCCATCTCCAAAAAAGAAAAACAAAAGTTATAAAGTTCTTGGTTTCTAAAGCTACCACAGAGCTAGGAAGAGACAAACGCTGATCAGACAAGTTAAAACCCCCATAATCCTCACTGTTATTAGAAATCCAGCCACTTCTTAAAGTATGTTTGTATCATTGCAAGTTTGGATAAAAAATTCTTAAAAAGTTGATTTTGAAAGTTTTTACTGGTATATTTGTTGCTCACATGTAGGAGCAACTTTCCAAAAGTGTTTTTGCTCAGCTTTTTTTGAATAGTTCACAAAAAACAATCAGTGGAGAAAGTGCAGTTAAAAAAAATACTGGAACAGTTGGATATCTGTATGCATCAAAATAAATTTCCAGTTAAACTGCAAACCTCTTAAAGTTGTTGCACCCAGTTTACAGATTTACTTAGTAAATGAACATTTTCTGATAGTTCTGATGACAATAAACATAAACTACCCACTGAAACACAAGGGCTAACTTCCTCTAATCTTTCCTTATGTTTTTTAAAATTCTGAATTTTAGACCAAAGTGTTGCCAAAAGAATTAACTATAAAAAGTAGCATTTTATAGTTACTTCTATTTAAAGCACATAGTATGGTGCTTTAACTGTGTGCTTAAAATACAATAACTTATTTAAAACTAAAGTATTCTTATAATACATATATCATCATTTTCTTCTCTATAAAGTGAATTTAGAAAGATTAAGTAAGGTCAGGAGCAGTGGCTCATGCTGTAATCCCAGCACTTTAAGAAGCCAAGGCAGGCAGATCACCTGAGGTCAGAAGTTTGAGATCAGCCTGATCAACATGGAGAAACCCCATCTCTAATAATTTTTTTTAAAAAAATAGCCAGGCATGATGACACATGCCCATAATCCCAGCTACTAGGGAGGCTGAGGCAGGAGAATCGCTTGAACCCAGAAAGCAGACATTACAGTGAGCTGAGATTGTGGCATTGCACTCCAGCCTGAGCAACAAGAGCAAAACTCTGTCTCAAAGGAAAAAAAAAGGAAGATTAAGTAAATTGGCAAAGGTCACACAGTTAATCAGTTGCTTTAGTTTAAAAGCAAATGTATTTATGTATCTTAGGAGAAAGTTCATGCTCCTGAAAATACTACATACAGCCTCACTAAACTTAATAATAAAATACACATTGTCAGGTTTCACAATATAGACAGTTCTGCTAATTCTTGTTGTTTTATTAAGGTTTTGTCAAGCATTCTTAAATTATCTATGGAGCATATTTGAGCTTACAAGTTCCAGAAGCTCTTTCTAACCCTATCATCAAAATCGATTTTTCTCCATAACAAACAAAATAGGACAATTTTGTATCGAAAGGATACTACTGGGAACTTCATCGTGTTATTAGAATCATTTCTTTTCATGCTATCAGATAATTTCATCCTTTATTTGTAAAAAAATTATAGCAGATTTTAAAAATATATTTTTTATATTTTAAGTTTTAGGGTACATGTGCAGAACATGCAGGTTTGTTACATAAGCATACACATGCCATGGTGGTTTGCTGAATCCAAACACCCAGTCATCTACATTAGGTATTTCTCCTAATGCTATCCCTCTCTAATCCCCCCACCTGCTACTATCCCTCCCCTAGCCCCCGACCCCTTGACAGGCCCCCGTGTGTGATGTTCCCCTTCCTATGTCCATGTGTTCTCATTGTTCAACACAGATATATTTTAAGGAAATGATCTGGAATATCTCCCTGGAATTCTAAGAAAGACTTATGAGACTTTTGCCTGACTGAATTTTGGTTACTGCCTTTGAAGAGAATCTATTCATCAAACTTCTGAATTGAGAGTGAAATATATAGAGAAAGATATTAGAAACAGAAAAATATGAGATTTCCCTGAGCTTGATTAGGAGCATGCAATGGGCACATCAACCTATTCATCTTTTTCATTTTATGGGAGAAAATATATGCCAACATTAATTGGCTAGCTCAATATCATTTTTATTCTGCAGAATTTTATAGTGATGATGCTTCTCAAGAGTTCATTTTCTTTAAATCAGAACTTTTGTCTTTTAACCTCTCTCAGCTATTTTACTGTCATCATAATATCCAGAAATCAATAAGGTGACATCTAATGAGAGATTATGACTTTTTGGCTTCATTTAGGGATCATTAAATTGGCTACCAAGTTTGCTATATTTTCATAGAGGGGTCAGTTTTAAGAACGTTTTATCTTTTTAACCATGGAGGTCAAATAGAATGTTCCTTTATTTAAGTGAGAAACCAGTGTAGATAAGCACATTTAATTATAGATTTTAATTTGTGCCTCTTTTATAGTTATAGTTCCTTTTATGTTTTTGCAGTCAATTTTAATTTCATGGAGCTTTTCTTTCATTTGCAAATTTCTTAATGCAGGACATTTGGTAACACATTTTATTCTTGTATTATATGTGATGCCTTAAATTCTTTATTACATAATTTTGTTTGCTAAATCAACTCAATTTTTCACTTAAATGCTATTCTTTTAAATGCCCCCCATTCTTATTAGCTCTTTTACTTAATTTTATCTCTACAAGAATATAAGAATTTAAAACATTTTAGATTATTTAGATATCAAGCCAGGGAAAACTTACCCAATCTGGCTTCCAAGTGTCTGATAGAACAAATAACATAACATCAGAAAAAAAAATTGTGAACATGAACCAATTTTAATAAATTAACCAAGCTTTTAATAAGTTATAGATTTTTTACCATTTTTATTACATTAGAAATTTTAAAAATCTTCAGATACAATTTGTACTCCACAAATAAAATGAGATGGCTGGTGCTTTTAAAAAGTCTTATGACTGAACAAGTGGTTCTGATAACTGTGTTTTGGTCTAGGAATGGCCATGTCTTGGTAGGTCCAGTGTGAATTGGTCTAGCATGTCTTGAAGCTTTGCTCATTAACTGCTTGATTTATCAGCATAACCAAAGCAAAGTTTCATGTTGAATGTTACAGCTCCTTGATAGTTTGTGACTGCATAGAATGCGGTGCTGAGGAAACATTCAATGCCTTATGTGGGTTTATAGGACCATAGATTAATTAGTTATTTAAGCAGAGAAGAAGCAAAATACATTCCATCTATCACATATTCAGGGAGCATATTATCAGGTAAATTCCATCAGATGATAGCACTATATAATATCATCTAAATGGATACAGACCTTTCTATTAATTCATGTAAGATCAATAATAGTCTCTTTTCTATTTGATATGCAGCAATGAATATATTGCTGTATAAACAGCCACTATGAGATACCTTAGAGACACTTTCCTGTACTTGAAATAATGTAGAGTCACTGAATTAAAAATAAACCTGTCAAATAATATATTATTTTTCCCTCTATAGAGATCCATCTTTCAACTACAAAGGTGTAATCCATCTCTCTCTCCTATAATGAATAGAATACATTGAAAGAAAATACTTTCCTAGTACCTAGGTTCAAATAAGCAGTATTCTGTGCCTAAAAGTCCTCAGTTTAGGTATTTAAGATTGGCTTAGGTAGTGCGTAAAATCACACGTTATCTATGCATGAAAAAAATGAAAAATAACATATGGACACCCAAGTCTACCATTCTAAGATATAGCTAATCTCGTCTGGATCATTCCAAGGGGTATCAAGTTCATTATACATACAATTTACTCAACAAAATTCTTACTGGATTCAAACCCTCCTAGATGTCAACTTCTAGAAACAAAATTCAGTATTAGTGCTACTTCATTTTAGTTACTTCCTTCACAAAAATTTTATCACTTAAAGAAAATATAATCTAGAAAAATGTTTAAAAACAAATTTTAGGTTCAATCCCAGTGTTTGACTTTTAAAATATACAGATGGCATAATTCAATCTCTTAGACCTAATTTGCCATGTTTTATTTACAAATAAATAAAAAATTTTGTAAGATGAAAGATTCTCCTTTCTATAAAATCTTAATTGTTACTTTCCTGTCAAATTCTTTTTCAAAAAATGTTTCAAAACTAAGCAAAATAAAAGTATATTCTTCAAGAGAATGGTTATTCACCAAAGCAGTAAATATATTATGTTCTCTAAAAATATAAGGAAGCAAGATGAGCAAGGTGTTGTATTTTTTAAAATTCATTTGGACTATCTGCTTTTATCTCATTACAGCACAGGTGTTCTTTTATGCCAGCTCTCCATTTATTTTATATTGTTTTGCAAGCTCTGGGGGAAACAGTGCCCTACTTTAGAAAGCTGGTAAAAGCTAACATGTCAAGGGAATAGAGATGGAAGATTAGACGTAAGAAAGAAAACAGATTTTCTAAAGTCAGTGAATTATGTACACTTGGTTATAAATTGCATGATAAAATCATTTTTTGGGATGCTTAAAATATCATGGAAAATAGAGAGCATGTCACTAAAAAGTAAGAAATCTCTAAATCAATATAAATATTTTGTGCTGCTCACAGTATCTCTTGTATGTTTGAATCCATTTGCTTAACACATACTATTTAGTTGATTTATGCATCCATTGCTTTAGATAAGTAGATAACAGTGATTATCTCAAATTATTTTCCTTAACACTGTTCATTGGTATGTACTTAAATGAGCGTTTTCATTGTGTTACTTTGGATTAAAGTGATTATTTTATTAGGTATAAAACAATAAGAGTATGTCAAGCTATTTATGTAATATTTTGATTATCAGAAAATAAATTTTTGCACTATATAAAATAAAATTTGTATTAAATCTTTCACGTTTACACAATTTAATGTGAATTGCATGTAACCATGTAACTCACTGTACTAATTTTCTAATGACTTTTCCCGTTTGAACACCTTGTTTTAAGATGTGTCTTTCACCATCGTGAAAGTTACTGTCTGAAAGACTAAACTGATCATATTATTTAAAATAATTCTTAAAATTAACCATGTGCCTATTTTTCTAAGACTGTATCATCTTACATATTTTAGGACATTATCATATCTCTCTGGATTACTGTATTGATTCCACTTTCCACATTTGCAGCCCCATTCCTTAATTTTATATAATTTAGACAAAGTGTTTATTCTAAAACATGAAGGTTGCTTTAAACTCTGCATTGCTCTCTGTGAGACTTAAGGTATTTGTCAATTCTTTAAATTTCACATTTTCACTCTACCTACTCTTATCTCCCACACTTTATAAAGCAGGCTTACTTAACATTTCCTTTCCAGAGAAGACTTATCTCTGGATTGACTTTGTACCTTCAATCTGCAATTCTATTCAACTTAGGATGCTTGACCATCTCCTGTCCCTTGACCACATCCCAGATTTGGCAACTATTCTTCCAGAGTTCCAAGATATTCTTTTTCTTAGTACCTCTGCCACACCTATTTTTAATGTGATCATTGAACTGCAATTCCCTCCTTTCTTTCTAATCATTCCTTACACAGCAATATCCTTGAGGTAGTGATTGTGCTTTAGTTTGTGAGAAATTGGGAAATCAGATGCTCTGATTTTAATCTGTATCACTATATCCCAGCCCACTGCAAATAAACGTGAATCTCAAATAAAAGCAGGGGAAAGTCAGGGAAATTAAGCTACTAGATGTTAAAAGATAAAAAGCATAGACATACTAACCTTAGCATAGTTTATTTGAAGAAGAAAATGATGAATGAATTAGGTAGGACTCAGAACCAGGAGAGGTTCAGAGAGCTCTACCCAGTAATGTGAGCAGGCTGCATTTATAGATGGAAAAAGGAAGTGATTTATAGAAACAGCTTGATTGGTTTCAGCTCAGCATTTGCCTTTTTTGGGCATGATATCATAAGGCATTTGATTTATAGGGACATGATCTGAAGAGTTGACGCCTATGATTGGCTGAGGCTCAGCTGCTATGATGGGCTGCAACTCAGCTACTTGTTATAAGAATATACCCTTAGGTTGCTAAGAATATACTAAGTTTCTTGCAGTTTGCTGCATATAAATTCAAAGTACAGAGACAGTCTCAGGCCAAGTTTAATTTAATTTAATTCAACATAGACATTGCTGCTTTAAATTCTTCCTGTATTCGAATGATGGATTCACTGCTGCCTTGAATACCGAGACAATAACATATTCATCGTTATTTTCTAAACTAAGTATAGTAGATGCTGAGTTAATATTTGTTGAATAATTGATAAAGGAATTTATAATAATAAACCTGGTTTGAACATCTATAATGAAAATGTTGTGCATTAGTAATGAAATACAATGTTATACTCTCTAACAAAGTTAGAGAACACTTTTCACAATTAACATAAATAGTATCATGACATTTTATAACTAACATAAATAGTAAATGCTACTGAAATAATTAATTCTACACCCTACAAATCAGCTTTTGATAGACTATTAACAAAAGTCTCAAAGCCATAATTTTCTTCTTTGAGACTTTGTGATAGCTCTTGACTATTCCAATTGTAGGTAGAAAACTAAAGACAAATAAAACAGGAGGTAATTATCCTCCAAATAATATTATGCATTGACTTGTTTCTTGGAATAAGCAATCTAAAAAAATGATGTGGATTCAAAAGCATTGAAGGTAAAACATCTTCAAGATAAGAACTTTTAAGGAATTTTTGATGATTTGGTGAAGTAAAATATAAACTGTGAGGCTGATAAACAGTTTATATTGGCAGTTATAGTTTTTCTCATTTTTTAAAATTCTGGCAAGAAACTTCAAAAGGATACTGATTAATAACATGATTGAAGTGAATCAACACACTGTATTAATATTTTATGTCTGAAATGTGAAAAATAGTGAAGATTAAATCAGACTGGGAATGTCATCTTTTTTCTTCCAAAATCGTTCCTTAAAGTCTATGTTTAAAGTATTGTCTTTATAATCACTGACTAGAAAATCCAGAACGGATAATTATTATTTTCTATATAATGGTTCTATATTTAAAATAATTTCTATTTTTAGTGGAAAGAATGATGATTAAATAAAGAGTCCGCACAATGACAGCCTCCTAAATCTGAATCTCCCCACACATTTTGCAACAAAACCACACTGAACAACGAGGAGAGAACATAATATCACCCATACTTGTGGCATAACAATGAGATAGAAAAGATAACACGTTTCAAATTATCTGTGAAGAGGAAAATAAACTCAAATCCAGTAGAACCTACTCCAGGAACCTGGAAATGGGCTGGGTCTTTTCCGTAAAGAAGAGTCTAAAATTCCACATGACAATGTTGGAGGAGTACCATCCCCTGACACACAGGAAAATTCGGAAGGGAAAGACACCCATACCCACTTTTGTAACACAGAGGAAGAAGAAAACAAGAATTAAGAGTCCTAGAATACATATCACAACCAAATAAGTATGACATTGACTGTATTAATAAAAGAAAGAACCTTCATCCAAGGACCTGTAGTTAAGCAACCTAAATATTCACACCTGCCTGCTTATAACTGTTATTTAAAGTCCACAAAAATATGCTTCACATTAAAGAAGAAAGTAACTATCAAAAATTGCATATGGATGAAAAAGGAAATAAAAGTGAAATATTTCACATGGTAAAAATTATTCCTCCAAACCAAGCATGAAGCAAGTAAAATTGTTACAAAAATCCTAATATGATTAAGTACTCTTTAAAAGAAGCACTGATAGATATGCAAAGAAAATACTCTCAAATCAGTAATAAGTATCCTACAAAAAGAGTTAATTTAATATATATTTAATACCTGATTAATTTTTTGTTATTGTAAAATGATGAAAGTACTGGTTTTTATTCTATATAAACCTCACAAAGATTTTGTTTAGTAATGTGGTCATTAATACACAAATTCATTCATTTAATTTCATGTTGAAATTAACAATTACAAAATGCATTAAAGTAAAAGTAAATGACTAGTGAAACATAATTATTTTTATTAAAAAGGAATGCATGTTCCCTTTAAAAATATTTAGTGGACCAATTCATAGTTCTTGCAATAGCTACAGCAATCCTATTTCTGAAACATAGTTTAACTTTAGCCATTCTACATTTGACTGCATTGATTTTTGTTTTCGACCCTTTCTGGTTGCTGTAGCAACATTCTGTAGCTGTCAGAACTAAGAGACTATCTATGTAACATTTTATATTTGAGAGATAATGGTACTATAAATTAATCTCTGACCTTTATCAAAAGCAAAATGAATTCAGTTAAATATTAATATGTATATTACTTAATATTCTCGACTAGTTGAATTGATCATTATTAAATTCTGTATATTCATTTTAAATATTAATTTAGACAGTTTAAGTATTTATATGTCTTCTTCTTACTTAGATATTTTAATTTACCAGACTTCTTGAAAATATTGCATGAAGTCTAAATTATTTTTAAAATAACTTAAAAATTGAATTTAAACAATACCATGACCACTGGGATTTTGTTGGATTTTTTGGCATCAAAATATATTAATATTTCAGTATTATGTGTTTATGGTAGAGTGAGCAAATTTGGGGAATGTAATTCAGGGCTGGGCGTGGTGGCTCATGCCTGTAATCACAGCACTTTGGGAGGCCAATGTGGAGGCATATTTTTCAAGACCAGCCTGGCCAACATGGTGAAACCCCATCTCCACTAAAAATACAAAAATTAGCTGGGCATGGTGGCACACACCTGTAGTCCCAGCTACTCAGGAGGCTGAGTCAGGAGAATCACTTGAACCCAGGAGGCAAAGGTTGCAGTGAGATGAGATAATGCCATTACACTCTAGCCTGGGTGACAGAGAGAAACTCTGTCAAAAAGAAAAATTGTAATTCAGACATTATGAAAATGTATGTTGAACAATTTCTAGGGAATTGCTTGGTGATGTAACATTCTTTCCTTGTTATTTACACATTCGAGTTATTTATATATTAAACGTACACACACACTTACATATCTTCCCTAAAGATATTAAACATGAGATAGTACGATTTACGATTTAGAGTTTTATTTAGACTAAATTCTTAATTAAATCTACCAAACATTACAAATACACTTTAACATTCGTAATTTTTAAAAATGAGATTTTGCCCATCCCCCAATAGAGGCAAAACCCATCTTAGAATAAAAGGTTAATTTCATATTTACTAGCATTGAGGTATGCATGTCTAGTATAAAAGTATAACAACAGTTATCACGCTTATAAATTTGTTTGTAGGAATAGTTGGCTAATGAATATCTTTCCCAAGAGGCAGTGTTCTTAATGAGGGCAAAGATTTTTGTTTGCTTTCTTCATTTTATTATCAAGCCAGCTACCTTGGTATATATTGGGGGATCAATAGACAATTGTTTAAATTAATGAAAAATAATGAAATGATAAAATTAAAAATAGGCTATAATAATTTGACTATCAGGAACAATGTGAAAACTATATTTTAAGTTTTCTGGGAAAAGTATTTAGCTTAATAAAGCAGTAGGAATTTTCTCCAATAGAAAAAGTATAGAGGAAATTTTGAGAATAAAAAATGAGACAAAATGAACTGAAAATTTATGTGTTTAATATTACATTTTAATCAACAACTGAATTTTTAAAATTTTGTTATATTACAATGTATTTAATAATTATCAATTGACTAAAGGTAATTTATTTAGTAAACAAAGTTAATTTAATTAAAAATACAAATAAATTAAATGAATTAAGTACAAATGTTGATTGGTATCATTATTTATTGAAATACATTTCACTGACTACAAATGGAAATAAATTGGACATTTTCAGCGTTGTATTTGAATGCTCTAATCACCACTAAATCATTTTCCCCAGGTGTCACCCCAAGGCAGTGATTAACGACATACTAGTAAAACTTACTTTGACAGTCTAAAATGAAAATGTCATCTCTATGGGTGAGAATAATTTTCTGCTAAATAGGGCTTTCTGTCAGTAATGAGATGCTCATTGAAGTATTTTAAATGTATTTAAAAGCAACCAAGAGCAAAATCAGTATATGTTAGAAGTATTTAGATAACAGAGAAACATGTATGAGTATGTGTGTATGTGTATATTTTTGCTCTTGGTTTCAGAGTGTCAGGAGAAATGACTATTATTAATCACCAGGTATAATCAGATTTATATATTGTCAAAGAGCAAGATGACAGTCATGCTGGTGAACATATACGTCTTTTGAAGACCTATTCCCCTATTCCTTTTTATTTATTTATTTATTATTGCGTTTTAGGTTTTGGGGTACATGTGCAGAACATGCAAGATAGTTGCATAGGTACACACATGGCAGTGTGTTTTGCTGCCTTCCGCCCCTTCACCCACATTTGGCATTTCTCCCCATGCTATCCTTCCCCTACTCTCCCCCTGCTGTCCCTCCCCTATTCCCCCCAATAGACCCCAGTGTGTAGTACTCCCTACCCTGTGTCCATGTGTTCTCATTGTTCATCACCCACCTATAAGTGAGAATATACGGTATTTCATTTTCTGTTCTTGTGTCAGTTTGCTGAGAATGATGTTCTCCAGATTCATCCATGTCCTTACAAAGGACAGGAACTCATCGTTTTTTGTTGGCTGCATATTATTCCATGGTGTATATGTGCCACATTTTCCCAGTCCAGTCTATCATCGATGGGCATTTGGGTTGGTCCCAGGTCTTTGCTATTGTAAACAGTGCTGCAATGAACATTCGTGTGCATGTGTCCTTATAGTAGAATGATTTATAGTCCTTTGGATATATACCCAGTAATGGGATTGCTGGGTCAAATGGAATTTCTATTTCTAGGTCCTTGAGGACTCGCCACACTAACCAACGAGAACGAAGACACATCATACCAGAATCTCTGGGACACGTTTAAAGCAGTATCTAGAGGAAAATATATAGCAGTAAGTGCCCATATGAGAAGAGTGGAGAGATCCAAAATTGACACCCTAACATCAAAATTGAAAGAGCTAGAGGAGCAAGAAAAAAAAACCTCAAAACCTAACAGAAGACAAGAAATAACTAAGATCAGAATAGAACTGAAGGAGATAGAGACACGAAAACCCCTTCAAAAAATCAATAAATCCAAGAGCTGATTTTTTGAAAAGATCAACAAAATAGACAGACCACTAGCCAGACTGATAAAAAAGAAAAGAGAGAACAACCAAACAGACACAATAAAAAACGATAAAGGGGAAATCACCACAGATTCCACAGAAATTCAAACCATCATCCGAGAATATTACAAACAACTCTATGCACATAAACTAGTAAACCTGGAAGAAATGGATAAATTCCTTTTTATTTTATTTTTTCTTAAGGAGCCTGCCTTTATATAAACAAAAATCACTAATTTGTTTTTATTTTTCCTCTAGATATTTTCAACTTAATGGACTGAAATTGAGTTTATTTACATTAAGAACACCTATTGCCTTTAGTTTGTTTTAATTTTTATTCTTACTCTTTTATTCTTATTGAGACAGGTTCTTGCTCTGTCACTCAGGCTGGAGTACAGTGGGGTGATCTTGGTTCACTCCATCCTCGGTCTCCTGGATTCAAGTGATTCTCTTGCCTCAGCCTCCCAAGTAGCTGGGATTTCAGGTGAGTAACACCACACGTGGCTAATTTTTGTATTTTTAGTAGACACAGGGTTTCACAATGTTGGCCAATTCTGAAACTCCTCGCCTCAAGTGATTCATCATACTCAGCCTCCCAAAGTGTTGGGATTACAGGCATGAGCAATCATTCTCAGTATTGTTTTAGTTTGTAAATTTTAAAAACTAAAAAGGAAACATGAAAATGTATTTTGAAATAATATTATTTTTAAAGCCATTATGTTTATCATTCCTTATTATGGAAGAAATTGAGGTATTTTTTGTAACAAATATTGAATACTTTGTGTGCCTTAAGAACCAAGATTGAATTCTTTATGTTATTTACAGTTTTTGTTTACATTTTTTATTTGCAGTTTATTAGGAGTTTCATTAATTTGTATCTTGTTTACCATTGCTGATTTTAAAGAAAAAAAATAGATCTCTACCGTGTGAATCAGTCTTCCTTCCTTCCTTCCTTCCTTCCTTCCTTCCTTCCTTCCTTCCTTCCTTCCTTCCTTCCTTCCTTCCCTCCCTCCCTCCCCCTCCCTCCCCTGCCTCTCTTTCTCTTTCTTTTCTTTCTCTTTCTTTCTTATTTCCTTCCTTCCTTCCTCTCTCCCTCCCCCTCCCTCCCCTGCCTCTCTTTCTCTTTCTTTTCTTTCTCTTTCTTTCTTATTTCCTTCCTTCCTTCCTCTCTCCCTCCCTCTCTCCCTCCCTTCTCTTTTTCTCTTACTCTTTCTTTCTTTCTTTCTCTTTCTTTCTTTCTTTCTTTTTCTCTTTCCTTCTTTCTTTCTTTTTCTCTTTCCTTCTTTCTTTCATCTTTTTTTTTCTAACTTGACCATGTATCATTATAGTAGAATGATTTAGAATCCTTTGGGTATATACCCAGTAATGGTATTGCTAGGTCAAATGTCATTTGTAGTTCTAGGTTTTTTTTTTGTTGTTGTTTGTTTGTTTGTTTGTTTGTTTGTTTGTTTTTGTCTTTTTGTTTGTTTGTTTGTTTTTGAGATGGAGTCTTGCTCTGATGCCCCGCCTGGAGAGCAGTGGCACAATCTTGGCTTACTGCAACCTTCACCTCCTGGGTTCAAGCAATTCTCCTGCTTCAGCCTCCCAAGTAGCTGGAACTACAGATGCGTGCCACCACGCCTGGCCAATTTTTTTTTTTTTTTTTTTTTTTTTTTTGTATTTTAGTAGAGACAGGGTTTTACCACATTAGCCAGGATGGTCTCAATCTCCTGACCTCGTGATCCGCCCACCTCTGCCTCCCAAAGTGTTGGGATTACAGGCCTGAGGCACCGCGCCTGGCCTCTTCTCGATTTTTGAGGAATTGCCGCACTGTCTTCCACAATGGCTGAACTAATTTACACTCCCACCAAGAATGTAAAATCTTCCTATTTCTCCACACCCTCTCCACTATCCATTGTTTCCTGACTTTTTAATGATCGCCATTGCTTTTTTATTTATTTATTTTTTTTAGACCGGAGGCTTGCTCTGTTGCCCAGGCTGGAGTGCAGTGGCACCATCTCGGCTCACCACACTCTGCCGCCCTGGTTCAAGCCATTCTCCTGCCTCTGCCTTCCAAGTAGCTGGGACTACAGCACACACCACCATGCCCAGGTAATTTTTGGGATTTTAGTAGATACGGGTTTCACTATGTTGGCCAGGCTGGTCTGCCCTTATGATCCACCCACCTCTGTCTCCCAAAGTGCTGGGATTACAGGCAGCCACCGCACCCGGCCAATGATCGCCATTCTAACTGATGTGCGACGGTATGTCATTGTGGTTTTGGTTTGTATTTCTGTAATGACTAATAATGATAAGCTTGTTTTCATACGTTTGTTGGCCACATAAATGTCTTCTTTTGAGAAGTGTCTGTTCATATCCTTTGCCCACTTTTTGATTTTTCTTTTCTTGTAAATTTATTTAAGTTCTTTGTGGATTCTGGATATTAGCCCTTTGTCAGATGGATAGATTGCAAACATTTTCTCCCATTCCGTAGGTTGCTTTTATACTATAGTTGTTATCACTACAGATAGTTTTTTTTTTCTGCTGTGCAGAAGCTCTTTAGTTTAATTTAGAAGCTCTTTAGTCAGTTTTTTTTATTATTATTATACCTTAAGTTCTGTGATACATGTGCAGAATGTGCAGGTTGTTATATAGGTATACACATGCATAGTGGTTTGCTGCACCCATTAACCCATCACCTACATTAGGTATTTCTCCTAATGCTATCCGTCCCCTAGCCTCTACCCCCTGACAGGCCCCAGTGTGTGATGTTCCCCTCCATAGGTCCATGTGTTTTCATTGTTCACCTCCCACTTATGAGTGAGAACATGTGATGTTTGATTTCTGTTCTTGTGTTAGTTTGCTGACAATGATGATTTTCCAGCTTCATCCCCAAGTCCCCGCAAAGGACATGAACTAATCCTTTTTTATGGCTGCATAGTATTCCATGGTGTATATGTGCCAAATTTTCTCTCTCCAGTCGATCACTGATGGGCATTTGGGTTGGTTCCAAGTCTTTGCTATTGTGAACAGTGTTGCAAAAAACATATGTGTGCATGTGTCTCTATTGTAGAATGATTTATAAGTATATAAATAGTAACGGGATTGCTGGGTCAAATTATATTTCTGATTCTAGATTCTTGGCCACACTCTCTTCCCCAGTGGTTGAACTAATTTACACAGTTACCAACAGTGTAAAGGCATTTTTATTTCTCCACATTCTTTCCACTATTTGTTCTTTTTTGACTTTTTAATGATTGCTATTCTAAGTGATGTGAGATGGTATATTATTATAGTTTTGATTTGCATTTCTCTAATGACCAGTAATGATGAGCTTTTTTTCATATGTTTGTTGGCTACATAAATGTCTTATTTTGAGAAATGTGTGTTCATAGCCTTTGCTCACTTTTTGATGTTTTTTTTTCTTGTAAATGTGTTTAAGTTCTTTGTAGTTTCTGAATATTAGCCAATTGTCACGTGGATAGATTGCAAAATATTTCTCCCATTCTGGAGGTTGCCTGTTCACTCTGATGATAGTTTCTTTTGCTGTGAAGAAGCACCAAAGTTTAATTAGGTCCCATTTGTTAATTTTGACTTTCACTGCCATTGCTTTTGGTGTTGTAGTCATGAAGCCTTGGCCCATGCCTATGTCCTGAATGGTATTGCCTATTTTTTTTTCCCTAGGGTTTTTATGGTTTTAGGTCTTATGTTTAAATCTTTAATCCATCTTGAGTTAATTTTTGTATAAGGTATAAGGACAGGGTCCAGTTTCAGTTTTCTGCATATGGCTAGCCAGTTTTTCCAACACCATTTATTAAATAGGGAATCCTTACCCCATTGCTTCTTTTCGTTAGATTTGTCAAAAATCAAATGGTTGTAAAGGTGTGGTGTTGTTTCTGAGGTCTCTGTTCTGTTTTATTGATCTATATATCTGTTTTGGTACCAGTACCATGCTGTTTTGGTTACTGTAGACTTTTACTATTGGTTGAAGTCAGGTAGCATGATGCCTGAAGCTTTGTTCTTTTTGCTTAGGATTGTCTTGGCTATTTGAGCTCTTTTTTGATTCCATGTGAAATTTAAAGTAGTTTTTTAATGCTGTGAAGAAAGTCGATGATAGCTTGTTGGGAATAGCATTGAATCTATAAATTACTTTGGGCACTATGGCCATTTTCATGATACTGATTCTTCCTATCCATGAGCATGGAATGTTTTTCCACTTGTTTGTGTTCTCTCTTATTTCCTTGAGCAGTGGTTTTTAGTTCTTCTTGAAGAGGTCCTTCACATCTTTTGTAAGTTTTATTCCTAGGTATTTTATTCTCTTTGTAGCAATTGTGAATGAAATTTCACTCATGGTTCGACTCTCTGTTTGTTTAATATTGGTGTATAGGAATGCTTGTGATTCTTGCACATTTATTTAGTATCCTGAGATTTTGTTGAAGTTGCTTATCAGCTAAAGGAGAAATTTGGGCTTTGACAATGGGATTTTCTAAATAGACAATCATGTCATCTGCAAACAGACACAATTTTACTTCCTCTCATCCTATTTGAATATTTTAATTTGTTTCTCTTGCCTGATTGCACTGGCCAAACTTCCAATGCTATGTTGAATAGGAGTGGTGAAAGAGGGAATCTTTGTCTTGGGCTGGTTTTCCAATGGAATGCTTCCAGCTTTTGTCAGTAAGATATTGGTTTCGGGTTTGTTATGAACAGCTCTTATTATTTTGAGAAACGTTCCATTAATACCTAGTTAATTGAGAGTTTTTGGAATGAAGGAGTGTTGAATTTTATCAAAGGCCTTTCTGCATCTTTTGAGATAATCATGTGGTTTTTTTTCTCTTGGGTTCTGTTTATGTGATGGATTAGATTTATTGATTTGCATGTGTTAAACCAGTTTTGCATCTCAAGGATGAAGCCAACTTGATTGTGCTGGATAAGCTTTTTGATGTGCTGCTGGATTCTGTTTGCCAGTATTTTATTGAGGATTTTCGCATTTATGATCATCAGGGATATTGGCCTGAAATTTTCCTTTTTGGTTGTGTCTCTGCCAAGTTTTGGTATCAGGATAATGCTGGCCTCATAAAATGAGTTATGGAGGATTACCTCTTATTCTATTGTTGGGAATAGTCTCAGAAGGAATTACACCAGCTGCTCTTTCTACCTCTGGTAGAATTTGGCTATGAATCCATCTGGGCCTGGGCTTTTTTGGTTGGTAGGCTATTCATTACTGCCTCAATATCAAAACTTGTTATTGGTCTATTTAGGGATTCAACTTCCTCCTGATTTGGTCTTGAGAGGGTTTATATTTCCAGAAATTTATTCATTTCTTCTAGATTTTCTAGTTTATGGGCATGGAGGTATTTATAGTATTTTCTGATAGTAGATTGTATTTCTGTGGGCTCAGTGGTGATATCCCTTTTATCATTTTTATTGTGTCTATTTGATCCTTCTCTCTTTTCTTCTTTATTAGTCTGGCTAGCAGTCTATCTTTCTCTTTATTTCTTTCACACATGTGAAATGCTGCAATACAAGCCACATTGGCCCATCACAGGTTTAATGTTAAATTAATTACATTATTAGGTAATATTAGCTTTAGTTTTTCTGCCAGCTAGACAAACATACTTCCTACTTGATGCAGTTAGTTAGCTAAGTATAATTAATTGAAGTAAAGTGTCTTGCCAATTATTGGTTTCTCCGGATTTTTTTCACCTTAAAGTATAACTGATTTATGTATACAGCTACCAATTGCTGACAGAGGCCCTTTTATCTTTTCCAAAAATATCAATATAAACAAAAATTATACAAACAAAACAACATGGAAAACTGAGACAGTCATTTAACTTATTTTTAAAATATAGAGATATTTTGCATTAATCACTGGAACTGATGGCATTAGATTGAAAAATACAATGGCTGGCTTAAATTATCTTAACCTCTGAAGAGGAACAATCTTACCCATCTGAAGACTGATAGGAATTATTTTGTCTTCCTTGCTGTTAAAAAATATGGGGTCTAAACCAACTAAAATCCAGACTGCAATCATTTTATTGCTAAGCTACTGCATATCATTACAGAGAAAGCAACAGGAAACCACTTCAGCTCTCCTCTTTCAACATTCAATTAGAAATAAACACAGTACATTTAGTTCTTGTATTGGCAAATATTGTTTTAGGAATTGTGTTAATCTTGAAACATTAAATACCACAGAAGGAATTTAAAAATAATCATACCTAAAAATTTCCTAACACTGGAGAATTTAGATTGGAAATATAATACCTATGATACCTATGATGATTAAAGGTTTAGAAGCATCATAATGAAACTAAAAAAATCAAGGATAATTTTGTAAATTATGACAGTAAACCATGTTGTAAAATAAAGACACATGCAGTCGATATCTCATCCAAAACAATGGATAAGAGAACCCAGTTGAATGATAAATTCAAATTATGAATAGAAAGAACTAAAATAATAATACTTTATGCCTGGCTAAAACATTATTCAGAAATGAGGATGTTTTCAAAGTCTTAGCTATTAATACTTTACCACACTGCCCACCTCTAAGAAATGTATTAAAGGAGTTCCTTAGGGAGAAGACAAGTGAACAAAATAAAAGATGAAAGATTTATGCAACATTACCAAACAGGTACATTGATAAATATGCTGGCTAATTGAATTAAACATTGTTATTTAAAATAACTTCTATACATTTTACATAACTCTTTCCCCTTCAGCTCTAAAAGAATAATTGCTACCAAGTAGAACGTAGTGAGGAAGGAAACCGGAACCTGGTTCAAATGTAATTGAATTATACTACTTTTTTTTTTCATGCTTAGAAGGAGAATAGAAGCTGAAAAATCTTAAGCATTTTGTTAGGCAGATTGAGAGCTATTTACCTAACTTCTTAATTTTAGGATATTCACTAAGAGAATAACCATATTCTATTTCATTTCTAAATGAGCCAGTAGCAATCAAATGGTGTATCTCAAGAAAAAATTTCAGCCTAAGAGAAGGTAGGAAAGAGAAAAAGATGAAAGAAAGAGAATGATGCACAGAAATCCAAAATAAGTGTGTAGAAAATAACCAAAAGACTTTAATAGTCAAAACAGGGATTATGAATTATAAATTTAAAATCCAACTACCTGCTCTTTGCATGAGA
The DNA here is from genome assembly GCA_031835075.1 of Saguinus oedipus. Classification (NCBI taxonomy): domain Eukaryota; kingdom Metazoa; phylum Chordata; class Mammalia; order Primates; family Cebidae; genus Saguinus; species Saguinus oedipus. Next base: position 99,483,204 of record CM063181.1, on the reverse strand, counting down.
TGCAAGTAAAATAAATTCTTCAGGAAATAAAGGAAGGAGATGCAATATGTATATATAGACCTAAGTAAAGCTTAAGAGATTATGTGTATATTAGAAAAAATAGATTTTAATGCAAAACACATCAATAAAAACCTAAGAGCCTATATATTAATAAAAAGAAAAAAGAAAAGCAAGAATATATAAAAGACAACTTTACCCAACAGCATACCTCTGGTCTTCATACAGCAAGTTTTAGCTATAATGTGTTATGTTGAATTGATATTACGGCTATTTTTTATGTATTAGAGATTAATATTATCCTTCAACTTTATCTGCTATTGTGATACATTAATTTTCAAATGTTATGTCAAAATCAAGACATTTTAAAACATTTGACATTTTAACAATTTTAATTATTCCAATACATGAACATGGGATATGTTTTCATTGACATATGCTGATTTAGTTTTTTTAATTGTATTTTATAGTTTTCATAGTACAGACATTTACCTAGTTAAGTTTATGTCTAAGTATTTTATTTGTTCTGATGTCATTGTAAACAGGATTATTTTCTTAGCTCTCTTTTCAGACATTTCATTGTAAGTGTATAGAAAGGTATCTAATTTTTATGTGTTCACTTTGTATCCTACTACTTTGCTGAATGTATTTAGTAGTTCTAAGGTTTTTTTCTATGGAATGTTTGGAACTTTCTGTATATAAGATTATATTATCTTTTAACAAATAATTTTACTTCCTCCTTTGTAATTAAGATGTATTTTTTTGTCTAATTGTTCTGTCTAGAGAACTGTCAGTACTATGTTGAATAAAAGTAATGGAGTGAGCACCCTTGCTTTATTCCTCAATTTAGAGGAATCTTTCAGTCTTTCATTTTTGAGCATGATGTTTGCTGTAGGTTTTTTGTACATGGCTTTCACTTTGTTAAAGTACTTTCTCTCTAATACCAGTGTGTTAATCCATTTGCATTGCTCTAAAGGAATACCTGAGACTGGGTCATTCAGAAAAAAAAATGATGGGGTTCATGGTGCATGGTTCTGCAGGCTGTACAGGAAGCATGGCACAGCATCCACTCCTAGTGAGGTCCTCAAGAACCTTCCAATTATGGTGGAAGGCAAAGAAGGAGTCAGCATGTCACATGGTGACCATGGAATCACCAAAGAGAGAAGGAATTTCTAGGTTCTTTAAACAACCAGATCTCATGTTAACACATAAAGTGAGAACTCACTCAATTACAGTGAGGATAGCAACAAGTCATTAACGAAGGTTCAACCACCATGATCCAAACACCTTCCATCAGGCTCCACCTGCAACATTGGAGATTACAATTCAACATTAGGAGGGGACAAATATACAAACTATATCAACTAGTTTGTTAAGTATTTTTACCACAGAAGGTATTAAATTTTGTCAATTGATTTTCTGTATCAATTAGATATTCATGGCGTTTTTCCTATAATTTTCTTAGCATTGTGCATTATGTTAATCAGTTTCCTTGTGGTGAAACATCCTTACATTCAAGAAGTAAATCTCACTTTGTCATAGTTTATAATCATTTTAATATATAGCTAAATTTGCTTTGCTAGTATTTTGTTGAATTTTTTTGTATTAATGTTAATAAGAGATATTGGTTTGTAGTTTTTTTTTTTTCTCGTGATATTTTTGTTTAACTCTATTGTTAGGGTAATGTTGGTCTCATAGAATGAGTTATAAGTGTTGGTTCCTTTTCAGTTAGTGTAAAATATTGACAAGGACTGGTGTTAATTTTTTAATATTTGGCAAAATTCACCAGTAAAAATATCAGGTCCAGGGGTTTTCTTGTTTTGAAAATTTTAAATTACTAATTTAATCTTCTCATTATATAGATTTATTGAGGTTTCCTCTTAATTTCTGATTTAGTGTTTGTAGATTTTGTGTTTCTAGAAATATAATCTAGACCATCCAATTTGTTGGCATAGAAATTATAGCCTTCTCTTACAATATTTAAAAATTTATGTATGATAACTCTTAATAGCTGCATTTTCATCTCTAATTTTAGTAATTTGAGTCCTCTTTTCTTCTTAGTTAATCTGGCTGAAGCTTTGTCAATTTAGTAGACCTTTTAAAGAACCAACATTTGGTTTCATGAATTAGCTTTTTTATTTATCTCTCTGTTTGATTGCTCTCTGCTCTAATCTTTATTATTTCTTTTCTTCTGCTACTTTTTGATACAGTTTTTTCCAGTTTTTTATGTAATAAAGTTATAGTGATGACCCAAAAACTTATTTTTAATATAATCATTTATATCTATAAATCTCCAATTGTGACTGCTTTAGCGGTGTCTCATAAATTTTGATACGTTGTTTGTGTTTTTATTCATATCTATTTTCTAACTTCACTTGTGTTCTATTTTTTGATCCATTCATTGCTCAAAACTGTGTTGTTTAATTTCTATGATTTTGTGAATTTTCATCTTTACTTCTATTATTGATATCTAACTTCATCTCATTGTAATCAGAGGAGATACCTTGTATGATAAGTATGGTTTTAAATCTATTGAAACTAAATTTCCTGCCTAACATATTTCTGAAAAGTCATGAGTGCGCTTGAGAAGAATGTCTATGCTGATGCTGCTGAGTAGTGTGTTCTCTATGTCTATTTGATCCAGTGGGGTTACTGTTAGGTCCTCTATTTCCTTATTTATCTTGTATCTATTTTTCCTACCCACTATTGAAAGCAGGGTATTGAATTCTCCAACTATTATTGCAGAAATGCATATTTCTTCCTTCAGTGTGTGCGTTTTTGCTGGTTTTGATGATCTGTTATGAGGTGCATAATATTAATGATTACACCCTTTTATTTTAGGAATGCTGCTTGTAATTTTTAACATCCATTATCTATCATAAACTTTTAAAATTTAAAGACAATTTTGTCTAATAGTAATAAAGCCATCAATTACCCAATTTTGATTACAGTATTTTTACAATATCATATTCCATCCTCTCACTTTCAATCTACTTAAATCTTTGGATCTAAAATGAGTCTTTTGTAAATAGTGTATAATTTGATTATTCTTGTAAATCTATTCTGCCAATATTTCTACAAAAATGTTAATCTATATTTAAGGTAGTTGTTCATAAGAAGGAATTTACTTGTCATTCTTATAGCTCTTTTGTCCCTCAGTTTCTACAGTTTTGCATTTGTTTTTGTTCAGTTGATTTATTGAAATAAAACGGTTGCATTTGTTTCATTTTTGTATATATTCTATATTTATTTTCCTTGTGGTTACATGGGGATTATATGTAACATTCTAAGATTTTAACAACCTCAGTTGAATTTATATAAGTTTTACTTCAGTAACATACAGAACTCGACTCCTTTAATAATTCTGTTCCCACCCCTTTTAGTTGCATATTTCACACAATTATAAGTTTATATATTATATAATCCAAAACATCAACTAGTCATTCTTTTAAGCCAAAATTACAATAAGACTAGCATGTAAACTGATACATTTATTTATCTCTTAGCTCATGCAGAAAGCAAAAAATGCAGTTACAAATCATTGCTACAACCATACTAGCTTTTTATAATTTCCTATGTATTTGTGTTTATTTATTTATTTATACAATTTTGAGTGTCTCTATAGTATCTTTTTATTTCACCTACAAGATTCCCTTGAGAATTTTCCTACAGGGCAAATCTAGTGGTAATGAACTCCTTAAGCTGTTGCTTATCTAGGATGTCCCAGTATTTGCCTTGTTTTTTTTTTTTTTTTTTTTTGATGGAGAAGAGTTTTGCTCAGTATACAATTCATGCTTGACAGCTTTTTGTTTTCTTTTAGAACTTTAAATATATCAGCCTGCTGTTTTTTTAATCTCTAAAGCTTTTGATGAGAAATCTGTCTGTAGTCTTATTGAGAATTCCTTGTATGTGATGAATTGCTTCTTTCTTTGTGCTTTCAAGATTTTCTCTTTCTCTTTCAAAAGTATGATTTTAATTTGTCTTGGTGTGGGTCTCCTTGAGTTCATTATAGTTGGTAATTGTTGAGCTTCTTCAATATTTATATTCGCAATTTTTATAAAATTTAGGAAGTTTGCAGATATTATTAAAATGTTTTCTCAGCCTTTTTCTCTCTCTCCTCCTCCTTCTAGAACTCCCACAATGCATAGGCTAGTTTGCTTGATGGTCCCTTAGACTCTGTTTTCTTTTCTTTTTTTTTCTGTTTCATTCTTATTTACAAATTTCTAATGTTTACTTCTTTCATAGTCAAACTGGAAGTTTGAGTAATTTTTTTAGGACTTCTCTACTTTGACTAAAAATTTCATTTTTTAAACAACTAAATCCAGTGAGATTTTCAAATCTTTGTCTAGCTTCCCAGTCTCTTAGCCCTTCAACCTCTGTTTCTTAGTGTACTTTCTTTCAGTACCTTCATTGTTTCTTCCCTGTCTTATATATAAAACAAATAACTTCAGTTATATATTTTCTTATTCACTAATCATAAAGAACTTGGTTGAGATAAATACCCTCTTAGTTTCTAAAACATGTGTGTCTCATCACTCTCTGAATCCTAAGCCATTTACATAAAGGAAATGCCTAGAGAAAAAAAAAGGCACTATAGGTTGTTAACTTCTCTTCTCATATTCTCCTTCTCTCTTGGATTTTATCATTTCAAATATTGATTGCCATTATAGTTTTCAATGCTTTCAAATAGATGCTTTTGTATGTTTGTCCAGTACATTGAATTATTTGGTCTAAAATAATCTATATCACCATGATTAAAACAGCAATATCATAGAAATAACTCCTGGGTAGCAGAAAACAAGGCTACATCCTGTGAAACAATGGAAATTAGAAATAGTATATGTTTCCCTCATAAAATGAGATGTTAAAAAAGCAGTCTGAGAGTGATTTACAAAAATGAATCAATCTTCCCATTAACAAAGAGAATTAAATACATAATTTGCCAGATGCAGGGGGCATGACATTTGAAAAACATATTCCACCCATACTTTGGATAAGGTTCAATGACATAAACCGAAAGCTGAGAAGTTAACCTAAAATTGTCTAAGTTTGGTAGTTTTTTCTTCATGATTCAATTCAATAAGGTCAGATTCCATATAGAAATGTCTGTGTTGGTCATTCATTAGCAAATAAGTATTTGTATCCTCCTATTAGGAAAGCCAAAACTCAATTTCCATTTATAAAGCAGAAGGGTTTATTGTCACAGATAAATTTGCTAAACCTAACTCATGTCATTACTAAATAAAGCTTCATACAGTAACTAAAAGTCTAGTAATATTTAGAAATCATTACAAACTAATTAATTACAGTATTTCTCAATATATAAAGCTTAGAAGATGAACATTAAGTGGAAAGAAGAAACTTACTGAAGGTTAAGAGGAAGGGCTAACAAATCTGATGGCAGAAAATGAAACTCTGGAGCTTTGGGTGGAACTTAACATATGGGCTAAAACATCATACCCTATTTAAATTTTATGCAGCCTAACACAGCTGTTATTCATGAATATTGCTACATTTTAACAAGAAACTGCATAGGCTTATTACATGTTAACATAATAGGGAGTGTTAAATATAATTTATTATGTATACCATCTGTAGTGTCTAAAATGAAATAAGATAATGTCTTAAAATTGTTCTTAAATTCAAGAATGTAAAAAGTAAACTTTTCTTGATTTATTAAAAAAATCAAAACAAATCATACACACACACACACACACACACACACACACACACACACACACACACGAATCCAGATACCCCTTTTGATGTTCCAGTGTAAAGTTTTACCTCAGTCATTCTTGGGATATCCACCCCAGGGGTTGTGCTATGGTTGTAGGAACTTACATGTGCCAAGATTATCAGTAAGAAGAGGGCCAATTAAGGCTTTAGACATTGGTCATCAATCTACACATGAGTTTACCAAGGCATCTATTCCAGGCTTTAATGTGGCCAGTCAGGAATTGCTGCTCTTTATGACTTCTCAACTGTTCGTGAGTTTCAGAAATCTTTGATGAGGCAGCCTAAACTTTTACCTCCCTAAATACATTGTACAGTCCTTTTTTTCTCCCCTAAAAGTTTGATCCTAAATCCCCTTCGCTGTTTCTCACTCTTTTCTTCCAGCTGCCACCCAGGGATTTATTTGCAGTTAGGATTAATATCTGGATTTTAGAAGTCTACTTTTTCTATTGTTTATGTCCTACACACTTTGCCTCTTCCTAAAACAGCCTTACCCCAAGGGAACACAAGACTGTAAAGACTGTCTTTTGTGGGGCCCAAAGTGGCTCCCGCCGGATGTCGTGGCGCTTGCGAAGGCGAGGCCAAGAGTTCAAGGCCAACCAACCTCAGCAACCTTACAAGCTCTCACTGATTGGCAAAAAAAAAAGACTGTCTTTTGCTACAGTCAAATCTTTCTGTTTGAAAAAAATGAGCCTTTCTATTGATTGAGAGTGAAGGAAAAAGGAAGAAAGGTGAAGTTTCATGCATATGTATGTTACTTTTGACTATGCTTAACTATTACTATATGCTATGTTGCTTCATTGATGTGGAAGAAAAGGGAGAGAAGCACTAGACATTTGCATTTTATGTTATGTAAAGTTTGACACTTGACAGATGTTCAAAAGTTCTTAAGAACAAAATAGAGCAATGAGCAATTTTTCTGTCTTCTCTTTTTTAATTGCTTATTAAATAATTGTCTTAATTTCTTTTTTTTGTAAAGATTGACTCACCCAAAAACATAATACTGGGAAAATGATAAACAAAATCATAAAAAGTTAACTTTATGGCTGGTGCGGTGGCTTATGACTGTAATCTCAGCACTTTGGGACTCCAAGGAGGGCGGATCAAGAGGTCAAGAGCTTGAGAACATCCTGGAAGTCTCTACTAAAAATACAAAACTTAGCTCGGTGTGGTGGTGCATGCCTGTAGTCCCAGCTACATGGGAGGCTGAGGCAGAAGAATCGCTTGAATCCGGGAGGCGGACGTTGCAGTGAGCTGAGATCGCACCATGGCATTCCAGCCTGGTGACAGAGCAAGACTCCGTCTCAAAAAAAAAAAAGTTTATTTCATTTTATTATATTACAAGATGTATTTCAGTTTATGTTAACTTGACATAAGTACACAAAAATCACTTGATGTGGGTCAAGATGGCTAGGGGGAGACCTATGTTAATTCTAGCTAAATAATTATAAGTTTGCTTGGCCCAGAGTACACTGAAGTTTATACACCAAATGAAACTACATTATTTGTGCTGTTAATTAGAAATCAAGCAGCCACAGGAGGCCTAAGGTAAAGACCGTCCGAGAGCGAGTAACACCGGGGAACACCGAGAGGTGGTTGCAGAGCAGGGAATCCTGCTCTGGTCCCACAAATGCCTTCACACCATGGAGACTGTATTAGGGCCTCCTAAAGAGGGCTTATGCAAAGATCTCTGAGAAGGGAGGCAATGTCTGCTCACAAGATCCGGGAGGGTCTTTGCAGATGGGAGCTGGCAAAGAGGAGAAAAGCCTTGCAGGGCAGAGATCATGGAAAACCTTAGGCTCTGCCTAGATTCTTGGAATATGGAGAGATTTTAATTGCTGTATGTCCACAATGCTGGGGAGATGAAAGCCCCTTGATGCACGGGGTGTGGTCAGACTGGATGGCTCCTCATCCGCTATACTTCTAATGCAGTTGCACCCCATAACAATCAGTGATAAACTCAGAGTACTAGTTTAGCATGTCTTAGAAGGATCTCAAAGGCTCTCCATCCGGCTATCTTACCTTCCCCTTCACCCTCCCCTTCCACGCCCATAAGATCAATGAGATTATGCACATAATAAAAGGGTTTGGAGCCCAGAGCTCTGGGCCAACACGGTTCCCACACTTGCGTTGGTCCCCTGGACCCATGCTGTAAATTGTACTCTTGTGTCTCTATTTTCTCAATACCTCGTCACCACCAGGACTAAGGGCACCCACGTAGGGGGTTGGGGCTGGTACCCAACAGCTTGATTGTGTCATAATAAATGGAGTCATACTGACTTTAATAGCAGCACCACACAATGTGACTGGAACACATTGGCACCTGAATATAAATTCAAGATATTAAAATAAGAAATATTTTTCCCACGTAAAAAAGAATTTATTCAATTAAGTCCCCAAAGAGAAAAGGAAATACACATGAACCTCAATTTTGAAACAAATTTGTAGTGGGTTTGCCAAGTACTTCTAAAGTTAAAAACTTTTTTTCCAATTGATTGCCATGGGCTTTCTGTAGGATAGTTCTATGTTTGAAGTTAAAAGTTCCAGGAAATTAAAAGGCTAGAGAGGAATGCTTGTATTGCTGTAAGACTTTTTATATATATATAAAAACAAATAATGCTTAATTATATAGATCTTCAGTTCAAAATTAAAAAAAATGAAATTTCTGTACATTTTAATATTGAAACCACAATGTTAGAACTCAATGTTTATTATACAATTTACAAATAAAGGTGTTATTTTTCTGACTTCATATATTTTTAAGCAAATTAAAACCAAAATTTAATTTTGGAGGCTTTGAAAGGATCTTGTTGCCAACCAAGATCCTGTCAAAACCAACTTACCTTTCAATTAACCCTTACAAAGATGCATATTTTACCAGCTCTCTGAAAACACTGGCTTTTCCACCTGATGTATTTAAAGTTCTAAAAGAAAAAAAAAACCTGCTAGGGCAGCTTGGTCAGCTGTGACAGGTGCAGCAGCATGTCCCTGTCCTTGAAGATTCCACTGGCTCTGCCATCCCTAACCCCAAATCCAATTCTATTACTTTTTAATGTAAGATAATATACTTAAATATTTGTAAGTGATAGATATATGACATATATATGTGTGTGTATGTGTGTATATATCTATATAGAGATAGATAAATAAATATAGGATCTCTTAAAAAAGCTTCACATAATCTGGAGACCACTCAAAATAGACTCCATTTCTTTTGAAAGCTCATGGCATCCACTCTGTGGCTATATTATACTTATCCAGCAAATCTCCTGGTGGAATGAGCATTTGGACTGTTCCAGGCTTTTTCTACTATAAATTATCCTGTAACTATATACACATAGCTTTAATTACACTTCTGTTTCAGAATGTCATCAGAGTGTCACTGGGATAGAAGCCTGGAAGTAGAATTGCTGAATTAAGGGGCATTTTAAATTTTTCTAGAATAGTCAAATTATCCTACATATTATTTGTAGCATTTTGCATTCCTACCAGCAATGTGAGAAAATTTACCTGCTTCGCAATAAATTCACCTATGGAATGTTGAACTATTGTTTATCACCAATTTGGTTGTTGAGGAAAAGGGCAGTCAGTGGAGTCTAAATGGACATTCCTTGTATTAGGAGCAAAGCTGAGCAGATTTTGCTTTTATCTTACTATGATCTTTATTTTATTGTGCAAATTTATGGGATACATGAATTTTTTTTACATGTGTATAATATTCAGTAATCAATTCAAGGTTTTTAGGGTGTCCAACATCCAAGTACAATACGTTTTTGTTAAATATGGTCATTCCACTCTGCTATCAGACAGTAAATTAATTTTGATCCTACTGTATGTTTGTACCTTTTAACCTACTTTTCTTCATCCTCTCTTTTAGACCCTGCTCATCCTTTCCAGTCTCTGTTATCATTTTTTACACTGTTTACCTCTAAATGTCCATTTTTCTTTTCTTTTGCTCCCACAGTTAAGTAAGAACTTGAATATTTATCTTTTTGTGCCTGGCTTATCTCACCTAAGACAATGACCTCTAGTTCCATTCATGTTGCTGCAAATGACATGATCTCCTTCTTTTAGGTTGTTTCCATATCTTTGCTACTGTGAATAGTGCTGGGATAAACATGCCAGTGCAGGGATCTCTTTGATGTACTGATTTCTTTTTTCGGGGGTAGATGCCTAGTACAGGATTGCTGTATCAAATGGTAATTCTATTTTTATTTTATTTTTAATTTTTTTGAGAACTCTCCATACTGTTTTCCACAGTGGCTGTACTAGTTTGCATTTCCACTAACAGCCTATAAGGGTTTCCTTTTCTCTGCATACTTGGCAACATCTGCTGTTTTTGTGTCTTTTTAGTAAAAGCTACACTAACTTGGATAAGATGTAATCTCATTGTGGATTTCCCTCCTTTTTTTTTTTTTTTTTTTTTTTAATCTTTTGGCTTTTTATAATAGGGTTTTTTTCTTTTTAATTTTCCATATTCAGAAGGTCTTCATTTATTCGAGATATTAACGCTTAGTCTGTTTACAAATATTGTCCCTAATTTAGATGTTTTCATAAAAGGTTGGTATATAATCAAGAATTTTTTATGTATTACTCTTCCAGTGAATGTTATCACTGATGATACTGTGGTCACCAGATTGTTAGCAACTATAAGACTTATCCACTTTTTGATTCTGAGACTTAAAGTTTACTTTATGACATCTATTGAATTTAATTAAAGCCATCACATAATCTGAAGTTGTGTGCATTTTCTGAGGAAGAAGCTTTCTGATCACTGTACATGACTATCTAAAATCCTTGTCCTCAATTATATTTTTATTTCTAATATATGCACATATACTGACTTCACATAATTATTTGTGAAAATGTTTCTTTAAGTCATGTATTTAGAAACTTAGCAATAGAACAATATCATAGACTTTCAAGACAGTAATATCATCTTTAATTTTCATCTGAATCTGTTTTCATTGTATGAATAGCAGTTTCTTTTGGAATAGCACAATTGGAAGAACTTTTTCTTACTTTATATTTGTTCTAAGAACACTTAGCATAAGATCTACCCTCTTAAATGTTTAAGTGTACAACACAGTATTGTTAACTATAGGCACAATGCTGGATAGAGTATTTCTAGAATTTATTAATCTTTCATAACTGAAACTTTGCACAGTTGAGCAGCAATTGCTCATTTCCTTCTCCCTCCATTCCCTAGTAACCACTATTCTATTGTCTGTTTCTGTGGGCTTCACTGTTTTAAATATCTCATATGAGATATTTATGTGATATTTGTCCTGTGAATGGCTTACTTTACTTAGCATAATGTCTTTCAGTGTGTTTATGTTTTTGTATATAGCAGCATTTTCTTCTGTTTTAAACCTTAATAATATTCAGCAGTATGTATATGCTACATTTTTCAAATCCATTTATCTGTTGATAGTCATTTGGGTTGTTTACATATCTTGGTCATTGTGAATAAAACTGCAATAAACATGGGAATGCAGATATCCCTTGAGATTATGATTTCAATTCTTTTAGATTATATATATTTAGAAGTGGGATTGGTGGCTGTACCATATTACATTCCCACCAACAGCATACATGGATGCCATTTTTTTCACATTCTTTCTAATACTTGTCTTTGGTGGTTTGTTCGTTTTAATAATAGCCATCCTAACAGGTGTGAAGTGTTACCTCATTGTTGTTTTGATTTGCATTTCCCTTAGAATAAGTCACTTTGAGTATATCTTCCTATGGTTGTTGGCCATTTGTACGTCTTTGAAGAAATGTCGAATCAAAGTCTTTTCTCATTTTTAAAAAATTGGGTTATTTTGCTGGATGATCTTTAAAATACATATCATATTATTAATACTTTTACTCTGAAACACTTCCATTTATTTGCTTTTTAGCAACCAGAAATTGATAGTAAGCTCTGTATGTTGGTATTGTTACCTACAAATGATCATATTAAAGCCTTCTGTCCTTTAAACATTGTTTTTAACCTGTGATTACCATTATTCCATTTTGTATAAATATCGTGAGTTAGTACTAGACAAAGTATTTACAAAATCGTTTGTCATATAATTTTTCTTCAACTAAAGAAGAATAAAAAAAGTTCCACTAAGTAATCTTTTTCCATGGCTTGCTACATTGCTACAATATTAGGTGTTAAAATAGTTTCTCATACACATTAAATAATGTGAACAAAATAGCACATGCTTGTGATTCTTTTTTTTTTTTACTGCATTTTAGGTTTTGGGGTACATGTGCAGAACATGCAAGATAGTTGCATAGGTACACACATGGCAATATGCTTTGCTGTCTTCTTCCCCTTCACCCACATCTGGCATTTCTCCCCATGCTATCCCTCCCCAGCTCCTCCTGCCCACTGTCCCTCCCCTATTCCCCCCAATAGACCCCAGTGTGTAGTGCTCCCCTCCCTGTGTCCATGTGTTCTCATTTTTCATCACCTGTCTATGAGTAAGAATATGCAGTATTTCATTTTCTGTTCTTGTGTCAGTTTGCTGAGAATGATGTTCTCCAGATTCATCCATGTCCTTACAAAGGACACGAACCCATCCTTTTTGATTGCTGCATAATATTCTATGGTGTATATGTGCCACATTTTCCCAGTCCAGTCTATCATTGATGGGCATTTGGGTTGGTTCCAGGTCTTTGCTATTGTAAACAGTGCTGCAATGAACATTCGTGTGCATGTGTCCTTACAGTAGAATGATTTATAGTCCTTTAAATACATACCCAGTAATGGGATTGCTGGGTCAAATGGAATTTCTATTTCTAGTTCCTTGAGGAATCACCACACTGTCTTCCACAATGGCTCAACTAATTTTACACTCCCACCAGCAGTGTAGTGTTCCTATTTCTCCACATCCTCTCCAGCATCTGTTGTCTCCAGATTTTTTAATGATCGCCATTCTAAATGGCGTGAGATGGTATCTCAAGGTAGTTTTGATTTGCATTTCTCTGATGACCAGTGATGATGAGCATTTTTTCATATGTTTGTTGGCCTCATGTATGTCTTCTTTTGTAAAGTGTTTGTTCATATTCTCTGCCCATTTTTGAATGGGCTTGTTTGTTTTTTTCTTGTAAATCTGTTTGAGTTCTTGTAAATTCTGGGTATCAGCCCTTTGTCAGATGCATAAACTGCAAAAATTTTTTCCCATTCTGTTGGTTGCTGATTCACTATAGTGACTGTTTCTTTTGCTGTGCAGAAGCCGTGAAGTTTGATTAGGTCCCATTTGTCTATTTTGGCTTTTGTTGCCAATGCTTTTGGTATTTTGGTCATGAAGTCCTTGCCTACTCCTATGTCCTGAATGGTTTTGCCTAGATTTTCTTCTAGGGTTTTTATGGTGCCAGGTCTTATGTTTAAGTCTTTAAAAATTGCTTTTGTCAGGTTTATCAAAGATTGTATGGTTGTAGATATGCTGTGTTGCCTCCAATGCCTCTGTTCTGTTCCATTGGTCTAAATCTCTGTTTTGGTACCAGTACCATGCTGTTTTGATTACTGTAGCCTTGTAGTATAGTTTGAAGTCCAGTAGTGTGATGCCTCCTGCTGTGTTCTTTTTGCTTAGAATTGACTTGGCTATGCAGGCTCTCTTTTGGTTCCATATGAAATTCATGGTGGTTTTTTCCAGTTCTGTGAAGAAGGTCAATGGTAGCTTGATGGGGATAGCTTTGAGTCTGTAAATTACTCTGGGCAGTATGGCCATTTTCACGATATTGATTCTTCCTAACCATGAACATGGAATGTTTCTCCATCTGTTTCTGCCCTCTCTTATTTCATTGGGCAGTGGTTTGTAGTTCTCCTTGAAGAGGTCCCTTATGTTCCTTGTTAGTTGTATTCCTAGGTATTTTATTTTCTTTGTAGCAATTGTGAATGGCAGTTTGTTCTTGATTTGGCTCTCTTTAAGTCTGTTGTTGGTGTATAGAAATGTTTGTGATTTTTGCACATTGATTTTATATCCTGAGACTTTGCTGAAGTTTCTTATCAGTTTCAGGAGTTTTTGGGCTGAGACAATGGGGTCTTCTATATATACTATCATGTCGTCTGCAAATAGAGACAATTTGGCTTCCTCCTTTCCTATTTGAATACCCTTTATTTCTTTTTTCTTGCCTGATTGCTCTGCCTAGAACTTCCAGTATGATATTGAATAGGAGTGGTGAGAGAGGGCATCCTTGTCTAATGCCCAATTTCAAAGGGAATGGCTCCAGTTTTTGCCCATTCAGTATGATATTGGCTGTGGGTTTGTCATAAATAGCTTTTATTATTTTGAGATACGTTCCATCAATACCAAGTTTATTGAGGAATTTTAGTATAAAGGGCTGTTGAATTTTGTCAAAGGTCTTCTCTGTGTCAATTGAGATAATCATGTGGTTTTTGTTTTTGGTTCTGTTTATGTGGTGAATTAGGTTTATAGACTTGTGTATGTTGAACCAGCCTTTCATCCCTAGAATGAATCCTACTTGTTCATGCTGGATAAGCTTTTTGATGTGCTGTTGCAATTGGCTTGAAGATTTTATTGAAGATTTTTTATTTATTTATTATTTTATTGAAGATTTTTGCATCTATGTTCATCATGGATATTGGCCTGAAGTTTTCTTTCTTGTTGAGTCTCTGCTGGGTTTTGGTATCAGGATGATGTTGGTCTCATAAAATTATCGATACAACAAGAAGAGCTAATGATCCTAAATATATACAGACCCAATACAGGAGCACCCAGATATATAGGGCAAGTTGTTAATGACTTTCAAAGAGACATAGACTCCCATGCAATAATAATGGGAGACTTTAACACTCCACTGTCATAGTAGACAGATCAACCAGACAGAAAATTAACAAGGATATCCAGGACTTGAACTCAGACCTGGATATCCTGGAACAAGCAAACCTGATAGACACTTACAGAACTCTCCACCCAAAAAATACAGAATATACATTCTTCTCAGAACCACATCACACCTACTCTAAAATTGACCACATAATTGGCAGTAAATCACTCCTCAGCAAATGAAAAACAACTAAAATCATAACAAACAGTCTCTCAGACCATAGTGCAATCAAGTTAGAATTCAGAATTCAGAAACTAACTCAGAATCGCACAGCTTCACGGAAACTGAACAACTGGCTCTTGAATGTTGACTGGATAAACAATGAAATGAAGGCAGAAATAAAGAAGTTCTTTGAAACCAACGAGAATGAAGACACAACATACCAGAACCTCTGGGACACATTTAAAGCAGTCTCAAGAGGAAAATATATAGCAATAAGTGCCCATATGAGAAGAGTGGAGAGATCCAAAATTGACACCCTAACGCCAAAATTAAAGAACTGGAGGATCAAGATCAAAAAAACTCAAAACCTAGCAGAAGACAAGAAATAACTAAAATCAGAGCTGAACTGAAAGAGATAGAGATTCCCTCTTTTTGGATTATTTGGAATAGTTTCAGAAGGAATGGTAACAGTTCCTCTTTGTGTGTCTGGTAGAATTCGACTGTGAACCCATCTGGACCTGGGCTTTTTTTGTGTGGTAGGCTCTTAATTTCTGCCCTGACTTTAGACCTTGTTATTGGTCAGTGTATTCATAGTTTTGACTTCCTCCTGGTTTAGGCTTGGGAGGACACAAGTGACCAGGAATTTATCCATTTCTTCCAGGTTTACTAGTTTATGTGCATAGAGTTGTTTGTAATGTTCTCTGATGATGGTTTGAATTTCTGTGGAATCTGTGGTGATTTCCCCTTTATGATTTTTTATTGCATCTATTTGGTTGTTCTCTCTTTTCTTTTTTATCAATCTGGCTAGTGGTCTGTCTATTTTGTTGATTTTTTAAAAAAACAGCTCTTGGATTTATTGATTTTTTGAAGGGTTTTTCATGTCTCTATCTCCTTCAGTTCTGCTCTGATCTTAGTTATTTCTTGTCTTCTGCTAGGTTTTGAGTTTTTTTTGATCTTGATCCTCCAGTTCTTTTAATTTTGACGTTAGGGTGTCAATTTTGGATCTCTCCACTCTTCTCATGTGGGCACTTATTGCTATATATTTTCCTCTAGAGACTGCTTTAAATGTGTCCCAGAGGTTCTGGTATGTTGTGTCTTCGTTCTCATTGGTTTCGAAGAACTTCTTTATTTCTGCCTTCATTTCATTGTTTATCCAGTCAACATTCAAGAGCCAGTTGTTCAGTTTAGTTTCTGAATTCTGAATTCTAACTTGATTGCACTATGGTCTGAGAGACTGTTTGTTATGATTTCAGTTGTTTTTCATTTGCTGAGGAGTGATTTACTGCCAATTATGTGGTCAATTTTAGAGTAGGTGTGATGTGGTTCTGAGAAGAATGTATATTCTGTGTTTTTTGGGTGGAGAGTTCTGTAAGTGTCTATCAGGTTTGCTTGTTCCAGGATATCCAGGTCTGAGTTCAAGTCCTGGATATCCTTATTGATTTTCTGTCTGGTTGATCTGTCTACTATTGACAGTGGAGTGTTAAAGTCTCCCACTATTATTGCATGGGAGTCTACGTCTCTTTGTAAGTCATTAAGAACTTGCCCTATAAATCTGGGTGCTCCTGTATTGGGTCTGTATATATTTAGGATCATTAGCTCTTCTTGTTGTATCGATCCTTTTACCATTATGTAATGACCTTCTTTGTCCCTTTTGATCTTTGTTACTTTAAAGTCTATTTTATCAGAGATGAGAATTGCAACTCCTGCTTTTTTTTGCTCTCCATTTGCTTGGTCAATCTTCCTCCATCCCTTGATTTTGAGCCTTTGTGTATCCTTGCATGTGAGATGGGTTTCCTGGATACAGCACACCGATGGATTTTGGCTTTTTATCCAATTTGCCAGTCTGTGTCTTTTGATTGGTGCATTTAGCCCATTTACATTTAGGGTTAATATTGTTATGTGTGAATTTGATACTGCCATTTTGATGCTAGCTGGCTGTTTTGCCCATTGGTTCATGTAGATTCTTCATTTTGTTGATGGTCTTTAGCATTTGGTATGCTTTTAGGATGGCTGGTACTGGTTGTTTCTTTCTATGTGTAGCACCTCTTTCAGGAGCTCTTGTAAAGCAGGCCTAGTGGTGACAAAATCTCTGAGTACTTGCTTGTTCGTGAAGGATTTTATTTTTCCTTCACTTATGAAGCTCAGTTTGGCTGGATATGAAATTCTGGGTTGAAAGTTCTTTTCTTTAAGGATGTTGAATATTGGCCCCCACCCACTTCTGGCTTGTAGGGTTTCTGCCGAGAGATCTGCTGTGAGTCTTATGGGCTTCCCTTTGTGGGTGACCCAACCTTTCTCTCGGGCTGCCCTTAGCATTTTCTCCTTCATTTCAACCCTGGTGAATCTGACGATTATGTGCCTTGGGGTTGTTCTTCTTGTGGAATATCTTTGTGGTGTTCTCTGTATTTCGTGGACTTGAATATTCACCTGCCTTGCTAGGTTGGGAAAATTTTCCTGGATAATATCCTGAAGGGTATTTTCCAGCTTGAATTCATTCTCTTCGTCACATTCAGGTAAACCTATCAAATGTAGATTAGGTCTCTTCATGTAGTCCCACATTTCTTGGAGACTTTCTTCATTCCTTTTTGTGCTTTTTTCTCTAATTTTGGCTTCTCATTTTATTTCATTGAGTTGATCTTCGACTTCTGATATCCTTTCATCTGCTTGGTCAAATCAGCTGTTGAAACTTGTGCATGCTTCGCAAAGTTCTTGTGTTGTGTTTTTCAGCTCCTTCAAGTCACTCATATTCCTCTCTAAGTTGTCCATTCTTGTTATCATTTCCTCGAATCTTTTTCAAGGTTCTTAGTTTCTTTGCATTGAGTTAGAACATGTTCTTTTAACTCACGGAAGTTTCTTATTACCCACCTTTTGAAGTCTGATTCTGTCATTTCATCACACTCATTCTCTGTCCAGCTTTGTTCCCTTGCTAGTGAGGAGTTGTGGTCCCTTGTAGGAGGTGAGCTGTTCTTGTTTCGGGTGTTTTCCTTTTTTGCACTTGTTTCTTCCCATCTTTGTGGATTTATCCACATGTTATCTGAGTAGTTGCTGATTTTCGATGGGGTCTCTGAATGGACGTCCAGATTGTTGATGATGAAGTATTTCTGTTTCTTAGTTTTCCTTCTAACAGTCTGGACCCTCTGCTGTAGGACTGCTGAGGTCCACTCCAAGCCCTGCTTGCCTGGGGTACACCTGTAGCAGCTGCAGAAGCATGAGGGTTGCTACCAGTTTCTTCTTCTGCTATCTTTGTTCCTGAATGATGCCCACCAAATGTCAGTCTGATCAGTCTTTTGTGAGGTGCCTCTTCGGATATATGGGGGTCAGGGAGCTGCTTGAGGAGACTGTACTTTATACTTGAGTAGAGAGTCTGTACTTTACAGGAGCTCAAGTGCTGAGCTGTGAGCTCCATTGTTCATTCAGGGCTGCTAGGCAGGTATGTTTAAGTCTGCTGCAGCAGTACTTATAAAGCCCCTTTTTTTCCTCAGGTGCTCTGTCCCGGGGAGTTAGGGCTTTATTTACAAGTATTCATTGCACTGTCCTGCCCAGCAAGGAGGCAGTCTAATCACTGCCTGCCTGTAGTGGCTATGCTGAGCTGCTGTGGGCTCTGCCCTGTTTCCGTGGGATCCACTTTGCTGTTGTGGGCTCTGCCCTGCTGCTGTGTGTAATTCCCTGTAGTCCTGTTTATATGGTTGTGGTTAGGGCTGCCATGGTGATGGTGGCCCCCCCTGTAGTGGTGGACTCTCTCTGTTATGGTGGGTTGCCTCGAAAGCTGCAGGTTGCCTCGGCAATGGCAGGCTGCATCAGCAATGGCAGAGTACCTCCATAGGGGTCAAGTGCCTTGGTAATGGCAGATGCCCCTCCCCCACCAAACTGCACCATCCTGGGTTCAACTGTGCTTGCCATGAAACTCTCAACCCCAAGTGTTTCCAATTGCTGTTTTGTTTGTTTTTGTGGGGGTGGGACCCTCTGAGCCTGATCACCTTGCTCCCTGCCTCAGAGCCCCCTTTTTTTTAAGTTGAACAGTTGACTCTCTCCCAGGTGTTCCAGTTGCCTGCTGAAAGGGCACTGGGATCTGTGTGATTTCCCATGCAGCGACCCACTGTGCTGGCTGGAACAACATTGCTGCCTGGGAATCTTCTGGTCTGGCTTTCTGTTTAAGTCCTGTTTAATCAGATGAATGTGCTAATCTGCTTTCCAAAATCTCCAACTGCCAGTTTAACAGGGTAACCACACCAGTGTATTTTGTACTGAGTGCTGCTGCGCTGCGGCCCTGGCCCAAACAGCCGCACTGGCCCAAACAGCCATTCTGGCGGCCCATGGGGCTCCTACACCTGGGAATCTCCTGGTCTGTGGGCAATAAAGATCCGTCTGGAAATGTGGTGTCCACTCACCTCTGTGTTTTCACTGGGAGCTGCAATCCTGAGTTGGTCCTACAGCGCCATCTTGGATGCTATTCACTTGTGATTCTTAAATCACTTAGAACCACCTATGTTCTTTTGCCAATGGCAGTTGTATGAAATTTTATTGATTATTCATTATATATCTTTCAATCTGATTCACTATATTAATAAAAGATAAGGACAAGAAAATCCCAGAATTGTAATACACATGAAAATTGTTCAGATAGTTAAAATATAGGAAAATGACGTATCTTGTTCATATTACATACACTACTTTTTGTAAAAGTTATGAGGTAAGTCACAATTATTTGACTAATCATGCAGATGTTCACAGATACTGTAAAAGATCTTGACACAGGCATTTTGTTCTGAGGTCTTTAGTGGCTGAATTTCAAAACCATTTGGACATTTTGGTCAAATATCAGACAAAAAAAAATGTATTCCTAAATGTGATAAATACTATACCTTAAAAATTGATTATGTAATATGCAAATATTCTGCCACTATTTTTCTTAAAGAACTGATTGATAACTGACATATTTTGAATTTAACTTTTTCTAAAATTATGACTAATTTTTAAAACATATAATTTAAAGCAATCCTTAAAGGAGATTATATAAAATTATATCAAAAGGCAAATAAATATAGATGAGATTAAAATAGAAATAATAAATTTAAAAAACTGGCATGAAAGCAAGAGCATGTGATGAAATTATGGGTGAATTTCTAATAAGAATTATCTGGAGAAAATTAATTTCTTTAAAATTAATTAATTTTTAACATGTGATTACCATTGTTCCATCTTGTATGAATACCATGTGTTAGTAATGGACAAAATAGTTCCAAAACCTTTTGTCATATAATTTCTCTTCAACTAAAGAAAAATGAAAAATGTTCCACTAGGTAATCTTTCCTATGGCTTGCTACTTTGCTAAAATATTAGATGACATAAGATTAATTAATTAACAGGGGTACGAAATACACTTTTCCCTAAGCACACTCTAGGAAATAAAATAAGCAAAAATAGGATGCCATAAAATTTGAAAACAATATATTTTACATGTAGAACTAAACAAAAATGTATTTGAATTTAGCATCTCAATAGAGTTTGATGGTGTCCAATTTAAAAGACCTAACAAAATTAATAAATTACTGCCACTTTGGGGGATAATTTTTAACATGGTATACAGAGAAAACATAATAAGGTTCAAGGTGACTTCATCTGAGATTATCTGAAAGTAGATTTATAACTAGTGGACTAAGAATATAAAGCTTTGATGTCAGCACAAACCATCCTATGCTTTATAGTTTATATCAGATTTGGCTTGAAATATCATTTCATGGCCCTTGCTGAGGCAATATAGAGAAAAGACTCTTGTTTTGGCAGATCAGAGACATGGTAACAAAGATGTCATGAGGCTCAAGATGTCATGAGCCTCACATGACCAGATATATTTCCTCCCTAACCTTCTTATCTGTCTTAAGGTGATCCAAATCAAGTAACAGAGAGCTGCCACCTCCTAACTTAGCTGCCTAGGCTAAATTCCTACCCGTAAAAGGAAGAGCCTAACCAGTTATGTCCTTGAGTGATGCTTCCCAGGGTTGCTAAAGTAGGACACTAGCATCCAAGCGAGACTGTCATTCCTGATAAAAATCAGACCAGATCCAGCTGTCTGAAGACAGGAGGCACTCCAATGCTGACCTTTCGATGAGCTTTTCCTCATTCTAATACTACAAATCACACTCAGGATGTAGATATTTAACATGCTGATGAAAGACACCATGCCTGAAGAAACATGTTATCAAATGGTGCAGGCACTACGTTCCTCACCACTATTTGCCTACACATCGCTTCTTTTCTGGATTTCTTCAAATGACAAGCTCAAACCTTTTGAAGAGTTAGCACCGGGATCTCTTTCTTGTAGGTTGCTCCCTTGCTGTGCTCTAGCCACGAGCCTGTTAAACTTTGCCTGAGAAGAATTTCTATTTGGCCAGGTGTTAATTTCTGCTTATGCGAGAGAGACACAGAACTCAGGATGCAAGCTGCAGTAACATTGTCACATCCAGTCTCTCAGATGGGATCTTGACATGAGGCTTCCATGTCTCCTGGCTCTGATTTCTTATTTTGCTGAATTAACTTTCATTTATGGACTATCTGACTTTACATTTCTTTTCCTCCCAACTTTTTGTCTCATATTCAACACTGAAATTTTTTCTTCCTATTAAAATGGTGGCTATACATAGCAAATACTTATGGAGAAGTGTATACTTCTGAAATGAAATGAGTAAATGATACATAAATGAATAAATAAGACTCCTGACTGCATCTTGATTGCCCATCTGCTTCGTGTCATGGGGAGTTTTCAGCATTTTTCTTTTTTCATTTTATTCATGTTTCAGCTTCTTAGCACATTGCTCAGTTCATTCCCTCTCCTAACTTGCTGTATATAATTCTTAGTAAAGTTCTTATTCAGAGAAGTATAACAACTATTATGTCTTTACTTTAGGATTTCCCTCCAAATTGTTTCATCAAAATTTTTATTTACTAGTATCTAATTTTATTTTAAAACAACAATAACAAGATCAACAACTTTTCAATTCTTCTTTTTAAACTGAGCTCTGATACCAATTATTAAAATAGGACTACGTGTATTTCACTCTATTACATCAGTTATTTACCCTTTTACAGCATTAGTCTAGAAAAGATACATTATGGTGATATGAGAATCCATACAAAATCAATTATTTTCCTGTGTCAAAATCTAGAATTCCAAATATACAATTAAGAATTTCAACAATATATATTGCGTTTTATCACAGTTCTTTTTAACAAATGTAAGAATAATGTATAATTATAAAATACAAATTAAAATTGCAGCATAAAGATGTAATTGACTTTATAGCACTATTCAATTTTCACTATTAAAATTAATTTTGTACAAACTCTATAATTGTGACTCATATTTAATTATAACTCAATTTTTATATAGAATCCTTTAATTCTTAGAAAAAAATTATATTAAGGAAGTAAAAAATCATAAAAACTTAATCTAATTGAGGCAAAATAATTGGTAAAGTAAGTTATACTCAAACTCTTCTCTTTATTATTCATATATTAAATAATGAAATAACTGGATAATATAAAGGCATTATAAGAAATTTCATGGCTTTTATCATAAATTGATTCTCATTTAACTTCACCATGTGAAACTTAGGCATTATTGAATCATTACAATTGTGATTCTGAGCTAGGGCTGGGATGTCTGGAGAATGTTTTTAAAAGCAGATTTCAGGGTATAATTTTCACAAATTTCTATTTATTGTGTCTGCGTTTGGACTCAGGTGTTAGTATAACTTTATCGCTCTCTCTCTTTCTCTCTCTCTCTCTATAGATAGATAGATAGATAGATAGATAGATAGATAGATAGATAGATGATAGATAGATAGATAGAGATATAGATATAGATAAAATTATATATATATATATATATATATATGTAATTTAATAGATCAATAGGAGGTATTATTCTGTAAAGCTCCCACTGAATCAGAGTTTATAGTCCTCTCTTCATGATATGAACAGGAGGCAGAAGAGGCAGGGAGATACTGGATAGACAAGTGTATTCACTGGCAGTCTCCACCCTCAAGCCTGGAAACCCATGGCCCTAAAAGGGAACAGGCATTCCTGTGTTTCACCCAAATGTTGCCTTTTCCAAGACCACTCTGGCCTGCCACACCTCTGTCTTGTACTCATATAAACCCTATACCCCAGGTTCCATGAGCAGAAGAGCAACAGAGCAGCACTTCAGAGAAGAGAGAAGGAGCATCTGAACATTTAGAGGAGTTTGGCTAGGAGGTCAGAGAGGAGATTGGCTGCAGTAGGCAGAATTCCAGAGAAAGATCATCTTCCCACTTCATTCTGTTCCAGCTCCCCATCTTACCCACTGAAAGCTATCTCCATCATTCAGTAAAATTCCTGCCTTCAAGTCTGAGTGATCTGATTCTTCTTGGGTGCCATACAAGTAGCTGGGTACCAAGAGAACAGGGTGTAAAAGGCTGTCACCCTGACTCTCCACTGAACTAGTTTAACAATTAGCCATCCACAGATGGCAACTGCTCAAAGAACATTGATTGTAACACGTTCCCAGACGCTGCAATGAGACCTGGGCCCCAAAGCACTTGCCTTGGCTCCTGTACCTGCCCACCTGCATGCTCCCCCTCCAGTGAGGGATTTGAGTGCTCAGCAGCTGAACAACAAGCCACATCCCTGTTGCAAAGCCTGCAAGGGGGTCAGGGAATTCTCCTGCTCATTAGGCTCATTAGGCGCATAGCTGACACTCTATTCTCCTTTCGTCCAAGTCTGTGAGGGCAACTAATCTGTACTCTGAGCCAACTCCATTTTTGTTCATCCTAAAGCCTGGACATTGCTCTCACGTAACTCTGCCTCTCCTCTAATTCTATTAGCAATAATAATAACAACAATAATAATGGTGGTACCAATATAATTTCTGGTTCACATTGTATTAAACTTCCAGAATATTCCACTGAAGCTTTAGGGTTTCAGTTTTTATTTTATTTTCAAGAGCTTTGAATTAACTATTATCTCTAAAATAAAAAATAATCTTCAGTACCTTCAGCTTTTAGTAATGTTACTATTTTCAACATATATTTTTACTATTCTATACATTTCTGAAAAAATATTCTCTGCTGTATTCAGACAGCTAAAGAGCTTTTTAAAACTTACATACTATTGTCATTCCTATATTAAACATTTTTTGAATCTGCCTAGCTCCTTTTGCTTTCATTTATTTTCTCATATCCTAAATAGAAATATTTTATTAATACATACCAGATGGTCATGCAAGTTCTTAACATATTTACACACCTGTGGCCAAGGATCTAACCCAATTCCCCTGAGAATCCACAATTTATAAGATTTAGCAGGAGTTAATATCCCATACTGCTGGAAACTTCAAGAACCAGGTTGCACAAGCCATAAGATACATCTGTCTTAAAGGTTTATCCATATGCCATACTAGGGCCTGCTTTGAATGATTATTTCCTCTCTATTTCACCATGGCAGTCAGACTTTTTCTTTGCAAATTAGGGCAATAAAATTACTGAAGGCCAGTTTATAGTATTTGCTAGCTATCTATCTTTTGATCTTCAAATTTTCCCAGGGAAGAGTATGCTAGACCCAAACAGGGAATTTGTCACAGTTGATCTTGGCACAGCTACCTTTAACAGTTGTGCTATTAGCCCTTTAGGCAAATGGCTGTAAATACGTACCCCATTGTTCAATATAAATTTTAGGCCTTTGTTCAATGTTCTACACTATTTTGAAAATTTTAACTTGCATAACTTATTATCTATGGCTTGATTCCCATCAGGACAAGAATAATATTTTATAAGAGTTTTATTGATAATGCCTAGAAAACTATACTATGCATTAAATAAATAAGCACTACCAAACCAGCAGTGAGTTTACCCACCCACTCACTCCCACCTTTTTTCTCTGTGAGTATCCCCCTGACCTGAAT
Source organism: Saguinus oedipus (assembly GCA_031835075.1). NCBI lineage: Eukaryota > Metazoa > Chordata > Mammalia > Primates > Cebidae > Saguinus > Saguinus oedipus. Next base: position 99,458,531 of record CM063181.1, on the reverse strand, counting down.
GCAATACACTATGAAACACAGAAGTGGGCATGAGGGTGAAGCGAAAGAGAGCTCCAGGAAAAGTGCTCTAGCTTTGACCCAAGGAGCAGAAGAGAAAACTGAGACCCAGCAAGAATATACGAATCTGTCCATTTTTCTACTCTTCCGTCTTATGTGCGTTGTTAGAGGGAAGGTGGTAGCAGTGTCAAGGAGAACCCTTAGCAATCCTATAGGAGCCCAAACTCTAAGTCTCCTCATATGTCCCAAGTATGTTTTCATTCTGTAGATGTGGAAATAAAGACTTAGTTTGAACATACCAAAGTCATAGACGTTGTTATTGAGGGATTTGGATCTGAAATCTATTTCTTCTGATTCTACACTTTTTCTTTTGCATTGTTATTGCACAAGATAGTCATTTCTATTTTGTACAGCTCTAATTTCAAATTTCATTGTTTCATATTTCAGTATTTTCAGGGGAGATAGGAGAGTCATGATTGATGCATCCCTTTCCCCCTTGCTAAAAACAAAAAGACTGTTACTCCCATGCAAGTGACTAGAGTGTTATACGGAATAAAAGTTAAGCATCCTCCCACCCCAGCAAAATTTCTGGCATAAATGTACTTTATAAAGCAGACATATCAAATCCACTTCTACGAAACATTTAGCATTCTGGATATCTTAAAAGTCTATTCTAGTCCTGGAATATTTCACACATGTTTAAATAACTAAGAAATATTTATAAATTAAGTTGTATTTATTAAACAATTACTTTATACATACTAATGAAATGCTATCGTATTTTAACCAGTATTCTCAAAAAAAATACTTTTGCTCAATTAACCTTTGCAAGCATAAGTTTGATTTTTTAAAAGTATACAATTGAAATTATTCTTATTCTCATCTCTGTTATTGTCATTCCATAGAACTTAAATGTTGCTTTCTTGCTTACAGAAATAAAATAAAAACAAAATAAGAAATTTTGCCATGTCTTGACTTTAAGAACGTTATTATGTGAAATGTTCCCATTATTTTTGCACTACCAATAATGATACCCCTTGAATCCTGCCCTAGCTCTCAATTATTGGCATCATTTGTTTTAGTATCCATATGTTATGCATGACTAATAATATTCAGCATGATGGTTTGAGGCATTATTATTATGCTGTATATTCTAAAATTTATTGTTCTATTTTCCTGATACACTCAATACAGTCTGGTTGATAGAAGTTACATTATTGATGCTTTAAAACATCTGTCTCAACTCATTTCTGATCAGATTGAAAATTTCTGCTTGCTTCTGAACATTAGTTTAATATACTTACTATGTCTATGATTTTTCTTAGAAGGAAATAAAATTGTTCTTTCAACTCTCATAAAAGGTTTGAGGTCATGCTTGATTCTATTCATCCTTGGAGGAATTATAAGCACTCTACATAAAATATTTATGGAGATTATATTCAGAACAAGTTTGTGAGAATGCTTAGGACATTTTAGAAAATATCTGTATGAATTATACACTTCCCTTTCTAATCTTAACACCATGATTTTTAAATTGGGTATTCGCTAAATTATTGTCCCCCCAAGTTAAAATACCTTAGATTCATGATTTATTACATATATTTATAAATCACGAAATAAACTTTTTCCAATACACCTAAAACAAAGTAATGATTATTATTCAATGTATATATTAATCATGCTTCATGATTAATTTTACCTTTTAGTTTTTCAAACTTGTAATTGTCCTAACCACAAGACGGCTTTACAATATCCATTTATATGTTTATGCTTCATAATATTCTTCATAATTCTTAATCCATAAATAAATTAGACACAGCCATTCTGTATTTTGTGATACCTTTTTTCACTTGATTCACAGGAAACTGGACTCTTCTACTGAACTATGGCCTGTCATTTTCTTTCTTATATTCTTCCTGGCATGCTTTTAATCACTGGGATCTACAGAGTTTGGCTTTATCTTTACTTCCTTTTGCTGTCTATACCTACTTTCTTGGCAAACTTACCTAGTGTCACAGCCTTAAATGCCATTTAACGTCAGGCAGCACCTAAATTACTTCCATTTCAGACCTTGTCTGTGTATTCCGACCTAGTGTATCATACTGTTTTTTTCAACATATACACCTGGGTATCTTAACATACCCAAATAGAAAACTTCAAGGGTCAAAATATCCAACATGTCATATTATCTTCCCCATCTCAGTAAAAGGCAACTTTATCTTTACAGTCATTTATTCCAAAAGTCTTGGAGTCGCTCTATCTTTTCTCATTTCTTTTTATCCCCTATCTAATCTGTCCATAAATTCTAGTCTACTTTCTTTTTTTTTTTTTTTTTTTTTAATTTTTATTGCATTATAGGTTTGGGGGTACATGTGCAGAACGAGCAAGATAGTTGCATAGGTACACACATGGCAGTGTGCTTTGCTGCTTTCCTCCCCTTCACCCACACTTGGTATTCATCCCCAGGCTATCCCCCCCAGCCCCCCCCGCTGTCCCTCCCCCATTCCCCCCAACAGTCCCCAGTGTATAGTAGACCGCCTCTCTGTGTCCACGTGTTCTCATTTTTCTCACCCACCTATGAGTGAGTATATGCGGTATTTCTTTTTCTGTTCTTGTGTCAGTTTGCTGAGAATGATGTTCTCCAGATTCATCCATGTCCCTACAAAGGACACAAACTCATCATTTCTGATTGCTGCATAATATTCCATGGTGTATATGTGCCACATTTTCCCAGTCCAGTCTATCATCGATGGGCATTTGGGTTGGTTCCAGGTCTTTGCTATTGTAAACAGTGTTTCAACATATATCTGGAAACTACCCACTTCAGTGGTGTCTCTTTACTGCACTGGTCCAAACCACTAACATTTCTGGACTAAGTATGTTACAATAGCTTCCTAATTAAGTCCCTTACTATGTCCCTACCCCCTTTTCCCTTTCAACACAACACTCATAGCGTTTTGGTTTTCATAAGTCACATGTTCACTTCCTCTGCTCCAAGCTCTGCAATGACTTCCCATCTCCTTTTCAGTTAAGCCAAAATCCATATAATAGCTACCTCTAGGTCTGTCTTCTGGGATCACTACATTTTAGCGAAACCAATTTTCTGGTTCTTTCTAAAGCATTCAAGTCTAGGCATACTTTCAATTCACAATTTTTGTATTTTCAGTTTCCTATCCCTGAAATAGTGTTTCCCCAAGATGTTAATATTAGGAATCCTCTTAACCTGTCAACCTCTTCAGGTCTTTGTCACAATGTCATCGTGTTAGTGAAGCTTTTCACAACCAGTCATTTTGAAATTGCACCACCTACAGTACTATGTGTTCTACTCATAGAAAGAACTTTGTCCATCTCCCCTCAGTTGGATTTCAGTTTCTTTAAGGCAGATATTTTAATTACTTTTGTTCTCTGTAGAATTTTGTCTCTGAAACAGTCTGGTACTTAGTTAGCTCTCAATGAATATTTTGTGAACAAATGAATGTGTTTTGGGCATATCACTCTACCACAGATTAACCTCATTTAATTTTTTTCTTATTTTCTGTAAACAAGTATAATTTTTGTTTTCTTCTGTGGGTAGTTATGTGACTACTTTCAATAATTTTACTTGTGTTTCTAGATGCCTAATGATGAAGCTACACAAATGGTGGCTTAGAAAATGTGTAACATGAAAATAATACGATTCTCTCTAAGTCTGCATCTAAGGCTCCAAAATGAGTTTCTCAAAGCTGGAAGAAAGTACATTGCCAGCTTTTTGAAATATGGCATTTTCCAATGTAACTAATAATACTTAATAATGTTATATGTGACAGTCAATGTGGATGAGAACTAATCACTGATCATCAAATACATCAAATAAACTTTAAAAATTGCAAAAAAAAAAAAATAATGTTATATGTATGATAGAGTAAATGGTATGGCAATCTCTATAGCTCACTTTTTAATAAGCTATTTAACTAGTAATGTGTTTCCCCAATTTCTCTAGAATATGGTCTGAGTTTCCTTGAGCACCTAAAGATAAGTGATGTGAGAGCTATAATTTAGGATGTTGCATGTAAGAAATATTCATAAAGTAATATATGCATTTTTAAAAATCAGGCTTTTTGACGTCATATACAATGTAAATATTAATTTTATTCATAATCTTTGTGAAGTTAAAATCAATTAGAAAATATCAGAGAAGGCCAAGAATCAGAATCAATCATTGCATAAAAGGACTGCTCATAAAATGGACATCATCACCTCAATAGTATCACATGGCAATATTATTACTGGATCTCCCAGGTTGTGTTCTGTTCTGTCTGGACTAAATTAGATATAAAAATTAATGTAGGATAGTAGGATAGCAGAGAAAAAGTACTAGTAAACTTTGTGAGTCCCTTGATGTTTCATACATTTTGGTAATTTGGGACACACAAACATTAAGTCAAAGGACCTTATATTAGAGAACCAAGCCCTAAAAACAGAAAGCCTTTTCTGTCATTAATGAAATTGATAATTTCAGAATGAATATACATTCATGGAGTTTTATAAAGGTCAAAGTTTATAGAAAAAAATTACAGTGATTTATCAATTATATTGTTGGCTATCAGATGAGAATCAGTCAAATAATGTATTATTGAAATGGGGTGAGTACATGTTCTAAGACTTTAATCTGTATGGCTTACCTGTAGTTAACACTTGATTTTTAGGTTATGAGAGATTTTTAGAACTACTTTAAAGCTGAGCAATAATCTTTCATATGTACTTTGAATATAGTTCTAAACTGATGCCGTATCTATTTAATAATAACACATGTCATAAAATATTCAAACAGTAATTGAACATATTCGATATACAATGGAAACTGAGTATCCTGTCTTTCTATATATCAGGCTTATTCCCCCAAAATGACAAATGTCAATAGTTTATTATTTAACGTATTCATTATTCTAGAAATGTTTTTTTGAAAAAACAAGTGTTTTGCTATATATGTGGCCATACAGATATATGAGAGCCTCTATGTATACATACCATGTATAATCAGTGATTTTTAACAAAACATGATGTACGCTATATAAGTTCTGTAACTTGTTTTTCCTTTATCATTCAAGATATATTTTAGAGATCTTTTAGCCTTAGCTCATAAAAAGCTATCTCATAAGCTTTAACAGTGCCATATTATTTCATTGTATTTGGTACCATAACTCAGGTACACAATTTTCTATTTATAGATAAATTGGTTGCTTCCAGTGGTTATTTCAATGTATTATAAACTATACCTCTAGGACTGTACTTTAGTTACTGAAATCTACAATGAATACATATATATTGTAGATAGTCTATATCACCAAGGTAATTGTACTCCCAAACTTTAATAGCATGCTTTTCCCCTTATAACACTGTTTTACATAATATAGCTGCTTGAGTTTTATTTGTTAAAATCGGAAGTTTCCATTCAGTTTTAATCCTCTCTAAAGTGTTATCATTATTTCTTCCAGAACCAGGAAAATAAAATCTAAATGTACCAATGTACCTCTTTCATCTTTATTGAAAATTACTTAAAATTCCACTTTACAGGCTTGAACAATTTACATGTAAGGAAAAGAGAAAACATATCCATTGCTACATTTGACACTGAAATATATAGACAGTTCTGAAACTCTAATATGTATTTTAAGTAATTGAGAATGAACACCTGCAGAGCAATTATTTACATAAGATAATTTAAAATTTTAACTGTATTTAATAAACTTCTATTTAAACCAATGAGCAAATAGTTGTTCAATAATTTGACTTCATTATTCAGTCTTCATCTCATCTTTAGATATTAATATTATAAAAGACTGTTCTAATATAATGAAATAACATACACTGTATCTATCAAATGCTATGGATACATTATTTAGAATCAAAGGAGTCCAATTTGTGCATAATTTGTTCTTAAACCTGCACTAGTACTTGGTAACCACCCTTTCCTAATGATCATACAATACTTTCCTTTCCACTGCTGTGACTTTGAGGGAGACTGAGCTTCCTGTCCTAAAATTTTAGTAATTCAGTTTTCCCTTTTGGAAATTAGGGTAGATTTTCTTGAATCCATTTTTCTTTCTTAGAACTTTGTTTCTTAAATAATTTTACCCTCTAAGAGTGTCAGATTTGTTGCTACTATTATCTATAAGTCATTTCAGGGTTTTAGAATATGAATTTTCTGAGATTAGAGGATACTATACATTTTAAAAGTTGAAATATGTTCTGTTATTTGTGTTTTAATTATTCTATGACTCAATTGTCATTCAATTATGGTTATCTTTCTATTATAGGCAAAATAAAACTAGATTATCAATGTTTTTCTTCACATTATCCATTAATATTTCAATTCTTCTAAGATGAGCACTTCAGGTTTGTTTATTATTCCACTCATGAGAAATAATTTGTCTGCTTTACTTTAACTTATGGTATTTTAAACCACATAATTGCTACTTGTTTAACAAGTCAAGCATTGCAGAATTGTATTTAAAAAGTTAATAATCTCCCCCACAGCTTCCCCAAATTGTATTGCTTTGAGTTAAGGCATATTAACATTTTGGCATATGTCCTTTCAAAATTTTCTTATGCAAATGTGAAAATGTAAAAAATTCATACAAATATAAAAATAGTTGTTTTTTTTTTTTTTAATTTTTATTGCATTATAGGTTTTGGGGTACATGTGCAGAACGTGCAAGATAGTTGCATAGGTACACACATGGCAGTGTGTTTTGCTGCCTTCCTCCCCTTCACCCACACTTGGTATTCATCCCCAGGCTATCCCCCCCCAGCCCCCCCCCACTGTCCCTCCCCCATTTCCCCCAACAGTCCCCAGTGTATAGTAGACCGCCTCTCTGTGTCCATGTGTTCTCATTTTTCTCACCCACCTATGAGTGAGTATATGCAGTATTTCTTTTTCTGTTCTTGTGTCAGTTTGCTGAGAATGATTGTTCTCCAGATTCATCCATGTTTTTCAAAAAAAATCTCTATGTATATAGTATCTACAGCTGTATATCTAGACCTTTGTGTTACAAATTTCCAGAAGGAAACTATATATAAATCTAATTCGTTCTATTTACAGTTACATAATGGTGTCATACTCAGTCATATGACATAAAACAAATTACAAAATTTTGGTGATTTTTTTTGTTGTTGATGTTAGGTGATCATTAGTTTCCATTTTAGTACCATTCTCTGAGATTTTATGAATTGGATCATTGGTAATCATGTCTGACATATATTATCACTGATAGCAAAATAAAGTTGATTTTAGTACACTTATTGCTAACTATTGGCAAACTATTAAGGAAAATGATAGGGAGAGTTGTGAGATTATAGTCTCAAACCTCCTTGGAAGGCTGTGGGATTTGTGTTAGTTTCAGTAGAAGTTTCCCCCCGTCAGTGTTTACCTTAAAGCATTAGGTCATAGGGTGAAGATCAGGAATAATAAAAGCTTCCCCGGTTAAGTCTGTTTACCCCACATTCCTTTGTCTCTACTCTGCTTACTCATGTAAACTTTGTGCCTGATGGTCCTCTCTGAGGAGGTTGAAGGAGGATTACCCATTAATGGTGTTTGTTCTGGTCCTGAAACCAAAACATTTTATCATTCATAAAACCACTCTTTTAACCTTTTTAATTATCCACAAGTATGTTGACTTAGAACCTCTGTTATTAAATCTATACTGGATAAATGTGAGGAGGAACAGGGAGTAGGGGTTGGTTAGTTGCAATCGCCCTCTGAGAGCAGTTGACGACAGACTCCCTAGCCTGACTCTTTACACTGTATTCTGTGTATTTATTCATTCATGGCTGAGTCAGAGACTGCAGGACAGACCTCTGCAGGTGGTATCATTGGCTCAACTTACTATTAAGTAAAAAATAATATAATTCATTTTATAGAGATACTATATTGTAGATAATTTAAAACTTTATTGGGGCTGTAATTCTTCATAAAATTTGATTTAAGAATATTCTGCAAAAATAAAAAAAAGCTAACTTTGTAAAATTCTTTAATCAAATTTTGTAAAAATGTCCTTTGTTTATTTTAAAATTTACTATGAAGTATGCTTTCAGGTAAAATGTTAAGTATTCAAGGTGACTCAAAATGTTACATCCAAAATGACTGTCATTCGTCAGTGTTTCAAAATTAAACATCATTTTAGTCAATACTGAGAAAATATAGTAATGTTTTAGATCTCTTAGAATGCTAAATGTTTTGAATTTTGTATTCCTGAAACATATTCTGTAAAGAAATTTAATTTTTAAAACAGATACAAAAACTAAGTGAAGATTTATTTAAAAGGTATTTTTTGTATACTACTCTAGCTTTCACTTAAAAGGAAAACTAGGTTTTCATGAGTTGCAGCAAATGATGGGGTACCTTGTTTCCTATCTTCAACTGAACATTAATATGCAAAACATAAAAGAAAATGCACTCAACTTTCCATGTATTACCATTTAAAATAATAGCTCCCCTAAAATTCTAGTAATCAGTGTGTCAGCTATGTCTTGGATATATGAAATTCAGTCAGGTTTGAATATTTTTCCTACCTAATGTTTATAAAGGATCACATAGGGAGAAAATGCCCAAATTATAGAGTTTGCAAGTCATTATCATTATCTTTCTGCCTGATATTAGAATCTCTTTTCATTTGTAGATGTAATTGCAAAAAGTTTCTTTTTTTTACTTCTTTTATCTTTTGGCTAAATTCACTTTTGGGGGGCAAAATTATGATTTCAAATGTTTTTTTCTTGGAAGAGCATTAAATATCCCTTACTGAAAAATGCAACTGAAATATTAAAGCTAAGTTGAGTAACTTTCAATGTTATATTTCTGTAATATTGCATCTTAGAAGAATATGTGCATTACTGTTATTTGAAATGTTGACAATATGTATGAACATATCATGTTTATATGTTCCTAATGTCACAGGATCCTTAGAGTGTCACTTTTTCATCTGGAAACCTCTGTGGTTGGTGGCACCTTTGCCCGAGTTTGACTCAGACCTGCTGTCCTCCTTCTGCCTACTTGGCATGGCAGCCTGCATTTGGCTCACACTACTGGCCTAGATCCCATGCCTGCCAAGGGTGAGCCAGTTATACAGCAGTGAGGTGTGTGTGAACAAGCTAGCATGGAGCCTGGCCACTGTGCACAGCCAGCCACTCTGCCTGTGACAGGCCAGGTCAATCCAGGTGTTGGCATGGGTGCCAGCTCCCTGCAAGTCTGCGGCCAGACCAGGCATACTGCAAGCAGCTTCCATGGCTGGCAATGGGGAATGCAGTGGTACCTGGAAACTCAGAGACACTGGGAACTCTAGAGGCCCAAAGTGGGTGTCACAGCCCTGGCTCAGGAGCTCATAGGTCTGGGCTCCCCAAAGGGCTGCAACATTTTTTTTCTCATTTTCCACAGTATTGCTAGTGGGGGACAGATTTCATCCCTGTTTGTGTTACAGCTCTTTTAGTCCCACCATTCAACAGGTCCCGAGCTCTTGCCCAATGTCCTGGAAGAAGTATGAGGTATGCAGACAACTAGAGGGTGAGCAAGGCAGAGAGGAGTTTTATTGAGTGGTAGAACAGTTCTCAGGAGACCCACAGTGGGTGGCTTCTTTCAGCAGGCAGGTAGTCCCAATGTCTCTTCAGCTCTCAGCAGAGAGCAGAACCACAGTGCATAGCTCCTCTTCACAGGCAGAGCATCCTGTCATTTACCTAACTCTGGCTGAGTCTGGGGTCTTTATGGGCTTCAGACAGGAGGAAGTGCATGCTGACTGCTCCATGATTGGCCATTGGTGGGCTCAGATAAAGCACCATAAATTCTCAATCCAGTCTATGGAACTGGCAACTTGTCCCCAAGGCCTCAATCAATCCCTTGCCTGATGGTGGGGTTTCACTGGGCATCCACCCCTTTCTTCCAAGGAATCTGTCCACCTCCTGCCACCATTAACCTGCCATTCACAGTGCCAATGGTTTCCAGGCTGTCTGTGCCAAGGGGTGTCTGCAGGCCCATGCCGAGCCACCCTCAGCACCCCCATGGGCCTCCCTCCCATGCTTATCAATGCAAAGTCCAGAGGAGACAAGAGGGCAGGGAACTGACATGCCAGTAATGCCCTGAGTGTGCACACACCCAACCATGTTGCAGCAGTGTCTGGGTTTGGCATTAACTTTGCTCCAAACTTGGAGAGGGTGCTGGGAGCAGGAAGAGGCCAGGCAGCCGGTACAGAAACTTCTGAGCCTACGGAGGCAGGGGGAATTCTTAGGCCCTGGAGAGTGCAGAAATGCCCAGGTCCACAGCAACAGCTGGACAGCTGCAGCTGTGTCCAGGAGGCTGAGGCTCCCACCCTGCCAACTTGGAAGGCTGCAGGGCTTCCACTTCCCCCCAGCTCCCACCAACTCCATGGATCATGTAGCCCTGGCCACACCTCCTTCACTGCAGCCAGTGTCATGGCAGAGGCTGCTTCAGATGGGTGACCAGTACCCTCACTAAGACCTTTTATTTTCCAAGTTGGTTAAGTATTTGATAGATTCTAATACTCAACTTACATAAACAGTCACTCAAAAAATATTGAGTGTACTGATTGCTTCGTTCTATTCTATTCAGTATCCTTAGGCCAGGGAGTGGACATAATAAAACAACAAAGCAATTTTTCAATAATACATCAAAGAGCATATGGTCTAGTAGGGAAGGTTAAGTAATCAATAATTCCAAAAGACTGTGATAAGTACTTTAAAACTCTGTGTAAACCACCATGCGGTGCTTGTTGTGCTTCATTCATAATACTGAATATTTAAATTTTAATTTATTTTGTATTTTTTTATTCAGCCTTTTTAGAAAGATAAATTATAGGAAATAACAACTATGCATATGCTTGTGTTGTCCTAGGAGCAGTTTATCCAAATCGCTGTCAGCTTTGTACCTTGGCCAACCTAAGATAATGCTCTTTTTCTGTGCAACTACCCTAGACACACACTTTTCTGAAAGGTACATCTGTGGCACGTGAGTAGTGGATATCTGAGGCCAGTGGCATGAGGGTAAGAAAAATTTACCAAGACATTTGTAAGTAAAGAAAGAAAGATTTATTAAAGAAAGTATGAAAATACATTGCCAGGGAGCAATGGGCAGAAGAGCTGACTGCAAAGAGACAAGGGCTTGCTGGACATATTTTTTTTCGAGATGGAGTCTTGCTCTGACACATTGACAATATGTGTGAACATAATATGCTTATATGTTCCTTATGCCAATCTTGCTGCCTGATATTAGAATCTTCTTTCATTTGTAGATATAATTGAAAAAAAGGTTTCTTTTTTACTTCTTCCTTTTTTCTTGGTTAAATTTACTCTTGGGGGATATTGGGAAAACAGCAAAGGAGAAAACACTTGCAGAGTGCCTACATAAATTGGTTATGAGTAACATATAAACAAGGAGCAACAACTGCAGAAGGCTGCAGGAGGCCTCTGAGGAGGAAGGCCACTCCATGCCTCATGTTCTGGTGCAGGGTGACCTAGGCTCTGTTACCATAAGCATAGTGCTCAAGGACGTAAAACCCATTCACAGCACTATTATATATCCAGACTTGTAGGCTCCTTATAAGATCTGCATTCCATCAGCTGTACATAGATAATAAGCTAAATACAACCACATGTTCTTGTTTTGTGAAATTTTCAAACCACCACTGTTACCAATCCTTAGAATGACACACCAGTTCTGGCTCACTGATTCACTCCCAGCTCACTGATTCACCCCACCATCACTCCACCCCTACTCTGTAGATCAAAGAGATTGTAACCAATAAATAGTGTGGATGATCAGAGCTCGGGGCCTTCATTGTCTCCTCCAGAGTAATAAGTGATGGCTTCCTGGTCCCAGTACCTCCCTTAATCTGTCTTTTTTCTCATGCTTTGTTGCCACCAAACATGGGGTACCCGCAGGTGATGTCGGGCTGGTTCCCTACATTCTGGCATCCAACATGTGGGGCTCATGGATCCCTACAGAGGGTCTAAAAGGATGGAGTGCAGTGGCATGATCTTGGCTCACTGCAACCTCCACTTCCCAGCTTCAAGCAATTCTCCTGCTTCAGCCTCATGAGTAGCTGTGCTTACAGATGCTGAACACCACACCCTTTAATTTTTGTATTTTTAGTAGAGATTGTGTTTCACCGTGTTGGCCAGGCTGGACTTGAATTTCTGACTTCATGATCTGACTGTCTTGGCTTCCCAAAGTGCTGGGATTACAGGCATGAGCTGCCACCTGTGGCCAGCTGGACATTTTTGAGAATGGTGCTTGTGCTGTGTTCAGAAGAAGGCTTTATGTAGTACTACTAATAATGCCAAGGTTGCAGTGAGTTAACTTGCAATTTTCCATAAACCAAGGGTCTGCTGTTAGCTGGGTACAGGAAGATTGTGAGTTATTTGTATAGGAAGGAGATGTGTCCTGGATTCCACAAAAAAGCAAACTTAGAGCTTATATTATTTCTCTTTTGGCTTTCCCCTGGTCCTACCAGCCTAACTTATTTTCCCTGATTAAGATTCCACGTATCTTTTAAACAGAAGAACGTGGCTTTTGGTCAATTTAAAACTATTTTGTAGAAGATGATTTAAAAGCTCATATGTGTGTGTGTGTGTGTGTGTGTGTGTGTGTGTGTATAAGGATGCATGCTCATGCATATATTGTATATGTATTTGTATATGTATCTGTATGTATGTATATACATACATATCAGATTAGTGAAAAAGTTATTGCAGTTTTGGGCATTACTTTTAATGGCAAAAAAACACAATTACTTTTTCACCAATCAAATATACACATACATATATTCCACAAAGAAATTTAATTTTTAAAATGAATGTAATAACTGAGTGAAGATCTAAAAGGGCTTTTCCATATGCTACTCTAGTTTTCACTTAAAAGAAAAAGTAGGACTTCATGAGTTGCAGCAAATGAGATGTGTATACAGACAACACACATATGCATACACATATACATAAACAAATACATATATATACACTAGTATATATATGCTTTCTATATATGTATTGCCTCATTTTCTAAACCTTGAGATAAGATTCCTTTTCCAATCAAAAACACCAGGATTGTCCCCACAGAGTTTCTATGGCAAGCTTTTTTTAGCCCAATTGTATTTTCTTTACTTTTGCTGCACACTAGATTTCTTGCTTGATATTACAATGAACAAGGAAAGAGGAGACAGTCTCTCTTAAACAAACTATTAGTGTCTGTAGAAAGCCAGAAAACTCATTCAACCTTTTATGATTTATACATACCTAATTGAATTTTGTTCTTCTGGAAACATCAACAAACTTTTGATGGATACATGAGTATTTCACTTTATTAACAAGTAAATACATTGTAAAGTCCCTTTATTAGTAGAGAAATAAGTTGTAACCCAATTTTTGAATTGTATTTTAGTATTAATAGGATGGTTATAGTAATAATGGCAATTGCAATAATTATCTTGAAGTTTGACATAGATTTGACTGAAAACCCATAAAATATAAAGACAATAATAATTAAATTTGGGGTAATTTAATAGAAAGTAAGGTTATGAACTGTTATAATTAGCTTTTCTGGGAGCACGTTTGTACTAGCCACTGGAAGTGTTCAACACTTAATGGAAATTAGGCCTAGCAATGTTGTCATTTTCCTGAAGATAGTGTCTTTTTTTTTTTTTTCTGGATGAAGAACTGAGAAATTAGCCCAAGAACTTTACCGGAGTCTTAAGATTAGTTCACAATATTGGACAGAGCCCAATCACAAGAGAGAAAAATAATGGGAAGCACAGGTAAATTTGATGAATATAGAAGCTAAAACTTAGCAATTAGGCTTTAGTTTAAGATCAGTGTTCAAGAGTATATAAAATTAGTAAAAATTTTCTTCAATTATCTCAGACAAAAAAAATCAATAGAAATTAAGTTTGGGGAAAAAGCTAATGAGAAAAAGGTACAAAATTTCAATTATTTCTAAATGATAAATGGTTCTCATTATAAATTACTGTATATGACTTTTTCACTCTACAAGTTATATTTAGTTGATAAAAAACAACTAGATGATAAGTGAAAAATTAAGGCAAAAATGATTATTTGGCATTACAGTCTAATAAAACCAAAACAGTAAGCTTGTGCTTAAGCATGATCATATTACTTAATAATATTTTTTGCTTTTCTCAAATCACAACAAATCAAGGTGTCAATTGATATGGATTAAGTTCTGACCATTTGGCCTCAGTCTTCATGAGGCATAGTAGAAAATGCAAAAATACATGACATGTCTTCTTCTTGTGAAAACTCACGATTTACTTCTTAAAACTATCAGACATAAAGATAATAAAATGCAAAACTCTTAAATATTATGTTATGTACTCAATTTTAAGAAGATCTTAGCCAGTGGTGCTGTAAATATAATAAGAAGGTAGCATATATAATAGGAAAAAAAATAGACTTTGCATTCAGAGAGAATGGGTTTTGGATTATGGCTTTTCCACTTGTTTCATGTCTGCAAAGTAGTACTTTTATGCCTCTGAGCTTAAATTTCCTAACTGTAAAAAAATTTCTTCTTACTTGTAAGTTGTTGTGAGGGCCTCATAAAAAATACCAAGTGTCTATTATGCTGGTTTGTTCTAAAGTTTATTTAATTATGTCAACAAACAAGACCTTTCTCTTAGTAGAGAGGACAACATGCTCAAGGATCAGAAACAAATGAAATAAATTTGGTTTATTTCTGGAGATCTCACAGTGCTTGAATGATTACAAAATTGTTCCAGTATTCAGTGCATTTTCTCCCAATAGAAGAGTACACTAGAAGGTAAGCGGTATCAGGAAGTTTGTTACATGATGTGAAATTAGTACCAAGGAAAATAATTGAATTATTTTTATTAGTAAGTCATAACAGCTAGGTTCAGTAGTGTTATTTACAGACTTATAACAGGAAAGGGATAAATCTACTTAAAAAAAACTGGAGACAGAAAAATTCATCATCTTTATGATTATTATCTATTTTCTTTCAAAACATTCTTTTTCCAGAAATTGTTCTTTCTCAATGAGAAAATTTTGGTCCATCCAATTTCCTACTGGTGGCTTTCCAGTTTCTTTAATAGAATGTGAAAATTCTACAGACTCATTGACCACTTTACATTGATTTGGAAGTTCTGTTTCTATGTTTGGCACTTATATTTTCTTAATTTATTTCTCCCAAAATAAACAATACCAACCTCTGCTGTATCTTTCATTGTGACCTATAAAGTAGCTAGAAATAAATACTCTCAAAGTCTTGTAATTTTTAGATTCAGTAAATAAAACAAATTGCTGTTTATTTCAGCAAATTTCATGGTAAGAAATGTTTAAAATGATGTAGTGTGAAATATTTGAAAAACTGTAATACTTATTTAAGTACTATAAAGTTTTAAATAATTTATTTGAGAGATAATGTTCTTCCTGCTTAACAGAAGTTCCAAATTACCAACACTTCTTAAAAACATCTTTCTTTGAAACCAGCCAAAATGACCCATAGAACTATTGTGTATGGTTTATTTTGAATAAACATAGAAATTGGCCCTCCCAGTGTTAAAATATGAGAAAGCTACCTTTCTCTTACTGAGTTCCTTTCTCAGAAAACCAACCATCAGGCCTTCTAGATAATATCAAGGAACTGAAACTTACCAGACTACCGTATCTGGTCAGACACCAGACCCTTCACCCATTATGAATGCCTAAGTGGATCTGGTCAATGAGACACCAGACCCTTCACCCATCATGAATGCCTAAGTGGACCACCTGCTTCCTGTTCAGCAACTCCTCTTCCTTACACCTCTCTAATTCCTGTTTTATGCATATAGTATACACTTCTTTCTTGCTGTATAAACCCCTGATTTTAGTTCACCAGGGAGATGAATTTCACATTGGTCTCCCATCTCCTTGGCTATAGCACCTGAGTAAAGCCGTCTTCTCTGGCAATACTCAATGTCTCAGTGATTGGTTTTTCTGTGCAGTGAGCAGCAGGACATAGCCCCAAACTCTGGCATTTCAGTAGGACTTCCAACCAATATAAAGGCCCTAAGGTGCCCAAAACTCTTTTACAGTCCAAATGCTGATGAATGACCAATTTTTTCTTTGGTTCTGTTCTTTTTACATTCCTCTTCTTTCTCTTCCTCTCCTTTGTCTAATTTTCCTCCTTATCTTTCTTTTTTTCCCTTATTTTTCTTGTTTGAGTTTCCTATTTGATTTGCTTTTAATAGTTCGACCTAATAAAAAATTTGGTGATTATTTGCACATGCCCATAATTTCTTTATAATTTTGTAAAATCAAAACTCTTAAAAAGATGTCCTATGCCATTCCCTCAAGATAGTTACTATAATGTTATACAGCCAATGAAACATGAGAAGGTTGTAAGTTAATGTAATATCTTGTCATGTTTTATTATGTATCATTATAGGAATTTTTAGATATAAGAAAGCATTTTCTTTACATAAAAGTACAATTATATTTGTTGTTATCTAATAGTACCTAGGTTCATACATAGAAATATTTTGACAATTGCAGCTTTTCTACTCGTGTTAAAAAATATACCATTTTTATTATCTTTAATATATAGAAAGTTATGTCTAATAGAACAATTAAATATTAATTCTTAACAAAAAGTGTTGATTTTAGTCCATTTTTATTTGTATGAGAAAAAAATAATAAAAAGAAAACATTCAATAGAATATATAATCTTAGTTTCTATTTTTGAAAAATATAGCTACCATTAGATATTCTTTTTACAGAATTATTTACATAATGAGGACTTTTCTTCAGCATTCATACAAACTTACTAGCCGGCTTAATTAAATATACTCAGTCACTTTCTAGTTAATTTTGATTTAACTAATTAAAAAATAAAAGTATTATATTAGAAATTTTAAAGGGAGTGATATTTGCTTCATTTCAACAGCTTTAAATGACACAAAATGCCAGTTAAT
This sequence comes from Saguinus oedipus, assembly GCA_031835075.1. NCBI lineage: Eukaryota > Metazoa > Chordata > Mammalia > Primates > Cebidae > Saguinus > Saguinus oedipus. The sequence goes on along the minus strand of CM063181.1, from coordinate 99,441,573 downwards.
TAACTGTCCTCATATATGTCATTTGAGTGCATGGCATTTTCAATAAATAAAATTCTTTACATATATGTGAAGAATTTTAATGTGTATTTGCATGTGCATATGTGTATTAAACTTCTATTATAACCCAAATACAAACTATCCAAGAAAGTGAGACCTTACCAAAATTCCAAGAAATATATAATGGTTTCCAGAATACAAGGACTAGATCATGTTTTGATTAGAATGAACCAAACACCAAACCAACCTTAGGAATATATCTTAGAAATAAAATACATTGAGATTGAAATCTGCTTCTAATATGGAATTGTGATGTATTCCATATTGCAAGAACCTGATTCTGAGCATTTCCACATATGTCTATGCTTTTATCATATTATGCAAATATATTACTTTAAAAACAATAACTTTTTACTGTCCTTCTTCTTTAGTGCTTACCATTCATATAGGCATGATCAATGAAAGAAAAATGTTGTATGAAAGAACAAAAATGATAGCTAACCCACTCTGTGTGTCAGAAAGTTGTTAGTGGAAACAGCTAGGAGCAATCAACTTGTTGATGTATTCAGGTATATAACTTGGTGTACCTCACTTTACAAAACCGAATTTTTATCCACATTTTAAAAAGTTTTGTATATGTTAAAGTGTACATTATGAATACACAGTAAAATTATGAAAACTTTAGAAATATAATGCTTAAGGTTTATCCAAAAGGTATTAATTTGGTTAATTCAGTCAGAAAATATATATACCAGGCACTCTGTGAGGAGAAGACTTGTAAACCACACAGGCTAGTATTTTTTTTTTCAAAACGAAAGTCTTAGACTAACAATTACGCCAAAGCTCTTTGAAGTGCATAATTAAGGTAAGGAAAATGTGAGAGAGTCCAAGAAAGATAGTTACTCCATTTCATGGAAATCAAGTGCAGCTTCTTATACAAAGGTGTACTTCTAGATCTTGACATTATTTTAGTAATTAGGCCAAAAAAATTTAAAAAATTTGATTATGTACATGGAAAGAACGATTTTGTCATAAATACCACCTCTTATCTCATGTTTTGCTTTCTGCTTTTTTATTATTAAAACATCCTCAGTTTTTCTCAGATACCACTCAAGCAGTAAGGTACATGGGAAAATAATTTATTGTATGTTTAATAGTAGCTAGAAGAGACTAATAGCATTTTTCTAGTGCAAAGAAAATATAACTGTTTGAGGTAATGTATGCCATAATTATCCTGAATTGGTCATTACACATTGTAAACATGTATCACAATATCACACATACCCTAGAAATATGTACAGCTATGATATATCCATTAAAATAGAATAAATAAATTAAAAATAATAAAGTTCAAAGGAACATATAGGTAGGAGCTTTTCATTAACTCCAATACCCATAGAAATAATTAAGTTTGGTTCTTATCCACTGTTATAAAAATTTGTCTTTACTTATTAGAAAGTTGTTAAGCAATTGCTTAAATCATAACTTATATTTCAATAATTAGGATAGAATATATAAATTATGATTCAAAATCTATATATGTATATACAATATGATATAATATAATTTCTCCAATGCAATAATATTAAAGTAAGCATTTCTTCATATAATCTGTGAGTGCCTAATATATGCTAAGACTCATTCCTTTGTGTCTATATGTATATTAAAATAAATAGCAAATAGTACGCAAAAGAGAAGCAGTCACCAATTCTTCCCTAATGAGCTTTCATTTATTTGTAGTGCAGATAAAAATGAAAATTAAATGTGATGAATATGGAAAAATAAGTTTATTATAATTTGGTAAATGCTAATGAAAACAGTAAAAGAGAGAGAACAAAAGGGAATTAAGAATACCTGCTTAGTGTGTGTGCATACATGCTTTCATGTGCATATGTAAGGTAGTCAGGGTAGACCTCATTGAGAATTTTGTCCTTTCAGTATACTTTAAATAGTTTTTTCATAAAAATAATTTTCATCACCTACATTGTTGTTTTGCTGGAGAGTTGGCCCATCAGGGTCCTTACTCCACCATTTTAGAGGTTCTGCCCCAATTCTTTTTAGAAATGTCTTTTTAATTGTTCATTTATCTAATCTTTGGGAATGGTGAGTTATATTACTTACCAATCATAGCTCTCAGTATGTTAGGTTCCCTGGTTGTCACTTTTTTTTTTCTGTTCTTTACCCAAATGGCACCCACTTGGCATCTAAGAGTTTAGTTTGGCTTCTAGATGGCTTCTAGCTTTAGGGTAAAATTTTCATTACTCCCAGTTAACCTAGCCCTGATTTGTGCAGACCATAGACTACTGTTAATTCTGGATCATAAAACAGATTCTTAGTTATCTTGGTGCATTAGTCTGTTCTTGTGCTGTTATGAAGAAATACCTGAGACTGGGTAATTTATAAAGAAAAGAGATTTTGGTGTTGGGAAAACTGGCTAGCCATGTGCAGAAAGCAGAAACTGGACCCCTTCCTGACACCTTACACTAAAATTAACTCCAGATGGATTAAAGACTTAAACATAAGACCTTACACCATAAAAACCCTAGAAGAAAATCTAGGCAAAACCATTCAGGACATAGGAGTAGGCAAGGACTTCATGACCAAAACACCAAAACCATTGGCAACAAAAGCCAAAATAGACAAATGGGACCTAATCAAACTCCACAGCTTCTGCACGGCAAAAGAAACAATCACTAGAGTGAATCGGCAACCATCAGAATGGGAAAATATCTTTGCAGTTTACACATCTGACAAAGGGCTGATATCCAGAATTTACAAAGAACTCAAACAGATTTACCAGAAAAAAACAAACAAGCCCATTCAAAAATGGGCAAAGGATATGAACAGACACTTTACAAAAGAAGACATACATGAGGCTAACAAACACATGAAAAAATGCTCATCATCACTGGTCATTAGAGAGATGCAAAACCACATTGAGATACCATCTCACGCCAGTTAGAATGGCAATCATTAAAAAATCTGGAGACAGCAGATGCTGGAGAGGATGTGGAAAAATAGGAACACTCTTACACTGTTGGTGGGAGTGTAAATTAGTTCAATCATTGTGGAAGACAGTGTGGCAATTCCTCAAGGACCTAGAAATAGAAATTCCATTTGACCCAGCAATCCCATTACTGGGTATATATCCAAAGGACTATAAATCGTTCTACTATAAGGACACATGCACACAAATGTTCATTGCAGCACTGTTACAATAGCAAAGAACTGGAACCAACCCAAATACCCAACGATAATAGACTGGACTGGGAAAATGTGGCACATATACACCATGGAATATTATGCAGCAATCAAAAATGATGAGTTTGTGTCCTTTGTAAGGACATGGATGAATCTGGAGAACATCATTCTCAGCAAACTGACACAAGAACAGAAAAAGAAATACCGCATATACTCACTCATAGGCGGGTGAGAAAAATGAGAACACAAGGACACAGAGAGGGGTCTACTACACACTGGGGTCTATTGGAGGGAATGGGGGAGGGACAGCGGGGGGGGGTGCTGGGAAGGGATAGCTTGGGGATGAATGCCAAGTGTGGGTGAAGGGGAGGAAGGCAGCAAAACACACTGCCATGTGTGTACCTATGCAACTATCTTGCACGTTCTGCACATGTACCCCAAAACCTATAATGCAATAAAAATTAAAAAAATAAAATAAAATATAAAAAAAAAGAAAGAAAAGAAAAGAGATTTAACTGACTCACAGTTCTGCATGGCTTGGATGACCTCAGAAAACTTACAGTAATGGAGGAACATACCTCTTCACAGGTCAGCAGGAAATCGAATGAGCACAAGCAGGGTAATGCCAGATACTTATAAAACCATCAAATCTCATGAGACTCACTCATTATCATGAGAATAGTATTGGGGAAACTACCCCCATAATTCAGTTACCTCTACCTGGTCTCCCCCTTGACACATGGAAATTATTGAGATTACAGTTTAAGGTTAGATTTGGAGTTGGGCTTCAGCAAAACAAAGAAAGTGTCAGGAACATCTTGTCAAGACTTGGAGAATTTAGGTAAACTTATCTAAAGGGGGAAAAAAAAAGAAGGCTTATAGATTGAGCGATTATGCAATTGATCATTCAAATCTAGGTGTTGCTGCACACACAAGGGGTCAATATCAGTAACTGTGCACTAAAGAGTGGTTCATATCAGGAAACCAGGATGTACAGTTATCCTAGATATAAAAGATGCAGTTAAAATATTTTGGATGGATGACAATGGTAAAAGATGAGTGCATGAATTAGCACAGGGACTTGGGGAGAGGAAAGAAAAGACTACTGTGTATAGCCTTAGAGAGATAGGAAAATAAACACAGAGTGGGGTTTTATATAAATTATCCAGAAATCTGAGACGAAAACACTGTTAATATGAAAGTTATTTTTCTTCAAAAATATAAATTTATAAATATCAGTATTAATATATGAAATAAACGTATTACCTTGTTGTTTTATGATATATTATTATAGATTTAGGAGGTATAATGTCAGTTTCTCACATGCATAGAAGTCTGGGCTGTTGGTGACCCAAGAAGTGTCCATTGTATCTAATAGGTTTTTTTTTCTTTTTTATTCAGTGTAACTTTATTGTATTTTTTGAGATGGTGTATTCCTCTGTCACTCAGGCTGGAGTGCAGTGTTGCAATCTTGGCTCACTGTAACCTCTGCCTCCTGGGTTCAAGTGATTTTAATGGCTGCATAGTACTCCTTGTTGTATACGTACCATATTTTCATCATTCAGTCTATCATTGATTGTCATTTACATTAGTTCTATGACTTTGCTATTGTAAATAGTGCTGCAATAGACATACACGTTCATGTGTCTGTAGTAGAATGAATTATACTCCTTTGAATACATACCCAGTAATGGGATTGCTGGGTCAAATGGCATTTTTGGTTCTAGATCCTTGATGAATCACCACACTGTCTTCCACAATGGTTGAACTAATTTACATTCCCACCAACAGTGTAAAAGTGTTCCTATTTCTTTACAGCCTCTCCAGCATCTATTGTCTTTTGACTTTTTAAAAATCACCATTCTGACTGGTGGGGAATACTGATACTCAAAATAATTAAAATTAACATCTCATAGCAATTTGGTCAAGGAGAATAAGATTGTCATTGTTGTACCTGGTTTAGAAATGTAATAAGTAGATGTCTAGCTCATGGTAAATAATGTATAAATTATTTAAAGTGTTTTTCAAAATGTTTTCTGTCTTACATATTTAATAGGAAAATGGATCCATGTATTTTGGGAGATAATCCACATAGTAGGCAACTTTTGAACTCATCTGGGGTATTGTATACTAGGAGTACCTTAAAACATGTGATAATACATAGATTTTTGTAAAATGGAGACAGATTGTCAATATTTGATATCTGTAACCATATATTTCTATTTATGTTTACTCTATCTATATTTATCTATCTATCTATCTCTCTCTCTCTATCTATCTATCTATATCTACTCCTATGCCTGTATCTATATATAAATACTAACATTAATCTATCTACCTATCTGTTATTTACCAACCTATCTGGCATTATAATTATGCATGATATCTCATATTCTCCACAGTCTAAACCAGGTTCATTGCTTTGCAACTCAGTTTCCAAACTTCTCTGTCCCGAGTTCTTTATACATCTTACTCCAGAATCCTTTTCCCAACAAATAAATTTAAAATGATTATGATGAAATGAAGAAATAAATAAAGAAGGAGCCTAGATACAGTTTGGCTCTGTGTCCCCACCCAAATTCGTGTCAAATTGTAATCCCCAGGTGTTGAAGGAGGGGCCTGGTGGAAGATGACTGAATCATGGGAGAGGACTTTCCTCTTTCTGTTCTCCTGATGGAATTCTCATTAGATGTGGTTGTTTAAACATATGTAGCACTTCCCACTTTGCTATTTTTCTCTTGCTGTCATGTGTAGATGTGCCTTCTTCCCTTTCACCTTCCACCATGATTAAGTTTCCTGAGGCCTCCTCAGCCATACTTCCTGTACAGTATACAGAAGTGTGAGTCAATTAAACCTCTTTTCTTTATAAACTATCTAGTTTCAGGTAGTTTCTTATAACAATATGAGAATGGACCAATACATTTTGCATAGCAAAGATAGTTCCTTTAACGAAATTGACTAATTGTATTTTTTAAAATATAATCCAGCCTGGAGTGCAGTGGTGTGATCATAGCTTACTTCAGCCTTGAACTCCAGGACTCAAACAATCATTCAAAATCAGCCTCCTGAGTAGCTCAGACTACAGGTGTGCACTACCACACTTGGCTTTTTTTAACTTTAATTTTTTGTAAAGATGGGGTCTTGCGATGCTGGTCTTGAACTCCTGGCCTCAAGCACAACTCCTCTCTTGGTATCTCAAATCATGCCTGGCCCTGAAATTAATTTTAAATTTTAAAGCTTTAAGTTTAAATGGTAAGAAAATAAGCTATAAGGTAAGAATCCATTAGTCAACAGTTTGGAATAACCTGATTGAATTTGGTCAGATTCATTTTTATTGCGCTTATTTATGTGGTACTTTAAGTACATTGAATGCAGTAAATGGAAAAAAATATAGTTGTGTTTGACTTTGGATCCTATATACAGGCATGTATCAGCATGTTTTAAAGGACCTTGCTTTGTGAATAGATCAACCAATACTACTGAGTGTATGCATGTGGGTACATGCACATGAGAGAAAGAATTATGAATTGTGTCTGTCTCCTAAAAAGGCAATGATCATGAGGAACAAGAAAGTTAGTTTTTCAAGCCACTGCATAATTTTTGAAAATAAAATTTAGGAACTCTAACACATGTGTAAATCAAAGCCCTTTGTCTATTTTCTATATTTTGCCACTAGGAAAAAAAGGAACAAGCTAGGATATTAAAAATATTTTTGTACACTGAATTGCAAATTAGTCTATGAATACATATTTAGATTCAAGCAGAAAAAAAATAAATTTATTGTACTGATACCTTCTTTCTTCTGTTTCCTTTGTATATAGAGTATATCTAAGATTTTTATGGTTTTAATTTATAATAATATTATGAATCTGTGAGTTGAATTTTCTGCTTTGACTATTGTTGCTAGATTAACATTACTATTGTTTCCCAGATTCTTTGGTACTACTCACTTACTTGTTTTTTGTTATTAAAATCTTCAAAACTAATTGCTTTGTGTTACAAGGTATTATTTTAAGGGAACTCATTTGGACTTTAACAAGTAACTCACATTTGTTTCTATAATGAGCTATGATAGTGGTCTTTCCTTTAGCAGTGAGTACTACTGGGATTTACACTGGATTTTACCAGTCACTCACAGTAGTCTTCCTTGCTCACTACTCTGTCCACATGATCCGGTTTAGATCTTCCACTGTATTGAAAAGCATATATGTATACAACTAGGCATGGATAAGTGGCTTGAAGAAAATAAATACAATTAGTGGCTACCATCCAAATAGATTATTAAATCAATTTTATCCCATTAAAGACATTTTTACACACCAACATTATGTCTGGAACCATGCTAAGTGCTAGGAATACAACTAAATATATGTTCTAATTGCTCTTCCAAAGAGCTTATAGTTTAATATGGGAAACATGAATAATTGCACTATAGTTACAATATTTAGCAGAAGCCCTAAGGTATACAAGACTAAATGAAAATCATCATACAAGCACTTAAAAGTTCTATATCCTTCACAATTAAACATATAACTTCTTGCACAGAGTATACATGTGTGTGTGTGTGTGTGTGTGTGTGTGTGTGTGTTTGCTACATTTATTGATGTAATATTTGTTGAGTAAAAGGCTAAAAAGTGTGTGACTAAAGTAAGTCTAACACTAAGTTCAACATTTATTAAATAAGTTTAACACTTACTAAGTTTAACAGAGCCACCAATGAGACAGTAATTGCCTGTGCTTGAAAAAATCAGGAAAGTCTTCATAGTAGAAGAGACAATTAACTTCAGACTTCCAAAACACAAAGGAGCTGGCCAACCTGATTTATATAGGACATGAACATTCCAAGCACAATGAAGAAGCTGAGGAAAAGCTCAGAGGTAAGGAATGGAATAGGTCAATCAAGAACGGTGAATGGATTCACTTGGCTGTGGGACAGTGGAAGGAAGAGCTCAGGCTGAAAGTTTGACGAAGAGGCCAACCACTTTTAAGTGATATTGGGACTTTCAGCTTCATTCTGTATGACAGATTTCATGAAACGAGTGGCAAATTTTCTTCTGTTTATCCTGTCTGTGACCTCAGAATTTTTATCATGTAACTCCAGTCACTAACCACATTTTGGAGAAGACATATTCCATGAGATGATCTCTAATTTGCATCTGTATTATGTTAAATAATTAAAGAATATTAATGAAATGATGATGCTGGCATTTTGGAAAGATTCCCTTAGGGCAACCTGGAGAATGAATTACATGGGTACAGATAATAGGTAATATTTCTCTTTATGTATTATATCTTGTCAGCCCAATATTTATCTGCTTTGTCAGAAAATGTCCAAGGACTAAAAAGAATATTTTTTCTCAAGAACAGATTTAAGTAGCAGAGAGAATATAATTAGGTGCACTTGGCATTTACAACTGCTAAATTGCCAAAGGGTATCTTTTAAATATCTTTAAATTAGATTTCTGTGCATTCCCCCCAAGGTAACATTTGCATTTTAAAACTGCAAGAGTGGAGAATAAAAGCAGTTCAGCATCTCCCCGGTTTACCTTTACCTGCTGCTCTAACCAGTAACTGCCAGGTCATTCATTATAAATGCAGCCAAACTAGAAAGATACTGTGTATCTAAACTAGAAAGATATTGTGTATCTCAATAATCATAAACATCACCTTCTAAACACCCAAATACACTAAGGAAACCATGCCTTAAATCTCAAAAGTCTTGGTGAAGTAAACTCATACTCTTTCCTATTCCCAATAAGTTTTTGTTTTTCTTCTTAATTGGAATTCCCTCTGAACAGGATTTGAAATATCAGGATAGCAGTGCTTTATTTCGTTGTCATAAAGAAGAGTCAAGTATTCATACACAATGGGATGAGAAAGCTTGCAGGGAGAGTGGCAGCTAAGGATCAAATAAAGTCTTACGTATTCTTTAGAGTTTGTTATCTAATGTGTACCATTGCTGAATGAGAGCACATGAATACATTTTACATTAGAGTTTGCCATGTGATCTACTACTGAAGAGCCACTTATTTTAGCCCTAATTCTATAAAATTCAATTTTACATAAAGATCAAAATATTTTCAGTAAAAGCATACTGCAATTAGGGTACATATATTTAATGCTGTATCTACTCATATGTGTACTCACACATAGTATATAACTTCATGATGGTGTACATATATAACTATAAATTGTCAATTGACCACTATTGACTGGTCCACAAAGTTTTCTTGACAATACTATAAAGTTATGTTGATGGCAAACCCAGTTTGAGAGGATTCCAACACAAGAAATATTTGTCCCTTCCAAAATCTCATGTTGAAACTAAACCCTCAAAGTGGCAATATGAAGAGGTGAGGCCTCTAAGAGGTAATTGGATCATGAAGGCTCTCCCTTATGATTATATTAATTAATCCATAATTCATGGATCGATGGGTTATCATGGAAGTGTTAATTGGTGGCTTCATAAGAAGAGGAAATGAGACCTGAATGAATATGTGAGCATGCTCAGCCTCCTCACCCTGTGATACCCTGCACTACCTCGGTACTCTTCAGAGAGTTCTCAGCATTGATAAGATTTTCACCATAAGCACCTTGACCTTGGGTTCTTCAGTCTTCATAAGTATAAGAAGTAAATTCATTTTTGTTTAAAAATTACCCAGCTTCAGATATTTTGTCCTAAGCAGGAGAGAAGAACTAACATAATAATGGATTCGATCAAATAGACTGCAATATTACCTTTAATTATACAATTCTATAAATCTTAAAATGGAGCCTCCTGCAAGTATGTTCTTCTCTGCTCATTTGAATATGGAACAAATCTAGTGTCATAGGAGGCTTTTCTCTATATTCCATGCTGCATATACATTTATAACCCTTTTTCCAAGCATAGGCAACTGAATCTTCATAGGATTATAAGTGCCTATGTTGCAATAACTATTACTAGCATACCTTTGCCTTTTCTATCTGACATTCTACTGTCCAAAGAAAATTCTGTTTGAATCAGAATCATAACTGTGTTCAAAGATTTTCAGTCTTTCTTAAAAGCATATGTAAATGACACTGAATTTCTTGAGCTTATTATTATAAATGTTGACCATATAATAATGTTTTATAGGTTTTCATTTTATATTCAGCCAAAGGCAATTAAAACTACTGGTTTATATCATTTATTTGAGTCAAGGAATTTTTTTTATCGTTTAAAAATGTTCCATTTAAATTGTGGAAGTAAAACATTATGCAGCTTCTTATTGCTTGCTGTCATTTTGAGAGACATAGTTTTATGAAATATTGAATTAAGTTCAGAAATAGCATTAGCAAGGCAGTTTTTCTGTGCCTGGATGACAGCTAGCAGAGAATTTTACTCATACTTAAAGATTGCTGTATGTGCTGTCAGGCTTATTGGTTAATTTTAACTGTTACTATTGCTTGCAACTTAACTATTATAATGTCATTCTATTAGAAATTCAGTCCTCGTAAAATTGCAGGCTTTCATATTTTTTTAATTGTGTGTTTCTTTTTTTCAGATTTGCAGCTGAAATCTTTAAAAGACTAGGCAAGTATGAAACTGACAAAGAAGAAACAAGCAAAGAGTTACCAGGAGATGATTAAACACACCCTCCTTTCTCAGTGGAACAACACTGTGATCACAGCATTTTACGCATAACTTTCAAGACTCAACAAAACTATTGAGTGCTTCAGTACCCATATCATCACTGTTGTATTTCCTTTTGACAGCTGTGATCATTATTAGCCCTGTTGTGATGACAATGATTCTCTGAATGCTCCTTTAGGCTTAGCTGTTCTTGGCTTTCCTTTTTCAGGACCAGTGAGAGCCAAACCAGAGCAGTGACCTGGGAGCAAACCAGGGTTTAATTTTGTCTGGCCATTTTGTGAAATGAATGCTTTAAAACTACAATGTGATAAAGGCATAGAAATAAGAACACATACAAATTTTCAAACTGAATATTCATGTTTCCTGCAATTGGCTAATATTATGAAAGAGAATACACTGTTCTTAGCCTGTGAAATAAATGAAATAAACTAGGTCAAATCCAAATTTTGCTATTGACTTTTGGTCCTTTATTCTCAGATTCGGTTTTCTCATCTAAAACTGGGAATAAGAATACTTGGGTTTTCAAGATCATTGAATTGTGAGGATCCAAATTGGAATGAGGTATTGTAATGTGAACACAATGGGGTTTATAAACCCCACAATTTACAAATTTGTAAGACTTGTCTTTCGATATTGACCAAATGTCTTAGATTATGTGTGTGTGTGTGCGCGCGCATGTGTGTGTGTGTGTATGTGTGTTTAAGAAACAGGTTTTTCAAGTCACAGAGGAATTGCTTAGTGAGTTAAAAAAATGTTTTTCTATATTTGTCAACAGTTTGAAGCCAAAATATAAAGTACACATATAGAATATCTAAAATGAAACCAATGTGGTAGGTCTTTAATGTCATTCCACTGTTTGATTTTACACATTGAATCATGGTTCACAGGGATGAAATTAAAGGCCTGTCACTAGCCTATGTAATATAAATAATTTTGGAGCCAAATCCTTCAGCTCTAGGGTTCTTTTATTCCTCCATTCATTTAACAGTGGCCAATGTTAATTTTCCTTGAGAAAGCTTTTTAATCGGAATCCCAATAGGGAGTACACTTATCTTCTTCATGTTCTATGCAAAATTTTGGAAACTGTCTGTGCTTCATAAATGTTAATTACAGGAACTGATGAACCAGTATAAGTCACATAAATTCAATTTTGATTTTTCATCGTGTTGGTTAGCATACCTCTGTTGGAGCTAAATAGCTTTTCAAGAGGAATGATGGAATGCAAAGCATTAGTAAAAGTATTATAATTGATTGTGAAGTATTTTATTTCCTTTCTTATGTAGATGTTTTTAAGGATACATTTTTATATAAACATTTATAACCTTTGTCTATGCATTTATTAATTGTAGGATTTTTCTTTCATTAGAATGTTAGAGGATTAAATTTACAAGTTAACAAACTCACAGTGTTCCCAGAATGTATTGGAGTTATCAGCCTAATTATATAATACTGTACTGTAAAATGTATGTACATATGTATGAATGTATGCATATGTGTGTATGTTCATATATATGTTCTCACACTTTTAAAATGTGAGAGTAAAAATACGCATATTATTTGTATACATTCTCTCTATATGTATGTGTACTTTGGAGAACTGAAACATTTATATATTAGGAAAGAGGCATTAAAATATGATACATAACACCTCCTTGTTTGGGCTTTAAAAGATAAGGTAAAACTATTAACAGCTATTAGTTGCCTTAGATGTCTAGGATCTGGATACAAATCAATGGACTCCAAACAAAGAAACATCCTAGCAACACCTAGATTCCTATGAATGTAAGACTGGATTGCCTTTTATATTCCTAACAGAAATGGTTACTATAGGGTGAATTCTCTAAGCTCTACTCTGCTTGTCAACAGGCAAGCCTGAGACTGTTCTATCCAAAATAAGTACTACGTTGTGATTTAAAGTACATCCTTATTTCCCTCTTTGCTGTCCTATGCCATTGATCCAGGATGTCTTTGTCTGAAATATAACCTTGAGGAAATTGCACCCCTAGTCGGATATTGGACTTTGTAGGCCAAGAAAGAAAAGATTAGATAATCAGAAAAGATTCTGATGTATAGGAATTACAGCTTTTGGTTCAAATTCTTTTCATGTAAGTATTAGGATTTTACAACTGGAATACTAATGCAGAAATATTGTTTGCTATGATGGATTTTATAACCATATTAAGATAATATTTATTAGTTTGCTCTGTTCAATCCAATGCAACTGTGCCAAACTTATATTCAGGTAATGTGGAGAGTGATATATAGAAAGAGAGCAAAAACACACAATTCTGAATTAAAATATAGAAAGGTAGACAATATGCATGTGTAAGGTAGTCCACACAGTATTAGGTGCTAAAATAGATGTTCAAAATATATCTTTGTAGGATTATACACATAGCTATTATAGTACCATGATACTCTCTAAAATTTGACAATAAATTAGAGGTTTTTCCCAATTTTACTCTATAGGATCCTTGGGGTCTTCTGAGATTAAAGCCTTAGTTATGATTATGGTGGAGGGAGGAACAGGCTAGCTGGCCTCCAAGCCCTGGAGCTATATGTTTATGTACATAACAACTCCATTTTCAATCTGTGCTTAATGAAAGGGCTCCACTGCAAAACACATTTGAAAACATCTGGTTTAGTTCCAAGCCACAATGATACTTAGAGGTCAACAAATGCATCTGTCAAAGTTGTGACTGGCTATTACTTGGAACACTTTACTTTCTGATTGATGTATTTACATGCAAGAAGTTGACTTACAATGAACAAAACTGCCTACTATGTAGTCAGAAATGATGGTGATGTGTTAAAATTATACCCTTTTGCACACTTTCTTTAAGAAAAGTGAGCATTAGGGTGTTACGGTCTGAGTGTTTCCTTTTAATGCACGATGACCTTGTCAAGATGTTGCAAAAAGGCAGTAGGTAAGTATATTGTGCATGGGTCATCACGTTGAGGCTTGTCAAAAACATGATCTACTGCTGTGCCCACCTTCATTTCTCAGCAGGTGCCTGTCTGAAGTTGTAGTACAAGAAAATGCACCAAAGAAAAGTAGAAAAAAAACATAATAGATAAATAAAATTTCTAGGCTATCTTTCAACTTCCTTATCTCATACTAAGAGACATTGTAAACATTTAAATGCAAATATTAGCTAGAGATGATGCTGAATTACATCAAGAGATTTGAGCTTCCCCAATCAATCATCAGAAATTTATCAGGTATTTTTTACCGGTTTGTTTGTCTATGTGACTTTTTTTCTTAGCATCAGTCTACTCTAAAGCATTCCTACATATATCACAAATTAGTGTCAATAGGTAAATGCTTTTGCATTGTCTTTCTTTCTAATGTTGTGTAAGCTATAAAATAAATGAACTTGTGTAGTGTCAACCTTAAATTCCCATTCCTAACTTTGAATAATACTTGTCCTGGCTATCTTGTAAGGGTATCAAGAACAAGTGAGAATTTTATATGAAAAAACACAACAGTGTGCTGGAGACCAGATTTTTATTAATACTCAAATCAGTCTCCCCCAGCATTCGGGGATCAGAGGTTTTAAAGACAGCTTGGTGGGTACGGGGAAGCCAGTGAAATCATGGGAAGTTGAAATTGTTCTCTTGTGCTGAACCCATTCATGGGTGGAGGTCACAAGATCAGATGAGCCAGTTTATCCATCTGGGCCCTGAGTCTGATCCAAAAGTGCTGGGTCTGCAAAATATCTCAAACACTGGTTGAAGAAGCAGTAGGGAGGGTCAGAATCTTGTAGCCTCCAGCTGCATGACTCCTAAACTACAATTTCTAACCTTGTGGCTAGTTTGTTAGACCTATAAAGGCAGTCTAGTCCCCAGCCAAGAAGGAGGTTTGCCTTAGTAAAAGGGTGCTATTATTGTTGCTTTAAACTATACACTATAAATTAATTCCTCCCAAAGTTAGTCCAGCCTACCCCCAGGAAGGAACAAGAACAGCTTAAAGTTTAGAACAGAGATATAGTTAGATTAAATCTATTTCACTGTCTCAGCTATAATTTTGCAAAGGTGGTTTCTGCTGGTCAAGTGTTCTGGAGTGACAGAGGAATAGCAGCACAGCTAGGAACAAAAACAGTGGCAAGAAATACTTTAGAGACAGCATATCAGAAAAACTTGACTTAAGAGAATATATATTTAATTGTATGTTGTCTTTTTTTTTTAAGACAGAGTTTCACTCTTGTTACCCAGGCTGGAGTCCAATGGCGCCTTCTCGGCTCACCGCAACCTCTGCCTCCTGGGTTCAGGCAATTCTCCTGCCTCAGCCTCCTGAGTAACTGGGATGACAGGCACGCGCCACCATGCCCAGCTAATTTTTTGTATCTTTAGTAGAGACGGGGTTTCACCATGTTGACCAGGATGGTCTCGATCTCTTGACCTCGTGATCCACCCACCTCGGCCTCCCAGAGTGCTGGGATTACAGGAGTGAGCCACCACGCCCAGCCAATTGTATGTTGTCTTTTATGTCTCCAAAGTCTTTTTTTCCAGCAAAGCTGGAAAAAGCTGGAAGTTTTGAGTTTCTAAAAGTTCCTTACATTTTTTACCTATCTATGTCCTCCTGTATTTATTAAAATGACAATTTTATTCAAATACTGGGTGGAGACAGCTGATAAGCTGACAAAATGTACACACACACACATGTTTTAACCTCATGTATTTATACCCATCAATACTTGTGAATTGACTGCTTGAAGTGGGGTCACTGGAATGTCACCATTTGGAAGGTCAACCAAATAATCATAAAATCTCAGAGCTGTAAGAAAATACATATTAATCCCCCATCATCAACTATTATTTAATTCATGTCTTATTGCCACATTTCCATTTTCATATATACTGATAGTCTGTTACATTTGGACTAGGTAATTTCCCATTAACTAACACCATTGGTACTTAGATAATGTCAGGCAGAGGTTCCCTATCTTTGAAATAATTTCATGGTTATAAGCCTAAAGGCTGGTTTTGACTGATGGGAGGAAATATTTAGAATAATAATAGAATATAGACAATGATAGTTTTGTGGCACAAGATACCAAAAATAACCTCCGAATCATTGTCTTGCACAGGAATTTTACTGTGAAATTGCCTCAATTAATTAAATTAGAGCTATCATACAATGTAACTAATTACAGCAATGTAGCTATTCATGAATTGATTACCTTTAGGAAATATAGAAACAAAGACAGTTCATTCAATCTTTAAAAAAAAATCTTACACTTGAGTTTTCCTGTATCATATTGAAATTATTTAAGAATGAACAGGAAGTTTAGTTTCTGTTTATCTATTACTCAAAACAAAATAAAAATAGATAATTTTGGAAGAATAATAAGTTCTACCTTACAAGCAACAGCAACAAAATGCATTAAAAGCCAATAAACTCCCAGCAAAATCATGTGTTGGTTACTTGTATGTGTCATTTTGAATGGGCACAGGAAGTCCAGATTAAACACTATTTCGGGTGTGTCTGTGAGGGTGTTCTTGGAAGAAATCAGCATTTGAATGGGTGGATTCAGCAAGTAGACTTCACTCCTCAATGTGTGAAACAGGGCATCATCCAATCCTTTGAGAGATTAAATAGGACAAAAGGTGGAGGATGGAAGAATTCTCCACTCTTGCTTCCTGCCTACATAGTTGAATTGGAACATCTCCTCTCATCTTCTCTGGCAATCCTGGTTCTCAGACCTGTGGCATTGGACTTAATCAAACTGTCAGCTTTCCTGGGTTGCTAGTTTGCACACAGCAGAGTTGGGGATTCCTCAGTCTCCATAATCACATGAGGCAATTTCTCATACATACATATGTATATATGTATACATATGTATATCTCCTAATGATTCTGTGATACATAGATAGATACAGATATAGATACACAGTAATATTTCTGTGAAAAACTTTAGCAAATGCAACAATAAAACAAGATTGAAACCCTTCTCAGTTGATGATCAAGAGACTGAAATCAGGCAGATGATTGGGATACAGAAATCATTACAGCTGAGGTAGAGAAGAGAAGGGAGTAAGAAGGAAAGGAGAAACATCAAAAAGGAGCAGGGAGGTAGTAACAAGTGGAAGTACAGGGGGTGCTACAATAGTATCAAAAAAAGTAAAATATTTAGAAATAAATTTAACCAAGGAGGTGATGTAACCAAGCAGCTTAGCCGCTTAAACTGTTAAGCCTTAAACTGCATTCTTAAAGTTTTCTTTTCTGCTTTCTCCTTTCTCCCCAGTTTGAAGATATAGCTCTGAAATAAATTATACTTGTGTTTTAGAGCCTTGGATTGTTTTCTTTACTCCACTCCCTTCCCTTTCCTTCCCCATTTTATTCTCCTAATGCACGTTATTTACCTACGTGTTTGTAAAGCACACACCATGCTCATGAATCTGGTCAGATACGTCCTTAGAAGCTTTAGGGGTCAGATCCTGATATGGACCAGACACCTCTAAAATTTTTTCTCCAATAAAAAATTACTTCAAGATGGGAGCCCACTCCTGGCTAGAAATTTACTACAAGATTGACTGTGATTAGTTTGTAACCTGATTGGGCCCATGATGGCATCAGCCCCTTAATCAGAGGGAAGCATATTTCAAGATGAGCCATTGGAGCAAGTCACATTGGCTGGGACCTACTATCCACCTCCCCAACTTCTTCTGCATTCCAAACCTTCCCTTTAAAAAGCCCTGTATTTCCTCCATCAATTGAAGGGTGAAAATTTTTTCTACCCACTCTTCCCCTGCTAGCACGGATAATAAAGTCTCCCTTCTTTCTAGCACACCTCACTATTACTTTAGCTCCTTTTACAAGCAGTGAGCAGCTGGACCCTTTTTCCAGCCTCAGTGAAAGATTTATCCTCATTAAACTATAAAATAATTGATGAAAGAAATTGAACAAAGACACACCAAAAATATTGAAAAGATGCCCATGTTCATGGATTGAAAGAATATCCATACAACCTAAAGCAAACTACAAGTAAATGTTTACTGCAATCCTTACCAAAATTCCAATGACATTATTTTCACAGAAATAAAAAATCCTAAAATTCCTGTGGGACCATAAAAGAGCCCAAATAGCCAAAGCAATCTTGAGCCAAAAAAAAAAAAAAAAAAAAAAAGAAAGAAAAAGAAATAATAAAGAAAAGTCAGAGGCATCATACTACCTGATTTGAAAACCTTCTGCAAATTTATAGTAATCAAAACAGCATGGTCATGGCATAAAAACAGATATATAGAGCAATGAGCCAGAATAGTGAGCCCAGAAATACATGCATACATTTACAGTCAAGTGATTTTCAACAAAGATATCAATAACACAATGGGGTAAGAAAAGTTTCTTTAATACATGATCTTGGGAAACTGGATATCATATGTAGAAAATGAAATTAGACCCTTATTTTATATTAAACACAAAGATCAACTCGAAATTAATTAAAAACTGAAACATAAAACCTGAAACTGTAAAACTACTAGAGGAATGAAAGATAAAAGCTTCGTAACATTAATCTGGACAAAGATATTTTAAGATATAACTCCAGAAGCACAAGAAACAAAAGCAAAAATAGACAAATTCAATTATATCGAGTTATAAAAGCTTCCTGCACAGAAAAGGAAACAACCAACAATCAACAGTCAACAGATTAAAGTGGCAACATACAGAATAGATGAAAATACCTGCCAAGAATACATCTGATAAGTAGCTAATATCTGACATATAAAGGAAATACAAACAATTCAATAGTAAGACAACAAATAACATGATTTTAAAATGGACAAAGGACTGAATAGACATTTCTCAGAAGGAGACATACAAATGATTAACAGCTTTATGAAAAACATGCTTAACTTGACTAATCATCAGGGAAATGCAAATTCCATCACAATGAAACATCATCTCATAACTGTGAGAACAGCTATCATCAAAAAGATGAAATATACCAAGTGTTGGCAAACTTGGAAAAAAGGCAATGTTTGTTCACTGTTGGTGGGAATGTGAATTAGTACAGATATTATGAAATATAGTAAAGAAGTTTCTCAAAAAAATTAATCTCACTCTGGTAGTATATGTATGAGGAATGGAATCAGAATCTGAACAAGACATCTGCACTCTCTTGTCCACCACAGCACTACATTATCTATAAGACCCAAGATAGGGAATCAACCTAAATGTCTATCACTGAATATAGGAATAAATTTTATATATATATATATATATATATATATATATATATATATATATATACACACACACACACACACACACACAAACACACACACACATAATATGCATAGACAATGTAATATATTCAGCCTTAAGCAAGATAAACCCCAATTCTCCTATTAGCAAAAAAATAAATGAACCTAAAAGACATTATACCAATGAAAATTAAGCTGGGTACAGAAGGACAAACAGTGCATGATCTCACTTATATGTAGATATAAACAGGTTGAACTCCTAGAGTCAGACAGTTGAATAGGGCTTCGTAGGGTATGAGAAGTGAGAAGAATCAGGAGATGTTGGTCAAAGAGTACAAAGTTTCAGCTATGCAGGACGAATAGTTTCTAATCTGTTATATGATATGGCAACTGAAATTAATAATAATGTGTCATACATCTGAAAATTACTAAGAGATTAGATCTTAGGTTTTCTCACTCCAAAAAACAATAATAACTATGTGAGAAAATATATATGCTAATTTGCTTGACATAACCATTTCCAGTATATACATATATCAAAATATCATCAGATACTGTCAACATATACAATTGTACTTGTCCATTATATTTTAATAAAGCTGAAATGGGGAGAAAAAAATAAAATCAAGAAAACAAAGGATGGGGAAAATAATATAAGTTGTAGTGGAAGAAGGGAATAAGAGGAAAAGAGGGAGAGAATAAACATTTAAATACATCATGTGGGAACAGAAGAGGAAAAGATGAAAATTAATATAAGATAAAGATAAAATGAAAATGAAACCTAACAAGAAAGGTTAAAATGGGAAAAAAGAGAAAGCTAGGATTCAAATTCAGTAGATGAAAGGAAGCCTATGGCTAATGTCTTTTGGAAGGTTTCCTAAACACACACACACACACACACACACACACACACACACACACACACTTTTTTATGTGTTTACAAAATATGTAAATAAATATTTTCTCACTAGATCTAATCAGAGAACATTCAAGAAGTTAACAGTGTAATAATATTTTTTCTCTGCAACTGTCATTTTTGGCTATCTTGCTGACAAATCTTTGATTAATTTATCACAGACATCCTTTCATGACCAACTATATTACATATAGGGCCAATTTATTTAAAGGATGTTTAGCTTAATTAGATCTAAACACAACACTTTTTAAAGACAGTCACTTCTGTGAAAAACTGGTGGAAAGGAAGCAATCTTCAATTCTTCATTCTACAATTTGAGATCAATAATCTTTTTCTGAAATTATTATGAAGATTGTAGACATTATAGTAAATCAATATGACAGGTTTGATCAGCCTTGACTTCCTGTGATAGGTGTCCACCACTATGAATTAGTCCTAAGTGGGTTATAAGTAAATTTATAGAAGGATGTTACCTTTGTTTTCTATAGCCTTCAATTCACAAACCTTGAATAACTGAACATTTGAACTTCACTATGTCATTCTTTAAAGAACAGAGGAAGCAAATAAGATTATAAATGAAATAGGCTGTTCTTGAAGAACAGTGTCCTCACCCTTAAGTGAGTCACTCTTCTACAGAAGAAGGTACCATTGAGTTTTCTGGAACCCATCACTTTTCAAATGATGCCCTCAGCATGATAATTTACATTTAATTAATATGCACTTTACCCTCTGAAAAACTTACTTGTCTTGTTCAGCATTTACCAGTGACATTTCTTTTTAACAACGAAATCTTATTCACATAATAAAATGTCTTCTTCAGGGTCATGCTATATAGATAAGCATGACATGTCCCTTCCAAGGTTTTAGAATTAATTTGTATTAACTTAGCTCATAATACATACCAACTACTTAGTCTTAATTACAGGGAATGGATCATCTAATTCAAACAGACAGGTTTCAATGATGGCTTTCAAATTATTTCTTTCTATCATATCCACATGCCCAAATGTCACAGATTTTACCAAATAAACCCTAGAAATAGTATTTGTTCTCCTTCATTCAGGGTTTGAATACCATCCATTGCTTTCTGGCTGCTTTTAAATGAGGCTTGCTTCTGATCTGCAAAATCTCAGACAGGCCATCTGCTTCTGTTAGAGGGCCCAATCTTTCAAGTTTATTTTATTGCTTCCTGAGTACAACAGCAGTTAAAACCTTCCTAAATAGTTAATGTAGGAAATGATGTTTTAATGTTTAAAAATATATCTTAATTAGAAGACAGAGTTTAAAATCTTTAAAATATTTTTTAAAGATTATTGATCTAGAATTATAGAATGAAGAATTGAAGATTGTTTTCTTTCCACCAGTTTTTCACAGAAGTGATTGTCGTTAAAAAGTGTTGTGTACGGGGCCCAAAGTGGCTCCGGCCGGATGTCGTGGCGCTTGCGAAGGCGAGGCCAAGAGTTCAAGGCCAACCAACCTCAGCAACCTTACAAGCTCTCAATGATTGGCAAAAAAAAAAAAAAAAAAAAAAAAAAAGTGTTGCGTTTAGATCTAATTAAGCTATACATCCTTTAAATAAATTGGCCCTATATGTTACACAGTTGGTCATAAAAGGATGTCTATGATACATTAATCAAAGATTTGTCAGCAAGATAGCCAAAAATGACAGTTGCAAAGAAAAAATATTATTACACTGTTAATTTCTTGAATGTTCTTTAATTAGATCTAGTGAGAAAATATTTATTACATTATTTGCATGCATGAAGCTGAATCTGAGGTTGACTTTTTACCCATTCTTTGACCTCGTTATTACCTTTTTGTTCTTAATCTCCTTGTCTTTAAAATGTAAACATAAATTGTGTTTATGGAATATACAAATACCTTACATTATTTTTATTTCTATGATATGTATATTAAATTATATGCAAACAGATATCAATGTATGTATCCATCAAATTATAGTACAATTTGCTAAACATACTCTTTATCAAATTTTCAAGAAGACTGGTTTATTTGGGTTTAGGAGGAAATTTATAGACAAGAATTTCTGTCAAATTATTTCTGACACTTTTTAAAATAGTTTTGCCATATGGCGGTGTATTTCACAACTCTTATGTTGTTAGAAAAAGCACTGTTATACTGAGGTGTAATAATTTCTCTCTTTGTTCTTACCCTGGACTTGGATCTCCACCAGGGCATGAGCAGTGTTTTGGCCATTTCTGTTCAATCAACACCTCGGTGCAGCACCCAGCATGTACTAGGACTTACTACATACCTACTAAATAAATGTTATAAAACAGAAACCGCTATTGTCATCCTGTCTCTAAGCAGACATAGACACACTTGAATAGTGCATTTGGGATAAATTTTGATCTCTAAATACATCGAGAATAAAACAATGGAGGGCTTCTCATACTTTCACGTGCATTGGTTTTACCTGGGTGATCTTCTGCTCATTCTGATTCAGGAGGTATGAAGAGCCTAGGAATCTGTGTTTCTTTTCTTTTCTTTCTCTTTTCTTTTTTTTTTTCTTTTTTTTTTTGAGACGGAGTTTCGCTGTTGTTACCCAGACTGGAGTGCAACGACAAGATCTCAGCTCACCGCAACCTCTGCTTCCTGGGTTCAAGCAATTCTCCTGCCTCAGCCTCCCGAGTAGCTGGGACTACAGGCGCGCACCACCATGCCCAGCTAATTTTTGTATTTTTAGTAGAGACGGGGTTTCACCTTGTTGACCAGGATGATCTCGATCTCTTGACCTTGTGATCCACCTTCCTCGGCCTCCCAAAATGCTGAAATTATAGGCGTGAGCCACCGCACCCGGCCGGAATCTGTGTTTCTAACAAAGTTTAAGGTGATACAGCAACTGCTTGGAGAATCATACTTTGTGTAGCAAGTCTCCAGGCTATACATGTAATTATATTTAACATTATATTTACTTAGCTGAAATATTCATTGGCTTTATAAAGAAACTGAGCCATTTTATACTTTAAATATTTACTTTTTCAAGGTTTTTAAGTTCATAACTTTATTAACAAAATTCTTATGTATAACCAAGTACCATATACCATGTAAATATGGATGAAAGAGAATATGACTGGATTTGAAGTTAATACTCAGTTCCAGCAATGTTCATTTTGAATTGCTATTGTATTTGCTGCAATTATGGTGTTACAATATAGAGCTGCCCACTTTTTCAAGATGGTTAGAAACTGAGCCAGCCTTTTCCACAGTCAAAAATGATACACCAGATCTTTTCCAAGTTTATGAATCCCATTAAAATAATTCATTGAAGGTTGGGGTGACTACTTTAGTGGTTATTCCAAACAAAGTAATAACATAGAAAATATAAATGAGTTTGTTTTTGTTGAGATTATATTTTAGCTTGAGTAATCCTGCCTTTGAAATGTTAACAGCTATTTATAGCATAATAAATTTGCTTCAGAGATATCTATTCATCTTAATCACCATAAACTCCACATTTTAGCTAGTTTTCCATTTAATAATGCCATGATATAATCACGTCCTCAACTTATGACAAGATATGTAAATGCATGGGAAAAATTGAAATCCAATGACATTTATTTATTTTGATTTGATAAAAGTCTAAATTAGTATTAAGAAAATTGTTATGGGCCGGGCACAGTGGCTCACACCTGTAATCCCAGCACTCTGGGAGGCCTAGACGGGTGGATCACAAGGTCAAGAGATTGAGACCATCCTGGTCAACATGGTGAAACCCCGTCTCTACTAAAAATACAAAATATTAGCTGGGCATGGTGGCGCGTGCCTGTAGTTCCAGCTACTCAGGAGGCTGAGGCAGGAGAATTGCCTGAACCCAGGAGGCAGACGTAGCGGTGAGCCAAGATCGTGCCATTGCACTCCAGCCTGAGTAACAAGAGAGAAACTCCGTCTCAAAAAAAAAAAAAAAAAAAAAAAAGAAAAGAAAAAGAAAGAAAGAAAGAAAGAAAGAAAATTGATATGATCAAAAATTATCATTTAATATAGAAAAACTGGTTTTACTTTTTCTTTCTTTCAGTGCAGAGACAGAGATATGTAAGAAAAGCCTTCATCTGATCTTTAGTCAAGGGAAATTTCACGTAGTATGCAAAGAATCTGCAGTCTGTTCAACTACCTTACCTTTCAGTAATGGTAGGGTAATTCTCTATAACATTTCTAGAATTTCTTACATGTTCTATTTTTGCATTCATAATTGAATACAAATGACAAGTTAGGCCCCATAAGTATCTAATTAAGACATAACAATCAGCACTTTGAACATGACTATTGATTTTTATAATATTAATTGCTGTATTACAAATTTTTTCAACATACATATTTATAAGATAAAAAGAGTAAAATATAATATGGTCAAGCGCATATACAAAAACATATGCATATGCCAATGGGAAACCAACGTTGATAAAAATTGAAATATTGTTTAGCAGACAGCACAGGGAATGACTGAGCCCTAACAGATAGGTGAAACCCACATTGAGCGCAGGAAATGTAAGTTAACAGATATTCCATTCACATGGAATGAGTAAGAACTAACTGCTACATTAAATTCACCTTGAGCATAGGAAGGTGAGTTAAGAGGTATCTGGTGTACCATTTTTGTTGGAAAGCTGGCTCATTATACTGTATTCTCATTTTTATTTTATGAAAATTGAGTATGTGAAATGTGGAAATCATATCTAAGTATCTATGAAAACGAAAGCTTAAATACATTCTCTAGAAAATTGCACAAATATTGATATTTGATTTTGAAGAGGCTATAATTGAGGTTCTTTTTTCAATAGTTCATCAATGACCTATTTCATGTTTCCTCTAAAATAGAATGCCTTGTGATACATCACACTAATTAGATAGCCATTAAAACTTTGCCATTTAATAAGAATGACTTCAAAATTTGTTGTTTTAAACAAGTCACAATTGATAAGTTACACTGGACTATGAATTTTTTAAAAAACATTTTTTCTTACCACTAAGGTTAAGAAAATAAAAAATAAAAAATTCTGTTTTATGTACATTAATGTTTACAATATTGTATGTCTGTAGTCTAATGCATCAGACGTATTAGAATTCTTTTTGCATTATCAAAACCAAATGTAATACAGTAAAACTTTTTTTGTCAAAACAATTTTAGCTCGTCACATGAAGTTAGGGGCAACACTGCTTGGGAAATTATTTGTTTTGCCCTAAATTGATAAGGGGGTGGTTGAAATGAGAGAGTATTTGAATAATAAATTAACAGATTCCATTAATATATTTTGCTTTTAAAAGCAGGCAAGTTCTTAGTAAATCAAATTCAGAGAAAGCTATTTGTTGATTGTGTGTGTGTGTGTGTGTGTGTTTTAACACTTAATTAGGTTGTACATTCAGCAAAACTTGACAAAACCTCCAAGCAAAAGAACTATATATAAGTACAATACATTCTCAACATTTAGGGCACAAAAACTGAGCCCTAGATTTACCTCCCTCTTTTAAGAACTTGATAGAGTTGTATAGTCACTAGAAAATGCAGGTTAGAGAAGGTTAATCTGCAAGTGGAATAAAAAGCTTGCTGAGCAGTGGGAAATGAAGTGTTTCCCAGTCAGTGTCATCGAACAGAAGTTCAGAGAAACCGCTGCCTACACAGGACTTGGTAGAGCAAGGACCTGGTGGAGTGCACATGGAAGGGATGTAACTGCTGCTAGTTGGAAAAGAGCAGTAAACCAATCACTGAAAAAGAGCCGAAAATTAAAAATTTGAATAATTTGGACAAACCAGGAGCATGGGCAGCATGCCAGTTACAACAATCATTTATCTAAGTTAATGAATGTATGCAAATAAATGATTTAACTGTGTTTTGTTTTTCACTCAGTGTTTCAATATTTGAATTGAAAAAATTAAAATTTTTGTAACCATTTTGAAAAGTCAGTCACAAACTTAAAATCAATCAAAGGAGTATTTTAAAACTATTTTGTTCAATTAATAAGAAAATTTATGAACTGAATTTTAGACTATCTACAGTTACCTGTTAAAAATAAATAAAAATAAGTCAGTAGGCAATATATACCTAGGAAAGAGCCAATGCATTCACTAATATACAATTTTTATAAATGAAAATTAAAATATAAAGGTAGCCAAACTCTTGATTTAATGTGTCAAGTTACTAAGTCATTATACAGTAAAGTAGGTATGAGGAATCACAATTTAGATGCTCTATTGATCACTGAAAATCTAACACATGAAATATTATATATTACTTATCAAAAGTAATTACTTATGAAAAATAAGCAAAACTGAACTCAGAACTTTTCAATTTCTTTATTTTAGTCAATGCTTTTATGAGCTCCTAGTTGTTTATAACTTGAGATATAATTATCCTTTTTTAGTAATCCTAGATAATTATTTCTTCAAACGATGTTTTATATTCACTACCCAACAGCTGCTCTTACTAACCAATTAACACATACACAAGTACACACACTATAACTTAATTTAAATTTAAACCCATTCCCGGAGACTAATAGTCTCTGAACTCTTAAACTACGTATTATCTAGCCAGGTGCGGTAGTTCCAGCACACTGGAAAGCCGAGGCAGGAGGATCATCTGAGCTCATGAGTGTGAGATCAGCCTGGCTAACATGGTGAAACCCCATGTCTACTAAAAATACAAAAATTAGCCGGGCATGCTGGCACCTGCCTGTAATCCCAGCAACTCAGGAGGCTGAGGCAGGAGAGTCGCTTGAACCGTGGAGGTAGAAGTTTCAGCGAGCCAAGTTTGCACCACAGCACTCTAGCCTGGGTGACAGAGTGAGACTCCTTCTCAAAAAAATAAAAATAAAAATAGATAAATAAATAATAAATAAATAAATACTACATATCATTTGTAAGACATTTTTGGCCAATAGCCAAAGTATGTGTATATTTATATTATCATCAATTTTTAATAGATATGTATATATCTGCCCTATCCTCCCAAAATCATGTCCACTATGGAACAAAATGCTAAAAACGAAATTAAAATGAAAATGGATTTTAATAAAAAGGAGTCATAGTTTACTTTCTGTAAGTAATAGAATCACCTCTCATCTTCTAAAGTAAAGGTTCTTAAAATGTGCCTCAGCATCAGCCAAACCTGGAAACTTGGTAGGAATACATGTTTTCAGGTCCCATTTCAGGGCTATTAAATCAGAATCATAGACTGTGCAGCCTAGCAACCTGTGTCTTAACAAGCCATCCATGTATGATGGCTACTAAACTCTAAAAACAGCTGATCTATATTCTCACATCTCCACATCCCAGTGATTGCATTTGTTTTCCTGCAATCAAAATAGATAATTTTAAAAAAAGATAATGAATTTAACCAGCTCCTGCAGCACTACCACCCTATTTCAAATCATCTTCATCTCTTCCCTAAACTAAACCTATAAACAGGTTCCCCCACCTACACCCATAGTCCATTCTCTACACAGATGCTACAGTGATCTTGCCAAAACAGAACTTAGATTTTCTCTTTTTTGGTGGATTCCTATCATACTTAAAATACATTCCTATAAAGGCATGTTATCTGGCTGTTCCTTACCACCCATTCTCATTTCTGACCACTTTCCTGTTCCCTATGCCTGAAACACTTGTCAGAAAGATATCTTCAGGGCTTTACTTCTTTATCATATTCATAATTTTGTTCAAAAGCCCCTTGCATTTAATGATCATGCTCTAAAACAGCAGACATTCTAACCCTCTGAGGAGCTGTCTCTATTGTCTCCCTACTTGACTTTTGTTTAGTAGTTATCATCACCTGGAATTATATGTCCCTTTGTTTATTTTCCTTCCTGTCTCTACTAGAATGTAAGCTCCGTGAGAGCAGATTTTCTCTGTTTATTTTTCATTGTATCCTAAGTGTCTCTGCAGAACACACGGTAGAGTCTCAATAAGTATATGTTGAATGAATAAATATATAAATGGAAAATAATATACTGTTTATAGTGTTTGTATGTCTGTCCATATCTTGCATTTCCTGTGAAATCAAACTCCTATACATACTAATATAAACAATTAAATAATATTCCTAGTTCTAAGGATATGGATAACAATAGCTAACATTGCAGTTTGCTTACTATATGCCAGCCCTGTTTTATAATATTTTATAGATGAATCCATACAATTCCTATAATTGTACAATCCAGGCAATATTTATATTACTATTTTATAGATGATGAAAGAGCCACAGAGAGCTTGAATAATCTGTCCATGGTCACACAGTCATTTAATGATGAAACTGAAATTCACGCCTTGGCAGGTCATGTCCTTAACTACTATATAGCACTGTCTTTCTCTAAAATGACCAAAGAGTTTAATAAGGCTATTTAGAAATGTGTTTAATAATCAGAAGAAGCTTTAAAGCAGCCAGAAGTTCTAGCAAGTCTGCAAATTTTACAGTATTTAAGGAGCCAGAAATATCATCTGTATAGTCTCAAGATCTGTCCTTTATATTACATCTATGTGTGAGATAATTATTATCAAATAGAGACATCTTGAGCACATGTAGTATTCAGATTTTGGTTTGTAAAACCGTTCTCCATTAAAAACACTTAGGGATTCTTGAAGAAATGGATGATTCTAGGGCTGGTACAAGAAACATACTAAGCCTGGAACATCTCATAGTGCCAGCAACTAAGAGCAGATACACACTTGAGCATGCAGGAACACACACACACACACACAAACACACACACACACACACACACACAGAGACACACATATTGATGATCATAAATTAAAGGGGTAGAGGAGCCAAATGAAAGAGCTTGCAAAGAGCAAAGGTCAAACAATTTGAGCAAGCAAAGATGTAAATTGACTTACACCCAAAAGTATAAAATAATTCATCATGAGTACCTACCGACGAAACTAAATAATTAAGTGAGTAAATAAATTGGGGAGAACAATATGTATGTATATCAAGTTTTCCATACAATTTTAAAATAATTTATGTGGCCACTGCAATGAAGGAGGAGTAGAATTAATCTCTGTTTCTTTGGTGTATATTGCATATAGTGACTTTCTTCCAAAGTGTATCATGGCAGTTTTAACAAGCATTATATTTTGAATACAGACTAGTTCTCTATAAATTGCCTTTGTTTGATTTAACCTTTTTGTTATACTATTGGTTTTAAAAGTATATTAGTATGTAGATTATATTATTCTAAATTTAATTTCAGGACAGTGAAGATGGAATTTCTGAAATATATATATTTAAAAATGATTGCTAGCATTATTAAAGTTAAAAACTAATGTTCTCCAAAAAATTAACTCATATAATTAGATTCTGGAGACAATTTGGGATGGGAGAGAAATTCATGAATAAGGCCAGACTTTCAGGTTCTGCTGCAACAAAGTATTAAGTTTTTCTGAATCTATCAGTGATGATTAACAAGTGAAAATAAAATTCTAAGTGTCAGAAAGAAAGGTTCCACCTACCATGATAGATAGATGTAAAAACATTTTTATAGAAAAAAAATGCAATAATTGCTAAGAGTTTATGTACATCTAAAGGAAAACCGGCTGTGCAAGGTTGCTATCTTCTATTCATTTTCTGGGATAGGTTAAACTCTTTTAGCAGTGCAATATCCTTTTCCCACTGGCCCCCAGAAATGGAGACTGTGATGTATCAAAAAATTCTATCTAAAAATTAAGTTGTCAGAAATGTTAAAGCAGAAAGTACGTAGAAAAAGAGTGAGCATGGCAATTAAAGTCAAGTGAAAATAATACAGCTCGTCAAGCACTGAATCTCTTTAAACTTTATACTTATATCTATATTGCCTATGCATAAGTATATAAAATACTCGAGATAAAAAAAGAAGTGCAGATATTTCTCATGCCACCTAGGTATAAAATTTAGAAACATGATTCACATCAAGTATATTTTAAACTGCTTGACTGCATTCCTTTTACTTTATTTAAATCTAATCTCGTTTGAACAATGTTCTGTAGGTTTTTAGTATTTCATCAATACAACTTGATTTAGATCTCACTGCAGTAACTGCTAGTTCCATGCACACCTAATATTTTCTTTCTTTGCAAAGCATGCATTTTATACTTGTTCCAGTTGAAATTACAATTCATTAACATGGTCTTCATTTTTTAAAATTATTTAGTTACAGTGTTACTAAATTATTCTAAGAGGTTGAAAGAGCTTCTGCTATGAAAATAAATTTCTGTACTATTGATTTTCTCTTTATCTTAAAAGCAAGCATAATAATCTCAGTTTCAGGTAGAATATAATTTTTTTTCTAATTATAATGTAATCTTATGGATTTTGACCTTAAAAATTTTTTTAAATAGATCATGATTTTATCAAATCACAATATTTTAAAACCCATATACATGCCCATCAAAATGTGTATTTCCTTTGGGAGAAATTTTAAAAACCAAAATTAATTTGAAATTCATGATGCAATTTTGAATGTCATGTGTCCTCAAATTTTATTTTATTTGACTTTTATTCGATACAGGGTCTTACACTGTCACCTAGACTGGAATACAGTGGCACAATCTCAGCTCGCTGCAGCCTCCCCCTCCTGGATTAAGAGATCCTTCTGTCTCAGCTTCCTAGGAAGTTGGGACTATAGGCATAGACCACCATATCTGACTAATTTTTGTATTTTTTGTAGAGATGGGTTTCACCATGTTGCTCAGACTGGTCTTGACCTCCTGAACTCAAGCAGTCTGCCTGCTTCAGCCTCCCAAAGTGCTAGAATTGAGCAGGTGAGCCACTGCACCCTGTGAAATTTTAATTGTTGGGATAAAAGAAGAATTTATTTAAAAATTATAATTAGTGGCCGGGCGCGGTGGCTCACGTCTATAATCCCAGCACTTCAGGAGGCCGAGGCGGGTGGATCATGAAGTCAAGAAACCGAGACCATGCTGGTCAACATGGTGAAACCCCATCTCTACTAAAAATACAAAAATTAGCTCGGCATGGTAGCGCACGCCTGGAGTCCCAGCTACTCAAGAGACTGAGGCAGGTCAATTGCTTGAACCCGGGAGGCAGAGGTTGCAGTGAGCTGAGATTGTGCCATTGCACTCCAGGCTGGGTAACAAGAGTGAAACTCCGTCTCAAAAAAAAAATTATAATTAGTTAATCTTCATGTGAAAATGACCTATTCTGAAAGTAATAGGTGGGAAGGAAAAAAGGAAAGAAAGGTAGGTCTCTAAATTATGATTTGTAGATAATATAGAAGCACCATAGTAATCTTTTAAAAATATTATTATAAAGGAATCTAAACTTATCTTTGTAAAAGTGACAACTACCTTAAAAATGCTGTGTTACTGTGAAAATTGTCATAAGTCCTGTCACAAGTATTTTTGAAATATTTGTGAGGCTATCATAGGAATGAAATATTATTATTATTGTTATATGTCTTTGTTTAATATATTTTGTTTGACTAAGAGAAACACGTACTTATGTTTCAGGAGAACCAAACTATCACTCAAGTTTCTATGAAGGGAAATTTTCTGTAATGTGAAACTTTCTTAGATCTCATCAATCTAAAGGCTTCATTATTTGATAATGACACCTGTAGATGCTGCTCTGAGATGAATTTTAAGATTATCAATAGCCAATTGAGCAATTTTTAGAAGATTGGTGGTTCTCATCTTTTGGTATTTTAGCAATGTGAGAGATTATTTGTTGGTGATCCTTTTATTATTTATGCTCATCTATTAAAAATAGTGAATTGATTTTTAAGAAATAAATTTTACATGAAATTTTATAACATTTCTAAGAGAATGAAGTTGATATTGATAAAAATATTCAAATATACTGAGGAATATTATCAAAGACCATATTATATCTGTAAATAAAAGATAATTAATGAGCTAACCAATATTGCCAATATTCACATTATTGGCAATATTTGTGAAACTATTATCATTTTAAAGAGAAATCATAGACATTGATTCAATTTCCAATATTTTTCCTGAGATTCTATAATTTCTAGCTTATTTTCAACAAAATATTTGAATGCTATATTCATTTAAAATATTCCTCCAAATAATGAAGTAAGGATAGCTCAGATTCATTAAAACCTGCTATGGTATAGAAAAGAAGTTTAATTGGATATGGCTAATATTAGAAGTGTTCACAAAACATGATTGAATTACTAATTAACAATTAATAATTCTTGGATTTCTTGAATTCATTAAGCAAATTAAAATATGAATGCAAATATCCCAAATTATTATTTGAAAGCTAAACTTCCTATCTTTACCTCAATATCTAATGTAATTACTGTTTTCTGTTTTCACTCCATATTTTCAATCACTTAGCCAAAACTAGGACTCACTGACTGCTATCTTTATCTCAAAGTAAAGTAGCAGTGAAAATCAGAACAATAACATAAGAAGACTCTATTGGCTCTGCCTTGTAAATTTATAAGAATTATATCATGCAAAACATTTTTCTTTTCCATTATTCCATATGCTTTCTTTTGGAAACTAGGTATGTTGTGTTTGCTTAGATTCTCATAACCATAATTTGCTCTTCTTCCCCAAATCTATTTTTACTTTTTCCTTGACTTTTTATAATATTTTCATAAATATTTATTTTTATTTATACTGTCACTATTTTTACATATACTTAAGTGATTTTTTCCACTTCTTTCATAAACTTTTCCAGCTCACATTTTATCTATTCTTGTCTCAAAAATCTCTTCTTTCTTCTTATATTTCTATTCTGTGTGACTGCTTTTTATGAGCAATGATCTTAATATATAAACAGTGTTATTTAATTTGTGATACATAATTGTGTTCATTATTTTTATATGCTCTGTGGCATGAGTCAGCAAACTATTTCCTGGAAAATAAATCACTCCCAATTCTTGTTTGTATGTAGCCATGAGATAAAAACACATTTTAAATTTTTAAATGGTTTTTAAAAACTCCAAGGAATAGCTTTTCATGATATGTGAAAACTTTACAAAAATCAATTTAGTGTCTACAAATAAAGTTTCATTAAAACGCAGTCATGCTTCATTTACATATGGTTTATGACTAATTTTACACTACATTGGCAGATTTGAATAGTTGCAACAGAGATGATATGACCAACAAAGTTACATTATTTGCCATCTAGTCCAGTAGAGAAAAAATCATGTTAAGCCCTGTTCTATGTTAATTCACTCTTCCTTTCTTCCTATTTGCTTTCTCCTTTCCCTCCTTCCTTCCTTCCTTCCTCTTTCTACTAGCATAGTTATTGAAAACAGAAAATTGTATGAGTGTTCATTTCATCATTTATCTTTTCTGCTCAATACCTTATAACAATAATTACAATACTTTCTAAAAATAAATAGTGCCTAAATTTTCCTTGGTTACTACTTCCTCTACATTACAAAACTAGTCAATCTAGGAGAGCTCAAGTGAATAGTACATGACCCACACCACTGAAATATTGGTGCAGTTCCTTCTACTGCATCTTTCATCTGTGTGTAGTGTATTATGTTGGAGCTTTCTGAGATTATCAACCACTGGAAATTATTTATCCTACTCTTTTTTTAGTGATCTCTGATTTTTCACAAATTATTTTTTCTGTTTTTGTGACTTGGGGTTCCAAGTTTCTTTAGATTTCATCAGTTACAAAATTTGCATGTTTATTTTTCATTCTTGTTGCTTTTAGGGTTCGGATAGCCAAAGAACAAAGCATCATCTTTACAATACTATTGTCAATTGTATAATTGATCAAGCAGAAGAAAAAACTTTGGACTTGAAGACAGGGTACTTGAAAATATACAGTGGGAAGAGAAAAAATGAAAAAAGCTCAAAGGATACATGGAACATGACCAAGAGAGTAAACTTTAAAATATAGAAGTTCAAGGAAGGGAAAAGGAGTAGAAAGCTTACTTTAAAAAATAATAACATAAGACTTTTCAAATCTGTGGAAAAATATAAATATTCAGGTATAGGAAGGTCAATGGTTTTCCATTAGATGAAATTTAAAGAAGCTACTACAAGACATTATATAATCAAACTGTCAAAATTAGAGACAAATAGAATCTGAAAAGCAGCAAGAGAAAAGAATCATATCACACATAAGGGAGTTTCAATAAGATTAGCAGTAAATGTCTCACCAGAAATCTTACTGGCCAGGAAATAGCATGATATATTCAAAGTTCTGAAAGAAAAAAAAAAAAAAAGAAAAAACTGAAAACCAAGATTATTTTACCCAGCAGAGCTCTAATTCTGAAATAAAGAAGATATAAAGACATTCTTTTTTTAAAAAAACCCTAGAAGAAAGTCTAGGCAAAACCATTAAGGACATAGGAGTAGGCAAGGACTTCGTGACCAAAACACCAAAAGCATTGGCAACAAAAGCCAAAATAGACAAATGGGATCTAATCAAACTCCACAGCTTCTGTACGGCAAAAAAAACAGTCACTAGAGTGAAATGGCAACCATCAAAATGGGAAAAAAATCTTTGCAGTTTACGCATCTGACAAAGGGCTGATATCCAGAATTTACAAAGAACTCAAACAGATTTACAGGAAAAAACCAAACAAGCCCATTCAAAAATGGGCAAAGGATATGAACAGACACTTTACAAAAAAAGACATACATGAGGCCAACAAACACATGAAAAAATGCTCATCATCACTGGTCATTAGAGAGATGCAAATCAAAACCACATTGAGATACCATCTCATGCCAGTTAGAATGGCAATCATTAAAAAATCTGGAGACAACAGATGCTGGAGAGGATGTGGAGAAATAGGAAAACTCTTACACTGTTGGTGGGAGTGTAAATTAGTTCAACCACTGTGGAAGACAGTGTGGTGACTCCTCAAGGACCTAGAAATAGAAATTCCATTTGACCCAGCAATCCCTTTACTGGGTATATATCCAAAGGACTATAAATCGTTCTACTATAAGGACACATGCACATGAATGTTCATTGAAGCACTGTTTACAATAGCAAAGACCTGGAACCAACTCAAATGCCCATCGATGATAGACTGGACTGGAAAAATGTGGCACATATACACCACGGAATATTATGCAGCAATCAAAAATGATGAGTTCATGTCCTTTGTAAGGACATGGATGAATCTGGAGAACATCATTCTCAGCAAACTGACACAAGAACAGAAAATGAAATACCACATATTCTTACTCATAGGTGGGTGAGAAAAATGAGAACACATGGACACAGGGAGGGGTCTACTACACACTGGGGTCTATTGGAGGGAACGGGGGAGGGACAGCGGTGGGGGGAGCTCGGGAGGGATAGCCTGGGGAGAAATGCCAAGTGTGGGTGAAGGGGAGGAAAGCAGCAAAACACACTGCCATGTGTGTACCTATGCAACTATCTTTCATGTTCTGCACATGTACCCCAAAACCTAAAATGCAATAAAAAATTAAAATTTTTTTTAAAAAAAGAAAATAATTAACAGTAAGCGAAGCATTAAGGAAACCCAAGAGGGACCTCTTTAAGGAAAACTACAAACCACTGCTCAACAAAATAAGAGAGGACACAAACAGATGGAGAAACATTCCATGTTCATGGTTAGGAAGAATCAATATCGTGAAAATGGCTAAACTGCCCAAAGTAATTTACACAATCAATGCTATCCCCATCAAACTACCATTGAATTTCTTCATAGAACTGGAAAAACCACCATGAACTTCATATGGAACCAAAAGAGAGCCCGCATAGCCAAGTCAATTCTAAGCAAAAAGAACACAGCGGGAGGCATCACACTACCAGACTTCAAACTATACTACAAGGCTACAGTAATCAAAACAGCATGGTACTTGTACCAAAGCAGAGATATAGACCAATGAAACAGAACAGAGGCATCAGAGGCAATATAACATATCTACAACCATATAATCTTTGATAAACCAGACAAAAACAAGCAATGGGGAAAGGATTCCCTGTTTAATAAATGGTGTTGGGAAAACTGGCTAGCCATGTGCAGAAAGCAGAAACTGGACCCCTTCCTGACACCTTACACTAAAATTAACTCCAGATGGATTAAAGACTTAGATATAAAGACATTCTTAGAGAAACAAACCTAAAGGAGGTAATCGCCACTACAACTGTCTTACAAGAAATGCTAAAGAGAGTTCAGAGTTCTCCAAACTGAAAGAAATTGATACTAATTAGTAACATAACATAAAAACGTAAATTTATCAAACTCACTAGTAAATGTGAGTTAACAGTCTAATTTGTTATATTCTAATATTGTAGTTATGGTGTGTAAATCACTTATATCTTAAATATGAAGATCAAAAGACAAAAC
Organism: Saguinus oedipus; assembly: GCA_031835075.1. Taxonomy (NCBI): domain Eukaryota; kingdom Metazoa; phylum Chordata; class Mammalia; order Primates; family Cebidae; genus Saguinus; species Saguinus oedipus. The sequence goes on along the minus strand of CM063181.1, from coordinate 99,405,353 downwards.
TATTAAAATAATAATAGACAATAATTTGTTTAAAAATATATAATATAAAAAGATGTAAATTGTGACACCAAAAATTAAATGCTGGCAATTGGGGATGTTGATGGAAAAGTGTGAGTTATTTTATGGGGTAAAGCTGTTATCAGCTTAAAGTAGTTTGTTATAAGATGTCTTACCCAAGTTTCATGATAATCACAAAGCTAAAACCCATGGTAGAAACATAAAAGATAGAGTAATAAATCAAAGCAGATCATTAGAGAAAATTTTATAATCATGAAGGAAAACAGCATGAAAGAAAGAGAAAAGCAAAGGATATACAAAAAAGAAATGGCAATAATGAGTCCTTACTTTGAGTGTAAATGGATTAAATTCTCTAATCAAAAGATATAGAATTGCCGAATGGTTTGGTTAAACAACACCCAACTACGTGCTACCTATATAATATTCACTTCACCTTTAAGCACACACATAGATTAAAAGATAAAAGTATGAAAAAGATATTTCATGCAAATAGAAATCAATAAAGAGCAGTGCAGGTGTAGCCATAATTATATAAGACAAAATAGAAATTAAGGGAAAACTGTAAAAGGAGACCAAAAAGTTTAAGGAATCAATTCATCAAAAAGTTATTTCAATTATAAATGTATATGGACCCAACATTGGAGCATTCAAATATACAATATATAATATCTCTCTTTCTATAGAGAAAGAGAGATTGTAATACAATGATCCATCTTCAATAGTGGGCATATCATTCAGATATAAAATCAATAAAGAAACATTGGACTTGAACTTCACTTTAGACTAAATGAACCTAAAAGACGTGTACAGAACATTCCATTATACATAGTAAAATACTCATTTCTCTCACGTATACATGGAACATTCTCCAGGATAGATCATGTTAGGCTTTAAAAATGTCTTAACATATTTAAAATGATTGAAATCATATCAAGGATATTTTTCAACCACATTGTTATGAAACTAGAAATCAATAAGAGAAACCTTAAAATATTCACAAATATGTGGAAAAATAATACAAAAATACCTTCAGATAAACAAAAGTGAAAACACTACATACCAAAATTGTGAGATGCAGCAAAAGCAGTTCTAAGAGAGAAGTATATAGCAATGACTAAATTCCTCAAAAAAGAAGAAAGATTCCCAAATTAACAACTTAATGTTACAACTCAAGGAAATAGAACAAACTAAGCCCAAAGTTACTAGAAGAAAGAAAAAATAAAGAGCAGAAATAAATAAAATAAAGACTAGACAAACAATAGAAAAGATTAATAAATATAGGATTTGTTTTTTGGAAAAGACAAAATTGTAAAACTTTAGCTAAGTTAGGAGAAAATAGAGAATACTCATATAAATTAAATCAGAAGTGAAAGAAGATATGTTACAACTGATACAACAGATTCACAAAGGATTATAGGAGATAACTATGAAAAATTATATGCCAACAAGTTGGATAACCTAGAATAAAAAATAAATTTCTATATATGTAAAACTTACCAAAACTGAATCGTGAAGAAATAGAAAATCTAAACAGACTAATAATGAATAATGAGGTTAATTCTGTAATAAAGTTTCTCCTTTCAAAGAAATGCCTAATAACTGATGTTTCACTGCTGAATTCTACCAAATATTTAAAGTAGAACTAATACCAATCTTTCTTAAACTCTTCCAAAAAGTTGAATAGAAGGGAATTCTTCCAAACAAGTTTTAGAAAGCTAACATTACTGTGATACAAAACTGGATAAGAACATCACAAGAAAAGAACTTCCAACCGATATCCCTCTTGAACTTGATGCAAAACCTCTTAGGAAAATTCTAGGAAACCATATAAAACAGGATAGTAAAAAGATCATTCACCATGATCAAGTGGAATATATCTCTGGGAGGCAAGGATGTTTCAAAATATGCAAACTAATAAATGTAATACACAATATTAACAGAATGAAGGAAAACGATATGGTAATCTAAAAAGATGCAGAAAAGACAAAAGGCAAATTTAACATCAATTTATAATAAAAACTCTCAACAAATTAACTACAGAATAAATATACCTTAACATAATAAAGGCCATACCAGACAAACCCATAACTAGCATCATACTTTACAGTGAAAAAAAGGCAAACTTTTCCTCTAAGATTAGTAATAAAACAAGAATATGAACAGTTTTGTTACTTTGTATTCATCTGATCTCACAGTGCTAATAAAGAACTATCTGAGACTAGGTAATTTATAAAGCAAAAATGTTTAATTGACTCACAGGTCTGTATGACTGGAAGGCTTCAGGAAACATAATCATGGCAAAAGGAGAACCAAACACATCCTTCTTTACATGATAGCAGGAAGGATATATACTGAGCAAAAAGGGGAAGAGCTCCTTAGAAAAAGATCAGATCTGTGAGAACTCACTCAATATCATGAGAACAGAATGGAGGTGACCACTCCTATGATTAAGTTACTTCTCACTGAGTCTTTCCTATGACTCATGGGGATTATGGGAACTGCAATTCAAGGTGAGATTTGGGTGGGGATACAGAGCCAAACCATATCACACTTGTATTTAATATATTACTGGAAAATTTAGCCAGATCAATTAGGCAAAAAATAAGTAAATAAATAACTAAAATGAAAGACATCAGAACTGGAAATAAATGTGTGAAACTATCTGCAGATCACATAATTATAGATGTAGAAAAACCTATGATTTCCACCAAAACACTTTAGAACTAATAAATGAATTCAGTCAATTTGCAGGACACAAAATGAACATACAAACATTAGTAGTATTTTTATACACTAAAAATGAACTATCAAGAAAGAAATGAGGACAACAGTCCTATTTTTACATAATGAAATACTTAAGAAGAAATTTAACCAGGGAGGTAAAAAATCTGTACACCAAAAACTATACAGCATTGATTAAAAAAAAAAAAAAAACAAGATGACACAAATAAATAGAAAGATAACCAGTATTCATGGATTGGAAGAATTAATATTGTTGAAATGTTCATTTACTCAAAGCAATCTAAATATTCATTGCAGTCTTTATCAAATTTCCAATGACATATTATAGAAATGGAAAACAACTCTTACAATTTATATGATACCACGAAATCCCCCAGTTAGCCAAAGCAATCTTTGGCAAAAGGAACAAAGCTGGAGACATCACACTACCTGATTTGAAATCTACTGTAAAACTATAGTAATCAACACAGCATGGTACTCATATAAAAACAGACATATAGACCAATGGAATGGAATAGAGATTCCAAAAACATATCCAAGCATTTATGGTCAATTTATCTTTCAAAATGATGCTAAAACACACAATGGAGAAAGAATAGTCTCTTCAACAAACATGGCCTTCAAAATGGATATCTCTATGCTGATAAATAAAAATGACCCTTATCTCATACAATATTTAAATATTAACTCAAAATTAAATGAAGAATTAAACATAAGACCTGCAACTATGAAACTACTGGAAGAAAACATAAGGGGAAAGTTACATGACATTACACTATGCAAAGACTTTTTGGATACAACTCCAAAAACAGAGGCAACAAAAACAAAAATAGACAAATGGCATTACATCAAACGAAATCTCCTGCACAGCAAAGGAATCAATCAACATAGTAAAGAGACAAATTATGAAATGGGAGAATGTATTCGCAAACCATATATCTAATTAGGAGATAATATCTAAAATATAAAAGGAATTTAAAAACCACAATAATAAAAAACCTGATTTTAAAATGGGCAAGATACTTAGATATACATTTCTCAAAAAAGGACATATAAATGCCAATAAGTATATGGAAAAATGCTCAACATTACTCATCATCAGGAAAAAGCAAATAAAAGCCCAAATGATATATCACATCATTTTGCCTGTCGCAGTGGCTTTTATGAAAACAAAGAAGATAACAAGTGTTGTCAGGGATGTGGATAAAAGGGAATCCTTGTAATGTATACTGTTGGTGGGAATGTAAGTTACTACAGGCATTATAAAAAACTGTATGGAAGTTCTTCAAAATTAGTGAAAATAGAACTCTCATATGATCCAGCAATCCTATTTGCATATACATATTCAAAGGATTTGAAATCAGTGTACCAAGGGGTTATCTGCACTCCCATGTTTATTGCAGCACTATTCACATTAGCCAACACATAAAAGCAACATAAGTGTTCATCATGGGATGGATAGATCAAAATAATTTGGGATAACATGAAATACTACTTATTGTTTAAAAATAAGGATATCTTGTCATTTGTGACAAAATGGATAAACCTGGATGACATTATGCCAAATGAAATAACCCAGGTTCAGAAAGACAAACATCACATGATCTCATGTGTGGAGTCAAAATAGACAATTAATGGTGGCTACCAGAGACTACATGTTGGAAATTTTGGAGATGCTGGTCAAAATACAGAAAATTTCAGATAGACATGAGGAATAACTTCATGAGATCTATTATATATCATGATGACTGCAGCTAATAACAATATATTGTATACTTGAAAATTGCTAAGATAATAGATTTTAAGTGCTCTCACTGCAAAATAAGAATATATGAAGTAACGCATGTGTTAAACAGCTTGATATAGCCATTCCACAATGTACAAATATATCAAAATATTGTGTCATATCATAAATATATATTATATTTACTTTATAATTTAAAAAACAAAAAATAAAAATGAACATTATACATAGTGTCAAATATCTAATAGTAAGCATTTTATTTAAACTATAACAAAGCAAATATGGCAAACTTTTCCTTTTTATTAGAATACTCAACCAGAACTCTGGCCATAACAGCAAATGCATAAACATAAAAAAATGACAAAAGTCTTTTTGAAATAAAACAGAAATTCCTTCACTCTCCCTCACAATCCTCAAATTGTGGATCAATTTAGACAAACAGAAACAACAAAACCCTTTCAGATTCCCTATTGGTATTAATTATTTAGCCATCATCATCTATTTTTCTTAAATCAGCAAACACAGCAGGAAGGCACTAAAGCAAGAACAACAACTTCAGAAATCACAGATATCTACTAAGTTCAAGAGTTATTACTATGCAAGGTCACACCCAGATGAAGTCCAGAAAAACTGAAGCTTGACAAACATAGGTTGAAAAAATGCATGCACTTCATTTGAAGCTTTCACAGTAACCTGTAGCCCCAGGTCAGAAATCTAACTTTATCATCTCAGTCAATCCTTTTTAAGACTGTTTGTTTTGGAAAACAAAACTAAATAAAATCATTCTTGTAGCTAGTATATCTATGTTGACTAAAATGATTTATGGTTTTGCAATAATTATTTTTAGGTAAATTTTGTTTAAAATGCTGTTATGTTTTGTTAATGCAATCTAAATATTTAATAATTTATTAAGATGAGAATTTATATTGTAATGATAATTATTTAAGATACTATCATTTGTACAGCAATCAATTGCAAAAAATCAAAATAGATAGAATGCAACTTGTAGAGGATCTTACTTACCAAATTTGAGGTAAATAGAGCATTTAAATAAATAAATACAGTAAGATATTTTGAACCATTGAATAAAATAATCCATGAGTCCATACTGATATAAATAAAAATATAGAAATAAATTTCTTCATTATAACAAAATGTAAAATATTGAAGAAATTATGGAATTTTAAAAATTGCCATTTGGTAATTACCATAGAAACAGTAGGCTCAAGTGGAAAAAATATATAAATTGTTACTAAAATATTTGGTTAGAAATAAAATGTTTTGCCAGGAACAGTGGCTTGTACCTGTAATAACAGCTACCGTGTAGGCTGAGGTGGAAGATCTCTTGAGCCCAGGAGTTTGAAGCTGCTGTGAGCTATGAACCCTAGCTGGGTGACAGAGCAAGTCCTTGTCTCTAAATAAATAAATAATATTTTTAAAAATGAAATAAGATAATTACAGAGTCTTAAACTATCTCCTTCCAAGGTATTTTTGTCTGCCAAAAATAAATAAAAATTTACAATTGAGACATGTAATGGACATTACTAATTGAAGTTCATATCACCAGTAAAGAAAAATAAATAAATACAGTAAAATATGGTTAATGTATAATGCAGACACAGCTATTATTCTTGCCATAAATGGTAACCGAAATCTTATTATATGGAAATATCAGACTAACCCACATTAGAGAACATCCCACAAAATAAATGTTCATATACTTCAGAAATGACAAAGTCATCAAAGACAAAAACAAAAACAAAAACAAAATTCTGTGAAGATGCTCCAGAGTAGAGTTTATTAACATGGACCATGACATCAATACCATGATAATTCTTAATTAGATCTTAGACCAGGAAGTACTATTTTATTTTGCTGTAAAAGATTTTACAGGACTAGTTTCTGAATTATAAACAAGTTCTGTGGATTAGCTTATAGTATTTTTTCAATTCATATAAACAAGTCAATATTTATATTGAAGAATATTTTAAAATATATTTAGAAATAAATTACAGACATAGTTGGAACAAATTATCAAAAGCATTCTAGAAAGGGTAGAGAGGAACAGAGAAGCAGAGGAAGAGAAAAAGTGAGAAAGAAAGATTGATAAACAATAGCACATTACAGAACATTAACATTAGTGGATTTGGCCTGATTCTAGGACTGGAGTAGAAACATATGTAAGTTTAAATTATCTTGTAGTGGCAGAATATAAGCAAATGCTTTTTTTTTTTAATCCTATAAAACAGCCACAAAAAAAATGTTGATCGATATGTCAAAATGACTCAGGAGCCAAACGCAAAGATTTCAGTGACCAAAGCTGGAAGAATTTGTATAATAAAACAAAGTAATACCAGATTACAACCTAAAGTGTAAAAGAAATAACCACAAATTCATAGATACATAAACAAATTACTGAACAGGTAAATAAATTGCGGAGAAGAGACACATCTTCCCTTTAGAAGAATTTCATATAATTTGTATAAATACACCACCTTAAGGAGTGAAAGCTTAATTTTCCACTCCTTAAGTGTGGAATGGGCCTACTGACCTCCTTCAAAAGATCATAATATTGAAAGGAGGGTTAAATCTTAAAAACAAAAAAACATGATTTTGACAGTGGAGAAATCTGACAAATACTTTCTAAGCCAGGCAATAAGTTTGACATCAAAATTGACATGTCATAGTGATAGTATATACTCCTCGTATGATGTCATGAAAATGGCACTTTAGCTCTGTGATATTCCTGCTCAAAAGACATTATCCTGGCTTAATTATGAAAAAAATATATCAGAAGAATCCTAATAGAGGGACATTCTACAAAATACCTGACCATTAATCCTTAAAATTGTCAAGGTCATCAAAGGCAAGGGAAGTCTGGAAATGTGTCACAGCTAAGGGGAGCCTAAAGAGACCTGACTAATAGATGTAAGGATGGAATTATGAAAAAGAAAAAGGACACTGAATATAAACTAAATAAATTTAAATAAAGAGACTTCACTTAATAATGTGTCAATATTGATTTATTAATTGTAACAAATGTACCACACTATTGCCTATGTGTATATATATATATATATATATATATATATATATATATATATATATATATGTTTGTGTATCTATATATATGTGTGTGTAGGTGTATGTATATATGTATGTGTGTGTGTGTGTGTGTGTGTATATATATATATATAAATTTTTTAATTGAGTGTTTGTTATTGGCTAAGTAGATACCCAAACTTAGATCTCAAAAAAAAAAATCACGATATAGGAGTGATAAACAGCACAATAGACAAAATGAGCAAACTCTGGAAATATAAACTCAGATTGTTATAGAACATTTTCCTACTACTAAGTTACTATAAAAATTTTATTTTACTGTTAACTTAATTTCAGTAGTTTTTCTGAGAAAGACCAAAAAAGCGCTAGTACGTACAACACAAACTAATTGTATTTCAAATCTACTAAGCTTAAATGCGAACTTGTATTTTATAATGTAGAGAAAATATGTTAATCCACTTTAAACCCGAGCCATTGTTTCTAAGTCATGTCAATTATTATTACATTTTCTAAAAAAAATTATTGTCTATGCCTTTGCTCATTCAAATCCTTGACATAGTTTTGAAGAATTATTTATTGGAAGCATAATGGAAGAATTAATAGAATCTGAATTATTAGTTGCAAATAGCAAAATGAAAGTAGGCCAAAAAAAAAAAAAGAATTTATGAAGGATGCTGTTGATTTTTACATTTTAAAACTTCTGAGTGGGCCGAATAATCAGGTTCAGTTACAACACAGAAAAAGAATTTGCCTCAGACATTGCTGCTACTATTGGACATAGATACTAGCTCACCCATTAACACCAATGACAACAGACCCTGAGCACTACTCCTACAACTATTTCTACTACTGACCATAGAAAAGAGATGAAATCATTATTACTATCATCCCCAAGATCAAATAGCCTCTGCACTATCCTTCCTTCTTTTTTGTATGTATTATAGATTCATAATTTGGATTTGTCCATTGATGGGAAGTTAAGGTTACATATCACAGAATTCGGAAAAGGCAAAAAAGAAAGGACTGAAACACTTTCTTTTCAGCATTACAATGAATAGTGGGTGGCAAAGTTTTCCAAAGTTAGAAAGTGGGTTCAGATGCTAGGCAGCCACCTGTGTTTATAGCATAAGCTACCTAACAACAATTTTATACGACAGACTTTGGGGACCTGACAGGCTTTATGCAAGACAATAAAAAAATTGAATTTTAGGTAGAAACTATGGTTGCAAAGGAGAAATTGGGTTATACGTCATAAGATCATATTACCAGTTAGAAACTCATTGCAAAGGTTTGCTCAAGTACATATTTTTAGGGAAACACATTTTTCTCCTCATAACTCTTTTAAACATGATTCTAGTGTCTTCATTTGCATAGAGTGATATAGAAGGTATGGAATACTATTTTGGTTCTCTTTCTTTTCAGAAGACATCTTACTTGGTTCCATTTGATTTTCAGTCAAGAAACTTAAACATTGTTTGTTGTTAAAAATAGAAATGTAATCACAATGTATCTAAATGACTGATTTCTAAATTCATTTATTTAAAAAATTGTTGCTCTCATTTTCAATTTTTAAGACATTTTTAAAGAATTTTACCCAACCAGAACAATTAGGCAAGAGAAGGTAATAGAGGTCATCTAAATTGGAAAGGAGGGTGTCAAGCTGTCTCTATTGACAGAAGACATAAACTTACTTCTAGAAAAACCTAAAGACTCTACCAAAAAAAAAAAATTCTTAGAAATTCTAAACAAATTCAGTAAAGTTGAGCATACAAAATCAATATACAAAAAATGGTAGCATTTCTATATAGGAACAACATGCTAGCTGAAAAATAAACCAAGAAGACAATCCCATTTACAGTAGCAAAACAAACAGACAAAAATACCTAGAATAAATTTCATCAGGGAGGTGAAAGACATCTACAAGGAAAACTGAAAAACAGTGATGAAAAAAACCGAAGAAAGGATACAAATGGAAGGACATTTCATGCTCATGGACAGAAAGAATATTGTTTTTTTTTTTTTTTTTTTTTTTTTGCAGTAGTGATATTTTATTTATTTATTTATTTATTTATTTATTTATTTATTTATTTTTATTTTTTTTTTTATTGCATTATAGGTTTGGGGGTACATGTGCAGAACGAGCAAGATAGTTGCATAGGTACACACATGGCAGTGTGCTTTGCTGCTTTCCTCCCCTTCACCCACACTTGGTATTCATCCCCAGGCTATCCCCCCCAGCCCCCCCGCTGTCCCTCCCCCATTCCCCCAACAGTCCCCAGTGTATAGTAGACCGCCTCTCTGTGTCCACATGTTCTCATTTTTCTCACCCACCTATGAGCGAGTATATGCGGTATTTCTTTTTCTGTTCTTGTGTCAGTTTGCTGAGAATGATGTTCTCCAGATTCATCCATGTCCCTACAAAGGACACAAACTCATCATTTTTGATTGCTGCATAATATTCCATGGTGTATATGTGCCACATTTTCCCAGTCCAGTCTATCATCGTTGGGCATTTGGGTTGGTTCCAGGTCTTTGCTATTGTAAACAGTGCTGCAATGAACATTCGTGTGCATGTGTCCTTATAGTAGAACGATTTATAATCCTTTGGATAGATACCCAGTAATGGGATTGCTGGGTCAAATGGAATTTCTATTTCTAGGTCCCTGAGGAATCGCCACACTGTCTTCCACAATGGTTGAACTAATTTACACTCCCACCAACAGTGTAAGAGTGTTCCTATTTCTCCACATCCTCTCCAGCATCTGCTGTCTCCAGATTTTTTAATGATCGCCATTCTAACTGGTGTGAGATGGTATCTCAATGTGGTTTTGATTTGCATCTCTCTAATGACCAATGACGATGAGCACTTTTTCATATGTTTGCTGGCCTCATGTATGTCTGCTTTCGTAAAGTTTCTGTTCATATCCTTTGCCCATTTTTGAATGGGCTTGTTTGTTTTTTTCCTGTAAATCTGTTTGAGTTCTTTGTAAATTCTGGATATCAGCCCTTTGTCGGATGCGTAAACTGCAAAGATTTTTTCCCATTCTGATGGTTGCCGATTCACTCTAGTGACTGTTTGTTTTGCTGTGCAGAAGCTGTGGAGTTTGATTAGGTCCCATTTGTCTATTTTGGCTTTTGTTGCCAATGCTTTGGGAGTTTTGTTCATGAAGTCCTTGCCTACTCCTATGTCCTGAATGGTTTTGCCTAGATTTTCTTCTAGGGTTTTTATGGTGTTGGGTCTTACGTTTAAGTCTCTAATCCATCTGGAGTTAATTTTAGTGTAAGGTGTCAGGAAGGGGTCCAATTTCTGCTTTCTGCACATGGCTAGCCAGTTTTCCCAACACCATTTATTAAATAGGGAATCCTTTCCCCATTGCCTGTTTTTGTCTGGTTTATCAAAGATAATATGGTTGTAGATGTGTTGTGTTGCCTCCGATGCCTCTGTTCTGTTCCATTGGTCTATATCTCTGTTTTGGTACCAGTACCATGCTGTTTTGATTACTGTAGCCTTGTAGTATAGTTTGAAGTCTGGTAGCGTGATGCCTCCCGCTGTGTTCTTTTTGCTTAGAATTGACTTGGCTATGCGGGCTCTTTTTTGGTTCCATATGAAATTCATGGTGGTTTTTTCCAGTTCTGTGAAGAAATTCAATGGTAGTTTGATGGGGATAGCATTGATTGTGTAAATTACTTTGGGCAGTATAGCCATTTTCACGATATTGATTCTTCCTAACCACGAACATGGAATGTTTCTCCATCTGTTTGTGTCCTCTCTTATTTCATTGAGCAGTTGTTTGTAGTTTTCCTTAAAGAGGTCCCTTACATTCCTAGTGAGTTGTATTCCTAGGTATTTTATTTTCTTTGTAGCAATTGTGAATGGCAGTTCGTTCTTGATTTGGTTCTCTTTAAGTCTGTTATTGGTGTATAGGAATGCTTGTGATTTTTGCACATTGATTTTATATCCTGAGACTTTGCTGAAGTTGCTTATCAGTTGCAGGAGCTTTTGGGCTGAGGTGATGGGGTCTTCTAGGTATACTATCATGTCGTCTGCAAATAGAGACAATTTGGCTTCCACCTTTCCTATTTGAATACCCTTTATTTCTTTTTCTTGCCTGATTGCTCTGGCTAGAACTTCCAGTACTATGTTGAATAGAAGTGGTGAGAGAGGGCATCCTTGTCTAGTGCCAGATTTCAAAGGGAATGCTTCCAGTTTTTGCCCATTAAGTATGATATTGGCTGTTGGTTTGTCATAAATAGCTTTTATTACTTTGAGATATGTTCCATCAATACCAAGTTTATTGAGGGTTTTTAGCATAAACGGCTGTTGAATTTTGTCAAATGCCTTCTCTGCATCAATTGAGATAATCATGTGGTTTTTGTTTTTGCTTCTGTTTATGTGGTGAATTACATTTATAGACTTGCGTATGTTGAACCAGCCTTGCATCCCCGGGATAAATCCTACTTGATCATGATGGATAAGTTTTTTAATGTGCTGTTGCAATCGGTTTGCCAGTATTTTATTGAAGATTTTTGCATCTATGTTCATCATGGATATTGGCCTGAAGTTTTCTTTTCTTGTTGAGTCTCTGCCAGGTTTTGGTATCAGGATGATGTTGGTCTCATAAAATGATTTGGGAAGGGTTCCCTCTTTTTGGATTATTTGGAATAGTTTCAGAAGTAATGGTACCAGATCCTCTTTGTGTGTCTGGTAGAATTCGGCTGTGAACCCATCTGGACCTGGGCTTTTTTTGTGTGGTAGGCTCTTAATTGCTGCCTCAACTTCAGACCTTGTTATTGGTCTATTCATAGTTTCGGCTTCCTCCTGGTTTAGGCTTGGGAGGACACAGGCATCCAGGAATTTATCCATTTCTTCCTGATTTACTGGTTTATGTGCATAGAGTTGTTTGTAGTATTCTCTGATGATGGTTTCAATTTCTGTGGAATCTGTGGTGATTTCCCCTTTATCGTTTTTTATTGCATCTATTTGGTTGTTCTCTCTTTTCTTTTTTATCAGTCTGGCTAGTGGTCTGTCTATTTTGTTGATCTTTTCGAAAAACCAGCTCTTAGATTTATTGATTTTTTGAAGGGTTTTTCTTGTCTCTATCTCCTTCAGTTCTGCTCTGATCTTAGTTATTTCTTGTCTTCGGCTAGGTTTTGAGCTTTTTTGATCTTGCTCCTCTAGCTCTTTCAATTTTGACGATAGGGTGTCAATTTTGGATCTCTCCACTCTTCTCATGTGGGCACTTATTGCTATATATTTTCCTCTACAGACTGCTTTAAATGTGTCCCAGAGATTCTGGTACGTTGTGTCTTCATTCTCATTGGTTTCAAAGAACTTCTTTATTTCTGCCTTCATTTCATTGTTTATCCAATCAACATTCAAGAGCCAATTGTTCAGTTTCCATGAAGCTGTGCGGTTCTGAGTTATTTTCTGAATTCTGAGTTCCAACTTGATTGCACTATGGTCTGAGAGACTGTTTGTTATGATTTCCGTTGTTTTGCATTTGCTGAGGAGTGCTTTACTTCCAATTATGTGGTCAATTTTGGAGTAGGTGTGATGTGGTGCTGAGAAGAATGTATATTCTGTGGATTTGGGGTGGAGAGTTCTGTAAATGTCTATCAGGTTTGCTTGTTCCAGGTCTGAGTTCAAGTCCTGGATATCCTTGTTAATTTTCTGTCTGGTTGATCTGTCTGCTATTGACAGTGGAGTGTTAAAGTCTCCCACTATTATTGTGTGGGAGTCTAAGTCCCTTTGTAAGTCATTAAGAACTTGCCTTATATATCTGGGTGCTCCTACATTGGGTCCATATATATTTAGAATCGTTATCTCTTCTTGTTGTATCGATCCTTTTACCATTATGTAATGACCTTCTTTGTCCCTTTTGATCTTTGTTACTTTAAAGTCTATTTTATCAGAGATGAGAATTGCAACTCCTGCTTTTTTTTGCTCTCCATTTGCTTGGTAAATCTTCCTCCATCCCTTTATTTTGAGCCTTTGTGTATCTTTGCATGTGAGGTGGGTTTCCTGGATACAGCACACCGATGGGTTTTGGTTTTTTATCCAATTTGCCAGTCTGTGTCTTTTGATTGGTGCATTTAGCCCATTTACATTCAGGGTTAATATTGTTATGTGTGAATTTGATACTGCCATTTTGATGCTAGCTGGCTGTTTTGCCCGTTGGTTCATGTACATTCTTCATTTTGTTGATGGTCTTTAGCATTTGGTATGCTTTTAGGATGGCTGGAACTGGTTGTTTCTTTCTACGTGTAGTGCCTCTTTCAGGAGCTCTTGTAACGCAGGCCTAGTGGTGACAAAATCTCTGAGTACTTGCTTGTTCGTGAAGGATTTTATTTTTCCTTCACTTATGAAGCTCAGTTTCGCTGGATATGAAATTCTGGGTTGAAAGTTCTTTTCTTTAAGGATGTTGAATATTGGCCCCCACTCTCTTCTGGCTTGTAGAGTCTCTGCTGAGAGATCTGCTGTGAGTCTGATGGGCTTCCCTTTGTGGGTGACCCGACCTTTCTCTCTGGCTGCCCTTAGTATTTTCTCCTTCGTTTCAACCCTGGTGAATCTGACGATTATGTGCCTTGGGGTTGCTCTTCTTGCAGAGTATCTTTGTGGTGTTCTCTGTATTTCCTGGAGTTGAGTATTGACCTGTCTTGCTAGGTTGGGGAAATTTTCCTGGATAATATCCTGAAGAGTGTTTTCCAGCTTGGATTCATTCTCTTCGTCACATTCTGGTACACCTATCAAACGTAGGTTGGGTCTCTTCACATAGTCCCACATTTCTTGGAGATTTTGTTCATTCCTTTTTGTGCTTTTTTCTTTAATCTTGGTTTCTCGTTTTATTTCATTGAGTTGATCTTCAACTTCTGATATTCTTTCTTCTGCTTGGTCAATTCGGCTGTTGATACTTGTGCATGCTTCGCGAAGTTCTCGTGTTGAGTTTTTCAGCTCCTTCAATTCATTCATATTCCTCTCTAAGTTGTTCATTCTCGTTATCAATTCCTCGAATCTTTTTTCAAATCTTTTTTCAAGGTTCTTAGTTTCTTTGCACTGGTTTAGAACATGTTCCTTTAGCTCACTGAAGTTTCTCATTATCCACTTTCTGAAGTCTGATTCCGTCATTTCGTCACATTCATTCTCCGTCCAGCTTTGTTCCCTTGCTGGTGAGGAGTTTTGGTCCTTTTTTGGAGGTGAGGTGTTTTGGTTTCGGGTGCTTTCCTCCTTTTTGCGCTGGTTTCTTCCCATCTTTATGGATTTATCCGCCTGTTGTCTTAGTAGTGGCTGATTTTTCAATTGGGTCTCTGTGTGGACACTGAGATTGTTGATGATGAAGTATTTCTGTTACTTAGTTTTCCCTCTAATGATCTCTCCTCTCTGCTGTATGAGTGCTGAGGTCCACTCCAGGCCCTGCTTGTCTGGGGTATACCTGCAGCAGCTGCAGAACAGTGAGGGATGATATCAGTTTCTTTTTCTGCTGCCCTTGTTCCAGAATGATGCCAGCCAAATGTCAGTCTGATTAGTCCTTTTCTGGGGTGACTCCTTGGATATACAGAGGTCAGGGAGCTGCTTGAGGAGACAGTCTGTGCTTTATAGGAGCTCCAGTGCTGAGCTGTGAGCTCCGTTGTTCATTCAGGGTTGTTGGGAGGTTATGTCTGCTGCAATAGAACTCATAAAACACCACTCTTTTTTTTTTTTTTTTCACCCTTAGATGCTCTCTCTTAGGGATTTGGGGCTTTCTTTATGAGTATCTGTTGCACTGTCCTGCCCCACTAGGTGGCAGTCTATTCACTATTTGCCTGCCGGGGCTCTGACCTCCTAAGGCGGGTCCGCCCTGTTGCGGCCCGGCGGACTCTCTCTGTTATGGCAGGTTGCCTCGGCAACGGCAGGCTGCGTCAGTCCTGGGCGGTACTTAAGTGGGGGTGCACTTTGTCAGGAATGGTGGACGCCCCTCCCTGACCGGGCTGCACCGTCCTAAATACCGGCAACAAAACTCTCAGCCCCAAGCGCCTCCAGTCGCTGCCCTGCTTGTCCCCGTGAGCGTGGGACCCGCCGAGCCCGATCACCCTGCTCCCTGCCTCAGAGTCCGTCCTCTCTCTCTCTCTCTCTTCCTCTCCCCAAGCTGAAAGGTCGACTCTCTCACTGGCGCCCCAGGAGCCTGCCGATAGGGCACTGGGATCCGTGCAATCTCCCGTGCTACTGCCCACTACCCCGGCTCAGATCACGCTTCCCAGGAAACTCCTGGTCTGGCTCATTGTCCAAGTCCTGTTCAATCAGATGGACATGCCAATCTGCCCTTCCAAATCTCAGATTGCCGGTTTAACAGGGCACCCAGACCAGTGAGTTCCGCGCCGGGTCCCGCTGTGGCGCCGGCCGAAGAGGCGGCGGGAGCCGGTTGCGTTAGCCGGCTGCTAGCGTCCCGTGTCTCTCCCACACCTGGGACTTTCAACGCTCTGTGGGCATAAAAGGAACATCCGAGAATGCGGCTAGGACTCACCCTCTGCGCCTTCACCGAGAGCTGCAATCCTGAGTCACCTCTACGACGCCATCTTGCCTCCCTCCCTCCCAAGAATATTGTTAAAATGACAATACTATCCAATGCAATCAACAGAGTCAATGAAGAAAAAACCTCAAATGTGTAATCTAGTCATAAAAAAATAAAACTCTAATAGCCAAAGCAATTTTGAGCAAAAGAACAAAGCTGGAGGGACTGCACTACCAGACCTCAAAATTTATTGTAGGGATATCATAACCAAAAGAGAATGATCTGGCGTGAAAACAGCTACATAGACCAATTTAACAGAATAGAGAATTCAGAAATTAATCCATGTATCTACAGCTAACTAATTTTTGACAAAGGTGTCAAGAACACTCATTGGGTAAAGGACAGTCTCTTTAATAAATGGTGCTGATAAAAATGGATATTCATATGTGGAGAGTGAAACTAGACATCCACCTTTCATCTTATAGAAAAATCAATTCAAAATGGATCAAAGTAATCTTAGGAACAATTAAATTAGATTAATATAGCTAAGACTATTCTGTGTAAGTCAGTTGGTTTAAATGTGTGTATAGTGTCATTTCTTATGTTTGGTATATTAACATTTTCCAACATGATTTATGTGGGTTTGTAGCCTGCCTTTCTCTCTCTCTCTCTCTCTCTCTCCCTCTCTCTCTCTCTCTCTCTCTCTCTCTCTCTCTCTCTCTCTCTCTCTCTCTCTCTCTCTCCTCTCTTTCTTTCTTTTTTTTGACAGTCTCAGTCTGTCACCCAGGCTGGAGTGCAATAGCATGATCTTGGCTGACTGTAACCTCTGCCTCCTGGGTTCAAGTGATTCTTCTGCCTCAGACCCCCAAGTAGCTGAGATTACAGGCATGCACCACCATGCCCAGCTAATTTTTGTATTTTTAGTAGAGACAGGATTTCAGCATGCTGGCAAGGTTTGTCTCCCACTCCTGACCTCAAGTGATCTACCTGCCTCAGCCTCCCAAAGTGCTGTGATTACAAGCATGAGCCACTGTCCCTGGCCAGTAGCATTTCTTCTAGTTTAAAGTTTGATTCAACATTCTAAGTTAAAATTAATCTGTGAAATAAATCATTAATGTGCATAATCTCTGTCTCTCTCCCTCAGTGTGTGTCTTTCTTTAAAGCACATGTGTACACACACACACACACACACACACAAACATATTGAAAGCTAGGATAAGTTCTAAACTGAATATCAAAAACCAAAATTAAGAACAAAGTGATATTTTCCAAACAAATATAGATTATCTACTGCATACAGTGGCTCAGCCTGTAATACCAGCCTGCACTTTGGAAGGCCATGGTGGGAGGATCACTTGAGCCCAGGAGTTCAAGAACAGCCTGGGCAACATGGTGAGACCTTGTCTCTACAAATTTTTTTTAAAAAGGTACTGGGACCAGTGGCTTGCACCTGTAGTCTTAGCAACTTGGGATGCTTATGTGGGAGCATCATTGGAGCATGGGAGGTTGAGGCTGCAGTGAACTGAGCTGTGATTGTGCCACTGTGCTCCAGGTTGGGTGACAGTGTGAGACCCTCCTGACTCAAAACAATAAACATCATTTCTCCTCTTTCTCCTATCTTCTTACTCTCTATCCTATTTGATGTAGTGATTTTTAAATGCTTTCATAACAATTCTTAACACAAAAGAGACATTGTAATGAGACAAACAGCTAAGTTAGTTTGCCCAGTTAAAACCAGTGTAACATGGATAAGAAAATCTGATTTTTCAAAAAAGATACTCTACATAAAGAGTTCTTCATATACAAAGTTTTTTTCTTGTAATACATTTAAAGTTTTAATTCGCTCATATATAACTGAGAGTTCCTTACCCTCTGAGCACTTTTACGCAAGGGGACATGTCTATCATCTAGCATGTAGCCCAGTGAATGACTACTACATTGGAATCTGTTTTCAATCTTTTACGAAATATATTCTATGCCACAGGAATAAAACATAAAGAGAAAATTAATGTTAACTATTTTTAGCTTATTATAACTATGTCAACAAGAATTCATTAATACCTATTATGGGCAAGTCACTGTGGTAGGCATTGAAAAATACATCATCTTTAAAGCAGTATTTGTCCCCTTATTGACTCATCACTAGGGAAGACTCGGTTCACTGGAAGGCACAGGGTGAGATTATGGGAAGATGGAGTGGAGGTGGGTTGTTAAAGTTCTGTGAGTGATTTTGTTTACTTGAATGATCCATGTTTGGGGGGATATTGTGTTCATGAGAAGTGAAAGGTGTTTTCAAAATAAGCTATAAATGACCCATCAATATGCAACAGTCCTTAACATGCAAAGATGAAAAACAAGCATTATTGCTGCCCAAAGGGAACTGGAGCTTGGTGATGTGCAGATGGGGCTGTTGGTTAAGAGAACTAATACAGTTTTTCTCTCTGAGGTTTCATAGAAGGTTGTTTCTGTGATGGATTCTTTTATCATTTTGAATACAGATCTCTTGTCCTGAGATAGTTCTGAGAATGGGAGGACAGGTGTCTATTTTTTATTTTTGGCTCCTTAGTAATACCCCTCTGACATTTATTTCTATTATTCTTCAAGAAAGAAAATCAAATGAAATATTTGCTTTAACAAACATTTTAAGAATTTGTTTGGGTTGATTTTTTCTCTTTAAAAAAAAAATAGGATATATCATAGCAATGAAAGAATTAATGTTAACTACTGTATGCTACAACATAAATGATTTTTCTAGAGAAGCACAATGTCATTGAAAGGTATTATTGAACAGGATCATAGCTCAAATTGAATTTGTGAAGGCCAAAGAAATTGAAGGGAGTGTGATATTTTCATTTTATGATTTTCACATATTTAGTAAAGGTTTTGCACAAGAATACCAGACAGAGTGGTTTTCCCATGGAAATAGGTTTCAGATTACTTTGTTTTTACTGTTAGAGTCTCAAGTTTGAAATGTTAACACGTAAATCACGTTCTTCCCACTATACTCAAAGATTGTTAATATTTATATATCTTCCTAGCTTGATGAATTTAAACGTATCTACAGATGTGTGACAGTGACAACCAATGAGACTGATAATATGCTGAAAACCAACAATATCCAGGGTTAAAAATCACGGTGAAAGCATGATTGTAAAATTATGTCATATTAACTTTTAAGTCAGCAATAGCTTGATATCAGAATGTTATGTAATATATCATAAATAATGGCTAGCAAGAACATCTTTGGAAATTCTCAAATTACCTTTCTTACTATACTGTTTCCAGAATGAATGTAGAAATGATTCTGTTAGATTTTTGAGTGTTCTGTAGTTGGATGTGTTTTTGCTTAAATAAAGCTTTTGGTATTTGTTTAAATTAAGGAAAAAAAATATTCAATGATCTAAATGTGAGACTCAAAGCAATAAAACTACTGGAAGAAAACATAAGGGTAACACTTCAGGGCACTGACCTGCAAAAATATTTTATGAATAAGACCTCAAAAGCACAGGCAACAATGATAAAAATAGTAGAATCATAGCAAACTACAAAGCTTCTACACAACAAAGGAAACAATCAACAGAGTGAAAAGACAACCTACAGAGTGAGAGAAAGGATTAAACCACTACTCATGTGACAGAGGATTAGTACCCAGAATATATAAAGAATTCACATACTCAACAGCAAACAAAACAAATAAGCTGGTTTAAAAATGATCAAATGATCTAAACATATATTTCTCAAAAGAAGACATCAAATGGCCAACAGATGTATGAAAAAATGTTCAACATTGTTAATTACCAAGGAAAGGCAACTGGAAATCACAGTGAGGTATCTTCTCATCCAAGTTAGCATGGCTATTATCCACAAGACAAAAATTAACAAATGCTGGTAAGAATGTGGAGAAAAGGGAACACTTATACACCCTTGTGAGAATGTAAAATAGTATAATACAACCACTATGAAGAACAATATGGTTGTTCCTCAAAAAAATACAAGCAGAACTACCATATGATCTAGCAGCTCCACTACCAGGCTGAGATGGTTTGGATCCCTGCCCAAATCTCATGTTGAATTTTTAATCCCCAGTCTTGGAGGTGGAGTCTGGTGGGAGGTAATTAGATCATTAAAGTGAATCCTTCATGAATAGTTTAGCACCAACCTCTTGGTGCTATTCTTGTGACAGTGAATTCTAGTGAGATCTGGTGTTTTAAAAGTATGAGTCCTCTCCCCTTACTCCTGATTACACCATATGAGATGCCTCACTTCTTCCTTACCATGCAACATGATTGTAAGCTTCCTGAGGTCTCAACAAAAGCAGAAGGTGTCATGCTTCCTGTACAGCCTATGAAGCCATGAACCACTTAAATCTCTTTTCTTTATAAATTACCCAGTCTCGGGTATTTCTTTATAACAATGTGAGAATGGACTAACACACATGCATTTATCCAAGTGAAAGGAAATCATTATATTGAAGAGACATCTGCATGCCCATGCATATTGCAGCATTGTTTACCATAGCCAAGATATTAAACCAACCTAGTTGTCTAATAACAGATGAATGGATTTTTAAAAGGTGGTATATATGCAAAAATGGAATACTATTCAGCCACAAAATAATAAAATCCTGTAATTTGTGGCAACATTATGGAACTGGAGGATATTATGATAAGTGAAATAAGCCAGAAACAAAGGAACACTGCATGGTCTCACCAGAACAGAGGATACCAGAATGTGAAAAGGGTAAGGAGAGAGTGGATAGATTGAGATTTGTTAAAGAATACAAAATTACAGCTAGATAGGTGGAATAAGTTCTAGTATTCTACACTGTTGCAGGATTACTATAGTTAACAATAACATATATAGTTTTAAATAGCTAGAAGGAGGATATTGAAGGTACCCAACATGAGAAATGACAAATGTTTGAGATGATGGATATGTTAATTGCCCTGTTAGGTCACTCTATATATTATATGCATTAAAACATTGTGCTATGTACCTAGCAAATATGTAAAATTATCCTCAATTTAAAATATTAAATTATATTAATTCTTAAAAAAGCAAAAAATATTAGAGTCATGGAAAAGTTATAGGGAAGAAGAATAGAAGGTAAGTGGTACAAAGTTTCAATTATACAAGGTAATTAAGTTCTGGTGACTGTTATACAATGCGGTAACTTATATCTCCTAATAACTTAGTGTATACTAAAATTTTGCTAAGAAGGTACAATTAAGTTTCTTATGCCTGCACAAAAAATAACAAAAATAAAATGAATTATTAGGAGAAAACTCTGAGAGATGATGGTTATATTTATGGCCTTAATTGTGGTGATAGTTTCATGGGTATATACCTATCCCCAAATTAATCAAGATGTATATATTAAATATGTGCAGCAATTTATATGTCAATTATACCTCAATAAAGTAATTGTTTGGCTTTTAAGTGTTTATTTTTGTTCATATATATATATATATTATTGCAATTTAGGTACTGGGGTACATGTGAAGAACATGCAGGATTGTTACATAGGTACATACATGGCAATGTGGTTTGCTGCCTCCATCCTCATCACCTATATCTGGCATTTCTCCCCATGTTATCCCCCCAACTCCCTACCCCTTGTTGTCCCTCCCCTCATTCCCTCAAACAGAACTCAGTGTGTGATGCTCCCTCCCTGTGTCCATGTGTTCTCATTGTTCAACACTCACCTATGAGTGAGAACATGTGGTGTTTGATTTCCTGTTCCTATGTCAGTTTGCTGAGAATGCTGGTTTCCAGCTTCATCCATGTCCCTACAAAGGACATGAATTCATAGATTTTTATGGCTGCATAGTATTCCATGGTGTATATATGTCACATTTTCCCTGTCCAGTCTATCATCGATGGGAATTTGGGTTGGTTCCAGGTCTTTGCTATCGTAAATATTGCTGCAATGAACATATATATGCATGTGTATTTATAATAGAAAGATTTATAATCCTTTGGATATATACACAGTAATGGGATTGCTGGGTCAAATGGAATTTCTATTTCTAGGTACTTGAAGAATCACCACACTGTCTTCCACAATGATTGAACTAATTTACACTCCCACCAACAGTGCAAAAGTGTTTCTATTTCTCCACATCATCTCCAGCATCTGTTGTCTCCAGACTTTTTGATGACCACCATTCTAACTGGCATGAGATGGTATCTCAGTGTGGTTTTGATTTGCATTTCTCTAATGACCAGTGATGATGAGCATTTTTTCATATGTTTTTTGGCCTCATATATGCCTTCTGGTTAGGAAGAATCAACATTGTGAAAATGGCCATACTGACCAAAGTCATTTATAGATTTAATGCTATCCGCATCAAGCTACCTATGATCCTCTTCACAGAACTAGAAAAAACCACCTTAAATTTTATATGAAACCAAAAGAGAGACCACATAGCCAAGTCAGTTCTAAGCAAAAAGAACAAAGCTGGGCATCAAGCTACCTGACTTCAAACTATACCACAAGGCTACAGTAATCAAAACAGCATGGTACAGGTACCAAAACAGATATAGACAAATGGAACAGAACAAAGGCCTCGGAGGCAATACCACACATCTACAACCATCTGATCTTTGACAAACCTGACAAAAACAAGCATTGGGGAAATGATTTCCTGCTTAATAAATGGAGTTGTGAAAATTGGTTAGCCATGTGCAGAAAGCAGAAACTGGACCGCTTCCTGACACCTCACACTAAAGTTAACTCCAGATGGATTAAAGAACTAACACCATACAAACCCTAGAAGAAATCCAAGGCAAAACCATTCAGGACATAGGCACAGGCAAGGACTTCATGACTAAAACACCAATAGCATTGGCAACAAAAGCCAAAATACACAAATGGAATCTAATTAAACTCCAGAGCTTCTACACAGCAAAAGAAACAACCATTAAGGTGAACTGGCAATCAACAGAATGGGAAACAATTTTTGCAATCTATCCATCTGACAAAGGGCTAATAACCAGAATCTACAAAGAACTAAGACAGATTTACAAGAACAAAACAAACAAATGCACTCAAAAGTGGGTGAAGGATATTAACAGACACTTTTCAAAAGAAGACATATATAACAAAGTGATTTTTTTAGTAAAGGCGAAGTTACAATAATAATACAGTGTGTTTCCATATATCCTTTGCTTTCTCCAATATTAACATCTTATGCAAAGACAGCAAAACTTTGAAAACCAAAACGTTTATATGGATACAAGAGTATTAATGGATCTAGTGACGTTAATTGAATTTTGATGGCTTCCCACTAATGCCCTTTTTCTAGTTTATGATTCAAGCCAGGATTGCTCATTGTTTTTATTGTCAAATTTAATACATTTTAACATATGAAATGTACTCTATCCCTCTTCTTCCATGACCTTCACGCTTTTGGAATGATGAAGCCAGTTATTTTTAGAATGTCCTTCAATGAGAGTTTGTATGATGTGGTCTCATGATTAGATTGAGGCTATGTGTTTTTTACCTGATAGTGTGCTTTTCTCAATGCATCTATCACAGTCACATGGTGTAGACATATCCTATTATTTATTATATTAATTTTGCTTATCAAATTTCTAGTGTGGTATCTGCTAGGCTCCTCCACTGTAAAGTTACCATTTTCTCTTTATAGTTCTCTTCCAAAATCCTTCTTAATATGTTTGACCATTAATACTGCCCTGTCCTTCCCTTGACACAACCATCACCTTCATTATTTACATATTTCTTGATAGTTTTATTAGAATTTATAAATAAAGAAAGATAAATGGGGGCTCAATAAGCCATCCATGAGCATTAACTGTTTGTATTTTAAACCAGGCACAGAAGTAGACAAGAAACACAGGATTTCAAAACTTAAAGGGAACATAATGTCTAAAGAAATACAATAAATACAGGTTATGCTTAGGTTATTCAAATCTCAGTCCTATTTTGTGGAAACTATTTTTATATATCAAGTAAAGATTAAAGATTTTTTTTCACATTTAGAAAATATTCAAATATTTATTGTTGATAACTAATTTATCTTATATCACATATATCAAGAAATAGACTCATTCAGAAAAGTTTTACTGAGTGCCTACTGTTGTTCTCTCCTCGGCTGACATGTTTGTTGGCAGAATGCATTACCCCGAAGCTATATAACACATGGAGGCTTCGTCTTCAAGAACAGTAAGACTATCTTGCTTTTAAAAACTCACATGATTAGATGAGTTTTAAAAGCTCACCTAGAATAATCTCAATTATGATTAAACTGTTTAGTAACCTAATCAAGGGAGCAATATCACATTATGTATACTGACTTGCCCACACTCAAAGGGAAATAAGTACCTAGGATGTATTCATGGGAATCAGGGGAGCCATCTTGGAATTGTGTCTACCACACATCACATAGTGGGTATTATTCACAAGTCCTATAAAATCAGATATCGCTTGCTTTCAACATTGGAGTAGAAGATAGCCAACTGATCAAAAATGTTAACATTTATCTGTAAAGCTGATGATTTGCAATAACACTTCCTTGGTATTCTTAGAAAACTTACTTTAAAATAAGTTTCAGCTTGAATGTTGTATAAATTAAGATAGTAGAATTAGATTCCAAAATTATATAAGTGTTAAGGAATTATAGAAGTGAATATAAAACCTTTCAACTATTCAGGTTCTGTTACTAACATGATTTACTAGAGCATGGCATTATTTTAGAGCAAAATTCCATATGCTTTGCTTTCTATCCACACTGTATTTGCAAGGAAAGTTAAAAGAAAATTCTACAGTTTTTACCATATCTCTCAGTCCATCAAGAACAAAGATAGATCAGAGAAAATCAGATGTTTGGCAGAGGTCTACTTGGTTTATTACTAGTTGGCAATATTAGTTGGTTTATTACTGAGTTGAATTTAGACAAAATATTGCTCTTCCCAAGTGAACAGGACTGGTCAGCAGTAAGTTAATTAGTTGCTAATTTTTTGTTAAAATGAGTTTGGTTCTGTGTGTGTGTGTATTTCATTATACACTGTAGTCTCAAATTCTTACCTCTAATTTAATGCTTAATTTTCAGTCCTTTGGCTGCATTTCATTATCACAGTGTGCATTTTCATTTCGCTACATAATGCCTTTGCAATTATCATTTTATTATAACTGTTGTAAAAGCCATTTGGAATGTGGGTTAAAAATCAAATAGTGAAACATGCAATACTAACTATTGTAGGTGCTGTGGATATACTTTATAAAATAATAGGTGAAGTCTAGATGTTAAATTGGGCACTTCTCTGCTTGATTGCTGTTTGCTAGTAGAGGCCTAGCCTAGACAAATTTTTTCTTTTTTCTTTTTTTTTTTTTTTTTTTTTGTATCTTCAGGACAAACTCTTGGTAAATTGTAAGAACTGTGAAGAAAAGGGACAGAGAAAGGAAAGAGCAAAGGATAAATGAGTCCACTCATGTCACTTCATCTCTCTAATTAATGATACTTTATGTAACAAATTCAACTTCCACTTAACTGTATTTAAATTCATTTAAAATACCAATATTAAATTGGAAAATTAATGCTTGGAATAATGACTTATTAAGGGAAACATAGGACTTCTGAGACAAAATGGAAAAATCATACTGTTAACTTGAATAATCACAATAGTCAAGATAAAAAGCTTTAGGTAAGAGAGTCCAGAAAAGAAACTAATGATTCAAGTACACGAAAATATTAGTGGCACTGCAGATGGTGAAGTTTGTAGTGATATTGACATTTGGTCATTTTAATTAGCATGCTTTCCAACCAATATTTAGAAATTTGAAAAACCCAGAAGTTATTGAGAAAAACAATCCCTAGTATAAAATCGTTTTGGGTTAATTGTAATAGGCTATATACACATCTAAAATCCCTTAAGTATTTTCTTCAATCAGCTTTGTGTTTAGAGAAATGGGGATAAAAATATATAGCTTAGTGTTTTCAAATGTTCTTTGTAAAATAATTTCATGATGTGGTAAAGCTTATTTTCCTAATTTAGAAGAAAATTACACAATTACATCTGCAATCTCATAATAATCATGGGATAACTAGTCCATCCAGCTTAGTCATTTACATAGGGCAGACAGAAATGCATTACTTTTAAAAATTAGTTGCAATCAAGACTTTTATTGAATAGACATTAACAAGATCTTTGAAACTGCAGAATGAAGATGTAATAATCTGATCTGTTTCAGAAAATGCTATTAAATACCATTTAGGGTTTCAGATATCCTAAATTATAGGCCTATTACTTTTTACATTGATTTTTATCTTTTAATTTTTTACTTATCTCTGCAAGATGTTCTTTAATACCTCATAGGTGGAGAAAAAAAAAAATCCTCCAATTCAGGCAGACACTACGGTCTCTATTGAAATCAAAGAAGTTCCACTGCATGTTATATACATAAACAAATATAGCCCATTCCTTACAAAATAGAATTTCTTTTTTTAAAAAAAGGGTAGGCATGTCAAAGAAAAAGTAATACTACTGTGTAGTAAATGTAATTTTCATTCTGACATAGTTTGTTATTTTGTTGAATAACAGAATTAGATAAAATTATATTTTAAGATAAATCTTTGAAAATGCTAACTGTAATTATTTAATTTCAGGATATATTATTTTTAGAAAATTGTAAAGCACATTTAATTAGATTTAAACTACCTTTTTCTATCCATTACTACCTGAATGCAACAGAAATCATAGCAATTTAGATACCATTTTCAACTTCTTAAAAAGAATCAATGCATTTCTCTGCATTACATTTAGCCAGTATATTAAGCTAATTTTGCAGTTTTCTTTAGGCTTAATTTCTTGTTTCAGGTTTTTTTTTTTAAACTTTTTCTTATATACTAGAAGAACAATACTACACACATTTATAGGCATATAAAATGGAAGTTACTCTGAATAATTCATAATGTCTGGTGAAACCTCTCTGGTTGACTCTCTTTGGAAGTTTTCATAACCTGAATTTCACCAAGAGTGTAAGAAACTGTCCTACAAGATGTGTGTGTGTGTGTTTGTGTGTGTGTGTGTGTGTGTGTGTGTGTGTGTGTATACCCATAAGTATATTAACAAATTTAGTTTAACTAAATTATTAGCAGACTAGAGAGGACTTTTCTGTTTATTTTTTTAATATGGAACAAAAAGTTAAATGACAAACAATCAAAAGCAAAATGTAACTGGAGAGTACATATAAAATTTCTTTTTACTTAAGACTATATAGGTAAAAATTAAAAACAGAATCGATACATAAACCATAGTAGAGAGTGTTGCTTTTAGAAGCAAGTAACAAACTGTTTTCAGAAATTTCTCTAGCCTTATCCTATATCACTAAATATTACTACATAGTCTTCTGTCTAAAGTACTTGTACCCTAGAGGGCACTTAAAGAATCTCCAAGGGATTTTTGGGTTCCTGATGTTTTAAAGTAATCAGTGTCCATATCACTAACTTCTGTATGAACTCTTTCTATAATTGATCTGCCAGAGATTGTCACTTTGGGGCACGCCATACTTTCTGTTTTTCCATCTCTCATTTGTCCTTCCCAATTTTAAGAAATAAAGGCATGACCTTCAATAATCCTTAATTTTGGCACCATGCATTGCCCCAGAATGCAAAAAAAACCTGTGGGCACCAAGCAGATAATTTTAAATGCTTGATCTGGAGGACCCTTTTTATGACTAACCAAAGGTAGCAGAGGGCACCATGATTAACCCTGCAACCTGGAGCCAGATAGCTTGGCTGGAAACCCCTGCCTGGGCATGATTCCTGGCATGAGTTGAACAAGTCATTCGAATTTGCCATGCCTCAATTTAATCACCTTTAAAGTAGAGATAGTAGAAGTATTTACTTATAGGGCTCATATGGAGATTAAAATTTTGAATAATGTTAAAAATGCTTAAAACAATGCCCTGCTTAAATATATTGATTGGTTTGATAGCATATAATTCATTTATGTGCTAAATAAAAAAATTAGTCTCAATGTCTGATATTTTTAGAATTACATCAAATTTTTATTAATAATTCTTATTAAAAAATACTACATTTTTACATCAATTTGACACTGCCCTTGTTTGTGATTAATGAAGGAAAATCCCTTTTCCCCATAATTCTCACTTCAAATATAATAATTTTAGCTGTATATTATGTTACATTGATTTAAATGAAGTGGTTAGCATCAGTATATTAACTATTTTGTTCTTTTTTATTTGTCATAAAATAAATAAATCATAATATGTTTCAGTTAAAAGTGAACACTTCTGTTTTATATCAGTTTTTCTGTCATTATTATTAATAGTGTCTCCTTAAAATCCTAGTTTGGATAATTATATGGTCAATCTAAATTTTTATTATCTCATCTTGGCTTGAATGCTTTTCATAACATGTCTCAAAAACTCTGTAATTTTGTTTTCAATGCATTTTATAATATTCCTCAAAATAAATTTTAATATAGCTATTTAAATTTAAAACTGGTGTCAGTTTTCTAACAGAGTAAAATTGGTTTGACAACAAGAACTGGCTTTGAAAATTAGTTTATGTGATTGGCATTTTTCATAAGCAAAATAGGCTAAATGTATCTCTCTAAATATTTGACTAAAATGTTTTTAATAAAATGCATTTATATAAAAACTTGCATCAGCAAATTTTTCCTGAGTTAATATTTTAATGTTGCAGGCCATTTCTGAGTTTAATGAATTAAACAGGTTGCTTCTTAAATAAAATAGTAACAGGTAGATAATTACAGCCTGTTAGAAAAGGCACAGCAAATTCTGTGATATGCTTTCCAGGAACTGAGAAGAAAATGACTCCATTAATAAGTCCCTTGGCAGTTCTCCTGTATTTTGCATTATAATAAAATTGGCTTGAGTCAAGTTAGATGTTGATATTATAAAAGAAAAAGTATTCTCGGGCTGGGCACGGTGGCTCACGCCTGTAATCCCAGCACTTTGGGAGGCCGAGGCAGGTGGATCACGAGGTCAAGAGATCGAGACCATCCTGGTCAACATGGTGAAACCCGATCTCTACTAAAAACACAAAAAATTAGCTGGGCATAGTGGCGCGTGCCTGTAATCCCAGCTACTCAGGAGGCTGAGGCAGGAGAATTGCCTGAACCCAGAAGGCGGAGGTTGCGGTGAGCCGAGATGGTGCCATTGCACTCCAGCCTGGGTAACAAGAGCGGAACTCCATCTCAAAAAAAAGAAAAAGTATTCTCTTCTCCTTGATGTCTTTCCTTGTCTTTCTGTGACTCTTCTGACTATTAGTGTGGTAACACTGAGAAGGCCCAGATTACTAATATGGTACTAAGAGAAAAAAGTCAATATTTAGGTTTGATTGCAGTACATACAGGCAAAGGAGTATTTGAGGTTCGTATGTAGCATGTTCTAGGTTAACCATGGTAAAGTTGCAAGTATAAACCAGAATTCCTGGTATCAACTTCCATCAACATATACAATAGAAAAACCATGGTTTGAGATAAAAAACTAAAATTTGAAATCTTGGTAATTCAGTTGTTTTGCCTAATGGTCAGGTTCAGGTTTTGGTCATATTGACAATTTGTCTTAAGTGGAAAGTAGAGAGATATTCTCTAAATTAAGGAATCTGATTATCTTAAAGTCAATTTTAAATTGATCTCTAGCATGAATTTAAAATCAATGATGATAAAAGAATTTGGGACACGTATAAAACTGCCAAAATACAAAGCTATTCAAAATGTAAGAAAACCCAAATATCTCCCTGGGACTAAAATATAAAATCAAAAATATGTAATTTTGAATCTAAAAGTGGAAATTCACTAGTTTGTAAGTTTCATGAACTATAAAATAGCATGATTTGGCATGCTATACAATATAGTTTTATATCAATAAATTTGAATTAATAAGATGTTCTGGCTTTGTTTATAACATCTACTTAATTTTATCATTAATCAGAAGTTAATTAAACATTCTACAGGTATTTTTTTATCCATATGAGTCATAATTTTACTCATAAAAACTTTTATTCATGAAAAAATCTGTAAGAAAGTATCATATAATAATTTTATATCATTGTATGACTTTTACCTGTTTGGAGGTCTTCCAATAAGATGCCCAGTGAGTTCACCTAAGAGAGATGGTAGACATTTTTTCCAGAGCAGTGCTCTCCATTTGAGCTTTTAAGCTTAAGGATGTCATTTATTGGCTCTCCATGGTGAATCCCACATGAAAATGTAATCTACTTTTATCAAATTTTAATTTTCTTTTCTATAGTGTACTTTGATTTTATTAACTTACATTTAGTAAGCTATTCCCCATCAGTGGCGGCAATGATTGAAATCTGATTTTAACATGGCTGACAACTGCAATCCCAGCACTTTGGGAGGCTGAGGCAGGTGGATTACTTGAGGTCAGGAGTTTGAGACTAGCCTGAACAACATGGTGAAACCCTGTCTCTACTAAAAATACAAATATTAGCCAGGTGTAGCAGCACATACCTGTAGTTCCAACTACTCAGGAGGCTGGGTCAGAGGAACTGCTTGAACCCAGGAGGTAAGATTGTAGTGAGCCAAAATCGAGCCACTGCAATCCAGCCTGGGCTACCCCGTCTAAAATTTAAAAAAAAGAAAAAAAAATCAATTTTATACTTTGAATATTTGTTGGACTAATGACTTAGAGATAGCAATGATCTGTTGGATGAGAGGTAATGGAGTATCTCTGCTCAGTTAGTGTTTTTTGTTTGTTTCTCCATTTAAGCTTAACTCAGTTAAGAATGGTATGACCTTTGGAAAGGAGAATAGTTGTTTGATACAAGAATGAATGATGTTTTTACGGTTCTGTATTAAGTTTTGACTCATGATGGGAATTATGGAATTAAAGCTACAGGCTCTTTGTGCATTTATTTTTCTAAGTGTCTGTTATTCAGAAAGGCGTTGTCTTTCATTGTGCAATTGTAGTATGATTTTAATCCTTCCACAGTAGTATTAATAACTGACGTTACAAAGGCTCTTACATTAAAATATTCAGTTGGCTTACAGAAATCAATAAATGCTTATGAAGTTGAATAATCCTAAATTCACAGAAGTAAAAGAAAATTTAACCTTTAAAACTTTTAATTTGCTTTAAATATACTTTACATTTTTGTGAAAATTAATTCAGAAATGTTATGAGTATTTATTCACAGAAATTAGGTACAACTTCGACAAACAAAATGAATTTAATAATTTTAGTTTAGTAAAAAATATGCCTACTCTCATTTATCAATGTTAAGTACAATAGAAATGCACATTTTTATTCAATTTGGTTATGTTTCCATAAAGGTATTCAAGTTAGATGGTCAGATAAGTTAACATTCATCATATTTAATATTCAAAGATATAAAAAATGCAAATTCATTTTAAACTAAATTGGATATTCTGACATTTAAAAAATCAGCAGAAACCATATTTTGCAGTAAAACCACCTGAAAATAATTTCCAAGATATTCAGGTAATTTAAAATCTTTGACTGATACCAAGATAATTAATAGATAACACTTGAATACGGCAATCTTTATGAGAAGATAAAATGTTGAAACATCATTGACTATTAAGTATAATTTTAAGCTATAAAAAATTTGCCTCCTATTTTTTACATGCTACAAATAAGTTATATCTTTGGGCCAAGTTAACAAAGTTGTTAAATTTTGCCATTTTGAGAAGCTGTGCACACAAAACATAGTTGCAGGAAGCTGTGTTCCACGCAGCCATAAGCTCTGCAAGACTGCTGAGGTGTTGGCATATGAAAAACAGGTCTCAGTGGATTTGTCTGGAGCTAAGAGGTTCTCATGCGATGTAGGATTTTAGTGCCAAAACCTACCAAAACCAGGATGATTAACCTACTAATAGTGAGTTCCAATGGTTAAAAGTTATAATCATTGTAAGTGGTTGTGACTATACTTAGGAGAAATAGTGATATAGAAATATAACTATGCTTTCTTTCTGCTTTTCAAGAAAAGGAGGGTTGAGTGTGTGTGTGTTCATGTACATGTTTTGCATTCAAATGCCTGTACAAGTTAAAACTTTGATGAATCCCGTAAAAACCTTTATCTTTGTGGGAAAAACTATCAATACTTACCTTGCTAAAGCCTGAACTGAACTAAGAATTTAAAAAAATATATTTATTGATTCATTTGATTGAGGCAACAGTAAGTACATGCTACATGAATAATCTTTCATATCATTAAAATTAGTCTAAACTTGCAGATGCCCAGAGATGTATTTTAAATTAAGATATCAGTTTGTTACATCATAAAGAATATAAATTAGTGAATAAAAAACAAAAATCTTAAAGTGAATTTTGTTTTTCCTTATCTATAATATCTGAGTCTGAAAAGTTAATTTGTTAAATCTTAGCAAGGCTTACCTGATTTTGGTGGATTTGTTTCCATGACTTATTACTTATTGCCATTCTAATATGAAGGAATATTTTTTTCTGTATAATCTGCTTAGATTCTATAACTTACAAGAATTTTTTTTGTTCTTTATGTTGGCTTTATTATGCCCTTAATTATTCAGGAAAACACAAAATTTCTCCCCTATAAAAGGGCTAAGGATTTTACAATTGTATTAACTTGTATGTTTATTGTTAAATGTTTTATTGTCACTTGAGTAAAATGAGTAGCCACGTATTGTTTATCAGGAAACTACAATTCTATTTTAATTGTCTTCAAATCTCCTCTAACAATTTTTTGTTTGTGGCTTCCCCACATCAAATCTTAACTATAGAAAAAATAAAATAAAATATTTAACATATCTTTTATACTAAAAACTAATTTTTAAATACTTTAAAAGGTCTCTAAGAAAAATTACAAAGATTTGTTATTTCACCATCTAATAGGATAATAAACAATTAGGTTTATTTGATATGCTAAAATGGAAAAGCTATTGAATCAGAAGATATGGTTAGTTTTCTTTAAGTTATGTAAGTAGTGATGTTATTAATGTAAATATTTTAGAAATTGTATGCTTTATGAGAAGCCTATAGAGATTTACCAGTGTATTCGATTTTCATACTGTCTCTTAAACTCAAGGAAAACACTGATGTAGTTAGTATCAACATTCTGTCAAATTTTCTTATATATCACAGCTGCTGATGCTTTGCCTAATTATAAT
Source organism: Saguinus oedipus (assembly GCA_031835075.1). Classification (NCBI taxonomy): domain Eukaryota; kingdom Metazoa; phylum Chordata; class Mammalia; order Primates; family Cebidae; genus Saguinus; species Saguinus oedipus. The sequence continues at coordinate 99,372,158 of CM063181.1, read as the reverse complement.
AGGCAACCACAGCATAATGTTATGTCATAATTTTTGTTATTATTTTAAAATGTTAACTTGTTCACACCTTTAATTTTTTTATTTGAATTTAGTATCTTCTAGGTTAGTGGGTTTCAACTGGGAAATGTACATCAGACTTACCTATAGAGTTTTATAAAGACAAAAATGTCTGGGACCTATTTCACAATCATAAAATTTCTTTAGTTGATACTCTTATTAAATTATTGGTATGCACTCAGTATATTATATAATATAATTCCATATAATATGATATTACAGTTTGTATAGATGTATAATGCCTCAGGATCATTGCATTTTTTAAATCAACTTTTCTTCTGTTAAAATTAGGTCCTTCTGTTTTATAAACTGGACCAAATATTCCCTGTGTTCTTCAAAATAAAACTTACCATAATTGAAGACATTTTTCCTAAAATGCATTTGAAATTACTTTATTACCTTGTTTTGCATGCCACAAAAAATACCAGATTTCTTTGTCTCTCATCAGATCTTTTAATTGGAAAATTATCAGTAATTGATTTAATCACAGCCCTTTTAACTCTCTGCCATCTACAGATAAGTTTTGTTTTACTCTCATGCTGCCACTAAAGTTCTGCAATCAACCACAGACCAAGGTTTTTTACCTGAACGAAGAAAGATTATCTCAGAACCTCATGCAAAAGTACGGTACTAGGAATTTCAATACACTGACACTTCAAAGAATAGATTCTTCAGAAAGGCCACTGATGACATCTCTTAGAAAACTTTCATACTGTTTCAGTAGACTAAGTCAGAATTTCCCAGAACATTTATTCAAGAAGCAGACAATTTCATTAGACTACTCACCCAAAACTCAGCTCAACAATAATTAATTGCACAGGGGTGAAGGAGCTGATAAGAGGTAGTTATTTACTTTTATTTGTTTGGAATATGTTGATGATATATTAATGTTCTTTTTTTCCAAATATATAATAAAACAATTTGTTTCTTACAGTGTCTGGAAACCATAACAATGTGGTATACTCAGTTTTTGTAAACTGAAATGAAATATTTTAAATTAATGTATTTTTTTGGCAAGGCATGGTGGCTGATACCTGTAATCTCTGAATTTTGGGAAGTCGAGGTGGGCAGATGATTTGAGCTCAGGAGTCTGAGACCAGTTTGGCCAACAAGGTGAAAACCTGTCTCCAAAAAAAAGAAAAAAAAAATTGCCTGGTGTAGTGGCACATGCCCGTAATCTCAGCTATGCAAGGGGCTAAGGCAGGATAATCGCTTTAACTCAGGAGGTGGAGGTTGCAGTGAGCTGAGATTGTGCCACTGCACTCCACCCTGGATTACAGAGTGAGACCCTGTCTCAACAAAATAAAATAAAATAAAATGAAAAATAATATATTTTTTAACTATCACCTCTTTTCCAAATCAGAAATTCTCCTTGCATAGATTCATTAAGAATTTGTCCTTTTTAAATCAAAATATAAACTATTCATTAGGTAACCAATGCCTTGTCTGAACTATCACATTTGAGAATGATGCTCATTTAATCAGAAAGGTAAGCTTCTTTAAAGAACTGAGGTCTACTTTCTGGAGTCAAAAGTTATAAACCCCTCTCAGAAAAACCTGACTTTATTTGTAGGGTCTCAGTTTTAGAGATGCTGAGGAAGATCATTTCATTGCAGGCGAAGGACCTCAGAGAATTTGGGGAACTTTGAGAAGAGAGAAATGCTCACAGATGTATAGGTATCATGGGCAAAATATGGTGCAGAGATTTTCCCAGAATTTGATTTCTAGAATCAGGATAGGACATAATAAGGGCTTTTACAAGTTAGCTCTGTTTCCTTACAAAAAAAATTCAGCAAATAAATGTAAGAGGACTTATCTGAAAAATTAACACTCTCCATGTATATATGAAGCCAAACCTAATGAGACCAGCTTTAATTTGTGCTCAAGAATATTATTTCACCAAGTATTTTTTTAACCACAAAGGGGAGACTGTTACAAAAACTGAAATAAGCAAAATAGAAAAAGGAAGAAAAGACTCCTAGATGACTCTAAGGAAAATCTGCATTTTCGGAACACATCCTTATAGGTGATTCTACCCTTTCTCTGTTATTTGGCTCTCACACTCTTTACTATGCAGATAACTCATAGCAATGCAAAATAATCCTCATTTATAGCCATCAAAATAAATTGTTATTTCTGTCGAAGGTTCCATTGACTTCCCCTTCCCGGATGAAGAAAGTCAGTTTCATGTCTCTATGCATCGTTTCAACTATTCTTTATTCCAGATAAATCTTTACTTTTAGACCTATCTTTTGAACTGATTGTGTCATCTTCCTGGTTCCCCACTAAAATTGAACTAAATAAAATCTTTAACACATAAAAGTGTGTGAAGTAATTTTTATGTTTCCTTGTACAAATTAGAAAGTAAAATTGGTAAGTGTCCAAATGACTCAGACTCATATTCTTCTTAGTAGACCAAAAGATGCCTCCAAATCTAATGAGCCTAATATTATCACAAACATGGTACTTACTTTGTGAAAATACTAACTTAGGTATAATATCTTGTCAAGCATATCTTTTAAATCATCATACTATCCTAAAGCATGTATTACTGTAGGCCTACTGCTGTTCATTTGTTTTCCTGGGTCTGCTGGCTGCCAACAGAAATCTCAAGTGATGAAGTTCGAGCCTCAGTAGGCAACACTAAGACTCTGCTATAGGAATTTATTCATTAAGGTTCAGCTCACTTAAGACGCTGAGTCATTCATTTTCAAGTCCCTAGAAAGAATAAGACATTACCTAGGTAAGACTACACCACTTGACAGCACATAGCATATTAGAGAAAATTGTGTTACTGAAGACTAGGATATATATGGGTGGGAGGCAAGAAATGAGTTAAAATGTAGATTATAAAATATATGTAAAATTTTTCTTGTCAATTTCAAAATATGTCTTATTTTTATTGGCAATGCTCAAATTCAGCTTTCATTATATTTTAATATGCTAGAAATCTTTAGCTAAAATAAGAGAGTGCATTCAGTAATAGAAAGTTCCTTCTCAAATCACTTAGCAGGCAAATAAATTCTGCAAGATTGTTCTTTCCATATTTTACTGACATAAAAAATAACTTCTTTTTTAGCACACTTCTATTTGTAATAAAATACCTTTTTACTTCTCAAATACACAAATGGTAAATAAACCTATTTAGTTACCAGGCTGTGTATATTACTATGGCTCTAAATATAGTCTATTCTTGAAGTGTTTACCAAATCTTCATTTAATCTGATGAGTAAGATTTTATGGGCAGTTCTGAATAACTCGGTACCTCACCTGGACCAAATGCCATTTTACTGTTTTGCATTTTTTTAATGCATATTATAAATGACTTATTTCTTGAACCTCTGCTCGGTAATTTCCAAAAGAATTCAATCAAACTGTGCACAGTTAAGTTCTTGGTATTCTAATGACTTTTTCTTCAGCAGTTGTTTTACATTTCATAGGACTTATAAGAAAGAGGTTAGATTGAATTGATCTGCATTATTTTACACCGAAAAGCTGAATCTCATGTCTTTATGTTGCTTATATAGTTTGTTTAATTCTATTTTGGACCAAGAAAACACTTTCATGTCATCAGAAAATAACAAGATCCCCAGAAAGCATCTATCAATTTGTAAATTGTCAAGAGATTCTGGTCACTAGAGCATGAAGGTGGACAGAAGGAGGAAGCATGATTGCTGGTTACAATTGTGTTCAAACACTGTTTTAATACTGAAAATCACAGATGAAATACATGTCTGTTAACTTATTGAAATTAACTCTGGCATTGCATTTGGGTCCAGTAATACAGATAGAGTTGTTAAATGCCTGCATTGATTTTATGGTTTTAATTAGACCTGGGACCATTTTCCAGATTCTCTGTTTAAGAGGTAGTGGTCTGAGTCAAAGCTAAACTGATTGGCATTTTTGCTCATGATTCCCTCGCATGAGCTAATATCGGAACCTCTGTTATTTTATTTAATTAATAAACAGAGCTGTGTAGTAATAATGAGGTTCTCTTAGTTTCAGAATTTATGATGTTTGCTTTCACTGAAAATCAAGTGTATTCACTCTAATTGTATTATTTTTGTGTGACACTTCCTATAAGCCATTAAAAAAAAGAAATTAAGAAATATGTATAGTACTAAGATTTAGTGGTTGAGTCTCCATAAATAATACTTTTCTTTTTTCTCTTTTGGTATTGGGAAGGTCAGAAAAAAAGTAATTGTAAAATTTATAGTTGGCAAAAAGATGTCTGTTACAAAGGTATTGAAAGTTACCTACAAATAATTATTTATAATATCAACTACACAGAATTAAGATAAGCTTCAGAGATTAAGGGTATAAGTCCTGTACAAGATTGGCTTCTCTTCAGACACTAGCCACAAGTTTTGAGGTACCCAGGGCCATCCTCACTTTTAAATTACTGGTTCCAAATTTAGATATTCAGACTAACTTCTTAAGTTCAATAATTCACTAAGATGACTCACACAATATAGGAAAACAGTATGTTTATGATTACAGTTTTATTATAGAAAAAGGGTACAAATCAAAGCTAGATAAGAAGAGATTCATAGGACAAGGTCTGGTAGGGTTCTAAATATAAATATTGCATTTTTCTCTCTCCGTGGAATCAGAACATGTTCTGGCTTACTGATGTATAAAAATATGCAGAGTATGTCAACCAAGGAAGCTTGCCCAAGCCTCTATGTTCAGAGTTTTTATTGAGGTTTGCTAACATAGACTTGATTGAAGGAATAATTGACCACACAGTTGAAGTCAACCTGCAGCACCCTTTTCCCTCTCCAGAGGTCAAGCTGATATTGCATGTCTCAAAGCCTCAATCATCTAATCACCTGGTCCATCTTTTCTGGTACAGCCAGACCCCATCCTGAGTCATCTTGTTAGTATAAACTATTAAGGATCCCCCATGAGTTATCATCATAACATGAAACACTTCAAATACGAAAGATACTCCTATCACTCAGAAAATCCCAAGGTTCTAGAGGGTACCTCCCAGGAACCAGGAATGAAGCCTAGCCTACCCATATTCTTTACTACATGGGCATACCAATTTGACATAGTAACAGAAATTTAACCTGTAACTTCCATGATGTCTTGAACTTCATAAAATCAATAAAAATATCTCTACTCTTTGAGACATAGCAGTGTCTACAACTTTTATGTGACTCCAAGACTGCCAAAAGTCAGACCGCTAAATACAGATTTTGGTATGTGACTAAACAAAATTTATTGCTTCTCTTTTTTTATGTATTATTCGATTATGTTTACACTGAAATGAAAACAAGCATAATTATATAATAAATAGCCATCTAATGTGTTGTTTGCCAACGTGTTCACTGTAAAAGGAATCTATAGGTCTCCTTCCTTAGGCCATATAGATAACTATTCTTCAAATGGTAGAATTAACCTGGAAGCAAGGTGACAAGAACTTCTTCCCAGCAGCAGTTTTGGACCGAGTCTTTGTGTTCCTAGGTATCTATACTATCAATGGCATAATGCAAAATCACCATTATACCATATTTTATCCTGGGGAAATTTTTTACTGCATTTTTGTGTATATTGGAAAGCTCTCTTGGATACAAAGATTTCCCTCTGTTTTCTGTGGAAAGAGTTTCTTTGCTCATGTTTTCCTCAAGTCTGAAATATTCTCCATTAAATTGTTCCTTTTCCTCCATCCTGTAACACTCAGCCATTTCAACAGAAAAATATTTTATGCTTATGATTCTATAGAATCAATTGAAGCATTTGAAAATGCCAGATTATACATAGCTGTTTTATATGTGTGGATCTCTCTTCCACTGAACTAATCAATTATGTAAGGACTAAATAGGTATTTGAATTTAGTATTATGTATGGAAGAAAAATGCAAAACACATAGAAAGAATTGTGTAAATGTGTATTTGCATCTCTAGGTTATTATTCTTTAGCTTGTCTATTTCTCTCACGTAAACTTTTTCATATGAGCCCTTCTAGTGCTAATGGAGACTTTTAGAGAATACCGTGTGGTCATTAAGATTTATGTTTATAATATTATTTGGATCACATGCATGTTGCACTAATAAATTCCTCTCACGAATATAAAAAGAAAGTTATAATCTGCTTCAATCCACGGCTGACTTGATCAGGTGGCATGAAAGGGGAGATCTAGAGTCATATTTTCTGAAGATGCATATGTTTGTTTAGGAAACACTAGAAGACAAATCAAGTTCCCTCAGAGAGTCATAGCACTTCACAGATTCTGATATATACACTATACGTGCATGATGTTACTGGTTTCCATGTAAAGAATAGAAACTAAACTTCAAGAAGTAATGGCCTTCTATTTAGCTTTTCTGCATCTTGCTTCTTTCCATTTTATTCTGTAATTTTTCTGATTTATCATCTTAGAGTAGGTTACTTCTGAACTTAAAATGATTTCTAATTCCTCTCTATTGGATACAATAAAATATGATCATTGAAGTCATCTAGAAATTATGGAAAAGCCAAATTTGAGTTCTAGCATACAGTACCAAAGTGTATGGTAGTGTATGTACCAAACCGTATGTACCTTATGTACTGTATGTACTTTATGTACCAAAGAGTTTGGCAGATTTTACTATTCCTTATTCCCAGAATGCATATGCATGGTTTTCCCATTTAATTGTCTGCACTTAGAATGCTCCTGCTACCATGTCTTATTTCCATGTGATAAAACACAAGATTTCCTTAAAGATCTATCTCAAGCCTTATCTCATGCAGCCTTCTCTGACCTCCCTGTCCTCCTCGTCCGAAGTGTGCTAAGCACTAATGTGCTCACTTTTGAAAATTCACCACACATACACTTAAGATGTGTGCACTTTTCTGTATTTACTTTTTCTCAGCTGTATTGAGGTATAATTGACAAATTAAATTGTATATACTTACATGTAAAATGTAATGATTTGGTATAAATACACATTGTGAAATGATCACTATGATCAAATTATTTAACACATTCACACTTCCCTCAGTTACCATTTGTGGTGTGTGTGTGTGTGTGTGTGTGTGTGTGTGTGTGTGTGTGTGTGTCTGGTGAGAACACTTATGATGCAGTCTCTCAGCAGATTTTGAATATACAATACAGTACCATTAACTATAGTCACCATGATGTGAATTAGATATCTAGGATTTATTTATCTTATCAGATATGTATGTGTATTACTCTTAAATTAATAAATAAGGTGACTCAGATTTAGATATCCAAAAATCAGTGTCACTGGGTATTAAAGCATTTTAGAAATAATGAAGCATATATATCATACTCTCATGGAAATATTTGAAAATATTGCAATATAATTTTTAAAGTATGACAATATTTTATTAAGAAGTGAGAATGATGTATCATTAATAATTGTTGTAAAACTTTTATATATAAAAGAATCTTTCACTTACAAACATTTTCTTATTATTCTCTGAAATGGCATGCAAGAATGTTCCTCTTCCAACATTGTGCTTATGCCTTGTTTGTTAATATGTATATATACCAGTATCCAGTTTCTTTTATTATTACATTCTACTATTATCGCTCATTACATAAGTATTTGTTATAATTAATGAATTCATATTTATACATTGTTATTAATGAAGTCCATATTTTAATCAGATATCCTTTCTTTTTACCTTATGTCCTTTTTAGAAGTACATACTTTAATCAGATGTCCTCAGTTTTTACCTAATGTCCTTTTCCTGTTGTAGGATCCTATCCAGGATACCATATTACTCTTGGTCATCATGTTTCATTGAGCTCCTCTTGACTGTGATATTTCTCTCAAACATTTCTTTCTCTGATGATCTTGACAGTTTGAGGAGTGCTGGTCCAGGTATTTCAATCCTCAGTTGGGGTTTGTCTGATGTTTTTCTTATGATTGTGCTTGGTTAATGGCTTTCTAAAATGAAAACCTAATAGAAAATTGCCATTCTCATTATACTACAGTTAAGTACCTACTATCAACATGACTTACTACTTATGATGTTAGTCTTGTTCAGCTATTTGAGGTAGTGTTTGTCAGGTTTCCTCACAGTAAAGTTACTTCCCTCCCACCCTCCATACTGAACTCTTTAGAAAGAAAGCAAGAAGTAGGAAGTTACACTCCACCTCTCTGAAAGCAAAACAACTTATTAAATTCCTTGGGATTATTCAGAAATGAATATTTGTCTTTTTATTATCATTATTAAATTCAGTCATGTATTTATATCTGTATGGACTCTTAGATATTTTATACTATGGGTTTTAACCCAAAGTTGTATTTCATATTTTTTAGCTCAAATTTTTCCAACCTGGAAGTTCTTTCAGTTGGTCTCTGTGTCCCTTTGACGTAATCCATTCTGTGTGTGTGTGTGTGTGTGTGTGTGTGTGTGTATTTAGTACTTTCTTACTTTCTGGCACTGCAAGGCACTCTAGGCTCATCTTGTATACTTCCTTGCTTCACACTTAGAATCAGCCATTTCTCCTGGAGTAATGGTTCCTTTATTGGAGAATGAAATTATAAACTGAAATTTTGGCAATAGGTACACTTATTGCTCTTAGGGTATTTTTCCTCCCAGCCTTTCACAGCTGACAGATTAGAGAAATATATAACAATATACTAACTCATGTATATACACATGTCTACAAATATTTTCATTTATATTTATCTATATTTGTACATATACTAAGCTGAACATGAATTTATAACCCTAATCCATTTTGATTATGGATTAGAATTATGTATCTAATTTTAATTCATTACCCTGTGAATCATTTTAGTCTTCTTCTTTTGATTGTCTTTAATCTCCTACTTCAGCATTAAGAAACATGATCCCCATTTTGTGACATCCACTACCTAATTTTTCAAATCCATTACAAATATATATATATAGATTTCAGAATCATTAATCTATATCATATGGGAAGCAACTTCATCAACTAGAGAACAATGCTTATGTACAATTTATTTTGCCTTTAGTTTAACACACTTGAATTGCTTTGATCAGCACTGTTTCTTCCCACCACTTTTAGTGACATTATTTCTTATGTTTGTAATGGAGTTACATTGTTTGCCACCATTTGTATTTTATATTGGATCACATGATCTCTATTTTCTTTTAATTTGTTTAAATTAAAATTTGCTATTTTTACCCTGTAAATTTCTGTTGATTTTGACAAACATGGTGTCACATATCCAGTACTACAGTATCAGATGGAATGTTTACACTTCCACCATCATAAGATAGCCCCTGTGTCACCTACTCAAGCCTCCTTTGTCCTGGCTCAGAACCCTTGGTAACCATTGATATGTCCAGTGTTTCTGTAGTTTTGTCCTTCTTTACTAGAATGTCGTCTAAATAAAATCATAGTCTTTTCAAAATGTCTTCTTTCACATGTGAGATGCATTTTGGGTTCACCTAGGTTTTTCAGTAACTTAACAGCTCATTCTTTATCCGTGGGGAGCATGCCTTTGTATAAAAAAAAAAAAAAGAAAGAAAGAAATCAGTTTCCTTTAATTTATTCACCAACTGAAGGGCATCTGTGTGGTTTCCAGTTTTGGGCATTCTGAATAAAGCTGTTATAAACATTTTTGTGAGGCATTTTGTGAGGACAAAGGTTTCAAACTATTTTGTAAATACCTAGGAACACAGTTGCTGCATCATATGGTAAGAAATGGTTTAGCTTTGTAAGAAACTGTCAAATTGTCTTCCCAAGTGACTATATAATTTTGTATTCCCATGAGCAATGAGTGAAAGTTCATGTTGCTCTGCGTTTTTACCAGCAATTAGTGTTGTCAATTTTAGAAAACTTTAGTCATACTGATATGTGTGTAATGGTTTCTCATTGTTATTTTAATTAGAATTTCCCTAATGCCAAAAGAAAATGTGCAATGTATTTTTAAAAAGCCTGTTGTCACCTATGTATTTTTCTTGTGAGATGTCTGTTAGATTATTGGTCTTTTTTTTTACATTGGAGAAAAAGTCTTATTGTTGACTCTTTGTACCTCAGTGAGAGGTTTTTTGTATATTTTGGATATATGTCCTTTATGAGACTTACGTTTTGCAAATAATTTTCTCCCAATCGGTGGCTTGTCTTTTCATTCTTTTAGTAATGTCTTTCACAATGCAAACTGTTTATTTTTCATTAGGTTCACCTTATCATCTCTTTTCTTTATTGATCTTGCTTTTAGCATTGTATATTACAATCTATCAGCAAACTCAAATTTATGTAGATTTTCTCTTATGTTTTTTAGGAATTTTATAATTTTGCATTTTACATCTAAGTGTATGATTTCTTTTGAGTTAAAATATTTGTGTGGGATCTGTGATTAAGTTTACTTACTTATGTATTTATTTGTTTCACACGAATTTCTAATTGTCCAAGCACGGTTATTTTAAGTGATTCTTCTTTCTCCTTGGACTGACTGTGCTCATTTGTCATATCAATCACTATATTTGTGTTGTTATATTTCTTGACTCCCAAATCTGTTCCATTTATCTGTGTATCTGTTTTTTTCACCAATACCATTCTGTCTTGATTATTGCAGATTTATGGGAAAGTTTGGTATTAGGTAGTATGAGTCCTTTATCTTTGTTGTCTTCTTCTTCAGTATTGTGTTGGCTATTCTAGATTTTTTGTTTTTTCATAACAGTTTTAGAATCAGATTCCCAATGTGTGTAAAAAACCCTGGTGGGATTTTGCTTGGTATTGTGTTGACTCCATAGGACAATCTGAGAACAACTGACATCTCAACAATATGGAGTGTGAATATAGATACATATGTACATATTTTGATAAATTTATATGAAAACATTTCATTTTTATTATTACTGATGTAACTGCATTTCCATATTTTTAAATTTTATATTTCAATTTTGCATGGCTGGTGTATAAGGAAATAATTGGATTTTATGTATTGACCTTGCATACTACAAATTTGCTATAAATGCTTATTAGTTCTATAAGTTTTCTTGTAAATCCCTTGGGGTTTGATATTTAGACAATCTTGTCATTTGTAAATACAGTCAATTTTATTTCTTCCTTTTAAATTCATCCATTTATTATATTATTTTCTTACTATAATGCACAAACTAGGAATTCTGGCATGATGCCAAATAATTGTGGTGAGACAGGGCACACCCGCCTCTTCCCAAATTTAGTGGGAAAGCATCCAGATGTTCACCATCAATATAATGCTAACAGTAGAGATTTTGTAGATCAGTTTTAGCTTCAGTATATTATCTTCTCTTTTATTCTTTCCTTCCTTTCTCTTTTTATGCAGGTTTTTTAAAAATCAATTTTAAAAAGTTCCTTCCATTTCTAGTTTGCCGAGCATTTTTATTGTTAATCCTAATTTTAGGATTTTTCAAATGCTTTTCCCGAATCAATTGATGTACTCATATTGCTTTTTCTGTTTTAGCCTGCTAATACAGTGTTGATTTTTGAATGTTGAGTCAGCTTTGAATGGCTGGCATACATCCTACTTGGTTGTGGTGAATAATTTATTTCACACATCATTGCATTTGATTTGCTAGTATATTTTTGAGAATTTTCACATATATGCTCATGAGAGACACTGATCTATAACTTTCTTATAATAATATCTTAATCTGATTTAGATATTGGGATAATCATGGATCTATAGAATGAGGTAGATTCTGTTTCCTTGAGCATACTGTAAAAAGATGACATTATTTTTTTCATAAATTTTTGGTAGAGTTCACCATGTATATAGACTTGGTGATTTCTATTTTGGAAGGTTATTAATTACTGATCTGATTTCAGAAAGTAACATAGGTTATTTATTTATCTTGGTGTAAGTTATAATTTGTGGTTTTCAAGGAATTGGCTGCTTTTACCAAAGTTATCAAATTTGTGGGTATACAAATGTTTATAGTGGTCCTTTATTGTCCTTTTAATGTTCACAGGATCAGCAGTAATGATTCCCCTGTAATATAGATTGTTGTTTGTTTCGTTTTTTAAAATGCTATCTCAACACAATTTTGAGACTCTGGCTAGAAACTGACCAATTCCCATTTTTGAGTAGCTGATTAAATCCACATGAGAACGCTTTCCCTTATGGAACTCTCACACTCCAAGTCACTCACTATACACCTAATCCAATCACTTGAGAGCCAGCTTCCAGATAACTGAGGATAGCTCCTACACCAGAGACTAATAAAATTATTCAGATCGGCCAATCCAGTGACTCTGTAAAATCTAGATATCCACATCCTTTTTGCTATACATGTTACCCACTAAAGATCCAGCCTGCCATTACCCTGGTACTGTTTATAGCTGCCTGTAGGGTCTTTTCTCACAGCCTTCCCTAGTTCACATCTGTAAGTAACAGAGTTCTGCATTTCATATAGCCAAGTGTCATTGTGTTGTGTCCTACCACTAAATATTTTTTGTAATGTTTAAAAAACATCTGGCATTATATGTTTTTTGAACATGAAAAGAAAGTACAGTGGCTAGGCCATGACTGCTGATTCCTGAATATCTTCTTTAGAGGATTGCTCCTGTCTGAAAAAAGGTGTTCAAACCACTGCCATGGCTGGGTGGATGGATTCCTGTCTGTTGGAGAGCTTTGCTTTAGCTGAGTGTGCTTACTGTTGTGGGGTCAATGTTTGCCTTATCTTGGCCTTACCTAGTTGCTTCAGTGTGGAAAACTCCACAATAATTATAATAAAAGCAAAACAGTTTAGTGGAATAATTTTCTAAGAACAAAAGGGCCTAGGTGTGAGTGCCACCTTAATAAGCAAAGTAAGATTGAGCTTGAGCCACATCCCCTAAGGCCCAATGTTCCATGTATTTTGACAGTGGCGATAGAGCTTAGACCTTTTGACGGGGGCCGGGGGCAGAGGGGCTAAGGGGCTAATCTCTTATTAGCTCATTTGCCTCAGCCTGCCTTGTATGAAGGGAACAGAAGTGTGACTCCTAGTTGGGAGAAATAATGGCTCTGCAGCATATAATTTTGTTGCCTATGTAAAGACTGTGGTATTACCTGCCTTCTTTGTGGTTGCTTTCCTGACTACTATTGCCAGTGAACGTCTTCCTTCCAGACCCTTAGAGGTATCATGGGTTGTGCCTTGGGAAGCCAGTTGCTCAATGTCTTCCCCAAAAGGGACCTCTGCATCAAGAGAACAAATATCTCATTCCTGCAGCCCTCCTTTCTCTTTTTCCCACCAGGACAACAACTAGTTATCCAATTGCTTAAATCATACAAGACTGCAGACAGTATTCTTGGGCCTCATTAAGTGCCACCATATATCCACGTGCAAAGAAACAAGGTAGCTAACTGCACTTTCCCAAGGAGACGCTCCTATAGCTCTGTTTAGCACAAACCATGAATCCTTAGACATGGACTGGGAAGCCTTAAGATAGAGAACTCCAAGAGGCAGGTGTCTTGGGCTCCCCATAACCTTTTTCTATAATCATTTGGAAGGTCCACAGTATGAGTTATGGGATGGAGGCAGAAGCCAAAAGCCTTGAAACCAGGAAAAGCAGAGCAATAGCAGAAAGTAGTTTGATTCACCAGCCCCTGGGTTGTAGCCTAGCAATTTTCAGCTGTACCACTCTGCAACCTATAGCTGTGTTACCAACAAAAATATAACCCTCCAGGTTTTGAAGAAAAAAACAAGCTATCTCCTTTGGTAAAGAAAAGCCATTGATTTAAATCCTACATAATCCCAAGGTTCTTAAATCATATGATCATTGCCACCAGGCAGGTCCCTAACCCTAATGATATGTTGGCTTGAGGCTCTTAAAAAAATTATGACTATTATCAGGATAAAGGCAATCACTCCCACACTAATGGCCTCTGGTAGCATAATCCCTGATACCCACTCCTCACTCATAAAAAAGGGGGAAAATAAAAAACCCTGGATACGAGAGGAAAAATATTAAATAAATAAAATCTGTGCATCACACACACACACGCATCTAACACATATTTAACAGATTATATATATGTGATTATACATACTTATAAATAATAGCCACATATAATAATACTACATTAGTATATTAATAAAATAATACATATACTTATGTATATCTTATTTACTATATATTAATTATATATATTATTATATATGATTATCTAATCATATTTGATCAAATTGAAACCAAGGTTCATAATTTAACCGAAGTACACATTCAAAATTTAGTTAAAATTTATTGAACCAAAAGGTTAAAATGGCACTTATTGGTTTTTGTTCCTGTAAAACATAGGTTGTGAATTAACTTTACCAGTTGCTAAAATGCACCAATTAGCAAATCTTTGTTGACTTCATAAGACAGTCTCCAGTTTACAATGGTTAAACTTACAATTTTTGACTTTACTATGGTATGAAAGCTATATGCATTCAGTAGAAACCATATTTAAGCACCTTTAGAACCATTGTTTTTCACTTTCAGTAGAGTATTCAATAAATTATTTAACATTTAGTTATAAAATAGGCTTAATTTTAAATGCTTTTGCCCAAATGTAGGCTAATGTAAATGTTTTGAGAATGTTTAACATTGGCTAGGCTAAGCTGTGATGCTCGGTAGGTCAAGTGTACTAAATGCTTTTTCTGCTTACAATATTTTCAACTTACAATGGGTTTATTGGGATATAACTCCATTCTAAGTTGACAGGAATCTCTACTGGAGCTCAAATTACAGTTATATATGAGGATTCCACTAAATTTAAACATCGCACTCTCTATAAACTTAGAAGAAGTACAAAATATAAAATAGAGAAAATATAGGTATGCTTCATTTTGTAGCCTTGAATGAGGTCCTAAAATATGCCTTTGTGCACATATATACTCTGACACAGTGAGTAATAAGCTAGAATTAAATTAAGTCTCTGGCACTTACAAAATTGCTTGACAAAATGGGATTTCATGGACACCCAGTTAAAATAGTAAATATGGCACAATGTAAGTTAAAACAGGAACTTTAAAGATGAAAACTTATTATATAAGATATTATTAATAAATGGATAATTATCTCTACTGCTTCATCATTTGATAGTCCAGTTTTGTCTGTTCTAAAATCTAGAAAGAATAAATGATGCTTTATAGTAGATTACTACCACCTTAATTCTGTGGTTTTCTCCATTAAGTCCCCCATATTCACTACCCATTATTATAATAATAACTAACTTCATCTAATCAACAACCAGTAAATATTTTGCTATTATAGAATAGGCTAATATGTTCTATTCAGTGCCTACTTCAAAAACAGCCTCTCAGCCACAGTTTATCTCTACCTTCAATAGGACACAGTACATATTTACTAGACAATCCGTAGAGTCACTCTACAGTTTTGTTACCATAATTATCTTTGCAAATAAGATCTTGGTTGCATTTACCTTTCACCAGGAGTACAGATGTGGTATAACAATGATGGTATACAATTGGTATGACATTGATGAGCTCCTCCTCCAAGGAGAGTCATTTAAGATACTCCTTAAAGACATAGACTAGCCTAAGATCTTTAGTATGGTCTAGGTTATGAAGGCAAGATATTCTTCATTACAACTTTTACTTAATCTCACTGATGCTGCTACTTACAAATCAGCCTTATTTATATGGGGTACTCTCTTTTTAAAAGGCTCTAGAATCTGTCCAAGTTAAAACTGTCAGGGCCTTTAGAGTCTCCAGAGACTTCTTTACTTTAGAGGCTTTAACAACCTCTTTTCCTGCCTCCTGGAGTCTCTGGACTGCACGTGATGACAAGTTGACATGGCTTTCTAATGCAAGAAACCTCATATCACCTTCATTCTTTACACTGTTAGAGAAAAAATTGCTAGCCATATACTATGCTTTCCTGGAAAGACTCATTATTATATGAGATTCTTTATTAATGTCTCCTTTATCTTTATATGTTTTTGATCCTGCTCCCATTACATAAAGTTGGAGGCCAGATAAATACATATCCTCTCCTGGGACCAGTTAACCATAGACTGTCCATAAATGAGTCAGGCACCTGCTCATCCAGTATGGGACTCATTTGAGCCTAAACTTGTTCATGTAAAACCTTCCTCATTATTTGAGTTATAAGTGATGAATAATTAATCTCGGCTGTGCCTCTTATCGTATCCAGGATATTAAAATTAGTTCTCTAGGGCCACTTTTACAGACAACATGGAATACAAAGAAAGGAGATAGAAAATTCCAGTTAATAAATTAAAATCACATTTGGAGATAATAAGTGAATCAACATCATATCCCAGAGTAACAAAACCAAACAATCCCTCCTTGATAATAATACATGCTAGCGAAAAATCATTATCCGGCAACAAAAGCCTGTCAAGTGCAGCTGCACACCATTCTATTAACTGTTGGTCTTGTTATTATTGGTTTGAGTGTTTTCAATGGTTTGTGATCAGAGGGCCAAACTCTTAAAGTAAGCCATTGTTTCAGTCAAACATGGTAAATGCTGAGGCCCACATGAGTTTTGTTAATACAAACCCTGCATTCCAAAGGCATCAATGGCTTGCCAGTTACCACCAAATGGACAACTGAGGCTTAGGGCCCTTAGTGATTGTCAAAATTGTAGAGTATGACTATAGGCTAGTGCTGGAGCTCCAATCTCAGCTACAGATATTTTAATTGCCAAACAACTTGATACCCTATTATCAGCATACACCCAAATCGGGTTATGTGATTTAAAGCCTATTAGCAGCAGAAATTCTATCATCCTTATCTGGGAAAAACCTTGGACTATTGGAAACTTAGATTTCACCAGCTTTAATTGGGCCCTGAAATGTACTAGTTAGGTTTCAGTGCTTTAGTCTATAAACAACAAATATAACAGATGCCAACATCACCTTTGCTGGCTTTGCACATACAACACCCCTTGACAAAAAGCTCAAGCTCCCAGAGATAAGTCAAGCTCCCAGGTCCAACATTCAAATTCAATACGTATGTATATGTGTATTTACATATATATGTGTGTGGCTGGGTATATATATATATATACACTTGAACTTGTCTGATACAGATTTTGTATTTAAAAATGGAGTGCTACTGTAATAAGTAGCTATAAAAATTTGCGTGGCTTTGTAACATGGCAATCAATGGAGGCTGGAAGAATTTGGACACAAACAGATAATGTATGGATTGACCTGGGTTGACTATTAAATGAAATTTGAAGTTGGAAGATGCTGCTGGTGAGGGCTCAAAAGGAAGTGAGAAACAAGCACATTACTGAAAATTGGAGAAAGGGATCCTTGTAATGTAGTGGCAGAAATCTTAGCAAAATTTTATCTCCTAATTGTGTAAAAAGTAAAACTTGTAAGCAGTGAATCCACATATATGGATAAGAAAATTCCAAGGAAAATGTTGAGGGTGCCGTCTGGTTTCTTCTTGCTTTTTACTGTAGAATGTAACGATAGATTGAAGAAAGAACTCTTGAACAAAAGGCAACCAGAACCGGATAATTTTGAAAATTATCTGCCTGTCTAAATGGCAAAAAAAAAAAAAAAAAGAAAAAAACACTGAAAGTTAAACATTGCTGCTGAAAATGTGACAAAGAGAAATCAAAAAGCGTAAATGTAAAATTTTTGCTAAAATATCAGTAGGATCCAAATGTGGTTATTCAATCACATTAAAGGTCTCTTCTATGGATTAAGAGGTTCTTGAGACCTTAACCAAAATTAGAGGATCTTTAGAAAGTTTAAGAATGCTCTACCTCAACCATTTATGAAGAAGAGAAAGAAAATATATTATATTGAAAAGATTTGTGGATATGGGTTTTGTCTACTGAAGTTAACAACAGTGAAATTCAGGGAAGGCTTACAAAGTAGTTAAGAAATTAATTTTAGCTGAAACACTTGGCTAAAAGGGCAAAGTATATAAAATTAAGATTAAAATC
The DNA here is from genome assembly GCA_031835075.1 of Saguinus oedipus. Taxonomy (NCBI): domain Eukaryota; kingdom Metazoa; phylum Chordata; class Mammalia; order Primates; family Cebidae; genus Saguinus; species Saguinus oedipus. The sequence goes on along the minus strand of CM063181.1, from coordinate 99,354,244 downwards.
AGTATGAAATTAAATAAAATTCAACTTCTATCATGAGGTCGACTGTTAAAGCTACTAAGATGCAAACATGTGCTACTTTTTATGAAAAAGAAGGATGACTCAGAAAGTACAACCCAGAGTCCAGAAGAAGGAACAAAGAGCAATGAATTTCAGGCTGCAATAAGCAAACAATTTCTGACTTTCATTTCACCCGTTTGAAGAAGAATGCCTCTACTTACTAAATATGTCTCACCTATATCTGTTCCCACATTAAAAATTGAGTGTTTTAAGCATAGGTAAAGGGTCTCTTTCATTTCTTAGGTTTGCAGATGAAAATCAGGTGTGCCCAGGCCTATTGAATGGATCATAGTAAGAAGACTCCAGATAAGAAGGTTTTAGAATTTGAGATGATGAGATAATGAGATTTATATTTAAATGATGAGATTTGGGTTTTGAGTTAATACTATAAGAATAAGACTTTTGGAAACCATAAGATGGAGTAAGTCTATTTTTCATGTGGTAGGAATATAAAGTTTTGGGAACCAGAGGGCAAAGTGTGGTAGGCAGAATTCTAAGATGACCCCAATAAGTCAAGCTCATATTCCCTTTTCCTTGAGTGTACATTGAATCTGCAACTTGCCCATACCAGTTTAACATATCAGAGGTGTTGAATTTCACTTCCTTGACCAGGTCATGTATAAAACTGTTTTAACAGAGTGGAATAAAAGATTTTCTAGCTGGCCTTGATGAGGGAAGCTGCCATGTTGTGAGAGGGCCATGGGACAAGGAACTCATGGCAGCCTTTAAAACCTGAAAGCAGTCCCTAGTCAACAGCCAGCAAGAAAATAGTGACCTCAGTTCCACACCTGCCTGTATCTCAATTCTGCCAACATGATGTGAGTCTTAGTGCTCTAGAAACAGACTTGAGTTAGCTAACACCTTGATTTCAGCCTATTCAAATGGGGGACCTGCTAAGCCTTGCTCAGACTTTTGGCTCGATGGAAACTATGAAATAATAAATGTATATTGTTTTAATATAAAAAGTTCGTGGTAGTCGGCTACATAGCCATAGCAAATTAATATCATCCCAGTAATCATCAAATCTCAGTTGTTTGCATACAAGAAAAAATAATTTTATTTTTAACTCACAATTATACCTATTTCCTTTTTGATTTTAATGTATGTGGCAATGAACTTTCTTGTCTGTGAAATGGAGGCAGTGTTACACAATTTATAGAGCTTTTTAACTAATAGAATGAGATATATTATTTCAAGTCACTTAATATTGTACTTGTTCCATTATGAATGCCAATTTAAGTTAGTTTTCTTTTCTCCTTCAGCAGCGGTTTTGTCTCAAAATGAAAACGCTGCATTTAAATAGCAAATAAGAGACCATAGTGTGCTGAGTGTGAAGTGCCTACTGAAAGCAAGAAAGACAGAAGCAGAAAGTGAAAGTGCTCAAGTGGGGATAGGGGTTAAAATGTTATTTAAAAATACTCTTCCCACTGTACCTTACAATCCTACCAGCCACTTGCAGCATGAGCCATACTAGTGAATAAAAAGTCTCCTTGCTATTCTCTGGCATTACTTGCACAATCAAAATAAAGGACTGACTTTTGTCACAAACTCTACTCGATAGTGAGAGTAATAATTGCCAACCAAGCAGTCTCTATATTTTAATGCCTAGAAACACCTAAGGGAAGTACAATTAAAATCTAAATTTGAATCATTAACATTTTCTCCAGTTAAGGATAGGAGTTGTGTTTCATTGATAAGAACGTATTGTTTTGAATGTTGTTAAATTGTTTATTTAATTTTTGTGTCCTCAAAATGCATATAATTGAAAAATAAGGCATAATGGCACATTTTTAATAGAAATTGAAGAAAATAATTGTCAACTTCCTTCGTGTCAGGTAAGCACAGCTTTAAGCAGTATTTTATGAGATCCCAGTGCACCTGGTCGCAAGGTTGCAGATCAAATTTAACTTGATTAAATTTAAAAATTAATACAGGCTATGATTTTTTAAATACCAGGATAAAAAAGAACAAGCTGGATTATCAGGGAGATTTTCTTTACTACATAGCTAATGGATAAGTATCACTTAATTATTTTCTTCACCAGCATTCTAAAAATTGGAATGATATTTTTTCATGGAGCTTGAACTACAGCAATGAAGTAATTGAAAGTAATATAATCAAGGTAGACTATGCAGCATCAAAATGAATCACTAAAAACATCAAAGCAACTGGATATATTATTCATTTGCTCCATTTTCTAATTAGGAAAAAAGATGTTACTTTTCACGAATGTATTTTTTAATCATAGGCATTTATCCATAATTTGTATTTATCTCATTATAAACAGTATGTCAATAAACATATAAAATTATTTATAAAAAGATATACCCATCATGTATACAAACAGAACAGAGATCGCACCTACTGGTTGGTACTCAGGATCCCACACCTCGGATCAACGTATCCTTGAATTCAGAAAAGTTCAGACCAAACTTAAAGTCGTTTATTTGAGATAGGATAACAGCACAAGCTCATTCATTAACAAACTCTTACATGGGCATATCTCTACAAGAACCAGTGTTCTGATTGTTACCTATCAAAATCAAAATTTTTTACAACTCTGCAATTCTCACCCCTTGGGGGGAATGTACACTTTCACCTAAGACATAGAAATTAACCTCAGATGCTATTTTACACAGCTGCAGCAGGAATAACTGCCTAGTTATTGAAGCCATGACATTGAAAGTGAAGTTGTAACTGATTACACTTGGGAGAGAAGGCCAATGAGTTTTCTTTTTATGAGAAAAATATTGGTTTAACAGGTTGATTCTTTGTAAATGTGATCTAAAAAGCAAAGGAGAATAGTAAATGTGTGTTATCATGGCTGTCTTTTGAAGAAATACTTATTGCTAACTACAACTGGAAATATCCAGTGTCCTGTAAAATCCTAAACTAAACTGTCACTTACATCATGTCAATTTTGTATATATACATAAATACTAAAATAAGAACCTCAAATTTAAATGAAGAAATAAACTCAGGAAAAATAAGCATAGGAAACAGCTTGTACAAGAGTTTTTTAGAATAAACAGTTTGATGAGACTAACAGTATTTCCAAAATGCTCCCGCATGTTTTAGTAATTAAAAAAAAAAATCATACCTAAGAATTTAATCTTGTATTTTAAAATAGTAACGTCTGTTTTTTACTGATTTAATGTAAATGTTTGGATGTTGTCCCTATACCTGGCAAGCTTCCTTGAATAATGGTGGCTCCATTAGGCTTATTTTACTGGTTCAAGTATAGGAGAATTGCTGTTACGCCAAATGAATCTGGAATATTGAAAATTATTGGGTTGTTTCTTAAACCAAAGTATAGGCTTGTAGGAGACAAGCACAGAAATTTAACAGCATGAATTGAAATTGGCTGAAATGTTCTGCCAAATAAAGAGTTTAATAATAGAGCTACATGAACCTTGACTGCTTCCATTTATAAGATATTTGCAGAAACTTTTCCCCATTCATGATGAATGTAAGTCTAGAAATTCTGATTTAACTTCAATTTTCGGTTAGACTCTAAACAAAATATGAAATTCAACACATCATTTTTCTTACTGCTGAGATGCTCTCATGATTAATATCCTATATATACTTAACTATTATTTGGGAAAAACGACTGAAACTTATATTCTAGCCATTGTCATATGTGTAGTAGTCTTCAGGAGCTCATTAGATTTCTGATGGTTTTAATGAGGACTTGGTCCTAGGAATTTTTATCATAATATCTCTGAATTCTGTTTCACCACTTAACGTCTTGAAATAATATGCAATTGATTTTTTGTAAACTTTTCATTTTTCTCTATTACATAGTAAACACTTGATTAATATCCTTTGAAAGAATAAATGAATATATGCCTAGAAATCAGCTGAAGGGATTCATACTCATTTCAGCTGTTTCCAAATAAGCTGTCATAAAGTTTTGGTGGTAAGGCAAACTTGTTTAAAGGCACAGCACTGATCCTAAATTATTCATTCAGGTGAAACCTTATGTTTATTAGTGGTTCTGTATGAACAATAAGAAAACCTCTGGAATCCATGAAGCTTAGGAGGAACATAACAGATTTTTAGGATCTGGAAGTTGTTGAATTGAAATAAGTTCCTAAATGTTACAAGTATATGTACATTTATAAGAAGAAATATCACTGTTAACAGATTCTGAAACAGATACATGAAACAAAAGTCATTAAGAACTATATTTTTATGGAAAATATGTCACTTCACATTATATTCTTTTTGAATATTAATTAGAGATTTTGTTTGTGGTTGAAGGGGAACTCATGTAACAGTCACAGAACATAAACTAGTAGGGGTTGAAAATAAAGCCAGTATTTTCCCAAAACCTTAATTATTTCATGTGAAATCTAATTAAAAAGGACTACAGTTACAAAACATGAATTTATTTGTTTTCTTGAAAGTTTTTACTCTAATTTCTTAGAATCTTGAATGTTGGTAAATTTTTAGCAGTAATGCAAGAATAGACTTAAAAGGATTAAAATGTCAATAAACAACTATTTCAAGAAGTGTTTTCAACATATTCATGTGATACTTGCTACTGTCCTCAAAAGTGAAGTAACCATGGTGATTAATGTTGATTTATATATGATGGGCTTCTGTTTCTGTCTGGTAATATCCATTTTGTTTGCTACAAAAATTGGCCTTGAAACATCAGGAAAAAAAAAGCTGATAACTTAAACAATTATTTTAATAGTATGCATTGATGTTTAATTAAGAAGCTGCATTTAACAAAGTGATACTTGAAAAATAATGTTATTTAAGAAATTAAATAAGAAAAAACTCATAAAATATTGTCACAACTTTAGGTGAGATGATATTTCCTGCATAATTAAAAGAAGGTAAATCATCCACCTGATTGTCAAAAGATATTTTTAACTCTTAGCATCATGCACATATTTAATATATCATTTACTAATGATTTCTGAAGACTTTGTTTTTTAATAGATTTTTATAATTATAAATCTGTAAATTCATTTGGTTATTATAAAAAATCTCTGAGCTATACAGAAAAGGAATTATTTGCTTTTCAATTTTGTTGGTTGGGAGATCAAGACTAAGAGAAAATACGTGATGTTTCCACTCTCAAACAGTAAGGAAGCTATTATTAAAATTAAAAACTTTAAGTTGAACAATTTGAGAACTTAGCTAGTGTTTTGAACATTTTAAGATATGATTATCCAGAATACGATTAATATAACAAAACCCATTCTCAATATTAGAGAAATAGATCACCAGATCTTATATAGTTACTTTTATTTTCTTTCCTCAGTGTTGGACCAGAGAGTCTTTGTAACTCATATATTGCTAAAGAAATATAAACTAAATCTGATTTGTGGTGTTGCTTGAAAATACTTTATGTACTTCATTCAGAGAAACAAGCTTATGGCATGAGCCTTTGCCCTGTGTCTTTTTACTTTTTCCATTTCTTCCTGCCAGAAATGCAAATGTGATGGTTGATATGAAGAAATCTTTTTATGACTACGAGTACAGGTAAGATAACCAACATGTTCAATAAGCAAAAATACAAAAAGTGGTTGTATGATCAGTTGATTGCCGACTTCTACCTCTATTGTTTAAGCCATTGTTGTTTTTCCTTTTCGTTATTTAAGTCAAAATCAATCTTAACTGATATTCACGCATATACAGACTTTTGTTTCTGTATTTCTTTTTCTTATGTTTTGTTTTTAACTAAGAAAATCTCTAACAACTTAGATTTAGAAATTCTTACCAAAGCATTCCCATTAAGCATCTCCTAAAAATATACTATATCTCTACTGTCCTAAGTGTTTCCAGTTTTTAATGATTATCATCTATGTGCCAGAAAATTCTCAAGAAGCTATCTCTTACCCTAGTGATACATTGAGGCAGTTTAATGTATACAGCAATAGATGTATATAGTTACTATTGTGGTCCAGGGCAACGTCTTTGTTTTTAGCTATACTCTATATTAATTTTTGTTTAACTGAAGCACATGACTCTGTCTTTGTGCAGGGGAAGTGAAAGAACATAATTCAGAAATACAAAGCATAAATTTAAATCCAGAATTAGTAGCTAGTAATTTAATCTAAAGCATCTGTCAGGTTTTGGAAGCAAAGATGGGATGCTGCTGTAATGTTCCACAGGATATTAAGTTGTCTTGTGCATTGAGAGTTGCCCATGTGAATTTTAGTTGAACTAGTTCCAGTCATGCTACTCTAACAATAATAATTAATAATAATAGAAAACTCTACAAGTCACGCTACTTGAATACATATTTTAAATTTACATTTATTTATGTATTTTATGGAAACAAAAATCAATACTCTTGTTGTTTCAGCTACAACAATTAATAGGTCCACTTCAGCAACCCTGATAACATTCAAGTTTCAGGATAGATAGGAATATAGTGTTAAGTGATTTTCAATAGACGTTTTGATAGTTTCTGAAAAAATATATGAAATAATAAACTTATAATTTGCTCTGGCATATATTTATACCAATGAACCTCAAGTCATGAATAAAATCAGAAAAAAATCAAGTTCATTGCTCAGTGGATTTATAGATTTAATATTTTCCTCAATATAAGCTTAGTCATATTATTTGCATATATTCCTTCTATAGCTGAGGAGGCAGAAGAATTGTTCGAAGCCTGGAGGTGAGGTTGCAGTGAGCCGAGATTGCACCACTGTACTCTAGCCTGGGTGACAGAGCAAGACTCCATCTCAAAACAAAAAAAAAGAAAAAGAAATAAATAAGTAAATAGTTGAGGCAGGAGACAATGGTCCAAAACCCTAGAAATGCTGAAAGAAAACAATGGGCAAGCCAGAAATCTATATCCAGTGAAAATATTCATCAAACCTGAAGTACAATATATACTTTTTCTGATAAAATCAGACTAGGACAACTTGTCGTTCATAGATGTGTACTACAAGAAATGATAAAGTTCTTCAGGCTGAAGGGAAATAATTTCAGATGAAGATTTAGACCTCCAAGAAGAATGAAGATTGTTGAATATGGTAACTATCTGGGTAAACATTTAAGTCCATTTTTTCTCTTAATATCTTTTAAATTTGCATTAATGTTTAAAGAAAAGCATATATGTAATATTTTCTTATGGGATTTATAGATTGTGAAAATGTGATACCACTGACAATTCCGACTTAAAATTCTCTTGGAATACAAAATGGTTTTATATCATTGTGAGGTTTCTACATTTCACATAAATTGGTTTTATATATTATATAATGGTTTTTGGGACCATTTTTTTTCTCAATTTTTAGTAATCATCATTATGTCCAGTATGCATAGTATCTCATTGTGGTTTTGATTTGCATTTTTCCGATGATTAGTGATGTTGAGCATTTTTAAAATATGTTGACCACTAGTATGTCTTATTTTGAGAAGTATCTGTTCATGTGTTGTGCCCAGTTTATAATGCGTTATTTGTTTTTAGCTTGTTGAATTGCTTAAGTTTCTTATAGCTTCTGGATATTGGGTCTTGGTTGAATGCAGAGTTTCCGAACACTTTCTCCCATTCTGTAATGCATCTGTTCACTCTGTTGACAGTTTCTTTTGCTGTGCCAAAGCTCTTTAGTAGAATTAGGTCCCACTTGTCAATTTTTGTTTTTGTTGCAATGAATTTTGAGGACTTAGACAGAAATTATTTCACGAGGTCAATGTCCAGAATGGTGTTTCCTAGTTTTCTTCTAGGATTCTTATAATTTGAGGGCTTCAATTTAAAACTTGTATCCATCTTCAGTTAATTTTTATATATGGTGAAAGATTGGGACCAGTTTCATTCTTCCAGGTCTGGTTATCCAATTTTCCCAGCATCATTTGTTGAATATACAGTCTTTGTCCCATTACTTATATTTGTTAACTTTTTTGAAAGAGTATCATTATTTTAATTTTACTGTTCTCTTTTTGCTAAATTTATCAGATATCAATATTTTATTGGTATTATACCTACTTCTTTTAAAAATGCCAAACATTATGTTTTTATGATGTTTTATTTAAGCACTTGAATTTCATTTATGAATCTTGAACTTTTATTTGACAGGTCATTTAAAAATTTATTTAACTTCTTGAACAATTATTAATTTACTGCTTTTTAAATATTGTATAGTTCCTCTGCTTTGTGATATAATTTTTGTATGTGTTTTCCTGTCTCTTATGTGGTGTACTTTTTTCTTTCATTGTCTTAGTATTACTTATGATACAGTTACATTGTGGTTACTTTACCATCATTAGTTATTTTTGAATAATGATCTTGCTTTCTTGTGTGGCTTTTATCCAATACATGTCTGAGAAAGGGCTAGGGTCAGGAGCTTGAGCATGGAGCTAATAGGATGATGTCTATTATTTCAGTGCATTTTCTCACCACATTTTGACCTAGAGGTTTGACTCTACTTCAGGCTAGCTTGCTCTCTTCCTTGTTGACAAGATAGCAATCCTGTCAAAGGTCCTGTAGTTATGTTCTTAACACTGCTTTCTTCAGCTGACCACAATTAGCAGCTGCAGATAAATATTGCTCCATTTATCAGGGTCCGGCATCTAGTCTGCAATCCCACACAGAACAACAAGAATCTTTATGAATTTGTTGCTTTTATCTTTATGATGATTTTCTAACTACTTACGGAGAACTCTGACCACTGCATCTAATCCTGCAGAAGTATCTATTTATACTCAGCATTGTTCCTCGATTGTTAATACAGCAGCATATTTAAAAGATTCATAGTTTGAGATTGTGTATGGTTTCTAGTTCTCTTAAATATTGAATTTTGTTTTTACTTTTTGTTGCTCCATTTTCTCTAATATATTATTTGCTTGGTATTCAGGGTGGTAAATACTGTTACAATGGCATATGTTCTGGAAACTTTAACAACTGTTTCCTTTGTGTGTGTGTGTATGTGTGTATGATATACATTAATTTTCCTCGTGTGTGTGGTGTACGTTAATCTCTTTCCTATCTTGTACTTGCTTTATAAATCAGGAAAAGAAATGTTGGCCATAGTATCACAATTCCTTTATCTCATAAAATTTGCTGAGCACTTTAAAATTTCATGGAGATACATATATATATATATATGCCTTTATTCACAAATTTTGTTGTTCATAGCCCTTACCAACATTTGACGTATTATGTATTTGGTTACTTATTGTCTGCATTTTCCTGCCAGGTTATAATCTTTATGAGAATAAAAAATTTGATCTGTTCACTTTGCCTAGAATAGTGTGTGATGTATAGATAGACATTCTAAATATAACTTAAATGATTATATATATACACGTACACACACACATACACACACACACACACACACACACACACACACACAATAATTCTATCTACCTTACCTTCCCTAATGATTATCTTTTTAAAAAAATAATTAAGAATACAGGATTAAAATTTGAATACTTAAGAAAAAGAAGCATGTGAATTAGCTAGTTTTCTAAACTTCTTCCTTGAGGCTAAGTTATGTAGTTCCATTAAATGCAATTTGTATATATGGAGAATAGTGAGGTCCATGTTGCTATTACTGTTTTTAACTCAAATTATAATTGTAAATAACACCCCTAACAGTAGCAAAGCACCCAAGAAGAGCTTTCCATCCAACAAATTCCCTAAATGGCCTTTCAATTTATACACTAAGAATTGATGTCAGAATTTACTATAGCCAGACTGTGACAAATATAACAGCACTGAGAGACAAGCCTATGGTTCTCAGATTGGCCCTCCAAAAGCATCCTAAGACAGTGTTTTATCATTCCCCCACATTCCATTTCTTGACCATCTCACCTCTACAATCTGGCACTCTATCTTGATATATAATTTTGGTTTTAATTTTCACATAAAATTCTTACTTTTAATGCATATTAACTCAATCATTTGAGTTATATTTAGAATGTCTATCTATACATCACACACTATTCTAGGCAAAGTGAACAGATCAAATTTTTTATCCTCATAAAGATTATAACCTGGCAGGAAAATGCAGACAATAAGTAACCAAATACATAATACGTCAAATGTTGGTAAGGGCTATGAACAACAAAATTTGTGAATAAAGGCATAAAGTGTGTAGGGAGCCCTACTTTCAAAAGAGTGCTCAAAAGAGATCTCTAAGATAACATAACATTTGAATAAATAAATGGAAGTACTGAAGGTCTGATTCATGCCAATATCTAGGAATGAATTTTAAAGACAGAGGTGACAGAAATAAAAAGTTATTGAGTACTTAATATGTTTAAAAACATGAAGGAGAATGTGTGACTAGTATACAGTTAGCAAATTAGAGTATGGAAGGAGTTTATATCAGTAGTGTTATGGAGACGAAACATAGTAAGGACTTTGGATTTTATTTTGATATGAGAAAGTATTAGAATTTTAGCAGAGATGTGGCATGGTATGCCATTAATCACTCCATTTGCCATACTGAGAATTCCTATTGTGGTGAGGTTTAGAAAATGTCATGAGTGTATTGGAGGGAAAAGGTAATTCTGGAAATCAGAAAACGATTACAATAAGTAAGAATAGAAGAGAAGGTGGCTTAGAATGTTGTTGTTGTTGTGGTGGTGGTGGTGAGAGATCAGATTCTTGATCTATTAAGAAAGTAGACGAATGAGGATTTTTTTGTTGGAATTTTTGTGGGAGAAAAATAGTAGTAAAAGATAACTACATAATTTTTAACTAAAAACTAAAATAATAGCTTGCCATTAATAAATGTGAAAGAAAGCCTGGAGAAAGAGCAGATTCTAAGGGTATTAGCCAAATGGGCACGTGGAATAGACAGGCATACTAGTTGGAAATTTAGGAAAGGTTTGAAAACTAAAAATTGGTATTTATCAATAACTTATATGGTATTATGGTCATAAGAATATATGAAATTACCCATGACAGGTATATATTGAGAAAGACAAAATCTGTAGTAGGTTCTCGATATCAGAGGTTTGGTAAAGTATCTGAAATAGAAGATTGTGTGTGTGTGTGTGTGTGTGTGTGTGCGTGCACACGCATGTGTTAAGTTAGGCAATATTAAAGCCTCCTGTTTATACCCTGGTAGGGTTGACTAAGTAAAAAAAGATAAAAATAAATCATGATGCAGAAGACACTGGGCAATTTAAAATGCAAAGTCAGTGAATGAGAAGAAAAATGTAGGATCTACTGCACCTGTGATATTGTGTGTATTCATCAGCATGAGCGGTTCATTCTGGAAAGAGAAAGAATGCCAGGAGGCAGACATAGGCATGTGCATATAATTTGGAGGTAGAAAAATGTGGAAATTCATTTTCTTATTACCTCTGTATTCTCAACATACCTGAAAAGAAATGCAATAGCTATAGCTAAACAGAGGCAAGAAGTAGAGTACATTTGAAGAGACAGTAAACATTGTGGGGGAAAAAAATGTCCTCTCTAAAAGTAGGAGAGTTACACTAATTTAAAAAGTATTAGAAAGTTCAGACAGCACTAAGGTCACATTTGATATTTCTTGGCAGGAATTTAAAGTAAGACCAGTTAACATAGCTCTTTTTCTATGGCTAAATTCTACTACTTGAAAGTTGCTTCAACAATATAAGTTATGATGAATGGATGGATAGATGGATAGATAGATAGATAGATAGATAGATAGATAGATAGATAGATAGATAGATACATCAGCTATGGATAGATAAAAATGATGTGACCTGCCTCCCAAAGACAAATTAATACTTTGCTCTTTGTTTAAGGTTGCATCCAACTCAGCCCTAGATTAAGTGCTTTTCCCAGCTTCTCTATTTTAGGGAAATTTCCAGCTCAGAATTTTCTTTTACTCTTGAAGAGTTTCTGCATAGCATTGCCAAAGTTTTTGCAGACCAAATCCTTCTAATTATAGAATTACTATCTCAGATCTCATCTATCTTTCAGATAAAACAGCTATTCTTATCTTATTAATATTTTTAGTTCAGATCATTTAAATATAAACAATAACTATAAAGAAACTAAGCTTTATATAAAAGATAAGTTTTTCAGTTTAAATCAAGTTTATACAACAGAGAGGTACCTTACTCTCAATTAGTAAATATATTAATTAAATGGATTCTTTTTTCAATCCATAGCTTAGATAATTAACTATTTAGGAATGTTTGACAAGTATATTTTAGAAAAGTGATTTGGACATATGGTATTATTTGTTTCTTTATGTGTTTACAGCAGCATCCCCTTTTCAGGGGGATACCTTTCAAGATTCCTAGGGGATGCCTGAATCCTCAGACAGCAGTGAGCCCTGGCCAACAAACACCAAGGTCTCCCTTTTACTTAAAATAAGCACTTATGGCTTCTCTTTGGCATATCTAAATTGTCATCCTCACTACTCTTGTATTTTGGGGCCCTTATTAAATAATATGAGGGCTACTTGAATACAATCATTATGATACCATGGCACTAGATCTAATAACCCAGATGGCTACAAAGTGACTAACAGGCAGGTAGCAGCTTACACAGTATGGATGCAGTGTACACAGGAATGATCATGCTGAGCAAGATGGATTAAGACAACAAGAAGTTTCATCGTGTTCTTCAGAATAGCAAGCAGTTTAAAACTTAGAAAAAGTTTGCCATCTGACCTTTGACAAACCTGACAAAAACAAGCAATGGGAAAACGATTCCCTGCTTAGTAAATGGTGTTGGAAAAACTGACTAGCAGTGTGCAGAAAGCAGAAACAGGACCCCTTCCTGACACTTTACACTAAAATTAACTCCAGATGGATTAAAGACTTAAACATAACCAAACACCATAAAAACCCTAGAAGAAAACCTAGGCAAAACCATTCAGGACATAGGCATAGGCAAGGACTTCATGACTAAAACACCAAAAGCAATGGTAACAAAAGCCAAAATAGACAAATGGGATCTAATTAAACTCCGGAGATTTTGTACAGCAAAAGAAACAATTATTATGGTGAACTGGCAATCAACGGAATGGGAAAAAATTTTTGCAATCTACCCATCTTACAAAGGGCTGATATCCAGAATCCGCAAAGAACTAAAGCAGATTTACAAGAAAAAAAAAAAAAAAGCAAAACCATTCAAAAGTGGGTGAAGAATATGAACAGACACTTTTCAAAAGAAAACAGATATGAGGCCAACAAACATCTGAAAAAAATGCTCATCATTACTAGTCATTAGAGAAATGCAAATCAAAACCACATTGAGATGCCATCTCATGCCAGTTAGAATGGCGATCCTTAAAAAATCTGAAGACAACAGATGCTGGAGAGGATGTGGAGAAATAGGAATGCTTTTACACTGTTGGTGGGAGTATAAATTAGTTCAACCATTATGGAAGACGGTGTGACAATTCCTCAAGGACCTAGAAATAGAAATTCCATTTGACTCAGCAATCCCATTACTCGATATATATCCAAAGGATTATAAATCATTCTATTATAAGGATACATGAACATGTATGTTCATTTGCAACACAGTTTACAATAGCAAAGACCTAGAACCAACCCAAATGCCCATCAATGATAGACTGCACAAGGAAAATGTGGTACATATACACCATGGAATACTGTGCAGACATAAAAAATGATGTGTTCGTGTCCTTTGTAGAGACGTATATGAATCTGGAAACCATCATTCTCAGCAAACTGACACAAAAACAGAAAATCAGACACCACATGTTCTCACTCATAGGTGGGTGTTGAACAATGAGAACACATGGACACGGGGAGGGAAGCATCACACACTGGGATCTGTTGTTGGGGGACTAGAGCGGGGACAGTGGGGGGCAGGGAGTTGGGGAGGAATAACATGAGGAGAAATGCCAGATATAGGTGATGGGGATGGAAGCAGCAAACCACATTGCCATTTATGTACCTATGCAACAATCCTTCATGTTCTGCACTCATACCCCAGAACCTAAAGTGCAATAAAATATATTCAAAAAAAGTTTATGGATTTAGCTCTAGAGTTTTCAAACATTTAGAGAATGGAACATGAAGAAGAAAAAGTAAAGAATAAGCACAAACAGTGTCGAAGAAGAAAACATACACACACACACACACACACACACACACACACACACACATACATGGTGGGGGAGAGAGAGAGAAGATGAAGGAGATCCTGAATGTTAAGTAAGGTTTCAAGAGAAGGAATGTTCAGATCAATTTTGACAAATGCTGCTGATGACTGATCTAGAAACATGAGTATCATGAACGACCAGTGGATTTGACATGGGAACATTGAATAGATGACATCCTTGGAGAAGAGCCAGGAGCAAAATTCTGATTGCAATGGTGAAGTGACTACATTGACTGAGATAAATAGCTGGGGTTCCTTTTCGTGTGCCAGGAAAATTTAGAACATGAACACAGATGAGAAGTTTAGAAGCAGAGGTTTAATAGGCAAAAGAAAAAAAAGAAAGAAATGAAAATGGCTCTCTCTATTGAGAGAGAGGAGACTTTTGAGAGGAAAAAAGACTGGCCTCAGGTGAATACACAGGATTTTGTCAGGCTTGAGGAGGAGGTGTCTGTTTTATGTAGAGCTCACAGATTGGTTCGATCACCTGTGATATTTACACAGTGCTGGGGGATGGCTGGTCAACCCACACTAATCATATTATAAAAATGAACTTTCCCCTTGGCCAGTACCATCTTTTCTGTTCCTTACTGTAAAAATGGCTGGCAGAGAAGGGAAGATGGGCCAACATTTTGAACATGATTGGCACAGCTGCCAGCATCTATGTCTGCAGTTCAAATTATAGGTTGATCTTTTTTATTAAGGAAAATGATTTGGGGCTGCTTTTCATTAAAAGGAAAACCTTAAACAAGGACTTCTGTATTCTCACTATCTGACTAAGTAATTTTTATTTTGTTTTGTTTTGAGACGGAGTCTCACTGTCGTCCAGGCTGGAGTGCAATGGCATGATCTCTGTTCACTGCAACCTCTGCCTCCCAGGTTCAAGTGATTTTCCTGACTCAGTTTTCCAAGTAGCTGGGATTACAGGTGCACTCCACCACGCCTGACTATTTTGTGTCTTTTTCATAGAGATGGGATTCACCATGTTGGCCAGTTTAGTCTTGAACTCCTGACCTTGGGTGATCTTCCTGCCTTAGCCATTCAAACTGCTGGGCTAACAGGCATGAGCCACCATGCCCAGGCAGTAATTTCTTCTTAACTTCTGTATCACTGGTGTTCAAAATAGAGAGAGAGACATAGGAGGCAATGTTACGAGCCTACATTTTAATAAGTGTCGCTATAAAAGTAAAGAGAGAAAACGTATTTGAAGTTGAAAAGGGGGACAAAGAATTTCATATTTATTAATGCAGTAAAAACAGCAGTACGTTTTTAGACTGGTGGGAATATTCCAGTAAAGAGAGAAAATTAGAAATGCATAAGAGATGAAAAATGCCAGAGCAGCTTCTAGCATAGCTTGAAGTCTCAAGTTTAAGACTGGCCTTAGCTAAGTTATTGGGATATATATATATATATATATATATATATATATATATATATATATATATACAGTAACAGCAAAGGAGGCAATGGATACAGATGATGAGAAATTATACCATGGCTTTCAAATTTGTTTTCAGTTTTGAGCTTAAAATACCTTTAAATATGTGACTGTGTAGTATTTGTAAATGTTTTTAAGCATGTTTTTTTTCCCAAGAAAAGGGCTGTTAAAGTAATTCACTGTGCTGGGCATGTTTGCTCATGCCTGTAATCCCAGCACTTGGGGATGCCAAGGCAGGCAGATCACTTGGGTCCAGGAGTTAAAGAGCAGCTAGGGCAACATAGGGAGACCCATCTCTACAAAAAATTAAAAATTAGCTAGGCATGTTGGTGTGTGCCTGTGGTACTGTGGTATTTTGATTAATACCAACGATCATATTTTGAAGTAAAACACAATCAAAATGACAATCCAAATAGAAACATTAATTTAGTGTTGGGCAGCTGAGGTGGGAGGATCTCTTGAGCCTAGGAGGCCAAGGCTGCAGTGAACCTGGATTGCACCACTGCACTACAGCTTGGGTGACAGAGTGAGATCTTGTCTCGAAAAAGTAAACACATAAATAGAAAAATAAAAAAAGGAAAAGAAAATAAAAGAAGGAAAGAAAAAAAGCAAAAAAGCAAACCTAGGAGCAAAGATGGAAGTTACATCAGTTGATTTCAGTTAATCGTGAAAGATGATGTTATAATAATAAAAATTGATGTGGAATGCGATGTCCTTGGAAATACTTTAACAACATACTTTAAATCATATTTGGGTTTGATGCTCTCTAATATGCCTTTCTACCCAGTAAAATTTGCCATACTTTTTTTACACATGAAAAAAATTAGTAGTTTGAATATACTAATACATTTTTCTGGACAACCCGTGAGTGCTTAACGAAGCCTTGCAGGTTCCCTGAATCCTGTCATCACTTTGCATATAGTCCCTTCGTTAAAAGCTCTGTATTGAACCCTTTGGGTGAGCCAACTGTTTTCTGTTATGACGTTGACCATTACATACATTATCTCCTATTAAAGTCTTTACATTTTTATATTTTATTCTCTCTCTTTTCTCTGGCCCTTTTCAATATCATGACACACTATTGAACTGTAAATATTATTGAATTATGTAGCTTCATAAACAGAATCTTAATCATCTGTGGCATGACACTGAGGCCTCTGAGACACAGGTAGTTACTAGCTTGTAGAACAATAAATTCCACCACTATGGCAACCCAATAGTATACTCTTCTCTGAATATTAAATGAAAGAACTGTTATAAAAGAATTTTTTAAATGAAAATTTGCAGCTATGTTTCAGGGCCACTTTGAATATTTTCTTTGTAAAATACAAGAATATAAAATAAATAAGGACAATAAAATAAGAATATATTACTATGTATTAGTAATTAATAGTAACTAATTACTAATTAATTCATTCTATGTTGAATGTTATTATTCCCTAGATATACATGCTTAATGTCACACTAGTCCAATCTGTGGCCTGTGAGCCTCCTGCATCCCTGGGTGGCTTTGAAAATGGTCCAACACAAATCTGTACACCTTTGCAAAGCATTATGAGATATATATTTAACTAATCAGCTATCATTAGTTATATTATATTTTATTTTTATATATTTCCATATTATATTTTATGTGTGGCCCTTCTATTCAGTGTGACCCAGGGAAGCCAAAAGATTGAACACCCGTGCTTTACATAAAAGTATCAACCAGGTTACAGTTTAGGTCATTTTTTAGTATTTAATCTCAAATTATTCCTCTTTCTCGACTCCCCCTCATAGAAAAGATGATTTTATATTAAAAATACTTTGATGTCTATCTACGAGATATCAATAATATGAATCACAGAAAAAAACATCTGATATTAAATTCTGTAAAGTCTTATGTCAGTTTGAGGGAGAATAGTGCTAACAATTAAGATTTTGTTCCCTGTTCTTCAACTCTAGTTCAGGACTTTCCCCTGATTAATTTAAATGAAAATAAATAGAAGCAAAAGTTTGGCAATACTTCTTCTGTCTTTAAAGCAGAATACCTACATTTAACTTAGGGCCACATCTAACTCAGACTAACATTGTTTGTTCCTAAGTCATATGTTCTAGAAATATAACCATGAGGAAAAAATAATAATCATAAAATAAAGTTTTTAGTGTGTTTTTTCTAACTTTGAAAGGATGAAATATTGTATTCCTAATGATTATGCTAATATAATTAGTCATTACAAGCCCTAGCAACACCAGATTGATAGAAAAATATATATACCATATATACTGAAGAAAAATAAGAATAAATGAGCTATAGAAAAAGTAACTGACAGAAAGTTGGAGAAAGTGGAGGTTAACAAGGGAAAATAACAAAGTAATACCATAGGGAGTAGAAAGAATGGAGTGAATAAACCCAATGAAACCATAAATCAAGATCAACAAACCTTACAATGAAAAGGCTAAAGTGAAAAATAAGTCCCTTGCAGACAGAGCTTGTGAACAAACTCCAAAATATCCTATGAACCTAGACAGGCACTTTGAGTAATCTCTTATGGGGTCAAAAATAACTGTCTAACTGTTGCTTAAGAAAAAAATGATTAAACCAAGAACAAGACAGAGAAATAGACTAACGGGAACCTCCAGAAGAATGAACTAAACAGCTCCTAATAAAGATGGACACCAATCAAATAAATGTTCATATCATATTCTTAATTCAAAATGCAAGAAATTATATTTATACATAATTGGCATAGGGAAATCTGGTTATGTTTTATTCATATTTTATACATTATATTAGTTTGAAAATGCCATTTCCAGTGAAAAACTTGTAACAGTAAATAACAGTAGTATTATTTGTTTTAGAAATTTCTGAAAACTGGGTGAACCCTGTTTTTTGCTCACTATCTTCGTGCTCAGGAATAGAAGATTCTTACAGAAAATCTTAATTACCTAACAACCTGAGAACAAGATATTCATCAATTATATAATTATGCTGCAGGTAGTGAAATTGGAAATTTGGAGTCCTCCTGTAAGTAACGATGTTAACCCCACATTTTAGTGGCTACTAACTCAAAGAGGAATCAGATCAAAGCATTTTTGGTGCCAATACAATTCTATTCTAAAATTTTAATTATGAACAACGGTGAGTTTGCTGTATTTGATAAATCGCAGAGTCCTCCAAAATTGAGTAATGTGAGGATTTTCTTTAATTAAAAATATTACAGAACTCTCAGAATGTTTCTGAGGCTATATGAGATGATATGGATTCTGTATCTCAGTTTGAGACAAACTAACCTAAGTTGAAATTGAATGTTTAAATAAAGTTTATTTATAATAATCTTAGCTTTGCAATATTAATAAACACAAAGCAATGTAAATATTTACTTCACTTTATTATGAAAACAATTAAATTATACTTATGTATGCAACATATTAATTATACTAATTATATTAATTAGTCAATATAAAATTGGGAAATAGTCATGTAATATACTCAACTGTAAGGCTCTATAAATAAAGTTTGAAAATATAGAGGAGAGATAAGCATTATCCTTCTGCATCATAAAATAGTTTTGAAAATACAAAACGGCCATATAATTTCCCTGAGTAGAAAGTAAATAAAATGTCAGTAAAATGTATTTGGCAGAATGTGGACCAAGAGTGTGAATATATGAACGTAACTTCAGGGCTGATTAAAAACAAACAAAAATTCAAAAGCAAGCAAACAACAACAAAACAGAGCAAGCAAAAGCCATAAACCTACTTGCAGAGCTCTTGCAAGTACATGTAGTAATGGTTCTGAAAGAGGGGAATAACTTCTCTAGCTGCCACAGATCACAGTGTACATTGTGTATGCATGCCCTAACCTTATGCTCTTCTAAATTTTTGTTTCTATTCAGATCTCTCTGCATGCTAATAATGGCAACTCAAGCATCTCAATATGAATAAATTATACTTCTCTATTGAAAATTAATAACATCTACCTTGAAGTGCATATTCTAGTCTCTGAGATCTTAGTTAATCTGACTTCACCCCTAAGGGAGTCATTCTCAATCTATGGGTAAACTATGTTTCTGTCTTGAAGACTGAAAGCCAGAACCTGACAACTCATTAATTCCTCAATGTCCTGCCAATATTGAGTACTTCTTCAAGGCCACTCAGCTCTCTTTCCTGCAGGCACTTTGACATTGCTTCAATTTCAAAATGATCCCAAATTTAAATAGCCACTGAAAGTCACTGAGAACTCAATAAAATATAGATAAAATTGTTTGTATTAACATTTGCCTATTTGTTCTACTTCTTCATTCTCTATTTTCTTATTTTGTTATTCTCCCATTAACCTATATACCCATTTTCTGTAAAACAAACAATCATTTTAAACATATGCATTCAGTGATCTGCATTGGTCAGATTTGCATTTTATGTAATATTATGGAGTGTTCTTTATAATACAGCATAGGATGAAATCTCATTCCTTTCTGGATTTACAAATTGCTAACTCTGCTATTTCTTCCCTGATTGCTACTGCAGAAATTTAATACATGCAGAGCTAGCAGACAATTCTGAAAATACCAAGTATTGTATGAAAGCAAACTCTGAGATACAATTTTATTGAGAGATATTCCTCTGCTGCATTAAATTATTCTTCAATAAAAAGTAATATTTGGCTTTCATGCAAAGCAAAATGAGATATATTTAATTCTGCCTAGCAAAGGTAGCAACATTAATCAGAGCACATTAGAAAACAACAGGGAATCTATTTACCTGTAATTTGTAAGACAAGTTCTCCTTTCATTTTGTTTCCTCTGAAGTTCACGAAAGAATCTTAGGACCTTTAAAATATAATTCTTGAAATCTCAACAGATCACTGCTATGGTTAGGCTTTGTGTTCCCACCCAAATATTATCCTTAATTGTAAATACCATAATCCCCATGTGTCTGGGGAGATACCAGCTGGAGGAAATTGAATTATGGGGGCAGTTCCCTCCTTACTGTTCTTCTGTTTCCCATGCTGTTCTCCTGTTTTTATGGTAGTGAGTCAATTCTCACAATATCTGATGGTTTTATAAGGGGCTCTTCCTTCCTTGTGTGTCACCCTTTCTCATCTGCCCCATCGAAGATGTGCCTCCTCCCCTTCCACTATGATTGTAAGTTTCCTGAGGTCTCCACAGCCCTGTGGAACTGTGAGTCAATTAAACCTTTTTTTTAATGAATTATCCAGTCTCAGGTATGTCCACATAGCAGCAGGAAAATGAACTAATACAGTAAATTGGTAGGAGAGGGGTACTGATATTAAGATATGCAAAAATGTGAAAGCAACTTTGGAACTGGCAGGGGTTGGAACAGTTCAGAGGGTTCAGAAGAAGGTACAGGCAGAGGTTAGAACAGTTTAGAGGGTTCAGAAGAAGACAGGAAGATGTGGGAAAGTTTGGAACTTCCTGGATACTTGTTCAATGGCTTTGGCCAAAATGCTGTTAGTGATATGGACAATAAAGTCTAGGCATGGGTGGTCTCAGATGGAGATGAGGTACTTATTGGGAACTGGAACAAAGGTGACTCTATGCTTTAACAAAAAGACTAGTGGC
Organism: Saguinus oedipus; assembly: GCA_031835075.1. NCBI lineage: Eukaryota > Metazoa > Chordata > Mammalia > Primates > Cebidae > Saguinus > Saguinus oedipus. The sequence goes on along the minus strand of CM063181.1, from coordinate 99,333,129 downwards.
ATTTTGCCCCTGTCCTAGAGATCTGTGGAACTTTTAACTTGAGAGACATGATTTGGGGTATCTGGTAGAGGAAATTTCTAAGCAGCAAAGTGTTCAACATGTGACTCAGCTGCTCTTAAAAGTGTTCAGTTTTATGTTCGCAAAGAGATTGTTTGGAATTGGAACTTATGTTTAGAAGGCAAGAAGAGCATAAGAGTTTGGAAAATTGGCAGCCTCATAATGCAATAGAAAAGAAAAAGAAAAACATTTTCTTTGGAGAAATCTAAACTGGCTGCAGAAATTTGCATCAGTAATGAGGAACCAAATGTTAATCACCAAGACAATAAAAACAATGTCTCCAGGGCATGTCAGAATTCTTCACAGCAGCCCCTCCCAAGGCAGGCCTGGAGGTTTAGGAGAAAAAAAATAGTTTTGTTGCTGGGCCAAGAGCCTCACTGCTTGTGCAGTCTCAGAACTTGGTGCCCTGCATCCCAGTCATGGCTAAAAGGGGCCCAGGTACAGCTCAGGTTGTTGCTTCAGAGGGTGCAAAGCCCAAGCCTTGGCAGCTTACATGTGGTGTTAGACTTTCGGGTGAACAGAAGTCAAGACTTGAGGTTTGGAACCTCTGCCTCAATTTCAGAGAATGTAGAGAAATGCCTGGATGTTTAGGCACAAATTTGCTGCAGGGGTTCCCCTCTTATGGAGAACCTCTGCTATAGCAATGAAAAAGGAAAATGTGTGGTTGGAGACCCCATACAGTGTCCACTGGGGCACGGCGTAGTTGAACTGTGAAAAAAAAAAAAGGCCACTTGAACTTTTGAATTAATGTTGAAATGAGTTAAGACTTTGAGAAACTGTTGGAAAGGCATTATTGTGTTTTTAAATGTGAGGATATAAGATTTGGGAAGTGCTGGGGGAAATTATATCATTAGGCTTTGTGCCTCAACCCAAATCTTATCTTGAATTGTAATCCCCATAATCCCCACATGTCTAGGGAGAAACTAGGTGGAGGTAACTGAATACTGGGGGTGGTATCTCCATGCTACTCTGATGGCTTTATAAGGGGTTCTTGCTCCTTCGCTCATCACTCTCTCTTGCCTGCCATCATGTAAGACCTGCCTCTTCCCCTTCCTCAATGGTTGTTAATTTTCTGATGCTTCCTCAGCCCTGCAGAACTGTGAGTCAATTAAACTTTTTTCTTTATCAATAACCCAGTCTCTTGAATATGTCTTTATAGCAGTAGGAAAATGGACAAATACAATCACATACGATGGCAATACAGACTCATATTCAGGAAATTACTAAGTTGTGTGGATTTGTGGTTTTTTTAACCCACATTGCCAGTCCTCTGGGAAGGTTTCAATTGAATATTCATCTCAGAATTTCAAAGTTTCAGATTTGAAAATAGTAATATCTATAATGTAAAATTATTCTACAATTTTATTAGTGGTAGCTTTAGAAACCAACCCTCACTAAAATAAATATCAGTATTTATTTAATGGACTAATGAAGGTTTCATCACAAGATGAATTGTGGAATTAAAAAATAATTATTCTCCCAAGGAAAGTCTCTCTATGATAATTTTCACCTTATCATCAGGGTAACCATCTCAACATAATACCTGATCCCTTGAGGGTATTTTATCAGTTATAGAAAGTTCTATTTGAGGTCTATTTTGCAGTTTAGTTTTTCCTCCAGAATTTATATATAGGATTGTTTTCTGGTCTCTGTCTTTCCACAGGAAGTAGGTTTGTGTGAATAGAAGGAATGGAGTTGGAAAAGGACCTATGTTGATTTTACATTTTCATAGCAGGTACAATATTAATGTGGCTTTTAAGTGGCAGATAGAAAACTTTAATATACATGTGAGTGGGAAGTAAAACCAAACAAAACACAACCTTATACAATTCTCTGGGAGAAGCCACAGCTTCTATTTGGCTTCCCTTATAATCCTTACAATTTAGCACTTTTATATCTTTAAAGATCAAGGACAGTATATGTGAGCAACTCATATTGCAAGCAAATTGAAAAGTTTCATTTTCAGTGCAAATTATGTGATTTTTCTACAATGATGAAGAAATTTGTTTCCAAAGCTATTACATTTTCTTCAGGCTGATTTGATAGGTTTGTATGTTATAAGTCAAAATTTGATAATTTTGTAATTTTTATTGTAGTAATAGTTTAGTGCTCATGAAATGCTTTCTCTATTCCCTGTGCCTCCAATTATCTAAATGTTTGTTGAGATGAACCCTTTAGTGTCCAAAACACGTTGTGAGTTTCTTTGAAATCAGCAAACCAGCTTCAGTGCAGTCTAGTCTGTATTCATTATAAGACCAGTAAGAAAGCAAAATTCATATGAGAAAATAAAAGAAATGATGCAAGAAGCCATTACTAAATGAAAGTCTTCTCTTGTTAAGTTTTAAATACATACATTTAAATAAATATTGTAATGTACGTTGCAATGTTTATTTAAATATGTGCAACAGTCACATGTGGGGGAAAATACTGGATTTGGGGTCTCAAACTGGAAGGATTGGCATTCTTAGTGTTGCATATTTTCTTTGTATTTTCTAAATCTTTCTGCCCATTTTTAAAAAGAATTATCTCTCTACTACTATCACAGAGATGTTGTGCAGAGCAAAGGAAATAGTTTTTGTAAACATAAAAATATTACAAACTGGAAAGCAGTTGTATTTTTATGTTATCTTTAACTGTTTAATATTATATTAGGTATGCACTTTGGATGAGAATGGAGGCAAGACCATGAAACATTAGTGAAGAAAACTGCCGGTTCTTAAGTTTTAAAATGACTATAAAATACACCATGGAATACAATGCATTCATAAAAAATGATGAGTTTGTGGCCTTTGTAGGGACATGGATGAACCTGGGAACCATTGTTCTCAGCAAACTGACTCAAGAACAGAAAATCAAACACAGCATGTTCTCACTCATAGGCGGGTGTTGAACAATGAGAACACAGGGACACAGGGAGGGGAGCATCACACACTGGGGTCTGTAGGGGGAACTAGGGGAGGAACAGTGGGAGGTGGGGAGTTGGGGAGAGACAACATGGAGAGAAATGCCAGATACAGATGATGGGGAGGAAGGCAACAAACCACATTGCCGTATATGTACCTATGCAACAATCTTGCATGTTATTCACATGTACCCCAAAACCTAAAATGCAATAAAATATATATTAAAAACAAAACAAAGAAAAAAAAAACCAGTAAGGGGATTGAAGGAAAGTAAGAATAATGTTAGAGTCTTCAAGTTTATTAAAAAAATGATTCCAACTAGGAACTCAGTTGGCAGGGATTTGTTGGCACTAATTTTGTGAAGATCTGAAATCTGGATTATATTCTCAACTGTTCAGCAGGATGTTTCCTCAGTCACTGTTGTATTACAACTATTCTCTCAGAAAGTGCTCATGTCTGTGTCTCCACTTGTAATTATATACCAGTCTCTCCTCATATCTCTTTCAAATTCTGGACAAAATCAGATTGGCTCAGTTAAAACTACTCTTCCTGTTGGGCAAAACTTTTTCACCAAGCAGGAGTCATAAGCTACTGCCAAAATTATAAGTTCTTTATCTTGGGTTTATTGACCCTTTCAGATTCAGTCACCTGTTTTATCTGATTAAGAATATGGCTATTTACTACAAGGAAATTTTCTGAGCCATTCCTAAGTTTAGACTATGAGTTTGGCAATTTCTTTACATAAGAACTATTGCCATAGCAATCACCATACTTGGCCTGCTTCCAGCTGGTGTGCATAGTCAAGTGAGCTATCTAGAAAGCAACAAAAGACTGAGACTGACCTTGCTTGACAGATAAAATCAGAAACTTATAACCAGTGCAGCCTTTTATCCTGAGTAGATATCTTAGCCTTCAAGATATGGTTGGCCATAGATGATGTATATAATATTATTAAGTAGGTGACTGATTCTTGAAATATAATTCTAAGAAATTCTATCAATTATGCAATGTTATGCTTTTCTATGTCTTCATTTGGTAATGAAGTCAATCATATGTTTTATAAACATGGTTTATATTTTTATTCATATTTAAGTCTATTTCAAATGTTGACTGTGTTCAACTATCTAATCACAGGTTCGCTAATTCTGAACACTTATTAAAATTTTACTTTACTTATATTGTGGTTTGTTGTTGACTGTTACAAACCTGGAATCTGCCCAAAGCCCTCTTTCTGCAAGAGACTTGTCCCTTTCTGATTGCTTCCTGCGCCAGCTGGATTTTCTTCTCTCTCTATCATTTCCCAGGAGGCTGTAGTCCTGCCATAGCACGGTGCTGAACTTGCGCTTTGCTGCATCTTTAAAGCTTGGCTGGCTGCCTTTCCTGTCCTTGATCACTCTTGTTTTACTGAACTGAATAGTAATTGCTGATACTGAACATGTGTAATTCCTATCTAAGATTGTTACTGTAATAAAATAGTGCACCCAGTCAACATGTTATATGTTCAATATAGTTTTTAAAGTTTTTATTGAAATTTCAAAGATTTGTTTTCAAAGGCATTTTAAAGTTAGTAATTGAAGGTCAAAGTAGTTTTTATTCTGAGCATCAATCTTTTAAAACCCTGTTATCAGCAAGGACTTTTCTAAAGGAATGTATTATATATAAATGTTTCAATCATGGTTCATTTTAAAAAATAAAGATGGAAGGTAACATATGTTTTATCTGATTGCCCTTGGAAATATAGAACTATGTATGAGATTAGAAAATTGTTTCCCTCTCCATTGCAGTTTGATACACTTGCAGTCTCTAAGGGCCTGTTCCCACAAGATATAAACCATTGCTTCAAGGCCATTCAAACAATATTTAGTCTTTCCTAATGAAAACAAAAGAAATATACACAAAGGCAGAAACATATTTCAAAATAATGATACAATCGTATTCAGCTACTGAATTGAATAGCAAGCTCTGTTTATTGTTGACAAAGCTAATATCCTCTACTATCAAAAGGCAATGCTTTTCATACTTTCTTATTCAGTACTCTTGCAACATAAGAGCTGAAGCGTTTTTATTATTTTCTCTATAACTTTTTAATCAGAAATATTGGAAGCTGGAAATGTTACTAAAGTTTCCTACTATCATTATTTTGATTCTAAAATTTAACTTCTGACTGATTGTAAAATTAAGAATGAAGCAAAACCATGAAGGATTACAGAAAAGCAACTCTCAATTTCTTTTTTATATTGTTTGACACTGTCATGGGTAATAATAATTTTCTTTCCGGCATGATATAAGATAGGTATAAATACAATTATTTAAGAGGCATGTTGTATGCCCATTACAGAGTTTTTGTCATTATACATACCACAGAATTGTTTTCCATATGCAACAATGTTTAAAAGCAATTTATAAACTAAGCAATTGTCTTACATTAATACTGTGATTTGAGCAATTCAGTCATATACTACTTAATAGTGTGACTTGACAAAAATACAGAGAAGACAAAGAGCCACATTTTAAATAGAATTCCACATCTGACAATTCCTTATCACTTGATTTTTCTACTGGATTCTATTGAATTGTATCTCTCTAACTCAAAATGATACAATAAACATGACTGAAATAAAACTCTGTTTACTGGTATCTAACTGTTTGGAGTCAACTGCTTAAAAACTGATCTATTCAACTGGCATGTTGTCAATGAAAGGCTTACTTCAGATTAGTAGAAGCAGATTTTGAGATACGAAAATGACAAGCTGTGCACAGGAATTATGACTACTTCATAAGAAAATTCTAAAATTAAATTGTAAATTATGTTATAGAAATTCTCTCATCAGTCATTCATTTATTTAATCTTCCAAATTTACTGGATGTCTTTCATGTGCTAATCACAGTGCTTTTGTGAGTGAAACGAAGAGAGATAAACAAGAGTTCCTTGTCTTAAAAGTTTATAATCTGGTAAGAGACATGCATATAAAACAATAAAAGCAAAGAAGTTTGATACATATCTATATGTTATTATGGAGAAAAAGAAATGTGAAAACAGCTTGGGAATATCCATGAAACTTCAAAAATAAAATGATATTTGAGATGAATCTTGAAATAGAAGTAGATGTTTTCATATTGGGATAGGGTTATTTAAAGTTTTTAGAATGTACTCTCATATTTCAAAGAAATTATAATTGATAATATGCATATTTTGTTAAAAGGTGACTGTCAGCAAAGGGGAGGAAGAAGAAGTCTTAATTGCACATTTCTTTAACCTTCAATCTTGAATCCAAAGCGTAAATTGCCACACCAATAGAATTCTCACTGAGAGGGATGTGGTCAAAAAAAGCATATCATGATGGCCCTTCGAAGGCTGTGATTTGATTGCTCCCAGGCCTTTTCTTGTTGTCAACAAAGTCAGAAAAAATACAGGTATATTTTGAAGTATTGTCTAAATAAGCAGTTTTTTTATTGACTTTGCACTCTAATGCTGTATACTCTTCACAAGTACTAATCAGAAATAGAAATATTTGAAATAGCCCAATTTCCCTCATGGTTTCTACCTGAGAATTGGGGTTTATTTTCTCCTAATAGCTAGTTAAGAAAGTTAAGGTCATATTTTTATTAATCAATATGTACAAGGACAGATTTTTGTTTACTTGAAACTAAAATGGTGCTAAATTGCATCCAGAAAAAAATAGAACATAAAATCTCATTGTCATTAGACTGATTTGTAAATATTAGTCAAAATATTCAATCTGAATTTGTAGAAATGCATCAGAGATGCACTGAAGAGAGTGCAAATCTTGTACTAGTAAGTAAGAGCAACAGCCAGTAAATTTTGAAAATTACTGTTAACTAATTTAATTTTTACTCATAGACTGGTTAGGCTTGTAGAAACTGGATTAGATATATTTTTATCTAATCTAACAATAATATTTTAAAAGCTACAAGGCATAGAAAAAAGATTAAATATCAGTTTAATTTGTCAGTCTTCTACCTCTAACAATGTTGACTTTTATATGTTATTATGGAGAAAAAGAAATGTGAAAACAGCTTGGGAATATCCATGATATTCCTTCAGAATATCCTTCAGAATATTCCTTTTATTATTCCTTCAGAACAAAACTTGAAATATTTATATCATTAAAGGACAATACAGAAAACATTTCTCGATAGACTTTTCTCTCTTGTGTCAAGAGCAGACATTAAGCTTACCAAAAACTTTCTCTGTTTATGTTTTCCTCTAATCATCAGAGATGCAGTCATTGAATTTTCATTTAGCTCAGAAAGGGATCTGTCATGATCTAATTGGAGGGAATTTAGAAACACCTGATGAATGGCTCAAATAACAAGATACTGCAATTTGAAATTTTTCCTGGTTCAAAGAAATATTCTAACCTGTCCCTATTTGATTTGCTTCTCATGAAGTCTTTTTTTTATTTTAGTTGATGACCCCTCCATTTTTAAAATTATTTAATTCCAACATATTATAGTCATCCTGGACTCCTTTCACACGTCATCCAACCTGAAAGCGAATTACTTTGGCTCTGCATTAAAATAACCTTAAATCTTTCCCCCACCTACTGTGATTTAAGTCACCATTCTCTCTTATAGTAGAATAGTCTTGTAGCCTCCAAAACCAGTCTCTTTGATTCTAGTCATAATAGAGTATCTAAATAGATGTAAAGCAATATCTAACTATATGTTTCTTATAATAGACTCATTTTACCTTAAAAGACAAACACAGACTGAAAGTAAATGGATGGGAAAAGATACTTTATGTAAATGATAACTGAAAGAGAGAAGAAGTGGCTATAACTATATTAAGAACAACAGATTTTAAGTCAAAAATTGTTACAAGACACAACGAAAGTCATTACGTCAATTTGACAAGAGTATATAACAATTATAAATATATATATATATATATATATACACAAAACATCAGAGTACCTAAATATACAAAGCAAATATTAACAGAATGGACTAAAACATATAATAAAAAATGTAATGCAATAATAGTGAGATACATGAATACCCCAATCAATAAATTATCCAGATGGAAATTCCAATAAGGAATAGAAGATATAAACAGCCCTATGGACCAACAGGACCCAACAGACATATATAAAACCTTAAACCAAACAACCAATAAATTATCCAGATGGAAATCCCAATAAAGGAATAGAAGATATGAACAGTACTATGGACCAACTGGACCCAACAGACATATTTAAAAACTTACATCAAACAACAGCAGAATACATATTATTTCCATTTACACATGAAAAAAACTTCAGGATAGATCATGATAGGCCACAGAACAAGTATTAACAAATTTAGGAAAACTGAAATCATATCAAGTAGCCATTTTGACCACCAATGGAATACAGCTACAAATCAATAACAGGAGAAATTTCAGAAATCTCATAAATATGAGGAAATTAAACAACATACCTCTGAACAATAGGTCAAAGAAGAAATTAAAAGATAAATTAAAATGTATATTGAGACATGAGAATAGAAACACAACATACTAAAACATGGAATTCAGCAAAAGCAGTGCTAAGATGAAAATTTAGAGTAATAAATGCCTGTGTTAAGCAGAAAGAAATATGTAAAATAAACAACCTAAATATACCACAAAGAACTAGAAAAAGAAAACAAAGCCCAAATTTAGTGAAAAGAAGGAAATAATCAATTTTAAGGCAGAAACAAATGGACACTAAAAAAACAAAAAATATTTACAAAAAACAATTCTGGACACCAATAGCAGTTGAGCTTCCTTGATTGTCAGTACTCCTTGCATACTGAAACACATCGATACTGGGGAAGTAGTGCTATCCTGATTCCACTGGGAGAGGACAATGGGAAGTTCTATGTTTGGTACACTCTTGGACACTTCTCTATGTGTCTTTTTCTTTGGCTAGTTTTGATCTGTATCTTTTCCCTGCAATAAACCATAACTATGTTATTTTTGAAACTCAATGCCAATTCTTCTCAAACTTTTACAAAAAAGCTAAAGGAGAGGAAACACTGCCCAACATATTTTTGAGGGCAGCACTACCATGGCACTATAGCCAGACAAAAATGCTACTAGAAAAAAAAAATACAGGTCAATATCCCTGTTGAATGTAGAAACAAATATTCTTATTAAAATATTGGCAAACTGAATTCAACAGCATATTAAAGGAATAATACACTATGAGCAATCAAGATTTATCTCCTAGATACAAGCACAATTCAACATATGTCAGTGATAATATACCACATTAAAATAATAAAATATTAAAATAATATATAATCTCAATATTAAAATAATATATATACCTCTGAACAATAGGTCAAAGAAGAAATTAAAAGATAAATTAAAATATATATTGAGACATGAGAATAGAAACACAACATAGCAAAAACAGTGCTAAGATAATAAAATAATATATAATCTCAATAGTCATAGAAAAAGTATTCACAACACTTCACATCCTTTTTTGATAAAAGCTTTCAGAGAGCTTTTATCTAAAAGCTTTTAGATATTAATAAAATATACCCCATCACGATAAACTTAATACATCACAAGTCCACAGCTAACATTATGTTTCTAAGATCAGGAACAAAATGAGGATGCCAGGTCTTGCCACTTCCATTCAACATTGTACTGGAAGTCCTAGCCAGGGCAATTAGGCAAGAAAAAATAATAATAAAAGGCATTCAAATTAGAAAGGAAAAAGTAAAATTGTCTTGTTAGCAGATGGCATATTCTTTTGTATAGAACACCTGAAGGACCTTTCCAAAAGAAAAACTATTAGACTTAATAGATAAATTCAGTAAAGTTTCAAGATACAAAATCAACACAAAAATTAGTTTCATTTTAATACTAACTACAAACTATCTGAGAAAAAAAACAAAAACCACTCCATTTTCATAAATATAGATTTAGAAATAAATGTTTTTAAAGAAGTGAGACATCTGTTCATTCCAAACTATAAAACATTGATAAGAGAAATTGAAGACACAAAATATAAAAGACATGTTCATGGATTGTTTTTTGCAAAAAAGAAAAAAATCACACAATTTATATAGAACCGAAAATGACTCCAAATACATATTGCAATTTTTAGAAAAAGAGCACATCTCTAAATATCACACTTTGTAATTTCAAAACACATTACAAAGTTATAGTAATCAAAATAGTGTGACACTGACATAAAAACAGGAAAGAAAGACAGATGGAATAATATAGCTCCCAGAAGTAAAACCTCAAGTTTATGGGCAATTGATCTTTGACAAGGATGTCATGAACACACAATGGATGGTCTCGTCATAAGCAGCGTTCATTAACTTGGATATCCACATACAGAAGAATGAAATTGGACCTTCCATTAAAGCAAAGGCTTCTGCATAAGAAATGAAACAATCAACAGACTGAAGAGACAACCTTAGGAATGAGAGAAAAGATTTGCATACCATATGTCAGGTAAGGGGTTATTATTCAAAATATATAAGGAACTCAAACACTCAACAGCAAAAAATAATTTTAACATGAATAAAAATTAACCCAATTAAAATGGGCAAAGGACTGGAATAGACATTTCTCCTGAGCTATTACCTCACATCTGTTAGAATGGCTACTATGAAAAATAGAAAAGGTGAGTGCTGCCAAGAATTTGGAGAAAAGGAAACTCTTGTACATTGTTGGTGGGACCAGAAGTTGGTGCAGCCATTATAGAAAACAGTATGAGACATCTTTTAAAAATTATAACTACCATATGATTCAGCAATCTCACTTTTGAATGTGTATCCAAAGGGAATGACATAATTGTAAAATGTCTGCACTTCTATGTGTATTACAGCATTATTAACACTAGCCAAGGTATGAAAATAATTTAAGTGTTCACTGATGAATTAATGCATAAAGAATATATGGATATACATATACAATTATGGTATATACATATACGTTATTCAACTGTTAAAAAAAAAAGGAAATAAGAAAATCCAGTCATTTGCCAGAACATGAATGAATCTGAGGGATATTATGCTAAATGAAATAAGCCAGACACAGTAAAATAAATATGGCATAATCTCATTTATATACGTAAACTGAATGCTGAAATTTACAAGAAAAGGGATATACAATGATTGTTGCCAGATGCTGGGGGTTGGGGACGATGGGAATATATTGGTCAAAACTGATCACAGAGGACTATATCAAGTAATGAAAGAGGAAAGCTTTAGATAAAATGATTAGCTACATCACAATTGTAGAGGTAGTCTGAAAATTATTGATCAGAGAAGTGATTAAAAGTGGTTATGAAGCATGCAAATGTGAAGTGTCAGGAGAAAGTTGAGAGTAAGAAATGCTAGTGCTATGGGGATGGGAGTAAGATGACTTGTGTAATAGTAGTTCAGAAGTGTGGCCATGAGAAAACTTGAATTGAATGGCAAGGTAAGGTAGAGAATGGATTCTGCATATGCACTCAAGACTTTCAAATCATTTTCTTTTGGTTTGTATCTTTTTACATCCTACATTAATTTTACAACTTCTAATGGTTATAACCGCCTAATACCAAAGTAAAAATTTTGAATTGCCAGATTTCTAAGATATAGCAGAAAATTAGTAAGTAAAACTATATTTAAAAAATAAAATTATAAAAGGTTAGGAGGCATCACTAATTCAAAAAGAATAGATACAAATAAAAATATTAATAGAACCAGATGATTATTTATTTAACATAATCATAAAAGTCTGTACAACCGTCATTCAGGTAGATTTTGTGCCATAAGTTATTAATGTCCTTACCTATTATCTAGATTGATAAGTTGACAGAACTGACCAATTTTGATGTAGATCTACTTCAGATAAGAGTTCATAGAGACAGATCTAGTGCATTCGCTGTTTTAAGATCATCCCAAATAGTATGGCAATAATAAATTTTTTTATACTTTGCTAAGTAAATTACACTTGAAAGATATGGCATAATCTCATTTATATACGTAAACTGAATGCTGAAATTTACAAGAAAAGGGATAACAGAAAGTTCTTTCTTTAACAGAAAGTTCTTAAAATTCTTTCCCTCCAGGACATGAAGAACTCACCCAAGAATATTATTAGGATTTAAAAATTTATTGTTAAATTTGGGAACAACCTAAAAACTCTCCCAGATTCACATTCTATCTATTTTGGGAACAATAATACAACACCTGTAATTTATGTAAAAATTCTATTGCTAGACACTCTCACTCTACCTCACTCCCTTATGTATCATTAAAATGATATAACTTTGCATCCAAAAAAGTATTCCTATAAAATTATATAATATTATAAATTCTGGGCCAAAGTTTAATGTGGTTTATTTTATTACTATTATAATAGAATATTTAAGGTTAGGACAAGTGTAAAAGAGCTAAAATACACTATTTTATTCGTTACCATTAAATAATATCTGGTTGCTTATGATACAAAGGCAGTTATTATTGTGAATGTAAATAGCATAGCTAACATTTTTGATACAAAAATCATTAAGATACAATCATTTTTTTCTTTCTTAGAATTCCAGTGTAGCAACAGAATGTGGTACCAGTCTTTTTATTTGTAGCATCTAACAAAAACATAGGTAAAAACAGTTATGAAGCTGTAAGCAGAAATTTGACTTGCAGTTATCTGACATGGGACCTGAAAAAATTGTGACGGTTAAAAGTTATGCTTATTTACCTGGGAAATTAAAAATGTACTTAAAACTTTAAAATTTATTTAAATTTAAAATGTACTTTCTTTTAGCACCTGTCATAAACCTCAAACTAATCTAATCTATGTTATTTAATAGTAACAGATTACATATAGAGTATTTGAAATATATTAATTGGGAAAATCAGATATTTAAATGTACAGAGTTAAATCATATATTTTTTGCATGAACATAACATTTATAACATCATACCTGTATATTAATTTGAACATGTATTGACTTACAACACATACAGATGTTGCTGTGTAAGTGCATATGTTTCAGTGTTTTATAAAGGAAATATAAATTGTACAGATGTCATGAGGAAAATAAAGTGGTGGGACAAGGAAGCAAAAAAAAAAAAAAAACAAAGAAATAATAAAGATCTAGTGAGGGAAGAGTTAATTGCATTTCTATTTACTTTCTGAAACAAAAAGAAATGAAGCAAAGGTGACAGCTGCCAGTTTGGTTGCAGGTATGCTTTATAGACTGGAGTGGTCACATTTTAATTAATGGCTATACCCTGCATTTACTTGAAAGACTGGGAATTTATATATAATGCATTCATCATGCTTTCAGGGAAAATGAAAGTTACAAGATACTATGGAGAACACAATATATTCTGAGGAGCCAGGTAATTTTTCTACAGAGGGTGAAAGTAGGTTGTGCACCAAAAACTCAAACTTCTGGACATGCTGCAATGACACTGTTTCAATTACCATGAATGTCTGCTTAGTGCAATTTGTCTTTATGTCATTTAACTGTCTAAAGTATGATCCCTTGGCTTTTAACTAAAACAATTACACAAGTGTACTAGTGAAAGAACAAGCTGATTAAATGATTTGGATAAAGGAACCAAGCATTAAAAAATAATTTATTGACATTTTAAATTAATGGTCGGAACTATTGGAAGAGTTTGCTTTAATGCTTTAAAGGATATGATTTTGAAAAACCTAACTATAACCAACTTACAACTTTTTTGTGTTGTTGAACTCTGAAGAAAATTTGTACTAGCCTATTTTGGAGCTCAACTTTATTTCATAAACAGAAAAATTTTAATTAGTCATTTTTAGCCCCAATATCTACATTTATTATTATGTAGGAGATATGTTTAGAGTCTGGGGAAAGAAGAGAAGCTTAAACAAAATTCAGTCAAAGCATTTTGTTTAATTGATGAGTGAAGACAAAATGGTTCAGCTAATCATTTATGAATCAAAAAAAGAAAAAGAAAATTTGGAAGGTCTGTATCTAGACTTGTCATAGGTAAAAGAACGAAGAATGTGCTGTCAAAATTTTTCAATTAAGAATTAAAAAACTGGAATTGCTATGCATTGTGGTAGGGGATATTATGCCTGTTTCTGTGTGGGGTATCAGGAGGTAACTGGAAGTAATTTAAGGATATAAGTTTAAGATTCCACTTACATTATCAAGTCGACATATCTAATAGTTATTTATATATATGAACTTATGATTAAAGGAGAATACTAAAGTACTGATGTATATATTTGAAAGTTTTCTTCATGTATATTCTGTTTAGAACCATAAAATTGAATTCGATCATCAATAAACTAGCATAGATAGATTAACAGAGAGAGAGAGAGAGAGAGAGAGAGAGAGAGAGAGAGAGAGAGAGATCCAAGGCCTTTTGTTTCAAGAATTCTTAGAGATGAGAATACTAACAGAGGAAAACGAGAAGACATGCCCAGTGAATTAATAGGAAAACCAAACCAAACCACAGATTATGGTATGGCGATGAAAGTATTATTGGAGCGGGTTTAAGAAACTATGGAAGAAGAGAAATTGAATTGCATATACAAATGATTCTTTTGAGGAGTTTTACTATCAAATCAAAGACAGACATAAATAAAGCTGTAGGAATAGTAAAGTCATGAGAATTTTTTTTTAATATACATGAAATGGAAGCATCTTTATATGCTGAAAAGATATAATAACCAAGGTGGGAAAATTGGTAATCTAAATAGCGTGATTCAAGTATATCCTAGGGAATTTTATTTTAAGCTACTTCATTTAATTAATTCTAACCATCAGTGACTTTTATATAGTGAATTAGTTTAATATTTCCCCTTACCTCATAGTTTATACTGTTCATTGTAATTGTCATCCACAAGTCTATTCCACCATTTTTCTCACTTAAAACAGATACATCACATTTCGAACAACTAAATCCAATTTTAATTAGTCTTCCAGGTTTATATTTGACAGCAGAGCAAAAATTATAGATTTCGCAGATTCCCAGATGTCCTTAGTTCTTAGTGTACTTTGTGACAACATAGATGAAACTGTAGGACATTATGTTAACTGTTTCTATTGATTTTTCTCAGTCTCCCTGAACAGTGGAAATACCTAAGAATTCCCCTTTTAAAGTAGTAATGTGCATAGCACATAATATGATTAGTTGTTGTGGTATGCAAAAGCTGATACTGTGCTTCCCCTAAAAATGTAAATATACCAAGTTCCCCTGTAAGTTTACTGAGAGGCTGCAGGACCCCTCAGCACATAGTTTAGGAACCACACATCTTCCCTCTTCCATGCTTAGTCTTATAGATTGAGCACCAAATATATGCCAGTCACTTTTATAAACAATTCAGAAAACAACGTTTAGTAGAAAGTAAATGATTACTCAAGGAATATAAGTTATTGGGTGAATAAGGTGTGTTTAGAAAATAGGTTTCCCAATGTACAGGCCAGTAAAATTTCTATTCTATCAATCAATATAATTATTCTGACTAGTTCATACCACCCAAATTCACATGTTGAAATTATAACCCCCAACATGATGGTATTAGAAAGTAGGGCCTTTGAGAGATTAGGTCATGAAGGTGGTGCCTTCATGAGTGGGATTAGTGCCACAATTAACAGATGACTGGAGAGAGAGCTTGCTTTCTCTCTATACTCTCCACCATGTGAGGATACAAGAAGACAGCTATTTTCAAACCAGAGACTAGTTCACCAGATGCTGGATCTGCTGGCACCTTGATCTTGGACTTCCCAGACTTCAGAAATGTGAAAAATAAACATCGATTGTTTATGTCACCCAGTCTGCCGTAATTTACTGTAGCAGCCTGAACTGACTGAGACAAATGGTATCCCTGTGGCTAGGATATTAAGTCCAGTCATGGTTCATACCATGCAAAATTTGTGCTCTACAACACAGTCTGTTAACTTGAGACTTGTAATTGCTGAAGCCAATTTGCTAAAGTGGTAGAAGCCAATTTGAAGAGGAAACTGATACAGGGGATCACAAGCTTAGAGAATTTTAAGCAAATGTTCCAGAGCCTTCAGCAAACTGTACCTAGAAATTTTAATTATATGAGTCAACATATTCTCTTTATTGTTTAAATAAGCTGGAATTGAGTTTTCTATTTCTTGGAATTAAAATCATCTTCAATTGGTGATGGACAGAAAGGCAAACCACAATTTACATAGTAGGCACTTACTAATTATGCAGTGATAGTAATGTTTTTTCATTGTGAACTACTAATTATGCCTTAGATAACCAAATTTATGAACACTTCAGAAAGGATTTTTTTTCCCTACTATGAATAAAGGGACAGAGAAAACAAAATCTGTTCTTTGGTTGGCAGTAAAACACATGAATAAAAAATAGAAAATATTATTCTCTAGTTAAGAAAGAATTGCTTGTTCTAGAAGTCAGGAGATACAGATGACAAACCTCACTTTCCCATTCTATTTCATAACACTTTCTGAAGTACATTTTTAAACTGAAAAGTTTAACTGAAACTTAATGTCAGTTCCATTAAAATTTAACATCTCTTGACATTGACAAGGATGTGGTTATATATTATCATTGATTTTCACTAATAAGACGTTTTCATCAAATTCTGCCATCTGCTAACATAACCCAACAACTTAAATATGATCTGAGAAATAAAGAAAATAGATTGCAAGTGTTTACAAATATTTTCAGAGGTTTAGCACTCAAGCACCTTTAACTCAATGAATATTATTGAGCTTATACTATGTACTCAAATTTACATGGGAGGTGAAATTGAAATTTAAAAAAAACCCCTAACTTGAAGTTTACAGCCCAGTGAAATGTTAGACATGTAAACATTTAAAATACAATATTCTAAATGTGTACTGGATGTGTTTAAAAGAAACATATTGGCCATAAGGGAAATAATTAATTCTTCCTGAAAAGGTCAGGTTAATTCATAAGAGGTGGATGCATTTAAGATGAGACTTAAGAATAGAAGTAAAATCTCAAGTTATAAAATTAGGAGAGAGACAGTATTCCTTATCATTAAACTGTGCACTCCTCCAAAGTCAGCTACTTCATAACTTTATCTCCAAGGTTTACCATTGTAATACTCACATAATAGACACCACTTAACTGTTGCTGAGAAGTACATGAAGGGTGATAGAAGAGTGGAGAGAATCAGGAAAAATGCATAGGAAACTGAGAAAAACATGTGGAAAACTATGTGTAGCTATATTTACTGCTGCATGCTAAATGGGAAGTTGAGTGTAACAGATAAAACATTGTTTTATTATTAAAAATTTATGGTAAATGCTTATTCATGTCAGAATATGTAAGTCATACCATGGAGAGTCATGCAGAGTAGGATGCTTAATGTAGCTTTTTTTAAAAAAATCATATAAGTAATGGGTACTCATTGAAGACTGTTGAGAAGAGATGACATGATCTAAAGTGCCATACAAACGTTACACTTTACAGTGACAATAGGAACAGCATTTTGAAAAGTGGATTACAACTGTGAATACATGTAAAGAAAGGGAGAACATTTAGGAAATTTTGCAATAGGCCAGGAAAGAGGATATGACTGCCCTCATTGTGGCAATGAAACTAACTCTATGCAGGAGGGAAGAGACTTTCAAAGGTCTACTAACTTATTTGATAGTAATACAGATAGACTGTGATGATTTATTAGCTACCGTGGAACTAACTGATGGAGGTTTTAAGATGACTTCCATTGGGCTGGGCCGGCGCCACAGTGCAACGGCACACGGCACAAAACTCACTGGTCTGGGTGCCCTGTTAAACCGACAACCTGAGATTTGGAAGGGCAGATTGGCATGTCCATCTGATTGAACGGGACTTGGACAATGAGCCAGACCAGGATATTCCTGGGAAACGTGATCTGAGCCAGTGCAGTGGGCAGTGGCACGGGAGATCGCATGGATCCCAGTGCCCTATTGGCAGGCTACTGGGGTGCCAGGGAGAGAGTCAACCTTTCAGCTTGGGGAGAGGAAGAGAGAGAGAGAGAGAGAGAGAGAGAGAGAGAGAGAGAGAGAGAGGATGGACTCTGAGGCAGGGAGCTGAGTGATCGAGCTCCGCGGGTCCCACCCTCACGAGGACAAGCAGGGCAGTGACTGAAGGCACTCTGGACTGAGAATTTTGCTGCCAGCATTTAGGACAGTGCAGCCCAGTGGGGGAGGGGTGTCCGCCATTACAGATGCAATCCACCGCTACTGAAGTACTGCCCAGGGCTGACACAGCCTGCTGTTGCCCAGGCAACCTGCCATAACAGAGAGACTCCATCAAGAGGGCGGAGCGAACCACAGCAAAACAGAGTCTGCGGCAGCAGGGAGGACCAGCGCTAGCAGGGTGGAGCCCCGGCAGGCAAATAGTGAATAGACTGCCACCTAGCGGGGCAGGAAAGTGCAACAGATACTCATAAAGAAAGCCCAACTCCCTGAGACAGAGCATCTACGGGGAAAAAAAAAGGGGGGGTTTTATGAGTTCTGTTGCAGCAGACATAAACATATCCTCCCAACATCCCTGAATGAACAACGGAGCTCACAGCTCAGCACTGGAGCTCCTATAAAGCACAGACCATCTCCTCAAGCAGCTCCCTGACTGCTGTATATCCAAAGAGTCACCCCAAAAAGGAATAATCAGACTGACATTTGGTGGTCATCATTCTGGAACAAAGATAGCAGAAGAAGAAACTGATAGCATCCCTCACTGTTCCGCAGCTGCTACAGGTGTACCCCAGACAAGCAGGGCCTGGAGTGGACCTCAGCACTCATACAGCAGAGGGGATAGACCATTAGAGGGAAAACTAAGTAACAGAAATACTTCATCATCAACAATCTGGCATCCACACAGAGACACAATTGAAAAATCAGCAACTACTAAGACGACAGGTGGATAAATCCATAAAGATGGGAAGAAACCAGCACAAAAAGGAAGAAAACACCCAAAACCAAAACCCCTCACCTCCTACAAAGGAACAAAACTCCTCACCAGCAAAGGAACAAAGCTGGACGGAGATCAAGTGTGACAAAATGACGGAATCAGACTTCAGAAAGTGGATAATGAGAAACTTCAGGGAGCTAAAACAACATGTTCTAAATCAGTGCAAAGAAACTAAGACCCTTGAAAAAAGATTTGAAAAAAGATTTGAGGAATTGATAACAAGAATTGACAACTTAGAGAGGAATATGAATGAATGGAAGGAGCTGAAAAACACAACACAAGAACTTCGTGAAGCATGCACAAGTTTCAACAGCCGAATTGATCAAGCAGAAGAAAGAATATCAGAAGTTGAAGATCAACTCAATGAAATAAAATGAGAAGCCAAAATTAGAGAAAGAAGTGCAAAAAGGAATGAACAAAGTCTCCAAGAAATGTGGGACTATGTGAAGAGACCTAATCTACATTTGATAGGTGTACCAGAATGTGATGAAGAGAATGAATCCAAGCTGGAAAACACTCTTCAGGATATTATCCAGGAAAATTTCCCCAACCTAGCAAGGCAGGTCAATACTCAACTCCGGGAAATACAGAGAACACCACAAAGATACTCCGCAAGAAGAGCAACCCCAAGGCACATAATCGTCAGATTCACCAGGGTTGAAATGAAGGAGAAAATACTAAGGGCAGCCAGAAAGAAAGGTCAGGTCACCCACAAAAGGAAGCCCATCAGACTCACAGCAGATCTCTCAGCAGAGACCCTACAAGCCAGAAGAGAGTGGGGGCCAATATTCAACACCCTTAAAGAAAAGAACTTTCAACCCAGAATTTCATATCCAGCCAAACTGAGCTTCATAAGTGAAGGAAAAATAAAATCCTTCATAAACAAGCAAGTACTCAGAGATTTTGTCACCACTAGGCCTGCTTTACAAGAGCTCCTGAAAGAGGCACTACACATAGAAAGAAACAACCAGTACCAGCCATCCTAAAAGCATACCAAATGCTAAAGGGCATCAACAAAATAAAGAATCTACACGAACCAATGGGCAAAACAGCCAGCTAGCATCAAAATGGCAGTATCAAATTCACACATAACAATATTAACCCTAAATGTAAATGGGCTAAATGCACCAATCAAAAGACAGACTATCAAATTGGATAAAAAACCAAAACCCATCGGTATGCTGTATCCAGGAAACCCACCTCACACGCAAGAATACACAAAGGCTCAAAATAAAGGGATACAGGAAGATTTACCAAGCAAATGGAGAGCAAAAAAAAGAAGGAGTTGCAATTCTCGTCTCTGATAAAATAGACTTTAAAGCAGCAAAGATCAAAAGGGACAAAGAAGGTCATTACATAATGGTAAAAGGATCGATACAACAAGAAGAGCTAACGATTCTAAATATATATGGACCAAATGCAGGAGCACCCAGATATATAAGGCAAGTTCTTAATGACTTACAAAGAGACTTAGACTCCCACACAATAATAGTGGGAGACTTTAACACTCCACTGTCAATATCAGACAGATCAACCAGACAGAAAATTAACAAGAATATCCAGCACTTGAACTCAGACCTGGAACAAGCAAATCTGATAGACATTTACAGAACTCTCCACCCCAAATCCACAGAATATACATTCTTCTCAGCACCACATCACACCTACTCCAAAATTGACCACATAATTGGAAGTAAAGCACTCCTCAGCAAATGCGAAACAACTGAAATCATAACAAACAGTCTCTCAGACCATAGTGCTATCAAGGTGGAACTCAGAATTCAGAAAATAACTCAGAACTGCACAGCTTCATGGAAACTGAACAATTGGCTCTTGAATGTTGATTGGATAAACAATGAAATGAAGGCAGAAATAAAGAAGTTCTTTGAAACCAACCAGAATGAAGACAAAATGTACCAGAATCTCTGGGACACATTCAAAGCAGTCTGTAGAGGAAAATATATAGCAATAAGTGCCCACATGAGAAGAGTGGAGAGATCCACAATTGACACCCTATCGTCAAAATTGAAAGAGCTAGAGGAGCAAGATCAATAAAGCTCAAAACCTAGCCGAAGACAAGAGATAACTAAGATCAGAGCAGAACTGAAGGAGATAGAGACATGAAAAACCCTTCAAAAAATCAATAAATCCAAGAGCTGGTTTTTCGAAAAGATCAACAAAATAGACAGACCACTAGCCAGACTGATAAAAAAGAAAAGAGAGAACAACCAAATAGATGCAATAAAAAACGATAATGGGGAAATCACCACAGATTCCACAGAAATTCAAACCATCGTCAGAGAATACTACAAACAACTCTATGCACATAAACTAGTAAACCAGGAAGAAATGGATAAATTCCTGGATGCCTGTGTCCTCCCAAGCCTAAACCATGAGAAAGCTGAAACTATGAATAGACCAATAACAAGGTCTGAAGTTGAGGCAGCAATTAAGAGCCTACCACACAAAAAAAGCCCAGGTCCAGATGGGTTCACAGCTGAATTCTACCAGACAGACAAAGAGGATCTGGTACCATTCCTTCTGAAACTATTCCAAATAATTCAAAAAGAGGGAACCCTTCTCAAATCATTTTATGAGACCAACATCATCCTGATACCAAAACCTGACAGAGACTCAACAAGAAAAGAAAACTTCAGGCCAATATCCATGATGAACATTGATGCAAAAATCTTCAATAAAATACTGGCAAACCGATTGCAACAGCACATTAAAAAACTTATCCATCATGATCAAGTAGGATTCATCCCAGGGATGCAAGGCTGGTTCAACATACGCAAGTCTATAAATGTAATTCACCATATAAACAGAAGCAAAAACAAAAACCACATGATTATCTCAATTGACGCAGAGAAGGCGTCAATTGAGATAATCAATTGCTAAAAACCCTCAATAAACTTAGTATTGATGGAACATATCTCAAAGTTATAAAAGCTATTTATGACAAACCAACAGCCAATATCATACTTAACGGGCAAAAACTGGAAGCATTCCCTTTGAAATCCGGCACTAGACAAGGATGTCCTCTCTCACCACTCCTATTCAACATAGTACTGGAAGTTCTAGCCAGAGCAATCAGGGAAGAAAAAGAAATAAAGGGTATTCAAATAGGAAAGGTGGAAGCCAAATTGTCGCTATTTGCAGACGACATGATAGTATACCTAGAAGACCCCATCACCTCAGCCCAAAAACTCCTGAAACTGATAAGCAACTTCAGCAAATTCTCAGGATATAAAATCAATGTGCAAAAATCACAAGCATTCCTATACACCAATAACAGACTTAAAGAGAACCAAATCAAGAATGAATTGCCATTCACAATTGCTACAAAGAAAATAAAATACCTAGGAATACAACTCACAAGGAACGTAAGGGACCTCTTTAAGCAAAACTACAAACCACTGCTCAACGAAATAAGGGAGGACACAAACAGATGGAGAAACATTCCATGTTCATGGTTAGGAAGAATCAATATCGTGAAAATGGCTATACTGCCCAAAGTAATTTACACAATCAATGCTATCCCCATCAAACTACTATTGAATTTCTTCACAGAACTGGAAAAAACCACCATGAACTTCATATGGAACCAAAAGAGAGCCCGCATAGCCAAGTCAATTCGAAGCAAAAAGAACACAGCGGGAGGCATCACACTACCAGACTTCAAACTATACTACAAGGCTACAGTAATCAAAACAGCATGGTACTGGTACCAAAACAGAGATATAGACCAATGGAACAGAACAGAAGCATCGGAGGCAACACAACATTATCTACAACCATATAATTGATAAACCAGACAAAAACAAGCAATGGGGAAAGGATTCCCTGTTTAATAAATGGTGTTGGGAAAACTGGCTAGCCATGTGCAGAAACAGAAACTGGACCCCTTCCTGACACCTTACACTAAAATTAACTCCAGATGGAATAAAGACTTAAACATAAGACCTGACACCATAAAAACACTAGAAGAAAATCTAGGCAAAACCATTCAGGACATAGGAGTAGGCAAGGATTTCATGATCAAAACACCAAAAGCATTAGCAACAAAAACCAAAATAGACAAATGAGACCTAATCAAACTCCACAGCTTCTGCACGGCAAAAGAAACAGTCACTAGAGTGAATAGGCAACCATCAGAATGGGAAAAAATCTTTGCAGTTTATGCATCTGACAAAGGGCTGATATCCAGAATTTACAAATAACTCAAACAGATTTACAGGAAAAAAACAAACAAGCCCATTCAAAAATGGGCAAAGGATATGAACAGACACTTTACAAAAAAAGACATACATGAGGCCAACAAACACATGAAAAAATGCTCACCATCACTGGTCATTAGAGAGATGCAAAACAAAACCACATTGAGATACCATCTCACGCCAGTTAGAATGGCAATCATTAAAAAATCTGGAGACAGCAGATGCTGGAGAGGATGTGGAGAAAGAGGAACACTCTTACACTGTTGGTGGGAGTGTAAATTAGTTCAACCATTGTGGAAGACAGTGTGGCAATTCCTCAAGGATCTAGAAATAGAAATTCCATTTGACCCAGCAATCCCATTACTGGGTACATATCCAAAGGACTATAAATCATTCTACTATAAGGACACATGCACACGAATGTTCATTGCAGCACTGTTTACAGTAGCAAAGACCTGGAACCAACCCAAATGCCCATCGATGACAGACTGGACTGGGAAAATGTGGCACATATACACCATGGAATATTATGCAGCAATCAAAAATGATGAGTTTGTGTCCTTTGTAAGGAGATGGATGAATCTGGAGAACATCATTCTCAGCAAACTGACACAAGAACAGAAAAAGAAATACCACATATTCTCACTCATAGGCGGGTGAGAAAAATGAGAACACATGGACACAGGGAGGGGGTCTACTACACACTGGGGTCTATTAGGGGGAATGGGGGAGGGACAGTGGGGGGGGCTGGGGAGGGATAGCCTGGGGATAAATGCCAAGTGTGGCTGAAGGGGAGGAAGGCAGCAAAACACACTGCCATGTGTGTACCTATGCAAGTACCTTGCACGTTCTGCATATGTACCCCAAAACCTATAATGCAATAAAAATTTTAAAAAAAGATATATATATAAAAAAGGATGACTTCCAGATTTATGGCTTGTATGCTTGAGAACATCAATGACACAGCTAGTCTTTAGTACTGTCAGTACAATTAGAGGTGTATATGGATGAGAATTGGGATTCTACTTAGGGTTTAGGAAATAAATCAACTATCTAAAAGATAACAGAAGAAGGGTTTCACAAAATACAAATACTTTTATAAGTCCTGGAATTATTTCAAGAGTGAAATTTGTTGAGGAAGGTAAGAATGAAAAAGTCCTAATGAAGTGTTCTATTCTTGTTCAGCAGTATTCATCCTATAGTAATCAGGCCCTTGGAGTGCAGCAAGGGGGCACAAGTGTATTACACTTTAAGTTCACCAATCTTCAAATCTTTTCAATATATATTCACTCATAAATGAATCTGCCTGAGAAAAGGCTCATCATCATACAATATGCAGCAATCTTTCTTTATACTCAGAATTCTACCACTTCTACCAAAATAAATAACTAAATAAATAAAAGTATAACTTCTCGCTCACTCCTCTTCTTATTATGGTGCTGTTACTATAGGAATGCATAGGTAAACAAAACAGAACAAATTATCTGGCTTCATGGAGCTTGTATTTCAGTAACTAAGTGAATAATTTGAAGTATTGGTGTTGGGGTTGAGAATGTGAAGGGTAACAACTAGGTAATTAATTGTTCGAAATACATATACTTTACCATTATTTGCACTTGAAAGAATTTGAGTAGCATATATGACATTCTTGGCATATAACAGAAAAAGGATAAAAAAATTGTGTGGCACTGTTATAACAAAACTTTCTAAATCTTTCTGCTTATATTCAAGTTTAGCTACTGCACTATGAATATCTAAAAAGTTGATGATGCCGAATCCTGTCTTACTCTTGCAGGAAGTAATAACATCTAGGGATATGTATAATAATCTTAACACTAGGCATGTCAATTTAAATAATGTTCAGTTTTAGAATTTTATTTTTATATTTAATATCTATCAAAAATGTAATATATCTGTTGTATGCTTATTATTATCATTTTTAATAATACCTGATTTCAGAAGATGCTTTCAAAATGTTTAGATACTTATTGTCATGAGAAATAAACATATTTTCAATTTAAATTTACATATATGTAAAAAGAGATACAGATGATATATACACATAAATATAGATATGAGGATATATAAGGATAGAAATAGGGATAAGAATAGAGTAGAAATAGCTATTGACAAATATTGTTGAAAATTGTGATAAAAACACACAAAAGCCTTTAAAGTATAACATCATGTTGTATTAGAATTTATTTATTTGTACAAAATGTAAAGACATGCAGAGTTTAAGACAAAAACAATATGATGTCAAATATTCCATTGTAAAAGGGCTTGATTAAGTAATGGGGGTTTTATCAACTAGGCATTGAGTTTGTTCTCTCTAAAACTACAAATTGCTATATTGTGAACTATGGTGCCCATTAGCCTTTGAGGATCCCTAAGGGCAGTGTTCTTGCTCTATTCACTTTAAATCCCTATCACAATACTTACTAAGTGCATTAGCTATTTATTACTGTGTAAAAAATTACCCCCAAAATTTAGTGGCTTAAATTAACAACAGTTATAATTTCACAGATCCTGTGGACCAGGAAACTAGGTACATCCCATTGCATCTTCTGACCTTGGGTCTCTCACAGGCTGTAGTCAACTCAAGACAACTTGAAAGGATCCTCTTCCTTGCTGACTCTTGTGTTTGTTGGCTGGACTCAGTTTCTTCAGGGTTGCGTTTGTTGAACTGAGGCCTCAGTTGCTCACAAAGTTTTGTCTGGAGGCCTTCCTCCATTACTAGCCACGTGGGTCTCTCAGTGGACTATCTTGCAACATGGAATCTGGTTTCATCAGACTGAGCAAGTGAGAAAGCATGAGACATCAACAGAAAGACAGAGATCAAGCAAAACAGAAGTCTTGGAGACAATCTGTAAACAGTCTTTTGTAAGCCTATAATGGAATATCTTTTTATTGAATTCTATTAGTCAGAAGCAATTCAGTGCGTCTAGCCCACACTTAAGGGAAAAAATAACGTAATAAATACTGCAAGTCAGGGTTATTGAGAGCCATGTCAGAAGCTGCCGCTCACAAAGTAAGCATGTATTTAATTAATAGGTATTTAAGGAAACTTAATTCAATAAACATTGAGAACCCATCAAGCACGATGGTGGAAAGAACAGAAATTAAACATAACTTAATACAAAAATAAAATGTAAATTATTTATTGTATAAAATTGATACAATGCATCATTTTGCCCTCTACATATAACTATTAACTAAAAAATGCAGTTAGTGTAGAGACATCATATTATGTGATTAAATTTGACTTTGAAAAGAGGTTGGAGAATTCTCACAGTGCAAGTCCTTTGGAGAAATTTTCAAAACCAAAAGAGAAAACCATAGCAGTATCAATCATTTGAAAAGCCTTCATGGGAGGATTGTCTAGAAACTCTAAGGTGCTTAACTGATTATATTTAAGATTTTTACACTGTTAACTTTAGATTAGTACTTGTAAAAGTGTGGTCTAGGTATACTTCAGGGATCACCAAGCTATTTCAGGGTATTTGTCTGGTTAAAATCATTTTGATCCTAATACGAAGATATAATTTGCCTTTTCACTCCTTAACTCAAGAGCATACAGTAAAGATTTTCTGAGGCTCTGTTACATGTGATCCTGCAATAGACTGAATGAGAAATTAATATGAATATCCACTTGACCTGTATCAAATTAAACATTAAGGAGAACGGACTAACTATTTTGGAAAATAAAGTTATTTTTCACAAAATATCAACTATGTTAACATCATATAACATGTCATATACTTAATTTGTTATTTTTAAGTAAAATAATGAGCACATATTGTTTAAACTTCTTAGTTTGAGTTTTAATATTGTAACTGTTGATACATATAACTAATATAGACTAAAGCTCTTTAGGTATATAAAGCTTTTTAATAGTGTACAGGGATGCTAAAACCAAAAGCTTTAGAATCACTGAATTAGATAATCCCTAAAGTACCCACAGCTTTTCAACAACTTAGATGAAACTTACATTTTAAGAAACAGAAATTTATGTCATTATACCTATATTCTCATAGTACAATTTGTTTTCATTAAATTCAAATTTCAGATGTCGTCACCTCAATAAACAATGACATTAGTGGAACAATCATCTTTTAAATAAGAAAACCATTTTGAATGTAAATGTGAAGTCAATGACCTTCTTTAATCACAAAAATATTTATTACGCTCATGTAACTGGGAAATTATTTAAAAAATATTTTCCCTCCTGAGTAGAGTAAGATTATAAAGTTCATAACTGTATCAGTAAAATCAGTATGAGGGCAAGACATAATGACCTTTAATAGATTTTAGGTACATATTTTTAAGAAGGCTTGTACTCCTTCTTGTGAACAATATAAAGAATGTAAGTGAAATGGGACCCCAACTTTAGACTACTTATCTAGAAATACACCACTTCTTCATCATCAAATAAACCTCAGGTACCTCTAGTTATACATTTTTTGGGTAATTCTTTTTCTTTAATAATTAGTTTTAATGATATGCTATAATACAGCATTACTATTAATTGGTGTTTTAAAAGTAGGTGTAGAGAAAGTTATTATACCTAGGCAGAATATTAGTGCTTCATTGACGAACTGCAACAGAAAAGCCCCAATGACATATAAAAAGCCCAACTTTTATTTCATTTTATTAAGTTAAGAGCCACTGAATTTAAAACGGGAAAAGGGCCAGAAACAGATTACTCATTACAGCTCAAATACATTAAACTGTTAATTTTATATTTTTCTAATCGCAGATTCTTTCAAGATTGTTCTCATTTGCTATATTCTAGGACCAACATATATAATTTCATTATGCATCATAAATATGAGATCTTTTTGGAAAAATCTAGTTTTATAGTAGATGGACCTATAAAATAATAATATCTATCTCCCTCAAGCACTTAGTCCATAAAGTAAAAAATTTAGGAAGGTGAAATACATACAATTTGGCTTTCCATTCTGATTCTTGCAAGAGAGCATTATTCCTGCAATAACAATAAAGATATCTAATAAATTAAATCAGTGATCTGTGGATGCATAGAAACTTAAATGAAATAAATTTTAGGCAAGAAGTCTACAGTTGCTAACAATTTTGAGCACGGCACAAGGAGAAGCCAACACTATATAAACTGGGGTAAGGAGTAACCTGTGTAACTTTTAAAGGTCATATCTTTAAAATTAACCTAACCAATTACAATTTTGAGGAATACCAATCACAGTAATTCACTTGCCAACTCTGTCTTAGAGGGTTTTTGTCAAGTGCAGAGCATGAGTACATCATAAGTGGAAGCAAGGATATTGCACTGAGAAAGAACTCCTAGGAAAATATCTTTATTAACTGAAAGTCAGCAGCTGGCAGTTTAGGGAAGAGTAGAAATGCTGAGAGAAACAACCTGAGATATATCTAGTTATACCTTACAAGAGCAAAATAGCGGCTCATTTAAGTAGAACCAGGTGAAAAGAACTAAGGGAAACTCCTCAATGTACACAGTGAGCCCTTTCTGAATGAACAGCAACAGCTCACCAAGCACTGAGGGGAGTACTAGAAAAAATGAGAGAAATTTCTCAAAGTTCAGGAGCTCTTTCTGGGAGTACATGACAGTAGTCTGCAAGTTACTGGGAACAGAAAAAGAGAGGCCAGAGAGGTGCCCCAGAGGAACAGAAAGGCTTTGCTGAGTTCCCAGCAAGAGTCCCAGAAAGGCAGTATAAACACTAGGATAGCTAAGAGAAATCCCCCCAAGGATATCAAAGCTTCACCAAACAAAATCAGTGCCAATAAAAGCCACAAAATGGTAGCAAGATTAAGAGAGACTTTCTGAGGTACATAAAGCTAGAAGTGGGCTGGAGGTTCAAGAACACACCTGATCATCCCCAAAAGATGACAGCTGAGTTATAAAGCAGAGAGGAACCTTGGGAGTTTCACCAGTACTCAGACCCCAACTCTTACCTTATGAAAAGTCATATTCTGTTAAAAAATTTTTGAAGCCAGTGATTAATTGAATCAAAATAGACAATTTTAGACAAAATAGAACTACCTCTAGTATAGGTTAAATTCCTGTACCTTAACAGCAGAGAGAAAAGGATGGTGATCTTGAAAACAAGTTACTAAATATTAACCAAGTTGAGGCACAAAAATAATAATAAAATAGAGGGTCAGAGATCTATGAAATAATATCAAATGTTTAATACATGTGTAGTTATGTTCACAGTGAGGAAAGAGAAGAGCGTAATGGGCTTGAAGAAATACTTGTAGAGAAAATGGCCAAAAAATTTTATAGACTTAAATTGTCCAAATATTTTAATATAAAATATATATTGACTAAGTTTGCACACACATATACTTGGCAAGTTTATATATAAACCTAAACCAACTAGAATGATAAACCTTCTATATTAGTCAGAGATATCTAGAAGGGCAACACTAATAGGATATATGTATATATGAGAGGGAATTTATTAAAGAGAATTGATGCACACAATCACAAGGTAAAATTTTAAGATAGGCCATCTTCAAATTGAAGAGCAAGGGAGCTGGTAATCAATCAGTCCAAGTCCCAAAACCTCCAAAGTAGGGAAGCTGACAGTGCAGATTTCAGTCTGTGGCCGAAGGCCTGAGAGTCCTTGGCAAACCACTAGTGTAAGTCCAAAAGTCCAAAAGCTAAAGAAATTGTAGTCTGACGTTCAGGGCAGGAAGCATCCAGCACAGGAGAAAGATGGAGGCCAGAAGACTCAGCAATTCTGCTCATTCCATTTTCTTCTGCCTGCTTTTCTCTAGCTGTGCTGGCAGCCAAGGGGATGTGTGCACAGGTTAAGAGTGGGTCTGCCTCTCCCAGTCCACTAACTCAAAAGTTCATCTCCTCTACAACACAATCACAGACACACTGAGGGTTGCATCCTTCAATGCAATCAAGTTGACACTCAATATTAAGCATCACATCTTTAAAAGAAAATCTAAGAGTTGTGATTACTACTTTTTTTTTTTTTTTTTTTTTTTTTGAGAGGGAGTTTCGCTCTTGTTACCCAGGCTGGAGTGCAATGGCGCGATCTCGGCTCACCGCAACCTCCGCCTCCTGGTTTCAGGCAATTCTCCTGCCTCAGCCTCCTGAGTGGCTGGGACTACAGGCACGCGCCACCATGCCCAGCTAATTTTTTGTATCTTTAGTAGAGACGGGGTTTCACCATGTTGACCAGGATGGTCTCGATCTCTTGACCTCGTGATCCACCCGCCTCGGCCTCCCAAAGTGCTGGGATTACAGGTTTGAGCCACCGCGCCGGCCGATTACTACTTTTATGTGACAACTTGCCTTGGTTAAGGGATACCCAAATAGCGGTTCAAAAAAGTATTCCTGGGTGTGTCTGTGAGAGTGTTTCTGGAAAAGCCTTAGAATCAGTGGACTGAGAAAATAAAATTATCCCTCAACAATGCAAGGAGACATCGTACAAGCCCTTAAGGGCTTGGATAGAACAAAAAAGCTGAGAAAGCAGAATTATCTCTTTCTTCTGGAGCTGGAATATTCATTTTCTCCTGCCCTCAGACATGAAAGCTTCTAATATTTTTAGTCTCAAACTGGGAACTACATCATAGGTTTCCCTTGCTTTCAGGCCTTCCAAAGAAGCTGAGTTATGTTACTGGCTTTCCTGGTTCTTCAGCTTGCAAACAGCATGTCTTAGATTCCATAGTCATGTGAGCTAATTCCCATAGTAAGTCTTCTGATATATCTTTATATATCTTATTTTTTCTGTCTCTCTTGAGAACCCTTGCTAATACAGGAGTATGGCTTTTTGATCTCAGAATAAGTAGATACATGTTTTGTACAAGTAACAAAATGATAAAACATAAGAGAAAAAATTATACATTTTACTTAGGAAAAACAATTTCTGATTACCAGAGGATATTAAAAATAGAACAGGCAAATCCTGCAAGATAAAATATCCTCAATACATATGTTTCACAAACGACTCCTATCAATAACATGTAAAGATTTCTGCCAATGATATACACATTGTATCTATATAAGTAAACATACAACCTATCTATATCTATTTATCTACATATCTATATGTGTGTGTGTGTGTGTGTGTGTGTGTGTGTGTGTGTGTGTGTGTGTATACTTGGTAAAAAAAGATATACTAATGGTTAATACACCCATGGAAATGTGTTTAACACAATTACATGATGAAGGTTTAAATTCCAACACATTTTGATACCAATTCACATATACTCATATAGGAGAAAGAAACACATTGACAACACTGAATATCGCCAACTTTATAGAACAACTGAAATGTCATACACTTCTGAAGAAAGGATAAAATGATATAAATATTTTTGAAAGTTGCTTGAATCGTTTTTCATAAAGTTAAAAATATATCTACCATATTACCTAGCAAACACATTCTTGTATTTATATAACTAAAACAAAAATATATGTTCTTAAAAAGTCTTACACAGGAAGATTCCTAACAGCTTTATTTATAGTAGCCAAAAACTAGAAACAACTAAATGTCAGCAAACATTTAATGGACAATCTGTAACAAACTGTTATGTGTTTTTTCAATGTAATACTATAAAATAATAAAAGTTACAAACCATGAATAACGCAACAACATTGGTGCATCATACAAAGGAAATTATCCATATTGGGTGAGGTGACTCACACTTAAAATCCTAACATTGGGAGGCTGAGGAGGAGAGATTGGTTTAGACCAAGAGTTTGAGACAAGCCTGGGCAACATAGCAAAACCCTGCCCCTACTAAAATGCAAAAAAAAAATTAGCCAAATGTGGTGGTGCCTGCCTCTAGTGCCAGCTGCTCAGGAGGCTAAATTGAGTGAATCGCCTGAGCTTGGGAAGTCAAGGCTATAGTGAGACGAGATCACGCCATTGTACTCCAGCCTGAGTGATGGTCAAAAGAAAAAAAAATTATGCTGAGTAAAAGGAGCCAGACACAAACACACAAACCAACATGTATTGAATGATATTGTCTATATTAATTCAAGAACAAAAATAAAAGATATATGAATAATGATTCCAGCATGATGACAATTATCTTTCCATTTTGATGGTGGTTACATGGGTGTAATTCAATTGTCAAAACTCACTGATCTGTTCAAGACTTGTGCATTTGATTTTATTTCTATGTCAATAAAATTGTATATTATTCCTGTGACACTTTTATTTCTGACTTTAAATTGTTGAATAATTTCTATGAAAAGAATTAACTATTAAAAGTAATCTCAATAGTAACTCCAGACCACATCAATCCGATTTGGACAGGATTAAACAACACTCTTTGAATCCCTTGTGTAATGGCCTGGAAATTTTCTTGGTAATCACATCATAACAATGGACTTGACTAAAATCAAAAAATACAAAATATTTACATCATAGAGATGCATGCCCTTTGTATGGTTTCCTATATTTACAATTCTTTATTATTGTATTGCCTTTTATTTGTTATTTGTTCAAAATTATGGTCCTCATACTGCATACTTCAAATAAACAATCCTAAGGACAAAAATTAGCACTTGCAACAAATTCTGTAATAGCAAAGTTATCTCTAACAATCATATGAAAATAAAGTAAATAGCAAGTAAATGAGTAAGTCACCTGCTGTTATATAATGTTTGGTGTTGGTAGAGAGTGCCATATTTGAAAACTCTGGTATTTTTTTGGTTGTAAATTAATTACCTTGTATTTTCAGTTTTCTTCAGAGCCTTAATTTATTAAACCAAAAACTGTATTCTGTGATCCTCATAGAGGAGTTATTCAGGAAACTATAATTTGAACCTCATATTGAGTCTTCACAAAATCATCTATTGTCATTATACTTTTAAGAAATCAATTAAATTTAAATATACATTTTAAGGTTCTAGTTCTTATAGATTTTACATCTAGAATTATTGTCAGAACATAAGTTATTCATACAGATAAATTAGAACATCCTTAGTTTTATTTATTTGACAAGATCTAGTTGTTTTCATTAATGTTTCATGTTCAAGAGAATCTGGGTAGAGCTTACTATTAGAACTGAGTATACAAAGATTAAATTCGAAAGATAAAAACTGATTACATTGTACACTTTGAATTGTCCTTTCATATCTTCCTTATATTTAAAATCACAAAGCTATGATTATTTGCTACACTCTTTTTTCTTTGGAGAAGCATACCAAACATCAACAATTCTAAGCAGTCATAGACAGTAATTTTATAATTATACATTTATAAATTATTTCATATAATATAAAGGCACAGTTTTAATATTCAACATCAAAATTGATTGTACATGGTTCATTGCTCCACAAAATAATTTTAGTCACCTAGAGGAAACTATACATTTAGATAATTGCACAAATGGATTTCATTTAATTATTTCTAAAACAGTTCAAATTCACAGCTCAATTAAAAGGTGATAAATTGCACATTTTTTCCCTTTTTATTGATTATAGATTAGAGATAAAATTACCTCCGGAGATATTTTTTCCTTTTACCCATAGTTTCACAATCTGTTATTCTAAATGCACGCTGATTCAATCCACAATTCCCTTTTGTCGCAGCATGTTTCTGGCTTTCAGCACTTCTCTGCTTATATAATTGCATATTTTAAGAAGATATGTTAATCAGTAAATATATTCTGGAGTGTTCAGGGATGTAAGAAGAATTTGTTCTAGGTAATACTATGTTTTAACTATTTGTCACTACTTAAAAGCTAAAGTTACTCATTTGCTACAAAAACTGGTTCACAACAATCTTTCATTTTCTCATTGATGATCGTCTAGTCCTATAACTAGAATCATCCATTTTTAAGTTGCAATGAACTTGAGAAATCATCAACTTACTTTTAAGAAATCAAAAGGGTAAATAAATTAAGATATGGTAGTGGATATATTGTGTTAACAGAAGATTGTTTTTTAAATTTGAAATTTATCACTTACAAGATAGATTACTGTATCAGTTCTTATTGCTCTAACAACTATAAACTTAGTGACTTAAAACAATATAGATTTATTTTCTTAAAGTTAAGGAGGCCAGGAGGCCAAAATTAAGATATTCCTTCTAGAGTATTCAGGAGAAAATCTGTTTCCTTGCCTTTTCCAGCTCCTAGCAGCTGTTTTCATTCCTTAGTTCACAGTGTATCACTCCAGCTTCTAGTTCTGTCAATGTATCTCTTTTCTAACTGATTATTTTGCTTTCTGCTTATAAGGAAATGTATGATTTTATTAGGCTCACCTGACTAATCCATGATCACCTCCCCATCTTAAAATACTTAATCACATATACAAAGCTTCATTTATCATGTAAGCAAATCGATTCATAGGTTCCATGGATTCAGACTTGGGAGTATTGTTGTGGGGTGTTAGTTCAGCCTACCATGGTTTACCTTATGCCATCTGTAAAACAGTCATGCATACTAAATTTATAGAGTTATTTTCTAACTCCACAAGATTCTGTTCTCTCTCTCAGGACTTGATTGTTTCTCATTCTGCATTCTCTATTCTGTTCCATCAGTCTATGTGCCTATTTTTTTACTACTACCATGCTGGTAAAAACCTTTGATGTGGTGCTCTCCCCCTACCCCTAGGGATGGGGCTTCCTGCAAACTGAAACGCAATGATTGTTATGGCCCTTCTGAGTCAAGCTACCCAGTGGAGCTGCTGAGCTTCAGGCTGATCCTGGGGAATGTTCGCAAATAGTCCAATGATGTAATTCATCTTCAAGTCTCCCAGCCATGGATACCGGCACCCACTCTGGTAGAGGTGGCAGGGGAGTGAAGTGGACACTGTGTGGGTCCTTGGTCGTATTTTGTTTATTGTGCTGGTTTTGTATTGGTTGGCCTCCTGCCAGGAGGTGGCACTTTCAAGAGCCATTTGAAGAAGGTGTCCCTAGTATTTAACAACTATGTTAAGATGGCAGTGGCAGAGAGAATTATTTGGAAAATATATAACTTAGGGAGTAACAAACATAAAGGAGCCCTAAAATCAACAGATGATGGATACTGTGGCCATTCTTCTACTCACCTAGAGAAGAAAGATCAGCAAACTACATGATCCTAAAGAATTAAACTAAGTAGGGGGAAAACTAATCTATTGAAGCCAGAAGTCATTTGCTATACCTTTATGTTTCAAAAAGATACATAATTATGTCTTATAATGATGCTTCAGGCAACAAAGTAATGGCTATACAATGGTAGTCCCATAAGAATATAGTGCTGAATTTTTACTGTACATTTTCTACATTTAGATATGTTGAAATACATAAATACATCTCAATATGTTACAACTGCTTACAGTATTCAGTACAGTAACAAGCTGTACATGTTTGTAGCCTAGGAGCAATAGGCTACACCATATGGCCTCAGTATGTAGTATGCTACACCATCTAGGTTTGTATAAGTACACTTTATGATGTTTGCACAGTAAAACTGCCTAACGAAAATGCTCAGAATGTATTCCTGTTGTTAAGTGATACATGACTATATATGTAGCATAGCAAGTGACCTGGAATGTTCAAATGACTGGAAATATATCCCAGGGAAAAACCTCCACCTAAACTTTATTAGGACGTTTGTCAGCCATTGCATGCTCAGGTGCACAGAAGAGGCTGTGCAACATGGTGATTGGGAAGAAAAAGTTCTATCTTTAGAAGTGTGTGTGAGTGTGTGTGTGTGTGTGTTCAATAGAGTTTTTCTATCTCTCATGACGCTTTTTCCATTCTTTTGAATTAAATCACTTTGAGCTAGGTTTCCGCCCTTTGCAGCCCAAACAGCATAGCCTCCTCATCTATTTTTATATTTTTCTGTGAAAAATTATTACTATCTAGGTGGGTTAATTACATAATTAAATACAGTCAGCCCTTGATTACACTGGGTTCCATATCTGCAAATTCAACCAACCTCAGACTCAAAATATTAGGAAAAAAATAACACAGGAATGAAAATAATAAAAATATAAAATAATGCAGAATAACAACTATTTACATAGCATTCACACAGTATTAAGTATTACAAGTGTTGATGAAAACAATCAAACTCTGTAAAATATTTAAGGAGATTTATTCTGAGCCAAATATGAATTACCATGGCCTATGACATAGCCCTCAGGAGGTCCAAGAACATGTGCCCAGAAAGGTTGGTGTGCAGCTTGGTTTTATACATTTCAGGGAGGCAAGAGACAATTAAATAAATGTAAGAAATGCACTAGTTTGTTCCAGAAAGATGATGCAACTTAAAGCATGGGGTCTGGAGCAGGGAAAGGGTTTCCAGGGCTTAGGTAAATTTAAACATTTTCTTGTTGACAATTGGTTGAGTTTTGTCTAAAGACCTGACATCAAAAGAAAGAAAATGTTCAGGTTAGGACAAAAGACTTTGGAGACCAAGGTTCTTTTGAAGTCTTATAGCGGCTGCCCTTTGAAACAATAGATGACAAGTGTTTCCTATTCAGAATTTTTAAAAGGTGCTGGACTCTCAGTGATCTATTCAGAATTAGAGGGGCCTGGAAGAGAAGAGTCTAGCTGTGTTAATAGGGATTCTTTACAGATGGGAATTTTGGCCCATAAAGGATGGCTTGCAGGCCATTTCAAAATGTGACAAAGAAACACACATTTGGGGTAAAATATTTTGATTTTTTTCTTGTCTTGTAATGTTATGCTAGGGTCAGGTTAAAAAGTAAGTCACAATATATAGGGTTAAATATAACCCATCTAGAATTTATGGTTTATAGGGCATGACTCCCCAGATCTCTTAGATAGAAATATGGGCAATATATATAAAAAAATATCAGAGTTCAGTCCTCATAAGGTAACCTAGAGATGATTTAAAGTATAGGGAAATACATATATAAATTATATGGAAATTCTATGCCATCTTTATATAACAAATGAGCATCCATGGATTTTAGACTCCATTGTGGTCCTGAAACCAATTCTCACAGATAGTAAGGAACAACAATATACATGATTCCAAATGCTATTTTCACTTAAGAAACATATTTATAAAACAATTTTGTAATCTTTACAGTTAAAATATCACAACATTTTCTTTTATAATGTCAAATGTTTATAGATTGAGAAAAAAATTCTAAGTTTAACTCTGACAGTTTTTGGAAACAAAATTTTTGGGTGCTGCAAAAGAAATTGCCCTGAAACAGAAATTTTCTCAGCAAGGCAATTTACTTCAGCAGAACAGTGCATGTTGTGGATGGAGCAATGGTAAGAGCACACTGAACAAAAGGAGAGAAGGGTTTTTAAATCTTTAACATGTAGTCTTTACCTTTGTGTCACTCCCACATGGGCTGGGGTAGGATCACACAATCTAAGCTGATCCTATTGGCTGTTTGTGAATATTTTCCCAAATAAGGAAGAGAAGGGGGGCATGAGTTACAGTGGTGGGACATGTGGTTTCGAAGGGTGGAATGGGTGCAGAGTGATTAACCAAGGGAACAGATGTGAGTTATTGATTAGAGCTGTTGGGAAGGCTGTTTACAGTAACTAGGGGCAAGGAGGCATGGAGAGTAAGAAAGTTGAGTTTAAGAACAAAGAAAAACGAAGTTAACAGCCTAAACCTTTGACGAGGAATTCATTGTATCTTACACAGTAAAATGGCTTCAAGTTTGCAGTCCATTAACTGCCCAATCTCACTGACTTCATATACTTCACTACTACTGGAGTGAACCGTTAATGCCTAATTATGGAAGGGCCATGGCCTAATACTGCTCTCGAATTCTTCTCTAGAATTACTTTTTCTTTTTCAAAAATATCTTCTTCCTGGAAGTTAGAATTTACTGCCTAGAGACAATAGTTTGGAGACTGACATATTCTTTTCCATTTAAAAATGTAAAGAATAGGTAATTATATTAAATGAACTTTCTTTGCCAAAGACATAAATAGCCCAAGGATAACATTTCTTAAACTATTTTCAGCATTTGAATTATTGGAAATTTCTGTGGTACTGCAGATTGCAACTTGAACTGCTTGCCATAAATCTTCACAAAGAAAGTGTTTGTCTTTGTTCAGCTGACAGTTGGATGAATATGAAAGAGAAAATGCAATTATATTTTGCAAATTCAAGGGAGGGATAGCTTAGCAAAACATCTTATGTTAGACTAGATTATGTAGAAGTACTTACACGTATATCAAATACTAATAACAAGTAGCTTTGGTAACCTTAGATGAGTAATATCTGTATTAAGCTTTCTGCCATGGAGGCTGGCTGAAGTGCCTAAGACCTTACTGGATTGTGAATTAAAATAAATTATTAGCATCTTCTCAGGAATCATTTTCAGCATTTCTGTATTCACTATGACCAGAGGGCCTTAATGTTCACTCTGGTTGACTACACCACAGTGGGGCTTCTTCCTGTCTATTTTTTATTTTATTTATTTTTTGAGATGGAGTTTCGCTCTTGTTACCCATGCTGGAGTGCAATGGCGTGACCTCGGCTCACTGCAACCTCCGCCTCCTGGGTTCAGGCAATTCTCCTGCCTCAGCCTCCCGAGTAGCTGGGATTACAGGCACGCACCACCATGCCCAGCTAATTTTTTGTGTTTTTAGTAGAGACGGGGTTTCACCATGTTGACCAGGATGGTTTCGATCTCTTGACCTCATGATCCACCCGCCTCGGCCTCCCAAAGTGCTGGGATTACAGGCTTGAGCCACCGTGCCCGGCTGCTTCTTCCTGTCTATAGGCTCATGATCTCCTTTCTCCTAGACCATTTACTTCAGAACACTTGCAAGTACAAATTCTTTCTCTGGCTCTTTGAAGTATGTCTCCTCCCAGTCTATTGCCAGTTTTACAAACCAGAAATATCTTTCTCAAAAATCCAGGAACCATTTCTTTGAAATATAACCATCTAAGGAGATAGTGTCTCATGCTTTCAGTCTCTGTGGAAGAGTAGAAGTTCATAAGGGACAATTAGCAAACAGGGATGGCCTAGTCTCATTGACCAATCTGCCCTTAATGTCCTCCAGTAATTTTCCATTAACTCATTCCAGGGATTAAAACTCTGCCAGTCTTGAAAAATATAAAAACATCCAGGCTTTTGTTTCAGGGAAATCAATTTCAATGTCTCTATTCTATTCCTATAGACTTGAATAAAGTCCTCTTTGCTTGTTTAATTCTGACCAGTGAAATTTTTTTTCTGACAACTGAAAAAGTTGTGCTATTTTAAGTTCAGTAAATGCCTTCAGAGCAGTAATATTAATTTTGCAAACCTGCACGATCTCTTGCCTTTTGCATTCTCTCTTCCATATTAAATGATATATTATGTCTAATTACTTTTTAATTTATTTGCTTTTCAATTGTATATACATCAAAAACCTTGTCTATAGTCCCAAATTTTATTTTAGATATTTTTAATCCATGAAAAATACAAATTAAGTTACTTCTTTGGGGAACTCAAAATGCCCACTATGTCATTGCAGAAAATAACCTGAAATAAACATCATGTGCTAACCTGTGTTAAGGAAGTACAAATTAAAACTTCATGCAAATGTGCTGTGTGCCACTCTGCTGCCAGAAGTCACACTGATAGTTGAAACTAAATGTTAGCCCTGAGAACAACCATATGCTTGGCTCATTTGAATTTCAGAATTTCTTACATACTCTTAGTTAACCTTTTAGCTGAAAGTGCTAACAAACAGTAGAAAACCAAAATACAAGCATTAAGAAGAGAAACAAAGCAGGAGATAAGAAAAAATGATTTTCAAATAATTGAAGTTCACTGTATTTAAAGAGAAGAAAAAAAGTAAAAATAAAAACATGTAATTTTGAATTTAACACAAATTTATTTTACTTGTCTTTTCCTTACACAAATATGTATTTTTTTAAGTTAAATAGAATACTCTTATTAATGATTTTAAAAGGTTAACTAGATTGCTTTAGTTTATTTCAGTAAAGAAAATATCTGGGGATTTCAGTACAAATATCACTTTCATTTGTTGAATTGGAAAATCCATAACTTAACTGACTTCCATCTGAGCACTCAATACATATTTTAAAGCATTATTGCTATTCACATTATCATTATTAACTACAGCAGTGAGTTGTCAAGAAAACAGAACCTAAGTTTGAAATTTGGCTCCAATAACTTGCTTGGACAAGTTGCATAACCTCCTGGCTTCACTTTCCTCATCTTTAAAAACATGTGCTCCTTTTCTATCTTTATATCCAGTGTAAAAATAGCAGTGAACCCTTTAGCTATGAATGGAGTTAAACATTAAAAATTTAAAAAGAAAACCTACTATTAAAGCCTTCTAAAATGTCTTTTGCTTTTTTTATTTTAGCAGATAAGCTTTAACATATTCCACGAGTTTTCATCAATTCCTCAGCCACAACCCTCAAACCTCAGTGTATCACTAAGGCCCTATGTAAAAGCTGAGTTGTCCTGAGATATGAGAATTATCCTTCTTCTTCTCTCTTTACTATAAATAGTAGTCTAGCTTCTTATATAAAATTACAGAGTAGAGTCAGAGAGAGAAAGAGAAACAGGGAGAATGAAATAGAGAAAATTACATTTAAAGTATTTTTTTCTAGTTAAAATTTAGGTGAATGTTCCCTATATTCTAATGTTTCCATCTAATAGGAAAAAAAAGAAACATCAGAATTCACACACTGAGAGACAGCAACACACACATACACACACACACACACACACACACACAACTGAACACATACACAGTGCCTTAAAAAATAAAACAGAAAAAGGAGTAATTTTAGTATAAGATACACATGCCAGTTTGAGATGTAGGACAGGAATTCTTTGATATTTTAAAGTCAGGGCTTTTTTATAGAACAGAGAAAAGAAACAGGTCAACTGTGTTTCATGCATTAAACAGACTTTAATGATTTGAAGCTGAACTCTTCAGGATTGAATGCTATTATGATTTATGTTCTAAGGTTGGAAAATTATTGCTTAAATGCAGCAAGCATATTGAAAAAGAAAAGAAATGCTAGAAAAATAAAACGTAAAATATATAAATACCAGAGATGTAAATATATATGTATTGACTCTAGCCTTAAGCTTGAAAATAAAAACCTAAAAAGTACTGTTTTATAATCCATATCTTTGCCATGACAAAAATGAATGATAAATCAATTTTTTATTAATCCTGTTGACTTTCAAGGTTCATATGAGATGAAGCACTTTGAATAAATATCAAATAAGTGTTATTTTAATATATGTTTAAATAAATGATACTATTCTATTTTGACCTTTTAGGGAGCAAAATTTCTATAAAGATTTTTCACATTTGAAAATTATGTCTAATTTACAGCTAACATTTCTGTGGTGGAAATGGATATGAAAGCAAAGGAACTTAGATCTAGGATGCTTAGTCCACCAGTGTCTAAATCAATTTGTTTAGGAATGCCTTTAATAACATCTAGCACTCTGGTTCGAGATACCTACATAGGAGGATAAATTCAACCAAGTCCACTCTTTAAAAATTAAATAAATAAATAGGAAAAAGGGGTAAGAAATAGTAGGCTATGTAAATAACTCTAGTGAAAGACATTGTACATTTCTAGGCACATTTTTTGATAATTAATAATTTGAGTGTCTATTTTAAACAGTTCACGTGAAAGTTTTATATGTAATCTCTTATGGAAAAATCATAAGAATAGTAGTTGACTATACATATTAAGAGTTTACTTAGTTAGAAAACTCCAAGAGGTCTTCCTTGTTGCTCAGAGTTCATTGCATTGACAGAATACTTGTGACATTACCAGTTTTCTCTTATGTCCTGCTCCATCCAGTTCTTTACAATATCTAAAACCTTGAATACAAAGATTGATACAACTAGTAAGGAATTTATAAATCATTTAGTCCAACAAGTTCAGGCTACAATTGGAACTGTAATATGGAGAGACTTAGTCCCAAAGTAATATAGTTTTTGGGAAAATGCAAAAAATATTAAATTAAAATTAAACTAACCAGATAGCCAGCCAACTATTCTAGTGATATCAGGATATTACTAATTCTCCCATGATTTTAAGATAACCTCCACATCTATGCATTTGTCGTTGGAGGCTTTAGCATTGCTGCAAGGAAGAAACTGACTAAATAAAAAGTTGAAAGCAGTCAAACAGTAATTCTACCACTTCCAGGAAGGTTGACTAAAATTAAATTCTAAGCTTAATGAGATATTAAATATTAAAGCTAACTTTAGTGAGAAATTGACATAAGTTATTAATAGGATACTTAGGTCAGTTTAGAGGTTTTTACTACAAAGAAAGCAATATAAATGCAAAATTAAATAAGAATAAACATTCTATAAGGATGATTTTCCTAATGCAAATAGTTTTAAAGAGATAATTCTTACTAAAAGAGTTCAATAACGTCTATTTAAAGCACAAAACCTGGCCAGGTGTAGTGGTTCATACCTAGAGTCCTGGCAGTTAGGGAGGCTGAGGCAGGAGAATCATCTGAGCCTGGGAGTTGGAGACCAGCTTGGGCAACTAAAAAATTTTTAAAAATTAGCCAGGCACAGTGGTGAGTCTCAGAACACCTAGTTACTCAGGAGGCTGAGGTGGGAGCATTGATGAGCTTAGCAGGTCCAGACTATTATGAGGTATGGTTGTGCCACTGCATTCCATCCTGCATGACAGAGCAAGGCCCTGTCTCAAAACAAAAACCTCAACAGTATTTCTAATTGGATTTCTTAAAATGTACCAACAAGCAGAAACGTGGCTTTTGGAAAAAAAATAAAATAGATCACAAAAATAATGAATGCAACTCAACTCACATACCATCACTGTATGAATATGTTGCTGTAAAATATTAAATCGAAGATTAAATTGAATGAAAACATAAATATGTAAAGTACATAACATGCTAATATTTAATTTGTTTTGATTTTTAAGAGCTTTACATGAACTATCAGAATAATTATACTGATTGATAGAATAGAAATTTCACTGGCCTCCACATTTTTTAAACACACCTATTCACCCAAATGTCATTGGCCAAAAAGTTCTTGTGAAGATAAATTAAGCTTCTTTATTTTAGACAAAATTATAAAACAAAAGGGGACATGTCAAGCATATGGATCAGCTTAGTTATTTATACTCAGTTACAAAAAGAAGAATGAGTTCAAATAGAGGCACAGAAAAAGAAATTCTGTGCTGACCAGGAAGTAGTTCCTTTTTATTATTATTATACTTTTAAGTTCTGAGGTACATGTGCAGACTGTGCAGGTTTGTCATACAGGTATACATGTGCC
This sequence comes from Saguinus oedipus, assembly GCA_031835075.1. Lineage (NCBI taxonomy): Eukaryota > Metazoa > Chordata > Mammalia > Primates > Cebidae > Saguinus > Saguinus oedipus. The sequence continues at coordinate 99,289,812 of CM063181.1, read as the reverse complement.
ATGGTGGTGGTTTGCTGCATCCATCATATTATCATCTACATTAGGTATATCTCCTTATGCCATCCCTCCTCAATCCCACCCCTGCTATTCCTCCCGTAGCTCCCCACCCCCCAGTATAGGCTTGATAATTTGAGGACAACACAAAGTCCAGTCAAAAACAAAAGAAGTTGAAAAAAGGATATTTTGTGTTCTGGTTGTTAATGTAGAAACAAATGGCTCATTACACTGTCCAAAGAGGTATATCCTAGAGCAGAGTTAGGACAATGTCTCTCTGGCGGTTTTGAGAACACAAACTTGAAGATAGAGGACAAGATTAAGTGTTACATCTTGGGCAGGAACAATTTAAAAAGACAGGTTCTCTATAGTTCTTTCATTTGAGGGATAACATAATGACCAACATATTGACACTTTAAAATTATCTCAGTGATTATGCTCCCAATCCTGCCAAAATTTAAATTCAGATTGACATTACTCAAGACATCAATATTTTATATATGTTCAACAGTGTCAAGGCACGACTCTAAATTCACGTTAAGATTAAAGTCACATGCAATGTTAGTGAAATAGCTTAAGTCTGTTATAGATGTTCTTAGTTGAAATTTTTTTAAGGGAAGATTGTAAACTTACTTTGTTGAAGGAATCTTAAATGTGGAAGAATAATTAACTGTGTTTATGTGTTTAGGAAAGTATTTTAAGCCTGTTATAGATGTTCTCAGCTGAATTTTTTTAAAGGGAAGATTGCAAACATTTAATTGAAGGAATCTTAAATATGGCAGAATAATTAAATGTATATATATCTTAGTTATAAAAATAATGTAGCCAAGAGTACATGTAGGCTGTAATGTTTATATTTTATCTCTTGTTGTAAGAATCAGAAACTAAGAATTCTTTGATATTTAGCATATCATTTTGCCATATTTTTGAAGTTATAGTTCAAAGAATATTCTATATAAACAATAACTATGATGTATCTATATCATAGCCATTCCTTGAGAAATAACATATTTGAATCTAGAGTAGAAAATGTGCTTGAGTGCTAAGGTGAAAGAGGGGATAGATTTATTCAGTTCAAAGACAGAAAACTCTGTAAATGTCTCAATCTTTACGCATTTGAACATTAAGAGCATCAACAGCCATCATAATTTGTTACTCTTGTGTTTAGAATACTTATTTTTAAATGATAAAAAGTTAACAATGAGAACAGAATGAGAATTTATAACTATAAAATATATATTGTCTATCTGCTTTTGTTCTAAGTTATATTTAAAATACTAAAACTTTTTTTCTCAAAAGAAAAATACAGGGCTATTTTGATTAAGGTTTTGCTAATTATCTGATTACATTTTATTTTAATCAATGAGAATAATGAAAAATTACATAATTATTGTTAAAGACATGCAAAATAATGGAGCATAGCTAGTCTTAACTAATCTTAATTAAATATGCTATAATGACTTATTTACATTATTGTTCAAAGATTAGAAATCTTAATAATGTATTATCATGCCAGCATTAAAATGAGTTTTACCTCAGAAAAAGAGAGGCATGAGAGGGCAACTTAAAACAACTAGGAGGCCGGGCACCGTGGCTCATGCTTGTAATCCCAGCACTTTGGGAGGTCAAGGTGGGCGGATCATGAGGTCAAGAGAGAAAGACCATCCTGGCCAACATGGTGAAACCCCGTCTCTACTGAAAATACAAAAATTAGCTGGGCGTGGTGGCAAATGCCTGTAGTTCCAGCTACTTGGGAGGCTGAGGCAGGAGAATTGCTTGAACCTGGGAGGAGGAGGTTGCAGTGAGCCGAGATCGCGCCACTGCACTCCAGCCTGGTACCTGGCAAAGAAGCGAGACCCTGTCTCAAAACAAACAAAAAGCAATTAGGAATAGCCACATAATATTGCATAGGCTCTGAGTAGATGGCAAAAATTAAAAGGTTTAAAACAAGTTAGTTCTCTCTCCTGATTTCCATTTTTAAGTAAATGTCAGCATCACTATCTGTTTTCATTCAAGCTATAATAAGAAAATAATATGGAATATTTTCTTTCTTTGTCCTAATTCAGGCTGGTATTATTTTATAACGATTCTACATGTAATAATCTTTTTAGGTTTACATTAGCTTTGTGAGTTACCATAATGCCACTGAAAATATTACTGCTCCCATATCTACCATGTCATACTCAGTTATTTCCCCACTTTATTTTTATTGCCCTATACTCTTTCTCATACTCTTTTTTTACTTGGGATTACTGGGTTAACTCTGCCTATAATTTCTGACCCTTGTCTATGATAAAATCAATGAGTCCTATACACTGTTACTAATAGAATCATTCATGAATATAATTTGTTCATGTCACTGTTTGGAGGAATACTTTCAAAATTTTTTTGACCACCAGTAGAATAACTCAGAACCTTTTTTATATATATTTCCCCAAAGTATCATATGACTGAATGTGATTTAATAATATTCTAAGATATAGAAATTATAATTCTATAGGAATAAAAACATATATTCATAGAAATTCCATGATAGATAATTCTATGACACAGAAATAATAGCTTATAACAAAATATAAATAATAATATTTTATTGCAAATAATCTACTTGTTTTCCTGAGTTCTAAACATTTCATGACTTTGTTTTGTTCTTTTGCCAAGTTCACACTCCCGCCTCACAGCCCTAAAATTTTCCAAGATGTTCTGCAGCTGATATGAAGTAGTAAGCTATAAGCAAGAGATAATTTTCTTAGATAACAACTATAAACTTTAGACCAACTGCAAAAATCAATACTGATGGTTGATTCTAAAGAGTGAACAAAAGCAGACAGATTCTAGATGATTCTCAAAACTTGGAACAAATCATCATTAAATAAATCATATAATAATTTTTCTATTTTTGTGTCTCTGATTTGGAGGAAGACATGATTACAGCAGTTATGTCATAGAACGACTAAAACTCTAAGAGAAAGCCCATCACCCTGTGTTGAGAGGAACCAGGGAAGGAGCTGGAACAACTGAGACCACCTGCGATTGAGGAAGGTAGACTGGCAAAAATAGCGCCAAGAATAGCTAAATTCTGTGCATAAATGTTGCTCAAATTCCTGGTAATTTATGAACCACACAGGTGAGAAGTAGATTTAAAGCAACCTCTGTTGAGGTTTGAGCCACAGTCCACCGCAAGTATGACACAATTTGAAGTCTGAATCTAGTGAAGTTAATAGTGAGCAAAAACATTACCATCAACATTGTTTAGAATACTGTAACAGAATCCCATGTCTCCACACTATAACAGCCATCGTAATCTAAAACTACTTGACACATAAAGATCCAGGAAAACTTGAACTTTTCTCAAGAAAAAATAAATTAACAGAGTTCAGTCTCAAACTAACACAGATAATGAAATGATGAGATTATTGCATTTAGATAATATAGCAATAATTGTAACTATGTTCAATGTGTTTAAAGGAAGATAGACTATTATGAATGAAAAGGTAGGAAATTCCAGCATATAAATCACATACACACACACACACACACACACACACACACACACACCCCATTAGGACTGAAAAATTAAACGTCTGAAATTTTAAAATTTGCCATATGGACTTAATAGAGGACAGAAGATACTAGATTAAAATGTCAATGAACTTGAAGACAGATCAGCAAAACTTATCCAACTTTAAGACAAGAGAAAAACAAGATATAATAAAGAATGTAAGCTGAACCTCAGGGCCATGTGGAACAATATCGAGAGGTCAAACATAAAGGTTATTTGATTCCCAGAAAGAGAGAGAGAGATAGAATGTATGAGAATAGTATTGGAAAAAATAATTTTTTTAAACTTCTCAAGTGTGGTGAAAGACAAAAAAAAAAATTCAAGTTTCAAAAAGTTAGCCAAACCCCAAAAGGATAATTACAAAATCTATTTCAGGCATAAGCATAGACTAATTTGACTCCTGAAAAAGGAAAACAAAGAAAAAATCTCCAAAAATAGCTGTAGAAATATTCTATATGATTTAGAGAAAAACAGCAATTTAATCATCAGTTCCTCATTAAAAGAAATGACGACTAGAAGACAGTGGAATAACACATTTTAAATGCTAAGAAAAAAAACCAAGTAAACTATAATTTTAATATCTAGAAAAAATATTCTTTTTTTTTTTTTAATTTTTATTGCATTATAGGTTTTGGGGTACATGTGCAGAACGTGCAAGATAGTTGCATAGGTACACACATGGCAGTGTGCTTTGCTGCTTTCCTCCCCTTCACTCACACTTGGCATTCATCCCCAGGCTATCCCCCCCAGCCCCCCCCCCGCTGTCCTTCCCCCATTTCCCCCAACAGTCCCCAGTGTATAGTAGACCGCCTCTCTGTGTCCATGTGTTCTCATTTTTCTCACCCACCTATGAGTGAGTATATGCAGTATTTCTTTTTCTGTTCTTGTGTCAGTTTGCTGAGAATGATGTTCTCCAGATTCATCCATGTCCTTACAAAGGACACAAACTCATCATTTTTGATTGCTGCATAATATTCCATGGTGTATATGTGCCACATTTTCCCAGTCCAGTCTATCATCGATGGGCATTTGGGTTGGTTCCAGGTCTTTGCTATTGTAAACAGTGCTGCAATGAACATTCGTGTGCATGTGTCCTTATAGTAGAATGATTTATAGTCTTTTGGATAGATACCCAGTAATGGGATTGCTGGGTCAAATGGAATTTCTATTTCTAGGTCCCTGAGGAATTGCCACACTGTCTTCCACAATGGTTGAACTAATTTACATTCCCACCAACAGTGTAAGAGTGTTCCTATTTCTCCACATCCTCTCCAGCATCTGCTGTCTCCAGATTTTTTAATGATCGCCATTCTAACTGGTGTGAGATGATATCTCAATGTGGTTTTGATTTGCATCTCTCTAATGACCAATGATGATGAGCACTTTTTCATGTTTGTTGGCCTCATGTATGTCTTCTTTTGTAAAGTTTCTGTTCATATCCTTTGCCCATTTTTGAATGGGCTTGTTTGTTTTTTTTCTGTAAATCTGTTTGAGTTCTTTGTAAATTCTGGATATCAGCCCTTTGTCAGATGTGTAAACTGCAAAGATTTTTTCCCATTCTGATGGTTGCCGATTCACTCTAGTGACTGTTTCTTTTGCTGTGCAGAAGTTGTGGAGTTTGATTAGGTCCCATTTGTCTATTTTGGCTTTTGTTGCCAATGGTTTTGGTGTTGTGGTCATGAAGTCCTTGCCTACTCCTATGTCCTGAACGGTTTTGCCTAGATTTTCTTCTAGGGTTTTTATGGTGTCAGGTCTTACGTTTAAGTCTTTCTTAAATATAAAACTAAAGCATTTTCATATAAAGGAAATTTGTTAAAAATTTTTACCCCCTGTGGTGGACAGGAATAAAAGGACCTATAAATTGTATGAAATGTTCATATTTTACATGAAATAGCATAATACTAACTGTAAGTAGATTCTCAAAATCCATTGATGTATATTGTAATGTCTAGAGCAACTATTTACTAAATTAATACAAAGTGTCAGAATTAAACCTGCAAAAAATAAAATAAAATAAAATAACATCCACAAAAAAATTGAATAATTCCAGAAAGGACAAAAAAGGAAAAACTGAGAAACAAATGGGATACACAGGGGAAAAGGGGAAAACAAATGAAAAATAAAAGGTTCATAGCCAAGCTTACTGATATTTAAATGATAATAGTCTAAATGATCTAAATAAACCAATTAAAATAGCTTAAAATAATCATTTTAAAAGAGCAGAAGCCAAAAATGCTGCCAGTAGGGTTCATATATTAAATATATAGACACAGATAGATTGATCACAAACATACAAAAAGATATGACACGAAAATAATAAGCATATATGTATATACACTTTGGAATAGTAATCCACAAGAAAAAAAAGAATGAATTATTGATTCATGTGACCACATTTACAAATCTCAAAGTAAATATATTGACTAAAAGAAGTTAGAAACAAAATAATATGTAATAAGTAAACCCACTTGTGTAAAATTTTTGAAAAGGCAAATTGAACTATTGGGAAGTAAATCACTGGAGACCTTGAGTGGGAAACAAAGGGAGGAACAGATTACAGAGTTGAAGAAGAGATCTTCATGGGATGATGAAAGTGTTTGATATCTTGATAGTGGTTTTACAAGAATCTGGAGTTGTCAAAACACATAAACTGAACACTTCATACATTTAGATTACTGTATGTAAATAATACTTCAATAAAAGTGGTTTAATTTTAAAACAGAGCTAGATTTCATAATATAATAAATTTTACATCATTTAATGTAAAACTCAGACTTCTCTTTCAAAGCCTAATCTTGTCCCCCAGACATCTTGAAAGAGTTTTTCTGAATCTCTTTAACAGCTGTTATTATTCTTTTATATGCTTATGTTATTCTTTATGACACTATGTTACTTTGTATTGTAATCAAGTTTTTGAGTCTTATCTGCCTCACATCCCATCCCATGAAAAGAGATAGTAGCTGTTAGAAAACAAAACCAATTTTATCTAATTTTATGTTCTCTTCAAAGTTTAGCCCTTTAGCTTTGCTGGTAATTGGTACATAAGGACTTTGTTGGACCAGGTGTTATGTGATTGCAAAAGTGTATGTGAGCTTATGTACATGTATGTAGTTTTACTATTTCTACTTGTCAATTATATATGAAATACACAGTTTTTGGTGAGGTGTCAATTTAGCCAGACTGTGAAGTAATGAAGAAATAAGGGATACATAAAAATCAGTTCTTATGACTCTCAGGTGGAGACAGTTTGCTAAATTGACTGCATCTGTCTTGTCTTGCTTTCATCTTAACATTTAACTACCTTTCTTTTTCTTCTTCTTTTTTTTTTTTTTTTTTTTGAGACAGTCTCCCTCTGTTACCAGGCTGGAGTGGAAATAAGATGTGAGACATTATACACGGATTATAAAACCTTTGAAAAATTGACAATTAGCTTAAAGATACAAAAAGAAAGCACAAATTTTTAAAGATTTACTATAACTAAAGATAAAAATGTATTTTATATACATATATAAAAATAATTCTTACGTTTCTAAAATTTAATTGAAATGTGATAATAGTTATCTTATTCCCCAAAATGATGACACATTCAATATGGAATTACTAAATAGTTACACCCAACAGAAAAACAGATTGTATATCTTTAAATTTTCTGTCACTGAATGTTACATCAATTATTCATAAATTTACATACAAATTATCACTAACTTTTAGTATATAAAGAATCACAGGAAACAATAAGAAAATATATACAGAAGAGTAAATTAAGGCTAAAAACCATTATAGGTTGGGTGAAATGGCTCACACCTGTAATCCCAGCACTTTGGGAGACTGAGGTGAGTGTACCACTTAGGTCAGGATGTGAAGACCAGCCTGGCCAACATGGTAAAACCCCGTCTCTACTAAAAAAATACAAAAATAAGCTGGGCATGGTGGCCTATGTCTGTAATACCAGATACTCGGGAGGCTGAGGTAGGAAAATAGCTTGAACCCAGGAGACGAAGGTTGTGGTGAGCTAAGATCATGCCGCTGCACTCCAGTCTAGGTTACAGATTGAGACTCTACTCCCCACTCCCCCCCCCAAAAAAAAACACAATAGTTATAAATGATTTAAAGCCCTTAATAAAAACACAAATCTCTGGTTAACTGAAAAAAAATATTTTCTTAAAAAAAAAGAACTGTTTTAAAAAATAATGTTTGAAAAAAACCTAAACAGATTGGAAATTATATGCCAGGCAAATGTCTAAGAAAAAGAGAAGCAGAAAAAAATTAAATTAGAATCCAATAGTATTTTAAAGTTTATGAAAAGTAAAAGACAGAGAAAAGAGAAAAAGTAATTTTTTTCCAATAATAGTGCCTAGCAATAAACTGAACTACATTTCAGTAATGCAAAAATAATTATAACCTATAATTTGGTAATTACATTAATATACAGCTATCTAGCAGAGATTAAGAAGACAAGTGAAAGATTACAAAGAATTTAAAACCAACCAAAAGGCAAAATAATTAATAAATATAAAAATTTTACCTACATAAACAAAAAATACCTTCAGATATTCATAGAGCACTACAAAATATTGTCCCAATCTAGTGTATCCCATGAAATTAAAAAATATATTGAAATCAGAAATAAAGCAACACAGCTATCACAATTATAAATTAAAGTCAATTTGCTATAATTAAAAATAAAATTCTAATGGAAGAAATAAAAGAGACACTAAAAACTTAAAAATGCATAAGGTGGAGTATTTTTGCAAGATGGCGTCATAGAGGCGACTCAGGATTGCAGCTCTCAGTGAAGGCGCAGAGGGTGAGTTTTAGCCGCATTCTCAGATGGTCCTTTTTTGCCCACAGAACGTTGAAAGTCCCAGGTGTGGGAGAGACACAGGACGCTTGCGCAGCCGGCTTGTGCTGCCAGTTGGGCTGGGGCGGCGCCACAGCGCAGCAGCACATGGAAAAAACTCACTGGTCTGGGTGCCCTGTTAAACCGACAACCTGAGATTCGGAAGGGCAGACTGGCATGTCCATCTGATTGAACAGGACTTGGACAATGAGCCAGACCAGGAGTTTCCTGGGAAACGTGATCTGAGCCAGTGCAGTCGGCAGCGGCACGGGAGATCGCACAGATACCAGTGCCCTATCAGCAGGCTACTGGGGTGCCAGTGAGAGAGTCGACTGTTCAGCTTGGGGAGAGGAAGAGAGAGAGAGAGAGGATGGACTCTGAGGTAGGGAGCTGAGTGATCGAGCTCGGTGGGTCCCACCCTCATGGGAACAAGCAGGGTGGCGACTGGAGGTGCTCAGGGCTGAGAATTTTGCTGCCAGCATCTAGGATGGTGCAGCCCAGTGGGGGAGGGGTGTCCACCACTACAGACGCAATCCGCCCCTACTGAAGTACTGCCCAGGGCTGACGCAGCCTGCCGTTGCCGAGGCAACCTGCCATAACAGAAAGACTCCACCAAGAGGGCAGAGTGAACCACAGCAAAACAGAGCCCACGGCAGCAGGGCAGACCCACGCTAGCAGGGTGGAGCCCCGGCAGGCAAATAGTGAATAGATTGCCACCTAGCGGGGCAGGAAAGTGCAACAGATACTCATAAAGAAAGCCCCAACTGCCTGAGACAGAGCATATAAGAAGAAAAAAAAAGGGGGGGTTTATGAGTTCTGTTGCAGCAGACATAAACATATCCTCCCAACATCCCTGAATGAACAATGGAGCTCACAGCCCAGCACTGGAGCTCCTATACAGCACAGACCGCCTCCTCAAGCAGCTCCCTGACCCCTGTATATCCAAAGAGTCACCCCAAAAAAGGACTAATCAGACTGACATTTGGTGGTCATCATTCTGGAACAAAGATAGCAGAAGAAGAAACTGGTAGCATCCCTCATTGTTCAGCAGCTGCTACAGGTGTACCCCAGACAAGCAGGGCCTGGAGTGGACCTCAGCACTCGTACAGCAGAGGGGCTAGACCATTAGAAGAAAAACTAAATAACAGAAATACTTCATCATCAACAATCTGGGCGTCCACTCAGAGACCCAATTGAAAAATCAGCAACTACTAAGACGACAGGTGGATAAATCCATAAAGATGGGAAGAAACCAGTGCAAAAAGGAGGAAAACACCCAAAACCAAAATACCTCACCTCCTACAAAGGAACAAAACTCCTCACCAGCAAAGGAACAAAGCAGGACGGAGAATGAGTGTGACAAAATGATGGAATCAGACTTCAGAAAGTGGATAATGAGAAACTTCAGGGAGCTAAAACAACATGTTCTAAATCAGTGCAAAGAAACTAAGAACCTTGAAAAAAGATTTGAAAAAAGATTTGAGGAAATGATAACAAGAATAGACAACTTAGAGAGGAATATGAATGAATTGAAGGAGCTGAAAAAACACAACACAAGAACTTCGTGAAGCATGCACAAGTTTCAACAGCCGAATTGACCAAGCAGAAGAAAGGATATCAGAAGTCGAAGATCAACTTAATGAAATAAAACAAGAAACCAAGATTAAAGAAAAAAGTGCAAAAAGAAATGAACAAAATCTCCAAGAAATGTGGGACTATGTGAAGAGACCCAACCTACGTTTGATAGGTGTACCAGAATGTGCTGAAGAGAATGAATCCAAGCTGGAAAACACTCTTCAGGATATTATCCAGGAAAATTTCCCCAACCTAGCAAGACAGGTCAATACTCAACTCCAGGAAATACAGAGAACACCACAAAGATACTCCACGAAAAGAGCAACCCCAAGGCACATAATCGTCAGATTCACCAGGGTTGAAATGAAGGAGAAAATACTAAGGGCAGCCAGAGAGAAAGGTCGGGTCACCCACAAAGGGAAGCCCATCAGACTCACAGCAGATCTCTCAGCAGAGACCCTACAAGCCAGAAGAGAGTGGGGGCCAATATTCAACATCCTTAAAGAAAAGAACTTTCAACCCAGAATTTCATATCCAGCCAAACTGAGCTTCATAAGTGAAGGAAAAATAAAATCCTTCACGAACAAGCAAGTACTCAGAGATTTTGTCACCACTAGGCCTGCTTTACAAGAGCTCCTGAAAGAGGTGCTACACATAGAAAGAAACAACCAGTACCAGCCATCCTAAAAGCATACCAAATGCTAAAGACCATCAACAAAATGAAGAATCTACATGAACCAATGGGCAAAACAGCCAGCTAGCATCAAAATGGCAGTATCAAATTCACACATAACAATATTAACTCTAAAGGTAAATGGGCTAAATGCACCAATCAAAAGACACAGACTATCAAATTGGATAAAAAACCAAAACCCATCAGTGTGCTGTATCCAGGAAACCCACCTCACATGCAAGGATACACAAAGGCTCAAAATAAAGGGATGGAGGAAGATTTACCAAGCAAATGGAGAGCAAAAAAAAGCAGGATTTGCAATTCTCATCTCTGATAAAATAGACTTTAAAGCAGCAAAGATCAAAAGGGACAAAGAAGGTCATTACATAATGGTAAAAGGATCGATACAACAAGAAGAGCTAATGATTCTAAATATATATGGACCCAGTGCAGGAGCACCCAGATATATAAGGCAAGTTCTTAATGACTTACAAAGAGACTTAGACTCCCACACAATAATAGTGGGAGACTTTAACACTCCACTGTCAATATCAGACAGATCAACCAGACAGAAAATTAACAAGGATATCCAGGACTTGAACACAGACCTGGAACAAGCAAACCTGATAGACATTTACAGAACTCTCCACCCCAAATCCACAGAATATACATTCTTCTCAGCACCACATCACACCTACTCCAAAATTGACCACATAATTGAAAGTAAAGCACTCCTCAGCAAATGCAAAACAACTGAAATCATAACAAACAGTCTCTCAGACCATAGTGCCATCAAGTTAGAACTCAGAATTCAGAAACTAACTCAGAACCACACAGCTTCATGGAAACTGAACAACTGGCTCTTGAATGTTGATTGGATAAACAATGAAATGAAGGCAGAAATAAAGAAGTTCTTTGAAACCAACGAGAATGAAGACACAATGTACCAGAATCTCTGGGACACATTCAAAGCAGTCTGTAGAGGAAAATATATAGCAATAAGTGCCCACATGAGAAGAGTGGAGAGATCCAAAATTGACACAATATTGTCAAAATTGAAAGAGCTAGAGGAGCAAGTTCAAAAACACTCAAAACCTAGCCAAAGACAAGAAATAACTAAGATCAGAGCAGAACTGAAGGAGATAGAGACAAGAAAAACCCTTCAAAAAATCAATAAATCCAAGAGCTGGTTTTTCGAAAAGATCAACAAAATAGACAGACCACTAGCCAGACTGATAAAAAAGAAAAGAGAGAACAACCAAATAGATGCAATAAAAAACGATAATGGGGAAATCACCACAGATTCCACAGAAATTCAAACCATCATCAGAGAATACTACAAACAACTCTATGCACATAAACTAGTAAACCAGGAAGAAATAGATAAATTCCTGGATGCCTGTGTCCTCCCAAGCCTAAACCAGGAGGAAGCTGATACTATGAATAGACCAATAACAAGGTCTGAAGTTGAGGCAGCAATTAAGAGCCTACCACACAAAAAAAGCCCAGGTCCAGATGGGTTCACAGCTGAATTCTACCAGACACACAAAGAGGAGCTGGTACCATTCCTTCTGAAACTATTCCAAATAATTCAAAAAGAGGGAACCCTTCCCAAATCATTTTATGAGACCAACATCATCCTGATAGCAAAACCTGGCAGAGACTCAACAAAAAAGAAAACTTCAGGCCAATATCCATGATGAACATAGATGCAAAAATCTTCAATAAAATACTGGCAAACCGATTGCAACAGCACATTAAAAAACTTATCCATCATGATCAGGTAGGATTCATCCCGAGGATGCAAGGCTGGTTCAACATACGCAAGTCTATAAATGTAATTCACCACATAAACAGAAGCAAAAACAAAAGCCACATGATTATCTCAATTGACACAGAGAAGGCATTTGACAAAATTCAACAGCCCTTTATGCTAAAAGCCCTCAATAAACTCGGTATTGATGGAACATATCTCAAAGTAATAAAAGCTATGTATGACAAACCAACAGCCAATATCATACTTAACGGGCAAAAACTGGAAGCATTCCCTTTGAAATCCGGCATTAGACAAGGATGCCCTCTCTCACCACTCCTATTCAACATAGTACTGGAAGTTCTAGCCAGAGCAATCAGGCAAGAAAAAGAAATAAAGGGTATTCAAATAGGAAAGGTGGAAGCCAAATTGTCGCTATTTGCAGACGACATGATAGTATACCTAGAAGACCCCATCACCTCAGCCCAAAAACTCCTGAAACTGATAAGCAACTTCAGCAAAGTCTCAGGATATAAAATCAATGTGCAAAAATCACAAGCATTCCTATACACCAATAACAGACTTAAAGAGAACCAAATCAAGAATGAACTGCCATTCACAATTGCTACAAAGAAAATAAAATACCTAGGAATACAACTCACAAGGAATGTAAGGGACCTCTTTAAGGAAAACTACAAACCACTGCTCAACGAAATAAGAGAGGACACAAACAGATGGAGAAACATTCCATGTTCATGGTTAGGAAGAATCAATATCGTGAAAATGGCTATACTGCCCAAAGTAATTTACACAATCAATGCTATCCCCATCAAACTACCATTGAATTTCTTCACAGAACTGGAAAAAACCACCATGAACTTCATATGGAACCAAAAGAGAGCCCGCATACCCAAGTCAATTCTAAGCAAAAGGAACACAGCGGGAGGCATCACACTACCAGACTTCAAACTATACTACAATGCTACAGTAATCAAAACAGCATGGTACTGGTACCAAAACAGAGATATAGACCAATGGAACAGAACAGAAGCATCGGAGGCAACACAACATATCTACAACCATATAATCTTTGATAAACCAGACAAAAACAAGCAATGGGGAAAGGATTCCCTGTTTAATAAATGGTGTTGGGAAAACTGGCTAGCCATGTGCAGAAAACAGAAACTGGATCCCTTCCTGACACCTTACACTAAAATTAACTCCAGATGGATTAAAGACTTAAACATAAGACCTGACACCATAAAAACCATAGAAGAAAATCTAGGCAAAACCATTCAGGACATAGGAGTAGGCAAGGACTTCATGACCAAAACACCAAAAGCGTTGGCAACAAAAGCCAAAATAGACAAATGGGACCTAATCAAACTCCACAGCTTCTGTACAGCAAAAAAAACAGTCACTAGAGTGAATAGGCAACCATCAGAATGGGAAAAAATCTTTGCAGTTTACGCATCTGACAAAGGGCTGATATCCAGAAATTACAAAGAACTCAAACAGATTTACAGGAAAAAAACAAACGAGCCCATTCAAAAATGGGCAAAGGATATGAACAGACACTTTACAAAAGAAGACATACATGAGGCCAACAAACACATGAAAAAATGCTCATCATCACTGGTCATTAGAGAGATGCAAATCAAAACCACATTGAGATACCATCTCACGTCAGTTAGAATGGCAATCATTAAAAAATCTGGAGACAGCAGATGCTGGAGAGGATGTGGAGAAAGAGGAACACTCTTACACTGTTGGTGGAAGTGTAAATTAGTTCAACCATTGTGGAAGACAGTGTGGCGATTCCTCAAGGACCTAGAAATAGAAATTCCATTTGACCCAGCAATCCCATTACTGGGTATATATCCAAAGGACTATAAATCATTCTACTATAAGGACACATGCACACGAATGTTCACTGCAGCACTGTTTACAATAGCAAAGAACTGGAACCAACCCAAATGCCCATCAATGATAGACTGTACTGGGAAAATGTGGCACATATACACCATGGAATATTATGCAGCAATCAAAAATGATGAGTTTGTGTCCTTTGTAAGGACATGGATGAATCTGGAGAACATCATTCTCAGCAAACTGACACAAGAACAGAAAAGGAAATACCGCATACTCTCACTCATAGGCGGTTGAGAAAAATGAGAACACATGGACACAGGGAGGGGTCTACTACACACTGGGGTCTATTGGGGGGAATGGGGGAGGGACAGTGGGGGGGCTGGGGAGGGATAGCCTGGGGATACGTGCCAAGTGTGGGTGAAGGGGAGGCAGGCAGCAAAACACACTGCCAGGTGTGTACCTATGCAACTACCTTGCATGTTCTGCGTATGTACCCCAAAACCTATAATGCTATAAAAAAATTTTTTTTTTAAAAAAAAAGAAAGAGAAAAATGCATAAGGAAAAAAATGAAAAATTAAATTTATGATCAATAATGAATTAAAATATACAATATAATTGATAATTAAGACAAAATGTTTTAAAAATTAAAACTAATTACTTTAAAAGTAAATAATTATCAAATATTAAATGAATTCTACTAAAATTGGAAATTAATGGTTATGAAAAATGTAATTTTTTGTAAATTGTCATAAGTGAAATTATCATCTCTCATATTGTAAAAATGTTATAATTGATATGAGATGATGAACTTCTTACATCAATCAAAATAGAAGAGATTCAGAGGTTGTATTGAAGATTTGTATGAAACTATTTCACAGAATAAATTAGTTCCATGCTACACAAATTATTTCAGTGCATAGAAAAAGATGAAAACTTCTTTGC
This sequence comes from Saguinus oedipus, assembly GCA_031835075.1. Taxonomy (NCBI): domain Eukaryota; kingdom Metazoa; phylum Chordata; class Mammalia; order Primates; family Cebidae; genus Saguinus; species Saguinus oedipus. The sequence goes on along the minus strand of CM063181.1, from coordinate 99,274,600 downwards.
AAGAGCTAGTGAAGAGTTCACATGTAGGACATGTCTGAACCACAGGCCTCTCAAGCACAGTCATCCAGGTAAATTGCCTGTGTTCAGACAAAAAATACTAAAGTTGAATTAGCACCTTATCACAGTAAATGTTTTCTGATATCTATTGTTACAGAATTACAGGTCCAAGAAAATTCTTATTAGATTATGTCCTGTAATATATTTGTGACAAATGATTGGTGAGTAAACAGCTTCAGTGAAACTAACTGCTTTAAAGTAAAAAAGTTGAAGTCCACATCTGCTTTCCCAAGTACTGAATTATATATAACATATTTAGTGGAATGTGAAAATAATCTGCAGTTATCCATCAAGACCAACAATATCTGCCAGATTTCAGGCAATCTATATTTTAAGTAATAAAGCCTATAAATCAGGGAGTTCATGTGGAGGTCATGCCTAGATTCTGAAACTTTAACTTATACTGGAACTCTAAGTCAGAGATGTAAATAAGATTGAACATGTATAGCAATGTGAACAGGTTCAGAATTGAATATTATATTGATAAATACCCCAGTAAATCAAACCCTAAGACAATACAGTTGCCACTAGCCACAAGTGGCTATGGAGCACTTAACATGCAGTTAGTCTAAGCTAAAATATGCAATACTTATAAAATACACACTGGTTTTGAAGGCTTACCAAAGAAGGAAGAAAGGAAGGAAGGAAGGAAGGGAGAGAGGGAGGGAGGGAGGGAGGGAGGATCTCATTAATATTTTTTATATTAATTACATATTAATATGTTTGATTATGTCAGCATAAACATAGTACATTGCTAAAATTAATTTCACTCTTTTATATTGCTACTAGACAAATTAAAATTAGGAAAATGACTCTCAATATACTTCTATTGAACAGAAGTGTCTCAGAAACATTTATCTTTAAGTCAGATTTTCTTAGGGTTTCTCAAGTTTCTCCAGCTATTCTGCTTTCTCATCCATTATCTGGTCTGCATGCCATGCACAGACTATCACTTTAGAGTGTTATCTCTGCACAGATTTTCCACTTCTTTAAATCTTAGTATGTAGCTTATTGACTAAATTAATAAATGTGTAATTAGTATGAACTCCAACCAACACTATCCATATACATCCAATATGCCTAGTTGTGAAGCACATATCAAAGAAAATCCCGGTGTAAGACACTAGACCAGATTTAGTAAAGGTCATTAAAAAGAAGAAAAGTTAAGTAAAATATTAACACATACATTTGGTCATTTAACAAAAAACTTACCAAGTATTTACTTGGTAATATACTTAACTTCTTTTACAGGACCAACTTATCTATTATTGGAAAGATGATTAGGTCAGGAAACCTATTGAAAGTATAGAAACCTATTTCAAGTAAGAAATCAATGGAAAACTATTTAAAGTTTTATTATATCATTATTTTTGAGAAAGACGTAAAATCTGTATATATTTCTTCATAAATCTATTAAGATTAGAAATAATATATGTTAAGTAACATAGATAATATTTTTCTTAGTAACAAGGATCTTAATATAGTAAAAACTAAACAAACATGTCTCCATAACATTATGAATTAAGACATGAATGTCCTGTTTCTCAGTTAATACTAACAAAATTTTAGTCATAATTTCCAGTTATACAAGAAAGGACATAGAAATCAGATAAAAAATAAGATTTGAGTTAGGAAAAATCACTATTCCTTGTAGATAACATGATGAAAAAATATTTTAGGATAAATCATATTCAAGAGTGACTATATATAAGTTAAATATACAAATATCAATAATTGTTCTATATTTTGACAATTACTGGCCCTATTTCTCACAATAAAATGTTAATATATAGAAATGACTTTAGAAGTAAGTTAAATTGCTTTGAGAAAAAAACTAAAGCTAAAAAGAAAAGAAAAAGAGAATACTGACAGATATATGTATGTGTGTGTGCACGTGTTGTGTGCATGCACGTGTGTGTGTATTTTCAATAAATAAAAAGTAGTATCTACTTACTTATGAGTACAAACACATTATAAGGTTAATATATTAATTCCTTCCAAAGTACTTTGTATATTGATGAAGATCTAATAAAAAATTCATTTGTCTTATTTATAGCTCATTCTAAAATTCTTCTGGCAGAATAAATGGAGGTACTAGCCAAAATAAATATGACATTGAAAAGAATTAAGCAGAGATTTTTCCTTACCAGATGTCAAAACACAAAGCCACAGTAGTTAATTGGGTTTGTCTGGCAAAGATTACCATTCTTGTGTCCAAAGTTCATTTTCTTTAGCATAAGGAGTTTTACTTAGGTACATGGTTGTTCAGCTCAATTTGCATTTCATGTCTCTTCTGGCTGCACGTGTCTGTGTGACCTGTTTCTGGCCGATGAGTTTTATGCAGCAGTGATGATGTACAGTTTCTGGGTTGTGGTCTTTAAGGACAGGAAGCTTGGCAGCTCTTTTCTGAAAAGGTTGTCTTGGACTATTGGTGTGAAGCTGTTTGCTCGGGATAGCAGAGCAAAGAAATAAAGAACCTGGGTTCCCAATACTATAAAAATTTCATATCAGAACTATTACAAAAGAGAGTAATAAACTTCCCTACTCTGAATATCACTATTTGGCCTTTGTTACTTGACACAGAATCCTAATTAATGCAGTATGACTCATTAAAAAACAATATTCTGATAAATAAAATCAGTTAATGCAAGAATTTTATATATGATAGTCACATACCAGTGAGATGTTTTTAAAACAAGCTATTTGTGAAAACTAAAATACTGAGTCTGTACACCATATCACCAAATAAACTTAGGTAATCAAAGAGTTAAAGGTAAAATATAAAACAAGTTAAAAAATAGCAAAGATTCTTCAGTTGTCAATTCAAATTTTTTAAATTGAATACAATACATAGAATTAAAACTACATTATGGTATGTATGACTTCATAAAAATTTAAAACTTGTTATGTAAAAAGATCATATGAAAAAAATTAAGGGTCGAAGAAAATACAAATGTCCAGGAAATTCTAATATTCTAAAATTATAAAAATAATTTATTTGGTTGAAACTCACCTAGAAAGAGTTGGAATACATATAAAAAACACAATTTACGGCAATTTCAAAGACATATTTTGGCCACTCTAAATATATGTTCGGAAAAAACAATTTATTCACATGAAGGATCATATGAAAATATTGAAATATGGAAACAGAGAGGAAAGAAGATTATGAGTTTCATGTTTACCCATGGAATATGAAGATCACCCATTATGATTTTTAGTTAATAAATTATTATGCAATGATAGACATGCAAAGAACTTCAAGATTGTTTTATTGCTCTGAGAGAAAAAAAGCATACATGTATGTGTAGTCTGTATTTGTGGCCTATAATGTGTCATAAACTTTATTTACATAAATAACAATTGATATGCATATGGTTTATTTTACCATTTAGCTTTCAGTATTTCCCTGGGTGTTTTTTAAAACTCCTGGCATATTTTATAAAATTCAATTTGTGTAAAACTTTATTATTTTCCCACCGGTGTTAAGTCTTCACATTGAAGCTAGTCCAATAAAAACTGTAAAATAAACTTTTGCCTGATTTATAGAATATAAAAGTTTGCTTAGCTTCAAGTTATTTTTTATTAATATTTTCCATTTACTCAAAAACTAAGGAATAGCTGATCTTAATGCATTGTTAAAACTGATGTTGAAATAACGATGTCCACATTATAAGTAGTAAAAATCTTTGAGTGAAATTGTCAATATTTCCCCAATTAAAAAATACTAAGAAATGCCAAATATCTCAAGTATTTTCAGTGCCACTGTGTTAAAAACCTTCTCTTTTACAGGTAAAGTGAGGTGAGAGTAAATGTGTTGCTTTTTAAAATGGACATAGAAAGATTATCATGGAATTGCAACTTGTTTTCACTAGGAACAGAGAGCTAACATAGACCACTAGAATTAAAATATGAGGTTCATATATTAAGCCTTCTTTAACCAATGTCTACTTTGCTTCCTATTCAAAAAGTGTTTGATGACTAAGTAGACAACAGAAGGAAAGGCAAGAAGGAATGAGCAAGGGACAAAGGGAGGGAGAAGGGTGAGAATATTTTTAAGGACAACATTTGAATATAGTAGTCCCCCATTATTCACAGTTTCACTTTCCATGGTTTCAGTTACCTGAGATCAATGGAGGTCCAAAACCATTAAATAGAAAATTCCAGAAATAAACAATTCATGTGTTTAAAAACATCTCTCACTGTGCCACTCAATCCCACTCGACACCTGAATAATCTCTTTGTCCGATATTATCCACACTATCTAAACTAGCAACCACTATTACTCATTGATTGATAGTTAACCATCTCAGTCATCAGAATGACTGTGGCAGTATTGCAGTGCTTTTGTTTAAGTAACTAGTATTTTATTTTCTAATGATCCCACAGTGCAAGTGTAGTGACACTGGCAATTTGGATATGCCAAAGAGAAGCTGTAAAGTGCTTCCTTTAAGTGAAAAGGCAAAAGTTCTCAATTTAGTAAGGAAAAAAAAATGTATGCTGAGGTTTTCAAAATCTACAGTACAGTAAGATATTTTGAGAGGCCACATTTACATAACCTTTATTACAGCATAGTGTTATATTTGTTCTATATTATTATTGTTGTTGTTGTTAATCTCTTACTATGCCTAGTTTACAAATTCAACTTTATCACAGGTATGTATGTTTGGAAAAATTATAAAGCATAGCATAAATAGGGTTTGGTACTATCTACAGTTTCAGGCATCTACTGAGGGTCCTGGAACATATCCCACAGGGATAATGGAGGACTCCTGTCATAAGAAAATGAATGAATTTAACTTTGGCTATATTTTTTAACATTAATAACTAGTAATACTAGTAACAGGCCATGGGATCTATCTTTGCTTATTTAATGAGAAAGCATTAAAGCTGAGTGGTAGAAAAAGGCAGAACCTAACTTTTCATGTTCTCCTAGATAGGCAGTTAGATTACTTATAGTTAGTTTCAGAATATAACATTATCTACCTCAGAGAGGAACCTTTGGAGTTAATACAAAATGTAATATTATTTTTCTTTAAAGTAAATTTCAAGCTTAATGGAACTGTCAGAGAGGTAACAGAGAGCACAAATAATTCAAGAAAATATAATGATGTGGTTCCAAATTTCTTATAAATTTACGTATGTCTTGAAAACCTCTGAGCAAAAACATAAAGTCAGTGTTCATTCTCGAGGATTTTCTTGTATCTTTCTAATATTGTTGGTTGCTTTGAACATTATTCTACTAATTAACAGCATGTCTACCTAGATGTTAATGATGGGTGAAAAAAAATTTTAGGCCTATTGTTTTACTTCTTAGAAACATATTGTTTAAAATTTTATTTCAGCTAGTTATTTTCACTAATTACAATCTCTCAAAATTCGCATACAATTTAAATTTACTTATAAACATATAGAGGCATTCATTGATTTTACTCCAAGACAACAAGTAATTTGCTTGGATAATATATTGATATGATGGGTTTGAAGAGTCTACAATTTATTTCCTATCATTTCTTTTAGATATGGTTTAGAATCTATTAGTCTTTCTTACAATGCAAATCTACAAAGACAAACAGATATTTTCTGTTTAAAACAGTGTTGACTGTACTGCAAATAATTCATGATTTCCAGCTGTCAAATTCTCTTTTGTAAATGATTATGTATTTTTTAGCCATTAAAAAAGATTGTAAGAGATGCCATATTGTATCATATTATTGGTTCACCCAGAAGAGTGCATGGATTTTTATCAGTGATCCAGTGCATGTTTATAGAGGATAGAGCTAGCATTCGAGATAGCAAAATCAAGATGGAAGGGAAGTCAATGGAAAAAAAATAAAGAGAACTATTTTTTACTTTGCCTATAATAAAGATCAGACTTGTACTACTCATTTTCAGGTATAACTCATGAGAATCACATATCTCATGTGATACCAATTCTCATGAGATATGAATTCACAATAACCCAATTAAATTACTTCACCGTTGGGTAGAGAATAAATAAATATCTTGTCCATAATCACAGAGTGAATGTAAAGTAGAGGTAGATCTAGCTGAGATTCAAAGCTATATTTATCAGATTTCATAGTCCCTCCCCCATATATATGGCTATACACACACATATATACACATATACATAATGCTACTTCCAGGAATAGATGCCAGAAAACTACAATTTAATTAAGTAATTAAATTGTGTAAGTAATAATTTATGTAATTTTTAAAATACTTTAAAATTTGTGCATTACTTATCAGTTTGTATGAGTAATACTTTATGTTATTTTAAAAATACTTTGTGATTTTTTAAAAAAATTCTGCATTATTGGCTGGGTGCAGTGGCTCATGCCTTAACCTCATCACTTTGGAAGACCGAGGCAGGTATATTACCTGAGGTCAGGACTTCAAGACCACCCTGACCAACATGGTGAAACCTTGTCTCTACTAAAAAATAAAAAATGTAGCCAGGTGTGGTGGTGTATGCCTGTAATCTAAGCCACTTGGGAGTCTGAGACAGGAGAAGTGCTTGAACCTGGGAGGCAGAGGTTGCAGTGAGCCAAGATCATGCAATTGCACTTAGCCTGGGCAACAAGAGCAAGACTAAGTCTCAGAAAATAATAAAATAAAATTCTGCATTATTTACCAAATTCATCTTCTAGGAAATTATTTGAGTTTGATAAAGACTAATAAGTATACATTTTATTAACCTGCATAGAAATTCTATAAAATTCAGTCTTTTTGGATTACTAAACGAGTTTCTATTTACCCTAATTCACAGTTTGAATCACTAACATTTATTATGTTCCCTACAAACTTCACCATTCTAACTCGAAAGATTCTAATTTTGTTTGTTTCATTTAGTTTACTGTATTCTCAGAAAGACTTTAACCACATTTGGAAAAAACATTTTCTGTAGATCTGCAAATATTTAGGGTCAAATGGCCTTATTAAGAGTTTTTGACCTTAGTTTCTTGCTGCATCATGGGATCTGGTGAGTGGGATTCCATGAAGGCCATGAAAGGCTTATATAAGATGCAGATTACTTACTGAAAAATAAAATAAAATAAAGTATTCTCAATGCTGCCCAAAAACTCGGAGGCCAAAGCTTAGCTTCAAGTGAAATTCCCAACTGGGAATTCTAATGCACTTCTGAAGACTCTTGATCTATAAAGCTTTTTTATTGACAGATATATTTCTGTGATCTGATACATGACCCATACAATATTATATAAGAGGTTAACTATTTCCTATCTGAACTAATAAGCTGATAAGCAAAGGATAGCATTGTACACACTGAAATGTCATTTTTTTTCATGTAGTAGGCTTGAAATGTAAGCATATTTTCTAAGTTTTGGTCTTGGAACATGTTTCTTATTAACTAGAAAATGGTATTTAATTTGCATTAGGAAGATTTTCAACTGCAAGAAACATATTTCCATATTTAAAAAATAACTTTTCTTGAATTAAAGATGTTTAATCTTTAATTAAATATTTAATTAATATATAAATATTTTAAGTAAAATAGTGAGACAAAATATTCTGTTGAAGGAATCGTGTAATTACATACTTAATCTCATTTTAATATTATTAAGTAATTTAAATAACATATTTATTTTGAAATTGGTCCAAGTGTCCCATAGAACTAATGCTTATAATTTCTTTTGAATAAACATAAAAATTTACCTTCCCAGTCTATTTTTTTTTTTTTTTTTTTTTTAGACAGAGTCTTGCTCTCTCTCTCAGGCTTGAGTGGAGTGCAATGGCATGCTCTCAGCTCACCGTAACCTCCACATCCCAGGTTCAAGTAATTCTCCTACCTCAGCCTCCTGAGTAGTAGCTGGGATTACAGGTTTCATGGCACCATGCCCAGTTAATTTTTGTATTTTTAGTAGAGATGGGGTTTTAACATGTTGGTCTGGCTGGTCTCGAACTCCAGACCTTGTGATCTTCCTGTCTCAGTCTCCCAAAGTGCTGGGATTATAGGTGTGAGCCACCACCTGGCCACCCTCCCAGTCTTAAAACTTGAGAAAGTTACTTTTGTCTTATCTGAGTTCCTTTCTCAGGAAACCAGTCATCAGGCCTTCCAGATAGTATCAAAGAGCTGAAACTGATCAGATCACTGCATCTGGGCAATAAGATGTCAGACCTCTTACCCATCATGATTACTGCATCTGGAAAATAAGGTACTAGACCACTTACCCACTAAGCAGGTTGCCTAAGTGGCCACCTGCTTCCTGTTGACCAGCTTGTCTTCCTTAGAAACACCATTTATTAAATAGAAAATTATTTTCCCATCACTTGTATTTGTCAGGTTTGTCAAAGATCAGATGGTTGTAGTTGTGTGGTGTTTTTCTGAGGCCTCTGTTCTGTTCCATTGGTCTATATCTCTGTTTTGGTACCAGTACTATGCTGTTTTGGTTACAGTAGCCTTGTAATATAGTTTGAAGTCAGGTAGAATGATGCCTCCACCAGCTTTTTTTTTTTGGTTTGGTTTTTGCTTAGGACTGCCTTGGCTATGTGGGCTCTTTTTGGTTCCATATGCAGCAAACCACCACCATGACACATGTATACCTATGTAACAAATCTGCATGACATACACTTGTACCACAGAAGTTAAAGTATAATCAATAATAACAATAATGAAAGAATTTCTTTTATTTTCCATCTTTTGATGATCACTCAGTGGTTGTAAGTCAGATACCTTTATTTGACGTATCTATGTTTATTCTTGATAATTTCTTATCTAAATACATTTGTGATTATATTCTTTATTTATTTTAAGTTTTCATAGTAGCCACTATAGTGTCTTTATCTGAACACTAACATAGTTGCTAATGTATGCAATCCTTATGCATCTAATTCTATTGTTAACTGGTTCTCTAATTTTTATAATGATGTCATTCTATTAACAAACTCTTTCCTCATAATGGAAAAAGTTATTTCTGGTTATCATAGGACACAGATGACTAAGCTTTTTATCAGTCTGCATCCAGAATCCAAGCCCAAAAAAGGATTCTGAGGCTCTGATCATTACATCCTATCTGGGCTTCTATGTACAGAGGTTATCAAGGGACCTCTGTCCCTCCAGGTTGCCTGCTGCTCCAGCTCTAGTAATTCTTTCTCATTTGTTCTTCGATTTCCTTGGGCAAGTAGCAAGAGACATTGGTAGACTTTTCTACCTCCTGTGTAAACAACTAAGCTATTCAGGATCAGACTGACCTGAAGTGATATATTCCCTAGAACACTCAGTCTTCTATAAAGCTGGAAGCAGTACTCTCATTTCTTTTTTGTATTCAGTGCACTTCCATGTCACAAAAGAAAATAGCTCAGCAGAAAAAAGGATGGTTCTTTATAACAGTACTTCTGAATTCAGGATCACTTGCCAACCCTTTTGAAATTTTTCCTGATCTTTCGTAAAATAGGTAAATATGATTTTTATCCAGCTAAACTTATTAAATTAAATGATAGAGAAGTTTTTCTATAATTAAGTTATTCTTGTTTGATATAAAATATTTAAAAATTAAATGTTAAAAACCAGTGTGAATTGATGACAGAGTTTTAGTTGTTTTGTGTTGTTTTAAATGATTAGCCCAACTTCCAAAAATACAATGATGTAAACACACATGTCTTTTAAAATACGTTGTGGGCAAAATTTAAAATTTTGGTTAGAATGAAAAAATGTCCATATTTTTATATATGCATATGTATAGTTCTGCCCACTATAATGAGCAAATACACTATTAAAATGGTTTGGCTTCTTTCTTTAAAATAGAAATGTCCTTCTTACTGTGAGTTTACTATTAGCTATGTAAGAAAGGCATTGTAAATTATCCCTTTCTTAACTAATAAAATAATTGAGATTGAGTAGTTATTAAATTAATTGGGTAGTAATTTTGTAACTTAAGAAAAAAGCACTGTTCTTTATTAATTGACATATTTTTGCTAGTATTGTTTTGCTTACTGTTTAATATTTTATCATGTGATGATTTGTCTCAGCCTTAATTCAAGGTGAAACTGCTAAAGTTGCTTCTCTAATTGATAAATAATTGAAAATTTATTCTAGCTAGGTAGAAATATCACTATATTGGAAAACTGAAACATGGGCTTCAGGATAGCAATAGACTTGAAATCTATCAATTATCTAAATTTAGATACTTTTCTGGTATAGTATGGATTGCATATGACAAATATGGTTTGCAATATATGTCCAGATGAAATATAGAAACTATTAAAAAATTTTCTATTTGGCAGACTTGTCACCTTGCAAATAGTTTATTAGAGGACTTTCACTGTCAAAGGCATTATCAACAGAGAGTATGAGGTAGTATGTAGCTTCAAGACTAGGCATTACCTGATAATTAAAACATAGGGACATAGAAGTTAACTGAAAATGATACATATACAAATATATAGAAAAGAATAAATTATGGATACGCATTACATATAAAAATATAAAAAGTATCATTTAGGAAATACTAAAGGGAGAATAAAATATGCAAAATGTCAAATGATAAATTATTAACAATTGAGAGAAATATGGCATTGTATTGTCAAATGTAGACTGCTTAATGTGACTTGCTTTTCTAGTTGTAATTTGTTGTATAAGGTTAGAAAACAGGGGATGTAGATAATGAATATATTAAATATATGACATAGAGTTATGAAGTTCTGAAGATTTAAGTTTCGATTTTAAAGTATAACATCTGAAATTCTTTGAATCTAAGATTTTCAAATAAATTCTAAAATAACTTCCCAGTTTGTATAATATTATGAGCAGAGGCATTATTATAGCTTTAAGATATTCTAGATAATAGCTTCAGTGTAACAGACTGAATAGTGAGAGGCATGGTATTATACACATTTATGAAATCAAAAAGAAAAGAAAATTTAAAATATCTAAATTTATAACAATAGATAAGGGTTCCAGAAGCAAATTAAATATTTCACTAGGCCCAAAACACTATACTTCTAGAATAAGCACATTTTTTCTACTCATTACTCTATAATGAAAATGTGAGATGCTTTGTTTTAATATATCTATAAAATGTATTCTGTGGAAACATGTGCCTTAATAAATAAAAATATATGTTAGACACATGTAACAGAAAAACAACATAATCCAAGCTTGTTATAATTTTCTAGAGGTTTCAAAAATAGGAAAATTACATAATTGCTGGATGTGATTGATATTGAGAGCAATTGAATTAATTTTTCCCCATATAATCCATGTTTTTGAAGAATTTGAGTTAAAAATAACAAATACATGGGCATTACCAGATAAATAGATACATCAATTGATACAGAAATACATGAGAAAGAAATATATAAATACATACATACATAGATAAAAATTCTAGAATATTATATTTAGAAAATCCTTACTGGACAATTTGACCAGTAAGAATATAGTAATGTTGAATACTTCAGGTTAATAAATTTTGTAATCAACTTACTAAAATACTATGTAGGTCAACAACTGATAGGTATTTATTGTCTTTACAGGAATTTAAGTATAAGATAACTATATTAACTAAGCTATTTATCATTTTGAAAATTTTAGAATAGAAAGTAGGAACAGAGATTGTTTGACCAATTTTAATCACTTTGATTACTCATACAATTTAAAAAAATCAATATTCTAAGGTGAAAGCAAAAAGTTATGATAGCACAGGGTCACAGATTTTTAGAACAGGATAGAAACTGAATGACTAGCTAGTTGTCTGTAAGGTCATTATCAAATATAGGGGATACTGAAGCTCTGAGTAGTTAAAACGGAATGCCAGTTTGGCAATCCAATCCTAAAATACTGTTAGTACTTGACATGATGTGCTAGGCATTGATAAAATTGGAGGCAACTGAGTAAGAAATCAGGGTCTCAGCTCTCAAAGTGTTCACAATACACTGGAGGTAACTAAAAGTAGACTCTGAGTCATAATATAATATTTTAAATCCTCTTTTTGGAGCATGAACAAAGCCCTTTGAATTGATTCATTGATTCAACAGATATTTATCCATTCTGTACCATGTACCTTGTACTAGGCCAGATGCTACCGTTAATCCTGTGAAATTAAAGTAGCTTCTCATGGAAGATGATGTTATGCAAAAGAAGATGACTAGAATTTCATTAGGCAGGAAGCTGGGATTGACATATGCTCAGCAGAAGGAAGGGCACCAGAGAACGGGTGTGGAGGTTGGTGAGAAGGCTTAGGAGTATGGCAATCTGGCAGTTGGAGATCCTTAGGGAAATCATGCAGTCTGATGTGATTTCCACAGGCAGTTGAGGGAGGGAAGTCCTGGAATTAGGCCTTAAATATTAAAACTTCCCAGTTTAGCCTGTACATGCCTGAAAATCACTGAAATAGTTTACTATAAAAGAGTTACTACAGTAAGCTCATATATTCAGAAGGGTCTTGCAATATATTTTATTAAATAGTTAAAATTATAATTTGTATAGAATTAATTCCTAGAAAAACAAAGGAAAAATATCTTGTAATTTGGACTCATCTTCTACTTTACAACTTCTATCCAGATGATATTCCTATTTTTACATCTCATGTGTGTGTGTGTGTGTGTGTGTGTGCGCGTGTGCACGTGAGTTGGGTGGGAGGTTGGGGTATGGTTGTGTGCTCTGGCTGGACGTCTGCTATCTATAGAGATAGCCTTATTTATTTTTATGCTAGGTACCCAAGCTTTTCAGTCTCGAGCATAAGATTACATATTATTTCTTTTTTTTTATTTTTATTTTTTTAATTTTTCCTTTTTTTTCCCGGGTTCAAGCAATTCTCCTGCCTCTCCTTCCCAAGTAGCTGGTACATATTATTTCTAAAGCACTGGACTCTAGCCAGTTATTTTTCTATAAACCAACTTAAGAATAAGAATTGTCTTTTAGCTCTGTCCTTATTTTATCCCTACTCCCACTACCTATCAATACTCTGGGTAATAAGTGCTTAGAAACTGGAGGACATAGTGATATTGAACAGTGTATTTAAATTTAAAAGACTTAAATTTAAAACTTGTTCCAGTCTTTGGTATTAGATTATCATACAAATATAGGTGATAAAGTCTACCCAGAGGCCAAAGATAAACTGATATACACCTATATTAATAAAATGTTGATCCCGAAGAACAAGACACTATGAGTAAATTAAGATTTTCAATATATACATGTTGCCTTTTGTGTAATTCACTTTACAGCAAAGGCTTGCTTCTTTGAAGCTTATTAATAATACTGGTATCAACCAGTTTTTCAATACCAAGGATTTCCTTGCATGCTAGCTTCTTAAAAGTTTAAAATAAAAAGGCATATGTATCTGTATATCTTTGTTGGTTTCATGTTGAAGATCAAAGTCCACAAGATATTTTATAGGAAACAGTGTGCAAGAGAACCCACAGGTGGCTTGGTTTACAAACTGGCAAATATATAATTCATTGTATTTTTAAGACTGGATTTCACTCTGTTGCCCAGGCTTGTGTGCAGTGGTGTGATCACAGTTCACCTGTACTCAAGTGATTCTCCCACCTCAGCCTACTGAGTAGCTAAGACTACAAGTACATGCCACCAATTAGCCACATGCCTGGCTAATTTTTTAACTTTTAAGAAAGATGAGGTCTTGCTATGTTGGCAAGTATTTTCTCAAACTCCAGGACTCAAGCAATTCTCTCACCTGGGCCTCACAAAGTATTGTGATTACAGGCATGAGCCACTGCACCCAGCCAAATATACACTTCTGATAGTGCTCTATAATGTTCTTGAGAGGTATTCACAGTCAAGTTAAACTAGTGCGGCTTTCTGAGGGACTCCATTTTACATGATTGGTTTTGTAAACAAAAAAAAAGTAATTTAACCACTAATGAGAGAATGGGACAAATCCATGATGTTTTAAAGATTTTATTCCAAATAAATTTTCATGATGGGGCAAGCTGTTCTAAGTATTTTGATCACTTTCTTTCACTGATTTCTTTCATTCATAGAATCACTTGAGGGAGGCTGAGGTGGGAGGTTTGCTTGAACCAAGGAGGTCTCAGCTGCAGTGACAAGATCATGTCACTGCTCTCCAACTAGGCAACTGAGTGAGACCCTGTCTCAATCAATCAGTAAATCAAATAATCAATTGATTCAATGGAAAAATTGGAAGTACCTGCTCTACGTAAAAATAACTTCAGAAAGTGACAATGGCTTAATAAATACTGTATGTAAACATCTCCAAAACGTGGTGGTGAAAAAGACAGATCAAAAAATGATGTAACCTGGATTTCACAATTGTTAGCATGCCAAATTAAAGTGTATAGGCTCAATCTCCACTATTTCACGTGGGTTTTCTAATATCCTGTAGCATGCACATGACACTTGCAAACATGAAGCTCGTAAATCACACAAGCTTATTATTAGTTAACGTGAACTATGAACTATATTTGAATTGATGGTTAAAATCACATTGTCAAATATTTAACATAACCCATTTTGTAAATAAGATTAAAAATTTATAGTAACTGGAACAGAGCAATGTAGGAAATATTTTTTTTTAATTTACCATCTCAAGATTATAAGCCATGGTTTTCTCAATAAATGAGCTGTGATGAAAGATGATAAACAATAACAATTAATAAAGAGAAGCTTCTAAACAACCTTTGTTCCTATTTCCTTTATAATTTTCTTAAATACTTACAGTTAAAATGTTTACATGATACTAACATTTACATTTTTTTCCAAAATGACAGATATTTTTTTTCCAAGATGGCAGAGCCACTTGGAAATAGCAAAATAGTGCATACAATCAACTTGATTAGCTTTAATTCCAGAAGGAAAATGAGAAGTCACTGAAATAGTGAGGGCCATCCCAGAGCCCCGGGAGGAGAAGGTGGGCAAGCAGCTCCCTTGCCTAATAAAAGTGAGTGAATCCCCAGTATGCAAGAGGGGTGGTCAGTCTCCCTCTGTGCCTCACCTTTCCACTAAGGATCTGTGACACCCAGACCAAGGAAGAGCACCTTCTCTCTCCTAATCCCTGGGACTAATTTGAGGAGAGGCTGAGAGGCAGAGAGAGGGAAAGACATGGGGCAAAAGCTCCAGGCATTCTCCCAGGCCCAGAACTGAGAGGAGAATGCCATTTTTAATCCCAGCTTATACAAGTTCAGTCATAGTTTAGTGTCCAGCAATTGTAGAGGGTGCCCCAGAGAAGGCACTAGAATTAGGACCTTTCCCATTGCAGGACCGGAGCAAGAGGAGACTTGCTGAGGCCAACGTTTCTCCTGGACAAAAAGGCTTGGAGCCAGAGGAAGTTTTGAGACCTGGAGCTGGATTTTCCTGTGTATCATTGTTGGTTGCCTCAGCCTGCTCCTTGGGGAAGAGTTGGGGAAGAGTGCCTCGCCAACTCCAAGGAATGGGAGGGAGATGGACCCCACTTGCTTGGAGATCTAACCTTCAAAGCAGACCACTGCTAAGGGAGGAGGGAGCACAGCCCACCAAAGTTCCCTTTGGTTCAAAGGAAATGTCAGTATGGTGCCAGCAGCTGAAGCGGACATCCACAAAGCCTGAGAACACACCTGGAGAGGGGGTCACATTTAGCCTTTCTTGCTCCTGAGTGTACTGCAGAAGAGGCCATACCTCTTTCCATTGAGCACGCACCAGAAAGGGCTGAAAGTGGAGGCTTCTCCCACTGCTTCAGTGGCCCCAACCCTGCCAAAAGCGAGCACATGCTGGAGGAGGGAGCTTTTTGCACTTTTCTGTTGCCCTCACCCTCACTGAGGATGAACACTCACAGAGTAAGAGCTGACCCACCGGCTCTCACTCTTAAGTACCATCTACTAGACTAATGTCTGAATGACACCACTAAACAAAAATGTGACACTGCAACAAGCAACATCTGAAAAATCCACCAAATGGACCTATCTGCAACTGAGGAACCCATACAGAGCCTTTGCCCTCTGAAAACATGCAAAAACAAAGCCCACTGATCATATACAACATAAATCACACTCACACTTTCAAAGAAAGGAAGAATTTAGAAAGCTGCATAAATAATAGCAAATTCAAAAAAAGAAGCAGCAGATCCTTCAGATAAGAAAGAACCAGCACAAGACCTCTGACGATACAAAAAGCCAGAGTGTTTCATCACCCCAAAAGGAGCCTATGAATCCTAATCAGAATAAAATGCCTGAAATGGCAGATGTAGAATCCAGAATATCGATGGCAAGAAAACTCAACAAGATCTAAGAGAAGGTTATATCTGACAGAAAAGAAAAATAGAAAAAAAAAACAGGATTTGAAATATGATATAGCAGTACTAAAACAAACAAACAAAAACAACCTCAGAATTTCTGGAATTGAAAAATTTACTCTAGGGATTTTCAGAATACAAATCAGAAGGCTTACCAACAGACTAGATAAGCAGAAGAAAAAATTTCAAAGATCAAAGACTGGTCCTTCAAATCAACCCATTCAAACAAATAAAAGAAAAAATAATTTTAGAAAATGAACAAAGACTTTGAGAAATAGAGAATTATGTAAAGTGACCAAATCTACAACTTACTGTTATTCCTGAAGAGAAGATCAGGTAAGCAACGTGGAAAACATATTTGAGGAGATAATTCAGTAACATTTCATCGAGTCCCCAAAAGCAAATGCAACAAAAACAAAAGTTGGCAATTGGGATCCGATTAAAGAACTTCTGCACAGCAAAAGAGACTATCAACAGTGCAAACTGACAACCTACAGAATGGGAGAAAATACCTGGAAAACTCTGCCTCTGACAAAAACTAATATCCAAAACCTGTAGGGAACTTAAACAAACCAGCAACAACAACAACAAACCCCTTAAAAAGTAGGCATCGGACGTGAACAGACACTACTCAAAAGAAGACATACAAGTGGCCAAAAAGCATGAAAAAACACTCAACATCATGAATCATCAGAGAGATGCAAATCAAAACCACAATGAAATACCATCTCACACCAGTAGGAATGGCATTACTAAAAAGTCTAAAAACAACAGATATTGGTGAGGATGCAAAAAAAAAAAAAAGGAAACACTATGCACTGTTGGTGGGAATGTTGATTAGTTTAGTCCCTGTGGAAAGTAGTTAGGAGATTTCTCAAATAACTAAAAATAGAATTACCATTCAACCCAGTAATCCAATTACTGGGTATATACCAAAAGGAAAAGAAATAATTCTACCAAAAAGACAAACACACATGTTTATCACAGCACTTTTTCACAATACCAAAGACATGGAATCAACCTAGGTACCCATCAGTGGTGGATTTGATAAAGAAAATATGGTACATATACACCATGGAATACTATACAGCCATAAAAAGGAAGGAAATAATGTGATTTGCAGCAACAAAATGCAGCTGGAGGGCATTATCCTAAGTGAATTAATGCAAAAACAGAAAACCAAACACTGTATTTTCTCCCTTATAAGTGAGAACTAAACATTGAGTACACATGGACATCAAGTTGGGAGCAATAGACACTGCAGACTCCAAAAGGGGGAAAGGGGAAGGGGAAGAAAGGATTAAACAACTACCTATTGGTTACTACATTTATACTACAGTATACTGTATACTCTAGTGTATATAGTATCCAACACATGGTTAACTGGATCAGTAGAAGCCCAAACTGCTGCAACAAACAATATGGTAACAAAATGAAACTTATATTCCCTAAATTTTAAAATCAAAATTTTAAAAACATTTAATTAACATATAAAACTTGAAATAGGAAAATCATATACAAATCATTTTCAAAAACATAAATATATATACAGATTTTTGATCTCTGGTAACAGATTTCATATTTATCATGTATGTATCTTGTTTGTCTAAATACATAGTTTAATTGACTATAAATAAATAACACATGGGGAAATAGATATATCTTTTGCCATAATAGCCACTAGTATCTATAATGATGCATTATACATTTTTAAAAATGATTAAGTCTAGTGTTGCCTGACCTTAGCAGAATGAAGTCAGAGCATTTGAAAAAACTCACCTTCTCTGAGGTACAAACTTTTATAATTCAATTACTTCCCTTTATTTGAATGTAAGGCAGTAAGAATAGTTCAAAATTATGGAAATGTACTTGTCACCTAACAACAATTTTAATGAATATTTTTAGATTTGAGCCTTGTCTGATGTATACAATACCTATGTAGATACCATTATCAAGCTCTTTGAGAATACAAGATCTAAAAAGACAAGAGGGGGATTATTTCAAAAAGCATGATAGAATACAATTTTGTCACACCAAAGAGCAGTTGTTTAACCAGAAGAGGGGTGTTATATCTCACGTTCATACATTCTTTCTCTCAGACAGTAATAAGCATATGTTCCCTAATTTTTAATCTGTAAAGCCTGAATCTTCAGGGTCATAATTCTCTTTGCATTTTTCCCTAAAGCATATAAAGACATTTAAAAAGTCAAAGCATCTTACACATTATAAGAAACACACTCTGTCTTTTCATTACAATTTAGTTTCTTATTTTTCATCCAGGATCCAATGAATATACTTCGTTTCACAGTTTTTGCTAGTTATAACCTTCTTCACTATCAAATTTCTTATTCTATATATGTTTGTAAATAAATGAAACAACAGAGATAAACCACAAATATAACTCCAAGATCAACAATTAATAGGATAAATAAATACATTATCAGAATAGCATATATTTTCCTTCAAGACCATCTTTATCCCATAGGTTTGAAATGATTGGGTACTGTCATTGCAATAGTGAGTGAGTTCTCATGAGATCTGACTGAATAAAAGTATGTGGCAACTCGTCCCATCTCTTGCTTCTGCTCTCACCATGTAATGTGCCTGCTCCTGATTTACTTTCCTCCATGAAATCTTCCTTAGGCCTCACAGAAGCCAAGCAGATGCCACAGCCATCAGTAGACAGTATGTACAACTGTGAGCCAACTAAACTGCTTTTCTTTATAAATTATTTAGTCTCAGATATTCCTTTATAGTAATACAAGAATGGCCTAGCACAGCCACCTTATAAAGTAGATGCTGTGTCTCTGCAGGGGAAGGGGCATGGATGCTTACGAACAATTAGAAAAATTGCAGTCACTGGTGTATAGATATCATCAGGCCTTCTTTGTGTCATCCTGTAGGAATTAGGGATCAATCAGGACACTAACGCAAAAGTAGTTACTATACATGCTATTTGCTGTGCTGTGAGTAATAGTCTTATCACTGACCTAGGAACCATATGTTTTAAAGCAACCGTCCTTGAAATATAAACAAAATAACCTCTTAGTGTGAAAGAAGGATAAAATCTGAGAATTCTCTCAGCTCCTCCAAGTCTTCCCCTCAAACTCTTTAGGCCATAATTATTGCATTCCCAGAATGAGATCCCTTTTAATGTTGAAAACATGATTGCCTTCCATACTGTCTTAGTGAAGAGGATAGGCAAAAGGCCCATGGATGCTGAAATGAGTGGTACTGTATTGGTGCAATAATTGTTATTTTTGAGGGAAAACCGTAATAGCACCCTGTTCATTTAAAGGCAAGAGAGGAAATCATTCAGAAAGGCTTGCTGACATTGCCAAGATACAATCTTGAAAATTCACAGAAGGTATAGGTATAGCCACCTCTAAAGAATCGTCTGACACATAGTGCAGAACTTTTATATAACTGGCTTTCTGGATATCTTTGCTAGTCCTTATGCTTCATAAATTCTCTACCATATTTGACAGTTTTGTTCGGTTCCACCACTAAACATTTATCTCCTTTATCTCCTAGCTTTGGTAAGGGTATATTATTTTGTACTTCTCCTTCCTTGGCATCTATCATCCTCGGTTTCAGGTCTAGCCTGTAAGATCCCTGTTTCTATTTTGTATTTCTTCTTTATTCATTTCTTGCTTCATTAATCTCATCCTTTTTTTCTGTTTAATGATCATCACTTTCAGGCAGGTGACTACTATATGTATATTTCTTTATTTATTATTTATGTTTGTGATATGATTTGAATTGTGTCCCTGCCCATATCTCATGTTTGATTGTAATTCTCAGTGTTGCTGGTGGGGCCTGGTAAGATGTGATTGGATCATGGGGGTAAACTTCTCAAGATCAGTTTAGTACCATCCCTCTTGGTACTGTCCTCGTGGCAGTGAGTAAGTTCCATGAGATCTATTAATTTAAAAGTGTGTGGCTCCTCCTCCTCCTCACTCTCTTGCTCCTGTTTTCACCATGTGATGTGCTTGCTCTTGCTTCACCTTCAACCATGGGTAAAATTTTCCTGAGTTTTCCCTAAGAGGTTACTTGTGCTATGATTCCTGTACAGCCTCCACAGCTGTGAGCCAATTACACCTATTTTCTCTATAAATTACCCAGTCTCAGGTATTTATAACACTGTGAGAATGGAGTAATACAGTTTGTTGGTTTTATTGTTTGTAATTTTTTTCTTATAATTTTATTTTAAGTTCAGTAGCCTTAGGGACATGGTTGGTTTTGGTTACATAGATGAATTGTATGAATGAGAGCATGAGGTACCTGGTTTTTGATTTCTGAGTTACTTCATTTAAAATAATGTCCTCCAATTCTATTCAAGTTACTGCAGAAGACATTATTTACTTTTTTATGGCTGGGTAGTATTCCATCATATATATATATATGTTTATCTGCTCATTGGTTGATGAACACAAGTTGATTTCATACCTTTGCAACTGTAAATTTTGCTGTGACAAACATATGCAGGCAGATGTGTTTTCACCATAGTGATTTCTCTTCCCCTGGTTAGAGGCCCAGTAGTGGGATTGCTGCATTGAATGACAGATTTACTTTTTAGTTCTTTGAGAGATTTCCAAACTTTATTCCATAGCAGATGTACTAATTTACATTTTTACCAGCAGTGCATAAGCATTCTTATTTCACCACATCTATGTCAACATCTATATATATTTTTTGACTTTTTAATAATGGCCATTCTGGCTGAGGTTAGGTAGTATCTCATTGTGGTCTTAATTTGCATTTCACTGATGACTCATGATTTTTGGCATTTTTTTTCATATATCTGTTGATTTATATATCTAATTTTGAGAACTGTGTATTCATGTCCTCTGCCCACTAATAAATAAAATTATTTTTTTCTTGCTGATTTGCTTGAGTTCATTGTAGAGTCTAGACATTAGCCATTTGTTGAATGCATAATTAGCAAACATTTTCTACCATTCTGTAGGTTGTCTTTTTACTCTGATGATTATTTCTTTTACTATGCAAGAGCTTTTTTATTTAATTAGGTTTCTATTTACTTATTTTTTAATTTTTTTTGCATTTGTTTGGGGTCTTATAAATTCTTTGTTTAGGCCAATGTCCAGAAGAGCTTTTCTTAATTTTACTTTCAGACTTTTATGGTTTCAGGTCTGATAATTGGGTCTTTAATCCACGTTGAGTTAATTTTTATATATGGTGAGAGGTAAGGATCCAGTTTCATTCTTCTATATGTGGCTATCCAATGTTCACAGAAGTATGTATTGAATAGGATGTCCTTTCCCCAATTTATGTTTCTGTGTGTTTTGTCAAAGATCAGTTGGTTGTCAGTTTGTCAGTATTCGCTTTATTTCTGAGTTCTCTATTCTGTTCCACTGGTCTATCTATCTACTTTTTGTAGGTATATTTACAGCTTGATCGAATGCCTACATGGAAGTGTTCAATAACTTATTTGAACTAAAAAATATTTAATTGATACAAAATAGTGTTAGCATTTACTCACTATGTATAATCATAGGTAGAATTTAATTGGAGTGAATTATTATCTTCCTGTACCAGAAGTCTGCATTTTATACAAATAGATATGTCTGTAACTTTGCAATTGTCTGATTCATCTGATTTTGGGGAGATAGCTTTATAAATATTAATTTGATTTATAATTTTATCTAATACTGGAAAGTAGACAATACAAAAAATATAAGTATTTTTAGTTGAATGGCTTTCAGTCTAGGAGTTTTTTACTGATGAAATTGTCTAAAATTAGCAGAGATTCTGAAAGATAGGTATTCCTGACTTCAGTTATTTATATGTGAAAGTCAGATGCTGGGAGAATAATTACTTGTCAAAAGTAGCAAAATATTAAGTAAGAAAGACAAAGATAAAGGCTACTCTCTTCCTTTTAATTATAATATAGTGTTTCCTCTGATCTAAAAAGGACAAGTTTTTAAAAGACTATAACATGAATAATATATCAATTATCATTTTAAACTGTGAAATTTAATTACCTAATGTAATTAAAGGCATGTATTAATTTGGCCAATACTTGTTCTTGAAATTAATGGTAAATTAGATATTTAATGTATAAATATGTGAAAATTATTAACTTCATTTTTCAATGTCTGTTCTTTTAGAAAAATCTTTGAATATTGATTAACCAAATACAGCAGTATAATCTAATGGCAACAAAAAATACAATAAATGTCATTTGTATAAACGTAGCTAGACCACAAGTTGTTGAGACTGGAAACTGCTAACAGGGAGTAACATCAGGATAGGTTAATGTTTGTAATATACAATTTTGCAGTAGCTTCACTCATGTTACAAAGTAGATTACAAAGAGTCTCAGCTCTTTACATTAAAGGAAGTGATGCTTTCTACCTTTGACACCAGTTTTTACCTGGCCTTTAAGATTAAACAATAAAGTGGAAGAGAAAGTCTCCAAATGGAGGTTGTCTCAGTCGATGATTAAGAGGAGAAAATGGGCTTGGTCATGCACCAGCAGTCTCTGCATTAGGTTACTCTGTGGCCATTAAATACTGGCTTCATTCTTTATTTCCATATAGAGTATACTTGCCCCACCCCTCAAAAGAGAGGAAAACCTGAAACACTATCATTTATTAATGCATTCCTTCATGGTCAAGGATGTCTAAGAAAACATATAATACTTTCTAAGTCAGTATGTGGTTCCTCTGGTCTAATCAATCTAAAAAGCCCCCAAACTAAAACTCACCAATGCACTATAATAAACAGGGAAAGAATACATGTAATAAAACTTCCAATTTGAAAGGAGATGGGAAGATTTCAGCAATTCCATAAAACTACTGGAACTTCTGGGGTGACCATGGGGTCCCTTCCCTGACAGTAGGTGGTGCTCTCTGATTATGACTGTTTCTGTTCTTTGAAAGGAACTCTTTATTTTTTAAAAATAAACCTTAGCATTTTCCTTTAGGAAGAATAGTGAGTCTTTTGGACCACATTTGAGATGAGTCTTGGGAGCTGTAAGTCTTTCTTAAATAGTCAGACTTTTAGAAACTGGACTCATGGGTCCTTTGACAATATAATATCCCTTAGAACTTAATGGGCTCCCAACCTATTTGTTCCCAGTAAGTTATTTGTGCTAGTAATCATATATAAATATTTATTATATATGAATAATTTCTTTGTATCACTTCCCAGTTCTCTTAACTTAATAGCTACTACCTTAAGGCTGTCTACATTAAATAGAAAACTTAAAAGCCTGGGCCCTAATAGGCTTTGCTGTTTTCTTAAACTTACTTTTCTCTTCTTATTTTTAAAAGTACACATTACTGGGTATATACCCAAGGGATTATAAATCATTCTATTATAAAGACACATGCACATGTATGTTCACTGTTTATAATAGCAAAGACCTGGAACCAACCCAAATGACCATTGATGATAGACTGGACAAGGAAAATGTGGCACATATACAGCATGTAATACTACGCAGCCATAAAAAAAAAAAATGAGTTCGTGTCCTTTGTAGGGACATGAATGAATCTGGAAACCATCATTCTCAGCAAACTGACACAAAAACAGAAAATCAAAGACCACATGTTCTCACTCACAGGCAGGTATTGAACAAGGAGAACACATGGGCACAGGGAGGGGAGCATCATGCACTGGGGTCTGTTGAGGGGGGCCAAGGAAGGGACAGCAGGGGTTGGAGAGGTTGGAGAGGGATAACATGGGGAGAAATGCCAAATATAGGTGATGGGGAAATAGAGGCAGCAAACCACCTTGCCATGTATGTACCTATGCAACAATCCTGCGTGATCTGCAGGTGTACCCCGGAACCTAAAGTACAATTAAAAAAAAAAGTACACAAATTTTCTAAGACTTCAATGCCATAAACTCCCAGATTACTTTGAGTTCCTCTCTCTTTCTTACTGTACTGTGTCTAATTTTCTTTGATTTTTTCTCATTCTTGCTAAATATAGCTAATAATAGTCAACATACACTTCTACCACTTCCCCTAGAGCTCCTGGCATGGACATCCTTCCAGGTTATTGCAGCCGATGAAGACACCAAAAGTTTTGCCTCAGTGTGACATGGATCACCAACTTTATAGAGAAGCCCTTTAGAATCCAAGTCTACTTCTCTGTCATTTTTAGGAATGTTCCTTTTCCAGTGTTACTAATGTTACCTGTTTCCAGGGTTATTTGTGTCAGTGGCAATACCATGCATTCAAATGTCAGAAAAAATGAGACATCCTAGCTATTTCTGAGCATACACATTAACTTATTAATCATGAATTCCTTTTTATTATACCTCCTTAATATCTCTTGAAGCCACTCACTACTCTTATCCTCACAGAAAAATCCTTCTAACTTGTATTCATGAATTTCATCTTTATTCCTTAGCAAATAGGCAAATAGGATCACATCATTGCTCCTCAAAATTGTTCCTGTTAATTTCAAGATAAATTGCAAATTATTTAGTATAGCATTCAAATTATTGTTGAGTATGCAGACCCCAGTACTCTCTTTCTTACTTATCATCATTCCCCAAATTATATTCCAACCTTGGGCCATTGCGTATGGAGGCTATTTCTCTCTCTCTCTCTCTCTCTCTCTCTCTCTCTCTCTCTCTCTCTCTCTCTTATTTCTACCATCATACCATTTTTTACACTGTATTTTTTCTGGTTCTCTTGTCTCCTCAACAAAACTTGTCTGATCCTTGAGAACAACTGCAGTGTTTTATTTGTGTTTTCATCACCAGTTCTTAATATATTTTCAGGCACATTGTTGACACTCAATACTATTTGCTGAATTATTAAATGGAACAAGTAGTAGATACTGACAACTTTCTACCTCAACTCCTTCAGCAACCCAAGTAGTGCAGAGAGCAATAGAGGTCTCTTCAATGCAGGGTTCATTATAAGCATCTCAAAAATGCACTGGGTGCACATGTGCCTAAGGCATGTATTTCAGAACCAAGACTTAGACATCTCAGAACCTCAAGGATATTTTGATATTTCGAAGTATACATTGAACCTAATATTTGAAAATATATCAGTTTGTGACAGATACTGAAATACGAACTTTGCAGAATAGCAGCACCAGAGAGAAACTTGTTTTTCTTTTTTCCTATTGAGGAAGAAGGAAGGGGGATTAGAGGATTTCAGTACCTGGAAAGAACAAAGGTTTCTCTACCTTCCTTTTTGCTTTTCTCTCTAAAAATTACGAGTGCACCTTTAGAGGTTAGTGAACATGTGGGATATGCAGCTGTGGGAAATACAAATACTAGGCCTGAGCATACAACTTACATTTCCAGAAGAGATGTATTAAAAAGAAGCAAAATACAAACTTCCCTACCTTTTTCCTGTTTAACACAGAGAAGTGTGCATATTAACTCATTCATTTTCAAATTCCAAATTAAGGTGGGAATTGCATAGACAAGGATCCATTTGTTATCATCTACCAAATTATAATTAATTTTTGACTCTGCCTTTAGTGATTTCAAATGGGATAATAAGTTAAAAAGTGTCTGAATTTAAAAATGATAATCAGTTTTCACAATTTCAGATTACATATAAGTATTTGCTGATAAAATAAATATTGGAGAAATATTGGTGTGGATTTAGAGTAATTTAATTTATTCACAACATTATTTTCTCAGAGCTAAACAACAACAACTGAAAAAAATATATAAAATTTACTTACTGGTGCATGTGTTACAAAAATATGTATAGTAAATTTAAATATTATTTTATTGATCTCTAAAAGAGTTCCGATTATTTCATAGAATTAAAAGAATGATAAAATGAAAGAAGTGTTCTCATGAAAATTCTACTTTATTTATTTATTAAATATTTCTTGAGCACTTACTGGGTGACAAAGTCAATACTACATTTCAGTAATCCAGAGATGGGCCAGGGTGTGGAATCATTATGCGATTTCAATTTAGTGAGTGCTTATTATCAAACAGTGAAGAAGAGGAAGTTAAGCAGATGATATAAGAACTTTCGAAGTCCTTCTTGTTCCAAGTCCTACAGTGAGGCTTTATTACATTTTTGTTAAATTATTTATTGGGATAATTATAGAGTCACATGCAGTTGTAAGAACTAATACAGAGAGATCTCTCTACACTTTACCTGGTTTCTCTCTAAATATTTTTCAAATATTTGTAGTATAATATCCCAATCAGCATATTGACATTCATACAATTCATCGGTGCTAATTTGGTTTCCCCACTTTTAGTTTTACTTGTGTCTGTGTGTGGGGGTGTGTGTGTAGATGAGAATTAAATTGTATACAATTTTATCACTTGTTCAGCATCATGTATCTGCTACCATAGTGATAACATTAAATAAGTCTAATAGCATAAGGATCTTTTTCATTTCCCTTTTTAATCACGCCCATTTTTCCAAGGCACCTCTCCATCTTAATCCCTGATAACCACAAATCTGTTTTCCACGTGTATAATTTTGTCATTTCAAGAAGGTTATATAAATGTAATCTTCCAGTATATAACCTTTTGGATTGGCTTTTTTACATCCAATATAATTTCCTTGATATTCATCCAAGTTATTTTGTTCTTTTCATTTTATTGCTGGCATGGATATACCAGTTTCCTTAACCATTCAACCATTAAGAAATCTGGATTGTTTCAAAGCATTGGCCTATTAGACAAAAAAAAAAAATCATCTAAATATGTTTTTGTGTGAGCATAAATTTTCGTTTCTCTGGGATAAATGCCCAAGAGTACAATTGCTGAGTACATAATTAGCATTATGTTGAGTTTTTAGAAAAAACTGACTGCCAATTATTTTCCAGAGTTTTGACCATTTAACAGTACCAATAACAATGTGTAACTGACCAGTTTGAATCTTCACCAGCACTTGATATTGTTACTACTATTTTATTAGAGCCGTTATGATGGTTGTATAGATTATATCTCATTTTGGTGTTAGTTTGTATTTTCTTGATGGCTAATGATGTTGAACATATGTTCATGTGCTTTTGCCCATTTTAATCAGTAAGTTTCTGCTTGTCTTCAGCCATTTGCTAATTGTATTTTCATTTTTTCTGTCGAATTCTGAGATTTATATATCTTGCAAATATTGCAGGTTCTGTTCCACATCACTATAGAAACATTGATATCACAATAAGTTATTCACATTTTTTTCTAGTGAACTTAAAAGTAATGTTTACATTACAGTGTAATCTATTAAGTTTCCAATAACATTATGCCTAAAAATAATGCATAGGCCTTAATTTTAAAATTCTTTACTGTTAAAAAGTGTTAATTATAATCTGAGCCTTCAGTGAGTTATAATCTTTTTGTTGGTGAAGGTTTTTGCCTCAAAGTTGATGGCTGCTGCCTAATCAGGGTGGTGGTTGCTGAAGGTTAGGGTGGCTGTGACAGTTTCTTAAAATAAGACAACAGTGGAATTTGCCACCTCAATTGAGTCTTCCATTGATGAAAGATTTCTCTGTGGCATGCAGTGGTGTTTGATAGCATTTTAACCACAGAACTTCTTTCAAGATTAGTCAATTCTCCCAAATTCTGCCACTGCTGTATCAGCTAAGTTTATGTAATATCCTAAATTCTTTGTTGTCATGTCAACAGTGTTCACAGCATCTTTATCTGGAGCAGATTCTATCTTAAGAAACCACTTTCTTTGCTCATTCATAATAAACAAATTGTAGCAACTCTTCCACATCTTCGGGCTCCATTACTAATTCTAGTTTTTTTGGTGATTTCTACTACAGCTGTAGTTATTTCCTTCACTAGAGTCTTGACCCTAGATGATATCTTCTTCCAGTATAAGGTGGTTTGCTTTATATTGAAAATATATTGTTTCGTGTTTACATTTAAATACATTGTTCTTTAATTAATTATTTTAACCGGATCTTCTAAATAACTGGCTGCAGCTTCTACATTCGCATTTGCTGTTTCACCTTGTACTTTTCTGTTACTGAGATGACTTATTTCATTAAACCTGATGAACCAACCTATGATACCTTCTAGCTTCTTCTCCAGCTTCCTCATCTCTCAGCGTTCATAGAGTTGAAGAGCATTAGGGCCTTGCTGTAGGTTAGGCTTTGGCTTAAGTGAATGTTGTTGCTGGTTTGATTTCTATCTAGACCACTCAAACTTTCTCCATATCTGCAATCAGGCTGTTTCACTTCTAAAAAATAATTCTTGTGTTCACTGAAGTAGCTTTTAATTTCCTTCAAGAACTTTTCCTTTGCATTCACAACTCGGCTAACTGTTTGGCACAGGGGGTTTAGCTTTAGGCTTTAGTTTCAACATGTCTTCCTCACAAAGGTTAATCACTAGCCTTCGATTTAAAGTGAGAGACATGCAGTTCTTCTTTTCACTTGAACACTTACAGACCATGGTAGGGTTATTAATTATTCAAATTTCAATATTGTTGTGCCTCAGGGAATAGAGAGGACCAAAAAGAGGAAGAGAGATGTGGGAATAGCCAGTTGGTGAAGCACTCATAACATGCACAACATTTATCTATATTCTTTTTAAGTTTTCCTTCTTATATGAGTGCAGATCATGTTGTCTGAAAATAATTACAATGGTAACATCAAAGATCACTGATCACAGATCACCATAACAGATATAATACTAATGAAAACATTTGCAACATTCAGAGACTTACCAAAATGTGTAACACAAAGACACAAAGTGAGCACGTGCTATTGGAAAAGTGGTGCCAATAGACTTGCTCAACACAATGCTGCCACAAACCTTCAGTTGTCAAAAATAAATAAGCAAACTATTAATGTCTGCAAAGATCAATAAAGCAAAACACAATAAAAAGAGGTGTGCCTGTTTGAGTTGCTGGAAGGAAGATGTTGAAATCCCCAACTACAATCGCTGTTTCTCCTTTCAGTTCTACTAGGTTTTGTTTTATTTGCCTTGGAACTTTGTTGATCAAGGTTTAAATATTTAAGATCATTATGTCTTACTGTTCCCTTTATCCTCAGGCAATAGTGCCTCTCAGTCTCTAGTTATTTTCTTCTCTGTTAAATCTACTTTTAATGATAATAATGCAACTACAGCTCTTGCTTTCTTTTGATTAATGTTTGAATAGTAAACCTTTTTCTATCCTTTTACTGTCCAGCAACAATATTATTAAATTTAAATTGAGTTTATTGAACGCAGCATATATTTGGGTCTTGTTTTATTTACTCTGCCAATCTGTCTTTTGATGAGAGTATTAGACTATATACATTTGAGATAATTATTGCTATGTTAACACTTAAGTCTGCCATTTTATTATTTTATTTTGTACCTCTTTTCTTTGGCTTCATTTTCCTGTTGCTATTGTCTTCCTTTTCTCCAGCTACCTAAACTTTTAAAGAATTTTACCTACATTTGAGTGTTTTTGAGTGTATCTTTTTATAGAGTTTCCACAGTGATTGCTTTGAGTATTACAATATGTATATGTAACTTATAACCATATATTGGTATTAACTATATACCATTCTGAATGGTGTCTGGAATTCTCTCTTCTATCAATGTCCTTTATTTTACCACTTATAAATATTATTGTTTTGAGTGTCAGATGTTATTTTTTTAATCACCCAATATGATTTACAAAACATTTGTGGAAAGAACATGTATTTTAATCACCCAATATGATTTACAAAACCTCTGTAGGAAAGGACAGTGTATTTATGTGCCTATATTTCTGTTTTTTTTTTTTTCTGATATTCCCTCTTCCTTCATAATGCACTAGTTTTTTTTTCTTTTTAAATTTATTTTCTCTTTGAACTACTTCCCTTGCTCAATCTTTAAATACAGGTCTACTAATGACAATTTTTTTTTTTAATTTTCTTTTCAAATCATTCATCTGACAATAATTTTATTAATTCTTTTTTTAAATATATATATATATATTTTTAGGTTCTGGGGTACATGTGAAGAACATGCAGGATTGTTTCATAGGTACATAAATGGCAATGTGGTTTGCTGCCTCCACCCCCATCACCTGTATCTGACATTATTTCCCATGTTATCCCTCCCCAACTCCCTATCTGCCACCCTCCCTCCCCTAATCCTCCCATACAGACCTCAGTGTGTGATGCTCCCCTCCCTGTGTCCATGTGTTCTCATTGTTCAACACCTGCCTATGAGTGAGAACATAGGTGTTTGATTTTCTGTTCTTGAATCCGTTTGCTGAGAATGATGGTTTCCAGGTTCATCCATGCCCCTGCAAAGGACATGAACTCATTGTTTTTTATGGCTGCATAGCATTCCATGGTGTATATGTGCCACATTTTTCCTGTTTAGTCTGAGTATAGTTTTGTTTGCGTATAGATTTTGTAATTGAAGTTATTTTCTTTCAGCACTTGAAAAAAAATGTGCCATTTACTTCTGGCTTCCATTATTTCTGCTGAGAAATTTGTTATGTTCCCCTATAAGTAAACAAACACTTCTCTCTTACTGCTTTACTTTTTCTTTGTTGTTAGTATTTTCTTTAAGTCGAAGTATCATGCATCTTGACATGGATTTCTTTTGGCATATATCATATGGAAATTTTTCAGTTTCAGTTATTTCGCACCAAATTTGGGAAGATTTCTGTTACTATGTATATGATAATGAAGACATTTTAGCCTTGCTTGGTTTTCTCTTTATGGGACTCTGCTGATAGAGCTTTTGGATCTTTTGTTCTTGTCTTACAGTCCCTGAGTCTCTGTTCATTTTGTTGTTGTTATCGTTGTTGTTGTTGTGGTCTATTTACTTTCTTTTTACATTTTAATTTTTATTTTAAGTTCTGGGGTATATTTACAGAATGTGCAGGTTTGTTACATAGGTAAATATGCACCATGGTGGTTTGCTGCACCTATCATGTGTTCAGCTCCCACTTATAAGTGAAAACAGGTAATGTTTGGTTCTCTGTTCCTGTGTTAGTTTGCTGAGGAAAATGGCTTCCAGGTCCATCCATGTCCCTGCTAAGGAGAAGATTTTGTTCCCTTTTATGGCTGCTTATTATTCCATGGTGTATATGTAGCACATTTTCCTTATTCAGTCTATCGTTGATGAGCATTTGGGTTGATTTAATATCTTTGCTATTGTGAATAGGGCTACAATGAACATACACATGCATATCTCTTTGTAATAGAATAATTTATACTCCTTTGTTTATACACTCAGTAATGGGATTGCTGGGCAAAGGACATGAACAGACACTTCTCAAAAGAAGATATTCATGTGGTCAAGAAACACATAAAAAAGTGCTTAACGTCATGGATCATTAGAGAAATTCAAATCAAAACCACAGTGAGATACCATCTCATGTCAGTCAGAATGGTGATTATTAAAAAATCATGAAACAACAGATGCTGGCAACGTTGTGGAGAAATGAGTGCTTTTACACTTTGATGAGAATGTAAATTAATTCAACCATTGTGGAAGACATTATAGAGATTCCTCAAAGATCTAGAACAAGAAATACCATTTGACCCAGCAATCCCATTGCTAGATATTTACTTCCCACTACTGAGATTTGATTTATTGAAATTTTCTAATATCAAGTTTTTTTACTTGATACTTTAGAACCACTATAGAACCCATCCAATAATATTTATTTATTTATTTATTTATTTATTTAAGTTTTATATTTTCCCTTTGGTTCTTTTTGCCTTTTGCTTCTTTGCTGAGTGCTTCCTCTGGCTGCTTGCTTTTGGCAGGATACCAATTATCTTGCTTATCGATGTCGCGCTTGCTTGAGGTTGCCACAGAAATTGCTGTTCAGTCCAGGAGGAAAATGAGCTTATGTGGGTTGTCTTTTTTTGTTGTTTTTGTTTGTTTGTTTGTTTCTCATTTTTAATTTTGTTGGGTAGATAGAAGGTTTATGTATTTATGAAGTACATAAAATGCTTTGATACAGGCATGCAATATATAATAGTCACATCATAGAGAATGGAGTACCCATCCTCTCAAGCATTTATGCTTTGTGTTTCAAACAATCCAATTATCTTTGTTATTTCAAATCTACAATGAAACTTATTGGCTATAGTCACCCTGTTGTGCTATCAAATAGGTCTTATTTCTACTATTTGTTTGTACTCATTAGCCATTCTCACCTCCCCTCACCACTCCCACTATCGTTCCCAGCTTCTGATAACCATCCTTCTACTCTCTATCTCCATGAATTCATTTGTTTTGATTTTCAGATCTTACTTGGGTTTTCTTCTGTTGGTAGCTGAGGGGTGGGAAATGACGAACGTCTGTGCATTTCTTCTATGGAGTAAGAGAATATATGATTTTTTGTCATTGTGCTGTTTTTTGGATTTTATGCTCCCAAACCAGTTTGCCTTCCAGTTTCCAGCTTTCAGTGCTCTCTCTTGATTGCCACATGCACTACAAACAGAGTTTATCATTGTGCTTATTATGAAGGAAATGGGTCTACTCTATATTTTTTGGTCTAGTATTTCTTCATTTTATTTTAAACATTGTTTGAATTCCAAATATTGAATCTACTTATCTCTGGATGTAATCCTAGAATATATTTCAAGCTCCAAAGCAAGTGTTGTTTTAAACTCCATATGATTGCCCCAATCTTACAGCAGAAAAAATATATATATATAGTTCATTTTTAGTTTTCCTGACAATCAGTGTTTCGCAAGCAACTTAATTTTTTTTGAATACGGGCAAATAATTTATATTTTCAAACAAGTAAACCATAACATTTCTTTCTTTTTTTTTTTTTTTTTTTTTGAGACGGAGTTTTGCTCTTGTTACCCAGGCTGGAGTGAAATGGCACTATCTCGGCTCGCAGCAACCTCCACCTCCTGGGTTCAGGCAGTTCTCCTGCCTCAGCCTCCTGAGTAGCTGGGATTACAGGCATGCGTCACCGTGCCCAGCTAATATTTTTTTATTTTTAGTAGATACGGGGTTTCACCATGTTGACCAGGATGGTCTCGATCTCTTCACCTCGTGATCCATCCGCCTTGGCCTCCCAAAGTGCTGGGATTACAGGCGTGAGCCACCGCGCCCGGCCACCATAACTTGTTATATCTCCAAACATTATAGTTGCTGGGTAAGGATAACCTTAAGATGAATTGTTTTCACAGTAGGCCTATTTTAGTCCCTCCTTTCTTTGTCCTCTATAATCTTTCACAACCCGATTAAAGCATGCATCAATTTTGCATTTCGGTTTTTATTTTGTTTGTTTGTCTAAAAGTCTATCTTTTTCACTAAAATTTGAGTTCCTTATGAAATAAGCTGTTACTTTAATCACCTTTGTGTCCACATCACTCTAACTTTGCACAGTGCTTAACTATAAAACTTGCAAATGAATTTTTGCTGAATAAATAAATATAGAATAAAAATTCAGAGTATTAGAGAATTTTATCATAGACAAGAGGAAAAAGTAAAATCATCTACCACTTCATAGATACTAAATAATATTTTATTATTTGCATATCTCTTTTATAGAATCAGACTATTAGCTCAATTTAAAATTTGAGATATGAAACTTCTACTCTTACCATACCAAATGATTTCTGAGGATGAATTGATGAGGAAGCATGTGTTTCTAACCTAGAACAAACTTGTTAGTAGGATGTTTTAGCATCTAAGATAAGAAGGGGAAGTGTCCCCGCCTGCGGGACAAACAACGGGGACCCTAGGGAGGGAGTGGGGATTAAGAGAGAGACAGGAGACGCGAAGAATGGAGACAAGTCAAGGATCTGATCAAGTCTCATTTATTAGGCCCAATGCAGATGCTTATAAACAAGTAAAGGCGGGAAAATCTGAGGGCTGACATCAGGGGGTAACTATGGTAATGAGACCACCGGATGATCTTGCAACTCAGAGGAAATGTAGGATTTAGATAAAGAGGATGTGGGCTCTTAGGCAACAGGGTCACAAGATAGCTTACTAGATGATCAAAATGGATACCGCTCCCCACAGGGAAGAAAATAAATAAACATATTTACCACCTTAGGGCATGTTTACAAAAGCATTCTTTGGGGATAACTAACTTCCCATGATTTTCTTACACAAAGGAATTTGACATTTAAGTGAATATGGATACTGTTAATATATCCAAGGATTTCAAATTCTCTGGAAGACACAGTAGGAAATGCTATATTCTAGTTAATAAAGATGATGGAGGACCTATTCTTCACAACTCAACTTATAAAAATTCAGCAAGTGTGTAGTAGATGAGGAATCAACTGACACAAGATAAAAGAAAAATGATTTTTTTCCTTAATGCTCATCCCAACATTCTAGCTTTAGTAGTCAGTAGGTTTTCACTTTAAGAAAATGAAGTGGCACTATACACAGTGTTAGCAGTGGTATACCCCCGGACTGCCATATATTTTACATGTAAAATTTCTGACATTGTTAAACGTCAAACAATAAAAATTAGGTTTCTCAAAAGGAAAATGAACTTATTCTTTTAATAGTAATTCTGAATACTAAAGATTTTTGATAGTTACCTTGAGAGCAATAGAATCATGGAAACTAAGCATGAATAAATCTCAGATCATTCTCAGTTCATACATACACACACACAAAAAAATCTTTCACCAAAATAATAACTAAGACAAGATAGAGGATTAGTCTCTAAATGGTAGTCTATTAGTTAAACAGTTAAATTTGTAGTTGAATATTTTTGGCAGTATCTTCTGATTGTTATTTATTGCAGCTGTAAAATCTGTCAAAGGCTTTTAGGGCATGAAATATGATGTAAGTTTGACAGTATATAATTTATAAAGAAAATACTTTGGGATAAAACAAGTAGAATAATGTTTATAGAGGTGATCTTGTGTGACAGCAATATATCTTAAAATATTTGAGATTCATAGCAATTTTCTTCCCATGTCAAATATTCTATTTTTACTCAAGTGCTTGCTTTTAAAAATCATCAAGCTTTCCTGTGCTGGAAAAAGCCAAGGGGCACTAATGTGAAGCTGGAATACTTCAGAAAATGTTATTTATTATACTAACAAATTTATTATCAGAAAAGCATGGTACAAATGAAAATTAATAATGTCCAAATGAAATTTTGCTTCCCTGTTGTGAGAGGGAAACTGAAAGTGAATTCTGGAGAAACATGACTTATTCAAAATAAGAAAGAATAAATTAATCAAGGTGTAATTAACTAAAATTTGCATCAATTAAGTGACTTGGAAGGTACTTGATAGGAACAAAACCCAGTTACATAACTACTGAATTAATCTGGTTTGCTTTAAATATGAAGAAAATACTTTGTCTTTCAAAAACAGTTTAGAAATTAGCTTTCATTTCTTTGGAATTTAATCATTTTAATTTTCTAAGCAATTAATTATCTTGGTAGTTTTGCTCTAATATCCTTTTAAGAATCATGTAAGTTCCTTGAAAACTGCACAGCAGAATGCTGTCATAGAGGTATCTATTATAACTGTTGTTTTATGTAGATTGTGATTAAATGTGATGGTAGTGAATGATACTGATGAATATCATGTTAAATAAAAAATTTCTGACAAACTTGATTAATTTACTGTTCCACATTGTTTTCCACACACTATATGGAAATATTTTTCTAAGAAAGAAGAATAGCTATTATTTTGCTGAGTAGCTTATAAGTAATCCACAAATATTGCAAGTATAAAGTAGCCTTGAACTTTCAAACAAGTAACAAGGGTAGGTACTCTCTCAAAAGATAAAAATGAATAAAAAATTGGTTTGGCTAAAATACAAGAGAAAGATCTATGTCAATGTAAGCAAAAGGGAAAGAAATAAAAAACAGTTATAGCATGAAGGCCACTAGTCTGCCAGGTGCAAGATCAGACAGTTTAATCTTTTTGTGATGACGCCAGACAAGAGAACAATGGCCAGGCTCAGGGTTTGAAGAAGAGTTGAGTGAAGATACCCAGCTTATGAAAAAGGCTGAAGAAATTTATTGGAAAACTACAACCTTAAATAGACTGCTACCAAACTATGACAACACAGACGTAGTTTTACAATGAACTGAACTTGGGCCCACCCTGACTCAAAAGACTGTATCACAGCATCATTGTGACCTGAGTCTCAAACTGCCTTTACAAATGTGGTTCAGGTTCTACACTGTAAGCTCTAATAGCTAAGCAGAAGGAACCGTAAAACTATAAACTGGATAATACTGAAAAATCATGGGGCAGAAAGACTACTTCATAGATTTGGCCACAGTACTTTAGCTACATTAACAACAATAACAATAAATAATAGTAACAATGAAAATGATCATAATTGTGACATATTGAAAACACAACTATATTATATCAATCTGGATATAAATCTATTTATAAAACCACCCATGTTTGCTTTCATTTTTTAAAAATTGTGTATACATGCAAAAGGAAAACTTTTGGTTTATTCCATTATTAGGTTTTTATTAATGAATTTATTGTCCTAGAACAGGATATTGGAGTTAATAATTTTTGAAAGAGAAACAGCGCTTGGTGATAGCAATATCCAAAATGTGACCCTAATAATAGGTGGTTGTAGAATAATGAAGGTGAAAGCTGCTAACATCAAGGAGGTCAAAGAGGAAAATGAGGAGACAATTAGGTAACATGACTCTGATTATTATGGACTTGCCTATGATGGTGACAAACATGACTGGAGAGAAAAACAATAAATGTATTATTAATTTTCCTATGATTATGCTTGATTTACCAGGAGATCAGATCATGACAGTAGTAAGAAGAAGAGACAGAAGCCAAGAATTCCTTGGTGTTTAAATCAAATATGTCATTATTACTAATTTTTGATAATTATGTTATTAATTTATTCATTTACTCAAAACATTCAGTGAGAACAGTCTAAGAGTGGCTTACTTTTCGAATTTTACCTCTGCTTGAAAAATGATACACATTTTTTAAGAAAATATACAAAAACTTTTCTTAGTTTTCTATTCTTAACAGAGAGCCCCAGAAATTAATTTTACCCTTACTTTTTTTCTAGTTACACTCAGCTCTTTTATAATTGCCTCTATTGCCATGTTTATAAGTATCATCTCTATACTTATATCTCATTTCAGACTTATGATCATTTGATATTAATAAGTGTTAATATTTAAATGCTGAATAGTATTTAAGAGAATTTACACTATTAACCTGTGCTAAACTATACTTCTGTTCATCAAAACACCTCGCTGCAATCTTACCCATATTAATAGACAGCAATTACAGTTTTAGAGTCATTGAAACTAAAAATGTGGACACTATTTTAATCTTAATTTTTTTCCTCAAATCTACATCTGATCATTAGCAATTTCTTTTAGGCCAACCTTAAAACCATAGGTGCAATCTGACCTCTTTTCACCATCTCCCTTGTTCAAGCCAACACTGGCTACTTGTTCTTGTCTGGACTATTGTGGTAACCTCAACTGTTCTCTCTGCTTTTGAGTGTGACTGTCTACAGTCTGTTTTTACTAAAAGAGCAGAGCAATTCTATTAATACACAGGACCGAATATTTCATTCGTCTTCTCAAAAGCTTCTAATGGTTTTCTATCTCAGCAGCGTAAACAAGTTTTCTTCCTATTCGTAACTAGCCATACATGCTCCCACCTCAGAAAATTTCCATGTGTTACTTTCTTGTCTAGGACACTTTTCTCACCAACATTATTTGCTCCCTCTCTGCCTTCAGGGCTTGGTCAAATGCTAACTTATCTGTACATCTTACTCTAGGCTTATTATCTATACCGAAAACCCCTGCCTACACGGGGCCTAGCTCCATTCCTATCTTTTTCTCTCTCTCTCTCTCTGAGCATTTATAATTATTTATTTATGTACAATGCATTTATTCATTTGTAAAAATTTTGTATGCTATACTTATTCAACTTGTTTGTAGCACATCTTACTAGAATGGCAGCTCAACTAGGGCAGGAGTTTCCTGTTTTGTTTTCTGCTGTAACCCTAACACTTAAAACAGAGCCTGTGCTCAATAAATATTTGTACAATGAATAAATAAATATCATCATCATATATATATATATTTGCACCTATTTTATTAAATGAAATGTCACACATACATTCTTACAATTATTTAAATATGACATATAATCTCTTATTTCCTTGAGCAGTGGATTGTAGCTCTCCTTGAAAAAGGTCCTTTACGTCCTTTGTTAGTTGTAGTCCTAGCTATTTTATTCTCTTAATAGCAATTGTCAATGGCAATTTGCTCATGATTTGGCTCTCTGTTTCTTATTGGTGTATAGAAATGCTTGTGATTTCTGCACGTTTATTTTGTATCCTGAGACTTTGCTGAAGTTGCTTATCAGTTCAGGGAGATTTTGGACTGATACGGTGGGGTCTTCTATATATACAATCATGTGGTCTGCAAATAGAGACAATTTGAGTTCTTCTTTTCCTAATTGAATACACTTTATTTCTTTTTCTTGCCTGATCGCTCTGGCTAGAACTTCCAATAATATATTGAATAGGAGTGGTGAGAGAGGGCATCCTTGTCTAGTGCCAGATTTCAAAGGGAATGCTTCCTGATTTTGCCAGTTCAGTATGATATTGGCTGTGTGTTTGTCTTAAATAGCTTTTATTATTTTGAGATATGTTCCATAGATCCCTAGTTTATTGAGGGTTTTTAGAATTAAAGAGCTG
The DNA here is from genome assembly GCA_031835075.1 of Saguinus oedipus. NCBI lineage: Eukaryota > Metazoa > Chordata > Mammalia > Primates > Cebidae > Saguinus > Saguinus oedipus. The sequence continues at coordinate 99,235,754 of CM063181.1, read as the reverse complement.
TTGAATTTTGTCAAAGGCCTTCTCTGCATCTATTGAGATAATCATGTGGTTTTTGTATTTGGTTCTATTTATGTGATGGATTATGTTTATAGACTTGCGTATGTTGAACCAGTCTTGCATCCCTGGGATAAAGCCTTTTTGATCACGATGGATAAGCTTTTTGATGTGCTGTTGCAATAGGTTTGCCAGTATTTTATTGAAGATTTTTGCATCTATGTTCATCATCGATATTGGCCTGAAGTTTTCTTTTTTTGCTGAGTCTTTGCAGGGTTTTGGTATCAGGATGATGTTGGTCTCATAAAATGATTTGGGAAGGATTCCCTCTTTTTGGATTGTTTGGAATAGTTTCAGAAGAAATGATACCAGCTCCTCTTTGGATGTCTGGTAGAATTCGGCTGTGAACCCATCTGGACCTGGGCTTTGTTTGGTTGGTAGGCTATTAATTGCTGCCTCAACTTCAGCTCTTGTTATTGGTCTATTCAGGGTTTTGACGTCTTCCCTGTTTAGGTATGGGAGGGTGCAGTGTCCAGGAATTTATCCATTTCTTCCAGGTTTATGTGCATAGAGTTGTTTGCAGTAATCTCTGATGGTAGTTTGTATTTCTGTGGAATTGGTGGTGATACACCTTCATCATTTTTTATTGCATCTATTTGATTCTTCTCTCTTTTCTTTTTTATTAACTGGCTAGTAGTTTGTCTACTTTGTTGATGCTTTCAAAAATCCAGCTCCCAGATTTATTAATTTTTTGAAGGGTTTTTTGTATCTCTATCTCCTTCAGTTCTTCTCTGATCTTAGTCGTTTCTTGTTTTTTGCTAGCTTTTGAGGGATTTTTTTTTCTCGCTTCTCATGTGGGCATTTATTGCTATAAATTTCCCTTTAGACACTGCTTTAAATGTGTTCCAGAGATTCTGGTATGTTGTGTCTTTGTTCTCATTGGTTTCAAAGAACATTTTTATTTCTGCCTTCATTTCATTGTTTATCCAGTGAACATTCAAGAGCCAATTGTTCAGATTCCATGTAGTTGTGCAGTTTTGAGTGAATTTCTTAATCCTGAGTTCTAATTTGATTGCACTGTGGTCTGAGAGACCGTTTGTTATGATTTCCATTATTTTGTATTTGCTGAGGAGATATTTACTTCCAATGCATGGTCAATTTTAGAGTAAGAGCAATGTGGTGCTAAGAACGTATATTCTGTGGATTTGGGATGAAGAGTTCTGTAGATGTGTATTAGATCTGCTTGGTCCAGATCTGCATTCAAGTCCTGGATATCCTTGTTGATTTTCTGTCTCATTGATCTGTCTAATATTGACAGTGGAGTGTTAAAGTCTCCCACTATTATTGTGTGGGAGTCTATTTCTCTTTGTAGGTCATCAAGAACTTGCTTTATGTATATGGGTGCTCCTGTATTGGGTGCAAATATATTTAGGATCGTTAGCTGTTCTTGTTGCATTGATCATTATGTAATACCCTTCATTGGCTCTTTTGATCTTTTTTTTTTTTTTTTTTTTGAGACAGAGTTTCACTCTTGTTACCCAGGCTGGAGTGCAATGGCGCGATCTCGGCTCAACCTCTGCCTCCTGTGTTCAGGCAATTCTCCTGCCTCAGCCTCCTGAGTAGCTGGGATTACAGGCACGCACCACTATGCCCAGCTAATTTTTTGTATTTTTAGTAGAGACAGGGTTTCACCATGTTGACCAGGATGGTCTCGATCTCTTGACCTTGTGATCCACCCGCCTTGGCCTCCCAAAGTGCTGGGATTACAGGCATGAGCCTTGGTTTAAAGTCCATTTAATCAGAATTGCAACCCCTGCTTTTTTTTTTTTTTTTTGGCTCTCCATTTGCTTGGTAAATCTTCTTACATACTTTTATTTTGAATCTATGTGTGTCTTTGCACATAAGATGGGTCTCCTGAATACAACACACCAATGAGTCTTGACCTTTTATCAAGTTTGCCAGGCTGTGTCTTTTTGATTGGGGCATTTAAGTCATTTACATTTAACATTAATATTGTTATGTGTGAATTTGATACTGCCATTTTGTTACTGGCTGGTTGTTTTGCTGTTAGTTGATGCAATTTCTTCATTATGCATTAGTCTTTACCATTTGGCATGTTTTTGCAGTGGCTGGTACTGGTTGTTCCTTTCCATGTTTAATGCTTCCTTCAGGAGCTCTTGTAATGCAGGTCTGGTGGTGATGAAATCTCTCAGAAATTGCTTGTCTGTAAAGGATTTTATTCCTCCTTCACTTACGAACCTTAGTTTGGCTGGATATGAAAATCTGGATTGAAAGTTATTTTCTTTAAGGATGTTGAATATTGGCCCCCACTCTCTTCGAGCTTGTAGGGTTTCTGCTGAGAGATTTGCTGTGAGTCTGATGGGCTTCCCTTTGTGGGTGACTGGACCTTTCTCTCTGGCTGATAATAATGTGCCTTGGGGTTGCTCTTCCTGAGGAATATCTTTGGGGTGTTCTCTGTATTTCCTGTATTTGAATGTTGGATTGTCTTGCTAGGTTGGGGAAATTCTCCTGGATAATGTCCTGAAACATGTTAGAGTGTTTGCCAGCTTGGATTCATTTTCCTGGTCACCTTCAGGTACACCAGTCAAATGTAGATTAGGTCTTTTTACATAATCCCATATTTCTTGGAGGCTTTGTTCAATTTTTTTCATTCTTTTTTTCTCTATTCTTGCCTTCTCATTTTGTTTAATTGAGTTGATCTTCAGTCTCTAATATCCTTTCTTCTGCTTGATCAATTCAGCTATTGAAACTTGTGTATGCTTTGTGAAGTTCTCGTGCTGTGTTTTTTAGCTCCATCAAGTCATTTATGTTCTTTTCTAAGCTAGTTATTCTAGTTAGCATTTCATCTAACTTTTTCAAAGTTTTTAGTTTCTTCGCATTGGGTTAGAACGTGTTTCTTTAGCTCAGAGAAATTTGTTATTGCGCACCTTCTGAAGCCTGTGTCTGTCAATTCTTTGAACTCATTCTCCATCCTGTTTTGTTTGCTTGCTGGTGAGGAGTTGTGATCCCTTGGAGGAGGAGAGGCATTCTTGTATTTAATGATTTCATCCTTTTTGTGCTGGTTTCTTTCCATCTTTCTGGGTTTATTTATACTTGATCTTTGAAGTTGGTGATTTAGGATGAAGTCTCTCAGTGGACATCCTTTCTTTCAGTGTTGAAGCTATTTCTTTTCATTTTTTAGTTTTTCTTCTAACAGGCCCCTCTTCTGTATCATGCTTTTTTTTTTTTTTTTTGGTTATAGAGGGGTCAGGGAGTGGCTTGAGGATGCAGTCTGTCCATTGTCTGCCTGCAGAGGCACTGCTGGCTGTCTCGGACTCAGCCTGGCTGCTGTGTAGGGTTTCTTTGGCTTTTGTTTACACAGGTGAGATTAGACAATCCTTCCAATGGTGGTTGCCCTTCCTCCACCAAGCTTGATTGTCTTGGGTTGAGCTCCAACTGATGTGCTGGCTGCAAAACTCTCAAGCAAGAGGGTTTCAGTTTGCTGGTCTTTGTGGGGGTGGGACCTGCCAAGCCATAACACCTGTCTCCCTGCTTTTGGCTCCCCCTCTTTCTAGGGCATCCCACAGGCACTCTCAGTGCTAGCCAAAACCTCTGCCCCATGCTGGGCTGACAACTCGTGGTGCCAGGCCAGCCAGAACTGTCTCTCAGATCTGCTCTGGCAACTCACGGTGCTTCTCAGCCCAATGACATTCTCCTAGATTGTGGCTTTCAAAGGTCATGGGAGAAGCGTCGTGTCTGACCCAGAGTGCTGAGGGGGTAAAGTCCCTGATCTTCCAGTTGGTTGCACTTTCCAGGTGGGGCAGCACCCCACCCTGCCTTGGTTCGCCCTCCCTGGGCAACACCTACTGTTCAATTATTCTCATTGAAATAAACCTGGTACCTAGGTTGGAAATGGGGAGATCACTTGTCTTCTGCATCTCTCTCACTGGGAGTTGTGCTTCAAAGCTGTTCTTATTCTGCCATCTTGGCAGAAGTCCTGATTCATTTTTTAATCCTTAAATAATATCGTTAGATTTTCAGAGAAAAGTCTAAACTCCTTAGCACAAGTTTCAACGTTCTATGCAATATCAGGTAAGCAAGACTTATCAACCTCAGTTTTGTCATACCTTCTATTTCTTCACACAATTTGCCCCTCACTACTGCTGATTTTGCCAATTTTCTGCTGGCATGCAATCTTGCAGAGATGTGGAGATTTTCTGCATCTGCATTCCATGTAGTCAAAATAGCTCCTGAAAGAAGTAGCTTCCTAATGTCCAGATCAAAGCCAATTCAGTTAACAAGAGACAGTTTATTTTTAAATATTTCTTAGTATCCAAAGAAATGTTTTACATTTAGTATTTTAAAATATATACAGAATTTAAAACTATTTTTTCTAAAATTAATATCCCTTTCTTTTAGTTGTTGACCTAAAAATAAATGAATGAAATACATTAAGGTCAGAAATATGACTCTCATTTTTAAAAATATTACTTCATGTTGTTAATGGGTCTGTAGATTTACACTCTTTCATAACAGAAAGAAATGTGAATGACAATTAAAGTCAGCCATTGAAAGGATTTTATAAAGAATAACTATTGCAACTGCCATAATTTGATGGTATTAGAAGACAGAGATAAAATATGGCTGATGATTGGCAGGGATAACTGGCAGCTCCAAGCCAGGCATTCTATCATGTCAGAGCCCAGCAGGAAACACACAACAAAATCAACAATCACTTTTACATGTACAGTACTTTATCATTCAAATGCATCTCTCGAAGTACTTTACAAGACTGTACAATGACTGCAAGAAATAGCTAGTGACATCAAGCAAGCAACTGAAAGCTAAATGGAGGGAAAAAGTGATCCTTACAAATTTGATTGAAGAGAACAGAACATCTTTGGGCATGTTGATTTGGATGAAAAGATGTTAAATAGTCAGGACATGAGGCCCTACTGAGGGATGTTTGTTCAATGATCATTTTAGAAGAACTATGCAAATAACACCAAGAGAGTCTTAGGTTTAGCAGATATAATTCACAGAAAAAATTCCAACATATTATTTTTTACGGTCACAGAAAAGGTATAAAGTTAATCAGTTAGAAATTTTTTTGACCACTTCAAATTTATTCTGGAAGACAAAACTGGAGTATATGACGATAGGAGAAACCAAATAGACAAAATGTTCTTGATGCCTTTATTTACATTGTAGTAATAAAAATCAAGGTGCTTAAGTATCTGTTAAAATAAGTTATCTCCTTATATAGTACTTAGTAATTGTACATTTTATTGGTGGCAAAAATATGCTTCTGCTTTCATAGTTTCTTTGTATACTTGCTTTAGTGTAAGATTTCTCAGAATAACCATTATTGTCATTTTAAGGAAAATGACTTTTGGAGTGAGTGGTGAGGGGCTCCAGCTTCTCTTGTCTCTTCCCAATAGATAGTTGTAACTCCCAAGTCATGATACTTAAGCATGTCCCCAGATATTGCCAAATATCATGTTCATTTGTTAGTATGTTTTTCTTTCGGGAATCAGGAGAGACAAATAATCCTCTGTAGAGAACCAGTGCTATAGTAAGACAGAACATCAGTTTTTCTGAACTGGTTCTTCTGCCCTCCACCTGCAAGTTGCTGCTGACTTTACTAAGTCTTTAATGTGGTCAATTCTATCATCACATTTAACTTATCACACTCTATTATAATAGCCAACTTCCTTGTGTGCTGACTCATCTGGACCTAAGGAGGACTGTGAAAGCAGAATTCTTGTCTCCATTGCTGATCATGGTTTCCCTGAAAGAAGCCCAGAGCTTGGCATATAGCACTTAATAAATATATGTCTATTGAATAAATTACCTTCTTTGATTCATATTATAAGTTCATGTACAAAAGCACAGAAAAAAGCATGGACAAAAGAGTCTGCAAATTCAGGATATGTTTGTTTTATAGACAAATAGCTTAAGGCTCTGATAAGCAACACAGAGACTAAAAGGTAATGCATGGTTATGTAAAGGATGAGTCTAATGACTAAATTTATCATTTATGGTTCCTAAGCATAAATGTCATATATCCTCCTGAGGCAAGAAAGTATTAACCCAGGCCTCCAAAATTAAATAATTTCAATAAAAATAGATTAGCCATACTGATGCTATTAGAGAATGTAGGAGTACACTGTTATGGATATATTAACCTGTTTTATAGAAACTCACATCATCACTGTGGGGCCGTTTAGATCATTTTATCAAGATTATAAAACATAGTCCAGAGGGAATTATTCTAAGTTTAATGTAAGCTTGCAACTAAAAATTTATAGAACTATATGTCTTCTGTGAGTTCTTATTTTCTTTGGTTAGTTTGGGGAATAAGAAAAAAAAGTGAATAAGCACACATTTTCTCTTACAAAACTATAAAAATACAGCTACACAATAAAATGCCTTGTTTTGAAATTGTACTTCCCATACAAAAGTTCGCACCTATGAACTCCTTAGTTTTCTATAGCCCTATTTTCCTTTTCTTGGTTGAATAAAATTGTAATGATAAAAAATGGAATTTTTCAGTCTTTTGATGATTAACTAAAAAAAGATATCTCTTGCACTATGTATACACTCATAGATTACCTTTCTCATCCTAGCTTAGCTTTAAGCAAGTGGTTTTATCCAATTTAATTTTCTTTTCCTTTTTCAGTTTTTTTAGGGGGGATATGTGGCTAACCACAGCATTAAAACAATATTTGTTGTCCTATAATATTTGTGGGCTATATCTTTTTTTTTTTTTTTTGAGATGGAGTTTCGCTTTTATTATCCAGGTTGTACTTCAATGGCATAATCTCGGCTCACCGCAACCTCCGCCTCCTTGGTTCAAGTGATTCTCCTACCTCAGCCTCCTGTGTAGCTGGGACTACAGGTGCCCGCCACCACACCTGGCTAACTTCTTGAATTTTTAGCAGAGACGGGGTTTCTCCATGTTAGCCAGGCTCATCTGGAACTCCCAACCTCAGGTGATCCACCTGCTTCGGCCTCCCAAAGTACTGAGTGTGGGTCATATCTTAATATTTTCATTTCTCTTACATTTAAAGTTTCCAGAAACAATTGAAAAACCGTCTTAGGATGGCTAAAATAACCGAACACAATTTTTTTGAAAAATCTGTTATTCAATAATTCACTGATTTGTGTCTTTTAACTCTCATTCAGTTACAGTTATGTCCAACAATCCTTTTCATATCTTATGCCATTTCATAGGTAAGAATATTTTAGATGGTTGTTTTCCCACTTATTAAAAAAAAAGTTGTGTGCGTGTGTGTGTGCAATTGCTTTAATAAATAATTTGTGAACACTTATGGTGTTATGTTGTCTGAATGAGATATATTAAGTACAGTTCTGTTCCTCTAGACCACTACTATTAGTTTAATCAAATAATAAAAAATATAAATGTAGCAATTTATTTGTTTATAAATAAGTTATACTACATTTATATTTTTTATTATTTGATTAAACTAATAGATAATACATCAATAATAAAAGTATAAATGTAGCAACTTAAATACATTTAATACTTTTGTTAAATGTCCAGATGTGCTAAATAGTTCTCTTTACATTTGATGTATGCTAACAACCCTGGCACATGTTATAGCCAATGCAGTATTACCTTTATCATGCATTAATAAACTAGACTTATTTATAATGATCGTCCATCAGTTTAGTCTGAAAGTCTTAGCCAATTTTGGTCTATAATGGATCACTGTAGCTTCTTAAAAGCAGCAAATAAATGCCAGTAGCTGGCCTTTCAACTACAGCTAATATATTATCTGACACTCCTACCACCCATACGGGTCTATAAAGAATGAAGTGAGGTTAGGAATTCTTAATCATGTAGAAAATGTAATGTCTATTTATTTATTTACATGTTTTTTCAAAGTACATTATGTATGCCAGATACGGTAATATTACATAAAGTGACTAGAATACATGAATAAATCATATGTAGAAGCAAACTAATCTCATTAGAAAAAATCTGTAGGAGCCGTGAAAGAACTTTATGAAATGATAAAAAAAAAAAAAAAAAAGTTGGAAGCATAAAGGAGGGAGTATTTAATGTCATAGAAAAGTCAGGAAAGACTTCACAGAGGTAGTAATACCAGAGGCAAACAACAACAAGAAAAAAGGTGGGAATTTACTAGGTAGAAAGAAAAAGAAGCTTGAAGGCACACTGCGAATAAAATGTGGGCATGTGAGAGTTCATGGCTAATCTGATGCAGAAAAGCGAAAGTTCTACAGGAACGATTATAAAATATAAAGCCCAGCCGAGTGCGGTGGCTCACGCCTGTAATCCCAGCACTTTGGGAGGCCGAGGTAGGCTGAGGTGGGCAGATTATGAGATCAAGAGTTTGTGACCAGCCTGGCTAGCCTAGTAAAACCTTGTCTCTATTGAAAAATACAAGAAATTAGCTGAGTGTAGTGGGGGGTGCCTGTAATCCCAGCTACTTGGGAGGCTGAAGCAGGAGGATCACTTGGACCTGGGAGGCGAAGGTTTCAGTCAGCTGAGACTGCACCACTGTACTCCAGCCAGGGCAACAGTAGAAGACTTTTGTCCCAAAGGAAACAAAACAAAACAAAGCAAACAAACAAAAAGACATAAAGCCCTATACTATGTTGGGTCATTACTATGAAAGATTTTATGAATTTGGCTCTTTTAACAATGGAAAATTATGCAAAGCTTCAGACAAAGGAAGTAATATGATCAGATTAAGTTAGAAACTACAACTTGAAATTATTGGTGGTTTCAAGTGGGAATCAACTGAGTTGGAGAAGAAAATCAGAAAAAGCAACAATTAGTAGGTAAAGTGAACATGTCTTGCTTGCCCACAGTGCATTCCCTGTTGCCTCACCTTCCTAATTACCCTCTCTCTCCACTGAGAAACCATCTCTCCTCTACTAGCACACACAGGAAATCTGATGAGTTTCTTCCTTGTCAGACTCTACCATTGCTAATTAGTGTAAGTTCAACTGCCTTTGAACATCAATGTTCCAGTGAAGGGCTGGGTTCCAGACCTAAGCAAATAAGTTAATGGCAATTTCATATCCTTAGTGATTGCTTCATCATGGTCCAATACAATGAAGCTCATGACTTTTCCTCAGTTATTCTGTGAAGCAGGTATTTCCCATTCCTCTCACTCCCGATGTGAAAGAGGAAGCTTGTAACTTTAGATAAATGTAATCCTTCAGCCAGAATATAAATCTTGCACCTGGATGAGCTCAGGACTATAAGAAGCACAGAGAAATAAACTCTAAGATCACATCAACCTTTACTAAATTTACTCTTTCACTACCTTTTCATTTTGTAAATGAAAAATTCTCCTTTATTATTTAAGTTGAAATTGAGTAGTTGAAAATCATAGCCACAAAGCTGACTTATTGCAGTTATTGAAGCCACTTCAGTACAGATCATGAGTTCATGGACAAGATAGAACTATAATTCAAAATTTTATCTGGAGATTTAAAATATTTGCACCAGCTTTCTGTATGTGTAATAACAAAATCTTTAGTTTATAAGTGAATGCAGATATAAATATTATCTTAGCTCAAATATTTTTAATCAAACAGAATTTTGGTGTATGTACTGAAGAAAACAACTGTACTTCACAGAACATTCTTAAAGTGATGTGATTCCATTGGAATGCCTATAAATATTTATGTGACACATGGCACATATATACATCAGACATTAATTAAAAGCCTGAGGAAGCCATGAAACTGTGTGTTGTCTCCATATAACTTGGATCTAACATATTAAAGTCAGTGATCTTGGGTATGCATAGAGTTATTCTTTTTATACAAATTTAACTCCCAAGTAGAATTTTCCTGCTGAGGCTTATAAGAAGACCTCAACAGTTACCAATTTTAGTTCACAAGTTTTATGGATAACCCACTATGGACTGAGTTCTAACTACACAGTAATTTGAAGAGCATATTGGTCCGATGAAAATTATCATGGCTATAACTGACTAACAGATATAATAAGATCAAAATGTCTCAGACAAGATATATAGCTAAAAAATCCTCTCACTTCCTTCCTTTGAATTCAAACTCGGAGATGCCACAGATGGAAAATATGGTTCTATAGATCCCATAATCAAACTAAGAAAAGCTGAGAAAACTTTGGGAAGCAAGAAAGCACCTGAATCCTGCTACAGAATAAACAGGGAATCCTAAGTGGGGCTTCACTGGGGATATAAATAAGAGACGCATTTGGGAAAAGAGCTTTCCCTACACTTTGTTGGATTCATCCTGGATAGTTCAGTTGTCTCTTCCACATCTGAAAGTAAAAGGGCCAGAGTGGTATGGTAGGGTACCTTTAGGTTAGTGCTGGGGCCAGAATCAAACATTAAGTTCACAAAAGCCTGTTCATCCTTAATCATTTTCTCCTCCTCTACTTCTTCTCAGGCCTAGTCTAGGGATTTAGAAGAGAGTGTGACGACCATTGGAGAAGTACAAAAACAGCAGCAGGATTAATGAGTAGATTCCTGAGAACAGCCCTGAGGAATGGCATGAACTAGAAGCTGCTGACTCCAGATAACGGCAGTCGTGGCTTTTCACACCAAAATGACCTCTGCTAGCACAATCAAAAGCTTTAAAAGGGACCAGAGAACTTCCTATGAAGGGAAAGTAAAAATCATGCCAAGCAATATGAAGCACTGGTGAGGAGTTGGAAAAATGAGAAAACTCATGCATTCCTGGTAGCATTGTGAACTAATGGAGCTATTTTGCAGAAGAATATAGAAGTAATTGGTGAAATTAAGGATATGTATACCCCATGGAATAACATCTTACTCATGGATTAGTTTTCAAACAGCTTAATATACAAAGTATTGATTTTACTGTGTTTTTTCTTTTCTTTCTTTCTTTTTTTTTTTTTTTTGTCGAGATGGAGTTTCACTCTTGTTGCACAGGTTGGAGTGCAATGGTGTGATCTCGGCTCACTGCCACAGAATAAATGAGTTCAAGTGATTCTCCTGCTTTAGCCTCCTGAGTAGCTGGGATTACAGGCACCTGCCATCATGCCCAGCTAATATTTCTGTTTTTATCAGAGATGGAGTTTCATTATGTTGGCCAGGCTGGTCTTGAACTCCTGACCTCAGGTGATCCACTGCCTCAGCCTCCCAAAGTGCCGGGATTACAGACTTGAGGCACCTCACCCAGCCTTTACTGTATGTTTTCTAAGCAGCAGATAATTAGAAGTAAGCTGGGAGTCCATCACTAGGGAAATGAAGAAATAACGTACACATAAATGTATGTATAGACACAGATATTAATATACACACATATAGTATCTATCTGTCCATTTATATAGTAAAAAGTAACATCTAGAATTATATATGGGTCTAACTGATGTATCTTAAAAAATTACTTGCAAAGAACAAAGTAAATTCAAGAGATGTATAGCACAATACCATTTATAAAAATTTAAAACATGCAAATATTTTACTGTATTTTAAAGTAATATAGTGAAGTTTAATTGGCAAGATTTATGTTATTTTTAATAAAATGAATGCTATGAGTCAAAAAAAGAATAAAAGTTGAAACAGATGGGTAATGGTGAAAATGATAAAATACCAAGTGTCAAATATAATTACACCAATTGTATATACATAATCCCAAAGACTAAACTAAAATTAATACCAAAACCAAAGCCAAAGCTAAAGGTAAAGCCCAAGAGCTGAAGAGTTCAGGAAAAAAAGAATAATTAACTCAATCCATAGGTTTAGAGAACGATTTAATTATTCTGTAATATTCTTTTCAATAACTAGAAAAAGTCTGTACAGCTTTAATAAACAAGACAAATACTATGTGTTAAGAGAAGGGATCACAGAGACTAAGATCAACTGGAATTAGCAAAATGTCTAGTGTGTGCAATACTACAATGCCTTTCTGATGCTTACTGCTGAATATCTGGAGTTAACACAGACTGCATAGGTTTAAGCACAGAGTTCTCTTGACTTCGTGATCCACCCGCCTTGGCCTCCCAAAGTGCTGGGATTACAGGCGTGAGCCACTGAAACTCTGTCTCAAAAAAAAAAAAAAAAACAAAACAGAGTTCTCAACATAACTGTTTCACAACAACCACAAGTTCAGGGTTCCCGAGGCCATTAACACTTTTGACAAACTGGCTACAAATTCAAGGATTCCATGACCCCATGAGGTTTGATAATTCACTGAAATGACGGACAGAACTCAGGAAAGCACTGTACTTACAATTATAATTGTAGTATAAAGGATACAAAGCAGGACCAGCCAAATGAAGAGACGTATGAGACACACAGGGCAAGGTCTGAGAGGGTAACAGACATGGAGCATCCATGACCTTTACCCCTAGAATCAGGACATATCACCCTTCAGACCAATATTGTGTTCATCAACTAATAATCTTACCCAACCCTCAGTGTCCAGAGTTTTATTAGGGTTTCATGACATAGGCATGATTAATTGAATCATTAGTCATATCATTGAAATCACCAGCCCCACTCCCTCCCCCAAAGGTCAAGAGGTTGTACTAACATAATTTGGCTTAAATCATCAACCACTTAATCATAGGGTTTATCTTTCTGTTGTCACCAGCCCCCATTCCAAGTCATTTTATTGGCACAAACTCAGGGATGCTGCAAGGGCCTACCTTGACTATCAAAGACATTTGTATCACTTAGGTTATTCTAAGGTTTTAAAAGGTTCTCTTTTGAAACCAGGAATAAAACAAAATGGATTCTTCATATGACAGTGAAATAGTAGGGGAGCAAGAAGAGATGAGGCAGGAAATGGTCTCTGTGCTATGTTCTCATTTTGTTTCACAATATTTAAAAATGCAACATCCTGGCCAGGAGCAGTGGCTTATGCCTGTAATTCCAGCCCTTTGGGAGGCTGAGGTGGGCAGATCACAAGGTCAGTAGTTCGAAACCAGCCTGACCAATATGGTGAAACCCCATCTCTACTAAAAAAATACAAAAATTAGCCCAGAGTGGTGGTGCCTGTCTGTAATCCCAGCTATTCAGGAGGCTGAGGCAGGAGAATTGCTTGAACCTGGGAGGCAGAGGTTGCCATGAGCCAAGATAGTGCCACTGAACTCCAGTTGGGGTGTCAAAGTGAGACTCTGTCTCAAAAGAAAAGGGCAACATCCTTGTATAGCAAGTTCAGATGGTTGAAATTATGCTGTAGATAATAGGTAACTTATAGTAGTTTCTAAGTAGAAGAGCCATATGATTAGTACATGTCTTTAGGAGGATATTGGGTAGAAGTCTGGACGTTAGATTACATCTTCAACATCATCAGAATTAAAGTGAGATTTAAAAAAGGCACTGTCTAGGGTCATCAAAAGAAGAGGCTAAATAACAGAGACATTTATGATATAGAATTAGAAATTCAGGAGGATGCAATGCTTTAAGAATTCTTCTGAGCTTTCTAGCTTGGGAATAGTTTGATCTCACATCAATGTGTAGGTTTGTGCTGAAAAGAATTTATGCACAGGTCAGAGAAATATATTTATTTTATATGTATTTGGAAAGAGATAAATGTGCTGCATTACTGATTTTAAAATAGATGTTTGGGATTAACCTGACAAAAAGAGTTATACATTTGCCATAGAAAGAGACTCATACATGAGAGTACATATGACCATAAGTTTCATTTCCTATCTGTATGATCAGCACACTGCTGAAGGAATCCTCTTGTTCTGACAGTTTTAAGTTCTCACTGTTTCCATCTTCTGTAGAGCGACAGGCTTTATGCGTTAAAGAAAATCATGGGCCAAATATAAGCAATCAATGGAAGCATGATATGATCATTTTTTGAGCAGGACTAACATTATTTTTAGTTGTTTATAGACCAGAAAGTGTTCCATAGGAAAGATAATGGTGTTGCCGCTTCTTAGAATTTTTTGAACAATAGCAGCAACACTGCCTTACAGAAGTAAAAATAGAAATTCTTCCTCTACTGAGAGAACAATCTAGGATTGGAATTGTTTTTGAGGAAACATTTGAGCCCTGTTTTCTGTTTCAAAATTGTTAAGAACACAAATAACACCCTTAGCATATAACAGCTGGGAACCTCCATGCTGAGAATGAATGCATTATGCAGCTTCGAGAGTGTAAATACATGTTTATCAGAGATCAATCCACAAATTGAGAATGTGCCAAGTGCCAGACAGCTGGCAAGAGCCCTGGGACAAAGGTTAAGATTTCCTTTAGGAATAAACTGATAGAAAACTGGTGATGATGGTGGGTTTACCTAGCATTATATGCTTAAAAATTTGTTGGTATGCTTGCACTCTTACCAGCTAATTACACAGATGTAAATGCAAATGAAATCAATGCTCTGTGCCTATTTCATTTCACAATATCTAAACTTTATGTAAGTAAAATACAAGAGAGTATATAAGAATAGCATTTTAAGTCAAAAATTAATAATTAAAAAAATCATTTATGTAGAAAAGGTCTTTACACCACACAACATATTTTTAGATGTCTTTTGAGAGGCTTTGTTTGTTCCTGAGATTTAAGATACATTGTAAGAAACAACACTTCTCACTCAGAGGCTTCAATTCAAGTTTTCCCTCTGGAGATGCTTTTCAGGATACAGGCAACAAGATAAAATCTAATGCTTTCCCACTTTGTGCCTTCCCATCTTTTAATTTTGAGCCTTGATAATATTGTGCTCCTGTATTGATTACCTATTCTCTTTAAACATTCTTTTCCAGAATTTTAAACAACACATTGCAGCAATGTAGAAAAAAATGAAATTTTCAATACCAGTTCAATGATAGGTACAATAGTGTTAAACTCACTAGATGTCATTTTTTATTATTTGTATTATGTTCAGGAGCACTCTCCATTGCCACTATCTAAGCAAATTTTTATGTTGACCAAAATAGACACAAATAAAGGACAATAAATTCCCCCCGCCCCCACCGTGGTCTATCCCTGCATTCCACAAGTTTTATTTACTTTTTAGTTGTTCATTTTGAAGTCCATACACATTAATAATTTTAGACCTACTTTGCTATATCTTACAAGTATTTTTATATACTTAGAATCTGATATTTGTTCATTAGTCATCACTTAACTTGTACATTAAAAATTAAGGAAAACTACATAAATCATGGGTCATAGGCTTTCTGTGTAGAACCGAAAGTTGAATATAATTATTTCTATTGTTTTTGGACATTAGCATTCGATTTCAATGTTTATTCCACTTCAGTGCTTTATTTTTTGATTTAAATTTCCTGAAATTACCTAAGTACCATGCACATTAGCATACAGTCTTTTTTAATGCTTTATTCACTTTATGAAATACTCTTTCCATCGGCAGAAAATCTATTATGATCTAGATCAAACATCCACTGTTTGCTGTGGGTTTCAACCTTCCCTAAATTCTAATTTCTAACAAATAAAGTTGTATATGACATTATAAGAAGGAAAAGGAGCAAACATACTTGTATCTACTCAATACCTGGCTGTTTGGTGCATATTCTTCTTCTTGTATTATACTGGAGGTTACCAAGGTTTAATGCAGTTAGCTAATTTCTCTATATGACATAGACAAGAAGTTGCATGTCTAAATGCAAATTAATAGGAAGCAAAATAAGCCTATGCTTCTCATTTCTAAAATAAGATAATTTTAACTTATGTCACTAACTTGTAGTTTACTAATTAAGCCTCCTTTTTATGTCTTCTGCTGGTTAAATGGTTATCCCACAAGTTTAACTCACTCTCTTTTCTCTCTAAATCTTACAACTGAAAAGGTAAGCTGATTTGGTACTTTCTTAGAGCATGGCAGGAGAGATTTCCAATAAGATCCTGTTTAGATCACCTTGGACACAGCAGATAAAAGTGTAAAAGGATTTCGGTTTGGAATGAAGTCTTTTGTGGAAATATAGCGAAGGTGTAAAAAGTAACTTAGCTTTACAGCAATATACTCTAGTCTCAAGGTTACTGGAGTTTCCTGCATTTCTATTTTGTATTGCTTGGAAGCAAAAATCTCCTTAGTAACAACATATAATGTTGATTTTTTTGTCAGTGTACCTTGTCTTTCTATATCCCTCAAAAAATGTTTAGAAGAAAAATTGTTGACAAGACAGAATTTGTGAATTTCTGCCTCAGTTGGCCGAATGTCATCTAAAAGTCATTGAGCACCATCCTCATTTTCAGTAGGCCTAGTTATTAATACAAAAAGGCACCCAACCCAAATTTTGTGTTATACTCACTGTCAGGTTGTTGTGGTCTTATTGATCTTAACATTCCCAGAATATAACATAGTAACTGACAGATAAATGTATGAACAAATGCAATTGAAATTGAACTCAAATAAACCTTATGTCAAAATTAATACATTTTGAAGCTATCATTTCTTAAGTATATAAAGGAAGTATATCTAATATAAGGCAGTGTTCTTTGTCATGAAGACAATCTTGTTTCCTTCAGGGGGGAGTCCTTAAATATTCTTTCCACTAGTAGTGAGGATGAACTGTACCTTACATATTCATTCCCTTGTTCTGCTTGTGGCCAGTTGCAATTATTCATGAATCATATGAGTAAAATAGGGTATGCATGTAAAGCCAGGAAACAGAATGGCTGTCTTTGTACGATGCTTGCTGTCTTATATGGGGAATAAACCCCTGACCTTGTCCTCATTAACACCAAGCTCTAATGAGCTGAGATAATGGGCCCAGATTGTACACCAGCAGGTATCAAATCTAATTTAATTCGGCCATTCATTCCTATTTTGTAGAACTGATTTTTTTGAGTGTGATATTTAAGTATACTTTCTAAGATTTCTAAAACAGTGTAAATTTATTGGGCCTGTAAAGTGAACATCATTTTTTTAATCCCTTCAAACTTATTTACTTCAAGTAGGCTACCAAATTACTGCCATAAATAGTATCTCCGTAGATATAATGGCATTACATATTTTATGGTAAGCTGATAAGGTGCCAATAGATACCAAAAAAAAAAAAAAAAAAAAAGAAAGAAAGAAAGAAAGGAAAAGGTTCCTAACAATATATGAGGCAAGCAGAAATTTTGGTTTCAATAATGTAATTAACTTGAGAAGACAAAACACAATATTTAGTTACTTTAGTCTTTTTCAGCAGCTCTCAGGCAGCATAAAACTCTAAAACTATTTGGTACAAATTATTACCTTGTTCACTGAAGCAATTTATTATGTGAGTGTATACACACACAAAAATGCATTCAGGCTCACACATGCTTATATATAGATAGTCCAAGAGTACTAAACTATAGTAGCTTTTGGGTAAAACATGGAATATAGGCTGTGGCTTGTGTTTCTACATTTTATGGATATATTAGCCATGCCCATTTGTTTATCTATTGTCTATTGTTGATTTAATGTTATAAAGGCAGAATCCATCCTTGCAATAGGAACCTAATATTTAAAATATTTAAGAGGGACAAAGTTTAAAATAGTTACTATATGGCCATTTACAAAAGAAAAGAAAAGAAAAGCTTGCTGAATGCTCACCTGGTTAGTAGAATTTAATTGAAAATTTAAGTTTTAACAGGCTGACTTATTTATCCCTATAATGAGAAGTCAGTGGAAATGTAGTTCCAAGACTCAGCACCAGTTTTGCTTCCCAGATTGGTAATCATTCCATTTCTTTCAGCCTGAATTTCTTTATCAATAAATATGTAACATTGAGTTAGATATTATCTGAAATATAGTCTTCACTCTAACTTTGTAATTTTAGTTCTTTAGAATTGTAAAGTGCTGAAATTGTTCTATAGTTTACTGATCTCCCCAAACTGTCATTGTCTCTCTGACAATCAGATTTTCACAATCTAGAGAGAGGGTTTGGGAATCATCACCAACATCAAACAGATGGAACAGATCTAGGAACCCAAGTACAGCACTTCTAAAGTATGTTTTGCGGACTAGAGGAGCAACTTGGATGTCCTATACTGAATCTGGCATAATAATGGAAGTGTATGACATAATATTAAGTTTTGCAAAACTCAAATCTCTGTTACTATTAACTTTATTTAAAAAAAAAATCTCATGTTTTTTAGTGATGTCCATGGTTGGTTCATCTTATCTTCATTGCCTCTAGAGTGTCCCAGCTGCTGCTTATTCTCCATGATAGAGATAAAGCTTTCCTTCTACTGATTCCTTTGTTATAAAACTGTAATATATCCTTCCTCATTATACATAACAGCTGGCATCTAATGATGCAAGTGTATGAAAGTTGGCCTCATCTCACCTAGATAGAAGCCATTTAGGGCCAGTTATGGGCTCTTACTCTTACTGAACTAAAATAGGAGCTAGATGTTTTCCTTATTTATTTCTTATATCTCTTCTTAACAGTAGACTGATATATAAAATAGCTGAGATGAGGGTGTAGGAATGCAAGAGTGAATGAAAAAGATTTAGAAATATCATCTATTTCTTTGTTTTACCCCTTAAAAGAGTTCTCATGGGAATCCGAATCCCCCATTAGCCTACATATGATTTTTACTACTTGAATGAACCTAGAATATTAACAACATTTTAACTATTGTTTGATACAACATCATCATCTTATGTACTTTTTCATTTGGTGAGGATTAAAAACATATACAAAGGTCTTGTCTTTGCCTAGATGTCCTCTTTTATTCTAACCCTGTCCAAAATCATTCAAATTTGTCTTTGCCTGAGCAAAGATTAATGAGATTTAGCTCTGCAGAGATTCCAGGAGACCAAGTTAGGCATTCAAAATTGAGGGCATTTCCAAACTATTAGAGACACAACTGTGGAGTATACCTAGCATCCAATTGTGTGTATCAGTCATGAATCAGCACTGTAAGTGTGGTGGCAGGACAACATGAACACTCTTTAAAAAATCTTTAAACAGAAGAAATAAAGCATTATGGGTAAAGTTTAAGTATATTTTATACAGTTTCTGTCTTTCAGTACCTTAAATTTCTGGTTGATTGTGATTAAATAATTTAAAGGGCAACCAAAGGGTCTGCCATAACATTTAAATACATTAAAAATATAAAATACATCCTAGAACATATAATTATGACAGCATGCTAATATCTTTGCTCATAAAAATTTATTTTGACAACACATTTATAGATGAAGAAATTATAAATAAAAATGTTTCATTGAATGAGTAAAAATTAATTTATTTGACTATTTGCTATTACAAATCCATCAAGAAAATGAGTTGATTTATGTTTTAGTCATGACTAGATTAAGCTTTAGAAAAGTGAAAAAGAACTGTAAATCAGCCAGAAGCTTGACTTACTAGAATTTTCAGAAAAAAATTATAATAAATGTATAAAATTGGCACATATGTTCAGCCTAGACTGAAGCTGTAAGTAATAGTAATGAAGTATAGGTAATAAGGAGAAACACCAGCATAAAGTCTTTAAAAGCAGCTTTTTGAGAAAAATGATAAAAAGGTAAGACTTGGACTAATGTGATAACAAAGCTGTAGGGTAAAAGATTGGAACAGGAATAGACCAACTTCAGGAGACGACTCATGAGCCACATAAACTTCAAAGGTATCAAAGTAAAGCCAAAGACCAGGAGGGAAATGGAAACAAAATGACAAACTAAAATTCAATACAAAAACAAAGTTTCACCTTTTATAAAGAAAGAGTTCAGTTAAATATTTAATGATTAATTTCATACTCATTTAGCCTTGCAATAAGTTGTAAGAAAGTTCATACAAAGTACATGCCAGACAGCCACAAGCTAGTAGGGAGCCTGGCTATGAACAAAAGTTGTATATGTTATTTTTAGTTGCAAACGAAGAAAATGTATTGAATCTTACTCAAAAGTACGAAATAGTTAACAGACTCCAGGAAAAATTTGAGCTACCATAATGCAGATGGACAGTGATAACAGAGCTCTCTGACTGAGGTATCAAAGGCAAATGTATGGTTTCTTCAGTGTGCAGCCATTAAAACTACTTAGATCGATACTTTTTCCTTCTTATGTAATATGAGATTTAAATTTTCTAAATAAAACTTTATATTGCTCTACTTTAGGTCTTATTCCTATTTTATGACTAACAGACTCACTGCCATTTCATCAAAAAAAATAAAAATAAAAAAATAAGTGCGGTATCTTAAGGGAAAGTAAGGATGATGTTATGAAAAGAAGGAAAGAACTGAAGGTTGCTAGAAGAAGAAATACAAAAGATAAAGTAACGTTAATATTAAGATAACTTTACAATATAATCAGAATTTTCCGCAGCACTTAAACTGCTTGTAATGCAGCCTCAGAGCATACCCAAAAGATTTGAAGAAAAAAAAGAAGCACATTTCTGCATAACCCTATCTGAAAGAGCAAATTCATAGCTCTGATTTATTAGAGAGGAGAAGATTAATTACAGAGACAACAGAAAACAGTTTCAAATTCCAATTATGAAACTATCACAATAATTTTTTTTCTGGTATGCTATGGCCACAGAAAAATGTTTGTTTTCCTCTCCTTCATTATATCCTATCTTTAACATTCCAATAGAGCTCTCCTGCTTTTGAATGTAGCATTCTTCCTAAGGTACAATTTTTGAGTCATTTCTAGCTGAGAAAATTTTATGGAAAGCCACAGGAAGTAACACGATGCCATGAAAAGGCACTGAATAAGGAGGCATGGAGAGTAAGCTGTCTCTCTATCTTGTACACAAATCCTATATGCATTAAATTGAAGACCCCTTATAGAGCCATCTATCCATTCTGGAATGCACAGAAACCTGGCAATGTATTTTGGTTTGCCAATTTTTGGCCCTAGAAACCATTTCCCATTGTTCTCACTCTAGTGTTTCTAGATTGAGTGAAGGTAATTATCAAAATATATAAACAATTCTCCTAAATTATAAAGAAGAGTGTTGTGATGTGAGTGTATACATAGGTGTGTGTAGACAGGGTATGTTTGGGAAATGAGAAAATTAGTGATTTAATTCTCTAGTAATATCAGCTATATTTATAACAAATTTATATATATTAATATGGAAGATTAGCTGTTCCAATAGGGATGCATAACTCCTCATTTTAGCTTGGTTGATTTTTCTAAATACAAATAATTTTGGCAAATTTCAGTTAAAAATGCTTCGTTACATATATAGTTTGTTTAATATTAGAGCAAATATTTGTGTACTTAATTATATCCATTATTTAACAGAAAATTATTTTTCTTGCCTTTACAAATATAAGCTACTTTACTGTCACTTTGCATTTTATTACTTAGAGCCTTTTAATACACACATTTTCTTATTTCAGTGAATACTAAAAGATACAAATTAACAAATGCTGCTTAATTTTCCCTGGTTTGCTCTTATTTAGACAAGCTAACTCCATGATCCCTTAATACTCTGAGTTACATGTAGGGAAAGATTATTAAGCTGATGTTACTGATATTTTACATATTAGAATAATCTCTAGAGCCAAGAGAAACTAAAGTGTTAATGTAATTAAGTTCTTAATTTCAAGTTCAAATATTTTACTACCCAATAGTTTAACTCCTGCTTATTAAGTAAGTAGCACATATGGAGGAAATAAACTTCTAGGTTTATTTTAGAGAAC
Organism: Saguinus oedipus; assembly: GCA_031835075.1. Taxonomy (NCBI): domain Eukaryota; kingdom Metazoa; phylum Chordata; class Mammalia; order Primates; family Cebidae; genus Saguinus; species Saguinus oedipus. The sequence goes on along the minus strand of CM063181.1, from coordinate 99,214,194 downwards.
CCTCCATTCTAGGGCTCTCCAGAAATCTACTTGCCTTTTCTACTTTGATAATCATAATATTACAATTCGGTAGAAATGATTATTCTTATGTTGTTATAACTGGGGTGGCTAAATAATTAGTAATTTTATACCATTTATAAATATGATAAAATAATTATTAAGAGTTCTAGAAATAAGACACATCTCTGAAATGACAAATACATATGCATACACACACGAACATATGCTCATAAAGTACTGTCTCCTATGTACATGTTTACTATGCAGTTTGATACCAATTTCCTAACTGCTACAATCAGTTGTTTATTTGAAGAATGAACGTGGTGTTCAAGGCTGAATCTCTTTAAGATTATGACAATTCTAATTTATGAGTTCTATCATATTCTGAACTAAACTGTCTGCTCTGACTTCTCTGTGGTTATTGGCTTTTTTTAAAGTACTTGATATGAATTACTGTCTTTTTTAATGTATTTTATATTTACCTGTACAACAAACTTTATTATTTATGATGCTGAAGCTTTCTGACTCTGTAACCTGTTTTCAAGTAATTTCTGGCACTTAACTATTTATAGCATGGTAAGTGTTTTAAACCGTGTTTAAAATAAGAATCAGAATGTGTTGTAGATCCAAACAAAAAGCAAATCATTTTAGCAACTGGAGGAGGCTACAATGATCCATTGATCTAATAATAATTGATCTAATAATCAATTAGAATGGGGATATTTACATAAACTCATGTTTAGCTTAATATAGTTACAGGTGGTTACTTATAAAAGGGTGTGTGTGCGTGCGTGTGTGTGTGTGTGTATTTACATGAGTTAGTATAAATACATATATATTTTTGCTTGGTCAGTTTAGAGATGCTAAAAGAAACAATGCCTCAATAGCAACAGCATATTAGGCACAAATTTGTTAGTTCCTATGCCATTCTCCCATAAAAGAAACTAAGGATCCTTGAAGAGATGGTTAATTCTAGTAAATAAAAGATTCGGAACCATTTCTTTTTCTTTTCGAGACAGAGTCTCACTTTATTGCCCAGACTGGAGGCCCTGGCACGATCTCAGCTCACTGCAACCTTCACCTGCCAGGCTCAAGTTATTCTCGTGCCTCAGCCTCCCTAGTACCTAATTTTTCTATTTTTAGTAGAGACAGATGAGGTTTCACCATGTTGGCCAGAATGGTCTCCATCTCTTGACCTCATGATCTGCCCGCCTTGGCCTCCCAAAGTGCTGAGATTACAGGCACATCCCCCCAACTAGTAAGTAGTTTAAACTTTTAAGATCATAGAATCTTAGAAACTGTCACAGGCAAAAGAAGCCTAAGAAATATGATTCTGGATAAAGAAAATGAGGCACATATACACCATGGACTACTATGCAGTCATAAAAAAGGGTAAGTTCATGTCCTCTGCAGGGACATAGACAAAGCTGGAAACCATCATTCTCAGCAAACTAACACAGGAACATAAAACCAAATACCACATGTTCTCACTCATAAGTGGGTGTTGAACAATAGAACACATGATCACAGGGAGGGGAACATCACACACTGAGGCCTGCCTGGAGGTAGGGGCTGAGGGGAGGGATAGCATTAGGAGAAATACTTAATGTAGATGACGGGTTGATGGGTGCAGTAACCACTATGGCATGTGTATACCTATGTAATGAGCCTGCAAGTTCTGCACATGTATCCCAGAACTTAAAGTATAATATTTTTTAGATGTGAAATAACGGTGAGTACTATAAATAAGAGGTAATAATAATTTCTTTAAAAAGTGATTTCATGAGAAAATAGGAGGCAAATTTAAGTGAGACTTATTTGCACAGGTGACGTAAGAGCTGATAATTAAATCAACAATGTGCCAATAATATATTAATTGTGAGTGGAGATTTCTAAGCATAAAGAACAGCAAGAGTTTGTTCTTTATGCAGGATCTAGAAGGAAAAAAAGAACAGCAAGAGTAAAGGTATTCTATTGGAAGGAAGAGATGGGCATCTTTAGCATATAGAAAGAAGGCCGGTGGATAATTCATAGAAATTAAGGTGAAAAGTAGAAGACAGTGTGATTTGAGATGTAGACAGGCTAGATCATGAGAGGCATTGTAGATCTTATTAATTACTACATTTTTATGCTAAGTGCCATAAAAGGGCATGGGAGCAGATAAGTAACATGTAGAATCCAATTTTGTAGATATATATGAATATATACATATACTTACACATATGCAGTCATACTATAATCTAACATTAATGTATTTTTTCAGTCAATTTTTACTAAACTGCTCCTAAGTACCTATTATATTATTGGGTTTAGCTTAACTTCAGGAAAATATTTTTTTAAATGAAGATATTTGCACCATACACAATTGTCATCAAGAAGAGGCAAAATGTGTGTATTATATCTTTAAGCTATAAAGTAGCAGGACAAATTTGCAGAAGCAACACATACACAAATTAAATAATTATGCAGATATAAGTAATAACAAATACATGTGGAAACAATACACATAAAAAGAGATAAAAAGACAAAATTTTCAAAACAATAATTTCAAAAAGCTTTTCTATTTTGGATTTGACAGAATGTCCTGTAATTTTACTGTTCTTTTTTGAAGTCTTTCCTGAGACATATAAGTCAATGTAAGATGAAAACAATAGGTTCTTATATATCCTAATACCTGTCTCCCTTTCTTGAGTTAGCCAAGGTAAGTCCTTTCTCATCCATCATATGCTTCACATATCTGGGACACAGTTGCTTCACTGCACTATTGGTATTCTCTCTTGTCTGGTGATCATATATTTCACAATTAACTGGAGGGATAGTATCAGCTTAAGTGAATTTTTAGAATTTCCAGTCTGTTGCACCATCCCAGGAGAATAAGAAGCGTGTCATAGCAAAAAGATAACTTTTGTAATTATTCCAATTTACCATAGCACAAGCTTTACAGCGTGTAACAATTACTGAGCATGACCACAAAATAATGTCCTCTTTTCCCACAGTTCCTCCAGCATAAATCAGACAAGAAAGCCTAGAGTTATCATAACTTAGTGTATAAATTAAAATAAGTCTGGTATTAAATTTCCATAAAATTATATGGCATAACCTATTATTTTGTATATTCAAAAAACTTTTCAAACCAAGGTCAGTCTTCAGGAATGTTTGCTCTTTTCTTTATAACAAGTAACCTGTTTATTATAAAAGAGAAAAAAAAAAGTCACACAGCTCAGCAGGATAACTTAGAATTTGCATCCCAAGAGAAAAGATGCCAAAGATTTTTCACATCTATGAAAGCTGTTTTTTTAATTAGATATTCTGAATGTTTCATGGAAATTTGACAGCTGAACAAAAAGGGAAAATAAAGAAACATGCTAAGCATGAACGGGGTAATTGTGGAAATCCTTTCAGAAAAAAATATAACAAAAACACCTTATTATTTGACTTATTTTTACTAAACTAGAAAAAAAATCATGGTAGGTGATTCTGTGAAGGTTAATCACACGTTATCAGTAATGCAAAGCTGAGAGAGGCAGGCAGACTCAATTCTAAAAGACAAATTTATTGACTGTCAAGTTGGAAACTATCTTGGTTACATCTACAAATTATTCTTCCTTGTTATCAAAAGTAAGAAATATCTATAATGTAGGGCAGAAGACCACTTTGTGTGCATCAACTATACTGTCCCTCTATATTTGCTGGAAATATTAGTCACCTGAAAGAACAGAAGGCTATGGAACATTCACTGGCTACAGAATCCATACAAAAAGATGCCAGGGAGGCAAAGGAACACTTGTTCAAGTCTTCCACTAATTTGTGTAGACTACTTGGAAAACTACTAGATTTGTAATTAAACAGGCTACGGGCCAGATCCTGATTGTTCAAATAACCAACTGTGCTAGCTTGAACAAATGACTCATCACATAATGTGAGATTCAAAATAAGCACCTCGCGGTTTATGATACGAACCAAATGTGATGATGTATAAAATGTGCTTTCAAGTTACTCGACACCCAATTTAACATTTCCCTCTTACCTATTTCATTAAGCTATATATTCATCTCACAACAGCAACAAGAGAAACCAAACACATCAACTGTTGACTTTATTTGACAGCATTTGTTGGGTACTCATTATGGCAAGATCCATACTAAATTCTGAAAATAGAAAAAAAAAATATGGGAAGGATACTATTGAAATGATATTCAAGAAAAATTTTATCTAACTTATTTACTGTTACTGGCTTTTTCCAATTTTATGGGTAGATCATTAGTATCACTCTCATTTTTCCTATATGTTCTTAAATTCTGACAAACTTTATTTCAATACTTGTGTTTTCTTCACGTGCTAGTCTGTAACCATAAGCTCAAGGTTTCTGGAGTCAAAACTGATCTTTGCTAAAATCCTGCCTTAAGAGAATGACTTTGGGCAATTTAAACTTTGAGGCTTAGTATTTATGTTATTTTTTTAAAATTAATAGAGATAATATAGAAAGTATTTAGAAAAGTGTGAACATGTAGTAAGTGGTCAGTAATTATTGATTATCATTACTATAATCTTTAGTAAAATCCTGCCTTAAGAGAATGGCCTTGGGAAATTCAAACTTTCTGAGGCTTGGTATTCATGTTGTTTTTAAAAATTAGTAGAGAGAACACAACAAATATTTAGAAAAGTGTGAACACCTAGTAAGTGCTCAGTAATTATTGACTATCACTATTATTAATATTATTTCCTATTGACACAATAAGGAACAGAAATGTATATTGTTGTTGCTTAAATAATATGTGGGAAAGATTTTCAAAATTCAATATAAGCTTCATTTACTTTTTGTAAGAAATAGAACAAAAATTATTGAAAATTGGCAAAAATCCTACAGAATTATCTGCAGACGGAGAAACAAAGCATTGCAGAAGCATTGACAAAGATGCAAATATCTCTTCCCTATGAGTTATGTAAATGGTTTTAATAGAATTCCATAAAAGTGATACCTAGCCACCAACTAATGAAAGGTTTATGTTACAGAAGGAGAGAAGTAAAAAGAAATTAAAAGTCTTCAAAATGTGACAATAGTAAAATTTTCCCCAAGTATTTTTTTTAATTAGCAGTAAGCTTTACAGGTTAACATTTATTTTTATAACCAGTAAAACACATTTGATTTATTTATGGTAGAAAGGCAAAAAAAAATGGCATTAGAAGATATTGAATAATGGAAATTTAAGGTTCCTTTACTTCTTGGACAGACACTTACTAATGGTAAAAAAATTTACATATTTTGTTGTTATTGAAAAATACTTCCATGATATATGTTGTTTTTCACAGCAATCCTATAATATAAATTAAGTTATGGGAAACTGGTTTACTCAACATAAATAACTAGTAAATGGTACAGCTGGAACTGAAACCCAGGCTTTCTAATTAATAATTCCATGTTTTCCTATATATACTTTCTGCCTGCCATATATTCTTTCCGAGGAACGTAAGATATAGAATAAAAGTATAGGTTTTGTTTCCTTTTTAATGCTTCTATCCTGAATACATCTTGCTATTTCAAATATTGTATTTTTTTCTTGAATTAACATACAAGTAGTTTTCTGAAAAGTTTGAGAAAGTTTAAAAGGAAAGAAACGCTGATGAGCAATTTAAATGTGTTTAAAATATACTGTGCAGTGTGTTTAAAAGTAATTCTATATAGTAGAGTAAAAAATATATACTCTTTTACTGCAGGCTAACTCAGTGGTAGGAATGAATAAGAACTGTCTTATTCTGAACGTATTATAAAACTGGTTGCCTGGTTTTATTAATCTAATTATAGAACACAAAGCAAAATGTGTTCTTTATCCTTGAAGGTTATCTGAGTTTCAAAACATGCCAGAATTACGCCTGATTTTCTGGATTAAAAGACCTTGGACATTTGGCCAAAAAGACACTTATTTATATTTTTTCATGGTCAGTTTAAACTTAGTCTTCATTGCATAGCAAAGCCCTCTCTAACTGTATCATGGATGAGATCCTCAGTTCTGTAGATATCCCTGAGGCCCAGCTGATGATAAGCTAAACTATTATTGGCCCAACTTTTTCAGCTATAATCTATGCTTCCTAAATGTTGAGAGAGTTTCTGGCACCACTAATTGTATCTTATCTAGAAAAATATTCTTTTAGAATATTCAATACAGCTGGAAGCAAGATGTAATGTCATAATGTCAGAAAAGTAATGACAGGGCTTACTCTAAAGTGTATGCAATGTCAAGGCTAAAGTTAAAGAGACAGAAAGTATGAAAAAGTTTTTAATAGAGTGCTGTCCCTTCCCGGCGATATTTTCCATTTCTTTTTTCATGCGTAAGGAAAAATGAACTGCTCTTTCCTCACCTTTCAATAAAACTGCTCATGTTTAGAATAGAATAGTTGAGTTTCATACCAATGGCATTGTTCACCAAAGGGCCAATTCCACATGTGGTTATGTAGGTTTTCAGTTTTTGGTTTTGCTGTGGTTTCTATTGCTATTGACTTTGAGGCCTATTTTACGTGTCAAAAAATACAGAATAAAAGACTAACAGATTTATAATAAATTTTCTCTTTCTGAGGTTCATATCAAAGAGATTGATAAGATTTGAATTCTTAGCTGAGTAACTTTCTTTAGTTACCTGTGCCACATTTTTTAAAGCACATTTTTTAAAGCTTCCTTATACTTAGAAGAACAGAACATTTTTTTCTGGCAAGTAAGGGTATTTTTTTATGCTAGATATCAGAGAAGTAAAATCTTCCCATTCTAATGTCTATTATGAAAGATAATTGAATTTAAATTAGCTTTATCTTGGACCATATGCAATGATGTCTAATTATAGAAATATAAAATATTATTGTTTTATAGCATTTAATTTAGAATTATAATATTTAATCTTTTCTTACTCATTTTTAACACACAATATAAACAATAAATTTAAGAGAGTAAGATTAGGTAACAAAACCTGATGAGATAGCAAGATCATCAATATATAGTCTTTCAGAATAATAGTTAAACTGAATTATTTTCTCTCTTCCAAGCCTCAAACTTTCACCTGTATGTCCTACAGTTATTGCACAAGTCCAAAATGCTCTGTACCAACTGTCTTTTTCTGCCTGATGTTCTCCATTCATAAGACAACCATCCCATCATCCAAACTAGAAATATAACAGCTCTTCTCTGTTATTCAGTCTACCAAATATTTCACATTTGATCATTAACTAATCCTCATGAACTTGCCAAAAATTAATCGAGGTAATTCTATCATCTCTTATTTGCTCTAACTCCACTTTTACCACTAATCAAATGATCTCTTTGTTTTGAATATAGCCCCTCTCAAATTATCCTTCATGTAGTCCAAAGATATAGATTTAAAACATGAGCCAACCATTTTTCTCCAAACAACGCTTACAAAACTACTCATTGCCTAAAGGCAAATCATATTCTTAATGTCCAGATATTAATTCACTGGTAGTGTGTCTTCTATCTAGACTTATGACTTATATCTACATTCTGCTTACATCACACTCTGCATAAAAGACCTTTCTTACTGAAGGCCTAGCCACCAATTCTTCTTGGCTGGAAACCACTATTGTAATAAGGTTTAGTGCAGTGGTAAATTTAGAGGAAGGTGGGTGGATAGAGTTACAACGAAACATTGAGGAAGTATAGAAGAGAGGTTACACCATATTTGGAGGAAAAAGAAAACCACATTGATTTCTTTCCATTATTGTAAACTAGGAAAGGCTGTCATCTTCCTTCACAAAATTACTTTTTGATAAATTGTTGAAACAAGAGTGGGAGTGAGTGAAAGAGATAACAAACACTTTGAAAAAAAGTAAGAAGGGTACTTGAAATGGTCTTGGGTGAACAAACAGCCTGGAAGAGAGGGTGGTTAGAGTTGGGAACAAATGAGTAGAATGTGAGAAATGGATTTAGTTATGCTTTTCCTCTTCATTGAATAGATATAAACATTAATTTACCCTTCATCAGAGTAATTCCCTTAAGGATTGCTTTTGTCTTAATTGCTTTAGATATCCCCTCTTACTTATTTTTTGTCAAAGAAATTATATATAAGAAACATCCTAGATGTAAAGTGCTGGTAAAGAAGGTGAATACCAGAGCAGTACAAAATTTTAATGGTAAAAGAAATTCATAAATACAGGTGAGAATTGATCAGTTGCCTCAAAACTCTGTTAGGCTTCCATAAACGATTAGTCACGAGGTCGATTGTCCTCCCCAACTGTAAATAGCTAGAAAACAAAATATATTATTCAATGGCTCCAGACATTGAGTAACAAGCGGCGGACATCTGTGATCTCTGGAAGAAAGGATCTCTGAGAGAAGAGCCCTACAACAGCCCCAGACAAATGCCAAAAGGTGCCTTTGATACCACTGTACATAAGGATAGGACCAAACAGAAACAAGGAATGTGTCTCAAGTAAGGAGATAGATACGTCGATTTCGAGAGGCTGGGGTCACTAAAACTTGTTGGGAAAAGTAATGGTGAGGAGAAGGCTGCACTAAAAGAAAAAGATTCAAGTATTTGCAAAGGAATACCCTCATGTCTTAAGCTGAGTAGTGATCGTACATGCTTAAGAAGAAACTAGTAGAGACCAGGGAAAGACTACTAAAACACATTAGGACTAATAATTCCTAAAGTTCACAAGGTCTAGAAAAAGTCAGTGTTCTCCACAGTCAGCGTAAAGAGGAGAACTCAGAATTTAGAAGACTTTGGATACACTTCTCAGAAGGATATTGCCTTCTTAGTGAAACTAAAGTAGTCCCAGAATATATGCCACTCCGGATTGGCCGTAGGAAAACTATAAGCAAAGCTCATAAAGATCACACTAATCTGTGTGTTACTTAACTGCATATGAGATAAAACCCAGTGCTATTTATAAAAATACCTGTAAATCAAGTACCCTCAAGCATAAAATGTACAGTTTCTGGCACTCAATGATTATGCATGCAGAGTAGATAACTGTTGTCCTTAACCAGGAGTAAAACTGCTCAATATAAACAGACACAGAAATATGAGAGAATTAATTTAGTAGAACCTTAAATAGTATAAAAGGACTTTAAACAGTAGATGGAAACATTATAGTCTGGCTGATTCCTCATAACATAAAGCTCTCCAGTTTCATTCATTTTGTTGCAAATGACAGGATCTCATTCTTTTTCATAGTACCTCATGTGTATAAATGAAATAAGCCAGTCACAGAAAGACAAACTTCACACGTTCTCACTTATTTGTGGGAGCTAAGAATGAAAACAATTTAACCCAGTTTAACAACGGAGGAGAGAGTAGAATGATAATTACCTGAGACTGGGAAGAGTAGTGGTGTGTGTGTGGGGAGGGGGAGTAGGGTGAGGGGGTAATGTGGGGATGGTTATTAGATACAAAAAAATATGGTTAGATGGAATAAATAAGATCTAGTATTTCATAGCACAGCAAAGTGACTACCACCAAGCCTGTAATCCCAGCACTTTTGGAGGCTGAGGCAGGTGGATCACCATGTCAAGAGATCAAGACCATCCTGGTCAACATGGTGAAACCCCGTCTCTACTAAAAATACAAAAAATTAGCTGGGTATGGTGGCGCGTGCCTGTAATCCCAGCTACTCAGGAAGCTGAGGCAGGAGAATTACCGGAGGTCGCGGTGAGCCGAGATCGCGCCATTGCCCTCCAGCCTGGGTAACAAGAGTGAAACTCCGTCTCAAAAAAAAAAAAAAAAAAGGATGACTGGATCATTTGTAACACAAAGAAATGATAAACACTTAAGGTGACAGATACCCTAATTTACTTTGACGTGATTATTGATTATTCTATTCTTTATCAAAATATTTATGTGCCCCACAAATATATATACCTACTATGTACCCCCAAAAATTAAAAACTAAAAAAAATATACTGCTGTACATGACGCTTGACATAATATAAGCCCCCAGTAACTGTTAATTCTTTTCCTGTGACATAAAATCTCTAAATTACCTGCCAAGTGATTTTGGATTTAGTCATTCATTAAACAAATATCAATTAAGCACACACACACACACACACACACACAAAATTCTACACACCCACACACACAAAAAAAAAAACCTGCCTACACAAAAAAATACTACTCTTCACCCCAAAAAACTGTCTATATATAAAAATCTTAGCTCTAAACTGGTGGTGAGCTTGTGAGGTTGGAGGAGTTCTACCTATCAGCATAAAGATTTAATGAAAGTAGAGACATTGATTGATGAGGACAGCAGCAGAAAAATTAGAAAAACAGTATAAAATGCAATCTGTACAAAAATATCCCAGATGAGATTAACAGAAGGTTAGTCTGAGGAATAAAAGATCACTGAGCCTAAAGCATGGAAATAGAACTTACTAAAAATAGCACCCAGGATTAAAAAGGCTAAACAAATACAGAGACTTCAATGTGGGATATTATGAAGTGTTATATGTGTACCTGAAGGCTCCAATGGAGAGAGTTGCAGAAAAAGTATTTTAGTACTGATGACTAATATTTTCCCCAGCTTAATAAAATTTACAACTTCACAAGTGTCAGAAGTTCAACAAACCCAAGAAGAAATTTAAAGACTTTAAAAGCAAGTACAACAAAATAAGATATTTTAGTACTGATGACTCATATTTACCCCAGTTTGATAAAAATTATAATGCCACAAATGTCAGAGGTTCAACAAACCCAAGAAGAAGAAATTTTAAAAATTTAAAACTAAGGCACAACAAAGTAAAATTGCTTAAAATTTGTTATGAGAAAATCTAAAATCATCCAGAGGAAAAAAATAGTTTATTACATGCAAAGGTACAAATGTAAGAATCACAGCATACCTTTAAATTGAGTCTGTGCAAACAGAAGTCAATGAAATAGGATAATTAAAGTATTACTAATAAGAAACAGGATTTAAAACAGTAATAAAAAAATTGTCAAGCTCAAATTCTATACCCAGAGAAAAGAAGTTTTGAAATTAATGATGAAACCCTCAAATTTAACTGCCTTCCAAATTCTGCTTTTTTCAAAGTTTTCTGGATGAGATATTTTAATTGAAGTATATGTCCACGTTGACAATAAAAGGGAATGATTAGTGGTACTTTGTGGTGCTCAAAGCTCTCTATCCTAGGCTTCATACCATTTCCTCTTCTCAAACCACTGGACTAATGGAGATCAGGACCTCATCCTATTTATTTTCCACAGATATGCTACTCAGCCAAGTAGATGATCACCAGAGAAAAATAACTTAGGGGCCAAATTAGTAGATATTTGAAAAATATACTACCTCCGCTGATAGTTCAGAAGAAAAAAATCAACACGATGGAGAACATATATCGAGTCAACACAAAATAGTGGAAAGGGCAGATCTGGAAGTAGAAATAAACAGAATAAAAGTGCAAAGAAATGCTGTTAGCAATACCTGACAAGAATAAAAAATAATAAAAAAGTATCAAGATAACACAATATGAAGAGTTATTTGAAATAAAGTACATGGATGAGTTAAAGAGTAGTATAAATATGCAAGAAACAAATAAGCAAGGTACGTGGCCAAACAGGAGTTTTAAAAATGAGACAGAAAGGAATAAAAAAGTATAGCATATATTTAAAAATAGAAGACATAAAAAATAAAGTATCAATTTTGTGGTCAAACACGTCCTAGAAGAAGAGGAGAAGAGAGAGAGGAAGTTAGAGGATTAATTATATTTGAAAAATAATTTCGTAAACTCCTAGAATTAACCAAAAACAAGATTTTAAGAAAGATAACACTGGTTAAAATAAGAGATGCATGATTAATTCCTTAATCATGTGGTTAAAGGATCACAAGTCAACAAATAATGGGAAAGGACACTGTCTTATGACATTTTTGAAATTTCATAGATTGCAATAATTTAAAAATAATATAATGAATTATCAGTAGACTATATTTTTAAAAGAGTTCGCTGTTATGCATAATTTCTCAAAGTACATTGGTGCATACATATGAGTATTTAGGTATTTATCATGTTTTTCCTTGATAGGAAAATTATTACATTCGAATACTGTGAAGCAGACAGAGATTAATTATTGAGGTCTAAGAAAACTGAAAAACTGCTTGTCATTTCTTGTGCTTTACACAATATTTGGGCTAGTCACATATGTTTTATACCTATATAAATACTTAGAAAAAATTGAGATAAATAACCATAGCTTCAAAACATTGCTTATTGGCTGTCTGCAGTACAGACAGAAAACGTTAGACATTTACGTTAAGTGTGTTTGGGATTGTATTGGTGTTATATTCTAACCCTTTAAAAGCCATAAAGGTTATATTAGTAATTTAGATTCACTTACAAACAATTCTATTATAAATTGTCCTGATTCATGATTTTATACTATAAAAATTATATCTTTCCTATATTTTGAAAATATAATGTTATTGTTACATATTTCTTAAAAAATATTTTCCCACTAAATATTTTATCCTTTTAGAGAAAGCCCAAAAAGTTGATTTGTCTTTTTCTAAAATAAAATTAGGGCTGGGTGTGGTGACTCATGTCTGTAATCACAGCACTTTGGGAGTGAATCATGAGGTCGGGAGATCGAGACCATCCTGGCCATGGTGAAACCTTGTCTCTACTAAAATACAAAAAATTAGCCAGGCATAGTGGCACGTGCCTGTATCTCCAGCTACTTAGGAGGCCAAGGCACAGGAATCACTTGAATTCAGGAGACAGAGGTTTCAGTGAGCCAAGATTGTGCCACTTCACTCCAGGCTGGTGACAGAGGAAGACTCCGTCTCAGAAAAATAATAATAAAATAAAATAAAATTAGTCCACATGGCTCCAGGCCTTAATTACATTACAAAATTCTGGAAGATACATTATTTCTCTTCCTTTTCTTTTCTTTATTTACTTCTGTATTACACTAATATTTTCAATATTATTTTAAACTTTCTTTTAAATTTTTTCTGTCACAATTCAATGACAATATATGTTTGGCATATAGGGATGGGTGGGAAGTAGTGACTTGAGAAGAATTTGTGATATGGAAGAAGGTGAAGGGACACCAACTTTACCTGCCAAAGAGGAGACGGAGTAAAAGTAGTAAATTCAGAAGAAACTGTAGAAGTAAAGAAGAAATAAATGTAGAAGAAACTTAAAATATGAGAGAAGGAAGAAATATACTTGATGTGAGAGAAACAAAAGAAATAGAAATTCTTCAGACTTTAGATGTGGATTATACTCTTTTCCCAAGGTAGTAAAGATATTTAAAGATATCAGGAAATGTGGCTAGGTAGACTTAAAGATCTTGGTCCAGATGCACTGGGCCTGCTCCGCTCTGGTGGTCCTGGTAAAAGGATATGGTCTTCTAATAATTAATATATAGTGAGAAAAATTACATGAGGTTAAGTAAACATTATGTTTTCTGAACAAGTATTTCAAAATGAACTTCAGTTTACATGTTTTAGAGAAGAAAACAGAAAACAGCTGCATCCTGTTGACTTGCTTCTTATAATAGCAGTGACCTTCATTAGAATCCTTGTTATGTAATACATCTCGTAGTAATTAAAACCAGTTACTATTAGTCTAATTCATGGCTGCTTGAAATGGAATTTCAGAAATCAGGGAGCAGGAATGAAAAAAACAAATCCTTGTTCCTTGGCTCCAGATAGGAGAATTAGAGCCATCCACAGAGAGCTGCTTGATTTGCTCTCTGTGCCACTGTCATTTCCTCCACTTAGAGGTCAGAAGAAAAAAAGGATTCAACATATAGCATATTGGTTGTTATTGTATATGTTATTCAGAAGGTTTTCATAAAACTGTTTCCAAAACAATAAAGTCAACTCAAAAATTAGGAAGTGAAATATATCATGCTTGCCTGCTTCCTACCAAACATATCACATCACTTAATTACTTTTTACTGATGAAAATAATCTAACTTCCAATAAGGCAGCTCTTCCAGTCCTCAGGGTAAAAGGAAGTTCTTAATTTTTTAAATGATATAATTTGGAGCAAGATAGGAAGTACAGAGAATTGAAGATAATGCTACTTAACTAAATTATTTTCTTTCAATGTAAGTAAGATTTCATTGAGCTGAATTTCAACCCCATCAATCACCAGTAAAAATTCAGTTACAACTGAAGAGTTTATCATATTTTAAACTCATATAAACTTGAGGAGCAATGTGGATGGTAGTTATTAAAGCAGTTTAAAAGATTACACTTTGTCAAAGACCATAAGCATTAAGTCTGTATTTTCGTTGTGCATAAAAATGTTATAAAACTAATCTTTGAAATAAATGACAGGGAGAATCCTTGTACTCAATCTTTTAAAAAATAGTTTTCAGTTGGTTTATGTTAAGAAATGTGAATTTAAGCTATGCTTACTGTTTATTATGAGTCACACCAGGATGTGAAAAAGATTCTCCCATAAAATGAGTATTCCATTAACTTTGTGAAAAGGTCATTTGATTTAAAAAACTGTATATATATATTTTGTTTGAAGGATGTTGCAAACAAAATAAAACATTTGTCATCAGTCCAATATAAGAAATTAGCAGAAAATCTTTAATACTTTCAATAATGTGGTGCATGTCTGTCCCCTGAAAAAGTCTTTTGCTGAAAGATGAGACTTGCATGTATAAAATTTGATAATATCCCGTTTGAAGTGACTGTAAATCATATTCTTAAAATTCTGAGTGGGAAAACAAACACACACATTTTTTAAAGTTATTTTCAGTACATATTTCCTCCTAGCAACAAGTATATATACATTTTATTTATTTCATTTATTGTCTATGGGAGTACGAGATGGAGAATTTAGGAGCTGTTAACACTTCTAATTAAAGGTTGAGCCTTATAAGGCCAAATATACAACTGATTTCAGACATCACTGCCTTCTTTCTCTCACCTTTTAGCTCAAAACAGGTTCCAATTTCTCTCAGCTAGAATTCCAGAATGATTATATTCTGTCTGGTTTAAGGTCACCTTACTATTACTTCCAAATTTATTGAAATATGTAATGTATATTCGCTCTTTCATTTTCTCATCTTTCAGTTGCTTCAGTATCAAAGTAATCCCTGATTCTCCAATGAAACATCTTTTATAATCTGACAAAATGTTCTATCTGCTAAATCCAATGACCCTTTCTCGTCTATACCTGACTGTATCTTTAATATCAAGCATCCATCCATTCTGGATCAATTCTTCCTTTCTCTCATGATATTATCTGTCTCATACAGTTCCTCATACTGTCTAAACCATTTAATATCCTTTGCTGGCTTATTTTTGTTTGTTCATCTCAAGTAATCTAATTCTTTTCCAAACATTTTATTTGAAACCAGATTATACCCTAGCATCATGCTCTATTGCTACATCTATGAGTGTTTTATGAGGTTTCCACTGCAGTGGGAATAGCCCCACACCACTTCTTCCTGCTGCCAAACAGAACCTGAGGCTTCTTGGCTCAAGAGAAGCAAACAGATTAAAATTGAGACAGCAGGGAAAAGGCCTACATTTTACTGACAATGTTTCTGTTTTCAGACTCTCCTTGCTTTACCCAGGTGAGAGTTCTACAGCTCCCCTTCTTCACTCCCTTCCCCTCCTTCCTTCCTTCCTACCTACCTTCTACCTACTACCTTTTTCTTTCTTTTTCTTTTCTTTTTTTTTTTTTTTGAAACAGAGTCTCCCTCTGTTGCCCAGGTGGCAGTGCAGTGGCACGATCTCAGCTGGCTGCAGCCTCTGCCCCTGGGTTCAAGTGATACTCCTGCCTCAGCCTCCCAAGTAGCTGGGATTACAGGCACATGCCACCACCCCAGCTAATTTTTATATTTTTAGTAGAGATGGGTTTCCACCAAGTTGGCCAGGCTAGTCTCAAACCCCTGACCTCAAGTGATTACCCTGCCTCGGCCTCCGAAAGTGCTGGGATTACAGGAGTGAGCCACACAGTACCAGGCCCCACTTTTCTTTTTGACAAGTTTCCTAACTCTTCTATATCCTTCACACAGCTTCTAAGAACATATTATTAAAAAAATTTTTGCATTTTGGGAGGCTGAGGCGGGTGGATCACAAGGTCAAGAGATCGAGACCATCCTGGTCAACGTGGTGAAACCCCGTTTCTACTAAAAGTACAAAAATTAGCTGGGCACGGTGGTGCATGCCTGTAGTCCCAGCTACTCAGGAGGCTGAGGCAGGAGAATTGCTTCAACCCAGGAGGTGGAGGTTGCCGTGAGCCGGGATCGCGCCATTGCACTCCAGCCTGGGTAACAAGAGCGAAACTCTGTCTCAAAAAAAATTAAAAAAAATTTTTTAATGTAACAAGAAAATACGAATCCTGTCACCTTTTGTTCCTCTTCTCAAAGTCCTGAATCAATTGCTACTACTAAAATAATAGAGAGAGAAAATGGCCATTAAGGTTCAAGACATGGAACTTAATCTCTTGATCTTTTATTCATCTTAGACATTTATTTTCCCGTCTTTTCCATCGTGTCTCCTCATTCCTTATGGTCTCCAAGTTATTCCATGACCATTTTGTCTTTATAGAGCTAACTCTTCCTCTTCTATTAAATCTGGAAAGTCTCCCATAAAAATCTGGCTCATCTTTTAATCTCCTTATCCCTGTAGGAAAGCATTAGCCACACACATCCCTAAGTGCTCTGGCAGTATTCTGTTCCATTTAAGTATTAAATACATGCTTAATGAAAGAATGAATAAATGAAAGCAAACTTCAAGCAAATAGACGTGGCCCTTTGAGTGGGAGAGTAGTTTAATACAGAAATCATTTAATATAGAGGGTGACTGCCATTACATTTTCTAGGTGGAGCTCTATAAATAAAACTTCTCTAATTCTCTATAAAAGTAGTCACCAAACATGATGCACATATAATTAAAATAAAAGTGTCAAAGTAAAGCACTATGGAAGTTTTATTATTTAATGTATCAGGTTTCACGAGGTGATGAATATTAACAATAATTAAGCAAATACACTCAACTTTCAGGCATGTTGGATTTATATTAATCAAAACCTAAAATAAACATTTATCATACATGAACCATTATGTTTAATGACTCATTGATTTGGAAAATAAAATAAAATCTTTAGTGAGTACATAATTTTCCTGTGAAAGCAACTGTTTCTTCAATATCCAATATTTGTAGGTAGATTATAAACCTTTAAAAATGGTGATTTTTTTTAGTTATAAACAAAAAAAGTATATCATAATAGATGTTACAATGAAGAAAGCACCATCTTTCACTTTCAAATGTTGTTAATTTAGGAAAACATTTAGCTGTTCTTTCTCTTGCCAAGAGATTAGGAAACATCATTAAATGCTTTGATTGAGCTCCAGAAGGTGTCATCAACTCAGCAATATTTTTGTTGAGTCATCCAAATACACACAGCTAAGAGCATTAATTTCCCCTTAAAAGTATCCTGAAAGCTGTGCTGTTTCAGAAACAGAAGCAAAGTCAGCTGAAAAAGTACAGTCAAATTCACCTGTAAGTGGAAATATATTTTTAAAAAATCAATTTTGAGTAAAGTGTTGTTATTTGTTATAGGACAGAATTTAATCCAACTAGGTTTTTGTAGAGGAAATTTAATATATTTCTTGATCCTATATACCTTTCATATAGAAAACTTAGGCCTATTTCTACTGTTTCAACTGTTGGACCTAATCCTTTGTCTCTGAGAGTTTAACTAATGAATTGCAAAGTCCTGACGTGCAATGTGTTGAACGAAAAAACTTTTAAAGGACAAGGCAGCCAAATCTCACAAACAAAGTTGCCTCTTGCCACAATGGGAAAGCTTCTATGCTTACTTGATGTGTATATACATAATCAAAATTTGGCTTACACTAGTAGAAATGAGTCCTTTCTGATGAACAAATTATAAGACAACCCTTCCGTTTTTCTATAAATTCAAATGAATTAAGATACATATCTTGCCATTCTTTATTATTAATTTCAGTGCCATTTACTATCTAAACCTCATTTATTTTCATGCCATTCCTCAAAGATAATATGTGAAACAATATAATGGCAACTAGAGGAAGCAAATTTAAGTATTTCAGCATCCAGAGTACATACCAAATGGTTTACATAGACCTACAACCACAAAGTAATCGGGATCATTCTCACGGGCCTTGATATTTTTATTTAGCATCTTATTATTAATGTTAAATAATAAGATGCTTGTTTCTGAAAATTCAATATCCAGTTTTTACAGATAATACCCTTATATGACTGTATCATAATATCACTGTGTACTAATTAGCATTAAAATTTTAAGTTAAAGACATGGAGTCAAGACCTTGTGAGATTATCCAGACAAGGCTTTGGTCCAAAGGAGTTTCCTCAAACCTGGGAAATCTATTTACATATAAGCTTATAGAGAAAATATTTTGAGTAAATCTCTGGATATGTCTGGTTTGACCATGATTGCAAAGGTGATTTTGTGAGTTATGATACAGACATGTATTACAATCCCCAATGTGATATTTTGGCTTCTGTAAGTGAAAGAATGTGTATATTCAACCTGGTAAATCATGTATAATTTAGAGTAATTTATTTCTGCATGCAATTAAACTGTCTATCCTTTTGTAAACAAATGAATGATGCTAAATATTTCAGGGCTTTGTTCCTTTTTGTTTAGTAAAGTAAAATAAAAGATGCTTCTTAAAATATGAAATAATTTCTCCTTTTAACTTTTAAGTTCAGGGATACATTTGTAGGTTTGTTTTAGAGGTAAACTCATGTATGGGGGTTTGTTGCACAGATTATTTCATCACCCAGGAACTGAATCAAGTACCCAATAGTTATTTTTTTCTCCTCCTCTCTCTCCTCCCACTTACCACCCTCAGGTAGGCCCCATTGCCTCTTCCCTTCTTTGTGTTCATGATTCTTATCATTTAGCACCCACCTATATGTAACAACATGTGGTATTTGATTTTCTGTTTCTGTTTAGTTTGCTAAGGATAGTAGCCTACAGATCCATCCATGTTCCCACAAAAGACATTTTTTCTTATGACTGCATAGTATTCCATGATGTATATGTACCATATTTTCTTTGTCCAATCTGTCATTGATGGGCAATTAGGTTTATTCTGTGTCTTTGCTACTGTGAATAGTGCAGCAATGAACATTCAGCTGCATATGTCTTTATGATGAAATGATTTATACTCCTCTTGATATATACCCAGTAATAGGATTGCTAGGTCAAGTGGTAGTTCTCTTTTTAACTCTTTGAGGCATCACCATACTGCCATTCTGTAATGGCTGAACAAATTTACACTTTTACCAACAGTGTATAAGTGTTCCCTTGTCTCCACGACCTCATTAGTGGTTGTTATTTATTTACTTTTTAAATGATGCTGTGCTGACTGGTGGGAGAGGGTATCTCATTGTGGTTTTGATTTGCATTTCTTTAATGATCAGTGACATTGAGTTTCTTTTCATATACTTGCTGGCTGCATGTATGTCTTCTTTGAAAGGTGTCTGTTCATGTCCTTTGCCCAATTTTTAATAGAGTTGTTAGTTTTTCTCTTGTAAATTTGTTTAATTTCTTATACATGCTGAATATTAGACTTTTGTCAGATGCATAGTTTGCAGATATTTTCTCTCATTCTGCAGACAGTTGATAGTTTTTTTTTTTTCTGTGCAAAAGTTCTTAAGTTTAATTAGATCCCATTTGTCAATTTTTACTTTTGTTGTAATTGCTTTTGGCACCTTGTCATGAAATCTTTGCTCATTCCAATGTCCATAATAGTACTGCCTGAGCTGTCTTCCAGAATTTTCACACATTTGGGCTTTGCATTTAAATCTTGAGACGATCACTAGTTGAATTTTCTGTATAGAGAAAGGAAGGGGTCCAATTTCAATCTTTGGCATATGCCTAGCCAGTTATTCAGCATCACTGATTGATAGAAAAGCTTTTCCCCACTGCTGGTTTTTGTCAGCTTTGTCTAAGATCAAACGGTCATAGGAGTGTCACCTTATTTCTACACTCCCTATTTTGTTCCATTGGTCTACATGCCTGTTTTTGTACTAGTACCATACTGTTTTGGTCACTGTAGCCCTGTAGTATAGATTGAAGTTGGATAATGTGATGCCTCCAGCTTTCTTCTTTTTGCTTAGAATTTTCTTGACTTTTTTTGGTTCTATATGAATTGTAAAATAGTTTTTTCTATTTCTGTGAAGAATGCCATTGGTAATTTGATAGGGATAACATTGAATCTGTAAATTGCTTTGGGCAGTATGACCATTTTAATAATATTATTTCTTCCTACCCATGAGCATGTGATGTTGTTCATTTGTTTGTGTCATTTCTGATTTCTTTTAGCAATATTTTGTAATTCTCATTGTTGAGATCTTTCACTACCTGGTTAATTATATTTCTACATATTTCATTCTTTTTGTGGCAGTTATAAATGAGATTGTGTTACTGATTTGGCTATAGTATTGGCTTTTGTTGGTGCATAGAAATGCTCCTTAAAAAAAAAATAGGAATGGAGAGTGAGGACATCCTTGTCTTGTGCCAGTTTTAAAGGAGAATATACTTTTTAATATTTATTTGTATAAACAAAGGTATAATTACAGTATTGCTTTTAAATATAAATATACTAAAATGTATAATAAACAAACAACTCATTAAACAGGTACACATGCTTCTCAGTTTATACCAGGAGGCTATGCAACAATAATCCCATTGAAATTTGAGAATATCCTAAGTTAAAAGTTCATGTAATACCATGATAGAACCATCTTCAAAAAAAAAAATCACTGAGTCAGAGACTTAATGATTTAATTTGTGAAGCACATTCTGTGTGTCCAGAGCTGTGTACTAAGAATGCCATGTTTTCATGGGATCAAAATGAGGCTTTTGGTCTTGGTTATGCATATTTCCTGGGTGGTAAAATTGCTAAAGTTGCAATGCCAGTCTCCACTGTCTGTTTTCACTCTCCTCTCTCTTTCTTCTAGGGCCTGTGAAGTCTAACAGCATCATCTCTCCAGATATAGCCAACATGTATTTAGAATATAGTTATTTTATTATTTTATTAACTGACTGGAATTTATACTTCCCAACTTCCATTGGTTCCTGGGAAAAGTTATGTGCATTTGAATAGGACTCAATTTTACTTAAAATCCATTAATAATTTATGAATATATAAACTAAATTACATGTTACCTTTGTCTTCAGTAAATTTTTCCTAACTTGCTTTTCTTGAAATTATGTTAAACTTTAAAATACATGTCATATGTAAATTGGGATTTATGATCTATTCGTATGCCATATTTTTTTAAAACTTATAATCACAATATAACAGAACAAGCCATTCTCAGGAAAAGGCAAGAATTTGCCCTGAAGGAAATACAAGACACGGTTGCATTTCAAATTCTTATCTGTCCCTTGTTTAATATTTCATAATGACCCCTCTCATTCTTTTGATATGCTCTATTGGTGATTTTCTCTTTTATCTTACCTTTGCAATTACAGTATTTCTTTCAGTGCAGCCTATGTTTAAGAATACATGGCTAATCAAGAACCAAATGTGTTAAAAGTTTAGTGGCCTGCTCACTGCCACAATATGCAGTTCCAAAAAACAAAAAATGAGAGAGAGAGAGAGAGAAAATACAGAGATCAAATGTAATAATGGCAATGGTTAGGAATTAGAAACAATTATATCTGTTTATTTTCTAAGCAGTTATTGCACTCAAATTACAGCACCCTAATTTACAAGTTACCTTCCTTAATACTTCTCATAAAGCCTAAAGCACTCCTTCAAACAAATATATTTAGATACAAACACATACACAATGAACCCAATCGAACAATGAAGGTTCAGTTAGCTCAAAAACATTTTTAAATATTAGTTACTGCAGATACGACAGTAAAAATGTTTAACAACCAGCATGGCATTTACTCAGACCAATCAGTACAGAGGCTGACTGTACCTCTGACACAGCTGTACTGGTACATGCAACCCTGGTCATCCAGATAGGGTAACATTTGTTGCACTCTTGGATAGTAAAATAAGAAATCAAATGATAATTTGTGTCTATGTGTAAGTATTTTATTTTCCTTCTGTAATAAAGTGAATCACATATTTTCTATGATATTTTTCTTAAATCATTGTTCACCTTTTGCCTTTGAAACAAGCATGAGGCCAGAACTTTTCAAGGTCAAAGTAATTAGGGAGATGCTGGTAGGAATATAAGGCAATGGTAGTACCCGTTAGATCACAGTCATTGGTTGTTGATAGCATGCAGCTGTATGTAATTTTATGTTACTATTTCTTTCAATTTCTGATTTAAAGAGAGACACTGTAGTTAAAGAACTAAACATAGTTCATCCACAGGATTCTAATGATTCTTCCTCCCTTATTTTCTAAAGGTTGAATCACACATATGGATATTATGCTAATATAATTACAACAAAAGTATATTACAAGATTTTATTCTACCTTATTTAAATACAGATATTTCGTAAGGAAATTAAGCAGTGAATATTCAACTCACCTTTATAAGTTTTTCTGTGTGTATGAATAAATATATATAATCTTTACTAAATGCAAACAATTTATTACATATTTACAATTATATATCAAACTTAATTTAGTAATTATGACAAAAAGTAAAAATCAATTACAATAGAAATTATTTCTTGATGTTTCATTTCTTGATGTTTCTTTGTGCAGAAATATTACACATGAAAAAAGTATTTCTTTTAATTTCAGGTGTTTTGTTATTTTAGTTGAATTTCTAAGTATTAAAATGATGCTCCTTTAATTATGAAAATATATTAATAAGGATAATTAATTTTGACAGCCTTGTTTTGGATATTTTATCTTGAGATAGTATATGAAATTTCTTTTGTTTATTTACTCCTTGAGCAAATATTGTTTGAAAGTCTATCTTGTATGAAGCATTATTCTGTGTTCTTGAAACACGTTCATGAATTTAAAATCTAGTTGATATAGCACTTGCACAATAAAACAAAGGAGATCAAGACCTGATTCATACATTCTCAGATCATGTGTGGTCAGAGTGTAACTAGGCTTAAGGCTGTTCATTCATTTCATTAAAGATAGTTATAGTTATATCTTAACCCTTTTTTATTTTCTTTCTTAGTCTTCATTCCTCTGTCTGTGACCAAAATATATAAACTATATTTTTGCTGTTGAAAAACAAAGGGGGCTGGGGGAGATAAAACTCCACTTCAGCTATTAACCAACAGCAGCTGTTACATTTCTAATTAGTGACATTCACAAAATGAAAATATTTATAAACAGCAAACACATTTTTTATTTAATTTAAGAAACTTCACTTTCAAGAGTAAACAAGGTGGATTTTTTATAATTAATTTTGCCCAATTTTTTTATTTTTACTAGAAAACTCATGTTTTGTGAGCATAATTTTCAAAGAACCATATTTTATATTCACACTTTTATCACATTCTTTTCTGAAGTGGAATGTGTTATGTGGCGGATAGGTTTACATTTCTCTCCAAATTAAATTTCTGTTTCTCATAACGACTCTAATTGGAACTTGTACATAGCTGGAAGATTGTAGTAAACACTACCTTAACTGAATAAAGAATGAATTGTAATTTGAAATAAAATGATCAATTTTTATTTTGGCTCATTACAGAACATATATAATAAACACAGAAATTACTGCCTATGTAGCTGATGATGAAAAGATGACCAGGCCCAGTCTCAGAAAAAATGATACACAACTACAGCCATGTGATCTTTGACAAACCTGACAAAAACAAGCAATGAGGAAAGGATTCCTTATTTAATAAATGGTGTTGGAAAAACTGGCTAGCCATATGCAGAAAACTGGAACTGGACCTCTTCCTTACACCTTATACAAAAATTAACTCTAGATGGATTAAATATTTAAACATGAGGCTGAATACCATAAAAACTCTAGAAGAAAACCTAGGCAATACTATTCAGGACATAGGCATGGGCAAAGACTTCATGACTAAAACACCAAAAGCATTGGCAACGAAAGCCAAAATAGACAAATGGGATCTAATTAAACTCCAGAGCTTCTGCACATAAAAGAAACTATCAATAGAGTGAACTGGCAATAAACAGAATGGGAAAAACATTTTGCAATCTACCCATCTGACAAAGGGCTAATATCCAGAATCTACAAAGAACTTAAACAAATTTACAAGAAAAAAACAAACAACCTCATCAAAAAGTGGGCAAAGAATATGAATAGACACTTTTCAAAAGAAGACATTTATGCAGCCAACAAACATACGAAAAAAAGCTTATCATCACTGGTCATTAGAGAAATGCAAATCAAACCCACATTGAGATATCATCTCACTCCGGTTAGAATGGTGACCATTAAAAAATCAAGAGACAACAGATGTTGGAGAGAATGTGGAGAAACAGGAATGCTTTCACATTGTTGATGGGAGTGTAAATTAATTCATCCATTGTGGAAGACAGTGTTGGCAATTCCTCAAGAATCTAGAAATAGATTCGACCCAATAATTCCATTACAGGGTATATACTGAAAGCATTATACATCATTCTATTATAAAGACACATGTACACATGTTTATTTCAGCTCTGTTCACAATAGCAAAGACTTGGAACCAATCAAAATGTCCATCAATGGTATACTGGATAAAAATGTGGCACATATACACCATAGAATACTATGCAGCCATAAAAAAGGATGAGTTCATGTTCTTTGTAAGGACATGGTTGAAACTGGAAACCATCATTCTCAGTAAATTGACAGAAACAGAAAACCTAACACCACATGTTCTCCCTCATAAGTGGGTGTTGAACAATGAGAGCACAAAGACACAGGGAGGGAACATCACACATTGGGGCCTGGGGAGTGGGAGGTTAGGAGAGGAATAGCAGGGGGTGGGGGGATTAGGGAGGGATAGCATTAGGGTTAATACCTAATTTGGATGATGGGGCGATGGCTGCAGCAAACCACCACCATGGCATGGGTATACCTATGTAACAATCTGCACGATCTCCACATATACCCCAGAACTTAAAGTATAATAAATCAATTTTTTTCTTAAAAAATGGAAAGATGACCAGGATCTCACATTTTTCTTCATGCTATCAATGTTTGGAACACTTTAAATAAGACAGATTAGGAAAAATGAGTATAAAATAATAAATTATAAATTTTATAAAAATGACTTTGTTCAACAACATTTTATCTTTCAATATTCACTTTGTGGTTAAATTAATATTTTTGACTAAAGAAATAAATGTTTTTTTAATATAGGAAATCTTAATGGTTTTTTTTTCTCTCATTGTCCATATATAATAATATCGCCAAGGTCAACATCAAGAAACAGATTGTTAATCGTTGTTTATGAACATGTTCAAGACTATCCAGTATTTAAAGGCTTGTCTGAAATGATTGTACAAATAATTACCAGATGTGGATGTGAGACGGGAGTTCTTTATGCTTTACAACTTTTCAAAAGTTGATGTTAGCATTTTATATCATTCTGAATATAGCAGGGTGAAACTGATGCTCATTTTCTAAAATTTACATTTCTGAATACCAAAGGTTTGGAACACCTTTTCATATGTATGTGTGACGTGGTAATCAGCTTTTCTGTGATAGGTCATGATAAACACACACACACACACACACACACACACACACACACACACACACACACCCCGAAAGCCTCAGCAGCTTACAAGAAGAAATATTACTTCTCGCTAATTTTAGTTCAGACTCTGCCCTGAATTTATTTTAGGCTGTGGCTCTGTTCTGTGCTGTACGATACCTGGGGGTATCTTCCACATATTTCCTTCATTCCAGTTTATAGGATTAGGGATTAGCTTCTATTTGCAATATGCTTTTCTTATGGAAGAGGAAAAAATGTAAGATAACTGGCATAAACACTCAGTAGCTCTTAAATTATCTGTTCGTATATCACATAGATCATGTTCACTCACGTATTATTGGTCAATGCAAGTAAAACAGACAAACCCAAAACTAGTAGCATGGGAGCATATACCGCACTACAATTTAGTGACAATTAGTATGAATGTGCAATCCTGTTCTAAGGGAGGGAAAAGTACAAATATGTGAAAACACTAATGCAATCAATGACAAGTCATGGTTTTTTTTTTTTTTTCTTGAGCCGGAGTTTCGCTCTTGTTATCCAGGCTGGAGGGCAATGGCGCAATCTCAGCTCACCGCAACCTCTGCCTCCTGGGTTCAGGCAATTCTCCTGCCTCCGTCTCCTGAGTAGCTGGGATTACAGGCACGCGCCACCATGCCCAGCTAATTTTTTGTATTTTTAGTAGAGACGGGGTTTCACCATGTTGACCAGGATGGTCTCTATCTCTTGACCTCGTGATCCACCCACCTCGGCCTCCCAAAGTGCTGGAATTACAGGCGTGAGCCACCGCACCCAGCCAAGTCATACGTATTTTGGGGGTAACATAAAAATTAACGGGGTAACATAAAAATTACTTACCCCATTTTCTTTATTGAGTATAACCAAATATCAGATCAAATAATAAACAATATATAGTTCAAATTAAAGTATAAATCTAATTATATTCAATTGGAGAATCTCTAGGGCAAATGTAAGAACTTGTATAGAAATTTATTTTTCATAAAATTATAATGCATATTTTACATGGTCTTCAAATAATTTTCTATCAATTTATATTAAAATCATGTTTATAAAGGATTATTTCTTCTCTTATGAAACTAATAGTAACACACTATTAGTGTGAATTATTAGAATTTCATTCAAAAGTCTTTAAATTCAAATACATATAATTTTGTTTTTGTGTATGAATTAGTCTTTATAAAATTGTCACATGTAAAAATTCGTATCAGGAAAAAATGTTAATTGAACAGGTTTATTTTTCTGCATTGTCAGAATTTGCTGAAAAGAATGCAGCCAACCTGCATTAAAGAATGACTAAAAGGTAACTAAACCTTGGCAGTTAAAGATGGAGACCTCTGGGAAGATGTACAGGTTTATGTCCCTGAGACTATTTGCCTACATTCCAAAGGATAATGATCTTAGAAACTTCCCCCATCTTCTCTCCAGGTAAGATTTATTTATATTAGAAAACTTAGGTCTCTTTCTCTCTGTTTTTCTCCACTTCCCTCTCTCTCCTTCTGATTTACCTCTCTTTTCCTCTTATTTGAGTCTATCACTTTGATTCAGTAGAGAGCATTAAATATACATCATTGCTGTTTTGTGTATCTCAGCCTGGAAAATTTAAAGTGAAGTGAATATTGTCTTTCTGCAAAAGAAGGGGAGTACTAAGGATGCATATTTGTGCAATTGAGTTATGTATTGGGGTTTTAAAGTAAAAAAATAACATTTTGTCCTTATTTCAAATATCAGTAACTGTATAAGAATTGGTTGCCAGTATCTTGAAGGTTCAAACTAAGCCAGACAGTTTTGAGAGCTGTAATCATTGGAATTGCAAGAAAATGAAGGCAAGAAAACTTAATTACCGTTTCGTGTGGTTGGTTTTTGAAAACATCTTTTACACACATAAACTATCAACCTCTTGAATATGCAGATTCTCTCAAACAAATCTAGATGTTTGGAAATTTCAATTATATTACTAATAGTTTATGTTGTGTCATGCCAATATTATAAAATTCTAATGGTCTATATTTGGGTTCAATATCAATGTCCAGTTTTTATTCTGTACTCATTCAAGTCTTTTACTATTACTTTCAACAGTGATGATTTTACAACTAAAGTAGAAAATAAAGTCAATATTTCATGTTGAAAAATTGTTAATGAAGAATCTTTAAAATTAACTCTTTAAGTAGAAAAAGTTAATGCTTTCAAGTTTCAGGGTATAATTTAGATCCCAGTTTAAAAATTCATCTTGAAGGTAAAATTTAAATTCCTGTTTTTAAAATTTCAGTTAGCTTAAGAAAATATATTTTTAAATGATTAATTATACTTCAAATTGTTTAAGCTATGTTTCACTTTATAATTTACTTATCAAATATTTAAACATGTATTTCCTGATTTCTCAAAGATAATTGAATGTCTCTTATAAAATCAGTGGGCAAGACTACTGAAATTAAATAAGCAAAGTATAAAGAACTGGTGAAAAAACTTGAACAAACAGAACCTTTGTTTAGAGTTCAGATAAATTTGGAGTGAAATCCTAATTCTTTCACTTTGGGATCTGGAATATTATTTAACCTAAGCCCTAGAGTACTCATTTCTGCAATGAGGATACAGCATCTTTCTTTAATATTGTTTTCAAGTCCATTTGGAAGAAAATAAATGTGACATGCCTGGCACAATTTCTATCCTGTCACAGAAGCTAGATAAATGGTAAATATGAGAGGTGTTACACTTGTAATACTAAAATCCCAGCAACAACAATATACTGCCTTACTTTGCCTGCCTGTAAATATGTAACAACAAAATGTGAGAAAGATAATCTTCAACCATACCAGTCTGCTTGCTATTTCCAAAACTTATCTTATAATTTCTTAATGTTTGCATTATTATTAATTTTGTTTAATTCTTAAAGCATCTTCTCCAATCCCTTCAATATTTTTGCATTTCATAAATTGTAACTGTTCTTTGGCACAAATGTTACCCTCACCATAGAGCATTTATCAGTCCATACTGAACATTGCTCTTTTCTAGACTTACAGTCCACACTGTTACAAGCTATTTGCATACAGACCTGCCTCATATTTAAGTTTACAAACATTCTTGAAGGCAGTGAAGAGATTCTGACAGCAAAGAATATTAGAACCCATGGAGGGAGACAAAGGAGGACTAATAATGGGTCAGAAATTAGAAGGAGAGAGAAGGAAAGGGGTAAAGAAATATTTCTGAATAAAGAATAATATTTAACACTTTTTAGCATTTAATGTGTAAGATACTATTCTAAATATGTGAATGTTTTAACTAATTTTTAACAATAATTATATTTAAAAACTACCTTTATGTACTTCATTTTCTAGATGAGAGTTTAAGTAAATGTTATCAAATTTTTCAATGATAAAATTGGTGATACTCTGGATTCAAATAATGCAGTCTATATTCATAGCCTCTGAAATTCATAGCAATGCTATGCTGCTCTTCAGTAGCTGCATCATCACTGCAAATGGATACACGGATGAATGAGTAAATGAGTGAACAAATGAACACAGGGTTGCAAAAGGATATTGCTATTGTACTTTCAATTATTGTATATCTGTTTCAAAACTGTATGTCTTTGAAACATCAGGATACCTCTGCTCTAAGACAGGATGTGTATGCATGTTTTTGTTTTCATTGTTGTTATCCTAGTTGTTAAAATAGTAGAATTTTAATGCAATGGACTTGGAATTATAAAAATTTCTTCAGGCAATCTGAAGCCTGAATTCAACAAAATGTCAAAGTCTGTACAATAGTGAACTCAACAGAAAAGTATAGAAGCCACATTAATATATAATTTGCAATATTTCTCGATAAAAATTTTTAAAAGCAGAAAAATATTGAAACAATTTTTTTTAAAAAAATCTGTTCACTATCCATGATTATCTTGAGCATTTTAGTCAATTTCAGATGCTCCAAAAGATAATTGTCAAAAAATTAGTATTAATTGGAAGTTTCATAGTATCTAATACCACTAACTCTGGAGTCACATTGTCTGATTTCAAATGCAACTATGCCAATCTCCATCTATATTATCTAAAGAATTACATATCTCTCTATGCCTTCATCTCTCTATTATAAATAAAAGTAAAAATAATCACTTATTTATAGATTATTTGTATGCCTTAAATTACTCAATATATGAAAATCAATGATAAAACTGTCATATACTAAACACCTTATCTGTATTTCATATTGAATTCTGATATTATAGTCAAGACTTAAAAAGGCCAACTATCTTCTCTCTATATGTGAAATCAACTAATTTTGCAATGTTGTAATAATGAATATATGTACTTTAATTATATCTACACATGGCTACCTCTTTCTAGACCTCTTCCAAATTGCTGGACTAAAACTTTCCAAAAGGAAAATTCAACTGAGTTAGTATTTCAAATAAACCTATACCTTAAAAGTTAATAAATCTGAGCCTTAAAAAGTAACTTCTGGGAGGTTTTAAGAATGGCTTTTATTTTTTCTGGTCAGAGTTTCTCCTCTACTCATTGTACAGGGCTCATGAAAATGGTGGTTTGTAAGAGTATTTCACAGTACTGGTTGGCTATTTACTATCTAGTTGGCTATTCTCTTTTCCTAAATGAACCTAATTTGGTTCATATATCTAGATCCCTCTTGCAACTCATAAAAAGGAGATCTCATCTGCAGTTCTAGAAACAGCTCTTGATTACTTTTAGCCAAGTAGTGTATAGCATTCCCAAGTGACTCTTAATGCTTCAAGTGGGAAAATTTAACTTAAATAGGCCCAGATTAAAGGCAAGATTTATGTTACAAGTTTGAGCAAATTGTTCTTATTTTCTTTTTTTCCTGTCTCTTCTTATTTGGCCACTGGTTGTTACATTGTGATCATGGGGCAGGAGCCATGAAAGCTATTCAATTTGACACTAGCACTGCAGAGCTGAGAGGCTGAGTAAATCTGATTCCTAACTGCATCAACAAGAGCCATGGGTCACATGGTCCAATGATCCTATTTTACTTTTGGATTTCCACTTTGGTAAAATAATACATTTCTTTATTGTATAAGAACATTTGAGTCATGATTTTATTTATGTTATTGCAGTAAAAAAAAAAAAAAAAAAAAAAAAAGAACAATGTACCAGAGACAGGCCACAATTAATATTATCATTTGTTATTGAATCTTCATTGTCTTAAATAAAACAAAGTTGTAATTCTCTTTTTTTTTTTATTACAGAAATCTGTTTAGGCAGTTTAGGGCTGCTCTGTGGTGTCATTAGTGATTTGTTTCTATCTATTGGATGCTCCCATATTTCACTGAATTGGTGTTATAAAAAGTTAATGTTTCAAATAATATTGGTTAAGCTAATGAATAATGATACAAACAAAGGGGAAAAGAGTATGTTTTATATGGCAGGAGATCTTTTGAAGTCTACATCAAAACATAACTCTGTAAAAAGGCAGACATTGGTACAAATCATGTAGTTTCAATGCTTTAAATTAAATTTATTGGAAATAGACTTTCAAAATTAAAAAACACATTGGTACATAAAATTTTTTTAACATGCCTGAGTTCTAATCTTCCTAATACAAGCCCTAAACATTATCAACATTTTTATAAGGTGTTAGCATTTCTAGTACGATTTTAGTAATAGTTGTATCTAGGACTGATATTGAAAATAAATCCTGATTATGTTACAACTATAACATTTGTTCATGTTACATTTATTTACATATTTCAAGATAGAAAGTTATATACTTCCATGCATTTTTATTACCACTGGATTTTCAAAGAAAACTTATTTCACATTGCTACAAAATTTCAGGTGGTTATTTCATTAGCCAGAATTTAAATGTTATTAAATAAAATTTAAGAATCATGTAAAAAATATTTTTTCTTCAAGGAAAAAAAGTTAGTAGCCCTAACCATTACAATCTTTATCATGTATATTTAAAAAAAAAAAAAAAACGTGTTTACCAGCATTCCTCAACTAGTGTCTTGTTAATCCTGACCACATGGCAAAGGTACTGAAGGGGAGCATTCTCTTCCTCATTTTAGAGCTAAAGTTCATGAACATAGAATGCTGCCTTCGATTTACTCAGCTTATTATTTTCTGTTGTAATTTAAATTCCTATATGCATCTGGAATCTAATAATCAAGATACCAGTCACAATACATTTCTTTTAAGTGGAATTTTCAAGTAAAGTGGATGCAGCTATATATTTAAAGATATTAAGAATTTTCACAGACAATTCAATTATTTTTAAATTCTGATTTACTTTCACGTAGATTAAGAACAACGAAAACTAAGCCATATTGAAGATTGCAAGCCATCTTAGAATTGATTCCTATCCTCCAGCTTGAGTTTAATGATGGCAAGCAAGGCTATATAATCCCTTAGACAAGTACATCAACTCCAGGTTTTACATTCAATGTACTAGGAAAGATAGTTGAGTTTCATAATAAATGACCACTCCTGCCAACATTACCAATAATACAAGACTATTTTTACTGCCTCCTCTATCTTCTGTTCATTTATAACCATATAAGTCAAAGGAATACATAGTAATGGAACACCTTTCCACAGAATCTCAGTCCCATTTACTTATTTATTTATTTACACAAATATAAACAGAAATGCTCTTTTGCTATTTCTTAGATAATTTGATAATCTTAATTTCCCCTATTATTTTGTAGAACAATGAAGTCTTTCTTAGATGCTATATTTTGGAAATGACATCTAGAATAATTTTTATAAGAAAGCAAGATAAAATACAAACACGAAAACAAAAGCCTATATAGACAACTAGCTTTGGGTAGTACTATTTTTTCTAAAGTAACATTAAATTTAAAATGTACATTACACAATTATCTCATAATAGTTTGGTAGTTAAAAGTATAATAGAGTGTACACATATGTATGCTCAAGGATATTGGCTAAGACATTACATAGAGGATTTAAAAATTTTAGGCAATCTATATGTGTACTGAACAAGGTACCATTCTGTGTATATAAGGATACAGTATGCTGACATTTGTATTTATAAGCATACATAAAAAGCACAATAAGCATACATAAAAGAAATGAGGCAAAGTTTGAAAGATCTCAAGGATATACTGTTAGAAAAATACAAGTTTTAGAACAATATATATAAAACACTTATTTATAAAGGTAATAAATATTATGCACATGAACATACATGTGCATTTAAATATATGTAAAAAAAACTAGAGAGAGACATCCACCAGACAGATAACAGCAATACTGAAAGGGGGAATAAACAATGGTGTTTATAATTTGTTCTTTACTGTTCTTTATTATTTGAATTTTACCAACAGCAACATATGTATTGTCTACATGGACAATTAGAAAAAAAAAAGTATGTCAATGTTGATTATCCCACATCCTATTTCCCCAACTACAGTTACAATAAGAGCAGCTTTCAAATTATGCTTAATCATGAACTTTGGAAAGTAACACTGTAAAAGTTATAGGTATGGTATTTTATTTCAGTAGTTCATTTTTTTACCTGAATTTTTTCTTTAATGGAAGAAATATACCGCTTTAGCCTAGGAAGGGTACTACAAAACAAAAACAAAAACCCAGCATCTCTAAACCTTAGGTAATAGTAACAGAAACAATGACTACACATTGGTTTAGATCATTTCCTAATACATTCATTTTATCCATGTCAATTCTTAGTAAAGGGTTACTTTATAGAATTCTTTACAGTCGTTTTATCATTACAGATCTTTCTGTACTGTGACAGAAAAATTTGGAAGAATATCACTGTAGCTTTTGTGAGAAGTGATGCACACTTTTTAAAATATTTAAGGCAAGTCATGAAAAATGCATTTTAAAGAATACATAGCATCATCTTTTTTTTTTTTTTTTTGGTAAGGCAACTAGAAATCCCATTTTTAGGTTAGCATTTCATGTATATTGTCTGTTTATAATATTCAGTCAAAATTAGACCTCATGCTTACTTGCCAAAGCAAAGGAATCCCTAACAAACTTTTAAGAAGAAAATGCTCTAAAACTAAACATGGAGATGTCAGCAAAGAATGAATTTGGGGCATTTAGCATCTGAAATTAAAATTTAAAAGTTCAATTAGACACATTTCTGACACACCTTTATTTCTATCTGAAAAATGGTAAAAAAAATTTTGAGAGGAAAAATGCCAATTATATATTCCTTTACCTTGTCCAGTGATAAATGAAAACAAGAAAGGTATACCCAGATCTTTCCTTCTCACCATCATATTTCAGGCTGAGACTTGTTCATATGATCACACTAAATTTGTCTTCAGGCAATCACCACAAAAATGACTGAATATTGCACATAACCTAAAGCCAATATGATTCATCGCACTCATTTAAAACTGCCAAAAAAAAAACAAAAAAAAAACCATGATTTAAACTGCACTTGTAAATTTACCAGTCATTTCTTTAACTTAAAGAATGGGAAATTCTAGAAAAGAAGTCAGAGAGAATGTGAAGTCTATGAGGGCAGACTAAATTTATTTTCTATCCTTATATCACATAGATGCAAATGGTGCCTAAAACATAGTAGTATTCCACCATCACTTATTTTAGATAAAAGATAAAGTTTATGGAACCAATTTGGTCATCTGTTTCATAAAATATAACTTGAGCAAATTTATAAGAAAAACAACAAAATTACCCATTAAAAAAGGGGGCAAGGGACATGAATGAACACTTCTCAAAAGAAGAAATTCATGTGGCCAATAAATAAATGGAAAAAAGGTCGACATCACTGATACATTAGAGAAAAGCAAATCAAAACCACAATGAGATACCATATCATGTGAGTCAGAATGGTGATTACTAAAACATCAAGAAACAACAGATGCTTACAAGGTTGTGGAGAAACAAACACATTTACACTGTTGGTGGGAATGTGAATTAATTTGGCCACTGTGGAAGATAACTTCATTTGCTCCAAGGGAGAGTGGTGATGTAGCGGTGAAAACGTCAGGCACACATAAGAGTTTATTCAATGGTGATATCAAAGTCAGTTAGCTACTCAATTATTCTAACTCACGAAAACCTGAAAAATGCTTTAGAAATAAATGGAGTAATGAATAGATAAAGGGATATTATCTAGTCTCTTTTTCTGATAATCTGTTACTAGTGATATCATCTTCATTTTTTAGTATTGGAATGAGGATATTGTGAATTGAAAACATGTGCATTAGTAATTAAGGTGTTAGAGAAAAAATATTCATGCTACTTGTTGAAGACAGTAAGGCAAACTTCATTCAAGGAAGGAAGTGGGCATGGCGGGTAGATGTAGGGATCACTGCAATGGGGTGTTGCAGTGAAGAAGGAAGTTTTGACTTAACTCTGAATATGGCATGGACAAGTGGAAATTTATAGCCAAGGAGCAGAGCAGAGTTCAGTGTATAAGAAAAATACTGAGAGGAAACCTCAGTGGTGCTATAGACTGAATGTTTGTGCCTCCTCAAATTCACATGTTGAAATCCTAACCCCTTGTGACAATATTAGGAGGTGGTGCAGGCATTGAGGGTGATTAGGTTGGGCAGAGCATTCATGCATGAGATTAGTGCCCATATAAAAGATGCATTGAAAAGCTTCTATCTCCTGTCTGCCATCTTAGAACATGAGGAGAAGATGAACCCTCTATGAATTAGAAAATGTTCGTTCACCAGGCACCATATCTTCCAGTGCTTTGATACTGAACTTTTCACCTCCAGAGCTGTGAGAAATAAATGGGTATTGTTCAAGCCACTCTGCTTATGGACTCTGTTATAGCAGCTTGAACAACCTAAGAGATAGGGCAAGAGGGATTATGACTAAACTAATCTAGCAGTATTAATGCTAGAGGAAGGCCAAGATGATCAGATGTCATGTAGAAGATGGTGGAGGATGAGGAACCTGATCAGATCTTGAAGGTGATCAGTTATTGAAGGTGAGTGGTTCCTGCTAAATGACTTAGCAAGATTCTTGCTAAAACTATAATTTATAAGGACATGCAGAGATGTCTCCCTAGTATTATTTGGTCCTATTGCTCACTTCTCTGGGCAATAGGGAAGCAAGGATGTAAAATAAAAGTAACTTTTGTACACTGTTGAGGGGAATGTAAATGGAGGAAAACAGTATGAAAAGGTCTCAAAAATCAGAAATAAAACTACCATATAATCCAGAATCTCACTTCAGGGTATACATCGAGAGGAAACAAAATCAGTGTGCTGAAAAAATATCTGCCCTCCCATGCCCATTGCAGCATTGTTTACAACAGCCAAGATGTGGAAATAACTACATATCTGTCAAAATATTAATAAATAAAATGGAATATATAATATATATTTGTATATATTAATATTAAATGTCATAATATTTGTAACAAATATTATTCAGGATTTGAAAAGAGGGAAGCCTGACATTTGTAACAACTGAGTGAAACCGGAGGACATTATTAGCAAAGTAAAATAAGCCAGACACAAAACCAAAATTACTACATGATCTAACTTACATAAGGTATCCAAAATAACACAAATCATGAAAGCAGAGAGTAAAATGGTGGTAGCCAAAGGCAAGGGGGAGGGGACAATGGGAAGATGTTGGTTGGTCAAAGGGTAAAAGTTTTGTTTAGAAAGATGGATAAGTTCTGAACATCTAATATACAGCCTGGTGACTATAGTTAACAGTACTACATTGTGTGCTTAAAATATGCCAAGAGAATAAATCTTACCTTTTTTACCACTCATGCACACACACAAAAGGAAAGGATAAGAAAAGGGTAAAAATGTGAAGTGACACATCAGTTAATTAGCTTGTCTGTGGTGGTCATTTCACAATGAGTGCATGTATCAAAACATTGCATGTTTTTCATGTATACAAATTTTTACTTGAAAAATATACTTTAATAAAACTAAAAAAACCTGCATGTTTCTTAATTTCCACATAGTTCAGAATTTTCTAACTGTTTATTTATGTACTTATTTTTTGAGACAGGGTCTTGCTGTGTCACTCAGACTGGAGTGTAGTAGCGCAATCTCAGCTCGCTGCAACCTCTGACCCCCCCATACCAGGCTCAAGCCATCCTCCCACGTCAGGTTCCTGATTAGCTGAGACCACAGATGCCATCACCATACCCAGCTAATTTTGTTCTATTTTTAGTACAGACATGGTCTTGCCATGTTGCCCAGGCTGGTCTTGAATTCTTGAGTTCAAGCAGTTCTCCTGTCTTGGCCTCCCAGATGTAGGGATTACAGGCATGAGCCACCATGGCTGACTTAATTATTTACGGCTATTGATATCTAAATTTTTCCCACTGTGGTGAGACCTGTGCTTTGGATGATTTGAATTGATCCACAGATCAGCTTATGATTACGTTTGAAAATGTTTTCTGTGTAATTGAAAACAATGTAATTTTTTGTTTGTTTTGGTAATTGTGGGGTGCATATTTCTTGATATGTCAGATAGATGACTTTTGTTAACTGGGTTTATCTGACCCATTATACACATTGATCTTTGTTTATTCTATAAACTTTTGACAAATATGCATTTTATAGATAGGTAGGTAGGTAAGTAGGTAGGTAGGTAGACAGATAGAATCCTAACTAAATGTAAAAAAGAAGCAGATCTATAAAAACTTGTTTATGCTGAACCTTTTTTCTTTAAGCTGTGGGTTTGGATGGGGTTATATAGAAACTGAATATAGAGAAAGAAAGTAAGAGTACTGAGACACAATGACAAGCTGGAAACATGAGAAGGAAACGACACCAAGCAAATGTAGCCTAGTTAAGCAGAAGAGTAATCAAGAATAAATTGTGTCCTGGAAACCAAGCGAAAAAAAGTTGCAAAAAAAGAGGAAGCAACTATCAATGCTGCTGATTGGCCAAGTAGGCTAAGAACCAAGAATTTAATATTTGATATGATCATGTGTAAGTCATAAGCCACCTTGAACCAGGAGGTTTCTGTGGAATGTTGGGAAGAAAGTATAATTTGAAAGGATTAAAGGAGAATTGGAGAGGAAGAAACAGAGACAGAGAGGATAGACAACTCCTTTAAAGAGTTTAATTGTAGAAGGAAGATAAATGGGATGGTAATTGGAGGGAAATGAAATTCAGTGGATGGGTTGTTAATATAAAAGTTGTTTCAGCAGGTTTATTTCTTGGTAAGGATCCAGTAAAGTGAGAGAAAAGCAAAAACTAAGATAAAGAGAGGCAATTGAAGGAGTCATGTCCTTTTATGCTTGGCTTTAAAAATGACACTTTACATAGTATTTCTAAGGAACCACGGTTCCTTTAAGAAACCATGTAAGAAAGTGCGTTTAAAAATGCATCTGTGAGGTGCTGTTGTGGTGGTGGAGACAGAGGCAAGAGAAGACCTAAGGAAGTCATAATCAAAATTTGGGTGTCCAGTAGTTTTTCAAAGCCATATACCTTTCTCTCTCTATATATATATTTTTTGTTCCTAATGATTTATTGAGTTACCTATAACAATAGCAAAAAGAGATAATTTTAAAGAAAAAACAGTTTTATAGGAAACTATCTTAAAATGAGAATCTACTAATGATGGATTGATTCACTAGTCATTCATTCACTAAAAGAAGAGTAATTGAGTCTGGCCAGAACTGTGACTGACTTTGGAGTCATAGGACACAAAAGCGAAACTATTCTACTGAGATATGTAGTAGAAAACTTTAGGCATCCTCTGAATTCATGATTTGATTAAAAAAAAAAAACTAGACTTTTACTACATATCTTTAGAAAATAATTTCACGAACTGAAAATTCTTTACCTATATGCTTTTCAACCTTTATATATGACTTTGTCCTTTCCTTTACATAAAAAGTAGAAGAGCAAAGCAGAGAAACAATATAATTAGGAAACTTACAAAGAATCCAAGTGATAACTTAACCTAATTTAGCTACCTAAAGTTCACAATTTTCTTTGCACTAGTCAAAATGTAATTCACAGAGCTAACAATTAAATTGTCCTATAGATCTACAGTTCTTATTGGAAACTGATTTTCAATAAGACCTTAAAGGAAGCTATGCATGTATATTTGAAATACATATATTCAGGTTTTATTTTACAAGCACCTCTCCACTCCCCAGTAAAACCTGAAGTCTGTCCTTTAAAATAAGTTCTATTAGATTCCATATGTGTAGAAATAATGATACTGATTTAACTACAGAATAATATAAATGCTAATTAGTGTTCCTGAAACATAATATGTCCTGGCT
Organism: Saguinus oedipus; assembly: GCA_031835075.1. Classification (NCBI taxonomy): domain Eukaryota; kingdom Metazoa; phylum Chordata; class Mammalia; order Primates; family Cebidae; genus Saguinus; species Saguinus oedipus. The sequence goes on along the minus strand of CM063181.1, from coordinate 99,175,343 downwards.
ATTTAGGTAACTTACCTCTAAGAGTATGGAACACAATTGTTTATAGTTACTTTTATTATTTCCATAAGCATTCTGATTGCTATAAAATGTATATTTAAATAATTTTCATAACATTTACCTCGTCAATATATTCTAGTATATGTGGTTACTCTTATTCAGCTTGATCAAGCCAACAAAGTAAATTTAGGCAATTTTTAAAGTATTTAAAATATTATATATATTGAGAGTTTTAGCACTCACAAAGCACTTTTACACACATTTTTCCAAGTAATATTCATAATGAGTCTTTGAGGCAGATGGGCATCTTTTAACAGATTAAAAAACTATGCCTCAGAGAAGTTATGTAAAGTTCATACCCCTAGGAAGTCAAAGACTTGATAATTAAACTCAAATTTTCAGACACTAAATCTTAGGAGTAAATGTAATTCCCAACTATCCCAGGCTTTCATGTCCTTGCATGATCTTTTGAATCCCAAGCCACATACCCCGGGGCTTAATAAAATAAGGCAGAAATAATCTTTTTATAGTAATTTTGCTGCAAAGATGCTGTCAGGTATCTCCACAGAGTAGAAGGATTACAGAATATTAGCATGGCCATTAATTACAGCTACTACACTGAAAGAAAGTGGAGCCAAAGACGTTGAGGTGCTGTTGAATCATGCACGATTCAGAGCCCAATAGAGCTGACTCCAAATCTTGTCCTCACCTGTCACTGTGCATTGATATCCTAGGAAAGTCAATCAATCCATCTGAGCCTATTTTTGGTTATATCAAAAACAAGAAGATGATGGCATTCACAGTTCAAGATTATTGTAAGAATTCTATTTAAAAGACATGCATTAAAAAATAAGAGCAAAATATTTATTACCTTGATTTCACACTTCCATTTTCACTAATTGCAGAGATGCTTGCTTTTTAAAAATTTTGTGTATATATATATATATATAATATATAATATATATTTATATATATTATATAATATATAATATATATTTATATATATATTATATAATATATATATAATATATTTATATTATATAATATATAATATATAACATATTTACATTATATATTTATATTATATTATATATTATATTATATATATATTATATAATATATACACAAAATTTATATATATATTATATATAATAATATAATATATATAAATATGTTATATTATATAATAATATATATAAATATATTATTATATAATATATACATATATATAAATATATTATATATAATATATATATAATATATAATACTGGCAGAGTGGTAGTGTTTCTCCTTGAGTTCTGGTTAAGTTGTATTCAAAATCAATTTAGTTCTATCTGGCCTACACTTTTTGGCTTTTTTTTTTCTGTCCCCATTCTGGTAGAGTTTAGCCCATCAGGGCACTAGGCTTCTGCACTTTTTATACTGTTTTGGACCAGGCATTTCCAGGTCGTTTGCATGTTGGGTCAGGCACTGTTGTAATTATTATGACCCTACCAATGACTCCACTTGGGAGAGCCCTATATTCTTTAACCACTTCCTTCTAAATCTACGGTTCTTCTGATACACTAACCCAGTCTCTCTTGAGATGACTGGAACAATACTCTTCTGCTTTCTCTACACTGAGATTACATAAACTAATAAGGCTTTATTCAGGACCATCTTTACTCAGTGTCTTCCACAGCCATTGCTACTCACTCAGAAACATGCCATGTGAAATTTAAGGCAAAGCTGACGTAAGCCTTTTCTAGAAACCTTGCAAGGGTTCAATTCACTACTTAACCCCACAAATCTATCAATATATTTCTACCACCTACTCTTAACTTTTGACATGAGGAGTGGCAAGACCCATGAGGTTTTTTTTTGTCACTCTATTTTTTCCTACCTTACATCTTTTTACCAGAGGTACTGTGGGGCAGAAACATCCTTTACATCATATTTTTTAGCTCTCTTATTTTATGGTATGAACATTGATCTTTTCTTCCTGTTCTAGTTTTTGATGTTTAAAATCTAAATTTGAGGAATTTCAAGAAAACATAATCTCTCTCTCTTTTTGAAATTTCAAGACTATTATTTACTATGGTAAAAACAAAATCATATATGCAAATCAAAACTGAAGAAAAACATTTTTTCTAAATACTTCTCCTTTTATTTCCCAGTTGGAATAAGCCTCAGTCTAATGGCCTTATCTCAATAGCAAGTGGTACTAAAATGGATGAAAAAATTCTAAATGGAAAATAATTTAGATGTTATTTAAAAATGCTCTCCTACTACACCTTCAAAACACACAGCATCTGGCATATTATAGATGCTCAATAAGTTCAAATTAAAAGTATTATTAGTTATAATTATGAAATTACCTAGTTTAGATGTAATAGTTTGTATTGTGCTCACGAAAAATATCATTGCCATATTTGTTAATAGCATAGACGTTATTCCTCTGGTAAAAGAGAGTAAATTTTTGTGGTTTCCCTTGATCAGAACTGTGGACATACAATCCATGTTGGATTAACATTCATATGTATTAGGCAGTAGAAAATAATTACTTTCATTCTGCAATGAAAACAACATAGCAGCAAATGCTGACCCTTTGGCTTAATAAGGGTTCATTTTGGACCTAAGGACAGACAAATTTAGTTAAATCAAGCAACTGATTTTGTGCATAAACAGTTACCTTTATTTTTAAGATCACTTTGGAAACAATTTAGCAAACGACCACGTTTTTGTTGCAGAGGCACTAGGATAGTTGAAAAGGGGCTAAAAGAATTTTGTGTATTTTTCCCTCAATCTTTCATGTATATGTGAGATGATATAGTTTAGCTAGGGTTATATATGATATATAATATATTATAATATAATATATATGATAATAATACAAGAGGATAGAGGAGGGATAGCAAGGGGTGGGAGGATTGGGGAGGGATAACAATAGGAGGAATTCCTAATATAGATGATGGGGAGTTGGATGCAGCAAACCACCATGGCACATGTATACCTATGTAACAAACCTGCACGTTCTGCACATGTACCCCAGAACTTAAAGTAGAATTAAAAAATCAAAACAATAAATATCTCCTTGAGAAGTTAATCACTGGAAGAACTCTCACAAAATTGTATTAAGTTGAGAAGGTAAGTTAGAAAATTCCTAGGTATTCATAGATGTATAAAAAATTTTAGTTATGAATATCGAAATATGAAAATATGTCTGTGGATGTCAGTTTAGGTACATCTAATGGCAAGAATAAAGCCAAAGTTAACTGTTTTATTCCTAAGTCATGTGAATTGAGATTATTTTTCCATATAATACTTTTCCATATTTTTTCAATAATATAAGAACTTGATGCATAAATACATAAAAGCATTAAAGAGTATTTGAAATTAGAAATAGTGACCTCATGGTAATTACACTGCACTCAAAATTCTAGCTTTTATTTCAAGTCCATCCACACAACAGTATTCAGTGAACTGCCTTTTACCAAATAAATTTTGGAATACATTAAATGCTTTTTAATTTTTTGAGATTTACAATGTAAATAAGCATATACTAAATATTCTGCAAACTTCTATAAGACTTATAAACAGGATTATCAGATTTCATATTAAATTGATCTGTCTTCCACTTATATCTAATCTACACAACTGGCAAACAATGCTTTATATTGCAGGATACATGTACTGGTCATGCACACGAAGCAGTAGAGGTGGCTCTTATGCTTATTATTCGAGAAGTGAAAACTGAAGAATGACTTGAAAATATAAAATAATAATAATACCATTTACTGTCATAATAATAAATTTCTCCTGAGAATTTAGCATCCAGTTTGTCAAAGTTATTTCTTAACATTTATCAACAAGAAAAGGTCCATCTCAATAATATTTATTTTATTTTTACCTTCCTCTGTGATGTAATATCCAACTCTTTTGGGTTTGAAATATTTTCAGCAATATAATCTAATCTATGTGTTTCTAAACTTCAACAAAAAAGGAAAATATAAATAGATTAATATATCACACACTAAATCTGGACTTCATAGTGTACTTCTGCAAACCCATTCCTTCAAAGCAATTAGTGTATAGAAATTAAGTTCCAATAGAGTAATAAAGAAAATTTAGGCTTGAAACTTAACAAGAAGATGAGGTGTATTTATAATGTGTTGTTTATCTTCTAATCAATTCTAATTGCCCTCAAAATTTATTAGATAGAATTAAACACTTCCTATAGTTGTTTTGATACAAACTCCGTTGATCTGTTATATGATTCCCTCAGAGAAAGATTTACTTTGGTTTATCAAATCTCTCAAAATGTTGCTCATTGATCCAATTAGCTATTTATGCCTCAATTTTTAAGATGAATTTCCCTATATTTTAGGAGTGCTATGTTCACTAAATAAAATGCTCTTATTGCACTCTGTGGTTTCACTGAAAGTTATCCTTTAAATTGTAAGTGCTGTTTCAGCAAGTTAGTGTTTACTCTGTAGCTTTTAGAGAGTGAATTCAAAATTTCCAAATTGTCATAGGTACCATTTATCACCATTACCCACTATATATCACTGACAAAGGTAACTTATCTATTGATTTACAATCTGAATAGAGATATGAAGAATCAACTGTCCTTTGTAGCAAATGATTGTCAGTTGGTTCAATGATTTAAGAAATAGAATATATTCAAAAAGATCTCATAGATATGTAACAGAGCTGTACTCTTTCTGCTATCCTGATTATTAGTGCAGTTCATTAATCAAGAGCAGATAATTTAAATCTATACATATATATGAGACTATAAAATGAGGTTTTATTAATATTAGAAATCATATACATATGAGAACTTGCCATAGTGTCACCTTTTTAATGGGTGTGAGGAAGAGTGATGGGGAAAAGTCAGCTACATATTTAATAATTTAGAGATTCAACTACATTGAACATAGCCTTTTTCAAGATCTTGAGATTCATGTCCAGTGTCAACTATCTACTTATTGAATTTTCTGTTGCCCTGGATGGAAATGTGAGGGAGAGTAGGACCAGGGCCTGACTTGCCACCCATAGTAGACATGCATGTGATGTTGTCCATGTCTTTACTGCATTCCATTTGTCAAGATTTGAAATATAAGCAGTAGAGAAATATCAGCAATTTATCTTATGCAAATATGCGTATATTCTATATGTAACCTATAAAAAAGAACCATAGAAAAGGACATCAATAAAGGTTTCAGTGACGGATATGAATAGATAAGTGATGTGAATGAAAAATGATTTATTCCAGGATATTGGCAATGATAAATAATTATTCTAATGCATTAATACATTCGACTTTGCTTCAGGGTTAGCCTAAATCCGTTACTCAAAATCATAATGTATAACCTAAGGCGTAAACTGTGTTTCTCTTATAAAAAGCCCTTAATATAACATAGAGGAGGGTATTATACTTAACAGGAGAGAATCTGCATCACTTCCAGTATGAGCATTTTATTTGTATCTCTTACTCAGAATCAGCTACACCTAGTACACTGCCTGATTCCTTCCTTAGCAATCTCTCTGGTTTTTAATGAAGTTGTTCAATAGTTTTTGTTTTGTCATTTGCTGGCTGACATTAAGATTATTTTTGTTCATTGTTTTTTCAATAACCTTCTCTGTAAGTCATTTCTTTAGAAAAGATTACAAATCTAATTGTTTCTGTAGTTTAGGAAAATGTTCCTTAATTGTGTGTTAGTTAGTTCTGTCACATTGTTGTCTTCTATCATTTTTTTATCTGTAAGACTTGTTTTTCACCCTAGCCCTCTTGAAATTCTATTTCCATTCTCTTACAATTATCTTATGGTTGTCACTGAGGTAAGTTCAGATTGGTTTCTGGTGTATTAAAGTTACTTGAATAAAACAGAAACTTATTGCTCTGTCCCATAATAGAAGACCAAAGGTAAGATGATGGTTCTGTTAAATACGGTGGTTCTGAGGTTTTTGGGAACTCAGGTTCTTTTCTGCCATGCTAATACTAACTTCCTTCTTCATTGGTCAGGGTGTCTTCTGAGGCTCTGGCCATCACATCTCATTTTCAGAAATTATTGTGCATAACTATTCTTCTTGCATTTTGTTGGCCAAGTTTGAGTTGCATGGCCATAACTGATAGCAAAAAAAAAAAAAGTGGGATAGTTTTTAAACTGAATACTTGATCACTCTAAATTAAAGAAGATTTTTATTACTGAGTTGAAAGATAATATTGGATAGTAAATAGCAAACAGCACCTTCTGCCAAACTATATTATTATGTTATTGTTTTGAATCGCTTTGAAATATAAGTTACATTGGATGTTCCAGGTCCTTCAAATCATGTATTGACAGTGTGTTTGTCTCCTTCAATTAATCTGATTTTTCAAAAGTGAGTTTATATTTCATTAGCAGACAAACTCCTAGTGCTGCTGTTGGACTTTTGTAGATGTCTAATTATATATTTTTCCTTAACTATTATTTCTCTAGTCTTTAGCAACATTTTCTAAGAACGTTACCTGGTTTTTCCTGACCACATACATATGTTTTGTGGGGGGTGGGGAGGTGGGGGTTGCTGCGCAGTTGGTTGCTCTGGTACATAAAGTTGCAAAAGTCTTGCAAATAATTGGAATTACTATGATCTTTCCAGCAATGGTTTTATTCTTAAATGAATAGTTAACACTTACTCATCAGGCCCCATTTAGATATCAGGAGGAAGCTTTTTTCTTCAGGCCCCATTTCTTAAAGGCAGTTCATCTATTTTGCTTCTTCTCAGCTTCTTGTAAATGAAAAAGACCAATTTACCTAGGAGGGAGAATATCTCTCCTCTCCAGTGAAGTCCAGGGGCTGTTGAGCCATGCTTGTTCCAGATGCCCTGCATTCAGATGCTTATCACCAATGATTTTTCCCCTAATTCACAGGTTCTCATATATTGAGATGAGAAGAACCCACAGAAATTTTTATTATCAGAACTTCTGTAAGCGATGACTACAGTTTCACATTGCAAGACTAGACTGCCTGAGAGAAACAGCAAGCTGCTTTGCTTAGGAAAAGAATATCTTTGAAGTTGGGAGTAGAGTAAAGTCAAGATACATTCTAATATCCACCTTCCAAGATTTTCAAAGAGAATTTGAAGCTCTTTAACTTTTATTATTATTAGGTTTCTTTCTTCAATTGGATCTTAAATGGAAGTTTATATTAAAGCCAAATTTCTTAACTAAAAAAACAGGAACTGAAACCCAAGCCACAACTCTGCCCTTTACACATCCTTGATTCCACTATGGCTGCTACTCTCTTCAACCCTGCCTATACAGGAAATACTGTTTTTAAAACGGTCATCTGTTGCCTATTTGGCATATATTTCAAAAGATTCAGAACTCTTGTTTAAAGTAAATATTGGAATCCAGCACATGCTTCCACCTATTTCTGTATAGAGATGCAATATCATCTATTCTGAAATCAGGTTCGTGTATGTGTATATGTTTTTAACAAAAGGAAGGAAGAAATAATTTTTTTAAATGAAAAATGTCAAGGAAAATGTCTCTTTAGTGGAAAGAACAGAAATTACTCATTGGACACTCCACTTTCTAATAATGTTGATAAGTCTTGCTGAGACCATCGCTCATGCTGAAAATAATTCATAAATTTGGGCAAAACTATTTAAATCTTCAACAAGCTAAAACTATTGAAAAGCTGACAAAATATTTAAAAACTGATCCAAATTTAGATTTTAAGATAATGATTATTAATGGTTTTTGTGTCTTCACTATTTCCAAACTTCTAGTTGTAAGAAAAGTAATTTGTTTATAGTTATTGCCTACTATACCCTTTATCAATCTTTGGAGACAGATACCTGATGATATATTCTATCTAATAACATGTCATCTTGGTGAAAATGGGCACATGCTTTTTCTGGGGCTTAGTTTCCAGATCTGTAAAAAATCACCACAAACATTCACAGAGTTTTACATTAATTAAGTGAATTAACTCATATACAAAACTCAGAGATGTTCATTTATTTAGTATTAATTTTGAGATGGCTCATATATTATGGATTTTATAAAGCTAACTCAGATTACTTTGAGAAGGAATCAAAAATAAATGCATATCAATATCCATACCTCTATACATAGCCAGGAAGATAAAACATTTCCTTTGAAAATTTGCACCATGTTTGAAGCTCCTCAGGGTCCTCATTGCTCCGCAAGTCCTTATTGCCTAGAATTCATTAGACTAAGTGTATTCATCTATGGCTGAGTCTCCCCAAGTCCAAGTCTCACTGTGTAGGTAATTCTTTCTCAGGCTTTAATTTCTGCCAGTTGAAGTACACACTATAATTAGCCTAGGCAATATCACTTTTTCTATTCTACCACTGCCAAGCATTTTCATAATTCATCAAAATAACTATTGTTTAAGAAAAATAGTAAATAACCATGTAATGTGCATTTTTCATATTAGAAGCAAAAAGAACAAGAAATTAAACTAGTAATAAACTGATAAAAATATTTAAGACATATTTCAAGCCCAGAGAATCATTTTGCTACTTCTATTCAGCTATTTTCAGTGAATTTTTAATCTTTAAAGCATGGTATTTGGAGTATATGAGGAACTGGAAGAAAAATAGTGTGGTAAATTTTTGATTTGATACAAATGTTGTAGTAGCATTAGACAACATCTCTGGAATAATAAACACATGAAAACAAGATAACTATGCTTTTAAACCTGCTGGCTTTGATTTAGTGTTACATTACTACCTGTTTTATGAGTTCTGTAATATAAGCCTATTTGGCTCATAATGAATAAATGATGAATAAATCATAACATGTAAAAATTAATCAGACAGATCTGATTTTACAGATCTTATTCTCAAAAAGGGACAAAGTCACCATATAGATCATGAGGTACATTTTTAAAACAACAGAAATTTTGTTAGTATTAGTCTAAAGTACATTACATTCTGTAAGCTCAAAATCAGCCTCTTTAAATAAATAAAACCTCTTTACATAAACCTCCTTAGATATATTTTATCTAAATGGGTATGTTATAAACATTTGTAGATTTATGCAGAAAATTTGATATAATCATGGACAGGCAAACACTGTTGCTCTGCTTCTTTTTCCATCTAATTTTAAATCGCACTGAATAATAAATCAGTTGAATTGATGACTTGTATAAAATACTGAGTTCTTTGGAGAAATACTATTTCTTATAAATTCTGTAACCTTGGAAATGTGCAATTGTGACTTGTAGGTATTTTTGAGCCTACTGTAATAGTATTCTAATTCCCCAAATCTAAAAGATAGAGAAAAATACCTACCTCAAGGCTTATCTAAATAGAATATCTTTACTAAGATTGCATTCATATGAGAAGCCTAACCAGACCTATGAAAATCTGGCATGTTTTTGTCTATTTTCTCTCTCTCTCTTTTTTGGGGGGTTGGGGTGGGGGTTACACTGTTGTATTCTAACCTCAGTTGAAAATGACTCTAAAAAGCCCAGGTCTATTAGTTTCACTAGGAAAAAGGCTGAAGTAATGGAATGACTTTTAGTAAAGGGATGTGTCCCTGTATTGTCATGTATGTTGATCTCTCAGGTTAATGGGTGTTATAAACAGAATTTACTGACTGTGTCAATCCTCTATCTACCCTGGATGACAAAAAATGGAAGAGGTAATGGTGAAGAGGAGATATCTAAACAGACCCTGAGCCTGACAAGAGGCTTGGCAGGTGGACCTGGAAAGAGATAAGAAGACCCAGCAAACTGTCCAAGAATATAACTCAGGTAAGTTGGTTCTGTCAATGCGAACTTTTTATGGACTGTCTCTTATGTCTTATTCTTTGCCTAAAAATGCTTTCCTCACTTTATTCCCCTGTTTTTTTGAATCAGAATTTTTTTTTCTAAATAATATTTTAAAAGACTAAAATTCAGTGCATTATAAATAAACATAGGAGGCATCACTCAGCTCACAGATTTAGATGTGCAATAAATACTTTTTTTTTTTGAGATGGAGTCTCACTCTGTCACCCAAGCTGGAGTGCAGTGGTGCGATCTTGACTCACTGCAACCTCTGCCTCCCAGGTTCAAGCAATTCTCCTGCCTCAGCCTTCCGAGTAGCTGGGACTACAGGCACATGTATTTTTAGTAGAGACTGAGTTTCACCTTGTTAGTCAGGATGGTCTTGATCTACTGACCTCGTCATCTGCCCACCTTAGCCTCCCAAAGTGCTAGGGTTAAAGGTGTGAGCCACCACACCTGGCCAAATACTGTATTTCTTAATGGTGCTTAAGTAACTGATATCCAAATGAAAGATTTTATTACGCCGGAAAGATGGGAAAATCCAACTCAGGCATTATTAGAGCCTTTGTGGTCACTAGAGGGAACTACAGAGATCTAGCTTACATCTCTATTTGGAAAGTGGAGGAAGGAAGGGTCTCTAATGTCTGATCCAACATAGCCACTGGGAGTCTTCTGTCTAAGACTCCCTGCCTCTGGTTCTATAGCTACTGTATGCTCCTCACATCACTAGCAAAGGACAGAAGTTATTGCCAAGAATAAAACTCTGATTATTGAAGTCTAGCCCCCCTCATGCCACAATTCATTCAAACCCTCTAAGGTCTACTTTTCCCAGTCACTCCCAAGGCACTGTCCATCAGCACTCAGAAATCTGAGACTAAAGTTTATTTACTTTACATTTGGGAAGATATATCTGCTGTTTCACTGTTCTGCCCTGATATGGTTTGGTTCTGTGTCCCCACCCAAATCTTATGTTGAATTGTAATCCCAAGTGTCGGTGGGTAGGCCTGGTGGGAGGTGCTTGAATCATGGGGGCAGTTTCTAATGGTTTAGCACCATCCTACTAGCACTGTCTTGTGACAGAGTTCTCATGAAATCTGGTTGATTTAAAATGTGTGGCACCTCCACCTTTGCTCTCTCTTCCTTCGGCTCCCTCCATGTGAAGATGTGCTTGCTTCCCCTTCACCTCTGCCTTGGTTGTAAGATTCCTGTGGCCTCCACAGAAGCAGAAGCCTGAACAGCTCACAGAAGCAGGGGCCTATTCAAACTATTTTCTTTATAGATTACCCAGTCTCAGGTATGCCTTTATAGCAGTGTAGTAATGGACTAATGCATGGCCTTAAACAGCAAAGCCAGGTGATACCATTATCATGATATCAATCATGAATATTAGTTGCCAAACAATGAACAGTCAGGGATTCCACTGGTTGCAATAAGTACACAGAATCATTAGTGATCCAACTTGCTGATCACCTCTCAGACATTCATTGAAAACCATATCTATTTATACTAAGTAACATAGCCTCAAACTCAACACAAATTTTAAGGTTAATCATTGGCCTATTGCCATACTTTAATTAAATGTCATAATTAGGGCTATCACTCCAGCATAATTAAGTCATTTCTTTCCCTCATACTACTCTATACATTATATTCACTACTCCAAGAATTAAATATGATGTACGTCCTTTCCATTAAGGGCATTGGAGCCTGCTTTGAAAATTCTAGATCACAAAAATGCCATTTAAAGGAATAAAATGGTTTCTTGCCCTTCAATAACTTTTCTCTCTGTAGGTTAACGTTCATGTTTAGTGTATCAGAAAAGCATCTAGATTCTGATGACTTTAAGTAGTCTTATTATGTAGTGAGTTTGCTTTCAGTTAAACACAAAATAAGCCACTCACCTAATGTTGGCATTTGTCTTTTATTCGTGTATGTGTTTGTTTTAACTATCATCAAGCAGTTATGAGGCTTGATGATTTTGGTATTACTTTGAATACCAAAAGCTCTGTTAACAGCTGACAGCAGGAGGTATCCCATCGAGAAAAGCGTTGAAGTCAAAACTGACTTTCATTATTTTCTGAGTTCATTAAATGCCATATTGAAAATTAGGAAAGTCATATTCAATGTTTTAATTTTACTATTTATGTGTAGGGTTAATATAAAATAAAATGAAAACCATGCCTGAGAATCCCTAGAGCAAATAAAATGACTTAGGTTATGTAAGGGAAATGTAAATGCCTCTGATGAACATAAGTAAAACTTAAGTTGCCTTCTAAAAGTGGTATAAGATGATCACTTTTAACCAATGCTTTGCTCCTGAAAACGCTATTGTAATAACAATCATTGTAAAGGTTAAAAAAACTTCTAAATTTTGACTTTATAAGTAGTTCATAAAGCCAGGCCTCTTAACCACTTTTGGCTTGAGACCTCTAGGTTCACAAACTGTTCTCTCCTGTGCAAGATAAACTTTCCATAATTTTTTTAAAGGCAAATAAAATTGTTCATATTTATTGAGTATAAAGTGATTCTTTTTTACTATATGGGATCTCACTTTGGGGCCCAGATTGCAAAGCAGTGGTGTGATCATAGCTCACTGCAGCCTCCAGTTTCTGGAGTCAAGATATCCTCCCACCTTAGCCTTTGAGTATCTGGGATTACAGGTGTATGTCACTGTGCATGGCTAACATGACGTTTTGAAGTATATGTACATTTCTAAAGGCAAAATCAAGCTAATTAAGACAAGTATTACTGCACATAGTTGTCATTTTTGTGATACTTAAAATCTTGTCATTATTTTTCAATAGTACGATACATTGTCACCATGTAGTGCTTTAAAGTTTTTAAATTTGATCTGTTTTATTTTTGACAGTAGTAAATAATTGCAATAGCCTAAGTGAAAACTGAGGTCTTATAATTGCAAAATAATTTTTAAGGGGGGGACTCGCAAGATGGCGTCGTAGAAGCAACTCAGGATTGCAACTCTCAGTGAAGGCACAGAGGGTGAGTCATAGCTGCATTCTCGGATGGACCTTTTTTGCCCACAGAGCATTGAAAGTCCCAGGTGTGGGAGAGACACGGGACGCTATTCAGCCAGCTAGCGCAGCTGGCTCAGGCAGCGGCCGCTTCGGCCGGCGCCGCAGTGGGACCCGACACGGAACTCACTGGTCTGGGTGCCCTGTTAAACCAGCAATCTGAGATTTGGAAGGGCAGATTGGCATGTCCATCTGATTGAACGGGACTTGGACAATGAGCCAGACCAAGAGTTTCCTCGGAAGCGTAATCTGAGCCGGTGCAGTGGGCAGTGGCACGGGAGATCGCACGGATCCCAGTGCCCTATCGGCAGGCTACTGGGGCCCCAGTGAGAGAGTGGACCTTTCAGCTTGCGGAGAGGAAGAGAGAGAGAGAGAGGACAGACTCTGAGGCAGGGAGCTGGGTGATCGGGCTCAGCGGGTCCCACCCTCACGGGGACAAGCAGGGCGGCAACTGGAGACGCTTGGGGCTGAGAGTTTTGCTGCTGGCATCTAGGACGGTGCAGCCTGGTGAGGGAGGGGCGTCCGCCATTACTGACACAATCCGCCCCTACTGAAGTACCGCCCAGGGCTGACGCAGCCTGCCGTTGCCGAGGCAACCTGCCATAACAGAGAGACTCCGCCAGGAGTGGGGAGCGCTCCACAGCAGAAGGGAGCCCAGCAGCAACAGGGCAGACCCGCGCTAGCAGGTCAGAGCCCCAGCAGGCAAATAGTGAATAGACTGCCTCCTAGTGGGGCAGGACAGTGCAACAGATACTCATAAAGAAAGCCCCAACTCCCTGAGACAGAGCATTTAAGGGGGAAAAAAAAGTGGGGGGTGGTGTTTTATGAGTTCTATTGCAGCAGACATAAACAACCTCCCAACAACCTTAAATGAACAACGGAGCTCACAGCTCAGCACCGGAGCTCCTATAAAGCACAGACCGTCTTCTTAAGCAGCTCCATGACCCCTGTATATCCAAAGAGTCACCCCAAAAAAGGACTAATCAGACTGACATTTGGCGGGCATCATTCTGGAACAAAGATAGCAGAAGAAGAAACTGGTATCATCCCTCACTGTTCCACAGCTGCTACAAGTATACCCCAGATAAGCAGGGCCTGGAGTGGACCTCAGCACTCATACAGCAGAGGGGCTACACCATTAGAAGGAAAACTAAGTAACAGAAATACTTCATCATCAATAATCTCAACATCCACACGGAGACCCAATTGAAAAATCAGCAACTACTAGGACGACAGGCGGATAAATCCATAAAGATGAAAAGAAACCAGCGCAAAAAAGGAGGAAAACACCCGAAACCAAAACACCTTACCTACTACAAAGGACCAAAACTCCTCACCAGCAAGGGAACCAAGCTGGACGGAGAATGAGTGTGATGAAATGACAGAATCAGACTTCAGAAAGTGGATAATGAGAAACTTCACTGAGCTAAAAGAACATGTTCTAAATCAGTGCAAAGAAACTAAGAACCTTGAAAAAAGATTTGAAAAAAGATTCGAGGAATTGATAACAAGAATGGACAACTTAGAGAGGAATATGAATGAATTGAAGGAGCTGAAAAACACAACACGAGAACTTCGTGAAGCATGCACAAGTTTCAACAGCCGAATTGACCAAGCAGAAGAAAGGATATCAGAAGTCGAAGATCAACTTAATGAAATAAAACAAGAAACCAAGATTAAAGAAAAAAGTGCAAAAAGAAATGAACAAAATCTCCAAGAAATGTGGGACTATGTGAAGAGACCCAACCTACGTTTGATAGGTGTACCAGAATGTGCTGAAGAGAATGAATCCAAGCTGGAAAACACTCTTCAGGATATTATCCAGGAAAATTTCCCCAACCTAGCAAGACAGGTCAAAACTCAATTCCAGGAAATACAGAGAACACCACAAAGATACTCCGCAAGAAGAGCAAACCCAAGGCACATAATCGTCAGATTCACCAGGGTTGAAATGAAGGAGAAAATACTAAGGGCAGCCAGAGAGAAAGGTCGGGTCACCCACAAAGGGAAGCCCATCAGACTCACAGCAGATCTCTCGGCAGAGACTCTACAAGCCAGAAGAGAGTGGGGGCCAATATTCAACATCCTTAAAGAAAAGAACTTTCAACCCAGAATTTCATATCCAGCCAAACTGAGCTTCGTAAGTGAAGGAAAAATAAAATCCTTCGTGAACAAGCAAGTACTCAGAGATTTTGTCACCACTAGGCCTGCTTTACAAGAGCTCCTGAAAGAGGCACTACATGTAGAAAGAAACAACCAGTACCAGCCATCCTAAAAGCATACCAAATGCTAAAGAGCATCAACAAAATGAAGAATGTACATGAACCAACGGGCAAAACAGCCAGCTAGCATCAAAATGGCAGTATCAAATTCACACATAACAATATTAACCCTAAATGTAAATGGGCTAAATGCACCAATCAAAAGACACAGACTGGCAAATTGGATAAAAAACCAAAACCCATCGGTGTGCTGTATCCAGGAAACCCACCTCACATGCAAAGATACACAAAGGCTCAAAATAAAAGGATGGAGGAAGATTTACCAAGCAAATGGAGAGCAAAAAAAAGCAGGAGTTGCAATTCTCGTCTCTGATAAAATAGACTTTAAAGCAACAAAGATCAAAAGGGACAAAGAAGGTCATTACATAATGGTAAAAGAATCGATACAACAAGAAGAGCTAACGATTCTAAATATATATGGACCCAATGTAGGAGCACCCAGATATATAAGGCAAGTTCTTAATGACTTACAAAGAGACTTAGACTCCCACACAATAATAGTGGGAGACTTTAACGTTCCACTGTCAATAGCAGACAGATCAACCAGACAGAAAATTAACAAGGATATCCAGGACTTGAACTCTGACATGGAACAAGCAAACTTGATAGACATTTACAGAACTCTCCACCCCAAATCCACAGAATATACATTCTTCTCAGCAACACATCACACCTACTCCAAAATTGACCACATAATTGGAAGTAAAGCACTCCTCAGCAAATACAAAACAACTGAAATCATAACAAACAGTCTCTCAGACCATAGTGCAATCAAGTTAGAACTCAGAATTCAGAAACTAGCTCAGAACTGCACAGCTTCATGGAAACTGAACAACTGGCTCTTGAATGTTGATTGGATAAACAATGATATGAAGGCAGAAATAAAGAAGTTCTTTGAAACGAATGAAAATGAAGACACAACATACCAGAATCTCTGGGACACATTTAAAGCAGTCTGTGGACCCCAAAACCTATAATGCAATAAAAATTTAAAAAAAAAAAGCAGTCTGTAGAGGAAAATATATAGCAATAAGTGCCCACATGAGAAGAGTGGAGAGATCCAAAATTGACACCCTATCATCAAAATTGAAAGAGCTAGAGGAGCAAGATCAAAAAAGCTCAAAACCTAGCCGAAGACAAGAAATAACTAAGATCAGAGCAGAACTGAAGGATATAGGGACAAAAAAAAAAAAAACGCTTCAAAAAATCAATAAATCTAAGAGCTGGTTTTTTGAAAAGATCAACAAAATAGACAGACCACTAGCCAGACTGATAAAAAAGAAAA
This sequence comes from Saguinus oedipus, assembly GCA_031835075.1. Classification (NCBI taxonomy): domain Eukaryota; kingdom Metazoa; phylum Chordata; class Mammalia; order Primates; family Cebidae; genus Saguinus; species Saguinus oedipus. Next base: position 99,158,977 of record CM063181.1, on the reverse strand, counting down.
GAGAGAACAACCAAATAGATGCAATAAAAAACGATAATGGGGAAATCACCACAGATTCCACAGAAATTCAAACCGTCATCAGAGAATACTACAAACAACTCCATGCACATAAACTAGTAAATCAGGAAGAAATGGATAAATTCCTGGACACCTGTGTCCTCCCAAGCCTAAACCAGGAGGAAGTCAAAACTATGAATAGACCAATAACAAGGTCTGAAGTTGAGGCAGCAATTAAGAGCCTACCACATAATAAAAGCCCAGGTCCAGATGGGTTCACAGCTGAATTCTACCAGACACATAAAGAGGATCTGGTACCATTCCTTCTGAAACTATTCCAAATAATCCAAAAAGAGGGAACCCTTCCCAAATCATTTTATGAGACCAACATCATCCTGATACCAAAACCTGACAGAGATTCAACAAGAAAAGAAAACTTCAGGCCAATATCCATGATGAACATAGATGCAAAAATCTTCAATAAAATACTGGCAAACCGATTGCAACAGCACATTAAAAAACTTATCCATCATGATCAAGTAGGATTCATCCCAGGGATGCAAGGCTGGTTCAACGTACGCAAGTCTATAAATGTAATTCACCACATAAACAGAAACAAAAACAAAAACCACATGATTATCTCAATTGACGCAGAGAAGGCATTTGACAAAATTCAACAGCCCTTTATGCTAAAAACCCTCAATAAACTTGGTATTGATGGAACTTATCTCAAAGTAATAAAAGCTATTTACGACAAACCAACAGCCAATATCATACTTAATGGGCAAAAACTGGAAGCATTCCCTTTGAAATCTGGCACCAGACAAGGATGCCCTCTCTCACCACTCCTATTCAACATAGTACTGGAAGTTCTAGCCAGAGCAATCAGGCAAGAAAAAGAAATAAAGGGTATTCAAATAGGAAAGGTGGAAGCCAAATTGTCTCTATTTGCAGACGACATGATAGTATACCTAGAAGACCCCATCACCTCAGCCCAAAAGCTCCTGCAACTGATAAGCAACTTCAGCAAAGTCTCAGGATATAAAATCAATGTGCAAAAATCACAAGCATTCCTATACACCAATAACAGACTTAAAGAGAACCAAATCAAGAACGAACTGCCATTCACAATTGCTACAAAGAATATAAAATACCTAGGAATACAACTCACAAGGAATGTAAGGGACCTCTTTAAGGAAAACTACAAACCACTGCTCAACAAAATAAGAGAGGACACAAACAGATGGAGAAACATTCCATGTTCGTGGTTAGGAATAATCAATATCGTGAAAATGGCTATACTGCCCAAAGTAATTTACACAATCAATGCTATCCCCATCAAACTACCATTGAATTTCTTCACAGAACTGGAAAAAACCACCATGAATTTCATATGGAACCAAAAAAGAGCCCGCATAGCCAAGTCAATTCTAAGCAAAAAGAACACAGCGGGAGGCATCACACCACCAGACTTCAAACTATACTACAAGGCTACAGTAATCAAAACAGCATGGTACTGGTACCAAAACAGAGATGTAGACCAATGGAACAGAACAGAAGCATCGGAGGCAACACAACATATCTACAACCATATTATCTTTGATAAACCAGACAAAAACAAGCAATGGGGAAAGGATTCCCTATTGAATAAATGGTGTTGGGAAAACTGGCTAGCCATGTGCAGAAAGCAGAAACTGGACCCCTTCCTGACACCTTACACTAAAATTAACTCCAGATGGATTAAAGACTTAAACGTAAGACCTGACACCATAAAAACCCTAGAAGAAAATCTAGGCAAAACCATTCAGGACATAGGAGTAGGCAAGGACTTCATGACCAAAACACCAAAAGCATTGGCAACAAAAGCCAAAATAGACAAATGGGACCTAATCAAACTCCACAGCTTCTGCACAGCAAAAGAAACAGTCACTAGAGTGAATCGGCCACCATCAGAATGGGAAAAAATCTTTGCAGTTTACACATCTGACAAAGGGCTGATATCCAGAATTTACAAAGAACTCAAACAGATTTACAGGAAAAAAAAAAAAAACAAGCCCATTCAAAAATAGGCAAAGGATATGAAGACACTTTACAAAGAAGACATACATGAGGCCAACAAACACATGAAAAAATGCTCACCATCACTGGTCATTAGAGAGATGCAAATCAAAACCACATTGGGATACCATCTCATGCCGGTTAGAATGGCGATCATTAAAAAATCTGGAGACAACAGATGCTGGAGAGGATGCGGAGAAATAGAAACACTCTTACACTGTTGGTGGGAGTGTAAATTAGTTCAACCATTGTGGAAGACAGTGTGGCGATTCCTCAGGGACCTAGAAATAGAAATTCCATTTGACCCAGCAATCCCATTACTGGGTATCTATCCAAAGGACTATAAATCGTTCTACTATAAGGACACATGCACACGAATGTTCATTGCAGCACCGTTTACAATAGCAAAGAACTGGAACCAACCCAAATGCCCAACGATGATAGACTGGACTGGGAAAATGTGGCACATATACACCATGGAATATTATGCAGCAATCAAAAATGATGAGTTTGTGTCCTTTGTAAGGACATGGATGAATCTGGAGAACATCATTCTCAGCATACTGACACAAGAACAGAAAAAGAAATACTGCATATACTGACTCATAAGGTGGGTGAGAAAAATGAGAACACATGGACACAGAGAGGCGGTCTACTATACACTGGGGTCTATTGGGGGGAGTGGGGGAGGGACAGCGGGGGGGGCTGGGGAGGGATAGCCTGGGGATGAATGCCAAGTGTGGGTGAAGGGGAGGAAGGCAGCAAAACACACTGCCATGTGTGTACCTATGCAACTATCTTGCACGTTCTGCACATGTACCCCAAAACCTATAATGCAATAAAAATTAAAAAAAATAAAAATTTTTTAAAGTCTTTAAATGGACTAATTAAAATAAGTGGAATAATAGGTTTCATAGATCTAATTTCAGAACATAATTTATTATAACTGTACTAAATGAAGTAGATGGGCTGCTATCACCCTTTAAAAGAAGTCTATTCAGAAAACTTTAATAAATATATCTTATTGAAGGAAAGGCAAGATGATTTCTCTAAAACAAGCCAGATCTATTAAACTATTAAACCATTAAAGTTTTTGAAAAGAAAAAGGCATTAGAGCCAATGAAGGGAAATATGTGGGACAGAAAATTGGATCTAAATATACGTGAAAATAAATATAATTTAAAAGCTCTTGAAATATCAAAACATGTTAAGCCTTGAGAGAGATGTGACTGTGATCTGAGGCACACATAGTTACAACTTCTGTTTCTCAGATTATGGATTAAATAACTTTCTTATTTTTCTCCTTCTATACAGTGATTAGAGATAATTAAATGACATGGCAAACAAAACCTTTCCGGCTTCTTAAATAATGATGATTGTTGTAGATTAACTTCCCCTTTTTGGTCCTACTTTGCTTAGACAGATGAAAGAAAACCCATGATTATTACAGCCTCTGTAAAAAGTATTAAATGTACTCTCCCCAAGAGGAAACATTGTCTATAACCAATCCAATTGCTTTAACTATGCACCAACCTTGTATGAAAAATGTGGAAATTCTCTTAAAAACTCCTCACTCTCTGCTGATATAAACGAAACCATAACTTCTCTACTTCTGGATGCTGCCTCCATTTCTTTGGATTTGGTGTTTCTGGGTGGTTTATACACTTTGCACTTGAATAAACTCTCTTTAAAGTATATTCTGACCCTCTTGATTATTTTAGGTTGACATATACTTCTAATTAAGTATATGTATGTCTTTTGAAAGGTATCTGTTTCCTTTCTTATTAATTTGTGTAAGTCCCTTATAGAGGCTTGATGTTAGACCTTTGACAGATACATAGTTTGTCAAAATTTCATCCCATTCTGTAGGCTATCTGCTTAGTCTGTTGATAGTTTCTCTTGCTGTGCAGAAGCTCTAAGAAAATATGCTACATATGTGCCATAAAATATTATGCAGTCATAACAAAGAATGAGATCATGTCCTTTGCAGGGACATGGATAAAGCTAGTGGTCAATACCCTTAGGAAACTAACACAGGAAGAGAAAAACAAATGCTCTGTGTTCTCAGTTATAAGTGGGTGCTAAATGTTGTGCTTACATGGGCACAGAGGAGAACAACACACACTGGGACCTTCCAGAGAGTGGAGGGTGAGAGGATCAGGAAAAATAACTAAGGGTACCAGGCTTAATACTTGGGTGAGGAAATGATCTGTATAACAAACACTCATGACACAAGTTTACCTTTGTAACAAACCTGCACTTGTAGCCCTGAGCTTAAAATAAAAGCTAAAAAATAAAGTAATAAAAAATAATAAAAAGCGAAGTTTCAGTGATACATAACCCTTCTGAAGGGGGACCTGGCCTATCAACACAATGTAAAACTAAAGTACTTATGATAATTATATTGGCCCAGGAATAAGCCTGCAGACCAATAAAGCAATGAAAGGAGTAAAAAAATATTTTGAATATATAAAAATTTAACATATGAAAACACTGGTATGAAATACTTTTGAAGAAAGGAGGAACTAAGTAAATAGGAAAATTCATTATGTATAAAAAGAATGAAAATAGATCCCGGCCTCACATTATATGTAGAACATTTAATTATCTAATGGAAATATTTTAAATATTTAGAAGAAAATAAAGAAGGAAGTTTTTAGGGATTAAGATGTCCTAAGTGAGGTATAGAAACAATGGCAGCAACAAAAACCATCCGTTTTAATAAAGGATTGCTAAATTTAACTACATTAAAATTAAGATTTTGTAAAAAAAATTAGCTAGATCTGGGAGAAAATACTTGTCATACGCATATCTGATAAAGGATTGGTATATAAAGTATACAAAGCAAACATCCATAATGAAAAAGCAAACAACCCTGTAGAAAATAGACAAAATATATGAAAAGCTTGTGCTAATTAATGTTCAGCTCATACAGAATACGCTTAATGTCCTTCACATCCAACTTCTTTTCTGATTGGCCTAATATCTAGTTACAATTGTTGTTGCCTTTCCTGTACCAGTTGCTAAATGTTTAAAATATCACTGTATAAACAGGCATTCACAGAACAGGAAATACACATGGCCAATAAACATATGAGAAAACAAGCAATGGGGGAAATACAAATTATGCTCTTAATGAGGCCGCTCACAACCAATGGATTGGAAAATATAAGTTCTGACAATACTAAATGATAAAGAGAATTCAAGTCAATGGATCTTTTATAAGCAGTTTATGTATATTTAGATCCATAGACATTTGGAAAAGAATTTGAGATTTTCTTTTCAAGTTGAATGTTTCCACTATATCCCACAGCCCCATTCTTAGGAGTATATCCAAGAGAAATGCTTGCAGCACAAATAGCATTTTCCCTTTCTTTAATGTTTCCCCACCTTAGGGAGTCTTTGTCTCCATCCTGTCTTTGAAAATACTTGTTTCTTCACGTCTACTAATCCCTTCAAGTCCAAGCAAATAATACAACTTGTGTGAAAATAACTTCTGCATTTATGCCTGTTACACAAAGGGAATACAAATACTTGGCTTATAGAAGTAAATCGAAGTAAAAAATATAGAAAGAAAGTAAAAATAAACAAAAAAAAAACAGAAGTTAATATCTAAATAACTTGTCCTGGTCTATAACAATAATAATATGTCAGCCACTGTTTATAGAGTGCCCACTGTATGCCAATGTTTTACAAACTTCTGCCATGATTAACTTAGTTAATTTTTCACAATATTCTCATAAAGTTTGGGCTATTATTATTATTTTTCCAGATTCTAATCCAAATAATCTAACTTTTCAGAACCCCCAAATCTGAAAAACTACATTAGGCCCATCTCAAGGTCTAACTGCATTCCCCATTATCAGCACTGGTGAACCTGGTAGTCATCACACAAAACATGAAACAGACCCCGAACATCCTCAATTAGATCAAAGTTGGGTAGCTTATTCATGAGTCGATTAATGACATTTCCTTGGGACCTTGGGATTTGAAATGAGCAGTGGGATATCAGAATAAGGAGCCTGAGATAGCAAAGGCAGAGAAACTTCTGAGATCAATTCTAACTCTGCATCTTCAAATTACTCTTTTTAACAGTAAATATGTCCTTATTCTTATATCTTCCTAAAGTTGTTTCTTTCATCTTTACAAGACTTATGGTATTTATCCACACTCTTTTCTGCTCCCACCAAAATATCTTTACCCTTGATTTAGTTAGTACTAGTTGCGGGTGATTGTATTTTCTTTCTTCACATTAACTGTAAAATAAATTTGTTTTCATGATTCAGCATCTTAACAAATTAAAAATATTTAATACAGAATATGCTGCTAGGTAGCCTCTTACTGAGATAATGTACAAGATAAAAAAGTCAAGCTTGATAGAGTTTATTCAGGAGGACCTCATTCAAGCACAGCTCTGAGGCACAATTCACACTGCACAGCATGTTACAAATGCATTGCATCTCCACAGCGAGAAGGGGAGGATAAAAAACATCAAGAATTATTTCGTTTTTGTTGCTGAAGGTACATGAAAATGCAGTCAACAGTAAAATGTAAGATGTTAAAAGACACAAAAGATTATATGATAGTGTATACTCGTTTAACACTGTCAAAGTTTAATTTGGAAAATGTCTTATGTAAATATAGCTCTAGAGTTTCCACATAGATTCAACTAAAGAATGCTCCATATAAAATGAAATAGAACTCATGATAAAGCCAAAATGAGTTAGATAAAATTGTGTTTCATAACCTAGTAAGTATTAAAATGAGTCAGTATCTAATTACATTAATTACATTAGTTCATTGACAGAAATTTCCAAGAGTTATACTGTGTTCAGAAAATAGATTTTGTTTCAGGAGTTTGCAAATTTTAAAATCACTATAAACATTTTAATTATTTTATGCAACATTTTATTTGAAATTGAAATTGTTTTATAAAAGTTCTATGATTATCTGAAAGCAGTGCACTGAATTTTCTTTGATATGTTTTAAATGTTTACAAGTCCTCTTATTTCTAGTTACCACTACAGAAATATATTACTAATAATTATTTTAGAATATTTTTAATATTACCCAGTTCTCTTAAAGAGTAATTTACATTAATATATTCTCCTTTTATTCTATATTCTTTATGAACAGAAAAGAAAAAAATGTGATAAAAATAAGTTCAGAGAAAACATTTTGCAACTAATCTTGCTATAAGTACTGTTTTATAAAAAGTAAAATTGCTGCTGATCTGAAATATAAAATATTAGATTTATATTCTTATGTGGAAGGAACTCATAGCAGCAATATCGTTACTCTTCATGACACTGATAATAAGTCAAATGAGTAAACAGTAACTATGTTGGCTACTAGAATATAGTTAAGTAAAATATAAATATAGGTAGCACATAATTTGTGAGAGATTTTGAAATATTCAATATCCAAGATCAGAGAAGGAAAGCTAACAACAGAGGTAAAGGTCAGAGTAGAGGGGGCCATAAGCCAAGAAATGTGGGCAGCTTGAGAAGCCAATAAAATTGAGACAACAAATTCTTCCCCTTCATCCTCCGGAAGGAACACAGCCCTGAAGACCTATTTTAGACATTTGACTGTTAGATAATAAACTTAAGCTGTTTTATGACATTGAGTTTGTGATAATTTGTTACAACAGCAAGAAGATGCTAATGTATCAGCTATTCAGTCATAAATCTGAAATGAGTCATTGTATACTTCCTCATATTTCTCTCTATGCCTAGCACATAGAATTGTGTGGAATAAGTTCTCAAATTTTCTTTCTTTTTCAAAATAAATGGAGTTTAAGCCTTTGATGGTCAAATTAAAATTTTAATGAAGATTGTGAATAGAGTAGAATATATTCTTAAAAATTTTTAAACTTTTATTTTAGGTTCAGGGGCACAGGTGCATGTTCGTTATATAGATAAGCCTATTTTGCAGGAGTTTGGTTTACAGATTATTTCATCACTCAGGCACTAAGCCTCGTACCTAATAGTTATATTTTTCTGCTCTTTTCCCTCCTCTCACCCTCCAAGCTCAGGCAGGCCCCAGTGTCAGCTGGCCCTCTCTTTTTGTCCATGTATTCTCATCATTTAGCTCCCACTTATAAGAAAACGTGTGGTATTTGGTTTTCTGATGCTGTGATAGTTTGCTAAGGATAATGGCCTCCAACTCCATCCATATTGCTGCAAAGAACCACATTTTCTTTATTCAAGTCTGCCGTTGAAGAACATTTAGGTTGATTCCATGCCTTTGCTATTTTAAATAGTGCTGAGATGAAAATACATATGCATACATCTTTATGATAGAACGATTTATATTCCTTTGCATATATGCCCAGCAATGGGATTGGTAGTTCTGTTTTTACCTCTTTGAGGAATCGCCACACTGCTTTCCACAATGGTTGAACTAATTTACACTCCCGCCAACAGCATAAATAAGCATTGTCTTTTCCTTGCAACCTTGCTGGCATCCCTTACTTTTTGACTTTTTATTAATAGCCATTCTGACTGGTCTGAGAGAGTTTTGCATTGTGGTTTTCATTTGCATTCTCTAATGGTTCGTGGTATTGAGCTTCTTTTCATATGATTTTTGGTCGCACGTACAATTTCTTTTAAAAAGTGGTCAAAGGACATAAAATTTTTGCTGAATATAGCAGACAAAACATTCCTTTAGAAGAAATTCTAATAAGAAAAATTTATCGATATACTTTTAAAAGTAGAACTCGGATGTATATCCACTACAAAATTTCACTGATGGAGTTATATTTAAGTATCTAAAAATGTCTTCTGAATTTGATTCACTTTAAGAAATGTGTTTAACCAATTTAAGTATAATACAAGATAATGATTTTGTGCAGACTTTTGGACAGAAAGTAATGGCCTAACCATATGTTTAAGTAATCTGAATGATGTGCCTTACAGACTCAGGAAGGCATATGGGTGATAGCACTTCCTTCATCTCACTATCTTAAAGTTAATAGATTCTGTATTCAGTGTTACTAGAGTGTGTCTACCTTAGTTTCTTCAGAAGAATATATTATAAATCTTCTTCCAGGTAACTTTGTAATCAAAATTAAAGACATTTAATTCGAACTCTTGAACTTTAAATAACTTACCTATATATGAATTTATTTAATGTGAAAAGGCAGAATGAGAAATTTAGCTATTTATGAATGGTAAGTCAGGACACAAAATATCTGTTGTTAGACATAATATTCAAAACATCAGAGGATTACTTTAATCGGTATGTATGTAGAAGGAAAAGCGGGATATGTATACATAAATAATCACGAATTAGAACTGATAAAAAGGCATAGTATTTGGTAGCAACAGATTTTACAGCACTTTCAAAGTGACTGTAAAATTATCATATTCTGAATCAATGCACAGTTAATAGGCAAAAAGAAAAAAATAGTGTTAAATTTTAAAAAGAGACTGTAATATACACGACTGACTCTATATTCAGGAGTCTTAGGTCTTCTCTGTGTTACATGAGAAATATTCCCCTTCCTCTTGTTAAAAGTTTTACACTCTCCAACTCACCTGATGCTAAAGATTCTCAACACCATCTTCCTACTAGTCAAATTGAAGTTAATCATCTTGACCCTCTATATAAAATCTAATTATGTTTCTCTTGATTTCATTGGTTAACTTCAATTCTTAAACCTTCATTAGTCTTCTGATTTTTCATTTTCCTAATTTTTATTGAACACCTTATGAATCAAGGAGGAATGGTCTTCAATCTTCTATTGCATAATGTATAGCATATATATAAATGGACATGAACTGATCAACAGCTATAACATAGCCAGGAAAACAGTGTACAGTATCAACCTCTGCTTCTCTTGGTAAAAGGGTCAGCAGAAAGAGTAATATGACTGAACAACAATTCAGCTTGAGGAAAAGTAAGATAGTCCTTCAGAAGGTAACACAATATCAATTGTGATGGTAAGTTTTATGTGTCAACTAGGCTAGACATTTATACCCAGATATTTGGCCAAACATGAGTCTAGATGTTACTGCAAAGGTACTTTTAGATGAGGTTAACATTTAGGTCAGTACACTTTGAGTAAAGCAGATTAACCTCCATAATGTGGACAGTCCCTATCAAATCAGTCAAAGGTCTTAATAGAACAAATAGTGACACCCACCTCTGGACTCGAGAATTCTGTTTAAAATTGCCCTTGGACTTCAGCTACAACACCACTCTACCACTGTATGAGCCAATTCCTTAAAATAAATCTACCTCTTTACATATAGATAGATAGATGATAGAAGACAACAGATAAATGGATTGATGGATGGATAGTTAGATAGGTGGATGGATGGATAGATAGATAGATAGACAGATAGATAGATAGATAGATAATCTTTTACACACACATATCCACATCTTATTATATTGGTCCTGGTTCTGTTTCTCTGGAGAACTCTGATACTCTATATATTCATAAAAGTAGAAAAATAAATTGATAAAAATGAATACTGCCCTTCTACTTATTCTCTCCTACTCTGATTAAAAATTTTGAAAATTCATATTATCTATAGAAATTGTCTAGAAATTAGTGTTGCATTTACTTGCTAATAGCATACTGAGTAAGAAATATTTACAGAACAACATGAACCTTCCAATCCTTTCTGTTATTCCAATTGCAAGATCAAAAAACATGTATGTAACATCAATAAGAAGAAAGTTTATGTGTGACCATCACTCTTGATATGAGTAGGGCAAAGTCTCCCTTACAGAGTTATAGCATGTTCTAGTTGTACTTGGAAAGAAATATGATCTGCTTTTGTCTATACAGCAAGGGTTGATAAAAAGTTTATATATATATTGGCTCTATTTTGTGCAGATGGAATGGGATTCCCTGTGAGATATTTTACAACTTTCCTAGAATACTGAGTATACTCCACAGCTGAGAACAAGTGACATTTAGTACCTCACATTCCTGTTTCAGATAATTCCTTGCTCTTTTTGCCAGCCAGATCCCTGTGGTACTCTCTTGTCCCCTTCTACCAGGCTTCCACTTACTTACTCTGTAAGTAAATGACCAAGACCAATAATTTCATGAAAACCTCTTTTGCATATAGCATGTTTTTCTAGAGAAATGAGATACTAAGATGCATAAGACAAGTATACCCACCATTTAAAGGTAATAATTTATTGGGAAGACATACAAATTACAATATAAGGGGAGTCATGAGCTAAGAGTTCGAGAAGTACATAGACAAAACTAAAGATTTATGAGGCATTCAAGATCTAAGAAAGAAGTTTTTGGTAGCTAGGCTTATTAAAATTTTAAGAAAAGCAGATATTGGTAAAGTTGCTTAATTCTGTTTAGCTGAAACAAAGGTAATTGATTCAATGTTTTTGAATGACATGACATAATTTCCCAAATTTCTGCAAGTTTTATACCCCTGAAATGCTCACATGTCAATTATTCCATTATAATAGTAGTATACAAGTTCTTTGAAGATCATACTAGGTTTTGTTGCCTTTCTATATAGAGAGCAAAGTACAACATCTGTAACTTTACTATGTTATGAAACCGTTCCTTTTCTTTTATCAAAAGTTTAAATAAGTTTTGTAATAGCAAAACTTTTTTTATAAAACTTTCTTTATGAGAAATTATTAAAATAAGAGAGGAAGCAAGTTTTGTAGTTATCTCACCCTTTTCTCAAACAGAAAATTCTAGTAGAGAATTATCATTGCAATTATACAGGACAAAGTCTCTTCTTTCCTTTCAGACAGAAGAATTAGCATTTTTTTTTGCAGAAATGTGTGATGAATCTTAATATGATGGCACCAAGAATCATTAGAGAATATTCAAAAATTCTTACTTTGTTAAAGACTGATAAGAATGAAGATAAATCAAGATTTCAAGAAATATTTAGAAATGTAGAAGTTACTCATTTTTAATTTTTTGGTGACTCATTTTTCATTTATTTCCTTGATTTAATCTCTAGCAATAAACCAGAAGAAATAAACTAGTGTAATTAAAAGACGAGTGATTCTTAGCCATTTTTTGATTACTAAGAGGATGGCTGGTATGGAATTCTCCTGTACTTTAAGGGTATTTTGTTTTTCAATGTTTAGTTGAAAATTAGCTATTCATCTGTAGTATAATACAAATGCTTTTCTTCAAGAATTCATTCAATAACAAATACATTTTGAGTACCAATTTAAAAGAAAATGGAGATTACAGAGAAAAAATATTGAGAAATATAAACTTTAATGTGAATATACCATATGTGTGCATATCCTTATTAAACACTAAGATATAATTGCTATAATTAGAATTTACATATAATCTGAAGATACTTTATTAAAATGCTAAGAGAGGCCGGGCGCGGTGGCTCATGCCTATAATCCCAGCACTTTGGGAGGCTGAGGCGGGTGGATCATGAGGTCAAGAGATCAAGACCATCCTGGTCAACAAGGTGAAACCCCGTCTCTACTAAAAATACAAAAATTAGCTGGGCATTGTGGTGCATGCCTGTAGTCCCAGCTACTCAGGAGGCTCAGGCAAGAGAATTGCTTGAACCCAGAAGGTGGAGGTTGCAGTGAGCCGAGATCATGCCATTGTACTTCAGTCTGGGTAACAACAGCGAAACTCCATCTCAATAAATAAATAAATAAATAAATAAAATGCTAAGAGAAAGATAAATATTTTGAAAATATTATTTCTTTGATCTAATGAAGCTTAAATACTAAACAAATGAATTTTCTGGAAAATACACTCAAATTCCATCTCAAAGTAAATGTTATTGCCTAGTCAACAAATGTGTGTGTATGTGTGTGTGTGTGTGTGTGTGTGTGTGTGTGTGTGTGTGTGTACTGATAGTAGAAACAAGGGTTTCTAGCAAAAACTTCATATCAAGAATTTACCTACATATTTATTATCCAAAATATCATATATATGTGTATTTTTTATATATTTAAAGAAAAGCTTAAGACTTCTTTAAAAGCTGTACTTGCAATAGTCTTAAAATTAAATATGTTAACCAAACATCCATTTCCAATGCCATTAATTTCATGGTGAGTATTATGGAAGCCACAGTGAGTATTATGGTTTGTTGTCTCATTAAATTTCAGATTGATTTAATATTATTACCCTAAAATAATCATAGAATTCTTTTTATGCTGAGAATTCCCAGTGATACAAAGAAAATATTAAAACCTGTTTTCAATATGGAAATTAGTATTGAGAAGTTATACACCGTCAAAAGCCATAGTAACAATGCCAAGGCAGTAAGATCAAAGCATAGTATGTTAATGCCCCACTAAATTGATGAAAAACTTAGAGAAAACGGGTCTGATATAAGAATATATCCATCTTACATATTAATGCATTATAAAAAGTAATTTGCAAATGTAAAATATAAATTGATAATGTTCATAAACACTCTAATGCAATGTTTCATAAAAATAATGTATTTCTAAGTTTGAAAATTATTATTTTAATGCATAGTAATGAAATAGACAACAAACAAGAAATTATATTAGAGTGCAAAAAGGCAGGAAATATAAAGTGAAGTTGGGGAGAATAGTAAGATGAAAACAAAGAATAACCCAACAGAGAAAAAATAACTAAACCAAAAAATTGCTTTGGTATGTTTAATTTTCCATTTAGATTTGGGACTACTATTTTTTTTTTGAAGAGGAATATGTGTAGGAAATTGTCTTGGAAGAAAATGAACTATGTTTCATTTTGGCTACTTTAAACTGAAAATAATGGTAGGATGCAGTGAGAAAACGAACAAGCAGGTGCTTAGAATACTCATTCAATTATAAACAATTATATTATTCTTATAAAATTAAATTAATTCTCCATCAGAAGGAATGAGAACAATAATAAAATCTAGAAACTTAAGCATAGCTATCTCAAACTGTCAACTTTCTTTTAAAAATCTAATTAATAGTAACTCATCCAGACTTCTGAAAACATACGTTTAACAATGAAAACTGGTCACTGTGAAGTTGAAGTTACGCTTTTCATTACATTTACATCCTATGTAAATCTGAAAGTTACTGATAATTTTCAAATGCATGTATTCAGTACCATTTTACACATGGTACTTTGTGTAGCACACACAAAACTGTTGTAGCAAAACCAGTACTCACCTTGTGAATTCAGCAGGAAGCATTCATTCTTTTTCCCACTCTGTGATATTTGTACACCAGTTCTTTACTTGGGCTACAGTCAACACATAGGAAAAAATTAAAAACTGCAATAAGAATATCGAAGCTGCAAGGAAAGCACATCATAAACAGCTGGCAAATTTGGGGTTTTATTGTCTTGGTACTCGGTTTTGATGTCATGAATAGAAAGGTCTATGAATTATTTTAATGATCTAACCAACTATTAACTACTAATACCTAACTTTTCAGATGAGATGTTTGCTTTTGGAACTTCTTGTTACCTCTTCACAGTTTGGCTTGTCTGAGTTGTGGAAGCAAAAGAAACTCCATCTTGGATATTATTTAGCCATGTTGGCTTCTGATTAACTCTAGTTCCAAGAAGGCCTCTAAGATTTTCCATTATCTATTGTTCCTTGTGTAAGAGCTGTACTTAGTCCACTTAGGTACAATAAATCCTGCAATTAAGTCAAACTACCTTGATGTTATTGTGCTTCAATTGTCCTACACATCCCTTCTGCGCCACTCCTTCCTTATGGTACATAAGCCCTGTGCCTGGGGGTGATGGGGCAGAAATCCACCATCTTGTCTTGCCACCACCCAAGACACAGCCAGGCCTTCTATTCTTAAGTCCCTATTAAATGCTTTTTTCTAAGAAACTGGATTTGTCAGCCTCTGTCTTTGGCCTCTCTCTCAGCTTCTTTCAGTTTAAGGTAGGTTTGTGTAGACCTGCCCACCATGAAACAGAGTTAAAATAGGAATGTCAATATCCACCTAATCTAGCTTTCTGGAATACTAAATGACATGGCACATTTTAAGCAGCTAGTAAAATGTCTAACAAGTATTGAAAGCTCCATAATAAACTGCCTTTCCTTAACCTTTTCATACCAGCTGAAGAAGTTTATGTTATCTCTTTTTGTTTCAAATACATATTTTACATTTCATAGAGACATGTCTGTTTCCTAACTAGGGTGTTGTGGATCTGGAGTGACACACATTAAATACTTTAAACAATATGTTTACTGCCTAGTCCTAGATTTCTATACCATATGGGAGAAGATTTGGTTCATTTTGTCTCAACATCTGATAATCTTTTCTTTCATCATATTTTGTACTTATATTTTTATACCGGGAATGCATTGTGTGTACATAATTTACAAAAGTGAGCCTAAAACTCATCATGTCAGATGCTTGTAAACATTTCTCAGTGTTGCTATGAGATAGTGACATTGACAAATCTGCCCTTATAGTGATAGTTTCCAGAAAAATTCAAGTTGGCCACAGGAATCTCCATCAAATATGATTTCTATTACTTCTTCCAAGCTGTTGTTGCCGTTTTATTTGCTATGCTATTGTACATAAAGATAGCTTGGTCAGTATGCATTAACTTCCTTAAGTTTTACATTTTTAATACATATATTAAATGAATGGAATAAATATATATTTGATTTACTGAAAATATGGCTACCTTCTATCATTCAGGATAACCAGAAGCTGAGTTTAGTCAGATCTATGAATATCATTTAAATTTTAACTGTTTGTAAATAAGAAATCATATACCTAAAAGTACTCAAGATTTTACTGTTTTTATTTCACAATGTATTTAGATAAAAGTGACACCTTGTTCAAATATTCTTTGCTTAGTACTAAAAACTAACTAAAGTTTTGTTCATATGACTTATATCACCAAAATTGGCATGTTAACCTCAGAAAGAAATGAGATTTTGCTAAGTCTATATGTTTAGTTTGGTGCAAACAATTCACATTCACTAAAACAAGACGCTGTTAGTAGATAATACAAAATCATTGTTCATCAGGGGGTTAACAAGGCACATGCCACCTTCAGAATTTGCTTAAGAGCCTTTTCTGTAATAATCCTTTCTGGCTCCTGGTATTCTAATTCTGACCCAAAAATTCTCTTGTTCTAGTTTGCTTTTCACTGAATATATTGATACTTCTATTATCTATTCAAATGCGCCTGGGTTTTCTGGCAGTCTGCATTTTTAAAAATGCTGCTTTGCTCTGTATCACCTATAAATTGGCAAGTTCCTGGAAGAATATACCTCTGCCCACAGATGAGGTTATTGATATTAAGGAAGCTGAGTGGGGATGCCAGATGCTATCAGATACTGTGGATCAGGAGGCCATTAAACAAATATATTGTAAAAATGTCTATATAAAGGACACTTTTAACCCTTGATTCACATATTTTATTGGTAAATACTAAGGTTATCTTTTCTCCATCTTCTGGGAGGAAATCTCTGGCTCAAAGGTAGTAGGTGTGTGGTGTGGGAGATGAAAATAAGTGAGTCCTAAGACAGGAAATCTTAAAGTAAAAGGCACTTTTCTCAACAATGAAACTGCAGGTACTGACTGCTGAGCTGCAGAATATAAACATCTAGTCTACTAATCTACACAAAACAGGCCGGATGATCTACCATGAAGTAAATGAGAATCCCAGAATTAAAGCCTAAGCATTCTGATATGTGAGGTTCTCCAGTGAAAAATCTTAAAGCTACATGTCCATCCTATACAAGCTAACCGTGGGCAAGCTCCATCCATGCACAGATTGCTCTCCACTGCCTCACTTGTGAATATGAGTGAACAAAGATTTCCATATTCATAAGGGAAGTTTGCAACACAAAGTGTAGAAACCAAAGCAAACATTTTTACTAAAGGAATATTAAGGGATAGAGATAGACATTATTTCACTAACAGAGGGAGGTTTCAAAAAGAACAAACAAAAAGTTTTGATATGAAAGATATTACTTTATATTTTTCCCTAAAATAAAAAGTTATAAGTTTTGAGGAGAGGCAGTACAGCAGAAGCAAACAATTTTAATTTTGTTAAATTTTACTACATTGAAGATGAAATATTGTTTTAAAATTTTCTAAAGTAGAAAAATTTTACTGAAATTTGAGAATTAAAAGAACATCTGAGATCACAAAAACAACACTAGAAGACAAAAAAATAGAAAAAAAGAATGCCTTATAAGGTAAAATAGCTTACTTGTAAGGTAAAATATTTTCTGAACTAGACTTCTAATCCAGTAAACTAGCACTCAGGTATAAGGGTAGAAGAGATATATTTTAGTCATGAAAAGTTCAAAAAATAAATGTAGCTCTCGTTATTCCTTTCTCAGAAAGCTTCTGGGTATGTATTTCAACAAAACAAATAAATAAATGAAGAAAAATGTAATGAGGTATTGGGAAAAGAGGATACCCAACACCTGAAAGAGGTGAAGGTAATTCCAAGGATGACAACTCAACTAGATTAACAAATCTATAGCGCAATCTGAGAGGGCTCCAGAATTCCAGGAAATCCTGGGGGAGCGGGGGGAGAAATGGCAACAAATAGGTTATTTGAGCCAAAAGGCCTTGTGAAGAACTATATTACCCAAGCATTTTACGGCATGTATAAATTGTGGGATGGCTATGCCAAAGATTTCAAAAGAAAGAAAGTTTTTTTTTTAAAGAGTCAATTATTGCCCCAGGGAAATACAAAATATATACAAAAAAATAGAGGAGATCAACATCAGTTAGTAGTATCTTATAATAAAAGCCAGAAAAAAAAGTCAAACCACTGACTTTACCAAAATAGAAGAGAACATTAGCAAACTATGAATCCAAAATGGTCAAATATCCACGATCTATAAGGAACTTAAAAAATTCAACAACAACAACAAAAATTAAAAAGTGGGCAAAAGACACATACACATTTTAGAAGACATACAGGCAACCAACAAACATATGAAAAGATGTTCAGTATTACTAATTATCAGAGATACGCAAATCAAAACCACAATGAGATACCATCTCACACCAGTCAGAATGGCTATTATTGAAAAGTCAAAAACTAATAGATGTTGGTGAGGCTGCAAAGAAAAGGGGACACTTATACACTGTTAATAGGAAATGTGAATTAGTTCAGCCACTGTGGAAAGCAGTTTGGAGATTTCTCCAAGAACTTACAATAGAGCTACCATTTGACCCAGCAACCTCACTACTGGGTATGTACCCAAAGGAAAAAAAAAAAATCACTCTACAAAAAGGACACATGCACTCCAGTATTCATTGCAGCACTATTCACAGTAGAGAAGACATGGAATCAACCTAGATGATCAACAATGAACTGCATAAAGAAAATGTAGTATATGTACACCATGAAATACTATACAGCCATAAAACAGAATCATATAATGTCTTTTGCAGCAGTATAGATGCAGCTGGAGGCCATTATTCTAAGCAAACTAACACAAGAACAGAAAACAAACTACTACATGTTCTCACTTGTAAGTGCAAGCTAAACATGGAGTTCATATAGACACAAGGAGGGGAACAGCAAGTACTGGGGCCTTCTTAAGGGTGAAGCATAAGAGAAGGGTGAGGGTAGAAAAGTTACCTATCAGGTCTTAGGCTCAGTATCTGGGTGACAAATCATTTGTGTACCAAACTCCTGCAACATGCAATTTACCCCAAAGAAAACCTGCTCATGTACCCTGTAAATCTGAAATAAAGGTTGGAAAGAAAACAAAAAACACAAATGTTATTTATTCAAATTTGCAGTATAGAAATTTGCGGACTTTGGGCTGCGTGTAGTGTGGTTGGATAGTGCTGAGATAATATAAAATGCTGAGACGAGAGAACGCAAAATGCTGATATTAAAAATATGAAAGAAAACACACTGGATATCTTTAGAAGACATTCAAGTAGTTTGCTCTGGACAGAAAAATTGGTAAAACTATGTGGTGTATTGCTGACCAGGAATTGTTGAGTTTGTGAAAGGAAATTCCTGGTGAGTTGTTGAAACTACACCATGTCAACACTAATTGACAGCTTATCTTTACAGGTACCCACACCTGCCAGACACAAATGCATATCAGGTTGTCCCCCTACATCATTTTGTCTGTATTATTTTATGTGAAATGCAGATTCCCCACATTTTTCATTTGCTCATTTTGTTTAAGTAAAAACTGAGTGCTTCTCAATATCCTGTCCTTTTCTCTTTAAATTTGGAGAGCTCAAAATCATCTTCAGAGAAAGGCATAGACCTGTCTCTTGGCAAATCCTTAACTTTGGCAAATAAATCTCCAAAAATGACTGACATTTGTCTCGTCATTTTCTTCAGTTGACAGGTTTCTGTTTTTATAAACTTTTAACACCATGTTTTTACACTATGTATATGTAATAAATAGCAAAATAATATTTTAAATTAATAACAGCAAAATAGTGACCAACTTTATGTTTAAAATAATCTTTTCCCCAACCTAGCAAGGCAGGTCAATATTCAAGTCCAGGAAATACAGAGAACACCACAAAGATATTCCTTAAGAAGGGCAACCCCAAGGCACATAATCGTCAGATTCACCAGCATTGCAATGAAGGAGAAAATGCTAAGGGCAGCCAGAGAGAAAGGTCAGGTCACACACAAAGGGAAGCCCATCAGACTCACAGTAGATCCCTCAGCAGAAACCCTACAAGCCAGAAGAGAGTGGGGGCCAATATTCAACATCCTTAAAGAAAAGAACTTTCAACCCAGAATTTCATATCCAGCCAAACTGAGCTTCATAAGTGAAGGAAAAATAAAATCCTTTGTGAACAAGCAAGTACTCAGAGATTTTGTCACCACCAGGCCTGCTTTACAAGAGCTCCTGAAAGAGGCACTACACATAGAAAGGTACAACCAGTACCAGCCACTCCAAAAACATACCAAATGGTGAAGGGCATCAACATAATGAAGAATCTGCATCAACTAATGGGCAAAACAGCCAGCTAGCATCAAAATGGCAAGATTGAATTCACACATAACAATATTAACCCTAAATGTAAATGGGCTAAATGCACCAATCGAAAGACACAGATTGGCAAATTGGATAAAAAGTCAAAACCCATCGGTGTGCTATATCCAGGAAACCCATCTCATGTGCAAGGATCCATTTGACCCAGCAATCCCATTACTGGGTATATATCCAAAGGATTATAAATCCTTCTACTATAAGGACACATGCACACGAATGTTCATTGCAGCACTGTTTACAATAGCAAAGACCTGGAATCAACCCAAATGCCTATCAATTATAGATTGGACAGGGAAAATGTGGCACATATACACCATGGAATATTATGCAGCAATCAAAAACGATGAGTTCATGTCCTTTATAGGGACATGGATGAACCTGGAGAACATCATTCTCAGCAAACTGACACAAGAACAGAAAATGAAACACCGCATGTTCTCACTCATAGGTGGGTGTTGAACAATGAGAACACATGGACACAGGGATGGGAGCACTACACACTGGGGTCTGTTGGGCGGAATAGGGGAGGACAGCAGGGGGTGGGGAGTTGGGGAGAGATAGCATGGGGAGAAATGCCAGATATAGGTGAAGGGGAGGAAGGCAGCAAATCACACCACCACGTGTGTACCTATGCAACTATCTTGCATGTTCTTCACATGTACCCCGAAATCTAAAATGCGATAAAAAAATAAAAAATAAATAATCTTTTAAATTTAAGTTAACCAAAACAGCCTATAATTGCAGCTCATGGAAATATCATATTTGCTCTTCTCTTTCTTCCTGCTAAAATACAAATAAAATCATTGAAAAATCAGCAATGCATTGACAAATCCCTTGGAATTCCAGGGTTCATGATTCATTATTATTTGAAATGAATAACTTACACATGAGAAAAGTCAAATTTAAACATCTCTAATGGTTCACACATAGACCACAGAAACACAGAGGAAAAGAAAATCACTTAAGATGTTCAAAAATAACCCCAATGTTACAGTCAGTGTCTATGTGGTTGAGCCATGCTTTCCTTTACACTTATCAGCACTCCAGATAAATATCCGGTAATATGTCTTGGGTTGTTTATGAAATGTCAAGGTCAGAAGAGATAAAAAGAATACTTGAAAGAGTACATACACTACATGGATTATTGGGGATTAAGTTTTTAAATTAATGTTTCAGGGCAAAAGGAAAGCTTTGAATATTCCCAAAGTACTTAGAAGTTTGCCTTTCATAGACAGAAAATTAGCAGTAGATTCTCTATTTCAGTTTATCAGAGACATGGAAAATTTATCACTTAGAATTTTGACTAACGTGTGCACATATTCTTGTATTTCCTCTCTATGTATGAAAGCATAATGCTAGAAATAACTGTGGGTAAAGCATGAGTTGTTGCAGGGGGTATGCAAAGGAGGAGATAAATAAAAATAATAGGAAAGGCACAAACTCGGACTCTATAGACTCTGTTTATTTTAGATAGGAATACTGACAAGAATAAGCAACAAACAATGACAAACATATAGAAGCTTGTATATATCAAAAGACTTTGAAGTGTATGAGAAAGTTTATTACTGAGATGCATAGAAAATGAATTTCAGTAAAAAAAGATACACTACAGTAGAACCTTACAGTGGATCTATTTCTGTTGTCATTCATTCCTACAACCAATCTTTTGAGTGTATATCGTGTTTTTGGCATGATTCCCAGAAAGGACACTACAGTAGTGACCAAAACAGACAAAAATATCCATTCCTTCATGGAACATGCTTTCAAGTATTTCAGGTGGACAATAATAAAGATATAGAAGAAAAGTGTAAAGTATATTAAATGGTGATAAATACTAAGATTATACAAACAGAATAGAAAAATATAAAATGCCAGAGCTGGGCAGTTTGGGTACTTTAGGTAGGGTTACCAGGAAAGACTCCACTGAACATGTGACTGACTTTTAGGTAAAGGCCACTCTTGTAGACGTCCAAGAGTGAAATTCACCAGGTAGAGAAAATACTAAGTGCAAATGTCTTGAGGAAGGAAGTGTTGCCTGTCCTGTTCCAGGCACAGCAAGAAGATCAGGTGATGGGGCAGGTGAGGAGGGAGAGAGCAGCAGGTGAAGAGGAATCAGAGGTGGCTGGGAGGCAGATCACACAAAGCTTTGTGAGTCACGGTAAGTACTTTGTCTTTATTTTCCATAAGATAATAAGCTTTGGGGGGCTTAGCCCAGATTTCCATTTTAATGGGATTATTCTATCATCTGTGTTGAGACTAGACTTTATTGGGGCAAAGTAAGTAACAAGGAAACAAATTTTAATACTGTTGTGATATATTCCAGATGAAAGAACTCTGGGCCAAAGTCCTGCAGTGGAGTGGTGAAACAGCTTATAAATCTGGATATATTTTGAAGATTGAGCCAAAAGTAAAATTGTTGATGGAATGAATATGAGGTGATGAACAAACTTAAAAAAATCGAAGAGTGTGGCCTGGGCAATTCAAAGACTGAAACTGCCATTTACTAACCAGTAAAGGATTTTGGCGGTAGCTGGTTTAGAAGAATATCAGTATCAGTATCTAAGATTTAGGTGCTTTAAGTTCAAGATGCCAATTAGATGAAGACCCAAGAAGACCTATCAAGAGGCTTTAAATACATAAATCTGGAACTTGGGAAAGGGATCTGGTGCTGGCTGTTGAGTGAACGAAAATACTAAAATATATGAGTTCTGTGAACTACATAATAATATATAAAGAAAAATTCCTGACTAATATATACACCAAAATAGTGAGAGTTACAATACAAGAAGTTGATAAATAATGGACACAACCTGATTTTTTTTTTGTCTAGGTCTCACTTTATCACCCAGGCTGCCAGGCTGGAGTGCAGTGGCTCACTGCAGCCTCAACCCCACAGGCTCAAGCAATCCTCACCTAGCTTTCCGAGTAGCTGGGATAACAGATGTGTGCCACCATTCCTGGCTAATGTTTTTTTAAGGGGGTCTCATTATGTTGCCCATGTTAGTCTCAAACTCCTGACCTCAAGTGATCCTCCTGCCTCAGCCTACCAAAGTGCTGGGATTGTAGTCATGAGCCACCGTGCCTGGCTGCCTGATATTTTTAAGTGGTTAATAATTTCTTTTTCAGCTTTTATTTTAGGTTCAGGATTACATGTGCAGGTTTGTTATATAGATAAATTGTTTGTCACAGAGATCGGTCTACAGATTATTTCATCATGCAGGTAAGAAGCATAATACCCGATAGGTAGTTTTTCTGTCCTCTCCCTCTTGCTACTATTCAACCTCAAGTAGACCCTGGTGTCTGCTGTTTCTCTCTTTGTGTCCATGTGCTTTCATCATTTATCTCCTACTTATAAGTTACAACATGCAGGATTTGGTTTTCTTCACCTGTGTTAGTTTGGTTAGGATAGTGGCATCCAGCTACGTTCATGTTGCAAAAAGGAACATGATCTCATTCTTTGATATGCTGCTTAGTATTCCATGGTGTATATGTACACATTTTCTTTTTCCAGTCTACAATTGATGGGCATTTGCTATTGTGAATAGTGCTAAGATGAACAAACACCATGCATGTTTTTTTTTATTATTATTATTTTACTTTAAGTTCTGGGGTACATGTGCAGATCTTGCAGGATTGTTACATAGGTATACACATGCCATGGTGGTTTTCTGTCTCCATCCCCTGCGTCACCTATGTTAGGTATTTCTCCTAATGTTATCCCTTCCCAGTCTCCCCACCCGGTGCTATCCCTCCCCTAGCCTCTACCTCCAAACACACCCCAGTGTGTGATGTTCTCTGCCCTGTGTCCATGCGGTCTTACTGTTCAACATCCACTTATGAGTGAGAACATGCAGTGTTTGGTTTTCTGTTATTATGTCAGTTTGCTGAGAATGGTTTCCAGCTTTATCCATGTCCCTGCAAAGGACATGAGCTCATCCGTTTTTATGGCTGCATAGTATTCCATGGTGTATATGTCCCACATTTTCTTTATCCAGTCTAACTTTGATGGGCATTTGGGTTGGTTCCACATCTTCGATATTGTAAACACTGCCACAATGAACATGTGTGTGCATATGTCTTCACAATAGATCGATAATTCTTTGGGTATATACCTAGTAATGAGATTGCTGGGTCAAATGGTATTTCTATTTCTAGATCCTTGAGGAATTGCTACACTGTTTTCCACAATGGTTGAACTAATTTACACTCCCACAAACAATGTAAAAGTGTTCCTATTTCTCCACATCCTCTCCAGCATCTGTTGTCTCCAGATTTTTTAATGATCGCCATTCTAACTGGGGTGAGATGGTATCTCAACGTGGTTTTGATTTAAATTTCTCTAATGACCAGTGATGCAGAGCATTTTTTCATGTTTCTTCATAGTAAGATGGTTTATATTGTTTTTGATTAGATACTCCACAATTGGATTGCTGGTCAAATGGTAATTCTGTTTCAAGATATTTGAGGAATCACCACACTGCTTTCCACAATGGCTGAACTAATTGACATTTCCACCAACAGAATATAAGCATTCTGTTTTCTCTGCAACCTC
Organism: Saguinus oedipus; assembly: GCA_031835075.1. Classification (NCBI taxonomy): domain Eukaryota; kingdom Metazoa; phylum Chordata; class Mammalia; order Primates; family Cebidae; genus Saguinus; species Saguinus oedipus. Next base: position 99,134,434 of record CM063181.1, on the reverse strand, counting down.
ACCAACATCAGTTATTTTTTGACTTTTTTTTATAATAGACATTCCAATTGGTGTGAGATAGTATTTTATTGTGGGTTTTATTTTCATTTCTCTAATGATCAGTGACATTGAGCTTTTTTCATATGTTTTTAGCCACATGTATGTCTTCTATTGAAAAATATCTGCTCATGTTGTTTGCCCACTTTTTTTTTTATGTTTTTATTTTTTGAGACAGAGTCTCGCTCTATCACCCAGGCTGACTGCAATCTCTGCCTCCTGGATTCAAGCAATTCTCCGCCTCAGCCTTCCAACTAGCTGAGATTACAGGCACCCGCCTCCAAGCCTGTCTAATTTTTTGTATTTTTAGTAGAGATGGGGTTTCACCATCTTTGCCAGGCTGGTCTTAAACTCCTGACCTCATGATCCACCCACCTTGGCCTCCCAAAGTGTTGGGATTACAGGCGTGAGCCATAGCACCTGGTCTGTTTGCCCACTTTTTACTAGATTGTGTTTCGCTTCTTAATTTATTTAAGTTATTTATAGATGCTGGGTATCAGACCTTTGTCAGATGGATAGTTTACAAATATTTTCTCCCAATCTGTAGTCTTTTTATTTATGCTGATGGGAGTTTCTTTTGCTCTATAGAAGCTCTTTTGTTTAACTAGGTTCCACTTGTCTATCATTGTTTTTGTTGCAATTACTTTTGTCATCTTCATTATGAATTTTTTTACCCCTATATCCAGTATGGTATTTCCTAGGTTATCTTTCAGGATTTTTATAGTTTTCGGTTTTACACCTTAATGCACCTTGAGTTGATTTTTTAATATGGCGAAAGGAAGGGGTCGAGTTTCAATCTTCTGAATATGGCTCACCAGTTATCCCAGTATCATTTACTGAAGAGAGATTCTTTTTCTATTGCTCCTTTTTGTTGACTTTGTCAAATATCAGGTGGTTGTAGGAGTGAGGCATTATTTCTGGGCCCTTTATTCTATTTAATTGGTCAATGTATCTGTTTTTGTACCGCTGGTATTGTTTTTGATGTAATTACAACAGTGGTACCATTGGTACAAAAACAGACACATTGACCAATTAAATAGATTAAAGAGCCCAGAAATAAACTTTCTGGTATAGTTTGAAGTTAGGTCATGTGATGCCTCCAGCTTCGTTCTCTTGCTTAGGATTCCTTGGATATTTGGGCTGTTTTGGTTCCATATGAATTTTACAATAGTTTGGGCTCTTTCTGGTTCCATATGAATTTTAAAATCGTTTCTTTTAACTCTGTGAAGAATGTCAGAGTTTAATAGGAACAACACTGAATCTATAAATTGCCTTGACTAGTAACACCTAAATGGTTAATATTTTCAATGAGTACTTCGCAAAAAAAAGGATATTCAAAACAACAAACAAGAAATGTAGACAATATCAATAGTTATCAAAGAAATTAAAACTGCTACGTTATAGCAGTAACTATCCACCAAAATAGCTGAAATTTTAAAAGCTGGCAATATCAAGCATGGTGAGAATATGAAGCAACTGAAACCATCATACACTGAAAATGGGAATGTAAAATGATGCGTCACATACAGCCATTCTAGAAAACTATTTGTTATGATACAACAGATTGAATATTTAATGGTCAAGTAATTTCATTTTCAAGTATATATTCTACTGAACTCAGTACATGTGTGGACAAAAGACATGCACAAGGATATTTATTATAGCATTGTTTATAAGAGTCTCAAACTCTAAAGAAGCCAATTGTTTATTTATAGTAAAATAGATAAATAATGGACGTAATGTACCTAAGATGAAATACCATATAACTGAAAATATTACTAGATATAATAAATAACACTGATCAATCTCACAAATGTAATTCAGTGTTAGATAATTCAGACACAGACGAAAATATAGTGTGTGACTCCATTTATATGAAAACTAAAACTGGAAAAATTAATATATAGCATTAGAAATAAAGAGAGAGTTTACCTTTGGGGGCAAGGAAGAGGTAGCTATTAGGAGAAGCCATGAAGGAGGCTGCTGGGGTGCTAAATAATGTTCTGTTGTTTGGTGGTTGTCATAGGGTATGTTCATACTGTGAGAATTTGTTGACTCTACCATGAGGTATATGCTTCTTTATCTATAAATATTATACTTCTATAAAGATGTTTATTTCAAAACATGTCAGAGATACTTGAAAAAAATCCAAACGAGATAGAAAAATGTGATTCATGAGATTAGCAACTCTGAAAATTTAAACAGCTGACTAATTCCACCTAAGGAGAGAATCTTAGAACCAGAGAATCGATAAGAAGTTGTGCAGTACAGTCAGTCAAACAGATGCAAAAAGTCAGTTTGGTAAAAGATATAACTGTAAAAAAAGAAAATCTGCTTATCTTTATAGGATCATAAAGGGAGAAAACAGAGACTGAAAGAGAAAAATATTTCAAGAGTTAATAGCTGAGAGTTTTCTAGAATGGATACAAATGCAATGATAAGATTCAGACAGCACAACAAATCTAAAGCATGATAAATAAAAAGAAATCCTTAACTGCAGACCTCATAGTCAAATTGCAGAACACCAGAAATAGAGACAATCTATAAACGCATGCTGAAAATAGAGGCAAATTACTCACAGAGTAGGGACATCAAATTGACAGTAACAACAAACACCAGAAGAGAGGTAAATAATATCTTTAAAAGAGGAGAAAAAATAGCTGTCTAATGAAAATTCTACACCAAATGAAAACTATCTTTCAAAAATTAGTTTAAGGGAAAATATAGAAGGGATGGGCTGACAGCACTGTAATCTATAATCAATCTTAGCACCAGTACTGGTACAGCTATTAAACGTTATATGTCTCTTGAAATGAAGAATGATAAACTACACAATATAACCTATAATGTATTCAGAATTGAATTTTTCAGGGCCTTATTTCTAAAAGTGTATAGAAAATAAAGGAGAGTAAAGAATAAAGCAAATAATACAAAATAATAATAAAGTTAATGATTTATCCATATCTTTAGGTATTTATTATATTTCAAAGTTATTTTATTTCTGAATTGGAAAAAGTAGTCCTTTTTCCCCTTGATTCCATAAAATTATAAATATCATATTCACTCAGAAAAAAATGTCAGAAATAAAGAAAAAATAAAATTTCAGGTACCAACTGATTTGCAGTGATACTCACTTTTGGACATAGCTAAATTGAGTAGCTGTTTTTACACAGGAGGTGAGTTTCTGTTTTTAGAGAGCTGGTGTATCAAGCTTGTGCCTTAAGTAAATGTCTAGTCCTAAGTAAAATTTGGTGCTTAGAGCACGTGCAGGCTGTCCCATAGTTAGAGACACAAAGACAAATGTATTTTCTGTGTCCTGAAAGGAAGGCCTAAGAAATGTAAGAGACTAACCTTCTAAGGAAACACACACCAAGATAAGATGTACTAAATGGAAGTGAGGCAAGACAATGGTACATTATGTTCAAGTCTAGATTAGATGGGAGTTATCTCCTTAGTAAGACTATCCAATTGAGTAGATAGAGTAGGCATTGTTTGATTGAACCATGAATGTTTCTGATAGACTCAAAATTTCCTAAGGCTATATATCAAACTGTGAAAGACTTCCAGATAAAAAGTAGATGAATATGTTAAAAAAGCTAATACCTGGTCCAGAAGACAAAAGGTAAAGTAGGCACTTAAATGCAGCAAATAGTGCTAACCCCTGTGGAGAAAAAATGAGGATTAATTTAAAAATTTTGTTAATTCTTAGAAATGCAGATAAGACATCCTGAAATGACATTTAGAATAGCACAGGTAAATAAAATATCAGAGGCACTGCTCACTTGAGCAGAAAAAGATTCAAATAGCACCCTGTGGCTGAAGGCTTAATGGAGCACATTGAAAAAGAGATCAGGCTATACAAGCTCTTTTTTGGGTCCATGTGAATTTTAAAATAGTTTGTTCTTATTCTGTGAGGAATGTCAATAATAGTTTAATGGGAATTGCATTTAATCTACAAATTACTTTGGGCACTATGGCCATTTTCACAATATTGATTATTTCTGTCCATAAGCATGTAATATTTTTCCATTTTTTTGTGTGTCCTCTCTGATTTCCTTGAGCTGTGGTTCGTAGTTCACAAGACAAGCAAAGAGGACAAAGCTGTATGCATCAGACTACTGGACTACAATCCTAAGCAAAAAGAACAAAACTGGAGGCATCAAACTGCTGGACTTCAAAGTATATTACAATGCCAAAATAACCCAATCAGCGTGGTACTGGTACAGAAACAGACACATAAACCAATGGAACAGAATAGAGAACTCAGAAATAGAACCACACATCTACAACCGTATAATCTTTGACAAACTTGACAAAAACAAGCAATGGGGAAACAATTCCCTGTTTAATAAGTGGTACAGGGAGAATTAGTCAGCCATAGGCAGAAAATTGAAACCAGACCCCTTTCTGAAATATTATAGAAAAACTAACTCAAGATGGATTAAAGACTTAAATGTAAAATTCAAAATTATAAAAACCTTGAAGAAAATCTAGGCAATATCATTCAGGACATAGGCATTGGCAAAAATTTCTTGAAGAAATAGTCAAAAGCAATTGCAACAAAAGCAAAAATTAACAAATGGGATCTAATTAAACTAAAGAGCTTCTACACAGCAAAATAAATTATCATCAGAGCAAACAGGCAATGTACAGATTGGGAGAAAATTTTTGCAATCTTTCTGTCTGACACAGGTCTACTATCCACAGTTTAAAAGGAATGTAAACAAATTTACAAGAAAAAAACAAACAACCCCATTAAAAAGTGGGCAAAGGACATGAACACTTATCAAAAGAAGACATTCATGTGGCTAATAAACATGAAAAAAAGCTCAACACCACTCATCATTAGAAAAATGCATATCAATATCAATGAGATACCATCTCATGACAGTCAAAATGGCAATTATTAAAAAGTCAAGAAAGAACAGATGCTTAGTGAGGTTGTGAAGAAATGGGAATGCTTTTACGCTGTTGGTAGAAATGTAAATTAGCTCAACCATTATGGAAGATGATGTGGCAATTCCTCAAAGTTCTAGAACCAGAAATACCATTTGACCCAGCAGTCCCATGACTGAATATATACTCAAAGGAATATATCATGCTATTATGAAGATACATGCACATGTATGTTCTATGAAGCACTATTCACAACACCAAAGACGTGGAATCAATCCAAATGCCCATCAATGATAGACTGGATAAAGAAAATGTGGTACCTATAAACCAGGGAATACTTGTTTATAATAGGCAAAATAGGAATGGGCAAAACGTCTATTATGTTCTTTAGTTGCATGTTTGTCCTTCTGCTAACCACTGACTTTTGCACTTTGAATTCATGAGCAAGTTTCTAGAATAGTGACCCACAAAAGATGAAAACATAATTGATTAAGAAAAATTAAATTTAAATTACAGTAATAAGACCTGTAGATTTCATCAGACATTGTTGGATAGAAACACTTATTTCTATTTTAAACGTCCTTTTTTGTTCACATCCTATTATCAATTTATACAACTAGAAAGCAAACACGGACAAGAGATAAACTAAAAATCTATATTGAAAAGTGCTTCTCTTTATAATTTACAGCTCTATGACAAAACACTACTAATAAGAACTCTCATTGATGACTTCTAGCTGGTGATTTGCCCAGAAACAATTTAAATAACTTGTCTGTAGAGCTGATAGTGTTGTAGTTACAATAAGAAACCTTACACATCTTTGAAAAATCTATATGCAACAATAAACTCTGAAGCTGAGAAGGCCATTCACACTTTCCTGGCATTGGAGCAAGTAGGATGACACTTTACAACCCTGCATTGATCCGTCATTATATGTATGTTATCCTTGAAAAAGGCCATGACCATGGAAAAGTGGCTCTCTTCAGCAGAGAGAGGGCAATCCCTGGAGATGGCTGGCTGTAGAGATGTCTGCTGACAGAAGTCTCAACAACTGGAAGCCTTAAACGGGTTTCTTAGTGGCACGGCAAAAAGTGTACTATACTATGCACAATTAAAAAATGGTGAAGTAAAACCTCACTGCAAGTGCTAATGTCTCTGACACGATGTTTGAAAGGAGTGCCAGTGATTCCATGTACTACTAACTCCTCACATTTCTTCTTCTACCTGCAAGCTTATTAAGGAGTAATCTTTCTCAGGAAAATTAAGTAATATACAGGTATATTAGTTAGGTTCTCTAGAGGGACAGAACTAATAGGATAAATATAGATAAAAAGGGGAGTTTATTAAGTTTTAACTCACATGATCACACGGTCACACAATAGGCCCTGTGCAAGCTGAAAAGCAAAGAGAGCCAGTCCAAAGGCTAAAACTGAAGAACTTGGAGTCTGATGTTAAAAGGCAGGCAGCATCCAGCACCAGAGAAAGATGTAGGATTGTAGGTTAAGCCAGTCTAGCCTTTTTATGGTTTTTTGCCTGCTTTATATTCACTGGCAGCTGATTAGATGGTGCCCATCTGGATTAAGGATGGATCTGCCTTTCCCAGATCACGGACTCAAATGTTAATCTCCCTTAGCAACACTCTCACAGACACACCCAAGATCAAAACTTTGCATCCTTCAATCCAATCAAATTGACACTCAGTATTAACCATTACAGCAAGTCTTCAATTCTAGTTGCAAAATTTCCAGAGGCCAGCAAGGAAAAAAAAAAAGAAGGAAAAAGAAAAAGTTAATCCAGAATGTCATTGTCATAAGTAGTAAATTTGCGTAAGCACATGGGGACCTTTTGAGTATTCAAAGACCTTGTATATTCTTATTTAAATATCCACACAAGTGATTTTTTAAAAAAATTTTGTAGATATGAGATCTCACTGTGGTGCACAAGCTGATCTCAAATGCCTGGCTTCAAGCAATCCTCCTACCTCAGCCTCCTAAGTACTTGGATTATAGACATGAGCCACCATTACAAGTGGTAGCAGTAAACTTTTCAGTATTGCAGCTAGCAAGTGTGTTTTTGTCAACATTTGTCCCTCGTACTAATGTGCCAAGTAGATGTTCATCGCACATCTGCTTTCACTGTGTCACCATGAGTGCTGTGAAGTATGTTAGGAGCCTCTAATCTGCAAGGATGAATGCTGCATTGGCTACTGCTATCAGGATTCTGTTGTGTGAAATGGTCATCTACAAAAATTCTATGTACATAGCAATTTACTTTTTTATATGTCAATTAACTGTCTGTAAAAGTTATAATCCCCAATTATTACAATGATTACAAATATGTTTTTCATGTTTCAATGTCTGAATAAAAATGGTGTACCACTGTTAAAAAAATAAAATAAATATTCACATAATAGCTATAACAAGCTGATCTCGCCTGACACTATTTCTCATGCAAATGAAAATTTAATCACACTCAACCTCCCTTAAAAAGGTGATTTGATATTTATTAATTATTTTAATTATTTTCAAGCTTCATTGAGGTTGATTGTTATATCAAAATATTGAATGTGTCTAATGTATACATTTGATGAGTTTATACACATGCATCTACCTAGGATACCATCATAGTAAAAATTTCCTCTGTGTGTGTGTGTGTGTGTGTGTGTGTGTGTGTGTGTGTCTGTGTCTGTCATTGGTTGAGTTTGTGGTAAAAGCATTTAACATGAGATATATATATATTTTTTTTTGCGACAAAATATTGCTCTGTCACCCAGGCTGGAGTGCAGTGGCACGATCTTGGCTCACTGCAATCTCTGCCTCCTGGGTTCAAGTGATTCCCCTGCCTCAGCCTCTCCAGTCGCTGGGATTATAGGCATGAGCCACCATGCCTGGCTAATTTTGTATTTTTAAGTAGAGATGGGGTTTTGCCATGTTGGCCAGGTTGGTCTCAAACTCCTGACCTCCAGTTATCCTAAAGTGCTAGGATTATAGGTGTACGCCACTGCACGAGGCCCTTAACATATTTTAAAGTATATGATATCAAATCGTTAACTATTTCTGACTGTCATTCATTTCTCTCCTTAGTTAAAATCTTATTTATAGTTTTTAGAAATTTATACTTAAGGTATAAAGTCAGCTATTCCTGTAACATAGTAAAAATTTCCTAGTCTAAATTTTTTAGAAAATATATACAATTTTAGAAAGTAATTTTTTTTTTTACCAGAAAATACACTACTCAATGGAAGCCAGTAGTGGCAATAACCAGGTCAGACTGATGAGTGGCAATTTGTATTATTCATGTAACCCATGTTCCTTATAACCACACAATTTAAAGCAAGTGTTTTGCCACAGAACAGGTCACCTTGTCTACCTGACTTTCAATGTGTTCTTTGCAAAGGTGTGTTGCTCAGAATGGCTAGAACTCAAAGACATTATGTTAAATGAAATAAGCCGGACACAGAAAGACAAATTTCACATGTTCTCACTCATTTGTGGGAGCAAGAAAGTAAAACAATTGAACTCATGGAGATAGAGAGTAGAATGATGGTTACCAGAGAAAGGGAGGGCTAGTCAAGGAGAGGGAAAGAAATGGGAATAGTTATGGATTAGGGATATAGTTGTATAGAATGAATATGATCTAGTATTTGATAGCACAACAAGGTGACAAGCAATCATAATTTATTGGACATCTAAATATAACTAAAAGATTTGCAAAATGTATAATACAAAGAAATGATAGATGCTTTAGGTGATGGATAACCCATTTGCCCTAATGTGACAATTACACATTGTATGTCTGTATCAAATTATCTCATGTACCTCATAAATATGTATACTTACAAAGTATCTATAAAAAAGAAAAATAAAAAGAAAAAGCATACTAGCATTCTATGTCCATTCTGAGAAGTTCAATCATATACTTTTTGATCAAATATTTTCATTATTCATCCTCCAAGCTTTTCCGCCTGCCCACCCCTGTTAATATGTCAAAATACTTAGCTTCTGATCAGAATAAGTGTATATTCTTACCTTAGAACACCCATCTTTCCAGTCAATGAAATTTGGCCTGCTATTAGATATTTCCTGCACAGGTAAGATTTGTTTACTCCACTGTAGTTTAAGGGACCACTCTCTGCATCTTTACAGAGCTATGGCATTTACCTTCCTATTGCTGCTAATATATCACTTAGAGTTATTAGTCAACAAGTTAAACTTATACATCAGGTCATAAAAGGTTTTCCATGAAGCCAAAATATAAATCATGTGAGAGAAGGCAGTGAAATTGACATACCAGCATTTAAGACCTCAGAAGGTTTCCAGTGACAGTCCTAAGACATAAATCCACGTGGAGGTGAAGTGCTAAAATACTTGATTTCATAATTTGGTGGACTGGGAAACCTTGGGTCATATGGTGACCAGGGTCAGGTTAAAGTTTCTATAAAAACACAGAAGGAAACCAGAAATTGCCTCTAAAAATCAAGGTACTTACTCGCTCAACAAGATTCGGCTTTGGTAAAACAAAACAAAACAAAATAGCCAATAGCAACAATAAAATCCTAGTTCTTCTTCTGTAATTAATCTATCTAAGCTTGCTTCAGAATGTGTAATAATTTTTACACACACTAAGTTATAAAATGAGATCCTCAAAATGAAGTTCCTTTTATGCTTGTACTTCAGCCTTAATCAGCTTAAAATTATTACAGCTTCCAAGCTAGAGTTCACATAGGAAATGAAACAGAGATAGTTGGTATATGTAGACCCCAAAACTAAAAGATAATCATCAGGGTTTGCTTGTTTCATACTTGAAGATGATATAAAATGTAGGATATATCTTTTACTTTGAAGAGACACTCAGAAAATAATTTACATGGCAGGAGCCTGAATTTTTATTGGGTTTATCTCCCTCTCTCAGGCACCGAAGTAACTTACCAAGGAATCTAAATACCTGTGACTTCCTACCAACCTAGACATATCATCTTAAATAATCAGTACAGGGACCTAATGGGATATCCTGTGATAAAAGTTTCTGTGAACAAAATCATTATGAATCTGGAGAGCTGATATAAGTCTCAGCCAATATTGTAGGTATGTTGTTGGCAATTAGAAAATAAACACATACAAGTGCTGCCAGCATTTCCTCATTAAGGAATAGAAAAATAATACTTGCCAGATCAGTGGCTGTTTACCCAGGTAGAGATGGGTAGATTAACCCCAGTCAAAGATGATTTGTGTTGCTGTGGTCATGGTTGTGCAAATAAGTAGGATCCTGTTGGGCTTCCCAGGTCCTTAAAGTCTCATCAGTCTCCACTACAGATTGTCATGGTTCAAATTTTGTGGCTACCTCTCTGGGCCCATTCCCTATTATAACAACCATGCCCACTGGGACTTTAGATGATAGCTGCTACAGTTCAACATGCTACCCTGGAAGTCCATCCTCCCCACTGAAAACAGGACTCTCATTTAGGAACAGTACTTCAGATCATAGGCTGATCTATAATTACTATAATGAGTTTTCATTGTTGAGGTTAGTGTTACTCTCTCTCATGTATTGTCAATGACATGATCCAGGAATTGTTTTCCAGGACTTACTGTGTGACACGGTAGAGTGTGAGTCAACATGTCACAAATGAAAAATCTGCTCTAATTTTCCTATATCTGTAAGTCATTGAATTCTTTCTTCTATTGTATTCTAAAAAATATGTGGGATCTCAATTTCATTTAGCAAAGATGAGTTCAAGATTCAGTCGAACAGCCAAATAATGTTTACAATCTCTTGTTAGAGTTCTATTGGCAGATCAAATGGAAATTCTGGACCTTAGACAGTGGGCATTCCAAACGTTAGGAATTGGGAAATAAGGAGAAACTAATAAAAAATAAATTCAGGAGATGCTAATTAAGCTGTAAGAGGATAAAGAGCCATGAGTTTTCCAGAATTCAAGTGGAGAAAATATGCTTTTATGAAATAAGGGAATTATTAACTTTGTTGAAGGCAAATTATCAATTTAATAATTTAATCATAGAGAATTGTCCACTGCATTAATAATAGAGCTCTCTGTTGAGCTGTATCAGTGGAATGTTGGAGACTAAAGCCTGACTATACTGTATTCAAGGGAAAAAAAAAAGAGACCCAGCTGAAGAAAACAAAAATAAATTAATTTATAGAGAATTTTTCATATATAAAGTAAGAGAGAAATGGTGTATGCTGAGCTAACTGGAGCAGGAGATATGGCAAAACTAGTTTGTTGTTGTTTTGTTAACATGGCTGATATTACAAATTGTTTCTTGGTTGACAGAAAAGATGCAGGTCATTAGGGGAAAGTCATTCTAAGAAACAGAGGAAACAGCCAGGCAGTAATGTTCTTGAGGATATGAGAGCAGTCAAATCTAGTATACAAATGACTTGTTTGGCTTTGATAAGAAAAGAAGGAGTTCTCCCAAAGGGACCAAAAGAAAATCAATACCCAGTTCCTTGATTGCATGTGGATGTGGTAAGTGCAGGGAATGGTATGTAGAAATTATTTTTCTGAATGGCTCTCTTTTCTCATTGAAATAGTAGCTAGAAACACCAGAGAATGAGAAGTTGGGGAAATACAGGAAGTTTCAGGAGTGAAGAGGCCATGACACCAGCCTCTCAGACTATGAAGAATGAAAACATAAGATAAATACAGTAGTTTGGACATTACTGAAAGCCTAACTGAGGTCAACATAAATGAATTTAAAGTATACTAGTCATAATGCTTGTTTGTTTTTTTTAGCTACATGGAGAAGGAACTCAATGGAAAAAAGATTAAATTCAATTCATGTATACAGTTTACAGTGTTAGTCAGTCTCTCATGGATAGAATTAATGAATATAAAAGCAAGGTACTCTCGTGTGTGTGTATATATATATATATATATATGTGTGTGTATGTGTTTGTGTATATATATGCATATATGTGTGTGTGTATATATATATATACACACACACATATATACATATATATACATATATATACATATATATACATATATATATACATATATATACACAAACACACACACACACATATATATACACACACAAGAGAGTACCTTGCTTTTATATTCATATCTATATACACACACATGTGTATATATATATATATGTGTGTGTGTGTATATATATATATATATTCCATTAGTTCTGTATGGAACTAATTCATATATATTCCATTAGTTCTGTTCCTCTAGAGAACACTGATTAACACAGATCTTGGTAGCAGGAGTGGTTCTAGAGGAACAGAATATCAAAAATGGAGTTTTTTCATGATTAGACCTCAAAATACTAAGAACTCTATTTCTAATAGTATGGAGAACACTGATAGTCCTTGGCATGAACTATTTAGAGAATTATACAAAATAAATGTGTTTGACACTCCAGATTCAATGCTCATGAGAGGCAAGGAGTTTAGTGACTCTATACCTAATACTTTCGACCATATGTGGAGAACCAAGGAGCATAATAAAGCTGGTTGGTTACTCCTAAGTTCAATGGACAAAATGATGAAAGAAAATGATGAACTCAGGGATTCTATCTCCTGGCTTCAGAAGCAGATACTGAGCCTCAAATCTGTCAAGATCACCCTGAGTTCAGAGTCTTATCTCCTATAGAGAAAGAGTTGAAATTGTGGAAACACAGACAAAAGCTCTTATCATGTGGGTGGCTGACCTGCAATGAAAGGTGCATACGCAGTCCCGCCAGGTGTCCAGGCACAGAAATAAATATTAAGGATGTGGGAAAATGCTAGAAGGAACATACCATTGGATGATGCTGAATTTACTGATTCTGGCCCACTAACTAGGACTCTGCATTTAATGTTGCAGCCCAGGAAGTTAAACAAGACTCTAATAGTTTATTTGATTGGTTATTTGACATATGGATTAAAAGATGGCCCACTGTGAGTGAGCTGGAAATGCCTGATTTCCCTTGATTTAATGTAGAGGAAGGAATCTAAAGGTTTAGGGAGATTGCGATGTTAGAGTGGATTAGTCACTTCACACCTACTCATCCCAGCTTGGAGGGTCCAGAAGATATATACTTGACCAATGCCTTGCAAAATAAATTTGTGAGGGCAGTATCTGCATCTTTCAGTCGTCTCCTTTGTGTGACTCCAAACTGAGAGGTGGAGGGATGGAGGAGGTACTCTGACTTTGAATCCAGTTTGAAGTTTGTTTTTGGCATGCCATTGGGGATTTCAATAACTAAAGTAAATGCAATTTGTATTGCAAACGTATGAGAAGAGAAGTCATAAGAAAGAAAGGCTCTCTGTTTTATCCTGTGGCAATGGGAAAATTAGCTCCACTGCATATATGTAAAGGAATAGTGGAAAATTGAAATAAAATTGCTTTATGATTAAATCTCCAAAGTCATGTATTTCAGCATGTAAGTTTGATTAGAAATATAAAAAAATTGCACAGACCAAAAATAGAAAATTTGATTGATGCAACTGTTCCTAAAATCTGCATGCTAAAATAATATATTTTGCTTAAATGTAACTAAATTGAACTAACATTTCCTAAGACTAGATAGCTGCTTCTGTTCTCATTTTATGTTCTGAAGCTACAAACAATGTAAAAGAAGGGCGTTTTCCTTTTCTTATGAATGTAATTAGTTTGCTGAGTTGATAACCAAACATAAAAAGCTCTGTAAAATTTTTCCAGACACATTTCACTCAACTGTATATCTTTACAGTTTTTAGTTGCATTCCGAGGGGCATAAATAGATGTATTACCTTATTTGCATAATAGAACCGTGGAGCCAGCATAGCTATTGCATAGGCCACCATGTCAGTGAGAGCTTTAGAGTCTCAGCTCAAGCTTAAGAAGAGATTTCAATATGCATTCAAATCAGTCAGCTGTATATACATACGAAAAAGAACCAGAAATGGTTGAATCAAATTGATTTCTATCCCAAGAAAGTTTGTTTAAGTTGATAGGATAGCAAGAAGCACATAGCATACAATACACTTATTTCAGTTTTTACTTTGTTTTAGAAGAGAGTTTAATAATAAAGATTTTGATCTTAATCAATTACTTATATGTTTGATAAATTCACATTTGAATGTAAATCTAAAGTTTGATAAATTGAAGTTAAATACATGCATTAAACTATATATGTCAACATTCTTTAGCATATTTTATATAAATAATTAATATTAATATTAACACTGTCAATAATGGAGTTAAGAATCTCAAATATATGAGTTTGTGGTTATTTAGTTTGTTTCATGTCCTGTAGGTGCCCTTGTCCTATTTATTTTAAACTGTTACATAGTTGCCAAAATGGACCCATTTCATAACAATGTAGTAGGGCATATATTCTTGCAGACTTTAGAATTCACGGAAATAAAGATGTGTGTGTGTGTGTGTGTGTGTGTGTGTGTGTGTGTGTGTGTGTGTGTGTTTAATTCCTGGCTCTGTCTTAAGAAGAGAGAGTAACTCAAAAACAGAGTAATTTGACTTGATAGTCTGAAAGCTTTGGGTGAAATTTATTTATCCTTTTGAGTTCAGCATCCCTAGGAGAACCAGTTAGTGCAACCTGGTATATTTCCATCGTCTTAATACACAGGTCTGCTAGCTTTAGTTTATCCCACAATTTCTTTATAACTTTATGCCAATTCATGACAAAATCTAGAAAAGAATTGATTGGTTCTTTGATCCATTCCTCTTGCACAAGCCTCAATAACGTTTTACTTATAAGATGTAGGAATATAATTCCTAGTTCACCAGTTTGGTTGGTTTCAAATTTCTTAGTTCCAAAACACATATTCCTGCCCTGAAGTCTTATCCTACTCATGTATTTTTCTTTTGAAACTCTCTTCTACTTTTCTAGTGTTTTTTACAAATCATTAAACATATCATAATAATAGATTGATTTAATTGAGTATTTATGTTTTTATTTAGGAATGCATGCATATTCATTATATCAAGACTCTTGGTGCCAAAATCTAATAGGAAGAAGTTAGAAATGGTTGGGAAATAGATTTTATTAAAATTGTAAGGGGTTCATGGCATTTAGCACCTGAAAGTCAGGGATGCTTAATGTCATGCAAAGAGAGACCATGCCTAAGGAATAAAGACATTTCTCTCTCACCCACCCTCAAAATGCCAAATGTTACCTCATTAAGAAATGCTAAATATTAGACTTTTGTTTGATTTTTCCCACATAAACATTATTGAGATACACATTTTCCAAAATTTATTAATTGACTGCCTGATACTATTAGTTATAATTTGGAGCATGTATTGTTTTTATAATGTTTATAATTAATACAAATATATTTTAAAGGTATACAGTAATACTAAAGATTTAATTTATGTGATTGATTTAAATTAGGACAAGTAGTTATGTAATATTTTTAAAGTAAGGATAAAAATATTAAATCAATTAAAATCAAGGTGGTGTGCAGATATAGCAAAACACTGACAGGCCGGGTGCGGTGGCTCAAACCTGTAATCCCAGCACTTTGGGAGGCCGAGACGGGTGGATCACGAGGTCAAGAGATTGAGACCATCATGGTCAAAATGGTGAAACCCCGTCTCTACTAAAGATACAAAAAATTAGCTGGGCATGGTGGCGCGTGCCTGTAATCCCAGCTACTCAGGAGGCTGAGGCAGGAGAATTGCCTGAACCCAGGAGGCGGAGAATGCGGTGAGCCGAGATCGCGCCATTGCAATCCAGCCTGGGTAACAAGAGCGAAACTCCGTCTCAAAAAAAAAAAAAAAAAAAAAAAAAAAAAAAAAAAAAAGCAAAACACTGACAGTAATAACGATAGCTGTTTGAAAACCACTAAATTTGGGGCGGTGTGTGTGTGTGTGTGCGCGCGTGCCTGTTTAATAACCCAAGTTCAATCAATATAATGTTGTAAGTAATATGAAACCATCCAAATAAAAACATTTTCTCATTTAAGTTCATACCCTCCCACATACATATATTATGAAGAAATAATAGATTTCTAAGGATGTAGCAAAGATGCTTCACAGTCTGACAGCTTGCAAAACTAAAACATGCAAACATTAACCCCATCAACCAAATATAATTTAGTTTTCCTTCCCTCTTCTTATTCATGATTAAAATTTGCATCTTGCCCATTCTGTCTCTTCTTTCTTATATCATCTTGCATTTCTCTACACTTTGTATTTTAGGCTACAAATATTGTTAAACTTTAATTTGGTAGTCAAGATCAAACTTATTGGAACTAAATGTTTAAAAAATTATTGCAAATCTAAGGCTCTTGCAACTGAGATCCAAATTGCCTTTCAAGACAGTTTTGGAACTCAAAGTCAGTAATTTCTCAGTTTTCTAATTGGGTTCTTTTAAAATTCTCTGTTTTCTAGAGCAATAATGCTTCACTTATGGTCAATTAATAAAGACAGAAGGATTTCATGAATAAATGCATTTGGTAAGAATAAAAAAAAATGGGTATCAAGAATATTCCATCTCTGTAATCAAAATCAAGTATATTTCAATAAACAAAGAAAAAAATAATGTCAAATATGCTTATTCTTTTTCTATTACAATAAAAAAAAAACTTCTCCTATGTTTAAAAGGAAAGTGATAAGGATAAAGTAGATTAAAGAAATAACATTCTAAATATCTCTGTTGTAAAAAGTAATAGCATGAAAAGTGTGAACACCCCAGGGACAATGGCATATGTACCTAAGACACTCCCAACAAAACATTAGTAAATTAGAAGTTTTTTCTCTTCTCCATTGTCCATCAAATGATTGGTTTCTATTAGCAATGGATTATGAGTGGTGGCTAAAACCTATAAGTGCTCTTTTAAAAAGGAGCATGGCAGTGGGCCTCTGAGTCTAAATATCATGAAACAGTAATTTTAATCTTTCTTCACTGTATCCATGTTTTGGGCTCTCAGACTCCTTCAATGTTTTAAGCTATAAACCTACTCACTTCAAATCTAGATGGGAAATAGAAAAAATCAAGAATGTTGCAATCTTAATAGAGCAGAGATATTTAAATTCATACATACATTTATGCATACAATAACATACCTAAAGTATAATTCATTTTTAACCTTTACTCTCATAGCACAACATAAAAATAAATTCCTACTAAAGGTCCAATTATCTAAAGTTCTTCTGATTTCTGCATAATTCCATAAATGATTCTGTCATAAAGCAATTTCTGTTTATGGTAATGTGATTCAAGTAAACAGAACTTCAGTTATGCGTTGCTAATAATTACTGAAATCTGAGTCAATAAATTAACCTTTTGACCTTACCTTCTTGCATTGAAAATCTTCTCTACAAATACAATTAGCACAGTTAATTTCATAATTTCACACTAGTTTCAACTGTAGTCACTATGGATGAGCAAAAACAATTTTAATACAAGTATTTGTAAACACAGCATATTTTGCTCTAATAACTTTTATTGGGAAGAAGAGTTCTTTATTCATTTTGAAGCAATTTAAACTAGTGGCTCTATTTTACTACTTGTGGGTCATTGAAACTGTAAGAATCTGTTGACATATTTAAAGCTGTTTTCTGCAGTAAATTGTAAATTAATATTTCAATCAAGATGATCTGTAGCTTTAGCTGTCCAAAAGAAAACATAGCTTGACCTATTTAAGATCTTGAAAAGATTCTGAGGAAGATATTTTTAAAATATGATCTCACAGTTATCTTAAAATATAGATTGATGTCAGGTGAACTGTCTAACCTTAGAAAACTGATAACCTTCTAACAGTAAAATGGCAAAAATATATTTGACCAATCTGGAATTAGGAGTTCTATATGGATAAAATAAGATTAAAGCTATTAAAAACACTTTGGAAATAAATAAATTCTCTATTCCTCTCAGGCATTATGAGATAAAGGAATCTTAATGTAATCTTCTTATAAAGTAACATAAGCCTTGTTATCCTGTGGTCAAAAAGCCTTTGGGGGCTCCTCTATCCTTCCAAATTCAGTGTAGATTTTTTTACATGGTCTTTAATATCCTCCATAATAGTTACAAACTATTTTCCAGGCATATGTAATATTATCAATGCAGATGCCAAACTGCCTTCATCATCTTTATTTAGACTACTTTTCTCATGACTTGGTATCTCAGAATCTTTTGCATTATCATCCCTTTATCTTAGAGTGTATCTTCCATCTTTACCCAAAAGTAGCTACCTCATTCTCACTTCTATCCTCAGGATCTAACAAAAGGGCAAGAAAATAATAGGATTTTGGCAAATAGTAGTTAGGATCAAACTTATAACGAAGCACTAGTCAGTCTAATATTGCCCCTACCTCTTGATTTAACTTGGTGTCCAGGTTCCAAAAAGTCAAAAATGCATGAATAAAAATTTTGTTTTCTTCTGGAAACAGGTCACGTTTCCAAGGTTACGCTGATTGATGTATGCACACAAAAACCCCCCAAGTTATAATATGGGATGGAATAGATGATGTGGTGAGTTTAAAGGTAGTGAGAATTCTATTATATTTAAGGATATTAAGCTATGGCCTACTTTTTTAATATCCCAGAGGCCCACGTAACATAATTGTGAAACAATTACTTAAATGATTATTTATGATCTCCTGGAATGAAATGTCTATTGAAGATGATATTTTGATTAAATGATAGGTCACTAATATAGAGCATTGTAAAGGACATGGAGTACAATGACCATAATAGTGTTTGACTGTTTCTAAAATAACTAGAGTGCTTAAATGTAAAGAAATGTTTAACATTTAAATTTTCAATTCTCAGATTGCAGTATGGTCAAAGAATTAGCAAGTGTCTATGACTGTATGTATCAAAAGACTCTCTCATCTCTTCAGCTTTTTAAAGAAAAATAGTGGCCCTACTGTTGAAGTTTAATTTCATAGCTTTATGAGGTCTCTTACAAGAAAGTTAGGGCAATGATTGGTAAAGAATAGTCACTAGAATGAAACAATTCAGAGAATTTCAAAACTCTAATCTCACTGAATTTCCTTTATCACAGAGGGTTAATTCCACCAGTTTTATGAAGATTGCCCTGTCTTGTTTGAAAACACTAACACATCTGAGATATTAGTTACCTTAAAGTTCTTTGTTAATTCTCATGCTCCATCAAACCTGTACTTAAACCTTGAGTCCAGCATACACAAGAGAAAAATAAAATTAAGACAAACCAATAAGAAAACCAAATAGACCAGAACAATACATGTGGGGAGTGATGATGGTTTTAAATAATGTTTTATGTCAATATAAATTAATGGCATTGATTTCTTTTCCAGAGAATTTATATGCAATAACTTTTCAAGCATCTAGAATTGTTTCCTTGGTTGTTTAACTTAACCTAGACTCAATGGGCACTAATCTTAATAAAATTGATTACAAAAGGTTCTGATTATAGGGAAGGTGGAATGGATTTATGATGTGTAGCCTACTCATTGAATCCTTAACTATGCCTTCCAACAGACACTAAGGATATTCCCCTTACCATTTGTATAAGTTCCTATGGCTGCTGTAACAAAGTACTAAAAACTGGATGTCTTAAAACAACCAGGAGATATTCAATCATAATTATGAAGCCTAAACATCAAAAATCAAGTTGTTAGCAGGGTCATGCTCATTCTGAAGCCTCCAAAAGAAAATCCTTTCTCATTTCTTCCAGTTTTTGGTGGGCAGGCTTGTCTTGGTTTGGAATAGCATCGCTCCAATCTTTGCCTCTATCTTTGCATTGCTTTCTTTCCACTATATCTGTGTTCACATTCTCTTGTCTTACAAGGACAACAGTCACATTGAATTAGGACCCGTTCTAATGACCCAATTTCAACTTAATTACATCTGCAAAGAATCCATTTCCAAATAATGCTACATTCGGAACTACTGGGGGTTAAGACTTCAATCTTCTATCTTTTGGGAAACAAACTTCAACCCATAGCAATCCGTCCTCTAGTCCCCAAGATTCATATTCTTCTGATGTGCAAAATATATTAACCCCATTTTAGCATCCCACAAATTCTTAAACAATTTCTGCATCAACTCCAAGTTCAGAATGTCAACTGCTCATTCAACTCAAAAGACTTAGATCTCATTTTCTAAGTCATCTAAATCAGGTCTGGATGAGACTCTTAAGTATAGTCTATCCAGAGGCAAAATGTCTCTTGATCTGCGAAGCTATGAAACTAGGAAACAACTTGTTTCCAAAATGCAATGGTGGGATGGATATAAGCTACATGTTCCCATTCAAAAAGGGAGAAATTGAAAGGGTAAAAAGGAATGTGGGCTCCAAGCAATTCTAAAACCTACAAGGCAGTGGTTCTATGCTCTTCACTTTCTCTCTCCAGTGGGGCAGCAACCCTGCTCTCTCAGCCTTAGGATGTCCAGTCAGCTCTGGTTTCTGCATCCATGCCCCTTTCCTCAGTTATTTTTCTTTATTATCCTGTCTCTGTTCCTTTCATTTTAGACTGGCAGCATTCTTTTTGGTATGAAATTCTTAAAACCTTAAGCCATGTGGTAAGAAGTTCTCCCAAAAATATTCCATGGATAACCACATTTTTATTTCTGGCTCTGTTGAGATAGTTGATTGGATCCAAGAGTCACATGCCTAATATCTTTAGCAAACGGTTTACAGCCATGCATTTTCTCTATTTCCAGAGAACACTGTCTGAATAGGCTGAGAATTTTCCAAGTCTTCAAGTTCTGGTTTCTTTTTACTTAACGGTTCATTTCTCAATTTATCTCTTTTCCTTTTCATTTTTATTAAAAGCGGCAAGAAGACTACTTCAACACTGCTTCAAAATTTTCTCAGCTAAATATTCAAGTCCATTGCTTACAAATCCTGCTTTCCACTGAAAATAATGCAGGTTCAGTCAAGTTGTCTGCCACTTTATAACAGGTATCATCTTCCCTTCTGAGGCCGATAATACATTCCTCATTTCCGTATGAGGTCCCACCAGCAGAATCTTAAATGGTATTACTTTTAGCAACATTATGATTATGACAAACTATGCATTTTCTAATACAAAGGAAGCTTTCTCTATAACTCATCTCACTTCTTTCAGGATCACTTTTAATGTCCATATTTCTACCAATTGTCTCCTCAAGGCAATTTAGTCTTTTTCTATCAGCAATGTAAATCTTTTTCTAGCCTTACTCATTAACCAATTCCAAAGCACTTTTACATCTCTAGGTATCTGTTTCTACACTATCCCATTCCTGGTACCAAAAACTAGTTTCCTGTAACAAAATACCACAGACATGTTTGCAGCATAATAATAAACAATATATTATCTGTCTGGTAATAAAAACAGGAAATACTCCCATTGAATCTAAATCTCTGATTCCAATAGCAATTTCAGAATACCACAATTGGAGAATCTGTTTATCAGCCTTTAATCATCAGAAAAAAAAAAAGATGAATGGGATGTCCAAAATACATGGAGTAGGATCAAAGATGTATTTTGAAAAAAATATGATATTCAAGGATTCTGTCAGTCTTAATGATATCTGTGTAATTAAAAACAACAACAACAACAAATACAGCCTCTACGTATGGTAACTTGAGACCAAATTCAAGGCATCATAGTGGTGCCTCACCCAGTTCTTAGTGATGAATTGGTCTTAATTATAGATCTCTTTGACTGAATGGGAGATTAGGAGTTACTCTTGATTAAAAAAAAAATCCTGAAATAACTGCCATGGTAACATGAAGTTAAGTCTTCCTGTTACTTCCTGTCTGCCTTCTACATAGAGACCTAATATTCTGATTAAAATTATGCTAAACCTTCTCATATAATCCTGCCTATCTTCTAATTTTCTTATTATTATTCCATGTTTTCCATCTTGTTGCCTGCTTTGGAGTTTCCAGGTGATTTTTTTAGTTTACAGTTTACTTTCCAGTTCACTAATTTATTATTTAGCTGTTTATATTTTGAAGTTTAATCCATGAATGAAGCTTTCAGCAACCATGATTTTGATTGCTAAAAATATATAAATATATGTGTGTATAAGTAGAGGTATACATATGTATATATTATTTTATAAGCCTTTGTAGATTAATTATACTTGAGATTGAGTCCTTTATTTATATTCTATACTATTTATCCAGTAGTTTCAGAATCTACTCTCCAATTTTTTTTGTCTGTTGGATTTTACACAGTCAGTTTTCTCGTATGTTCAGTAATCTTCATTTGCAAGCTCTATGTTTGACCTTAATTGGAGAAACTTAACCTAAAACAGGAAAAGTGCAATTAAACTTAAATTGAAATTTTGAGATGTTTTCCTTCACAGAATATTATTTTCTGCTTTATAAGATTAGTAACCAGTACCACCTGCCATGAGATCACTTCAGAACCTCCATGAAGATCTAGGATCAACATGGGAGTCCAGAGAGTTTCTCACCACTTTGAGGCCAGCCCAGCAATAGCAGCCATGAATAATTGTCCTCAGAAAACAATCTTTCATAATAAAAATCTTCAACAAATTAGGTACAAGAACAAAGGCCATATATGACAGACCAACAGCTTTCATAGTGAATGAGGAAAAGTTGAAAGCATTCTATTTGCCATTGATTAAATTGGCAGTAGAGTTATTATTAAGGCTTAAGACTAATAGGTTGACAAATTATCAGCACTATTTTTCTCTTCTTTAAATAAATGAGAATCATTTTAAAAATTAAATTTGCATTGGAAGGTATTCCTTGATTTCTATATATGAAGAAATTTAATCACATCCTATTTACCATTACATTACATATGAATCACATTCCATAAGCCAGTTAATAAATGTCACATATACTGTCTAAAACCAATTCTGACTCTCCTATATTTTCCATAAGTATATCTATGAATCAGGAACAAACTAACCTGAAATGTAAGGGCCATAGATTTTCAAGACAGGACTCTCTAAGTTACCCATTCAGTCCCACATACTGGAAGTCTAACTCATTTGCCAAAAAGAAATATGGAATTTGCTAAATCTTAAGAACAGTAGGCATAACCGAAAATAGGAAAAATAATGACTTAAAGCACATTACCAATCTTGCCCCACTTTTATTTTCTGGCTGTCAAAATTAGCCAATGTCTTAACAGCCTAAAATTACCCTTTGCAAATTATCACTATTAAATAAATATACTAATTATAGGTAAAATATATAAAATATGTATGATATATATATATATGCTATATAATGATTGTACAAAGTGATTGTTTATTGAAACTAACAAGAATATACTATCTCTGTAAATAACATAGAAATATATGCTGTGGCTCTTAGACAACTGAGAGGAGCTTACAAAGGAGGAGCTTCCTACATTCATGGAGTACCTGCCATATGCTAGGGCACATCGCAAATATTTTGTATAAAACCCTCACAACAAAACTTTGAAATAATTGATATCATTCCATTAGATTAATAGGACTCAGATAAATAAGACTCTGATCAAATATGGTTTCTAAAATATCTGAGTCTTTAAACTTTCTGCAACACCACACTACCTTTTGTTAATATATAAATTTTTAATATGAGTGGTTTTAAGAAGAATGTAAGCTTTAGCTCAGTTATCAGCTGCTTTCCATAGATCCAATATTTTCAAGAAAAAAATGAATAATTGCTGTAGCTAAATTTATAATAAACATTATAATCTGCACTTCATATCCAAGAATAGCAGATGATTGATCATTCTACATTCCAAATATGTCATTAGTAATTTCTCATTATACATTAAGATATTTCTAGAACTGGATTTTTGTTTTGTTTTAAAATAGAAAATTTCTACTGTAGCCATACTTAGACTTTGGAATATATTTCTCTTTGATCTAATTTTTTTTCACATTGCTATAAATAGAAATCCCACTTAGTGTACTGAGCCAGTGAAATAAGAAAAATAGAGTGAAAAGTGTATTCTGAATATTAAGCCCTTTACTGTTCCATTACAGTTTAGAAACTGTTGTTTATTCAGTGGCAATTTACTTTAAAGCTTATAGAACACTGTACTAGACTAATTCCCTTTGGGATGTTTGTTTTCTACTAATTAAATATTAGTATTTTAGCTCTGCTACAGTTACATATTAACAATTTACCTTTAAAAATGAAAGTACGTCTTGTTCATTCCCAGAGAATGCACCAAAAAAGAATTAAAATCTTGTATAAAAATCACTGTGTAAGGATTAACTACCTTGACATTGGATTCTACTTTTCTGCAATAATGCCTGCTCCATAGTTCTGCTGCCTTAGCTCTCTCAGCAGACTTTGATTTTAATACTGGTTGCATTCCATTAAAATCATTTATTTACTTAATCTGTCTCCTGCTCTACAATAAAAGTTCCATTGAAGTGAAAACTGTTTTATATATCTTTGTGTCATGAACATGCAGCCATACAAATTTTAGTTACATTGCAGGCACTCGAAAAATATCTGTTAGAAGAATGAATGAATGAATGAATGAATTATTTTAATGTTGTGAATTACATGCTATATAAAACCTGTGACTTTTAGTCACTTATAGTAAGCAAAAGGGTACATTGAAATAAAACTATTAGACCAATAAAACTTATTAACTTTGACTTTGTTTTCACTACTGCTTTCCCTTTGCAACTGTCTTATTTGTGCTCCTGAGCTGCCTTCATTCTACTTGTAAAGCAATACCAGGCAAGAGAATGTTCAGGAAATTTTATCCTTTATCCCTTATTTCTTATTAAAAATAATATTCTGAGATCCATTCCCCTGGCTGTTTACTGTGAAAAACAGTTATTTCCTTTCTCTCCCATTTTAGGGTA
This sequence comes from Saguinus oedipus, assembly GCA_031835075.1. Taxonomy (NCBI): domain Eukaryota; kingdom Metazoa; phylum Chordata; class Mammalia; order Primates; family Cebidae; genus Saguinus; species Saguinus oedipus. Next base: position 99,109,766 of record CM063181.1, on the reverse strand, counting down.
TAATATTGTACTCATAATAATCCCAAATTTATGGATATTAAAGAAACCTCTATTCATTTCACTTTATTTATTTTTTTTTTTTTCTGAGACAGAGTGTAGCTCTATCACCAGGCTGGAGTGCAGTGGCATGATCTCGGCTCACTGCAACCTCCACCTCCGAGTTCAGGCAATTTTGCAGCCTCAGCCTCTCGAGAAGCTGTGATTATGGGCACCCACCACCATACCCAGTTAACTTTTGTATTTTTAGTAGACACAAGGATTTGCCATGTTGGCCAGGCTGATCACAAACTCCTGACATCAGGTGATCCACCCACCTTCACCTCCCAAAGTGTTGGGATTACAGGGGTGAGCCACCCTGCCCGACCTATTCACTTTACCTCTAAGTTACATAGTAGGATCCTAAAGATTTAAGACTATCCTGAAGTGTTATGGTGGAGTTTCTTCACAGAGTTGTTCAATATTTGACATGCCATGACTTAAAATCCCAGGAAGAACAAAACTTGCACGTGCAATTTATTAAACAACCATCAAGCAAGTTATCCATGCAAAGATGGATGAGCCCATATGTTATGTAAATGCTATGTTAAAATAGAATATTCTTTTTATTCTTCACTTTCATTAAGTTTCATTCAACTTGAATATGTTCATCTCTTTTTACTTAGATGATATTCCTACTGTATTAGAAATCACAAGTTGATATTTGTTATCTATTCATTTTATTATTTTACTATAATTTGAGTAATATATTATAAACCTTTTAGAAAACTAATTTTAGTCATATTTTTTGTTTCTTCTATATACAACGAACACAAGGTAGAACACTTGTTAAGAAAGTGGCATCCCAGGGTGAAGATGCAGCTCAAATCAATAAACTCAGCAATACTTTCATGTCTAGAAATTGAGTTTCCTGTGGAGTAGTTTATCATCAGTTTGTGCATTAAAATCAAGTTCCTTGAAAATTTCTGCAGTTTCCAAATTTTTATAAAACAAGTTTCTTTATTCTGGGTACTGAGTCATTATTGATTTGCTTTGAAAAAAAGAATCAAACCAGGAACAGAAGGTCAAGAAATTATCCAACGCAGAGATTTATTGAACGTTGAAAATGACTTAAATTCTTTTCTCACACAATTTATATCACTTTTTAAAATGCCACATAGTTCAGGTATTTTTATATTGTGCATATAATCTTTATTTACTATATTAAATAAAACATTAACTTTTAAGTCTATAGTATGTTCAAGACAGTATACTATATATTTGGTAGGGTGAGTTTAATGTGTGCATGTGTGCATGAATATGTGTGACTGTGTATCATCAATAGCACAATTCAACATTCTGAGAAAGTGTATGAAACATGATTTAGCAGTATATTGCTGAAGGAAAGACACAGATGCTTTTAGCCAACAAAATACAGATCAATGAGATGATAGAAAAGGGATATTAAGGGGATTCCTCTTCATATCCTCAATAGATCAAGGGAAATATGAACAAGTAGACAAGAAATAGAGACCAAAAGACAAAGAGAACAAGTAACAAAGATTGAAAGGGAAATTACAGAGGAAAGAGAGAATCCAAAGGGCATTTCATGAAAAGCCTACACTCAATGAAAACTCAGAGATAAGACTGAGAGATCAGAAAAATACAGAATCTCCTAATGTTATTGACTAATCTCCCATTGATCCACTGTAGACTCATTACAACTGGAGGAAATAAGTTAAACCTAATAAGAAGTACATTATTTTGCACTCTTCATTGCTCCACATGTGTGCTTGATTTGCAAAGTTTTTACATAATGGACATAACATCCCACACTCTTAAAAGTATGAGCATGAGAGTGACTCGAAAATCAACTCATATATCAGTCAAGAAAATCCTAAAAACTACCCCAGAACTTAATGTATAATAAATAACTTTTTTCATCTGAAAAAATACTGTTTTGTATCATATAAATGAGACAATTGAAGGACAAGCAGTTTAGAAGCATAAGAAGTTGAACTCAAGTCTCTCTGAGTCAAAGACAGTGCTTTTCAAATTCTACTAAAGTGGCATTTAATTATTTGCATATAATTATAGAGTATCTATACACACACACACACATACACACATATATGTGTATGTATGTATACCTGACTTTTGCACTACACAGAGCTTTATAAAAACAGGGACTGTACAAACACAGTTGGTCTTTCATCTCTATGGGTTCTGCATGCATAGTTTCAAGTAACTGTGGATCAAAAACACTTGGGAAAAGAAAAAATTATCAAAGTTCCCAAAAGAAAACCTTGAATTTGCTATGCACTGTGTACTACAAGTGAAAGTAGTGATGTTTAGGCATTATATTAGGTATTAAAAGTAATTCAGATATAATTTAAAGTATACAGGTAGATGTGCTTAGGTTATATGCAAATACTATGCCATTTTATATGAGAGACTTGAGCATCCTCAAATTTTGGTATCTGTGCATGTCCTGGAACCAATCCCCTATGGATAACAAGGGACAACTGTATTAGATTTTTGGGCTGCTATAAAAAATTAGCACAAACTTGTTGGCTTGAAACAGAAAGTTATTCTTTCTTCTGGCCATTGTAATGTGGTTGGAAAGAATGCAAAACATGATTATGACATGAATGAGGGATTAATTTTTTTCTAAGCTACTGAGATATTGAGATTTCTTTATTATCATATATAACCTCACTTATCTTGATTAAAGGAAATTCTTCAACAGAAACATGCTTTAATTCACAATAAAATAAACAGGTAAGGAGTCAAAGTTAATAAACTAATGCATAACCTTACTTGCTAAAAGCATATAACTAAGAAATATATGATTCTCCTATAATATTAGCAGCATTCTTAAATTCACAATAGAAAAAACAGGTAAAGAATCAATAGGATAAATTGATAATTCACAATAGAATAAACAGGTAAATAATCAAAGTCAATAAACTAATGTGCAGCCTCGCTTGTAAAAAAAAAAAATAGCGCTTTCCAGATGGATTAAAGGTTTAAACAGAAAACCTAACACCGTAAAAACCCTAGAAATAAACCTAGGCAACACCATTCAGGACATAGGCATGGGCAAGGAATTCATGACTAAAACACCAAAAGCAACAACAACAACAACAACAAAAAGACAAAAATAGACAAATGGAATTTAAACTAAAGAGCTGCACAGCAAAAGAAACTAGCATTAGAATGAACTGGCAACCCACAGAATGGGAAAAAATCTTTGCAATCTACCCATCTGACAAAGGGCTAATATCCAGAATCTACAGAGAACTTAAACAAATTTACAAGGGAAAAGAAAACCCCACAAAAAGTTGGTGAAAGATATGAACAGACACTTTTCAAAAGAAGACATTCATGCAGCCAAAAAAACATGAAAAAAAGCTTATAATCACTGATCATTAGAGAAATGCAAATCAAAACCACATTGAAATACCACCTCACGCCAGTTAGAATGGTGATCATTAAAAAATCACGAGACAACAGATGCTGGATAGGATGTGGAGAAATAGGAATGCTTTTACATTGGTGGTGAGAGTATAAATTAGTTTAACCATTGTGGAAGACAGTGTGGTGATTCCTCAAGGATCTAGAAATAGAAATACCATTTGACCCAGCAATCCCATTGCTGGGTATATACTCAAAAGATTATAAATCATTCTATTATTATACAGACACATGCACACAATAGCACTGTTCACAATAGCAAAGACTTGGAAGGAACCAACCCAAATGCCAATCAATGATAGGCTGGATAAACAAAATATGACACATATACATGATGGAATACTGTGCAGCCATTAAAAATAGGATGAGTTCATGTCTTTTGCAGGGACATGGATGAAGCTGGAAACCATCATGCTCAGCAAACTGACACAAGAACAGAAAACCAAACACCACATGTTCTCATTCATAAGTGGGTGTTGAACAATGAGAACACATGGACACAGGGAGAGGAACATCATACACTGGGGCCTGTCAAGGGGTAGGGGACTAGAGCAGAAATAGCAGGGGGATGGCGCGCTAGGGGAGGGTTACCATTAGGAGAAATACCTAATGCAGATGACGAGGTGAGAGATGCAGCAAACCACCATGGCACGTGTATACCTCTGTAACAAACATGCTTATTCTACACATGTATCACAGAACTTAAGGTATAATAATAATAATTAAAAAAATTGGAACCCTTAAAAAATATAACTCTAAAAACTCATGATTTTCCCTAATATTGGCAAAATTTTAAAAAATACAGTAATCTCTTACAGTTAAGAGGTTAATGGGAAAATATACATCCTTCTAAAAGAACATTTTACAATAGATATAAACCTGAAAATATATGAACATTTTTAGGTTTTTATAATTTTTAATAATTTTTATGGGTACATAGTAGGTGTATTACTTTTGCATTGCTGCAAAACCCAAAAAGGGAGTAAAAGTTTTACTACCTTAGCCAAGCACATTTACCTGAAACCTAAAGGTTGGTGCAAACGTAATCACGGTTTTTACCACTGAAAGTAGCATCTATGGGGTACATGAGATGGGATACATTGATACAGGCATGCAATGCATAAAAAAATCACATTGTAGTAAATGGGGTATTCCTCTCTCATATATTGAATAATAATATTATATTTAATATTCTTAAATGTGTCATAGGAAATAATTTGATATGCACCAAAAATAAATATATGACAAGAATATTGAGTACTGCTGCATAGTTACTAGTTGTTGAAGCAATTAAAAATCTAAATGCCCATTCATAGGAAAACATATAAGCTATCATACATGCACATTGTGGAATGTATATATTGGACTTAGAAGTGTAGAATGTATTAACAGCAATAATTCTATATTATGTTTCTAAAATAGTTTTCTCTTTTTTTATATTTCTTTTATTGCTTGAAATCTTTATATTTTTTTTTATAGCCAGAAACATTAAGGGATATATTTTTAATAATTTGGATAATTAATAAATAAATAACACAATATATCCCTCTGTCAAATTGACCACAAAGTGGTAACATCAGATTCCTGTGTCATCTAAACATGTTTTACTCCCAGAGTAAAGCAACTCATTGAAAAGGCAAAAGTACCTTAGCCAAACACATTTACCTGAAAAGCGTAAATATGTTTTTACCTAAAGGTTAATAGTACACATAGACTGAACGTTTTGCACAAATTATAAATTATTTGCTAAGTTTATGGCTATTCTAACTTTTAAAATAATCATTTTAGGTCAGTCTCACAGTAGTTGGGGCCAAATGTAACTTTTTACCTGTTTTAAAACTTGTTTTTTAAAATTTTACCCTCATCTTTCATAGTCCTAAAAACAGTTTTTAAACAGTTTGTTTTTTTTTTTTTTTAATTTTTATTGCATTATAGATTTTGGGGTACATGTGCAGAATGTGCAAGACAGTTGCATAGTTACACACATGGCAGTGTGTTTTGCTGCCTTCCTCCCCTTCACCCACACTTGGTATTCATCCCCAGGCTATCCCCCCCAGCCCCCCCGCTGTCTGTCCCCCATTTCCCCCAACAGTCCCCAGTGTATAGTAGACCGCCTCTCTGTGTCCATGTGTTCTCATTTTTCTCACCCACCTATAAGTGAGTATAGGCAGTATTTCTTTTTCTGTTCTTGTGTCAGTTTGCTGAGAATGATGTTCTCCAGATTCATCCATGTCCTTACAAAGGACACAAACTCATCATTTTTGATTGCTGCATAATATTCCATGGTGTATATGTGCCACATTTTCCCAGTCCAGTCTATCATCGATGGGCATTTGGGTTGGTTCCAGGTCTTTGCTATTGTAAACAGTGCTGCAATGAACATTCGTGTGCATGTGTCCTTATAGTAGAACGATTTATAGTCCTTTGGATAGATACCCAGTAATGGGATTGCTGGGTCAAATGGAATTTCTATTTCTAGGTCCCTGAGGAATCGCCACACTGTCTTCCACAATGGTTGAACTAATTTACACTCCCACCAACAGTGTAATAGTGTTCCTATTTATCCACATCCTCTCCAGCATCTGCTGTCTCCAGATTTTTTAATGATCGCCATTCTAACTGGTGTGAGATGATATCTCAATGTGGTTTTGATTTGCATCTCTCTAATGACCAATGATGATGAGCACTTTTTCATATGTTTGTTGGCCTCATGTATGTCTTCTTTTGTAAAGTTTCTGTTCATATCCTTTGCCCATTTTTGAATGGGCTTGTTTTTTTTCTGTAAATCTGTTTGAGTTCTTTGTAAATTCTGGATATCAGCCCTTTGTCAGATGTGTAAACTGCAAAGATTTTTTCCCATTCTGATGGTTGCCGATTCACTCTAGTGACAGTTTCTTTTGCCGTGCAGAAGCTGTGGAGTTTGATTAGGTCCCATTTGTCTATTTTGGCTATTGTTGCCAATGCTTTTGGTATTTTGTTCATGAAGTCCTTGCCTACTCCTATGTCCTGAACGGTTTTGCCTAGATTTTCTTCTAGAGTTTTTATGGTGTCAGGTCTTACGTTTAAGTCTTTAATCCATCTGGAATTAATTTAGTGTAAGGTGTCAGAAAGGGGTCCAGTTTCTGCTTTCTGCACATGGCTAGCCAGTTTTCCCAACACCATTTATTAAATAGGGAATCCTTTCCCCATTGCCTGTTTTTGTCTGGTTTATCAAAGATAATATGGTTGTAGATATGTTGTGTTGCCTCCGTTGCTAGTGCAATCAAGTTGGAACTCAGAATTCAGAAAATAACTCAGAACCGCACAGCTTCATGGAAACTGAACAACTGGCTCTTGAATGTTGATTGGATAAACAATGAAATGAAGGCAGAAATAAAGAAGTTCTTTGAAACCAACCAGAATGAAGACACAACATACCAGAATCTCTGGGACACATTTAAAGCAGTCTGTAGAGGAAAATATATAGCAATAAGTGCCCACATGAGAAGAGTGGAGAGATCCAAAATTGACACCCTATCGTCAAAATTGAAAGAGCTAGAGGAGCAAGATCAAAAAAGCTCAAAACCTAGCAGAAGACAAGAGATAACTAAGATCAGAGCAGAACTGAAGGAGATAGAGACAAGAAAAACCCTTCAAAAAATCAATAAATCTAAGAGCTGGTTTTTTGAAAAGATCAACAAAATAGACAGACCACTAGCCAGACTGATAAAAAAGAAGAGAGAACAACCAAATAGATGCAATAAAAAACGATAAAGGGGAAATCACCACAGATTCCACAGAAATTCAAACCGTCATCAGAGAATACTACAAACAACTCTATGCACACAAACTAGTAAATCAGGAAGAAATGGATAAATTCCTGGACGCCTGTGTCCTCCCAAGCCTAAACCAGAAGGAAGCCAAAACTATGAATAGACCAATAACAAGGTCAGAAGTTGAGGCAGCAATTAAGAGCCTACCACACAAAAACAGCCCAGGTCCAGATGGGTTCACAGCTGAATTCTACCAGACACACAAAGAGGATCTGGTACCATTCCTTCTGAAACTATTCCAAATAATCCAAAAAGAGGGAACCCTTCCCAAATCATTTTATGAGACCAATATCATCCTGATACCAAAACCTGGCAGAGACTCAACAAGAAAAGAAAACTTCAGGCCAATATCCATGATGAACATAGATGCAAAAATCTTCAATAAAATACTGGGAAATCGATTGCAACAGCACATTAAAAAACTTATCCATCATGATCAAGTAGGATTCATCCCAGGGATGCAAGGCTGGTTCAACATACGCAAGTCTATAAATGTAATTCACCACATAAACAGAAGCAAAAACAAAAACCACATGATTATCTCAACTGACGCAGAGAAGGCATTTGACAAAATTCAACAGCCCTTTATGCTAAAAACCCTCAATAAACTTGGTATTGATGGAACATATCTCAAAGTAATAAAAGCTATTTATGACAAACCAACAGCCAATATCATACTTAATGGGCAAAAACTGGAAGCATTCCCTTTGAAATCCGGCACTAGACAAGGATGCCCTCTCTCACCACTTCTATTCAACATAGTACTGGAAGTTCTAGCCAGAGCAATCAGGCAAGAAAAAGAAATAAAGGGTATTCAAATATTAGCTCCTTTTATACTGAAAAGCTCAGTTTAAATATAATTTATTTAAAGCAGTTACTAGATCAATTATCTAAAGTAGTTCTAGTTAATACTAATCTCTATAATTCCAATCTAGACATATTCGAAATTTATATTCTTAATTGCATGCATGTTTTCTCTTCCTTGTCTACAAGAATGTAAAATTCATGAGGGCAAGATGCATTCCCATCAAGTTCTCCTTTGTGTTCCTAAGGCATGGCACAGTATTTGGCACACAGTATTTGCATAATAAACGTTTTTTGGGGGGAGCTATGTTGGAGCAGATTTTATCTCTTTTTATTTGTATACATCTAAAGAGTACAACTGCAATTTTGTTACAGGAATATATTTCATAGTGGTGAAGTCTAGGCTTTTAGTGCATCCCTCACCCAAAAATGTACACTGTACCCACTTAAGTAATTTCTCATTATCTATCTTTTTCTCAACTTCCCTACCCTTCTGAGTCTCCAACGTCTGTTATTTCACACTGTGTTTATAATAAGCACACATTATTTAGTTCCCACTTAAAAGTGAGAACATGGGCTGACTCTCTGTTTCTGAGTTATTTCACTTAGTGGCCTCCAGTTCCATCCATGGTGCCACAAAAAACATAATTTCAATCATTTTTGTGGCTGAATAGAATTTCATCAAGTATATATACCACATTTTATTTATCCATTCATTCACTGATAGATAGACTCTTAGGCTGGTTCCATAGCTTTGCTATTGTGAATGCTGCAATAAATATACGAGTTCAAATATCTTTTTGATATTATGATTTATTTTCCTTTGGGTAGATGTCCAGTAGTGGGGATGGCTTGATAGAGTGAATGGTAGCTGTTTTTATTTCATTAAGAAATCTTCACACTAATTTACACTTTCACCAACGGTGTATAACATTCTTTTCTCCACATCCAGCCAAAATTAGTTATATTTTTCTATTTTTAACAATAGTCATTCTGACTCGTTTAAGATGATATCTCATTGTGATTTTAATTTGCATTTCTCTGATGATGAGTGATATTGCACATTTTTTCATATGCTTGTTGGCCATTTACAGGTCTCCTTTTGAAAAAAAAAATTGTCCTTTGTCTACTTTTGAATGAGATTATTTGTTTTTGTTGTTGCTGTTGAGTTGTTTGAGTTCTCTGTAAATTCTGTATTGAGCTCCTGTCAGATGCATAGTTTGTAAATATCTCTAAAACAATAATTCAAAAAACAAAAGTTCAGGCAGCATTTCATCCACTCTTATATTTATAAAACTTTTCCTTCAAAAGTCCTCTGCGGCAATTACTTGATGAAAACACATCTCCATGCATTATGTTTGCCCAACGTTTGTGGGTTGAGGTTAATTGTTATACCTAATAATGGCTAAGCTTTATTGTTACACATTATCTCTAGATCCCCTCACTGCATTTCCAAGAAAATTGGACAGTTATGACCTGTTTTTATAATAGACCAGCCGGGTTACTTTTCCTGTTTTCCTGATTTAAAAGCAAGCTGTATCACAGATGCAACACATGGAAATGTGAGAAAAGATAATTGGCTTAATTTGATTTTAAAAGAATGTGTATAAATATTGTTTTGCTCTAAAATCAGAGGTAAATCAGTTTTAAAAGAATGTGTATAAATATTGTTTTGCTCTAAAGTCAAAGGTAAATCAGTTTTACTCTAAAGATTTTGAGATTTTGACCTCATAGTCTACCTTTATTTTTTATATAATTGACATTACATCAATATAGAGATGTTAATACTTTATGTAAAATAATTAGATGAATCTAGGTCTATACAGATAAATTTGTTCCAAATCTTGTTATTAGAATTAAATATACAAAGTAATAAAATAGGTATAGAAAAAAGTGTTTTATTGTACATTATAAAGATAAGCATACTTTCAACAATCCATTTATGAAAACACCATATGTCTTCGTAATTTAAGAAAAAATTATTTGAATATCAGTTTGTAGTGGTAATAAAAAATACCTCAGGGAAGAATTGCAGATTAACAACATCAAATTTTAAAAAGAAGACGGGCTGCAAAGTGGTGAATTTTTAATCAAAATATGCCTCTTGGAAATACTAATGGGAAAATAAAATGCTATCACATGCCAGAAAAGTAAATTATTGTGATCACAATTCAATAGAAATGAAAATTAGGCAATATTGGTTGCACAAGCATATGAAAACTTACTTAGGTGAATTTCAAGAGGATCTGGAGACTTACAGATATTTAAATTCTTAAATGTAAAATACAAACATTTTACATCCTAAACATTAGGATATGTGAATATTCATTCTTCTTTTAATGAATCACAAGGACAGTGGTTTCATCTGTGAATTAGTCCTGTTACATATGCCATAAAAATTCCTACATAAGATAATATCTTCTCCTCTTTTCTCCTATGATAAAGTACTTTTGAAAGCCTTTCATTAGCCCTTTTTCTTAACACACCTTCAATTAACGCTCATCATTTGATGTTTTTTCAATGCTTAAATTTGTTATTGTTTCATGATAAAGTGTAATATCACTTATAAAATTAAAAACATTACTACATTACTTAGATTTATAATTTTTTATATTTTACAATTATTGTCAATACAAAGATTCTGACTTTTTTTAATTTCAAGACAGAAATTTAATATATATAACATACAAGATACAAAAATTGGGGCTACAGCAGATTTTCAAATTCTGTTAAGAAATAAACATGCAGAGTGTTCACTAGAATCTAGTCCCAAAATAAACCTTTCAATAGTTACCAAACTATTAAGATTTCTAGAAAGTCTATCTATCATGCCTATATTAAGGTACACCAAATTTATTTTTATTGAATTTAAGTTACATAATTTAAATCTATTTCAGTCTGGTTAGTCTATAATGACACCAATGTACCATCCAATTGCTCAAACAAAAGACTACAGTCATTCTCATTTTCATTCTTCTTTGACACATGCCATACACCCATAATTCTGGTTTACTTTGTCAAAAAAAAAAAAGTAAAAAATCTGACCACTCTTCATTATTTACACTTTTTTTCCCATCATTCCAGACCAATACTATTTTTCACATGCCAAACAGATACAACATCCTAACTGGTCTCTCTACTTTCAGGTTTATCATATTCAACCCACACTCCAAATGACAACATAATATTTTTTTTTAAAAGAAGCATAATATTATTCTTTTATTAAAACATTTATTTCAGTATCTTGGTATACAAATTATAATGAATTCAAATTTCTTATAATTTTCCTACAAAACTCAACATAACCTGGTGACTACTTTTGTCTCCAGCTTTATGTCTTATTAATTTTCCCTTTTCCATTAATATATTCCAGATATGTGTGCCTTCTTTCTAGCCTTGAAGTATCATTGTCTTTGTACTTTTTATCCCCTTTACTGCAGAGGAAGTTCTCTGGTGTTTTGAATAGTTCCCTTTGTGTGACTTGCATCTCAGCTCAAAGTAACCTCTGCACCACAGCTTTTCCTGACTGCCCCAATTAAAAGTATCTCTAATGGCACCTATCATATCTACTCATTTTGTAAAGCACTTATTGCAGGCTGAAAAAGTTATACTTTTGTTTTCATGTTTACTGTCTCTCTCCCCTCTGTAAAAGATAATCTCCATGAGGGCAGAAGTCTTGCATGGTTTGTCACTCTATAACTTGCCCTTAAAACAGTTTGGTGAATTGTAAGCATTCAACAACTGCCTGTATAGAGGGTTTTCTAACAGAAGCATCTTACCTATTAATGAGAATTTCTATATGATTAGTAAATGCATAACTTGAGACTATTATTTTTGTGGAAATCTATGTATATAAGGAAGCAGTTTTTGTGTCAATCTAGAGATATCTGTGCACAACACCTCTCAGTGTTTAGGAATCAGTTTACATTTATAATTAATATGTGCAGAATTACTCTTAAATTTACTTTGTCTTAGCATACACACTGATATTGTTTTATAATTTATTGGGTTTTATTATCCTACTTTATGTCTTCTCCAGCAGTCAAAACAATGTCACATTCAATGATGGCATGTTACTAGTCACCAGAGTGCCTGCTTGCATGTGACTTTCTGTTTTAATAAACAGACTCTTGTTTTCAACTGTAATCAAGAGGAAAAATAGGCCACACTTAAAGCTAAAAGGAAAATGTATTAATATTTCATTGAGGCACACTCATTTCCTGAATGGAAGATTAAGGGAACAGTAGTTTACAATCTACGCTGTTGCACATTTCTGGACAACAATAAGAAAAGTTATTAAAATGAATGTAGGTTGATCCTCACAGTGACTTATCTTCCTAATAACAAAACAATAAAAGCTCCACACTGATACTCTCAGAAATACTCAATACCCCCATTTGCATCTCTAGTGTGTACTATATGGATGAACATTAATATTTGACCTTGAGCTACTGAGTTTGCTGTTTTAATTTCACTTTTGCAAAATTCACTGACTGTTAGGCATTAGAAATGGCAATAAGTATAATCAGCCAGACTCAGAAAAATCTACTTTCTACATAGTAGATGGGAGAAAAGGAAAGGAAATAAGATAGAGGGAAATAAAGTCAAAAAGATAGGGCAAAAAATTAAAAAGTAGAAATACAAAGGAAAACTCATGGTGATGATGAATCAGACATTGCATTGTGGTAAGCAATGTCAGATCATCACACATATAACCACCCACATTCTTCTCTTCAATTTTTAAAGTATTGTTTACAGAAAACTGGATTCAAAGGACTTCATAAATTCTGTTAAACATTATTCATTCTCCAAAAATGTACATACTATGTCCATTGTTCCAGATTCTAGAGACACCATCCATGGTAAACAGACAAGCTCCCCATAGTTTATGTTTCAATGGGAGGAGATAAATAAACAAACAAAAATAAATAAAAATTATTAATCATAAGCACTCATAAAAAAGAATAAATATGTAAAATAAAATACTGTGTTAGAGTGTTGACTATGTAATTATTAGACAGGGCAGTCAAGACAATAATCTAAGGAAATGACATTTCTGCAAATTCCTGAATTATAAAATATTGTCAGCCAAAGAAGCATCAAAGAAGAATTAAGCAAACAATAAATTTTTTAACTTCTTGAAGTACTCTGTAGTTGCTCTAAAACTAATTATGTAATTGTGTTTTCTGTATCATCAGTGTTTATAATCTAATATAATCAATACCAATGTGACTAAATAAAAACAATTTGGAATGTGAAGTCATCACAACATAGATCATTTGATGATAGCTTAGATGTCTGTATTAGTTTGGTAGAGTATTGATTTTGTCAATTATTTTAAGATTCTTAATAATTTAAATTGTTGAGTACCTAGAAGATGCTAAAGTAGAAATATTTCAAATTTGTAGGCCAGTCAAACTTAGTTTCATATTTCAGTTTGGCAGGTTTTTCAGATGTGTATGACCTTGGAACATTATGCCACATGTCAGCACCTCAGTTTCCTTCTTCATAAAATGTGCATAATATAAATATTTCATAAGATAGTTGTGAAGCTTAAATGAAATAATTCAGGCAAAAATGTAGTTACCCTTGAGCTACACAGGTTTGCAGGTCCACTTTTATTCAGAATTTTTTCCACCTCTGCCACTCCTGAGATAGCAAGACCAAACTCTCCTCTTCCTCCTCCTCCTACTCTTCAGTCTATAAATTTGAGGACAAGGATGAAGTCCTTTATGATGACCTCCTTTTATTTAATAAATAGTAAGTATTATGATTTTTCTTAATAACATTTTCTCTAGCTTATTTTATTGTAGGAATATCGAATATAAATGTATATAATACACAAAATACATGTTAATTGACAGTTTCTGTTATTAGGACTGTTTCTGGTCAACTGCAGGTGATTAGTTTACATTTTGGGGAGTCAAAATGTATATACTGGGTTTTTATTGTGCAAGGGATCAGTACCCCAACCCGCTGTGTTGTTCAAGGGTCAACTCTTTAGTGCATAATATGTAGTAGCTCTTAAAAAATATTTGTATTCACATCACTACCCTTATACACTATTCATAAAGTTAAATGTAATATAAGGATTTTTAAGAAAAATATCTAGTATTTGATAGCACAACAGAGTGCCTATAGTCAACAAAAATTTATCATACTTTTTAAAATAACTAAAAGAGTATAATTGGCCGGGCACGGTGGCTCAAGCCTGTAATCCCAGCACTTTGGGAGGCCGAGGCGGGTGGATCACGAGGTCAACAGATCGAGGCCCTCCTGGTCAACATGGTGAAACCCCGTCTCTACTAAAAATACAAAAAATTAGCTGGGCATGGTGGCGCGTGCCTATAATCCCAGCTACTCAGGAGGCTGAGGCAGGAGAGTTGTCTGAACCCAGGAGGGTTGCTGTGAGCCGAGATCACGCCATTGCACTCCAACCCGGGTAACAAGAGTGAAACTCCGTCTCAAAATAAAAATTAAAAAAAAGAATATAATTATAATGTTTGTAACACAAATAAATTATAAGTGTTTACAATGACAGATATCCTATTTACTCTGATATGGTCATTACACCTTCTACACCTGTATTAAAATATCTCATGTAGTTCATATATATATGTGAGTGTTTAAGTGTGTGTGTGTGTGTGTGTATATATATATTATATATATATATATATATATTATATATATATATGCGTGCATATATATATATGTATATAGTATCCATAAACATTAAAATTTTAAGACAATTATAAAAATAATACTATGTCATGTATATAAAGAAAAATAGACTTTATAAATTAATGTATTTGAACCTAAGACCACTCAGTTAGTTTGCTATTAGCTGAGCAAACTTCCATAACATAATTTTCTTCTCTGAGACTTAATACAGATACATAGGGTTTCCATTAGATTAAATTAGAAAATGTATTTATAGTACCTAACACAACAATTGTTTAAAAGCTGTGATAGCTTTTTGCAGTAAAATTTAGTATAACTATGCCTACAGGATATCTAAACTACTTTGAAAATTCAGATATCAACTTTATCTCAAAAAGGAGATAAAATTTGTTTTAAATACTTGTAAAGAACCACCAACAAAAGCTGTAGTTGCAAGTTTCACTAGACTAATTAGTCTGGCTTAGGCTACCTTTAATTTTGCATACCTTTTAATATATTTATATATTAAATCAAATATAATTTTAACAATTAAAATACAGTAATACTAAAATGGAAAATGTATGTCTGTGGAATGTAGCACTACATTGTTCCCTACTCACTAAGATTCTCAGTTTGGACAGGTACGTTGGTTGAATAAATTAGATACGACAAATATCACAGGCTTTGGGAATAGATACCCTGGTTCATATTTTAGCATTACCACTTTTTACCCTTGTGATCTTGGATAAGCGGCATAACTTCTCTAAGCCTGTTTCCTAAGATAGAAATGACAAGTATAAAAGAAACAACTTCTTAAGCTTATTTTGAAAAGCAAATGAGAGGCTAGGTGCAGTGGCTCACGCCTGTAATCCCAGCACTTTGGGAGGCTGAGGTGGGCAGATTATCTGAGGTCAGGAGTTCAAGACCAGCCTGACCAACTTGGTGAAACCCCATTTCTTCTAAAAATACAAAAATTAGCCAGGCATGTTGGCAGATGCCTGTAATCCCAGCTACTCAAAGGCTGAGGCAGCAGAACTGCTTGAACCCTCGGGCTGTGGAGGTTGCAGTAAGCCAAGATTGCACCACTGCACTCCAACTTGGGCAAGAAGAGTGAAGTTCCATCTCAAAAAAAAAAAAAAAGAAAGAAAGAAAGAAAGAAAATGAGATAGTATTGTAAAGTAAGTCATTCAGTTTTTGTAATATTGTATAAGTGTAAGACATGATAATTATTATCATTTATCATTATTACAGTATTACTAATATTATTATTACCAGTATAGTACATGTTTCCTTTCTTCAGCATCTGGTAGAAATCTTTTAAAAACATGCATCTGGAATTTTCTATAAAGATATATAAAATGAATACAAGTATTTTATTTCGTACTTGATTCTAAACTATATACATCCATTTATTACTAAATAGAGATGGAATGTTTCATTGGACATTTTCTATGTGCTAGGTACTATGTTAAAGAGGTAATTCTTCCACTGTGAAGGTCATTACAATATACAAAATAAAGCTCCTTAATATGATATTGTTCACTTGATTAGCAGAGTAATAAAAGAAGGTA
This sequence comes from Saguinus oedipus, assembly GCA_031835075.1. NCBI lineage: Eukaryota > Metazoa > Chordata > Mammalia > Primates > Cebidae > Saguinus > Saguinus oedipus. The sequence goes on along the minus strand of CM063181.1, from coordinate 99,093,466 downwards.
TCATCAGTAGAAGAATAAAATGTGATCCCTATTTTCAATATTGGGGTGGATTATATACTCTGATTGATTCTCCTGCTATGAACAACTAAAAACAATGGGTGAAATTTAAACCAATGGGCAAAACAGAGCAAAAGAAATACATGCATGTGCTTATATACACAAACAACTCTTAAAATGTTGATGTGTATTGAGCTGACAAGGAACTAAAGAAACATCAGAGGCAAAAATAAATAAATAAAAATAAAAAGTGAGAGAAATATGTGGCACTAGAATTGGCATTCACCTGGATTACATTTGATAGACTCCAGTGACCCTGAGCATTTAATTTTTGTTCATTTGTTTATAAAATCCAGGTGAAATTTTAGGCAGGTGTAAAAAACATGTACAAAGTATATGAAAACAGGTTGACATTATGTCTGTCTGCTTTGTGTTGCTATAACAGAAAACCACAGACTGCCTAATTTATAAAGAAAATAAATGTATTTCTCACAGATCTGGAGGCTGGGAAAGCTAATAGCAAGGTGCCGACATCTGGTGTGGGACTTCCTCCTCTGTCATCAGATGACAAAAAGCAGAAAAACAAGAGAATACAAGCTTAAGAAAGAGAACAGAAGACAGCTGAACTTATTTTTTTAAATCAGGAACCCACTGCTTCAATGTCAGTAATCCATTCATGAGGGTAGAGCCCTCATGGCCAAATCACCTTCTAGAGATTTCATCTCTCAAGACTACTGCATTGAAGATGAAGTTTCCAACACAAGAATTGGACCCACAACTGACTTAAGAAATTACAATTAAAAACACAAAATTATATATATGTACGTGTGTGCGTGCTTGCATAACTGTGTTTGTATATATATATGACACATTTAAAGAAAGTATATGGGGAGATAAAATAGGATTGAGATATGTAAAATCTTCAGATTTAGAAAAATGCATATAAAACTTGTAGAAATGAAATGTATAATTAAAATTAAATACAATCGATAGTTTGAGACAATTAAAAATAGTCCAAAAATTCTTAGTGAACTGGACAAAATGTTCTGGATAAACTATCCATAATTCACTAAATATATAGAGACTTTACATAGAGATTAAAGCACACAAAATACAGCATATAATAAGATCCAATATTTTTCCAGTTAGAATTCCAAAGGGAGAAGAGTCAGTGAATAAGAGAAAGACAATATTTGAATAGATATCTAAGTATTTTGCAGAAGAATAGAAAGATATAAACCTTCCAATATATTAGGTCTTCTGAATCACAAATAAAACATATGAGAAGAAATCCATACCAAGACACATAATACAGTCTATTCAACTTCAGACTACCATCAGCTGAGACAAGGATAGTTCCTATAAGGAGTCAGAGAAAAAAGAAGAAAACTTACTGAAAGTGCAAGATTTCAGGATCAGCACTGTAAATAAGGCAGTGGGATAATATCTTCACAATAATAATTTATAAAAGTAAAATAATTTTTAAAATGATAAAAATAATATGATTATTGAATTAGAATTACAAATGTATTAAAACTAATATTTCTAGAATGGATGCTGTGTAAACACTTTTCAGACAAGATGAACAAAAACAGGGAGGTTGCTAACAACAATTTAGAAGGTTTAGAAATTCTAAACATTCTAAAACCCAGACAGAACGTGTTTCAGATAAAACATCTGAGATACAAGAAGTAATTAAGAGGAAAGAAAGTAAAAAAAAAAAAAAAGTAAGTAAATCTAAGCCAATATAAGCTTTACAAAATAATGATAGTGATATTGTTTGGCATTTGACTGACAACCATATGGGACTAAAATGTTAAGTAACTAACTCTATCAGTTAGGAGAGATATGGTCTGATGAAGCATTTTGAAGTTTCTTATTTGTTGGTGGAATCGGGATAAAAAGCAATTGATTTTCTCCAATTTGAATAGCTAATTATGCATGTTAAATGTATTAGATAACCATTAAAAACTAGAAACAAATTATATAAACTGCAAATGCATAGAAAAAAAGTAAGTGAGAGAAAGAATAGTTAGAGAAAAAAGGGATAGAAAAATAAAAAATGTAGGATATTTAGAAAGCATTAAATAGAAGCTAAAAATATCAATTATGGATTACTGTAATACATATATATGGATTAAATTCTCTAGTTAAAGATTGTCAGGCATAAATAGAAAGTATAGCCAAATATATGTTATTCAAACAAAGATATTTTTAAGTGATGAAAAATATTTTCCAGGAAAAGCAATCTAAATAAAGTATTGCTAAATCAAAATATAATCTTACCATTATATTAGACATAAAAGATTTGGAGTAAAGAAAAATGGCTGGAAATAAAACAGTTGTTTGAGGAAAAGTTTAATTTATTAGAAAAATGTAACATATCTGAATGTCTATGCTTTTATGAACTTGTAATCAAAATATTTCTGAAAAAAATGAATGAATATAAGAAGAAATAGTCAGATTTTCATTATAGTGTACAGCTTTCATAACCCTCTCAGTAACTAATAGCTTAAGCAAAATTAATAACAGTAATGACAATAATGTATAAATAAGCTGTCACAACCAACAAAATGACTTGTAGTCTTTGAACTACATATGCAACATCTATGAAAAATAAGTATTACATATCATAATGAATGCATCTATATTGAAATTATACTTATTTTACATTTCTATTAAATTTAAAAAAGCTAAAACTAGAAAAAATGCATATTTTACAAATTAGTAAATATATTGTTAAATAACAATGATCAAACAAGAATTCATAACAGAAATATAAAAACATTTAGAACTAAATTATTATACTGATACTTCAAATCATAAGATCAAAAATTTAAATGAAATTACACAAAATACGAATATAAAATACACAGCACTGATAAAGACAAAAGTATGTCTTTGAATGACTGACATGTAAGATGTATATCATGAGAGGATGATTTAAGAATAAAAGAGAGAAGGTGCAAATAAAATAATACTAGCAATAAAATATGTAAATATCTACGGATGTCATGGAGAAAAAAAGTGACAAAATAAATTACATGGTTTTCTGTCATCACAAATTTTAAGTCATAGGAAATAAATTAGTGAAATAATATATTTTACCTTTACCATAATAGAAATAGAAAATACATATGAGCCTATAAAAATTATAAATATAGTGTCATTAGTTAGAAATCTTCCCATCACTAGGCACAGCTGGTTTTACAGAAAATGTCTATCAAAATATTAAAGAATCATCTTTCTAATCACACACAATTTATTATTTAAAAAAAATTATCTCATTTATTTTGGATAGCATAATGTTTATCAAAATCAGATGAGAGTGTTGTGAGAAAGGAAAGTTATAGACCAAACTAGTTCAGTAATAAAGAAAAGGAATAAAATTTTTCTTTATTTATAGAAAATCATTATGTTACAGTATGTACATAGATGCTTTGATTTAAATTATGAAATTAATAGAATAACAGGAAAAAACATGTAATCATTACAATAGATAAAAAGTACACTAGAAAAAATACAGCAGTTACTCTAGATTTTTGTAAAATGCTTTTAATAATACTAGTAGTAGACGGATTCTTTTTTTGTTCTATGGCAGAGCATCAAAATTTACAGCAGAAAAAAATGGTACTTGTGTATTGAGAAATGTAATGTATTTAATATTTTCAAGAATGTAAGTCAATGCTCTTGTTTTTAATAAGTATTTTTTATTATTTAATAAACTTGTTGCTTTTTTTTTCCAAATGTTATCAGTGTTCTGTGGACTTTTTAAAATTAGTTTGAATTTTGTTCTGTAATATAATTTCAACTATTTTGTACATTTAAATATGCCATGTTGTATATGTCTGTATTTAAAAATATTGTAAATATCTGCAATTTTAGAATTATGAAAGATTTTCCTCAAAAATAACAACTCTCCATACTTAATTGTGACACATTATAAAATATCTGATTTTAAGGTTTTGGATTTTATCTTGTTCTAAAAATTAAGTTGAAACATGCTGGAGTCCATATAAAAAAATTTTGAAAGTAAAAAATTTTTTTTTTAAAACAAACTTTTCATAAAAATATAATAGCATATGTTAGCCTTTTTATAAAAAAAATGTTATCTTAAGAGTTTTAAATTTTCTGTTTTGTCAATAGAGTAAATGTCAATGAATATAATTCACATAAGCCTTTGAGAGTCTAATAATTTTTAAGAGTTTAAAGAAGTGTTGAGACTAAAAACCTGAGCATCAATTAATATTTTCTTATTTTATTAAAATAATTAAAATGAATGCATTGTAAGCTGTATTTCATTATATATCTCACAATTTAGTATATAACTCTCAGATATGTAAGGCAAAAGAAAGCAAGTTGCAGTATTTACACAGATGCTTTGAATTATATTGATGAAATATAAATGATAAAATATATAGGAAACAAAGTGATAAAGCATTGAATTGAGGATAATTATTACTTTTTAAGTCAGGAGAGAAGGTGGTAAGATTCAAAGGCCACATGGAGGAATTTAAAGGTGATCTTTAAAGGTAAGGGTAAAATTTATAATATTTAAAGAAATTTAAAGGTTAAACTGAGTTTTTGTACAAGAATGTTTATTCTATCCTTAATATTTTATGTGTTATATTTATGTATATTTAATATTTAATAAGGTATAAACAAAATATAAAAAATCAACTATTTTATTATTATGTGAGCTTTTTAAACTTAGTAATTAATAAATCTGATTTAACTTTATATTCATAATGTGAATTTCTTTGGTCTATTAGGAAATGATTATAGTTGAGGATTCCTCTGTAGTATGACTTCATTTTTCAAGTTATAATAGACTCCTCATTTCCACAGATGTTATAATTCATATTCAGTTTTAACAGATCAATGTTAATAGAATATTTTTACCTTAGTATAAATAAGTTTAATTCATGATTGTTATTTTTTAGCTGTCAGATAATAAAAATTAACTTATGCCCATAATGACTATATCTATATTAAAATTGTATTCACATTTATGAGAACTTTCAATTAAATATTTCTTCCTCAAACAAATGTAAAATTATTTCTGGCTCAGCTATACTACATTTATCAGTTCTATTACTAAATATTAACATATCACTGTGTATAGTATAATATCTATGCTGTAGAAATACTTAATTATCTTTGATCATTTATACTGTATTTTTCTTTGTAAAATACTAGAAAACATTACAAATTTTCTAGTTTGTAATAATATTGTGAAAATTATTCTATTGAAAACTAATTATTATCATTTTATCAGTCACTGCAGTATAGAGGTTTATCATTTAAGAGCCCCAGGTGTCCTCAGATTATCTATCCTAATGCAAAGGGGAAAAAGTAAAAGAAAAAACGAAAATGAACCTTTTCTAGTTAAAATCAGGTTGATGACCCCAGACTCCACTAACAGAAATTTGCCACAGCTCCAGCCTCAATCTCCCATATTCTAAGACCTCAAAAGCAAAAGCACATCCTATAACCCCTAAAGTCCAAAGAACATAGTTGGAACAACTTTGAATCATCATCTTGGTTCTTAAATAGGCTATTGTGGAAAGCAATTTGAAATGTGTTACATGGCTAGCTTAATGATAGAGTTAAAATTAGAACACAGGCCGGGCGCGGTGGCTCAAGCCTGTAATCCCAGCACTTTGGGAGGCCGAGGTGGGTGGATCACGAGGTCAAGAGATCGAGACCATCCTGGTCAAAATGGTGAAACCCCGTCTCTACTAAAAATACAAAAAAATTAGCTGGACATGGTGGTGTGTGCCCATAATCCCAGCTACTCGGGAGGCTGAGGCAGGAGAATTGCCTGAACCCAGGAGGCGGAGGTTGCGGTGAGCCGAGATCACGCCATTGCACTCCAGTCTGGGCAACAAAAGCGAAACCCCGTCTCAAAAAAAAAAAAAAAAAAAAAAAAAATTAGAACACAGGCTTCTTTCCTCTATGCTTATGTGTTTTTTTTCCCATCACACCTCCTTATGTCTCCACATGCTGCCATTAAGAGAATCCATTTGTACCCAGACAACTTAACTTGCCAATATTCTAAACCCCTCACCTCTTTCCAACATTTCTAATGTCTTATTATTATCTTTCACATTCTATTTGTTCTCTAATTTTCAAAAGCTGGTTTTGGGGAAGAAATTCTAGATATGAAGTCTTGAGCAACAAATTAAATTTCTTTTTTCTAATCCCTCTGTGTCATACTATGACCACCATTTCACACAAGTAAGAAGAGCTGTGTCTTGAATTCAACAGTTGTTCTGTTTCTTGAAAATCTTGGAAGATTTGCAGAACTAGATGTGCCCCTTCGCTCTACCAAGAAAGACCTAGAATTAGACCAAAGCGACCATAACTCTTGTCTCTTCTTTAGCATACCAGTATTTTCAGTTTCCCTTTGGCTTCCCATGTCCATCCAGTTTTAATCCCTGAACTGATAATCAAACCTAGGGAAGACTAGGATTACTAACAGTTTTTCAGCTTGTCAGAAATTATGCAGTTTGTGGACTAAATTCATGCAGTTGTTATTTTTAATAATGCTGTTTACTTCAAGGTGTTTCTCTGAAAATCTTCTAGGAATCTCTTGGCAGCCTGTTATTTTAATGTTGTCTATTTAAGAACATAATCAAATTTTGTGGAGTTTTACTTAGAGAATATGCAGTTAGGTGAGCATGGTGCAATGAAATCCTCATAGATGTCTCCAGACAACTAAACTAGCTTCCCTTATCAGTTGTAAAGTGATATTGTTTTCTGATAGTGAGACCAAAAAGAGCCACTAAGACTAAGAGCTTTAATTACAGTTTGAATTACAAAAAATCCTTGTAGTAAAAATGATTTTGCATAAGAAAAGTCTATACCCACTGTAAAAGCACTGATAACACTTACTGAAGACTAACAAAGCTATCCAAGTTACTTACAACTTAAACATTTATCCAATTTGAAAAAATGATTGTTTGTTTGTTTGAGATGGAGTGTCTCTGTCCCCCACGCTGGAGTGCAGTGGCATGATCTCGGCTCACTGCAACCACTGCCTCCCAGGTTCAAGTGATTCTCTAGCCTCAGCCTCCCGAGTAGCTGGGACTACAGGCCCATGCCACCACACCCAGCTAATTTTTATATTTTTAGTAGAGACAGGATTTCACTATGTTGCCCAGGCTGGTCTTGAACTCCTGACCTCGTGATCCACCGCCTCAACCTCCCAAAGTGCTGGGATTACAGGTGTGAGTCACTGAGCCTGGCCAGAAAAAGAGTTTTTTTAACTATCAAATTTAAGACTAAGATATGGCATTTAATGGAACCAAGTCTAAAGTAGTATCGAAGATCACTTATTCTTAAACAACATAAAGTATTAATTAAAGAAAATATTAGATATATTTTTGAAAAGTAAAGTAAGAGGTCTCAAGTCCTTTAAATTTAGTATTTTGGACACTTTCAATAAATAAATTACGCAACTAGAAAAAAACTGAATTCCAATATCTGAAATGATTCCAATGAAAGAATCAAGAAAATGAACATATACTCAAGTCTATAGCAAGGTAAAGGGATATTTAAAATGTTCACAGACAGCTCTGTGTCTGAACCACTTATATATGCCTCTCAAGAGTAATCAAAAGGGAAAATTCCAAGACAAGCGAAGAACAAAATAGCCATCTGCACAGAACTAAAGTTATGTTTGTTAATGTAAAATAACATAATAAATTAATAATGAATCTATTGTGCACAGTATAATCACTGGGATATGCAAGATTTTATAAATGATAGTTAATATTTATTCTATGTATGAGCTTTATCTCATTTAATCATTAAAATATGGGGTAAAATGGCCAAAAAGCATAGAAAAATGCTCAATATCACTAATCATCAGGGAAATGCAAATTAAAATCACAGTGAAATACCACTTCTTTCCAAGTAGAATGGATATTAACAGAAAGACAAAAGAATACTTGTTGACAATAATGTGGAGGAAGGGGCACACTTACACATTGTAGACAGGTATGTCAGTTAGTAAAACCATTATGAGAAACATTACGGAGATACTCCCAAGATCCAGCAATCTCACTACTGCGTATATATCCAAAACAATGAAATCAATATGTCAAAAAGGTATCTGCACCCCCATATTTATTTCAACACTAGTCACAATAGCCAGATACAGAATCAACCAAATTGTTCAACAGATGTATAGAAAAATAAAATGTGGTGAATATGCACAATGGATTACTATTCAGCCATAGAAATTTTTAAAAATCCTATCATTTGCAACAACATGGATGAAACTAGAGGATATTAATTAAAATTGGCCAGACATAGAAAGACAAATACCATATGACCTCACTCCTATTTGGAATTTGTTTTAAAAAATTGATCTAGTCAAAGTAGAGTAGAACAGTGGTGACCCAAAACTGGGGTGAGGATTTAGAAGACAAGATGGGGAGAGGGTGGTCAACAGGTATGAAGTTACAATTAAATAGGAGGAATAATTTCTGCTTTTCAATTTCACAGTAGAGTGACTAGCATTAACAGCAAAGTTTTACATATTACAAAATAGCTAGAAGAGAAGTTTAGAATGTTTTCATCACAAAAAAATAATGATAAATGGGCTGGGTGTGGTGGCTCACGCCTTTAATCCCAGCACTTTGGGAGGCTGAGGTGGGTGGATCACCTGAGGTCGGTAGTTTGAGACCAGCCTGACCAACAAGGAAAAACCCCATCTCTACTAAAAATACAAAATTAGCTGAGTGTTGTGGCATGCACCTGTAATCCCAGCTACTTGGGAGGCTGAGGCGGGATAATTGCTTGAACCTGGTAGACAGAGGTTGCGGTGAATTGAGATCGTGCCATTACACTCAGCCTAGACAAGAGCAAAATTCAGTCTCAAAAAAAAAAAAAAAAAAAAAGATAAATGCGGGAGCTAATAAATGTATTTACCTTGATTTAATTGTTATACAACATATATATGCATCAAATTATACCCTATATGTAAAATTACAATGTGTCAAAAGCAGAATATGGAGTAGGTGATATTACCAACTACATTTTAAGCAGAAGAAAAATTAAACAGCAAAACATATAGGAGTCTTACTAGATGCCATAAATATGCTAAGTATTTTTTCAAATGTTAATTTATGTAAAACTTCAAAACGACCATCTGAAGTAGATACAATTATTTGTCCATTTTCCAGATGAGAAAACTGATACTCTGCTAATTTAAATAACTTGCTCACTTTTACACAGTGGCAAAGCTGGAAATTTATATTCTTAAAAACTAAAATGCACTGCCTCTCACAACTTAATGTTTAAAGTAATAAGTATATTTTCTAAGATTACTATTTGTAATGGTAACTAATGGTTACAAATAGAGCTAGGATTCAAAAGCAACCTTCTGACACCAAAGCAATATTGCCTCTTATTTCATCTCTTCATTTTCTGTCAATGGTAATTCATAGTTGATCTCATCTTGTTTTATGACTGGCTCCAAAGATTATATTTGTAGCCCAAACATTTCCCTTAAAATTGAGACACATATCCAACTACCTATCAAGAATAAATTGGATTCTACTTTACATTTCACAGATACTACATATGTCCAAGAAGATGTACTTGGATACTGTATCTACTATTCTAGAATAGATAGTATTTCTACTATCCTACAGTAGATAGTTCATCTACTATCCTTTACCAGGATGTACTTAGTATATATCCAAGTAGATATGTATATATCTTTAAATTTAATTTAATAGTTCTAAAGGGCACATTTACAAATAAGTAATGGAAATACTAGTTGAAGCTTCACCTTTTTATAGATTTGAATCATGTTAAACAAATCACTTAAACTCGTTGAACATCTGCTTCCCTGATTTGTAAAATGGGACTAAAATAGTATCTATCTCATAATTTTATTATGTGGCCAAGTAGATAAATATATATAAAAACTAAGAGTTATTTTAAGCCTTGAATAGAGAGCAACATAAAGACAGGGGAAGTTAAAAAGGAAAGAGCAAGAGAGGAAACAGAAAGCAGAGAGAAATAAGCAGCAAGGAGAAAAGTAAGGGGTGTGTTGGTTTGGATTAGGGACTTCAATCCAGTGAATTCAGTTTGTTAGACAATATAATTTTTTTTAACATTTGTGTTTCATAGAATGAGTGTGATGACCAGAAGTGACCTTTAAGAAGTGTAATGTGGATTCCATGTAGAAGCCACATAAAGAACAGGAGTGGGATGGACCTAGAGTGATGGAGTGGATGCTTAGCTCTGTGGTAGATACATAGTGGAAATAACGAAAGGAAAAAAAGATGGACTTGTATGATGTTTGCAGGCAGAGTGGTGGTTAATGCTTTGATTTGCAATTTATGTTATGGTGGCTGTTGCCAGAGGCTCTCTCTCCAATACAACGTCTGTTCACGCTAGATGACCTAAGTCCACCTGGTACTGCTTACTGCCTTCTTCCCTCCCTCAGTAGCAGCCTTGCCCAGTCGTTTTAATGCCCTACTGTCAAACATGGAATGGTGTCAGTAAAGGAGTGTTTCATTTTCCTTAAAACATTTTTTCCTCTTTCAAAATAGCAACCTTGGATTTGATCTGAGAAAAGAGAAATCTGTGGAGTGAAAGGAAATTGCACAACAGGAAGCTGTCAACAAACATATTATAGAAAGCCTATAAAGAAAACACTAGCTCTAGGATCAAGAATCTCAGTTGGCTTTTCTCTCTGCTTATGATAGATGCAGAAGGAGAAGTGCCAGATACAATAAATTTGCAAACACAGGAATTTCTAAATATGTTGCTGAGGTGAGGTAAGTACAGCAAGTAATTCATCGATTCTCTCCTGTGTTCTCTTGGTACCCAGTTCAGTTTCCCTCTGAGCAACCTTAATCTTACATCTTTTTAAGAGCTGCCTCATCCCAGCACACATAATCAGAAGAGCAGCAGGTAAAAAGTCCATTCAGCGGGGAGTCACAATTCTCTTTCCTATCCCTTCAAACACATACCTCATTCACAACACAACCTGGCCACAAGATGTGGCATGGGGACAGGAAAGAGAAAATTAAATATACTTTTAAAAAGGATTATAAAAGGAATAATGCTGAACAGCATGGAGTGTCTGTGAGAGGGAATGTGCGTTTAAGTGTTAGTGTGTTTTAAATGCCTTGAAGTGATAAGGGAGGGGAAGGGAAGACTTCAGGGCAAAACATCCTAATGTCCAGTTGCCTAAAAAAGTATCTACAAGTGTGGTGAAAATCTGTGGCTAAACATTCCTAATTGTTTCCATCTACAGCTGTACCATCCTGAATGCATCCGATCTCAACTAATTGATTCAGTGACAACTTAGCGGCAAATTGATCATAATGCTCTGGGCATTGTAGATGCAGAAGCTTAAGGAATCAGACACTCTGCTCATCCTGAGAAGGTTTAACTTGCAGCAAAGGGAAATAACAAAATGGCTTTATCAAGTTTACTAAACCCACTGAAAACAAAACACAAAAAATGAAGTCTGGTTCATGTAAAACCTTTTGCCCGTGACAAGAACAGAGCATTTCAACATTGTATGACATTTCCTGCTTTCAACACCATTGATACCACAATAATATGCTAATTAGAGATGCAGAATATGATTTGCCTTGATTTTCATTTGCGTTGATTCTGAATATTATGAATGAGACTAGAAACTATTATATTCACACCCTATGGAAAGAGGACAGGTAAATATATGGAGACATGAGATAAGTAGCAGGGTCCCAAGCTATGGCGGGGAAAAGAAAGTAGATTGGCAAGGTAAATGAAGAGACCCCAAACAGCTTGCTATTCAACCTCATCCCAGCCAAATTCTGTCATCTTTTATGTCCTTTGTGTGCATATTCCTTCTTGTAATATACTTTTTATTTCCCTTTTTTTGCTTTTCTCTCTGATTTTTGTTAATGATCCCATACCACTTTGTACTTTAAGACATTGTGCTAAGACTGGAAGATACTGATCTAGAGGAAATGTAAACCATAGTCTTGGATCTGGGAAATTACTATCATAAGACTACTAATGATAATGATAGTAATTAATATCAGCTGAGGACTCACTATGTACCAAATATTGGGGCTAATCACTTTACATACATTACAGTACTTAATGTTAAAATGTATATCTAACTATCTATCTATATATATACGTATATATGTGTGTCTGTGTGTGTGTGTATATATAAAGTAAAAACTATTATTATCTCCATTATGTAAAAAAGCCTTTAATGATAGTGCTATTGGATGAATAAGCGGTGAAACCAACATTTAAACCTGAGCAATTGGACTTCACGTTTCAAACCACTTTGAAATCCTGCTTGATTAACTAAATATAATCTCTACTTTGCCTTAATATTAGACAATTAATGTTTTAAAAAATAATGTTGGTAATAAGGATAGATGACGCAAAGATAAATACCAACATTTTAAAATAAGATTGCGTATTTTTATCCCCATACCAACCCTCTATCCTCCTCAAAAAAAAAAAAAGGTGGCTAATGATGGTAGTAGTAGTATTTCATATTTTAATATTTTACATTACTTAATTTTCTCCTTACAACAACTCTATGAATTAAGCAATATTATCAAAAGTATCATGACAAAGAAACTAAATGCTCAGTATCAGATGTTAAAGGTACTTAAGAAAACAATGACATTACTTTAAGAAGTACTCATGAGCTTCTCTTTTGAATTACTTTCTCTAGATCATAATAACTTTTATCAAGGTATTTCAGTGGATTATAACTGATTTGTTGTTCCACCAATCATGGAAACAAATATCAGCCCTTTGTATCAGGGAAGTTCTATAACTTCACTGATTATAATTTGAAAACTATGCGATTGCAATCTCTAATAACTCTCCTGTGTCTGATAAATAATATTTTAATCATCTGCATTCTGAAGTTTACCTTTTGATCACATCGTAACTTGATGGATGTGACAAGGAAACAGAATATATTGTGTTAGAAACCAAAAGGAAACCTCTAATGCCATACCACCTGCCACTGGATCTACAGCAGAAAGCTTTTAAGATTGCCCCCAGAAGGACTGGCCTCCTGGTATCCATGTCCTGCTTAATTCTCTAGAACTCCTAAACAATAAAGTGAAGGGATGTCGTTTATGTGATTGGATTGTATAATATAATGACCTTTGTCTTGCTAGCAAACTCTCTTGCTGTGTTAATGAAGTAAGCCTACATGTTGGTGAGGCCTCCATGGAAAGAATCTGAGGACTGCCTCCAGCCAACGTCCACTAGAAACAGAAATCTTCATTCCAAGAAAAATTTAACTTCCCTTAAATGGCTCTTGAGGAACTGCAGTTTTGCCAATAACCACCCATGCAAGCTTGGCAGTTAGTTATTCTTCCCCAGTCTAGATTTCGAACAAGACCTCAGTTCTGCCCAACTTTTAATTTCAATATCTGTGAAAAACCATGAAGATGCAGAACCACCTAATCTATGTCTTGATGTCTAACTAGAAACGGTGAGGCAAACGCAGTTTGTTTAAAGCAACTAAGTTTGTGATAATTGTTATTTGATAGTAGACAATTAGCTCAGAGACTAAACCAAGAATGTTGCCATTCTGATTTTGTTCCAGTTTCATTATGCCAGGAAAGAGTTAGAAGGAATTGAATTCCACAGGCCTGAGTTAACAAACATAAGCCATTGTACAAGAAAACTGCTTTAATCGAGAGGCAAACCAATAATCAAAATAACTCCTGACATAATTAGGAAAGAACAAGTTCTACCTGCATAATAAATAAATAAACAAGTAAATAAATCAATACATAAATTTAGGATGTACCCGTGAGTGACAAGACCCTTGAGTCCCTGGAGGTTCACTGAAAATCACTGATGTGAGTCAGATTGATTAATAGGAAAAAAGGCATACAAATTTATTTCACATGCATACATGGGAGCCTTCCAAATGAAGCCCCAATGACCCAGTGATGCTCAGAAGCTTATATACCGCCTTGAGGTTATAGAAAGAATTCAGGCTCAGAGCATGGCCCAAAATAGCTTATGTTGATAAATCAGATTTCAGTGGCAAGACAGATTATAAGGTGGAGAAAGGAAGAAGCTTGCCTAGCAAAGTTGGCCTTGATATGTAGATGAAGCCTCATAGATAGCAGCTGTCAGAGAGAATAGATGGTAAACATCTCTTTTCATACCTTTAAAGGTATCAGATTCTCAGTAGCTCTCTCCTATATCCTGGAAAGGCCTAGAAAGGGAAGGCCTGGCTGCATTAATGGAGATTATTAATGCAAATTCCCCACAAAAGACAGCTTTGCAGAGCCACCTCAGTGTGCTAGCCCTGTAGCAGCCACTTCAAAATATGTCAGATAAATATTTGTGGGTAAAATACTTTTATATCCTTCATTATTACAGGGAAAAATTATTTTGTCAAGACACATCATTTATTCTATACTTTATGATTTCTACTGAAGCAGTTCCTTTTGAAGGCTACTGACTACAAAACTGTCTGAGGAACTTGAATACTAGCTGCTAAGTTCTGGTTCAGTAAGGCCATATATTAACAGTTTTCACAGAACTGTTATTTAATAACTGTGGTTTGTGTCACTAGTAATCCCCATCATCAACCCTGAAGATGAATAGGTCCAAATTTCCTGAAACAAATTCCAGCCAACTCCAGGTTCTTCTTCAGTGGAAGGACCTGCACAATTACAATGGACAAAGTTACATAGGCAAAGGAGTCTTTATTTAAGTGCCTTGCAATAGGGTGAGGAGGCCAGAACTGAAATCTAAACTCCAATCTGCTAAATTTAAGGGTGGGACCTGAGGTCAGGAGTTCAAGACCAGCCTTACCAACATGGTGAAACCCCATCTCTACTAAAAAATACAAAATTAGTGGGACATGATGGCACATGCCTGTAATCCCAGCTACTCGGGAGGCTGAAACAGGAGAATCACTTGAATCCAGGAGGCGGAGGTTGTGGTGAGCCTAGATTGGGCCACTGCACTCCAGCTTGGGCAACAAGAGTGAAACTCTGCCTCAAAAAAATAAAATAAAAATAAATAAATAAAAATAAGGATGGGAAAAGTTTAAATGGCTGAGGTGAGAAGCCAAGTGTTTGCTAATTGGTTTTACCTAAAAGAGAAGGAAACTTTCTCCTATCTTAATGGCAGAAGGTAATTTTACAACTTGGAGCAAGGAACCCCTCACCCCCTACAATTAGGTTCCTACCCTTCTGCAGAGACTGGGAGATAAGAGTGTTATCTTCCTTAATGATTACATTTC
Organism: Saguinus oedipus; assembly: GCA_031835075.1. Taxonomy (NCBI): domain Eukaryota; kingdom Metazoa; phylum Chordata; class Mammalia; order Primates; family Cebidae; genus Saguinus; species Saguinus oedipus. Next base: position 99,078,195 of record CM063181.1, on the reverse strand, counting down.
AAAGAGATGGCTTCCAGGTCATTGAAAAAGACCTCACTGAATCGTAAACCTAGCAAGCGTGTTTGAGAAAGATTTACATTTCAAAGAGACTGAGAAAAAACTTACATTTTCTTTTTAAGTAAATCCTCTAACATAAGGTTGGTTAGAGGCCTAGAGTCAGGGAGAAGCCTGTTCAAATTTAGTCAAGCTGAGGGGAACATTAAAGCCACTTTAGTCAGCCCTCAGGAGGAGGTCAGTTAGAGTTGTAGGAAACAGCTTTTCCCACTCCTCACTGTGCCCTGAATAGTACAGATTGCAGTTCTCAACATTAGGTAATTAGGATAGGAAGAGGCTTCTTAGGTACAAGGAATTAAGAATGGAGGAGACTGTATGTCTGTAATACATTCTAAAGGAACACTTTTGAAGTATAACTTGATGGCATAGGATTGTTTAGAAACGATGAAGGGAATGTTACAAATGACCCAACAGAAATAAAAATAATCATTATAAACTGCCATGAATACCTCTATGCAAACAAACTAGAAAACCTAAGAGATGGATAAATTCCTGGACACATACACCCTCCCAAGACTGAACAAGGAAGAAATTAATGTCCCAAACATACCAATAATAAGCTCTGAAATTGAATGAGTGATAAATAACCTACCAACCAAGAAAAGCCCAGGACCTGATGAATTCACAGATGAATTCTACCAGCTACCCAAAGAAGAGCTGGTAACCATTCCTACATAAACTATTCAAAAAAAAAAAATGAGGAGGAGGGACTCCTCCCCAACTTACTATGTGAGGCCAGCATCATCCTGATACCAAAATCTGACAGACAGACACACACATGCACACTCACAACACATACACACAAACACTTGAGGTCAATATCCTTGATAAACATTGATGTCAGAAATCCTCAACAAAATACTTACAAATCAAATCTGGCAGCACATAAAAAGCTAATCCACCATAACCAAATAGGCTTCATCTCCAGGATGCAAGGTTAATTCAACATACACAAACAAAAAAAAAAAAGTGATTTCCCATATAAACAGAACTAATGACAAAAGCAACATGACTATCTCAATAGATTTTTGTCACCCAGGAATTAAAGCCCAGTATCCAGTATTTCTTTTCTTCAGCTCTCCTTCCTCCCACCCTCCACCTTCAAGTACACCCCAGTGTCTGTCATTTCCCTGTGTTCAGGATTTCTCGTTATTTAGCTCCTACTTATAAGTGGGAATGTGCTGTATTTTGTTTTTAATTCCTGTGTTTGTTTGCTGAGGATAATAGCCCCTAGCTTCATCCATGTTCCCACAAAAAGTATTGTGGAGGGTGAGAGGAGAGAGAGCTAAAGAAAAGAAATACTGGATACTAGGCTTAATTCTTTTTTTTTAATTATTTATTTTTATTGAATTTTAGGTTTGGGGGTACATGTGGAGAACGTGCAAGATAGTTCAACCATTGTGGAAGACAATGTGGTGATTCCTCAAGGACCTAGAAATAGAAATTCCATTTGACCCAGCAATCCCATTACTGGGTATATATCCAAAGGACTATAAATCGTTCTACTATAAGGACACATGCACACGAATGTTCGTTGCAGCACTGTTTACAACAGCAAAGACCTGGAACCAACCCAAATGCCCATTGATGATAGACTGGACTGGGAAAATGTGGCACATATACACCATGAAATATTATGCAGCAATCAAAACTGATGAGTTTGTGTCCTTTGTACGGACATGGATGAATCTGGAGAACATCATTCTCAGCAAACTGACACAAGAACAGAAAATGAAATACCACTAGGCTTAATTCTTGAGTGACAAAATCATTTGTACAACAAACCCCAGGGACATAAGTTTACCTGTGTAACAAACCTTCACATGTATCCCTCAACCTAAAATAAATGTTAAAAAAATTCAAAATGAAAACTATGGATACTAAAAATATGTTTTAAAAAGATGGTGATTAATTGTACAAACAGAAAATAATCAAATAGCATTTTATTTTGGTATCGAAACAGGGGGAATGCATATTACGAGTATCCCTTATGGCTGTACCCTCTTTAGTGAGTCTCCTTGTTCTCTCTCATTACATCTAACACAAGCTTCCTTTTTAATGGTTCCTACCCCTTACAGCTGATATTTCAGAAGGAGGGAGGGCACTTAACGCCTTTCTACTGCTCAATTCTCACACTTATTTGTAGTGAAAACTTTATTAAAGTCAGCATAACCATTTTATTCTACTTAGGGAGACCAAGTTTTGTAACTTAGAACCAAAAATCTCCCAATGATAATGTCTTATTGACCTATAAAGGTAGTGACTTTTTTCATCATTCCATTATGATTTAGTTACTGAACATCTTTTTCTTACCATGACTCTCAAAGGTGAAAATCACAAAGCCTTCCCCATACAATATCACCTAAGACTGTTTTTTTTTAAATCTCTTTGAGAAATCACTCGAAATTGTCATTTGAGATTCAATTTTCCCTGGTGTGAAAGTTACAGTGTACAGTACCTTACTTCAGTTTATCTTTCCAATGCAAGCTTCATGAAGGCACAAAACACAACTCCCTCATTTTGGTAGACAAAAAAACAAAGCCTTTTAATTCATTAAATTATATTTTGGTTAATTTAATGTGCTGTTTACCTAAATTTGCATTACAATAAGTGAATAATTTAAAAGTATATAATGCTTTACTTCATATCTACTTAGTTTCTTACAGACTTACTATATAACAGGAGAACAAATAGGTTGTCTCATAGACATTTGGAAGCTATGTTTCGGATGGGTTAATTTTTTTAAAAAGCATTTAAAATTAACTGTGGCATAGAGCCATGAATGGCAGACAATCATTCTCAATGGTACTTGAAACTGAGGATAAATTTTTATGAAATTTGGGCAAAGTGTTTGGAGAAAATTGACTGAAAATAAAACAATAATGTATCTATAATATTTACTGGGGGGGGCTTTGAGCAATGCATATTTGGAAGTAGGCTTATGTAAAGATTAACATACATGGATATACTCATATTCCTGCATTTTGAAAATATAAACTAAATATTTAAATTTTATTTTAAATAAATATTAAAATTTGCCTTTTCACAACTCAAATTTTGCTCATATTCTACTGCTAGAATCTATACACAATGCCTTATTTATTAGGAAAAGTCATCTAGCTTTTTGCCCAAGAATAATAAAGAGATATAATTAAAATCTAGCCAGTTTCTGCCACATCCAAAGAACCTGTCCCAGAAGACACAAGCATTTTTCACTCCCATTTAGCATCAGCCAATGAAGGACTTTCCACTCCTGAGAAACAAATGAAAATAGCAAATTACTTACTTTTCACCAAGTACTATCTGTCAACTGCTCAGAGTTTAGGCCAGTCAGACCTCGGTTTTAATTTCTACGTTTCACTTTCTAGAAGTGTGAACAGAACCAATTTTTTTTTCTGCTGAAATGTATAGATTTTATGAGGCTGTAGATACTACTGAAATCAATAAATAATTGTGTTGTAATAATTTTAAAAAATAACTATTATATTTAATACCCTACTTCCTAAGAAGCTTAAAAAAACCTATGGATTTACATTTCTAAAAAAAATCTAAGATTTTACAATATTCGTTACTTTAAAAATGGCTCATAAATTTTTACAGCAATTTCATAAAAAAGTGATAACTTTTTTGATTCCAAAAATAAAAAGCAAAAATTTTATACTTTTAATGAAAGTAAAAATTAAAACAATTATGTATCTGTCACCTAACTGTTTAAAGCATTTTTCCATTTCTCTATTTGTAAAATATTTTACAAAACAGATAAATGAGGTTATCTATTATTATAATCCATTATGACTTACTCTTAAACAGATTTAGAATATAACTACTTTATTCTCCAACCTTGTTAAATATGTCAGTCTGCTGGAAATCTGTATTTGGAAATGCTCTTTTATATATACTAAAATAATTACTGTTTTCCATATCAGGAATGGATGTTTTTCTCTACTCTAAAGCTTAAATAGACATGTCCTACTTCTTGTCACTTAAAGAGAGATGATACAGATTCAGTAATTTCATCGTCCCAAGTAGATCACTGTACAGTAACATCTAAGTCTAAACCTTCTATTCCTCAGATTGAAAGGATTTAGATAGAAAACTGACACTTATACTAGTGTTCAGCTTTTAATCCTTATGTTATTCTGATACTTAATGTTAAAGGAATTGAAAATGACACTTTATCTTTCTACCATAGTTGTGAATGATTATATAATACAATTCTTATCCATTACTTTGTCACTGTAATTAATGAGGTCATTCCAATATCAATACATGTAGCTGAATGGCACATGAAAAAGAATTGGAATATTGTAATGAATTCTAGCAGGATCATATTTCAAAAGTGTAATTGTTTCTGTTGTATTTGAGTTAATGTGAATCTTTAAGTAGTAAACAATAAGATACCTTCTACCACTTAAATGCTTTGTACAATGAGTATTGAATAATTTCTACAAACTTATTACTAGAGTTGGATCATCTTAAGGTTTAAAAGTTTTGTACACTTAAATAGAGGGTTACAAAAAGTACAAATAAGATTAACTGGTAAAGCCTTCCCCAGCGAAAATGTCTACTTCTTGAGTAATAATAATCAAATTTTAATGCAATTGCATGTATTTTATTAAATCCTGAAATCCTTTTAAGAGTAAAAGTGGAATATTCTGGATTACTGCCATTTGATGTTAACTGGCTGTTTTATCCATTCATTGCTGTAAATTCTTCTTTATGTTGATGCTCTTTACTTTTTGGTATATTTTTAGAAAGACTAATACTGGTTGTTTCTTTCTATGTGTAATCCTAAATTTAAATCAACTAAATCCCCCAATCAAAAGATACAGCCAAAACCCAACGGTATGCTACATCCAGACCCATTTCACATGCAAGGATACACAAAGACTCAAAACAAAGGGATGGAGAAAGATTTATCAACCAAATGGAAGGCAAAAATAAATAAATAAATAAATAGCAGGAGTTGCAATTCTCGTATCTGATAAAATAGATTTTAAAGCAACAAAGATATAGTGGTAAAAGGATCAATGTAACAATAAGAGCTAACGATCCTAACACCCAGATACATAGAGACTTAGACTCAATGAGACAGAAAATTAATAAAGATATCAAGGACTCGAACTCAGATCCGGAACAAGTAAACTTAATAAATATTTATAGAGCTCTCCACTTTAAATACACAAAATATACATTCTCGTCAATACCACATCACACCTACTCATAGGTTTAAATGAAATATTGATTGGCCATTATTAATACCCATTTCTTTTAGAATAAAGCAACATTTCCATTCTCTCTCCCTCTTTTTCTTCCTCTCCTTCACTCCTTTTTTTTTCTTTCCTTCGAAAAAAAAAGTGGAATATTCTGATCTTCCTGTTTCATGACAAGGGGGAATAATACAATTTAATGAAAAAAATAAAATAAAATTTCATTCTATCCCCAAATAAAACAAGAACTTCAAGCTACTCTTTGTTTGATCATTTTATGATAAGGAATATAGCATGTGTCTGTTTCTAGCTCTCCCTTTTACTTACTTACATTAAAAGTCAAGATTGGTTCCAAAAACGATTGTTTTATAAGTTTGAATAAAGGAAATAGTGACATTTCTTTATAGAAATCAATTTTGAAAGAGCCTCAAAATGAATTAGAACTTATTCAAAACTCTTTCGATTAAAAACTGCTATGGAAAATTCAATATTTTAAGTTATATATTTAAATTCTGAGTGTCTCCTGTTTAATCTTGGCCAAAAAATGTTATAACAGAGCCTATTGTAAGTCTTCTGTGCTTTAAAATCTGATCTAGCATAGATTTTCACAGATAATGAAGGACAAAATATTCAATTAAATTTTTAGAAACCCAAATGTGAGCTAAATTTGGAAAGGCAGATTTGAATTAAATATTAGAAGCAGTTTGAATTCTTCTCTAAATAACTTTCTGTATCAAGATGGTTTCTCATATTATATTCTTACTTAAAAATATATTTTATGCTGAATTATATCAAAGCAGTAAAAATAATACGTTTTATTGATTTCTGTCACCATTAGCAAATCTACGTTGAGCAAGTATTACGCAAAAAATATGAAAATTTGCATGTTGAAAATTATTATGGATTAATTTTTACAAGTACTTTAAAATCTGTTTTAAACATAATTTTCTCCAAAAAAAAGTAACTGAATATAATTTTATCTGGGAAAATAAAACTGAAGTTTTTTTAAGCATTTAAAGAAAGGTATATCTATAGAATTCCTTTTTAAAGTAAGTGTTCCTGAGTACAAGGAACAAGGCCAACTAGATGCAACTAGGAGGAACATCTGCCACTGAGGGACTGGGACTTCGGGAAGACTGGTGCACGCAGAGCAGACCTTGTGAAAGAAGGCATTGAGAGTGAAAAAAGGGAAGACACAGATGCTGGGCACTGCCTGCCTGCTGCAAAACAGCTTGAAAAAGGCTGCGGAGGCAGGAGGGTACTGATGGGCTGGCGTACATTAATCTGGGCTACTCTGCTGGAGCTCTCCAACAGTCAGATACAGTCCACCAGGCACAGGAGCTATGATTCAGGACCCCAAAAGGCACCTCAGGTAGACATCTGAGGCTGCACTACAAGCAGGTGGGGCCAGGCTAGGCTGCAAGAGAGGCCAGAAGAAAGAAGGGGATACACAGGTTAGACCATCCCCATTTCATCAGCAAGAAGACCCTGCACTGTTCAGGTCCTATAGTTTATCAAAGGCTAAATACCTAGGGGAGCAACCCTTGGAGGATGGGTATCCCTGGCCATGCTCTACTACAGAAGCTTCTGCACCAAATTCTCTGGAGTCTGTACCAGCTGAAATTCTGCCCCTACCACCTCTCTAAGCAGCTCTTCCTATCCAATGTGTGTCCTTGAAGGTAGTGAGGTCTTCTGCTGCCAGGATTTGAGAGATTCCTGGTGAGAGTGGATCACTCCTGTCCTTCCCAATTAATCCATTTCCCAGGAATCACTGGGGGCCAGGAATGAGTCCCAGGGCACGCTAGCCCCATGCAGGGTTTCCAGCATCCTCCCACATTCATGAATAGAAAGAATCCATATTGTTGAAATCGCCATGCTACCCAAAGAAATTTACAGATTCAATGCTGTTACTATCAAACTACCAATGGTATTGTTCACAGAATTATAAAACACTACTGTAAAATTTATATGGAACCAAAAAGAGCCCAAAAAGCTAAGGCAAAAGAACAAAACTGGAGGCATGATGTTACCTGCTACAAATTATACTACAAGGCTACAGTAGCCAAACCGCATGGCACAAAAACATACACGTAGACCCATAGAGCAGAGCAGAGAGCCTTCAAATCATGCTGCACACCTACAACCACCTGATCTTTGACAAAACTGACAAAACAAGCCATGGGGGAAGAACCCCGTGTTCAAAAAATAATGTTGGGATAACTGGCTAGCCATATGCAGAAGATTGAAACTGGACTCGTTTGTTAATCCATATTAAAAAAAAAAAAAAAACTCAAGGTGAAGTAAATACTTAAATGTAAAATCTAAAACGTTAAAAGCCCTGGAGGACAACCTAAGCAATACCATCTTTTACACAGGAACTAGCAAAGATTTCATGAAAACATTAAAAGCAATTGCAACAAAACAAAAATTGAGAAGTTGTGCTATTGAAATGAAAGATCTTATTACATCAAAAGAAACTATCAACAGAGTAAACAGACAACCTACAGAATGGGAGAAAATGTTTGCAAACGGTGCATCTAACAAAGGTCTTACATCCATAATCTATAAGAAATTTAAACACATTTGGAAGCTAAAAACTAACCCATTAAAAACTGGGCAAATAATATAAACAGACACTTCTCAAAAGAAGATGTACATGTGGTCAAAAAGCCCATGAAAAAATGCTCAACTTCACTAATCATTATAGATTCAAAACCACAATGAGATACTATCTCACCCCAGTCATAATGTATATTGTTAAAGTTATAAATGACAGATGCAGGTGAGGCTGTGGAGAAAAGGGAATACTTCTGCGCCGCTGAGAATGTAAATTGGTTCAGTCATTGTGGAAAGCAGTTTGGCAATTTCTGTTATAACTTAAAACAGAATAACAATTACACCCAGTAATCTAATTATTAGTTATATACTCAAAGGAAAATATATCATTTACTTTAAAGAAATATGCAAGTGTATTTTACCTCAGCACTATTCACAAAGATATGCAACCAACCTAAATGCCCATCAATGGTAGACTAAATTTTCAAAATGTAGTACATTTACACCATGGAATGCTATGAAGCCATAAAAATGAATTAGATCATGTCCTTTGCAACAACATGGATAGAGCTAGAGGTTATTATCCTCAGCAAACTAACTCAGGAACAGAAAACCAAATAATATCACATGTCCTCACTTGTAAGTGGGAGCTACATATTAGGTACATATTGACATGAACAACAGATACTGTTACCTACTTTAGGGTGGAATGTGGGAGAAAAGTGAGGATTGAGAAACCACTTATCGAGAACTATGTTTATTACCTGAGTGATGAAATAATTTGTATACCAAATCTCCAAGACATGCAATTTACTTATACAACAAATCTACACATGAACCCTTGAGCCTAAAAGTTTAATAATAAAATAAAATAAGGGCTCCTACTTGTGATATAATTAGTTATTATTTTTAAAAGTTCATTGTTATAGTTAACTTGATTTTTAGAAGACTTGAACATGTTATATTTGAGAGAAGAGAAAATAATAGAATCAACAATTTAATGTTCATTAAGTCATACCAGAGTGTTCATTTAACTTTTAACAGAATGGAGCAACATTTTCCCTTCTTCCACTTGATCAATATATTTTCTTACTTGCTGTGTCAAGGTAAGACTCTACCTTCCTAGATCTCCAAAATGTCTTTCCAAACACATATTTGTCCCCACCTGGATTCATTGCTGTTTAGCTCTTTTGGATCATTGATAATTCACATAATAAAATGATAACTTTTTAAAGCTTTATTGATATATAATTAACAAATAAACTTTCATATATTTAAGGTGTACATCATGATATGAGGTACATACAAATTGTGAAATGATTACTACCATCAAGGTAGTTAATATATCATCACCTCACAAAATCACCATTTGCATATGTGTGTGTCTCTATGTGTGTATCGTGATAACGTTTAAGATCTACTCTCAGTATATTTAATGTATATAAAAAGTATTATCAACTCTAGTTGCCATGCATTAGAGCCCCAGATTCATTCATCCTAACATTAAAACTTTGTACCTGTAATCAATATTTCCCCATCTCCGTCATCCCACAGTACCTGGCAACCACCATTATACCCTGTTTCTATGAGCTTGATATATTTAGATTGCCCATAAAAGTGAGGTTATGCAATATGTATCTTTCTCTCTCTGGCTATTTCACTTATCATTGTGCCCTCCAGGTCACTTCATCATGCAAATGGTAGAATTTTTAAAAGTCTGAATAATATTTTATTTTATATATATATATCGTATATAAATATATATTTATATTTATATACACACATTTATATATAACATTATAATGTGTAATATTATAATATTATAGATATATATCACATTTTATTTTTCCATTCATTTCCTGAGGAGGACTTAGTTTGTTTTCATGTCTTGGCTTTGTGAATAATGCTGCAATGAACGTGGGAGTGCTGATAGCTCTTCAACTACTAATTTGATTTTTTTTTCTATTTATCCCAAAGTGAGATTGCTGGATCATTCGGTAGTTTCAACTTTTTGAGGAACTTTCATGCTGCTTTCCATAGTGATTGTACCAATATACACCCCCAACAACAGTGTACAAAACTTCCTTTCCTTCTTATCCTTGCTTATATGTGTTTCTCTAGTAATTTTTATTATAGCAATTCTAACATTATGAACTGATACCTTACGTATCTTTTCATTTTTTGATTTAATTTTTAAAATTTTTAATTATTATGAGTACATAAAGTTGTATGTATTTATGTGGTACATGTGATATTTTGATTTAGACAAACTATGTGTAATAATTTACATTTTCCTCATGATTAGTGTTGTTGGGCATTGTTTTCATCTACCCAATGGCCATTTGCATGTCTTCTGTGGAAAAATGTCTACTCAGTTCTTTTGAAAAGACAATTTAATATCAGATAATTCTGGTTATTATTGATATTAATTCCTATGAGTTTCTCACAGATTTTTTATATTAATCCCTTATCAGATACATGACTTACAAATATTTTATCTTATTCTATAGGTATCTCTTCAGTCTTTTGATTGCCGATTTTTTTTCTTATGCAGAAGCCTTTTAGTTTGATGGAGTTCATTTGCTTACTTCAGATTTTGCTGATTATGCATTCATTGTATTATCAAAAAAATTATTGCTAAGACAATGACAAGAAGTGTTCCTCTATATTTTCTTATAGGAGTTTTACAGTTTCACATTTTACATTTAAGTCCTTAATCTATATTGATTTAATATTTGTGAGTATTAAAAGGTAGAGGCTGATATGGCTTGAATTTGTGTCCCTGCCCAAATCTCATGTCAAATTGTAATCCCCAATTGGAGGTGGGGCCTGGTGGGATGTGATTGGATCATGAGTGTGAATTTCCCCTGTGGTGTTGTTCTCATAACAGTGAGTGAATTATCGTGAGATCTGGTTATGTAAAAGTGTGTAGCACTCCCCTCTCTTTTTCTTTCTCTGACTACAGACATGTAAGATGTGCCTGCTTCCCCTTCATCTTCTGCCATGATTGTATGTTTTCTGAGGCCTCCTCAACCATGATTCCTGTACAGCCTGAGGAAATGTAAGCCAAATAAATCTCTTTGATTTATAAATTACCCAGTCTCGGGTCTTTATAGCAATGCAAAAACAGACTAAGACAGAGGCCCAATTTGATTGATTTGCATGAGGAAATCTAGTTTTCTCAGAACCATTTACTGAAGAAACTAACCTTTTCTCCATTTCATATGCATTACTCCCTCATTAAATAGTCATTAATTACATATGCATAGGTTTATTTATAGGATCTCTATTCTGTTCCATTGCTCTATGCATCTTTTTTATGCCAATACCATGCTATCATAATTACAACAGCTTTGTAATATAGTTTTAATTCAGAAGTGTTATGCCTCCAGCTTTGTTTTCTCTCAAGACTGCTTTGTTAACTCAGTCCTTTATGGTTCTATACAAATTGCAGGATTTTTTTAAATTACTGTAAAAAATACCATTGTGTTTTGGTAGTTATTGAATTACGATTTTAGGTTAAATTGGGTATCATGGACATTTTAAAAATATTAGTTTTCCAAACCATGAACATGGATTTTCATTTCTTCATTTATTTGTGTCTTCTTCAATTTCTTTCATTAATGTTTTATAGTTATCAGTGTATAAATCTTTCAACTCTTTGGTTAAGTTTATTTCTAACTATTCTATTCTTTTTGATACTACTTTAAATAAGGTTATTTTATTTATTTTTAGATAGTTTATTATTAGTGTATAAAACACAACCTGGTTTTTGTATGTTGATTTTGTATCCTGCAGCTTTACTGAATTAATATGTTAGTCCCAACAGTTTTCTGGTTGAGTCTTTGAGGTTTTCTATATACAAGATATTGTCTTCTATAAATCGAGACAATTTAACTTCTTTCTTTCTGATTTGGATGCCTTTTATTTCTTTTTCTTTTCTAATTGCTCTGGCCAGAGCTCCCAGCAGTATGTTGAGTAGGAATGGCTAAAATGGGCACCCTTGTCTTGTTCTTGCTGTTAGAGGAAATTCTTTCAGCTTTTCACTGTTGAGTATGATGTTAAATATGTTGGCTTATAATATACAGCCTTTATTATGCTAAGATACATTTCTTCCAAACGCAACAGATTCTTGCCAGAAAAATAAAGCATATATGCAAAATTATGTATGTTGTATCATGGAGTTTATAATTTTACAAATTTAATAACTCTTGTTTTAGAAAATTAATATGAACAATTAATGACTTTGACTACTTGGGAGCAACCAAAATAAAGTAGTAAAACGCTAAGATGGTACAAGTTTTGCAACAAATGTATGGAAGAAGTCAGACACAGAATTTTTATTTGGCAGTAAAAATATTCTAAATTTTTTGGCTATCTTTTAAATGGAAATCAGTGAAAACCTTTGGCCACCAAATAAACCATTGCATTCTAGATGTACGGTCATTTCACTTCCCTAACCAATCAGATGACAACTAATTTTAATTTCCAAGGTAAAATATATATACTACAAGAAAATCTTTGTTAATTTCAAATTTCACTTTGTAAACACTAAATATATCTTCAAAACAAAATAACTCAAGCATATAGAAGCTACCACGGATACTATTTTATTATTGTGACTGCTTTTATTTTATTAACATTTATTTTTTTGTTTACCAAAGCATTTGAATTACTGTTTTGTCTTAAAGTATAGAGCTATAGCTACTGACGAAGCCCACATTATTTTATTTTGGACTTTACTAATTTATTTTTAAACTTGGTTCCTGTCATTTCAGAAATCTGAATTTCAGGTACCAAAATTTTCAAGAAACTTGCCATGATAATCATGAAAATATATGTGATTTTGTTATTTTTCATTAGCGTCTGGAAAACTACTTTATAGCTACATGAAGAAATGAATTTTAGAAAAGTGAATTTTAGAAAAATAAATTTTTGCAATTGATTATTGAAAGAATGCTATATGTTATGTTATAGGCCAAGTATATTTGCTTTTTACACTGCTAGTTAGGTATTTATAGTGTGTGCATATGATCAAAATTCTTAACAATTAAGAAATATGTCATATGTCTCTTCTTTACAAGAACTGTATCATTATTTAATAAAATGTATTATGTCCATGCTTTCCACAAATTATTTCCAATAAATGTTTGTGTAATTACATTTACTTTAGCATTTTGCTTTACCTCTGACAATTCTGCTTTACCAATTTTTTAAAAAATAAATACATTTTGTTTGCCAAAAACCAGATGTCCACTTTAAGGTTAACTAATAATTTGGGACAAATATATGTCAAAACAAGACACATTATGTAGTTATAGTTGTATTAAAATTTAAATACCATAGGTTAGAAGTTTTTAATTTTTTATCTATTAACTGTATCCTATAAGTGTTTATTGAGCTGATCCAAGATGGCTGATCGCTAACAACTCGGGATTGTAGCTCCCAGTGAAAGCTCAGAAAATGCGAGGACGCCACACATTCAGACAAATTTTCATCGCTCACGGACCAGAAGATTTGCAGTGGAGGAGCCCCCCGGGGCACCAGCGCGACTCTTGTGGCTGGTGCAGCGGTTTTGCTGTCACCTTGGCACGGCAGCTCTTCGTGCACAGTAAACGGGACTGATTCCCCTACTGACTGGTGTTGGGAGCTCTGGAAAGGCAGAGCCCCTTGTTGCAGACTCAAGAAGGAAGCCAGACCAGAGTTTTCCAGGCAGAAGAGCACCATCAATCTTATTGCTGCTGTTTTGGCTGGCGCAGTCAGTTGCTCGGATTCCAGCATTGGGAATCAATAAATTGGATATCCACTCAGAAACCTAATTAGAAAGGCGGTAATTGTAAAGACAGCAAATGGATAAATCCACGATAAAGGGGAAAAAACAGCCTAAAAAGGCCGAGAATACCAAAAATCAGAACCCCTCTCCCTCTACAGGGGATTGCAATTCCTCATCAGCAACGGAACAAGCCCTGATGGAAAAGGACTGTGTTCCATTATCTGAAGTAGGCTTCAGAAGGTGGATGATAAGAAATTTTTGGGAGTTGAAAGAACTTGTTCTAACCCAATGTAAAGAAACTAAGAACTTTGAAAAAAAGGTTTGATGAAATGTTAAAAAGAATGGACAATATAGAGAGGAATATAAATGAACTAATGGAGTTGAAAAATACAACACGAGAACTTAGTGAAATATGCACAAGTTTGAATAGTCGAATTGATCAAGCAGAAGAAAGGATATCAGAGGTTGAAGACCAACTTAATGAAATAAAACGAGAAGACAAGAATAGAGAAAAAAGGATAAAAAGGAATGACCAAAGTCTCCAAGAAATATGGGACTATGTGAAAAGACCTAATCTACGTTTGATAGGTGTACCTGAATGTGATGGAGAGAATGAATCTAAGCTGGAAAATACTCTTCAGGATATTATCCAGGAGAATTTTCCCAATCTAGCAAAGCAGGACACTATTCAACCTCAGGTAATACAGAGAACACCACAAAAATATTCCTTAAGAAGAGCAACCCCAAGGCACATAATCGTTAGATTCACCAGGGTCGAAACTAAGGAGAAAATACTAAGGGCAGCCAGAGAGAAAGGTCAGGTTACCCACAAAGGGAAGCCTATCAGACTTACAGCAGATCTCTCAGCAGAAACCCTACAAGCCAGAAGAGAGTGGGGGCCGATATTTAACATCCTTAAAGAACAGAACTTTCAGCCCAGAATTTCATATCCTGCCAAACTAAGCTTCACAATTGAAGGAAAAATAAAGTCTTTTATGAACAAGCAAGTACTCAGAGATTTTATTACCACCAGGCCTGCTTTACAAAAACTTCTGAAAGAAGCATTACACACAGAAAGGAACAATCAGTAATAGCCTTTCTAAAAATATACCAAAAAGTAAAGAGCATCAACGTAAAGAAGAATTTACATCAACAAATGGATAAAATAGTCAGTTAACATCAAATGGCAGTAATCCTAAATTTAAATCGACTAAACTCCCCAATCAAAAGATACAGCCAAAACCTAACTGTATACTACATCCAGACCCATTTTATATCCAAAGATACACAAAGACTCAAAACAAAGGCTTGGAGAAAGATTTACCAACCAAATGGAGAGCAAAAATAAATAAATAAACAAAAAGCAGGAGTTGCAATTCATGTATTTGATAAAACAGATTTCAAAGCAACGAAGATAGAGTGGTAAAAGGATCAAGGCATCCTAACACCCAGATACATAACACCCATAAAGAGATTTAGACTCAACGAGACAGAAAATTAATAAGGGTATCCAAAACTTGAACTCAGATCTGGAACAAGTAAACTTAATAAGTACTTATAGAGCTCTCCACTTTAAATACACAAAATATATATTCTTCACTTTAAATACACAAAATATTGATTGGCCATTATTAATACCCATTCATAGAATAAAGCAATATTTCTGTTCTCTCTCCCTCTTTTTCTTTTTCTCTTTTCCTCTCCTTCTTTCCTTTTTTTCAAAAAAAAAAAAAAAAGTATCGCTGATTCTTCCCACAACAACAACAACAACAAATAAAATAAAGTAAAATTTTGTTGAAAACAAAGACTGGAAATTGTATTATAAAATGTCCACAAAACTCACTTCTTCAACACATTGACTGTGGCATTCTAGAGGATTTTCCACCCCAGAGTGATTAAAAAAAAAAAAAAAAGAAAGAAAAGGTGATATAGTTTCTATATGGTCTCTCTCTCTCTCTCTCTCTCTCTCTCTCTCTCTCTCTCTCTCTCTCTCTCTCTCCCCCCCCCCTTTCTGTCTCTCTCTCTCCCTCTCTCCCCCCTCTCTTCTATTCACTAGGAAAAAAAAGTGTTTATTGAATAATTATTTTTATGAAGAAATACATCCTATAATTTAGATTTTCATGTTAATTATCAATAACAATTAATGGCCAATTTTTGTTTTTATTTAGGAAGAAAAATATATAGCTGGGCACAGTGGCTCATGCCTGTAATCCCAGCACTTTGGGAGGCTGAGGCGGGTGAATCACCTGAGATCAGGAGTTCAAAACCAGCCTGACCAACATAGAGAAACCACATGTCTACTAAAAATACAAAATTAGTGAGGCATTGTGATACATGCCCTGTAATCTCAGCTACTTGGTAGGCTGAGGTACGAGAATTGCATGAATCTGGGAGGTGGAGGTTGTGGTGAGCTGAGATTGTGCCATTGCACTTCAGCCTGGGCAACAAGAGTGAAACTCTGTCTGAAAAAATTTAAAAAAATAAAGAAAAATGTATAGAAATATTTTTTTCCTTTCCATAATATTTAGCTGCACCCACATAACTAAGTATCTCCAGGCAATTGCCAGATTTCTTTTTCATATAATGATATACAAAGCTTTTTTAGGACTCTAAAATTTTTGTCAAGTAATTTTAAGTTTTATTCAAGATCATGATTTAATAAAATTTCTAAATTTCTAAAATTCCTGCATATTTTTTTAAGCAATATGGAAGATGTATTTACAAGAATATTTTCAATTTTTTTCCATTTGCTGGTTTAAAGTAAATTCTTGAATTTGCCAGCTCATAAGGTATCAAATTGTAGTTTAAGTGCCAATGTTTTATAAGATAACATTAAGAAAACCTGTTTCTGCTCTTAATAATAATGAGCCACTAAAGTATTTTCATTTTAGTACAAGTGCAGATTCACACCAACAGCTGTTTCTTCAATATTTCATAATTTAAATGTAAACTAGAATATGTATCATCAAGTCTGAATATCCTACAAAAGTCCACTGATGTCACTGAAGCTCAAGTAACATTTTATTCTTGCAACTTCAAGTAACATCTCAAATATGCAGCACAAATTAATTGCAAAAATTTACTGATTTTAAGAAGACCTAAAAATAAATTTAATTTTATTAAAAGAAACATTATATGTATATATGTGAGTATATATAATACACATACACATATATATGTCCTTTGAGCACAGAATCCATAATGTTAAGACTAATTCTATAATTACAGTTAATTATTTTTAAAAGGGATGATAAAGCATAGCTTGATTATATTGAAAGTTTATTGAGCAACATCTAGGATATAATTGAATCATTTAAAGGTTTAAAGCTCTTCAACTCACATGTGACCACCACATTATTATTAAGCAGTAATTAATAGAGTAAAACTTTCTTGTGTGCTACGTGTTCTTAAATGTGAACTGAATCTGTGAAATGTTCTTAACGTAGAGGACTGCTCTTATTCTTCCACTGTTTCTGGTATTTTTAACTATCTTGAGTTCTCTGAATGTACTATTTTTATAAGCGAAAAATTCACTTACACATATATACACAAAAAAACTATAGAATAAGATGAGCAAAAAGAAAATCATATCTTTTGATTGAAATCTTTCCATTACCTATTCCTTATCTCTACTCTTTCCTGAACTGTCACTTCTATAACTCACTTTTCCAAATGATTACCACATCAGCTAATAAAGGCAGCCTTGATTAGTGTGAAACATTGGGTAACTACTGAAAAGTGCTGAGCAGGTAAAGAATAAATCAAGGGGAAATGAAGTAGTTCTAACCATATGAGAACATGAGTCAATCGATAATGAAAACAATTTATTGTAAAAGCAAAGTCCTGAACAAAGGAACCTTTAGCTGCTATGGTTTCTTTCACTGTTTTAGTCATCAGAGAAAAGAACTAAAGTGTCTTCAGATATTTAAAACATATATAATCTCATTTTACATTGATAAATGTATGAATGTTTTCCCTGATAGCAGCAGAATAATATTGAGTACAAGGGGGTCCCAATTTATTTTTGTTAGAAATAAATAAACAAAATCTTTTAAATAGCATTCTGTTTCTGTTGTCAGCTTTCATAAACAGGTGTTACAAGTACCATCCTAATAAATATGGTTTGTCTGTATCCTCATCCAAATCTCATCTTGAATTCCTATCTCTTGTGGGAGGGACCTGGTGTGAGGTAATTGAATTAAGGGGGCAGGTCTTTCTCATGCTGTTCTCATGATAGTGTATAAGTCTCACAGTATCTGATGGTTTTATAAAGGGGAGTTTCCCTGCACAAGCTCTCCCCTTTTGCCTGCTGCCATCCATGTAAGATGTGACTTGCTCCTCCTTGCCTTCTGCTGTAATTGTGAGGCCTCTCCAACCATGTGGAATGTAAGTCCATTAAACTTATTTCTTTTATAAATTGCCCAGCCTCAGGTATCTCTTTATCAGCAGCATGAAAATGGACTAATACAAGCAATACAATACAAATTATTATATATTCATATCAAGAAAAATTTAGACTGATTATTGGTAAAATAAGAAACCATCAATTTAAATACTAAAAAATCATAAAAAGCAGTAAGCATTTATATTTTTTGTGCTATTATTTCAATTTGTTCATAAAACCTCAACAGAGAAAATACATATGTAATACATATTAATATATACAATCATGCATAAGACAATACCTATGAAAACAAAGCATTTGGGGCCAGGCGTGGTGGCTCATGCCTGTAATCCCAGCACTTTGGGAGGCTGAGGCGGGTGGATCACGAGGTCAAGAGATCGAGACCATCCTGGTCAACAAGGTGAAACCCCGTCTCTACTAAAAATACAAAAATTAGCTGGGCATGGTGGCGCGTGCCTGTAATCCCAGCTACTCAGGAGGCTGAGGCAGGAGAATTGCCTGAACCCAGGAGGCGGACGTTGCGGTGAGCCAAGGTCGCGCCATTGCACTCCAGCCTGGGTAACAAGAGCGAAACTCCATCCCAATAAAAAGAAAATTAAATATAAATAAATATAAATAAAAATAAAAAAAGAGAAAATAAAAAAAAAGAAAAGAAAAGAAAGCATTTGAAAAAAAGAAAGATCATGAAAAAAACTAAGGGTAGAATAATAAAAGAAGTTAAAGATAAAGCTAGAAACAGACATGTACATATCAAGTCATATATAATTGTTTGAATTGAAATGATAATTTATTCTAAAGTTTCCAGTGTTTCAAGCAACAGTAAAAATGTGATCATTTAAAAAATCAGTGTGTTTAAAACATTAAAAACATTGCCTTGGTTCATGGGAAGCATGGCCTGCACTGTCAATGAAGCCTGAGAATAATTTCCTATCACCATCCTTAGAGTTTTTATAAAAGAAGACCCTACATGATGTGGAAAATAGTATCCCTCAAAATGCCACTACAATAAATAAAATCATAAATTCAAAAGTTTATGTGAATTCTGACATATATGTACCTCAAAGCAATTTCAGAATTAAATGTCAAAATTGCAATTTATAAAGGCAAACCCATGAAGGTCAAAAGCACTATAAAGGTGAATATTTTATATCATCTGGCTTGATACAGGATAAAAAAATATACATCTAAAGATGTATATGGATATAAATATGATCCATACATAAACAAACACATACTTGAAAGAGAGATACAGACATAATGTTATAGTTATATTTTCAAATGACATTGTTACAACATTGAATCAGAAGGTATATAATTTATCCAAGCAACTGTTTACCAAGTGACTGACATATATTTGGACACCCTAAATTGGGAATGGTTTGATGTTTAGAGTTTGGTGGTATGATATAAAGGGATATATGGAGTGGGTTAAGTACCTCTTCCATCTGCTCTTACTCATTTCTGTACTTTCTTCATTATATTGTGTCCTTATTGCCTATTTTAAATTCCTCAGTCAGTAAAATCAAGGACCCTGTGAACTTCAATTTTCATTCCCAGAAATCAAAAAGCATTAGATAATTTGAGGTAGATAATATTCATAAAATATTTTTGAATTAATTAATCAATGAGTATTTGATGAGTGAAATATGAGATAAAGTATATCAGGAAATGTGAACAAGAGAGGACCAAAGGAAGTTAGTAATAAAATAAACAAAATAAAACACTTTTTATTTCCTAATTATATAATGTATTTCTCATATTTTAAAATGCTTATAAAGTGCAGGGAAATAGCATCTCAAAATGTTAGAATTTTAAAAAATCAAAATCGAAAATCTGGTTTACATTTCCAAGAAGTTTTTTAAAAATTAAAAGTCTTTGAGAAGAAAGAGATGCTGAGAATATGAAAGAAATCTTGACCACATGAAAAATCTATAGTAAAAATTGAGTTGAGTATAGTTAAAATTAGGTCAATATGGGGTCTTTGCATAGTTGTTAAAAAATGGAATTGAACTGAACTTTACAACTTCTTACTACTTGTTTTAAAATATATCTTCATATTATAAGACTATGTTACCTTAATGGCTTAATTGTGAATACAGTCATTTATCATTTACAGTTTCCTGAGTCACAACATGAAAGAAATCAATGTGCATGAAAAAGAGGATCATAAAAAAATGCAGTGATCACAGGCAACAAAAAATAAGATGATAGATTATCTTGCCTCCACCCAGTCTTATCCTATAACTATAAATAAGCATGCTAGTGAACAATCTTTTTTCTCTGCATTTTATCCAATTAAAATGAAGAGAGGAGTTGACACCATAATGCAGACAGATTCAGATTTAACTTTGCAGATTTGAATAAGCTGGATTAACTACCTTTCACATCGTTGCTCATTTCTTCCATTTACATTTGCCACTTTGAACTTGTTAGTTCTTTGACAAGTATGATTGTATATAGACAGTCTTGGGGCTTGGAAAAAAATAAGACAGAATTAAATAGGCAGAGAATATGTAAAAATTTAATGTGAATTTTAAAAAAATAGTTGGGCTATAGATTTTCCCTAACAAGGAGCCTCTAATGAGAACAGAAATGGTAATCAGTTTTGCTCACCACTATATTCCCAGTGCCAACCACTGAATATGCCAGTTAGAACTCAATAGATATGTATTAAATTAGTTTTGAGATTGCCACTGTGGGAGAGAAACATTAATTAGTCCCAGTTTATGGAAGCCATGTGTGAACTACCATATGATGCATATCAGAAAGAATGTGTTAGACTCTTATACAATGTATCTGCACTACAAACCTTTTTGGAATGTGGAGAATAACTATATTCTTTGTGTTGTGGGGGAAAGAACAGCTTATTTTTATTAATAACTCAAAAAATCTAAAGAATATGTTGATGCATTTCCTCTTAGAAAGCAGCTGGTAGATATCTTCTGTGTTACAGCAAACAAAATTACTGTATGGTTTGATGCAGAACAGGCTACTGATCTATTCTGGGTTGCCCAATTTGTGGCAGTTCCTCACAGCATGCTTAAGGAGAGGTTCGTTATAATGTGGAAAATAAGGCATTTTGTTACCATCAACCGATCCTTGTACTTAAAGGTGATTTATCTTCAGCCTTCTTTGCAGCATGTTTCCTGGCTACAGGCTAAAATGTTAATAGATTTTCTAACTTTGCTTAGATTATATGAGATATAATATCCACCATTACTAAGATATCAAACTATATCTTTTTCCATCTCTTAATACAATTAAAAACACAGTTTTATATTATTGCCATATGAAATTTTATGGCTCTTGAGCACTACATATTATAATTAATTTTTATTATAAAGAAGCCAGAATTTAAACAAAGTACAATTCGAGCTATTTATGTTTTTCCTACCTTCATGGCCAAGTGAATTTCTTTAGTATTACCCATTGTTTTGGCATACCAAAAGAGTCAGAACAGTCCCAGCACCTAACACACAGCTCAGCTTGTCAGGCACTCATAAACATCAACAAACTCAATAATCATTGATAATTTCATGCTAAGCTTTTAGAAAAATGTAATTTGAAAGCAAAGGAGGTATTTGTGACTCAATCTGTGCTATGAAATGAGCACTAATTTCATATTTAAATATTTAAAAGTTTTATAATTTATTTTTTTCATTGAGTAATACATTAATGTGTTCAAGTATGATTGATTCTCTCTTCTCTTCAGAGCACTGGCCCTGGGCATTATTTTAGTGAAGCATCCACCCACTGGCTGCCAGTGTTATGAAATACAAGAATATGGCCTTTTTTCATATCCTTCCATCAAGACTCTCACAGTGACAATGTCTCCAAGCCTAGGGCGTATAAACACAAATGCAATCATTGCAATTGAGTGTCCACTGGGAAATCACTGCCTTTGGATGCTTATGAACATCAAATGCCAACTTCTATATAGCTGTTGTTTAACCTTGGACAATTTATTTTACTGTCATGAACCTCAGATTTAAAATATTTAAAATGAAAATAATATATAGACTTTATATTAAAATATCATGAAAATAATAGGTACGATGCATGACATGTCAACAATAAATATGAGCTATTACTCATTTTTTTTCAACAACCGTTTGAGAACTAATATATACTGCCAGTGTTCTGATTACTAGCAATGCAACAGTGAAAAAGAGAGACAATTCACTATACTTGCAGAAATGAGTTCCAACCTTAGTTTACATTAATTAACTTTATCACTTTGGGCAAGTTATTCCTCCAACCATTAATGTAAAGTATTTATTGAGTTTTTGTCTATTATATTTTTATTTTATTTACATCTCTTGGTATTACTGATATTGTCTTGTAAACTTTGTGAGAATTGAGTGGCTGACAGTCCTATTTAATACTACATACCCAGTACTTGGAACAGTATGATTAGTAATCACTCAATAAATAGTCCTCAAATAACTAATAAACTTAGTTCACTTACCTATTATTAAGTCTCTTTATCTTTAAAAATAGGAAAGAAAATAGTATGTATCTTATAAGGTTGTTGGGAATATTAAGAGATAATAGAATGGGGTCTTGAAGAGTGCAATTAGTTTATTAAACAATGATGAAGGTTTTTTCACATAACTATTTTTTTCTTTGAATGTTGAATCATTGATTTCAGTTAAGCATTATTTCTTAGAGAATAAAGTTAACTATTTGAAGGAGAAACATGAAATCCATAAATAAAATAGGTCAATATCATTACTAAGATCTATAACATAGGTTAGTATCACATATGTTAGCTGATTCCACTGTTTACATCATGTTGCAGACAAACATACTTGTCTCTCGCTCTCTTCCATCTATGTTGGTAAATAACAACTGTCTCCACTTTTTTTCCCTACCACCATTCAATACAAGCTCTTCTAAAATATAGCTAATGATTTCAGCCCCAGTCCTGTTTCAAATCATTCTCTCAGTCAAGTGTGCTTGAAATCCTTCACACATCTCTACTCCCCTACATCCTTTAGTCTCTTTTCTAGTCATTCACAAACCTGCTCAATTTAATTCTTGAAAATTTCTTCCTTTCTGTTTCTATCAGGGACCAGAATCCTAGCTGCACATTTCTGGGATACTAGACACACTTCTCTTGATCTTCTCTAATTTAGCCTGAAAATAATCACCAGTTTTTTTTTTTTTTTTTTTTCAAATATATCATCATACTCATCGCATTCTCTCCCTAATAAAAATCCCATTAGAACCTCCCCATTGTCTATTAAGTGAGGATTAAGCTCTTCACAGGGCATGCTAACTGTGCAGAGTCTCATACTTAGAAAGGCTCCATGTTTGGCTTATTGATCTGCTGCTACCATCTTGGAATTCTTAATATTTTTAAACAAAGAATCCCATATTTTCAATTTGCCTTGGGCTCTGCATATTATGTAGCCAGAACTGAATACTTAGCCTGGCATCTATTTATTTTAACAGTCTTTTTCAATCTCATTAATCACTAATCACATGCTTAAATTCCTAAGTTAAGGTTTCTATGCTTAGTATTTCCTACACATTGTTGTGGTGGTGAATTTTATGTATCAAATTAGACTAAGTGCTGTTGAGATAGCTGGTAAAATATTATTTCTGAGTGAGTCTTTCAGGGTGTTTCTGGAAGATATTAGCATTTTAATCAGTAGACTAAGTACAGAAGATCCACCTTGACCAATATGGATTGGGCATCATTCAATCCCTTGAGGGCCCAAATAGAACAAAAAGGCAGAAAAATGGAGAAATTCTCTGTCTATTCATGATCTGCGACATTCATCTCCCTCCTTTCCTCAGATGTCAGAGCTCCTGGTACCCAAGCCTTTAGACTCCATGATTTATGCTGGCCTACTTCTGCCACCAGCATTCTACCTCCCTGGTTGTTAGACCTTTGGGAAACGACCTCCTGGTTGTTAGACCAATGGGAAATTACGCCATTGCTTCTACTGGTTCTCAGGACTCCAGACCTAGACTGAATTACGCCACTTACTTTTCTGGTTCTCTAGCATACTATGGGACTTTTCAGCCTTCACAATGATGAGAGTCAGTTTTCATGTTTCTTCTTGTATATCCATCCTATTGTTTGTTCCTCTAGAGAATGCTAAGTAATAAAATTACTGTCTGCTTATCTTTTATTACATATTTGCTACTGAGTAGGAATATTTAAAACGCTCTTCACTTCCTATCTAAATCAAGACCAGTTCAATATTGAGCTTCATGAAGTTATCTGACCACTGAGATGCAGTAAATTGTTCTCAAAATGTGTACAGTATTTTTGATTTGCAGTAGCCATTAGACAGATATATATAATTTTATTATTTCAATTTCCTGTAGATGATTGTTTCTCTACCTAATTTAATAATTCCATAGAAAGGAACCACTACTTGTTAGATGTTTTATAGGCCCAATATATTTAGCAAAGTCCTTATAACTGCTACTCAATTATTATTTTACCAAAAAAAGTAAACTGCCTAAATTACCCTAATAAGTTTGTTTATAAAATTCAGAAATAAGCTATATAAAAGTTTTCTGAGACAGTCTGCCCTAAAATTTATTTCTCAGAGTGAAGGAAAAAAGAAAAACATTTCTCTGGACTGTAGCAATTTGAAGAAAAATTTAAAATAAATATATATGTAAAAATATAAAGAGAATAAAGTTTTTTGAAAAATAATTCACTGATTACTTGAAAAAATAATGCACTGCTTTGAATTTAAAAGAATATGCAGCTGAAAGAAATATAACTTAAATTTATAAACAGTTATTAACAGCTAAAATTAAATTTTCTTCTGTGTTTTACTGTAAAAGAATAGGCGTATGCTTTATATTTCTGATATCAAAATATCAGAATATCAAAATCCTGGTAGTTACATTTTTAGGAAAGCCAACATTTAATTTTTGTTGCTTAAATATGTCATTAAATAGACAAAACTTAGTTTGTGTTAACAACTATTTAAGCAATACTGTTCAAATGTGACATGGTGAAAGCCCCATAAAACTGCACGCCTCAACTATACCTCGGCTTTCTGTTGAAACTGCTCTCGGTAACCCTAATGTGACAGGCAAGCAGTCCAAATCTTGGCCCCTGCAACTTGTAATAAATAATTAAGGTCTGTGATTTCCACCCTACCCAGACAATGTGTAAACTAATGCTTATCTTGACCTCTGTGAACCACTTAAGTAACAATCAGAACGTCCAAAGTCCCCTGGCCCTGGGAATGGCCCCTCATCCTCATCTCCGCCCAGGAGATGATTTACAGAATCCACTAGCCCTTGGAATGTCTGAAACCCCTCACCTCCACCCCCGCCCCTCACCCTCACCCCGAGGTGGTTTTACGGGTATAAAATGTCTTGACACCTTCCTTTTGGGGCCACAGGCTGGAGAGATGAGTCCTCTGTGGCCACCAGCAATAAAGACCCTGCAATTTGGCACACTTTTGTCTTGGTGTTGACTTTCCATGCTCACTCCACTACAACACAAATATCTGATAAACCTCTTTAGTTTGAAATCTTTTAAAAATATTAATTGAGCCTTCTGCATATAGAAAAAGAAAACATTCCCCCAAATAAATATGTGTTTTAGAACAACAAAATTTCTTCAGATTTTTAGCCTGCTTTAGAGCATTATCAAACTTTAGAATTTTGTTTCTATTGATTATATGTGTTATTCTTTTTTATAGGTCATAATATTCCTGTTTATTTGTATGTCACCCTTTCTTGTTACAAACTGGACATTCTAAATAATATAATGTAGAGACTCTGGAAATAAATTCGCCCTTCCTCAGGATTTGTTATTGATACTGTTTTTGTTGTTAGTTTCTGTTGCTTTAGTGAATTTTTTGGAATAATTCTGTAAAATATGTATTATTTGCAGTGTGTAACCCCTGCAAACTCAGTTAGCTTACTGGTCATCTAATAATTAGATAGAGATTTTCTTAAATGCCTGAAACAGTAAGTCTCCCACCTTTTGCCAAGAGGTGCTGTGTGAGTGTTGTTTGCCTTCATCATTCCAGGAGCTTACAACTGTGGCTTATCTGACTAACTTATTGCTTGTGCAGAGCCTCAACGTTAGCCAGAGGTGAAATTCCTGGGCCTTCTAAGTCTTTCTTGGTCATACACAAGCCCTGCTCATCTTCAAGGCCTTCTAGAGCCTCAGGAATACACTGCAGTGTTTTTAAGCCTCCTGTGGACATTTCATTCTGTAAGTTTTTATTTTTAGGTTTTTTTGTTTTTGTTTTTGTTTTTGTTTTTTTTTTTGGCAATCCTCTTGTTTGCTTCAACTGGTATCACTGCCATAGGCAGCCAAAGTTAAATTAAATGCCTTAGGGGAAGGTATTCTTCACTGAGCAAGATTCCAGTCAAGTAAAATAAAGACAACTCCTGTGAAAGGAGTTTTTGATGTGAGTTTCTTGACAGGTCAAATTGTGACAATGTTGCAGAAGTGGGACATTTTGAGTTGCTTTAAACCCATTCTGTTCCCTCCAGTGGCTGCTAAGCTGCTGGTTTTCATTTTGATTGTAGGGCTGTGATTTTGAATACAACTATAGAACTATAGCAAATTAAACATCAAGGAAGTCCTCTTTTCCTACTAAGATTTAGCCACTTTTTTGAAAATAAATTTTCCTCAAATAATTGCAAGTCATTTGTTAATTTGCAGAGCTCTGAAAAAGTCGATGTTTAAGAACTTTCCAATATTCTTTTTCTTCCACAGAAGAGAGGATTTTAGGTAGTCATTACTTACTAGTGCTTCTGAAAGTGTTTCTTCATTACTCTCTTTGACCTATGAGTTTTCTCTTCACTTAACAGTAACAAGAGTTGATTTTGCTTGGTGTTTGGAAACCCTGGATATGATATAAGAAGTTAATATACAAAACTGTTGTTTCTCCAACTCCCATCATTGTCTCTCTAATCCTAATTCATGAGCAAAACATTAACAATTTGCACACTAGGAATTTGGTATAAAGAAGAGAAGCAGTGAGATTAAGGAAAAATAAAAGAACATGAGACTGTGAGAAACATCGCACGCAGAGACAAATTTTACCGCTAGAAATGATTAATTGATGGCTGTAAAAAGAAAAACATACTTTGAGTATTTGCTTTAACCTCATCTTCTTTTTACAACCTGTTTCTTGGCCATAATTTGAAGTTATTAGCTTAAACACTTTTGAGAAACCTGATATTCAGCACTCTGGTTCTATTTGTGTTTACTGACCTTTCTAAAAGCTACTCTTACTTCCCAGTTCTCCAGGAAGAGGAAGGGAAACTGCTCTACTCCCCAACAAAATAGCAGAGAAGCAAGTCATTTCCTTTGTCCATCCCCATTATATTTATAACCTCTTCCCTCTTCCAAATGCACTCTCTCTCCTTAATGAGAAAGGAATTGAACAAGACCCATCTGTTTACACTGTGACTTTGACAGTTAAAGCTTCCAGGGACTACTTTAACAACAATGAAGAAGAGATAAAAATAAGAGAACTGACGTATCCATACTCACGTAATAGATATTATATTAGAACTTTACAATTATCATTTCATGTAACTACCACAATTATGGTACCAATGAGACAATAAAACTCAACATTTTTCTAATAAGTCATAGAGGGAAAAAAAAAAAATCAAACATAGTTTTGCATGATTCTAGTCTATGCTCTTTACACTGTTTCCCTTTTCTTTCTTTGTAGCCCATGTGCACCTCCCCCACAACCTATACATAGCTCTATTTCCAACATCACTGGGTAAAAAAATAATAATAACAATAATAGTTTAATGTTTAAGTAACTAATTTCTCTCTCTCTCTTTTTTATTTTTTTGATACAGTTTCACTTGTGTAGGCTGGAGGGCAGTGGTGTTTCCATAGGTAACTGCAGCCTTGACCTGACTATCCAGGCTCAAGTGATCGTCCCATCACAGCTGGGACTACAGGCATGTGCTACCACACCTTGCCATTTATGTATGTATGTATGTATGTATGTATGTATGTATGTATGTATGGCAAGATCTCACTATGTTGCCAGGCTGATCCCAAAGACCTGGGTTAAGTGATCCACTGACCCCAGACCCACAATGTATTTGGTACAGGTATGAGCCACTGCGCCCAGACTTAACTAATTTCTTAAATAAAGTACACAAACCACAAAGAAGTATACAGCCTTCCACAATCAAGTTTTCTTTAATATCAAAGTATAATACCTGGAATATCTAATCTACACAACTGGGGGGAAATCTCAGTCTTTCTGATTTTTGGAGAAGATCATATATTTTCTGATTGTTTCTTGCTACCTCTCCTTCTGAAATGATGTCCCAAGTAGTACTGAAATGCTTTTCTAACCATTTTGAAAAGCAATTGTTCTTTACTCATGCTACTTCACTGTTTCTGAGCTCAACAGAGGTACATTTTCCTCCAAAGAAGACATGTCTACACAAGAAAAGTGTACAAAACAGAAAAAAAACATAAACCCTTGGTGAGTGATGCCTGCCATAGCCTATATGAAATATATTTCACCAAAATAGAATATACATATATTCTATAAGTATGTATGTTTACATTCTAATTTTAATTTTGTTGTTTGAATTTATTAGAAAATAAAATATAGTAAGAACTTAATTGCTATATTTCACATTACAGTTACTTCATACAACAGGTATAAACTAAAGAGAGCATTTTAAGATCTTAACAGATACTTCACCAAAGAAGATATACACTTAGCAAATAACCATGTGAAAACATGCTCCATTTCATATGTCATCAGGGAAATGCAAACTAAAACAATAATAAGATACCAGTGCACACTTGTTAGAATGGCCAAAATCCAGAACACTAACATTAGCAAATGCTGGAGAAAATGTAGAGCAATAGGAACTCTCATTCATTGCTGGTAGAAACACAAAGTGGTACAACAACTTTGGAAAACAATTTGGTGGTTTCTTCCCAAATTAAACATAGTCTTACCTTATGACCCAGAAATCACAATCCTTGGCAACTTTAAAGAAGTTAAAAACTTATGTCTACACAAAGATATGAATATTTTAGCAGGTTTATTTATAATTGCTAAAGTTGGAAGCAACCAAGATGTCCTGAAGATATCCTTCAGTAGGTGAATCGGTAAATAAACTGGTATATCCACACAATGGGATATTATCTAGCACTTCTATAAAAAAGAGTGATCAAGCCACAAAAAGACAAGAAGGAAACTTAAATGCATATTAGTAATTTGAAGAAGCCAGTCTAAAAAGGCTACATATTGTATAATTCCAACTAAATGGCATTCTAAAAAAGGCAAAACCATGGAGACAGTGAAAATAAAAAAGATCAGTGGTTGGGTGAGGGAAATACAAATATAAGAAACACAGTGAATTTTTAGGGTAAAATAATTTGCATACTATAATGGCAGATATTTATCTAAACCCATAAAACATATAACACTAAGAGTGAACCCTAATGTAAGCTATAAAATTTGTGTGATAATGATGTGCCAAGTAGATAAATCAATTGTAGTAAATGTACCACTCTGGTGAGGCATGTTGATAATGGGGGAGGTTATACATGTGTGAGCAAAAGTGAATGTGAAAAATCTCTGTACCTTCTTCTCAATTTTGCTTTGAACCTAATAATGTCTTTTAAAAAAGTCTTAAAAATTATCTATCAGAGTTATTTTAAAGGTTGTGCATTTAACATTTCTCACCAATATATAACAGTTCTAGCTATACTAAGTCCTCACCAACATATTAAGAATTATTATTATTTGTTAAGCTTAACCTGTTTAAGCTTATTATTATTATTATTATTTTGAATCCCACAAGTAGAAATATATAATTCTGGCTTTAATTTGTAATCTTCTAATGCCTAATGATATAGTGCTTTTTAATGCACTTATTGACCATTCACACATCTTGCTTTTTCCCATTGTAATTTTTTTTTTAATTTTTATGGCATTTTAGGTTTTGGGTTACATGTGCAGAACGTGCAAGATAGTTGCATAGATACATACATGGCAGTGTGTTTTGCTGCCTTTCTCCCCTTCACCCACATTTGGCATTTCTCCCCAGGCTATCCCTCCCCTGCTCTCCCCCCCGCTGTCCCTCCCCTATTCCCCCCAATAGACCCCAGTGTGTAGTACCCTCCTCCCTGTGTCCATGTGTTCTCATTTTTCTCACCCGCCTATGAATGAGAATATGTGGTATTTCGTTTTCTGTTCTTGGGTCACTTTGCTGAGAATGATGTTCTCCAGATTCATCCATGTCCTTACAAAGGACAAAAACTCATCATTTTTGATTGCTGCATAATATTCCATGGTGTATATGTGCCACATTTTCCCAGTCCAGTCTATTATCAATGGGCATTTGGGTTGGTTCCAGGTCTTTGCTATTGTAAACAGTGCTGCAATGAACATTCGTGTGCATGTGTCCTTATAGTAGAACGATTTATAGTCCTTTGGATAGATACCCAGTAATGGGATTGCTGGGTCAAATGGAATTTCTATTTCTAGGTCCTTGAGGAATCGCCACACTGTCTTCCACAATGGTTGAACTAATTTACACTCCCACCGACAGTCTAAGAGTGTTCTTATTTCTCCGCATCCTCTCCAGCATCTGTTGTCTCCAGATTTTTTAATGATCGCCATTCTAACTGGCGTGAGATGGTATCTCAATGTGGTTTTGATTTGCATCTCTCTAATGACCAGTGATGATGAGCGTTTTTTCATGTGTTTGTTGGCCACATGTATGCTTCTTTTGTAAAGTGTCTGTTCATATCCATTGCCCATTTTTGAATGGGCTTGTTTGTTTTTTTTTCCTGTAAATCTGTTTGAGTTCTTTGTAAATTCTGGATATCAGCCCTTTGTCAGATGCGTAAACTGCAAAGATTTTTTCCCATTCTGATGGTTGCCGATTCACTCTAGTGACTGTTTCTTTTGCTGTGCAAAAGCTGTGGAGTTTGATTAGGTCCCATTTGTCTATTTTGGCTTTTGTTGCCAATGCTTTTGGTGTTTTGGTCATGAAGTCCTTGCCTACTCCTATGTCCTGAATGGTTTTGCCTAGATTTTCTTCTAGGGTTTTTATGGTGTCAGGTCTTATGTTTAAGTCTTTAATCCATCTGGAGTTAATTTTAGTGTAAGGTGTCAGGAAGGGGTCCAGTTTCTGCTTTCTGCACATGGCTAGCCAGTTTTCCCAACACCATTTGTTAAACAGGGAATCCTTTCCCCATTGCTTGTTTTTTCTGGTTTATCAAAGAGTATATGTTTGTAGATATGTTGTGTTGCCTCTGATGCCTCTGTTCTGTTCCAATGGTCTATATTTCTGTTTTGGTACCAGTACCATGCTGTTTTGATTACTGTAGCCTTGTAGTATAGTTTGAAGTCTGGTAGTGTGATGCCTCCCGCTGTGTTCCTTTTGCTTAGAATTGACTTGGGTATGCGGGCTCTCTTTTGGTTCCATATGAAGTTCATGGTGGTTTTCTCCAGTTCTGTGAAGAAATTCAATGGTAGCTTGATGGGGATAACGTTGATTCTGTAAATTACTTTGGGCAGTATAGCCATTTTCACGATATTGATTCTTCCTAAACATGAACATGGAATTTTTCATCTGTTTGTGTCCCCTCTTATTTCGTTGAGCAGTGGTTTTTAGTTTTCCTTGAAGAGGTCCCTTACGTTCCTTGTAAGTTGTATTCCTAAGTATTTTATTCTCTTTGTAACAATTGTGAATGGCAGTTTATTCTTGATTTGGTTCTCTTTAAGTCTGTTATTGGTGTATAGGAATGCTTGTGATTTTTGCACATTGATTTTATATCCTGAGACTTTGCTGAAGTTGCTTATCAGTTTCAGGAGTTTTGGGGCTGAGGTGATGGGGTTTTCCCCATTGTAATTTTTTAACATAATTTATTTTTTAAAAATTTGTGGATACATATTATACATATATATTATGGATTACATAAAGATGTTTTGATACAGGAATGCCATTTGAAATAATCACATCAGACTAAATGGAGTATTCATTACCCCAAGCATTTATCATTTGTATTAGAAAAAATCCAGTTATTCTCTTTTAATTATTTTAAAATGTACAATTAAATTATTTTTGACTGTAGTCACCCAGTTGTACTAACAAATATTAGGTCTTATTTACTCCAACCAACAATGCTTTTGTACCCATTAATTCTCCCCACTTCCAATCCTCTCCACACACTACCCTTCCCAGCCTCTGGCAACCATCCTTCTGTAGTCTATCTCCATGCATCCAATTATTTTCATTTTTAGCCTCCACAAATAAGTGAGAATGTGCAAAGTTTGGCTTTCTGTGCTTGGCTTATTTCACTTAACATAAAGTCCTCTAGTTCCTTCCATGTTGTACCATGATAGGATCTTATTCCATTTAGTGGCTGAATTGTATTCCATTGTGCATATGTGCCACATTTTCTTTACCCATTCATCTGATGTTCACTTAGCTTGTCTCCAAATCTTGTGTAAAGTGCAGCAATAAACATACAAGTGCAACTATATCTCCTATACACCAACCTTTTTTTCTTTTGGTTATATAATAGGAATGGGATTGCTGGATTATAAGGCAGCTCGATTCACCATTTTTTGAGAAACCTCTTAACTGTTCTCCATAGTGGATGTACTAATTTACATTCCCCACAACAGTGTACAAGGATTCCCTTCACTCCATATCTTCACCAGCACTTGCTATTGCCTATCTTTTGGATTAAAGTCACAACATTGATTATCTGAGAAATGATTTCTCAGATAATCAATGTTGAGCACCTTTCCATATTCTTTTTTTTTTTTTTTTGAGACAGAGTTTCGCTCTTGTTACCCAGGCTGGAGTGCAATAGCACGATCTCAGCTCACCGCAATCTCTGCCTCCTGGGTTCAGGCAATTCTCCTGCCTCAGCCTCCTGAGTAGCTGGGATTACAGGCAAGTTCCACTATGCCCAGCTAATTTTTTGTATTTTTAGTAGAGATGGGGTTTCACCATGTTGACCAGGATGGTCTCTATCTCTTGACCTCGTGATCCACCCACCTCAGCCTCCCAAAGTGCTGGGATTACAGGCTTGAGCCACCGTGCCCGGCCCCTTTCCATATTCTTGTTTTCCATTTGTATGTCTTCTTTTGAGAAATATCTATCCAGATTTTTTGCTCAATTTAAATAGGATGATTAGATTTTGTCCTAAGGTGTTGTTAGAGCTCTTTATATATTGTGGTTATTAATCCCTTGTTTGATGGTAGTTTGCACATATTTTATACCATTCTGTGGGTTTTCTGTTCACCTTGCTGTTTGTTTCCTTTGCTGCATAGAAGCTTTTAAACTTGAAGTAATACCATTTGTCCATTTCTGCTTTAGTTACCTGTGCTTGTGGAATATCACTCAAGAAACATTTGCCCAGGTCAATGTTTTGGAGAATTTCCTCAATGTTTCATGTTAGTAGTTTCATAGTTTGAAGTCTTAGATTTAAAATTTAATTCATTTTTATTATATTTTTGTATATGGTAAGAGATAGGAGTATAGTTTCCTTCTTTTGCATATGGATATTTCGTTTTCCCAGCAACATTCACTAAAGAGACAGTTCTTTCCTCAATGTATGTTGTTGGCATCTATGTCACAAATGAATTCACTAGAGATATCTATGGAATATTTATTCTGTCCCACTGATCTGTGTGTCTATTTTTAGGCCTGTACCATGTCATTTTGGATACTATAGCTCTGTAGTATAAAGTGAAGTAATGTGATTCCTCCAGTTTTGTTCTTTTTGCTCAGGGTGGCTTTGTATATTCTGGTTTTTTGATGGTTCCATATTTCTTTTAGCATTGTGTTTGCTATTTTGTAAAGAATGTCACTGGTATTTCGATAAGACTTTTATTAAATCTGTAGATCGTTTTGGGTAGTATGGACATTTTAACAATATTGATTCTTCTAATCCATGAACATAAAATATCTTTCTGTTATTTTGTGCTTTACAGTTTTCATTGTAGAATACTCACTTCTTTGGTTAAGTCCCTTCTTACATATTTTATTTTATTTGTAGCTATTATAAATGTGATTAGTTTATTTCTTTTTTCAGAGAGTTTATAGCTGGTATATTCAAATGCTACTGATCTCTGTATGTTAATTTTGTATCCTGAAAATGTATTAATCAGTTCTAATTGTTTATTAATGTAATCTTTAGACTTTTCCAAGTATAAGATTATATAATCTGCAGAGAAGGTTAATTTGCCTTTTGCCTTGCCAACTTGGATGCCCTTTATTTTTTTCCTTATGTATGATTTCCTAAGTTAAGACTTATACACTAAGTTGAACACAGTGCTTAAAGTGGATATCATTGTCATTTTCCTAATCTTAGAAGGAAGGATTTCAGTTTTTTCCATGAAATATGATACTGTGTGATTGCCATATAAGACTTTTATTATGTTAGTTACCATCCTTCTATACACAGTTTTTTGTGAGTTCATATCATGAAACATGTTAAATTTTATCAAATGATTTTAGCATCAATTAAAATGCTATCTTTGTCTTTTTTGTCAGTATGATGTATCACATTAATTATGAATTGACTTACTGTCTATTGAATAATTGATAAAATGATGATCTTTTGAATCATTCTTTTATACCTGGGATAAATCTCACTTGGTCATGATATATAATCTTTTTAATATGTTTTTGAATTTGGTTTGTTAGTATTTTGTTGAGAAATTTTCATCAATATTCATCAGAATTATTGGCCTGATATAACATAGCTACTCCAACTCTTTTCTGGTTTTCATTGGCATGCAATATCTTTTTTTTAGCCTATGTGTATATTTATGGATGAAGCTTTTTTCTGGTTGGCAACATATCATTGGATCTTGATTTTTTTAATCTATTCAACCACTCTATATCTAGATTGGATAATTTTATCCATTTACATTCCATATTATTACTGACAAGTAGAAACTAACTTCTACCATTTTATTATTTGTTTTCTGGTTGTTTTGTCATCTTCTTTTTCTTCTTTTCTTTTTTCCTTCCTATCTTTCTTTTATTGAAAGTAATTTTCTATGATGGTATAATTTATGTTTTTGCTTTTTTCTGTTGTATGTTTCTTCATTTGAGGTTAGCATGAGGCTTGCAAATACTATTTTATAACTCATTATTTTCAGCTAATAACACACCATTTGCATAAACAAAGGAACAAACAAAAAAGCAAACTTATAAAAACTCTATACCTTAAATTTGTTCCCCTGCTTTTTAAGTTTTTGTTCTTATTTACATCTTACTGTATTGCCTAAGTCTTGAAAATTTGTTATTTTTGTCATTATTTTGTATTGATTCATCATTTTATCTTTATACTTAAAAGTAGTTTACACATTACAGTTACAGTCTTATACTGCTCTCTGTTTTTCGGTGTATGTGCTATTAGTGAGTTTTATACCTTCAGTTGTTTTCTTACTGCTCATTAATGTCCTTTTCTTTTCGACTGAAGTATTCCCTTTAGCATTTCTTATAGGATATGTCTGGTGTTAATGAAATTCCTCAGCTTTTGTTTGTCTGGAAAAGCCTTTATTTCTCCTTTATGTTTGAAGAAAATTTTTACCAGATATACTATTCAAGGGTAGAAGTTTTTTTTCCTTCACCTCTTTAAATATGTCATGTCACTCTCTTCTGGCCTGTACGCTTTCCACTAAAAAGTCTGCTGCCAGACATATTGGAGCTCTTTTAGGATCCTTTCTTTGTCCTTTGTCATTTAGAGTTTGATTATTAAATGACTTGAGATAGTCTTTGGGTTAAATCAACTATGTATTCTATAAACTTTCTTGTATTTGGTTACTGATATTTGATAACCAAGTACAAGAAACATTACTAATAACCTTTCTCTAGGTTTGGAGACTTCTATGTTATTATCGCTTTCAATATTTTTTCTACTGCTATCTCTTTTTCAACCATATCTTTAAGGATAGTGAGTCTTAGATTTTACCTTTGAGACTATTTTCTAGATCCTGTATACATGCTTCATTTTTTTTCTCTTTTGTCTCCTCTGACAGTATGATGGCCCCATGATTCAATTACCTCCTGTGGGGTCCCAATTACAACCCATAAGAATTCAAGATGAGATTTGGGTGGAAGATACCAAACCATATCACCTGTCTTCAAACATACTATGTTTTTCTTCTGCTTCATCCATTATGCTATTAAAAGACTTATAAAAGACTTATGCATTCTTCAAAGTATCAGTTGCTTTTTTCAACTCCAGTACTTCTACTTGATCTTGTTAATTATTTAAATTTGTAATTTATCTGATAGAATTTTGAATTACTTCTCTGTTTTACCTTGAGTTTCTCTGAGTTTTCTCAAAGAAGCTTTTTTGAATTTTTGCAGGGGCATTGAAGAGTTAGGTAGTTATCATAGTATTTGCAGTTTGGGCTTGTTTGTATCCATCCTTCTGTGGAAAGCTTTCCAGTATTAAAAAATGACATGGTTGTTTTTAATGTAAACTAATCTGCACTATGTAACACTCAATGCCCAGCAACACTGGGATTCTTGCAGAGTAATAATAGATGTACCACCTTGATGATTTTGGATAAGATCCAGGAGAATTATCAGGCTTACCAGGCAGAGATTCTTGTTTTCTTCCCTTGCTTTCTTTGAAACAAATGGAGTCTCTCTCTTGTGAGACAGCTGAAGCTAGGGGTATGGTGAGACAACTACCCTTGTAGCCACCACTGAGGGTATTGGGCTGATTCAGTCCTTAGGCCTATATAGGATTGGTCTCACCCAAGGGCCACTGTAACCACTACCTGGCTATCATCTATGTTTCCTCAAGGACCTGAGGGACTCTACCATCAGCAGGGGATGAAGCCAGCCAGGTTTGTGTTCTTCCTTCCCTCCAAGGCAGTGAGTTCCCCCAGGCCTAGATTGGTAGAGAGGTACCATCCTGGAGTCAGGGACTAGAGTCAAAAAATCTCAAAAATCTACCTGGCATTGTATCATACTGTGGCTAATCTTGCATTCAAACCATGAAACATAGTCCTTCCCACTCTTCCTTCCCCTTTTCACAGGCAGAGGTGCCTTACCTCTTGGCCAGCACCACCACAGGCCCATGGGGAATACGTTCAGGCTACTTCTGCTGTTCTCCTCACTTTAACTTCACATTGCTGAAAGAGGCATTGAAGAGAGGTGGAAAGACAGCCTTCAATCAGCAACATCACCCTCCTCCATTTCCTGGCAACAGCCACGTGGCATGGAGAGAGAATCTACACTTGGGAAGCGAGTGCACAGTAACTGTGACATTGCATTGAGCTGAGAGCTCTTTAGTCAGCTTGTGGTGAATATTGGCTGGCTTGGTACTCATCCTTTAAGGCAGTGGGCTCCCTTGTGGCCCAGAGCAGTTTCAAAAATGCTGTTCAAAAGCCGTGGCCTGAAATTGGGTACCCTAAGAACCCACTTAGTACTCTCCTCTTTGTGATTGAACTTATACCTGAAGCAAACAAGTCTCAGAGTCTCACTCAAGAACCATGGCATATTACCAGTGTTCACTGCTGGTTATTCAGGGCCCAAAGGCTCTTTAATAAGCAGGTGAGGTGCTCTTCTAGGACTGTGTGCTTCCAGGCAAGGCAGTAGACTCCTTTCTGACCTAGAGTGTGTCTAGAAATATCATCTGAGATCAAAGTCTTGGAAAGTGGTACTCATGGCTCTAACTAGTCCCCTGTCCTACTGTGGCTGATCTGGTATCCAAGATGCAAGACGAAGCCCTATTTACTCTTTCATCTCCTCTCCTCAAGTGGAAGGAAGGAGTCTCTTTTTGAGTCTAGAACTGTGCAGCCTGGGGTTGGAGAAAGGATGTCAAAAGCACTCTCTTAGCTGCCCCAATTGGTATCTCAGTAGGACACATGCCATCCATGTACACTGACTCTGAGCCCAGTTCAGAACTGGGATTTACCTAGGAGTTACAGTCCTTGTGGCCTGAACTGCATTTCTAGCTCATTTGGAACCCCAGCACACTTATAACAGAAAGGCTTGCTGGAACTCAAGTTCCAAACACTGGAATAGGTGATTCCCCTCTGGCTCAGGGTGGTTTAAATATTCCTACCCTGGACATCAGCTGAGTTCAGTTCAGCACTGTCTTCTGCTGTGATGGGGCAGCACCGAGTTCAGTGCAATGTCACAATTACTGTGCACTCCCTTCCAAGTGTTGATTCTCTATGCCCCATGACTGTTGCCAGGAAATGGGGGGAGGGTGAAGTTGCTGATTGAAGGCTGTCTTTTCTCCTCTCTTCAATGCTCCTTTCAGCAATGCAAGGTTAAAACCAGGTACTGTGAGGGCTCACCTGATTTTTGGTTCTTATAAAGGTGCTTTGTTTTGTAGATAGTTGTTAAATTGGTGTCTTTGCCAGAGGAGAGTTTGGTGGAGCCTTCTATTCAGCCATCTTGCTCTGCCCCACCTCTTATAATTTTTATTTGTTTATTTATTTTGAAACAGAGTTTTATTCTGTCACCCAGGCTGGAGTGCAGTGGCATGATCTTGGTTCACTGCAACCTCTGCCCCCCCCACCAGGTTAAAGCAATTCTCCTGCCTCAGCCTCCAGAGTAGCTGGGATTACAGGTGCCTGCCACCATGCACAGCTAACTTTTTTATATTTTTAGTAGAGACAGGGTTTCACCATGTTGGCCAGACTGGTCTCAAACTCCTGACCTCATGATCTGCCTGCCTTGGCCTCCCAAAGTGCTGGGATTACAGGTGTGAGCCATCACGGCTAGCCCTAATTCTTGTGTTTTTAGTGGAGATGGGGTTTCACAACATCGGCTGGGCTAGTCTCAAAACTCCTGATCTCAAGTGATCTGCCCTCCATGGCCTCCCAAAGTGCTAGAACTGCAGGTGTGAGCCACCATACCCAGCCACCTATAATTTATTTTTGAATTGTCTTATCCTCACTGTATATTCTGGATATAACAGATTTTTCTTGTCTGAAACCTAGTTAGTACTCTGCTTCACAACATTTGTATATTAATTAAATGGGGTAAGTAAAGAACCTGGCACAGTGCTTAATACTGCAATCCATTTTGAAATTTTTTTTAAAAGTCTCATTCAATATCTATTTCAGATCATGGAATATATGAAGCATCAAAGTAATTAATATATTTAATGAATAATCAAATCCCTCCAAATTCATAGTAATGTTTTATATAAGAATGCATGAATATTCCTGGACCAAACTGAGGTTCGGGCTGCAATTTCTTGTGGCCCAATAATGAGATACAGATGAACTGGGAAGGAAGAGAGTTTTTATTTCTGTAACCAGTTATAGGAAGAAAGTCCGGAAATGATCACCAGACCAACTCAAAATTACAAAGTTTTCTAGAACTTATATACCTTCTAAGCTATATGTCTATGCGTAAGTGATTAACTTCTTTTAATCTACAACTAAGGTCTGAGTCTTAAAGACCTTCTGGAGCCTCAGAAAATTTATTTAATCTAAATGGGTCCAGGTACTGGGGTGATTACACTTATCTTGTCTCCTGCTAAATCATGGAGATCTGGGGAGTTCCTTCAGACTCCTAATAAACTTGTTTGTGGAGGCCTAGGAGTTACTTCAGACCCCCAATAAAACTTGTTGAATCATGCGTTAAGGTTCAGGAAAGGCCTAGGCAAAACTCTTCGTGCGTTTTTGTCGCATTTCAGCCTTTGCATAAGGACACTGGCTTTTAATATTTAACTTGACCACTCAGTCAGTACTGAAACAGTTATAAGACCTGGCATGAGACATGGATACAACAGAGGATTTCTAAATTTATTAAATTTTCTGGATTTTCATAAAATAAAAATATCTTAAAGTTTAAAAGGCTGTAAACATACATTAATATCTAGCAAACGAAGGAAGGCTTAATTCCTAAGTTTGAGTATTCAAGCAAAGGCATTTTAGTCTGAAAGTTATCAGGGAATAAACAAAAGAGTTATGCAGTTGCTATAATAGACAGTAGCATTAAAACAGTTTCTGTGCATTATTTATGCAGTATTTACACAAGTTCCAACCATTGAAATAATAGGTTATCTATAGAATTGCATCCCATTTTCTGCCAATAAAATTTGTCATCCTTTCTGCTTTTACTTTGACTGAGTGCTTATTTGAAAGCTTTATGGATTTTTCTCTAAAAAAGATCCCTAATTTGTTTTTCATTGGCATTCTGAAATATTTTTCTACAGATATTTTGTTCAATTAATTTTTACTCTAAAATTTACTTTTCTATTCTTGTCTTATATGAACTAAATATATTATTTATCCACTTTGTTTCCTGCATGTTTTAAAAGCTTCTACAACACATGGCTATGTTTTACAAACTTTATTTGGTAAATGTGTTGAACAAAGATGTTTATACTATTAACGAGACTTAAGGAGAATATCTGTTATCCATTCTTTGTTATCCATTGCACCATGATTGGTTATAACATCCTTTTTCCTTTTTTAGACTAGGTTTCTTCCACACAGCACAAAATACATTTTTCCTCCAGACTTCAGAGTCACTGCGATAGAAATGTGAAGCCATAGATTATTAAGGAGTATTAGCAAGTACAGATATATTTACTGGATTGGCCACAGGAATAGATGTTAGAAGCCCTGGTTTAAATCCCAAAGGCAACATTTTTGTTGTTGTTGTTATATGGTTTCAGGGAAATTAAACACGAATCTCAACTTCATTCGACTATAAAATGGGGATACTTTGTGTAATATGTATGTACCCTACCTGCTTCCAAGTAACACCTTGAGCATCAGATGGTGTGATATATGTGAGAGCAATTTGCTAAACTGAATAGCATTTCAAATTGCTTCTCTCCAAGAAAGCACTCATCACAATGTCTGCTTAATTTGTCTGTCACCCCTTCTAAATCGCTTCCTCCTTGAAGAAAAGATGAATGAATGAAAATGTAAATTACAAGTTACAAAGCCAATAAGAGAGTCATAGTACTTGAAATCCAAAAGATTTTCACCACTTGCTGTGCTTTCACAATCTTTTTTCTTCTTTAAACTTAGAAATTGTATAAACTATATTCCCACAGTCTTTTACTTTTTTTTTTCTTGTTTTCTTAAATATAAAATGAGAAACAGTTGAAAGAGCATGGGGTTATAAAAATGTTGCTATAATAGACAGTAGCATATATATAAGATTGTTGTTAATTAATTATTAGTAATAAGAGAAAGAAAAGATTTAAACTGTTTTTTTAATTAAAGCTGTGGTTTTCATATCAAACATCTTTTATCAATATAAACTAATTTCCCCCTGTAGAGTTATACAGGACACATATATTAATACAACAATCTTCATTGTTATAATGTGGTTATAAATCTGACGTTTGTTTTTATGCTTTGAAAATCTGCTGGAATCATTTATTCCTTAGCATGTATAGAAAATGTTAAACATGTGCTCTGAATGAAGAGATCCCCTAAACAGGCTTTGTGTGAGCAACATGGCTGTTTATTCACCTGGGTGCAGGCAGGCTGAGTCTGAAAAGAGAGCAGAGGGTGGTGGAATAGGAGTTGGTTTTACAGGTTTGGAGCAGGCAGTGGAAAGTTACAGAAGTTACAGTTCAGGACAGCTTTTGCAAGCTGGGAGGGGGTCGTGGGGTCTGGAGTCACAAGGTTGACTAAGGTTAGTTTTAAAGTCCAGTTGCTTTTCAGGTGAAGTGGGAATAAGCAACAGTAGAGGAATGTCTCAAAGTTAATTAGGTGCCACCGGGTTGATCATTCTTCTTCTTTCTGTGGTTTTCCAGTTACTTCAGACTTTCTAGTTCCAGAAACTCATCTGGAGTGTGCATGTAGTTACAGAGGTTACCATGCTGTCCGTGTTGTGGTCAGTCAGCCTAAGAGACCTTACAGAAAACATGTTTCTATGCTTGTATTTGAGGATGTCAATGGACAAGTGATTGCCTAATTTATTTTCAGTTTAACTTTTTTTTTTGCTTGTTTGGTTGTGTTTTTTAGGATCTAGTAGAAAAACTCTTTTTTGTTTGAATAAATAAAGTTGGTAAAATATAATTAATTATTCCTTTTTGCTTTGGAGAAAAAACCTCAAAAGAGTTCTGTCACAGAAAATACCTGTGCTTTTTAGTTATATGTTTCATTAAAAAGTTATAACTCTGGCTGAGAAGTAATAGGTATAAATGAACGAGGAAATATAATAATTATATGGAGATATAGCAAGTAAACCAACATTCTGACTTTCCATTTATCAAACATTCACTGGGTATATTTCATACATTAGTCGAGTTAATTATTATTATGGAAATGTATTTGTTATAGATTATAGATCACAGTATTACGGTCATCAAAATATTTGAAAAACAGCCCTACCATGATAAATTATTTTATTTATATAACGTATTTTGAAAAGTAGAGCCCTTTAATCTTCATATATATGTTGAATTCTGCTTCTTTTATATGGACAGTAGATTGGTAATCCAAACTATCAATTTGTTTAAAATTTCCTCAATTTTGTTTGCAAATTAGTCAGAATACAGTAATAGAATTGTAGAAAAAAAATTAGTTCTTATCCATTACCAGGAAAAGTCAGGCACATACACACATTGTAGGGTGAGTAGGACAGGGTTTATTGGATAAAAAGGAAAAATAACTTGCCAGAGAGTGAGAGAGTCCTGCTAGCAGATTTTCCACCTCACAGATTGAATCCCAAATTACCAAACAGGAATAGCAGGGGACAGGCTCCTCATCCCTGCAAATGGTATGAATTTCCTGAGGCTCCATTCCATCCTCACAGTTTGTAGGGCTACTAGGAGATTCTCTAAGAATCCTTTTTACTTGCCTATCTCAATAGGGAGTATAACATGTTATATTCTTGAAGTTTTAAGTAACAGGATTGAATATTTAGTCCTGGCTGCACTACTTCATGTGTGTTCTTAGGAAAACTTAACCTCTTTTCTCCATTTTCTCATAGAGGAACAAGGTTGACATTGATATTTAACTTATGGGAAGGGTTGTTTTTGTTGCTTGTTTGCTTTAATATTCAATGGGATGTTGATGTATGTAAATCTAGGAGAGTGCCTGGCCCAGAGTAGGTACTCAAGGAATACAAACTGCAATCTAATTACTACTGTTCATATTATTATTACTCAACACACACAAGTGGATTGACCACCTGAATATCCACCCTTGATCTTTTTCTCTTGCTATTTGACCACAGGCATGTAAGTAAAGAGAGAAGTGTAAATCCAAAATAAAATAAAATTCTAAGGCCCCCCGAAAGCTGCATGGGCTTTCTCCTTAGCCAAGGCACTCTTAACTTGAAAGACTAGTTCAGGCCATGACAGGAAGTTGGGGGTCAGAAATGCTTCATTATACCTCTCCTGCATTCACATCAACACAGACCTTAAGTCATAAGAAATATTTTACAACCTATTCTCTCTGAGGGATACTACCTACAGGCTTCCTCGGAATGATTAAACTTTGGATTTCACAACATCTTACTGCAACCCAGATATTCTTTTCTATCAATCCAGGTTTTTAGATAAATTCAAGCAATTGTCAAACCAGAAAATGCTTAAATCTATCTACCCATAAGCTGGAAGCCCCCACTTCAAGTTGTCTCACCTTTCTGGACCAAACCAGTGTATGTCTTAAACGTGTTTGATTGAAGTCTCATGTCTCCCTAATGTATAAAACCAAACTGCACCCCCAATTGCCTTGGGTACATGTTCTTGGGACCTCCTGAGGGCTGTGTAACGGGCCATGGTCACTTATATTTGGCTCAGAATAAATCTCTTCAAATATTTTATAGAATTTGACATTTTTTTGCTTGACAGAAGTCAACAGGTAAGGCACAAAATACAGAATTTGTACGTGGGTGGGGATGACAACATTAATAAACGTTCTCTTCATGTATGTCACTTATTCAAAATATCCATGTTATCCTACAAAAAAGCAACACTCTTGTCTGTGAAATATACTTCATATACTTCTAAAGGACTGGGGACTTTTATAATTTGACAATAATAATAGTCAATATTTACACAATAATATTGAATTCATGCCTTGGGTTATTACAGAGTTAAAAGAGCAAAACCTCAGGTTGCTTCAGTTAGGAGCAGAATCTGGTGGAATGATTCAGAAAGTAATATAATTTAATGTTCCTGCACATGAGAGGAGAATTACAAGTTAGAATTCAGCCTGCAAGTTTTTTCTCTAAGCTTAGACAACCAATATATTAATACAACTTCTCTTACTCTCTTAAAAGCAGCAGTAGAGACAATTTGCAAATCAAAAGTGGTCAGAATTAGGTTCAACAGACCTTTCACTGGAGCATAATTGACTTCCTCAAGTAGCACTGAGGTACCTTTATGTTTAGCAACAATGTAGAAATGGTAGTACTTACATAGAAATTAACCTGTTAAAGCCTCTGTACTCAGAAAATGGACAGTCACAAAAGTCACTATTTTTTCCAAAGAAGCACTCAGCCCTCCTACATGCTGTTTGGATAGTGTATAGACAAAGATCTCTAGAAGAAAATAATGTGTTTTCAAGAAGTAAGTAGCAAGAATAGAATTTGGGCAAAGGCGTTTTTGAAGTATAATTTACATAAAGTAAATTTTGAATATCTTAAAAGTACTGCTCAATGAATTTTTACATTTGTATATACTAGTTAGAGGACTAACCAGTTCAAGACATAAAATATTTTTTTCACCCCAGAAGCTTTATTGCTCCCTTTGCCAATTGATAGCTTTCATAGTAGTCACTATGCTAATTTTTTTCATTAGAGGTTAATTTCTGTCATTGGACTATATAAAATTGTACAAATATATTATTAAATAGGAATGTTAATTTATTACATATTTTTATGTTAGATTTATTGTTTACTTTTGTCAGTATATTTATTAATGTTAAGTGCTTGGACTTAGTTATTTTCTAATAGTGAAACCACCTTTCAAAATTATGACTGAGAGTGAAAGAGATCTAACCTAACCAACTCATCTTGCTTCTAACCTTTAAGCTGTCCTCA
Source organism: Saguinus oedipus (assembly GCA_031835075.1). NCBI lineage: Eukaryota > Metazoa > Chordata > Mammalia > Primates > Cebidae > Saguinus > Saguinus oedipus. The sequence continues at coordinate 99,033,221 of CM063181.1, read as the reverse complement.
TTCCTTCCTGGGCATAGGCTGAATACACTTTGGAAGTAACTTAGTGTACAGCTTATAGTTTAAAACAAAGATAGCAGCCCTTTCCCAAAGCAAACCTCCTTCTTGCCTGAGGACTAGACTGTCTTTATAGGACTACCAAATTAGCCACAAGATTAGAAATTGTTGTTTGGGAGTCATACAATTGGAAGCCACTAGATTCTGACTCTCCCTAAAAGCTACTTAGATGAGTGCTTGAGATATTTTGCAGACTCTGCACTTGAAGAATCAAGTGACACCACTCAGATCGATAAACTGGCTCAACTGATTTTGTGGCCCCCACCCAGGAACTGATGCAGCACAAGAGGACAGCTTCAGCTTTCCATGATTTTATCTCTGACCCAACAAATCAGCAGCACTCTTGACTCACTGACCTTCCCTCATCTACCAAATTATCCTTAAAAAATACTCAGATTCCTAAATGCTCAGGGAGACTGATTTGAGTAATAATAAAACTCGTCTCCCATATAGCTGCCTCTGCATAAATTACTCTTTCTCTATTGCAATTCCCCTATCTTGATAAATAGGCTCTGTCTAGGCAGTGGGCAAGGTGAACCCATTGGGCAAGGTGAACCCATTGGGCAGTTACACTAGCCAATAATTTCTGCTAGAATTTTCAATTAAAAGCACAATTTTTATTATTAACCTATCTATATCTGTGATCCAGGTAACAACTATAGGCAAGAATATTATTGACAAAAAGAGTCAAACTCTAAATGTATTCTGAGCCAAATGTGAGTGAACATGGCCAATAACCCAGGCCCAGGGGATCCTGAGAACATGTGCCGAAAGGTAGTTGAGCTATAGCTTGGTATTATACAGTTTAGGAAGATAGAAGGCATTAATGAATACATATAAAATGTACATTAGTTTGGTCTGGGAATCAAAATGGTGCTTTCAAGTCATAAGCAGGCTCAAGGATTTCCTGACTGGCAATTGGTTGAAAGAATTTATCTGAAAACCTAAACTCAGTGGAATGGAGTAGCTAAGTTAACATAAGCAGTTGTGGAGAACAAGGTTCTTATTATGCAGATGGAGCTTCCGGGTAGCAGGCTTCAGAGAGAATAGATTGTAAATGTTTCTTATCATACTTAAAAATGTACCCAACTCTTAGTTAATTCTCTCCTGAGTTAAGGAAAAGAGCTGGAAAAGGAAGGGGATTCTCTACAGAATGTAGGTTTTCCCCACTAGAGACAGCTTTGCATGTCATAGAAATATATTTTGATATATAATATTTCAATTTTTTTCAGGGTCTGCTATTTTCCATGTTTTGTCTTATTGCTACCAAGAGTCAGTTTTGTCAGTCTTCAGGTCTCTGTTTTAATGTTAATGCTGATTAGCTGTGCCTGAAATCCAAAGGGAGGAACATATAATGAGGCATGTCCAAATACCCATTTCTATCATGGCCTGACCTAGTGTTTCAGGTTTACTTCAGAATGCCCTTGGCCAAGAGGAGGGGTCCATTCAGTTGGTTGGGTGTTTAGAATTTTATTTTTGGTTTATGATATGCTGTGTCCCTGAGGGTAGACTAGATAAGCCGTGGTCATTACATAATACTGTTCTATTCCTGAATAGTCTATGTATGTCCCATGTTACTTTTCAACTCCCAGAATTCTTTTATATAATTGTTTTATTTGACACAAAACAACACTCTAAAGTAAGAGGGCATTAATAATTTTCCATATTTCATTGAGGGTTATAAGTGGTGTGTTTCAGAGAAGTGAAATGAGAGATCTGGCGCTCAAAAGACATCTAATCTCTCTCTGCAATACTACTTTGCTTCCCTCTTACTTGTAATGATTATGATAATGCTATCTAAGAGTTGTGTATTATAAAAATTATACACAAAATGCATATAGTTTAGCTTCAGATTGCACCATAGCATGTTTATAGTTTTCCTCATTTTCACCCTGTTAAAGGCATTTTTATGGATGAGCAGAGCAAAGGTATATGCTGTAATTCCTAGAAGGAAATAAGATCATCATAGTGTTACTGAAAAGGGGTTCCCATCCAGAACTCAAGAGAGGGTTTTTGGATCTTATGCAAAAAAGAATTTGGGACAAGTCCAGGAAGTAAAGTGAAAGCAAGTTTATTAGAAAAGTAAAAGAAAAAAATGACTACTGCATAGCAGAGGAGCCCAGAGGGCTGCTGGTTAGCTATTTTTGTTGTTGTTATTATTTCTATATCATATACTAAACAAGGGGTTGGATTATTTGTGAGTTTTCCAGGAAAGGGATGGGCAATTCCCAGAAATGAGGGTTCCTCCCACTTTTAGACCATATAGGGTAACTTTCTGACATTGCCAGGCATTTGTAAACTGTCATGACACTGGCGGAGTGTTTCCTAGCATGCTAATGCATTTTAGCATACAATTAGCAGCATGGATGACCAGAGGTCACTTTTGTTGCCCTCTTGGTTTTGGTGGGATTTGGTTGGCTTCTTTACCACAGCCCATTTTATCAGCAAGGTCTTTGTGACCTGAATTTTGTGCCAACTTCCAATCTCATTCTATGACTAGGAATACCTAATCACTTGGAGGTGGAGCCTAGTAGATATCAGCATTTTTTTTACCCAGCCCCTATGCAAGATGCAGTCACTCTGGTTCAAATGCCTCTGACAATAGTATTAGAAGTGGGGAGGGGAGTAATAAAGGAGGAATGTTAAGACTTGTAAAATTGAAGATCTGATCTCACTTAACAACTATAGAGCATGCAAGTACATTATCCTAGACCAACCCTGATTCCTGATTATCTCAGGATGAGAGGTCATGGTACCATATCACTGAGGTTTTCTTCCATTCTTGCAGAAACTAGGTTTAGAACACTTGGTTATAGTCATTCCTTAGAGGTGGTTTTTGTACAGTCAATCTTAGTAGAAGTAAGAATAGTTTACATCACATTTTAAGATTTCCTTGAGCTCAGGGTTTTATGATTCTTTGGAGATTCATAATTTTCAGTATCAATGACATTCTCTAGTATTAAGCTGGATTTTTTCTAATTTACTGCACCCCACTAAATAGTGCCCTAGTGGTCTGAAAAATGAATGTGTGCACCCAACCCTGAATACTGTATTTAGTGCACTTGTCACCGTTCCTCTCTGAATATTTTCATCCAGAATTATCTCTTTTTAGAAGGAAAAAAAATCTTTGTAAAAAAGCAGTATCAATTGAGTCCTGAATTCACCACGTACTAGCTATACCAAGTCAGGGCTCAGTTTCATTATAAATTAGAGAGAAGTTGTATATATTCCCTAAGGTGCTAAATGAATTAATGTAAATAAAACTTGTAACAAAATACCTAAAACATATAATATGAATTTATAAAAACTAATATTGTGTATCTGTCTATCCATAAATAGTATATTGTGTGTATATATATATAGATATATGTACATACTTTATAGGTACACACATATATAGTTCATATACACCATATATACACTATATATATATATATATATATATATATATATATATACACATATATATATATAAACAATATACACACACACACTATACTATATGGATACACAATATTAATTTTGTCTATATATCAGCATATTCCTGATTTGAGATTGAGTATACTTACACATATTGTTTTAATACTGTACAGATTTATATATACATATATAAATATGTATACATACATACATATAAATCTGTATATATACTTTAATATATGTAATCTAATAGGTATTATATATATATTATCTCTTTATATGCTAAAGTTCAATTCTGAATTAACTTTAAAATTGGTGCACCTGCTCTATATTTTGTACCCATTTTTCCCTCATGTGGGATAACATTTGGAAAAAACAAAATTACATTGCGCCAACCTAATTTGATAGCTCCTTAATTGATTTTCTTCTTTAATTTGTGAGCTACACTGCAAGCACAGTGTGAAAATGCCATCGCCATATTTCAGTATCTTTGATATCCAACCAAAAAGCCTACAATGATCTATTGAACTTGCTTAATATGACCCTCAGAGCCACCAGGATCTTGCCCAACTTAAATTTTAAACTCATATCCTGAAGCATCCCATATCTCCAATCATTTATACCATCTCCTGCAGTTGTCTTTCAATATCTAGCTATTGGACATTTCTTAAATAGCTGCTTAGTATTGCCACTGGTACCTTTACTTCCTGTCTATAAGAAAGACATTTTTACCCACTTTTTCATATCATAAACTCTGAGTCATTCTTTAAGTTTAGATAAAATATTTTCTTCCTAAAACTCCTAGGCAGACATTCTCTTCCAAGTTTTCACAGTGCTATCAATTTTTCCAGTGTAATGTTTCTCTAGTTACATAACAATTAGTTGTTTTTGGGTGCACAGCTCTTGATGGTTGAACAGATGTCGTCTCTCTCAGTAAACAGTATCAAGATCTACCCATTGTCAAAGATGCCAATCTCTCCTTTGTGCATCCATAGCACACTGAGTCTATTTGTATTATAACACTTAACACAATTCATTATTAATTTACTTTTCTGTCTCTGAATCCATCTCCCATTATGAGTGTCTCCAAGACACAGCATTTATTTGTTTGTTTATACATTTATCAGTAAGCTCAGGGTTTGACACAGAAGAGTTATACTCTTAATATTTGATATTTTTATTTGTATCTATATAAAACAAACTAATATTTAGCACATCCCTGATCTGAGCTAGTTAGAGCATCCATTTCAGTTAGTGTAGCATAAAAAAGAAAAGTAAGGAGGAAATAATTTCTCCTAAACTATGCCCTATAGGAGGCCAAACAAGTTACTTAGGAATTTTTAATTTATTTCCACACTCACTGTGTTACATTTTAAGCATATTTGTCAATTGTGCATGAACATCTGTCTGTATACTTCCAAATATCTGATAAGACATATTCAGTTTGACTGACAAGGTTACTGTTTTGTGCCCTTGTCATTTCCACCTTATTGACATCTGCCATGCATTTTGAGTGGTAAGGAGATAGAGTCAGTAATTTATACCTCTGCCTTTATTTTTAAGTTTAGACCTTTCAAACTCTTGAACTGTGCCTGACTTGTTCCAAGCACTTACTTCATTTTTTGTTGCTGTCTCAGATACTTACTAATATTGTCATTCAGAGACATTGAACTATAGTACTAAAGTTCTCCTTGTATTATTTCAATTTGTACCATATATGGAACTGAAAGTGTAATAGACTACACTAGCCACTCTCCACTAGCTAATGGAGAAGGAAGAAATAGTGACAGAAATAGTGACATCAGAACACTAGCCTGAAATTAGTGAATCTCATTTTCATTTTCAATCCCTAAATACATTATGAGGGCAGCCCCAAACATTATCTATCTGTTTTCATACGAGGTTAGAATAATGAAGAATATATTTTAATTTATACAAAAACATATTTCATATTTGTCAAAGTAAGGAAACAGTAACTGTTTTTCAAAAATTGTATAAGCTCCTTTTTTTCTTTTCTTCTTCTATTAATTAAATCCTTCTTTCTTCCATTCTTTTTTCTCTTTACTTTTACTTCTTTCTAGTTTATTCCAATATTTTAATTTTATTCCTTTCTTGTATCATTTTATTGATATATTAGAGTAGTATATATTTTACAGTATATATGACATTTTGATACAAGTATGTAACGCGTAATAATCAAATCTGGATAATTGGAATATCCCTCACATGAAAACCTGTATCTTTTCTTTGTGTTGGAAACATTACAAGTCATCTCTTCCAGCTATTTTGAAATACACAATAAATTATTTTTTACTATAATTTCCCTTCTGTACTATCAAATACTGGAAATTGTTCCATCTAACTGTATTTTTTGTATATACTAACCAATCTTTCTTCATTTGCCTTCCCTCCTTCTTCTTCCATTTCTATATCAAATATTTAATAGTTTTTGTGTGAAAAATACCATACTATGACTTGTAGAAAATATGGATTTAAATAAAATTAACCATCTGATATGGTTTGGTTCTGTCCCCACCCAAATCTCATCTTGAATCATTGTTCCCATAATCCCCATACACCATGGGAGAGACCCTTGTGGGAGGGAATTAGGTTATGAGAGTGGTTCCCTTGTGTTGTTCTTGTCATAGTGAGTTCTCTTCAGATCTGATGGTTCTGTAAGGGGCTTTTTGCCATTTTGCTCAGCATTTCTCCTTTCTTTCACCATGTGAAGAAGGATGTGTTTGCTTCCCCTTCAGCCACAATTATAAGTTTCCTGAGTCCTCCCTAGCCATGCTGAACTGTGAGTCAATTAAATCTCTTTTCTTTGTAAATTGCTTGTTGGTCTCAGGGATATCTTTATTACCAGTGTGAGAAGAAACTAATATACCAAAGAACCAAAAAATGCTGTTTTTTAAAAATAGCTATCTAGTACACAGACATGTTAGGGTAGTAAGTGGTTTCCTTAGGAATAAGAAAAAGGTGGAACACAAAAATACATTTATGATGATAACCATAACAAATAATGATTAACAGAGCCCTACCAGCTAAGAAAGATTTATTAGAACCATAAAAATAGAGACAAACTGAGGGTGCCATAGCCTTAGGAAAAAGAAAATTTAAATTTATTCAAGGATAACGTAAAATGTTTTAGTAAAGATGTAACAGTTAAGTTTGGTATTCATGGATGTATTATTTAGTACTGATAGAGAACATGTGGATAAAAACCTGGTTCCCAACCAGATGGTACATGATTACCACTTGGAAATTTTAAAGCAAACATTCATAGACTTCTGAATAAGAATCTTACTGTGGTTCATTAATGAAGAGCTTTGAGAGAAGCTAAGGATTTTTTATTTTTCCAAATGATCTCAATTAAGTGGATAATCCACAAGTTAATAGTGCGCTCCATCCCTGGATTTTAACAACTTGATACAAGGCTCAATAAGATCAGGAATCTGGAATCATAAGTAAGTGGAACTGAAGGCACATAGGTGTATATAAAGAAGAAATGGTTGATAAATATGGAAGGTAAGTGGTTGCTGGAGAATGAGCCTATTGTACACAAAGCTAATACTTTTAGTATTTAACACATTTTTTTTTGAGAGCCAAATTGCCATTCTGGGCTTTCAGGATCCAGCAATGATCAAAGTAAATATTTGTTCTTTTCAAATATTTGTTATTTTCGTGCTTACATGCTAGTTAGGACAGACAAACAAGAAGCAAATACAAAAGAAAAAAAAAAAGCAAGATTATCTCAGACACTGTGTGCCATTGTTATAGGACCAATAGGTTCCTATGCCCACTGTCTTGTAACCTACCAATACACTGAGACAGCAAGGTTTGACACAGAGAAAGTGTTTAATGATATCAGAGTAGCCAAGTAAAGATATGGGAGAGACTTCCAAATGCATCTCTCTGAGGAGTTCTGGGTTGTGGGCTTTCAGTGGGTCATAGAAGGTGAAGGACTAGAAAATTAGAGTTATTGACTGGTTAGGGTTAGGGGGATAAGATCATTAGGATGTGAAAACTATATTCTTTTAGTGAGTCCTTCAGAACAGCTGCCATCAGTAGTTTCACTGGTATGTATGACCTGCAATATCTCAAATGGAAAACTTAAACATTTCAAAATGTTTAAGTTGTTATCTACAGAGCAGTTAAAGGGAGCTCTAATCATGCAACAGGGTCTGTGTCATTCAACTATAAGCAAAACAACTATAAGCAAGCAGGCTAGAGAGCAAGCTGACCTAATCATTTTTACTGAATTCCCTGCAAGCTTGGTTTATTTTAATTTCTCCCTCATCTCTTCTTCCCTGTTAATTACATAAAATTTATAGAGATGGTTTCACTATAGAGGAAGATTGACTGAGGGTGGGGGTAATGGGACAATAATGTTTAGATGGGACTTAACAAGAAAAGGGGGCCATCATAAAAAAGATGGGGAAAGAACATTCCAGGGAGGGGAATGGCACAGGCAACGGCCTTTAAGTCCAAATTTACTTGATATGTTTGTAGAACAGGAAATATTAAATCAATTGGTAATGGATCAGTATGTAGTGTTTTCATGTGGGAGAGGGGCTGATGTCATTGTATCTCGCAATATTACTTTCGGGGGAATATGGAAAATGTGGAATATAGAGAGGCTATTAGAAAAGTCTACCTGAAATTTATTTGTAGTAGCCAATCTAAGAGGTAATAAAATCCTTCCCTAAACTAATCTCAGAATGGCCAAGAGATGACCAACCATGTTGAAAGAGATTTTGGAGATGAAACTATCAGATTGGGTAGCTGCTTAATTGTGAGCTACCAAGGTAAAGAAAAAAGCCAAAACTGAATTCAAAAGTTTAAGTCTGTATGATGCTACTTGACAGCACTGTCATGTACAAAAATAAGAATATTTGTTTGGAAGAGAGGGCATCTAAAAATTTTGGTCTGATTATGTTAACTTTAATCCTTTTTAAGAATGAGAATGATGCTTTCTATGACTTATATGGGGGAATTTTAAGTTTGCTTTAGTTAAGAGAAGTGCTTGGCATATGCATTACTTGACAAGCATTATTCGATTTGCTAGGCATTTTTTTTTTTAATTTGACCTAAATAGGGTACTGGATTGGAAGGATTGAAGCCCTACATTCTTAACTTGGTTCTAGCCCTAATTGTGTAAGTCAGTCATTTTTCAGGTATTCAATTTCCTCATTTAAAAGGAGGAATTGAACAAGAAGTTTTGGGTTCTTCCAGCTCCAACAATTTATGGTTTTGCTACTCTTTTGCTATTTTGTTTAACCGATGGAAAAAAATTTTGAAATGTTCTTTACTTAAGTATAAATTAATTGTATTTTCTAGAATGTATTTATCCTCTGTCTTTAGTGATTAAACACTCTCATTAGTGTCCAAAGACACAACACTAAAAATTAGAATTAATGACTAGGAGAGAGGTTCAGGTGGTTATTCATAGCCATTTTGTATATTTTAAAAATATAGTACAACCTCTCATCATGGGCAATCAGCAGCAAAGTTGAGATGTACAATCAAGATCAATCTTTTACCTAAACCCTTCCCAGGCTCTCCACATCATTCTTCATATATTTAAGCCAATTCTAATTTCCTCTGGTTATAGTTTTCTTGCACATATTATTATTTTGAAATGACACTATTTTAAATATTGATACACTCATGAAAAATTTTGGAACAAACTGTCAAATCATGGCTAGGATCAATAAAGGATATCAAAAACACTTTTACTTGCTTCTAAATTGTAGACTTCAGTTAGCAGAAAGTAGATTATGCTGACGCAAAGAATAACTTTTGTAAATTAAAGTTGATGCTAATTCTAAACTCTGCCAAATACCTTGGGCAAGCTATTTCTGTGAGAGCAGTACACTCTCATTAAAGGTAAAATAAAGATAATTGTACCTGTCCCCTACCAACTGCACAGTAAAATTAAGAGGATTAGTGAGTGATTCAGCCTAGTGCTTTGTGAATCTACAAGGCATGAGTAAATAAAAAGTTCCATCATTTTATTGGGGCCTGTGGCATATATCTTATCTTCTCTTACCTTTGCATCCTCATCTACAAAATGGGAAGACTAATAACCCTCTGGCTTACCCAATTAATCTCAATGTGAATTAATTAGTAAATGATGACTTTATACAGCCTGATGTAGAGAAAATTATATTATTGACTGATTCGTAAGATGTTACAGTTTTGTACATAAATGCTTAATCTCATTTTGTAAAGTAGATGTGCTTTGACAACTGTGACTATACTGTTTTTGAACTCAGCAACCAAATCTCTGTTTATTGAATAAATCAATTTTTTTCTTTTCTTTTTTTGAGCAATAGTGTCTCGCTCTGTCACCCAGGCTAGAGTGCAGCGGCACAATCATAGCTCACAGCAGCCTGGAACTCTTGGATTCAAGCAATCCTTCCACCTCAGTCTCCTGCATTGTTAGGACTATAGGCATGTGCCACCTTGTCTGCCTAATTAAAAATAAAATTTTTGTAGAGATGCATTATTGTTGTGATGCTCAAACTCCTGGCCTCCATCAATCCTCCCACTTTGGCCTCTCAAAGTGCTTGGATGACATGTGTATGCCCCTGCACCTGGCCCAAATCAAATTCTTAACAAAATTTCTGAAAATATCTCTTGGTTTATTCTATAAGGAAAAAATATTATTTTTAATTTACCTTTCAACAAAGAAAAGTGCAAGTTAAACATGATTTATCTGAAATTTATCTTATTAGTATAATTTTTCTTGCGTCTTTCCCCAATTCAGAAGTTTCATAACTAAATTATATTTTCTAAAACATACATTCATGTTTATAGCTATGAATATGAACCAGAGTAACAACAATAAAAATAATAAATACATAGACATTGTATATATTTATCATAAATTGCTATTACATAAATACTATAGTGTAATCGCAATTGTGAAACTTACCTATCAAACAAGAGTACAGAACAAATCGTCAGTCATGTACCAATTACCTAGATATGGTACATGTTTACATTTTGCCATGGTAAGGGAATATTTTTTTTTCTATTTTCTTTCTCTAATGTCAGCTTTAAATGAAATTTTCATTCACACATTAAAATGACAAAAGTAAAATTTCCCTTCTTTTTTCCAGATTTTATTTTTAGATAACCAGATGTATGCATCTTTGAAAAGCTAATTTCTAAGTAATACTATTGTTTAGTACTTAGAAACCCTTGCTTTCTTTTCCTAAGATTATAAACCTACAGGAATGTGAATTGATATGAAAATCACTGATATCCTCTCCAGGAAAAGAAAAAAGTTTTTACAATTGGATTAATTTGAATATCATTGCTTTTTTTGCCTATAAATGAAACAGTCCACATTTATTTTCTTTCTTTCAAAATGTATTGAATCTATAAAAATCAGTTAAATTTCAAGAGTGAATATGATGTTCTGAAACTTGTTTTGGCCTAAGCATGAAACTAGTGGGGGGGTTGGTTTGTTTGTTTTGGCTTTGGTTTTTTAGGGCTAGATTTACCTAGGATGAAATTTGATTCTGCAGGTGTCCTGCTGTGTTTCTACAGTAACAATTAAACAATTCCACATCGACCTAATTGCATTACATTGGCTACACAGACAGAAGTGGAGTTCTTTTGTTTTTGATTTTTGCTTTTCAGAGTCAAACTGGTTCAGTAATGAGACAGACTCACTAGGCAGGGAGGCCTTAATGCTGAATATGTTCTTCAGCTATTTTTAAGACAGTTTTTAGCTGATGCTAAAAGTATGCTTACCTGGGGTAAAGAACCACAGCCCCAGTTTTCTCTTTGCTCTGTATTCCTCAGTGCTCATCAAGAGGACTCTTCTTGGATTCAGTTAGACCCGTTCAAAACCAGGTAAGGAATAGTCCCTAAGATACCAAAACATACCTTAGTGTTGTACTTACTTTAAAATTTTATATTTTGCTATAGGCGCAACTAATACATATTAGTATATCAAAAAAGGACAAATCTATTTGTTGCCTATATCAGAGATATACTCCTTCTTAATACTCAACACATAATTATTAAATATTTTATTCAATGTTCAGTCTGCTTTTTGGTTCCAAGGACCAGCAAGTCTATTGAACCATTGATACTTTCATGTAGGTGAAGAATTTCTTCTCAGGTCAGGATACTAACAGATCTGGATGTAAGAACCAGAAGACAACTTAAAGTGTATGCATGTGGAGGTGTGCTTGTGAGTGTGTGCATGCCTACATATGCACACATGGTTCAGGGTTATAAAATCTGTGGATTTGTTGAACAATGAAGACTTGAAAGCAAAGAAATGAGGATTTTCCCATGAGCCTCCTCCCCAAAGTATTTAAGTAGCATGATGTATATGTATCTTTCAGTTTACATATTCTCTGTGAGTCTCAGTTCAAAATATCTAAGAAATAATCTAATTAGATTAGCCCAGAACAGCTTGCCACTCCTGATTTAATCAGTTCTAGGTTGAGTAATAGCAATAGCAAAAGCTTTGCAGACCCTTAATGAAGATATTTTGTATGTTACAGAACAAAACATTGAATTTGGGGTGGGAGGGTGGTTATTACAGTGTGAGAAAGATTTCAAATGTTTACTTAATAGCAGATTGCCATATGAGGGGATTTTTTTCAATTCCCAAATAAAAGTTTGACCACTTGCCAAAGTTTATTTTAAATGTTCAGGTAAGAGCTGCAGAGATCCAGCAAAGTATTAAATATCCAAAGTGAGATGGTCTTCAGAATGTCAGGTTCAGTTACTTTGACTTTGTCAATCAACACAAAATTAGATCAACTGTGCATAACTTCATCAAAAGCACAGCAACTGAAAATAAATTCTACTTGGTTCATTTTAGCATAAAGATATTTAGATATAGCAGCAATGTTCTATTGTGTTACTAACGTGAACTTCAACAGATCAATACTGTATTTGTAGTGTTAAGTACAGACTGTTTTCAAAATAGCATTGCTCTTCTTTGTTATTTCCAGAGCATATTTGCATTAAAAGCATATACATCAGAATCAGAATTCACCTTCTCTTAAAGCAATACTCCAATTCATCTCTCGTGTTTGCCTCTGGATGCCTGTTGCACCTAATATTTATTCCATCTGAAATAAGAATTGTCCTGTAATGTTTCTCAACACCTTGCAGCATTTCTAATGCAGGTTTGAAACTAGTTTCTCCTGGAATTTTTATTCTGTGTATCTAATGCCATCTTCTATCTCCTTCTGAAGCAGGAACGGCCACAAACAAAACACTTGAGCACCGAACTGTGAAGAAAGTGGTGATTTATTCGGCTGGGAGCTGCAACAGCATAGATGCGTATCTATTACAGAGGTGGGGGATCTACCAGGTGAATCAGACCAAAGGAGCAGCTGTCACCCAGAAAGTCACCGTCACCGTGGCAAAAGGAAAGCAAAGCACAGGCAATCACGCATTGGCTCTCAAAGGCTGTCTGGAGTTGGCATCCACTTCCTTCACTCACACTGTCTTAACTATACAGCAAGTCACATGCCCACATGTAACTTCTAGAGTTCAGAAAATATAATACTGTTGTATATCTTGGAGGAAAACAAGAAATATTTCATGGACAGCACTAATAACTATCATGTTATTCATGTGATAGGAAAATAAAACATGTAGGTGTAAAAATGAACAAATATTTCATTGGAAATAATATAGCAACATTGATTTATACGTTATTCTTATATTTTCAAAGTGAGGGCCTGTGGGCTATATTACCAACTCAACTTTCATCCTCAGTGACAAGAATTGCTAGCATGGATAACATGTACAAGCAATAACACTAGAAAGTATTCAGAAATTTTTGAGAAATACAGATAATCAGATAATCAGTTTAAACAAACTTAACAAAGAAGCTGTTACTTTATGTGCAAAAACTATAAACAAAGGCACCTAATACATTAAATTTATCTAATACACTTGTTTGATCCAGGTTCCATTATCACAAATATTTATCTTTATTATAAAGGGCTGAGAAAATATTGAGAGGGTACGAAGACTTAGCTGGAGAAGCTCAGCTAAAGGGCTTTAATTTATTAAATGAGTAAAATTATATCTTCGAGTGTCCTTTTTTCATTACATGAATTATGGTATATGCATTCTGAAAGACCCTTAAGGACTAAAAATGTTTCACTGTGATGCCTGTAAGACCTTATCAAAAATATTTTGATTGTGGCTTTTGAATTCACTGTTACATGTGGTTTGGAGGGGAAGAGTGGGTAGTTGATTACTCCTTTACTTAGGTTTGGCTTTGATTAATGTTAAGCCTACTTGACTTTCCTGAGAACATAACTGCAAGATGTGTGAGGAGGCAGGACAGGAGACACTAGGCTTAGGAAAAGGTCAGGCAGCCTGAGGCTGAGCTTCTGCGGTGGCAGGTGACAAAATGGAAATGAAGACTTTGCTGCTTAGCACACCCTTTTTGCTTAGCCTGGTAAAGCCAGAGAAGCAGAGTTCTCTAATAAGGATATAAAATGTAGTGCCTCCAACTACTGGAAAGGAGAGCTTTGTTTCTTAACTTAGCATACCCAAAAGGAATCTCAGACGGAACTGTCACTAGGCACAGGGTTTGGCCACCTCGTGCAGTGATAGCTGCTCACTTCTTACTGAGAACAATGCAGGGTTGCAGTCAGGTTGTAATCAGAGAGGCACACAACAGGTCATCTTGGGAACCCAGGCTCTCCTGCCAAGGTAGAGCTGGCAAGCTGCCTGACTTAAACAGATAAGGGCAGTTAATACAGGTGGATGATATGACCTTAATATCACACCAACCTGAATCCTGCCTGGAAAGGCAGTGAAGGCAGGGTCAGAGTTTAGTTCCTATCTGCTTGTGTTGCAAGTTGCTGAGCTAGGAAGAAAGCTTCAATGAATGCTTTGTGCATTTCCACATAGTCAACTGGGAGACAGAAGCCCCAAAGGAACTTCATTCGAATGTGGTATTACACATTAATAGTCATCATCTTCAATCCTTATCCACCTACACTTAACTAATATCCTTTTCATCACTTAAGGGCCTTGCAGCTCCCACATTCTCCAAAATGCTTTCCCTAAACCTCCAAATTAGAATGACCCTTCTGCTTTGGAGAAGACAAGTCTACAGGGTAATTATCATTGTTTACAAGAACACACAGCCTGGTGTCCAGCTGTTCCTTCCAACTGACAGAAGAGAAGAAAGTATCGTAGACCCTCATCACTGGCAGATTTGACATGTGAGGTTTCAGATCATTGTTCGTGACTCTGGAGGTTTATGACATGTCATAATTTGTATTTTCATTTAACCACAAATTGTAACCACAGGTGTGTGAAGGGAGCCCATGAGATGATCAGTGACTAAGTCTATTCAACTACCCAATGTAGAAATCTTAATGGGAGTGGGGTGTGGAATCGCTTCAGCACTTTGAAAGGCCAAGGCGGGTGGATTATTTGAGCCCAAGGGGTCAAGACCAGCTTAGGCAACATGGTTACACCCCATCTCTACAAAAAAAAAAAATACAAAAAATTAGCTGGGTATGGTGACACACATCTACAGTCCCAGCTACTCAGGAGGCTGGGATGGGAGGATCATTTGAGCCCAGGAAGTCAAAACTGCAGTGAGCCATGATCATGCCACTGCACTCCAGCCTGGGTAACAGGAGGGAAACTGTCCAAAAAAAAAAAAAAAATTATATAAAAAATTAGCCAGGAGTGGTGGCATGCGCTTGTATTCCCAGTTACTCAGAGGCTAAGGCAAAGAATTCCTTGAACCCTGGAGGTGAAGGTTGAAGTGAGCCAAGATCCTGTCATTGCACTCTATCCTGGGTAACAGAGCAAGATTCTGTCTCAAAACAAATTATATTAATATTTTCTGTTATTATATTGTATATTCTACATTATCTTTAATATATACTACATACTATGCAGTTTCAACATAATATCATTTGTAATGATATTATCATTTAATTATGTAAATAAATGGTCTAATTATCACTAAAATAGCAAGAGGCAAAAGAGGACAGTGCCAGAACTCACATTCTGAAACCAGACACCCAGGTTCAAGGATGGGCCTTAGTACTCGCTGTGTGATTTGGTCAGGTATCAAATGACATAGTTATAGAGATAAGAAGATCACCCAGGGCGTCTGTGAAGAAGCGATGAGATCATGTTTCAGGCCATCGAGTTACAATCACGTTCTGGTGGCTGGTGTCTGCTCCTGGACTAGAACTTCAGGCAGGATGAAGGGCAAGCAACCAGACCAGGAACACTGGACCAGTGAGGAAACTGCACGTAGTTTCAACTCAAGCACTGCAGTCCTCCTGAGCTGTCAGGGAGAACTCAGATGTGCTGAGTGTTTCGAAGGAAACAAAGTGTTCTTTCTATAGACTAAAATTTGATAAGGATGAACTACAAGATTCAGGGAGGCTTTGCAAAGAAACAAGTAGCACAGAGAGTGCTTCAGAAAAATCTTACTGGCAACAATGAGATTGCGTGACTCTAGAAGAAATTTCTTTGCCTTTCTTGGCACTAAATACTGAAGGATCAAATGAGCATAACAGACACATGAAAGTACGGTTGACCCTTGAACAACATGGGGGTTGTTGTCATATAACTTTTGACTCAAAAACGTAACTACTAGTAGCCTACTGTTGACTGGAAGCCTTACTGATGACATAAACAATCAATTGACAAGTACGTGTATGTTATATGCGTTGTATACTGTATTCTTACAACAAAGTTAGCTAGAGAAGAGAAAATGTTATTAAGAAAATCATAAGGAAGAGAAAATACATTTATAGTACTATGCTGTATTTATCAATAATACAAGTTTGTTGTGGTCTGTTTACAAGATGAATCATCTGTTGAAAGGGTGACGACTGCAGTGCAGACCTCAGTCTATGGTACAGATAAAGCAATTCAGCTTTTTCTTATAATGACATGACTTCCCTCCGCTTTTTGGGAGCACATCCAGCATCACTAGTGATACTTCATATGCATTCCACTGGGTTATGAAGGGTTTACAGTATTACACTAAACAAGATGAAAATACACAAGAACTTCAAGAGATCACCTTTTAGTGTGGTACGAAATTGACCAGGGAGAGGAACCGCTCACAGGGAAATGATTAGCATCACACTGCATATTTTATTATTACTATTATTTTTAGATGAAGTCTCACTCTGTCGCCCAGGCTGGAGTGCAGTGGCTTTATCTCGGATCACTGCAACCTCTGCCTCCTGGGTTTAAGCTATATCTCCCGAGTAGCTAGGATTACAGGTATGCGCCACCACACCCAGCTAATTTTTGTATTTTTAGTGGAGATGGGGTTTCAACATGTTGGCCAGGCTGGTTTCGAACTCCTGGCCTCAAGTGATACACCGACCTTGGCCTCCCAAAATGCTGCATGCAGCATTTTAAGTGAATACTTGCAACAGGCTCATGGTGATAGCAACAGAAAATGGCTATGAAATTATTGCAGTAGTATGGCGTTACTACAGTTAATTTTATGCAGTTATAATTCAATACTG
Source organism: Saguinus oedipus (assembly GCA_031835075.1). Lineage (NCBI taxonomy): Eukaryota > Metazoa > Chordata > Mammalia > Primates > Cebidae > Saguinus > Saguinus oedipus. The sequence continues at coordinate 99,016,224 of CM063181.1, read as the reverse complement.
CATTTTTACATTTGCTTACATTTCTCTCGACTACAAATGGCATCATATACAGTCCATAAGTGTTTGCACAAGTTTTGATGAATTTTAACTTTTTATAATAAATTTGTGTATATTTTATGGGGGCAAATTATAAAACAGACTAGTATCTACATATATTTTCTGAATTCATGACATACCTTACAATTTCTTAATGTTTCCAGTATTTCTAGGCTGTGTTGATTGAGTTTTTTCAAATGATTGCAAATCTCAAAAAACATTTCCAATATATTTCTTGGAAAAAAAATCTGCAAATAAACGAATCCACAAAGTTCAAACACATGCTCAGGAGCACTGTACCTATTTTACAACCTGATCAGGATGCCTTATTTAAAACATACTTACTTTATCTTAAAACGCACGCTCTGAATAAAGAGACCACCCAAATACGCTTTGTGTGAGAAACATGGCTGTTTATTCACCCGGGTGCAGTCAGGCTGAGTCAGTGGAGGGCAGAGGGATAGAAGCTAGTTTTATATGTTTGCAGTAGGCAGTGGAAAGTTACAGAAGTTACAGTTTAGGGTGGTCTTCTGCAACCTGGGAGGGGGACTTAGGCTCTGGAGTCACAAAGTTGACCAAGGTTGGTTACAAAGTTGACCGAGGTTGGTTACAAAGTCCAATGGCCTTGTCAATTGAGGCCGGAATAAGAAACAGTAAGAGGAATGGCTCAGGTTAGTTAGGAGCCCAAAGGGTTGATTGTCTTCCACTTTTCAGGGTCTTCCAATTCCTTCACGTTTTCTAATTCCAGAAGGCCCTCCAGAGGTGTACCTGCGCGCCATGGCGCCATCAGTCAGCCTAAAAGAACTTACATTTTATTTTTTAATTATGAAAAAAGTATTTGCCATAAATTGATTTCATTTGTTCAGATATCAATGTGTTGTGATTATTCTTGCCCCTAGAAAGAAGAATTTAGGAGCCATCTCCTATCAAGTACATGAAAACCCAGGAAAAGAGCAGAAGTAAATTCCCGCACTGCTGTTATTAACACCGCTCATTGATCCACCAAGGATTATCTGCGGTAACATGTCTCCCTCCTGCCTCAAGCTTCTGAGCTATATCCTGCCATCAAGAGCGTATGTCACATTGAGAAATACCAACAGATTTAAACAGATTTAACAAGACCTAATTAAGAAGTTCAAAAGTCCTTCCTAAAATATAGATGCTGTCTTCCAAAGTCAAATTAAAATCATTGCTTATATCTGTTCTGATGACTTTCCTTTTCCTTACAACAGCGTGTGTAAGTTAGAACCCACCAGAATTCTCCTGCATTTTCAACAGAGCAGGTGACATCTTTACTTAGTTTCCCTCTATCATCTCTACCTAACTGTCCTAAAACATTGCCCTTCTCCCTTAACTAGTTCACACTTTTAACCACCCTATTCCAACAAATACAAACCCTTTAGCACACAGTGTCTTGCAGATACGAGGGGAATCCATAAATTATCTTTAAATGGCTGAAAGATTGAGGGGTACCCTGGACTTCTCTGCGTCTCTAGTCTCCTCTTCCTCTCTGCATCTTATGCACTCCCCTCCAGTCACATTGACTCCTGTTTCTCAAACACACTAAGCAGCATTCCAACCTCAGGGCCTTTGCACTGTCTGTTCCCTTGAGCTCAAGACCATTTTCCACCACGTTCACCGCCCGCCAGCCTGCCCGATCCCCTTCCCTCCTGGCTAGCCAGAGCGCTGGAGGCAGGCGGGACGCGGGCGCCTCTAGTCTTTCATCGCCCGGGGAAGCCGAGGCCGCGGCTCCCGGAGACCCTGGCGGCAGCCGGATGCGCTTCCATGGCGGACTCTGCCCGCCTGTGGAGAGAACGGAAGGTGAACTCAGGGACACGCGGCGGCCTCAAGGCCCCTCGTCGCTGTCCACCCAAGGGTCCCTGAGCCCCTAGGGATGCCAGCTGTCTCAGGCGGTACTGTAGCCGCTTCTCCGCCCTAGGCCCCCTCCCGCTGCGGCAGCTCATCAGGTAGCTCACCTTCTCCTTGGCGCCGGGGTAGCTGCCAGATGGAGTGCAGCGCCTGGTGCAGACCGGGGTGGGGGCTGGCGGGGGGGAGCGTTGTCTCTCAGGGACTACAACTCCCAGAATGCACCGCCCATTCGGGCTTCTCGGCTTCCCTCCTCAGGCCTCTCTACCTCGGTTTTGTGCTAGCCCCCTCAGTCAGATGGTGGTGGGCTGGCCTTCTCCAAAGCCGCGGAGCCGGTTGCCCCTCCTGCTGAGGCGCCAGTGAGAGTTCAATCATTATTCCATACACAAAGTCGTTTTGTTTCTAGCCGTGATCGATGAAGTACGCTGAGGGAGGAAAGAGGAGGCCGCTGCCTGAAAAACTGGTTGCTCGTGCAACTAGCCCGTTAACGGGGGAGAACGTTGGACATTTGGGACGTTGAGGGCGTACTCAGGTCCCTGCCGAAGAGACGGGTAAGGACAGGAAATCTCATTTTTCCCTTGCAACAAATGTTCGTTCTGTCTTTTTGGAGGTAATGCATTTCAGAAATGGCTCGCAGGTGACTTAAGGACAGCTGCACTGCCCTCAGATCCCCTAACTGAGTTCTAAGTTAGACTCAGCTGCCTCCTTGAGACCAAGCGACAGGTACCCACAGCTTGGAGATTTTGCCGCACTGGCTTACACCTTTGCGAAACGGGACACTTTAGTAATCTCAACTATTCTGTCTCCACCTAAAACTGAAATTCCCTACTTCGGCCACATTACATTCATTTGTTAAAGAGGTGCCTCCAGAAGAAGAGAAGGTAAATGTGTCCCTCTTTTAGAAGGAATTAGAGCCTTCGCGTTTTCCTCTGACTTTTGTTGTCTGAATACCTTTCTACTCTTCTAGAAATTACTGTTCTCTGTCCTCTGTCTCCAAAAACAAACACCAGAGTTCTAAGCAGCAATCCCTTGATTTAGTAAATGTTATCCTGGCCATACCCAGTGGCCCTACTATGTGAACTATAGAAACATTAGGAACAAATACCATATATAAAAATACATTAAGGGGTCTGGGTGCGGTGGCTCACGCCTGTAATCTCAGCACTTTGGGAGGCTGAAGCGGGGAAGATCACAAGGTCAAGAGATCACCAACATGGTGAAACCCCGTATCTACTAAAAATACAAAAATAAGCTGAGCATGGTGGCCTGCGCCTGTAGTCCCAGTTACTCAGGAGGCTGAAGCAGGAGAATTGCTTGAACTTGGGAGGCAGAGGTTGCAGTGAGCCGAGATCATGCCACTGCACTCCAGCCTGGCACCTGGCAACAGAGTGAGACTCTCAACAAAATATATGTATGTGTGTGTGTGTGTGTGTGTATGTATATATACATATGTGTAAATATATGTGAAGTATTTGGATCGAGTATAAAATTAGCACCAAGACAAAAGTATGCCAAACTGCAGGGTCTTTATTGCCAGCAACCACGGAGGACTCACATGTCTCCAACCCATGGCCCTGAAAGGAGGGTGACAAGACCCTTTTATGCCCATAAACCACCTCCGGGGTGAGGGTGTGGGGCGGGGGTGGGGGTGAAGGGATTCAGACATTCTGAAGGCCAGGGGATTCCATAAATCACCTCTTGGGCAGAGAGGAAGGTGAGGGTCTCTGGACATTCCAAGGGCTAGGGGACTTGTTGTCACTTCAATTGTTACCTAAATGGTTTACAGAAGTCAAGATAAGCATTAGTTTACACATTGTCTGGGCAGTGGTGGAATCCACAGATCTTAGTTACTTATTACAAGTTGCAGGGGCCAGGATGGAATTAACTTGGGCTACTTATTCTGGTCATTACCAGTAAGCAAAGGCCAGCAATTTGGGCAGTTTTATTTACAGAAGCCAAGGCCAGCAGTTATTGTGAGGAGAATGGGGCAGCCGTTACAACTTATTTCTGAAAAACAGCTTTGTCTTGTATAAAATGGCATTGCTGAGGTTCCAGCTATAGCACATATGTATACACACACACACACACACACACACACACACACACATTGAGGAATAATTGTTTGCCTTGCAGTAGATTTAATATAGATTCCCGTGAAGGGAATGAACCCAGTGCAATTAAGATATATTTACCAAAAATAAAAAATCAATTTGTGCTTTTTTCATGGATAGTTCAATTATATTGCATAAGTAAAACACATTTCATTAAAAGCCAGTTGAATATAGCTGTCAGGGTCAGGCGCGGTGGCTCATGCCTGTAATCCCAGCACTTTTGGAGGCTGAGGCAAGCAGGTCACCCAAGGTCAGGAGTTGGAGACCAGCCTGGCCAACATGGTAAAACCCAGTCTCTACTAACAATACAGAAATTAGGGCTTGGTGGTGGACACCCATAATCCCAGCTACTTGGGAGGCTGAGGTAGGAGAATCACTTGATCCTGGGAGGTGGAGGTTATGGTGAGCTGATATCACACCACTGTACTGCAGCCTGTGCAACCGAGTGAGACTCTGTCTCCAAAAAATAAAAAAGGAAAAAGAAAACAGCCATCAGAAGAACTAAAATAATTTATTTTAAAAGACACTTTTCTCTTTCATTCACATATATTGGAATATCTATAGGTGCCAGACACTGTTCTAAGTGCTGGGGATACAGCCGTGAATACGACAAAGTGCCTGTACTCAAGATGCTTATATAATAGTTGGAAGAAACAGACAATAAGCACAAATAGAGAAATCTCAGGAACTGCTGTTAATAATTCAGTTATGAAAACAAGCAGGACAGTGTGATAAATGTAGGTGTGTTATTTTAGCTTGTTGTGGGGATCAGGGAAGGTCTTCCTGAGGAAGTAACATTTAATCTGAGTCCTGAATGACAAGGATTCATGGAAAGATCTAGAGGAAGAACATACCAGGTAAAGGAAAGAGGGCAAAAGCCACAAGAAGCAAATGAACTTGTCCATTGCTCTAGGCCTTGTCAGTGTTTCTTAACTCTGGATGCACATTTCAAATACCTAGGGAGATTTGTAAATCATGAATGACTAGATCTCATCCCCATACCAAATGAACAGAATCTCTGGAGTATGGTCTAACCATGGTTGTTTTTTATTTTTGTTTTGAGACAGTCTCACTGTCACCCAGGCTGGAATGCAGTGGTGTGGTCTTGGCTCACTGCAATCTCCACCTCCCAGGTTCAAGCAATTTTTGTACCTTAGCCTTCTGAGCAGCTGGGATTAGATTACAGGCTTGTGCCACCACACCTGGCTAATTTTTTGTATTTTTCAGTAGAGATGGGATTTTGTCATGTTGTCCAGTCTGATCTCGAACTCCTGGCTTCAAGTTGTAAGGGTTATTGCCAAGTTTAAAATGAGGTAACTGAGGGAAGTATAAGAAAATTAAATGCCAATTTCTTCAGCTCCCGGGCGAGGTTCTGTGGTCTGGGGAAAGGGGGCCAGAGAAGTCACACTGACTTCCTGGGGTGTGGGGTTTTTATGGCTGAGTAAGGAGCAACAGCTGGGTGCTCTGATTGGCTCCAGGGGAGCGGGAGCGGGACGGGGTGTGCTGCCATTGGTTGGCAGGTTGTTGGGTGGGTTTTCCGGTGTGAGAGCCGGTCAGGGTTGCATCGGCCAGAGCCTTCCAGGGGAGCCATGCAGGAGAGCTAGGTGCCGAGTGCAGAGCCTGGTGCTGGGTGCAGAGTCAGGTGCTGAGTGCAGAGGTGGGTGTGTCTGGCCTCCCAGCAAGGCAACTGGCCTTACATTCCGACTTTTTTGATGATATAGGATGCCACTTCTTTCTAGCTACTTCCTGCTGAGTAGGGGCAGAGTGAGGGAGAAGGGTCAGTTGACTGGTGCCTTGGTTGGGAGTCGGACATGGGGTGAATTAGCATCTGGTTTACAGCCATGCTGGAAATTTCTCTCATGCGAGCCTATAAAAACCTGAGGAAAAAAGGGGATAGCATTAATAGAAGACAAACTATGATCATGGGAGTGATAATAGGGGTTAGCCAGGTTAGCATGGGGGATTGCCACCAGTTAAGAGGCCAGATTGATGTATTCTGCTTCTTGTGGAGGTCCTCTTGGAGGTGACAGTGTTGACATTTTCTTTTATGAGGCCTGTTTCATTGATGTAATAGCAGCACTGTTCCTGAAGAAACAGACAGGTAACTCCCTTTTCTGCTGTCAGCAGGTCAAGAGCCCTTCAGTTCTGGAGAGTTACCTGGGCCAGTGACGTGATTTGTCACTGGAGGAAGGCCAGGGAGGTGGCCGATGCTTCGATAGCCATGCGAAGCTTGTCCTCTAGTTGAGTGGCTGAGGTGACACTGTAGCCTAGGGTGCCGCTACCCAACTCGGCTGCCACCAGAGAGGATGCTAGAGAGAGACCAACGACCATCAGGAGGAAGACTGCTCGTCTGTCTTGGTGATTAGGGGAGGGTGGAAGGAGGGATAGAAATTCAGCCTGTCCGTATACCTCTAACTGCAGGACCAAGGTGACAGGCACACGAGGGAAAGGGAAGGAGACATTAATAACTTTAGTTAGGGTTCCATTACACCAGAAATATTCTCTTGGTGGCACGTAGAGGGAGGATTTTACCTTTACTGTGGTGTTACAGCTGGGACTGGAGCTGCTGGCTGTCTCATGGCAGAGAGAGAAATTTTGAGGGTGTACTTGGAACAAGGGGATATCCGTTAAGATGGTGCTGGGTCCCGTAGGTGATTGTGACAGATTGAACCCGGACCTGAGGGGAACTGCAGCTAAGCGGGGGTTGCTGAGAGAGGCACATAAAAAGCAGTTGGTGATATTCATGGCTTTAGTTAAATTTAACATGTTGGCTCCCTGCTGTACTAGAGTCAACCAAGAGAAAGACTGATAGGTGTTATCTGAGGGTTTGAATTGGTTAGTTTATGATGGCTAAATTTTGCAGGATTGTATGGCTTACAGAACTGAGCTGTTCTATTGCTTCAGAGACTATGCGGGTATAGGACCGGAATATTAGCCATGTTCCCTGAGGGTGGCTCCAGGTATAATTTTCATAGACTTTACTGGACACTCCTGCATCCTAATGGCTGTGCCAGGGGTCACGGATGTTGAGGGCTAAGGAACCATTGCTGAAGCAAGTGAGCATGTGGTTGGGATGGCTTGGAGGCTGTGGCTTGTGAATAACATAGGAGTTGTATGGGCATCCCTCGTAGGTGGTGTTCCACCAATGACAGTAGTCCTTGGTTTGGTCATATAGAAAACACAGCCCATGCCAAAAATGAAACCCATGATTGCGACCGAGTACAGCACTTTTACCGTGTGGGAGGAGGATGGAGACAGTAGACTGACAGCTGCCTGTCTGGCAGTTTGCCTGTGCAAGATTATGGGTCTTGGTGGTGGGGCCCTCAGTCCAGGATTCCTGGGTTGCAAGGATCCTGGTTTGAGCTCTTGGAGGAGAATGCTGTCACCTGGCTGGAGAGGTGCTGCTGGGTGGGGTTCCTCTGGTCCTGGAGCAACAGGGAGAGTGCAATCATTGTGCTCCCTGAGTACCTGGTGGAGGAGAGAGAGAAACAGAAGGTAGGAGGCCAGTGGAGGCAGTCACGCAGGGAGACTATGGGAAACCAGGAAAGGCTGGCCCTACAGCAATTTGGAAGTGGCTCAGCCCAACTGGCCCCCGTGGGGTGGCCCGGACCCAGGCTAGGGCAAGAGGTAGGAGTGTTCTTGGCTCACTTACTGAGCCAAAAGAGTTTTACTTCAATGGCAAGTTTGGCCAAATGGTCTTTGAGGATGCCATGGGCCCGTTCAACTTTACCTGATGACTGAGGATGGTAAGGAATGTGTAGTTTCCAGGAGATGTTGAGGGACTCGGCGACGAGCTGGACTACTTGGGCCATAAATGCTGGACCGTTGTTTAACTGGATGGTGGCAGGTAGGCCAAAGCGAGGGATGATATATTGTGTAAGAAATATCCCAAGTGAGTAATTGCCACTCAGCTTGTTGTACTGTGAAGGCTAATACCATAGCCTTTGGTTACTTAAAATCTAAAGTTATGTTATCTTTAGGCTTAAAAGAAATTTGTACTTGTAGTTTTTGAAGCAGATTCCTCCCCAACAAAGGAACAGGGCAGCTGGGAAGATATAAGGACTTGTGCCGTACCTCTTGCCTTCCAGTGACATATTTTGATTGGCAAGAGGGTTTGTTTTTGTTTTTACCTGATACTCCTATCTCCCCAATAGTAGTAGTGTAAGACAGTGACCCACCAGTTTGGATAATATCCCACCACTAGGTATTGCATTGGGATAAACCCCATGATCTTTATAGACCATTCTTTTGGGGCATGCATACTTTTCAATGTTCTTTCTTTTTCCACACTGCACATTGATCTCTCTCCAGTCTGGGCCAGGTTTTAGTCTCTGGTTTAGCTATATTCTTTTCTTGCTCTCTTTCATGTCCTCCTCCACATCCTTTCACTATCCCACCTTTTCTTTCAACTAAAACAGGTGCTAGTAAATCTGCCTTTTCCTTTGCCTGTGCAGGGAGGGCACAAAGCAGCAGTGTCTGAAACCCATCTGCCACCTTTCCAATGCTACTACAAGATTTGCAAGAAGCAAGAAATGGTCATTTATCAGGAACCATCTTTATTTTTAATAAAAATAATCTTTTTTAAAGATAAAATAGGACAGGGGAAAAGTGCTGCAGGCTCCAACGTTGCTCCAACATTAGCATCTCACCCAACTCCTCCCCACAGCCATTGGCATCCACTGTCAGGTTTCAATGTTCCTGGACCTCAGGGCCTTCATCCTCTCCAATCTAAATGCAGAGATATTTGACATGGAAATGTTTTGCAAAATGCAATACCTTCTTATGGACTCTGGTCACCCTGCTGTGCAGTAGAGTCAAAACCTCTTCCTCCTGTCTAGACTTTGGTCCTTTGACCAACACCCCGCATTCCCTCCCTCTGCCACTCTCCAGCCCTGGGTCACCATCCATCTACTGGCTACTTCAATGGGGTCAACTTGTTTAGATAACACTTCTGGGGCATCATGTGGAATTGGTCTCTCTGAGGTGGTGGAGATGCTGAGTAGTGGGATTTCCTCATTCCACGGTGCACACATCTATCTAATCCTCACACTGCACTCCATGAATGTGCAGGCATGATTTGCCAATTAAAACAATATTAATAAAGACAGAATAAATATAGTAAAATGCAAGAAGTGCAGCTTCACCACCCACCTACTTGATTTTATCAGCCATCCCACTATTTGGGGCCATCTTACTCTTTCTCTTGGGTGGGAACAGGCAGAAGCATCTCATTAGTATTGAAATGCATTTCCTGGCAGCCTTGCAGCAGCTCCAGCTTCTTGTTGGCTGTGCCAACACAACCTGGGGCTGCCCAGCTTGGAGGATGCTGGCTTCCTGTGATGATTGTGAGCCAGGTTGCTCTGGGTAGAGGAGGTGGCCATGAGGTTATTCTGGAGGGCTTGTTGAGCCAAAGTTTCTAAATCTTCACTGCCAATGGAGCACCTGATGGAGGCTGCAGCCATGAGGTCACGCTGGAGGGCTTGCTGAGCCAAGGTTTCTAAATCCCCACCACTGCCATTGGAGCTCCCAATGGGGGAGGCCACTGGGTCATGCTGGAGGGCTTGCTGAACCAAAGTTTCTAAATCACCACTGCCATTGGAGCTCCCAATGGAGGAGGCCATGGGGTCATGCTGGAGGGCTTGCTGAGCCAAGGTTTCTAAGGAGCTCCCAATGGAGGAGGCCACATAGTCATGCTGGAGGGCTTGCTGAGCCAAGGTTTCTAAATCCCCACCACTGCCGTTGGAGCTCCCAATGGAGGAGGCCATGCGGTCACACTGGAGGGCTTGCCGAGCCAAGGTTTCTAAATCCCCACCACTGCTGTTGGAGCTCCCAATGGAGGAGGCCACCGGGTCATGCTGGAGGGCTTGCTGAGCCAAGGTTTCTAAGGAGCTTCCAAGGAGGAGGCCATGCGATCATGCTGGAGGGCTTGCTGAGCCAAGGTTTCTAAATGTCCACCACTGTCAATGGAGCTCCCAGTGGAGGAGGCCATGTAGTCATGCTGGAGGGCTTGCTGAGCCAAGGTTTCTAAATCTCCACAATTACTGATGGAGCTCTTGATGGTTGGGGAGGCCATGGGGGCATGCTGGGGGTCTAGATTAAAACTCTCTGGCTTCCTCTTCAGGCCAGCAGGTGAACTGGAAACTTGAGTTCATAGGGAACAGGTGGGATCCCCAGGAGCAAGGGACTGTAGTGTGTTAGTCAATTGCTTTTTATTTTTTCATATAAAATAAGGTAGGTGACCATAGGATAATTGAATAAGTTTTTTTTTTTTAATTGCCTTGGAGACTTTCTTAGCCTGGAATCCCATGGCCACCAAGAGCTGGATTGTTTCAGGGTTTGGGTGGTCCAGGATTTGCTCTTCATACATTGTCAGAGGCAACTCCTGGCCATTGTTCATGCACGGGACCCTCATAATTTCTTCTACTGTGGGCTGCTCCCTGGGGTCTGATGTTAACAGTTTTTTCATTAGGCTTTTAAGGCCTTCTGAAAAGGAAGCAAGGCAAATATACTTTCCAGATATAATTATGTCTCTGAGGTGCACAACACTCTGAGAAGAAGGGAAGAGTCTCGGACACCATGTGGAACAAAGTGATGCCTGGGCTCCAAACATCCATAGCGGGGCATTGGTAGCCATCACCCAAGAAGACTTCTGAGGCCATGTAGAGTAAGGTGCCACAACATTCTGTCAGCCTCTGCCCCTCATAGTAAGTGATTGCTGAGCCAAAATCTACAATTTTTATATTTCCTTCACCATCCAACAGTATGTTGTCCGGCTTCAGGTCTCTGTGTGCTATTCGTTTTCTGCGGCAGTACTGCATGGCCAACAGCATCTGCTGGAACATGGTCCAGGCCTCCTTCTCTGTCACAATGTTGTGTTGAATACATTGGTACAGGTTTCCTCCTGATGCATACTCCATTATCAAATGACATACCTCTTTGGTGTTAATAATTTGATATAGAGAGAGTTTTCCAAGATAGTGCCGTAGAAAGAACTCAGGATTGCAGCTCTCAGTGAAGGCGCAGAGGGTGAGTCCTAGCCGCATTCTCAGATGGACCTTTGTTGCCCACAGAATGGGGAAATTCCCAGGTGTAGGAGAGACACGGGACGCCAGTGCAGCCGGTGTTTTGGCTCGAGCGGCCGGTTCGGCCGGCACTGCAGCATAGTGGCACCCGGCACAAAACTCACTGGTCTGGGTGCCCAGTTAAACTGGCAATCTGAGCTTTGGAAGGGCAGACTGACATGTCCATCTGATTAAATGGGACTTGGACAATAAGCCAGACCAGGAGATTCCTGGGAAGCGTGATTTGAGCCAGTGCAGTGGGCAGTGGCACGGGAGATTGCACAGATCCCAGTGCCCTATCAGCAGGCTACTGGGGTGCCAGTGAGAGAATCAACCATTCAAATTGAGGAGAAAGAGAGAGAGAGGATGGACTATGAGGCAGGGAGCCAGGTGATTGGGCTAGGCGAGTCCCACCCTCACGGGGACAAGCAGGGTGGTGATTGGAGGTGCTTGGGGTTGAGAGTTTTGCTGCAGGCACAGCTGAATCCAGGATGGTGCAGCCCAGTGGGGAAGGGGGGTCCGCCACTACGGATGCAATCTGCCCCTACTGTGGTACATGCCCAGTGCTGATGCAGCCTGGCATTGCTGAGGCAACCTGCCATAACAGAGAGACTCTGCCAGCAGGGTGAAGCCCACCACAGTAGAACAGAGCCCCGCGGCAGCAGGGTGGACCTGCACTAGCAGGGCAGAGCCTCAGGAGGCAAAAAGTGAATAGACTACCTCCTAGACAGGCAGGACAGTGCAACTGATACTCATAAAGAAAGCACCAACTCTCTAAGACAGAGCATCTGAGGGAAAAAAAGGGGGGGTTTTATAAGTTCTGCTGTAGCAGACCGAAACACAGGTGCCCAACAACCCTGAATGAACAACAGAGCTAACAGCTTAGCAGTGGAGCTCCTATAAAGTACAGACTGTCTCCTTAAGCAGCTCCCTGACCCCTGTATATTCAAAGAGTCACCTCAAAAAAGGACTAATCAGACTGACATTTGGTGGCCATCATTCTGGGACAAATATAGCAGAAGAAGAAACTGGTAGCATCCCTCACTGTTCTGCAGCTGCAGCAGGTGTACCCCAGACAAGTAGGGCCTGAAGTGGACCTCAGCACTCATACAGCAGAGGGGCTAGATTATTAGCAGGAAAACTAAGTAACAGAAATACTTCATCATCAACAATCTGGGCGTCCACTCAGAGGCCCAATTGAAAAATCAGCAACTACTAAGATGACAGGTGGAAAAATCCATGAAGATGGGAAGAAACCACTGCAAAAAGGAGAAAAACACCCAAAACCAAAACACCTCACCTCCTACAAAGGACTCAAATTCCTCACCAGCAAGGGAACAAAGCTGGACGGAGAATGAGTGTGACAAAATAACGGAATCAGACTTCAGAAGGTGGATAATGAGAAACCTCAGTGAGCTACAAGAACATGTTCTAAATCAATGCAAAGAAACTAAGAACCTTGAAAAAAAAGATTTGAAAAAAAATTCTAGAAAATGATAACAAGAATGGACAACTTAGGAGTATGAATGAATTGAAGGAGCTGAAAAACACAACACGAGAACTTCGCGAAGCGTGCACAAGTTTCAACAGCTGAATTGACCAAGCAGAAGAAAGAATATCAAAAGTTGAAGATCAACTCAATGAAATAAAATGAGAAACCAAGATTAGAGAAAAAAAGCACAAAAAGGAAAGAACAAAACCTCCAAGAAATGTGGGACTACGTGAAGAGACCCAACCTACGTTTGATAGGTGTACCAGAATGTGCTGAAGAGAATGAATCCAAGCTGGAAAATACTCTTCAGGATATTATCCAGGAAAATTTCCCCAACCTAGCAAGGCAGGCCAATACTCAACTCTAGGAAATACAGAGAACACCACAAAGATACTCCGCAAGAAGAGCAACCCCAAGGCACATAATCGTCAGATTCACCAGGGTTCAAATGAAGGAGAAAATACTAAGGGCAGCCAGAGAGAAAGGTCGGGTCACCCACAAAGGGAAGCCCATCAGACTCACAGCAGATCTCTCGGCAGAGATTCCACAAGCCAGAAGAGAGTGGGGGCCAATATTCAACATCCTTAAAGAAAAGAACTTTCAACCCAGAATTTCATATCCAGCCAAACTGAGCTTCATAAGTGAAGGAAAAATGAAATCCTTCGTGAACAAGCAAGTACTCAGAGATTTTGTCACCACTAGGCCTGCTTTACAAGAGCTCCTGAAAGAGGCACTACACATAGAAAGGAAAACCAGTACCAGCCATCCTAAAAGCATACCAAACGCTAAAGAGCATCAACAAAATGAAGAATCTACATGAACCAATGGGCAAAACAGCCAGCTAGCATCAAAATGGCAGTATCAAATTCACACATAACAATACTAACCCTAAATATAAATGGGCTAAATGCACCAATTAAAAGACACAGACTGGCAAATTGGATAGAAAACTAAAATCCATCAGTGTGCCGTTTCCAGGAAATGCATCTAACACGCAAGGATACACAAAGGCTCAAAATCAAGGGATGGAGGAAGATTTATCAAGCAAATGGAGAGAGAGAGAAAAAAAAGCAGGAGTTGCAATTCTTGTCTCTGATAAAATAGACTTTAAAGCAACAAAGATCCAAGGAGACAAAGAAGGTCATTACATAATGGTAAAAGGATCAATACAACAAGAAGAGCTATAGATCCTAAATATATATGGACCCAATGCAGGAGCACCCAGATATATAAGGCAAGTTCTTAATGACTTACAAAGAGACTTAGACTCCCACACAATAATAGTGGGAGGCTTTAACACTCCACTGTCAATATCAGACAGATCAACCAGACAGAAAATTAACAAGGATATCCAGGACTTGAACTCAGACCTGGAACAAGCAAACCCGATAGACATTTACAGAACTCTCCACCCCAAATCCACAGAATATACATTCTTCTCAGCACCACATCACACCTACTCCAAAATTGAGCACATAATTGGAAGTAAAGCACTCCTCAGCAAATGCAAAACAACTGAAATCATAACAAACAGTCTCTCAGACCATAGTGCCATCAAGTTAGAACTCAGAATTCAGAAACTAACTCAGAACCACACAGCTTCATGGAAACTGAACAACTGGCTCTTGAATGTTGATTGGATAAACAATGAAATGAAGGCAGAAATAAAGAAGTTCTTTGAAACCAACGAGAATGAAGACACAACATACCAGAATCTCTGGACACATTTAAAGCAGTCTGTAGAGGAAAATATATAGCAATAAGTGCCCACATGAGAAGAGAGGAGAGATCCACAATTGACACCCTATTGTCAAAATTGAAAGAACTAGAGGAGCGAGATCAGAAACACTCAAAACCTAGCTGATGACAAGAAATAACTAAGATCAGAGCAGAACTGAAGGAGATAGAGACACGAAAAACCCTTCAAAAAATCAATAAATCCAAGAGTTGGTTTTTCAAAAAGATCAACAAAATAGACCACTAGCCAGACTGATAAAAAAGAAGAGAGAGATCAACCAAACAGATGCAATAGAAAACGATAAAGGGGAAATCACAGATTCCACAGAAATTCAAACCATCATCAGAGAATACTACAAACAACTCTATGCACATAAACTAGTAAACCAGGAAGAAATGGATAAATTCCTGGACACCTGTGTCATCCCAAGCCTAAACCACGAGGAAGGTGAAACTATGAATAGACCAACAACAATGTCTGAAGTTCAGGGAGCAATTAAGTGCCTACCACACAAAAAAAGCCCTGGTCCAGATGGGTTCACAGCTGAATTCTACCAGACACACAAAGAGGAGCTGGTACCATTCCTTCTGACACTAGTCCAAATAATCCAAAAAGAGGGAACCCTTCCCAAATCATTTTCTGAGACCAACATCATCCTGATACAAAAACCCAGCAGAGACTCAACAAGAAAAGAAAACTTCAGGCCAATATCCATGATGAACATAGATGCAAAAATCTTCAATAAAATACTGGCAAGCCAATTGCAACAGCACATTAAAAAACTTATTCATCATGATCAAGTAGGATTCATCCCGGGGATGCAAGGCTGGTTCAACATACGCAAGTCTATAAACGTCATTCACCACATTAACAGAACCAAAAACAAAAACCACATGATTATCTCAATTGACGCAGAGAAGGCATTTGACAAAATTCAACAGCCCTTTATGCTAAAAACTCTCAATACACTCGGTATTGATGGAACATATCTCAAAGTAATAAAAGCTATTTACGACAAACCAACAGCCAATATTATACGTAATGGGCAGAAACTGGAAGCATTCCCTTTGAAATCTGGCATGAGACAAGGACAAGGATGCCCTCTCTCACCACTCCTATTCAACATAGTACTGGAAGTTCTCGCCAGAGCAATCAGGCAAGAAAAAGAAATAAAGAGTATTCAAATAGGAAAGGAGGAAGCCAAATTGTCTCTATTCACAGACGACATGATAGTATACCTACAAGACCCCATCACCTCAGCCCAAAAACTCCTGAAACTGATAAGCAACTTCAGCAAAGTCTCAGGATATAAAATCAATGTACAAAAAGCACAAGCATTCCTATACACCAATAACAGACTTAAAGAGAACCAAATCAAGAACGAACGTCCATTCACAATTGCTACAAAGAGAATAAAATACCTAGGAATACAACTTACAAGGAAAGTAAGGGACCTCTTCAAGGAAAACTACAAACCACTGCTCAACGAAATAAGAGAGGACACAAACAGAAGGAGAAACATTCCATGTTCATGGTTAGGAAGAATCAATATCGTGAAAATGGCTATACTGCCCAAAGTAATTTACACAATCAATGCTATCCCCATCAAACTACTATTGAATTTCTTCACAGAACTGGAAAAAACCACCATGAACTTCATATGGAGCTAAAAGAGAGCCCGCATACCCAAGTCAATTCTAAGCAAAAGGAACACAGCGGGAGGTATCACAGTACCAGACTTCAAACTATACTACAAGGCTACAGTAATCAAAACAGCATGGTACTGGTACCAAAACAGAGATATAGACCAATGGAAGAGAACAGAGGCATCGGAGGCAGCACAATATATCTACAACCATATAATCTTTAATAAACCAGACAAAAACAAGTGATGGGGAAAGGATTCCCTGTTTAACAAATGGTGTTGGGAAAACTGGTTAGCCATGTGCAGAAAGCAGAAACTGGACCCCTTCCTGACACCTTACACTAAAATTAACTCCAGATAAGTTAAAGACGTAAACATAAGACCTGGCACCATAAAAAACCTAGAAAAAAATCTAGGCAAAACCATTCAAGACGGAGGAGTAGGCAACAACTTCATGACCAAAACACCAAAAGCATTGGAAACAAAAGCCAAAATAGACAAATGGGACCTAATCAAACTCTACAGCTTTTGCACGGCAAAAGAAACAGTCAGTAGAGTGAATCGGCAACCAACAGATTGGGAAGATGTCTATGCAGTTTACCCAACTGACAAAGGGCTGATATCCAGAATTTACAAAGAACTCAAGCAGATTTACAGGAAAAAGACAAGCCCATTCAAAAATGGGCAAAGGACATGAACAGACACTTTACAAAGGAAGACATACATGAGGCCAACAAACACATGAAAAAATCCTCATCATCAATGGTCATTAGAGAGATGCAAATCAAAACCACATTGAGATACCATCTCACGCTAGTTAGATGGTGATAATTAAAAAAGCTGGAGACAACAGAGGCTGGAGAGGATGTGGAGAAATAGGAACACTCTTACACTGTTAGTGGGTGTGTAAATTAGTTCAACCATTGTGGAAGACAGTGTGGCAATCCCTTAAGGACCTAGAAATAGAAATTCCCTTTGCCCCAGCAATCCCATTACTGGGTATATATCGAAAGGACTATAAATCGTTCTACTATAAGGACACATGCACACAAATGTTCATTGCAGCACTGTTTGCAATAGCAAAGACCTGGAACCAACCCAAATGCCCATCGATGATAGACTGGACTGGGAAAATGTGGCACATATACACCATGGAATATTATGCAGCAACCAAAAATGATGAGTTTGTGTCCTTTGTAAGGACATGGATGAATCTGGAGAGCATCATTCTCAGCAAACTGACACAAGAATAGAAAAGAAAATACCACATGTTCCCACTCATAAGCGGGAGAGAAAAAGGAGAAAACATGGACAGGTGGAGGGGGGTACTACACACTGGGTTCTATTGAGGGGAATAGAGGAGGGAAAGTGGGCGGGGGAACTGGGGTGGGACGGTCTGGGGAGAAATGCCAAATGTGGGTTAAGGGGAGGAAGGCAGCAAAACACACTGCCATGTGTGGACCTCTTCAACTGTCTTGCACGTTCTGAACATGTACCCCAAAACCTAAAATGCAATAAAAAAAAAGTTGGGAAAAAACTAGTGCATAAAGAAGGAAAACACCTGAAACCAAAACACCTCACCTCCTACAAAGGACTCAAACTCCTTACCAGCAAGGGAACAAAGCTGGACGGAGAATGAGTGTGACGAAATGATGGAATCAGGCTTCAGAAGGTGGAAAATGAGAAACTTCAGTGAGCTAAAAGAACATGTTCTAAATCAATGCAAAGAAACTAAGAACCTTTGAAAAAAAGATTTGAAAAAGGATTCGAGGAAATGATAACAAGAATGGACAATGTAGAGAGGAGTATGAATGAATTGAAGGAGCTGAAAAACACAACACGAGAACTTCACGAAGCATGCACAAGTTTCAACAGCTGAATTGACCAAGCAGAAGAAAGAATATCAGAAGTCGAAGATCAACTCAATGAAATAAAACGAGAAACCAAGATTAGCGAAAAAAGCGCAAAAAGGAAAGAACAAAACCTCCAAGAAATATGGGACTATGTGAAGAGACCCAACCTACGTTTGATAGGTGTAGCAGATTGTGCTGAAGAGAATGAATCCAAGCTGGAAAATACTCTTCAGGATATTATCCAGGAAAATTTCCCCAACCTAGCAAGGCAGGCCAATACTCAACTCTAGGAAATACAGAGAACACCACAAAGATACTCCGCAAGAAGAGCAACCCCAAGGCACATAATCATCAGATTCACCAGGGTTCAAATGAAGGAGAAAATACTAAGGGCAGCCAGAGAGAAAGGTCGGGTCACCCACAAAGGGAAGCCCATCAGACTCACAGCAGTTCTCTTGGCAGAGACTCAACAAGCCAGAAGAGAGTGGGGGCCAATATTTAACATCCTTAAAGAAAAGAACTTTCAACCCAGAATTTCATATCCAGCCAAACTGAGCTTCATAAGTGAAGGAAAAATGAAATCCTTCATGAACAAGCAAGTACTCAGAGATTTTGTCACCACTAGGCCTGCTTTACAAGAGCTCCTGAAAGAGGCACTACACATAGAAAGGAACAACCAGTACCAGCCATCCTAAAAGCATACCAAACGCTAAAGAGCATCAACAAAATGAAGAATCTACATGAACCAATGGGCAAAACAGCCAGCTGGCATCAAAATGGCAGTATCAAATTCACACATAACAATACTAACCCTAAATATAAATGGGCTAAATGCACCAATTAAAAGACACAGACTGGCAAATTGGATAAAAAACTAAAACCCATTGGTGTGCTATATCCAGGAAACCCATCTCACATGCAAGGATACACAAAGGCTCAAAATCAAGGGATGGAGGAAGATTTACCAAGCAAATGGAGAGAGAGAAAAAAAAAAAGCAGGAGTTGCAATTCTTGTCTCTGATAAAATAGACTTTAAAGCAACAAAGATCCAAAGAGACAAAGAAGGTCATTACATAATGGTAAAAGGATCAATACAACAAGAAGAGCTATAGATCCTAAATATATATGGACCCAATGCAGGAGCACCCAGATATATAAGGCAAGTTCTTAATGACTTACAAAGAGACTTAGACTCCCACACAATAATAGTGGGAGACTTTAACACTCCACTGTCAATATCAGACAGATCAACCAGACAGAAAATTAACAAGGATATCCAGGACTTGAACTCAGACCTGGAACAAGCAAACCCGATAGACATTTACAGAACTCTCCACCCCAAATCCACAGAATATACATTCTTCTCAGCACCACATCACACCTACTCCAAAATTGAGCACATAATTGGAAGTAAAGCACTCCTCAGCAAATGCAAAACAACTGAAATCATAACAAACAGTCTCTCAGACCATAGTGCCATCAAGTTAGAACTCAGAATTCAGAAACTAACTCAGAACCACACAGCTTCATGGAAACTGAACAACTGGCTCTTGAATGTTGATTGGATAAACAATGAAATGAAGGCAGAAATAAAGAAGTTCTTTGAAACCAATGAGAATGAAGACAAAACATACCAGAATGTCTGGGACACATTTAAAGCAGTCTGTAGAGGAAAATATATAGCAATAAGTGCCCAATTGAGAAGAGTGGAGAGATCCACAATTGACACCCTATTGTCAAAATTGAAAGAACTAGAGGAGCAAGTTCAAAAACACTCAAAACCTAGCTGATGACAAGAAATAACTAAGATCAGAGCAGAACTGAAGGAGAGAGAGACACAAAAACCCCTTCAAAAAATGAATAAATCCAAGAGCTGGTTTTTCAAAAAGATCAACAAAATAGACCACTAGCCAGACTGATAAAAAAGAAGAGAGAGATCAACCAAATAGATGCAATAGAAAATGATAAAGGGGAAATCACAGATTCCACAGAAATTCAAACCATCATCAGAGAATACTACAAACAACTCTATGCACATAAACTAGTAAATCAGGAAGAAATGGATAAATTCCTGGACACCTGTGTCCTCCCAAGCCCAAACCACGAGGAAGCTGAAACTATGAATAGACCAACAACAAGGTCTGAAGTCGAGGGAGCAATTAAGTGCCTACCACACAAAAACCCTGGTCCAGATGGGTTCACAGCCGAATTCTACCAGACACACAAAGAGGAGCTGGTACCATTCCTTCTGACACTATTCCAAATAATCCAAAAACAGGGACCCCTTCCCAAATCATTTTCTGAGACCAACATCATCCTGATACCAAAACCCAGCAGAGACTCAACAAGAAAAGAAAACTTCAGGCCAATATCCATGCTGAACATAGATGCAAAAATCTTCAACAAAATACTGGCAAACCAATTGCAACAGCACATTAAAAAACTTATCCATAATGATCAAGTAGGATTCACCCCGGGGATCCAGGGCTTGTTAAACATACACAAGTCTATAAACGTCATTCACCACATTAACAGAACCAAAAACAAAAACCACATGATTATCTCAATTGACGCAGAGAAGGCATTTGACAAAATTCAACAGCACTTTATGCTAAAAACTCTCAATAAACTCGGTATTGATGGAACATATCTCAAAATAATAAAAGCTATTTATGACAAACCAACAGCCAATATTATACGTAATGGGCAGAAACTGGAAGCATTCCCTTTGAAATCTGACATGAGACAAGGATGCCCTCTCTCACCACTCCTATTCAACATAGTACTGGAAGTTCTCGCCAGAGCAATCAGGCAAGAAAAAGAAATAAAGAGTATTCAAATAGGAAAGGAGGAAGCCAAATTGTCTCTATTCACAGATGACATGATAGTATACCTACAAGACCCCATCACCTCAGCCCAAAACTCCTGAAACTGATAAGCAACTTCAGCAAAGTCTCAGGATATAAAATCAATGTGCAAAACTCACAAGCATTCCTATACACCAATAACAGACTTAAAGAGAACCAAATCAAGAACGAACTTCCATTCACAATTGCTACAAAGAGAATAAAATACCTAGGAATACAACTTACAAGGAACGTAAGGGACCTCTTCAAGGAAAACTACAAACCACTGCTCAGCAAAATAAGAGAGGACACAAACAGATGGAGAAACATTCCATGTTCGTGGTTAGGAAAAATCAATATCATGAAAATGGCTATAATGCCCAAAGTAATTTACAGAATTGACGCTATCCCCTCAAGCTACCATTGAATTTCCTCACAGAACTGGAAAAAAACACCATGAACTTCATATGGAACCAAAAGAGAGCACGCATCGCCAAGTCTATTCTAAGCAAAAAGAACACAGTGGGAGGCATCACACTACCACACTTCAAACTATACTACAAGGCTGCAGTAATCAAAACAGCATGGTACTGGTACCAAAACAGAGATATAGACCAAGGGAACAGAACAGAGGCATTGGAGGCAAATCAACATATCTACAACCATATAATCTTTGATAAACCAGACAAAAACAAGTGATGGGGAAAGGATTCTCTGTTTAACAAATTGTGTTGGGAAAACTGGTTAGCCATGTGCAGAAAGCAGAAGCTGGACATCTTCCTGACACCTTACACTAAAATTAACTCCAGATAGATTAAAGACTTAAATATAAGTCCTGGCACCATAAAAAACCTAGAAGAAAATCTAGGCAGAACCATTCAAGACAGAGGAGTAGGCAAGAACTTCATGACCAAAACAACAAAAGCATTGGAAACAAAAGCCAAAATAGACAAATGGTACCTAATCAAACTCTACAGCTTTTGCATGGCAAAAGAAACAGTCAGTAGAGTGAATCGGCAACCAACAGATTGGGAAAATGTCTATTCAGTTTACCCAACTGACAAAGGGCTGATATCCTAGAATTTACAAAGAACTCAAGCAGATTTACAGGAAAAAGCAAGCCCATTCAAAAATGGGCAAAGGACATGAACAGACACTTTACAAAGGAAAACATACATGAGGCCAACAAACACATGAAAAAGTGCTCATTATCAATGGTCTTTAGAGAGATGCAAATCAAAACCACATTGAGATACCATCTCACGCCAGTTAGATGGCGATAATTATAAAAGCTGGAGACAACAGAGGCTGGAGAGGATGTGGAGAAATAGGAACACTCTTACACTGTTGGTGGGTGTGTAAATTAGTTCAAACATTGTGGAAGACAGTGTGGCGATCTTTCAAGGACCTAGAAATAGAAATTCCATTTGCCCCAGCAATCCCATTACTGGGTATATATCGAAAGGAATATAAATCGTTCTATAAGGACACATGCACACGAATGTTCATTGCAGCACTGTTTGCAATAGCAAAGACCTGGAACCAACCCAAATGCCCATCGATGATAGACTGGACTGGGAAAATGTGGCACATATACACCATGGAATATTATGCAGCAACCAAAAATGACGAGTTTGTGTCCTTTGTAAGGACATGGATGAATCTGGAGAGCATCATTCTCAGCAAACTGACACAAGAACAGAAAAGAAAATACCGCATGTTCCCACTCATAAGCGGGAGAGAAAAAGGAGAAAACATGGACAGGTGGAGGGGGGTACTACACACTGGGTTCTATTGAGGGGAATAGAGGAGGGACAGTGAGTGGGGGAACTGGGGTGGGACGGCCTGCGGAGAAATGCCAAATGTGGGTTAAGGGGAGGAAGGCAGCAAAACACACTGCCATGTGTGGACCTATTCAACTGTCTTGCATGTTCTGCACATGTACCCCAAAACCTAAAATGCAATAAAAATATAAAATAAAAAAAGTTGGGAAGAAACTAGTGCATAAAGGAGGAAAACACCTGAAACTAAAACACCTCACCTCCTACAAAGGATCAAAACTCCACACCAGGAAGGGAACAAAGCTGGACGGAGAATGGCTGTGACAAAATGATGGAATCAGACTTCAGAAGGTGGATAATGAGAAACTTCAGTGAGCTAAAAGAACATGTTCTACATCAATGCAAAGAAACTAAGAACCTTTTAAAAAAAGATTTGAATAAAGATTTGAGGAAATGATAACAAGAATGGACAACTTAGAGAGGAGTATGAGTGAATTGAAGGAGCTGAAAAACACAACACGAGAACTTCACGAAGCATGCACAAGTTTCAACAGCTGAATTGACCAAGCAGAAGAAAGAGTATCAGAAGTCGAAGATCAACTCAATGAAATAAAACGAGAAACCAAGATTAGCGAAAAAAGCGCAAAAAGGAAAGAACAAAACCTCCAAGAAATATGGGACTATGTGAAGAGACCCAACCTACGTTTGATAGGTGTACCAGAATGTGCTGAAGAGAATGAATCCAAGCTGGAAAATACTCTTCAGGATATTATCCAGGAAAATTTCCCCAACCTAGCAAGGCAGGCCAATACTCAACTCCAGGAAATACAGAGAACACCACAAAGATACTCCGCAAGAGCAACCCCAAGGCACATAATCGTCAGATTCACCAGGGTTCAAATGAAGGAGAAAATACTAAGGGCAGCCAGAGAGAAAGGTCGGGTCACCCACAAAGGGAAGCCCATCAGACTCACAGCAGATCTCTCGGCAGAGACTCCACAAGCCAGAAGAGAGTGGGGGCCAATATTCAACATCCTTAAAGAAAAGAACTTTCAACCCAGAATTTCATATCCAGCCAAACTGAGCTTCATAAATGAAGGAAAAATGAAATCCTTTGTGAACAAGCAAGTACTCAGAGATTTTGTAACCACGAGGCCTGCTTTACAAGAGCTCCTGAAAGAGGCACTACACACAGAAAGAAACAACCAGTACCAGCCATCCTAAAAGCATACCAAACGCTAAAGAGCATCAACAAAATGAAGAATCTACATGAACCAATGGGCAAAACAGCCAGCTAGCATCAAAATGGCAGTATCAAATTCACACATAACAATACTAACCCTAAATATAAATGGGCTAAATGCACCAATTAAAAGACACAGACTGGCAAATTGGATAAAAAACTAAAACCCATTGGTGTGCTATATCCAGGAAACCCATCTCACATGCAAGGATACACAAAGGCTCAAAATCAAGGGATGGAGGAAGATTTACCAAGCAAATGGAGAGAGAGAGAAAAAAAAAAGCAGGAGTTGCAATTCTTGTCTCTGATAAAATAGACTTTAAAGCAACAAAGATCCAAAGAGACAAAGAAGGTCATTACATAATGGTAAAAGGATCAATACAACAAGAAGAGCTATAGATCCTAAATATATATGGACCCAATGCAGGAGCACCCAGATATATAAGGCAAGTTCTTAATGACTTACAAAGAGACTTAGACTCCCACACAATAATAGTGGGAGACTTTAACACTCCACTGTCAATATCAGACAGATCAACCAGACAGAAAATTAACAAGGATATCCAGGACTTGAACTCAGACCTGGAACAAGCAAACCCGATAGACATTTACAGAACTCTCCACCCCAAATCCACAGAATATACATTCTTCTCAGCACCACATCACACCTACTCCAAAATTGAGCACATAATTGGAAGTAAAGCACTCCTCAGCAAATGCAAAACAACTGAAATCATAACAAACAGTCTCTCAGACCATAGTGCCATCAAGTTAGAACTCAGAATTCAGAAACTAACTCAGAACCACACAGCTTTATGGAAACTGAACAACTGGCTCTTGAATGTTGATTGGATAAACAATGAAATGAAGGCAGAAATAAAGAAGTTCTTTGAAACCAATGAGAATGAAGATAAAACATACCAGAATCTCTGGGACACATTTAAAGCAGTCTGTAGAGGAAAATATATAGCAATAAGTGCCCAAATGAGAAGAGTGGAGAGATCCACAATTGACACCCTATTGTCAAAATTGAAAGAACTAGAGGAGCGAGATCAAAAACACTCAAAACCTAGCTGATGACAAGAAATAACTAAGATCAGAGCAGAACTGAAGGAGATAGAGACACAAAAAACCCTTCAAAAAATGAATAAATCCAAGAGCTGGTTTTTCAAAAAGATCAACAAAATAGACCACTAGCCAGACTGATAAAAAAGAAGAGAGAGATCAACCAGATAGATGCAATAGAAAACAATAAAGGGGAAATCACCACAGATTCCACAGAAATTCAAACCATCATCAGAGAATACTACAAAGAACTCTATGCACATAAACTAGTAAACCAGGAAGAAATTGATAAATTTCTTGACACCTGTGTCCTCCCAAGCCTAAACCACGAGGAAGCTGAAACTATGAATAGACCAACAACAAGGTCTGAGGTCGAGGGAGCAATTAAGTGCCTACCACACAAAAAAAGCCCTGGTCCAGATGGGTTCACAGCCAAATTCTACCAGACACACAAAGAGGAGCTGGTACCATTTCTTCTGACACTATTCCAAATAATCCAAAAAGAGGGGACCCTTCCCAAATCATTTTATGAGACCAACATCATACTGATACCAAAACCCAGCAGAGACTCAAAAAGAAAAGAAAACTTCAGGCCAATATCCATGATGAACATAGATGCAAAAATCTTCAACAAAATACTGGCAAACCGATTGCAACAGCACATTAAAAAACTTATCCATCATGATCAAGTAGGATTCATTCCGGGGATGCAAGGCTGGTTCAACATACGCAAGTCTATAAACGACACTCACCACATTCACAGAACCAAAAACAAAAGCCACATGATTATCTCAATTGACGCAGAGAAGGCATTTGACAAAATTCAACAGCACTTTATGCTAAAAACTCTCAATACACTCGGTATTGATGGAACATATCTCAAAGTAATAAAAGCTATTTACGACAAACCAACAGCCAATATTATACGTAATGGGCAGAAACTGGAAGCATTCCCTTTGAAATCCGGCATGAGACAAGGATGCCCTCTCTCACCACTCCTATTCAACATAGTACTGGAAGTTCTCGCCAGAGCAGTCAGGCAAGAAAAAGAAATAAAAGGTATTCAAATAGCAAAGGAGGAACCCAAATTGTCTCTATTCAAAGATGACATGATAATATACCTAGAAGACCCCATCACCTCAGCCCAAAAACTGCTGAAACTGATAAGCAACTTCAGCAAAGTCTCAGGATATAAAATCAATGTGCAAAACTCACAAGCATTCCTATACACCAATAACAGACTTAAAGAGAACCAAATCAAGAACGAACTTCCATTCACAATTGCTACAAAGAGAATAAAATACCTAGGAATACAACTTACAAGGAACGTAAGGGACCTCTTCAAGGAAAACTACAAACCACTGCTCAGCGAAATAAGAGAGGACACAAACAGATGGAAAAACATTCCATGTTCATGGTTAGGAAGAATCAATATCATGAAAATGGCTATACTGCCCAAAGTAATTTTCAGAATCGACGCTATCCCCATCCACCTAGCAATGAATTTCCTCACAGAACGGGAAAAAACCACTATGATCTTCATATGTAACCAAAAGAGAGCCCACATAGCCAAGTCCATTCTAAGCAAAAAGAACACAGCGGGAGGCATCACACTACCAGACTTCAAACTATACTACAAGGCTACATTAATCAAAACAGCATGGTACTGGTACCAAAACAGAGATATAGACCAATGGAAGAGAACACAGGCATCAGAGGCAAATCAACATATCTACAACCATATAATCTTTGATAAACCAGACAAAAACAAGTGATGGGGAAAGGATTCCCTGTTTAACAAATGGTGTTGGGAAAACTGGTTGGCCATGTGCAGAAAGCAGAAACTGGACCCCTTCCTGACACCTTACACTAAAATTAACTCCAGATGGATTAAAGACTTAAACATAAGACCTGGCATCATAAAAAACCTAGAAGGAAATCTAGGCAAAACCATTCAAGACAGAGGAGTAGGCAAGGAGTTCATGACCAGAACACCAAAAGCATTGGAAACAAAAGCCAAAATAGACAAAGGGGACCTAATGAAACTCCACAGCTTTTGCACGGCAAAAGAAACAGTCACTAGAGTGAATCAGTAACCAACAGATTGGGAAAATGTCTATGCAGTTTACCCAACTGACCAATTGCTGATATCCAGAACTTACAAAGAACTCAGATTTACAGGAAAAAAAAACAAGCCCATTCAAAAATGGGCAAAGGAAATGAACAGACACTTTACAAAAGAAGACATACATGAGGCCAACAAACACATGAAAAAATGCTCATCATCACTGGTCATTAGAGAGATGCAAATCAAAACCACATTGAGATACCATCTCACGCCGGTTAGATGGTGATCATTAAAAAGCTGGAGACAACAGATGCTGGAGAGGATGTGGAGAAATAGGAACACTCTTACACTGTTGGTGGGTGTGAAAATTAGTTCAACCATTGTGGAAGACAGTGTGGCAATCCCTCAAGGACCTAGAAATAGAAATTCCATTTGACCCAGCAATCCCATTACTAGGTATATATCGAAAGGAATATAAATCGTTCTACTATAAGGACACATGCACACGAATGTTCACTGCAGCACTGTTTGCAATAGTGAAGACCTGGAAGCAACCCAAATGCCCATCGTTGATAGACTAGACTGGGAAAATTTGGCACATATACACCATGGAATATTATACAGCAACCAAAAATGACAAGTTTCTGTCCTTTGTAAGGACATGGATGAATCTGGAGAGCATCATTCTCAGCAAACTGACACAAGAACAGAAAAGAAAATACCGCATGTTCCCACTCATAGGCGGGAGAGAAAAATGAGAAAACATGGACAGGTGGAGGGGGTACTACACACTGGGTTCTATTGAGGGGAATAGGGGAGGGACAGTGGGTGGGGGAAATGGGGTGGGACGGCCTGGGGAGAAATGCCAAATGTGGCTTAATGGGAGGAAGGCAGCAAAACACACGCCATGTGTGGACCACTTCAACTGTCTTGCATGTTCTGCACATGTACCTCAAAACCTAAAATGCAATAAAAATTAAAAAAAAAAAAAAGATGGGAAGAAACCAGTGTAAAAAGGAGGAAAACACCTGAAACCAAAACACCACACCTGCTACAAAGGACCAAAACTCCTCACCAGCAAGGGAACAAAGCTGGACGGAGAATGAGTGTAACAAAATGATGGAATCAGACTTCAGAAGGTGGATAATGAGAAACTTCAGTGAGCTAAAAGAACATGTTCTAAATCAATGCAAAGAAACTAAGAACCTTTTAAAAAAAGATTTGAATAAAGATTTGAGGAAATGATAACAAGAATGGACAACTTAGAGAGGAGTATGAGTGAATTGAAGGAGCTGAAAAACACAACACGAGAACTTCACGAAGCATGCACAAATTTCAACAGCTGAATTGACCAAGCAGAAGAAAGAATATCAGAAGTCGAATATCAACTCAATGAAATAAAATGAGAAACCAAGATTAGCGAAAAAAGCGCAAAAAGGAAAGAACAAAACCTCCAAGAAATATGGGACTATGTGAAGAGACCCAACCTACGTTTGATAGGTGTACCAGAATGTGCTGAAGAGAATGAATCCAAGCTGGAAAATACTCTTCAGGATATTATCCAGGAAAATTTCCCCAACCTAGCAAGGCAGGCCAATACTCAACTCCAGGAAATACAGAGAACACCACAAAGATACTCCGCAAGAAGAGCAACCCCAAGGCACATAATCGTCAGATTCACCAGGGTTCAAATGAAGGAGAAAATACTAAGGGCAGCCAGAGAGAAAGGTTGGGTCACCCACAAAGGGAAGCCCATCAGACTCACAGCAGATCTCTCGGCAGAGACTCCACAAGCCAGAAGAGAGTGGGGGCCAATATTCAACATCCTTAAAGAAAAGAACTTTCAACCCAGAATTTCATATCCAGCCAAACTGAGCTTCATAAGTGAAGGAAAAATGAAATCCTTCGTGAACAAGCAAGTACTCAGAGATTTTGTCACCACTAGGCCTGCTTTACAAGAGCTCCTGAAAGAGGCACTACACATAGAAAGGAACAACCAGTACCAGCCATCCTAAAAGCATACCAAACGCTAAAGAGCATCAACAAAATGAAGAATCTACATGAACCAATGGGCAAAACAGCCAGCTAGCATCAAAATGGCAGTATCAAATTCACACATAACAATACTAACCCTAAATATAAATGGGCTAAATGCACCAATTAAAAGACACAGACTGGCAAATTGGATAAAAAACTAAAACCCATTGGTGTGCTATATCCAGGAAACCCATCTCACACGCAAGGATACACAAAGGCTCAAAATCAAGGGATGCAGGAAGATTTACCAAGCAAATGGAGAGAGAGAGAGAAAAAAAAAGCAGGAGTTGCAATTCTTGTCTCTGATAAAATAGACTTTAAAGCAACAAAGATCCAAAGAGACAAAGAAGGTCATTACATAAGGGTAAAAGGATCAATACAACAAGAAGAGCTATAGATCCTAAATATATATGGACCCAATGCGGGAGCACCCAGATATATAAGGCAAGATCTCAATGACTTACAAAGAGACTTAGACTCCCACACAATAATAGTGGGAGACTTTAACACTCCACTGTCAATAGCAGACAGATCAACCAGACAGAAGATTAACAAGGATATCCAGGACTTGAACTCAGACCTGGAACAAGCAAACCCGATAGACATTTACAGAACTCTCCACCCCAAATCCACAGAATATACATTCTTCTCAGCACCACATCACACCTACTCCAAAATTGAGCACATAATTGGAAGTAAAGCACTCCTCAGCAAATGCAAAACAACTGAAATCATAACAAACAGTCTCTCAGACCATAGTGCCATCAAGTTAGAACTCAGAATTCAGAAACTAACTCAGAACCGCACAGCTTCATGGAAACTGAACAACTGGCTCTTGAATGTTGATTGGATAAACAATGAAATGAAGGCAGAAATAAAGAAGTTCTTTGAAACCAACGAGAATGAAAACACAATGTACCAGAATCTCTGGACACATTTAAAGCAGTCTGTAGAGGAAAATATATAGCAATAAGTGCCCACATGAGAAGAGTGGAGAGATCCACAATTGACATCCTATTGTCAAAATTGAAAGAACTAGAGGAGCGAGATCAAAAACACTCAAATCCTAGCTGAAGACATGAAATAACTAAGATCAGAGCAGAACTGAAGGAGATAGAGACACGAAAAACCCTTCAAAAAATGAATAAATCCAAGAGGTGGTTTTTCGAAAAGGTCAACAAAATAGACCACTAGCCAGACTGATAAAAAATAAGAGAGACAACAACCAAATAGATGCAATAAAAAACGATAAAGGGGAAATCACCACAGATTCCACAGAAATTCAAACCATCATCAGAGAATACTACAAACAACTCTATGCACATAAACTAGTAAACCAGGAAGAAATGGATAAATTCCTGGACACCTGTGTCCTCCCAAGCCTAAACCACGAGGAAGCTGAAACTATGAATAGACCAATAACAAGGTCTGAAGTTGAGGGAGCAATTAAGAGCCTACCACACACAAAAAAAGTCCTGGTTCAGATGGGTTCACAGCTGAATTCTACCAGACACACAAAGAGGACCTGGTACCATTCCTTCTGAAACTATTCCAAATAATTCAAAAACACATATTAGTATACCTAGAAGACCCCATTGCCTCAGCCCCTAAACTCCTGAAACTGATAAGCAACTTCAGCAAAGTCTCAGGATATAAAATCAATGTGCAGAAATCAGAAGCATTCCTATACACCAATAACAGATTTAAAGAGAACCAAATCAAGAATGAACTGCCATTCACAATTGCTACAAAGAGAATAAAATATCTAGGAATACAACTTACAAGGAACATAAGGGACCTCTTCAAGGAAAACTAGAAACCACTGCTCAATGAAATAAGAGAGGACACAAACAGATGGAGAAACATTCCGTGTTCGTGGTTAGGAAGAATCAATATCGTGAAAATGGCTATACTACCCAAAGTAATTTACACAAGCAATGCTATTCCCATCAAACTACCATTGAATTTCTTCATGGAACTGGAGAAAACCACCATGAACTTCATATGAAACCAAAAGAGAGCCCACATAGCCAAGTCAATTCTAAGCAAAAAGAACACAGCGGGAGACATCACACTACCATTCTTCAAACTATACTACAAGGCTACAGTAATTACAACAACATGGTACTGGTACCAAAACAGAGATGTAGACCAATGGAACAGAACAGAGGCATCAGAGGCAACACAACTTATCTACAACCATATAATTTTTGATAAACCAGACAAAAACAAGTGATGGGGAAAGGATTCCCTGTTTAACAAATGGTGTTGGGAAAACTGGTTAGCCATGTGCAGAAAGCAGAAACTGGACCCCTTCCTGACACCTTACACTAAAATTAACTCCAGATGGATTAAAGACTTAAACATAAGACCTGGCACCATAAAAACCCTAGAGGAAAATCTAGACAAAACCATTCAGGACATAGGAGTAGGCAAGGACTTTATGACCAAAGCACCGAAAGCATTGGAAACAAAATCCAAAATAGACAAATGGGACCTAATCAAACTCCACTGCTTTTGCACGGCAAAAGAAACAGTCACTAGAGTGAATTGGAAACCATCAGAATTGGAAAAAATTTTTGCAGTCTACCCATCTGACAATGGCTGAAATCCAGAATTTACGAAGAACTCAAACAGATTTACAGGAAAAAAAAAAACAAACAAGCCCATTCAAAAATGGGCAAAGACATGAACAGACACTTTACAAAGGAAGACATACATGAGGCCAACAAACACATGAGAGAATGCTCATCATCACTGGTCATTAGAGAGATGCAAATCAAAACCACATTGAGATACCATGTCACGCCAGTTAGAATGGCTATCATTAAAAAATCTGGAGACAACAGATGCTGGAGAGAATGTGGAGAAATAGAAACACTCTTACGGTGTTGGTGGGAGTGTAAATTAGTTCAACCATTGTGGAAGACAGTGTGGCGATTCCTCAAGGACCTAGAAATAGAAATTCCATTTGACCCAGTAATCCCATTACTGGGTATCTATCCAAAGGACTATAAATCGTTCTACTATAAGGACACATGCACACGAATGTTTATTTCAGCACTGTTTGCAATAGCAAAGACCTGGAACCCACCCAAATGCCCATCGATGATAGACTGTACTGGGAAAATGTGGCACATATACACCATGGAATATTATGTAGCAATCAAAAATGATGAGTTTGTGTCCTTTGTAAGGACATGGATGAATCTGGAGAACATCATTCTCAGCAAACTGACACAAGAACAGAAAAGGAAGAAATCCCGCATATTCTCACTCATAGGCCAGTGAGAAAAATGAGAACACATGGATACAGCAGGAGGTCTACTACACACTGGGGTCTATTGGGGGTAATGGGGGAGGGACATTGGGGGTGAGCTTGGGAGGGATAGCCTGGGGAGAAATGCCAAGTGTGGGTGAAGGGGAGGAAGGCAGCAAAACACACTGCCATGTGTGTACCTGTGCAACTGTCTTGCACGTTCTGCACATGTACCCCAAAACCTAAAATGCAATAAAAATTTAAAATTTTAAAAATATATAAATTAAAAAAAATAATTTGATATAGTTTAATTATATTGGGGTGGTGCACAGACTTTAAAATGGTCATCTCTGGCTAATCATGTCGCAGGAGCCAGTTTTGTGGGTGGTTTTCATGGCTACCTGGGTTCTAATCAGCAAGTGCTGGTCCAGCCTGACCTCACCGAAGGAACCACAGTCAATGAAGCCCAGCATTTTATAATACGTTAGCCCCAGGGCAGGTGAGGTGGAGGCCAATCCCTGCCCCGTCGTGCGTGACACCTCTACACTAACTACACAACTCCTCTATACTGACTATGCTAAAATGTTAAGCAACAATACTGACTATACCAAAGTATGCTAAAATACTAAGCAATGATACTTACTATACTAACTAAGCTAACAATGCTAAGTAGAAAAACACACCAACTCCCCTCACACAGAAACTCTCCCCCACCCCAAGCACCCTCCATACCCAACCCCCTCCAAACACAGAAACACTCACAGATACACACGCGTGCATGCACACACACACACACACACACAACACAACTCGCAATCGCTAAACTGGTCTGAGTCCACAGGTCACCAAGCAGTTTCCAAGGATATATCAGACCAAAAACCATGACCCAGCCAGGGTCTTTTATAGGCCCCATCTGTGATGATATCATAAAGGCTTTTCATGAGTTCAGGGCAAAGCAGGGGCCAATCATGGCTGGGGATCATTCACAGAGGTTTTCTCACTTTTGTTCCCCAAAACATCTTCCTCTTTTAAAAAGAAAAGTGCTTTTGTCTAGATTGGTTATAGAGATTGATATTTAGTTTCCTAGCTATTTAAACTGGTACAACACTTCAACAGCATTTTCATTTGTAGTTTCTTTTTCTATAATTATTTTTTATTATACTCTTAAGTTCTGGGGTACATGTGTAGATTGTGCAGGTTTGTTACATAGGTTTACACGTGCCATGGTGGTTTTCAATCATTTGTTATTTCAAAATCTGAAATAGCTTTTGGATTTTGAAGATCTCCTAATGTCTATTTGCAAAATATTCAATTCCTTTTCTTTCATCTCTGAATGGTTTATCTCAACCATTGAGAAGGGAGAGAATATTTTCCTTTCCTTGTAGGGTTTTTCCTTCCTCATGTGGTTGATATTATGTAATGGACACAGAGGAAACAGACATACTCTACCCTCTACGAGCCCATAGCCTCGTCAGGAAGGACCACCAGCCATGAAGCTCCTTCAGCGTGAGGAGCAGCAGGTGAAGTGGGGGCCAGAGAAGAGTGGCCTGGGCTGCAGGTTGGCGCTGGTGAGGGAGGTAGCTGGCTTTCTGGAGGCCAGTGTGCTGAGCCCTGTGGTGTGAGGAGGGGTCACCTAAGTGAGTAGGGACAAGATAGGTAGCTGGCTTTCTGGAGGCCAGTGTGCTGAACCCTGCAGTGTGAGGAGGGGTCACCTAAGTGAGTAGGGACAAGTAGGGTGGCTCTCTTGAGGGATGCGCTAGTCTGAATGAGTGACAGGGGCCAGGTTGGGAGTGCTTGAGTCCCAGGACTGAGGCTGAGCCTGTATTCCAGGGCCGGGGCTGTGGAATAGTTCTGAGCCCCTTGCTGGGCCACAGCCCTCAGACCCTGACTGTGCTTCTGACATGGGAGTGGGCTCAACTGAAGTTTGCCTCCTCATCAGCCTCAGTTCCTCCATTTTCCCTCACCCATGCCCCTCCTTTCAGGCTCCCAGAGGGATCCAGGGAAAAGCCACCTCTGGCCTCCACCACCCACCTGCTGGCCCTGAGACCTTCAAGGAGAAGCCCTCCTCCTTGTCCATTAGGGCTCACCTGGGCAGCCTATTCTCCCCACGGCTCTTCCTTACAGACCACCCTGTGTGCCCATGTGGGTCAGGACATCATGTTTCCTACACAGTCCCCACTGCCTGGAGTCCCCCACTTACTCTCCTGCACTGGGTGCCCTCCGGTCTCTTTAGTCCCAGCTGAGATATCTGGCATTCTGGGGAGCATCCCTGAGCCCCAGATACAGAGGAGCCTCTTCTGCCCTAGATCCCAGAACTGCTTCTGCTTTCCTTCTGCCACCGTGCAGAAACCTCTACCCCCCCTCACCCCCACACACACACGCACCCACATACTCACCTCGCACACACTTGCCACCATCTGGGGATGTGGATTTCTGCCTTCTTGACTGCCTCTCTCCCACCCCAGCCTCTCAGGGGCCCCAGGCAGAGGTGCTACTATTAGCAGTAGGGGCTCCGTAGGTGCACTGGAGGTGGAGAAGGGAAGGGCTTCCCAGGAATAGCCCTGCATGGATGACAGCCACCCCACAGAGGGCATGGCCACCAGGAAATGTAGGTCTTTCTACATTTAGGTGGAGGCAGCAGGCACAGGCTGGAAGGAGAAAGTGGGGCTGGATTCCCAGGGTTCCTAAATGCCAGGAGGATGTGCTTTTATTGCCTCCTGGGGAGCAAGCTTTGGAAGAGACTGTGGCCCATGAGGGCAGCACTCAGGAGGCTGGTCTGGAGGGAGATGGCCCCTGAAGGAGCACACCTGTGCCTGTCCTGGTTGGCTCAGCCCTCACTGGCACCAGGAATCCCTTGGTCGGGATTGGGGGTTGTCATGGCCTTCTGCCTGGAGCCTGAACACCCTGACATGTTTCCCCCAAGATTCTGCACTTTTTTCTCCTTTTTTTTTTTTTTTTCTGAGACAGTCTCACTCTGTCACCCAGGCTGGAGTACAATGGCATGATCTCAGCTCACTGCATTCTCCGCTGCCTTGGTTCAAGTGATTCTCCTACCTCAGATTCCTGAGTATCTGGGATTACGGGCATGCACCACCATGCCCAGCTCATTTTTTATATTTTTAGTGGAGACAGATTTTGCCATGTTGGCAGGTTGGTCTTAAATCCCTGGGCTCAAGTGATCCTCCCACCTTGGCTTCCCAAAGTGCTGGGATTTCAGGTGGGAGCCACCACACTTGGCCTGCTCCTGCTTTGCCATCCATGCATTGGAGTAGCCTCTGCCTGTGGGCAGCTGCTGCACCCTGAGTGCCTGGCACAACTGTGGCCCCGATGAGGTGCTCATACACGTGACTCCCTGGGGGCCTCGGATGTGGATGGCTCTCTTGTGTGACACAAGGCAGGAAACAGAGCTCTGTGGGTCATGTTCCACCCTAGGGGATGAAGGCTGTCCTTGTTCTTTTGTGAGCCAGGCTTGGCCACTCTTCCAGGGGACCCACCTTCACTGCCTAGCCTGGCCAACAGCAGCTTTCCTGTCCCTGCCTGGAGTGGTGTCTGCCACATGTTCTGAAGCTGACCCTTTGCTGTGATGTCTTGAAGGGCAGGATGTGTGTGTCACCCAACATTGGTGCCTGGTAGGGTGGGGAGGCATCTAAGCTGGACTGCTGCCAACACACTCCTGGGTCTGGAGTGGAGTAGCCAGCAACTCACTCCATCTTGGGGGGCTAATGGGAGGCCTCAAATAGGCCTTGGTCATTCCACTGGGCTTAGGAGCACCAGGGGCTTATCAGGGCTTGTGGCTGGGAGCAAGGCAAGGCCCTGGGGCTTCTGGGCCTGCTCTTCTTGAAGGGCAGCCTGCAGGATGACCTGGTGTTGGCCCATGGGTGTCCTGTGGCCTCCTGCATCTCATGGCCTTGGCCTTGCCCTTCAGCATGACCCTCCAGTGCCTTCTTCAGCCTCCACAGAGCTCATCCTGGTAGAAGACATGAGGGTGAGCCTGGAAGAGGTGAGTATCTCTGACCACCTTGGCTTCCAGATACAGCCCTTGCCCTGCCAGCTGCCTGGGTAAGACCCATCGGGGGACCCCCTCACCCTCCAAAACACAGCCCAGCTCTCCCTGAATCTGCCTCCCACAGGTGGAGCTCCACCTCAGGAAAGACTAGGGTGACTTCTTCCTCAATACCAGTCCTGTGGATGACATCAAGATGGCCTACCAGGAAACTAGGGCCATCACCATGGTAAGTTTGTGTCATTGGTCCCCAGGGTGATTTTCATTCTTCATCTGGGCCATTGTGATGTTCATAGATTGGTATTTTAAAAGCTGTCACTTAATCTCATCAGCTATAACTAGCAAAGCTGTTAGAGTCTCTGATTTATTCTGCAACTTCAGTCATTTTCATGCTACCTTTGTGATTTTTTTTATTTTTGAGACAGGGTCTCACTCTGTTGCCTGGGCTGGAGTGAAGTGGCAGGATCATAGCTTACTGCAGCCTTGACCTCCTGGGCTTAAGTGATCCTCCCAACTCAGCCTCTGGAGTAGCTGTGACTACCACCACCTGGCTGCACACACCACGATACGTGGCTAATTTTGGTATTTTTTGTAGAGATGAGGTCTCACCATATTGACCAGGCTGGTCTCAAACTTCTGGGCTCAAGAGATCCACCCACCCTGGCCTCTCAAAGTGCTGGCATTACAAGTGTGACCCTCCACACCCAGCCTACCTTTATAATATTCATTCCATGTCCACAAACTACCCATACGGTTACCTAATGGTTTCCTTTCTGTCAATCTTTTCATTAAAATCAAAATATTATTACATAAGCAGCACTCTTACAACAATAAAAAAAAATTGCTTTTAAAGAGGTTGCACCTTTCTCTGTTTCCCCAGGTTGATTTCTTGACCCTCTCCCTATTCTTGCAAGTTTGCAAGTGTTGACTTATCTGTGCTCGTGGCATGGAAGAATTTAATGTTCTGTTTTCCATTATCTTATTCTATTCTCACTTTTTTTATTTCCCCATGTTGATAGGGAGGCTGGCTGATTATTTTTATGTCATCATTTGTACTTTTGCTGTTCTTTTCTAATCAGAGTGTTTGGATGGTCAAAATGTTTTTGTTCTTTCAAAAATATAGGGAAGAATAGAATGAAAAGAGTAAAAACAAACACTATCTGACATGTCTGCATATCTGCACGATGGGTTATGATGCAATCACAAATATAGAACTCACTTTAGAAGGCAGCTCTTACTACTGAAAGTGTAATAAACCCTCTCTAAGTCATCAACCCAAGGCAGCCCAAAGCTCATTCGTTTGATACAACAGTGGCAGTGACAATTCCCCTCAGCATGTCATTAAACCACTGTTGTGCTGTGGCCTTTGAGCTGCTGTGAACCCAAGACCTGCTTTCCTCTGTTAGCAGGGGTAGTTCCACATGGTTGAGGAGTGTTGCAGTCAGGCCAGCTTCAGCGAGGCCTGGGTTGATCCGGTGCTTTGTGTGTGGTGGGGACTCAGATGGTGCGGCACTGTGAATGGGCTAGAGGTTCCCTGACAATGGGTCTCCTGCCATCCTGATACTCGGGTTTGCTCTTGGCTTTGCCTGGTTCATGGAGGTAGCCCTCGAAGGCTCGCAGCAGCAGGAAACGGCTTCCTGGCTTCAGGAAAGGCCAAAATCAGAGTTCACCTTTGCAGTGACCATGTCCCAGAGTCTCCTTTCAGAAACACACCCAGGGCACCTTTCTTTGGCTTTTTGCACCTACTGGCTGTCTTCACATAGACTGTCACTAAATTAACTTTCTCTAGGGCACGATAGGTGTAAAGTCGGTGAGGGGAAGCAGCAGGGCGTGAGGAACACAGCTGGAAGTGCTGTGCTAAACGGACCTGGCCCCAAGGTGCCATGTCAGGGAGTAACAGGGGGAGGTGGACACTGTGGCAAACAAGCACACTGGCCAAGTCTAAGGGCAGCCACCATGCACCTCTAGCTTATTTCTATTGTTTTTAATCACATCTGTGTCTAGGTGATTCACATACCCTGCAATTCACACACCTAAAGCATACAGTTTAGGGGCTTTTTTTAGTACATTTAAGAACATTCACAGAGTTGGGAACCATCACCAAACACATCCTCCCCTCCACTCGCCTCCCCTCCCTCTCCCTTCCCTTCCCTTTTCTTTCTTTTCTTTTCTTTCCAGAGTGCTACTCTGTAACCCAGGCTGGATGCAGTGCTGCCATCTCAGCTCACTGCAACCTCTGCCTCCCAGACTGAAGCCATCCTCCCACCTTGGCCTCCTAAGTAGCTGGGATTACAGGTGGGTGCCACCACAGCCAGCTAATTTCTGTATTTTAGCTGTCTATGGTGGCAACATGATGGGGTTTTGCCATGTTGCCAGGATAGTCTAAACCTCCTGAGCTCAAGCAATCCACCAGCCTCGACCTCCCAAAGTGATGGGATTACAGGTCTGAGCCACTACTGTGCCTGGCCAGATCAGACACTTTCTAGAGCTTCCTAAAAGCTGTGTCTTGGATTTTGCTTTCCCTACTACTAGGTGAGGTCCATACAGCTACCCATGATTGACTCTGAAAGTTGCTGATACATGGCAGTGCATTGAGAAAGTTCACACCTCACAGTGAATTTATGAAATGTTAGCATAAATTAAATAACTGGTTTCATTGGCCCTCCATATATCTTTCTTTCTAAAATTATTAACAAAGTATGGTTATTTTGTATGCCAATGCATACAGATTTTAACATTTGGATATATGTTGCTTTGAAAACTAGGATATGTTTTCTAATGCTCTTTCATTGAACTCCTAACGTTCAGAGTAAATATGAGTTATGAATCCCAGTATGTACCTGAGCCTTGCTCTCCCTCCCTGAGCCCCGCACGCTGCCCTGGGCCCTTCCTTTGCAAGTGGACAGATGAATGGGAGCCACTGGGGGTGGGAGCACTGGACTGGGAATCAGATTTGGAGTATAATCCAAATGCCCCATGTACCCACCGCTTCTCAATAGCTTGAAGCTGCCCCAGCCGGTTTCCACAACCTCAAATCAGACAATGCTCCTTAGTTGGCCAGAACCTATTATTAAAGGTCAAAGGGGGTGGGAGGTGGGGCCAAAAGTAATGGTGATGTCATAGTGACAGGCTGAAGAGTAAGCCAGAATTTTCCACTTCAGGTGATGGTATCATTGGTGGCACTTCCAGAGGGGGCCCAGCAGCTTGGCAGAGGGATGGACTCAGAGGGGTTCTTGGGGAGCTCAAGTGGGGCCCACAGAGACCTTCTCTCTGGGGTTTCAAACTGGCATTGGGTGGAGGGAGAGTCAGTATTCACACCTGGGGGAGCCTAACCCCCAAAGTGGATTTTAAGGACAGCAGTACAGTGGGGAGACAAGGGCCCCACAACACTCCCACCCTCTCCCCAGCCTGCTTCTTGCTTCCTGGTCCTGCTCTTTATTGGGGAAGGAGAATCTTACCTTACTGGTGGAACTCCAGGACCATCCCTGGCCAGCATCAGTAGTGGGCAGGATCACTGCATGTTCAAGGCTGTGCACACTGAGCCCCAGCCATGCATGAGGGAAGTGCCTTCTGGACCTTCCTCAGGCTCCCTAGGGACCCACGAGGAAGCTCCCTGATGGGTGCTGATGGGTGTCTGTACCAACAGATTCACTGCCTGGCACAGAAACACCGGGTTCCTGGGAAGCTGGAACCTGTCTTATGAAAGCCCCCATTCCCATCACTCCCTCCATCCCTTGGGGTTGCTGGGTCTTTCCATTAACCCTCTCCTCACACCCAGGACACCTGCCTATTTCAAAAGCACCCCTTCAACCTGGACCTGGCTTAAGGCTCACTCCTCCATCAGGCCTCTGAGAGGGACTGCTTCATGCTGCTGTTATCAAAAAGGGGAAATCATTCACAGCAGAAAGACCAATGCCACACTAGACATCCAGGAACCCAGCAGCACAAGTGGCCCCCTCAGGTGCTTTGGGGACCACACCCCCACCACTGTGACTCCAGCACAGTCTAGTTCCCAGGACTTCTCCTCCTGGGAACCCCTCAGCATGATTAACATGGGCAGACGGGACCTGAAGGGGCTGTTGGTCCTCCTGAAAATGCTCACCAGGCAGTGTGAGTGTGGGGAAGCCATGTGCAACATGTAGGACCCTGTCCTGCACCCGCTCAGAGCCTCAGCCTGGCAGAGACACTGGGAATGATTTGCTGCAGGTGGGGTTACCCTGATGCTTCTCTGAGGTCTCTTTTCCTTTTGGTTTTTCTGAGTAACTTTGAGGACCATGTGACTGCATGCCGAATAAACTAGGGTGTGCACAGACCCCGTCCTGTGCAGGGAGGTCACAATGCAGCAGGGTGTCTGCCACCCACCTGCCACCTTTCCAATGCTACTATAAGATTTGCAAGAAACTGTTGTTTATCAGAAATAATCTTTATTAAAAAAAATAGAGCAGGGAAAAATAGAAGTGCTGCAGGCACTGACATTGCTGGGCACACGGCAGTATGGGCATCTCACCTGGCTACTCCCTGCAGTCATTGGCATCCACTGTCAGGTTTCAATTTTCCTGGACCTCAGGGCCTTCGTCCTCTTCAATCTAAATGCAGAGACATTTGACATGGACTGTCTCAGGTGTTTTGCAAAATGCAGTACGTTCTCATTGACTCTGGTCACCCTTCTGTGCACTAGAGTCAAAACCTCTTCCTTCTGTCTGGACTTTGGTCCTTTGACTGACACCCCACATTCCCTCCCTCTGCCACTCTCTGGCCCCGGGTCACCACCCATATACTGGCTACTTCAATGGGGTCAACTTGTTTAGATCAACACTAAGACCTTATCCCCAGCTGTTCTTTTGTGTTCCTTTTTTTGAACCCAAAATGATCAGTCAATGGCTAGTACACTGTGACTACAGTCTTACTGCCCTGACAACCTATTCCAAGATTAATGCAACTTTGACTGACCTTGGACAATGTTCTATAAAATCTTTAAGTTTCTAATTTTCTCAGAAAACTTATCTCTCTGCTGTTCTGAAACAGACACATTTTAATAAAGGTGTAAACTAATATTCTTGGCTGCTTTTCTTGTATGGAAGAACACATATCTATTTCAAATGCTGTTATAGAAGGTAGATAATAAAACCAAGGATGTTTACAAGACATTACATGAGACACATTGATTACAAACAGACAAAGCATATACACAAAATAAAATGCATAAAATATAATCTCATTTTAAAATTGTTTAAATGAATATTTAAATATATAGAAATATTCGTGTGTGTGTGTGTGTGTATGGTCTTATAGGTGTCTATCATATATATATATATATATATATATAAATTTTAAAATGAGATATTTTATACATTTTATATATATATATGCATTTTATACATATATATATAATTATGTACATATGTGATAGACACCTATAAGACCATATATATACACACAAAAAAAAAATATTTCTATATATTTAAATATTCATTTAAACAATTTTTAAAATGAGATTATATTTTATGCATTATATATATATATATGCATTTTATACATATATATAAAATATATATATGTGGTAGACACCTATAAGTCCATATATATACAAACACACACACAAATATTTTTATATATTTAAATATTCATTTAAACAATTTTAAAATGAGATATTTCATGCATTTTATATATATATATATGCATTTTATACATATATGTAATTATATATATATATATATATATATATATATATATGTGATAGACACCTATCAGACCATATATATATATATACATTTTATACATAGACACCTATAAGACCATATATATATCAGACCATATATATATATACATACACACCTACACACACACACAAATGTTTCTATATATTTAAATATTCATTTAAACAATTTTAAAATGAGATTATATTTTATGAATTTTATATATATATGCATTTTATACATATATATATTATATATATGTAAAAGACACCAATAAGACCATATATATATAGACACACACACAAATATTTCTATATATTTAAATTTTCATTTAAAAAATTTCAAAATTAGATTATAGTTCATGCATTTTATATATATATGCATTTTATACATATATAATTATATATATGCATTTTATTCATATATATAATTATATATATATGTGATAGATACCTATAAGACCATACACACACACACACCCACACACACACACACACACACATGCCCGCCCGCACACACACAAATATTTTTATATATTTAAATATTCATTTAAACAATTTTAAAATGAGATATTTTATGCATTATATATATATGCATTTTATACATATATATATAATAGACACCTATAAGAGCACCCATCAAAAAAGTAATACAAATTGTGTTAAGCTGGTAACAGGTCAATTTTTTTTTTTCATTTTGCTTTATAAAATTTCTGTTTTCTCATTAATTGTTGTATATGCATTGTGAATGACCTTGAAGGACTTTTACAATAGACTTTTACAAAAGATTTTTACAATTCATCACACACATATGTATGAATATATATAATCTGAATGCATAAAGTGTCTTAATTAAAAAAATTTACATACTCCAGTCTATCAATTCTTAATTAGATGTTAACATTTATGCTCAAGTAGATGATGTTTAAAATGTAATTTTAAGTATACAAATAATTGAAAGTATTAAAAAATATATAAAAAATACATATTGTTAATATTTTATTTTATTTATATATTTATTTTTATTTTTTTATTGCACTTTAGGTTTTGGGGTACATGTGCAGAACATGTAAGATAGTTGCATAGGTACACAAGTGGCAGTGTGATTTGTTGTCTTCCTCCCCTTCACCCACATCTGGCATTTCTTTCCATGCTATCTTTCTCCAGCTCCCCTTCCCCCACTGTCCCTCCCCTATTTCCCCCAATAGACCCCAGTGTGTAGTGCTCATCTCTTTGTGTCCATGTGTTCTCATTGTTCATCACCCACCTATAAGTGAGAACATGTGCTATTTCATTTTCTGTTCTTGTGTCAGTTTGCTGAGAATGATGTTCTCCAGATTCATCCATGTCCCTACAGAGGACACTAACTCATCGTTTTTGATGGCTGCATAATATTCCATGGTGTATATGTGCCATATTTTCCCTGTCCAGACCATCATCGATGGGCATTTCGGTTGGTTCCAGGTCTTTGCTATTGTAAACAGTGCTGCAG
This sequence comes from Saguinus oedipus, assembly GCA_031835075.1. NCBI lineage: Eukaryota > Metazoa > Chordata > Mammalia > Primates > Cebidae > Saguinus > Saguinus oedipus. Next base: position 98,972,933 of record CM063181.1, on the reverse strand, counting down.
TGAACATTCGTGTGCATGTGTCCTTATAGTAGAACGATTTATAGTCCTTTGGATATATACCCAGTAATGGGATTGCTGGGTCAAATGGAATTTCTATTTCTAGGTCCTTGAGGAATCGCCACACTGTCTTCCACAATGGTTGAACTAATTTACACTCCCACCAACAGTGTAAAAGTGTTCCTATTTCTCCACATCCTCTCCAGCATCTGTTGTCTCCAGATTTTTTAATGATCGCCATTCTAACTGGCGTGAGATGGTATCTGAAGGTAGTTTTGATTTGCATTTCTCTGATGACCAGAGATGATGAGCATTTTTTAATATATTTGTTGGCCTCATGTATGTCTTCTTTTGTAAGGTGTCTGTTCATATCCTTTGCCCATTTTTGAATGGGCTTGTTTTTTTCTTGTAAATCTGTTTGAGTCCTTTGTAAATTCTGGATATCAGCCCCTTGTCAGATGGGTAAACTGCAAAAATTTCTTCCCATTGTGTTGGTTGCCGGTTCACTCTAGTGACTGTTTCTTTTGCCACGCAGAAGCTGTAGAGTTTGATTAGGTCCCATTTGTTTATTTTGGCTTTTGTTGCCAATGCTTTTGGTGTTTTGGTCATGAAGTCCTTGCCTACTCCTATGTCCTGAATGGTTTTGCCTAGATTTTCTTCTAGGATTCTTATGGTGCCAAGTCTTATGTTTAAGTCTTTAATCCATCTGGAGTGAATTTTAGTGTAAGGTGTCAGGAAGGGGTCCAGTTTCTGTTTTCTGCACATGGCTAGCCAGTTTTCCCAACACCATTTATTAAACAGGGAATCCTTTCCCCATTGCTTGCATTTTTGTCAGGTTTATCAAAGATTGTATGGTTGTAGATATGTTGATTTGCCTCTGATGCCTCTGTTCTGTTCCATTGGTCTATATCTCTGTTTTGGTACCAGTACCATGCTGTTTTGATTACTGTAGCCTTGTAGTATAGTTTGAAGTCCGGTAGTGCGGTGCCTGTTGCTGTGTTCTTTTTGCTTAGAATTGACTTGGGTATGTGGGCTCTCTTTTGGTTCCATATGAAGTTCAAGGTGGTTTTTTTCAATTCTGTGAAGAAAGTCAGTGGTAGCCTGATGAGAATAGCATTGAGTCTGTAAATTACTTTGGGCAGTATGGCCATTTTCCCAATACTGATTCTTCCTAACCATGAACGTGGAATATTTCTTCATCTGTTTGTGTCCTCCCTGACTTTGTTGAGTAGTGGTTTGTAGTTCTCCTTGAAGAGGTCCCTTGTGTTTCTTGTTAGTTGTATTCCTACATATTTTATTCTCTTTGTAGCAATTGTAAATGGCAGTTCATTCTTAATTTGGCTCTATTTAAGTCTGTTATTGGTGTATAGGAATGCTTGTGGTTTTTGCACATTGATTTTATATCCTGAGACTTTGCTGAAGTTGCTTATCAGTTTCAGGAGTTTTTGGGCTGAGACAATGTGGTCTTCTAGATATACTATCATGTCATCTGCAAATAAAAACAATTTGGCTTCCTCCTTTCCTATTTGTATGCCCTTTATTTCTTTTTCTTGCCTGATTGCTCTGGCTAGAACTTCCAGTAGTATATTGAATAGGAGTGGTGAGAGAGGGCATCCTTGTCTAGTGCCAGATATCAAAGGGAATGTTTCCAGTTTTTGCCCATTCAGTATGATATTGGCTGTTGGTTTGTTGTAAATAGCTTTTATTATTTTGAGATACGTTCCATCAATAATGAGTTTATCGAGGGTTTTTAGCATAAAGGGCTGTTAAACTTTGTCAAATGCCTTCTCTGCGTCAATTGAGATAATCATGTGGTTTTTAGTTTTGGTTCTGTTTATGTGGTGAATTAGGTTTATAGACTTGCATATGTTCAACCAGCCTTGCATCCCCAGGATGAACCCTACTTGATCATGGTGGATAAGCTTTTTGATGTGCTGTTGCAATCGGGTTGCCAGTATTTTATTGAAGACTTTTGCATCTATGTTCATCATGGATATTGGCCTCAAGTTTTCTTTTCTTGTTAAGTCTCTGCCGGGTTTTGGTATCAGGATGATGTTGGTCTCATAAAATGATTTGGGAAGGATTCCCTCTTTTTGCATTATTTGGAATAGTTTCAGAAGGAATGGTAACAGTTCCTCTTTGTGTGTCTGGTAGAATTTGGCTGTAAACTCATCTGGACCTGGGCTTTTTTTGTGTGGTAGGCTCTTAATTGCTGCCTCAACTTCAGACCTTGTTATTGTCCTATTCATAGTTTCAGCTTCCTCCTGGTTTAGGCTTGGGAGGACACAAGTGTCCAGGAATTTATCCATTTCTTCCAGGTTTACTAGTTTATATGCATAAAGTTGTTTGTAATATTCTCTGATGATGGTTTGAATTTCTGTGGAATCTGTGGTGATTTCCCCTTTATCATTTTTTATTGCATCTCTTTGTTTATTGTCTCTTTTCTTTTTTATCAATCTGGCTAGTGGTCTATTTTGTTGATCTTTTCAAAAACCAGCTCTTGAATTTATTGATTTTTTGAAGGGTTTTTCATGTGTCTATCTCCTTCAGTTCTGCTCTTAGTTATTTCTTGTCTTCTGCTAGGTTTTGAGTTTTTTTGATCTTGCTCCTCCAGCTCTTTCAATTTTCATGTTAGGGTTTCAATTTTGTATCTCTCCACTCTTCTCATGTGGGCACTTATAGCTATATATTTTCCTCTAGAGGCTGCTTTAAATGTGTCCCAGAGATTCTGGTATGTTGTGTCTTCGTTCTCATTGGTTTTGAAGAACTTGTTTATTTCTGCCTTCATTTCATTGTTTATCCAGTCAACATTCAAGAGCCAGTTGTTCAGTTTTCATGAAGCTGTGTGGTTCTGAGTTAGTTTCTGAATTCTGAGTTCTAACTTGATTGCACTATGGTCTGAGAGACTGTTTGTTATAATTTCAGTTGTTTTGCATTTGCTGAGTAGTGATTTCCTTACAATTATGTGGTCAATTTTAGAGTATGTTTAATGTGGTGCTGAGAAGAATGTATATTCTGTGTTTCTTGGGTGGAGAGTTCTGTTTATCAGATTTGCTTGTTCCAGGTCTGAGTTCAAGTCCTGGATATCCTTGTTAATTTTCTGTCTGGTTGATCTGTCTGATATTGACAGTGGAGTGTTAATGTCTCTCACTATTATTGTGTGGGAGTCTAAGTCTCTTTGTAAGTCATTAAGAACTTGCCTTATATAACTTGGTGCTCCTGTATTGGGTCCATATATATTTAGGATCATTAGCTCTTCTTGTTGTATTGATCCTTTGACCGTTATGTAATGTCCTTCTTTGTCTCTTTTGATCTTTGTTGCTTTAAAGTCTATTTTATCAGAGATGAGAATTGCAACTTCTGCTTTTTTTTGCTCTCCATTTGCTTGGTAAATCTTCCTCCATCCCCTTATTTTGAGCCTTTATATATCCTTGTATGTGAGATGGGTTTCCTGGATACAGCACACTGATGGGTTTTGGCTTTTTATCCAATTTGCCAGTCTGTCTTTTGATTGGTGCATTTAGGCCATTTACATTTAGGGTTAATATTGTTATGTGTGAATTTTATCCTGCCATTTTGATGCTTGCTGACTGTTTTGCCCATTAGATGATGCAGATTCTTCATTTTGTTCATGCTCTTTAGCATTTGGTATGTTTTTGGAATGGCTGGTACTGGTTGTTCCTTTCTATGTGTAGTGCCTCTTTCAGAAGCTCTTGTAAAGCAAGCCTGGTGGTGACAAAATCTCTGAGTACTTGCTTGTTCACAAAGGATTTTATTTTTCCTTCACTTATGAAGCTCAGTTTGGCTGGATATGAAATTCTGGGTTGAAAGTTCTTTTCTTTAAAGATATTGAATATTAGTCCCCACCCTCTTCTGTCTTGTAGGGTTTCTGCCAAGAGATCTGCTGTGAATCTGATGGGCTTCCCTTTGTGGGTGACCCGACCTTTCTCTCTTGCTGCCCTTAGCATTTTCTCCTTTATTTCAACCCTGGTGAATCTGGTGATTATGTGCCTTGGGGTTGCTCTTCTTGCAGAGTATCTCTGTGGTGTTCTCTGTATTTCCTGGACTTGAATATTGGCTTGCCTTGCTAGTTTGGGAAAATTTTTCTGGATAATATCCTGAAGAGTATTTTCCAGCTTGGATTCATTCTCTTCGTCACATTCAGGTACACCTATCAAACATAGATTAGATCTCTTCACATAGTCCCACATTTCTTGGAGACTTTTTTCATTTCTTTTTATACTTTTTTCTTTAATCTTGGCTTCTCATTTTATTTCATTGAGTTGATCTTCTACCTCTGATATTCTTTCTTCTTCTTGGTCAATTCAGTTGTTGAAACTTGTGCATGCTTCGTGAAATTCTAGTGTTGTCTTTTTCAGCTCCTTCAATTCACTCATATTCCTTTCTAAGTTGTCCATTCTTGTTATCATTTCCTCAAATCTTTTTTCAAGGTTCTTAGTTTCTTTGCATTGAGTTAGAACGTGTTGTTTTAGCTCACGGAAATTTCTCATTACCCACCTTCTGAAGTCTAATTCTGTCATTTCATCACACTCATTCTCCGTCCAGCTTTGTTTCTTTGCTGGTGAGGAGTTGTGGTCCCTTGTAGGAGGTGAGGTGTTCTGGTTTTGGGTGTTTTCCTCATTTTTGCTCTGGTTTCTTCCCATCTGTAGTGGCAGACTCTCTGTTATGGTGGGTTTCCTCAGCAACAGCAGGCTGCATCAGCAATTGCCATGTACCTCCATAGGGGTTGGGTGTCCCTCCCCCTCCGAGCTGCAGCATCCTGGGTTAAACTGTGCTTGCCATGAAACTCTCAACCCCGAGCATTTCCAATTGCTGTCTTGTTTGTTTTTGTGGAGGTGGGACCCACCGAGCCTGATCACCTGGCTCCCTGCCTCAGAGCCCTTTTTTTTTTCTTTTTTTAAGTAAAATGGTTGACTCTTTCTCAGGTGTTCCAGTCACCTGCTGAAAGGGCACCAGGATATGTGTAATTTCCTGTGCAGCGACCCACTATGTTGGCTGGAATCACATTGCTGCCTGGGAATATCCTGGCTTGGCTTTCTGTTTAAGTCCCATTTAATCAGATGAATGTGCTAATCTGCCTTCTGAAATCTCCAATTGCTGGTTTAACAGGGCAACCAAACCAGTGTACTTTGTATGGAGTGCTGCTGTGCTGCGGCCCCAGACCAAACAGCTGTGCCGGCCCAAACAGCCGGGCTGGCAGCTTGTGCAGCTCCTACACCTGGGAATGTCCTGGTCTGTGGGCAATAAAGATCCATCTGGAAATGTGGCATCCACTCACCATCTGCAGATTCACTGGAAGCTGCAATCCTTAGTTGGTCCTACAGCACCATCTTCTCCTTTTCCCATTCTTAATATTTTAAAGTATTGTATCATAATAACTAATGTGCAACTTTATTCCTTTAAGCTTAAGAATCAATAATGCCTCTTTTTTTCATAATATGAGTAAGACTCAAATATTTCTTGTTTAATGTTGGTTTACATTTGGTATCTTATATGTGTATTATTTTTAGACTTAAGACAAAATATTAAAACATTTTATTCTTTTATTCGACTTGTGGAAAATAGTGTTTTTGTATTTCTCAAAAAATCAGCATTTTTTATAACTTTAAAAATAAGAAAAATTATATTTAATGTTGTGGACAGAGACACAAAATAATCAGCAACATCTTACAAAGTAATTAAACCTTACACATACTCTATTATGTATAAGACTGATGCACGTCTAAACAGACATCAAATGATGTGTTAATACCATTTCCAAAGCCAAAAATCAATAATTGGCAATAAATATAATGCAAAGCCATACTTCTTCCAAGCTTCTGAAGCCCATATGAATATGAATAAATACAAAATCTTTAATTTTGGACCTGGAAACACAAGACACACAGTTAAATTGAGAGAATTCCATTTGACCTAGTAATCTCATTACTGGGTATATATCCAAAGGATTATAAATCGTTCTACCATAAGGACACATGCATACGAATGTTCATTGCAGCACTGTTTACAATAGCAAAGACCCGGAACCAACCCATCAATGGGTTGGACAGGGAAAATGTGGCACATATACACCATGGAATATTATGCAGCAATCAAAAACGATGAGTTCATGTCCTTTGTAGGGACATGGATGAACCTGGAGAACATCATTCTCAGAAAACTGACACAAGGACAGAAAATGAAATACCGCATGTTCTCACTCATAGGTGGGTGTTGAACAATGAGAACACATGGACACAGGGAGGGGAGCACTACACACTGGGGTCTGTTTGGGGGAATAGGGGAGGGACAGTGTGGGGTGGGGAGTTGAGGAGAGAGAGCATGGGGAGAAATGCCAGATATAGGTGAAGGAAAGGAAGGCAGCAAATCACACTGTCAAGTGTGTACCTATGCAACTATCTTGCATGTTCTTTACATGTACCCCAAAACCTAAAATGCAATTAAAAAAAGAAAAAGAAAAAAAGTTGCCTGTAAGTACGCACAAGTTTCCTAGTTAGAAAATGGTATGAGAGTAGTAAATTAAAATAGATGGTTGAAGGTATAGATTTGATTCTGGTACCAGAACATGACTTTGAAATGTTCAGTAGAAGATGAGTGCAACATGATCCAGTCTCCTTGACTCTGTAGCATTTCAAGCAAAGCACAGCATTGCAAAGTAGATGAGAAGCAGCAAAGAACAAATCACTGGGCAATATATGCATTCTGTGTGGCAATACTGTCCAATAGAATATTCTTTCTCTCTTCTCTCTTCTCTTTTCTGTTTTTTGAGATGGAGTTTTGCTTTTATTGCCCAGGCTGGAGTGCAATGGGGCAATCTTGGCTTACTGCAACCTCTGCCTCCCAGCTTCAAGCAATTCTCCTGCCTCAGCCTCCCAAGTAGCTGAAATTACAGGTGCACACCACCGTGCCCGGCTAATTTTTTGTGTTTTTAGTATAGATGGGGTTTTACCCCGTTGGACCGGCTGGTCTCGAACTCCTAACCTCAGGTGATCCACCTGCCTTAGCCTTCCATAGTGCTGGGATTACTGGCATAAGCCATCACATCTGGCCAGAATTTTCTAATTTGCAAGATATGCTCTATGTCTGTACTGTTCAGTACTTTGATGACTAGTCACATACTGCTGAGAGCTTGAATTGTGGCTTATATGACTGAGAAGCAGAATTTTTAATTTAAAAAATGAATTTAAATTTTTGTTCATATGTGATTCACAGCTTTCAGATAACGCAGCTCTATAATTACCTTTTAATCAACTGGATTATAATCTACACTCTAAATTCAGTCCATTTCCTTTTCTTTTTACTTGGGGCAAATCTGGTTAACAAGTGAAGAAATTAGTCAGAATAATGAGTTTTTGTTGTCATTGTTCTGTATTTAGTCATGCCAGTCCTGTAAAAAGGATTAGCTACCTTTTTAAAATGCCATAGAAGTTAAAGTCACTTCAATCAAAGCACAACTGGGGAACTCCAGCAGCTGGACAAATACTAACTCTGGCTTGACTGGATCAAAATATCAGAGCCAGGGAATGAAGCCTTACTGCCCTCTATTCATTGTCCAGATACATAATTGAAGAAGTCTAAGAATCTTTTAAATATGTTTATGATAATAGCTATATTTAAATATAATTTAAATTGTTCAATTTTTAAGAGATAAATTATGCTAGTCTTGTTTACACAAATTATCATTTAATAGCATTTGGCTTTCAGTCTAATTTGGCTTCAGAGTTCTGCCCCAAGTGAGAAATGTTTATTTATTTGATAGCACACAGTGCAGCTCACGGCAGAAGTGATGTGAAGCCAGAAACAAAGTGGACTGACTTTACTGTTGTGTTTGGATTTACAAATTAAAATGTATTTCAAATATTTCCCAAACAAGCAGTCTCCATATGGTCAGTGGCCTTGCTGTTTCTTGCAGGAAAAGATAAAGAATAGAGAAGTTGAGGCAGGTCATTTTAACTCACTTCAGCTTGAAATATTGTGACCTTAATAGTTGTCCTAAAAGAAAGAAATAATTAAGTCATGCTAACTGTCTGGCAGTCTCTTCATTTCCCTTGATATTTAATTTTTCTCAGCATATTTTCTTCACTAATATCTGAAGATAGCTTCAAATGACAATAAAATTGAAACTCCTGGTAAAGTTGCTTAAAAATCTCTTTAGGTTCATTTCATAAAATAAGGTGAATTGACTATATTCCTAAGTTTCTATTAAGCTGTGAAATACTTCTATTATATTTATAATATAAATATATTAATTATGGTGCACATTCATTCTTTAATTGAAATGTGAGAATAGCACCTACAAAGAATCATGGCTTAAAGAGGAAGCAGTTATTACATAACTAATATTTTCATTTCTACTTCTAACAATCTCAAAACCTTAGAAGTGCACATGTTCCTTTGTTTTATTTCCCATTCTTCCCATTATGTCTTGGATATTTTATTTTGTTATTGTGATGGTTAATTTTAGATGTCAACTTGTCTACATTAAGTAATACCTGGAAAACTGGTATATCATTATTTCTGGTGTTCATGAGGTTATTTCCAGAAGATATTGGGTGTGTGTTCATGAACTAAGTGGGGAAAATTAGCACTCAATCTCGGTGGGCACCATCCAATTGGATGGGAGCTGGATAGAACAAAAAGGCAGAGGAAAGGCGTTTTCTTTTCTTTTTTTTTTCATTTCATTTCTTTTCTTTTTCCTTTCTCCCCCTCTCTCTCTTTCCAGGAGCTAGGACACTGTTATTCTTTTGCCCTTGTACATCAGGACTTCAAACTCTCTAGTGTTTGGACTCCAGGACTTTTTCACCAGTAGCCCTCAGGTTCTCAGGCCTTGGACTAGATGTTACCCCATCAACTTCCCTGATCCTGAGGCCTTCAAAGTTGAACTGAGCCATGCTACTGGCATACTGGCATCCCAGGGTCTCTGGCTTGTAGTAGCCTATCATGAGGCTTCTCAGCCTCCCTAACCCCATGAGCCAATTTCCCTAATAAATCCCCTCTCACATATCTATATATGTGTGTACATATTATTGCTTCAGTCTCTCTGGTGAATACTAATAAGTTAATGTTCTTAGTTTGGATTTCATGTACAATTGTCATCAAACTCTTTATATTACTGTTTAAAGTCCAGCTCTTGGTCAAATCTCATCAGCTCTGATGTGATATCTTTAGACATAAGAAAATATTGAGACCAAAAAAAAATCAAGATAGATATTCCAATTTAATGATAAATGAGAATGTGATTTATATACATATGATATGATATATATGATATATATTTAATTTACACATTTGACATAAGATATCATATCATTATAAGATATTAAATTGTATGTCAAATATAGAAAATAAAAAGACCAAGATCTCAATAAAATATTAATAAAACGTTAAGTGGACTTAATGTTTCAGTTTTTAAAAAAGTAGAAATAAAAATATATAACCCCTTGTTATAATTGGTACTGGTCTTATAACTTTTGCAGTAGGTTTTCAAAGATACTAAATTTTAAAACATTTTGTTGAAGATGTTAAATCATGTTAGTGGCTTTTTGATGAAATATTTTTAAAAATATTTTTAAAAATATTATGCATCAATACAATAGTCCTCAGATGCAAACATCATGCAAACCATAAAAGGTTGACAAATATTCTGAAAATGCCCATGAGGTGAAATAACTGTTTTATTATAAGTAGTCAGAGCCTCTGAAAAACATAGCACCTGTGAATAGCCACTGCATTCTAGCCTGAGTAACATAGCAAGAACTCATCTCTTAAAAAAAAAAAAAAGAAGAAGAAAGAAAAAAGAAAAGCAGCACGTATAGAATATTTTAATATTGCAGTATAACTGAAAATAATTGGAATGTTTTTCAATGGGGAAATTGTTAAATATGGTATGATTATATTCTGGGTATTAATAGTTATTAAAAATAATTAGAAGTCTATCTTAATTTGAAAAGATGACTATAATATATTTTTAAATCAGAAATTAAGAGTCAAAATAATTATTGTGTGTGTTAAGAAAGCAATAAACCCCACATATGCATATGGATAAGAGTCGTAAGAGACACCATTAAGCTATTATTATTAGAAAGAGCTGTCAGGGGGAGATAGATTACATTAAAAAAATACTTGCAAGGTTTCATGATGTGAAATGAACATGAATTACTTCACATTTGGAATTTTAAAACATTATAAAGTGATAAGAGTCATGAACATTACCATATTTCTACAGGCCACCAGCTTCTTCACTTCTTAAATCACACTTTATTTTCCAACTCTTTTTCTCTTTTTTGTAATCTCTGCAGAGAAGTCTGAAGTCTCTGTCACTAAGAGTAAAAAGCCTGGGAACAAAGAAGGGAGCTTGGTGAGGACATCTCTGTTTCACTCTCTCCTCCCCTTTCTGGTGGTTTGATTCATGCTCAATCTAGGCTGTTAACTTTCCTCTGATTAACAAGGCACCTCTATAGAAATACCAGATAGTTTTCTTTTGTTATAGCAACTCTTATGCTCATCTAGTGCTTTGCAACAGTATTTGAAAAATATTTATTTTATTTTCAATTTATTATAGACATCCTAATATATCATGTAGGGCCAAAGAACCAGAATAACAGCTTCAAACTGATCTCACCTCTGCCACTTAATAACCTCTAAACTGGGGAGGTTTTCTCATTTAAATAGTGAAGATGACAATAATTCCATTAACCAGAAACTATGAAGTAATATATAAAATGCTCCACACATTATAGGTACTCAACCAAATATCAGCTCCATTTTCTTAACAATTTTTTCAAAACTATCTTCATATTACGATTTTATCTTTAGTCCAGGTTTAACCAACCATCACCGGAATCAACAACCCAAAGGGAATATTGGTACTGAGGTTTGTCATTAAAATATATAAGCAGATTTTTCTGATCTTCCGTACCAGAAACCTTGTCAAAACTACTTTAAACTATTTTTCTATGATACCTCAAACCTTTCCTTTAGTAATTCAGCTTCTTTTTCAGGCAAAAGGTCCAGGAATCCAATCATCTAGCATACAAATTAAATTATACCCCTGCATGGGCTTTTGCTTTTTTTTAGTTTTCCTTTCTTGATCTTCAAGACAGAATAATTATCTGTTGCTGACGGTTCCAATAGGAAATAGGAAATAAACCTTAGAAGCATGCATTTATACAGTACCAAATATGTTAGAATGTTCTTGGCTGCATGCTTTTATGGGACAAAGGGTTGCAAACACCAGGCTGTGTATCACAGAGTACTAACCAGCAGAGTTTGATCATTTGCTCAGGCTGGTCTGGCACTTTAGAAATGAAGTTTTTCAAGGAGTATTTGAACTGAGAAAAGGAGTTTAGGATATGTGAACTTATGCAAAAAGATTCTGTATAAGAAATCCATTTGATAATGTGTATGATAGATATAACTACTGATCAATCTGGATAGATTCATGAACTGACCCATCTCTTTATTTAAGAACACAAATAAAAAGAAAATGTCCAGAATGGCTATGTACAAGGGCTCCTGTTCATAAAATTTAACATCTAGTGTATCAGTTCTCTGTGATATTTTCAACAATCAAATGTAGTCTAGGTCAGCATTTTTCTAAAGGAACAGTCACTCATGTTAAGTTTAGAAAGACAGTGTGTGGTGTCTTGAGCAAAGTTCTTTGCCTCTTGTTTCTTTAGATTATGCAAGGCCATTAAGCTTCTGTGTATATTTTCATTACCTCCTTAGTTGTCTTCATTTCTATGACAGCCTATGATATTTAAATTTCCTTAGCTTCTCTCATTCTGTTATTGTCTTCTAGATACTTCTGGACCCTAATCTGGGCCTTTGTCTCAGTTGCTTTTCAGTTGTCATTTCATACTTATTTCAAAAGAGCAAAAAGATAGGCATTTGTTGTTGTTTAAAATTGTCTTTCTTGCATCTAGAATATGTGCCAGAAAAGTAAATTTGATTTTAAACATGGCAAAGTTCAAAATTTTGGAGAAGAAATACATTGTAACTTAGATACTATGGGTGTGGGGGGGAAAGGATAAAGTTTATTTGGCTTAAGGTTTTCATTTCTGAGAAAAAAATGTTTCATTGTATTTCCAGATCCTCTTAAAATATAGATTTTCAAAGGAGATTCTATGTGCATGGAATTTCTATTAGAATTGTAAGATTACCCCTAGAAATAAATATGCCATCTTAGCTGCCTCAGCCTCCTCAGTTCAAACCCTTCATTTCAAATTCTGAAGACATCTAAATAATACATTAAAAGTAGTTGTATATTGTTTAAAGTGTGACCTAAATAGTAGATATAGTCTCTACTCAGTTATCTATGAAATTTGCACATTAATAATAAACTTGATAGAGCATTTTATTAAATACATCAAAACTTACATCAGCAAATTTATTAAATGTGTTTATAAATCAGATAAAATGCTAAGCTCTTGAATACAGTTATATGATAAACACACTATTAGTAGGAAATGGAACTGAGTAGCTGCATAAATTAATCACAGATGGCTTACTTCAGGGGCTGACATTCATATCTAGACTAATAAGATTTGTCTAAGAATTACTTAGGCTAGACTGCTAGAGTAAGCAATGATGAAATGGATTTCATGATCTTAGCACTGATCTGTGTGTTCGTGCTATTTACACCCCAGTGTAATAAATAGTTACTGTTTGGATGACAAGTTTAGTGAATGTGACCATCAAAACAATGTGTGTTTACCGAGTTTATTTTAATACCATCAAACAGCTTAAGGAGGCTTGCTCTGAGAATAAACAACCTCTATACAAAAGTTCTTCGATATGTATATAAAGATGACTTCAAATATCTTATTTTTGGAATGCTATGAATATAATGTGGAAAACCAAATATTTAACATTTTCATCTTTCATGGAAATTCAGACTGGATTCCCCAAACTGCTCATAATTCAATAAATACTATACAAGAAGTTTAAATTGGAAACACTACCACACTGTCCTTGAATATTTACATATGAATATTTCCATTATAGACATATCTCTTGAGGCTAACAGAAGCTAATATTGGTTGAATAGAATATTTTTCATTAAGACAATAGGAGATAAGAGTTACCAATAACCTAAATGGTTCTGAACAAGGGCTCCCCTTCATAAATTTAAAAATATAGTTTAATCTGAGAAAAGGACCCTGTAAAGTACTGAATACATAAGTTGTTTGCTCAGCTATGATGCAAAGGCCAGAGAGAAGTTCCCTTATATTTGAAACAATATTTTTATTCCCATTGCCACATCAGGTGTTATTCTTGTAATTACCCAGTCACTAAGGCATGCAGAGCATTAATCTAATAATCAGTAATCCTGTAACTTTTTGGTTGCATAGCCTCCTCCTAGTACATATCTGGGTTATGAGTAACTGTGCTATAACTCTGCTTCTTCATTTATAAACTGAAAATAGCCCAACTATTTATCTATCTCTTCATCAAAAATACATTTGTGTTATAAGCTTTTACATTAGCCTGCATTTGTATAACTACTGAACATTTCAGAATACATATGATTATACCTACCACCCTGGCATAATTATATATTGCCCCATTTCAACTCTAAAAAGTATCATGATTTGGATGATAAGCTGTAGAGTCATCCTTGTTGGATTGAAAGTACAGAGATTATTCTGCCATTTTATAGTCATGAAGTTTAAGACTCAGTTAATTATCTTTAGTAACACTTTATCCTAGTCAATGCCTTTACTATTATAACTTTCTGCTCTTGTTCATATAAACCTTTTATTGGGGAATATCAGGGTACAATAACATATCCAGTATACAGTGGGAAGAAATAAAAGGTTCTTTAGCTCTGTTTTTTAGATTTAGCAGTTTGGATATGCACTGTAAATACTGTGACATTGCTGACAGTAACATAGGCCTAATTAGCATCCTGTGTTGTGGAGGACAATCTTGCTGAAAGGTGCATCTTGGCAGAGAGGAAGATTGTGCCTCTCTTTTATGGTAGTCAAAATTTTGTTATTTTACTTCAATTAAAAATTACAACCTACATGGCATTTATTTTAAATTGAATTTACCAGAGAAAAAATGAACTATTCATCCTTAATATTGCTGCATGAATTTATCAAGATGATGTGTAATGTAAAATTACATAATCATAGAATGTCTTTGACCCAAGGCACATAGATAATTTGGAAGTTATCTTATCATGCCCCTAATTTTACAAATCGAAAACTATGTTAAGAAAATCACATACTGATATCTGAGGCCAGAGCTGTACTATGTCCCTGCATACCCAACCTTTAAAATATGAGATGAGGAGACAGGTTTCAACATTTGACAACCCCTTTCTTCCAAAACTGGTACACAAAAGGGTCTGTATAGAAAGATCCTTTGGTTAATAGGATGTCTCATATACACAGCTCATAAAAAGACCAAGAACCTGGTGAAGTTTTACAGGTAAGAATCCTGTTTTTCTTCATTGCACTGAGCATGTCTATAAGTTATTTGCCTACATATTTTTATTGTTTTTATGTATACTTATTAAGAAGATCTATTAGAAACTGATGATATATAGAAATAGTTATTAATCTTTTAAAATATGAACACATCCCCGTTATTCAATAATCTCATGTAACTGTAGCATAGACTAATCAAGAAGTAAACAACGACTAAAAAGTTATTGAGAATTAAGTAACAGTTGTATTCTTGTTTATGGAAAAATAATTATATGTATTTACACATGGTTATCTTTTAAATTACAAACTTTGGTTGAGATGGTAGATGTGATAAGCAGATACAGATAGATAATAGATTGATAAGTAGAGAGAAAAAGCTAGATAGATATTTTCATTCCTTTAGCTGACATAAACATAGAACAATCTTCAAACTAAACATACATCTAAAGGACATTAGAAGGGATCAGATAAATTAGGGAATGAAAATCCTAGCACTAAAAAGTGAGGGACAATAAAATATGAATCATGGTTGTGGCTTAATTTAACCTAGCTCACAGTGATATTGAAAGAAAAAACCAAGATTAATCAATCATTCTTTATGATTCTTCCTGAATATTTGTCTAGAAAGAAAAGCCCAAGCTTCTATGTGTCTCACTTGTGAAATTTTACTTCTTTTTGTTTATTTATTTCTTTTGAGACAAGGTATTCTTCTGTCACCCAGGCTGGGTACAGTGTGAGGCTTGCTGGAGCCTCAGCCTCTCTGTGCTCAAGCAATCCTCCCACCTCAACCTCTCGAGTAGCTTGGACTCCAGACATGCACTGGCACCAACATTCCCAGGTAATTTTTTTTTTTCTGTATTTAATAGAGACAGAGTTTCTGCATGTTTCTCAGGCTGGTCTTGAACTCCTGGGCTCAAGTGATTTTCCTAAATCAGCCTCCCAAAGTGTTGGAATTACAGTGTGAGAGACTGTGCCTGGACAACTATGTGATTTTATAATGTTCAACTCATGATTTATTCTAGGACCTAGAAAAATCCAGAACTGCTTCTGTACCTGTTGCCCAGGGGGATTTCTTCCAAATGTTTCCACATTTTAAAAGCTTATATTTTTCTCCTTTTGCATGGGAAGAAATGTGGGGTAAATTTTGATATATTTACCTTTGTGGAAAATTCAGTAAATAGCTGCTTTAAATTTCTAGAAAAATAAAAACAAGAATTCTTTGCTTATCAAGAATAAAAATGAAAATAGAATTAATTATCTCTTTCTCCAAAGACCAAGCATTAATTTTTTTCAACGTGTCACATCTTTTCTTTTCAAAAATTTATTTTCTTTTTTCAAAATGTCATCTTTTCCTCCTACAATTTCTCTCCAGGACTTTGTATAAGCATTGCCTTTTGTTACATGTCAACACATATATGTGCTAAATGTCGCAATGCTTCTGAGACTCCCTTAAATTAATTCCATAACCAAGCATGACCATTTTATTTATTCCCAAATTTTTTCCAGACATGCTCGATTTTTATCTTCATCACAAAGTACCATGTATACATATGATTTTCACTATGTATAGGGAAATAATATTAAATTATTAAAATTATTCTTATAATATATAAATAATAAAATGAGAAATTTAAAAATTAAATTATCTTTTTTTCTTTTCATTTTCTTTCTCTTTTTTCCTCTCTTTTCATTCATTGACAAAAGAAGGAGTGATCTTCACTTTACTTCCACCCTCCTTTAAGGCTCTCAAGGCATATATTCTAACTTCTAATCTGGAATCAAAGTTTGGGCTGGGATACTGAGATCATGTTGCATTTCTAAACTGAAGCTTTTGCTTAATAATGGTAGTTTTAATTAAAAATTAAGCTGAATTTTTTAAAAGAAAAAAATGAAAACTAGTGAAGTGTGAAAAATGGTTGGTTTAGTTTTTATGTAATCAGCATTTACCATGTTCAGAGACTGCTTGAAGAGCTTTAAATATATTACATCATTTAATCATCAAAATAGCCCTGTGCTATTATCTTCATTCTACCAATGTGGAAATTGAAACACAAGTATTTTAAAGCACTTACCCAAGGTCACATATTTGGTTCTTGATGAAGCTATGTGATCTGATACAGGCAGTTTCATTCCAAGATCCAACCAAATCACTATAATCAAGGCAAGGATGATTGAAGTGGAATGGATTCTATGAGTGGCATAGGGTACAAGACATCAATAGATACTTGAATTCTGAACATTAAGTAGTTATCTTGGAGGCCAGAGTAAAGGCCTTTCTGGGTGACCTTTGAATTAAGACACTAAGTACATTGAGAAGCATAGCTAAATTCATCACTTTCCAGTGCTGCCTGGTCACACATTGGCAGAGAGAAATTCACTGAATTGGCCATATCAGAAGATCCCTAGGTGCCAATAGCAGTGCCCAAGATGTTTTTGGCAAAACTAGTTCCTGCGAGGCATGGTGGCTCACGTTTGTAATCCCACTGTTTTGGGAGGCTAAGGCAGAAGGATCACTTCAGCCCACGAGTACCAGTCCAGCCTGAGCTAAATTAGTGACACCTGGTGGCTACAAAAAAATAGCTGGACGATATGGCGCACATCTGTGGTCACAGCTATTCAGGAGACTGAGGTGGGAGGATCCCCGGAGGACAGGTATTTGAGGTTGCCATGAGCTATTATCACATCACTGCACTCCAGCCTGAGCAACAAAGAAGGACCTTGTCTTAAAAACAAAAACAAAAACACAACTGTAGGTTCTTTGGCAATATAAGGAAGGACCCTACATTAATAAAATTTATTGTTGTCTAGACAAAACACAAACCAACCACAGTCCACTGATTTTATGTCTATGTTTAGAGAAAGCAGATCCCATTCTAACTTCAACCTTGAAAATAAAATTTTAAAATTTCATGAAGCTCAACTGAGAAAGGAATTAAGATGAGTTAAATGCCTCATATGTGAGAAACACACCATTAGGTGTTTTGCATTTCATTATATCATTTAGTCTGAAGACTTAAAACTTTTGGAGTGATGTAATTGTCTTAATTTTAGAGATGAGGAATCTGGGGCTCAGAGAGATTGGGTAATTTTCCAGAGATCATGTAACAAGCTAAGCTGCAGTTACATGATTCAAAGACAAGTATGCAGATTCAAATGCCATGGTCTTTCTGCTCCACCAATATGCTTCCATAAATCCAATGTCTAAACTCAGGGAAATTAGCAAGAAAAAATAAAAACAGAATTATGTCTCAGAATAAAATGTTCCCTACATTTTCCCAGTCTCCTTTAGGCTAGAAACACACACACACAAAATAAAATAAAAATAAAAATTAATTAATTAAAAAAAAAGAAAGAAAACCACGACCACAATAACCAGAACAGGCATTCTTTCTCTCATTCTAACCCTAACCTATTTTAGACACCACATCTTTAGATTTTTCAGGAACTTTACATTTTACATTATTTTTCCCTCTCTTGTAAGCTTTCTCTGACTTAACTGTTTTTTTTTAATCAAACTTTGACTATGCTTTTTATATTAAAATAAGACAAAACAAATGACAACTGTCCTCTTTATATCTGTCATCTTTCTTTTTGCATCACTGATCTTTCAAGGTCATGCTCTTGAAAATGTTGTCTTCTTTGTATTAATTTTTTCATGTTTCATTCACTTCACAACCCACACTAACATAGCATCTGCCCCATCACTCAAGATTTTGATGACATCACCAATGTCTTCTAGTACTAAGTACCAAGGGTATTAATTTTAGTCTTGCTCATGATCTCTGAGTGGCTTCTTACGATCTTGATGACACATTGTTTGAAAACCATCACTTTTGATTTCTGTGACACTTTTTTGATGATATTCTTACCTCACTGGTTACTGTTCTCTTGTTCCACAGGGCTCTTTCCTCCACTAAGCAGATATTAATTGCAGGAGTTCTTCAAGTCTTAGTAATAGGCCCTTGTCTTCAAGTCTTAGTAATGGGCCCTTGTCTCTAGCCATAGAGGACTCCAAATTTATATCTCACCCCAGTGAATTCCTTTAAGCCTCAAGCCCACCAAGCCCAGATATTCAAAAGCCTTTTTGATATCGTTTTTTAGAACATTATAAAGGTAACACAAGTTTAACACATCAAAATCTGAACTCATCTTCTCTCTCTTTCTCTAGCCTCAAGTCAGCTATCCCTCTCTCTCTTCTACCAAGAATATAGAGGCATGCCTCATCCTATTGTCAAGCAAAATAGTTAAGAAATCATTCTCCCAAATTACTTTTTCTTTACCCTCAATATTCAACCTACTACCACATTTTGTTCATTTGATCTTCTAAATACCTTAATACATTAAAAAAAAACCCTTATCTCTGTTAAATGGTCCACTGATGCTCTGTTTTAGTTCAATATCTCTCCAAAATCTTCATGTTATAATAACTTTAAATTATTCCTGAAGTACCTTAATCCATGGATGGAAACAAGTCATTTTGCTTTATAATCTGTGATTCTGTCTCCCAAGCAAACTTTCTTATATTTTAGGTTTTAGCAAATAAATATCTCATGAAAACTAATATAAATATACTTTTTTTTTCAGAACAGGTTCCCTGCATTTCTACAAGCTGAGTTTTGACTCAGATTACAGGACATCGAAAATAAGGAGAATAGACGGCTCCCCAATATATCAGTATGGGACTGAATATTTAAAGTGTGATTAATGAGAAAACGCATTCCATGCTTGGATTTCTTGTATACTTTATCTCTGATTTGAGAATATAGAGATGATTCCTGGGATACAGGAACATTGTATGACACCTACTTTTCATATGACAGCACTGATACTGACTGAAGACCACCCAGGCCCATCCCCAAACATCCATGAACTCTGCTGCTTAAATGAGTACCAGTTTGTTACTACCCACTTGCCTGTCGCCATGCCCTAATCATCTTGAGCTTGCAGCAGGCAAGTGCCACAATAATTGACTGTTATCAAAGTGCCTTAAAATATTATTGCAGCACTTAAACTCTGCTTCTCAAAAGCCAAAAGTAAATATTCTGCAATGCTCCGACCTTTTCTTTGAAGAAGTCAACCTTCTGCTGGGCAGAAGAGGAAGATGAAATAGAACAGTTTACAGAAGCTTTTCCAGCCTCAGTTTATCTCCTATTTTTCCTCTCATTAGATTGGAGAACTCTCTTCGCAAGTTGAAACACTGGCAAGGCATAGTTTGCCAATGTTTTGCTGCATTATATATATTTTTTGGTTGTTTAACAGATTTTATTTTTTAGAGCAATTTTGGGTTCATAGCAAAATTGAGCAGAAAGTACAGAGACTAAATGTACTCCTTACCCCCACATAGGCAGAGCCTCTACCATTATCAACATCCTCCACCAAAATGGTTATCTTCATTATAACCCACATTGATACATCACTATCATTCTTAGTGTTGCTCTTGTTGCTCACTCTTGGTGTTGCATATCTATAGGTTTTTAAAATGTGTAATGACATGTGTCCACCATTATTGTATTAGGGTTCTCTAGAAGTACAGAACTAATAAGATAGAGGTATATATGAAAGAGTTTATTAAGGAGTATTGATTTACAGGATCACAAAGTGTAGTCCTACAATGGGCTGTCTGCAAGCTGAGGAGGAAGGAAACTAGTCCAAGTCCCAAAACCTCAAAAGGGAAGCTGACAGTACAGCCTTAAGTCTGTGGCTGAAGTTCAGGGAGTCTTTGGCAAACCATTAGTGTAAATCTAAGAGTCCAAAAGCTGAAGAACTTGGGAGTCTGATGTTCAAGGGTAGGAGGCTTCCAGCCCAGAAGAAAGATGAAGGCCAGAAGACTCAGCAAGTCAAGTCTTCTGCCTGCTTTATTCTAGCCACACACACAGCTGATTAGATGGTGCCCACCCAGATTGAGTATAGGTCTGCCTCTCCAAGTCTACTGACTCAAATGTTAATCTCCTTTGGCAACACCCTCACAGACACACCCAGGAACAACTTTCATCATTCAGTCCAATCAAGTTGACACCCAGTATTAACCATGACAATTACAGAATCATACACAA
Organism: Saguinus oedipus; assembly: GCA_031835075.1. Lineage (NCBI taxonomy): Eukaryota > Metazoa > Chordata > Mammalia > Primates > Cebidae > Saguinus > Saguinus oedipus. Next base: position 98,952,427 of record CM063181.1, on the reverse strand, counting down.
TATTTTTACTGCCCTAAATATCTTCTGTGCTCCATCTTGTCATTCCTTTATCCCCATAACCCTTGGTAACTACTCATCATTTTACTGTCTACATAGTTTTTCTTTTTTCTGTAATGTTATATAGTTAGAATCATATAGTATGCTACCTTTTTAAATTGGCTTCTATAACCTAATAATATACATTTAAGGTTCCTCCATGTTTCTTCATTGAATTGCTTTTTTTCCTTCTCTTTAATGTGTGTCAGAAAACTCTCCAGTCATTAAGTCTCTAGCCATTAAGTAAGTCATATTCAGTAAGTCTCTCATATTAATTAATTACCTTTCCTGTAATGCATACCCTTTTTTTCTTTTTCCTCCTCATTCTTCACAATGGCTTTTGGAGAGTCTTCCTGAATTCACAATGTCTACATTTTACACACTTCACAAAGATTCTAGCACCCAACTTAACAAGTATCCTAAGTGTTCTGTGTATATTTTGAATATGAAGAATAGGACTGTTATTTTTTAATAATATAATTCAATCTGAGTGTGTCATTTTTCAACTTAAACTTTGGTCAAAAATCTTTTATTATCTCCCTTCACGTAAAAGTAAATTCTAAACTCTTGAGTGTGACATCCAAAAATGTTCTTAATCTAATCTCAGCCAAACTGAAAGCATCATGTTTTCATGTGGTGAGGCAGAGTGGGGGCCATTTCATTATTAAAACTGTAGAAGAAGAGAGCAAATAGGATAAATTGTCTTTGGAAATATGGACTGACAGAGCAGTGCCTAGAAAAAGCAGATCATGGCAACATTAAAATTCTAGAAAATGGAGATGATCAAAGACCTGACACCAGTGATCCTAAGGCTTTAGGTACTACCTCCCTAATGACCTTATTTTTTTTAGCATAAAAATTGCATAATCAACTCTTTTATCAAGGGTTTGTGTTTTTTTGTTTGTTTTTGTTTTGAGACACAGTCTCACTCTGTAACCCAGGCTAGAGTACAGTGGTGCGATCTCAGCTCACTGCAACCTCTGCCTCCCGGGTTCAATTGATTCTCTTATCTCAGCCTTCCAAGTAGCTGGGATTACAGGCGTGTGGCACTACATCTGGCTAATTTTTGTATTTTTAGTAGAGATAGTGTTTCCCCAGGTTGGCCAGGCTGGTCTTGAACTCCTGGACTCAGGTGACTCACCTGCCTCGGCATCCCAAACTTCTGGGTTTACAGGCATAAGTCACTGTGTTTGGCATGTTATCAATATTTTTAATCATAAGCAAAATTGTTCTATATCCTAATTGAAACCCAGCATAACTAAATTTGGGTTTCCTCACATAAAATTAGAGTATCATTACTTGCCAGTACTGCATCTTCTCTAACTTTTCCAGAGAAAGTAACCTAATTTTAGAGAAGAGCAAACCTGTGTCCCTGAGATGTCTTAGAGAAATAGTCTCAGTAGTGAGAAATGTATTTCCTTTGTCTTGAAAAGGAAGGCATTTAACTCAATAGAGCATCAATGCAAATGTCTGTAAATGGATATTTCTATAAAGCCATTGACACACAGGTCATTTTATCCTGTGGTTTCTTTTACGCACAGCACAATCTAAAAGAATTTGTAAAAAGCATTTTTTGTTATTCTTCTCCTTGGTGTAATCTTACTTGTATCACAGTTTAAAAAGTTGAACATAATATGTTTAACATCTAGTTTCAGCTCTCTTTTCTCATGATGGACAGGTCAGTTCAGAGGTTTGTGATTTCCTGGGGCAAATGTACAAGAAATACATACAAATCACTGCTTTCTTCTAATTAGATATATATTTGTGAGACAAACTAAAAAAAGAAATAATTCTATATTTCTGACCTCATTCTCACACTAAATAATTGGAGGTAATTCCCACTGATATTTGAGCATCTATTTAATCTTTGCAACTAAATTAAACTACTGTCATATCTCAACCTTTTCTGCTGTTTACAAAAGTAAAGAGATTAACAATAATTGAGAGGAAATAAAATGTGGACAGCTAACCTAGAAAATGTGGGTGTTTCGTTGAACCACCAAAATGAACTTAGTTTCATGCTCAACCTGCAATTCATTTTGACTGCATGGGTCAGACTCTTGGCTCTATTACCTGAGTTCAGTGGGTAACAGGTACTTTGTTCTGGTTAAATGACTACACTTACAGCAGGTTCCTGTGCAGAGTTCACATTCACCTTCACTAAAGCAAAATATTTCTCTATCACTGTTAACAGTGCCATTCAGCATATCTATCAACTATACTCCAATATGTCCTGGCAGCAATTCAGACCACTCGAATTGCAGAGACATGACGGCCCACTTGAGGCCCACCAAATCACTCTTTACTGTAATAAACACATCTAGTCTTGGCACTCAGTCCCAGATCATTCTCCCCAAATGAAACCAGTAAAACGATTGGGGGAAAAGGCTCCCTGGCAACAGCTTGAACTTAAATGGTGACAACAACTGGTTCAACAGATGTTCCTCATAGAACACCTGTGTTATAAAATATATTTTTTACTAAATTTATACGTTTAGATACCTTAAAAATATTTTAATAGAATGTGCAATTCAAAACAGAAAAATAATGTTAAACCAAGAGCATTAATAATACTAAAAAGATAATATTCACTTACATACCTTCACTAGCCATGTATCTCTAAATTTTAACAACTTTCTATAATCTTGCAATGACATCTGAGACCATCAGTTCTATCCTACAGTCTTGTTGCTATAGAAATGGTTTGAATAAAATAAATGCTATACAGTAAAATCAAGGTATAATATTAAACAGTGGTGATTTTAATGTTTACCTCTGCTTTAAATAATTTTTTAAAAATGTAATACCCTTCTCTTCTAAAACTAGTTTCCACCCTAGCAAACCACGTTACTTAAAAGGTACTAATTAAACCTTAGAGTTTCTTATATAAATGTACAAATATATTTATAATATGTATGATGCTATTATAGAAAACAATAGGTTTTATTCAGAGAAATTTAAATTCTGGATTAAAAGTTTTAAAATATTCTAGGGTCAGCCAGGTACGGTGGTTCAAGCCTGTAATCCCAGCACTTTGGGAGGCCGAGGTGGGTGGATCACGAGGTCAAGAGATCAAGAACATCCTGGTCAACAAGGTGAAACCCCGTCTCTACTAAAAATACAAAAAATTAGCTGGGCATAGTGGTGCATGCCTGTAATCCCAGCTACTCAGGAGGCTGAGGCAGGAGAATTGCCTGAACCCAGGAGGTGGAGGTTGTGGTGAGCCGAGATCACGCCATTGCACTCCAGCCTGGGTAACAAGAGCGAAACTCCGTCTCAAAGAAAAAAAAAATATATATATATATATATATATTCATTCATTCTAGGGTCAATGATTGTGGTAACTTTCACCTTCTTGGTTCTCTGAAAAACTAGTTATACCTCTGAATCCAGCCATTGTTTTAATATCTAATAATAAAGATATGTAAGGAAGGGATAGATAAGCTACATGACTTTTTCACCCTATTGACGTCTATATGTTGGTATAAATCTTATAAAGTATGAATATTTAGTCCATGTCTAAAAAACAGACTATTTGTGAGAATCTAGTTATTTAAATTTGTGATTTTTTTGGCACATCGAAGCCTATTAATATGTTTTCTAATATATATAATTTTACTTAAGATACTATTATTTCTAGACAGTTGCAAATTTGAAAGTAACTATTCCTAGAAAACTAAATGCCTATATTTTGAACAAAATGGATGGTTCAGTAACCATGGTCAACTAAGAAATTCTAAACTAAGAGGCCTTTTTTTTTTTAATTGTAATTTAGGTTTTGGGGTACATGTGTAGATCATGCAGGACTGTTGCATAGGTACATACATGGCAAGGTGGTTTGCTGCCTTTATCCCCCCATCACCTATATCTGGGATTTCTCCCCTCATTATCCCTTCCCACCCTCTCCACCACTGCTGTCCCTCCCCTAGTGCTCACTACTGACTGCAGTCTGTGAGCTCCTTTCCCTGTGTCCACATGTCCCAACTGTTCAACACCCACCTATGAGTGGAAACATACGGTGTTTGGTTTTCTGTTCTTGTGTCAGTTTGCTGAGAATGATGGTTTCCAGATTCATCCATGTCCCTACAAAGGACACAAACTCATCATTTTTTTATGGTTATGTAGTATTCCGTGGTATATGCATGCCACATTTTCTTTATCCAGTTTATTAATGATGGACATTTGGGTTGGTTCCAGGTCTTTGCTCTTGTAAACAGTGCTGCAATTAAAATAGGTGAACTACAACAGAATAGTTTGAATTGGAACCACAGAGATGGAGATGGCTGTCCCAGAGCAGTTTAAAGCTGTATCAGGCTCAATAGTCAAATAGGCAAATAATTTGCCTGATTTATCTAGAATTAAAAGAAGGGGGAAATGTTCATCATTAGTAATACGTGCTTCCTTCAAAAACTTGATGTTTTATGCTCTACATGATGTTAATCTTCCTCACTCCTAATCTTGCCTCACTCCCTCACTTCTAATCTTGCCTCACTCCCTCACTTCAGCCTTAACCTCCAAAAATCTAAAATAATCAATACGAGTTTCTGAATTCCTTTCATGTGCCTCAAATTGTGATACTCAACACTTACTATTTCATTTAATTTTCACCACACTATAAATCAGCATTTATTATTATTCTCCACTTTACTTAGGATACTGTAAATTATGCAACTCCAATTGACTTCACTATTTTTTTTTAATAATACTATATTTTGTTTGAAGATGTCCAGAAAAAGGACAGACTTCAAGACTGTCTGATGTCATACTTCTCAATGTTCTTAATGGCCCATGTTTTTTCTAGTTTTATTCAGCTTTAAAGAGTATAAATTTCATCCTAAGTCTAGTTCACCTTCTGGTTGCAAACTGGCTTGAAGAGGCAACTGGATTAGAATGTTTCTCAATCCATCAAGCTAGAAAAAGATTGGTCTTTCTTTTCCAGGAGCTGTGAGCATACCTCTCCTCATACCTTACTAGACTAAATTAGATTATATCACTAAAGCAAGAAGGATGTAACTATCCTAATTGGTTAAGAACGAGCATAAGAAATGAAAAAAATAAAACTTTGAGGAATACAGCATAGTATCATCTCCATTTTCTTTCTGGAAATGAAATCAAGAATGAGAAGCGAATTTGCCTATGGTTCTGCAGTAATGGAGTGATGACTCCTAACTGAGAACTGCATCTATTCAATAGTATATAAATAATATCAATAATAGTATTTATAGAGTGTATAAAATATACAGAATTATCTACTTCATCATATGTTATTCTTAAATAATGAATACAGGTAGTGAGAGTTGGAAAGTAGTGAGCATAAGAAAACTAATAATTTCCTGGCCGGGTGCAATGGCTCTTGCCTGTAATTCCAGTACTTTGGGAGGCAAAGGCAGAAAGATCCCTTGAGGTCAGGAGTTCAAGACCAGTCTGGGCAACATGGAGAAACCCTATCTCTACTAAAAATACAAAAATTAGCCAGGTGTGGTGGCAGGAACCCCTAATCCCATCTACTCAGGAGGCTAGGCAGAAGAATCACTTGAACCTGGGAGGCAGAGGTTGCAGTAAGCCAAGATTGTGACACTAGACTTTAGACTGGGCAACAGAGTAAGACTCTGTCTCAAAAACAAACAAAACCCTATTTTTTCTCCACTCATTCATAAATTAATTCAGTAGTATTTCACAACTAACTTCCACAGACATGCAATTCCACAAGATATTAGCATTTCCTGATTTTTAAAGAATCCATTTTAGTGACAAAATAGTACACATTTATTTCTCACTGCTCCTTTTGGCTAAAGACATAACACGATATACAATAGTAAGAAGATTATGAAAGATGGAGCTATAGTTAGGTGGTCTAGGCCCTTCAGGACTCAGGAACAAACACCACAGATGATGATCCCTCCACCCATCATAGTGTCAGTGGGGAGTGGCATCAAATGACCCAGGACAGGACTGTCCTCACCCTTTGGTGTGGTGGCAGTAGAGACTGCAGGCACTGTAGTCTTTCAACTGCAGTCCAGTGATGGCAAGTAGCATCCATTCTCACCCAAGTAAGCATCAGAAATGGAATCTAAGAAAGGAGAAAGCTAGAGAAAATTACCTGAATAGGGTCTGGGTACAGTGGCTCATGCCTGCAGTCCCAGCACTTTGAGAGTCTGACGCAGGCAGATCATCTGAGGTCAGAAGTTTAAGACCAGCCTGGCCAACATGGAGAAATGCTGTCTCTACTAAAAATATAAAAATTAGCAAGGTGTTGTGATATGCGCCTGTAATCCCAGCTACTCGGGAGGCTGAGGCAGGAGGATCGTTTGAAGCTGGGATGTAGAGGTCATAGAGAGCAGAGATCACCCACTGCACTACAGCTTGGGTGACAGAGTGAGACTCTGTCAAAAACAAGCAAAGAAACAAAAAACCTGACTAGGAATGCCTGTGTAGATGCCTTATTGGAGTGCAATTGATGTTGACTAGAATCTACTCACCAAAAGTTTTGATAATGAACTGCAGTGTATAATAGCCTCTGCATTTGCAGAGCAGCTTTTGGCCATCACACAAATGAAGCAGACAATAATAGCACCACAAAGATTCTAAAACTAAATTATCCTTAGAACCACAGCCCATAGAAGTAGCCAGGAATTTTGCACTAAACCCAAGCAAGGTGGCTGTGTGCTCAAATAGAAGATTTAAATAAGATGTAGAATCATACTATATAGTACCCAAAATAGGATCAATTGAAATCTCTCATCGTACAAAGAACTAAGAAAATCACAGCTTGACTAAAAGGAGATAATCAACAGAGGCCAACACTGTCATAAAAACAGACACATAGACTGTGAGACAGAATAGATAGCCCAGAAATTAATCCACCCATACAAAGGCAACTAATATTTGATGAAGGCATCGATAATACACAATGGGAAAAGGACAGTCAATTCAATAAACAGCATTGAGAAAAATGGATACCCAGATGCAAAATAATGAAATTGAACCCTTACACCACATAGAAAAATCAACTCTAAATGAAGTAAAGACTTAAGACATGAAACCTCAAAACTCCCGGAGGAAAATATAGGAACAAGCTCCTTGACATTGGTGTCAGCAATAATTTTTTGGATATGACAGCAAAAGCACAAGCAACAAAAGCAAAAGCAAAATAAACAAGTGAGATTACATCAAAGTAAAAAGCTTCTACATAGTTAAGGGAACAACCAATAAAACAAAAAGACAATCTATGGAATAAGAGAACATATTTGCAAATCTTATATGTGATAAGGGACTGAATAGCCAAAATATATAAGGAACTCAGACAACTCAGTAGTAAGACAGAAATAAATTAAAATTAGGTATAGGATTTGAATAGTGTTTTTCAAAAAACAAAAAGATATACAGATGACAATAAGTATGTGAAAATGTGCTCAATGTCACTAACCATCAGAAAAATGAAAGTCAAACTACAATGAGATACCACTTCATATGTCTGTTACCAAACAAACAAACGAAAAAGTGCTGGTGAGGATGTGGAGAAAGGGCAATGAATGTACACTATTAGTGGCAATGTAACCAATAAACAGCATTGAGAAAAATGGATACCCAGATGCAAAATAATGAAATTGAACCCTTACACCACATACAAAAATCAACTCTAAATGAAGTAAAGACTTCATTTAGAAGTTGGCCAATTTACATTGCCACTAATAGTGTACATTAGTGGCATTAGTGGCATTAGCATTACGGAAAGTATCATAGAGTTTTCTCAAATAATTAAAAATAGAACTACTACGTGACTGTGCTCCCTGGTGGATGAGTTTGAGAAAGTTGTCTAGCCACCAGATTATAATCATGAAAGGAAAGTTACCAAGAGAAAACACAATAATGAAGGTTCTGGAAGCAAAAGGCCCAAGGAGGAGTATTGAGAAGAGAGCTGAAGGCCCACATCAGCAAGGGCACACTAGGCAACTTCACTTTGCCCATGCTGAAACGGGCCCGTTGGTTGTATAGGCTGAAGAGTGGGCTGAAGAAGCAGGAGCTGCAGCATCTTCAGGGCTAACCAGAGGCAGCACATCCAGGTGCCCTTCCACAATGTAGCCAGGCTTCTTGTCCTTGTTCTCCACCAGTTAAAATGTGTTTCTCCTGAGCTAGGAAGAGGCTGTCTGACAGAAGTCAAGAGGCTTTACGTTTATGAGGCTTTCTATTGCCACAGTGATGGTGTAGCCCTCCCACTTTGATGTTCCTTACTCTACTGCCTGAATAAAGAGACCTAACTTTGTACTGAAAATAAATAAATAAATAAATAAAAATTAAAAAAAAAAAAACACTTTTTTTTTTTTTTTGGTGGCTGGCAGTGAATAACAACTTTGTTCTTTCTCCTAAGCTTGTGATTTTCATATTCCAAGACCTTATGATGGAATTACTTAGCAAGAGGGCATGATTATGCAGAAGACAGGGAAATGAAGAGAAAAGAGGGGGAATATATATAAATGAGGCTTCCTTAACAGAGTTTATCGTGGAGATGGTAGAGTTTTTATCCAAGACTTAGGAAACACCTATGATACTGCTTCAGCTAGAGTAATGGAGACAATCCCTCTTCTAGATATATATCCAAATGAAATTAAAGTAGATTAAATCAGTATCTCAGAGATATCTACATTCCCATGTTTATTATAACATTATTCAAAATAGCCAAAAATATGAAAACAATCTAAATGTCCATTAATGGATGGGTAAAGAACTTGTGGTATGTATGTACAATAAAATGTTATTCATTCTATTAAAAAAAAAAAGGAAATTTTGTCATTTGTGACACACGATTGAACGTTGAGGATGTTATTCCAAGTGAAATAAGGCAGACACAGAAAGAAATATTGCATTCTCTGACTTAGTGTTTAATATAAAACAGTCAAATTCATAAAAATAGAGAGTGAAATTATGGTTTATGAGGGGTATAGACAGCTGGAGAAATAGAGAGATGCAAGTCAAAACATATGAAGTTTAAATTATGTAGGATGAATAAGTTTTAGAGATCTAATGTAGAGCATGGGGACCATAGTTCGTAATACTGTGTCGTATACATGAAATTTGCTGAGAGAATCAATCTTGAGTGTTTTCAATACACCAAAAAAAAAAAAAAAAAAAAGTAACCATATGAATAGAAGAAAATGTGGGGCTTTTTTTGGGGGGCAAAACCACTGTATTCTGTAGATAGTTTTAACAAACAAGAGATACATACTTTATATATATATATATATAAATTAGTTTCTCTGTGCTAATCAGATTATGTATATGTCTATCAAAACATCACACTGTATATATTAGTGTGTACAATTTCATTAAGAAAATTTAAAAAATAAAAACACATGCATAAAAGATGTTTCTAAGTGCCATTTGTGAGCAAAATTGAGAATGGCGTCTTGTCATTAAAAATAAATAAATATAAATAAATATTATGGCACAAAACCCATATTTACAGAGTGGAGTAAGAAAACATAATTCTACTATATACTATCTTTAAGAAGCTCACATCAAACCTAAAGACAGCATTGGATAAAAGCTTAAAATTACAAAAATGAAAAAAGACGTACTACCCAAACATTAAATTTTGAAAAAGTAGTAGCAACAGTGATATCAGGTATATTCAACTTTGGTGCAAATGAAATTACCAGGAAGAAAGAGAGAAATTACATAATTATAAATCTTCAATTCTTCAGAATACTTAGTGATAATAAACATAAAGCAAGGAAGAAAGAAAGAATCTTTCAATTTGAAAGCAAAAATGAATAGAAATTAAAAGAGAGCCATTCCTTTTGAAACTATTCCAAACAGTAGAAAAAGACAGACTCTTCCATAAAACATTTTATGAGGCCAGCATCATCCTGTTGCTAAAACCTAGCAAAGACACAACAAAGAAAGAAATTTCTGGCCAATATCCCTGATGAACATCGATGTAAAAATCCTCAATAAAATACTGGCAAAACAAATCCAAGAGCACATCACAACCTTTATCCACCATGATCAACTCAGCTTCATCCCTAAGATGCAAGGCTGGTTCAACATGTGCAAATCAATAAACATAATCCATAAACAGAACCAATTGCAAAAACCACATGATTATCTCAATATAAGCAGAAAAAGCCTTCGATAATATTCAACACCCCTTTATGCTAAAAACTCTTAATAAACTAGGTATTAATGAAACGTACCTTAAAATAGTAAAAGCTACTCCTATGTTCTGAATGGTTCATGACCAAAACACCAAAAGCATTGGCAACAAAAGCCAAAATAGACAAATGGGACCTAATCAAACTCCACAGCTTCTGCATGGCAAAAGAAACAGTCACTAGAGTGAATCAGCAACCAACAGAATGGGAAAAAATCTTTGCAGTTTACCCATCTGACAAAGGGCTGATATCCAGAATTTACAAAGAACTCAAACAGATTTACAAGAAAAAAACAAATAAGCCCATTCAAAAATGGGCAAAGGATATGAACAGACACTTTACAAAAGAAGACATACATGAGGCCAACAAACATATGAAAAAGTGCTCATCATCGCTGGTCATTAGAGAGATGCAAACCAAAACCACATTGAGATACCATCTCACGCCAGTTAGAATGGCGATCATTAAAAAATCTGGAGACAACAGATGCTGGAGAGGATGTGGAGAAATAGGAACACTTTTACACTGCTGGTGGGAGTTTAAATTAGTTCAACTATTGTGGAAGACAGTGTGGCGAGTCCTCAAGGACCTAGAAACAGAAATTCCATTTGACCCAGCAATCCCATTACTGGGTATATAACCAAAGGACTACAAATCATTCTACTATAAGGACACATGCACACGAATGTTCATTGCAGCACTGTTTACAATAGCAAAGACCTGGAACCAACTCAAATGCCCACTGATGATAGACTTGACTGGAAAAATGTGGCACATATACACCATGTAATATTATGCAGCCATCAAAAACGATGAGTTCGTGTCCTTTGTAGGGACATGGATGAATCTGGAGAACATCATTCTCAGCAAGCTGACACAAGAACAGAAAATGAAATACTGCATATTCTCACTCATAGGTGGGTGATGAACAATGAGAAAACATGGACACAGAGAAGGGAGTGCTACACACTGGGGTCTATTGGGGAGAATAGGGGAGGGACAGCGGTGGGGGGGAGCAGGGGAGGGATAGCATGGGGAGAAATGCCAAATGTGGCTGAAGGGGCGGAAGGCAGCAAAACACACTGCCATGTGTGTACCTATGCAACTATCTTGCATGATCTGCAAATGTACCCCAAAACCTAAAACGTGATAAAAAATAAAATATTAAAAAAAAATAGTAAGAGCTATTTATGACAAACCCATAGCCAATATCATACTGAATGAACAAAACCTGTAAGCACTCCCTTTCAAAACCAGTACAAGACAAGGTTTCCCTCTTTCACCACTCCTATTCAACATAGTATTGGAAGTTCTGGCCAGGGCAATCAGGCAAGAGAAAGAAATAGGGAGTATTCAAATAGGAAGAGAGGAAGTCAAATCGTGTCTGTTTGCAGAAGACATGATAGTCTATTTAGAAAACCCCATCTCCTCAGTCCAAAATCTCCTTAAGCAGATAACCAACTTCAGCAAAGTCTCAGGATACAAAAATCAATGTGCATATATCACAAGCATTTCTATATACCACAAATAGACAAACCCAGAGAGCCAAATTATGAGTAAGCTCTCATTCACAATTGCTACAAAGAGAATAAAATACCTAGAAATACAACTTACAAGGAATGTGAATAACCTTTTCCAGGAGAACTACAAACCACTGCTCCAGGAAATAAGAGAGGGCATAAATGAATGGAAAAACGTTCCATACTCATGGTTAGGAAGAATCAATATTGTGAAAATGGCCATACTGCCCGAAGTAACTTACTGATTCAATGCTATCCCTATCAAACTACCTTGACATTCTTCATAGAATTGCAAAAAAACTACTTTAAATTTCACATGGAACCAAAAAGAGCCATTATAGCCAAGACAATCCTAAGAGAAAAGAACAAAGCTGGAAGCATCATGCTACCTGCTTTCAAACTATACTACAAGGCTACAGTAACCAAAACAGCATGGTACTGGTACCAAAACCAATATATAGACCAAAGGAACAGAACAGAGGCATCAGAAATAACACCATACATCTACAACCATATGACAGGTCCCAGTGTGTGTGATGCTCCCCTCCCTGTGTCCATGTGATCTCATGGTTCAATTCCCACATATGAGTGAAAACATGCAATGTTTGTTTTTCTATTTATGTGTTAGTTTGCTGAGAATGATGGTTTCCAGTTTCATCCATGTCCCTGCAAAGAATGTGAACTCATTCATTTTTATGGTTACATAGTATTCCATGGTGTATATGTGCCATATTTTGTTCATCCAGTCTCTCATTGATGGGCATTTGGGTTGGTTCCAAGTGTTTGCTATTGTGAACAGTACTGCAATAAACATACATGTACATGTTTCTTATAGTAGAATGAGGTATAATCCTTTGGGAGGTGGAGGTTGTAGTGAGCCAAGATCTCTCCACTGTACTCCAGCTGGGTGACAGAGTGAGAAGAAAGAAAGGAAGGAAGGAAGGAAGGAAGGAAGGAAGGAAGGAAGGAAGGAGGGAGGGAGGGAGGGAGGGAGGGAGGGAGGAGGGGAGGGGAGGGGGAGAAGGGCAGGGGAAGAAGGGCAGAGAAGGACAGGGCAGGGCAGGGCAAGGCAGTGCAAGTCAGGGCAAGGCAAGGCAAGGTGGGAAGGGAAGGGGTCAGACAAGGGCATTCTCAGTATTTCTATCTAGTAGGACGTTTCAGACAGTCCAACTGGTCAATAAACTGGAAAATAAGAAGTAAGCTGATCTTACTTACAGAATGCATAATCATCTATTAAAAAATAGTCCAAAAAAACTCCAAAAATGTGCATAGAACTAATAACTTAATTTAGTAAGGTTGAAGAATACAAGACCAATATACACAAATGAACTAAATTGCATTTTACATACTAGCAGTAATTTTATCACCATGTATTTCATATTTTAATAGCATTTAGTAGTGATTTTATCACCAGGTATTTCATATTTTTAACATTTAAGTTTTAAATGTTATTTCATTTTACATCCTAGTAGTAATTTTATCACCATATATTTCATGTTTTTAGTAACATTTAGTAGTAAGTTTATCACCATGTATTTCATATTTTTAATAACATTTAAATTTTAAAAATAAGGTTGGCTACTATACTAGCAGTATATACCACTACTACTAGTACATATACTTGTAATATATATTAGACTATTTTTAATAGATGATTATGCATTCTGTAAGTAAGATCAGTTTACTTCATCTTTTCCAGTTTATTGACCAGTTGGACTGTCTAAAATGGCCTATTAAATAGAAATACTGAGAATGCATATCCTTGTCTAACTTTCTTTCCTTCCTTCCTTCCTTCCTTCCTTCCTTCCTTCCTTCCTTCCTTCCTTCCTTCCTTCCTTCCTTCCTTCTTTCCTTCCTTCCTTCCTTCCTCTCTCTCTCTCTCTTTCTTTCTTTCCTTCTTTCTTTTTTCTCACTCTGTTGCCCAGGCTGGAGTACAGTGGTGAGATCTTGGCTCACTGCAACCTCCACGTCCCAAAGGATTATAAATCATTCTTCTATAAAGACACATGTACACATATGTTTACTGCAGCACTGTTCACAATAGCAAGCACTTGGAACCAACCCAAACACCCATCAGTGATAGACTGGATGAACAAAATGTGGCACATATACACCATGGGATACTATGTGACCATAAAGAGGAATGAGTTCATGTTCTTTGCAGGAACATACTAGTAGTATATACTACTACTACTAATATATATACTGGTATATATATGCACACACATACATACATACACATACACACGTAATACTATATATACTACTAGTATAGTAGTAGGCAACCTTATTTTTAAATTTTAAATATTATTAAAAATATGAAATACATGGTGATAAAATTGACAAAATTGTCCAAGACTTGTACTCTTACAACTACAAAACACTGTCAATAAATTTAAAAATTTAAATAGCTATGTTTATAAATCAGAATGTTGTTGAAATGTTAATTCTCTCTTTATTAATCAATGGATCTGCAGACTCAATGCAATCCCAATCCAACATTAAGCAGACATTTTGGTAGTACTTTATAAGATGATTCAAAAATTCATGTGGAAATAAAAATAACCTAGACTAGCCAAAACAACTTTGAGAAAGAACATTGGAAGATATACACTATCTAATCTTAAGATCAATTATAAAGTTGACATAATTAGGATGCTAAGGAATATTCATAAATAGAAACAAAGAGATAAATGGAAAATGATAAAGAGTTCCAAAATGGACCCACAACAACTTGAACAAATAATTTTTGGCCAAAGTCCAAATTCACTTCTGAGAATAACCATTATCTTTTCAACAAATTATAGAACAATTAGATATTCATGTGCAAAAATAAAATGTTGATATGTACTTACTACTATTTGCAAAAATTAAGTAATAACCCTCCTTAGACTGAAATATAAAAATTAAAACTATAAATTTTCTGGAAAGAAAAATTACAAATCTTTTTAAACTAAATATTTCTTAGACACAATATTAAATGTATACAATTAAAAAATTAAATAATATGAAATTGTTTCACAGGACAAAGTGAAAAACTAGACATTAACACAATTAAGAACTTCTGCTTTTTGAAAATCACTATTAAAAAAGGCAATCTACATAAAGAATATATTTGCAAATCACAAATCCAATACAGAAGCAGTATCCTGAATATGTAAAGACTACTTCAAATTAAAAAATTAGAAAACAACCCAAATACAAAAGTTAACATAGTATTTAAATACTTCATCAATAATGACACATGAGTGCCAAATAAGCACATGAAACAGATTCAGCGTCATTAGTTATTAGAAAATGCAAATTTAAACCACAATAAAATGACATTACACATCTTTTAGAAAGTTAACATATTAATTAGCTTGATATAATCATTTCACTTTGTATACATATATTAAAACGCCACATTGTACCTCATGAATGTATGTTATTATGATTTGGCAATCAAAAATAATATTAACAATAAAGTTTTACAAAAAGACTGACCATACAAATTCTTTGCAAAGATATAGAGCAATAAAACCCTCATATACTACTGGTTGAAATGTAAAATGGTGCAACCATCTCAGAAAATATATTGATCTGATGATTTCTTAATATGATAAGCATATACTTATCATTTAACTCAGAGATACTACTTCTGGGTAGATATTAAAGAAGAATGGAAGTATACTTTTAGAAGTTGAACGATCATGAAGTTTTATATTCAAAAACTAAAAATTGGACGCAGTCCAAATGTCTATCAGCAGGTTAATGAATAAACAAAATGTGATAAATTCATATGACAGACTACTACCCAGCAATATGAAGAAATTAAGTATTGATATACTTATTAACAGAAATAAATCTCAAGAAAAGTTGAGTGAAATCATCTACATGAAAAAGTGTTCTAGGATTCTGATTATGTAAAATTCTAGAAATACAAACTAATAGTAACAGAAAGCAGATTAATCATTGCTAAGGAAACGGAGGCACGATGTGAGTGAGTGCAGTCAAAGAAAGGATGAAGAAAGGACATAAAAACATCTTTTGGAGTTGATACATTCCTTCATTACCTTGCATGTGGAGTTGGTTCATATGGCAGAATGTCAAATTTGCTGTTTATGTGATTTATTATATGCCAATTATAAACCAATAAAATGTTTAAAAATGTTGTAACGTAAAATTTTAAGTATATGTAGACCAAATCAAAATAGGTAAATTTTATATTCAATGGCTGTTGTAAGTCTTTTGACACAAAGCCAAAAGTTACTGCCATTAGATAAACATTACTATGTTAAAATAGAAATGTTATGGAATGCCAGTGAGACTCCGATATAGCAGATAACTACAGAAAGTCTCAGCAAGAACAGCTGAGTCCCTAAGGCTGTTAATGCTAAGATGTCAAGCTCTGGTGAAAAGCTTGAGTTAGTGTCATATCAGTACTGTCATAATCCAGCTTGAAAGAGCTCTTACTCAATTCTAACAAACCCATTTTTTACTCCTATCCAATTAGTAAGCCTCTTACAGGAAGAATTTATTTGTGTTTTACTTCTAAGTTTAAGAATTTTTTTCAAAACCTATACTCTTTTCACAATGAGTTTGCTATTTTTGAAACTGGTATTTTAATAGGTAGCTATTAATTTCAAAATACACAAATTTGAATTGTTATAAAAAATTTCTTTCACAGAAAAACTAGATGGCTTTTTGTTTGTTTGAAAATTTTACTCTAGGAACTTTTGCTGAAAAAGAACTGCACAAATGAGGAATGACATAAAGGTGTTTGTGAAAGTTATAGACTAGTCAAACAGTTTTAAAGTGATAAGGCCCTAACCCCATTAAAAATTGATTCTTTTAAAGACAGCTACTTCGAGAATATATAAGCACCTTTAGATGACAGAACTGCTGTCTTAAACACTTCCCTTCCATCTGTGTATAATAGAGATGTATTGATTGCTCCTTGCCATTTATATTTTTGATGACCTCTCTGCAACCAACATGACGGCAGAGTGTCACTTTCAACACTATTCATACAAACATCATTAAATCGGCTGGCCAAACAGGAGCATGGCTCCTAGGAGAGGAATAACTTAATTGGAAAAGACAAGGGCAACTCAGAGACGTGACTTCAATATACTGAAATGTTTGTTACAAAGGCAGAACAACAAACATCCTAAAGAAATATACTCTTCTATACCATCTATAATAGCAACCACATGATTGAAAATTGTAATCGTGTCTTTCTCTTTTTCTTTATGGGTTATGAGAAATTTCTCTACAACTGAAATGCAAACTAGGTCATAGGGATAGTGGAAGAAAAAAAAGGTAGAGGGAAATCAAAATAAGATTTTGATTTTTAACCTAAGTGAGAGGGCAATGTTTAAATTAGGGATCAGAACTGATGATGCTTATAAGCTCAGAGTGCGAAACAAACAGCACCTTCATTAGGAGTTCCAAGGCCCCAGATTTGCACTGTTCCTTAACTATCATGTCCCTCAAGATCCTTGTATATGAAATGGGCAATGTGTATATATAATACATTTTGCTTTTATGCAGATGAAAATAAGATACATATAAAATGTTAATACTACCTTTATCTATATAAAGTATTGTTGAGTGACAAACATTGAAAATATTTTTTACCTCTTAACAGTCTTGATGTAGTAAATGTAACTCTTTCTACAAATATCTATTAGTAATGAAAAGTTCAATTATGATCTTTCTATTCAAAGAAATACAGTATGACAAACTCATATTTTCTACCATGCCAGAGAGTAATATTAATTTCTACAATGTCGGAAATCATAAATACTATTCTCCCAATTTAATGGTATCACAACTAGTGCAGACATGAAACTTGCTCAGGTTCTATAAGTGGACATTAGAGCTGGGACCCAGCAAGGCACAATATTGCTGTTTAACAAATTTCACTGATTCACTATTTTACATAGAGAATAGAGTTTGGAGGAACAGTAAAGACATCATTTCAAAACTACTAATCTTTTTCCTTTGTCCTCTGTACATGAGGGTTTTCCTAGAAATAAGCAAAGAACAGTGGTTGCTCTAGAAATTTATAATACCATTATTATATGCATTTAATAAGAATCTCTAATGACAGGAGGCTACAATTGAGGTACCAAGAAATATGAGACATAGTTGCTACACTCAGTTCACAACCAATAGTAGTATAACACTAAAAGCATAAACAATAACACAAAACTATTTTAAAAACCCATATGAAGGGTATACTATATTATACATGAACTCTACGCTTAATTCCTTTCCTCTTGGAATCATTAAAGATAATTAACTGTATCTTGATCATCTAGCCTCATCAGTTCTTACTATGATTGTTTCTAATTTAAAACAGTGAGGATAATTCCAATACTTGGATGCTTAGTTTTACCAGTTAGTCGCTACCTGTAAACCTCATTGTAAGTCTTAGTATCTCAGATAATAATATGTTTCAAGTTTGAATATATAACACAAATTCAATATTTGACTAGATTTAATTTTATTAGATAGAATCCAAGATGTTCCTAAAACTTAGTGGGGCGTGTGTGTGTGTATGTGTGTGTGTGTGTGTGTGTGTCTGTCTGTCTGTCTGTCTGTCTGCATGTGTGTGCAGAAAAGAGGCCTCAGTCCAGGCTCTTACCCATCCACTCGACACAACCCTTCAAAAACAGAACTGTAAGACTACTTCATGCTTACTCCAACCTAATCCATTATACTTGACTGTGTGGTTCACTTCTTTTCTGATCTAACAGCTTGCAGAATGTTGATACAATGCCATAGGCACATGAAGAAGATATTCAGAGCACTTTGTTGCATGAGATCTAATCAGTAATGTACAAGAGCCCACTAGCTGCATAATGCAAGCCAGTCTGTGATTCTTTCCTCCTGCCCACTCACAGTTCTATCAAGTATGGATGCCACAGAAGAATACTTATCAACAATTCTTACACAGGAGACACTTAGTGGAGGAAACCGAGTTGGAATATAGCTGAAAATCAGGGCTCAATTATTTATCTTAATCCTGAATCTGCATAGCATGCACATGAATTTTAATTAAACTGCATTTTTACTTTTAATAGATATGGATATTCAAAGGTGGCTTTGGGTAGGCAAAGGAGACACTGATGGAGATTATGACCATGTTTCACATGAACTCACCCAATTCCAATTCCCCCGTATCTCTTCACATGCACATGCACACGTGTGCACACACACACACACACACACTACTCACACTGCTCTTCTTTGGTGAGACCACTGATCAAGTCTCCAATCACCACATTAGACACAAGTACCACCAACACCACAATATCTAGGACTTCAGAATATTCTATTTTGTTTTTAACAACAGAATGCCTTTCAAAAACTCAAGCTCCTTTTTCTGTATTCTACATTCTTCCAACAATATGATTTTGTTTTGACTTTAGCTAGGATGGAAAAATCAGATTAATGATAAGCATTGCTTTAGATCCTGCACTAAATAATCATGAGGCATTCCTTCTGTCAGTCAAATACAATTAGAATTATTACTCACAGTCAGTTTTTCTAAACACTTCAATTATTCCATAGATTATCCTCTAAAAAATGCTCATCATTTGACTGGCAGAATCCCTTAAGTGGTTCAATCAATGGAACAAATTATTAGTGGTGATTATGATAACCCACAATTTAGAACACTAAGTTGAAGAACAACTTTCTAAAAGTTCTCAGAAAATATAATGTAATATAGCACAATTGTAAGATATTTAATCATGTCATTTTATTTCTCAGCTAACTACAAAAATTGGGGAAGGGCATGATGCACACTATCCAAATAACAGTTTAGTTATGTCTGGTTTTAATTTGAAGCAAATTATCTAATCTTTTGATGGCTGCAAGTATATTTTTATGTTTAGACTTTGATATGGTAATGACAAATAGCTTTTTATCCCATGAGTCTGAGTTAATTGATATTTGGAAACAATCATGCAAATTTCTCTTATATTGGGGCTGAAATGGCCCTGTGGCCTATGTGTCTATAAGGCCTCTGTGCCTATGAGGGTAATTCAAATACTGTTCTCTGTAAGGTATGTGGTGCTTCAGAATAACCCAATCATTGATACCCTTCCTTGTCTGAGCATGAATCCAGACATTAGGTAATCTCTGGAGACTACTGAGATTTGGACATGTATGACATACTAATTACTATGTCAGGGATTCAAACCAGTGCCTAAAACCATATTTTCATTAGCAAACACCTAACCCCTTAGGATAGAGAGTTGTCCTCCAAGAATATTGAGGTCATAGTCATTCTCTCAGCCTAGAACCTTCCCTGCCCTGGTGGTGGTGGCTGGAATCTACTTACTGACAGTGACAACCTGTCCCTTACAAACTTAATTAAGCATCAAGAAGCCCCAGGAAAACCAGACTGTAGACATCACCCTGCTCTCTACATTTTGTAGGGATAGTTTTGTGACCATGTCACCCCACACAAATACTCTCCCAAAACCCTGAAAATGTGGTAGCAAAGAGGATCATGCAGAGATGGAACTGCAAGAGGCAGCAAGTGTCAGAGCCCAAGAATAAACAAAAGCCTGAATTTCTGAGACATTCTCCCAGCAAGAGATTCACCTGAGCAAGGAACTGCCAAGAAAGGTACAGATGCAGCATCATGGATAGGGAATTGTGAAGCCAAATTAAACTTTTCAAGACTATCAATAGTAATAATAACAACTTATAACAGTTCAGTAACTAATGCTGCAGACAGGAACTTATTGTCTTTTTATTCTTTTAATAAGCAATATTAGCTCAGTTGTGGTGGTTCACACCTGTAATCCCAGCACTTTGAGAGGCTGAAGTGGGAAGACCACTTGAAGTCAGGAGTTTCAGATCAGCCTGGGAAGATAGTGAGACCCCATTTCTACAAAAAATAAAAATAAAATAATCAGCCAGTCATAGTGACATGAACCTATAGTCCCAGCTGTTCAGGAGGTGCAGGAGGATTGCTTGATTCTGGGAGATCAAGAGTGCAGTGACAGTGCTGGGATTGCACAACTGCACTCCAGCCTGGGAGACAGAGCAAGATCCTGTCTCAAAGAACAACAACAAAATAGCAGTATTAGACAACTGTAAAATTACAAAAAGAACAAAGAGTATGCAGCCAAAACAAATTAAGGAGATTACTGTAGACATGTGCCAGGCAATTACTATAGTTATGCGTTACTATTCTAAAGGTTGTGAATGTCAGCTTTTTAAAATTTATACTTTGTTATTTATATTCTCCTTCTAAAGAAAAATTCATTTTCATCCACAATTTTGCATTCTTGTTTTCTTTTGTTTGTTACTGAATGCACTCCAGACCCACAAACCGTGAGCCAGCCTCAGTGTTAGTGCACATTCTCCAGCCATGAATGGGTGATGCAGTGTCTTGGAACTGCATGTTATTCTTCTATTATTTTATTGTGTCTGAATCACAGAACTGATAGATTTCTTTCACACTTATCAAGTATCATATTTTAAAGTATGATATGGTTTGGCTGTCTCCCCAACAAATCTCAATTTGAACTGTGTCTCCCAGAATTTCTACGTTTATGGGAGGGAGCAAGGGGAAGGTAATTGACTCATGGGGGCCCATCTTTCCCATGCTATTCTCATGATAGTGAATAAGTCTCATGAGATCTAATGGGTTTATCAGAGGTTTCTGCTTTTGCTTCTTCCTCATTTTCTCTTGCTGCTGTCATGTAAGAAGTGCCTTTCACCTCCCGCCATGATTCGGAGGCCTCCCCAGCCATGTGGAACTATAAGTCCAATTAAACCTCTTTTTCTTCCCAGTCTTGGGTATGTCTTTATCAGCAGCATGAAAATGGACTTGTTAGTCCATTTAGTACTGTGTGTTACAGTACTAAAGATTAGCTGCCTTCACAGTCTTCTGAATAATCACTTTTTTAAACTTCTTGAATTTTACTTTTCTGAAGCATCTCTCATGTACACACTTCCTCTGTCTTTCATGATTCTCACATGGCTTTTACTGCTCTTCTGGGGTTCTGCATCTTTTCTTGCATGCTTTTCTTGCCTGGTTCATTTGAATACTCATACTTCTACCCTTCTTTTATTTTCTAAGTTCTGCTGTGCTTCAGTATTTTTCCTCCCTCCTGACCTGCTTATAGCCTAAGAGTTGCACAATTTTCAGGTTCTTTGTCCCCTAAAATGAGAATCAGAATATCTGATTCTGTCATTCAGTGATGGTTAAAATGTTTCTGGAGCACGTTTATCAGGATCCCTTGGGCCCATTCAGGAACATAATAACTGGAATCTCCAAAGGTAGGTTTCAGAACCTGCATTTTAACAAACCACTCAAGTGATTGCTATGCAGATTTCAGTTTTAAACCCATAGTCTTAGATAATTAAATTTTACCTATTGATCACCAAGTAATATTTTCCAATGGCCACAGAAGATTTTTTTTCTTTTGTCGTTCACACCAGGATCTTTAAGGAGAAGAAATCAGTCCAGAGGTCTCTTTTCTCAATAATATGAATTATACTACCCTTCATATTCTGAAATTCAGATGCTAAACTAAAATTATTTTTTGTTTCAAATTTATAAAAAATGTTCGCCATACCTAAATTTCTAAAAAGTAGTCTCAATTGCGACCAAAAAAGCAATAATAACTTTAAATAATAAGAAACTTTAAAAAATATGTTTAGGTTATACTACATATTAATAGAGATTGGTTCACCATGTGTCCAAACTACATTTTTAATTTAATGCCCCATAATTAATCCCTTTACCATGTACCAGACACTATAACTTCAATCTCATCTGTATATGGTACTTACTATTTCCACAACACATCCTATGCTAACCCGCCTTGCCCAAAATTCTCTCTCATTTTACTTTTTTTTGCAAAACTACTGCTGCTGCTAATATCTTACACTTTTATAGCATTTTATAGTTTACTAAGCTCTTCCACATCCTACTCAATCCTTACCAACCATCTCATTAAGATGGAGGAAACTGTGAATCAGAGACATTAAATAAACTGCTCCAAATTCCAGTTTTAGCATGAAATGGTCAGATTCAAAAACACAAGTTTGTTTTTTGTTTTTATATTTTGAAAAAATATTTCTATCAGTGAATCTGCTTTTTTAAGGAGTATCCCCATAGCTCTCCAATGAGAATTTCCTTTTACTTTATCAGTAGATAAGAGTGAGGAAAGGAAACTGACTTTGTTTACACTTAAGTACTCTTGAGGGCGTTAAAGTACGTAATGCAAAACCAGACAAAACTATTGTTTGATGTCGGAAGTCAAGATGATAGTTAAACTTAGTGGAGAAGAAGGGTTAAAGGTATGGTGACAAGGGCATGTCACATAAGAGTTTGTAGAGCTTCTAGGTCTCTGATCATATTGAGATTCTTGATCTACCTGCATATTAAATTGTTGCTTTCACTTTGTAATAATTTATAGTCACCCAATTAGAATTTGCGAACACCTAATTCAACATGTTCCTAGATTATATTTCCAACTTCATATAAAATATTTAAAATGTGTTGATTTCTTTAAAGATATTTTTGTATGACTATTAGGGAAAAATGTGATAGAGTATATCATAGAAAAGACAAGAAAAATGGGAGATAGGTTTTAGGGGAAGAGAATAATTTTTTAAATGACACCCAGGGATACTACAATAGTTCACCAGAAAGTGGTCAGGAATCCTACAAAATCATTATGTCTAGTATATACTTTTAAGTCATTTTCTATTATTGTATTAGTTATGTGCATTTCACATTTCAAAACCAATCTTAGTGTTTTGTTTTGTTTTTTTCAAAAACCTTAGATAATTTTTGAAGAAATTAGAAAAGCATTAACAGAAGGATGGCATAGTACCCGATACGTTGTGAGATGATGGGTGAAAGTTGAAAATAAAAAAGAAAATAAATAAATAGCATTAAGAATTTGGAGTAACAAAAAGGATGTAAGACTACTTCATTCCTCCATTGTATGCTCACATATACTAATAACACAGCTAGATTTCCAAAAAAACCTAAAATGAAGTTCTAGTGTTTCCATTTATATAGAAAAACAGTGGAGCTAGGTGGCATTTTTTCTTCAATGTATAGATGAGACAAAGTACAGAGAGGCAAGAAAAAGCTAGCAAGGGGAAGCCTGTATTCAAACTAGTCAGTCTGGTTTAAGAACCCTCATGTTAATTACTTTACTATATTGCCACTAATATATTAACAATGGATGAACTATTTTAAAATAGTAAATTCTAAATAAATGATATCTATCTTGATTTTCATCACTTAGAAAAGTAACCGGCACATATGAACCCTAAGTATTTACTGAACAGATGAATAAATATGAAGTAAAATATTTCAAGAAAAATTTGAAGCTATTAATATCTTAAGATTTTAATGTTAATTGTCTTGGAAGAATTTTTAGTAAAAAGTTACTGATAGTTTAAATATGAATTAAGTATGAATCTTTATAAGAAAACAATCATTTTACAATATTTTAGGTTTTTGAAATATTTTGTCCATTAAAAATAATTTGACATTTCGTCACAATATAATTAAAAACATTAATGTACATGAGCAATACCTGTCTTCACACATTGTGCAAAGGTTTATTTCAGTCAACTTGCATGCAACTGATATTAAATTAGACCTTAGTGGTTCAAATGAAAAAGTCCCACTTATATGTTCAAGCTGTTCTTTTATGTTATATATGAACAAAATGTATGTGTATGTATACGTGTGTGTGTACACATATAAGTGAGACTTTTTCATACATTTTCAAAATCCTAATATATATACACACACATATACATAAATGAAAATGCTCATGCATTCTATAGCGAAATATTAGCTGCTTCTTTCTCTAATACCTCAAGGGATTTCTTGGTTAAAAGTGTAATTAGTTTGAAGAAAACATTGAGCTTTCTTAGTTTTCTCTTGCTACTGGAGCTAGCAGTGTTGCTCTGGAATTAGAGATAAACCTTAGCTTTATCATACGCAGACCATAACAAGAAAAAAGAAGGAAGGTTGTTTCTTTGGTGTTCCATTATCTGAGCTATTACTTGCTTCTGTGTTATGCCATTTAAATTAATTAGAAACAAATGATGGTTTAGTTAACTAAAGCTAAAAAATATATTATTTCTTTTTAAAAATATTTATGTATATCAAATTTTTCTGAATTGGGACAAAATTAAGTATTCATATATATATTTTATGATATAGTTATTATAAAATGGCTTTAGAAGTAAAAGCTCACTGTACAAATTTATCAATTATCAACATTTTATTAAGAATGTAGAAAACATTTGCTTAATCATTCTTCTTTCTAATTTTACAGAAAAGTTTAGTAATTAAAAGAAATTCCATGGGGACAATAATAGAAATCCATTTATATTTAGTAAAACTAGACAGATATGTTCTATCATAAGTAAGAATGACACATCTTTCTGCAACATGCTGCTCTGAGCCACTTCAGTGGATTTCATTATCCTCTAAGGGAGCCTCCACAGCTTGCCTTGAAAACGATTAACCTTTGCTGACTAAGGCATCATAATCAACTGCCCATCTGCAAACACCACCCAAAAAGGCAGAAGTCCATATCTAAAGATTTACCTTTAGCACATGAAAATCACTGAGAGTGTTTATAAACAACCATTTATTACCTTCCATGGGACCCATATAATTAAAATTGTCTGATTTTTGATTTACTGTTGAGTGAGATTAGAAGAAGAGGGATATTGCTATAAAATGACAGTCACAGATTTCACTGTCGCCCTTACAGAGAACCATTTGTCTTTCTATAGTATCTTCATATGGTCTCAAACCTGTAACTGTTTGATGTTGAGTTTCTGAAAGTGGGTCTAATCCATATAGATCCTAATTACACTAATCATAATTATCACCATTTGTGGCACACCTTTTATGTGTCAGCCAGTGTTGTAAAGGAATTATGATGATTTTCTATAGTGGTTTCTACCAAGTTACCTGTAAGTGTATGAATTTTATAATACAAGAAACTGAGTTTAAATACATTTAAGTGAATTGATCATGGCTAAAGGCTAGTAAGAGACTCTGTGGAGATGTCAACTCAGAACTATTCATAGATCCACAGGCTCTCACTGTTTCTTCTGCTCATTGTGCTATGATTAAATGTTTGGGATTTTCCTGGCAAGAATTAAGTAAATTGTTACTGCTTCCATCTTCCAAAGCTGACATTCTGCTCCAACTAGAATCACTTAATAAAATGGTTAGCTAAACTAATAATACTGAGTGAACATATATGTATAACTCATAATAAAAAGAATGATCAAAAGTAGATCAGAGATTAAGTTTATTCTCTGTGCACCTAACAGATATTATGTGCTCATACGCAGAAACATAGTCAGTTTAAGATTACGTAATTAATGATTGAACAGATTACAAGAACATATGCACAATCTCTTGTGACGATCTGTTACAAATATTCACACAAGAAATATAGCATATAATGTCATCTTTGAATCTAAAGAGTGAGAATAAATTTTGTATAATATTGTGAATATGTCTGTGATAACCACATTAGGTATATCCCTTATAACAGTGACTCATGAAATGGATATTAAATGGAATGTTATGCAGTCATTTAAAAATATATCTTAGAAAAATTCTTAATGATTGGAGAAAACAGAGTATAAAATCCTAAATTGAAGCTAAAAGTTATAAACCTGAATATGCCACAAGTTTACTTTTATATAAATATATTCACATATATATTTACTAAAAAAAAGCTCAACAAAAACAGAAATACACATTCTATGACTATCCTAGGTTTGAAGAATCACAGATAACTTTTCATTTATTTGTATGCTATTCTCTATTTTTAAAATCTTTTAAAAAATGTGATGCTTACAAAATTCATTACAAAAAAGTGACAGGTTACAAACACATTTTCAAGATCCTAAAATTCAATAGTATATATTTTAGACACAACACATTTTGTTCTTTCCATGTATAACCCTTTTCCTCAAATCATCGGACTAGTAACTTTATATTCTGTACTTTGTTGTCCTGAATATTTTAAACACAAATTTAACTTGCTTTTCCCTTGTACTTTATGAACGTGGCAATAGATTGCCTAAGAAGTACTGTGACTTATTGGTTCTTAGTTAGTTGCCACAGTTATACGAAGTCAGATACTGAACATCTTGTTAGATTCCCTAAATATCTTAATTCTTCTGTATCTTTTAACTATTTACAATTTTCTTTTAATAACTAGAAGGTTTTTGGAAGATTTATCTACTTTTGTTCAATACTTTTCATAAGTTTGTCATTTCTATTAGGTTTTTAATTTCCAAAAGCTATTTTGTTTCTCTGAATTTCTATGTTTTAGGAATGTGATTTATGTTCTCATTTATTCAAAGATATTAATGATAGTTTTTCATTTTTTTAACCCTACATGGTCTCTGTCTTTTCTAGTTTGATTTATTCTGCATATTTTCCCAGACTTTTATTAGCTATTTGAGACAATCAGTGTTGAACATGCAGGGTGAAAGGTGTTCATTTTAGCTTTTAGTATGGGGCAATCTGATTGATCAGTGTTTGGAGAACCCCTGATGTTGTCAGTGGGTGCTTCCATTGGGGTTGATCAGAGTCCCCAGAGAAGACCTAGGGAGATCACAAACTTGGATGCCAACATTCTAGAATAAGTGATACAAAAAGCCTGAAGAATAGTGAGCCATAAAAACATGTAAAACCCTGTTCTTTGCAGCAATATGGATGCAGCTGGAGGCCATGTCCCTAAGGAACAGAAAATCAAATATCACATGTTCTCACTTAAAGTGAGAGTTAAGCATTGAGTACACATGGATATAAATATGGCAACAAAAGACACTGGGGACTACTAGAGCAGAAAGAGTGGGGGAGGAAGCAGGCAGGAGATGAAAAACCACCTATTGGGTATTATGCTCACTACTGAGCAATGGGATCATTTATACTCCAGCCTTAGCATCACACAATATACCAATGTGACAATCCTGCGTATGTACTCTCAAATGCAAAATAAAAGCTGCAACTGATACATATATATACACACATACATATAAAATAATTGTAACTCCATCCATCCATCCATCCATCCATCCATCCATCCGTCCTTCCATCCATCCATCCATCTATCCGTCTATTTATCTGTCTGTCTGTCTGGTGCTATCAATTCAGAAAACTTTTAAAGCTTCTATGGAATAAACTGGGCCATTTTTCAGCTCTCAACTTGCCATTTTAAAATACCACTTTCTTACTTCTTATAAGTTAGGCACCACTTTTTAGTTAAAATGTAACTTCCATAATGTTATTTTTATTTTCTCATATGTCCCTTATTTTGACCTTATTGATTTGTTTTTAAATATCCTTTTGCCATTAATTTAGTAGTTTACGACAGTAACATAATGCCCTTATTTTTGATGTGATCTGTACTCAAAATCTAACCTGGATAAATTTTACTATACATTGTTCTAATCTATATATGTAATCACTGTGTAAAATTTGTATGCATATATAATCACAAACAGTATGAGACAGTTTTTTTTTTTTTGCAAACTTTCCATCTGACAAAAGATTAATAATTAGAATATATAAGGAGCTCAAATACTTCAACAGGAAAAGAACCAAATAATCTCATTTAAAAATGGGCACAAGATCTGGATACATGTTTCTCAAAGGATGACATACAAAATGGCCAATGGGTATATGTAAAAATACCCAGCCTCACTAATCATCCAAGCAATACAAATGAAGGCCAGATGCGGTGGCTCATGTCTGTAATCCCAGCACTTTGGGAGGCTGAAGTCAGTGGATCACCAGATGTCAGGAGTTAGAGACCAGCCTAGCCATCATGGTGAAAGCTTGTCTCTACTAAAAACACAAAAATTAGTCAGTGTGGTGGTGTGTGCCTGTACTCCCAGCTACTTGGGAGGCTGAGGCAGGAGAATCATTTGACCCCCAGGAGGCAGAGGTTGCAGTAAGCCAAGATTGCACCACTGCACTCAAGCCTGGGCAACAAGAGGAAAATTCCATCTCAAAAAAAAAATGCAAATCAATACTACAATCACATAACCATCTTATCCTAGTGAAAATGACTATTATAGAAAAGACAGGTAATAATGAATGCTGGTGAGGATGTGGAGAAAGAGGAGCATACCCTGTTGGTGGGAATGTAATTAGTACAATCACTATTGAGAAGAGTATGGAGATCCTCAAAAAACTAAAAACAAAACTGCCATATGATCCAGCAATCCTACTGGTAGGTATATATCCAAAAGAAAGGAAATCAATGGGATATTACTCAAACACTAAATGAAATAATGAAATCCTGTCATTTGCAGCAAGATACATAGCGCTGGAGAACATTATGTTAAACAAAATAAATCAGGTACAGAAAGACAAATATCACATATTCTCATTTGTATGTGGGAGTTAAAAAAATGTTGAACTCATGAAGGTAGAGAGTAGAATGATGGTTATCTGAGGCTGGAAAAGACCACAGGGAGGGGAGATAAAGTGGACATCGTTAATAGGTACAAAGATACAGTTAGAATGAATAAGAACTAGTATTTGGTAGTACAACAGGGTGACTATGCCTAAGAGTAACTTACTGTATATTCTAAAATAACGAAAAGATTGGAATTAGAATGTTTCTGACACAAAAGAATTGATACATGTTTAAGGTGATGAATACCTCACTTACCATGATTTGATCATTACACATTGTATGCCTGTATCAAAGCATCATATGTACTTCACAAATATATAGAACAATTATGTACCTATAATAATTAAAACTTAAAGTTAAAAAATTAAAAATAAATAAAACACAAAAAGACATTCTTTGTAAGTATCATTTCTTGCAGGTATACAAGTTTATTACTCATATCTCTCTGATATCACCAAATAACTTTCTTGGTGGAAAATTAAAGATACTTTCTGCTATATAACTGCTTTTATTATTCATAAAAAATTAAATTTACCATCAGTAAAAGTAGTTGGCTATCTATAACCATACATAAATATCTTTCATCAACTAGGAACTGTGCTCTCTTCAAAATATTGCATATTTGTTTCATTATCAAATTGATATTTTATTACGAAGTTGAAAACAATAAATAGCAAAAGCGTAATTCTCAGGATCTGTAATTTGGAACTAAGTATAAGATGTTAGTGTAAGAAAAAGATATAGTGTATTTCTTTAAGATCTATGAATCCATTTTACTTATACTAATATTCATTTGTAAATATATGACTTAACCTCTAAGTTTCAATTTCATCCTCCATAGAATTTGTATTGATTTACAAATAAACTCATTGCACAGCTTCCAAAAGAGGAAAATTATGCTGACCTGCACTAAGATTGTAAAGGAAGGCTAATCATTAGGCAAACATTACCTAGCATAGTGCTATACACATAACAGTCGGCACGTACCCTAAAGCAAGTCCTCAGTTGTATACAGCTGTAGATAAGAGCTCTGAAAATGAAGCTGGTTCACATCAGGGCTTCTCTCACAGTTTGATTTGAGATCACAGTTTGATTTGTTCCTTCTGTGCCTTCATTTCTGGTTTGTTAAAATGAGGTGGTAATATT
Organism: Saguinus oedipus; assembly: GCA_031835075.1. Classification (NCBI taxonomy): domain Eukaryota; kingdom Metazoa; phylum Chordata; class Mammalia; order Primates; family Cebidae; genus Saguinus; species Saguinus oedipus. Next base: position 98,922,118 of record CM063181.1, on the reverse strand, counting down.
TTCTACTCCATCCCATTTTGTGGGGTTTAAATAAATATGTTCATGTAAAGTTCTTATAATACATACCTCAGTAACTATTAAATATGAATATTAAAATATTTGAATAGATTATAATTGTCATGCTCCTTAAGGAAGCTTTAAGATAAAAGACATCCACATCTGAGCAACACATAATGATTATGGGCCTTAGGAGAAGCCCTAGGTTAAAACATCCAATTATGTCATTTACTAGTCATATGACTGAGACTAATTTACTTACACTCTCTGAACCAATATACCCAATCTGGGACATTTGTTCACTCATCCAATCATACACCAATCATTTATTTGATAACTACAATGTGTGAAGAAGTTTACTCACTAAAAAATTAATGGCAGAAGTATATTATTTGTTTTATGTATTGTTTTGTGAAGCAAATGAAAAAAAGTAAATCTAAGAAGTATCACTTTCCATTTCTCTTTTTTATACATTTATACTATAGCAAGATCTCATAACTTAAACGTAGTTGTATTATTATGATACCATATCAGCACAAAGAATGAAAAAATAGTAATCCAGTTAATCTCCCTGGTTTTTTGAAAAAATTAACAGACATAAATGAGAAATAATTTAGGTAATAGGATTTTTAAAAATCAGCAGCTATATCATAACACTTAAATCAAGATTGATAAAGATTCAGTATATAAGTAGCCAAGTGTTGTTAAAAGCACATGAGCATCAACATTATTCTAGAGAAATGTTTACAAAGATGACATATTACCTATTCTTGTAGAGCAGGCACTAGTAAACTATTTCTATAAAGGGCCAGATAGTAAATATTTTAGGCTATGGATCACATGAATTCTCAGTCTTCTTCTTTTCTCCTACTCTCCTTCTTCCTTTTCTCTTTAAAAATGTAAAAATGGCTCGTAACTCACAGGATATAACCAAGTAAGTCATGTTCCAGATTTGGCCTATGATTGCAGACCTGTAGTATAAAAGTAATAAAAACATGGACCTTGTTCAAGCTGCATTTAAAGCCTCTTATAAGGTGCTCTCCAAGTAGCCAAGCAAACTCCCCACTTCTCAAAATGATAACCGTTCAGCCAATCATCCATTCAAAGCATACATGTTCAACATTTACTAAATTCCTGGTATTATTGCAAATACTGTAAATATAAGTGTATACACTCAGAAGTTTATAGGGTATGTTTTTGTTGTTGTTGTGCTTCAGGGGATATGAATATTCTGAACGTGAATATAAGCAAGGATTTCATGGTGAAAGTGCTAAGATATGAATGAGAACAAAATGTTAACAAGGAACAAAGGGAGAAGCTGTTATCTCAGTCTCATTGTTGAAGAAAACATGAAAGTTTTTGGAGAAAGTGATGTGTAAATGATGGGAGAAAGATAAATAAAGGAGTGAAGACTTCTAGAAGAAAGAAAAATTAGGTGCAACATTTGACAGGCAAGGGAGAATTTGGCATGCATGTGAAAAGGAAATAAATCCTTTCTGGCTAAAGTACTCATAGTGGAAAAGAGAGGGAAGTATGCTGAGTCATAGAAGAGACCAGAGAGTTCAGCATGAGACAGATCATGGAGTCATATAAGTCTCAGTCTCATAAGTCTTATTATGAAGTATTGACATTTCTCTACAGAGAGAGGTGAAACGTTGAAGGATGTTAAGCACATGAAAAATATGATCAGGTATGCACTTTAGAAAAACACTTGAGAAGAACGTGCATTTGAGAGCTATACCAGAAGCAAAATTGATAGGCCCTTGTGATTATTTGAGTGATTTGACATGGCACATAAGAGAAAGACATCAAAGATCAGTTATGTAACGTTTGCTTCACTTAGTATTGTCCCAAACACAACTTGTATTCTTTTCCTTTTTGTTTGTTTGTTCCTCCATGAAGAATGACTCAGCCATCTGCATTAACCTCTTGAAATACTATTTTTCAATGTCCAGTTCAATCCCTCACTTCTTTAACACATAACCTTTCTTACTCTAACTCATTAGATTGTTGTTTTTGTCAGCTCTCATACTACAGAAATCATAACATATACTAATTATTTTCCAAATTTTGTTATCCTCCTATCAACCAAACAATGCTGGTTGCACAATTGTGGGGTGTATATTCACCAGCTGAATATAGTGCACACTCCACAGAGGTCTGTGCACTAGCCTGGCCAGCTGTTACCTACACACTCTGCTGTAGGTGTATAGCATCCCACAGATAAGGATTCTCAAATGTCACTGTTGACAGCCTATTGTCTAACAAAACCTAAACTCAGGAATTTCTTTCTTAATCAGTTCAACATTTTTCACATAATTTGAATAGATCTAATTCCCTGTATCCCTACAAACCAGGTGGCATAGAATCCACTCTCTCTGAAAAGGATTAATGTCATTCTGATTGGCATCTCCCCTCACTGACTGTTGTCCTAGTCCAATGCATTCTTCATATTGAACTCAGAATATTTTTAATAGCTGTTAGATCACTCTCCTATTTAAAACTCTTTATTAGACTTAGTGTGAAATCTGAGTCATGATATACAAGTCTTTCATATACTGAATCCTTCATCTTTACTGTGAGTTACTTATTGATATTGATTACCAGTCTCAGGGGTTGCCTGTCTTTCTGTGCTATTTAGCTCACTACTCTTTTTCATCTCAGGAACATTAGCTAAGTCATTCCTTCTGCCTGATGCATGTCTTCCTCAGTTATCTCCACCATGCACCAACAACCTCCAGCTTTTACTCATCTTTCTAGCCTTCAATTAAATATTAATTCCCATAAAAAATTTTCCCTGATGTTCTTAATTCTGAGCCACATTCAAACATTTCTGAAATTCAGACTCATCTTCCAAATGATATGCACATTCAATAAATGTATTTTTTCTATTTTACAAATTTTTAAAAATGTGATTACATCAGTGGTACACCTGACAATTTTTGGCATCTTAAAATTGAAGAAATATGGTGTGTGCCAAGACAGTTCTGCAGCTGCCCTCTTGCTACAGTTATTGCCATTGTCGTTTACTCCTGCTCACCTGAAAAGCAGCATTAGCAGTGCCGAAACCCTGTTTATCTCAGTCACCACTGTATATCACTCTACCTTCAACTCTTAGCACTGTGCTGGAAATTGACAGGTAGATAGTTAGTATTCATGGCTTAAACAATAATCTCATTGCTTTTCATTCTCTCCAGAAGGAAATTATATAGTATTGAAGGTGATATAAAAACACCCTGGGAGTTCCTGGGATATTGGGGATTTAGGTAATCTTGTCTCAGATCCACAATTTCAAAACTTAGGAGAGTCTAACACTTTCAATGCCTTCAATCTCAATATCTGCTTGTACATTGTCTCAAGATTTGCCCCAACATTTTGCAAAATTCAATTTGTCAAACATTCCCAGTATAAATTAACTCCCACCAAATATATCATAAATTGTTATTTTTCTTTGTCTGATTGCAAGTTTATGGAATAATGATAGAAAAAATTGACATTGATTGTCATGCCAGATTCTGCTGATGATGACTAGGACTTCCGCTGTATCAACAACTTTGTTCCTATTACAAAAACTATGACCCTAGTAGCCAACCTCAAGAATACTGAATCTCTTAATTCTGGATCAATAGTGAATACAATTTTCTGCTCTATTTAAATTTCATCCTGGTTCTTCATTGTGTTTAGTATGCAAAGTAAAAGTAAGTGCTTGCACTGCCATGTTTATTGCAGCACTATTCACAATATGGACTTAACCTAAGTGTTTGTCAGTGGATGAATGGATAAAAAAAATGTAGTACAGATATACAATGGAATATTATTTAGCCATAAAAAAGAATGAAATCCTTTTGTTTACAATAACACGGAGGGAACTGGGAGTCACTATGTTAAGTGAAATAAGCCAACCATAGAAATACAAATGTTGCATGTTCTTACTCATATATGGGAAGTAAAAAGTGGATCTCATAAAGATAAAGAGTAGATTGGTGGTTGCCAGAGACCAGGAAGAAGAGAGAGGGAGGGAGAATGAAACCAAAAAGAGCAAACAGAAAAAGAAAAAGGAGAAAATAAGTGCTTTTGAAACTGTCAGTCTTACAAGGAACACTGTAAGCACTACACAAAAGCAGCTTTTGCTCAAAGAACTGAAACTCCTAGGAGGATAAAACCAAGAACATGAGTTTTGCAGTGAAACAAAGCTGAGTTCCCCGTCTTCTAAATCTGCCATGTATTCACTACGTCACCTTGAGCAAGTTGCCTAATATCTTCCAACACCAGTTTCTACAAATGTCAAATGATAGGGAAACACTTATTACTTTCACTTGTTGTAAACATATAATTAGGTATCATATGGAGCCTGCCAAGTATGGTGGTTGCTGGTTAATATTGTAACCATGAATGTACATAAAGGGAAATGAATGGTACACCAAACTACCCCAAAATACACAAAAAAATTAATGATTTTAGAATAATAAATATGGGCGAAAAGAAATTTTTCAGGAGAGATAATAAACACACATGTAACTTCCACCCCCAACTACCATATACCTCTGAATAATTGTGTTTGCCTTCAAAAGTAGTAGACGGTTACAGAAATGTATCATGATATAGAGCCATGTTTCAAATATAGAAGTTTGGGAATTAATGCTGTAAGTCATTAGCTGTTATGTTTAAATACCAGAAATTAGTTTTGTGCTGTTTCAACAGCAATATCTATAAATCCTCTTATATTAAAAAAATTACAGATTTCTTTAAAAAATTAGCAAATGCAAGGAAATAAAGTCAATCTTATAAGTTTATTTCACAGCATGAGAGGTATGTTGCAAATAGTCTTGTTTCAGCATCTAGCCTCTCATTGAAGAGCTCTGCTAATAAGCTCACTCTGAACAGAATCAAGGTTTCAAAGCTGGAAGGATAAGTATATTCTGATATGGATTAAGATATAATTTTCAAAATGATAGATAATAAAAGTTACCTTAATTATGAAGGCTCTGCTTAATCATTTCAAGTGTTCTTAATATTTCACCACTCCATGGGATTTTATAGTGAGATTTGGTGTAGAATTTAAAATGTATTCAATTAGTGAAACTCATTTTAGTAGAAAAGTAGTCAGTCCAGTGATGTCTACTGAGTCCTTCTAAAGTGTCAGTGCCAGTAATGGATCATTATGAGTAACTATTTTTTTAAGAAGCAAACCCAGAAACAATCCCTGTAATTACAGTTCAGCAAAATAAAATTCTGGCAGTCAGAATCAAAGGCAAAAGATGAGGAAAAAAAACAGATGCCATAAAGATTAACATTATTTACCACATAATTTTTAATATTCCATATTGAAAAAGATGTCATAAATTCATAAAAGACCAACAGACTTAAAGAAATATTTTCATTATAGATATCAAAAAGAGATGTCAAAAGTAAGTACTTAACATGTTAGCCAAAAATAATATTTTTGTATTTATCAGTACATACAGAAAGAGTGTGGAAGATATATACCAAACTGTTAGTATGATTACCTCTTAGGCAAAGAATGAGGTTAATGAGGAAAGAGTAGGTTAATAACATTGTCACTTTTCATTTGAGTACTTATGAATGATTTCTGAATTATTTATTCAAGCCTATATTACATTGTAATTTAAAAGCTATGTGCTAGCCACATCCCTAGCAGTATAATACAAATGACTCCAGAATACAAGAAAAGCTATCTATAACATATTCCTTCAATGCAAACTTTAAATATATGAATTCAATAAGCAATAGAACAAAACCAATCTTCTACTAGAATTTCTTATAAAAAAATGTAGGTTGAAGAAATAATCAGATGACCAAATTACATTTACCTCACTTAGGAAGAAGATAGGAAGAATGACTTCTTTCTGTGGGAGATGAAGACACAAAAAATTATAATCCAATGCAATCACATTGCTAGAGCTACATAAACTAAGTTCCATGGTAACATAAAGAAGAGAACAACCAAATCTGGCCAGAGTCCATAATGGCTAACAGGAAGAAATAATGGGGAACCAAGGCTGTATGTGTAGAATCAAATTTATTAACTAAAGAAGGGGCAAAGTGGCATAAAAAACAGAAAGAATGTTGCGAATCATATGCCTATGAGTGGCATATTAAGGTAGAGTTTAATTTTGATAATATATCGTCCCTGATAAAAATTAGCATGCCTTATTTTTTCAAGCAAACTATATTGTTCATACAAATATAGATGTGCCTGCAAATCCCATGATTCAGCATGTCTCAGGTGGTCCCTGAGGGTCTGCCAGCTTTCAGTCAAGGTTTATTTCACTGCTCCATCCATAGACATCCTAAAGTAATAAGAGTATGATGTATTTGACAAATTGTGTTAGGAAACATGTCAACTTCATCCTGGATCTCTATTCCATTAAAGCAATCTCAAAAATCCCAGTTAAATGTGTTACTACTCCACAGGGACAAATTATTTTTGACATTTCTAAGTTTGTAGACAAGTATTTTTTCTTCATTAGTTGTGTTTTAAGTTTTTTAAATTTGAGTTGGGTTTGTTGTATTGGTTGGTGGTTGCTAGTTTGTTTTGCATTTATTTTCTTATATTCTTCCCTTCAACTTTTTACCATTCTCTTGGTTCTACAATACGTAATTTGGCAATTATTCTCATAGTAGTATTCAGTGGCATAACAGAAAAAAATGAGTTACAGTTTCCTTGCTTGTTAGTAAATATTACTATATGTTTATCCATTTTATACAATTAACATTATTATATATGTTTATATAACATATATTCTGAGCTAGAATTACAGCTGATTGTGACACTCTTCCTTTTACTCATGGACAAGGCTGTTGGCATCACTAATGTACCCTAAATGTCTTTTCTCTCTCTGTTCTGAGTGCATTGCTGAAGGTATGTTTTCATAATAATTAAGAATTTAAAATCAAGGCTCTTAGAATTACATCTACACAATTTACTTGTAGATTGTATGATATGAGACAGGAATGCCAGCTTCCTTCTCTGTAAATTGGTGACTATTTTTACTATCTCATAAGGATAAAATGTTTAGTGTATATAAATATTTAACTCATGTACGGCACACCAGAGTTACTCTCTAAATGGTTGTTTTTGTTAGTAGCTGACATAAACATCACAACCACAATAGCCACAAAATCCAGGCATGGAAAAATGTACCTCTATTTCTCTATTTTAACTCACCCTGTGAGTCCAATTCCCTCTGATGTTATCAAAAATATTTCCCATTTAAACAGAGCAAAACAGAGCAGGATAGGATTCTACCTCAGATACATGGTCTTGGAAGGCAGCTCTGATGAGTGATGTTGAAGTAGAAATCTGAAGGAAGTGAGAATGCAAACCACACTACAGTAGGAACCCTTCTGTTCATATCTCACTACACTTCAGGCCATTCACTGCCTGTCTCAGAATCTGCATCCACTTCTCAGAACAGCTTAGTAGTTTCTCCTGGATCTGTGTGAGACCAACCTCCAAGAAAATCTGGGTCTCTAATGAAACATTCAGATGGTTCTTGGAATCTGCTTCACAGATACAGACAATTCCCTCCTGCAAGTCCACAGGTATGGGATCCCCACTCACAGCCTCGTGTCTCTCAAGCATAGAGTCAAGACGACATCATGAAGGCCAGAATGGCTTTAGAAATCTCTCCATCCACCTGACCATAGGGTTTCTAAGAAAATCTCACTTGACTTCGAGCTGGCAATGCCTAGCAATTACCCTGGCAAAACATAAAGGGTCAACAAATATTTGCTGGACAAATGAATGAAAGCCCTGATTGTTAATTACATCTGAAGAGAGAATATGCTTAAATGAGGCAGGCAAACTTCTAATGAAGGACCTGTGAGTAGTTTCCTCACAATATGAAGACAGAATGTTTACAACACCATCCTTACCAAAAGTTACCAATTTTTGTTTTCAAGTGAATTTAGTCCAGAGACAACAGAATTGTATTTCTCAAATTCTACACTCTATTAAATTTTAATAAAGCTGTTTTATTAATCCTACTTAATCTAAATTTCTTATGGTTATTTGGTCAAGTCAGGATTATCACACTTGCTCTTTTCTTTCCCTCACTCTTTTCAGTTATGTAGTTTCCAGAGTGGGTGATAGATAGGGAAGATTGTGATTTGCCATGGCGTTGGTGAGGAGTAATCTTCTTGCCTCTCCTCTTCTGGCCATGGCTGAGTTATCAACACCCACACAGTCTTTAAAAAGTAGTTTCTGCCTGTGTCTTCTTATGATCCCTCATGGGATCTGGTCATCAGATCCACAGAGGTTGTTTATGTGTTTTTCTTGCTTCAATCCCTGACTCTTGAAAGCCTTCTGCTCCACTCCCAACCACTTTAACTCTCAGAAATTTAAGAATTTGGGCTGAGTTCATTCTCAGGACACTTTTTCTGGACACTTTGACTGGTTATAAAAAGTCACTTACATCCTGGAAGGAAAATTAGCTTGTCTTAGATGCAATATTATTTCAGAGTATTTTGCTTTGTGCCAGCTCTGATTTTCACTGTACCTTGTGCCTCCTTATTCTACACTCTCACTGCTATAATGTGTCACCAGCTCTCACCATCAACCTGAATCCTACGCTTTTGCAAAGACTGGAGTGGAGCGGTGAGGGGTGTGTAACTGAGAGAGCACGGAGTCCAGCCACTGTGCATAATCCGGCCCTGTGGCTGTTACAGCGGGGCAGGAAGCTGATGCCTGGGAAACACTGCAAATCAAATAACATCTATTTTTAAAAGATGATTTTTCTTTTCTCAATTTTCTAAGTTTTTGTAGGAGGAAAGCATTAGACCTTCTGGTAAGACATATGTATCTTAATTTGTGCATAAGTATGAAAACAAAATAAAAAGAGAATTCATTCTAAATCAGGGGCTCATAGATCCATGATAATTTTAACATCATAGACTGGTGTCTGCTGCTTTGGTTAATTGGCTGCACTTTATTTGCTGTGGGCTATCCAAAACACCAATTTATACTCTCTCTGCATTTCAGTCATGTTCCAGGGATTTTTGTTTATTTCTTGTGAATCAAACAAAGGAGAACTATACAGTAGGGAAACAAATGGAAGTTATGGAAACATGGAGAAAGAAAAGAAAAAGAAAGGAGGGAAAGTGGGAAAACAAAGACTAAATGAGAGGATACGATAGAGAAAACAAGTAAAGGAAATAAAGAAACTTCAAAAATTAAGTGGAGAGAAAGGCACATTAGAAGCAAAATATGGCAGAAAGTAAAAGAAAGCCCCTCAGTACTGAAATCAGATATGGTGCTATTAAACTTATCCATAACTTAAATATACTCCCTCTTTTTATTATTAAGCAGTGTGTTATCACTAAATAAAATTTTAGTGTTTTTTTATGAGCAACATATTGGTGTCTGAGAAGCCATTAATGTGATCTAAAATATATAAAATAGACACTGATTTACTTAAAAACATAAAACTGTTTGAAAACCTGTCAGTAAATGATCATATTACTGAGTAGTTAAGGTTTTATTATACCATTCTTGATGGGAAGAGAAATTAAGGAGAAAGCTACATTAACTTACTGCATTAATTAGAGCCAGTTGAACAACTGTAAAAAAATAGACTCAAAATATAATCACTAAAAACAAGAGGATTTTATTTCTTGGTCACTTCACCGTTTAGAATGGTATTCTGGGTTTTTGTGCCACTCTTCCACTTGGTGATTCGGTGATTCAGGCTTCTTTCACACTGATGGCTTTAGCATCTCCTAGACTCAGGTCATCTTTTATATCACCTTCATGGAAAGAAGAGTTTGGTTGAAAGAGATGCTGTCTTAAAAACCCTGACCTGAAAATAGCGCACATCACTTCTGTTCATATTGCAGTAGAAATAATATAGCCACATGAACTCACTTAATGAAAAGATCTTTCTAGACCTTATCTTACATTATTATCTATCAGCAGCAGCATGTGACATCCATAACACACCCCTTCTACATAACAGAATGTCATCAACTAGCTTGTAGGATTCCATACTCTCTTGAATCTATTCTATCTAACCAGCTATTCTTTCTCAGTCTCCTTCGCTACTTTCCTTTTCTTTGACTTCTAATGTCGGCACTCTCCGGGACCCAACCCTATAGCCTACTCTCATCTCTGCCTCAGCTCTTGTGTTATCTGTTCCAGGTTTGTGGCTTTAAACATTATTTATGTGTTGACAACTCCCGAAAGTATCCAACTCAGGCTTCTCTCAAGAACCCCTCCCATTTTTATTCACCTCTTCACTTGAGCATTCAATGGGTATCTCAAATTGAACATGTTTAAAACTTATCTGGTGATCTCCCCACTTAAATTTGCTTTTTCAAATAACTTCCCCAATTCAGTTAATACAAGAAACAAACTACATACTTTCAGTTGCCAAAGTCAAAATGCAATGTCCCTTACTCCTTTTATTTTCACTCTACAGCCAATCCAAAAGAATGCCTGCTGGATTCTACATACAAAATATGCAGATTCCCAGAATTTCTCACAACTTTACTCATACTAACCCAGACTAATCCACCATGATGTCTCTTCTAAAAAATTATAATAACTTGTTAAATAGTTTCATTATGTCTGTGGTTGACCCCTATAGTATATTCTCAATAGATTAGCCAGTCATCTTTCCAACAAGTTAAAACTTTAATTGAGATCATGTCACTACTCAACTCAAACCCCTGGAAACCTCCCGTTTTCATTCAGAGTAAAAGCCAAGTTATTCACAATGGCATGTAAGGCCCATATGACCTAGCTTCTATTATCTCTAGGATCACACTTAGTAATTCTCTGACCCCTTTCTCTTTGACTTTCAACTGTGCCGTATCACAATTTTCAGCTAGTCTGTAATTCTTTGTGCATTCCACCCTGTGACCATACCTGCAGTGAGCATGTGGGACTGTGTCATTCTACTGCTTTCACAATTCTCTTCTTCTTGTGTTTGGCAGAATAATGAGATAAGACAGATTTAAAGTTTGAACAATCAGGCTTTTTAGGCAAAGCTCATGGGCTCTTTGGCAATAAAATTCTCTCAGACACTTAGCAGTTCTCTCCTGTGTTTCATTTCCAACACGCTTGTTTTTGTTCTTGTTGTTGTTGTTGCTTTTTTGTTATTTATTGTTTTGTGCCTTATTTTGCTGAGAGTTCTCTCTCTAAACTTAATGGAGACTACACATTGAAGTTATATGAAAGAGTGAGCTTAGTCATTTCAATTCCCTAGGTCCCTCATTTTACGGACTGTTTTCCTTCCTCTCTTTACAAATCTATGAATCCCAACTTAATCTTATCCCCTAAAATATCTTGCTAAATTCTGCAAATAGAAGTCAAAATACAGCAACCTTCTATTTCTCTACCATTCACCATAGACCTAACGGCTCAAATCATGTTCAACCTTCTAGGTTATCTCATATGACAGGTTTATGAAATGTTTATTAGGGTTTGGCAGGAACATCCCACATTCTAATGTTCATTTTTACCCCATACTGCTTGTGAACTAAACAAATGTCACATTTTAATTTTGTTACAGCAAAATCCTCCCTTCCAATGAAAATATCTGTATTCTTATGAGCTATATAAAATATCAGACAATAGAGGCTTACTTCTTGTTTATGGACACGAAAATTATTTTGAGCAGCTAGTCTGCAAATACTGATTCAAGAGCCTCGGCAATTTTATATTTGTATTCTACCATTCCTTAGGGCCACAGTGTCACCTATACCCAGCAGACAGAAGAGAAAGTACAAAGAAGAAACATCATCTCTCTTAAAAGCTCCAGCCTAAAAACCACTCACATTAGTGTTGCTCTCATTAGAGCAGAGAGAATGAAGTACACATCTACTGAAAGTGATGCTGGAAAATATCGTCTATCCATGTACCTGCTACTAAGCTATTAGAATGAAAAGAAGAGGTTAGAACTTGGTAGAAACCTAGCCATCTTTGCCACCATTACCAATTAAAGCCTTGACTTTGTATATTTAAAGGAAATATAAATCAAATGTCTCATTTAATACATCTATGATAATTGTGCTTAAAGGACATAGGATAAAATAATTTTATAAGATAAATGCACAAACATCTAAAATATTAAGTCAATGAGAAATGACAGGAAAAGTATATTCCATGTTTAGTTTTTTCATTACTTAAAGTTTCTAATATAAAAACAAGCTATGCAATCCCAGCTACTCGGGAGGCTGAGGCAGGAGAATTGCCTGAACCCAGGAGGTGGAGGTTGCAGTGAGCTGAGATCGCGCCATTGCACTCCAGCCTGGGTAACAAGAGCAAAACTCCGTCTCAAAAAATAAATAAATAAATAAATAAATAAATAATAAAAAAAAACCAAGCTAATAAAATTATGGTGAAATTACCTTTTAAATCATCATCTTTAGAATTATGGTAATAATGAGACTTCCCCCAAGATGGCTAAATAGTAACAGTTCCAGAGCACAGTTCCCAGCGAGAGCAACGCAGAAGGTGAGTGATCTCTGCATTTCCAACTCAGATACCACGTTCATCTCAATGGGACTGGTTGGACAGTACATGTAGCCCAAGGAGGGCAAACCAAGGCAGGGTGGGGAGCTGCCTCACCCAGGAAGTGCAAGGGACCAGATGACCCCCTATCCTACCCAAAGGAGGCAATTAGGGACTTTTCCCAGCACTCCGGCACTCCAACTAAGATACTCTGCTTTTCCCATGGTCTTTACAGCCTACAGACCAGGAGATTCCCACCGGGGCAAACACCACCAGTGTCGCAGCTTTCAAGCACAAAATTGGGCAGCCATTTTAGCTGGCACTGAGGGTTTCCAGCACAAAACTGGGTGGCTGTTTTAGCTGATGCCTGGGATGCCTATGAGACAGAACTACTCATTACCCTGAAAAAAAGGGGTCTCAAGGCAGGGAACCAAGTGATCGGGCTTGACGGGTCCCACCCACACCAAGACCAGCAAACTGAAACCTACTGGCTTGAGATTTTTCCAGCCAGCACAGTAGTTTGAGCTCGACTGGGACAGTCCAACCCTATTGGACAGGGGTGTCCACCATTACTGAGGCAGTTTTAACCTTGCCTATATAAACAAAATCAGAAGGAAGTTTACAGAGCAGAAGGACAGAGCCCACAGCAGCTCAGCAATGCCTCTGCAGTCACCGTGACTAGATCCCCTCCTTGCTGATCAGGGCATCTCTGAAAAAAGGCAGCAGCCGGTCAAAGACTTATAAATGAAGCCCCACTTTCCCTGGACAGAGCACCTGGGAAAAGGGGCGGTTGTGAGTTCTGCTGCAGTGGACTTAAATGTCCCTGCTCAGCAGCTGTGAAGGGAACAACTCAACTCCCAGCACAGCACTTGAGCTCTGATAAGGGACAGACTGATGCCTCAAGTGGCTCCCTGACCCCCATAGATCCAAAGAGACATGTCATACAAGAAAGCTGTGGCTGACGTTTGGCAGGCCCCTTCTGGGACCAAGCTAACAGAGGAAGGTACAGGCAACAATCCCTGCTGTTCTGCAGCCCCCTGCAAGTGATTCCCAGGCAAACAGGGTCTGGAGTGGCCCTCCAGCAGTCCTGCAGCAGAGGGGCCTGACTGTTCGAAGGAAAACTAAAAAAAAAAAGAAAGAAAGAAAGAAACAACTTCAACATCAACAGAAAGGACAACCACTCAGAGAACCCATCCAAGAGTTACCAACTTCTAAGACCAAAGGTAGATAAATCCATGACAATGGGAAGAAACCAGCGCAAAAATGCTGAAATAAGCAAAAACCAGAATGCCTCTATTCCTCCAAGGGATCACAACTCGCCACCAGCAAGGGAACAAAACTGGATGGAGAATGAGTTTCACAAATTGATGGAAGCAGGCTTCAGAAGGTGGGTAATAACAAACTTCTCTGAGCTAAAGCAACATGTTCTAAACCAATGCAAAGAAACTAAGAACCTTGAAAAAAGATTACACCAAATGGTAACCAGAAAAACCAGCTTAGAGAAGAACATAAATGACTTGATGGAGTTGAAAAACATAGCACAAGACAGCACAAGAACCTCGCCAAGCATACACATGCTGAAATAGCTGAATTGATCAAGCAGAAGAAAGGATATCAGAGATTGAAGATGAACTCAGTGAAATAAAATGAGAAGGCAAGATTAGAGAAAAAAGAGTGAAAATAAATAAACAAAGCCTCCAAGAAATATAGAATTATGCGAAAAGACCTAATCTATGTTTGATAGGAGTACCTGAATGTGACGGAGAGAATGAATCCAAGCTGGAAAACACTCCTCAGGATATTATCTAGGTGAAATTTCCCAACCTAGCAAGGCAGGCCAACATTCAAATCCAGGAAATCCAGAGAAAATCACAAAGATATTCCTCAAGAAGAGCAACCCCAAGGCATGTAATCACTAGTCATCAGATTCACCAGGGTTAAAATGAAGGAAAAAAATGCTAAGGGCAGCCAGAGAGAAAGTTCGGCCCATCAGACTCACAGTGGATCTCTCCACAGAAACCCTCCAAGACAGAAGAGAATGGGGGCCAATATTCAACATCCTTAAAGAAAAGAACTTCCAACCCAGAATTTTATATCCAGTCAAACTAAGCTTCATAAGTGAAGGAGAAATAAAATTCTTTCTGGACAAGCAATTGCTGAGAGATTTTGTCACCACCAGGTCTGCCTTACAAGAGCTTCTGAAGAGAGCACTATCAGGAAAAGGAACAACCAGTATGAACCACTGCAAAAATATACCAAATGGTAAAGACCATCAACACAATGAAGAAACTTCATCAACTAATGGGCAAAACAACCAGCTAGCATCAAAATGGTGGGAGCAAATTTACACATAACAATATTAACCCAAAATTAAATGGGCTAAACGCCCCAATCAAAAGACACAGACTAGCAAATTGGATAAAAAGCCAAGACCCATCAGTGAGCTGTATTCAGGAGATACATCTCATGTGCAAAGATGCACACAGACTTGTAAAAAAAGAGATGGAAGAATATTTACCAAGCAAAAGGAGAGAGATAGAAAAAAGCAGGCATTGCAATCCTCCTCTCCGATAAAATAGACTTTAAACCAACAAAGGTCAAAAGAGAAAAAGAAGGGCATTACATAACGGTAAAAGGATCAATGCAACAAGAAGAGCTAACTATCCTAAATATATATGTACCCAATACAGGAGCACCCAGATACATAAAGCAAGTTCTTAATGACCTACAAAGAGACTTAGACTCCCACACAATAATAGTGGGAAACTTTAACACTCCACTGTCAATATTAGACAGATCAATGAGACAGAAAATTAACAAGCATATCCAGGACTTCAACTCAGATCTGGATCAAGCAGACCTAATAGACATCTACAGAACTCTCCACCCCAAATTCACAGAATATACATTCTTCTCAGCATCGCATCGCACTTACTCTAAAGTTGACCACATAATTGGAAGTAAATCACTCCTCAGCAAATGCAAAAGAACAGAAATCATAACAACCCGTCTCTCAGACCACAGTGCAATCAAATTAGAACTCAAGATTAAGATACTCACTCAAAACTGCAGAACTATATGGAAACTTCAGAACCTGCTCCTGAATGACTACTGGATAAATAATTAAATGAAGGCAGAAATGAAGATGTTCTTTGAAACCAATGATTATAAAGACAATGTACCAGAATCTCTGGGACACGTTTAAAGCAGTGTCTGGAGGTAAATTTATAACAATGAATGCCCACATGAGAAGTGAATAAAAATCTAAAATTGGTAACCTATTATCACAATTAAAAGAACTAAGCTCAGAACAGAACTAAAGGAGATACAGACACAAAAAAACCCTTCAAAAATTAATAAATTCTGGAACTGTTTTTTTTTTAAAAAAGATCAACAAAATAGATAGACTGCTAAGGCAGACTAATAACAAAGAAAAGAGAGCGGAATCAAATATATGCAATAAAAAACAATAAGGGGGATATCGCCACTGATTCCACAGAAACAAACTACCACCAGAGACTACTACAAACAACTCTATGCACATAAACCAGTAAATCTGGAAGAAATGGATAAATTCCTGGACACTTACCCCCTCCCAAGACTAAAACAGGAAGAATTTGAATCCCTGCATAGATCAATAACAAGGTCTGAAGTTGAGGAAGCAATTAATAGCCTACAAACCAAAAAAACTCAAGGTCTAGATGGGTTCACAGCCAAATTCTACCAAACATACAAAGAGGAGCTGGTGCCATTCCTTCTGAAACTATTCCAAACAATACAAAAAGAAGGAATCCTCTCTAACTCATTTTATGAGACCAACATCATCCTGATACCAAAACTTGGCAGAGACACAACTAAGAAACAAAATTTCAGGCCAATATTCATGATGAGCATCAATGCAAGAATTTTCAATAAAATACTGGAAAACCAAATGCAACAGTATATCAGACAGCTTATCCATCATGACCAAGTAGGCTTCATGCTGGGAATGCAAGGCTCATTCAACATATGCAAATCTATAAATGTAATCCATTACATAAACAGAACCAAAGACAAAAACCATGTGATTATCTCAATAGATGCAGAGAAGGCCTTCAACAAAATTCAGTGTCCCTTTTTGCTAAAAACTCTCAATAAACTAGGTATCAATGGAACATATCTAAAAATAATAAAAGCTATTTATGACAAACCCACAGTCAGTATCAGACTGAATGGGCAAAAACTGGAAGCATTCCCTTTGAAAACTGGCACTAGACAAGGGTGCCCTCTCTCACCACTCCAATTCAACATAGTACTGGAAGTTGTACCCAGAGCAATCAGGCATGAAAAACAAATAAAGGGTATTGAATTAGGAAAAGAGGAAGTCAAGTTGTCTCTATATGCAGATGACATGAATGTATATTTAGAAGACCCCACTATCTCAGCCCATTATCACCTTAAACTGATAAGCAACTTCAGCAAAGTCTCAGGATACAAAATGAATGTGCAAAAATCACAAGCATTCCTATATATCAATAACAGACAGAGAGGCAAATCATGAGTGAACTTCCATTCACAATTGCTACAAAGAGAATAAAATATGTAGGAATACAACTAACAAGGGACATGAAAGACTTCTTCAAGAAGAACTATAAACAACTGCTCAAGAAAATAAGAGAGGACACAAACAGATGGAAAAATATTGTATGCTTGTGGTTAGGAAGAATCAATATTGTGAACATATTGATTCTTGGCCATACTGCCCAAGGTAATTTATAAATTCAATGCTATCCCCATCAAGCTACCATTGGCCTTCACAGAACTGGAAAAAACACCTTAAACTTCATATGGAACCAAAAGAGAGCCCACATAGCCAAGACAGTCCTAAGCAAAAAGAACAAAGCTGGAAAAATTATAATACCTGACTTCAAACTATACTACAAGGCTACAGTAATCAAAACAGCATGGTATTGGTATCAAAACAGAGATATAGACCAATGGAAGAGAACAGAGACCTCAGAATTAATGCCACACATCTACCACCATCTGATCTTTAACAAACCTGACAAAAACAAGCAATGGGGAAAGGATTCCCTGTTTAATAGGTGGTGTTGGGAAAACTAGCTAGCCATGTACAGAAAGCTGAAACTGGACCCCTTCTTTACACCTTACACAAAAATTAACTCCAGATGGATTAAAGATTTAAACGTAAGACCTAATACCATCAAACCCCTGTGAGGGAAAAAAAACCTATGCAATACCATTCAGGACATAGGCATAGGCAAAGACTTCATGACTAAAACACCAAAAGCAATGACAAAAAAAGCCAAAATAGACAAATGTGATCTAATTAAACTTAAGAGCTTCTGCACAGCAAAATAAAAAATCATTATAGCAAACTGACAACCAACAGAATGGTAAAAAAAATTTTGCAATCTACCCATCTGACAAAGGACTAATACCCAGAATTTCCAAAAACTAAAACAAATTTACAAGAAAAAAATAACCCCATCGAAACTGGGCGAAGGACATGAACAGACAAAAGAAGACACTTATGCGGCCAACAAACATATGAAAAAATGCTCATCATCACTGGTCATTAGAGAAATGCAAATCATAACCACATTGAGATAATATCTCACACCAGTTAGAATGGCAATCATTAAAAAATATGGAGACAACAGATGCTGGAGAGGATGTAGAGAAATAGGAACACTTCTACTCTGTTGGTGGGAGTGTGTATTAGTTCAACCATTGCGGAACACAGTATGACAATTCCTCAAGGATCTAGAACTAGACATACCATTTGACCTAGGAATCCCATTACTGGGTATATACCCAATGATTATAAATTGTTCTATTATAAAGACACATGCACATGTATGTTCACTGTGGCACTGTTTACAATACCAAAGACTTGGAACCAACCCAAATGCCCATTAATGATAGACAGGATAAAGAAAATGTGGCAGATATACACCATGGAATACTACACAGCCATAAAAAAGGATGAGTTCCTGTCCTTTACAGGGACATGGATGAATCTGGAAACCATCATTCTCAGCAAACTGACACAAGAACAGAAAACCAAACACTGAATGCTCTCACTCCTAAGTGGCTACTGAACAATGAGAACACAAGGACACAGAAAGGGAACATCTCACACGTGGGCCTGTTGGTGGGTAGGGGGTTAGGGGAGGGATAGCAGGGAGCAAGGGTTGGGGGGATTGGGGAGGGATAACATAAGAAGAAATATCTAATGTAGGTGACAGGAAAATGGATGCAGCAAACCATCATGGAATACGTATACCTATGTAAAAATCCTGCATGATCTGCACATGTACCCCAGAATTTAAAGTATAATTTGAAAAACTAATAATAAAATATATATACACAGCTTTAAAAAAGAATTATGGTAATAATTTCAAATCATAAAAATAACAGGAACTAAGTTCTTATTTTAATAATAAATTGACTCCAAAAATTAAAATAATTTTAATATACTGATTTTCCTTTTTGGAATACATTAGTGTGCTTCTAATAATTATTTATATATAGAGAAAATTGAATGTTTCATAACTCATAAATTATTAGCATTATGTCATCCATTTTCTAATTATAAGAATTTAAGATAGCATACAATAACGTCTACAGTTTAATTCAAAGGATTTTTCTTAGATATGAGTTGGATCAATTTGAGACAAATAGGATTCAAGTTTAGATTATTTTAGCCTTGTGCACAGAGGAAACATTTATTTAGATGAAAGTGTAGGATAGACAAATGTGATGTATTTTATGTCCTTGCTACATGGAGATTTTAGATAAGATTCTCATCTAAGGAATCTTCAGAGAAAGTGAACGTATCTTTGAAAATTGGGTCTTATAACAGAGGAAATGATGAAGCCATAATCACATCAGTGAATTCACTTTGTATTGAAGTTTACAGGATCATCTAACTTCATTAAATTTTTCCCTTTCTTATTGCTAAAACAGAAAGATGGCAGGTGAATGTAGAAATTACTTCATTAGAGTGAACATGTTTCTATTTCAAAGTATGTTAATTTCATTTCTACTTTGTCAGCTTTAATTTGTCACCAAACCTAAAATGGGATAATTGTACCAGCATTTAAGTTCACATACGTAGACAAGGTTTTCCCTAGTTTTATAAAATTAAATTTAGATTCTGTCGACACTGCTCAATTTATTACGAAGTAACATGTATTGAGATTTGACTCTCATCATATCAAATTAAGTCAAAATATAAATTAATTCAATGACAACTCCATGTCGATATTTGCTCATTGTGCCAACACATTTTGTGTGGAATCCCTATAATTTCACCAAAAATTATATAAAGTACCCTACCACAAGAACATTATTATTTTTTTAATACCTTGAATGTTCTCTATGCCAAACTACAAGTACAATGATGTTTTATTTGAGAGATGGGGGAAGTTATGTAAAAATAAAGGGAGAAATAAAGATACAGGCTAATAACCAGGGTTAACTCCAAGATTATATCTTCTGTTAATTTATTTTAAACAGTCAAGATGGAATTAAAACAGCTTCAAAATCTTAAAAACAGAAATATTAATATCCAAGATTTATTTTTTTTCTATTTCCCCAGTCCCATGTTCTTTTTGTAAAAAACCATTTATTCTTAAAAAAAGATATTTTTATTAGTCATACATCAGTATAAGTGAAACTATGTCATAAATATACTTTTTAATAAGCAGGAAAAGATGGGATAAAAAAAGAAGAGCTATAATATGAATAGATAACTGTCTCTTTAAGAATGAACAAATAACTAATGTGTCAGAATAATGGCAAATAAATGTTAACAGTTCTCAAGCCTATACTTACATCCTTTTCCTCCCATAATGTTATCCCCAGTATTAAATCATTCACAGATAATTTTAAATGTGATTTTTAATAGTTGCCTGATATTTACTACAAATGTTTTTATTTTTACAAATATGTATTTTTCTCTTATCTCTTATTAATTCACATTTTTGAATTAGTATTCTAGGCATACTAAACATGAAGTTATCTAACAGAATAATTACCTATCCTTTCAATTCAATGTTTCATAACTTGCTACATTTTCAGGCCAATATTAACATATTGTTTACATCTTAAAATACTTTCTTACAATTTAGCACTTTTGAAATATAAGTGAAATCTTATAGTTATATATATTTAATGTGATTGTGTTTTTTTTAATTATTAAATTGAAGGCTTTAATTAAAATTTGTAGTACAGACTCTGAGCAATATGATAATTATAGCAGCAACAGTAAAATATTTTATTTCCTATTTTTACTGCACTACCTTTCATAGTTCTACATTTTAGTAATGCTAAAAGCTAGCATTTATGGATAATATGTAGCAAGTATTGTCCTAAGATCATTATATTTTTTAACTTATTTCATCCTGGAGAAAACCCTTAGAGGTGGTACTGTTCTTATGAGCATATTTCTGTTGAAGGAACTGCAATATAGTAACTAGCTCAGGCTTACCCTCCTAGTCCATGGTAGAACATGAGAAGGAAAGGTTCAATGTCTGTCTTTAGAGAAGAAGCTGAATCCTTCGCTACCCAACCTTCTTAGTATAGCAGTTGGCTGACTGTTTTAACAGCTAATAATGATCATTGTTCTGTTAAAGTTATAATGCTGCATATCTAATTTTTAAATATATATTTTTTAAATGAAAGGGCTTTAGTTTTTATTGAATCAATTCCAAGTACTGAAATAATTATATAATAATGTTCTTAGTTTATTATTTATATATAGTATATTATTATTAAAAATAAATTATATAATAATGTTCTTAGTTGTCATACAAATATATTTTATCTTTGGTAAACTGAATAAACTATCTATTATAAGACAAAAAAACTCATTTTAGAAAGAAATATAGAAATATGCTTAATATAAATATTTTAAAAACTAGGATGTTTTATTGGCAATATTAATACTTTTATTTTTGTTATTATTCATAGTGTTTTTACCTTCATTAATTTTATTCTTTCTTTTAGATTAATATTTATTACTTTTCTTCCATTACACTATAATTTATTTGGTTGTAGCATATTATTTTGTTAGCATATTGGTTTTCTTGCTATCTCTAGCAAAGTGAAACGTATTTACAATTATTTGTTCCAGTATAATCAGCAATTATCCCTGAACCAATCTGTTCTGCTAGGGAGAACGCGAACTGGTTTACAAGTTTGTTTTTCCCCTTTACATTGAAATATACAAAGCAAGTTTATAGAAAATAAATCAAATGAGGTGATTCTGCATTTTAAAGTATTGTACAACTTTAAAAATTCTTCATTTTAAAGTATTGTACAACTAGAAAGATAATATTTCTATTTATTTAGTAAAGCTTTATTGCTTTATTTTAATAAAACGCTCACACATTTTATTTTCTATGTGCTTATATATTTATTTCAGTTATATTTTCTAGCTACCTCAGTTGTCATAGAAAAGCTACTGATTTCTGCATTTTTTATTTAACTGATCTTATCAAATTCTATTCACAATTATAATAACTTTTTTTCAGCTTTGGGTGGGAGAGACTTTCTATAACATACTACCTGCAAATAATGAGTTAGTTTCATCTGCTGCATTTCTCATAAACATTGTTTCATATTATTTAACTGCAGTGTAGAATTCCTAGGTCAATGTTGAATAATGTGGTGCAAATAGACATCATAATCTCCTTCACGATTAAAAAAAG
Organism: Saguinus oedipus; assembly: GCA_031835075.1. NCBI lineage: Eukaryota > Metazoa > Chordata > Mammalia > Primates > Cebidae > Saguinus > Saguinus oedipus. Next base: position 98,899,927 of record CM063181.1, on the reverse strand, counting down.
AACACTCATGTGTCATTATGCAGTATGCTTTTTGTTTAATGCCTTGACTCATGCTTGGTAAATGTTCCTCTCTTCCTAAGTTTTGTTATTATAAATGGATACTATTTATTTTTACTTTTCGTGTACCTATTAATATGTTCACATAGCTTTTATTGTTTACTCTTTTAAAGTGACATAATTATATTATGTTTTTAGCATTAAACAAACCTTAATTCCTGCAGTAAGTAAATCTTGGGTACTACATATTCTGATTTTGTTTAATTTTGCTTTTGATAAATATCTGGGCTTTTACATTTGATGTATTGTTCAGAAATTTGGCAACTATACTTACCATTGAGATTTGTTTGTTATTTAATTTTTTTCCTAACATCTGATTTTAGTATAGTAACTTAAATCTAGCCTCAGATAAGGAGGCAGATACTCCCTTTCTTATATTCCCTGGAGAAGTCTATAGAAGTAGAAAATACCTGTGATGTAAATTCTTAGAATAACTCACCTACAAAATTATCTGAACTTAGAGTTTTTGAGGGAATATTTTGAACTCCTAATTTAATTGTTACATACATTTCATTATTTTTGTTTCTTGAGATGGCTTTGAAATTTACTTTTTCTAATAAAGAATCCATTACATCTAAACTTTGAAGTTTATTGGCATAATTATTTACACTCTTAGTCTATATTTAGTTCTCATACTTGCATTGTTTTTATCTTTTTTTTCCCCTTGTATAGAGTTTAACTTTGAACAACATGGGGTTTAGGCTTGCCAATATACCACACAGCTGAAAATTTGTACATAATTGAAGATGTTATTGTTATAGAAAATGCTGTGGAAGAAATCAAGCCTAAAACAATAAATTCCTGCTACAGAAAACTTGTACAGGCATTTTGCATGATTTCCTGGGATTTACGACAGAGCCAGCAAGAAAATCATGAAGGAAATTGTGACTAGCAAAAGATATGGGAGATGAAGTCTTTAAAGATATGGATTTTGAATAAATTCAAGAGTTAGTATACATCACACTAGGAGAGTTAACAGAAGATGACTTGATAGAGATGAGTGCTTCTGAACCAGGGCTGGATCATGAGGGGACAATGGAGATGAAGCAGTGCCAAAAAGCAGGCTGATATCAGAAAATCTGTCACAGATCTGCTTTTGACTTCTTTTGATGGCTTGGGCCCTTCTACGACAACAGGCATTGAAACTAAAGCATGTGGTGGAAGAAAGGTAAGTACCATAAAGATTCACTGTGAGGGTAATGAGAAAGCAAAGAAATTACAATGTATTCCCACAAATCTCTGTAAAGACCTTCCTCCCCTGCCTTCTTTTCCATCTCCTTTACCTTCTCTGCCTCTGCCAACCCTGAGACAGCAAGACCAACCTTCCTTTGCCCTCCTCCTCAATCTCTCCTATGACAAGGATGAAGACTTTTATAATGATCTAGTCCCACTTAATAAATAGTTAATATATTTCCCTTCCTTATGATTTTCTTAATGCATTTTTATCTTACTTTATTGTAAGAACACAGTATATAACAATGGTATAATCCTTCTAGACTCTCATGATGTTCTATTTGGGTTCTTTTCCATGGTGATGTCAATTATTTCCATAGAGTGTGTATAAGGCTTGAAAGTCCTTATGACCCCCCAATAGAGATGTTGTATTGAAGTCGTGTTTAGGGAAAGGTAGCTTTGACACCTTCAGCACTGAACTCATGAGGTTCTGGATGGCATACCGGAACAACTTTAAAAGGCACTTTCTTACTGGAAAGCTATTTCCTAACTGCAGAAACAAAGCATCATTGGAACTAAACCAGTAAATGTATCCTTATTGCTCCGGCCTATTTGTTTTACAACCAAAAGGCTGACTAGGAGCTGCTATATATCACCTTTTTAATCCAAAGGCAAAATTACCTGCTGGATTTTAATTTTTGAGGATACATAGTAAATATGTATATTTATGGGGTACATAAAATGTTTTGGTGGAGGTATGCAATGTGAAATAAAACACATGATGGAGAATGGGTATCCATCCCTCAAGCATTTATGTATCCATTGAGATGCAAACAATTCAACTATAAAGTTAATTTAAAATGTACAATTAAATTATTATTGACTATATTCACTCTGTTGTGCTATTAAACAGTAGGTCTTATTCATTCATTCTTTCATTTATTTATTCTTTCATTTATTTATTTATTTATTATTGCATTTTAGGTTTTGGGGTACATGGGCAGAATATGCAAGATAGTTGCACAGGTACACACATGGCAGTGTGATTTGCTGCCTTCCTCCCCTTCACCCACATCTGGCATTTCTCCCCATGCTATCCCTCCCCAGCTCCCCCCTCCCCACTGTCCCTCCCCATTCCCCCAATAGACCCCAGTATGTAGTGTTCCCCTCCCTGTGTCCATGTGTTCTCATTGTTCATCACCCGCCTATAAGTGAGAACATGTGGTATTTCATTTTCTGTTCTTGTGTCAGTTTGCTGAGAATGATGTTCTCCAGATTCATCCATGTCCCTACAAAGGACATGAACTTATCGTTTTTGATTGCTGCATAATAGTCCATGGTGTATATGTGCCATATTTTCCCTGTCTAGTCTATCATCGATGGGCATTTGGGATGGTTCCAGGTCTTTGCTATTGTAAACAGTGCTGCAGTGAACATTTGTGTGCATGTGTCCTTATAGTAGAACGATTTATAATCCTTTGGATATATACCCAGTAATGGGATTGCTGGGTCAGATGGAATTTCTATTTCTAGGTCCTTGAGGAATCGCCACACTGTCTTCCACAATGGTTGAACTAATTTACACTCCCACCAGCAGTGTAAAAGTGTTCCTATTTCTCCACATCCTCTCCAGCATCTGTTGTCTCCAGATTTTTTAATGATCGCCATTCTAACTGGCATGAGATGGTATCTCAATGTAGTTTTGATTTGCATCTCTCTAATGACCAGTGATGATGAGCATTTTTTCATATGTTTGTTGGCCTCATGCGTGTCTTCTTTTGTAAAGTGTCTGTTCATATCCTTTGCCCATTTTTGAATGGGCTTGTTTTTTTCTTGTAAATCTGTTTGAGTTCTTTGTAAATTCTGGATATCAGCCCTTTGTCAGATGGGTAAACTGCAAAAATTTTGTTCCATTCTGTTGGTTGCTGATTCACTCTAATGACTGTTTCTTTTGCCATGCAGAAGCTGTGGAGTTTGATTAGGTCCCATTTGTCTATTTTGGCTTTTGTTGCCAATGCTTTTGGTGTTTTGTCATGAAGTCCTTGCCTACTCCTATGTCCTAAATGGTTTTGCCTAGATCTTCTTCTAGGGTTTTTATGGTGCCAGGTCTTATGTTTAAGTCTTTAATCCATCTGGAGTTAATTTTAGTGTAAGGTGTCAGGAAGGGGTCCAGTTTCTGCTTTCTGCACATGGCTAGCCAGTTTTCCCAACATCATTTATTAAACAGGGAATCCTTTCCCCATTGCTTGTTTTTGTCAGGTTTATCAAAGATTGTATGGTAGTAGATATGTTGTTTTGCCTCTGATGCCTCTGTTCTGTTCCATTGGTCTATATCTCTGATTTGGTACCAGTACCATGCTGTTTTGATTACTGTAGCCTTGTAGCATAGTTTGAAGTCTGGTAGTTTGAATTTTTTTTTTTTTTTTGAGATAGAGTTTTGCTCTCGTTGTCCAGGCTGGAGTGCAATGGTGCGATCATGACTCACTGCAACCTCCACCTCCCGAGTTCAAGGAATTCTCCTGCCTCAGCCTCCTGCATAGCTGGGATTACAGGCATGCATCACCATGCCTGGCTAATTTTGTGTTTTTATGAGAGATGGGGTTTCTCCATGTTGGTCAGGCTCGTCTCAAACTCCCGGCCTCAGGTGATCAGCCCACCTCAGCCTCCCAAAGTTGCTGGGATTATAGGTGTGAGCCTGGCCCATTGTTTCTATTTTTATCATATTCATTAACCTTATCCATTTCTCCCCATTCCCAAGTTTCCCACACCCTTCCCAGTCTCTGGTAACCATTTTTTGGGTATTTATGTTGTTAATTCAAGGCTCTGGAGTTATCAGAATTAGACATAAGACAGTTCTGATCATAAGGCTGCCTCCACCTGCACAAAAGAGCAGAGGTCGCCTATTCCTTCCTATCCCTTCCTGCCTTAAATACTGGTACTTATTCTCTTACTTATTAATAAATGTCCTTCAGCGTTGCACCACAAGCTCCAGAACAGGGCACTTTTGTCTTTATTTAAAACCTGTTCAGGCAGATATCCCTTCTCCTCAATGATTTTTTTTTTTATGGCATCTGAGAACTTCTCTGCTGCATCCTGGTCAACAGAAACTGCTTTTTTTGTTATCCTAACATCATTTGAAGCCAAACGTCTTTTTAAAATTATCAAACTATCCTTTGCTGGCATTATGTAATCCAGTTTTAGATACTTCTTTGTCCTTATCCACCTTTAGACACTTCTTCATTGGTTAGTTTTAAGTTATCATATAATGACTTCACTTTTTATCAAATTATATTAGTCTCTAAGTATGACTTTCTTATGCATCCACATAAATTTGCAGTTTTAATACTACATAAAAAGGTAATGTGCAACAAGTGTGAGTTTTCTGTGCCTGCTGCCATAGCTTCAGTGAAGGCTTAATAAATTTCTTATTCATTGTTTATAATGGTTTTCACACTGTATTCATTTATCTTAAAATAGCAGTAGCTGAAGCAGCAGACCTCAATCTATGGTGCATCTATGGCAAATATCAAGTGATTCAACTTTTTCTTGTAATGTCATGACTTTTCTCTGCTTCTTGGGAGCACTTCCAGCATGACTAGTGACATTCTGTATGTCATGGTGTTATTCAAAATTTATGGTATTGCACTAAACATTATGAAAAATACACAAGAACTGTAAAAGACCACTTTTTACTGAAATTGGCAATTTATTGTAGAGACAAACTGCTCATGCAGAGATGATTAGGATCACACAGTGTTTAAGTAGATACTGGCAACACTTGAGCCAACCATAATAGCAACAAGAGATGGCTAAAAAACTATAGCAGTAGTACCAAACACATTATGCATGTATGACATAATTCTCCATTGTTATGTTTGCTTACATTTCTATGGGCTGCAAATGGTGTCATGTACTATTTGTGAGTGCTTGTGAGCATGTTGTAATAAAAATTAACTTTTTATGATATATTGATGTATATTTTACAGTAGTCACCCCGAAATAGACTAGCACCTACATATATTTCAGGCACTCATAAAACTTTCTTAATTTTTTTATATTTCTAGGCTACATAGTTCATTTGTAAATTTTTTCAAATTGTCACAAATCTCCAAAAATTTTTAAATATGTTGAAATAAATAAGCATGTAGGTAGACTTATGCAGTTCAAACCCATTCAAGGATCAACTATAATTTATTTATGACTTTCTTCTCTTACTGTTTTCTGTGATTAATCTGAGCAAGATGTGTGTCTTTATTAGTTGTTTCAAAGAACCAACTTTTGTATAGTATGTCTGTTTCCAATCACTTTAAAGTCTTCTCTTATGTTTATTATTTCATTCATTTTACTCCCTGTTGCTTTGTCTGTTATTCTTTTTCTTCTTAAATTATATGCATAGCTGATTAATTTTTAATCTTTCTTTTTTCTTAATATGACTATTCAAGGTTGTATTTTTCCCTCTAAGTGCCATCTGAGTGCCATTTTATGACAAGGTTATATTTTTTCTTCTAAATACCCCTTTATGACTACTGCTTACATTTAACAACTGTTGACCCAGCAATTCCATTACTGGGTATATACCCAAAAGATTTAAATCATTCTGCTATAAAGACTCAGGCTCATGTATGTTTATTGCAGCACTATTTACAATAGCAAAGACTTGGAACCAACCCAAATGGCCATCAATGATAGACTGGATAAAGAAAATGTGGCACATATTCACCATGGAATACTATGCAGCCATGAAAAAGAATGAGTTCATGTCCTTTACAGGGACATGGATGAAGCTGGAAACCACCATCCTCAGCAAAGTAGCACAGGAACAGAAAACCAAACACCACACGTTCTCACTCATAAGTGGGAGTCAAACAATGAGAACACATGGACACAGGGAGGGGAATATCACACACCACACTGGGGCCTGTTGCAGGTGATGGGGGCTAGCGGAGAGAGGACATTAGGACAAATACCTAATGAATGCAGGGCTTAAAATCTAGATGATGGGTTGATAGGTGCAGCAAACCACCATGGCACACGTATATCTATGTAACAAACTTGCACCTTCAGCATATGTACTCTTGAACTTAAAGTAAAAAAAAAAAGTAATAAGAAGAATTGTTTACCTTTTAATATTTTCAAAAAATAAGTGCCATTTCTTAAATCATGAATTATTTCATTGCTTCCAAGCATACTTTTAATTATATCAAAGCACACAAAGATATTCTTGCTAGTGTAATGACGTTAAATGGGCTCAATTTTTATGAAAAGTTCCATGTGTGAAGAAAACAAATGGGAATTCTACCAATTTTGGCTGCAGTGTTCTTGATGGTGCCATTATAAATAGAAACAAATGTATTCATAAAATAGAAAATTCATTTCTTGTTTAATTAATGATTTTTGAAGTATTTGTTAATTTTAGAGAAAAATATTCTAACAGAAGTCATTATGAAATTATAGTTGAAAAAAAAAAGAACTCTCATCCTCTGTGGCACCAAACTTAATAATGTAAAAATTAAAAATTGTACATAATATATAACATGAACATTTTATGATATATTCAATTGAAAAATTTTCATCGAGTTTTATTCTCTGTATATTTTAATGCTTTTATAATTCACTTTGGCCCAAAATGACAACCTACATTGTCATTTACATTAACCTCGGTTAATGTAAATGATAGCTGATACGTTTAGGATAAATTAGATGCCTCTTAAAATATTTAACCATTGCCACAAAAATGATTTCAGCAAATACTGGTGATCATTATTTTTTAAATAACCACAATATTCTTAAAACACAAAACCAGCATCCAAAGCCAAGTCTAGCATTTGTAGAAATTATATCATGTTTTGCAAATTCATTTGTTCTCTATGCACACTTGATATTCTCGACTAGTTTACACATTTGAAATATATTGTATATTAAAATCAAACATTGTTAATATACTTTAAGCAGATATTATTAAAGACCAAAGAAGAAGTGTACAAATGATGTACTAGATCTATTATAAAAATATTCATTTTCAATTCAGTTGTTGATGAATGTAGCAGTTTATTATTATATTTGAACTATTGGATACTTAGTAAATATAAGTTATTCTAATGGCACCACTTTTAAGACGGAGTGTTCATTAGTAAGACAGCAAACCATGGTCAGAAAAGCTTGAAGGAATTCTCTATCACTGCATATAAATATGTTACACTTCAAGAATTTTCACTTTAAACTCTCATTTTTATAAGGACTTGATTTCATCACCAAGTTTATAAATGAAATCAGGACAAAGAACAATAGGAGAAACATTTTGGCAAGCAATACTGAATTCTTAGCATTTGGTTGTATATTATATATACAAGTTTCTCAGTGATGGAAGGTAGGAAATGAGAGATGAAGCAAGACTTCAATTGCTAATTTTGACTTCGATAATATAGAGCAATTACCAATGATGAACATATCATCTTGGGCAAAGAAATTATTCTTGTAATCATAGTATCTATCAAAGAAGCCAGGAAATTTACAAAAAGATATACTAGAGAAAATTCAGTCTATTTAAAAATAAATTACTAACTTAAAATAAACTACTTTATATAATTTAAATTGAAATATATATCATACATATTGAGAAAATATAGATTTTCTTTTTCTACGTTCTGTGTATTCAACAAAAATGCATATACACAATTTTCCCGTGCACTTGCATTTGTATTAAGCTTATACTAATTTAATGTGGTAGATTTTATTATTTTTCCAACTTTATTCTACCTTTATTCTTTATTCTATTCCTCCAGAAGTCAGTTTTGGCTATTTGACTTTCTTGGGCAACACAATGTGAGTAGCAATTATCAGTGGGTTTTCAAGAAGTTCATCACAGCACTGTTTACAATAGCAAAGACCTGGAACCAGCCCAAATGCCCATCAATGATAAACTGGGTAAAGAAAATGTGGCACATATACACCATGGAATCCTACACCACCATAAAAAACAATGAGTTCATGTCCTTTTTAGGGACATGAATGAATCTGGAAACCATCATTCTTAGCAAACTGACATAAGAATTGAAAATCAAACACCACATATTCTCACTCATAGGCGAGTGTTGAACAATGAGAACACATGGACACAGGGAGGGGAGCATCACATACTGGGGTCTGTCTGTTGGGGGAGGCTAGGGGAGGGACAACTGGTTGGGAGGGATAACGTGTAGAAAAATGCCAGGTATAGGTGATGGGGGATGGAGGAAGCAAACCACCTTGCCATGTATGTACCTATGCAACAATCCTGCATGATCTGCACATGTACCCCAAAACCTAAAGTATAATTAAAAAAAAAAAAAAGCAGCTTTATGAGCAATTGTGTTTCAACCTACTTTTTACTCTTTCTTCCAGGAGCCTCTGATATAGATAAATTCACGTGTCTTAATTGCAAAGAGAAAACAGATGCAGCTAAGCTGGAGCTGAGCTCTACCTCAATGGATATGCAACAAACCAGTGACACCTAGGCAACATCCATTTTTCCCTTTTTCTATAGATATATTTATTGCAGTTGTTTTTCCAAAGTTGTAAAGTGAGTGTTTGGAAGATGTAACGTGTCATTTAATTTAGAAATCTCTAGATCAAAACAATTCATTTTTTTTTGCAAGTTTCAGTAACTTTTTTTATTGCATTTTAGGTTTTAGGGTACATGTGAAGAATGCAAGACAGTTGCATAGGTACACATGTGGCAGTGTGATTTGCTGCCTTCCTCCCCTTCACCTATATCTGGCAATTCTCCCCATGCTATCTCTCCCCAACTCCCCACCCCCACTGTCCCTCCCCTATTCCCCGCAACAGACCCCAGTGTGTAGTGTTCCCCTCCCTCTGTCCATGTGTTATCATTGTTCAACACCCACCTATGAGTGAGAACATGCGGTATTTCCTTTTCTGTTCTTGTGTCAGTTTGCTGAGAATGATGTTCTCCAGATTCATCCATGTCCCTACAAAGGTCACGAACTCATCCTTTTTGATTGCTGCATAATATTCCATGGTGTATATGTGCCACATTTTCCCTGTCCAGTCTATCACCAATGGGCATTTGGGTTGATTCCAGGCCTTTGCTATTGTAAACAGTGCTGCAAAGAACATTCGTGTGCATGTGTCCCTATAGTAGAATGATTTATAGTCCTTTGGATATATACCCAGTAATGGGATTGCTGGGTCAGATGGAATTTCTATTTCTAGGTCCTTGAGGAATTGTCACACTGTCTTCCACAATGGTTGAACTAATTTACATACCCACCAACAGTGTAAAAGTGTTCCTATTTCTCCACATCCTCGCCAGCATCTGTTGTCTCCAGATTTTTAATGATCGCCATTCTAACTGGCATGAGATGGTATCTCAATGTAGTTTTGATTTGCATTTCTCTAATGACCAGTGATGATAAGCATTTTTTCATGTGTTTGTTGGCTTCATGTATGTCTTCTTTTGTAAAGTGTCTGTTCATATCCTTTGCCCACTTTTGAATGGGCTTGTTTTTTTCTTGTAAATCTGTTTGAGTTCTTTGTAAATTCTGGATATCAGCCCTTTGTCAGATGGGCAAACTGCAAAAAAATTTTTTCATTCTCTTGGTTGCCGATTCACGCTAATGACTGTTTCTTTCTTTTGCTGTGCAGGAGCTGTGGAGTTTGATTAGGTCCCATTTGTCTATTTTGGCTTTTGTTGCTAATGCTTTTGGTGTTTTGGTCATGAAGTCCTTGGCTACTCCTATGTCCTGAATGGTTTTGCCTAGATTTTCTTTTAGGATTATTATGGTGATAGGTCTTATGTTTAAGTCTTTAATCCATCTGGAGTTAATTTTAGTGTAAGGTGTCAGGAAGGGGTCCAGTTTCTGCTTTCTGCACATAGCTAGCCAGTTTTCCCAACACCATTTATTAAACAGGGAATTCTTTCCCCATTGCTTGTTTTTGTCAGGTTTATCAAAGATTGTATGGTTGTAGATATGTTGTGTTGCCTCCATTGCCTCTGTTCTGTTCCATTGGTCTATATCTCTGTTTTGCTACCAGTACCATGCTAATGTAGAGATCATGAGAGCCTGGACTTTAAGCCTGGTGAAAGTTTTAATTTAACTCTATTTGGAAGAAAGTGAGAATATTGTATATGAAGAAATAAGTAAATATTTATGATAGCAAGAATAAATTGTGGAAGGATTATTGTTCAAATTATTTAGTGCCATAACATGGCTTATGACAGATCATGAACTTGCTTTTATCATTGAAATCAGTACAAGTGACATACATCATCTCTGAACAGCTTAAATATTCATTAGTTAGTACCACCATTCTTTCTTTTACTTCTACCACAATAAAAGCACTATCCCAGTTAGAGACTGCTCAGTCAGCTAAAGACCTAAAAGAAGACACCTGTAGCAGAACTACAGGGGATAGCATGCGATTAGTATGTAACATCAGTGAAAAAGAAATATTTGTTGCTGTAAGCCATTAAGATTCTTAGGTTATTTATTAGTTGCAGCATATTTTAAGTGGAATCTAATTGTAAATGTAAGCAGTAACAAAAATACCCAGTGTTCTGAGAAGGAATTACCTTTTCTACCAGGAAGAAACTCAGCCTTAGGAAGAACATAGATAAGAATATTAGGATGCCTTTGTCACTTCTCTTTCAAGTTTACTTTAGTCTCTCTCATCTTTGATGATCATCAGATCATGGTTATAAGAATAATTTTGGTGAGAAATATTCAGATGTGCATTATTCTCTATCATCTTCCCAATCTTTTAAAATTATTATTTCATCTTTTTGAATCTGATTTGAACTGTGCCTACATACTCTCAAACAAAAATTTTTCTGAGCAAAATTTGGCTAAATACCTGATCTATGCATCTCATAAATTCGATGATTAGCATGAAATTTACAGAAACCTGAAAAATGAATTTCTAGATAATTAAAAGCTATATTTTTAGGGTAAACCTAATATATATGTGTGGTTTTTGAAAAATGTGTGGTTTTGCTTGTCTAAAAACATAAACCATTAGTATATAAAACAGTCATACTTCTTAGATGGATATTGTTGGAACATTTTATCAACTAACACATATTAAGCTTCTAATGGTCAATAATGTATACATGTGTTATTTATTCTAGTACATGATGACAGAGTATGTAATAAAAATTTTTTTCATCAAAAGCTAGTGCTTTACTATAGTACACTAAATGTATAGATTATTCCACAATAAAAAAATTGGGAAAATACATTCTATAAATATTTTTTATTAATCTCATCAAAATATATTGTGAGAAGCTAATGTGTAGGACACATAGACATTGGGAATTTGAAGAAGCATAGGATACATTTTGTATGTAAGAGATCCTTAGCATCTAATGGGAAAGATAAGTAATTTTTAAGGGAAAAGAAGTTTCAGCCTAACATATAAAACAAGTTTATTAATTTGTATTGTAGTCAAAATAGTAAGTGATCTCTAAATATTTTCAGAGAAAGTAAAGATTTTATTGAGGAGATGGGATCAAGCTTTATTTGAAGGTTGAGTAAGATACAGGCAAGTGGAGTAAAGAGATAACAGCTACAATATAGTGTTATATATAAAAGAATAACTTTGGATAAGTTGTTTGGATTAGACTTTATACATTTTTGACTCATTACATAAAGCCATATTTTTAGATGTAAAGATCAAAGAAGTGTATAAAAGGTGAGTCCTGGAGACCTAATAAAAGACAAAGAGAGACTTATAAAGACTAAAAAGAAACTGAAAAATATATAAAAGGAATGAGGAGAAAATAATGTCACAAAATGTAGATAATAAGGTAATACACAATTTCCAAGGGTGAGTCATCAAAAATGTCAATACCTTCTAACATCTTATAGAAGAAAGGGGTAAAGAAAAAAAGCTAAAGACCATTGAGGTACTTAGAAAAACAGTAACAGATAAAAAATGATGAGTAAGCTGTAGTCAGTGGTAGTGGTTCAAATAAGCTGAGTGCAAAGCTCATTAGATTTTAAGAATTGCAAAATGGTTAGACTGTCAATTATTCCCTATGGTGGCTGCTATCTGGTTACCATAAAAAAATAATTGCTAGAGAGTAGAACTTAGCTACTTTAATAAATTTAATAACTTCAGCTTGCACATTTACATCTATATATTTAAACTTGTTTCTGTTTATTAAAATAATCTACAGATTTATTTTTAATCAAATAAGATTGATAAAGATCAAACCTGTTGGGAGAAGCAGCAAAAGAGAAAGGACTTACAGAGTGCCTACATAAATTGGTTATGAGTAACATATAAACTGGGAACAACAAACCACAGCAAACTGTGGGAGGCCTCTGGGGAGGTAAACTTCATGCCTCATGTTCCAGTGCAGGGTGACCTAGGCTCTGTTACCATAAACATTGTGCTCAAAGACATAAAACCCCTTCCTAGTACTATGATGTAGCCAGACTTGTAGGCTTCTTGTTTAAGTCCCGAGTTCCACAAGCTGAACATAGAAACTCCCAAACCACCGTTATCAATCGTAGAATCACACACCAGTTCTGGCTCACTGATTCACTTCTAGTTCACTGATTCACTCCACCCCTACCCTATAGATCGAAGTGACTGTAACCAATAAATAGTGTGGATGATCAGCATGCAGGGCCTTCACTGTCTCCTCCAGTAATAAGTCGAGGGAAGGTGTTCTCTTTCTGGGTCCACGGCGGGGCATAGTTTTAAGGGCAAGAACTTCCAAGCATCATGCCCCCTTCCCATCTCTCTCCATCTGGAAGATTTAACAGTTTATGTTTGAATTTCATGGGCACGGGAAGAAACTAAAAGTCAATCACTCCAGCAGACGTTCTAAGGAACTTCTTTCATTGGCCAGGGGTCTTAGAGAAGGTGGGGGTTCCTCCCAGGTTAAAAGTGCCCTTCTTTCACACCCCTTGGGACTCCGCATTTGGGTCCCCTTCCATGAACACTCCCTTTGTGGGAGCCGTCTTCCTCTCTCCTGGATTTTCCCTCTGGAGTCCCGTTCCACGCTCTCTCATGGAAGCCTGTCTTCTCCTAAACTCCATCTCTCTCTATTCTCTAACACTCTCGTGGAAGCTGCTTTCCACTCCTGGATTCCGTCTTTCTGGATTCTCTCACTCAGTGCGAGAGTTAGCCATTTCTTTCTCTCTCCTTCTCCTGTTTCTCTCTCTTTAAATTAACCACTCTCTACAAACACGTTAGAGTCCGTCATTTACTGCGCACTGTGCCATGGTCCCCTCTCTCATTCTTGAGAGGGCAGGAGAACAAAAACCTGGAGAAACGTCCTCTCAGGGGAGCTGAGGGCACCCTGAACCCCAATAGTACATTTTGGTGAGCCAGCCAGAAGAGGGGTACACCAGAAAGAGTGGTACAGCCAGGAAAGGGGTACAGCCGGATTGGAAGACTTCAAAATTGTGAGTAAAACCAGCCCCATTCTGTCCTGTCTCTTTGAGAACACCTGAAGCCGCCGGAACCCAGCAGGGCTGTGGAGAGCACCGAGCCTGGGAGGCACGACCCAGCCCGTTTTAAGCATTGTGGGCCAGCCGGAAAAAAGGGCAGATTTCTTACCGTCAAGCTCGCTCTCTGCTTTCCGTCTCCTTCTCTATCCTTCGGATATTATCTCTGGGACCAAAACCTGAGGGAGCCTGTGGGACGGGGCGGGCAAGCACTGCCCCCAGGCCTTTTGCTCCTTGCCTGCTGGAACTGCAGAGACCACGGTCCAGCCCCCCAGGTGGGCCAAGGTGTGTGCAGCAAGCCGTAGCCGCCAGCACTGAGGACCGAGAGAAAAACAGCTGGGAGGGGTGAGGTACAGCCTGAGCCTGCCGGGGACCAGGGAGCGTGGCAGCCTGGCGCATGGCAGGCTTCTCTGGCGTTCTTCAGTCCCAGGCAGCAAGGTAAAGAGGCTCCCCAGGACGTTCACCTGCCGCCTGCCAGTCCCTGTATGGGCAGCAGCTCGGGGAGTGGCCCAACCGCGCCTGTGGTTGGCGGGGTCAACGTGATGAGGGAAAGCCACGAGAGTGGAGAAACTCACTGCAGCTGTGAACGCAGCTTTTAAACTGACGCGGCAAGCGGCTTTTTTCCTCTGTCCCTGAGGCTGAAGGAAAGGAAGAGGCTGCTGCTGACCGTCAGCCCCACCCAGCTGAGGCAGGCCACGCTGCCTCAGGGTGCAGCATTCTCATTCAAAATATGGCTTAACAAAGCTTTCTGCCTTCTTTTAGTGTAAGTGGTCTGTTTGAACAGTTGGTTAAGGTGTGAGACCTGTGACTGCAGGGTTGCTGGTTCAAATACCTGGTGAAGTTAGTCTTGATTTGGGAAAGACTTTTGGGGGAAAATTCAGAAGCTGAAGGCTCTGGGACTTTATATGCCGTGTATAATTTGTCTTGCTTAGGATTGGCTCTCTCTATGGCAGAACTTTTCCATTTAGAAAATCATAGTTAAACCAGTTCCAGGGCCCAAATAGTCAATGGCAGGTCTCACAGCCTTAAGAGCATTTTCCTGCAGGGGAAGGTGGGTTAGGGGAGAGGAGGCCCCGGTCTTGAGGGTATTGTTCCAGCCTCAGCCACGCCCAGCCTGCCTTCTGTGAACCGTGTGCTCTAATGGCCCCTCCCTAGCAGTTTACCCTTCTAGCTTAAACTTCTGTGGCAGTCTTATAGATTGGCCTGTGTAAATCAGACTCTTGCTGGGAAACATTGGTACTTATCTCCTCAGCCTCACTGGCCTCAGTGGGGCTCGTTGGTATGTGACTACCCAACCGAAAAGCTCTTCTTGTACCATGCCTCTATGGTAGTCACTGGAGGTCGTACAGGCAGTGAATGGTCCCATGATGCTTTTAGGTCAGGATTGAAATCCAGTATATGGGAGGCCCACTGATAAGATGGATCGCACATCTTGGGCACATGAGATTCTGCGGTACTGACTGAAAGATGTTTTATTTCAGTACCCATTTTACCTGGGGGAATGCCTCAGGTTGAAGCAGCTATAATTTCTTAATTGAGTGTGCGGGCATCCCTTGTGTTCGATTTCAGATGGGTGCTTCTATTCCCAAGCTCAAGTCTCCATTAAAGTGGGGTATACTGGAAAATTGGGACCAACTTAGCACAGTCTTTAAGGAAGAAGTGGCTTATTTTTCTCTGCCAAACAGTGTGGCCAAATTACCCTCTGCCAAGTGGAAAATCTGGACCCCAAAAGGAAGGGAAGAAAACCCAACAGCTTCCCTTGAGCAATAGTAGGAGGCCTTAAGAAAGTACACTCCCCTGTCACCAGATTTCATAGAGGGTCAGTTAATACTAAAGGACAAGTTTATGAGTCAGCAGCAGGTATCAGGCGGAAGCTCCAGAAACTGGCTTTGGGGCCAGAGCAGAGTCTAGAATCATTACTGAACCAGGCAACCTCCGTGTTTTATAATAGAGACCAGGAGGAACAGGCTGAAATGAACCAGAGAGATCAGCCTTAGTCATGGCTTTCAGGCAAGCAGACCCTAGGGGCTCAAATGAAGGAAAGGCTTGGGTTAGCCACCAGTCTGGCAGAACTTGTCACCAGTGAGGTCTGAAGGGACACTTTGTAAGTAATTGTCCCCAGAGGAATGGACCACCATCTTGTCCATGCCCGCTGTGCCAAGGGAATCACTGGAAAGCACACTGTCCCAGGGGATGAAGGTTCTCAGGGCCTGAGATGTCTGATCAGATGACCCAATGGCAGGACTGAGGATTCCTGGAGCAAGTGCCAGCATGAGCTGTCACCCTCACAGAGCCCATGGTAGCGCTGACCATAGAGGAAGTTAATCTTCTGGACACTGCAAGGCCTTTTCAGGATTTCTCTCCTGCTCTGGAGACTTGGTGCTTGTTAATTCTCTCCCCTCAGATGCTCCCTCTCTAGGCCCGTCCTGGGAAGGACCATTTTTGATCATTCTGTCTAATCCAACAGCAATTGAAGTAGTGGAAATTAACTCATGGATTCATCATACTTGGTTGAAGCCTTGAATACCTCCTGAAGGAAGTCATAGACCCTCCACTCCACAGCCTGAAGTTCCAGGAGACAACCCTTCATCCACCTGTGAGCCATTAGAAGATCTACATCTGTTTTTCCAACAATATTTTCAGGGAAGTAAGTCATAAGTCTAATTTATATCCTGGCATTAACAGGACTATAACCCTCAACTTTGCTATCTCTCAAACTCCGATTATCCTTTTCGTCGTAGGAAAGGGACCTGTCTCTTTCTAGGCAAAATGCTGCCATCTTGTAAACCAGTTAAGTGTTGTTTTGGACATAGAACTCAGGAATCAATCAAACACAGGGCTAAAGACCTTCAAGAACCTGGCTCCGTTCTCTCCTAGGCTCGTTTATAACCATTTTATATTTGTTGGCCTCCAGGCCTCTCATCTTTAACCATACTGTCCCATTCATTTCTTATAGAACTATAAGGTCACAAATAATCCTGCCACTGGAACCCCAGATGTCCTTGGCTCATGAACTCTATCATGGACATAGAAATCAACTTGCACCCTGAAAGGCTCCCCTCTGGAGGAAACCTCAACTGCAGGGCCCCTTCTATGCCTCATTTCTGCAGGAAGTAGTTAAAGAGGATTGATGCCTGTGTTCCAACAGAAGTTGGGCTTTCCTGTTCAGAGGGGGGAATGAGGGAAGGTTTTCTCTTTCTGGGTCCACAAGGGGGCATAGTCTTAAGGGCAAGAACTTCGGAGCACCATGCCCCCTCCCATCTCTCTCCATCCTGTAGATTTAATGGTTTATGTTTGAATTTCACGGGCACGGGAAGAAACTAAGAGTCTATCACTCCAGCAGAAGTTCTAAGGAACTCCTTTGATTGGCCAGGGGTCTTAGAGAAGGCGGGGGTTCCTCCCAGGTTAAAAGTCCTCTTCTTCCACACCCCTTGGGACTCCATGTCTGGGTCCCCTTCCACAAACACTCCCTTCTTGGAAGCCATCTTTCTATCCCTGGATTTTCCCTCTGGAGATCCCTTCCATACTCTCTCATGGAAGCCTGTCTTCTCCTCCTAAGCTCCATCTCTCTCTATTCCCTAACACTCTCACGGAAGCTGCTTTCCTCTCCTGGCTTCCATCTTTCAGGATTCTCTCACTCAGTGCGAGAGTTAGCTGTTTCTTTCTCTCTCCTTCTCCTGTTTCTCTCTCTCTCTTTAAATTGATCACTTTCTATAAACATGTTTGAGTCTGGCATTTACTGCACACTGTGCTGTGGTCCCCTCTCTCATTCTTGAGAGGGCAGGAGACCAAAAACTTGGAGAAACATCCTCTCAGGGGAGCTGAGGGCACCCTGAACCCAAATATTACAAAGTGTTGGCCCCTGGTGCCACTTTCTCTCTTAACCCATCCTTTTCTCATTCCTTGGTCACACCAAACTGGTACCCTACAAAACCTAACATTGTCTTGTCTAATCCCTTCACACATTCAATTATTTAACTGGGAGTTATGCCCATATTTTAAAATAATATATTAATGTTGCTACTTGTGCCTTTATAAACTTCATAAATAAAGTTGGATTTTTGTTTTGATATATTCAATCAAGCTCATTTTATCTTTTACTATCAGCATAATTACAACACCAAATTTATATGGTTTGTTAGTTCGTTTTGCAAATTTTAAATGATATGGCTCATATTTTTATTTCTTACTCTACCATATGTATATAGTATTCTTGACTGTAAACATTATCATATTAGGATTTGGGTTTTATTATCCCTCTGATTGTCTTTTCTTGTTTATCATTTTGCCTTTCAACTTTGCTACATGTACTTTTATATGGTCAAGTTTGATTCCATTTAATTAGTAAAATTAGGTCTTCTTCTTTGGCTTTAAATTGATTTTAAAATTCTAAATGGATTTGTTAATCATGTTTTAAGTATATAAAAGATTAATTATTAGAGCATTGGGAATTGTACTTTTATGATTTAGTGTTAGACAGTTTTATTTGTTTTTCTTACAGTTACTAATTTCTTTTGAAACATATTTAATCTATTTGCTTTTTAAATTTTTTATTTCTGTTTATTTATAAGTTATTCTAAAGTAACATACTAAATTAGAATGAATGATAAACAACTATTATAATTGTTTAAATGCCTAAAAATGACTTCATTCTATCTTGACATTTGATAATTTATTTCACTGATCATAGAATTATCAGTAGAAGAGTACGCAACTTTGAAGGTATTTTGCTACTTTCTTTTAAATTCATTGTTGTTGCTGATATTTTGCAGCCAGTCAGTATTTTTATCCCTTGTAGTTGATTTGTTTTGTTTCTGATTTGTTTTGCTTTTTCACTCCAGAAATTTAGAATCTTCTCTAAAGCCTTGCTGTTCTCAGTGTTCCAAATATGCTGAATAGGTACTTTAGTCTACATAGATTTTTTTTTTTTTAATTGCATTTTAGGTTTTGGGGTACATGTGAAGACCATGCAAGATTGTTGCATAGGTACACACGTGGCAGTCTGATTTGCTGCCTTCCTCCCCTTCACCTATGTCTGGCATTTGTCCCCATGCCAGACATTTTAATATAAAGTATTGTGTCATTCAACTTGAGAAATTTCCTACTTTATTTCTTTGAAAATTTTCAGCTTGCCTGCAGTCCAAGGAAGCAGCTCCCAATGCGTCATCCTGGAGTGCAGGGCATGCTTAATTATAATTTTAAAAAAAAATTTAAAAAGAGAAAAAATAAAATTTTCAAATAAAATTTTATGTTTTCTTTATGTTCTCTTCTTCAAGCTCTAATTAGTTGGATGTTTGACCTCCTGTTTCAATTATATGTTTCTAATTGTTATGTAATGTTTTGATTCTCTTACCAAATCTGTCTTGTATATCTGCATATATTAAGTTCTTTTCTACTATTTTTTTTAAATCTGGTAATCTTCAGTCCTAAGAGGGAGACAATACCTAATGAGTAGGACTTTTAAGTAGTTTACATGTCTCATCAGTTATTGTTCTCAAGAGAATTGGGTTTTCACACTTTGGGACCTCAAAACAAGGATGTTCTGAGACTTCTGTGTCCACACTAATTACCTTAGTTCTCATGAAAGAGTACATTCAGTTTCTTTAGTGATGAGTGAGTGGTTTTAAATGTCTAGAATAGAGAGAGGTGACTAGTCAACCATATTACCTATTAATTTGTAATTAATTTCCTTGTTTTAATCCGCATTCTTTAGTTAGTATGTTAAACACCAACCCTTCTGCCTAAGATCTACAAAGCATATCTGCTACCCTCCTTGGCTACAACTTTCTACTTACTTATCCTAGGCTGTAGCTCTTACTTTATTAGCAACCATTCCTCAGTTTTCTTTACATGTATATAAAGAATGTTGCTCTCATTTCTTTAGTCATTGACTCATTTTCTTCATCACTGTGAATGTAAACATTTTTTACTCCATTAATGTCATCTCATTGTCATCTCTGGAGGTAAGAAAGTTAAAAAATACATATACAGTCTCTCACTCTGATCCAGAAATGCACATTTTCATTCATCATTTTTGAAAAAGTAACAATAAAATCTCTGATGATTTAATTGACCTTATTGGGTAATTAAAGTGGTACTGTAAATGAAACAGGCACTAATTTTTACAAGTGAATAGTCATTCTTTCTCTAACAATGCCTAACTTTGTGCTTGCTTAAAAATTTCTGGAACTCACCTTGAGATAAAACCAAGGTTGGAAAACACTCCCATGAAGAAAATGCTGAGAAGATAATCTACAATGCTGTTGCAGTCTACCTGACACAAGCCAGACCACCAGATGGTCCACTCAAGATAATCATCAGAACAAGACATGCTGACCTGCATGTAGTTTCTCTAAGCCATTCCCCTTTAACATCCATTCAGCCAGCCTGTGGAACGAGAGATGGCCTTTGTAACACTAGTCTACCATTTCCTCTGGTTGCCAGTTCCTCAATAAAACTACTTTTCCTTCCTTGCACCAACTCTTGTCTCTTGAATTTAGTTTTCAAATGGCAAGAAGTAGAACCTAGATTCAGTGAAATTCCTGGCATCCAATGTGGGATGTGCGTCTTGGGATGTCCAACCTGCCTGATTTCCAATGGATGGAGCAATAGACCATGGAAGTGTGCCAGAACTTACCCATTCACACTACCAGGCAGGGTAACAACCACTCTGAGTGTCAGTTGCTCACGGCTAGCTAGCCCTCTAGCTGGGATTCTAAGAACACCTAGCAGCTGAAAAAACACTTTCCTTGAGGATTTCTCTTTGGATGGCCTCTGCTGCCTGTGATTCTCAGTTGATGCAAGGAAAAGCAGTATCTGAAGAGCTGACAGCCTCCAAGACGGGTAAGTCAAACTAGTGTGCACACTAGAAATCCTCTGTTTTTGCTGTTTAAGCTTTCTTTGCCATTTGGACCAAGCCCAGGTTGTTTGTGATACCATTTGTTGTGATAGAAGATTCTAAAAGATATTTCTCTGATGTCGTTTTCCAGGAATTAGTTTGGGAGTGCTACATTGTTTTGGTTTCTGCGTGTTTATTAGGTTTTACTTGTTTAAAAATATGAACATGTTCAAAGGCATGCCAGGTTTTCTTGGACTCCAGCTGGTTGCATATTATGGCTCATTTTTGTGTGCCTTTTTAAACTAATGGGTGCATTACTATAAGAAAAATTTAGAGCTTAAATTGTTAACCTGCAGCTATAGAGTTAAGTGGGTCTTCCAAAGCTCTCTATTTTTCTCTTTTCTTTTCTGTCTGCTTTGAATCTGCTGTTATTAAGTTACTTGTGCTGAGATACAACTCACTGTTTATGTTAATATTGATTCAAGGATACTCGGAGATTTTGTTTTCCTTGCATAGCATGGCCCATTCGAGCTAAAATATACACAATGAAAATTCATTTAAAACTTAAAAGAAAGAAGGTAAAAGAGATTAAAAAAAAATTAAACTGTCATGAAAACTGCTTTCTCCAAAATTTCAGTCCACAGGCTACATTAGGTTACCTATAAGGGAAAACAGGGTTAGACATGTGGACAGGTTTCAATTTTGTCAAAAATAATTTGGATCCAGTTATCTTTAGTAGGCTAGTGAATTGTACTGCTGTCTCATGGCTAGTTCTGATGTAAAAGCTACCGGATCTTCACTTTGTTTATATATAATGCTTAAATATGTTTACATATATATACATGTAGTATATTGTGTGTTGTGCCTGCAATGCTACCAAATTGGATTATAAATAAATGAATACTCATAAATTAAGTAGGTCCAAATGCTTTTCAAGTTTGTATGAAATCAGTAATCTTTAGTAAATAAAAATGGTTTTAAAATTATTAGTAAAATAAAAATGTGTCTTCAGAATTGTCAACATAGATTTTTGTGTGAGTTTACTGATTAATATATATTTACTTCTGCTAGATATTTATAGGTTTTAGAGTTTGGCATAAAGATTATAATACTATGAACTCAACAAAAAATGGAATAACCTTTGCTTGTGTGAGTTTTTTTGGCAAATAAAACTAATTTAAAATTGTTGGTTAATGAAAAAAGCAGAATTTTTGGAGTTATTGGCAAGATATCCATGAGTTTAAGATTCTTACTTAGGTGAACACCTGATGTTCACAGGCTTTAAAAATGGTTAACAAGGAAATAATCTTAAATGATGATTAACTTTGTCCAATACTATTATCTCCATTTTCAGAAGTAACTTAGATAAACTGTTAAAAATGAAAAAATTGAGTACATATAAATTGGAGAAATGGTTGTAGGTGAAAGTTTTGTGTAATTTAAGATTTTAAAATTATTCTGAATTTAATTCTAGATGCTCATTGGATGTCTGGTCATTTCCAATTAAGAAAGTTTTATGTATCTCATAGGCGGGTGTTGAACGATGAGAACACATGGACACAGGTAGGGGAGCATCACAAACTGGGGTCTGTTGTCAGGGGGGCAGAGGAGGGACAGCAGGGGGAGGATAGAGTGATTGCAGAGGAATGACATGGGGAGAAATGCCAGATATAGGTGACGGGGTGGGGGGATGGAGGCAACAAACCACATTGCCATGTATGTACCTATGCAACAATCCTGCATGATCTGCACATGTACCCCAGAATCTAAAGTACAATAAAAAATAAATGAACAAATGTTTTCATATATTTTTTTTTAAAAAAAGTTTTACAGTATGGGAAAATACGTTTCTCAAAATTGTGGAGTAGTTTTATCTATAAAATGCTAACATCTGAGATAGGTCAGCATTTCTTTCTTACTAAAGATAGAAAATTTTTACTAAAATTTTAGATCATTGGAATAAGAATTCTAGTTAATATATAATTCTGTTGGTTGTGTTCTTATTGAGAAAATCAGTAATTTTACGTTATTTAGAAGATGTTTAAAAGTTATTTATGAAAGAAGGTAGAAAGGAACTATTAAGTAGAAGAGAGAGGTGTCAGGAAAGTTATGAATATCAAGATGCACTTTTGGTAAGAAAGATTATAAAAAACAGAGAATAATATTGTATAAGAAAAGATCTTATATGGTGAATTTTTGTCCTAAAGTAAAATGACTACTTATTTAGGAAAGAAGTAGTATAGGATAACTCAGAAATTTCAAGCACGTTGTAAATAATCTGTGTAAATTGTTAAAAGGTTTGTGGAAAAAAAATTATAACAAGAATTTTTGTCATTAATTTGGCTATAATTAAAAGTGAAACATTATAATATTCTTTCTAAGATAGATTTCCTATGTTAAAACAAGGTTCTCTTAAGTTATTGATTAATGAATAGTCTTAATGGAATTATAAAAAGGCTTTAGTTTTAATTACATTACCTGTTTCTTTTGAAAACTTCTCAGATTTATCTCTCAAAAGTTCAAACTTTACTGTGTCTTGCTTCTTTCAGCCTTTTCTTTCCTCGATAATTCTCTCCAAATTTTTGTCAGCTTCTATAAATTTTTTTCTCTGGCTCTAACTATTGTGGCCTGATGCTGAAAAGTTTTACTTTGAAGATCTAGAAAAACAGTATTTTTTTTTCCGTGAATAACTTGATTCTATACTCTTAGCTTTTCTTTACATGTCTATATTTTCAATTTAGGTAGGATACTTCTCATATTGTTACTAAGAATTATATATTCCCTGCTATACTCATAACCTTGAACATACTCTTCCTGCGTCTGATGAAACATAAGTACTTTTTTCATCAGATTTGGTTCCAGGTTATCTAAATGAGCTTTCCAAAGGAGAAACAATCACACTGCAGAAGGTTTTCTTTTTTTTCTTTTCAATAACTGGCCTAAGAAACAAAGATTTTACATGCTATCAAGATAATTCCTGTGTTTTTTTTTTTTTTTTTTTTAATTTCTTAGGAAATTAAAGGTTTTTTTTTTTTTTTAATCAGGTTTTTTTTTTTTTTTTAATTTCTTAGGAAAACTGAACTTTAAAAGAGTTAAGGGTTTTATATCCATGTAACTTTCTGTATTGATTTTTAAAAGTTTTTTGATTATTACTATTGGTTAAATGAATAACTATATTTCATTGGCCTGTGATTCCATTTTGATCAAATATTTTGGACTTTTTAACATCTTTGACAAACATCCTCAAAATAAGATAAAAATTGCTAATTCTTTATATTTTTCCAGAGACAGTAAAACCTTTTCTCTTTTAACTATTTATAGCTTACAAAATTGAATATAACAACATAGATTACCTTTCTCTCTCTACCTAATAAGTTCAGAATTTGAAAACTGTTAAATCCAGTGAACCAATCTGTTTTGCATTGCCAATGTACTGCTGCTAAAACTAAACAAAATTAAGCACACTTTGTCTAAGCCCAGGAACTATCATGGAAGAGGCTGGTGTTTGATATTATAAGGGCTGGTTCTGTGGGATAAAATTAGTTCAGATCCTCCAAATCAGAGACAGATACACAGGTGCCTAAACAGCTAATGGCTTAATACATAAGACTTATAGACAAGTCAACTTTGTTATCCTGCTTTTTTAGGTTTTGTTTTCTGACTCTTCTGTTATTTGAAAGGGGCCAAGTATTAATTAGCACCTACCACTTCTATCCCCATCTGGCTCAGAATGGTTAATTTGTTCTAAATCTTTGACTCTAAGTCCTTTGGCCATAGGAGTCCCACCATGTAACATGAGGAACTCCGGGCAGGGAGCCACATCATCCCAGCATCCGTTGGGAATAAAATAAAACTTAGCCACCAATACTGCCTCTGGCATGTCTTTACCAAAAAAGAGGGAATATAAGATAAAGAATAAAAATCTAAGCCCCTCACCAACTAAATGAAAACTTCCTGAGCCAGGGAAACCTCAAGAAAGAAAACCTTAAAAACTGTTACTGACCACAGTGAAATGGGAGATCAGACACTCTTCATTATACTCCTTCCCTTTTATGGTTTAGACATGAGTGACCCACATTAACGTTTACATAGAGATCATGAGACTGACAGCAGACTCTATGACAATGACACCAAATTATAAACAGAGCCTAAGGCTATACCAGGCAAAGGTCAAGGCACACACCCCTACGCTTAGAGAATATGCTGTGTTCTAACTGTCACAGGATTGTTAGTTTTCTCTAGCAGCTAAACAAGCTCTGGCCTTGAGATAAGCGTATATAAACAATCTGAAGGTCCACTAGATGTTGAATGACCCCCAGCTCCTGTGCCACCAGACATAACTACAACTTTGATTGAACAAGAGACTGATTCCAATAACTTTCTCCTGAGATCATTGACCACGGATTAGTTTTGGCAGTTTACAGAAATTGTGTACTTGTGTGCTTTTGTGTCCTGAAAAGAACCTTTAACATATAGGGTTTAATTGTAACATGGTTAAATAATAAGTCTCAACCCCAAGGTGCACATGAGTGGTTTGTTACTTGCATATTTGTTCAATATACATCTGTCAAGACCAACTTAATAAATATTCATAGCTCCTCCTATAACCCATTAAATATGTATATTTAATCAATGTATCATTATATTCTCACAGGAGATCCAAATATAACTGATAATGGGGAACAAACTTATTGACTTTCTTATTGACACAGGGTCCATGTATTTTGGAGTTAATACTAATATATCCCCTGCAATAATGTCAGGAAAAGCTGTAACTCACCCCTTCCTGCAACCTTTAAATAATCATCTTGGAGACCATAATGGTGGAAAAAACTAAAAAGATAAACTGTACTCTTAAAAAAAAAAATACCTATGTATGTCAAAAAATCTATTTGACTCAAGATAAGGTACTGTCAATTGCCCTGTTGTAAATCAAAATGGCTCCTCAAAATAGGTAAAAATTGATTCTCTTTAAAATTACATGGTTGGTTATTCCAAACTTCTGCACTGGTGTGAGAATCTACTAATACTTAAAGAAATCTAGCAAAATATCTAGCAAATATTAAGACTCTAAGGACTAAATTAATTTATCTTTATGAGTTGTTTCTATCAGGACCACTCAAGCCACATATGTAGCCCAACATCTTTTTCAACTAGGAGATCAATTTCTAAAGACCTGAAAATAAACGAAGTCCTGAACATCAGGTCACTGCCTTGCCAAATGGTTTCATTTCTATGTCCCCAGGGGAACCCCCATTCAGCAGGAAGTAGCCAGAATAGACTTGCTCCATTTTCATAGAAATGGATTTAAAAATTGGCAGTGAGCAATTTGTAACTGAAGCAGTCACTCATTTTAGAAGTAAATTATCACTTTCCCTTTCAATGCCTAATATTTGTGCTTGCTTGCTTAAAAACTTCAGCAACGAACCCTGAGATAGAACCAAAGTTGTAGTCAGGCATGGTGGCTTACACCTGTAATCCCAGCACTTCAGGAGGCTGAGGCAGGCAGACCACCTGAGGTTGGGAGTTCGAGACCAGCCTGACCAACATGGAGAAGCCCCATCTCTACTAAAAATACAAAATTAGCTAGGTGTGGTGGCACATGCCTATAATCCCAACTACTCGGGAGTCTGAGGCAGAAGAATTGCTTGAACCTGAGGGGTGGAGGTTGCAGTGAGCTGAGTGCCATTGCACTCCTCCCTGGGCAAAGTTGCAAAATGCCTTCTCAAAATGCAAAGTTGAGCATTAATCTACAATCCTCTTGTAGTGTAGCTGAGACCAACCAGACCACCAGATGGCCCACTACTCAAGATAATCATCAGAACAAGACATGCTGACCTGCACATAGTTTCTGAAGGTCCTTTCTCTTTAAAATCCCTTCAGCCAGCCCTAGGAGTCAGAGATGGCCTTTGTGACACTATTCTGTCAACCTCTTGGGTTGCCAACTCCTAAATAAACTCTTGTCTCTTCAGTTCACTTATGAGCAACAAGCAGCTAAATCGGGTTCCATTATAACACTTTGGCCAAAAGATATGACTCAGCCTTCTAGACCAAAATTGATTGAGAGGGAATATTTGGAACATTACATGCCCCCCATAAATGGGCTTTATTTGCTAGGAGAGTTAACACTTTTTTAGCCTTCTTCTGGAATAAGACAATCAAATTAGCAAGGAAGATGTTTATTTTTATTTGAACATATCTTGGTTTTTTTAAAAGCAATTTTTACAAGTCATTACAAATGCAATATTTCCATATGTAACAATAATCAAGACATAGTATATTTTATTTTCTTGATGACCACTACCAGGACAGCTTAAGATTATGTAACTGATCTCTCTATGCAATTCTCAAAAGTGAGTGGCTTTTTGACTTCATTCTTTTATCCTACTTTTCTCCTTGTCAATGTGAATTTGAATATGCATTTAAAGTATTATACATCTCGAGGACTCTCCATTATCTCCCTCACTCCAGTCCCAAGTGGGACACACACAAATGTACACCTAACAGTTCTAAAGCACTAAACCATAAGTAGTTTTTTCACACGAGGCTGCTACATGACTCCTTTTGTTTATAATTCCTCTATCTGAATTTTATTCCTCTGTGCTTCACATTTCTATCCACTTTCTCCACTACTTGAAAAGCTTTGCCTTCAGAACTCAGTTCAAGAATCATGTTACTACTTCTCCCGCCCCAGTCTTACAAAAAAAAAAAAGAAAAGAAAAACTCCTGTGGCTTTCACTGACCTCCCTCCATCTCCACAATCCCTGTGTAACTCTATCTAACGTTCCTACCACGTAATGTTAAATGTCTGCCCATGTGTAGTTCAGTCTCGTCTTATAGACTGTAAGATCATGAGTCTTAATGAATACACTTTAATTTGGGAAGTTTTAAAATTAAGCCAGTGACTATCTTCTGTGGTGGGACCCAGAGTTGTTTCTAAGCTCCCTGTGTGATGCTAATAAACAGACAGGGTGGAGAACAACTGCCATTAGACCTCTCATGTTGAAACATGTTTTATTTATCTTTGAAATTTTAGTTCCTGATAAAGTGCCCAACACAGAGTAAGATATTAAAAATTACAATATCAGCATATCACATTTTATTAATCAAAGTGAAATGACTTCAAAAGTATACTTTAAACTTTGAATACTTCAAAACACTGAAAATTAATCAGATATATTTTGTCAAATAATTCAGTTTCATATTTTAAAAAAATCTAAGGATTATCAAATAATGATTCATAAAAGCCAATCTATGCATAAAGCTTTATATGAAAATATGAATATTTATCCATGTATGTGTATATTGCTCTATGGATTACCAGTTACACATAAAACTAGCCATGCACACACATAGACACGCATAACTGGATAAGCTAGATTGTGTATAACATTCTGATATTTAGGTTTTCACTAATCAGGGTTTGGGGGGTTAGGGGGAGCCATAATAGATTCCAGAAATTAAATAAGACTGCTGTGAAACATACTTTAAAAGAGTTTGATAGGAACTAAGTAGATACTAAAACATGCTGTCATAACAGGATTAGTTACATTTTTCCATCACATTGTTAAAATAAAAATAGGAGAGAAGAGAGATGGTAGGAAACAAATACAAAATAAAATAGATCTCATCCTGAATTTAAAACTAGAGATTAGCACTGCAGGTAGACAAAGGTTTTACTAAAGGAAACATTAACAGGAAGCTTGAATTTCTATTGCCTGACACAGGTGCTGAAAAGAAAAACACATATGGATAAACTGATGGATTGATAGCTTTATTTCACACAGAAAACAGACTCCAGAAATAGATTCTATTTCAAAAGAATAGGAAAGTATTATGTTTTGTTTCCGTTATTGCTGTCAGCAGCCATCTCAAAACTGTCTGAATAATAGAGATTGTTTTAAAATGTTTTGCATTATAAAGAAAGCATTTAGGAGCTTTATCTGAAAGAATCCAAAATGTAGAACCATTGAGCGCCCTTATCTAAAAGAATCTAAAGTATAGAATACCTTGTAAAAATTAATTTAGCATATTAGATAAAAGAATTCATTTTAGGAAAAACGTCTAAATATTATACTTGGTAAAGGCAGCATGAATTACTTGAGAACTCAATAAAAACAACTTGGTAACCGTGAACAGTTTGTGAAATAATCTAAGAATCATGCATGTTTATCCTCTTTTTAAAAAAGCAGGAGTGTTTGTCCTCACCCATGTCTTACTAATGACATTTTGTGATGTAGGAAGACACATTCTGCCATTTTAAAAAAGTCCTCAGGATGTTGCCTTTCCACATTAGGATTGGGAGAGCAGCTTTGACTGGTTAATGGCTAGGACATTTTTACAACTGCAGTACAATTTGCTAGGAACAGAGCATTCAAAAGTGTTTTTAACACCAGTTATGCACCTCCCATTATTCAGTAGTGTGGAGATATTTGAGCATGAGAAATAAAAATTTTTTTTTAATTGTGTGAGTTAAGTAGGCAAGGAAGACTTCATTGAAGACTGTTGCTAGAGGGGAAAGAGATTGAACTCAACTCCACAGAAACAATGAGAGATTTTTAAGCATTAGAGTGAGCAAGTGGAAAATTACTGGAAGATGTTATGGGGGCAATTGGCCAACATGACTAGGCTATCTGTGTTTGCTGTCACTGATCTATGTTAGGTTCCTATGCTCCCACAGAAACTGGGAGATTCTTTTTTTTGATGACATTTTAAAGTGGCAATTCCCACTTCCTTGAGAAAGAAGATCTGGGTCATGAAAGTGGCAAGGGACAGAGAAAAAATATATAATAGAAAGTTTTATAGGTAAATATTCTTTAAAAAGTGAGGTCAGGGGCCTAGAGTCAGGAAGAAATCTGTCTGAAGTTTGGTCAAGCTGAGGGGAACATTTACACAGTTTTTGTATGACATAAACAACAAGATTAGCTCTAAAGATAAGGCTCACAAGGATGAGAACCAAAAATGAGTATTTCTATAGTGTAGCCACTAAGTATGGAAAAGTGCCTGGATTCAAATCTCAGCTTTACCATTTACTTGCTATGTAATTTTATCATTGTAAAACCTAAGCAAAAGCAAAATAATTATAGGCAGATGTCAGCATTTCTGAGTAGGAAATTTGTTATATTGTATAAATGATCTTAATACATCATCTAGACTTTGGATACTTAAAATTCAGGTCCTAATATGGGAAGACCTTGGAAAGAGTCAATCAAAAGGAAATTTCTTTCCCATAGCAAAATAAGAGGTATTTGATGCATTTGGCAGAGGATAGCCAATGGAAAGAACAAAGAAAAATAGTCAACTTAGAGAGCAATAGTGAGAAGTACCAGATCCCTGATAGGAGCATAGAGTCTAAAAAGACCAGTGGTCTATGAAAAATTGGTGGTTGCAGGGAGAAAAAAAGGACTTTGAGAACAAGTATATCTATCAGTCAGTTATAAATTATTTGCAATTTCTTTTTTTTTAGTTTTAAAACTTTTGGTTTTTATTGGTACATAGTCTATATATTTATGAGGTACAATAGATATTTTGGTACAGGTATGCGATGCATTATAATCAGTTCATGGAAAATTGAGTATTCATCCCCTCAAGCATTTATCCTTTGTGTTTCAAATAAGCCAGTTGTGTTATTCATTCTCATGCTGCTGATAAAACCATAACTGAGATTGGGTAATTTATAAAGACAAGGAGGTTTAATGGATTCACAGTTCCATGTGCTGGGGAGGCCTCACAATCATGACGGAAGGCAAAGACACATCTTACATGGAGGCGGACAAGAGATAATGAGAGCCAAATGAAAAGGGAAGCCCCTTATAAAACTATCAGATCTCATGAAACTTATTCAATACCATGAGAACAATATGGAGAAAACCACCCCCATGAATCAATTATGTTCCACCAGGTCTCTCCCACAACATGTGGGAACTGTGGGAGCTACATTTCAAGATGAGATTTGAGTGGGGACACAACCAAAATATATCTTTCTTCTTCTGGCCCCTCCCAAATCTCATGTCTTCACATTTTAAACCAATCATGCCTTCCTAACAGTTCCACAAAATCTTAACTCTCAATTCAGCATTAATGCGAAAGTCCACAGTCCAATGTCTCATTTTGCCTATGAGCCTGTAAAATCAAAAGAAAGTTAGTTACTTCCTAGATACAATGGGGGTATAAGAATTGGGCAAATACAGCCATTTCAAATGGGTGAAATTGGCCACAACGCAGGGGCAACAGGCCCCATGCAAGTCAGAAATCCAGTGGGGCAATCAAATCATAAATCTCCAAAATGATCTTTGACTCCTGTCTCACATCTAGGTCACAATGATGTACGAAGTGAATTTTCATGGTCTTGAGCAGCTTCATAACTGTGGGTTTGCAGCATATAGCCTCTCTCCCAGCTGCTTTCACAGTCTGGTGTCAAGTGTTTGTGGCTTTTCCAGGTGCACAGCACAAGCTATCAGTGGATCTACAGTTCTGGGATCTGGAAGATGGTGGCCCTCTTCTTAGAGCTCCACTAGGTAGTGCCCTAGTAGGAACTCTGTGTGTGGGCTTTGTCTTCACATATACCTTCATTGCCCTAGCAGAGGTTTTCCATGAGGGCCCCACCCCTGCAGCTAACTTCTGCCTGGACATTCATGCACTTCTATGCATCCTCTGAAATCTAGGCAGAGGTTCTAAAACCTCAATTCTTGACTTCTGTGCACCCACAGGCTCAACACCACCTGGAAGCTGCCAAGGCTTGGGGCTTGTACCCTAAGAAGCCACAGCTTGAGCCATATCTTGGCCCCTTTTAGCCACAGCTGAGAGATGAGACACCAAGTCCTGAGACTGCACAAAGCAGGGGTCCCCAGGACCAGCCCATGAATCCAATTTTCCCTATTAGGCATCTAGGAGTGTTAATAGAAGGGGCTGCCACAAAAGTCTCAGATATACCCTGGAGACATTTTCTCCATTGTCTTGGAAATTAGTGTTTGTTTCCTTGTTACTTATGCAAATTTCTGCTGCCAGCTTAAGTTTCTCCTCAGAAAATTAGTTTTTCTTTTCTATCACATTATTGTGCTGCAAATTTTCTGAACTTTTATGCTCTGTTTCTTTTTTAAAACCGAATGCTTTTAATAGCAGCCAAATTGCCTCTTGAATACATTGCTGCTTAGAAACTTCTTCTGCCACATACCCTAAATCATCTGCCTA
This sequence comes from Saguinus oedipus, assembly GCA_031835075.1. Taxonomy (NCBI): domain Eukaryota; kingdom Metazoa; phylum Chordata; class Mammalia; order Primates; family Cebidae; genus Saguinus; species Saguinus oedipus. The sequence continues at coordinate 98,868,211 of CM063181.1, read as the reverse complement.
AAGTTTAAAGTTTCACAAATCTCTAGGTTAGAGGCAAAATGCCACCAGTCTTTTTGCTTAAACAAAGCAAGAGTCACCTTTTTTCCAGTTCCCAACAGTCATAGCAGAAGACAAAAAGCACATCTTACTTACATGGCCACAGGCAAGACAGAATGAGGGCCAAGTGAAAGGGAAAACCTTTTTATGAACCATCAGACCATGTGAGACTTATCCACTACCAGGAGAACAGTGTGAGGGAACCACCCCCATCATTCAGTTATCTCCCAGCAGGTCCCTCCCACATCATTTGAGAATTATGAGAGGTACAATTAAAGATGAGATTTGGATAGGTACACAGCCAAACCCTATCACCAAACATACTGTTCTAGTTATTTTTAAATATATAATTAAATTGTTATTGACAATATTCACTCTGTTGTGCTATCAAATAGCAGATGTTGCTTATTTTTTCTAACCCTTTTTTTGTACCCATTAACCATTCCCAGTTCCTCTCCACCCCAGCACTATCCTTCTCAGCCTCTGGTAACTGTACTTTCAGGTTTCACAAATAAGTGAGAACATCCAACATTTGTCTTTCTGTCCCTGGCTTATTGCATTTAACATGATGTACTTCAGTTCTATCCATGTTGTTGCAAATGACAGGATGTCATTATTTTTATGGCTGAATAGTACTCCGTTATGCATAAAGGCCATTAACACATTTTCTTTATGAATTCATCTGTTGATGGGCACTTAGGTTGCCTTCAAATCTTAGCTATTGCAAACAGTGCTGCAACAAACATGAGAGTGCAGGTATCTCTTTGATACACTGATTTCCTTTCTTTTGGGTGTATACTAAGCAGTAGGACTGCTGGATTATAAGGTAGCTCTATTTTTAATTTTTTTGAGGAACCCCCAAACTGTTCTTCACAGTAATTTTACTTACATACATTCCCACCAATAGTGTCTGAGTGTTCCCTTTTCTTTATATCCTCTCCAGAATTTATTATTGCCTCACTTTGGATAAAAGCCATTTTAATTATGGTAAAATAATAGCACATTGGAGCTTTGATCTGCATTTCCCTAACAATTAGTGATGTTGAGCATCTTTTTATATATCTGTTTGCTATTTGTAAGTCTTATTTTGAGAAATGTCCATTCAAATCTTTTGCCCATTTTTAATTACTTGTTAATTTTTTCCCATATAGTTCTTTGAGCTCTTTATATGTTCTGTTTATTAATCCCTTATCAGAAGGGTAGTTTTTCAAACATTTTCTCCCATTCTGTGATCTGTTCCATCACTTTGTATTTTTTTTTTTTTTTTTTTGCTTTCCAGAAGCTTTTTAACTCAATATAGTATCATTTTTGCTTTGATTATTTATGCTTTTTGGTTATTACTTAAGAAATTTTGCCCAGACTAATGTCCTGAGATATTCTCCATGTTTTCTTATAGCAGTTTCATAGTTTGAGGTCTTACATTTGGGTCTTTAATTCATTTTGACTTTATTTTTGTACATGGCAAGAGATAGGGGTCTAACCTTATTCTTCTGCATACAGATATCTAGTTTTACTGGCACCATTTATTGAGGATACTATCTTTTCCCCAGTTTATGATCTAGGCTCCTTTGTCAAAAATGAGTTCACTGTAGGTGTGTGAATTTGTTTCTGGGTTCTCTATTCTGGTCCCTTGGTCTGTGTTTGTTTTTATGCTAGTACCGTGCTATTTTGTTTACATAGCTCTGTAGGATAATTTAAAGTCAGATAGTATAATTGCTTTAGTTTTCTTCTTTTGGCTTAGAATAGCTTTGGCTATTCTGGGTCTTTTGTGGTTCCATACAAATATATTTTTTTTATTTCTCTGAAGAATGTCATTGATATTTTGATGGGTATTACTTTGAATCTGTAGATTGCTTTGGGTAGTATGGACATTTTAATAATATTGATTTTTCTAATCCATGAACATTGAATATGTTTCCTTTTTAATGTCTTTTTTCAATTTCGTACATCAATGCTATTTATTTTCCATCCCAGAGAGCTTTCACTTTTTAGTTAAGTAAATTTTTAGGTATTTAATTTTATTGTGGCTATCATATATGGGATTACTTTTTTATTTCTTTCTTCAGTTTGTTCACTCTTGGCATATAGAAATACTACTGAGTTGTGTGTGTTCATTTTGTATCTTGCAACTTTACTGAATTTATTTATCAGTTCTAATAGTTTTTGGTAAAGTCTTTATGTTTTTCAAAATGTAAGATCATATAATCTGCAAACAAGGATAATTTGACTTATTCCTTTCCAGGATGAATGCCCTTTACATCTTTCTTTTGTCTGATGATTCTAGTTAGGACTTCTAGTACTATGTTGAATAACAGTGATCAATGTAGGCATCCTTGTCATGTTCCAGATGTAAGTGGAAGAGCTTTTATTTTTTGCCCATTCAGTGTGATACTAGTTGTTTCTCTGTCATATATGGCTTTTATTATAGTTAGGTATGTTCTTTCTATAAACAGCTTTTCGAAAGTTTTATCATGAAGGAGCATTGAACTACAAAAGATTTTTTAGCATCAATTGAAATGATAATACAATTTTAATATTCCTCTTGTTAATATAATGCATTACATTGATTGATTTGTATATGTTGAACCATCCTTGCGTCCCAGGGATAAATCACATTTGGTCCTCATGAATGATCTTTTTTATGTATTGTTGAAATTGGTTTGATACTATTTTGTTGGGAATTTTTGCATCAATGTTTATCAGAGGTATTGGCCTGCAGTTTTCTCTTTTTTGATGTATCTTTGTCTGATGTTGGTATCAGGGTAATATTGACCTCATAGAATGAGTTTGGAATTAATCTATTTTTTGAACAGTTTGAGTATGAATGTTGTTATTTCTTCTTTAAGTGTTTGGTAGATTTCAGCAGTGAAGTCATCAGGTCCTGGGCTTCTCTTTACTGCCCCATGTTTCAGATTTCTTTCTGATTCAGTCTTTCTTGGTTTTATGTGTCTAGAATTGTATTCTTTTCTTTTAAATATTCTTATTTATTGACATACAGTTGCTCATAGTAGCCAAGAATTGTACTTTCAATTTTTTGTGATATCTGTTATAATGTCTCCATTCTCTTTCTTGATTTTATTTATTTGGGTGTTCTCCATTTTTTTTTCTTAGTCTGGTTAGAAGTTGGTCAATTATGTTTATCTTTTCAAAATACACAATTTTTTGTTTCATTAGATTTTTTGTATATTTTTTTCATTCCAAATTTCTGCTTTGCTCATTATTGTTTCTTTTCTTCTACTAATTTTGGGTGTTTTGCTCTTGCTTTTGTGGTTCCTTACAATGCATCATTAGGTTGTTTATTTGATGTTTTCTACTTTCCTTGTGTAGGCACTTATAGCTATAAACTTACCTCTTAGTTTGTAATCTTACCTCTTAGTACTTCTTTTGCTCTATCCCATAGAAGTTGGTATGTTGTGTTTCCATTAACATTTATTACAAGAAATTTTTCAGTTACTCTTTTATTTATTCATTGATCAACTGGTTATTTGCATGTTCTTTAATTGCTATGTATTTGTACAGTTTTTAAAATTCCTTTTATGAATTTTTAGATTTTTTCGTGGTCAGAGAAGATGCTTGATACTACTTCAATTTTTTGAATGTTTTAATACTTGTTTTGAATGTTTTAATACTTGCTTTATAATTTACCCTTAAGAATGATCTATATGCTGAGGAAAATAATGTGTATTACACAACCATTGGATAAAATATTCTGTAAATATCTCCTAGGTAATTATATAATTAAATCTGAGGTTTCTTTGCTTGTTTTTTTTTTGGTCTGGGAGATTTTATCAATGCTGAAAATAGGGGGATTGAAGTCTCCAGCTATTATTGTATTGGGATCTCTCTCTCTGTCTTTAGGTCTAATGGTATTTGCTTTATATATGTCTGGGTGCTCCAGTGTTGGGTATATGTGTATATATTCATAACTGTTTTATCATCTTGCTGAATTGATCTCTTTAACATTAAATAATAATCTTCTTTGTCTCTTCTCGAAATTTTTTCTTAATATCTACTTTGAAATAAATGTAACTACTCTTTCTCTTCTTTGGTTTCAATTGACATTGTCATGGGATCTTTAGAGTGTTGCTTCACCAGCCGACAACCTCTGTGGCCAGCAGCACCTTCTGGTTGAGTATTCCTTGTACCTTCTGGGCTCGTTCTCCCTATGTGGCCTGGTAGGCTGCACATGACTTGCTGTACTGGTTTGGATACTACAACTGCCAAGAGCAAGCTAGGCATTGATCAGCAAGGGGTATGTGTAAAAGTGAGCACAGGATCTGGCCACAGCACACAGCCAGGCACACTGGCTGCTGTGGTAGGTGGGCAGCTCTGTAGAGCCCCAAAAATGGTGTCACAGCCCTGGCTTAGGGAGCCCACAGGTCTGGGCTCTCTGAAAAACTGCAGCTCTTCTCTCCTTTTCCTTACCCATAACATGGTGAGTGGGTGGGAGAAGCCTGTTTCAGCTCTGTTTGTGTTACGGCTCTTTCAGTTCTGCCATTCAGTAGTTACCAAGTTCTTGTCCCACATCCAGGCAGAATGAGGTATATGAACAACTGGAGGGCAAGCAAGGCAGAAAGGAGCTTCATTTAGCAACAAAATAGCACTTAGGACCCCAAACCAGGTAGCTCCTTTCCACAGGAAGCTCATCCCAACAAGTCAAGGAGGCCCTGGAGTGGGTAGCTCCTCTCTGGTGAAAATCTTGCTGACATCTTTCCAAGTCTAGCTTAGTCTGGGGTTTCTAATGCGCTCAGAAGAAAGAAAGTACCTGCTGATTGGTCCATGAGCAGCCAAAGATGGTGCTGGAAAAAGCACCACAAGTTCTCACTCTGGGCCATAGACTTCAGTTGGAGCAGGTAGCCTAGCCCCCAGGCTTCAGATTGTTCCAGGCTTGAAAGTGGGGTTTTATTGGGGGCCCACTCTTTTTCACCCAGAAGCTTGTTTGCCTTGTCTCCTACTGCCATCAGCATGTTGTATGTGGAATCTAGGATGTTTATGCAAAAGGACACCAGTAGGCAGGCACCAAGCCACCCTCAGCCCCCTTCAGCCTCCCTCCATTACTATCCAGCACCCAAATTCCAGAGGAAGTCAGGGCAGAAGGGGCTAGTGTGTCAGTGCTTCCCTGAGCATGGTGCATCTGGCTGGATTGTGACTGTTTTGCTTCAACTTTGCTCAACTGCTGGGAGAAGAAAGAGGCCAGGCAGTGGAGGAAGGCACTTCAGAGCCTGTGGGGGCAGTGGAGCTTTATGTACTCCCAAGAGCACAGAGATACCTGAGTCCAGAGCCATGACTGGGCAGCTGCCGCTGTGCCCATGAGTACAGGGCTCCCACCCTGCCAATTCAGTAGGAGGCAGGCCTCACATATGTTCCTAGCCTTCACCAGCTCTGCAGAGTAGCCCCAGATGTGCTTCACCCACTGCAGCAGGCATCTTCACAATGGCTGCTCGAGACAGACCCCTGCTGCAATCAGCATGGAATATCTTTTTCCATTCCTTTATTTTCAGTCTATGTGTATGTTTATAAATGGAGTGTGTTTCTTATAGACAATGGATCCTTGGGTCTTGTTTTTCATCCATTCAGGCACTCCATTTCATTTGATTGGAGATTTTATTGTAATCAATGCTATTATTCATAAGTAGGGACTAACGCCTGCCATTTTATTTGTTTTCTGGTTATTTTGTGGTCTTCTCTTCCTGCTTTCCTTCCTTTTTGTCTTCTTTTTAGTGAAGGAGATTTTCCTTAGGAGTATGTTTTAATTTCTTACTTTTTATTTTTTTGTAACTGTTTTATGTTTTTTGATTTTAGGATACCATGAGGTTTGCAAATGGAACCTTTTAACCCATTATTTTAAAGTGATATCACTTTAACACTGATTGCATCAACAATCAAACACACATACTCAATGAAAACTGATAAAGTCTACACTTTAATTTTATCCCCTACTGCTTAATTTTGTTGTTTCTCTTTATTTCTTATTGTCCTGTCTATAACTTAGAAAGCTGTTGTAGTTATTATTTGGATAGTTTCATTATTTAATCTTTGTACTTAAGACAAAAGTAGTTTACATACTGCTGTTAAAGTGTTATGCTAGTCTGTGTTTTTCTGTGTGCTTACTGTTGCTAGTGAATTTTGTACCTTCAGATGATTTCTTCTTTCTCATTAACATTCTTTTCTTTCGGATTGAAAAATTCCCCTTAGCACTTCTTGTAGAAAAGGTCTGGTGCCAATAAAACCATCCCTCAGCTTCTATTTATCTAGGAAGGTCTTTATTTTGCCTTCATATTTGGAGAATATTTTCACTGGATATACTGTTCTAGGGTAAAAGTTTGTTTCCTTCAGCAAAGTAAATATGTTATTTCACTCTCTCTTGGCCTGTGAGGTTTCCAGAATGTTGAAGTTGCATTGTATGTTCTTTGTTTCTTTTGTCTCACTGCTGTTAGAATTCTTTAGTTATCCTTTATATTTGGAAATTTGATTGTCAAATTTCTTGAGGTAGTATTTTTTGGGTTAAATCTGCTTAGTGTTCTATAATGTTTTTGTACTTGAAGGTTAATATCATTCTCTACTTTGGAAAGTTCTCTGATACTATCCTTTTGTATAAACTTTATACCTCTATCTCTTTCTCTACCTCCTTTTTAAGATGAGTAACTCTTAGATTTATACTTTTGGTGCTATTTACTAGATCTCATAAGCATGCTCCATTTTATATACTTTTTCATTTGTATCTTCTGACTATCTGTTTTCAAATAGTCTGTCTTTAATTTCACTAATTCTTTCTTCTGCCTGATCAATTTTGCTATTAAGAGACTCATGCATTCTTCAGAATGCTAATTGAATTTTTCTACTCTAGAGTTTCTGCATGATTCTTTTGATCTATTTGTTAAATTCATTTGATAGGGTTCTTAATTTCTTCTCTGTGTTATCTTGAATTTCTTTGAATTTCCTCAAAACATCTATTTTGAATTCTCTGAAAGATAATACATCTCTCTTTCCCTAGAATTGGTTCCTGGTGCCTTATTTATTTCATTAGGTGAGGTCATTTCCTGAGTGGTGTTCTTGCTTCTGGATTTTCTTCAGTGTCTGGGCATTGAAGAAATATATATTTTTTTGTAGTCTGGGCTTGTTTGGGACTTATTTTGTGAAGACTTTCTAAGTATTCAAAGTAACTTGGGCCTTAAACCTAATAATGCTATTGTTTTGCAGACTCATGGAAGTTCTGCCTTGGTGGTTTGGGATAAGATTTGGAAGAATTCTCTGGATTACCAGGCAGAGATGCTTTTCCTTTTTCCTACACTCTCCCAAACATAAACTCTCTATTTCTCTCTCTCTCTCTCTCTCTCTCTCTCTCTCTCTCTCTCTCTCTCTCTCTCTCTCTCTGTCTCTCTCTGTGTGTGTGTGGGGGGGTGGGTGGGTGTGTGTGTGCATAACCCCATGACCACCACCAATGGGAAAGCACTGGGTCCATACTGGGTCAGACCTAAAGCTGGCACAGCACTGGGTCTTGTTCTGGCCCTTCCCTTTAGGGCATCGAGCTCCCTTAAGCCTCAGATATGACCAAAGATGCTATCTTGGACCTAGAAATTGGAGTCAAAAGTCTCAGAAATTTACTTGATGTTCTATTCTACTGTGGTCAAGCTGGCTCTCATCCCACAATACAAAGTCCTTCCTGCTCTTCCTTTTCTTTTCCACCGACAAAGGAGCCTCTCCTTGTGGTAACTGCCACCACTGGTCCACAGGGGGTTCTTTCAGGACACCACTGATGTTTACTTAAACCCCAAGGGCTCTTCTGTCAGCTCGTGGTGAATGTTACCACGCCAGGACTCACCCTTCAGGGCAGTGGCTTCCCCTCTGACCCCAGACAGGTCTAGAAATGGTGTCCAGGAGCCTAGACCTGGACTTGGGAACCCCAAGAGCCTGCTGAGTGCTCCACCCCTGTGGCTTGGCTGGTACCCAATTTTTGGGTTTTGTCTTGGTTCTTTTCTGTGTGCAGATTGTTGTTAAAATTTGGTATTCCAGAGAGAAATCAACAATGTAGACTTGTATTCAGTCATCTTACTCTGCCCTCCTATTTGCAATTCTTGTAAAAAGTCTCTCTTTAGCCTCCCTCTGGCACCCTCAGTAAAAACTGGCTACACACAACTGCCTTGTAAGGGGGTTGCATCAAGGAATTAAGTAAGGCGGAGGTTAAAATACAATCATATCTTGTGGGAAAAAAATAAGAGAGAGGAAATTTATCATAAACAGGAATTGTGAAGCACAAGAGGCCTCTCACCAACAGCCACCTTACTCTCACCTTTTTCAGAAATACTAGAGGATAAGAATTATAAAATTTTTTCAGGCGGTAAAACTGAATGCTACCCAAAAGGCAAAACTGAAAAGATATACAGGCAGTTGAACCTAGGTTATATGAATATAATAGCAGTGATCTACCAGGCAGGATTAATGTATACAATTAGAAGATTAGTGAAAGTGCCTGGTGTCTGGTAATATTAATCTATTATTTTTATTATTACTCTAAGTGTATAATTATAAAAAAAAATGTCAGGATGTATTAGGAGCTAGTTAGTAAAGATTGTAAATGTAAGTCCTTAAAGTAAAACAGAAGAACTTTGTTGTAAATTTCTATGAATAAATTGCTAATAAGATTTGAATCCTAATCATACACAATGAATAATATGCTAAAACTTTTGTAGATACAAATGCAGAATTTAAGTTTGTGTCAAAAGTTGATTCTTTACTCCCAGTTTTTTTGCAGTTATCATGAACATAAACATACATTGCAATCAATCTTTATAATTATGTGTGTGTGTGTAAACATATATATGTGTATATGTAAATGGTAATTTCCTTAGGTGTATATAGAGCTCAGATTCACATTCTAGTCCTTGATTTTGAATATTTTGACTCTATATTTTGAGGAGATTTTTATCAACCTACAAAGTAAGTACAGTTTATTGCCTTCATAATAGGTCTATGGTTGCATATATATGCAATTTTGAATTCACTCAAATTATATAGAACTGGCTATATTTAATGGGCAGAAATAATACCTACTCTCAATTAATTTGCAATCTAGTGGCACAGACTATAAAACACATGAGCAAAAATAACACATGTGGTCTTTTGGGAAATATGTGTTTGTTTACCTCTAAGATTTAGAGGTAATGTAAGCTACCTCCAGATTTTCTTTCAAGGAATCATATACAATTGCTGCTGATCCCACCTTGAGAAACTCAATTTGAGACTTCCTGGATCTTTTTTATAATTTATTTATTCTTATTTATTTTATTTTATTTACTTATTTATTTATATATATATTTTATTGCACTTTAGGTTCTGGGGTACATGTGCAGAATATGCAGGATTGTTGCATAGTAACATACATGACAATATGGTTTGCTGTCTCCATCCCCCTGTCACTTATACCTGCAATTTCCCCCCATGTTATCCCTCTCCACTCCCCACTGTCCCTCCCCTATTCCCCCACAAGAGACCCCAGGGTGTGATGCTCCCCTCCCTGTGTCCATGTGTTCTCATTGTTCAAAACTCACTTATGAGTAAGAACATGTGGTGTTTGATTTTATTTTCTTGTGTCAGTTTGCTGAGAATGATGGTTTTCAGATTCATCCATGTCCTTATAAAGGACACAAACTCATCACTTTTTATGGCTGTATAGTATTCCATGGTTTATATATGCCACATTTTCCTTGTCCAGTCTATCATTGATGGGCATTTGGGTTGGTTCCAGGTCTTTGCTATTGTAAACAGTGCCACAATGAACATACATGTGCATATGTCTTTATAAAAGAATGATTTATAATCCTTTGGATATATACCCAGTGATGGGATTGCTGGATCAAGTGGAATTTCTATTTCTAGGTCCTTGAGGAATCACCACACTGTCTTCCATAATGGTTGCACTAATGTGCACTCCCACCAACAATGTAAAAGTGTTCCTATTTCTCCACATCCTCTCCAGCATCTGTTTTCTCCAGATTATTTAACGATCGCCATTCTAACTGTCATGAGATGACATCTCAATGTGGTTTTGATTTGCATTTCCCTAATGACCAGTAACCAATGAGCATTTTTTCATATGTTTGTTGACCTCATAAATATCTTCTTTTGAAAGTGTCTGTTCATATTCTTTGCCCACTTTTGAATGCATTTGTTTATTTGTTTTTGTAAATCTGTTTTAGTTCTTTGTACATTCTGGATATTAGCCCTTTGTCAGGTGGGTAGATTGCAAAAATTTTTCCTATTCTGTTGGTTGCCAGTTTCACTCTAATGATAGTTTCTTTTGCTGTACAGAAGCTCTGGAGTTAAATTAGGTCCCATTTGTCTACTTTGGCTTTTGTTGCCAATGCTTTTGGTGTTTTAGTCATGAAGTCCTTGCCTATGCCTATGTCCTGAATGGTTTTGCTTATGTTTTATTCTAGAGCTTTTATGGTGTTAGGTCTTATGTTTAGATCTTTAATCCAACTAGAGTTAATTTTAGTGTAGGGTGTCAGGAATGGGTCGTTTCTGTTTTCTGCACACTGCTAGCTAGTTTTCCCAACATCATTTATTAAACAGGGAATCCTTTCCCCATTGCTTGTTTTTGTCAGGAGACTTCCTGGATCTTAAAAAAAAAAAAAATTAATTTAAAGACAGAATTCCAGTGAAAAATGTGGACACTTTGCAGGCCATACAAATGAGTACAAAAGGCATCATTTCATCATATAAGATTTATTGTGATGATCAATCAAAAGGCAACCATGTCAGAAAAGATGAGGTGTAATTTCTATAAAGGTTTCTGTCATTCAAGAAATGAGTATGCACTTGTTGACTTCATCTGATAGACTGTTCTATAAAATCTCTACATATATACTAGTAAGTTCTGTTTTGCCTAAGCCTCATAATTCTAATTTAAAGATATTCATCTAACAAAATGAACACAGAAGTTCAGTATCTAAATACACTGTTCACTGAAGACCAAACCTATTCTTACCATCATTTGTGCTTTGTATTTGTGCTTATCTCAAGCTTCTCTATATAGAAAGTCTTAACCTTAATTTTTATGATGGAAAATAGATACAAATGATGTCTTATTTTATATGTATATATATTACCATCTGATGAAAGTCTACATTTGTTCAAGATGTCATTAAAAAATTACTTTTCTTCATTATGGCCTCCAACTATTCAACAGCCTTTGAGGAAAGAATGTGCTTTAGGCTTAACAGCAATACAGTTAAAAATGGAATATGCTAAAGAAAGTGAATATAGGAACACATGAAAGCCAGAAGCTCTGATAAAATAAGTATCTTTTTCTGGAAAGCAAGGGGTAAAATAATTCAAGAGAAGACAAGTAGGAAAGAGGAATTGTGAGTTTAAGATTAAAAATGAAATGCATCGTGCATATAAATGTTTGGATCAGAAAAGAGAATGGCAAGACTCCTGAATGTTTAAACTTCAGAAGCAGCAAGAAGAAAATTAAAAGTTAAAAGGAAAGAAATAAGACTGTTTGCTTTCTATCAAATGCTCATCTAAATAATTTGATGGATATGTTTTCCAGATTCAGGCTTTCTGGGGACACAATCTGTTAGAGTCTTGTTAGGCCTCACTCTGACCTCCATTTATGGCTCTGTTGGTACTGGAATGTGAAACTATGCATGTGAGTTAGTGTCCTTAGACCCGGGAATTGGTGATCCTTGAGTTCTTGACTAAGGGATTCTTTAAATTATTTATTTATTTATAATTTTTTTTATTGCATTTTAGGTTTTGGGGTACATGTGCAGAACGTGCAAGTTAGTTGCATAGGTACACACATGGCTTAAAGATTCTAAACAACAATTAGAATGCTCCATTATCCAAGGACTTACTGAATTTTCTGTTGGTAAAACAATCCTTTTGATTGATTCTAAAGGTAATTATTAAACATCTCCTGTATACTAGGTTTTCTGAGGAGAAGAGTACACAAACACTTGGAATGGATACTGCACTCAGGGAACTTATTATTTTTCCTTTGCTTTCTCTCTTTGGGTTTTACAATGAGTAAAATATTTGAACTGCTTCCATTTATTCAATAAATAATTATTCAGCATGTACTGTTTTGTCAGGTACTATGCTATAATCTGAAAATACAATATTAAGTTGATTAGAATGAAATTTCTAGTAATATATGCAATTCAAGAACTGGGATTTAAGGAGCTAACAAGCTAAAGATGCTACAAGGAAGCAAATTAATATTTACAAGATTATGGCTAGTACTGTCTTAGGGTGAGTACAGGGTGTTTTAGGAACATTAGAGGAGAACTTATTCAGATAGAGATGAGCAAGCTGTCAAGAAATATTTCTCTAACTAAGCTCAGAGATATGAGTAAGAAAAGTGTCCGTAGCAGAAGGAATAGCAAATGCAAATATCTGGAGGCAAGTAAGAACATGAACAATGTGACTCAAAAAGGAAGTTTGAACTGAAGAGATGAGCAGGGATTATATCAGGCAGAACATTGCCTTATATTATAGTTTATGATGAGATGTGTGGATTTTATCCAAAGAACAATGGGGAAATATTAAGGAAAATTTAAGCAAAAGAGTAATAAAATAATAATTCTAGCTTAGAATTTAATACATCAGAAATGTATGAGAGACAGCTAAACTAACTCACTCAATAAACATTTATTGAGCTCCAACTGTGTGCCAGGCATTGTGACTCAAGCACTGAGATAAGAACTATTAAAGAGCTTAGTCAACTGAGTCCCCTGCTATTAAAGGGTGCTTAGTCTACTAAGGGAGTTGAGGGGAAGGAAAATAGATAATTACAAGACAGTATAAGACACGGTTGCTTTGTGAAGTCTGTAACCTACTCTGGAATTCAGCAATGTGTTTCTAAGGAATGTAGGAACAATGTGCAATATTAGTCTCAAGAAATAGGGAAGAATGGTGCAGGAGTGGAAGCTTCAGGCAGTAGAAGCAACAGCAACTAGGCCTTGAGCTAAAAAGTCATGGGTTTGGAATCAGTTATTGCTGGAAAAAATTTTAAGAAATTTTTAAGCAATGTTGGACTTGAAAAATTGAGTGTTGAGGAAAAGTATTTCAAATTAACGTGAATTTATCAATATGAAACAGACATACAGAGGACATATTCAAAGAAGAATGAATAAGCTTTGGCTTTGGCTAGAATGTAGAATTTATAAGACAGAGAGGAGAGAAATAAAGTTTTACATGTGGGTTAGGCCGTTTAGGAAATAATACATTTATAATAATTGCAGTCTCTATACTCAAGATTAAGGGGAAATAATTAGAGTATGTTTTGTAAGGGAGAAATAATCATATTTTCACCTGTAAGATAGGTGAAAGTCTCATTGAAGGCAGAATAGCCTGTTAGCAGCTTGTTAAAAGAATACCCCAGTAGTCCAAGAAATTCTCAACTCAGGCAGTGGCAGCTGGGATGATAGGAAGAGAATGCTTCTTGGAGGTTTAAAGGCTTAGTGATGTCTTTTCATAGCTTGATAGCTCATTTCTTTTTAGTGCTGATTAACATTTCATTGTCTTGAATTTCTAACACTTTTGAGAGCTTTTAACTGAGAAAAGCTCAGAGATGCAGAGATGGTTGTATCATATTTTAAAAATTGTGTATGGGTTTGTTTGTGTGGTGTGTCTCCATTAAATTTTAGATTTTCTTAAATATATTTATTTTAAAGTATTTATATTGCTTTATCTTAATATAACTTTACAATATAGGTGCTCTTCTTTGTGCTTTCAAATTAGAAGTGTGAAAAAAGAGTGACTGAGTAAATCGGCCAAAATTAATGAGCCAGTATTTGAGAGGAAATATCATGTGAACACAGATGATCTGATTTTATAATCCACTCTCTAAGTCTAGACAGACTGAAAAAAATGGGGATGGGAAGCAAATAGTTCTCTCTGCAATTCATTCTCTATATACGCATGACTTTACAATGTTACTGAATATTAAGAAAAAATGTTAAGTAAAGGTTTGTCTCTTGCAAGATTTCTAACACTTTTTGCCTTTCACTACCTTATTTTATTGCTTTATTTTTTCAAATTTAAATAGGCATTATTATTTCAGTAATATTTTAATCTGTTAAAATATAATTAACATTGCAAATAATATACCAATGTACCATGCATCCATAAAATCATAAAAAAGAATATGAAAGTTTAAATATTTATCTATAGAGTTGAAGTCCCAGAAAAGTCAAATTTAGTGCCTGAATATAATGATGATTTCTTAAGATATAAAATCAAATGCCTTACCCTGTATCCTGCAGAATGATGTCATTTTCTACGACAGTGAAACAGACACTCATCTCTTTATTGGAACTCATTGGCAAAAATTGAGCATTGACCCATAATGAGATTGAAATATCAAGTATAGAAAAATAAATTAGATATGAAAAAATATTGTATATACACATGTAATTTGACAGCAAACATTCTTACTTAGAAACATCAGATTCTATGGTGTTCATCATTCACTCAAAAGGGTGCCTTTATTCCTTCATAATAGGTAATTTGCAGCTGAAATGACTTTATTTAGGAAGTGGATTTCTGGAGGAAAAAGTACCCACATTTTGGAGACCCTTTAAAATTGCAAACTCATGGCTGAAAGCTGAAAATACAAGCTTAGATTTTATTGTGGGAAATAGAGAATATTCTGGGAAACAGTGCACAGACATGCAATTATTCATATTTGGCACATTATACTTGACATTAAGTAGAATTAGAAAATATTCTTAAATACTGAGCAGGTATCCTAAAGGTTTTGTTTTCAAATTGTCCCAATGATAAAAAAGGTATATAAAACTATAGTTTAAATTTGTGATTTTGGAGGCATTTTTCAAATATGCAATTCTTTCACAGCTTAGAAACTACATGGATGTCAATTTTTATTGACACATTTAGCTCCAGATGAAGCAAAATTGCTGAACTAAAATTAAGGTTTTAAATTTATTCTCAGCTAAAAGGTAGAGATTTTTAAATACTTTTAAAATTCTGTTGAATTTCAAATTCTAAAAGTACTTTTTAAATACACTTAAAGAGCCCAAGCATGATAGAAACAGTAAAAGTTGAGCTCTATGGAAAAATCTAAAAAAAAAAAAATTAGTTCCTAAGTTATACAGACATGTTTGTAACTGTCTATAACTATTATAAATCCTAACTTTGCTCCCACATACCATCAGGGTTTCAGGAACTTGCCTATATTAAATTTCCAAAGTTTTTATCACACTACTTTCTGTGGAAGGATTTTCAAGATTATCACACTAGAGCATCCTTTTGGAACTGTCCAAATATCCATGCTATTTATTAGACCTTTTTGGATAAGGAATCACTTGTACAAGAATGAAAGAAGAATTCAAAGTTGTTAGAAAATTCAAACATCAAATATATCGTCCTTCTTTCTTGTTCAACATATCTCCTGAGAACCAGAAACTGTGGCTTAGCCCCTATAAGTATAGGCTACAATCACTGTACGGTAAAGCCAATATTGTATTATTATTCTTCAAGGTAAAAGTCAATGTCTAGTCTTTATATTAGGGGAAGAAGATGAGAAAGAACATGACTAATTGTAGGAGTGAGATTTCTGATAGGTTTTGTGTCAAAAAAGAAAGAATAATGTCTTTTAAATTTCTCCTTGTTAAAATAAATAGTTACTCCTTACAACCTAGTTTACATCTGTTATTTTATTTAAATTAGAATTTTAAAAACACATATTTTATTCACATAACCAGTGTGAATGTATCCCCAGAGTCAAGATATAAACAGTCAGTGCTTATTCATTTCCTCAATTAATTATCTGGGACCCCACACACCTTAGTAACAGTATATTGAGTACTTGTATCCTTAGGCAATGTTGCAATATCCCTGAGTAGCAGGAGGCGTAGTACAGCTGTTACACCTAAGTCACAGGATGAGCCCTCATTTCTGATGTGTCTACCCCACTCATACTTTTTCTGCCACTTGGTGTTGCTGTGGAAGCTGAAGGGGTGTGGACAGTGCTCCTCTGAGTTTCCTGTAGAAAACTTCCAGGCCTGTGCATGGATCTGAACAAGTCAGGCATTAGTGGAGTGAAAGTTATGTGGTTATTTGTATAAACATATAACATTTGTTTATCAATAGATGAGTTGTTTCTACTTTTTGACTATGTGGAGTAAGGATGCTTGAAAATTCATGTATACGTTTTTTGGCTGGAATATATTATCTTGTATCTTGAACTTGGAATTACTGAATCAAATAGTAATTCCATGTTTAACTTTTTGAAAAATTGCCAGAAAATTTCCAAAGCAGCGACATCCTTTTACATTCCCACATGCAAGGTGTGACAGTCCTGATTTCTCCACATTCTCATCAACACTTATCATTAGGTTTTCTATTATTATAAAAGTAATCATAGTGGGTAATAACTGCTGTCTTATTAAGGTTTCAATTTGCATTCCCAGATAACTAATTATCAAAGCACTTCGCATGTGTTTGTTAGCTATTTGTATGTTATTTTCTACAGAAATGTCTGTATAAATCCTATACCTATTTGTCCGTTGGGTTATATGTGTTTTATCATTACATTTGAATAGTTCTTTATATGGTCTTAATATATGCTGCTTATAAGATACATGATTTGCAAATAGTTTTTCCCATTTTCTAGTGACTTTGTATTTTCTTGAAATGTCTTTAGAAGCACAAAACTTTTAAATTTGTATGAAGACGAATTTATCTATTTTTGCTTTAGATGTTTGTACTTCTGGTTCTGTATCTAAGAAAGATTTGCTTAACTGAAGTCACAAAAATTGACTCCCATTTTCTTCTAAGATTTTTATAGTCCCAAGAGTCAAGTTCTTACATGTGGTTGCTGATTTATTTTTGTATAATTTTTTTTCACACCATGAGAAAGGTCCAACACAATTCTGTCACATGTATATATTCAGTTGTTTCAGTACAAGTTATTGAATTATTTCCCCACTGAATTATCTTGGCATTCCTGTTGAAAATCAATTGAGTATTTTCAATTATGCTTCTCCAAAGCTGGGAGGAATGAAAAATAAAATCAATTGAATATAAATATATATTTATTTCTAAATTCTTAATTCTATTTTAGTCATCAATATATCTATTCTTTTTTATTTAAAAATATTTAATTGAAAAAGATTGTATATATTCAAAGTATAAAATGTGATGATGTGATACATGTAGGCACTGAATAATTGTTACCATGTTAAAATTAATTAACACATCCATCAAACCCTTGCTGTACCTTAGATCTCATGAGTTTGTTCATGTTATAACTTAAAGTTTGTACCCTTTGAATATCTCCCATTTTCCTCACCCCCAGGCCCTGATAACCATCATCCTACTCTCTGCTTCTTTGAGTACAACTTTTTTAGATTACACACAAAAGTAAGGTCATACAGTATTTGTCTTTCTGTGTTTTGTTTTTTGTTCTTTATTTTACTTAATATAGTGTTCTCCAAGTTCATCCATGCTGTTGCAAACAGCAGGACCTTTTAATGTCTGAAAAACAATTTATTGTTTATATGTGTATCACATTTTCTGTATCCATTCGTCTACTAATGGACATTTGTTTTGTTTCTGTATCTTGACTATTGTGAATAATACTGCAATGAACATGTGGGGGTAGATATCTCCCGAACATACTAATTCCATTTCCTTTGGATATAAATCCACAAGTGGGATTGCTGGATCATATGGCATTACTGTTTTTAATATATTTTTTAAACTCTGTATTGTTTTCAATAAATGTACCAATTTACATTCTTACAAACGGTGTATAATAGTTTTCTTTTCTCCACATCCTCACTAACACTTATTATCTCTTCTCTTTTTGATAATAGCAATCCTAAAAGGTATCAGGTACTAGCTCATTGTGATTTTCATTTGCATGTCTTTGATTAGTGATGTTGAGTTTCTTCTTATATCCTTGTGAGCTATTTTTTTGTCTTCTTTGGAAAAATATCTATTTAGGTTATTTTCCCATTTTTAATAGGGACCTATTTTAGCTCTTGAGTTGCTTTGGCATCTTATGTATTTTAAATATTAATTTCTTATCAGATATATGGTTTGCAAATACTTTTACTCATCCAATGGTTATCTTTTTATTTTGTTGGTTTCTTCCTTTGCTGTGAAGAAACATTTTAATTTGATGTATTCTTGTTTATTTTTGTTGCATGCACTTTTTGTGTCATATCAAAAAACATGATTGCAGAGACCAATATCAAGGAGCTTGTTCCTTATGTTTTCTTCTAGGAGTTGTATGGTTCCAGATCATACACCTAAGTATTTATTTTGCTTCAAATTAATTTTCCTATATGGTGCAAGACAAAGTCCCAATTGTCAGCATCCCCAACACCATCTATTGAACAAATGTTTCTTTCCCCATTGTGTATTCTTGGAAACCTTGTCAAAGCTTAGTTGACCGTATAGGTGCAGGTATATTTCTTGGCTCCCTATTATGTTTTGTTGGTCTACCTTTCTTTCTTTTTCTCTCTCTCTTCCTTTCTTTCTCTTTCTCCATTTCTCTCTTTCTCTCTTTCTTCTTTTTCTTTCTTTCGAGTCTCACACTATCACCCCAGCTGGAGTGTGGTGGCATGATCTCGGTTTACTGCAACCTCCTCCTGAATAGTGATTCCCTGCCTCAGCCTCCTGAATAGCAGAAATAACAGGCGTGTTCCACCACAGCCGGCTAGTTTTTTGTATTTTTAGTAGAGACAGGGTTTTACTATGTTGGCCAGGCTGGTCTTGAACTGACCTCATGATCTGCTCACCTCAGCCTCCCAAAGTCCTGGGATTACAGGTGTGAGCTACCATGCCCAGTGGCATACATGTCATTTTTTTAATGCCAGTCTCATACTGTTTTGATTAATTATTTTTGCAATACAATTCAATATCAAAGAGTGCAATGGGTCTGACATTGTTCTTTCTTAAGATTGCTTTGGTTATTTTGGGGGTCTTTTGTGTTTCCATATGAATTTTAGAATTTTTTTTTATTTTTGTGAAAAATAATGTTGGCATTTGATAGTGATTATATTTACTATGTAGATTGCCTTAGGAGGTGTGAAATTTTTGACAATATTGATTATTCTATTCCATGCACATTGGATATATTTCCATCTAATTAGTTCTTCTACAGTTTCTTTTATTAATGTCTTAGTTTTCAGTTTTTCAGATCTTTCGCCTCTTTAGTTAAAATTGTTCTAAGTATTCTATTCTTTTTCATTCTATTGTAAATGAGATTATTTTAATTTCTTTTTTAGATAATCATTCTTTGTGTAAAGAAATGCAACTGATCTTTGCATGATTATTTTGAATCTTAGAACTTTACTGAATCTGTTTATCAGTTATAACTATTTCTATTTCTACATGGAGTCTTAAAGCTTTTCAATATATAATATCATGTTATCTGCAAAGAAAACATAACATCTTCCTTTCCAGTTTAGAAGTGTTTTGTTTCTTTTTCTTGTTTAATTGCTCTAGCTAGGAATTCCAGTCCTATGTAAAGAGAAGTGGCAAAGGTGGGAAAACTTGTATTCTTGCTGATCTTAGAGAAAAAGCTTTCATGTCTTTACCATTAAGTACAGTATTTTTTGTGAGCTTGTCATATATAACCCTTATTATGTTGTTACATTCCTTGCATAACTAATTTGCTAAGAGTTTTTATTACAAAAAGATATTATGTTTTGTCAGATAGTTTTCCTACATCTTTTGAGATGATCATTTGGATTTTATAATTTATTCTGTGTGCTGTATCACATTTATTAATTTGCATATTTTGAAACTTACTTGCACCCAGGGAATAAATACCATTTACTTGATCATGATGTACGACATATATATGATATATATGTGTGTATGTGTGTGTGTGTATATATATATATACATACATATATATGTTTCATTATAGTTGAAGTTCTGGGATACATGTGCAGAATGTGCAGGTTTGTTACATAGGTATACATATACCATGGTCGTTTGTGCTGCACCCATCCACCTGTCATCTAAGTTTTAAGCCCCTCATGCATTTGGTATTTTTCCTAATAGTAGCCCTCCCTTTTCCCCCATCCCACAATGGTCCTAATGTGTGAGGTTCTCCTCCCTGTGTCCATGTGTTCTCATTGTTCAGTTCCCACTTATGAATGAGAACATGAAGTGTTTGGTTTTCTGTTCTTGAATTAGTTTGCTGAGAATGATGGCTTTTAGCTTCATCCATGTCCCTGCAAAGGACATGAACTCATCCTTTGGTATGGCTGCACAGTATTCCATGGTGTATATGTGTCACATTTTCTTCATTCAGTCTATCACTGATGGGCATTTGGGTTGGTTCCAAGTCTTTGCTATTGTAAATAGTGCTGCAATAAACGTGTACATGTGTCTTTATAGTAGAATGATTTATACTCCTTTGGGTATTTATCCAGTAATGAGACTGCTGGGTCAAATGGTATTTCTAGTTCTAGATCCGTGAGGAATTGCCACACTGTCTTCTATCATGGTTGAACTAATTCACACAAACAACCACATCAAAAAGTGGATGAAGGATATGAACAGACACTTATCAAAAGAAGACATTCATGTGGCCAACAAACATGAAAAAAAAGCTCAGCATCACCGGTCATTAAAGAAATGCAAATCAAAACCACAGTGACATACCATTTCACATCAGTTGGAATGGTGATCCTTAAAAAGTAAGGAAACAACAGATGCTGGAGAAGATGTGAAGAGATATATGATACTTTTAATGTGCTGCTAAATTCAGTTAGCTATTATTTTCTTGAGGATCTTTGCATCATGTTCAGAAATACTGGCTTGTATATTTCTTCTTTTTTTGTAGCATCCTCATCTGACTTTGATATGAAGGTAATATGAGCCTCATAAAATTAGCTTGGAAGTGGATCTTCCTCTCAATTTTTTTGGAAGATTTTAAGAAGTACTGAAGTTTATGATTCTTTAAATGCTTGGTAGAATTCACCCATAAATATGTCTGCTCCTGGGCTTTGTTGGAGATTTTTTGATTACTAATTTAATCTCCTTACCCATTATGGGTCTTTCATATTTTCTATTGCTTCATGATTCAGTTTGGATAGGTTTTATGTTTCTGGGGATTTGCACGTTTCTTCTAGGTTGTCCAGTTTGTTGGCATTTAATTGTGCATAATACTCTCGTAACTCCTTGTATTTCTATGGTATAAGTGATAATGTCTCCTCTTTCATTTACAATTTTACTTGTTAGTTATCTCTCTTTTTATCTTGTTTAATCTTGCTAAAAGTTTGTCAGATTTGTTGATGTTTTCAAAACATTACAACTCTTGGTTTTGTTAATCTTTTCTCTTCCATTTCTAGTCTCTATCTCCTTTATTTTTTCTCTGAGCTTTACTAATTCTTTCCTTCTGCTGATTAGCAGTTAAGTATTTTGTCATTTTGTATCTCTTTATGTGTGAAATCAGGTTGTTTGAGATCTTTCTTTTGAGATTTTGAGGTTTTTCTTTAGTGACTTTAAGGTCTTTTTACATTTTTCTTTTGACATTTCTTGAGAACATCTTGTTGTAGTTTTGATGTGCATTTCCCTGATGATGATATTGAGCATATTTTCTTATGCCTGTTGGTCATTCGTATATCTTCTTTTGAAAAATATTTATTCATGTCATTAACCCACTTCGTAATGGGATTATTTGTTTCTTACCATTGAGTTGTTTCAGTTCGTTGTGTATTCTGGATATTAATCCCTTGTAGTTTGAAAATCCCTCAATAATTTGAAAATATTTTCTCTCATTCAACAAGTTATCTCTTCACTCTGTTCATTGTTTCCTTTGTTGTGCAGAAGACTTTTAGTTTGATGTGATCCCATTTGGCTATTTTTGTTTTATTATCTGTGCAGTTGAGTTCCTAGCCATATAATCTTTGTTTAGAACAATGTCCTATGGTGTTTTTCCCATTTTCTTCTAGTAGTTTTGGTTTGTTTGTTTGTTTTTTGAGATAGAGTCTCATTCTGTTGCCCAGGTTTGAGTGCAGTGAAAGTATTTCGAGTCACTACAACATCCGCCTTCCGGGTTCAAGCAATTCTCATGCCTCAGCCTCCCAACTAGCTGGGATGACAGGTGTGTAGCACCATGTCCAGCTATTTTTTTTTTTTTTTTTTGTATTTTTAGTAGAGATGGGGTTTTGCTATGTTGGCCAGGCTTGTCTAAAATTCCCGACCTCAAGTAATCCACCAGCTGAAGCCTCCCAAATTGCTGGGATCACAGTTGTAAGCCAGTTTGCACAGCCTCTTCCAGTACTTTTATAGTTTCAGATCTTATACTTAATGATTTAATCCATGTTGAACTGATTTCTGTGTGTAATAAGAGATAAAGGTCCAAATTCATTCTTTTGCATTTGTTTTTTTTTTCTTTTCTGCTGCTTTATTATCAATTAATAAAATCAATTACAGATGGCATGACTGTTATATGTTGACAGGCTCTTTAAATATCCTCTTCTTTTGCTAAATCACCATATGGATAGGAAATTCTATTGTTTATTTTGCAAGAACGGTGGTAAGTTCAAATGATACATATATGCTTCTATTCTAACTCTGCAATCTCAAAAATCTCACAGATATGCCAATTGTGCTATTCTAGAAGAAGGTTCAATGAAAAAATCCTTTAAAATATTTTTTCTTTTTAAAAAAATTTTTTAAATTGCATTTTAGGTTTTGGGGTACATGTGAAGAACATGCAAGATAGTTGCATAGGTACACACGTGGCAGTGTGATTTGCTGCCTTCCTCCCCTTCACCTATATCTGGCATTTCTCCCCATGCTATCTCTCCCTGACTCCCCACCCCACACTGTCCCTCCCCTATTCCCCCCAACAGAACCCAGTGTGTAGTGCTCCCCTCCCTGTGTCCATGTGTTCTCATTGCTCAACACCTGCCTATGAGTAAGAACATGCGGTATTTCATTTTCTGTTCTTGTGTCAGTTTGCTGAGAATAATGTTCTCCAGGTTCATCCATGGGAGGGACAGTGGAGGGGGAGCTGGGGAGGGATAGCCTGGGGAGAAATGACAAGTGTGGGAGAAGGGGAGGAAGGCAGCAAAACACACTGCCATGTGTGTACCTATGCAACTATCTTGCACGTTCTGCACATGTACCCCCAAAATTAAAATGCAATAAAAATTTTTTTAAAAAATTAAAGTAAAAATCATCCATGTCCCTACAAAGGACATGAACTCATCATTTTTGATTGCTGCATAATATTCCATGGTGTATATATGCCACATTTTCCCTGTCCAGTCTATCATTGATGGGCATTTGGGGTGATTCCAGGCCTTTGCTATTGTAAACAGTGCTGCAATGAACATTCGTGTGCATGTATTCCTATAGTAGAATGATTTATAGTCCTTTGGATATATACCCAGTAATGAGATTGCTGGGTCAAATGGAATTTCTATTTCTAGGTCCTTGAGGAATCGCCACACTGTCTTTCACAATGGTTGAACTAATTTACACTCCCACCAGCAGTGTAAAAGTGTTTCTGTTTCTCCACATCCTCTCTAGCATCTGTTGTCTCCAGATTTTTTAATGATTGCCATTCTAACTGGTGTGAGGTGGTATCTCAATGTAGTTTTGATTTGCATTTCTCTAATGACCAGTGATGATGAGCATTTTTTCATATGTTTGTTGGCCTCATATATGTTTTCTTTTGTAAAGTGTCTGTTCATATCCTTTGCCCACTTTTGAATGGGCTTGTTTGATTATCTCTTGTAAATCTGTTTTAGTTCTTTGTAAATTCTGGATATAAGCCCTTTGTCAGATGGGTAAACTGCAAAAAATTTTTCCCATTCTGTTGGTTGCTAATTCACTCTAGTGACTGTTTCTTTTGTCATGCAGAAGCTGTGGAGTTTGATTAGGTCCCATTTGTCTATTTTGGCTTTTGTTATTAATGCTTTTGGTGTTTTGGTCATGAAGTCCTTGCCTACTCCTATGTCCTGAATGGTTTTGCCTAGATTTTCTTCTAGAGTTTTTATGGTGTTAGGTCTTAAGTTTAAGTGTTTAATCCATCTGGAGTGAATTTTAGTGTAAGGTGTCAGGAAGGGGTCCAGTTTCTGCTTTCTGCACATAGCTAGCCAGTTTTCCCAACACCATTTATTAAACAGGGAATCCTTTCCCCATTACTTGTTTTTGTCAGGTTTATCAAAGATTGTATGGTTGTAGATATGTTGTGTTGCCTCCGATGCCTTGGTTCTGTTCCATTGGTCTATATCTCTGTTTTGGTAACAGTACCATGCTGTTTTTATTACTGTAGCGTTGTAGTATAGTTTGAAGTCCGGTAGTGTGATGCCTCCCACTCTGTTCTTTTTGCTTAGAATTGACTTGGCTATGCAGGCTCTCTTTTGGTTCCATATAAAGTTTAAGGTGGGTTTTTCCAATTCTGTGAAGAAGGTCATTGGTAGCTTGATGGGGATAGCATTGAATCTGTAAATTACTTTGGGCAGTATGGCCATTTTCATAATATTGATTCTTCCTAACCATGGACATGGAATGTTCCTCCATCTGTTTGTGTCCTCTCTTACTTTGTTGAGCAGTGGTTTATAGTTCTCCTTGAAGAGGTCCTTTACGTTCCTTGTTAGTTTTATTCCTAGGTATTTTATTCTCTTTGTAGCAATTGTGATTGGCAGTTCATTCTTGATTTGGCTCTCTTTAAGTCTGTTATTGGTGTATACGAATGCTTTTGATTTTTGCACATTGATTTTGTATCCTGAGACTTTTCTGAAGTTGCTTATCAGTTTCAGGAGTTTTTGGGCTAAGATGATGGGGTCTTCTAGATATACCATCATGTCGTCTGCAAATAGAAATAATTTGGCTTCCTTCTTTCCTATTTGAATACTCTTTATTTCTTTTTCTTGCCTGATTGCTCTGGCTAGAACTTCCAGTACTATATTGAATAGGAGTGGTGAGAGAGGGCATTCTTGTCTATTGCCAGATTTCAGAGGGAATGCTTCCAGTTTTTGCCATTCAGCATGATATTGGCTGTTGGTTTGTCGTAAATAGCTTTTATTATTTTGAGATACTTTCCGTCAATTCCGACTTTATTGAGGGTTTTTAGCATAAAGGGCTGTTGAATTTTGTCAAAGGTCTTTTCTGCATCAATTGAGATAATAATGTGGTTTTTGTTTTTCGTTCTGTTTATGTGGTGAATTACGTTTATAGACTTGCATATGTTGAACCAGCCTTGCATCCCTGGGATGAATCCTACTTGATCATGGTGGATAAGCTTTTTGATGTGCTGTTGCAATCAGCTTGTTAGCATTTTATTGACGATTTTGCATCTATGTTCATCATGGATATTGGCCTAAAGTTTTCTTTTCTTGTTGAGTGTCTGCCATATTTTGGTATCGGGATGATGTTGGTATCATAAAAGGATTTGGGAAGGATTCCCTCTTTGAGGATCATTTGGAATAGTTTCAGAAGGAATGGTACCAGCTCCTCTTTGTGTGTCTGGTAGAATTCGGCTGTGAACCCATCTGGACCTGGGCTTTTTTTGTGTGGTAGGCTCTTAATTGCTGCCTCAGCATCAGATCTTCTAATTGGTCTATTCACGGTTTTGACTTCTTCCTGGTTTAGGCTTGGAAGCACACAAGTGACCAGGAATTTATCCATTTCTTTCAGGTTTACTAGTTTATGTACATAGAGTTGTTTGTAATATTCTCTGATGATGGTTTGAATTTCTGAGGGATCTGTGGTGATTTCCCCTTTATCGTTTTTTATTGCATCTATTTGGTTATTCTCTCTTTTCTTTTTTATTAATCTGGCTAGTGGTCTGTCTATTTTGTTGATCTTTTCGAAAAACCAGCTCCTGGAATTATTGATTTTTTTGAAGGGTTATTCGTGTCTCTATCTCCTTCAGTTCTGCTCTGATCTTAGTTATTTCTTGTCTTCGGCTAGGTTTTGAGTTTTTTTGATCTTGCTCCTCTAGGTCTTTCAATTTTGACAATAGGGTGTCAATTTTGGATCTCTCCACTCTTCTCATGTGGGCACTTATTGCTATATATTTTCCTCTAGAGACTGCTTTAAATGTGTCCCAGAGATTCTGGTATCTTGTGTCTCTTTCTCATTGGTTTCGAAGAACTTCTTTATTTCTGCCTTCATTTCCTTGTTTATCCAGTCAACATTCAAGAGCCAGTTGTTCAGTTTTCATGAAGCTGTGTGGTTCTGAGTTATGTTCTGAAATCTGAGTTCTAACTTGATTGCACTGTGGTCTGAGAGACTGTTATGATTTCAGTTGTTTTGCATTTGCTGAGGAGTGATTTACTATTATGTGGTCAATTTTGGAGTAGGTGTGATGTGGTGCTGAGAAGAATGTATATTCTGTGGATTTGGGGTGGAGAGTTCTGTAAATGTCTATCATGTTTGCTTGTTCCAGGTCTGAGTTCAAGTCCTGAATATCCTTGTTTTCTATCTGGTTGATCTGTGTAATATTGACAGTGAAGTGTTAAAGTCTCCCACTGTTATTGTGTGGGAGTCTAAGTCTCTTTGTAAGTCATTAAGAACTTGCCTTATGTATCTGGGTGCTCCTGTATTGGGTCAGTATATATTTAGGATCGTTAGCTCTTCTTGTTGTTTTGATCCTTTTGCCATTATGTAATGTCCTTCTTTGTCTCTTTTGATCTTTGTTGCTTTAAAGTCTATTTTATCAGAGACAAGAATTGCAACTCCTGCTTTTTTTTGCTCTCCATTTGCTTGGTAAATCTTCCTCCATCCCTTTATTTTGAGCCTTTGTGTATCCTTGCATGTGAGATGGGTTTCCTGGATACAGCACACCGATGGGTTTTGGCTTTTTATCCAATTTGCCAGTCTGTGTCTTCTGATTGGTGCATTTAGCCCATTTACGTTTAGGGTTAATATTGTTATGTGTGAATTCGATACTGCCATTTTGATTCTAAGGGCCATCTTGGATCGATGTCCTCTTCTGCATTTGTATATTGAATTTTCCCAATGTCATATATTAAGAAGAATGTTTTTCCTCAATGTATATGTTTTTTTTTTGTGGGAATTCAATTGGCTATAAGTATGTAGATTTATTTCTGGAGTCTGTTCTCTTTTATTGACTTTTCTTTTTGATATCATGTTGTTTGGGTTAATACATTCTTGTAATATATTTTGAAGTCAGATAGTATGATAACTCCAGTTTGGTTAATTTTGCTTGGAATTGCCTTGGCTATTTAGGCTTTTGTTGTTGTTGTCCCATACAAATTTAATTAATAGGATTTTTTTCTATTTCTGTTAAAAATAATGTTGGTATTTTTATAGGACTTGCATTGCATCTTAGAATTTTCTGTTAGTATGGTTATTTCAATAATATTAATTCTTCCAATCCACTAGCATAAGATGGCTTTCCATTTGTTTGTGACCTCTTACATTTCTTTCATCAGCATTTTGTAATTCTCCTTGTAGAGCTCTTTTATCTCTTTGGTTAAATGTATTCCTAGGAATTTTTATTTTGAGCTATTGTAAATGGGATTTCCTTCTCAATTTCTTTCTCAACTAGTTTATTATTGACACATGTAAATGCTACTTGTTCTCCTATTTTGATTTTAGATCCTTAAACTTCACTTAATTTATTTATTAGATTTAAAGTTTTTAAAAGGTTTTTGCTATTTTAAAAATAATTATTATACTTTAAGTGCTGGGGTACATGTGCAGATCAAGCAGTATTTTTACATAGGTATAAACATGCCATGGTGGTTTGCTGCCTCCATCCACTGTCTTCTACATTACATAATTCTCATAATGTTATCCGTCCACAATCCGCCCACCCCCTGCTATTCCTCCCCTAGCTCTCCCACCCTGCAACAAGCCCTGATGTGTGATGTTCCTTTCCCTGTGTCCATGTGTTCTCAATGTTGAACACCCACTTATGAGTGAGAACATGTGGTGTTTGGTTTTCTGTTCTGTCAGTTTACTGAGAATGATGGTTTTCAGATTCATCCATGTCCCTGCATAGGACATGAACTCATCATTTTTTATGGCTGCTTAGTATTCCATGGTGTATATGTGCCACATATTCTTTATCCAGTCTATCATTGATGGGCATTTGGGTTGCTTCCAAGTCTTTTCTATTGTAAACACTGCTGCAGAGAACATATGATTTATAATTTTTGGGGTGTATACCAGGTAATGGGATTGCTGGGTCAAATGGTATTACTAGTTCTAGACCTTCGAGGAATTGCCACACTGTCTTCCACAATGGTTGAACTAATTTACACTCCCACCAATAGTGTAAAAGTGTTCCTATTTCTCCACATCTCCTCCAGCATCTGTTGTCTCCAGATTTTTTAATGATTGCCATTCTAACTGGTGTGAGATGGTATCTCAATGTGGTTTTGATTTGCATTTCTCTAATGAACAGTGATCATGAGCATTTTTTTCATGTTTGTTGGCTATGTAAATGTCTTCTTTTATAAAGTGTCTGTTCATATCCTTCACCCACTTTTTGATAAGATTGTTTTTTTTTTTCTTGTAAATTTGTTTAAGTTCTTTGTAGATTCTAGATATTAGTCCTTTCTCAGATGGGTAGATTGCAAATTTTTTTTTCATTCTCTTTATTGCCAGTTCACTCTAATGATAGTTTCTTTTACTGTGCAGAAGCCCTTAAGTTTAATTAGATCCCATTTGTCTATTTTGACTTTTGTTGACATTGATTTTGGTGTTTTAGTCACGAAGTCCTTCTCTGTGCCTATGTCCTGAATGGTGTTACCTAAGTTTTCTTCTAGAATTTTTATGGTGTTAGGTCTTATGTTTAAATATTTAGTGCATATGGAATTAATTTTTGTATATGGTGTAAGGAAGAGGTCCAGTTTCAGCTTTCTGCATATGGCTAACCAGTTTTCCCAACACCATTTATTAAATAGGGAATCCTTTCCCCATTGCTTGCTTTTGTCATGTTTATCAAAGATCAGATGGTTGTGGATGTGTGGTGATACTTCCAAGGTCTCTGTTCTGTTCCACTGGTCTGTATCTCTGTTGTTTTGGTACCAGTACCATGCTGTTTTGATTACAGTAGCCTTGTAGTATGGTATGCAGTCAGGTAGCCTGATGCCTTTGGCTTTGTTTGTTTGTTTGTGCTTAGGATGTCTTGGCTATATGGGCTCCTTTTTGGTTTTATATGAAGTTTAAAGTGGCTTTTTGCAGTTCTGTGAAGAAGGTAAATGGTAGCTTCATGGGGATAGCATTGAATCTATAAATTACTTTGGGCAGTATGGCCATTTTCATGATATTGATTCTTCCTAACCATGGTCATGGAATGTTTTTCCATCTGTTTGTGTCCTCTCTTATTTTCTTGAGCAGTGGTTTGTAGTTCTCCTTGAAAAGCTCCTTCACATCCCTTGTTAGTTGTATTCCTAGGCATTTTATTCTCTTTGTAGCAATTGTGAATGGGAGTTCACTCACGATTTGGCTCTCTGTCTATTATTGGTGTATAGGAATACTTGCGATTTTTACACATTGATTTTGTGTCTGGAGACTTTGCTAAAGTTGCTTATCAGCTTAAGGAGATTTTGGGCTGAGATGATGGGGTTTTCTAAATATACAATCATGTCATCTGCAAACAGGGACAATTTGATGTCCTCTCTTCCTATTTGAATACATTTTAATCTCTATTTTGTTTAGTTCTGTTCTGGTCTTTAACATCTCTTTTCTTCTGCTATTTTTGGGCCTAGTTTGTTCTTGTTTTTCTAGTTCTTTGATGTGCATTGTTAAATGGCTTACTTCAAATCTTTCTACTCTTAAATGCAAGCTTGTACTGCCATGAACTTCCCTCTTAGTACTGGTTTTCCTGTTTTCCATGTTTTTGTAACTTGTGTTTCCATTTTCATTTGTTTTATAAAATTTTTAAAAATTTCTCTGTACCTCTTTTCTTAACTCAGTGATCATTCAGGAGTTTGTTGTTTAATTTCCATGTGTTTATACAGGTTTCCACAGTTCCTCCCATTATTAATTTCTAGTTTTATTATACTGTGATTTGAGAAAATACCTGATCTAATTTCTATTTTAAAAATTTTTCTGAGACTTAGTTTGTGTTCTAACATGTGTTCTATCCTGCAATATATTTCATGTCCTGATAAGGAGGATGTGCGGAGGATGTGCATTATATGGCTGTTGCATGAAGTGTTTCATAAATTCTTGTTAGGTCCATTTGTTCTAACATACAGTTAAATCAATTTTTTTCTAGTTTTCTGCCTAGATGATCTGTCTAATGCTAAGAGTGCAGTGTTAAAGTTCCCAACTACCATTGTATTGTAATCTATCTCTCTTGCTCTAAATCTATTCACATATATTTTATATATGGGTGCTCTGGTGTTGGGTGCCTATATGTTTAGAATTATTATTATTAGATATATATTTAGAATTGACCTCTTATTATTATATAATATCCTTCCTGTTTTTTAATGCTTGTGACTTACAGTATATTTTATTCGATATAAGTATAACTAATCCTGCTTACTTGTATTTTCTGTTGGCACAAAATGTCATTTTTATCCCTTTACTTTTAGTCTATGTGTGTCTTTATAGGTGTGATTAGTTTCTTGTAGGCAGTATATTTGGGTCTTATATTTTAAATCCATTGAGCCAGTCTCTATCTTTTATGTGGGAAGTTTAATTCATTTATATTCAAAGTTTTTACTAATATTTGAGGGCTTATTTCTGTCATTTTATTAATTGCTTGCTGTTTATTCTGCTTGTCTGGGAAGTAATTTATTTTTTCTTCATTTATGAAAGATAACTTTCATGGGTTTGTGTCTTTTATTGGCAGTTTTTTTTTTTTTTCCAGAACTTTGAATGTATCATCCCATTCTCTCCTGGCCTGTAAGGTTTCTGCTGAGAAATATACCTTTAGTCTTATGAGGGTTAATCCATAAGTGACTAGACACATTTTCCTTGCTCTTTTTTAGAATTCTCATTTGTTGTTTTACTTTTGAGACTTTGACTATAGTGTGTCTTGGAGAAGACATTTTGAATTTGTATCTTTTGGGGAATCTCTGGGCCTCCTGGATCTGGATGCTTAATTTTCTTGCTAGAGTTAGGAGTTTTTCATGTATCATTTTCTTTAAAAGGTTTTTCTAACCTGTTCATTTTATCTGCACCTTCTAGGAGTCTAAAAATGCAAAAATATGGTCACTTTATGGTGTCCTATATGCCACCCAAGCTTTTTTCATTCTTTTTTCTTTACTTTTGTCCAACTGGTTTATTACAAAAGATCTGTCATCAATTTGTAGGATTGCTTTTTCTGCTTGATCTGGACTACCATTGAAACTTTAAATGTATATTAAATTTCATTCAATAAATTATTCAGTTCCAGAATTTTTGTTTGGTTCTCTTTTATGATATCCACATTTTTGGTAAATTTCTTATTTATTTCCTGAATTAGTTTTCTGATTTCTTTGTATTGTTTTTTAGTATTGTCTTGTATCTTACTGAACTTCCTTAAATCATATTTTTAATTCTTTTCTCAGGATTTTATAAATTTCTTTTTGAGTGGGATTTGTTGCTGAGGAATTATTGTATTCCTTCAGTGGTATCAAATTTCCTTAATTTCCCATGTTTCTTTACTTCTTACCTTGATATCTACACATCTCTTACAACAGTCACTTCTTCCAATGCTTTGAATTTGCTTTCATAGGGAGGTACTTTTTTCCTGAGGTGGATCCATGGTGTTGATTGGGTAAAGAACTTTGGCTTTGATTGTGTGTGCACGGAGTAGTGTTATCTCTGTATTACTTCTGTGGCTGTAAACAGCATTAGTTAAATTTAAGTTTAGTTAAATTAGTTAAATGGCTTCAGGTGATGTTGAGCAGAGGCTGTGGTAAAGTACATGGGAACAGGACACCAGGTGTGCCAGTCTTTGAACCCCATGGTGGTAGCAGTAGTCTGAGCATACCTTTCCTTGGGCCCCAGAGGGTCGTAAGCTGACAATGGTTTTAGCAGGCCCAGGCAGAATAATTGTTCGGTCTCTAAGTGGGTTGCATGGGTTCTGGGAATGGCAGCAGATAGGCAGGCAGGTTCTCAAGACCCTGGGCAGTGGACATGGCATGGGCAATGGCAGTAGCAGTGGTCAAACAATCAGGTATCTACCAGACACCTGGGTTGAAAGTGGCTGTGACAGGATAGGTAGCCAGTCCTTAGGCTCACATCTGGCACAAGTGGATGGTTGCCAGCTGTGGCAGTAGTGGCAGGTTGAATGGGTCTGACTCAGATACTGAAAGGAGTGCTCCAGTGCCAGTGGTGGTACTCTGGGTTGGGCAATTACCAGGTCCCTGGACAGTGTGCTCAGGGTTGGCAAAGCCAGGCCAGGTGGTCCAAACCTCAACCCCCCAGTGATTCACTCAGACACTGGCCATGGTAGGTAGGATTGGGATGATCCCCAGGCTACCAGTGGACTGGGGTGGCTTTCAGTTATGCAATAAGTTTTTGTACATTATATATTCATTTTATTTTATATCAAGGTAATTTTTGGTTATATTTTTGATTTATTCTTTGAGAAATCAGTTGTTCAAGAGTGTCATTTTTGATTTCCACATATTTGTGAATTTTCTAAAATTTCTCCTATTTCCAGTTTTATGCCTTTGTGGTAGGAAATGATAGATGACTTCATTGAATCTTCTTAAATTTGTTTAAACTTACTTCGTGGCCCAACTTATGATGTGTCCCAGAGAATGTTTGTATTCTGCTGCTGTTGGATAGCATGTTCTGTGTCTATTAGGTCCATTTTGTCTATAGTGTTATTCAAGTACACTGTTTCCCTATTGATTTTTGTCTGAATTGTTTATCCATTGTTGAAAGTGAGTTAATAAAATCCCGCTCTATTATTGTATTGCTACTTATTTCTCCCATTAGTTCTGTTAATACTTGCTTTATATATGGAAATGCACCAATGTCAGTTGTATACGTTGGCATATTTTTATGAAAGACTCACATATTATTTTGAATATTGTAGCTTTGTAGTAAGTCCTGAAACAGTTTGGGATCAGGGTAATACTGGTCTCATAAAATGAGTTAGGATGTGCTCATTCCTCTCTATTTTTTGAGTTATATATGAAGACCTTTTTAGTAGAATTTACCATTTAAGCCATTCAGACCCAGGATTTAATTTGCAGAAACTTTTCTAATTTCTATCCCAGTCTCTTTACTTCTATAGACCTATTTAGATGTTCCAGTTTTTTGCTAAATAAGATTTATTAGTTTTGTTTTTTAAGAATTTGTCTATTGTATCTGAATTATCTAATTAGAGAGCATCCAGTTATTCATAGTATTACTCTGTCTTTTCTCTTGATTCCTGATTTTATCTTTTGCTATACTTCAGTGTATCTTATTTGAAGGAAAAAAATTAAATTTGTAAAAGTATAAATAATTATCAAAGTGAATTAGTAAAAGTAAGTTGGAAAGGTGTTTACAAACACATATATACAAAATATAACTGTACACATATATACATATATGTATATATGTAACTTTTTGCAACATATATTCAGTTCAAAATACAATATAATTTTATCAAATATTTTTATACATTTAGTATTTTATTTAAGTTCTGTTATTTTATTTGTTGTAAGACTTTAATGTTGAATAATGGAAGTATCAAATATAGGCATATTAAACAACAAAATATCCAGGAAATTGTGGTATATATTGGGGATAATAAAAATGTCATAGTCACTGGTGAATATTAGCTGCTTTTCTCCTTAAAAACAAAATATCATGAAGAATCATCTACTACTATTTTGAGTCCATATTTTTGATAATAATAGGAATAATTATGATGCTTTCCATATGCTAGGAACTATGCATTTGTCTTATTCAGCACTCACAGAAATTATTTGAGAAATGCTTTCAATATTACTACTTAGTAGAAGACTTGAACTTGTAGATAATATTAAGAAAAACAAAACTTCTATCTAGGTGGTAAGGTGAAGAGTTGTGAGTTTCTACTTTCTCTAGGAGTCACAGAAAAGCTCTCTAGCCCAGACAGAATCCATTAGCATTGAGAAGTTACTGGTTCAAGAAATACATATGTGATGTCATCAATAGTAGATTATATTAAAATTGTTAAAGTGACCAGAAACGTGTTCACATAGTCACGATACCTTTTGCTAATTTCCTACTCTTTTCCTTACTCTGATTTCTCAGGCAGCATTGCCATCAAATTATAGTAGTGGATATTCCAAGTAAAATGATTAACTATTATTTCAACTTACTTAAAATAAAGTAAGCATCTTGGCTTTTCTGAAATAACAGCACTAGGAAGAAGGATTAG
This sequence comes from Saguinus oedipus, assembly GCA_031835075.1. Taxonomy (NCBI): domain Eukaryota; kingdom Metazoa; phylum Chordata; class Mammalia; order Primates; family Cebidae; genus Saguinus; species Saguinus oedipus. Next base: position 98,833,884 of record CM063181.1, on the reverse strand, counting down.
TCATTAAATGTATCACAGGTTTGCATTGCTGCTTTTGTCTTCTTTGTGACATAAGGCTTTCATTCTGTGCTGAGTATTAGGATGATGCCCATAGCACCAAAAGAAAAAAAAAAGACAAAAGAGCTTTTTTTTTTTTTTTAATTGTATGGGTTTTTTTCTTTTCAAATAAGAAAATCATTAGAGTAGCATAGTAGGGAGGTGTCTCCACTTTCTATTAAGAATCACACATTTCATAAACAAAAGACGCTGAAGAAACACAAGCTCTGTATTTTTAGAATATTATTTTATCTGGGGCCAATAAATGTTTAGTTGTTGATGAGGTTAAAAATATTCTAGGATGATTCACACAATAAATATAAATTATAGTTTTTCTACTTTGTCACCTATTTACTAATTATAAAGGGTTGACATTTCAAAATTTTATAGATTCATTTCAGTTATTTTTGCATCTGAACTAAGCAGCTTCTTCAATAAATCATAAATGACAGGAATGTTGGGTGGTTAAAAAATATCAATAATGAGATAATTATGTATCAAATGGGTACTCTAATGGGAATTTTATCTGAATAAAAACAATATAAATCCCATTACTTGTTGCATTTAAGAATATGAAAAGTGCATTATGATGAAAAATATAATTTAAGTGTTCATCTAAGCAGCAAGCAGTGTTTCTTCATAGGTAGCCAGGTAGGCTAATTAAGAAAAAGCTGATTAGGTCCTAAAGAATTAATCAGTAATTTCTAAGAATGAAAAAGGAGATTCAGTGAACAGTAGTACAACTGAATGGTTATGTACAAGATTCCTTATAAGCAAAAGGGTTGCTGTTTCCTTAAATACGACTTACAAAGTTGGAGAGCAGAATACAGAAGTGTATGGAAACAGAAAATAAGCAGATCCTGACGAGGATTATTCAACATGGCTAAATTACAAAAGTAGCAAACATGCATTCAGGCTATGGATTTATTTGCCTTTGGAATTTCACTTAATTAGAATATAGCATTGCCAGCTAGTCATTCCTGCAACAACAAAAAAATAAAATAAAATATATCAGACATTAAAAAGAGAATGATTCTCCAAGTCAGTAGTGTTAGCCTAAACTCTAAAGGGAAAGGGGGAGGGGGAACCTATGTTTCAGTGATGCAAATAGCATATAAATCAGTCTGAGGAATTTCATCTTAGAAATGAAACTTCTTCCAAAATTGTCAAAATGCCAGAAAGATTTCATTAAGATAAGAATTCTGAGCAACATGATACAATTTTTTGTAGTGTTACAATGCAATAGATTATCTCCTCCAAGTGGATAGACAGTGACCTTAGAAGTTAACAATGGTGAATGCCTTTGAGAAGCTGAAAATAGGGCTTGCAGACACCTATAATTCTGTGTGTGTGTGTGTGTGTGTGTGTGTGTGTGTGTGTGTGTGTGTGTGTGTGTGTATAAAGACAACTTGACAAATTTTACATATATATATTATTGTACTTTAGGTTCTGGGGTACATGTGCAGCTCATGCATGATTGTTGCACAGTTCTTTTCTCTTCTCTTCCCTTCTCATCTCATTTCTTCTGTCCACTTCTCCTCTTTCTCTTCTCTTCTCTCTCTCTCTGTTAGTTTATGTGTTGCACTAAGAAGTCCTGAAAGATGAATTAATTACTTATCCCAATATAAAAGGTACTAAATCATCATATTATTTGTTTCTGATACCATGTGAGGATTCCTGGGGTGAACATTTCTTACTAAGTTGCGTTTTCCTAATTTTAGTTTTAAGTGGTGTTTATTCCTGACCTTTTTGCTCGTCTTTAATTGAAAAGGAAATTTAGCTCCTACAGACTTGGCAGATGTACAATTTTACTGATTCCTTCTCCTCTAGCCCACAAGGAAACTGGTTACATGGTTAAGCTTAAGGTTCAAGGAAGAGCAAACATTATGTTCTATAAAGTTATAATAAAATGGTTAATTCAATTGAAAAGTAAGATCACCTCATTCAATGCATTGAGTTTGTTTTGATCCTGAAAAAGAAAAAACAAATATGTCACCTCACATAATTCTGGATTGTACATATTGTCAATCGTTACATGATTGTACAAATAAATTTGCAAGAACTTACATAGTATAAAAACAACTCAACAAATTTAAGACAGGGGAAAATGTCATTTTTGCACTGAGGAAAAAAAATCATCTAGGCACATCCTATTTACATGGTGGTTTAGTTTTAATGACAGCATATGAGCTTTGGTTGAATGCCCAGATGCTGTAAATCTTTGCCTTGCTAGTGTAGTGAGTGCTGAAATCCTAAAGTAGCCATAGAAGCAAGTGTTGGAACACAAATTAGCCAGGAGTCTGGAACAGCTGACTTTTTACCTTTTGCTATATTTGACTTTATAAGTTTTGAATTCAGAATAATATGTTTTTATTAAATATTCTGCTTGTGAAAATGGATGTCATACTAAAAGTTGTAAGAATTAAGAAAGGGAAGATATGCTTTTGCCCTCCAAAACCTGTCAGGGTATTGAAAACATATCTTTATCTAAATAGGCAAAGTGAAATTGAAAGTTAAGAAAATGTATCTACCTAACCTAAAGAGAAAATTTTCTCTTCTACTAAAGAAATGAGAAAATGTTTCAGGGTGGATAATTCAGGCTAAATGTCTATATTGTTCAGAAACCTGCTGTAACTCACCACACCTGGTAAATTCAGTGTTTCATCCTTATTATACTTAATATTCATATCATTAATATAAAAATAAAAATAATGTCCAGTGTTTTTAGTCACACCCTGAAAATAGACTGACTCATTTTTCAGTAGTAGAAAAAACGTTTTTGGAGGTGTTTTGTGTATGATTTTGGTGCTGGCTGTCTATCAGGCCAAGTATCATTATGAATCATAGGCTTTAGAAAGTGAAGCTTCTCATCTCTCTGATACATGATGAAAAGATGGCATGATTATTTAATGGAAGATTGTGCTGTGGAATGGCACACAGCTCTGGCAAAATCAGAATAGCTGTTCTTGATGCAGGAACTGTGCTGTCTTTAAATATTCTTAGATATCAAAACTTTATACTTTTGCCAGTTTCCTTTTTTTACACAAGAAGTTTCCTCTTTATATACAACTGGAAAATGAACACGTAAAAGATCCTAATTTATTATCTAAGATTCATTTGATTAATGGTGAAATTAATGTTTTATAATTATCTAGTTCATTTTTCTCTCTCATTATACCATGGACAGGAAATGCCATATTGTATTCATTGTGCCTTTAATGATGGTAATGGTTAAGATATATGTTTGAATGAAGAATTACTATTTTATTTGTTTTTATTTATATGACAAAAGCAAAGAAAACAAGGAAGAGAAAGAGAGAAAAAGAGAGGGAGAAAAAAAGAAGGGGAAAAGAAAGAGAGATAAAGAGACAGACAGAGAAAGAAAAAGTTTCACTACTGAAGACACCCATATATTGCTTGTTCCAGCAAATCTTACTTGAATGGACAGGACTACTAACACAATGCTTTTCACTATACAGATAAATCTTACAAGAAAACATTAGCTTCTCTTTTATGAAGATGCTTAGAATTATAACACTATGATTAGTAGGTATTAAAGAGAAATAATTACAACAGTTGCTCTAGGAATGTTACTGGGGTCATCAATCCATTTAAGCCTTTCAAGCACAAGTTTGGCAAAGATGGGTTTAGCTGGAGATGCTTTTGATCTGTCAGAGAATTACAGAGTTTACTACTCAGAGGGTAACTAGGAATGATTTCAAGTTATCTCCACTGCTCCAAGCCTCCTGAGTCAGTGTACCATCAACAAGAACAAACCCTGGTATGCCAATAAATGAGAATAATTTGGCTTTTATTCTCTGCCACAATTTCTCTACAGGAGGAGAATGATTTTAAATTAATTGTGTATATTAAATATAATTTAGAGTGAATTTGTTTGTTTGTGTATCCTTAAAGGATTTCAAAGAGGAAACTTGTTAATAACTAGAAATAATGAGTAAATAAAAAAAGTTCTAATTTTCACCCTTTAGCTAAGAATTTGTATATCTCGTCCTGACCACCCTTGGCAATGAATAATTAGGTACTTAATGGAGTACTGTGGTATCATGGATAAATCATAGCTTAGGATTAGGTCTTATTTAGCCATGTGGAAGTTATATTTAAATTAATATATATTAAATACATAAAAAGACTGCACTATTCAGAAATTAATCAACATTTCATGAGTTACCCAGAGTAAATGATATATACTCAGGTCTTAAATGCATAAACATAGTGACATATACTAAAATCTTGGTTAAAGTAATACCTTAGGAAATATTATTAATTTGAATAATACCACAAGTGTTCAATATTCAGAACTATTATAATTGCCCTATAACATAAGGTAAAACTACATCAAAGGTACACTTTTTATTTTAGTCATTAAATTAAAACTTATTTATTTTAGTCATTAAATTAAAACTTCAGTTTGAACAATACTCTGAGCATTTTTACTTCAAAACATACCTCAGTTGAGAATAAAAAAGGTTTGAGTTAGCTTGTTTTTTATTAGACATATTAACATGCATCAGTTCTTTTTAAATGTAATTATATTTTTTTAATAGACAATAATAATAACCAGCCAAAAGCTTACATAGGTCCTTTTTACTTAAACCTAAAGGGAAATTAACTGGAGCTTATTCTGAGCCAAATTAAGTAAAAGCAAAGATGAGTGTGATTGTGAGTGCTTCAGATACTGAGTCATAAAATAGAGCATAACAAGGGTGTGGTGGCCCCACTTAGCAGAGCATGTTACACATAAAAGTAGTGACACAGAAACTTACCAAAGTTACAGATTATTAGGCCATCTAGAACAAGAAAAATACTGGGGTTAAAGAAGAAATAAATTGGTGTTTTTTTTTTTCTATTTAAAATTTGAAGTAACTTGGATCAGTTTTGAGAATTTGTATCTCTCTTCTCCAAATATGTATTAAAGATCCCGTAACACATAGTCATCACACACCCACTACTTTCTCCTGATTCAATTAGTTTTAACCATAACCTGTTAACAAATAAAATCTGTTTAAGGATAATAAGTTATTCTCCAAGTGAGTCATGTTTGGGTGATTTACTCTCTCCCATCTGCAAATGTCAATCCATCAATAAAAATGTCAGAGTAATCCCTGACTCCCATTGCTTAAGTCCAGTGAAACATTTTTTATCAGCTGGTTAGTCATAGGTAACTCCCATTCCTATGGTTTTTTAAATTAATAATAAACTTCTTGACAATCTTCATTTATTCAAAAATAAATAGATCTTCCTTCAGTAAGTAACATGAAAATCCCAGCATTAACTCCATTATTACTTATTTTAAGCCCTTAAGGATAAATATGCCTATTGTATTTGATTAACACATGTAAGCTACATCAAAACTTCCTCAGAAATTTTAGCATAAACAAATATAACATGTCTTTTCCTATAGCAGTAATTTAAGGCTTCCATTTCTTTTGCCATTTCATTTCCTCTTATGACCCATACAACTCTTGACTTCTCTCCAGGGCTTATATGAAGGAATGTTTCAGACTAATGGTAAAGGATGGAAGAAGGAGTTGCACTTCCTTCCCAGTGAAAATGTCAGGTGCTCATGCCTAAACCTGGAGAATTTAACACTCCCAATAGCACATCTTCCCATATAGCCCATCGTTACAGGGTTATTTTTCACTTGGATATTTTTCACATTCCAGATATATCAAAAAGTAACAGAGCATGTTTTCCTCTAAAATGTTATTAAATCTGACTTTATACTTTTGTATATTAAGTATTTATATTATCGTCATATATTGCTTATCTTTTTTGAAAGTGTACTTTGATAAAATAAATAAAATAGGAGCAGGTGAGAGAGTCTTTTGAACTATTTATTCCTCATGGTTGGTTTCTCTTTTAAAACTTCAGAAAACTGTGAGTCATTGAGGGGAGGAGAACAGGACAGATACTGTGAGTCTGCATTAGAGGGCAAGAAAAGAAGAAACCGTAGTCAGAAGCGTTAGGATATGCTACAAGAAAGGATTGAAGCAATAAAATGTGTTCTAAGGAGAGGCATGGAATCAGAATTTATAACACCAAATCTAAATGGGAAGTAAGACTTTTTTGTCCATAAAATAAATCTTAAATAGGAAATACAAAATGTACAGTAAATACACATGGAAAAAACATACAGTAAATACACAGGAATCAGTATTTTATTGTTAAATGGAGCCCTCCTTACTATATGATGCCAGATAGACAGCTGCTTCAGCTTTTCATGCAAAGGGCTAGGGTTGTACAAGCTTGGTCAGGAGCACATAAGAATGGATTCCTGCAGGAGGTAACATAATAAAGTTTAAAAATGAAGTTAGCAGTGAAATGTGTAGATTTTTAACTATCAAAATGGCCAGCAGCCAAGTGAGAGAGGAGTCAAGCAGAGGCATGAATAGACCAGAATCACAGACTGCAATTAAGATAATTTATAATTGTGGAACTGAGCAAATTGTGTTGACCAAGTTCTACTGCCACTGAAAGATGATGAGCCCATGTTTCATCTACTGTGATTTTCCTGGACATAAATGTAGTGCCAAGTACTTGGCAAGTGTTCAATACATGCTCCTTAGAGTGAAATTCCAGATGAGGAAAATGAATAAAGACTGAAGTAGGAATGCATGCAAAGACTGGGAATATGTGCAATGACAAGATCAGTTTCTCTGAAACAGAATTGTAGAGACATGATTTAAACCTCACTGTAAATACTAATAGGACATGGCATTTGCCATCAGATTTTTCCAGTAACTGTTTTTGAATCCTTCCTTAGAATTAATCAAATCTTCTTCCTTTTAGTAAAGCACATAATTCCACAGACTATCTGATGAGACAATTCTCCATGGTTCTCTCATGCATATGTTTCTGCACATCTTTTGTTCCAGAATAGCATTTCAGAGATATTTGCATAGCAAATAGCCTTGGATTGGCTTTCTCTCCAGATCAGAGGATAGATACATTTCCTAAGCAGATAATGCAAAGAGTAACTTAGTCTGGGCCAACATTTTGGCAGGTTTGATAGGAATTTCCTTGTAAGGTTGGGAATTTTCTAACCTTAGATTTCCTCAATCGTGACACAGACCCACTGTGTATGTGGCATCCATGTGGGCCCACATATGTGTGTGCCCAGGGAGTTGGGGAAGAAGGAAAACTGATAGACATATATAATTCATACTGCCTGCTCTACTGTGAATAATACAGTCCTTTGGCTTTTTTCTGGAGTCTTGTGTCTCCTGTCAGCATCTATTAAACTATGGCAGACTGAGTGGTAGACTTGTAAGTAGGATCAAACATTTTCTCAGTTTTGTTGAAACCAAGACTATATTTATCAGCCTACCATCAATTAGGTAAAAGACACAGCTAACTTCTGACTAATAAGGTTTATTGGAAGTGTCATGACTTTTGTGATATTCTTATCATTAGAGACTATGACATTCTTATATTTTTCTGGCTGGATGAAATATAGATGGAGTGTTGGGGCTTTATCATCCATCTTGGAACATAATGTGACTTTAGAAATAAAAATCCAACAGGACTGAGCAATAAGATAGGTTCCATGGTCTCTAAAACTGTATAAGATTTTATATGATACATTTACATACTTTTCTTTTTAAATTAAGCACCACAATGTACCAGTCACTTGCTTAAAAAACACCACTTATTAACTCAGCCAAACCTCACAAAAAAAACTATAATGAAATACTTATTTTATAGATGAGAAAACTAATGGTTTCAAACTTAAGAAAATTCGCCACGTGGTAAATTACATAGAGCTAGAAAGTGGCATAAAACTGGCAAATAGAACTGAATTAGAAAAGAACAAGGCTAGAGTGAACTCAGTTTTGTTGATGCTGCCAAGCATTCTATTACCCTTTAAGCTCTACAGGGGCAAGGGCCATGCCAGTCCATTTCACTACCATATACCCAGCATCTAGCAACATACCTGATACAAGCTGGTTAATCATAATTTATTGACTCAATTAGGGATGTGAAGTCATTTAATCACTCTGGCCCTCAGTCCCCTTATACATAAAACAAGAGTAATCAAAATTTTGCAAAAGTGTTATTGGGATTAGAAATAATACATGAATACATGCTATCATATATGCAATTTACAATTAATGGTTTTTGAAATTAGTGAACACATAAGAATAGTGGCAGTTTATTCATTCTGATCTTGTGTTCTTTATTGACCAATTTTCTTTCCAGGGGTTAATTATGGCAAACATATTAATCACAGAAAGACCCTACTTTACTTGACATCTAAATGTGAATGAATTTATTAGTGTCACATGTTACAACATTAAAGGGATAACTTGACATAGTAAGTTATTAAAACGTCCATTGGACTTTATTGTTGTTTTATTTTTCACAGTGGATGAAGACTTTAAATATTACTCAGGTCAAATATTGTCTTCTCTGAAAAAAAAAAAAAAGCCAAATTAGTCTTCACACAATGATGAAGCCTAGAGATTAATACATTCCCAAACAGCTGCAACACATAATTAAAATGCACATGTTGGTTGACAGCCTGCATCTTTCTAACCTCCAGCATTTTTCACAAGTCTGTTTCTACAAAGAATAAGCTATTTCTTAAAAAAAAAAAAAAAAAAAAAGGAAAAGAAAACCAACGCAAACAAAACACACGCAACTCTATACCCAATATTTAACAAACATTGAGCAATTACAGCCTGAGACACTGAAAACTCAATAGCTAAGTTATCAAACCTAATATAAAGTGAGGGTCATTCCAAGATGAATGAACAGAGATCAGCATAGAGTATAGAAGAGTACAATGATGAGACAGAAATGGCATAATTAAAGAAGAGGATGCAAATAGATGAAGATAAATATTTTCTTTGTTTTTCCTGGATAAAAGCTCAACTAGGTGCCTGTTAAAAAGAAACTGGGTGAATACCAAACAAACTCCATTTGTAATTTGCTGAAAATCAAACAATAAGTAAAAGTTCAGTCTCCAGAATTATTTTTATAGCTAAGACATTATGATGACTGTAATGTAGCTTACTCAGTTATGTGGGCTTATTACTTATCAAAGAGAAAAAAATAATAATAATTTTGTTTTTATTAAGACTTGCCCAAATTCCCAACAATAAGTAAATGATGCTGATTGTCCTGAATGATAATTATTAACATTCTACTAAAAATATTGGGAATATTATATTTTAAGAACGTATCTTCTATAGATGGTAATTGCATAGGCCCTTCTAAATTGAGAATGCCTTTTCTTGATAAATATAGGAACTCTGGTAACTTCAAATAGGAAGAGATTTTAAAAGGACACACACACACACATACACATATAAAACTTATATATGCAAACAAATATTTTAGATTATTTAGTGTTTCTTTTTATATTAATTTCTGTCTTTTGTAGACTGTAAGTTGAATAATATATTTCTATAAAATTAATACTTTAAAAATAAGAGATAGATTTAGTAGTTAATTAGTATGACATTGTAGATCAATTTTTTCCTCATGTAGCAGTATAAAATATTATTGCTGCCCCCATTTCTTGCTACAGATTTTATAACTATTTTGGGATATAGTCCTATTTCAGTCAGATTTAAACTCATTACTACACTTACTTGGTGGAAGAGAAATTATCTGTCATCTTATTTTGACAGGATGTTCTCCTGGGCTGTATATTTTACTTCAAATATAGATTCTGCCTCCTTCTGTCATTTTGAGTCTTGTCTAGTTGGAATGGGTAACTGGGTAGAGAATACAGTATTTATTTAATGCTTACAACTATTGCTGACCTAAAATAGTCCTTGATATCTTCTTTTATTTTAACATTTTAAATGTTTAATTTTTTTACTATTTATTACAGCCTAAATCTTAGATGCATACTAATCATTTTTTTAAAAAAGTAGAATCCACACATTTCATATAACTATGAGAACTAGGCATGAAAGCTGGAACAGCTATGTTTTAGCCTACACACACTATTACTAGTTCTGATATATTTGTAAGATTTACTATTTTTGAATGCATCTTATGAAAGAGCAGTCATCACCTGGCTAAATGATGAAGTCATTTCAAGCTACAAAACAAGAAAATAAAGTAATTTTTCTTATTTTATTTTTTTAATGAGTGAGCTGGGTTTTTGTTTGTTTGTTTGAGACTGGATCTTGTTCTGTAACCCAGGCTGGAGTGCAGTCTCAACTCACTGCAACCTGCACCTCCCAGGCTCTGGCAATCCTCCCTTCTCAGCCCCCGAGTAGCTGGGACTACAGGCCTGCGCCACCACCCACTGCTAATCTTTGTATCTCTTGTAGAGAAGGGGTTTTGCCATGTTGACCAAGCTAGTCTCAAACCTCTGGGCTTAAGTTATCTGCCTGCCTCCACCTCCGAAAGTGCTGAGAATACAGGCCTAAGCCTGTACCTGGGAGGTGTGTTCTTAACTGAAGGCTACAGAAGCCAACTTTTGCTATTTTTTTCTTTCTTTTTTTTTTTTTTTTTTCTGCTGTGCTTATTAGTAAGCAGCTGTTTATTACTCTTTACTTGAAATATTATATTTCATCCGTGGGTATAAGCTCAAATTAGAGTTCAGCTTCTTTTTTTCTTTTTTGAAAGGAGAGAAGGAAAGAAAGAAAAAAAAGGAGTGAAGCAAAGGAATAAAGAGGAAGAAAAAGAGGGAGAGAGAACGGAAATATTGCTTTATTCTTAAAAAATGGGTACTAATAATGGCTGATCAATATTTTGTGTATTTAAAGTGGAGAATTTATATTTTGTGTATTGAAAGTGGAGAGCTCTATAAATATTTATTAAGTTTACTTGTTCCGGATCTGAGTTCAAGTCCTGGATATCCTTATTAATTTTCTGTCTTGTTGAGTCTAAATCTCTTTATGGGTCTTATGTATCTGGGTGTTAGGATCCTTAGCTCTTATTGTTGCATTGATCCTTTTACCACTGTATCTTTGTTGCTTTAAAATATATTTTATCAGAGGCAAGAATTGCAACTCCTGCTTTTCAGTTATTTATTTATTTTTGTTCTCCATTTGGTTGGTAAATCTTTCTCCATCCCTTTGTTTTGAGTCTTTATGTATCTTTGGATATAAAATGGGTCTGGATGTAGCATACCATTAGGTTTTGGCTATATCTTTTGATTGGGGTATTTAGTTGATTTAAATTTAGGGTTACTGCCATTTGATGTTAACTGGCTATTTTATCCATTCATTGATGTAAATTCTTCTTTATATTGATGCTCTTTATTTTTGGTATATTTTTAGAAAGGCTAATACTGGTTGTTCCTTTCTATGTATAATGCTTCTTTCAGAAGCTCTTGTAAAGCAGGCTCGTGGTAATAAAATCTCTGAGTACTTGCTTGTTCATAAAAGATTTTATTTTTCCTTCAATTGTGAAGCTTATTTTGGCAGGATATGAAATTCTGGGCTGAAAGTGCTGTTTTTTAAGGATGTTGAATATTGGCCCCAACTCTCTTCTGGCTTCTAGGGTTTCTGCTGAGAGATCTGCTGTAATTCTAATATACTTCCCTTTGTGGGTAACCTGACCTTGCTCTCTGGCTGCCCTTAGTATTTTCTCCTTCGTTTCAACCGTGGTGAATCTAACGATTATGTGCCTTGGGGTTGCTCTTCTTGAGGAATATCTTTGTGGTGTTGTCTGTATTACCAGGGGTTGAATATTGTCCCACTTTGCTAGATTGGGAAAGTTTTCCTGAATAATATCCTGAAGAGTATTTTCCAGCTTGGATTCATTCTCTCTGTCACATTCAGGTACACCTATCAAACGTAGATTAGGTCGTTTCACATAGTCCCATATTTCTTGGAGACTTTACTCATTCCTTTTTATCCTTTTTTCTCTATTCTTGTCTTCTCATTTTATTTCATTAAGTTGGTCTTCGACCTCTGATATCCTTTCTTCTGCTTGATCAATTCAGCTATTCAAACTTGTGCATATTTTGCTAAGTTCTCATGTTGTGTTTTTCAACTCTGTTATTTCATTTATATTCCTCTCTATATTGTCTATTCTTGTTAGCATTTCGTCAAACCTTTTTACAAAGTTCTTAGTTTCTTTACATTGGGTTAGAACAAGTTATTTTAACTCCCAGAAATTTCTTATCATCCACCTTCTGAAGCCCCCTTCTGTTAATGGAACACAGTCCTTCTCCATCATGGCTTGTTCTGTTGCTGATGAGGAACTGTAATCCCCTGTAGAGGAAGAGGGATTCTGATTTTGGATATTCTCAGCCTTTTTAGGCTGGTTTCTTCCCTTTGTTGTAAATTTATCTATCTGTTGTCTTTACAATTACTGCCTTTCTAATTAGGTTTCTGAGTGGACATCCAGTTTATTAATTCCCAGTGCTGGAATCCGAGCAACCCACTGCACTGGCCAAAACAGCAGCAATAAGACTGATGGTGCTCTTCTGTCTGGGAATCTCTGGTTTGGCTTCCTTCTTGAGTCCATAATAAGTGGCTCTGTCTTTCCGGAGCTCCAAACATCGGTCAGAAGGAGAACCAGTCCTGTTTACTCTACACGAAGAGCTGCTGTGCGGAGGCGCTGGCAAAACTGCTGTGCTGGCCACAAGAGTTGCGCTGGCGACCCGTGGGGCTCCTCCACTGGGAATATTCTGGTCCGTGAGCAACGAAAATTCATCTGAAAGTGTGGCGTCCTCTAGTTCTCTGTGCTTTCACTGGGAGCTACAATCCTGAGCTGTTAGCAATCAGCCATCTTGGGTCCTTTTTCAACTTTTGCTAATTAAAGCAGCACTATTAATTGCTCACAGGTGAGCTACAGAATTCTGCTTGGCGCTACAGAGGCGGAAGCAAGCTCCTGACATCATTGCAGCCCTCGTCTGATTAGTGGAGACTGTGGCTCACTCAACTGCCCCTACCACACCAGGAACTTTTGCTGCCACTGCCACTAAGGGGCCATCACCTTCTTTGTGTCTCTGTTTCCAAATCCAAAGGCCAGTGCTACTGTATTTCGTGGGCAGAGCCCATGACAATCCCCTGTCTCAGCTGCAGGAGAGGATGGGAAAGCAAGTAACTGGCATCTTAGCATCTGCAATAGCAGGCAAATTGTGCATTCCACCAAGCCTCATAAGCAGGGGCATTCCCAAACTCGATGTTTGGGTGGCCCAAATTCAAAACAAATGTATATGCTGTAGGTGTGTGTGCAGCAGCCATTAACCACTTTGTTCTTGAGGCTTTCATTCCTGGGATGTAGGCCTGTTTCTACTAAATGTCAAGTGAGATGTAATTACATCTTCTTTGTAAACAGAGTCCACCCCATACATCTTGGCCCTTGGCAAGCAGCTCCTCTTCAGTCTAAGAAGGTCATGGCTTGCTGTCTGGGCTAGGGAGCATTTCTCTCCTTCAGATTTTCCAAATGGAGTTTCTTGGGAAGCAGCTCCAGGCACCATTAGTTAAACATCTTTAATCTGATTCCTTTTGCAACTCTCTGCTTTCATCAAGGGTCAGCTATAATGGCCCAATGGTTAGGATTGATCTTTTTCCTTGAGTGACATCATCTTGGTGACACTGGATTCTTTGGTGGAGACTTCAGGAGACTAAATTGAGTTGACAGGTGCTTAAAGGAGAGGAGTGGGGAGGGGTCTGAGGATGTAAAAAAGCTCTGGCCTGGGCCCAGAATCTGTCACTCCCACTGCAGGGGCTGGGCTCAGTCTCACTTAAATGCAGAGGGTGGCCCAGCTGGCCTCCCCAAGTCCCCTGGTCGTTTGAGATCCCCTTACTCTGGTTTTCTAGCCACTCTTCCCAGGCAGTCATATTGTTGTTGTTGTTGTTGTTATTGTTTTGTTTTAAATGTGGTCATTGCAATCCCAGTGCTTTGGGAGGCTGAGGTAGGAGGATCGTTTGAGACCAGGAGTTCAAGATCAGCCTGGGCAATATAGTGAGATCTGCCTCTCTATATACGTTTTTAATTAGCTGAGACTGGGCACAGTGGCTCACATCTGTAATCCCAGAACTTTGGGAGGCCAAGGTAGGAGGATCATCTGAGGTCAGGAGTCTGAGACCAGCCTAGCCAACATGGTGAAACCCTGTCTCTACCAAAAATACAAAAATCAACTAGGTGTGATGGCACATGCCTGCAGTCCCAGCCACTTGGGAGACTAAGGCATGAGAATTGCTTGAGCCTGGGAGATGGAGGCTGCCTTAAGTTGTGATTGTGCCACTGCACTCCAGCCTGGGCAACCGAGCGAAACCCTGTCTAATCAAAAAAAAAAAAAAAAAAATTAGCTGAGCATGGTGGTGCATGCCTGTAGTCCCAGCTACTCAGGAGGAGGTTGAAGTGGGAGGATTACAGATTACCTGAGCCCAGGAGTTTGAGCATGCAGTGAACTATGATTGTGCCACTGCACTCCAGCCTGGGTGACAGAGTGAGACCCCATCTCAAAAAAAAAAAAAAGAAAAAAAAGAAAGATGAAATACACATAACATAAAATTCATTACATTATAGTAATGATTTTAAGGTGTATAGTTCAGCAGCATTGAGTACATTCACAATGTCGTGTGGCCATTACCACTGTCTAATTCCAGACTATTTCACCACCTCAAGAAGAAACCCTATCCCCATTTGTGGTCACTCCCTCCCTCTCCTATCCTCACCCCCTAGCAACTACTAAACTGTTTTCTGTCTCTGTGGAATTGCTTATTCTGGGTTCTTTCAAAGTCCATTTATATGAGTCTGCATAAATGAAATCATAAAATATGTGACCTTTGGCATCTGGCTTCTTTTATTTAGCATAATGTTTTAAAGGTTCATCCATGTTATGTTATGGATCAGTACATCATTCTTTTTTTTTAATTTTTTAAAATTTTACTTTAGGTTCTGGGGTACATGTGCCATTCATGAAGGGTTGTTGCTTAGGTGCATACGTAACCAGATGGTTTGCTGCCTCTATTCCCCCGTCATCTATATCGGGCATTTCTCCCCATGTTATCCCTCCCCACCCTCCCCCTGCCGCTGCTGTCCCTCCCCTAGCCCACCCTCCACTACCCCCAGTGTGTGATGCTTCTCTCCCTGAGTCCATGTATTCTCATTGTTCGTCACCTGCCTATGAGGGAGAATATGCTGTGTTTGGTTTTCTCTTCTTGTCTCAGTTTGCTAAGAATAATGGTTTCTAGATTCATCCAAGTCCCTACAAAGGACACGAACTCATCGTTTTTTATGGCTACTTAGTATTCCATGGTGTATATGTGCCACATTTTCTTTGTCCAGTCTATCATTGATGGGCATTTGGGTTGGTTCCAGGTCTTTGCTATTGTAAGCAGTGCTGCAATGAACATACGTGTGCATGTGTCTTTATAATAGAAGAATTTATAGTCCTTTGGGTATATACCCAGTAATGGGATTGCTGGGTCAATCGGAATTTCTATTTCTAGATCCTTGAGAAGTTGCCACACTGTCTTTCACAATGGTTGAGCTAATTTACACTCCCACCAACAGTGTAAGAGTGTTCCTATTTCTCCACATTGTCTCCAGCATCTGTTGTTTACAGATTTTTTTTAATGATCAGCATTCTAACTGGCATGAGATGATATCTCAATGTGGTTTTGATCTCTAATGACCAGTGATGATAAACATTTTTTCATGTTCGTTAGCCTCATATATGTCTTCTTTTGAAAAGTATCTATGCATATATTTGGCCCACTTTTGAATGGGTTTTTTTTTTTCTTGTATATCTGTTTTAGTTCTTTGTAGATTCTGGATATTAGCCCTTTGTCAGGTGGGTAGATTGCAAAACTTTTTCCCATTCTGTTGGTTGCCAATTCGCTCTAATGATAGTTTCTTTTGCTGTACAGAAGCTCTGAAGTTTAATTCGATCCCATTTGTCTATTTAGGCTTTTGTTGCCAATGCTTTTGGTATTTTAGTCATGAAGTCCTTGCCTATGCCTATGTCCTGGATGGTTTTGCCTATGCTTTCTTCTAGAGTTTTTATGGTGTTAGGTTTTATGTTTAAATTTTTAGTCTATCTAGAGTTAATTTTAGTGTAAGGTTACAGTAAGGGGTCCAGTTTCTGCTTTCTGCACATTGCTAGCCAGTTTTCCCAACACCATTTATTAAATATGGAGTCCTTTTCCCATTGCTTGTTTTGGTCAGAGATCAGATGGTTGTAGATGTGTGGTGTTGCTTCCGAGGTCTCTGTTCTGTTCCATTGGTCTATGTCTCTGTTTTGGTACCAGTACCATGCTGTTTTGATTACTCTTTACTTGTAGTATAGTTTAAAGTCTGGCAGTGTGATGCCTCTGGCTTTGGTTATTTTGCTTAAAATTGTCTTGGCTATGTGGGCTCCCTTGAGGTTCCATATGAAATTTAAAGTAGTTATTTCCAGTTCTGTGAAGAAGCTCATTGGTAGCTTGATGGGGATAGCTTTGAATCTATAAATTACTTTGGGCAGTATGGCCATTTTCACAATATCGATTTTTCCCAACCATGAGCATGGAATGTTTTTCCATCTGCTTGTGTCCTCTCTTATTTCCTTGAGCAGTGGTTTGTAGTTCTCCTTGAAGAGGTCCTTTACATCCTTTATTAGTTTTATTCCTAGGTATTTTATTCTTCTGGTTGCAATTGTGAATGGGAGTTCACTCTTGATTTGGCTCTCTGTTTGTCTGTTATTGGTGTATAGGAATGCTTGTGATTTTTACACATTGATTTTGTATTCTGAGACTTTGCTGAAGTTGCTTATCAGTTTGAGGAGATTTTGGGCTGAGATGATGGGGTCTTCTAAATATACAATAATGTCATCTGCAAATAGAGACAGTTTGACTTCCTTCTTTCCTAATTGAATATGCTTTATTTCTTTTTCTTGCCTGATTGCTCTGGCTAGAACTTCCAATAGTATATTGAATAGGAATGGTGAGAGAGGACATCCTTGTCTCTTGCCTGATTTCAAAGGGAATCCTTCCAGCTTTTGCCCATTCATTATGATATTGGCTGTAGGTTTGTCATAAATAGCTTTTATTATTTTATGATATGTTCCATTGATACCTAGTTTATTGAGAGTTTTTAGCATGAAGCGCTGTTGAATTTTGTCGAAGGCCTTCTCTGCATCTATTGAGATAATTATGCAGTTTTTGTTTTCATTCTTTTTATGTGATTGATTATGTTTATGGACTTGCGTATATTGAACCAACCTTGTATCCCTGGGATGAAGCCTACTTGATTGTGATGATTAAGTTTATGTGCTGTTGCTTTCAGTTTGCCAGTATTTTATTAAAGATTTTTGCATTGGCGTTCATCATGGATAGTGACCTGCAGTTTTTTTAGTTGAGTCTCTGCCTGGTTTTGGTGTCAGGATGATGTTGGTCTCATAGAATGAGTTAGGGAGGATTCCCTCTTTTTGCATTGTTTGGTATAGTTTCAGAAAGAATGGGACCAGCTCCTCTTTGTACGTCTGGTGGAATTTGGCTGTGAATCCGTTAGGACCTGTACGCTTTATGGTTGGTAGGCTATTTATTGTTGCCACAACTTCAGCCCTTGTTATTGGTCTATTCAGAGTTTCAGTTTCTTCCTGGTTTATTCTTGGTAGAGTGCAACTGTCCAGGATTTATCCATTTCCTCCAGGTTTACTGGTTTCCATGCATAGAGATATTTGTAGTAATCTCTGTAGTTTGTATTTCTGTGAAATCTGTGGTAATATCCCCTTTATCATTTTTTATTACATCTATTCAATTATTCTCTCTTTTCTTTTTTATTAGTCTGGCTAGTGGTCTGTCTATTTTGTTGATCTTTTCAAAAACCAGCTCCTGCATTTATTGATTTTTTGAAGGGTTTTTTTTCTGTCTCTATCTCCTTTATTTCTGCTCTGATATTAGTTATTTCTTGTCTTCTGCTAGCTTTTGAGTTTTTTTGATCTTGCTCCTCTAGCTCTTTCAATTTTGATGATGGGGTGTCGATTTTAGAACTTTCCTTGTTTCTCAGGTAGGTGTTTATTGCTATAAATTTCCCTCTTGACATGGCTTTAAGGTGTCCTAGAGATTCTGGTAAGTTCTGTATTCATTCTGATTGGTTTCAAAGAACATCTTTATTTCTGCCTTCATTTCATTGTTTACCTAGTCAACACTCAGAAGCAAGTTGTTCAGTTTCCTAGTAGTTGTGTGGATTTAGGGGAGTTTCTTAATCCTGAGTTCTAATTTGGTTGTGCTTTGTCTGAGAGACTATTATTTATGATTTCTGTTCTTTTGCATTTGCTGAGGAATGATTTGCTTCCAATTATGTGGTCAATTTTAGAGTAAGTGCAATGTGGTGCCAAGAAGAATGTATATTCTGTGGATTTGGGATGGAGCATTCTGTATATGTCTATTAGGTCCACTTGGTTCAGCTCTGCATTCAAGTGCTGGATGTCCTTGTTAATTTTCTGTCTCCTCGATCTGTCTAATATTGGCAGTGGAGTGTTGAAGTCTCCCACTATTATTGTATGGGAGTCTAAATCTCCTTTTAGGTTGTTAAGAACTTGCTTTATGTATCTGAGTGCTCCTGTGTTGGGTGTATATATATTTAGGATAGTTAGTTTTTCTTGTTGGATTGATCCTTTTACCATTATGTAATGTCCTTCTTTGTTTCTTTTGATCTTTGTTGTTTTGAAGTCCATTTTATCAGAGACTAGGATTGCCAACCTTGCTTTTTTTTGTTCTCCATTTTCTTGGTAAATCTTCTTCTATCCCTTTATTTTGAGTCTATGTGTGTCTTTGTACATGAGATGGGTCTCCTGAATACAGCACACTGATGGGTCTTGACTTTTTCTTCACTTTGCCAGTCTGTGTCTTTTGATTGGGGCATGTAGGCCATTTACATTCAATGTTAATATTGTTATATGTGAATTTGATCCTGCCATTTTGTTACTGGCTGGTTTTCTCGCCTGTTAGTTGACTTTCTTTATTACATTTTCAGACTTTGCCATTTGGTGTGCTTTTGCAGTAGCTGGTACTTGTTCCTTTCCATGTTAAGTGTTTCTTTCAGGAGCTCTTGTAAGGCATATCTGTGGTAGTGACAAATCTCTCAGCAATTGCTTTTCCATAAAGGATTTTATTTCTTCTTCACTTATGAAGTTTAGTTTGGCTGGATATGGAATTCTGGGATGAAAGTTCTTTTCTTTAAGAATGTTGAATATTGGCCCCCACTCTCTTCTGGCTTGTAGAGTTTCTCTGAGATATCCACTGTGAGTCTGATTGGCTTCCCTCTGTGGGTGACCCACCCTTTCTCTCTGGCTGCCCTTAGTATTTTTCCCTTCATTTCAACCCCAGTGAATCTGACGATTAGGTACCTTGGGGTTGCTCTACTTGAGGAATATTTTTGTGCAGTTCTCTGTATTCCTTGGAATTAAATGTTGGACTGCCTTGCTAGGCTAGGGATGTTCTCCTGGATAGTATCCTGGAGCATGTTTTCCAGCATGGATTCATTCTCCCTGTCATATTCAGGTACACTGGTCAAGTGTAGATTATGTCTTATCACATAATCCCTTATTTCTTGGAGTCTTTATTTCTTTTCACTCTTTCTTCTCTTGTTTTGCCTTCTCTTTTTATATCATTAAGTTGATATTCAATCTCTGATATCCTTTCTTCTGCTTGATTGATTCAGCTATTAAAACTTGTGTTTGTTTCACCTAGTTCTCATGCTGTGTTTTTCAGCTACATCAAGTCATTTATGTTATTCTCTAAGCTGGTTATTCTAGTTAGCATTTCATCTAACCTTTTTTCAAGGTTTTTAGTTTCTTTGCATTGGGTTAGAACGTGTTCTTTTAGCTCAGAAAATTTTGTTATTACCCACCTTCTGAATCCTGTTTCTGTCAATTTGTCACACTCTTTCTTGGTCATGTTATGTTCCCATGTTGATGAGGAGTTGTGATTGCTTGAAGGAGAAGAGGCATTCTGGTCTTTCATGTTTTCATCTTTTTTGTGCTGTTTTTTTCCTATCTTCATGGATTTACCTGGCTCTGAACTCAGGGAGCTGCTTGATGAGGATGCTTGTCTGCCTCTGGAGGAGCTACTTGGTTTCCAGGCATAATTTTTCTCTTAAAACCAATTCTGCAAGTGTTCAGCAGAATTACTGGCTACAAAATCAAGTGTATTTCCCATTTTGTGTTATTAGTACTAGTTTTTTCTTTTTTTAATTCAGTAGTATTAAGGTTTTCTATCTATTTCAGTGGCATTTTGTCAATTTTTTATAATATTCTCCACTTATTTTTAAATATTAAAAATAATTATTATAAAATGTAGATTCTTTACTAACAAAACTTCTGACCTGTTTCACACTGCCACCAGTGCCTTGTTTCAATTATTCCTGAGTACTACTGTTTCTGAGGTAGAGATTTCTTATTTCTAGTATTTTGTGTGACATCATAAAATGAATTAACAAATTCACCTTAAAATATAATTCATATCATCATTATAAATTAATTTTCAAACATATAGCAAGTAAGCCAACTATATCAAATAGGAAAAATTCTAAATCTCAAAATTTGTAGATATATAACTCTTAATATAAAAATTGTTAAGTGACAGCATCAAACCTCAGTAACTGGTTTCCAGGAAAAAGTATTTGCAAGACTATTTCAAGAATATTGCAAGAATTAAACTACAACCACATTAGGGCAAAATATTGCCAACATTAATTAATGTATTTAAAAATATGTACATATCTGTAAAACTACATTTTTCAATGCCAGTGTTATTCTTTGGTAGCTACAAGGAAAGAACTTTCAGAAAGTAGGCAGATGAGATTGTGGTGAGATAGGAAAATGGCATTGGCTCAAAAGTTACAAAGGACAAAAAAGTAAATATTAAAAAATAGCAGCAAGAAGAAATATTATAAAACCATAGTGCTCCTTCCTGGTCAGTTTGGAGTGAGTTGGAAGTTAATGATCTGAAGATTTGCCTTTGACTAGAGTGACAAAATAAATATAGTTCAAACTCGAACAGTTTTGAGAGAGAAAAGAGTATCTTTTAATCACAACAGGACAATAGATGCAGGCACAGATTGTCCCAATCAAATCAAGAGTATGGTGAGCAGACTACAAAGATAAACCAACAAGTTCTGGAGATACTGTTAAAAAGATAGAACTATTAAGGAGGGCTAGACTATAGTATATGAGGGCAACTCAAGTATATGTTGAGATTTATGAACCCCAATCTGAATATGTATGTAAGGAAGGTTTATTCCCATTCAATAGTTTAACAGTTTTATTCTGTTATAAACTAGAATATATCTACAGATTTTAGTAAAATAAAAAGTGAATTCTGGACATTTTCTTTCTATTTCCATTTAACTCTTCTTTCTCTCCACAGTAAGTGTCAAATAAGAAACTCAAGAGGAAAATATGACTGAAAGAAATATTCAGAGTTTTTACCTATTGATATTATAATAAGAATGAAGAGAAGCAACAAATTTATAGTTGAGACTGCGTAGAAGACTGTGACTTATGAGGAATCCTGAGTCTGTAATGTGGATGGTAAGTCATTTCTGATCAAAGAGTATAATCAGAAAAACTAATAGGTTTAATAATAAGATTAATTTTAATTATTAATGGCTGATAACAAAGGGCACCTAGTATACGGCGGGCAGTTCTCTAAACATGCTACATATACAGCTATGTATCATTTAATGATGGGGATACTTTCTGAGATGTATCCTTAGGCAATTTTGTTGCTGTGGGCATATCATAAAATGCATTTACATAAACCTACATGGTATAGCCTACTACACTGAGGCTATATGATTTAGTCTGTTGCTCCTAGCATGAAAACCTGGACAGCATTTACTGTACTGAATAATGTAGTAACAGCTATAATGTCACTAAGCAATAGTAGTTTTTCATCTCTATTTCAATTTTATGGACCACTGTCATGTATATGGTTAGACATTGATGAAAATATCATTATGTGGCACATGACTGTACAACTATTTTAAACCTCCTAACAACTTTATGAAGTAGATATAACCATTAAAGGCCATTTTACAGATGAAGAAACTGAAGCACAGTGTAGTATGTAATTTGCTAAAGGTCAAACAAGGAAGAATTCTATTTGGTCAAGTGAAAATCATCCAAGGGATGCAAAGATGGTTCAACATACACAAATAAATACATGTGATATATCACCTTAGTAGAATGAATGACAAAAAAACAGGATACTTTCAATAGATACCAAAAAAAGCATTTGATAAAATTAAACAGACTTCATGAAAAATACTTTTTAAAAAATGGGTATAGGACCTCAATACAATGAAAGCCATATGTGACAAATACATAGCTAGTTTTACATTTAATGGGAAGAGACTGAAAGTCTTTTAACAAGTCAAGGATGTTCACTTTCATCATTTTAACTCAACATAGTTCTAACAGACCTAAGCAGAACAATTAAACGAGAAAAAAATAAAGTATATCAAAATTGGAAAAAAAAAGTCAAATTACACTTATTTGCAGATGATATAATCTTTTATTTAGAAAATCTAATGACTCCACTAAAAAATTATTTGTCCTAATAAACAAATTCAATAAAGTTGCAGAATACAAAATTAACATACAAAAACCAATAGCTTTTCTACATATCAACAGTAAACAATCTGAAAAATAAACAAAGTAATCCCAATTACATTAGCTAAAAACAAAATACCTAAGAATGAACCTAACCAAAGAAGTGAAAGATATCTACAGTAAAAACCATAAAACAATAAGAACTGAAAGAAATTGAAGGAGCCACACAAAAATAGTAAGGTATTCCATGTTCATGGATTAGAAGATCAATAATATTTAAATGTCCATACTAGCTGAAGCAGCCTATGGATTCAAAGCAATTTCTATAAAAATACCAATGAAATTTTTCACAGAAGTAAAAAAAAAAAAACTCCTAAAATTTATATGGAACCACAAAAGTTCTAGAATAATCATAGCCTTTCTGAGTAAAAAAGACAAATCATGCAAAAAAGTAATTTGTTGTATAAAATGCAAATCAAAGAAATCAAAGGGAAGATTACAAAAATACAACAATGGGACTAAATAACTCATTTGAAAGAAAAAAATGAAGAGTAAGAACAGGTTAATAATATGTCAAAGGGAGAGACAATTGGAAGATTAATGTGTGGTTAAAATTCAAATAGTAATAAAACATTATTTTAAAAGTATTATTTTTATAGATAGAAATGATTCATCCCATTCCAAAGTAAATCAATTAAAAGCAATCTGCATCTTTGAACATATTGGCATTGTCAATTAAAACTTACAAATCATGATAGATGAAACAACATGCTTAAAATACAATGCAATAAAACATGAGATTAATGAAAATTACCTAAAAATCAAGAATCTTTCTTTTAATCAATGTGTTAAGCATTCATAATATTAAATATAAATTAAAAATGCAACTAAGCATTATAAACAAATAAGCAAATAATAAGCAATTAATAGAGATACATTAGAAAACAGGAAATCAAGAGAAAGGACTAAAAACTACTTTGAGCTCTGCTTCTTAAATGCACATGCACACACATACACATGCACACACACACACACACACACACACACACAGAGAGAGAGAGAGAGAGAGAGAGAGAGAGAGAGAGAGAGAGAGAGAGAGATCTAAGACAATGTATTCAAATGAAAAAAGGCCAAACTATATAAATTATACATGAGGAAGGCAACATATTCTCAGATATGGAAAAGATTTAAAATGAATGAAAAGATTGAAATTAGTAACTATTCTAATATAGTTGACATTCTCTCCATGAAGTAAATATTTTTATATAAATCGCAATTAATCAAATGTCTTCAGAAAAACAAGCCAACAAATATAAAATAGACTTGCATTTCTCTAATGACCAGTGATGATGAACTGTTTTTCATGTTTGTTGACCCATTAGTGATAGACTGGATAAAGAAAATGTGGCTATATACCATGGAACACTATGTAGCCATAAAAAATGGATGAGTTCATGTCCTTTGTAGGAACCTGAATGAAGCTGGAAACCATCATTATCTTCAAACTGACACAAGAAGAGAAAAACCTAATGTCGTGTGTTCTCACTCGTAAGTGGGTGTTGAACAATGAGAACACATGGACACAGGGAGGTGAATATCACACACTGGGCCCTAGTGGGGCGGTGGGGAGCTAGGGGAGGAATAGCAGTGGGTGAGGGGATTGGAGAGGGATAGCATTAGGAAAAATACCTAATGTAGATGGATGGGGTGAGGGATGCAGCAAACCACCACCGTGGCACCTGTATACCTATGTAACAAACCTGAACAATCTGCACATGTACCCTGGAACTTAAAGTATAAATGAATAAATAAATAAGTAAATTAAAATTTTAAAGAAAGAAAATGTGGCACATATACACCATTGAATACTATGCAGCAATAAAAAAGGATGAGTTCATGTCCTTTTCAGGGACATGGATGAAGCTGGAAACCATTACATTCTCAGCAAACTGACACAAGAACAGAAAACCAAACACTGAATGTTCTCACTCATAAGTGGATGTTAAACCATGAAAACACATGGACACAGGGAGGGAAACATCACACACCAGGGCCTGCTGAGCAGTGGAGAGACTAAGGGAGGGATAGCAGGGGGTAGGGCAATTTGGGAGGGATAACATTAGGAGAAATACCTAATGTAGGTGACAGGGGGATGGATGCAGCAAACCACCATGGCATGTGTATACCTATGTAACAATAACAAACCTGCACATTCTGCACATGCACCCCAGAAAGTAAAGTGTAATAAAAATAAATAAATAAAATAGAGAAAATTAAATTTTCTTTAAGAAAAGCAACAGAATTAGGTAATTTAAAGGTAATTTTTAGCAAGTCGTTCCAAGAAGTTAACTGTCACGCTATGTTAGCTGTGCCTTGGTATGAAAAAAAATGTTGACTTATCAATTCAATACGAAAGCTACTGTTGCTTATGGTGGCTCACACCTATAATCTCAGCACTTTGAGAGGTTGAGGCAGTAGGATTACTTGAGCTCAGGAGTTTGAGACCAGCATAGGCAACCTAGCCAGATCCTGGCTCTACCAAAAAAATAAAAATAAAAAATAAATAAAAATTAGCCAGGTGCATTGGCATGCATTTGTGGTCCCAGCTACTCAAGAGGCTGAAGTGGGAGGATCACTTGAGCCTGGAATGTCAAGACTGCAGTGAGCTACAACTGCGCTGCTGCACTACAGCCTGGGCAACAGAATACAACCCAGTCTCATAAAAGAGAAATGTACCCAAACTCACCAAGTCTATCTATCGTCAAGGAAATGATAGTATGTACCAATATTATTCACAAGATAAATAGAGAAACAGTAAAATAAAATATGGGTAAATTGATTTTGACTTTATATGCAGCAGTTATACATGATTTTTTGGATTCCCATGATTATTTAATGCTGGTAAATCTAACTTGTAAATAAGTTTAATATATTCATATAGAAACATCACAATCATTTGGATCAAGGACAAAATACATTTTTTGACATTTTTGGTATCAAAAAATCAGAAGAATCAAGGGAATATAGTTTTGGAATTTTAAAACAACTACATATTTATGCAAAAATGCATATTCACTGAAAAATTTATACTCTTAATATGCTCCCAATTAAAATAGTCAAATATTTGTGAGAATCTAGCAAAATAATTCTCAGAGTAGTCTGGAAAAGTGCATCTGGAATTCTATACCCTTCAAAAAGTGGGATGTATAGATGTCTTCATTAGTTTTCTACTGCTGCTCAAAATTTTACCAAAGACAGCTTAATTCAAGACAGCCTATTCTCTTACAGCTTGTTTGTTCAGTGTTCTGGGCAAGACCTAGGAGAATCCTACTTAGGGTCTTGAAATCAAGTTGTCAGCCAGACTACCTTTTTATCTAGAGGCTTGATAGGGAAAGAATCCACTTCCAAGCTCATTTAGGTTTTTGACCTAATTAATTTATTTTTATTTTATTTTATTTTACTTTTTTGAGATGGAATCTTGTTCTGTTGCTTTAGGCTGGAGTGCAGTGGTGTGATCTCAGCTTACTGCAAACTTCGTCTCAGGAGATCAAGTGATTCTCCTGCCTCAGCCTCCAGAGTAGCTGGCATTACTGGTGCCAGCCTTCACAGCAAGCTAATTTTGGTATTTTTAGTAGAGTCAGGGTTTTGCCATGTTGGTGAGTTTGATCTCAAACTCCTGACCTCAAACAATCTGCTCACCTGGCCTCCCAAAGTGCTAAGATTACAGGCATGAGCCACCGTGCCAGGGTTTAATTCTGTTTTCTTTGTATGACTGAAGTACTCAGCTTCTTCCTGACTGTCAGATGGAGTCCACTCTCAGGTTGTAGAGACAACCACAACTTTCTGACATGTGGCCAAAGTCAGCAGAAGAATGTCACTCTCCAATCTAAAGCTAAGACAAAGTTATATATCAAAGTTATATATAGTATAACATAAGTGAGTGCTGTTCCTTGCCATATAAAGTAATGTTATCAAGGAATTGTCATCCCACTACCTCTGCCATATTCTACTGGTTATAAGTCACAGGTTCTACCCACATTCAAAGGAAAGGAATTACACAAGGCCATAACTTATGTGTACACTAATAGCTATTACTAGGTCATAGTATTTAAAACAATATGGTCAAAAGTATAACCGTATTTAAACAAAATTTCAAGAATAGCAATAGACTTTGCATGTTATACAATTTAAGATATACTGAAAATACCATTTAGTATAGAGTGCAGCTGAAAAATAAACTTGGTTGTGTAAATCATGGATCTTTGAGTTATGTAACAGATAGTGGGGGAAAATATGGAATAAATTTTTAATTGTTACTCTTGTATTATGAAGATTTTAAATATACCCAGGCAACAGTTGCTTGGACCAGATCCATTGGCCTCATATATGGAAAATTTTCTCAATCTGGTAATAGGTTATTTTTCCATCACAGTTTACAGCATTCTATTGGGTGAGTGAATCTGTATGTGTGTTTGTGAGTGTCTATACATATATAATTTAATGAAAATTACTGATGATTGTGTAAGTGCACCAAGCCAGTGCAGATTTCTGACATCAAGAATTTTGTAACTTATTCCATTATAGTGATGTTTATACATAGAAATAAAAAATTTGAAGAGCCAACATTACTGTGGGCATTGTCAATATGGGAATGGAAGTGAATTCAATACAGATTTTAGAACCAAATATACTTTTTTCTGTTCTGGAAAAAAAAAACAAAACAAACTCTTTTAGTAGACAATTCACTTACTACCAAAATAAGTTGAGCCAGGCAAGTGGCTTGTGCTCAGGAATCCTAGTAACTTGACAGGCTAAGGCAGGAGGATGGCTTGAACCAAAAGTTCAAGGCTGCAATGATCTATGATTGTAGCACTGCATTCCAGCCTGCCTGACAGAGCGAGATCTCACCTCATGAAAGAATATATTGATAAGTTGTAATTAAGAGATAAATTAAGATAATAACAAGTAAAACCATAGAAAGAATAATTTAAACAGCAGACTAACTAAAAATTATATTTTAGTAATCTTTTTTAAATTCTAAAATTGACTTTTTCCTTAGCAGTTTTATTTGCTTATCTGAGAAATGGCCATTTTTTTTCTATAAATAAATCACATGGACATAATAACACTCAGTTATCTCTTAATTTCCCCAAATCATGCTAAATTAGCAAAATTATAGAAAATTAACATCTTCACAAACACTAATAATTCTCTAGAAGTAAATATATTAAACTTATTTACAAGTTAGATTTACTAGCATAAAATAAGATTTCAAAACAGGAACAAATGTTAAAAAATATATTTTAAGATAATAAAAATGATCTGACAAAAAGAAATTAATGTAATAATATAAAAGCAAGCTTTACAACTTAAAAATGTAAAGTGAGTAGAGAAATAAGTTTTAGAAAAAGCTGGAAGTGAAAAGAGGATGAAAATAATTTTCTTCTGGGTTATTAAAAATTATTTCCATGATATTATTATTCTATTATTATATTTTCATCAAAAATAAAAAGATTTGTCATCTATCTTTTTAAAGGATACATTTGACTTGTATCTCCAGTGCAGTCCTTCTAGGTTATGCAATCTAAGTTCTCAAAGTCAAAAATAAATGTTTTTTTTGAAGAACTGAAAGTTTCCAAATGTAAAAGCTAAGATCACTATTTGGAACAAATTATGATTTAATTTTATACAAAGTAAAATATGATTTAATTTTACAAAAAAAGCACATTAGATTCAAAGATCCATCTCAGTTATGGAACAAAAAAAGTAACACCACCACCAACTCATAAATAAGACACATAGGCCTGGCACAGTGGCTCATGCCTGTAATCCCAGCACTTTAGGAGGCCGAAACAGGCAGATCATCTTAGGTCAGGAGTTCGAGGTCAGCCTGGCCAACATGGCAAAACCCTGTCTCTACTAAACATACAAAAATTATCCAGGCGTAGTGACAGGTGCCTGTAATCCCAGCTACTTGGAAAGCTGAGGCAGGGAGAATTGCTTGAACCTGGGAGGCAGAGGTTGCAGTGAGCTGAGATCATGCCACTGGACTCTAGCCTGGGTGACATAGCAACGCTCCATCTCATAAATTAATTAATTAATTAAATATTTGGAAGAAATTCACTTCAATAATATCTTTTTTTTTTGAAATGTCAAATTATTACTATATTTGTGTCTATTAAAATGTATATTTAGAAGAAAAAATCACTGGATATTTTTCACAGAAGCTTCAATTTTGTGAAGACAAGATACTGATTTTTTTGAGTTGATATTTCAAACTTAAAAAATACAAAGCAAGGTTTCCAAAGCTCAACTTTCTGGTAACTACAAGTCTTCAGACTGTGAGATCAAAAGCAATACCGAATTTCAAAGAGGTAACTTTTTTTCCTTTCTTGACTCCAGATTCAAGAACCTGACAACTTAAAAGTCAATTTTAAAAGTCATTTTAAAGGATACCTGGCAGTGATATGGAAAGTACTCTATTGCTCAGTTGTACCCAGCCAAAGTGAACATCACATGCCTGTATAAAACATCCATGCATGAAGACACCACTAGTACTAATACATCTGTTGTTCAAAAGTATATAAATAAAGTCAAAGAAGATGAAATAAACAATCTGAATATCCCTCTGAAGGAAATTTCTCTGCTCAACATTCGGTGGCAGCTGATCTAATATGATTCAACTGGTCTTCTGTTCATGTTTCTTACATTCTAATTTTGTTCGTTTTGTCCACTTTTCCCATGGGAAACATCTTCTATTTTTTTGGAAGACTTCTATGTTATAAATATGATGTCAGTGTGATTAAAATTTCAGTAGACGGAAAATGCAAACTAAAGCATTCTTTAACTGAAAATTAAACTCGTTTTCCCATAAATATTTATAAAGCAGGAAGAAAAATCTTATGAGATACACTATCTGTTTTAATAATGCGTAATCTGCTAGTTAAACACTGAAGAATAAAATTTGATAGAGTGATTTATGGCTTTTGCAATAAAAATATAAAAGTCATTGCTGGTAAATTATCAGGATAGCTTAACACACTTTGCAATTTTAATGAAGCCTAAATAATTCCTGTCTTATTTATTTATATTTTAATAATTTGTGTTTTATATAATCATTGTTACCATAATAAAACAATATGCATGCAGAAATGATGGTAGTTAGATACATAGACCAAGATTCAGAATTGGGCATTGGCTTGATCCAGATATTTGAAGTTATCTATCACACATGACAGATAAGCTTTGAGTAAATAATTAACTAAATATGGGCAGATCTCTAGTGAATGTTTCATTTAATTAATTAAACACGTTTCTTATGTGACTACTAAGTGGTATGCTAACACTGGGGAATATTATTAAGAAACATTCCTACCCCTTGTTGAATTTACAGTTTAATGGAGGAGGATAACATATTTTAGTTTAATGTTATAATATACGTAAGATTCAAAATTGCACCTCTTTATTGTTTATATAAAAGACTTTAGGGTGTTAGTAATTAGTAAGATCAATATGAGTAATAAGTATGATGAGCAATTCATACAGAACCAAAAATCACTAAGGAGTTGTTAATAACAGAGCAGTTTCCAAAAAGAAAAAGGTGGTAATATGAATTTCTTGAAATTGATTCTGCTGCTCCTTAATTATTGCATCCTATTATATGTAAAACGTTGAAGGAGAGTGACCAAAATACAGAAACAACATGGAAGTTATGTTATGTGAATGCTCTTGTGACTTAGTGAACCAAATCTATTTAACGTTTTCTGTATTTTTAGACATTTATATGGTCTCCAATTTTTCCAATTCAATAAACACGGTCCTTTTTATAAAAATTTATTCTTTTTTTTAAGTTTTGGGGTACATGTGCAGGATGTGCAGGTTTGTTACATATGTAGATGTGGGCCATGTTGGTTTGCTGCACCTATCAACCCATCACCTAGGTATTAATCCCAGCATGCATCAGCTCTTTTTCCTAATGCTCTTCCCTCTACCAACCTACCACAACAGGCCCCAGTAAGTGTTATTCCTCTCCCTGTGTCCATGTACTACATTTATTACACTTAACCATGCTCTTTTCATGCAATAAAAAGCAAGATTTGAAATTTTTATGTCAAAGAGAATATATTTGGAGAATTTTGATGCATATTTGCCAGATTTCTTTAAAATTGGTATGTTTGGACCGGACACGGTGGCTCACTCTTGTAATCCCAGCACTTTGGAGGGCTGAGGAGCATGGACACTTGAGGTCAGGAGTTCAACATCATCCTGGCCAACAAGGTGAAACCCCCGTTTCTACTAAAAATACAAAAATTAGCCGGGTGTGGTGGCGGGCATCTGTAGTCCCAGCTACTTGAGAGGCTGAGGTAGGTGAATCACTGGAACTCCAGAAGTGGAGGTTGCAGTGAACGAAATTGCATCGCTGCACTCCAGCCTGGGTGACAGAGCAGGACAACGTCTTGAAACAATAAATAAATAAAATAAAAAGTTATTTTTGAGTGTTACTGATCATATGTGGAAAAGGCTATATTTTAGTTAAAACTCTGTAACTGTACTTTCCAATAAGATAATTATTCCTAGAGGGCTATTCAAATTTTAATTTTAATTAAAAAAATACAATTCAATTTTAGTTTCTTATTTACACAGTGGCATGTCAACTGCTCAATAAACATATATGATTGATGGCTTTTATACATAATATTAAAGTTATAAAAGCATTTTCATCATCATAGAAATTTCTATTGGACATCATTGCTTTGTAATATAGTTCTGTCAGTCTTTTTAGCCCTTTTCTATCTACTGTAATAAAGTAATATTTGTTTTACCTTTTTTTTGAAGGTGAAGACGTGTTTTTCTTTTAAAAAAGAAAATTTCTAGAATTTTTACATATCAGGGATATGAACTTATGTATTTTAATTATCAGTTATTTTATTTATTTTGCATAGAGAGATTGTTGTTGTTCTTTCCCAATTAAGAAGGTAGTAGTACAGGGAGATGTTTAAGAATGAAATTATAATTTTTTTATTTTATAATAAACTTTTATTCTGAGTTTTGTGTTTCTATCACACTCCCTCAAAAAAAAATTGTCATTTTTTTTTTAATTAAGCTTTTGATAGATCTGGGAATATTTCATGTTACACTTGAGGTAGAGAACATAACTTTTAAATTTACTTATAGCAAGTCATCTGCCTATATATTTATTGACTAATTTCTTCTTATTTCATTATTTTGAAAAACCTCCCAATATAATTTTCTACAATTTCAACTATATCCAGGTCTTTTTCTAGACATATATACTTAGTTTCTTTGGCTACCCTATTTTTGTACCTTACTGAATTGCATTAAATAATGTGTTTAAAATATATTTCAAATTTTAAAAAGCTAATCCCCTTCTATTATTCTTTGTTTTAATGTCCTAGGTATTTTCACATTTCTTTTTGTAGGTGATATCAGAAATGATTAAACTGGTTTATTTTTGAAATTAGAATTAAAATGTAACTGATATAATATTCTAATATATATAGTCTCAAATTCTATTTTTATTTTAATTTAATAATATATATAATGTTTAGAATATTATATTTTATCAAGCAGTTACATTGCATGTCTCCATATTCTTTTCTCTTCTTTGGTAAAATTGTATATATAATCTTTTCACACAAATCTTAAACTTAAAAAAATATTCCCAGCAGATGTCATAATTGTATATTTAGAAAACCTCATCATCTCAGCCCAAAATCTCCTTAAGCTGATAAGCACTTCAGCAAAGTCTCAGGATACAAAATCAATGAGCACAAATCACAAGCATTCCTATACACGAATAATAGACAATCAGAGAGCCAAATCATGAGTGAACTCCCATTCACAATTGCTACAAAGAGAATAAAATACCTAGGAATACAACTTATAAGGGATGTGAAGGACCTCTTCAAGGAGAACTATGAACCACTTGCTCAAGGACATAGAGAGGATACAAACAAATGGAATAACGTTCATGTTCATGGATAGGTATAATCAATATTGTGAGAATATTGTGAGAATAGCCATACTGTCCAAAATAATTTATAGATTCAATGCTATCCCCATTATGCTATCATTGACTGTCTTCACAGATTTAGAAAAACTACTTTAAAGTTTATATGGAAACAAAAAAGAGCCAGTATAGCCAAGACGATCCTAAACAAGAAGAACAAAGTTGGTGGCATCATGCTACCTGACTTCAAATTATACTACAAAGCTACAGTAATCAAAACAGCATGGTCCTGGAACAGTATATAGACCAATGGAACAGAACAGAGGTCTCAGACATAATGCCACATATCTACAACCATCTGATCTTTGACAAACCTGACAAAAACAAGCAATGGGAAAAGGATTCCCTATTCAATAAATGGTGTTGTGAAAACTGGCTAGCCATATGCAGAAAACTGAAACTGGACCACTTCTATACACCTTGTACAAAAATTAACTTGAGATGGATTAATGGCTTAAACATAAGACCTAAAGCCATAAAAACCCTAGAAGAAAACCTAAGCTAAACCATTCAGGACATAGGCATGAGCAAAGACTTCCTGACTAAAACACCAAAAGCAATGGCAACAAAAGCCAAATGGATACATGGGATCTAATTAAACTAAAGAGCTTCTGCACAGCAAAAGAAACTATCTCATTGGACTGAATAGGCAGCATACAGAATAGAAGAAAATTTTACAATCTTTCCATCTGACAAAGGGCTAATATCCATAATCTACAAGGAACTTAAATTTACAAGAAACAAAAACAACCTTATCAATAAGTGGGCAAAGGATATGAACAGACACACTTCTCAAAAGAAGACATTTATGCAGCCAACAAACATGAAAAAAGCTCATTATTTCTGGTCATTAGAGAAATGCAAATCAAAACTACAATGAGATACTATCTCATGCCAGTTAGAATGGTGATTATTAAAAAGTCAGGAACCAAAGATGCTGGAGATTATGTGGAGAAATAGGAATGCTTTTACACTATTGTTGGGAGTGTAAATTAGTTCAACTGTTGTGGAAGACAGTGTGGTGATTCCTAAGGATCTGGAACTGGAAATACCATTTGACCCAGCAATCCCATTACTGGGTATATACCCAAAGGATTATAAATCATTCTGCTATAAAGACATATGCACATATTTGTTTATTGCAGCACTATTCACAATAGCAAAGACTTGGAACCAACCCCAATGCCCATCAATGATAAACCAGACAAAGAAAATGTGGCACATCTACACAATAGAATACTAAGCAGCCATGAAAAAGAATGAGTTCATGTCTTTTACAGGGACATAGCTTAAGCTGGAAACCATTCTCAGCAAACTAACACAGGAACAGGAAACCAAACACCATATGTTCTCACTCATACATGGAAGTTAAACAATGAGAACACATGAACACAGAGAGGGAAACTCATATTGGGGCCTATCAAGTGTTGGGGTCTAGGGGAGGGATAGCATTAGGAGAAATGCCTAATGTAGATGAGGAATTGATTGGTGCAGCAAACTACCATGGCATGTGTATATCTATGTAACCTGTATATTTTGCACATGTATCCCAGAATTTAAAATATAGTAAAAATGAATATTCAGAGCTATATAATTATCATTCTTGTTTAAAAATCAATGTTTTAATCTTATTTTTTAAGCATTTATTGGTGATTCTTATAGAATATTGATGTTTGTATATTAATCTTGCAACTGACCATGACCCAGATCTATTTTGTTAGTTTTAATAGTTTTGCATTAATATTCCTGGATTTTTAGTGCACATGATCATTATCTCTGCAAATAATGATACTAGCTAGAGAGAGAAAATCCCATTAATAACATCATCTTTGGTGAGGATGTGTGTGGTTCCTTTGTGCTTTGACTCCTTCATTATGCAATTAGTCCAAATAGATCATCTTCTCAGTGCTATTCTCTTGTCTCCAGACCTAACCTCTCCACACCAGAAAATATTTTTCCCAGTAGGAGTAAATTATTTCTATTTTTAAGAACCTGGCATAGAGAGAGAAATGGCAAGAAGCAATCCTATGTTTTACCTCACAGCTATTGAACTATTAAATGCTGCTTATTCCTGACAGGGGAAAAATATTCCACTTATTCTATGGTTTACCCATGCATCCATCATTAATTCTTCCTAAGCAGAGAATGTTGATAGAATATATCAAACTTTCTCTAATTTCCTTCCCAAAAAAGCAAAATACTTTCACAGGAAGAGAAAGTGTGCATCAGTTTCAAGTGTCTTAGTCAAATTATCTAAAGCATATTGTATCTGGCAAAGTTTTCTTGAGGCTATGATTTGCTATGGTTTCATTTTTGCACTTTCACTGCTGATGAATTATTTGTTTTCTGTTTACTTTTATTTTCGTATTCCCTTTTTCTTTTTTTTCCCCCTAGGTTTATTGAGTGTCTTTGATTAGAGATAGCATTATTATTCTGTCCCATCCCCTAAAACTGTAGAGTTTGGCTATCTCAAAGTGGTTTTGATTTGCATCTCTCTAATGACCAGTGATGATGAGCATTTTTTCATGTGTCTGTTGGCCTCATGTATGTCTTCTTTTGTAAAGTGTCTGTTCAAATCCTTTGCCCATTTTTGAATGGGCTTGTTCGTTTTATTCCTGTAGATCTGTTTGAGTTCTTTGTAAATTCTGGATATCAGCCCTTTGTCAGATGGGTAAACTGCAAAGATTTTTTCCCATTCTGTTGGTTGCCAATTCACTCTAGTGACTGTTTCTTTTGCCATACAAAAGTTGTGGAGTTTGATTAGGTCCCATTTGTCTATTTTGGCCTTTGTTGCCAATGCTTTTGGTGTTTTGATCACGAAGTCCTTGCCTACTCCTATGTCCTGAATGGTTTTGCCTAGATTTTCTTCTAGGGTTTTTATGGTGTCAGGTCTTATGTTTAAGTCTTTAATCCATCTGGAGTTAATCTAAGTGTAAGGTGTCAGGAAGGGGTCCAGTTTCTGCTTTCTGCACATGGCTAACCAGTTTTTCCAACACCATTTATTAAAAAGGGAATCCTTTCCCCATTGCTTGTTTTAGTCTGGTTTATCAAAGATTATATGGTTGTAGATATGTTGTGTTGCCTCTGATGCCTCTGTTCTGTTCCATTGGTCTATATCTCTGTTTTGGTACCAGTACCATGCTGTTTTGATTACTGTAGCCTTGTAGTATAGTTTGAAGTCTGGTAGTGTGATGCCTCCCACTGTGTTATTTTTGCTTAGAATGGACTTGGCTATGCGGGCTCTCTTTTGGTTCCATATGAAGTTCAAGGTGGTTTTTTTCAGTTCTGTGAAGAAATTCAATGGTAGCTTGATGGGGATAGTATTGATTCTGTAAATTACTTTGGGCAGTATAGCCATTTTCACAATATTGATTCTTCCTAACCATGAACATGGAATGATTCTCCATCTGTTTGTGTCCTCTCTTATTTCGTTGAGCAGTGGTTTGTAGTTTTCCTTGAAGAGGTCCCTTACGTTCCTTGTAAGTTGTATTCCTCGGTATATTATTCTCTTTGTAGCACTTCTGAATGGCAGTTTGTTCTTGATTTGGTTCTCCTTAAGTCTGTTATTGGTGTATAGGAGTGCTTTTGATTTTTGCACATTGATTTTATATCCTGAGACTTTGCTGAAGTTGCTTATCAGTTTCAGGAGTTTTTGGGCTGAGGTGATGGGGTCTTCTAGGTATACTATCATGTCATCTGCAAATAGAGACAATTTGGCTTCCTCCTTTCCTATTCGAATACCCTTTATTTCTTTTTCTTGCCTGATTGCTCTGTCTAGAACTTCCAGTACTATGTTGAACAGGAGTGGTGAGAGAGGCCATCCTTGTCTAGTGCCGAATTTCAAAGGGAATGCTTCCAGTTTTTGCCCATTAAGTATGATATTGGCTGTTGGTTTGTCGTAAATAGCTTTTATTACTTTGAGATATGTTCAATCAATACCAAGTTTATTGAGGGTTTTTAGCATAAAGGGCTGTTGAATTTTGTCCAAGGCCTTCTCTGAGTAAGTTGAGAAAATCATGTGGTTTTTGTTTTTGCTTCTGTTTACGTGGTAAATTACGTTTATAGACTTGCGTATGTTGAACCAGCCTTGCATCCCCGGGATGAATCCTACTTGATCATGATGGATAAGTTTTTTTCATGTGCTGTTGCAATCGGTTTGCCAGTATTTTATTGAAGATTTTTGCATCTATGTTCATCATGGATATTGGCCTGAAGTTATCTTTTCTTGTTGAGTCTCTGCTGGGTTTTGCTATCAGGATGATGTTGGTCTCATAAAATGATTTGGGAAGTGTTCCCTCTTTTTGAATTATTTGGAATAGTTTCAGAAGGAATGGTACCAGCTCCTCTTTGTGTGTCTGGTAGAATTCAGCTGTGAACCCATCTGGACCTGGGCTTTTTTTGTGTGGTAGGCTCTTAATTGCTGCCCTGACTTCAGACCTTGTTATTGGTCTATTCATAGTTTCGGCTCCCTCCTAGTTTAGGCTTGGGAGGACACAGGTGTCCAGGAATTTATCCATTTCTTCCTGGTTTACTAGTTT
This sequence comes from Saguinus oedipus, assembly GCA_031835075.1. Lineage (NCBI taxonomy): Eukaryota > Metazoa > Chordata > Mammalia > Primates > Cebidae > Saguinus > Saguinus oedipus. Next base: position 98,796,794 of record CM063181.1, on the reverse strand, counting down.
ATGTGCATAGAGTTGTTTGTAATATTCTCTGATGATGGTTTGAATTTCTGTGGAATCTGTGGTGATTTCTTCTTTATTGTTTTTTATTGCATCTATTTGGTTGTTCTCTCTTTTCTTTTTTATCAGTCTGGCTAGTGGTCTATTTTGTTGATCTTTTCAAAAAACCAGCTCTTGGATTTGTTGACTTTTTGAAGGGTTTTTTGTGTCTCTATCTTCTTCAGTTCTGCTCTGATCTTAGTTATTTCTTGTCTTCTGCTAGGTTTTGAGTTTTTTTGATCTTGCTCCTCTAGCTCTTTCAATTTTGACAATAGGGTGTCAGTTTTGGATCTCTCCACTCTTCTCATATGGGCACTTACTGCTATATATTTTCCTCTACAGACTGCTTTAAATGTGTCCCAGAGATTCTGGTATGTTGTGTCTTCGTTCTCGTTGGTTTCAAAGAACTTCTTTATTTCTGCCTTCATTTCATTGTTTATCCAATCAACATTCAAGAGCCAGTTGTTCAGTTTCCATGAAGCTGTGCGGTTCTAGTTAGTTTCTGAATTCTGAGTTCTAACTTGATTGCACTATGGTCTGAGAGACTGTTTGTTATGATTTCAGTTGTTTTGCATTTGCTGAGGAGTGCTTTACTTCCAATTACATGATCAATTTTGGAGTAGGTGTGATGTGGTGCTGAGAAGAATGTATATTCTGTGGATTTGGGGTGGAGAGTTCTGTAAATGTCTATCAGGTTTGCTTGTTCCAGGTCTGAGTTCAAGCCCTGAATATCCTTGTTAATTTTCTGTCTGGTTGATCTAATATTGACAATGGAGTGTTAAAGTCTCCCACTATTATTGTATGGGAGTCTAAGTCTCTTTGTAAGTCATTAAGAACTTGCCTTATGTATCTGGGTGCTCCTGTATTGGGTCCATATATATTTAGGATCATTAGCTCTTCTTCTTGTATTGATCCTTTTACCATTATGTAATGACCTTCTTTGTCTCTTTTGATCTTTGTTACTTTAAAGTCTATTTTACCAGAGATGAGAGTTGCAACTTCTGGTTTTTTTTTTGCTCTCCATTTGCTTGGTAAATCTTCCTCCATTACTTTATTTTGAGCCTTTGTGTATCCTTGCATGTGAGATGGATTTCCTGGTACAGCACACCGATGGGTTTTGGTTTTGTATCCAATTTGCCAGTCTGTGCCTTTTGATTGGTGCATTTAGCCCATTTACATTTTGGGTTAATATTGTTATGTGTGAATTTGATCCTGCCATTTTGATGCTAGCTGGCTGTTTTGCCCATTGGTTCATGTAGATTCTTCATTTTGTTGATGCTCTTTAGCATTTGGTATGTTTTTAGAATGGCTGGTACTGGTTGTTCCTTTCTATGTGTAGTGCCTCTTTCAGGAGCTCTTGTAAAGCAGGCCTGGTGGGGACAAAATCTCTGAGTACTTGCTTGTTGGCAAAAGATTTTATTCTTTCTTCACTTATGAAACTCAATTTAGTTGGATATGAAATTCTGGGTTGAAAGTTCTTTTCTTTAAGGATGTTGAATACTGGCCCCCACTCTCTTCTGGCTTGTAGAGTTTTTGCCAAGACATCTGCTGTGAGTCTGATGAGCTTCCCTTTGTGGGTGACCCGACCCTTCTCTCTGGCAGCCCTTAGTATTTTCTCCTTCATTTCCACTCTGGTGAATCTGACGATTATGTGCCTTTGGGTTGCTCTTCTTGCAGAATATCTTTGTGGTGTTCTCTGTATTTCCTGGAGTTGAGTATTAGCCTGCTTTGCTAGGTTGGGGAAATTTTCCTGGATAATATCCTGAAGAGTGTTTTCCAGCTTGGATTCATTCTCTTCATCACATTCTGGTACACCTATCAAATGTAGGTTAGGTCTCTTCACATAGTCCCACATTTCTTGGAGATTTTGTTCATTCCTTTTTGCGCTTTTTTTGCTCTCATCTTGGTTTCTCGTTTTATTTCATTGAGTTGATCTTCGACTTCTGATATTCTTTCTTCTGCTTGGTAAATTCAGCTGTTGAAACTTGTGCATGCTTCGCGATGTTCTCGTGTTGTGTTTCTCAGCTTCTTCAATTCATTCATATTCCTCTCTAAGTTGTATATTCTTCTTATCATTTTCTCAAATCTTTTTTCAAGGTTCTTAGTTTCTTTGCATTGATTTAGAACATGTTGTTTTAGCTCACTGAAGTTTCTCATTATCCACCTTCTGAAGTCTGATTCCATCATTTCGTCACACTCATTCTCTGTCCAGCTTTGTTGTTTTGCTGATGAGGAGTTTTGCTTTTTTGTAGGAGGTGAGGTGTTTTGGTTTCGGGTGTTTTTCTCCTTTTTGCGCTGGTTTCTTCCCATCTTTGTGGATTCATCCACCTGTTGTCTGAGTAGTTGCTGACTTTTCAATTGGGTCTCCGAGTGGATGCCCAGATTGTTGATGATGGAGTATTTCTGTTACTTAGTTTTCCTTCTAACAGTCTAGCCCCTCTGCTGTATGACTGTTGAGGTCCACTCCAGGCCCTGCTTATCTGGGGTACACCTGTAGCAGCTGCGGAACAGTGAGGGATGCTACCAGTTTCTTCTTCCGCTATCTTTGTCCCAGAATGATGCCCGCCAAATGTCAGTCTGATTAGTTCTTTTTTGGGGTGACTCTTTGGATATACATGGGTCAGAGAGCTGCTTGAGGAGACGGTCTGTACTTTATAGGAGCTCCAGTGCTGAGCTGTGAGCTCCGTTGTTCATTCAGTGTTGTTGTGCGGGTGTGTTTAGGTCTGCTGCAGCAGAACTCATAAAACCCCCTCTTTGTTTCCTCAGATGCTCTGTCTCAGGGAGTTGGGGCTTTCTTTATGAGTTTCTGTTGCACTGTCCTGCCCAGCTAGGAGGTAGTCTAGTCACTATTTGCCTGCCGAGTTTCTGCCCTGCTGCCATGGGGCTCCGCCCTACTGTGGTGGGCTCTGCCCTATTGGTGGAGTCTCTCTGTTATGGTGGGTTGCCTCAGCAATGGCAGGCTGCTTCTGCAATGGGCATGTACCTCAGTAGGGGCAGTATGTGTCCGTAGTGGTAGACACCCCTCTCCCACTGAGCTGCACCATCCTGGATTCAGCTGAGCCCGCAGTAAAACTCTCAACCCTGAGCATTTCGAATCGCTGTTTTTTTTGTCCCTATGGGGGTGGGACCCGCCGAGCCTTATCACCTGGCTCCCTGCCTCAGAGTCCTTTCTCTGTCTCTCTCTCTTTTTTTAAAAAAAGTTGAATGGTTGACTCTCTCACAAGTGTTTCAGCCACCTGCTGATAGAGCTCTGGGATCTGTGTGATTTCCTGTGCCATGGCCCTCTGCACCAGCTCAAATCACAGGAATCTCCTGGTCTGGCTCACTGTCCAAGTCCCATTTAATCAGATGGATATGTTAATCTGCCCTTCCAAATCTCAGATTGCTGGTTTAACAGGGCACCCAGACCAGTGAGTTTTGTGTGGGGTGTCGCTGCGCTGTGGCACCGGCCAAAAGGGCCACGCAAGCCAAAAGGGCTGCGCTGGTGTCCCATGTCTTTCCTACACCTGGGAATTACCCCGTTTTGTGGGCAACAAAGGTCCATCTGAAAATGCGGCTAGGACTTACCCTCTGCCCCTTCACTGAGAGCTGCAATCCTGAGTTGTTCCTACTACACCAGCTTGGAAATCCCGCTCTCTATCTATTCTTAAATGAATCTGTCATTAAGAAGTAATGCTGATGCTTCACCCGCTGTTTCTTGGTCTGCCTATTGCCTAAAGACATGCTCTAGATTGTTTTGATGTTTACTTACTATTTTTTTTAGTGGTCTGTAATGTCAAATATGTTTTGTTAATTAATACAGGGAAAAGTCTTATTTTTCGTTAATATATTTTTACTCTATCAGTGTTTGGGAATAATATGACATTTGCTCACTACCAGATAGTAAATACTAAAATTTCGTAAAAGAATATGTTGTTGCATTTGACATTTGGTCACTGAATAAAAAAGTAGTGGCCTAGATATGGACAGCCACTGAGAACAGTACTTTGTGATGGTTAACTTAATTAACTCTCCTTTAATAACAATGTCTGAAACTCGTGGCTGTCATTCAAGACTCTGTGCCCATTTGTGGTTTCTTATTTCAGCAGGTATTTATTGAGCATCTAATATAGTGTTCATATGCTTCAAGACTAAAAAGATTAAATACTACTTCTTTCAAGTTCTTTATATAGTTTAAGACATATTTATCTGAAAAGTGCTGTTTAATTAAATGCAGTTGAAAGTGAAAATTTTTAATAAATCTTTTATAGCTTCAAATTTTATCTTATTATTCATTATATAGGTCCACCTGCAAACTAGTCTATGAAAAATCAGTCTATTAAAAACTGTGACATAAATAAATAATCTTTAGTGGTGACTGGCAGAACCTTGCTTTGGAATCAAATAAAATAATGCCATAATTTGAATAGTCAAGTTTCTTCCCTATTTAATGCACTGATTAACAATAGGCATTAACAACTACTTCAAAACCAGCCTAATCTATTACAAGTTATATGAGCTGAGGTAGGTATATCAACTATTTCAAACTTCTGTCACGTTTTCATGTGAATATTTCTACCCACAAGATTGTTGTAGAAATATTTCACAAGCAATAATCATTTTGCATGTTGGAGAAATGATAATAATATTAGCAGTAAAATATAATAATTAGAAGGACTATGCCTAATCTAAAATCTACAAATTTAATGCTTTATCTCTGAAAAAATACAATTCATTTCAAGTTAAGCATATATATCTTTCTTTCTTAGAATGCTGTACAACATTCTGAAGTTTTTACTGATTATGGGTATATATAGTGCTAATATGTAACAAATGTATACAGACTGATTATTTCTAACCCAAATATCATCATTAAATAACCTTAAATTAGTGTTTTGTTCATCTGGAATTATGTGAGCAGTGAAAATTTTATGCACATATTTTCAGGATTGATTATCTGATTATTGAATAATTAGAAGGACTATGCCTAATCTAAAATCTACAAATTTAATGCTTTATCTCTGAAAAAGTACAATTCATTTCAAGTTAAGCATATATTGCTTTCTTTCTTAGAATGTTGTACAACATTCTGAAGTTTTTACTGATTATGGGTATATATAGTGCTAATATGTAACAAATGTATACAGACTGATTATTTCTAACCCAAATATCATCATTAAATAACCTTAAATTAGTGTTTTGTTCATCTGGAATTATGTGAGCAGTGAAAATTTTATGCACATATTTTCAGTATTGATTATCTGATTATTGATGATCAAGAGACATTTTAAAATTGTAACTTTTGCACTCAAATGATTCTTGTAGTTAATTATAGTGCTAATAAGCTATTTGTCTTAACACTAAAAATAAGTCTATTAAAAACTGTGACATAAATTAATAATTGTTGGTGGTGACTTGCAGAAAAGCATCTATATAAAATTATCACAATAAAAAATCAAGGATGAAGTTACAAAAATTGAAAACAAATGCTATGAATTGTTTAAAAATGGTAAGCTAAAGATAGTAAAATTCTTAAAATGTGACTACTTCTTATTTCTGGAAGAAGAAAGGATTTTATGAAAAATATGAATGCCATTATGTAAGACTAGTAGGGGTCTGTTAATGCCTCCTCTTATCTACAAAGTGTTACTTATTATCATATCTGTAAAGGCAATAGCTTTTATAACTTCTTTGTAACTTTGGTTCTTGTTAATATTCGCTTCACATTTTCTGTTAGACCTGTATTTTTTCTTTTTTTAAAAGTCAAACTGTGGTAAAATACATGTAACATAAAAGTTATAATCTTAGCTATATTTAAGTTTACAGTTGAGTAGTATTATGTACTCAACTGTACATAGTACTGTACATAACACTATGTACATAACACTATGTACTATAGTAGTGTACATAACACTACTATAATATATAATGTAATAGTACATTGCTATACATACAATATCTAGAACTCTTTTTGTTTTGTAAAACTGACATTTTTACCTTTTAATCAACAACTCTCCAATTCCCTTATTCCCTCAGGTTCTGGTAATTACCTTTCCACTCTGTCTCTATTAATTTGGTTATGTTAGGTACCTGACATAAATGGAATCATACAGTATTTATCCATTGTGACTGCATTGTTTCACTTAACGTATGTCCTCAAGTTTCATCCATGTTGCAGCATGTGTCAAAATGTCCTTCCTTTTTAAGGCTAGATAATATTTAATTAAGATACATATCATATTCTGTTTATCCAGTTATTCTTTGATGGACACCTGAGTTGCTCACACCTTCTGACTATTGTGAATGATGTTGCTATGTATGTAAGTGTACTGATATCTCTTTGAGATGATGCTGTCATCTCTTTCAGGTATATACAGAGAGGCAAAATTGATTCATGATATAGTAATTCTATTTTTAAATTTGTGAGGAACTGCCTTACTGTTTTCCTTAGTGGCTGCACAACTTGACATTCCTACCAACAGAATGTAATGACTCTAATTTCTCTACATTGCACCTAACACTGGCTATTTTCTATTTTGTTTGTTTTTAATAATGATACTAATGAGTATGAGGCTTTTATGACTTTTAAACAATAGCTGGTTTTTACATATTTTCATTTACAAATTCACTTCAAAATGTGGAGAAACCTCCCATTTGTTGTGTGCTTTACTATATTTTATTTTCAAAGGCAGATCTCAATTCACTAAAATGTCAACATTGAAAACAAGATGAAGAGGAGAAGGAGGAGGAAAAACAAAGGAGGGTTGAGGAGGGCGTGAGAAAGAAGTGTTCATACCAGTGGGATAGAAGAGTATGTGAACTAAATAATCCAGTGGTAACTGCATGAATCAAATTCTAAGTGGTATGATAAATGGTAATTACTGATGTGTACTCCCCACTCTTAATATCATAAAGATGTTTCATCTTTAACCAAATTATGAATGACTGAAACAGGAACATACAGTGGAGAATCAATTTATTCTTTTTTAAGGACAAAATTACTTTGTGGATTTAAAATATTACAGTAATTTATCTTGGCATTATGCTAGAGATCCATAAAGAAGAAAGACTCTGGTCTTTGACTCTGGTGTCAAATACATGATTCCAAATTCCATTTTGCTACTTACTAGTATTCATATGAGTTTTGCAATTCTCATTTTTTCTCTACTTCATAATGAGACTAATAATGCCTTTGCAGATTGAAGTTAAATAAAGCTATCTCTATTTACAGATGCCATAATCTTGGATATAAGATATTCTAAAGACCCACTAAAATTGTTTAAGAATCAATAAACAAAGGTGTCAAAGTTGCAGGATACAACATTAATGTACAAAATCAATTGTATTTCTGTATATTATAGATGGATAATTGAAAATGAAATCAAGCATTAATTCTATTTACATTGATATCAACAAACACTTACGAATAAATTCAACACAAATCAGAGTATGAAAAGCACATACTCTAAAAACTGCAAGACATTGCTGAAAAAAAAGTTAGAAGATAAATAATGCAAAGAAAACTCACATTCATGGATCAAGAAACTTAATGGTGTAAAGATAGCAATATTCCTCAAATTGATCTACAAGTGTAAAGATGGGAATATTCTTCAAATTGATCTACAAAGTAATTGCAATCTCTATCTAAATCCTAGCAGGCTTTGTTGCAGAAATTGTCAAGTTGATCCTGAAACTTGTACAGATACACAAAACAATCTTTAAAAAGCTAAAATCATACTAAAAATGGGAGGATTAAAACTACTCAACTTCAAAAGCTATGATAAAGCTACAGTAATCAAAACTGTGTATTATCAGGTACAGTGGCTTATGCTTGTAATCCCACAGTTTTCAGAGACCAAGACAGAACTGCTTGAGCTCAGGAGTTTGAGACCAGCCTGGACAACTTAATGAGACCTCATCTCTACAAAAAATTAAAATATTAGCCAGGCACGGTGGTTCACATGGTTTGCTACTTGGGAAGTTGAGGTGAGAACATTGCCGAAGCCCAGGAGTTTGAGGTTACAGTGAGCTATGACCACACCACTGCACTGCAGTCTGTGTGACAGAGACCTTAACTCAAAAAAGAAAAAGAATGTGTGATGTACTGGCATAAAGATATGTATCAGCGGAATAAAACTGGAAGTTCAGAAATAAACTCTTAGATTAATGGTCAGTTGAATTCTGACAAGGGTGACAAGACAAATAAATTAGAAAGAGTAAGTTTTTCAACAAATAGTGTAACATAACAGGATATCTACATGCAAAATAATAAAATTGGACACCTTCCTCATGTGATACACAAAAATTAACTGAAAATGAATGATAGATCTAAATGGATGAGGTAAAACTATAAAAGCCTTAAAAAAAATAGTAGTAAATTTTTGTGTCCTTGTGTAAGGCAAAATCTTCCTAGATATGGCACTAAAAGCACAAAGGAAAAAATTAAAAATTAGATAAATTGTTTGTCATCAAAATTAAAAACTTCTTGCTTCAAAAGATAACAAGAAAATGAAAAGACAATCTAAACATCAGAAGAATGCTTTCAAATCCCTATTTCCAGTAAGAAACTTATATGTATAATATAAATAATTATTTCAATTCAATAAGCAAAATGATATTCCAGTAAAAAAATGTGCAAAGAATCTAGTAGACATTCCTCCTAAGAAGATATACAAATATCCAATAATCATATAAAAACACATTCAACAATGTTAATCATAAGATGATTGCAAATGAAAACCACAATGAGATATAACAACCATTAGGATTGTTATAATCAAATAGATGTAATAACAAACGTTGGAAAACACATGGTAGAACTGGAAAATTTATACAATTCTCATAGAAATGTAAAATGATACAATCAACTTTCAAAAAAGTGTCAGTTTCTTGAAATTTTAAACTCACATTTACTATATGAATCAGCATTTATACTCAGCATTTACACAAGAGAAATAGCAAATTTACACACCAATATACATAGAAGCATTATTTGTAACATAGAAACAGACCAAGTGTGGTGGCTCATACTTGTAATTTCAGCACTTTGAGAAGCCATGTAGGAGAATTGCTTGAGCTCAGAAGTTTGACGTCAGCTGGGGCAATATAGGCTCCGCCTCTAATTTTTTTAAAAACTTAAAAATTAGCTAGGCTTGGTGGCATGCACTTGTAGTTCTAGCTACTGGGGAGGCTGAGGCAGGACCATAGTTTAATTTCAGGAGTCTGAAGCTGCAGCGAGCTAAGACTATGCCACAGAACCCCAGCCTGGGCAATAGAGCAAGACCCTGTCACACACACACACACACACACACAAAAGAAGCCAAATATCCAACTGATGAATGAATCCATACAATGGGATACACACACAAACACACACACACAATTACATAATGGAGTGTTGACTATACTTAGTGGCTTACTTTCAAAGAGTGGAGTATGCAAAATAAAATTGTGGAGAAACGTGAGAACTGCATTGGCCAGGCAATCAAGGTGAACATTATAATTGATAAGTCAACTAAATAATATGTACTTCTATTATGCTATACTCTGGATGCTTCACTTCTATGCTATTTATTCTAAAAACCTTCAATCCTATCCTAACCATGAGAAAAACATCAAACTATCCCAAATTAAGGACATTGAATGAAGTGCCTGCCCAATACTCAAAACCATCAAGTTGGTGAAAAACAAAGAAAGTCTGAGAAACTGTCAGAGTCAAAAGGAGCCAAAAGAAATCTGGATACTAAATGTAGTGTGGTACCTTGGATGGGATCCTAGAACAGGAAAAAAAAATGTTGGGTAAAAACTGAGAAAATCTGAATAGGATATAGACATTAGTTAATAATAGCATATCAATATTGGCTTATTAATGCTAACAGATAGACCCCACAAATATAATATGTTAACAATATAAGAAATTGCATATGCTGTACTCAATTATATCTTCTCATTTTTTTCTAGAAGTCTATAAAATTCCAAAAAGTAAACTCCGCTAAAATATTATTTATCAAAAAATGATGCTTAATAATATATCTAGCCAAAAATAAGCATGAAGCTCATTAATATAATTGTTTAAATTGCTGACTTCAAATGATAATTCTTTACAATGATTATAGGTAAAAATATTCCATCTTAAGTTCTCTCAAAGCTATTCTATTAATTCAACACAACCCAAAAACTCAGTGTTTTTCACAAAATTTGAGAAGATCTACCTAAAATTTAAATGACATAGAAACAGTCATAGACATTTTCAAGAACAAAAAATGCTGCTATTATATTTCAAGACGAAAGACAGAATATTTCAAACATTGTGGAAAGATAATTAGACCAATGAAACTGAATACAGAATACATACAAACCCCACTTTAATGAGAAGCTTGATATATATCAGCAGAAGCATTACGTGAGTCTGAAAAAAAAAAATGAAATATTCAATAAATTGGTGCCTGTTTAATTGAAAGTCTAGACGGAAAGCTCTAATTGATCAATGCTGCCATCAAAAATTAGAAAAACAAGGGTTTAATTTACATACTTGAAGCTAGCAGAGAGCACCAAGTTAGCCAAGTCTGGAAATATCAAGATCCTAAAAAGAAGTGAAATACAGACTTGTGACAGAACAGTATTTATGGTATCTTTTATCTACCTTTTGCAGAGGCATTTTCCCAAATCAAATGGCAGCATAAGTATCTAAGAATCTGAGCAGCCCTTTAAAGCACCTCATAGAAGTTGAAGAAACACAAGTTGGAGTTCAGGACCCATCAATGTGGAGGCATTCTAGCAATGAACTCTAGATTTAAGATGGGTTTCCCAAAGAAATGAAAGCAAGCTGTAAATAAAACAGTCCTTTCAGAAAATAAAAGCAGTCACTGAATGACCTCAATCATTGACCTTAGCATGGATATTTGCCTTTGTCTTAGCTATGGCTGAAAAACTGAGAACAGTTGCCAGTCCCACATTTAAGACAAAAAGATGAGCTCAGGATCTCTTGGAGGAGGGCTTTATTAAATACTTTTGTTTTTTAGTTATGTCATAAAAGACTCAACAGTGGACTGAGTATGAAGTGGAAAACGAGGGAAAATTGATCATAGAAATAAACCCAAAGAAGATCCAGATAATGGAATATCAGATATATCTTTTACAATAACAGCATTTAACATGTTGAATTAAATGGAGAAAATATAGAAAGTCAGTAAAGACTGGGAATATAAAAAAGAAATATAAATGAAAAGTTCAGATCTGAAAGATACAACAACTAAAGAAACCAGTAGAAGAGTTTAATAGCAGATTAGACAGCCTGCTTTCTCTCTAAAAAAAGAAAAAACGACTAATGAGGTAGAAGATAATTTATTAGATTCAGGCTCAAGCCTGGAAAGAGAGGAGGAGAAAAGGATAGAAACTACAATAACGTGCTTAAGAGACTTACAGGATGTGTTTAAAATGCTTAACATCACCTTTAAAAATACAGTCTCAGGAGAAAATGGAAAGAAAAGAGTTCATAAGCAATACTTGAAGAAAAATAAAGAAGAGTCTTCAAAAACTTCAAAGACATTAAACACAGACTCAAAAAAATAGAATGAATCACAGCCAAAATAAGTAGAAAGAAAACAACTCTTAGGCACATTATAGGATAACTAAATATTTAAAAAAATATTAATGAGCAGGCAGGAAGAAAAACATAGACCCATTACCTACAGGTTATAAATAGTAGAACTGAAAGCTGGCTTTTCTAATAGAAATGATGAAATCAGATGATAATATAACTGAATTTTTATGAAACTGCTAAAATGGCACTAACGTAGAATGTGATTCCAAGAGAAAATGTACTTCACAAGATAACATTAAGACCATTTCAGATACATGAAAATGAAGAAAACTGATCACTAATTGATTCATACTAACAAAAATACTTAATGAATACTTAAAGCAATAAAAACATGATCTCATGTGGAAGCCTGGAAATTCACATAGAAATAAAAACAGATTAAATATGTGAATGAATATATGTAGATATATCTAAATGAATATTGATTGTAACAATAATATTAATATTTGTATGCATTTAAACATTGTGAATAATTAAAGTAACTGATGACCACAGCAAAAAGGTGAAGGTGAAAAATGAAACCAAAGTGTTTTTAAAGTGCTTGCATTGTCAAGGGAGTATTAAAAGCATTAAGTTTAATGAAACATTAATAAACCAATAACACATATAGTAATTTCTCATGTAAACACTCAAACATTATTTTAACAATATGACAGATAAGATGAATATTAAGGCCGTCCAAAGTGGCTCACACTTGTAGTCCCAGAACTTTGGGAGGCCGAGGCAGGCAGATCACTTGAGGCCCAGAGTTTGAGACCAGTCTGGCCAACATGGGGAAACCCCATCTCTACTGAAAATACAAAAATTAGATGGGCATGGTGGAGCACCTGTAATCCCAGGTACTAAAGAGGCTGAGGCAGAAGAATGAACCCAGGAGTCAGAGGTTGTAGCGAGCTGAGATTGCGCCACTACACTGTAACCTAGATGACAGAGTGAGACTATGTCTCAAAAAAAGTAAATTAAAAAAAAGATGAATATTAATTGTTTTACTTAATCCAAATATGCAAAAAAGGATAAAACAGGAAATATAAAGCAGGTGGAAAAACTGTGAATAATAAGATGGCAGAATTAAACATGTATTGATGAAGAACTGTACTAAATGTTCCAACTGAAAGATAAAAATTATCGGCTTGTATTTGTGAAATAAAGACATCATTCAAAATTTAATCAGCCAAAAAGAAAAACAAGCAGGAAAAAAAGGATTTCAGACAAAAGACAAAGAGCAAGATGGTAAATTTATATAGAAATGTGTTAATAACTCTGTTCAGCATGAACAAAATAAATACCGTAATTTAAAATAAAATAATTTTATTTGATTAGAAAAACAAAATTCAACTAGATGCTGATACTAATATTAGAAGAAATAGACAATAAAACAACAAGAATTATAAGAGATAAGGGCATTTTAAAATGATAAAAGATTCAACCAACTCAGAAATTATTCCATCCAAAACATGAAAATACTAAATACAGTGGTCTCAAAATATATAAAGCAAAAATAAACAAAGTTATAGCAATATGGACAGAAGACATGAACCTATTGGGTCAAAGTCAAAGGACAGTTTATTACCTAAAAAATCACTGTAGACAGAATATCACTTGCAGCACTTTCCGATCCTCACTACCTACAAAGCAACGTGTCTCCTCATGTGAAGCCGGTACATGCAGTAGGATGCATTATAGGAAGAGAACCCAAGTTCAGAAAACCCTCAATCTTATAAAAAGATTGTCAATAAATGTAACCAAATTGTCCCCGAGAAATTAAATTTATTGTTTTCCTGGTCAGAAAACCAATTTTCTCTCTGTCCAAAGGAAAGCATTATCTATCTTCCAAGTTTTTTTCTATAAATTCCTAAAAAAGATAGGCTGAAATAAAAGCTGATTCCAGGTGTAGATATGCAAAAACAAAATGAGGACTTTTTGCCCATATCGTGTTTGCATGTGTGTGTGCACACACACACATATATACATTTATAGAGAGCAAAGAAAAGCAACAAAAGGTACAGAAAGGGAAACAAGGCATCAAGCCCAACAGTGAAATAAGATATTGAAAGTGAAAGAGTATATTATCTAAAAAAAGGCTTGTATCCAGAAAACATAAAGAACTACAAATCAGTAAGAAAAAGAGAGACAATTCAGTTTTCAAAAACAGACCAAGAGCATAATCGAGAAAGTTATAAAAAAGATAAAGACTTATTAAAATGTGATTCATGTTATATATCATCTGGAAATGCAAATTAAAACCCAAATAGCATACCAGTAAATATCCAACATAATAGCTAAAAGTTAAAAGGTAGAAAATACAAAATTTTGGTAAAGTTAAACTTTCATTCCTGCTATTGGGATGCTCCATTATGGGAGTATTATGTCCTGCTAATGGGAGTATGAATTGCTATGATTATTTTGGAAAGCTCCTTGGCAGTATCTACTAAAACTAAACAAGTGCATGCCCTATGACCTACCTATTCCACTCTTAGTATATACCAAGAAAATTGTGTTCATAGTGTATCAAAAACTTTCTAAGGCATTTTCACAGCACCCTTACTCATAATATTCAGAAACTGCAAAGAGTCCGTATCTACATTTGAAGCAGAAAAGACAAATACACTGTGGGTATTCAAACATGTAACACTAAAGAGTGATTATATGAATAAACTGATGCTACAAACAAAAACACAAATAAGTCTTACAAAACTAATGTTAAGGAAAATTATTCAGGTACCGTTACCAAAAATACTTAGTATTTTGAATGTCATATAAAGTCCAAAAACTCACAACATTAATCTATTGGACTAAAAACCAGAATGGTAGTTAACATAGCAAACAATAGTGAGAAGGACAGCTTTCCATGTCATTCTGGGGTAATGACAATATTCTATTTCTTGATCTGGATGGTAGTCAAAGATGGATGTTCACCTTGTGAAAATCCATCAAGCTTCATACTTCTTTGTGCATGTTATCCTTCAATATAAAAATGTACTTTCAAAATAAGTAAATTTAGGATAATATCATGATATTGATTTATGGAAGGATTTCTAAAGTAAGACTAAATATGATAAAGAAAAGCACTGATAAATTTGATTCCATAAACAAAGATAAAAGGTTAGCCTTAGATTGTAAAAGATAATTGCAATAATTAAAAGCAATAAAGAACTAGCATAAAGATTTTATAAACTCTAACTCTGACAACAAATCCAAAAAAAGAAAATAAATAGTTCGTAGATTATGAACAAGAAATTCATAGAAGAGAAAACCCAAATTGTCAATGAATATTTGAGAAAATGTTTAATCACCCTAGAAAATAAGAGGATGCAAAACCACCACCACAGCACCAACACAAGGTATCACTTCAAACCAGTATTTGAAAAATAGCAAATATATTAATGATAAGATATTAATAAAAATATTATTATTTCTGAAACTGACACAAATTTGAGCATTGTCATTGTGAAAAAGAATATGTAAACATATAACTTATGAAAATTTTACAAATCTCTAAAGTGAGAAAACAAGGATTTGGGTGGGAGCAATTTCAGATGAAGGTGCCTGTATGTATCTTAATTTTCATTAACTTCATGGTAAATCTGCTTCTGTACCCAAGGAAGAATGTTTGGAACTCAGAAGTGGTGTGAAGTGAGGAGATGGGGAGGCCCATAAATAGGCACATCCAAGTTGAAATTTCAGGAATAATAAATAACACTAGTTTTCCCATCTAATTCTTAAACTATGTAGGATACATAAAGTCATCAGACAAAGAAGATCAAAATCTTGTGCTTATTAGTGTAGTCTGATTTGGAGATCATAGCTTAAATGCATGACTGTATTGTGCTTCCTAGTACTGAATTCCAGGATGAGACAGACTCACCAATCAGCCACAGACAGTGAAGGCAAACTGCAGGCTTTCTCTTCCGTGGCCTTTACTTAGCCTCTCACACAGCCAAAAGTAATCAGGAAAGAACACATTCAGTAGAAGTCCGAAGAGAATTAAAAGAGGAAGATGAAAGAGCTATGAATGCCCAGTTCTTCATTCCAAAGTTACCAACTAATCCTTTCCATTTCCCCCGAGGAGGAACAAGAGAGAAGGTGGAAAGAAGTCAACTTTTATTATTGTCTCTTCATATGAAAGGAAACATCAAGCTTGGTATATTGTTTCCTGAACTGTCAATCTAGTTAGAAGAGAATGTACGATATTTAATACAATTGAAGACTACATGTCCAGTGATATTTCTTTCCTACTATAACTTCTTTATCCTAGAATTATGATTCTACACAAAATGTATTCCTGGAAAAATAAGCATATAAACAAAACAACTAATGTACTCCTGATGCAGCTAACCCCCAGCATTTAGGGCTCAGCCCAGGAAGGTTATTGGCTTTGCTTAGGAAGGGATTCAAAACTAAGCCGACAGTGAAGGAAAAGTTTATTAAAGCAACAATGTACAGCAAAAGTTTATTAGAGCAACAATGTACAGCATTGTTGTACAACAATGTACAACAATGTCTACTCCATAGACAGCAGGGCTATCCCATAGGCAAAGTGGCCCAGAGTAGCACCATGGGTTGCTGGCTAGCTATGTTTATATCCATTCTTAGTTACATGCTAATTCAGGGGTGAGTTATTCATGAACTTTCTGGAAAAGAGACAGGGAACTCCCAGAGTCATATAAGCTAACTTCCATGTCATTGGTAGGGTGAGGTAGGAGGTTGGCAGGACTCGTCTTCAAACCAGAATGAGTAAGGTTAAGACCAGAAAACCACCCCAAAGGCAAACACTAGTTGCCCTCACCGTCCATCACCATGAGGCACTCCAGCCAGCACCATGACATTTTACCAATGCCATGGAACACCCTGAAGACTACCTCCCTTTACCATGGCGACAACTGGAAAGTTACCCCATATTTTTTGTCTATTTCTGAATGATCTGCCCCTTAATTTGCATGTCATTAAAAGTGGGTATAAATATGACTGCAAACTGCCCATAAACTGCTACTCTCAGCACACTGCCTACAGCTTAGTCCTGCTCCTTAAGTGGCAGTTATTGAATTGCAGCACAGCCCCTGCCTCAGTAAAGCCACTTTTTTCCACTGCTGGGTCACCCTTGAATTCTTTCCTGAGCCAACCCAAAAACCTGCCCTGTATCAATGGCATCATGCGTAAACTGTCATGGTACTAGTGGGAGCACCTTATGCAAATGTGTCTCTTCACATACAATGAGCAATGAGGGCAATTAGTCATTATGTTGTTCTTAGCTGTTTTTTGCCAGTTTATTTGCTACATCCTGTTTAGATTAGTTTCTGTTTTGTTCAGCAGGGTCTCTGAGGGCTGCTCAGAAAGTAAGTCCTGCTGAGCTTGGAACTCATGTCCAAACGATGAAAAACACACAGCATTTAAAAAGAATGAATTTACTGCCGATCTGACATTGATTAATAACTGGAATATATAAGGAGCTCAAATAACTCTATAGGAAAAAAAATCAAACAATCTAATTAAAAATGAGCAAAAAATTTGAACTGCTATGTCTCAAAAGATGTTCAACATCACTGATCATCAGAAAATGCAAATCAAAGCTGCAATGAGATATCTCACACCAATTAAAATGGCTTACATCTAAAAGTCAGATAATAAATGCTGGTGAGGACGTGGAGAAAAGGGAACCCCTGTACACTTTTGGTTGGAATGTAAATTAGTACAACCACTATGGAAAACAGTTTGGAGACTCTTAAAAAATAAAAAAAAAGACTAAAAAAATTGAGCTGCCGTATAGTCCAGTAATTACACTTCTGGATATATACCCAAAAGGAAGGAGGTCAGTATATTGAAAAGATAACTGTGCTCCCATGTTTATTGCAATATTTTTCACAATACCCAAGGTTTGGAATCAACCTAAGTCTCCATCAACAGATGAATGGATAAAGAAAATTTGGTACCAAACACAGTGGAGTATTATTCAGCCATAAAAAAGAATGAGATCCAATCATTTGCAACACCATGGGTGGAACTGCATGACATTATGTTAAGTGATATAAGTCAGGCACAGAAAGACAAATATTGCATGTTCTTACTTACTTGTAGAATCTAAAAATCAAAACAATTGAACATAGAATATAGAAGGATTACTGCCAGAGGCTGGGAAGTGTTGTGGAGGCTTCGGGGAAGGAAGGGACGGTTAATGAGAACAAAAAAAATGTTGGAAAGAATCAAGACCTACTATTTGATAACAAAACAGGATGATTATTTTCAATAATAATTGTACCTTTTTGAATAGCTAAAAAAAGTGTAGTTTGATTGCTTGTAGAACAAAGGATAAATGCTTGAGGGAATGGATAGCCCATTCTCCATGATGTGATTATTTCATATTACATGCCTGTATCAAAACATCTCATGTACCCCATGAATATATACATCTACTTTGTACCCACAAAAGCTTTAATTTTTTAAAATATATAGAATTACCTATGATAATGAAAAAAATTTTAAACAAAAAATGAAAAGAATGAATTTGATCTGCATGTCCATGTGCTACTTTGAGAAATGTTAAGAAATAAACGCAAAATGTTAAAATAAATTCTATATAAATTTTAAAACAAAACAATGTTAGCTATGGATAAATATATATATAATGAAGGGAGTAAAATACAAATATAGTGTACATATCTAATTCAGAATACCTGTAGAAGGGCAGAACGGAGAAAGAGGCATGAGGTATCAAGGTCTCTAATACTTTAGTCTTTAATAACTAACGGAAATACTGAAAACACTATAGCAAAATGTAAACATGCATTTTGGCTCACATACATTCAAGTGTTTGGCTCACATACATATCAGTGCATTAACATATTTCATGAATAAATTATTTAAAATATTTATTACAGAAAGACAAATGTTTCAGAAATACAGAGTAGAGCAATAGGTCAGCTATTGGTCTTATGTAGGTCTCTGCCAATCTTTTCAGCCTTAGCGTCTTCCATTCCCCACATACATGCCACATTCCAGTTGCAACAAAGCACTTGAGTTTCCAGAATTTTTGAGGGGATGGTGGGTACAATTTTTGTCTAGAATTGTCCATATGCTTAATTAGTGGATATTAGCTCACTTTCAATTTGTTGCAATTATAAATAATGCCACAATAAACACCTCCTATGTGTTTTATATGTACTCATTAAAGAGTTTGTCTAGAGTAGTTGTTCTCACTCCACATGTAAGAATCACTTTGGGAGATTTTAAAAATATATCATTGCCCAGGCCTCCTCCCTCCACCCAAGTAATTCTTATTTTATTAACCTGAGTGCTGCCTTCAGCACTCGTGAGTATTTTCCACAGACTAGCCATTTCTCAAGTGTAGAACCACAGCTCTAGTGAACTTACATTGCTGTTTAGAGTTCGTCCTGGCCTCCTCTAGGTTCTCATTGCACCCTGTTCAGTAATCTATTGTATTATATGCAGCTTCTTTACTTTAAAATAGGTAGATGATAGACTCCTCTGTACATTTAATCTATGTGAATATGAAGAACTAGCAAAATAATTGTACCATGGGAGCTGAGAAAGGAAAACAATACAGTGACAATGAGATAATTTTCTAAGTTGGTAAACTGAGAAAGTTGCACCTGATCAAATGATGTGTTTCTAATCACAGGGCTAAACCTATCATGTAGTACAAAATTAAACCAATAAATATTTGCTAATCAATTGAATGTGTGACTAATATCAATAGATTATTGTTTCTAGATTATAAAATTATACTGGGTATTTAAAAATACAAGTGCCTAAATGTTTCCTTATATTTATCAAAATAAAACTGCCATGAAAATATTTTGAGTTTGTAATAGTTTGATATGGTTCAGCTCTGTATACCCAAATATCAGCTTGAATTGTAATCCCTATTTGTTGAGGAAGGGACCTGGTGGGAAGTGATTGGATCATTAAGGTTGTTCTCTCCATGCTGTTCTCCTAATATTGAGGGACTTCTCATGAGATCTGATGGTTTAAAAGTGACAGTTTCCCCTCCACTTTCTCTATCCTGCCACCGTGTAGGACATGTTTGCTTGCCCTTCACCTTCCTCCATGGCTGTACATTTCCTGAGGCCTCCCCAGCCATGCAGAACTGTGAGTCAATTAAACCTCTTTTGTTTATAAATTACTCAGTCTCAGGTAGTATCTTTATAGCAGTGTGAAAAAGGACTAATATATAATTCAAATTCTGAAAGTATAATTTATGAAAGGTATAATTATGGTAGAGATTTTGGTATGTTTTCATATAAAAATATACAAATGTTAAAATTATGATATTTATTGTGTTTTTATCAAACTATAGACCAGTACTACTTGAATTTATGTAACCAAGATGAAATATATAAGTTTTAGTATTATTATAATTGCAGGGATAAGAAATAGAATCTCAGAAATGTTAAATAATCATTCAAGAACACTTAGGAAGAGCTAGGATGCAAACTCAGCCTCATTTCTTTATAATACCATGTAGTATCAATTAAAAGTCAAAGATTTTTTAACTAATGTAAACATTTAATTAAAGTAGATGTTGAACAATAACTTGAATTGTTGTTGAATTTTGAATGTTAAAAAAATTATTCGTATTGATATGTCTGGATTTAATCCCGTCATTCTGTTAACTGATTATTATGTTGACTTGTTTGTGTGGTTGTTTTATAGTGACATTGGTCTGTGTGTTTAAATGTGTACTTGTATTATCTAGTAATCTCATATTACCTTTCCTTTCTATATTTAGGGCTCCTTTCAAAATCTTGTGTAAGATACGTCTGGTGGTAATAAATTTCCTTAACATTGTCTTATCTGAAAAGGATCTTATTTCTCCTTCACTTAAAAAGCTTAATTTGGTTGGATATGAAACTCTTGGTTGAAGATTTTGTCTTAAGAATGTTGAGTATAGCCCCCAATCTCTTCTGGCTTGTGCAGTTTCAGCTGAGAAGCATATTGTTAGCCTGATGGAGTTCCTTTGTAGGTGACCTGTCTTTTCTCTCTAGCTGTCTTTAATACTCTTTTATTTTGACCTTGAAAAACTTGATGATTATGTGTCTTGTGGATGGTATTCTCATGTAAAATCTTGCTGGAGATTTCCGCATTTCCTGAATTTGACTGTTGGCCTCTCTAGCAAGGTTGGGGAAGATTTTATGAAGAATATCTTGAAATACATTTTCCAAGTTGTTTGATTTCTCCCCATCCCTTCCAGGGATTCCAGCGATTCATAGGTTTGGTCTCTTTACATAACCCCATAATTCTTGGAGGTTCTATTTATTTCTTTTCATTATTTATTTCTTTATTTTTGTCTCAATGTCTTATTTAAGAGGACCAATATTCACATTCTCAGATTCATTCCTCAGCTTGGTTTGTTCTACTGTTAAAGAACATCCAAGAGACTGGAGAGACCAATGGGTGAAACAGGAGGATTTTAAGATGGCCATTGGCTCAGAGGATTAGCATCCCAAGTCTGAGCCCTGGAGAAAGAAAATGGGGTACTTTTACACATCCAGAATGACATAGCAGCTAACAAGTTTATAGCAGTCAGAACAAAGAACAGTTAATTAACTTGCAACATGTCTTGTGATGTATGTTACATTTGAAAAATAGCATTTTGAGAAATGCATTGTACATTCTTTGGGTGTTATCTTGCCCTGTGACTTTGTGGCTGTTCAGCAAGAAAAACAGGAGTCTTCAGATGCCTGGGAACTTTGCTGAGACTGTGGGGAAAATAGATAAGGTAGGTTTTACAGGGAGTTAGTTAATTTTAAGCAGAGCTGAGGGTTAGGTTTTATATGGAACAGCACACAACACAGCAAAATTTACTTTATTATATAGAAACTACAAATTATATGGTTTTATTTTTACTATTATTGCTATTATTTAATTCCCTTCTTCAATACTACTAAAATTTATGATTACATCATGAAATTCTTGTATTGTGCTATTCAGCTCTGTCAGGTCCCTTTTTACTTTTTTTTAAAGTTTTTTTTTTCTTTTTTATTGCATTTTAGGTTTGGGGGTACATGTGCAGAACATGCAAGATAGTTGCATAGGTATACACATGGCAGTGTGTTTTGCTGCCTTCCTCCCCTTCACCCACATTTGCCATTTCTCCCCAGGCTATCCCTCGCCAGCTCCCCACTGCCGCTGTCCCTCCCCTATTACCCCCAATAGACCCCAGTGTGTAGTACTCCCTTCCCCGTGTCCATGTGTTCTCATTTTTCATCACCCGCCTATGAGTGAGAATATGTGGTATTTTATTTTCTGTTCTTGTGTCAGTTAGCTGAGAATGATGTTCTCCACATTCATCCATGTCCCTACAAAGGACACGAACTCATCTTTTTGTTTTCTGCATAATATTCTATGGTGTATATGTGCCACATTTTCCCAGTCCAGTCTATCATCGATGGGCATTTGCGTTGGTTCCAGGTTTTTGCTATTGTAAACAGTGCTGCAATGAACATTTGTGTGCATGTGTCCTTATAGTAGAACAATTTATAGTCCTTTGGATATATACCCAGTAATGGGATTGCTGGGTCAAATGGAATTTCTATTTCTAAGGCCTTTAGGAATCACCACACTATCTTCCACAGTTGAACTAATTTACACTCCCACCAACAGTGTAAGAGTGTTCCTATTTCTCCACATCCTCTCCAGCATCTGCTGTCTCCAGATTTTTTAATGATCGCCATTCTAACTGGCGTGACATGGTATCTCAATGTGGTTTTGATTTGCATCTCTCTAATGACCAGTAATGAGCATTTTTTCATATGTTTGTTGGCCTCATGTATGTCTTCTTTTGTAAAGTGTCTGTTCATATCCTTTGCCCATTTTTGAATGGGCTTGTTTGTTTTTTTCCTGTAAATCTGTTTGAGTTCTTTGTAAATTCTGGATATCAGCCCTTTGTCAGTTGGGTAAACTGCAAAGATTTTTTCCCATTCTGTTGGTTGCCAATTTACTCTAGTGACTGTTTCTTTTGCCGTGCAGAAGCTGTGGAGTTAGATTAGGTCCCATTTATCTATTTTGGCTTTTGTTGCCAATGCTTTTGGTGTTTTGGTCATGAAGTCCTTGCCTACTCCTATGTCCTGAATGGTTTTGCCTAGATTTTCTTCTAGGTTTTTTATGGTGCCAGGTCTTATGTTTAAGTCTTTAATCCATCTGGAGTTAATTTTAGTGTAAGGGGTCAGGAAGGGGTCCAGTTTCTGCTTTCTGCACATAGCTAAACAGTTTTCCCAACACCTTTTATTAAACATGGAATCCTTTCCCCATTGCTTTTTTCAGGTTTATCAAAGATTCTATGGTTGTAGATATGTTGTGTTGCCTCGATGCCTCTGTTTTGTTCCATTGGTCTATATCTCTTTTTTGGTACCAGTACCATGTTGTTTTGATTACTGTAGCCTTGTAGTATAGTTTGAAGTCTGGTAGTGTGATACCTCACGCTGTGTTCTTTTTGCTTAGAATTGATTTGGCTATGCAGGCTCTCTTTTGGTTCCATATGAAGTTCATGGTGTTTTTTTCCAGTTCTGTGAAGAAAGTCAATGGTAGCTTGATGGGGATAGCGTTGATTGTGTAAATTACTTTGGGCAGTATAGCCATTTTCACAATATTGATTCTTCCTAACCATGAACATGGAATATTTCTCCATCTGTTGGTGTCCTCTCTTATTTAGTTCAGCAGTGGTTTGTAGTTCTCCTTGAAGAGGTCTTTTACATTCCTTGTATGTTGTATTCCTTGGTATTTTATTCTTTCTGTAGCAATTGTGAATGTCAGTTCGTTCTTGATTTGGCTCTCGTTAAGTCTGTTATTGGTATATAGGAATGCTTGTGATTTTTGCACATCGATTTTATATCCTGAGACTTTGCTGAAGTTGCTTATCAGTTTCAGGAGTTTTGGGCTGAGTGATGGGGTCTTCTAGGTATACTATCATGTCATCTGCAAACAGAGACAATTTGGCTTCCTTCTTTCCTATTTGAATACCCTTTATTTCTTTTTCTTGCCTGATTGCTCTGGCTAGAACTTCCAGCACTATGTTGAATAGGAGTGGTGAGAGAGGGCATCCTTGTCTCGTGCCGGATTTCAAAGGGAATGCTTCCAGTTTTTGCCCATTAAGTATGATATTGGCTGTTGGTTTGTCATAAATAGCTTTTATTACTTTGAGATATGTTCCATCAAACCGAGTTTATTGAAGGTTTTTAGCATAAAGAGCTGTTGAAATTTGTCAAAGACCTTCTCTGCATCAATTGAGATAATCATGTAGTTTTTGTTTTTGGTTCTGTTTATGTGGTGAATTACGTTTATAGACTTGCATATGTTGAACCATCCTTGCATCCCCAGGATGAATCCTACTTGATCATGATGGAGAAGTTTTTGATGTGCTGTTGCAATCGGCTTGCCAATATTTTATTGAAGATTTTTGCATCTATGTTCATCATGGATATTGGCCTGAAGTTTTCTTTTCTTGTTGAATCCCTGCCAGGTTTTGGTATCAGGATGATGTTGGTCTCATAAAATGGTTTGGGAAGGGTTCCCTCTTTTTGGATTATTTGGAATAGTTTCAGAAAAAATGGTATCAGCTCCTCTTTGTGTGTCTGGTAGAATTCGGCTGTGAACCCATCTGGACCTGGGCTTTTTTTGTGTGGTAGGCTCTTAATTGCTGCCCTGACTTCAGACCTTGTTATTGGTCTATTCATAGTTTCGGCTTCCTCCTAGTTTAGGCTTGGGAGGACACAGGTGTCCAGGAATTTATCCATTTCTTCCAGGTTTACTAGTTTATGTGCATAGAGTTGTTTGTAATATTCTCTGATGATGGTTTGAATTTCTGTGGAATCTGTGGTAATTTCCCCTTTATCATTTTTTATTGCATCTATTTGGTTGTTCTCTCTTTTCTTTTTTATCAGTCTGGCTAGTGGTCTATTTTGTTGATCTTTTCAAAAAAGCAGCTCTTGGATTTATTGATTTTTTTGAAGGGTTTTTCGTGTGTCTATCTCCTTCAGTTCTGCTCTGATCTTAGTTATTTCTTGTCTTCTGTTAGGTTTTGAGTTTTCTTGATCTTGCTCCTCTAGCTCTTTCAATTTTTAAGATAGGATGTCAATTTTGGATCTCTCCACTCTTCTCATATGGGCACTTATTGCTATATATTTTCCTCTACAGACTGCTTTAAATGTGTCCCAGAGATTCTGGTATGTTGTGTCTTCCCTCTCGTTGGTTTCAAAGAACGTTTTTATTTCTTCCTTTATTTCATTGTTTATCCAGTCCACATTTAAGAGACAGTTATTCAGTTTCCATGAAGCTGTGTGGTTCTGAGTTAGTTTCTGAATTATGAGTTCTATTTGCACTTTGGTCTGAGAGACTGTTTGTTATTATGTCACTTGTTTTGCATTTGCTGAGGAGTGCTTTACTTCCAATTATGTGGTCAGTTTTAGAGTAGGTGTGATGTGGTGCTGAGAAGAATGTATATTCTGTGGATTTGGGGTGGAGAGTTCTGTCAATGTCTATCATGTTTGCTTGTTCCAGGTCTGAGTTCAAGCCCTGAATATCCTTGTTAATTTTTGTCTGGTTGATCTAATATCGACAGTGGAGTGTTAAAGTCTCTCACTATTATTGTGTGGGAGTCTAAGTCTCTTTGTAAGTCATTAAGAACTTGCCTTATATATATGGGTGCTCCTGTATTGGGTCCATATATATTTAGAATCATTAGCTCTTCTTGTTGTATCGATCCTTTTACCATTATGTAATGACCTTCTTTGTCTCTTTTGATCTTTGTTGCTCTAAAGTCTATTTTATCAGAGATGAGAATTACAACTCCTGCTTCTTTTTGCTCTCCATTTGCTTGGTAAATCATCTTCTGTCCCTTTATTTTGAGCCTTTGTGTATCCTTGCATGTGAGATGGGTTTCCTGGATACAGCACACTGATGGGTTTTGGTTTTTTATCCAATTTGCCAATCTTTGTCTTCTGATTGGTGCATTTAGTCCATTTACGTTTAGGGTTAGTATTGTTATGTGTGATTTTGATACTGCCATTTTGATGCTGGTTGGCTGTTTTGCGCGTTAGTTGATGCAGATTCTTCATTTTGTTGGTGCTCTTTAGCATTTGGTATGTTTTTAGAATGGCTGGTACTGGTTGTGTCTTTCTATGTGTAGTGCCTCTTTCAGAAGCTCTTGTAAAGCAGGCCTGGTGGTGGCAAAATCTCTGAGTACTTGCCTGTTTGCAAAGGATTTTATTTTTCCTTCACTTCTGAAGCTCAATTTGGCTGGATATGAAATTCTGGGTTGAAAGTACTTTTCTTTAAGGATGTTGAATATTGGCCCCCACTCTCTTCTGGCTTGTAGTGTTTCTGCTGAGATATCTGCTGTGAGTCTGATGGGCTTCCCTTTGTGGGTGACCCGACCTTTCTCTCTGGCTGCCCTTAGTATTTTCTTCTTCATTTCAACCCTGGTGAATATGACAACTATGTACCTTGCGGTTGCTCTTCTTGCAGAATATCTTTGTGGTGTTCTCTGTATTTCCTGGACTTGAATATTGGCCTGCCTTTCTAGGTTGGGGAAGTTTTCTTTTATAATATCCTGTAGAGTACTTTCCAGCTTGGATTCATTCTCTTCGTCACATTCTGGTACACATTTCAAAGGTAGGTTAGGTCTCTTCACATAGTCCCACATTTCTTGGAGATTTTGTTTATTCCTTTTTGCACTTTTTTCTCTAATCTTGGTTTCTCATTTTATTTCATTGAGTTGATCTTCAACTTCTGATATTTTTTCTTCTGCTTGGTCAATTCGGCTGTTGAAACTTGTGCATGCTTTGCAAAGTTCTCGTGTTGTGTTTCTCAGCTCCTTCAATTCATTCATATTCCTCTCTAAGTTGTCCATTCTTGTTATCATTTCCTCGAATCCTTTTTCAAATCTTTTTTCAAGGTTCTTAGTTTTTTGCATTGATTTAGAACATGATCTTTTAGTTCACTGAAGTTTCTCATTACCCACCTTCTGAAGTCTGATTCCATCATTTTGTCACACTCATTCTTCGTCCACCTTTGTTCCCTTGCTGGTGAGGAGTTTGGTCCTTTGTAGGAGGCGAGGTGTTTTGGTTTTGGGTTTTTTCCTCCTTTTTGCACTGGTTTCTTCCCATCTTTGTGGGTTCATCCACCTGTTTTCTGAGTAGTTGCTGACTTTTCGATTGTGTCTCTAAGTGGATGCCCAGATTGTTGATGATGAAGTATTTCTGATACTTAGTTTTCCTTCGAATGGTCTAGCCCCTCTGCTGTATGACTGCTGAGGTCCACTCCAGGCCCTGCTTGTCTGGGGTACACCTGTGGCAGCTGCAGAACAGTGGGGGATGCTACCAGTTTCTTCTGCTGCTATCTTTGTCCCAGAATGATGCCCGCCAAATGTCAGTCTGATCAGTCCTTTTTGAGGTGACTCTTTGGATATACAGGGGTCAGAGAGCTGCTTGAGGAGGCGGTCTGTACTTTATAGGAGCTCAAATGCTGAGCTGTGATCTCTGTTGATTATTTAGGGCAGTTAGGAAGGTGCATTTAAGTCTGCTGCAGCAGAACTCATAAAACACCATTTTATCCTCAGATGCTCTGTCTCAGGGAGTTAGGGCTTTCTTTATGAGTATCCATTGCACTGTCCTGCCCAGCTAGAAGGCAGTCTAGTCACTATTTGCCTGCCGAGGCTCCACCCTGCTGCCATGGGTTCTGCCCTACTGTCGTGGGCTGCGCCCTCTTGCTGTGGGCTCTGCCCTGTTGCCATGGGCTCCACCCTGCTGTCGAGTCTCTCTGTTATGGTGGGTTGCCTTGGCAACAGCAGGCTGTGTCAGCAATGGGAGTGTGCCTCAGTAGGGGCAGAATGCCACAGTAATGGCAGACACCCCTTCCCCACCAAGCTGCATTATCCTGGGTTCAGCTGTGCCCGCAGTGAAACTCTCAACCCCGAGCGTTTTGAATGGCTGTTTTGTTTGTCCCTATCGGGGTGGGACCCGCCGAGCCTGATCACCTGGCTCCCTGCCTCAGAGCCCTTTTTTTTTTCTTTTTTTAAAGTTGAATGGTTGACTCTCTCCCAGGTCTTTCAGTCGCCTGCTGATACGGCACTGGGATCTGTGTGATTTCCCGTGCAGTGACCCACTGCGCCGGCTCAAACATTGTTTCCTGGGAATCTCCTGGTCTGGCTCACTGTCCAAGTCCTGTTTAATCATATGGATATGCTAATTGGCCCTCCCAAATCTCAGATTGCCGGTTTAACAGGGCACCCAGACCAGTGCATTTTGTGTGGGGTGCCGCTGTGCTGCGGCGCCAGCTGAAATGGCCCCGCCAGCCGAACCAGCTGTGCTGGTGTCCCATATCTCTCCTACACCTGGGAATTTCCTGGTTCTGTGGGCAACAAAGATCCATCTGGAAATGCAGCATTCACTCACCCTCTGCATCTTCACTGAGAGCTGCAATCCTGATTTGCTCCTAGCGTGCCATCTTCTTTCTTAACTTTATTTCTGTCAGGTCCCTTTTTATACTGGCTATTTTATCCTTCAGCTCTTGTATCATTTTATTGCAATTCTTATTTTCCATGAATTGGGTTTTCCTGTTCTCCTGAATCTCAAGGATGTATATTTCTATCCAATTCTGACTTTTATTTCTGTCATTCTGGCCAGTTCAGCCTCATTCAGAATTATTGTTGGAGAACCAGTGAGATGATTTTGAGAACATACAGCACTCTGGCCATTTGAGTTACCAGAGTTCTTGAAGAAACACACTTCAAAATAATAAGAGCCGTCTCTGACAAACCCACAGTTAACATTATACTAAACAGGGAAAAGCTGGAAGCATCTCCTTTGAAAACCAGCACAAGAGAAGGATGTCCTCTCTCATCACTTCTAGTCAACATAGAATTGGAAGTCTTAGCCACAGCAATCAGACAAGAGCAAGAAATAAAAGATATTCATATAGGAAGAGAGAAAGTCAAACTATCTGTTTGCAGAAGACATAATTTTATATCTAGAAAACCCAATAGTCCAATTCCAAAAGCTCCTCCAGCTGATAAGAAGCTCCTCAGCAAAATTGCAGGATACAATATAAAAGTTCAGAAATCACTAGCTTTCCTCTACACCAAGAATGGCCGAGCCAAGAGCCAAATCAGAAAATAAATCCCATTAAAAATTGCCACAAAAAGAATAAAATACCTAGGAATACAGCAAACCAAAGAGGTGAAAGATCTCTACAGTAAGAATTATAAAACACTGCTAAAAGAAATTAGAGAAGACACTAATGAAAAAATATCCATGGGGCAGGCGCGGTGGCTCAAGCCTGTAATCCCAGCACTTTGGGAGGCTGAGGCAGGTGGATCACGAAGTCAAGAGATCGAGATCATCCTGGTCAACATGGTGAAACCCCGTCTCGACTAAAATTACAAAACTGAGCTGGGCATGGTGGTGCGTGCCTGTAATCCCAGCTACTCAGGAGGCTGAGGCAGGAGAATTGCCTGAACCCAGGAGGCAGAGGTGCGGTGAGCCGAGATCACGCCATTGCACTCCAGTCCGTGTAACAAGAGTGAAAACTCTGTCTCAAAAAAAAAAAAAAAAAAAATCCCATGATCATAAATAGGAAGACTCAATATCACTAAAATGGCTATTATCCCCAAAGCAATTTACAGATTTAATGCTATTCCTATCAAACTACCAACAACATTCTTCAAAGAAAAAGAAAAATTTATTTAAAAATTTCTATCAAACAAACAAAACCAGCCCAAATTGCCAAGACAATCCTAAGCAAAAAGAACAACAAAGCTTGAAGCATCACATTACTGAACTTCCAACAATGCTGCAAGGATAAGTAACCAAAACAGCATGGCACTGATAAAAAATCAGGCACATAGACCAAGGGAACAGAATGGAGAGACCAGAAATAAGGCCGCACATGTACAACCCTCTGATTTTCAACAGAGCTGACAAAAACAATCAATGGGGGAAAGACATACTATTCAATAAATGGTGCAGACATAACTGGCTAGCCATAAGCAGAAGATTGAAGCTGGACTCCTTTCATATACCACACATATAAATCAAATTAAGATGAATTAAAGACTTACATGTAAAACCCAAACAATCTAGGAAATGCCACTCTTGACATAGGAACAGGCAAAGATTTCATGACAAGGGCACCAAAACAATCACAACAAAAGCAAAAGTTGACAAAATGGATCTAATTAAACTAAAGAGCGTCTATACGTTAAAAAAAAAAAAAAACTATCAAGAGAGTAAACAGACAACTTATAGAATATGACAACATTTGTGCAAAGTACACTTCTGACAAAGTTCTAATATCCAGCATGTATAGGAATGTAAACAAATTTACAAGAGAGAAATGAATAACCCTGTTAAAAAGTGGGCCAAGCACATGAACTTCACAAAAAAAGACGGACATGCGGCCGACAAGCACACGAAGAATAGTTCAATATGATTAATAATTAGAGAAATGCAAATCAAAACCACCATGAGATACCATCTCACAACAGTCAGAATATGACTATTATTGCAAAGTCAAAAAATAACATGCTGGCAAGGTTGCAGTGAAAAGAGAAAGCTTATACACTGTTAGTGGGTGTGTAAATTAGTTCAACCATTGTGGAAAGCAGTATGGGAATTCCTCAAAGAGCTAAAAGCAGAACATCCATTCAGCCCAGCAATCCCATTACTGGGTATATACCCAGAGTAATAGAAATCATTCTACCATAAAGACACATGCACATGTTTGTTGCAGCACTATTCACAATAGCAAATACATGAAGTCAACCTAAATGCCATCAATGACAGACTGAATAATCAAAATGTGGTAGCATATACACCATAGAATACTATCTAGCCAGAAAAAAAGAATGAGATCTTTTCTGTGAGAACACAGATGAAGCCAGAGGCTACTATCCATAGCAAACTAACGCAGTAATAGAAAACCAAGTACAACATGTTCTCACACATAAGTGGGAGCTAAATGATAAGACCTTATGAACACAAAGAGGGAAACAACAGACACTGCGATCTACTTGACTGGGGAGGTTTGGAGTAGGGAGAGGAGCAGAAAAGATAACCATTATGTACTGGGCTTAATACCTGGGTGATGAAATAATATATACAACAAACCTCCGTGACACATTTACTTATGTAACAAATCTTCACATGTACCCCCAAACCTAAAATAAAAGTTCTTAAAAAAATTCTTATAATTATCTAGTAGTAATCATAAGCCAAAAGTTATATAGAATGCTTTAATTTGTTTTGCTGATTAATCTAATAATGACACTTTTTTTTGTTTTGCAAGTCACAGGAATTACATTTAATGGAGAGAATTTCTCAATTTTAAGTTTTTCTATTTAAATTTTTTGTTTTAAGCATTGAAAACTTCTGCCACTTTTCTGATAGCATATTCTAGCAGATGGCAAAAGGGAATGAGTAAGAAGGCAAGCAAATATTCATAGAAAAACTGGAACCATTTATCATGCATAGATGAAAGCTAGTTATTTTTTTCCTTGAATGCATCCTCTTGGTATCAATTTTATTTGGATTTTTAAAATGTAGTCATACTTCCTAATAGTAAAATCATTTCATTTTTACATGCTAGAAGAAAATGCATCCATTTTAATGGTGGTTTCCAAGCAGTACTAGGACTATTTAAATAAATTTGAAATGTATTCCTTTCTTTGGCACTTTCCACCCATGTGTCAAAAATGAGAATTTTCTTCATTGCAGTGAATTTCAAACTTCATCATTATTTTTCCAATGATGAAGGCAAATATTACCCTTTTTAGAGCCAATACTACCCTCCCCATTTCTTACCTCCTCCTTTGTCTTTCTGAAACCATTTCATCTTAAATGAAAGTGAATTTTCTTCCAGCATTCAATTAAGTTATATTTAGTTACCTTTATATATTATAGGTATATTCAGCACTCTCATTTAAGTACTGTGATATTGTGAAATATATATTTGGTCTTCATCCCCATCTGACATACAACTCCTAAAATCCTTGGAATCTCCAAAGTGTGTTTTGCATGACAGTATTCACTGACAATTTTAGGATGGGCAGCTCACAAGAAAGAACAAGCCAGGATTCAAGGGTTGTGACCATCAGTCCCACTCCCCAAGAGAAGAGAAAGGGAATGACCATCAAACTGGTCATCAATGATCAGTGATTTAATCAATTTTACCTACTTAATGAAGCTTGCATAAAAACCCAAGAGAACAGGGTTATGGGGAGCTTTCAGCTAGCTGAACGTGTTCAGGTTCCTGGAGGGTGGAATCCAGGGAGAGCATGGAAGTTCTGTGCTCCTTCCCCCATACCTCACCCTATGCATCTCTTCATCTACGTCCTTCATATATCCCTTTAACAAGCCAATAAACATAAATAAGTTTTCCTGAGTTCTGGGAACTACCCCATAACTTAGTCAAACCCAAAGCAGGAGTTTGGGTTTGGAAACCCCAATTTGAAGCCATTTGGTCAGAAGTTCCAGAAGCCCAGACTTGAGACTAGTGGTGGGTGTTTGAGGCAGAGGGATGTCTTGGGGACTCAGTCCTCAATTAGTATGATTTGACACTATTCTCAGGTAGATTATATCAGAATAGCCTGTATTCACAGCTTTTTGATGAGGAAAAAACCCACACACATTTCATCACAGAAGTCTTCTTCTGGTGCAACAGCAGATGAAGAACACAGTATAAGAGTTTTCTCAAAACAGATACACTTCTTCATTTTCATTTATATATTCAACTGTTTCAAAAAATGCTGACTTCTCTTACCCTACAGTGTTTTCATTATTTACTTTCTTTTGAAAAGTTGATGTCTTTTTTCTCTAAATTCCTCTAATTACAATTACCACTCAAACAGCAACATCATTGAGATTTTTGTCTTCTGATTGTAATTAGTCTTTTCTAGTCACACTTAGTCTGTGTAGGAAGATCAAAAATATTTAAAATAGGCATACATAATAATTAAAATGTTAATTATAGAGATTCCATTTAGTAAGCAGCAAGTCATGTGTTTAGGACTAATATTATTTCTACCACATAAAAATGTATAAAACATTTGAGGTGCAAAAGCATTAGGAAATCATGTGATGCATTTACACATTAATCATTTATTATTAATGTCAAATATTTATTAATAAAAGAAGACAAAGTTTAGCAAATGTAACCTCTTTGAGCATTTTCTCCAAATTAACAATATATTCTCCTTTTGATTCTAAAAAAATCTCTAGGATTTTAAACTTTTAAAAATCTTCATTTTATTTAGTGTCATCACTTGACATATAATTGGTTTAATTGTTACAATTTAATAGAGTTTTAAAGATGTTTAGGGAGAGCCTATAAATCTTTAATTAAAATTCAGCCACCCAAAATAGTAATACTCATGACATTAATCAACATTGGTTAAAAGAAAGGGATCTTCTAAGATGAGATTTGACTTAATCTGTAAAATTGTCAGTATGTATTAATGTCTCTTTTTTATCATAAGCCATACATTAATAAGTGATCAAATTATAAAGGATATTGAAGTTAATTCTATCTTGGCTAAGTAAACGAATATTATGATGTAAATATATTAAATTGTTATATTAAATTTCCTGCAACTTGCCTTTTAGATTTCATACAATTAGATTTAATAGACCTTCTCTATTCTGACGTACCAGCTTGATGCATTCTATTTAAACAATTGGATTCAAAATGTTAGAAAATGCTACTTCATCTTACTGAGTCCTGGTTCAGTTGGAATCTTGTGATTCTTTTATCTTTTTCTTTTTCTTTTCTTTTTTTTTTTTTTTTTTTTTTTTTTTTTGAGATGGAGTCTCACTCTGTTGCCAGGATAGCGGGCAGTGGAGTGATCTCAGCTCACTGCAACCTCCACCTCCCAGTTTCAAATGATTCTCCTGTGTCAGCTCCGAGAGTAGCTGGGAATACAGGTGCCCACCACCATGCCCAGGTTAGTTTTCGTATTTTTAATAGAGATGAGGTTTCACCATGTTCGTCAGGAAGGTCTCGATCTCTTGACCTCGTGACCTGCCTGCCTCAGCCTCCCAAAGTGCTAAGCTTACAGGTGGAAGCTGGCATGGCCAGCCAATCTTATGATTCTTTAAGTATTTCTTTAGGAATAGGCAGCTACTGAAAACTTATGATTTAGGACTATGGTAAGATGAAACATTCATTCATAATTTTAAAACATATTTTTAATAGTTTTTTAAATATAAAATCAAAAGCAGAAAAAACACTAACATTATTTGGGCCTAGCTCTGAAGCAGTTGAATTGCTTGATGCTTGGGCCAGCCAGATGGCAAATACAGAAAAAATGATATAATTTGTTTGGGATCAAAGAACCAAGCTAAGTAATGTGAATGGGGCAATCATCCAGCATACTAATAAGGAAAAGAATGTAGATGCTCTACCAAAGAAATTACTAAAATAATCAGTTTAGTGGTGAAAACAGGATTGGTAAATTGTTTCTTAAAAAAAAATAGGAAAATTAGTGATTCCATAGTATGAGTGCTTTTCAGTCCTCTCTGTGATATTACCCATGGAATTTCTACTGTCTAGCCAAAAAAAAATTATTTGAAAAATATGAGCCATAAACGAAAGTAAGTAAGTTTCTGTCACCCCTAGTATCTCTTACCAAAATTAAGACAGATAAATATCTTTCAGTTATCGCTTGCTGTGTAAATAAACCATTCCAAAATTTAATTATATTCAGCCAGTGGGTTCTGCTTTCTGCTTCACATAGTGTCATCTGAACTCATTCCTGCAGCTTCACTCCACTGAGAGCTGGATTTGAGGTTTTCCTGAATCTCTTGTCTTTCTTTCTCACTAGTTTAAGCTTCTTTATCTGGTAGCTGGCTGCAAATTGGGAGGGTGAAAATGGAAGCTGTAAGATAATTATTAAGTCATAGGCAGACACTATACATGCCACTTCCTCTGCATTCTAGTCATGGAAACAAGTTCCAGGACCTGGAGATATTCAAGAGGATAGGAAGTTTACCCCACTTAATAATAGAGAGTATAGTAAGGAGATGTGCAGGAAGGGAGGGATTGATTGTTCCCGCATGCAAATACACATCTCATTTCTCAAGAAGCTTCTTATCATTAAGGCATTGTCCAAAAACCCATAATGTCATTAATCTATTTGGATGAAGTTTCTTAGCTATAGCTACTCAAGCTCAGTTGCTCTTCATTCAGAGCCCTTAGAAAATGTTAGATTACCTGCCTGTTACAATCACAAATACACTAAGGAAGCACAGATAAAATAATTGCAACAGACATTTGCATTTAAAAAGGATAAGAGGCTGTGGCTCAGACTTGTAATCCCAACACTTTGGGAGGCCCAGCCGGTCGGATCACGAGGTCAGGAGATGGAGACCATCGTGGCCAACATGGTGAAACCCCATCTCTACTAAAAATAACAACAACAACAACATAACAAAAAATTAACTGGGCATGGTGGCACATACCTGTATTCCCAACTACTCTGGAGGCTGAGGCAGGAGAATCACTTGAACCTCAGAGTCAGAGGTTGCAATGAGCCAAGATCGCACCACTGCACTCCAGCCTGGCAACAGAGCAAGACTCTGTCTCAAAAAGAAAAAAAAAAAAAGGAGATCAAGAAGTAGTTATTTCTCACTAGTCCCTGGCAACTCTGAATCCAGCTGGACACTTATGGTCAGGTCTCCCTATTTTAATACAAGACAAGGTGTTACTGTATTGTATTTAGTGCAAGGAACATTACTTGAGTGGGGTATAGTTCTGGTTTCTAACAGTGGCTTCATAGTCCATTTAGTTCCTCTGAGATCTTGACTTCATTTCAGAGTCATCTTTCCTATTCTCAAAGAAATAGGTGACATTTGCAACTAAGTAGCTCTCTGAGATTTCTTGTTGTCCTTAGAAGCTGGAAGTTGTTTGCATTTTGAATGTTCTTTGTCTCTTTCACACTAATCAGGGGGTGTTTTGTTAACAAAAGGCTCTTAATAATGCTGATATTTTTCTGTAAGTCTTATTAGAGCTCACTTCATGCTCCCCAAATGAACTCTCTCTTTCATTCTCTATCTATCTATCTGTCTATCTATCTATCTATCTATCTATCTATCTATCTATCTATCTATCTATCCATCTATCTATCTATATACACATACACACACACACACACATATATATATGTGTGTGTATATAAATACATATATTTTACTTTAGGTTCTGGGGTACATGTGCAGGTCATGCAGGGTTGTTGCATAGGTGCATACTATATCCAGCGTTTCTCCCCAGGTTATCCCTCTCCAACCTCCCCACCCGACGCTGCCCCTCCCTAGCCACCCCCAACTGCCCCCAATGTGTGATGCTCCTCTCTGAGTCCGCATGTTCTCTTTGTTCAACACCTACCTAAAGAAAATGCCTCTATGATTCTTAGAAGTCCTGTATCTAGTTGAGGCCAGGCATAATGGCTCATGCCTATAATCCTAGCATTTTGGGAGTCTGAGGCAGGTAGATCACCTCTGGTCAGGAGTTTGAGCCCAGCCTGGCCAACATGTCGAAACCTCATCTCTACTAAAAATACAAAATTAGGCAGGTGTGGTGGCATAAATATGTAGTCCCAGCTAATCAGGAAGCTGAGACAGGGGAAGCACTTGAACCCAGGAGGCAGAGGCTGCAGTGAGCTGAGACCATGCCACTGGGTGAAATAGAGGAAGACTCTGAGAAGAAGGGAAGGGAAGGGAAGGGAAGGGAAGGGAAGGGAAGGGAAGGGAAGGGAAGGGAAGGGAAGGGAAGGGAAGGGAAGGGAAGGGAAGGGAAGGGAAGGGAAGGGAAGGGAAGGGAAGGGAAGGGAAGGGAAGGGAAGGGAAGGGAAGGGAAGGGAAGGGAAGGGAAGGGAAGGGAAGGGAAGGGAAGGGAAGGGAAGGGAAGGGAAGGGAAGGGAAGGGAAGGGAAGGGAAGGGAAGGGAAGGGAAGGGAAGGGAAGGGAAGGGAAGGGAAGGGAAGGGAAGGGAAGGGAAGGGAAGGGAAGGGAAGGGAAGGGAAGGGAAGGGAAGGGAAGGGAAGGGAAGGGAAGGGAAGGGAAGGGAAGGGAAGGGAAGGGAAGGGAAGGGAAGGGAAGGGAAGGGAAGGGAAGGGAAGGGAAGGGAAGGGAAGGGAAGGGAAGGGAAGGGAAGGGAAGGGAAGGGAAGGGAAGGGAAGGGAAGGGAAGGGAAGGGAAGGGAAGGGAAGGGAAGGGAAGGGAGAGAAGAGAAGAGAAGAGAAGAGAAGAGAAGAGAAGAGAAGAGAAGAGAAGAGAAGAGAAGAGAAGAGAAAAGAAAGAAGGAAGAAAGAAGAAAGAAGAAAGAAGAAAGAAGAGAAGAAGAGAAGAAGAGAAGAAGAGAAGAAGAAGGGGGAGGGGGAAAAATCCTATATCTAGTTGAGACAGTCTAACAAGTCTAACAGAAATATCATATATTTTTCTTAGGTGTTAGCACAGGTCTTTATAACAACAAAATGAATGAAATTATTTACTCCAAGGCCATATATTTCTCAGAGAATTTTTGTCAGCTGTAGCAACTATACTGGGCAGAGGAAAGAGATTGCCACTTGGTGAAAGAAGATCAAAATCATGTTACAAAAGGCCATGTGCAATAGGAAGTATGGTTAAACCTGTGTGTAGAAATTACCAAACACAAGCTCATTCTCAATCTAAATTCTGTGCTTTGAGACATCACTATTCTATTTTCTTTTAGTGACAAATAGAAACCTGGATATGATATAATTACACAGTACTAATAGAAATGTCTTCAAATTAACCCAAAATGTTTTACACTGATTGAATAATTTCATTGTACTGAAGCGTCTTTTCACTTGCTCTGTAATAGTGGGGAATGGGTGAGCCTTTTAAATTCATATTTCTACTTTTTGTTGCCTAAATAAATATCTCTTTATTTTTTATGTGCATATATCTACTTACTTTGGGTTTCATGCTTTATATTTCTTAGCAATAAAGTGAATAAAATAATATTTAAAATTAGTCTATATTACTTTACACCCATTCTATGGCTGTTAGAAAAAAAGGAAATTAGCATGCATTAACAAGGATATAGAGAAATCAGGATACTCATGCATTTCTAGTGAGAATGAAAAATGGTATAGCCCATGTGGAAAACAGCAATTTCTTAAAAATTTACACTATTATAGAATTATTGTATGATTCAGGACTTCTACTTCTGGGTATATACTCAAAATATATACTAAATGCCATTTTTCTAGTAAAACTGAAGAATACATATACAGTCATATGTTGCTTAACTGTGGATATATGTTCTGAGAAATGTGTCATTAGGCAATTTCACCCTTTCATGTGAACAACATGGAGTGTACTTATAATAAACCTAGACGGTATAGCCTACTTCACAACCAGACTATATGGTATAACTTATTCTTTCTACGGTACAGACCTGTATAACATGTTACTGTATTGAATACTGTAGGTAGTTGTAAAATAATGGTAAGTAGGCCAGGTGTGGTGGCTCATGCCTGTAATCCCAGCCCTTTGGGAAGCTGAGTCGAGCAGATCACCTGAGGTCAGGAGTTTGAGACCAGCCTGACAAATATGATGAAAGCCCATCTCCACTAAAAATACAAAAATTAGCTGGGTGTGGTGGCATGCACCTGTAATCCCAGCTACTCCGGAAGCTGAAACAGAATTACTTGAACCCAGGAAGTAGAGGTCACAGTGAGCTGAGGTCACACCATTGCACTCCGGCCTGGGCAACAAGACTGAAACTCTGTCTCAAAAAACAAAACAAAACGAAAACCTACAATGGTAAGTGTTTGTGTATCTTAACATATATAAACATTAAAAAGGTATAGTTAAACATAGTATAAAGGATTAAAAATGGCACACTTGTGTAGGGCACTTACCATAAAGAAAGCTTGCAGAACTGGAAATTCTTCTGGGTGAGTGAGTGAGTAAATGGTGAGAGACTGTGAAGGCCTAGGTTTACTCTATGCTGCTGTATACTTTATAAATACTGTATAATTGGGCTATACAAAATTAATAAAAAAATTTTTTTCTTCAATTTTGAATTAACCTTAGCTTGCTGTAACATTTTCACTTTATAAACTTTTTAATTTAAAACATTTTTTGACTCTATTGTAACAACACTTAGCTTAAAATACACACACATTTTACAGCTGTACAAATTTTTTTTTTTTTTTTTTGAGAAGGAGTCTCTCTCTCTGCTGCCAGGCTGGAGTACAGTGGCACAATCTCTGCTCACTGCAACCTCCACCTCCTGGTTTCAAGTGATTCTCCTACCTCAGCCTCCTGAGTAGCTGGGACTACAGGCAGGTGTTACCACGCCCAGCTAATTTTTTTTTTTGTACTTTTAGGAAAGACAGGGTTCCACCTTGTTGGCCAGGATGGTCTCAATCTCCTGACCTCGTGATTCACCCTCCTTGACCTCCCAAAGTGCTGTGATCACAGGCGTGAGCCACCATACCCAGCCAAATATATTTTCATTCTTTATATCTTTATTCTGTAACCTTTTTCTATTTTTAAATGTTTAATTTGTTTAACTTTTTAATTAAAAACTAAGACACAAGCACACACATTAGCCTAGGCCTATACAGGGTCAGAATCATTAATGTCACTGTCTTCCACCACTACATTTTGTACCCCTGAATAGTCCTTCAGTGACACATGTGAAGCTGTCATCTATGATAACAATGACTTCTAGAATACCTCTAATGGGCTTGCATGAGGCTGTTTTATTAATTTTTTTAAACAAGTAGAAAAAGTATACTCTAAAATAGTGATAAAAAGGAAAGCATAATGAATACATAAAGCAATAACCTGTTATTTTCTTTATCAAGTATTCTGTACATAATTGTATGTGCTATTTTTTAAAAAAGTTTAGATTCAGGGGTACATGTACAGGTTTGTCACATGGATATATTGCATAACAGTGAGGTTTGGGCTACTAGTGTGCCCCTTACATAAATGATGAACATTGTAAACAATAGGTAGCTTTTCAATCTTATCCCCCTCCTACACGCTTCCCTTTTTGAGTCCCCAGTGTCTGTTATTTCTGTCCTTATCTCCATGCATACCCATTGTTTCGCTCTCACTTATAAGTGAGAATATGTGGTATTTAATTTTGTTTCTGAATTATTTCACTTAGGATAATGGCTTCCAGTTCTATTCATGTTGCTGCAAAGGACATTATTTTATTGGTTTCTATGGCTGCATAGTATTCCACGGCCTATATATACCACGTTGTCTTTATCAAAGCAACTGTTGGTGGATATTTGGGATGATTCCATGACTTTGTTATTGTGAACAATCGCATGATAAACTTTCAATTGTGCTTGGTTTGTTTGTTTTTTACATAATTTCTTTTCTTGTTGGTAGATGCTTAGTAGTGGGATCTCTGTGTCAAATTACAGTTCTATTTTTAGTTCTTTGAGAAATTTGTGTATTGTTTTCCATAGAAGTTGTATAAAATTACATTCCCACCAACAATGTATAAACGTTTCATTTGCCCTGCATCCATATATAAAACCTACAGAATGGGAGAAACTATTTAATCATATTGCATTTTCGTACATTGGTTTTATATCCTGAAACTTTACTGACATATTTTGTAAAGTCTGGGAGTCTTTTGGAGGAATCTTTAGGGTTTTATAGGTATAAGATCATGTCATCAGTGAACAGAGATAATTTGACTTCCTCTTTTCCAATTGAATGCCTTTTATTTCTTTATTTTGCCTAATTGGTCTGGCTAGGACTTCCAGTACCATGTAAAACAAAAGTGGTGAGAGTGAGTATTCTTATAATACTTCAGTTCTTAACGACACTTACAGTCTGTTTGATATGATGTTGGCTTTGGATGTGTCATAGATGGGTCTTATTATTTTGGGGTATGTTCTTTCATGCCTACGTTGTTGAAGGCTTTCATCATAAATGGTTGTTGAATTTTATTGAATGCTTTTCTGCACCTATTGAGATGATTCTATGGTTTTCGTTTGTAATTCTATTTATTTGATAAATGACATTTATTGGTTTGCATATCTTGAGCTGTCCTTGCATCTATGGAATAAAACACATTTAATTGTGATAAATTATAGTTTTTTGTTTTTTTTTTTTTTTTTTTTTTGAGACAGAATTTCTCTTTTGTTGCTCAGGCTGGAGTACAATGGCATGATCTTGGCTCACCTCAACTTCTGCCTCCCAGGTACAAGAGATTCTTCTGCCTCAGCTTCCCCAGTAGCTAGGATTACAGGCATGTGCCACCATGCTTGGCTAATTTTGTATTTTTGGTAGAGATGGGGTTTTACCATGTTGGTCACACTAATCTCAAACTCCTGACCTCAGGTAATTTGACCACTTTGACCTCCCAAAGTGTGAATTATGTTTTTTATGTTGTATTAGTCACTACTTATGCTGCTAATAGACATACCCAAGACTGGGTAACTTATAAAGGAAAAGAGACTTAATGGACTCTAGGTGTAAAAATCATGTCATCAGTGAACAGAGATAACTTGACTTCCTCCTTTCCAATTGAATGGCTTTTATTTCTTCCTTCCTCTTGCCTGATTTGTCTGGCTAGGACTTCCAGTACTTCCACATGATTATGTGGCTAGAGAGGCCACATAATCATTGCAAAAGGCAAAGGAGAAGCAAAGACACATCTTCCATGGGGACAGGCAAGAAAGATTCTGCAGGGAAACTCCCATCTATAAAACCATTGGGCCATGTGAGACTTGTTCACTACCATGAGAATACTAAGGAGAAACCACCCCCATATTTTAATTATCTTCACCTGGCCCTTCCCTTGACATGTGGGGATTATTACAATTCAAAGTGAGATTTGAGGGGGGGACACAGCTAAACTATATCATATGTGCAGTTTGAGTTGTTTTGCTAGTATTTTGTTGAAAATGTTTGTATCTAGGTTTATCAATAGTATTGGCCTATAGTTTTCTTTCTTTCTTTTTTTAATTTTTTCATTGTGTCCCTGCCTGATTTTGGTATCAGGGTGATACTCATTTTATAGAATTAGTTAGGGAGGGATCGCGTCTACTTGATTTTTATTGGAATAGTTTCAACAAGATTGGTACCACCTATTCTTTGTGTGTTTGGTAAAATTGGACTCTGATTCTGTCTGGCTCTAGGCTTTTTTTGTCACAAGATTTGTTTTATTATTGATGTAATTTTATTACTCGTTATTGGCCTGTTTAGGAATTTTATTTCTTCCTGGTTCAATATTATGAGGTTGTATTTTTTAAAGTATTTATTTTAGTTCCTCTAGGAATTTCAGTTTGTGTGCACAGATATTCATCATAGTCACTAATGATCTTTTATATTTATGTGATATCACATGTAATTCCACCTTTATCATTTCTTATATTGCTTATTTAAATCTTTCATTTTTCTAGTTTAAAGCAGATAGCAGCCTCTCATTTTTGTTTGTTTTTTGAAAGAAGAAACTTTTTATTTTGTTGATCTTCTGTATCATTTGTTGAGTTCTCGGTCTCATTTAGTTTTTCTCAGATATCTGTTATTTCTTTTCTTCCACTACCTTTGGATATGGCTTGCTCTTATTTTTCTAGTTCCTTGATGTATGACAGTAGGTTTCTAATTTGAGTTCTTTCTATCTTTTTGATATTGGCATTTAATGATACAAACTTTTCTTGTTAGCACTGTTTTTTGCTGGATCCAAGAGGTTTTGGAATGTTGAATCTGTCTCTGCTTTCATTTGTTTTAATTTTTTTTATTTCTGTTTTATTTTTTTTAGTTTACCCAAAAGTCATAGGAGCATGTTGTTTAGTTTCTGTGTACTTGTGTAGTTTTGAGAGTTCCTCTTGGTATTGATTTCCAATTTTATTCCACTCTGGTCTGGAAAGTTACTGGATATGATATCAGTTTTGTTTTTTTTTAATTTATAGAGACTTGCTTTATTACTGAGCATATGGTCAAATTTTAGAATGTTGCATGCAAAGATTAAAAATGTATATTTTGTCATTGTTAGGTGCAATGTTCTGTAAATGTCTATTAGGTCCATTTGATCTAGAATCCTATTTAAGTGAGTTTCATTGTTGACTTTCTGCCTCAGTGACCTGCTCAGTGTTATTAGTGGGGTGTTAAAGTCCCTCACAATTGTTGTATTGATGTCTGTCACTTTTCTTGCATCTACTAATATTTGTGTTGTGAATCTATGTGTTCCAGTGTTGAGTGCATATATATTTAGGACAGTTAAATTTTCTTGTTGTTATCATTATGTAAATCTATCCTTTATCTTTTTTTCACTGTTGTTGATTTAAAGTCTGTTTTATCTGATATAATAATGGCTCCTTCTGCTTGCTTTTGTTTTCCATTTTCATGATATGTCTCTTTTCTCCCCTTTACTTAGTCTGTAGGTATCTTTAGCTAGTAGTTGGGTCTCTGGTAGGCAGCAAATGATAGGGTCCTGTTTTTCATCCAATTTGCTGCTCCATATTTTTGAAGTGGAGTATTTAGGCCATTTATGTTCAAAGTTAATAATAGTACAAGAAGTTTTGTTCCTATCATAGTAATTTTTATCTAGTTGCCTTAGAGTTTCAATTGTGTAATTGCTTTATAGGATCTGTGAGCTTTCTACTTACAGGTGTTTTTATCATGGCCAGTAGCATTCTTTTGTTTCCATATTTAGAACTCCTGTGAGCATTTTTTGTAGGTATAGTCCAGTAATGATGAATTCCTTTAGCATTTGCTTCTCTGGGTAATACTTTGTTTCTCCTTCATATACGAGCTCCAGCTTGGAAAGATATAAAATTATTGGCTAGCACTTTCCTTCTGTAATAAGGTTAAAAATAAGCCCCAAATCTCTTCAGGCTTCTAAGATTTGTACTGAGAAGTCTGATGATGTTAGTCTGATGGGATTTACTTTACAGAGTATTTGATTTTTCTCTCAACCCGCTTTTAAGATTTGTTCTTTCATGATGACCTTAGGTAATCTGATGATGATATGCCTTGTATAGTATCTTCCAGGTATTCTTTGAATTTCTTGGAACTGGATGTCTATAGCAAGATTGAGGAAATTTTCCCATTCTCTCAAATATACTTTGCAAATTTTCTTTTTATTCTTTTATCTCAAGAATGTATGTAAGTTGTATG
Source organism: Saguinus oedipus (assembly GCA_031835075.1). Taxonomy (NCBI): domain Eukaryota; kingdom Metazoa; phylum Chordata; class Mammalia; order Primates; family Cebidae; genus Saguinus; species Saguinus oedipus. Next base: position 98,753,055 of record CM063181.1, on the reverse strand, counting down.
TTTGGTAGCTTTCCATAATCTTATATTCTTTGAAGACTTTGTTTATTTATAAAAAAAATTTCTCTATATTTTTCTGACTCGGTTAATTTGAAAGACAAATCTTCAAGCTTGGAAATTTTTATTCTGCTTGGTTTAGGCTATTGTTAAAGCTATCAACTATGTTTTCAAATTCCTTTAGTGAATATTCTATTTCTAGAAGTTCTATTTGTCTGTCAACTATGTTTTGAAATTCCTTTAGTGAATATTCTATTTCTAGAAGTTCTATTTGTCTGTCAACTATGTTTTGAAATTCCTTTAGTGAATATTCTATTTCTAGAAGTTCTGTTTGTTTTTTGTAAATATATCTATCTTGTTATTCATCTTCTAAGTTGTTTTCTTATTTCTTTATGTTTGTTTTCAACTTTCTGTTGGATCTCATTGTTTCCTCACATTCCATATTTTCAATCCTTATCTGATATTTCAGTTTTCATTTTGGTTAGGATTTACTGAGAGAGCTAGTGTGGTCTTTGGGTGTGTCATGACTCTCTGTTTCTTCAAGGTGTTGAAATTCCTGTATGTTTCTTCTCATCTGGAGATGCCATCACTTCTTAATTTAGAATTGACTTTCATCTGGGTGGGATTTTTTTCCCCCTTAATGGTGTGTTTGTTGAATATGTTGGGTAAGAGCCTTCAGCTTTGCTTCTCTGTGCTTTTAGAAGGCCAAGGTTCTGTATGAATTTCTTGTTATACATAGCCGCAAAGTAGTGGTTTTTCTCAAATGCTAGTTGTTTTTAGGTTGTAGTAGCAGTGTCTTGTGAATAATGTCAGGCTCATTGTCTCCTACAGAGACGGGGAGGCGGAGGTCTCAGGAGGCTTATTTCATTCCTCAGTGCTCAGCACTTCTGTCAGTGGAATTATATAGTAGGTAGTAACTGTGGCTAAGAGTTGGCTGAGGCTGTACAATGATGTCAGCTGAAGTTGTGGTTGGCCATACAGTTTTGATCTTCTTGCTAGTATGTGGTACTTGCAAAAGAGTCAGTTGCAGTGATGGCAGTGGAATTTTTACCTGGTCTTTGTTGAGTATGGGAAGTACCATGCTATCTCTGGTGACAAACAAGGCATAGGTCTCCCAGGTTATCCCATTCTATACTCTGTAACCAAGGCAGCTGGAGGAAGGAAAACTGGGTGTGGCTGTGTTGCAAAAGTCTGTCACAAGGCTCCCTGAGGCAACCACAAGTGCTGACTTTGGTGGACATATAGGTGCAGCTCTTAAGCTACTGGGACAATATTCCAAGAAGGGGCAGAGGTTCCTCTTGTGCATCACAGAGGCTGCTCAGTGTTAGAGGGATGGCAAGGGTTTTCAGCCTAACAGATGACCATGTGGTCTTGTCCTGCTCTTACAACCCCAACCCCAGTAGGTCTCCATCTGGCATCTGGCCCCAACAACAGATCCAACCAGTTAGGCTGGTTCCAAGCCATCCGTATCCAGATTGCTGAGCCCTTCAGGTTTCTGGACTGCTAGGCTCCTTGTGGCAGAAACTGCAGTTCTCCTCCCTGGTCCAGTCTCACAAACGGAAGAATGACCAGCTCCTGCATCACCACACAAACCCACACCACACTCTTGTCTGTGTTCTGACACTGAGAACTCCTTCCCCTATTAAAATAAGGCCATGGCTCTCATCTCCATAGCCCTGGGTGGTGTGCTCCAGTTCCTGGGGAACTGGAGCCAGACTAGTGGATTTTTCTGCTGGCATCTTAGTACAAAGTACCAGCTGTGATTGGGGGTGAACTGTCCCCAGGCTGCCAACAAAACACTAAGGTGGGATAATGATGGTGGTGCTATGGGCTGCCCCTGTGAGAACAGCCAGGCAAACAGTCTTAGGAGAGACCAGCAAGCATGGTGACACATGTTTAGATTCACCTTGGTTCCACAGCAGTGGTGGCAGGACCTGTCTTTAAGGTTCAAAAGTGTGTCTGGGGCTACTATCTCTTGACATAGCAGATAGCAGGAACTGTACCTGCCTAGAGCAAACTGTCGAGTCTTGTGGGATAGTTACCTAGAGGTAAATTTTACTGCACTGCCCAGCACACTGGAACCTTTTGGGCTTTATGTGGGAGCCTCTCCATGGTCTCCAAGAAGTTCCCTCTGCCAATCTAAAAGCCTGCAGAGGTTGTGGGAACTCCTGTAGCTGGAATCTCAGAGATCAACAGCAGGAATGTGGTGCTCTTGAGTTACTTCACTCAATCGTTCCTTGGGTTCAGGTCCTGATCCATGGGTTGGTCCGTGTGCCTGGCAACACCAAGCTCTGCTTCTTCCCTTTTTAATCATGATGGCTTCTGACTCATGTCAACTGAATTACAGTGTTTTCTTCAGTTCCCTTTTGCTTCCTTTCCATGAAAGAGGCACATCCCAGCTGCATCTAGTCAGCCATCTTCAAGAATATCTTTCTTCATCTGTGCTATACTTTTATATCACGGGCAGTACACTAGTTTTGTTTACACCAGCATCACTACAGATTGAGCTACAATGTTATGTCAGCTACAAAGTCATGAGGTGATAGGAATTTTTCAACTCCATGATAATATTATGAGACAACCATTGTACATGTTTCCTCCTAGATCTAAAGGTCATAATGCAGCACATGACTGTGCATCTATATGCAAAAGTGACACTATGCCAATCTAAATAACTCCGATAGTAACTATTCCTAAACTTAAAAAATTTGGTGATGTTTTTCAATTATTAAAAGTATTTTAAAAATTTGTTATAATCTTACTTTTGTCTTATAAGGAAAAAGTAGGTGTGGTCCTCCAGGGCTATGTTTAACATATGTAGAAAATAGGGCTTCTAAGCTTATTTGAAGCAACTTTTTTATGATAAACTAAAATACCTCACCCATTTTTTTAAATGTTATTTGACATTCAAAATACACACCCAGAATAAGTAAAAACAAACAAAAGCAATAGCAAAAAGATTAACTTCTATGCATCTCCCCAGACATGTCTTTCTCTGTATAGGTCATGTTCCTTCCCTTTTGATAATTAAATTCTAGATTCATCCATGTTGTCACTGTCTTAATCTAATCTCCAGGGACTACAGGAAGAGTGTTCACTGTTGGAACTTGTGGCTGTAGTGTTTATCCCGATGTAAGTTTGCCACAAAATATCTCACCTTTATTATTATTTTCTCATTGCTCTAGTATATCAACTTTGGAAACAAAAGACATCATTCTATTTATAACATTCTGTTTTTAGTAGTGTTATTTCCATTTACAAAATGTAGTAATTCTTGATTACTTAAAATGTCAAATCCTAGAAAATGAACCATTCCTATGCATGATGTTCACATCATTCTCGAACTATTGTTGGCTGAAGATTCATTTGATGAAGCTGATTTTTTTCAAAATAGAAAATTCTTATGATTCAGACTATTCTGATGTTAGTTATGTTTAGAAATTAACTCCAAGAATAGTTTTTATATTTTGTTTTCACATTGAAAATCAGTCAGATTTGCTTCAGCATTAAGGTGTGTATTTATATAAAATTAAATGAGTGCTGGAGGTGAGCTGCGATTTTTTTCTAAATGGGAAAAGGAGGCTGAGTTGAACTGAACCATGCAAAGAAATAAAAATGGCATGATTTGTAGAACAATCTTTGCCACAGAAATGACATTATTTGAAACACGGTCTTTGAAACTTTATTTACACATGTGTATTTGAATAGTTCAATATTTCCTGTGTAGAAAATGTCATCAAGATGAATGTAGGGCTGTGGAATGGAGAGAATAAAGTTGGATAGTTTGTTAGGGGTCAAATTGAAGGGTTTTGTGTGTCATGCTAACAGAATAAATTTTATTTTATGCATACATTTAAAAACACAGATATGGTCAAATACTAACTTTAGTTATATTTCTATGTAGTAAAAATTCAAGGGGGTCTAAGAAAATAGGGAAACAAATTATTACAATAGTCCGCAAACCTCTACAACAGTCCTGGCAAAAGATGGCAGAAGTCTGAGTCTCAACAATGATGGATGAGAGGGAACTAAGTAGAAAATAGTTAGTAGGTTGGAATATAATAGGATATTGATTAAATGAAGAAATTGAGAAAAAAATCAGGAGGCAAAAATCTTAGAGAGTTTTCAGAGTTGGGTGATTGGTGGGTAATTGTACCACTAAATAAATTAGAAAACCTATGGTATTGTTCAATATTTAGATGCTTTGAGTTAGAGGTAATTATGAGACACTAAATTATTGATATTTATGAAAACTTTGAATTATGGTTTTGAAACCTCAAAGTTATGGTTTTGAGACCCTCAAGAGACTAAAACAGAAAAGATATTTTAGGGAGTTAAAAGCACAAAGAAAGTACAGATGCTTCTTAACTTACCATGGGATTAAATCCTGATAACGTCATCATAGGTTTGGAAATATTCTATGTTGAAAAGTAATTTAATACACTTAACCTCCCATAGATCATAGATTAGCCAAGCCTACCTTAAATGTGCTCAAAGCATTTATATTAGCCTACAATTGAGCAAAATCATCTAACACAAAGATTTTTTTTTTTTTTGCCTCCTGATGGAATCCATTTTATTTAAAGGAGTCTCACGAGATGACTTTACTTTTTTGTTTTTCTTTTTAAACCTTTTATTATTATTATTATTATTATTATTATTATACTTTAAGTTCTAGGGATACATGTGCAGAATGTGCAGGGTTGTTACATACGTATACACGTGCTATAGTGGTTTGCTGCATCTATCATCCCGTCATCTACATTAGGTATTTTTCCTAATGCTATCCCTCCCCAATCCCCCCACCCCCTGCTATCCCTCCCCTAGTCCCTCACCCACCAACAGGCCCCAGTATGTGATGTTCTCCTCCCTGTGTCCATGTGTTCTTATTGTCCAACACTGACTTATGAGTGAGAACATGTGGTGTTTGCTTCATGTCCTTTGCAGGGACATGGATAAAGCTGGAAACCATTATTCTTAGCAAACTGACACAAGAACATAAAGGCTGTTTTATACTAAAGTGCTGAATATGTCATGTAATTCATTGAATGCTAAACTAAAAGTTCAAAACAGAATGGTTATAAGTGTATTCAAAGTATGGATTCAACTGAATGTATATCACTTTTGCATCATTGTAAAGTTAAAAAGTCAAAACATTCAGTTGAATTATCGTAAGTTGGAGACCATCAGCAGTTAGAACACTGGGAAGTTATTCTGGGATGGTTTAGGAGTGGAAAGAGAAGTTAGCAACAGCAATTATTTCTGGGAGTTATCAATTTTTTATTATTACTTCTAAAATCATTCTATAACTTAATTAATGAAAAGTGATGATATATTTTCAAAACCCTAGGGTTAACTAAAGGAATGCTTTGCTAGTTGTGCCTAAGCTCACCGATGTAGCTACATTTAACTTATAGCTCACTGGGAGGCTCATCTGAGGGGACACACCAGGGTTGACTGGGCTCTATTGGTCTACAGGCTTTTTATCACAGGCTGCTTCTCAGTATAGAAACCTACGTCAACATTCCAAGAACATGGAGGCTATCCACGTAATGTCCCTTGAGAACTAGGCTCCAGATCCCAACAATGTCACTTCTATCACATCCTCTTGGTATAAGCAAAATGCAAGTTCAGTTCACATATGGGGGTGGGTGGGCAGAGTCAGGGTAAGGAGAATCTACCTCCTTTGGGAAGGAGCTGAACAATGTTGTTTAATCTACCATATCTGGGAAACTCAATATGTAAAGGTAAGATTTCAAAAATAATGCTGAAAAAATAAGACAATTATAATAACTATAGAAGAATAATAAGCAAGTTACATTGTGGAAGCCAAAAGAAGAAAGAACATTAAAAAGAAGATATTGGCTAATGGGGTAAAATTTTGTTGAGAGTGAAATTACCATTTGACTGAATGAATAGGTATGTCTATTAGAATGAGTAATGAAAGGTAATTGGTGGTCAGAATGAGAACAGTTTGTGTGGCAGAGTAGGAATAAAATCCAGATTGCAGTTCATTGAAAAGTAAATGAAAGTGATACATGGAAATAGTCATGTTAGGTTATTATTTCTAAAATTTTAAATGAGAAGGAAGTAGAGAGATTGAGAATCATGCAATATTTTTATGGGAGATATATGAATGTATCTACAGGCTTAGGACAAAGAGCCAATGGAAATATAAAGAGTTGGAGGGAGACAGACATAGCCATGAGACAGAAAGAAGCAGGGGAAGGGGTAGGGTTGTTCTGGGAAAAAAGAAAGCTGTGAGGAAAAGAAAGAGAGATGAGGCAGAGACAGAGAAACAGAGACAGAGAGATAGGCAGACACGCACAAAGACAGAGACACGAGAAACAAATTCAGAGATAGAGACACAAAACATAGATACAGGGACAGATTCAGGGACAAAGCCATAGAGAGAGACACAGGGAGACATGGAGATAGAGGGAGGTTTACACACCAAATCACAGGCACAGAGGAAGTCAAAGGTAAGAGGGAAGCAGTAGAGAAACTGACACAGAGAATAAGAATAAATTGTTCAATACCAAAATAGGAGGAACAGGGTATGATCAGGACCAAGGATCACATCTCTAAGACTGGAGAGGGATTCCAATGAATGTTAATGCATATAAGTTTATAAAGAGTTGAAAGAAATCAATTCAACTGTGATTGTTTCAATATCTTACAGGAGATGAAATCTTTCAGCTGAAAAGAAACACTGAAAATGCATTAGAGCAGTGGTTTCAACCATAGCCATATGTTAGAATCAACTGGGAAGAATTTTTTTTTTAATACTATTGCGTAGCCAACCCTCAGGGATTTTTCTTTAATGACTCCTGTATGAACCTGAGCATTAGAAAATAAATCTCTTTAGGTGACTCAAAACTACAGGTGGGCTTAACAACACTTAGGGCCTTGAGGATAGCAATAAACTTTTAAAATACTTCTTGTGGATAATATTTTGGGAACAGACCATGAGCAAGTGAAAGGATAATGGGTGCACTGATAGTCCTTTGAATAATAGACCCCTCAATAGATAATGGCACCACTCCCCCGGGTCAAATGGGTTTCTATGTTAGTACTTAGCTGTCCAACCAGAGAGGAGAGGAGGATCGTAGGATTTCCTAGGAATGGTGAATCCTAATGGGATGGAGGAGTTTGCTGAAACGTTAGTGCCAGTGAAAATCAAAGATACAGGTTTGTTAGGGAAGGAACCCAGATAGACTGGAAGAAAAAAAGAATTATGAAACTGTAAGTATAAAGTCAAAGGACAGTCAGAATAAGGCAATGTTTAAGGTAACTGTTCAGAAACTTAGGCTTAACAATGAGTTATGGTGTTTAGACATATCTAAAATGGGACAGTCCTTGGTTCAGGATGTGGAATAGATGGATAATGTGAAATGGGGCAAGATCAACCGAAATTAAAGATATTAAGCAACTGTGCAACCATAGTGGTGCAGAGGCCACTGACAGTGAAGATAAAGTCACTCAGGATAGTTTTTGTAGAAAATGATCTTTCTTCTTGTGTATCAAATAAGATGGGGATCAAATAACAGGAAATAAGAAAACATGAGAATGTAGTTGAGTTAAGCCACTTGTTTAAGGTCATGTAACTAGATTGCACCTAGATCAGGGCCTGGTACGTAATAAGCACTGAATAACTATTAGCTATTATTACTATTGCTATTATTAAGAAACAGAGGCAACAGTTAAGAGTATTCAACTCAAAATACACGTCTTTTTTTCAAATATACCCAGAAGTTTCCTTTCTGCCTTACAATTATCCCCCAACCCCCACTGGTGCCCTATAAGTGATAAAATTCTACTTTAACTCAGGAAGTTGGCTGAAGTTGCTAACATGAGAAACTTTGTTTGTATCATTAAAACGTTCTTAAACACAAACTTCTCAGATTAATGGAGTTTGATAAAAGCCCCACTCTCCCCAGGGATCCCTTTCTGTCTACCCTTTCAGAAATTACCACTGTCAAGCACAATGGCCTCAGGGAGGCACTGCTTTCAGCATTTTAACTTGGGTGAATAAGTCAGACTACAATATTTAAATATTTTCTATAAAGTCAGGAGAATATATTAATTCACATTAAAGAGTAGCATACATAAACAGCGGTTCACAAGCCTGCCTGATGTGCTTCAGGATCTTGGAGAGATCTGAATTCTAACAGTGAACTCTTCTAAGCTTATTTCCAATAAGCTTCTCAGGAAAAGAGATTCTTATGCAGTTAGCTTGGCTATGGTATGAAGATCAACTTGGGAAAACACTGAATTAACTCCATATTTTGCAAACTACTAATCTTAAGAACCACCTGACAGAATTACTAATCATAAAAAAATTCTGGGCCTTTTCTCTAAAGAGCATTATTTAGTACATATGAAATTGGATGTGGGAATCTATATTTATATGAGCCTCCAGGTGATTTTTATATTAAAGAAAATTTGGGAAATTCTGCATTAATTAATTCTATGGACTGAATATTTGTGTCTATCTCAAATTTATATGTCAAAATTTTAACCCCCACGGTCATAGTATTAGGAAGTGGGACCTTTGGAAGATGATTAGGTCATGAAGATAGATCCCTTATGAATAGGATTAATGTCCTTATAAAAGAAGCCTAAGAAAGACCCCTGACACTTTCTACCATGTGAAGACGCAGGAAGAAGATGCCATCAATATACTATAAACCAGGTCTTCAGCAGACACTGAATCTGCCAGCACATTGATCTTGAACTTCCTGGGCTCCAGAACTCTGAAACACAAAATTTTGTTATTTATAAGCTACCCAGTTGATGATATTTGGGTCATAGCAGCCCAAATGGACTAAGAAAACTAACGTGGCTCAATAGATTTCCACTCTCCCTAACCAGTAAAATTGCATGTCTCCTAGAGCCTTGCTGCTCAAAGTGCAGAGCCACAGGATTGACATTACCTGGAAGAGTTTTAGAAATTCAGAAACTTGGACCTAACCCCAAACTAGTAAATGTGAATCTTCATTTTACCAAAGTCACCAAAGAATTAGAGGTTAAAAATTTGACACTAGAGAGCCTGTGCTTCAAGAATTCCCTTTCTTCTCACCCTGGCAACCTTAATTTGGAAGAGGCCATCTTTCCTTTTTACTGGGGAGCATTTCCTGATCCCTGTTAGCTCTTTTTCAACAGAAATTGATCCAGCAAGCTTCTTATATCATTTACAAGTTCATCTCAGGCAGGCCATTTCTCCAATCCAACTCCCCAATCTACAAAAGCTGAGAATCAAGCCTGACCCATGACCTTGGATGATTACTCTCCTGTGTCACCAACAACCCTGGAGAGAAAACAGAATTAGTAGCACTGGGAAACCACAGAAAAATATATTCCAATCAAATATTAGAAACAACCAAACTTAGAATCAGAGGTAACCATGGATGACAAAAAAAAAAAAAAATCAATGAGTAACTGTGAGTTGCACTTCACAAGAAGCGTCCAAGAACCTCCTAGAAGACTATCTGGGAGAATGCTTTAAAAAAAAGAACAAAAACAAAAATGTATAGAACCTAATGCAATGTTATAATTTCTTACTTTTAATACCCCTCCTCAGTCAATTTTTTATTTTTGGAATCATTAGTAGGCAAAATTTTTCATATCCTAGAAAACAGCATGAGATTATCCTCTATATAAGCACTTTCAAAAGTGTTTTCTACATTTAATTTTATGCAATCATATGTTTTTAAAGTATGGAAACAATTAAATAAGTTTGAGAATCAGTCAGTGGCCTATCAGCATACTTCTTAGAGCCTTTTAGTACATTAATGTTCTTTGTGACCACCACGCCTCCCCTGTCCTTCGGATGAGTAGACAGAAAACAGGGATTTTAACAATGCTCGATCATGGATTTATTTTTTTACTCACAGAAAATCTCATAGCAGTAAGCTTTGTAAAATACAGTTTGGAAAATGAAAATACATAAAGAAGTCCTCAAAAGCACCAAATCCACACAAAAATTTTATTGTTTTACTACCTAGAAGAATATCTATATGCTCTGCCACCTTGCATGGAAAATGATCCTGCAAACAGGCATACATCATCAGAGCCATGTAGTATGTGTGGTTTTAACTTTCACTTTTTTCAAAATATAAAGTACTTCAGTTCTATTAATAACCTTAGCATTCATTTACCAAATTTCACTATATTTGATATGCTTAAAATACTGGAAAACAATACAATATTAAAATTTTCTTTCCTTATACTTAAAAATGGGAATAATGATATGTATACATGTTTTTAGTTGTAGCTATAGTATTGGATGTTATTATATGATTTTATTTTGATTTGGTAAGTCTGAGTCTTTGATGAATAAATGTTAAAACAATTATCCAAACTGTAGAAAAATGCATTTTAAACTTAGGGTATCTTCCCGGAAATAGATAATTGGACTGCTTTCATTTGATCTGACACTTTCTCAAATCTACTGTTGGTAATAGTAACTCAACATAAGGGCTCTGCAAAAACTCAGGCAATCTCACTGGCCTCCAATTGTGCATGTACAAACTTGGAAATACACACAAATACACTCACACACATGATAACCCGATATGGTGCTCCCAATCCAATCATGCAGGCTGTCCTAATGATAGATGTTGATTATTGCGCAATTGCATCAGCAGCAGCCATTGGAATCAATTATTGAGATGACTAAAATAGTCCTGTTAGCTTCACTGTGTTCTGGTCATTTTGTGTTTATAGCTTACCCTTTGCAAAGTCATTTTAAATGGATGTGAAATAGAAGCATTTCTTTAATCAGCCTTCATGGCAACCAACTCCATGCTCCATACTGATGCAATAAAAATATTGTCATTTTCCCTTTTCAGCTCAGGAATGGAATAAAACATGCTATATAAACAATTTGATATTGCCATGATTTATCATCTGGAAAAAAAATGAGATTTTAATATTACTTTGAAGGAGATGGGAACTGCTAGGGTAAATAGAGAGAAATGTCATTATGCTGAATCATGAGCTCTTTTGCTGTTTTTCAATCCATATTTTACAACGTGAATATATACTTTAAATAGTTATAATGTAAAATCAAACTATACAATTTTGAATGACCAACATGTTGCATTGAAAAAAGCAATTTCTAAGTTAAAAAAGGTACAAGAAAGAAATTTCACAAATTCCTTTAAAAATAATCAGCTAAAATAATCTCAATAGTAAAATATCAATTTATAATTTTATTTTGATAACATTAAAGTACTTGATAATCCTTGTGTCCAATTTCCTGGAAACAGGGTTATATATCAAATAACTGGAAGCATACCAAGGTTATAGTTATATCTGAGAATATATCCTGTTTATGAGACCAAGGTTTGACATATAGAGTTATGGTGTCTGTATATAAACTATGCACATTAAAATAATATTATCTTTTAATATTCATATCTGTGGCATGGATCTAATCATTTTAATTACCCAGAGATAAGTCTACACAATATCAGTTACCTGAAAATATACTGAACCATTTTTCTCCTATATTTTTTTCCTCCTATACCTAGTGCCCCAAACTGCATTAGTGTTTACATTAAATAGAATTATTACTCTGAGATTTTTTCCTGTTTCCTCAGATCCACTCATGTCTCTCAGCAGAGGCACTGTCAGTAGAGTATAGTGAAAAGAATGTGGCTTTTGTGCTAAATAGGCCCAGTTTTGAATATTAGCTCTGCCAGATACTCCTCTACCATTAATAGATGACTTTATTCTGCCAAATCTCATTTTCTTTATTTGTAACAGAATAATAATAAATTCTCCACTAGCCAGATTGTTTAGAGAAATAAATTAGCAATGTACATGTACCACCTTGAACACATAAGGTGCTTAAATGTGGAGGCTGTTGCTCCTAGGGTGATTTTATTATTTCTTTTCTTTACCTAATTGAACTATTTTTTATTTATAATTATATGTGTTTTAGTTTTTGAAAGTCTAAGCAACTTTGGTGAAGTTTTCAAGTAACCAATATGAACTTGTCTGTGTTCTAATAAAATACATTTATAATTTAAAATTGCTAGCATAATTGAACTAACTGACCTACCTCCTGACACTGTATCTTATTATTTACATTATATATATATATATACGATTTACAAGATGGAATAAGATTTCTTTGCTTTTTTGTTCTTGGTGTTCTAAATCCCTCTTACTTTAAATTACTTTTTGTTATTATCCAGTTTTCAAAAACACTCTTTAAGTAATAGATTTATAATCATATATGTAAGTTATCAACAAATAAAATACTAGAGTATGAAAATGAGATTGTATTCCAGGAAAGAAGGAGAGGTCTGCTTTTGGAAATCAGTATCATATGTCACTATTTTATTGTTTTAAGGAAATGAAAAATATATAGACACTTTGATGATAAAGTTAAAGCTTTGAGCAAAAATTTAACAGCTACGCTCAGAAGCAGAAAATTTGGTAAATTTGAAAAAGCAGGAAAAGTCAATATTCTGAAAAAGGCTTATCAGAAAACTACAGCAAATATCATACTTGATGTGAAACAATCCCTTTAAAGTCAGGAACAAGATGAAAAGAGCCACTAGTTGATATTGTTCTGAAAGGCTAACTGCATATAATAAAGCAAGAAAAGTAGCAAATAGTACAGATGCAGAAAAGGAAGGAAACACATGGCTGTTATTTGCAAATTGTATATCTGTGCATCTAGGAAATCAACAACAACTAAATGGCAATCATTTAAAGTAAAAAGAAAGTTAAAATGAACTTTTTTTCCAAGACCAATGTAAAAAATGTCATTTTCTGATATCAAGAAAATAGAGATAAATAATTACAAAATGTAATAAGCAGAGGTCAAACATGTCATAAGAAATTAAAGAGTAAATAATTTAAATATTAATTATGTAAACAATTATAAAAATCAGGCCAATTAATATGTGAAAAAGGGAAATACTATATTTCTGTTTCAGAAGATTCACATATCAGACTGATATGGTTTGTGTGTGTTTCCACCCAATATCATTTTTATCTTAGTCACAGACTTGGAAATTCATTCTGTTCTCTAGCCTTCTTAGCTTTTACTTTGCTTTCTGCTTCTGTTTGACCAAGGCTATGTATGCCATGAAAATCTTTAGGGTAAGCCTTACTTTTCACTCTATAAGCGTCTATTCATAGGCCACATTATTTTGCCTATTTTTCCTCTAAATATAGGGGATTTGTTTAGATAGGGTGTTCACTAATATGTATAATGTGACTTTCCATTTATTCCACTCTAGATTTACTTAGACATAGGTAAGAATATTCTTGTGAGGTCTACACACAGAAGGTCAATTGTTTAAATGACCATGAACCATTTTTGCAGTTTCTGTGGGCATGTCTTTGGTACCACCTATGCTTCATGACCAGAACTCTCCTTTTGCACTACATAACATCCAGACATCCAAAGCCTTCATATATAGAATTTTATATTTGAAGTAGGATGCTGTGACCCACAGTCAGTTTCCCAATTCAGGTTTTATTGTTTCTTAGTTATTCATGCCATATGTAAAATGGAGTGCTGATGGAATTTGGATCAGGAAAACCATACCTTGGGTTCTTCTTCAAGCAATGTTTACACAATAGATGTCTGGCTACTTAGAACTGTCTTGCTGGAGGAATCTTCAAACAGCATAAACAAACATGACTTAGCTCTACATATTTTCAGGGTCACATATTTGGGATTTTCTGCATTTCAGATGCTAAAACATACATGCCTCATCAATCTCAGGAGTCCATTCAGCACCAGGGATTTTGAAGATAGTGGAAAATCAACCTATGGACTCAAAAAACCTAATGATCAGTACTGTTAAATGCTTTCATCATTGTTCTAAGATATGTTAGCTGATACTTAATTCATGCTAAGAGAAGGAACTCCTAAGGAGTTACCATTTTAGAAGTCTTCTTTCAGCTGTTTCTAACAGAATAGAAAAAATATATTTACATATAATAAATAAGGTAGATAATAGATTATCATTAAAGCCTGAAGTATATAAACATAATTAAGCCTTAAAGCAACAGAGAAAGAGCCAAGGAAGTTACCATTCCTTTATATGCTGTAATTGAGTCAAACACATTTAATGATAACAAAATTATATGGGGTTCTACATTTATAACCTCTTTCCCTCTTGTATTGCCAAAGAATGGTCAAAGGAAGAGAGGAGGCAGAGGAGTCTGAACTAATTAGAGGACATGCTAATTACTATGTTGATGTTTCAGCACAACTAACTCACTAATCAATAAGAGTCCAAGTGAATGTCTACAGTTTTATGTTGCCTTAAAAATTTCAGTGAATTTTCAAAGACACATTTAGTATCCTTGTAGATTGCCTATGACCTTGTTAATTTGCAGCAAATCATCTCAAATACAATTATTTAAAAGCTGTCACCATTAAAACATGGGCTTATAAAGGTCGGGGACTTTGTAACACACAGGAAGATTTTATGTGCTGGCCTTGACACTTTAGTTCATGGCTATTTGATGACCCGTGGCATTGATACAACAGCATTTGGTTTTGTTTTTCTTCCTGGGGAAGTGTCTGGTGTTGACCTCAATCTCTTGATTTTATTGCCTAGTAACTGATATATTCCTATATTTCTCTTTAGATAAACAATTAATCTCAAATATCCTAATGCAAAGCTGATACTTTTCATAAGCTGTGATTTCTGACTACTTTGAATTGGCCTGAGGCTCACATCAGAACTTGTATAGACAAATACATGTCTTCTCTAGTTTTGAGTTATAATTCAGTGTTTTGGAAGAGACTTTGTAAAATTTCCCTGGGATTAAAAAAGAGAAGACAATATCCCCCACCCCCAACCCTCACCACACAATTAATTTCCCCTCCATCTTCAGAAAAATAGCAAATTAAGATGTGAAACTGCATCATGTAGTAGGTCTTTGAATACAGACTCTGAAGCCAGACAACTTCAGTCATAATACTAGTTCACTTACTTATGAAGAAGGAATATTATATAAGATATTTAAACTTGCAGCAGTTCAATAGAACAAACTTCATAAGATAGTTGCAAGGATTATATAATTTTATGAGAACAATTACACCTTCAAAAATTTTTGTAAGAAATTGTTTCCTTTAAAAACACTGCCTGCTTGATATTTTCGTATAAATAATATGGAATGAAGAGGGATATGCCCATTGGACTGTCTCAAATAAAGAAGTAACTTAAGTCTTACTGGATGTTATTTGTGCAATTGGTTTTTGTAAAAGGTTGATAAATATTTACACCATTTGAAGCAGTTGTCAAGTGGTGAGAATAAACCAGTGATTCTCTTTGCCTTCTCTGTAAAATAAACCAACAAAAACATATATTTAATCTTTTGAAAAATTAATGGTTCAAGCACAGTGCTGAAATTAGTGTGAATAATAATTGGTTATTAACTTATTCATTTATAAGTATTTATTGAGTGTCTACTATGTGACAAGCATCATTTTAGACACTAGAAATACAATAATGTACAAAGCTAACAATTATCCTTGCTCTGTAGAACTTACATTCTAGTGGAGACAAACAATTCATACAATATTTAAATTATAACCTACACACATTCGTAAGTAAATGCAGATACACACGTGTTAGAAAGTAATAAGCTATATAGTTAAAATTTTTAAAGTAAAACATAATGTTTAAAAGTAGAAAAGTGTAAGGAAGTAAAGGATGTAGGAAGGCTGGTAGTGAGGTTGCAGTTTAAATAAAATAATGTGGTCCTCACTGAGAAGGTAAAGTTTGAAAAGAAGACTTGCAAGAGTGTTTATAATACCATTTTGGATAATAAACAAAATGATGAGGGGGGCATAGTTTAAACAGTTTATGATTCTGAAATATTACCTAATTACTCGAGTAGTTCAAACCAAGAGAAGTAAATAAACTTTAATTTTGACAAGGACTTAAAACACGAAATAAATGTTGATAATAAAGCATCAGAGAAGGGTTGTGGTTTTACCTCTTGTAGATAGCAGAGTTTTGTCTAAAATCGTCTTACAGAGCAATTTCAAGACTGGTTTCTCACATTTGTCTATCCTTCATTCTATAAAGAAAGATTATTTTATTTGAGGCCGTATAGAGTTATCAAAAAGGTAAACTGAAATAGGAACTATACACATTTTTGCAGAGCTAATTTAGGCACATATTTTTATTTAAACAATAATGCAGGGCCTATAGCTGAGGCTAGGACATGAATGCTAGACTGAACTGAGGAAACAGATCCTCATTATGGGTCTAGTTCTTCTGCTGATTGCCTTTATAATTCCATCTCATAGTTAGATTGGTCTCTGTTGTGCTTATCAGAGACCTTTTCTCACTCACCAATCAAGAACTTGAACAAATTTCCCTATGTGTGAGTTTTATTAATAGATTGCTGTATAAGTTGCTCCCCACACTAGAGTCTACAACAAGCTAAATGCCTGCTTCTTCACTCACCCATGAATGGGTAAGTTCTGCTCCAGTCATTTCTATGAATTAAGAATGTTGAATCTTGTCTCCTTAGTAGAGCCAGGAGAGCATGACAACTTCGTACTAAAGTCAGACACAATTTTGACAGCTGTGTCTAACACATAAACAGCTGGGTAAATTTGGGCAAATTATTTAACTTATTTAAGTTCGTTTTTCTCTACGTGAAAATGGAAATAAATGTATGGACCTCAAAGTGTTATAATGGGAATTAAATAAAATAGAATACAAAATTCAGGGTTGTGTTCAATAGATGTTTAAAGATTTATAAGCATCTCTCTTAATAATTTTTGCTAAATTCCTTTCCAGACACTCAAATAAAACCCATGTAGGGAAAATTCCATCTAGATATCTCTAGTATTCAATCTACTCCCCTGGGATAGTATTGTATGTTCTCAATTGTAAGCATCTCCCTTTTGGAGGTTACAGAAATCTTGAGACTGTCCTAGTATCCAGTCTATAACTATTCCCAAGAGTACTGAATAACTCTGCTTAAAATGACTGGATGGACCCAAACCAAAAATGTTACTTCAAGATTGGTAGTGAACTTAAATGAAAGGAATTAGGCAAAATAAGTTTTTTTTTTCCTATATCAAAAATGTATTCTGTTGTCACTCTCAAAGAAGAAAATGTTGTTAGATGATGAAACCAATCTCAAGTATATGAATAGTTATTAAACAGGAAATATTTAGCAGCTGTGTGTCTTTTTTTTTTTTTTTAACAAAAAGCAAAATGAGAAGAAAAAGGGTTAGCCAGTAACATCAGAAGAGGTCACTGAAAGAAAAATGATATCTCACACATTGCAAATATTCAAGAGACTGATTATCTCATTATCTGGGGTAGTTTAGGTAAATCCCTTCTGCTGATGGAAGAATGAGTTACATAACACATCTACTCAGTTCTCACTTCTATGATTCCACAACTACACTTTTAGAGCCACCATATAAAAGTAACATTGGAGGACATCAAAGTTTCTCCGGGAAATATACAATTTCCTGACATCTACGATCATTATATAGATACACATATATATTCACAAGGTAGCTAAAGATTTAAATATATATATATATATATATATATATATATATATATATATACACACACACACATATACATATTCAATTTACATTTTGTTTTCTAAAAGTTCAAGTTCACATTACTTGTTACTAGTGAATAAAAATTTACCAAGAAGTCAATTTGCTAGCCTAACTTGTCCTTTGGGAATAATAAATATTTTCTCAGATGTTAATACATTACAGTAACAGCTATAATACAATTCCCAGTATTGAATAGTTTGACTTCTTATAAAGATCAGTGTTTTTTTTTCTATTTTAAAGTAGAAATAGCTTCTATTTTCTCAGATAATCTTTCTTGTTGGTAGTAATAAACCACAACCACCTTTAAGTTATTAAGTGTAATTGTTGGCACTGTGGAGCATTTGACCTGTTGTTTCTTCCACTCACTCAAGATAACTTTCATTTTGGCCATTTCACTACTCATCCAAAACTACCCCAGTAGGTGAGCAGAGAAATAAGAAAGAGATATAATAACTATCAGCTAATTTTCTCCTTTTTAACAGCTTAGGAACGGTGTGATGGAACTTGAATATAGTTGATAAAATAAGATTTGAGAACTATCTATGATTGATATAACACTTTCTATATTTACATGAATTACAGCCCATTATCAAGGTTTACTTGAACTAAACTATAATTTAGTTTCTGCTTTATCTGAGGGTTCTGTGTATCCCAGATCATTTCTGTCATGAATTTTTAAAAATTCTGATACACTCCAAATAATTTTATTTTACCTTTTCCTTTTGGGCATTAAAAAGTTGTCCCCAACTGACTTATTTAAATAATCAAACAAAAAAGAAATAAATTATATCAGGATTCATACTCATCTCCCTTCATTGACAACAGCCAACAGCATATTCTGTTTGCTTCTCCTTTATTTGAAGTAACTCAAAACTTTGCAAAGGAATACTTTTATTTTCTTCAAACAGATAGATTTTGCTTTAAATAATTAGCTAACGCTGAACTTAAATTTGCTTTCTTATAGGTCCACTCCCATGCACTTCATAATGCCTGTACACTACCTAGCATGAAGGATTATCTCCTCTAAGGATAAAAATATTTTTAGTCAGTCACTGTAGCTTCCTGAGTTGTTTTTACAGCAAAATATTAATATTCAGTTATCTTAATATTTTTCCAAAGTCAGCTCCTCCAACCACTACATTTGTATTCCTCTTTGTTAAATTTCTGTCCTAGTTTTATTGTATTTTTTCAAGGTTAATAAGTCAATGAAGTATTTTAAGCTATCTCTCTGGAGCTGTACAAAAAAGATTGATGACCTTCCAATTCATTCCAGAAGCGGTGGCTCCCCACAATTTCTTATCAGTTTATATATTAATGATTGCAGCCATGGCCAGACCAGAGTGGTCACTGTCATGATGCCAGCTGTAGTGGGGGAAGTGCAGCCCAAGCTGCCCACTTCAGGAAACCAGCAGGAACTAAGATCAGGTGGAAGCCTCGTTCCCTTCTGAGTTGGCATGGTGGGAGCCTCACTCTCTTTGGGTGCAGCTGTAGCTGCCCAGCCGTGGTTGCAAATGCAAGCATCCCTGTGCTCTTGGGGGCTGGGAGCAACAAGGAGCCTTGCTCTCCCAGGAACAGCTGCAGCCACCCAAACTATGGCTGCAGGCCTGGACACTGTTGTAACCTGGCTGTGTGTGTGCACACTCCGGGCAGCACTGACATGCTAGCCCCCTGCCATCTCAGCCCCCTCCAGACTTTGGGCACTGAGGAGTATGGGAGGGAAGCCAAGGTGGGTTGAGGGCAGCTTGGCACTAGGTTGTAGGCGCCCCTTGGCACAAACAGCCTGGGTTCCATGAACAGCAGCAGAAGACAGACAGGCTCATGGGCAGAAAGGGATGGGTGGCTGGTGCAGTTTCATCTTCAAGCTAGGGAAGGCCTGAAGCCTAGTGGCTAGGCTACCAGTCCTGTCAGCTAGAGTGGGAACTTACGGTGCTTTTTCCAGGCCCAACTATGACCTCCCATGAACCAATCAGCATGCACTTCCACTCCTCTGAAGCCCATAAAAACCTCTAACTCAGCCAGACTCAAAAAGAGATGATGGGACAACCAGCTGCGGAGAGAAACTGACCAGCTCCAGAGAGGAGCTCTCCACCCCAGGGTCTCCTCTCTTCTGAAAACTGAAAAGATGATGGGACATACAGCTGTAGAGAGGAGCTACCCACCACAGAATCTCCTCTCTGCTAAGAACTGAATACTCAGGACACCCTGGCTGTAGAGAGGACCTACCCTTGTGAGTCTTGTCTGAGATGTTCCATTGTTCAATAAAGCTCCTCTTCACCTTGCTCATCCTCCACTTGTCCATGTACCACATTCTTCCTGGTCATGGAACAAGAACTTGGGACCTGCCAAATGTCAGGGATGAAAGAGCTGTAAAACAAACAGGGCTGAAACACACCCCTTGCTCACCACATTGCAGATGATAAGAAGGAGAAAAGAGCTGTGGCCCTACAGTGACCGCAGACCCAGGAGCTCCCCGAGCCAGGGCTGTGACACTCTCTCTGGGGCTCTGCAGTTCCTGGTGTCTCCAAGCTTCCAAGCACCATCATGTTCCCCAGTGCCAGCCATAAAAGCTGCTTGTGGTACTCCTGAGCTGTAACCTTGCAGCATGCCTGGCTGTACACAGTGACCAGACCCCACTCTCACTTGCTCACACACCCCTCACTGCTTTGCTCATTCTTAATGGGCATGGGATCTAGGCCAGTAGCATGTGCTGAGCACAGCCTGACAGTAGAAGTGGGCGCAGTGGACCCAAGAAAAACTCAGGCAAAGGCACCAACTGGCCAAAGAAGTTCCTGGCTGGCCAAGCAACACCCCAAGGATCCCATAACAATAAAATACCAATAATTCAATAGAATCTCATTATAGATGAAAAAACAAAGAGAGAGTGGGAACAAAGACAATTTATTCCACAACGGTTGTTGAGAAATGTGATGAATAATCTGATCTATTGGGAAATGGCCCCCAAATAAAACGTCTGTGCAATTTCTGAAATGCTTTCAAGACTTTTGTCTAAAATTACTAAAATCTTTCAATTTGTTCTCAAAAATGAAAAGTGCTCTCTAGTCTTTTATTCAACCCAACCTAAAAATTAAGTAGGTAATAAACATTACTGATTTAGATCATTTCTTTTTCATTCTTTCTTTTCTTTTCTTTTCTTTTTCTTTTTCTTTTTTTTTTTTTTGAGAGACGAGACAAGGCCTCTTACTCTGCTGCCCAGACTGGAGTTCAGTGGCATGATCATAAGTCACTGCAGCCTTGAACCCCTGGGTTCAAGTGATTCCCTGGTAAGTTCAGCTCTTGAGAAACTAGGACTACAAGTATGTGCAATCATGCCTGGCTAATCTAGATAATTCCAACAGATACAATTTACATAATTCAATTATGACTGGAGTTAGCTAGTTCATTTTAAAATATATTGGTATCAATGAAGTCAATTATGGGTGCAGCACTTCTTCCCTATGCCCTACCTCCCACAGCAGCACTCCTTTCTCCCACCAAACTCCCACACACAGACAAACCCTTGGATAGCAATCTCTAATACAAACTCCCCTGAGTAAGTGCCTTGGCAAGAGATGATTTTTATTCATCTATTCATTCTTGTATCCTTCTAACCTAAATAGGCATGTAAATACGTGTTGTTGATTCAATTATTTACTGAGTGAAAGTAAGATAAATGAGACTATGTACATGACCAAGGCTAAAACAAATATTAGGAAAAGAAATCAGAAAATATTTTTAAAAATCAACATCCATGTTCAAAGCCAGAGTCTAGAAATAATATCTCTAATTGTCTTCTTTATTTTTCTTTTATTCTGGAAAAGAGTAAAACACAACTTTTTACATATATTTACTCCTCTGTTTTCACCCATTTCATTTAACCTCTGAAATATAGACATCTTGCCTATTCAAAACAGCACACACAAAAAGTTAGTTACTGGAAAAACTATTCTAGTAAGTTACATTACCCTAAGTAGCACCTAGATCTTGTCACTTATTATAAACATTCTGATAAATCATACATGTGGGAAAACCTGTAGGCCCAAAATGGAATAGAACATAGTATTAAATCTTGCAGGAGCTTAATTTAAAAAATAAAAATAAAATAGCAGTTACATTGGAGGTGACAAACTGACCCATCTAATTACTGATATCCCTAAAACAATATACAATGGATTTTGCAGAATAAAATAAATTTCTCTTGCAAAACTCTCAGACATGAAGTTCAGATGTTTTCAGTTATATAATAATAAAAAAGACAATTTATTCTTTTGATTTCTCTGTGATTGTTCTCATCACAAAACATAAAGAAGGCTAAAATTAACTCTTGTTAAAGCTTCTGTGACTATGTATCCTTATTTCATTTATGAGTATATATTTTTTGAAATTTCGGACATTGATTTCCAAACGATACCAGTTAATGAGTTTTTATATGATTTTCTAATGTTCCTATGAATAATAAATACTTTTTCTTGCAATTAGATAGATAAAGCTCTATTATTTTTACTTCGATGCTTTTCTTCAATGCTTCTCAGTGACTTTCTGTCTCTCATTGCTTGTCTTTGTCAATCATTTCTCCTTTTCTGATACTTAGAAGCATATGTGGTTCTTTGATTTTTTTCTCTTTTTTTTTCAGGTGTAATTTGTAGCATGCATTTCACACTTACTAAAATTCTCTATCTTTTATGATAGAAAGCAACATAATTTTAATACTATTTCTTAATTTTTGGCCCCAGAAAAGCCCCTCTGCTTATGACAAATATTGGCTAATAATTTCCCTATCAGTTGTAGACTCCTATTGAATGAAAACTGGAGCAACTGCAGAAATCTCTTGGCTTCTGTTGTTCTTCATTCCTAAGCTAACTTGTGCTGACCCTATAATGGGCTGAATGTGATTATACTGGCTAGAGGTAGGAATGTGAGCTTATATCTGCTGCAGAGTCTCTTGATGACCTGTACATAAATTTCATTACCAATATAGTAATGACTAATAAAAGTAATGATATTCCAGGCACAGTGGCTGATATCTGTAATCTCAGCAGTTTGGGAGGCCAAGGTGGGAGGAAAGCTTGAGCCCAAGAGTTCAAGACCAGCCTGGACAATGTAATGAGATCTCATCTCTACAAAAATGTTAAAAAATTAGCCATGTATGGTGGTGCACACCTGGAGTCCCAGCTACTCACGAGGCTGAGGTGGGAGTATCACATGAGCCTGGGAGGTGGAGATTGTAGTGGGCCATGTTTGTATCACTGCGCTCAAGCCAGGGCAACAGAGTGAGATCCTGTCACACACACACACATGCACATGCATGCACACACGCACACACACACACAATCTAATAATATAAAATTATGTAAATTAATTTTAATATGTGTTTTGTTTATTTCTACATTATAACTAGCATTAATATAAAACCCTTAAAGAAGTAGAAACTTATCATCAGGTTTTTTTTTCTTAATTTAAGTAAATAGCATTTTTTTTACACTATACTGCTTCAAGGCCAAAGTTTCACTTTCATCTTACTAGTTCTATTTCATGCATCAAGTTATCTTTTCTTAGGTGTTTTAAAACAAAAAGCTAACCCTTGATACAAATATCTCTTTTGATGATACTTCTTCTCCTGTTTCCTCAGAAATAAAATCTGTTTTATTTCTCAAATTTTGATAAATTTGATATTTTAAAATTTTAGCAGTAAATGACATTGTATTTTAGGTGCATCTATTTCATACCTTTCTTTATTAAAAATAATATAAACTTAAATTACATATTTACATATATCTGTGTATGTGTCTACAACATTAATGTTAAAAATACGCCTGATAAATGAATTTTGCAAAATACTGTTAAACAAATTTTGTATTTGCTTTTGTTTGAGAGTAATATTTAAATAATATTATAAATAAAATCAGATTATATTTTTCAGAATAGAACCATTTAATAATTTACAATAAATACTGTAAGTGTGAAGGGCATAATAAGGGCTTATGCTGACAAGTTGTATATAAAAGTGAGATCTGAGATTTTCAGTATTAAAGAATATATGACATATCACAGGAGAAATAAGCAAAGTCATGTTAAAATATAGAAAGTGTTCAGGGTCAATATAAAAAATTTTCTTTCAGAGAGATGTATTAGCATTAGAAGTCTATACAAAATAAGCATTGAAAAGCCATGTATTGGCAAGGCTCATTGAAGCCCTGTCCAAAGGAAATGGCTTCCCTGCCAATGACTCAATCACACTAGGTCCTCTGGCAAATCTAGTCCTCTCATATTCAGATGCCAACAAATATCTGGATCATAAGACTTTCATGCCCTGCTTCAGCAAACTTCAACATATAATTTGGCTTTCATTGTAGACAAGCTTAAAGGGAAAGATTGTGCTGGCTACAATCCCATAAATATGCATGCACACATGATAGCTCTATTTCTTTTTGGAAATTAGCATATTGGCATTCTGCTTTTAAATTTTTTGCTTGTATAATGTGAGTCCATGGTCTGATACATGGTAAGGGCTAACAGTCATTCATTACATAAATAAATGAATAAATAAAAGGTAGATCTACATGCATTGTGCTAATAACATAAATATTGTGAAACTCAATGTGAAAGCCAGACCAAGTGAATTTTCAAGTATGAGATGTTAGGTGAGACTTGTTTGCAATCTGACTGTCCTCTTTCTCTAGAGGAACATGTATCTCATGTAGTGTTTTTCCTCTAAACTTTTACTGCAATCATATCAATGTCTCTGAGAACATGAACACCTGTATTTTCCCGTAAATGAAGAAAGAACAATACCTACTCTAAAAGTACTTAAATTTGGTGGATCAAAAACACACACTTAAGTATATTCTCTGCCAAAACCTAGCATTAAAGTTATCTTTAGACATAAATTTTCAAGGTCAAATAGTAACAAAGTCTCATAGAACAGAAAAAGAGATAATAGAACAAAAGTATAGAAGTGGAAAGCAGAAGAAATGTGGGAACTCATTTAGCAAAAAGTAAACAAATTTAAAAAGTTAACATCTCTATATCTAAAACTAGTAATATAGGGAAGGCAGAGAGTAAATTCATTTTAAACTTCGAATAGGCCTGGAAGCAGGTGGCATCAGGGCTTCTGGAAACAGAAATGAAAGCTGCAATAAAGGCAGAAGAGCTGGCTGAAAGTCTAAGCAGTTAGGCCACCCCACAGGTCTCCTGCCCAGACAATCCAAATGAGTCATGGTGCCTACCCACACTGGCAAAAGATTGAAGTTTGAGTCTCTGAAGAGGACAAGTCAGAGAATCTGTGGACTGGGGACACCAAACGTGATTCACAGTAAAGATATTTTACTGAAAAACAGCATTATTGTTGGCTTATAAACAGAATGTTCAGATCCCAGCCCTCTTTTATCATTCAGTCCTTAGAACTCCACAGCCAAGCTTACACTTTATAAGAAGATAAGGGGAAGAAAACCTTCTCTGGGGAATCCAATCAGTCCATGAGAAAATACATAAGCATCTTGACATCAGGTGTTCCCCAACAAATTGGCCTTTCTGCCAGCTCAGCTTGCAATCCATTTATTCAATAATCACTAGGCTGTGCTCACATACAGAAATTCTTGCAAGGTTATTTACGTGAAGTTCATTGGAATAAATTTGTATAAAATTGGCTTTAAGTGGATGATTCAGTGACCTCAGAGAAGTGTATACTGTAACAACCACCACCAATAACACAGCATAAAATCTTTCCATTACCTTAAAAATTATCTTCCTCTCCCTTGCAATCACCTCCTGACACTCTGAGTTCTTGAAAACTACTGATTTGTCTTTGGCCTCATAGCTTTTCTTTTCAGAAATGTCACACAAATGTAATCATAATTTGTGTATGCTTTAGTATCTTGTTTCTCTCAACAGCATTAAAGTTTTGAGATTCATTTATGTTGATGCATGTATTAGTAGTTTGTTCCTTTAATTGCTAAATATTATCCCACTATATAGATATCACAGCTTAGTTTTCTGTTGACAAACCAATAGAAATTTTCGTTGTTTACAGTTTTGTAGATATTATGAATAATGCTTAATCTCCCATGAACATTTATGTACATTTGAGTGCCTATGTATACATACATATGTATATATTTTCATTTCTCTTGGATAGTACACAGTTGTAGAATTACAGTGTCATATGTATTCAGTTTATTTAACTTTAAGAGAAACTGCAAAAATATTTTCTGAAGTAGCTGTATCATTTTGCATGCTTGCTAACCATGTATGAGTATTCCAGGTGCTTCATATCCTTGCCAACTATTGGCATTGACAGGCTTTTAATGTTATCCATTTCATTAGTATAGGAAGTGTCAATTTATTGTGGTTTAAATTGCATTAATTAATTTGATAACTTATGGTATTGAGCATATTCTCATGGGATCAATGGCTACTGAAATATTTTATTTGGTAAAGAATCTGCTGGATGTTTTCTTCCTTTTTTTGATAGTTTCTTAGTAGTGTCTTTTAAAGGACAGAAATTTTTAATTTCATTGTAAACCAATATTTTAATTATTTGTGTATGTGGTTGTATCTTCTGCATCCTACAGAATACTGAGATTGGCTAACTCAAGATGCAAACACATTTTTTGTTTTTTATTTCTAGAAATTTCACTTTTATAGAAAGTATCTCACCTATTTCAAATTAATTTTTTTATGACATCAAGGCAATGATTATGTTTTTTTGTTTCTTTGTTTGTTTTTACCTTTTTTTTGCCCAGCTCATTAAGGTATAACTGCTAAATCCTTCGGCTTTATATTTCATTCCATGTGTCAGTTCTTAAGCCAATACTATACTGCCTTGATTATTGTAGCTACATAAGTCTCTAAATCAGGTAGCATAACGTGAGTTCTCAACTATTTATCTTGAAAATTGCTTGGCTTTTCTAGGTCTTTTGAAATTCCATATAACTTTATTATCATTTTATCAATTTTTACAGAAACAAATTCTAAAATTTGAGTGGAATTGTATTAAATTTGTAGATCAACTTGCAGATAATTGATATCTTAATAATACTTAGTGTTCTAATATATGAAAACAGATCAACATTTACTTTACTTCTTAAATATCTTAGTAACAGAGTGTAAATTTTAGTTTACCTGTCTTGCACATATTTTGAAAAATTTTCCTAATTGTTTCATATTTATATAATATCTTAAATGACATTATTTTCATATTTTGATTTTTAGGTAATTTTTGCATACATAATTTATTTTTGTATATTAACCTTGTGTCTTGTGAAATTGATAAACTTGCTTATAGCCCTAGTATTCTGTTTTGTATGTCTTAGGGTCTTCTGTATAGATGACCATTCCATCTATGAAACAAGATAGTTTCCGTTATTTTGTTCCAAATTTATTTTTCTTGCCACATTGCAAAAAAAAAAAAAGCCTGTGTAAATGCTTATGACTTCCACCACAAGCTTAAATAGAAGTGGTAGAGACATCCTTATCTTGTTCCTGTCTTCAGTAGGAAGGCATTCAGCGCTTCATTATTACATTGAGGTTAGCTATAGGGTTTTCTTTGTTGCCTTTATCAATTTGAGGATGTACCAATCTTACTAATTGCTTAGAGTTCTAAATATAAGTTAATGTTAAATTGCATCAAGTTATAAAGCTTTTCTGCATCTATTGAGATGATTATAAATTTTTCAGTTTGTCATGTTTTCCTTTTGTTTAGTTTTGCTTTGAGCAAAAGCCTTGCTTGGTCACCTAGGGTGGAGTACAGTGGCTCAATCTTGGCTCATTGCAAACTCCCATCTCCCAGGTTCAAGCAATTCTCCTGCCTGAGTCTCCCAAGTAGCTGGGCTTACAGGTGCACACCACCACTCCTGGCTAATTTTTGGATTTTTAGTAAAGACAGGGTTTCACTGTTGTTATGGCTGGTCTTGGACTCCTGGACTCAAGTGATCCATCTGCCTTAGACTCTCAAAGTGCTGGGATTATAGGCGTGAGCCTGTTGTGTTTTGATACCATAAAGTACACTGAATAACTTTCAAATGTGAAACAAACTTGTATTCTCAGGATAAATTTTACTTGATTCAAATGTTTTGAAACTATTTATTAGTTATTAGTTGTTCAGTTTAGAATTTTTCTGCCACTGTTCATGAGGAAAATACAGTTGATAGTTTTCTTTTAAGGTCTTTTAATTATTTTATTAAGTCAGCATTACTGGTATTTTTTAGTATCAGTAATGCTGACCTAATAAAATAATTTGGAAACATGTCTTTACTCTTCCATTTCTAAGATGAGTTTGTGTAGAATTGTTATTATTTCTTTCTTAAATATTTGGTAGATTTGTCCAGTGAAACCACTTGGGCCTGATGTTTTCTTTGTAAGACGTTTTTTGGGGTTATGGTTTCTTAAAAAAAAAAGTGTTAGTTTGTGTCTTCCAAGGAATCTGGTAATTTTATGAAGTTGTTGAATTGGCTGACACTAAATTGTAGATGTTTTCCTATTGTTGATGGCCATAAAATCTACAGAGGCATTCCTTAATTTTGGTGACGTGCGTAGTCTTTATTTTTTTCTTAATCCGTCTAGGAAGAGTGTTCTTTCACTGTGTAATTTTTACTTTAATTTATAGATTCTTTAGAAATGCATGTTTAATTTCTAAGCATTTCAGATTTTTTTAGGTATTATCTATACATTTATTGTTTATTAAATTTATAGCTTCATGCTCTTTTGCTCAAAGAACATACTTTTAATTATTTCAACATTTTGAATATATGAAATTTACTTCATGACCCAGAATAAGCCTATTTTGTGAATATCGCAGGTACACTTTAAAATGTTTATTCTTCTCTTTTGATTTTGGCATACTAAATATCAATTAAAATAACTTGATTAATTGTTTAGTTAAATATTCAATAATGTATTAATTATTTTCTTTGCTTGTTTATATTGTCTATCAGTTCTTGAATACTCTATTTTGTTGATGTTTTCAACTTTTTTTTTTTTGCTTCAGTTTATAGAATTTTCATTGACGTTTCTTTCAGTTTATTGATTCTTTTCTCAACCCTGTGAAATCTCATAATTCCATGAAAGGGATTTTTTTATTTCTGACAAGTTTTTCATTTTTAACATTTTCTTTGCACTCTTTAATGAAGTTTCTATTTCTCTTTAAAATTCATCATCTGTGCATGAAGGTATTTTACTTTGTAGCTTTTCATCTTGCATTATTTAACATATTAATGATATTAATTAATGATATTAATATACAATTTATAATTTTCAACATTTTGGTTTTTGAGTTTATGTTTTTTGTTGTCTGTTTGTTTTGTTTGTTCTGTTTTGTCCTCTTAGCAATGGATTCCACTCCTATGCTTTGTTTTCTTATATAGATAGTTCTCAACTTACAGTGGTATTACTTACAATTTTTTAATACAACAATGGTGTGAAAGCAATACATATTCTGTAAAAAAAATCATTCAAAATGTTTTATTTTCGCTTAAAATAATTTATAATTACTGTGCTATAAAATAAGCTTGTGTTAGATTATTCTGACCAATTAAAGCCTGATGTACGTGTTCTACATTTTAGGTAGGGTAGGCTAGGCTAAGCTATAATATTCAGTAGGTTAGGTATATCAAATGCATGTTCTACTTATAGTATTTTAAATTTATTATTGGTTTATCAGGGTATGACCATACTGTGTTAGTCAAGGAGCATCTGTATATCTAGTATTTCTTTATTAAATGCCAGATATTATAATTTTTTTAAAAAGTAGATGCTGAGGTAAATAGTATGTATGCTCAGAAATATGCACACCTGTTCTGTTTCTTGCTGTTAGTAGATCACTGTTGAGTCAGTCAGTCTGAAGTTGAGGTTGAATTTTCACTGTTGCTACATTTATAGCAGTGACTTCCAATTTCCTCAGTTGTAGGCTGCTACTTTTCTGTGAGGTCTAAAATAGTGAGAGATTTTTCTGAGTATTCACATTATACCCAAAAGGCCCTATATAACTTTGCTACAGAAGCCTCCCTCTTCTCTTGCCTATTCCATAGAAATAAACAGTTTTTCTTATTAGTCATTACAAAAATTATGACACCAAGTTTCTCAGTTCCCTGGATCTCTTAGGAAAATCCTCAGGAATTCAGCTCAGAAGTAGAGTTTTCTCAGGATTCTCACTCTTCACATAGTGATAGTAGAATTCTGCTCTGGCCGGGTGCAGTGGCTCACACCTGTAATCCCAGCACTTTGGGAGGCTGAGGTGGGCGGCTCGTGGGATCAAGAGATCGAAACCATCCTGGCCAACATGGTGAAACCCCATCTCTACTAAAAATACAAAAATTAGCTGATCGTGGTGGTGCACGCCTGTAGTCCCAGCTACTTGGGAGGCTGAGGCAGGAGAATTGCTTGAACCCAGGAGGTGGAGGTTGCAGTGAGCCAAGTTTGCACCACTGCACTCCAGCCTGGTGTGTGGCAACGGAACGAGACTTTGTCTCAAATAATAATAATAATAATAAAATAAAAAATAAAACTGAAGAAAAAGAGAGAAGAAAAAAAAGAGAAAAAAGATGTCTGCTTTATATTAGTGTAGATTGCTCTCTTACACCCCTCCTCTGTGAGGCAATACTAGAATTTCTTTGCATATTGCATATTGATTAGGGCGGGACAGGGGACAAGGTCATCAGCGTGGGAGAATATATATGCAAGTAAGTTTCCTGTCCTTCCCCTAGTAGCTCATTCAAATTACATTGTCATAAATATAAACCAAAATATAACTTACATAAACCAAAATGTGCTTATGACAAATTTGGTAAAATAATGATAGCTGAATGACATGTTTAAAACAATTTGAGATGGGCCGGGCGCGGTGGCTCATGCCTGTAATCCCAGCACTTTGGGAGGCCGAGGGTGGATCACGAGGTCAAGAGATCGAGACCATCCTGGTCAACATGGTGAAACCCCGTCTCTACTAAAAATACAAAAAATTAGCTGGGCACCGTGGCGTGTGCCTGTAATCCCAGCTACTCAGGAAGCTGAGGCAGGAGAATTGCCTGAACCCAGGAGGCGGAGGTTGCAGTGAGCTAAGATCGCGCCATTGCACTCCAGCCTGGGTAACAAGAGCGAAACTCTGTCTCAAAAAACAAAAAAACAAACAAAAAAAAATTCTAGTGCCTGTGCTCCTATATCACTTAAATTATCCTCAATATTTTTTAGTGATGTGCTCATTACAGTACTTGTTTCCTCAGAAAGCTTATGGAGTGTAATTGTTATAAACAATTAGTACAATGAGGAGGAACAAAATCAGCCAACAATGCAATGTTTTCAAACAACAGCCTAATGAAAAATCTCAAATAATTTCATTGACAAAAATTCTGGAGGTATTAGAGCTTGCCTCATAAGCTGAAGTTAAATATACAGTGCCAATGAATAAATGAAATTCCCAGTTGATAGCAATTATCATAAGGGGAAAAGCCACTGTAATAGGTGCCAGTTGGCAAGTGGTACGTTAGTTGGCAGTCTCTGTCAATGCCACACACTGAATCAACATCTTCACTGAACTATCATCTCACCCATAGAGGTGTTCTATACACAACATGGTTGACACATTTTTATAAGAATACTGAAAGGCTCTTTTGCTATGCCTACTCTGCATCTATTCTGTAAAAACAGCATAAAAAATAAAGAGGATTTTGCTTCATTAAAATACATTTTATGTCTAGAAACACTGGCATACTTACTTTCTCAAATTTTATTGACAATGTAATAAAATGTGTATGTATTTTGTACATTTTTTACATATATAAATATGTACAATGTTTTTTAAATGTGCATGCGTTGCTACAAAAATAAATTTGTCATTTAAAAAATAGTTACACTTTACTTTTTCAGAAATCCTAGGCTAAATTCATGCCAAAATCTCAGGTGCAATTGTTTATTTTATTGAAGTTAAAAAAAACATTGGGCTGCTAAACTGCAGAGAGTAGTAGTCACACTAACACAGTAACAGAAATGCCTCCAGCAAGAAGGAGGCCTTTTTACTTTACCAAGGAAGCATAAACATGCCATTCACAGAACATTCCTTTCCAAAATGCACTTAACACTGTCCATGCTGCCTCTGAATCCAAACTTTACCTATGGCTAATCCTCAAATCTACCTTTTGTACCTAGAGATAAATATAATAAACATTGGACACATTATTCATATAAGGAGCTTGAAACTTAGTGTCATTATTTGTTGTTGCTTCCTGCATCTATGCATCCAAAACAATTATTGTTATCAATTATAACTTTTATTAGACTAGCATTTTATATTATTTTAACTTTATATAGATGTATTATAGATAGATATTAATAATTCAAATATATATGTATATCAGCTATTAGATTAAAATGACTATAATATGTATAAAATATAATGAAAATTAAAAATAATTTTCCCTGAAGTCGTTATTCACTTTTCTTAATTTTTTCTATGCATACAAAATCATCTATGCTGTACAATATTGTATAAAACAAAAAGTGGATATATAAATTTTTTATATTCTATACAACAAAATTTTGTGTTTGTGATGATGCTAGTGTAAATAAACCTACTCCACTACCAGTCTTATGAAAGTATAAAACATGCAATCATATATGTAATACTTGATAATTATAATAAACCTCTAAGTTACTAGTTTATGTATTTAGTATACTATACTTTTGAGTGTTTTTTTTTTTTACAGCATACTCATTCTACTTATGAAAATAAAGTTAACTCTAGAACAGCCTCAGGCAGTTCCTTTCAAAAGTATTGTAAAAGAAGACATATTTATTATAGGAAATGACAGCTCCATGTGTATTTCCCCTGCAGACCTTCCAATGGGATAGGATATGAAGGTGGAAGACAATGATATTCATGATCCTGGCCCTGTGTAGGCCTTGTATAATGTGTGTGCTTGTGTTTTGGGTTTTAACAAAAAGTTTATAAATTAAAAAATAAATTTAAAAAATGTAAAAATAGAACAATGCTTATTGAATAAGAATATAAAGAATGAAAATCTTTTCATGTAACTATACAATATGTGTGTGTTTTAAGCTAAGTGTTACAAGAGTCAAAAAGTTTAAAAATAAACATCTGTAAAGTTAAAAGTTGAAAGTAAGCTAAGTTTAATTTCTTATTTAAGAAAATATTTTTTAATAATACAGCCTAAGTATACAGTGCTTATAACATCTACAGTAGTGAATAACAACATCCCAAATATTCACATTCACTCACTCACTCACTCACTCACTCACTCACTCACTCTACCAGAGCAACTTCCAGTTCTGTAAGCTCCATTTACGGTAAATACACTATACACGTGTACTATTTTTTACCTTTTATATGGTATTTTTACTGCACTTTATCTGTGTTTAAATACAAAACTACCTACTATCCTGTTACAATTGCCTACAGTATTCAGTACAGGAACATGATATATAGGTTTGTAGCCTAGAAACAATGTATTACAGTACTCTTTACTATCTAGGTTTGTGTAAGTACACTTTATGATGGTCTTATAATGATACAATTACCCGATGATGCATTTCTCAGAAAGTAGCACCACTGCTAATTAACTCTGTGTTTATGTGTATGTATGTATATGAACCTGTCTTTCACTAAAATTTTTATATACATAATCTTACCATTTTCTTGAGCTGAATTAATGAATTTAAAAATGGATGCAAAATAAACCTTGAAGTTTTGGGTCTACATTCAAAATTCAAAGGTTACTAAAATGTTCCATTTATATGTGGATAATGATTTCTGCCTTTTAACATTTGTCCTTTTAATTTTTTGTATTAAAGTTATATATATATTTTTTTTCCTCCAAAGCCTGTAGTAGGTATATTGTACCTATTACAGTCTTTGTGTTTTTTTTTTTTTTTTTTTTTTTTTTTTTAAGAAGGAGAGGAAGAAAAAGAGGGAGCGAGAACAGGAATACTGCTTTATTCTATGAATGGGTATTAATAATGGCCAATCAATATTTTGAGTATTTAAAGTGGAGAATGTATATTTTATGTATCTAAAGTGGAGAGCTCTATAAGTACTTATTAAGTTTACTTGTTCCAGATCTGAGTTCAAATTCTGGATATCCTGATTAATTTTCTGTCTCGTTGAGTCTAATTCTCTTTATGGGTCTTATGTATCTGGGTGTTAGGATGCATTGATCCTTATACCACTCTCTTTGTTGCTTTGAAATCTGTTTTATCAAATGCATGAATTGCAACTCCTTTTTATTTATTTATTTTTGCTCTCCATTTGGTTGGTAAATCTTTCTCCAACCCTTTGTTTTTAGTCTTTGTGTATCTTTGGATATAAAATGGGTCTGGATGTAGTATACCGTTAGGTTTTGGCTGTATCTTTTGATTGGGAGATTTAGTCGATTTAAATTTAGGGTTACTGCCATTTGATGTTAACTGGCTATTTTATCCATTCGTTGATGTAAATTCTTCTTTATGTTGATGCTCTTTACTTTTTGGTATATTTTTAGAAAGGCTAATACTGGTTGTTCCTTTCTGTGTGTAATGCTTCTTTCAGAAGTTTTTGTAAAGCAGGCCTGGTGGTAATAAAATCTCTGAATGCTTGCTTGTTCATAAAAGATTTTATTTTTCCTTCAATTGTGAAGCTTAGTTTGGCAGGATATGAAATTCTGGGCTGAAATTTCTTCTTTAAGGATGTTAAATATCAGCCCCCACTCTCTTCTGGCTTGTAGGGTTTCTGCTGAGAGATCTGCTGTAAGTCTGATAGGCTTCCCTTTGTGGGTAACCTGACCTTTCTCTCTGGCTGCCCTTAGTATTTTCTCCTACGTTTCGACCCTGGTGAATCTAATGATTATGTGCCTTGGAGTTGCTCTTCTTAAGGAATATCTTTGTGGTGTTCTCTGTATTACCTGGGGTTGAATAGTGTCCTGCTTTGCTAGATTGGGAAAATTCTCCTGGATAATATCCTGAAGAGTATTTTCCAGCTTGGATTCATTCTCTCCATCACATTCAGGTACACCTATCAAACGTAGATTAGGTCTTTTCACATAGTCCCATATTTCTTGGAGACTTTGGTCATTCCTTTTAATCCTTTTTTCTCTATTCTTGTCTTCTCATTTTATTTCATTAAGTTGGTCTTCGACCTCTGATATCCTTCTGCTTGATCAATTCGGCTATTCAAACTTGTGCATATTTCACTAAGTTCTCATGTTGTATTTTTCAACTCCATTAGTTCATTTATATTCCTCTCTATATTGTCCATTCTTTTTAACATTTCGTCAAACCTTTTTTCAAAGTTCTTAGTTTCTTTACATTGGGTTAGAACAAGTTCTTTCAACTCCCCAAAATTTTTTATCATCCACCTTTTGAAGCCTACTGCAGATAATGGAACACAGTCCTTTTCCATCAGGGCTTGTTCCGTTGCTGATGAGGAATTGCAATCCCCTGTAGAGGAAGAGGGGTTCTGATTTTCGGTATTCTCGGCCTTTTTAGGCTGTTTTTTTCCCTTTATTGTGATTTTATCCATCTGTTGTCTTTACAATTAGCGCCTTTCTGATTAGGTTCCTGAGTGGGCGTACAATTTATTGATTCCCAGTGCTGGAATCCGAGCAACCCACTGCGCCGGCCAAAACAGCAGCGATAAGATTGATGGTGCTCTTCTGCCTGGGAATCTCTGGTCTGGCTTCCTTCTTGAGTCCGCAACAAGCGGCTCTGCCTTCCTGGAGCTCCAAACACCAGTCAGTAGGGGAACCAGTCCCGTTTACTGTGCACAAAGAGCTGCCGCTCTGAAGCGATGACAAAACCGCTGCACTGGCCACAAAAGTCATGCTGGCGACCCACGGGGCTCCTCCACTGGAAATCTTCTGGTCCATGAGGGACAAAAATTCCTCTGAAAGTGTGACATCCTCACATTTTCTGAGCTTTCACTGAGAGCTACAATCCTGAGCTGTTAGCAATCACCCATCTTGGATCTCGTCTCTAAAGTTATATATTTTTTCCTTCAAATGTAAATGTCTTACAAGCATGGACCTTGTAAATTTCTCCATTTAAACTTAACTTGGTACCTGGTACAAAGTACCCAAACACTAAATGTTGGCAATTATTCATTTTAGTACCACTGACAATATTTGGGAAATTACTTTGATCATAGAGAAATTTAAAGTTATTATTTAAAAAATCAGACTTAATTCTCCCATGTAGATTAGAATCAGTTATTTAAAGAATTTGAAAGCTAAATAAAAGTCAAAAAGTTTAAAAAATAAACATCTTAAGATGTTTACTATCTTTAAAATCAAGCCAAGTAAGAAATGACCTTAGCTATTTAGGAGATTGAAGAATATGTTGTCTTGAACAGGCAGATATCTCAAATATACAAAAACCTTTATGATTTGACATTTCAGGCAATTTCCCTTTTAAAGTGTATCACATTTATTTTTTTCTTGATAGCAAGCATTGTTATAAAGATTCATGCAGGCTAAATTGAAGCCATGCATGTAGTTTATCTTTAACTAAATTTATTGAAATGTTTTAAACATGGATTGTATATTTGAGGTTAGGTGTTAGGAAACATTACAAGAATGAATAAGCTGTAGCTGTCAAAATCATTGCGATTTAGGAGACAGATGAGGAAAATCACAAAACAATTGATAGAAGGTAGAAATTAATAAAGAAGTAAAAATCAGTATCTTGAGTCACAAAAAGGGATTCATTTTATTTGAAAGATTAGAATAAATTTAAAAGAGAAAACCACATTTATGAGAGCCTTGAAGAATGCATAAGATTCTGAGAAGAAAAAAATAAGAGCTAAAATAACCATATCAAATGTTGGTCTCCCAGTTAAAGGGGCTACATTTCAGAGTAACAACAAATATTTAAACATAAATATGCACCATGCAATAAATGGGGCATACTTAATATGTTTTAGATTTTTATCTGAAATTAAAATTTTATTGCTGTTCTGTATTTTTTAATTTTTTATTGCATTTTAGGTTTGGGGGTACATGTGCAGAATGTGCAAGATATTTGCATAGGTACACACATGGCAGTGTGTTTTGCTGCCTTCCTCCCCTTAACTCACATTGGGCATTTCTCCCCAGGCTATCCCTCCCCAGTTCCCCCCTGCTGTCCCTCCCCTATTCCCCCCAATAGACCCCAGTGTGTAGTACCCCCCCCCCAGTGTCCATGTGTTCTCTTTTTCTCACCCGCCTATGAGTGAGAATATGTGGTATTTCGTTTTCTGTTCTTGGGTCAGTTTGCTGAGAATGATGTTCTCTAGATTCATCCATGTCCTTACAAAGGACATAAACTCGTCATTTTTGATTGCTGCATAATATTCCATCGTGTATATGTGCCACATTTTCCCAGTCCAGTATATCATCGATGGGCATTTGGGTTGGTTCCAGTTCTTTGCTATTGTAAACAGTGCTGCAATGAACATTCGTGTGCATGTGTCCTTATAGTAGAACGATTTATAGTCCTTTGGATATATACCGACTAATGGGATTGCTGGGTCAAATGGAATTTCTATTTCTAGGTCCTTGAGGAATCGCCACACTGTCTTCCACAATGGTTGAACTAATTTACACTCCCACCAACAGTGTAAGAGTGTTCCTCTTTCTCCACATCCTCTCCAGCATCTGTTGTCTCCAGATTTTTTAATGATCACCATTCTAACCAGCGTGAC
The DNA here is from genome assembly GCA_031835075.1 of Saguinus oedipus. Taxonomy (NCBI): domain Eukaryota; kingdom Metazoa; phylum Chordata; class Mammalia; order Primates; family Cebidae; genus Saguinus; species Saguinus oedipus. The sequence continues at coordinate 98,715,820 of CM063181.1, read as the reverse complement.
ATGGTATCTCAATGTGGTTTTGATTTGCATCTCTCTAATGACCAGTGATGATGAGCATTTTTTCATATGTTTGTTGGCCTCATGTATGTCTTCTTTTGTAAAGTGTCTGTTCATATCCTTTGCCCATTTTTGAATGGGCTTGTTTGTTTTTTTCCTGTAAATCTGTTTGAGTTCTTTGTAAATTCTGGATATCAGCCCTTTGTCAGTTGGGTAAACTGCAAAGATTTTTTCCCAATCTGTTGGTTGCCAATTCACTCTAGTGACTGTTTCTTTTGCCATGCAAAAGCTGTGGAGTTTGATTAGGTCCCATTTGTCTATTTTGGCTTTTGTTGCCAATGCTTTTGGTGTTTTGGTCATGAAGTCCTTGCCTACTCCTATGTCCTGAATGGTTTTGTCTAGATTTTCTTCTCGGGTTTTTATGGTGCCAGGTCTTAAGTTTAAGTCTTTAATCCATCTGGAGTTAATTTTAGTGTAAGGTGTCAGGAAGGGGTCCAGTTTCTGCTTTCTGCACATGGCTAACCAGTTTTCCCAACACCATTTGTTAAACAGGGAATCCTTTCCCCATTGCTTGTTTTAGTCTGGTTTATCAAAGATTATATGGTTGTAGATATGTTGATTTGCCTCCGATGCCTCTGTTCTGTTCCATTGGTCTATATCTCTGTTTTGGTACCAGTACCATGCTGTTTTGATTACTGTAGCCTTGTAGTATAGTTTGAAGTCTGGTAGTGTGATGCCTCCCGCTGTGTTCTTTTTGCTTAGAATTGACTTGGCTATGCGGGCTCTCTTTTGGTTCCATATGAAGTTCATGGTGGTTTCTTCTAGTTCTGTGAGGAAATTCAATGGTAGCTTGATGGGGATAGCGTTGATTGTGTAAATTACTTTGGGCAGTATAACCATTTTCACGATATTGATTCTTCCTAACCATGAACATGGAATGTTTCTCCATCTGTTTGTGTCCTCTCTTATTTCGTTGAGCAGTGGTTTGTAGTTTTCCTTGAAGAGGTCCCTTACATTCTTTGTAAGTTGTATTTCTAGGTATTTTATTCTCTTTGTAGCAATTGTGAATGGCAGTTCATTCTTGATTTGGTTCTCTTTAAGTCTGTTATTGGTGTATAGGAATGCTTGTGATTTTTGCACATTGATTTTATATCCTGAGACTTTGCTGAAGTTGCTTATCAGTTTCAGGAGTTTTTGGGCTGAGGTGATGGGGTCTTCCAGGTATACTATCATGTCGTCTGCAAATAGAGACAATTTGGCTTCTTTCCTATTCAAATACCCTTTATTTCTTTTTCTTGCCTGATTGCTCTGGCTAGAACTTCCAGTACTATGTTGAATAGGATGGTGAGAGAGGGCATCCTTGTCCTGTACCGGATTTCAAAGGGATTGCTTCCAGTTTTTGCCCATTAAGTATGATATTGGCTGTTGGTTTGTCATAAATAGCTTTTATTACTTTGAGATATGTTCCATCAATACCGAGTTTATTGAGAGTTTTTAGCATAAAGGGCTGTTGAATTTTGTCAAATGCCTTCTCTGCATCAATTAAGATAATCATGTGGCTTTTGTTTTTGGTTCTGTTAATGTGGTGAATGATGTTTATTGACTTGCGTATGTTGAACCAGCCTTGCATGCCCGGGATGAATCCTACTTGATCATGATGGATAAGGTTTTTAATGTGCTGTTGCAATCAGTTTGCCAGTATTTTATTGAAGATTTTTGCATCTATGTTCATCATGGATATTGGCCTGAAGTTTTCTTTTTTTTGCATCTATGTTCATCATGGATATTGGCCTGAAGTTTTCTTTTTTTTTGTTGAGTCTCTGCCTGGTTTTGGTAGTAGGATGATGTTGGTCTCATAAAATGATTTGAGAAGGGTTCCCTCTTTTTGGATTATTTGGAATAGTTTCAGAAGGAATGGTACCAGCTCCTCTTTGTGTGTCTGGTAGAATTCTGCTGTGAACCCATCTGGACCAGGACTTTTTTTGTGTGGTAGGCTCTTAATTGCTCCCTTGATTTCAGACCTTGTTATTGGTCTATTCATAGTTTCAGCTTCCTCGTGGTTTAGGCTTGGGATGACACAGGTGTCCAGGAATTTATCCATTTCTTCCTGGTTTACTAGTTTATGTGCATAGAGTTGTTTGTAGTATTCTCTGATGATGGTTTGAATTTCTGAGGAATCTGTGGTGATTTCCCCTTTATCTTTTTTATTGCATCTATTTGGTTGTTCTCTCTCTTCTTTTTTTATCAGTCTGGCAAGTGGTCTGTCTATTTTGTTGATCTTTTCGAAAAACCAGCTCTTGGATTTATTGATTTTTTGAATGGTTTTTCTTGTCTCTATCTCCTTCAGTTCTGCTCTGATCTTAGTTATTTCTTGTCTTCTGCTAGGTTTTGAGTTTTTTTGATCTTGCTCCTCTAGCTCTTTCAATTTTGTCGATAGGGTGTCTATTTTGGATCTCTCCACTCTTCTCATGTGGGCACTTATTGCTATATATTTTCCTCTACAGACTGCTTTAAATGTGTCCCAGAGATTCTGGTATGTTCTGTCTTCGTTCTCGTTGGTTTCGAAGAACTTCTTTATTTCTGCCTTCGTTTCATTGTTTATCCAATCAATATTCAAGAGCCAGTTGTTCAGTTTCCATGAAGCTGTGTGGTTCTGAGTTGGTTTCTGAATTCTGAGTTCTAACTTGATTGCACTATGGTCTGAGAGACTGTTTGTTATGATTTCAGTTGTTTTGCATTTGCTGAAAAGTGCTTTACTTCCAATTATGTGGTCAATTTTGGAGTAGGTGTGATGTGGTGCTGAGAAGAATGTATATTCTGTGGATTTGGGGTGGAGAGTTCTGTAAATGTCTATCATGTTTGCTTGTTCCAGGTCTGAGTTCAAGCCCTGGATATCCTTGTTAATTTTCTGTCTGGTTGATCTGTCTGCTATTGACAGTGGAGTGTTAAAGTCTCCCACTTTTCTTTATTGTGTGGGAGTCTAAGTCTCTTTGTAGGTTGTTCAGAACTTGCCTTGTATATCTGGGTGCTCCTGTATTGGGTACATATATATTTAGGATCATTAGCTCTTCTTGTTGTATCGATCCTTTTACCATTATATAATGACCTTCTTTGTCTCTTTTGATCTTTGTTGCTTTAAAGTCTATTTTATCAGAGACAAGAATTGCAACTCCTGCTCTTTTTTTTCTCTCCATTTGCTTGGTAAATCTTCCTCCATCCCTTTATTTTGAGCCTTTGTGAATCTTTGCATGTGAGATGGGTTTTCTGGATACAGCACACCGATGGGTTTTGGTTTTTTATCCAATTTGCCAGTCTATGTCTTTTGATTGGTGCATTTAGCCCATTTACATTTAGGGTTAATATTGTTATGTGTGAGTTTGATACTGCCATTTTGATACTATCTGGCTGTTTTGTCCCTTTGTTGATGCAGATTCTTCATTTTGTTGATGCTCTTTACCATTTGGTATGTTTTTAGAATGGCTGGTACTGGTTTTTTCTTTCTATGTGTAGTGCTTCTTTCAGGTGCTCTTGTAAAGCAGGCCTGGTGGGGACAAAATCTCTGAGTTCTTGCTTGTTGGCAAAATATTTTATTCTTCCTTCACTTATGAAGCTCAGTTTGGGTGGATATGAAATTCTGGGTTGCAAGTTCTTTTCTTTAAGAATGTTGAATATTGGCCCCCACTCTCTTCTGGCTTGTAGACTTTCTGCCGAGAGATCTGCTGTGAGTCTGATGGGCTTCCCTTTGTGGGTGACCTGACCCTTCCCTCTGGCTGCCCTTAGTATTTTCTCCTTCATTTCAACCCTGGTGAATCTGAAAATTATGTGCCTTGGGGTTGCTCTTCTTGCAGAATATCTTTGTGGTGTTCTCTGTATTTCCTGGAGTTGAGTATTGGCCTGCCTTGCTAGGTTGGGGAAATTTTCATGGATAATATCCTGAAGAGTGTTTTCCAGCTTGGATTCATTCTCTTCATCACATTCTGGTACACCTATCAAACGTAGGTTAGGTCTCTTCACATTGTCCCACATTTCTTGGAGATTTTGTTCATTCCTCTTTGTGCTTTTTTCTTTAATCTTGGTTTCTCTTTTTATTTCATTGAGTTGATCTTCAACTTCTGATATTCTTTCTTCTGCCTGGTCAATTCGGCTGTTGAAACTTGTGCATGCTTCGCAAAGTTCTCGTGTTGTGTTTTTCAGCTCCTTCATTTCATTCATATTCCTCTCTAAGTTGTCCATTCTTGTTATCAATTCCTCGAATCTTTTTTCAAATCTTTTTTCAAGGTTCTTAGTTTCTTTGCACTGATTTAGAACATGTTCTTTTAGCTCACTGAAGTTTCTCATTATCCACCTTCTGAAGTCTGATTCCATCATTTCGTCACACTCATTCTCCGTCCAGCTTTGTTCCCTTGCTGGTGAGGAGTTTTGTTCTTTTGCAGGAGATGAGGTGTTTTGGTTTCAGGTGTTTTCTTCCTTTTTGCCCTTGTTCCTTCCCATCTTTGTGGATTTATACCAACTATCATTTTAGTAGTTGCTGAGTTTTCGATTGGGTCTCTGAGTGGATGCCCAGATTGTTGATGATGAAGTATTTCTGCTATTTGGTTTTCCTTCTAACTGTTTAGCCCCTCTGCTGTACGAGTGCTGAGGTCCACTCCAGGCTCTGCTTGTCTGGGGTACACCTGTAGCAGCTGTGGAACAGTGAGGGATGCTACCAGTTCCTTCTTCTGCTATCTTTGTCCCAGAATGATGCCTGCCAAATGTCAGTCTGATTAGTCCTTTTGTGAGGTGGCTTTTTGGATATACAGGGGTCAGGGAGCTCCTTGAGGAGATGGTCTGTACTTTATAGGAGCTCCAGTGCTGAGCTGTGAGCTCCTTTGTTTATTCAGGTTTGCTGGGCAAATGTGTCTGCTGCAGCAGAACTTATAAAAGCCCCTCCCCATTTTTTCCCCTCAGATGCTCTGTCTCAGGGAGTTGGGGCTTTCTTTATGAGTATCTGTTGCACTGTCCTGCCCAGCTAGGAGGCAGTGTATTCACTATTTGCCTTCCAGGGCTCCGCCCTGCCAGTGGGGGTCCGCCGTGCTGCAGCAGGGCTCTGTTCTGCTGTGGTGCGCTCCGCCATGTTGTCGGCGTCTCTCTGTTATGGCTGGTTGCCTCAGCAATGGCAGGCTGCATCAGCAGTGGGCGGTACGACAGTAGAGGCGGATTGCATCCATAGTGGTGGACACCCCTCCCCCACCGAGCTGCACCGTTTGAATTCAGCTGACCCCGCTGCAAAACTCTCAACCCCTAGCACCTCAAATTGCCACGCTGCTTGTCCCTGTGAGGGTGGGACCCACCAAGCCCGATCACCTGGCTCCCTGCCTCAGAGTCCCTCCTCTCTCTCTCTCTCTTTTTCTTTCCAAATTGAATGGTTGACTCTCTCATAGGCACCCCAGTTGCCTGCTGATTGGGCACCAGGATCTGTGCGATCTCCCCTGTGGCGGCCCACTGCACCAGCACAAATCGCTATTCCCAGGAATCTCCTGGTCTGGCTCACCATCCAAGTCCCGTTCAATCAAATGGACATGTCAATCTGCCCTCCCAAAACTCAGATTGCCGGTTTAACAGGGCACCCAGACCAGTGAGCTTTGTGTGGGCTGCCTCTGCGCCGCGGCTTGGCGCCGGCCAAAACAACCACGCAAGCAGGCTACGCTGCTCTCCTGTGTCTCTCCTACACCTGGGAATTTGCCAGTTCTGTGGGCTACAAAAGTCCGTCTGAAAAAGCAGCTAGGACTCACCCTCTGCACCTTCACTGAGAGCTGCAATCCTGAGTTGCTTCTATGACGCCATCTTGGATCCTGCTGTACTGTATTTTTATGTGCTAAATGTGGTGACTCTTGCATGGAACAGTTACAGATACAGCAAACTATTATAAAATATAGAAGGTTGTGAAAAATAGGGATTGTTCTGAAAACAGCATATCATTCAATGTGACCAACACAGAGAAGCAATGCTGATAAATAGATGGCATTAGAAGATCTAGGTTCAAGTCCACATTTCCACATTGACCTATACTTGCGTGATGTTAGACAAGTTGTGAAACATCTCAGTTTCCTTCTCCATTGATGAGGATATTAGTCACTATCCTCCTGTTTTCATTTAATTATAAATATTATAAGATGAGATTCATTACCCTACTTAGAGAGTTATTAATGTGATATGTGTTTTTTTCCTCTAAATGTGGATGTCTTACTAGCACAAGGCCATAGTATAGGAATAGGGTAACAAGGACATATCTTAGAGTAGAATTTGATCTCTAAATTTTAAACAAGAGACATCAAATAAAGTTTAAATTTGGCATAAGCAGAAAAGATAGTCAGAATATTTGGCAAAGAGTGTGATACTGACCAATCAGAATAGATACAATAAAGAATCCACTTCTTTTCTTCATATTCACATGAGCCTGTCTTGTCACATACTTGGCTTTCTATATAATGTGAAACTGCCAGAAATTAAATGCAAAATCAGAAGCAAACAAAAAAAAGTTTACAATTTAGTATCATAACTAACAATGCTCCAATTTTATCACATCCCCAAAAGTTTTTCATTGGATATCTTTTAAACAATACTTAACGGTTTCATTTCCTGATTGCAAAAATATTACATATTTGTAGTGGAAAATTCAGAACTACAGAGAAAAATGATATATTTGATTGATTGGATAAATAGAAACACTATTTTATAAAATCAGCAATAGTTAAAAAAAATTGGGAGGAGACTAGACACCCTAACAATGATGACAGCCATAAATATATTCACACAGACATAGACGCACACACTATTCTAAAATCTACAAATAAATGGAAAATAATATTTTAGACAACTAATTGAATATAGACAAAGGATAAGGACATGAAATTCAAGGTAGAAATAAAAATGATAAATAAATATGTTCAATTTTTTTCTTTTTTAATTATACTTTAAGTTCTGGGGTACATGTGCAGAACATGCAGGTTTTTTACATAGGTATACACATGCCATGGTGGTTTGCTGCACCCATCAACCCATCATTCACATTAGGTATTTCTCCTAATGCTGTGCCTCCACTAGCCCCCCATTCAAAGGTGTTAAACACAAATAAATGAAAAGTTTTAAAAAACAAAAGTTTATTTTAAGATCACCAAATATACAATGAAATAATATCTTTGTCATTAAATATATGGGGCTATCAGACGTGCCTTCTTCTGGCAATAGGGCAAATTCAAATACCATTTATGGAGGATCACTTGAAGTATCTCCAATATTTTTTTAATAAATTCAAGTGGTTGACAATACAAAACTCCATTTCACAAGAAAATAAAAACCGTGTATAGACATACATATAAAAAATTGGGAGGAGAGTAGACTTCCTAACATATTCTCTGTTACAATATTCATAATTGTGAAAAGATTACAATCTAATCACAAAATTAATTATGGCACATCCTTATAGTGTCATAACATGAAGGTAATAAAGACTAATATATAGCTATACATGTATTTCATTTAAAAAGTGATTATGAACTATTTTACATAAAAATGAATTTGTATCTACTAATACATGTATATCAAGATATGTTGCATTATTTTATGATATATACTGATACTCATTGTATGTTTCACAGATACATATTACACCATTATTTTTTAAAATAAAAATTATATAATCGTGTGTGGTTGTGTGAGAATGTGTCTGTTTGCATATGTAAAGAGAAATTCCTTCTGGTGCTATAAGAAGAGGAAATGAGGCCATAGCAGGGTAAAGTCCTGAGGATAAAGAGAAAGGAGCAGCTTCCAGACACAATAAAAACAGAATCTTATAACCATGACATATTTTTGAATGGAAATATTCACAAGGACAGAATGAGAAAGAAGATATTATCACAGATTTTTGCAGAAATGAAGCTATCTGAGGTTGTAAAAAGAAGCCCTTTCATTGTAAAAAACTGGTAAGTTTATATTAATATGTATGTGGCTCTAATGAATGCTTGACTCCAGGGCTTTAAATTGGAGAGTTGTCTTTATAGAAATTACAGGCCTTGGAATCAATGAGTTTGTACCAGAGGGAAAAATGTATTGAGAATAAAGACTCATGCATTTATGGATCACGAACTCAAGATAGTCTAGAGTTTGATGAAAACTAATCTGATTTACCAATGCACACTGCTGCTTTCTCTCTGAAAGTAAAATGTGTATCTCACTTATAGGCTTTCCTCCTTTTAGAATGTAGATCTCTGAGGCATGGGACTGTATGTAATCCATAATGCTAAAAGCTGCCAACCAGCCAAGATGGATGACAAAACTTTGAAAGCACTTGTTTAGGCCTGGATCTCATAGTTCTCTTTATTTTACCTCAATTGGTATATTCTCTCATAGTTTATATGTATATTTACTGGCTACTTCATCATGATTCTTTCAATAAGAAAAATATAATCTAAATATAATTCTTACATAGTTTAGTCAGGTTTGAAATGTCAATAATTAATGGGAATAAAATGAAGAAAACACCTTTGCAGCAACTTCTTCAGATTACCATCAGACTTTAAAGAGATACTGTAACCACTGAAATGGTACAGCTGAGCAATGACATTTCACCATATACTTCAGTACTGTATTTTGCATTAAGCCAAACAAGGATAATAATAATCTGAACTAAGAAACTGTTAGGCATACTGAAGAGAGTAAACTGCAGACCATCAGGTATTAGGAATTGAGCATATTGGAAAATTTCACGGTGAATTCCAAGTCTCCATCTTGGGTGTGTGTTTGGGTCACTAGTTAAAATAGGAAAAAAAAAATGGGTTAATTTCTGGAACACAGTCAGCTGATGCTGCTGTTTTGAAATTCAACTAGAGATTACCAGTAAACTATTTTTATCCTGAGCATGCAGAGTTGGGGTGGACAAGGGAGTTAGAAATGGAATTTCAAATTTCAGGGTCATCAACTTCAGTCATCAGGGGAGTTAGTAGGGTCAGAGTAAGAATATGTAAAAAGAGAATAAAATAAAAGATAAGGTACAAGTTGTTGACAGTAGAAAACTATAATCTAAGAATAGAGACTGAGAATATTCAACTTAAACTATACAAATATATGGAATATCTAATGTTATATTTTTTACTTTGTCTTGTCTTTGAGACTAAAAAACTTTTACCTGTATTTCATTTTATGATAGTAGTGTTCTGAATTGTCTGTTTCTAAACCTGTTGCTTTACAATTGTTTTTTCATACCTAGTAACAGTGACTTGCTAGGATTTCCAACAGAGATTATTATTTCATGCATATGTATAATATATTTCTTATTTTAAAAGGAAACATTAGCACTAAATTCCTATAATGTCAAGTATTTTCACTGTGTATACATTAAAAACAAAGTAAAATTCGATACCTTATAATTTAACATAAAAGATACTTGCTTGCTGCATCTTGCTTTATGTGATAATGACAAATTCACCCAGCAGGTAAGCTGCTCTATCATGCTGATTCAAAAAATTTTGCTATTCAACCAAGATGTTATCTATATTACCAGCTTGTTTTGTAAGAAAAAAAAAAAAAAGATCAGCCTTGCTAACCCGTTAAAGGAGATAAAGTGTGTAGAAGTACCTATAATAGACCTCCTAAAAAGGGGGATAAAATTATATCTACATCTGACACCTTACTGTAATTTCACGAAATTCCAAATTCCACAGACTTTTGTAAATACTTCACAGACATGCAAGAAAATTTTACTTTTTTCACAATGCGACCGGCTCAGTAATGATAACTGATGCCAGGACTGCTCTGTTATTATTACATATAACTTGAGTTTTCCATATGAGCAATAAGTTTATGACTACAAAATGTGATTTGGTGTTTTCTACCTTCAACACAAAGTACTTTTAATCAGTTTGAGTACATAAAAATTTAATATATCTTGAAACATTTTATTTTATTTTTTTAAATTGTACTTTAGGTTCTGGGGTACATGTGCAGATCATGCAGGATTGTTGCATAGGTACACACATGGCAATGTGGTTTGCTGCCTCCATCTCCCCGTCACCTACATCTGGCATTTCTTTCCATGTTATCCCTCCCCAACCTCCCCACCACCCTGCTATCCCTCCCTCCCCCCCAAAACAGACCCCAGTGTGTGATGCTCCCCTCCCTGTGTCCATGTGTTCTCATTGTTCAACACACACCTATGAGTGAGAATATGCGGTGTTTGATTTTCTGTTCTTGTATTAGTTTGCTGAGAATGATGGTTCTGGATTCATCCATATCCTTACAAAGGACACGAACTCAATGTTTTTTATGGCTGCACAGTATTCCATGGTGTATATGTGCTACATTTTCCTTGTCCAGTCTATCGTCAATGGGCATTTGGGTTGGTTCCAGGTCTTTGCTATTGTAAACAGTGCTGCTGTGAACATATGTGTGCATGTGTCTTTATAACAGAATGATAGATAATCCTTTGGGTATATACACTATAATGGGATTGTTGGGTCAAATGGAATTTCTATTTCTAGGTCCTTGAGGAAGCGCCACACTGTCTTCCACAATGCTTGAACTAGTTTACACTCCCACCAACAGTGTAAAAGTGTTCCTATTTCTACACATCCTCTCCGGCGTCTGTTGTCTCCAGATTTTTTTAATGATTGCTGTTCTAACTGGCATGAGGTGGTATCTCAATGTGGTTTTGATTTGCATTTCTCTAATAATCAGTGATTATGAGCATTTTTTCAAATGTTTATTGGCCTCATATATGTCTTCTTTTGATCTTGAAACATTATATTGAAAATGATCAAAATTATCTTAACCAAAATTCCAGGCTCCAAAGAACTTCTTCCATAGAGAATTTAGTTTTAAACATAATTCTTTCCTATAGGACAGATCTTAAGACCCTTCTCTTTTCATTTGAACATTTCCATCAAAGGTACCAATGTTTAACTAGTATTTAATCAGGACTGGATATTTGTTTGTTAGAATCTCTGTGACTAGCCATTACACAGCTTACCTGGGGATTCATAAATTAGAAAGCTAAATTTGTTAGTTTTTCATGAATTTTCTTTTTTGTTTTCCTTTTATTTTTTTTTCTTTTGTTTTTGATATGAAGTTTTGCTATTCTTGCCCAAGCTAGAGTGCAGTGGTGCAGTCTTGGCTCACCACAAACTCAGCCTCCAGAGTTCAAACGATTCTTCTGCCTCAGCCTCCCAAGTAGCTGGGATTACAGATTTTCACCACCATGCCTGACTAATTGCATATTTTTAGTAGAGACAGGGTTTCTCCATGCTGGTCAGGCTGGTCTTGAACTCCTGACCTCAGGTGATCCACCCGCCTCGGCCTCCCAAAGTGCTGGGATTACAGGCATGAGCCCCTGCATCCATCCAAGTTATATGGATTTTCTTAGCTTCCAAAGTAAGATAATAATAATCATGTTAATAGTCAATCTGTCCCTGAACTGGGACCTGTGTACACCTTGCCTATAACTCTTACAGTAAACTGAGAGGTAGATTATATCAAGTTCATATTAATTATAAAGAACTGAGACTTAGATATGATAAGTAAATTACACTGTCATATAATTAGTGAATGATGGAGAGCAGATAGGAAACCATGATTTTCTCTTCTAAAACCCAATTCCAGGGTAAAAATAGTACAGAGATGGGTTTGTTCATTTGTCTGTTTGGGGTGTGTGCTTCTTAGCAGTTGTGGTTATTGAATCAGTTGCCCCAAGGGAATACTTCAGTCAAAAATTCAAAAGTATTCCAGAATTCTGAAGAACAACCACATAAATCTCCCCTTGATGACATCTAAATTATTGCTTAGGAAGTCATTGTCATAGAGAAAAAGTAAAATACAGTGATCATATATTCCCAACCATGCAGTCTCTAAATTTTTACCTTTCAGGAGTTTTGGGGAAAGTGCCTGTTTTATGCAAGTTTTTCTACTAGCATGACTGCCACTGTACTTTGAATAAATTCAAGTAAAAGAGAAGGATACTCAAAAACTATAAAATAATTGTTTTTGTTTTTTTTTTTTTTTTTTCAGCAGCTGCTTGTGGCTGACTAGGAAAATTACAATTAGAAAGCATGACACTCTAGCTAGCCCTACAAGAATACAAAATAACAAAGAAAAAAATGAAGACTACAATGAACCAAACATCTGCATAATTTTAGCTACTATGGAAACAATAGTGCTGCAGTATTTTTATGCATACAGAAAAAACACAGACTCCTGCCAAAAATGAGAAGAGATGGTGGATTTATCAAAATGGGAGACCTGCCCCAACGATTTGTTATATTATGCTCACTAACAGCACTGCAAAAGTTTAACTTCCTTTTAAACTGAGTTTGCCTCCACCTCTAACAAAACATGAACCGTATGCACTCTTCATTTTTTCTAAAATGTGAGATAATGCAAAGGATAAAGTGAACTGTAGTACCACAGTGTAGTTAAAATGCTTCAAAATGAGAACTTTATTATTTTACATCTTTCTTCTAGTAAAGACTCCTAACACACTCAAAAACCTTCAACCAAGAATAAACTTATTATTCCAAATCCATGATTATTACAAATTGTGAAATATAGAATTTTGCTATAGCTTATAGCAGATGACACCTTGGATTGTAGTATTTAAACTAAAATGTGTATAAATATATTTGCCAAATAATTAGCTAGTTTTCCTCCAAGCATTGGAGATAAAGTAGGCTACTGTAAACTTTAAAATGGGATGCAGAAGTAGGCATAAGAGAGAGTGTTTCTACCCTATAGTACAGTAGTCTCCCCTTATCTGCAGTCTTGCTTTCTACAGTTATAGTTACTTGTAATCAACCACTGTACAAAAACATGTGAGTGTAGTACAATAATGTATTTAGAGACACAAGGAGAGATACCATATTACATAAATTTTATCACAGTATTTAGTATAATTGTTCAGTTTTATTATTGTTAGTTTCTTACTGTACCTATTTTCTAAATTAAATATTATTGTAAGTGTGTCTGTATAAGAAAAAACAGTATATCTAGAGCTCAGTACTACCCACGGTTTTAGGCATTCATGGTGGGTCTTGGAAAGCATTCCCTCAGATAAGGGGGGACAACTGTAGATAGATTGTGTAATTAGCCCCAAGTTTTTGCCTCTCACTGTATTCACACTCACCCATGCAGTTTTCAAGGTGTCTCACAATTATCTTCCCCATTCTTCCACCACTACCGACACCACCACAAATATGGATTAGTCTTGTGTCTTGCTTTGCTTAGTGGGATGTTATCAGATATGATGCCAGCAGAGATCATGTAAAAAGAGGCTTGGAAGTGTATTAGTGCATTTTCCCTTGCCTTTGGCTCCTCTTCTAGAGAACATTCCCAGGCTAGTCTTCTGGGGAATGAAAGACTTGGGCAACCAGAGCAACCTGAGGACATTCCTTATAAACCATTAGTTGTGTAACTAAAACCAGGCAAGGTGAGGAGAGCTGCCTATTTGACTCACTACTGAACATAAAATCATGAATGAGAGTAGTCAAGATTAGTGGGACCCATTCCAAATACTCCGAATGCTGTCAATTTGTGAACCAAATAAAAGTTTATTGTTTTAAGCTGCTGATGTATCTTAGTTTTGTTGCACAGCATTATTTTGCCAATAGATACATGACACACCAATCTAATCTATTAAGAAGCAAAACATAACCTATCTGCAGTTATCTCTCAATGAAATAATATTCCATTATTAGTGGAGTGGAGATAGCACTCCTAGGAAATAATCAGGAGCTAATATTCTGACTGAATGAATTGTCGTCTTTGTCTCTTCCTACTAAATCCACTTTTCTTGGAATTATGATTTTTTTCTTCTAGGTGGGTGTATTAATCTGTTTTCACACTGCTATTAAGAACTACCCCAGACTGGGTAATGTATAAAGGAAAGAGATTTAATTGACTTACAGTTCTGCATGTCTAGGGAGGCCTCAGGAAATTTACAACCATGGCAGAAATTGAAGGCAAAGCAAGGCACATTTTACATGGCAGCAGGAGAGAGAGAGCACAAGGGAAACTGCCACTTTTAGGTCATCAGATCTCATGAGAACTCACGATCATGAGAACAGTGGTTGGGGAAAAGAAAGAAAGAGTAGTTTCATCCACACCTGTGATGGTTAATTGTGGGTATTAACTTGACTGGGTTAAGAGAAACCCAAATGGCTGGTTAATTGGTAAATCATTAGTTCTGGGTATGTATGTGAAGATGTTTCCAGAAGACATTTGGATTTGAATTAGCAAACTAAGTGAAGAAGGTCTGCCCTCATCCAACATGGGAGGCCACCACAGTCAGTCGAATGCCCAGATCAAATAAAAAGGCAAAGAAAACTTAATTCTACTCCCTCTTCTGTAGCTGGCACACTCATCTTTTCCTGCCTTTGGATATCACAATCCCACATTTTCTGACTTTCAGACTCAAGAACTTGTACTTGTGGTCCTCGTAGTTCTTAGGGTGAGAGTTACATCATCTGATTCCCTGGTTCTCATTCTTTGGACTCAACTGAGCTATTCTGCAAGCTTCCCTGGTTCTCCAGCTTGCAGACAAATTGTGGGGCTTCACAGATGCTATAATTGAGAGTCAATTCCCATAATAAATCCCCTCTTATATACCAATGTCTACCTGTCTGTCTATCTGTCTATCTATTTATCATCTATCCTATTGGATCTGTTTTAGTGGAGAACCCTAAGACAATACCAATATCCTTATCTCAAAATGATGTATTGTTGCCATTACTCTTTCTAGTGTGAGTGTCTTGTGTATATATGCAGTCTGCCACCAGAAACACTCACACTTTTTTCAAGTAAAATGATTGCAGGGGAATGCCAAAGAAAAATTGCACCAGACAAGTAAAATAGGCAAAGAAGAACTTTTTTCAAGACTATTGAAATAACAGAGCAAAATTAAACTCAAATCTGATTAAACAACATGCAGGAGAATTTTTAACTGCTGCAGTGAGCTAGCAGAAAAAATGCTGTAGAACATTAGTGGAGAGATAGAGCAATGTGATTAGGCACCTGTGTTTGTTAATTGGCATTGATGAAGTTGGGCACCTGTGTTTGTTAATTGGCATTGATGAAGTTACACTCCTACCGTCCCACAGACTCTGGGAGATGGAGGTGCTGTATTTTTTGATGATTGCCTTTGAGAGTGATGACTTCTAGTTTCTTGATGAAGATGTTCAGAGGCTGGTCAAAGTTTTACATCACAAAAGGACAGAAAAAGAATAGGGTTGCAAGTTTTCTTTAAAATGCTCTGAGAAGTCCTGGTGAGGTGGCTCACACCTGCAATCACAGCACTTTGGGAGGCTGAGGCGGGCAGATCACAAGTTCAGGAGTTCGAGACCAGCCTGGGTGAGTATGTCTTTATCGGCAACATGAAAATGGACTAATACACTGACCAAAAAATATATCGCAAATCAGGACATACATTAAATGAAGCACATTCATTCCTGTTCTAAAATACAATGGTTATATAAAATAACTGACATTGTTTCTCTCTACCTATGATAGATTATCGTGAAAAATTTTTTTTTAGTTATGTGTATATATGCTATATTAGAGGTGGGGGAATTGCTATAACTCTCATATGATCTTATCCACCCAATCAAATCACATTTCTGATAGCAAAGAGGGGATGATTAAAAAAAACACTGAAAGTTGCTACGTTTTTGAGATCTAATACATGGATTTTAAATAAGTGAAAAATTCAAAGCCAGAAACGAGCAATGAGCATTCAAAAATATATCACCTTAAACCAAGCATTTAGTAAGAAATTAAGTTAGCTTATTTGCAAGTATTTGGTAAGAAAACAAGTTAGCTTATTTGCAAGGGTAAAACAAATTATTTTAAAGCAATCTTCCTCTGAGCTATACATTTGGTTTTAAAAATATAACTGAGGGAGGATTTTTAAATAGATCAAGTAACTAACAATGATTTTTTAAATATTATTAAGCAGGTAGAATCATAAGATACTTAGGCTAGTCTTTTGAGGGTCTCTATTTGGGGTAGACAAAATAACTGGTTGCACATACAACAATCTCCGTACCTCTAGAAGTACACAACTAAAGAGATTTTACATTTTTAAATGTGTCAGGAGCTGGATCAGGTAGTTATCAGGAATTGTTTCAACTTTGTCCTAAGAGTATTTCCAAATCATTACAGAGCAGGTGAGTTGATTACAGATGTCTACTAGGCAGAACTGACACATTCATTATCATGATGGTTTGGAAAAATACTAACATTAATTGTGTTTTAATTATAACATCAAGAAAAAGTACATATATGTGTACACACATATATCTATGCATATGCATAAGAAAACAGAGCAATTTCTTTAAAATATAAAACATGGAAATCAGATATTTAACATTATAAATATTTTTATATTTTTAGATAATGTTATTTTATTTTTAATTTTAGTTTTTGTGGGTACATAGTAGGTATACATATTTATGGGGTATATGAGATGTTTTACTATAGGAATTCAAAATGTAATAATTACATCATTGTAATATAGGATATTCAGCCCCTCAAGCGCTTATCCTTTGTGTCACAAACTATCCACTTACATTCTTTTAGTTATTTTTAAATGTACAATTACTTTATTATCAACTGTAGTCACTCTATTGTGCTATCATAGATTTATTTATACTATTTTTTGTACACACTAATCATCCCAATCGCCCCCCAACTCTCCCACTACCCTTCCGACCTCTAGTAATCATCCTTCTACTCTCTATGTCCATGAGTTTAATTGTTTTGATTTTCAGATCCCATAAATAAATTAGAACATGAGGTGATTCTTTTTCTGTGCCTGGCTTATTTCACTTAGCATAATGACCTGTAGTTCTATCCATGTTGTTGCAGTTGACAGAATTCATTCTTTTTAATGAATGAATAGTACTTCCATTTTGTATGTGTACTACATTTTCTTTATTCATTCTTCTGTTGATGGGCACTCAATTTTCTTCCAAATCTAGGCTATTGTGAAAAGTGCTGCATAGGAGCACAAGCATAGGAGTACAGCTATCTCTTTGATATACTAATTTCCTTTCTTTTGGGTATATACCCAGAAGTGGGATTGCTGGATTATATGTTAGCTCTATTTTTAGTTTTTTGAGAAATCTCCAAATTTTTCTTCATAGTGGTTACACTAATTTACTTTTCTATCAATACTGTATGTGGGTTCCCCTTTCTCCACATCCTCATCAACATTTGTTATTGCCTGTCTTTGGGGTATAAGCCATTTTAGCTGGGGTGATATGATATCTCATAGTTTTGATGTACATTTCTCTGATGATCAGTGATGCAAAGCAGTTTTTCTTATACCTTTTGCATGTCTTCTTTTGAGAAATTTCTATTCAAGTATTTTGTCATTTTTTAACATTAGATTATTAGACTTTTTTTCAATAGATTTTTTTGAGCTCCTTAAGAATTCTGGT
The DNA here is from genome assembly GCA_031835075.1 of Saguinus oedipus. NCBI lineage: Eukaryota > Metazoa > Chordata > Mammalia > Primates > Cebidae > Saguinus > Saguinus oedipus. The sequence goes on along the minus strand of CM063181.1, from coordinate 98,698,364 downwards.
TACTGATCCTTTGTCAGAGGGTAGCCTGAAAATATTTTATCCCATTCCGTAGGTAGTCACTTCCCTTTGTTGATTGTATCCTTTGCTATGGAGAAGCTTTTTTAATTCAGCATGATTCCATTTGTTCATGTTTGCTTTGGTTGCCTGTGCTTGTGGGTATTAGTCAATAAATTTTTGCCTAGACCAATGTCCTGGAGAGTTTCCCAGATGTTTTCGTGTAGTAGTTTCAGAGTTTGAGGTCATAAATGTACATCTTTAACCCATTTTGATTTGATTTTTGTGTATGGCAAGAGATAGGAGTCTAATGTCATTCTTCTGCATAAGAATAACCAGTTTTCCCAGCACCATCTGCTGAAGAGATCATCTTTTCCTCAGTGTATGTTCTTGGCACCTTTGTTGAAAATGAGTTCTCTGTGGGTAAGTGAATTTCTTTCTGGGTTCTCTATTCTGTTCCATTTGTCTATGTGTCTGCTTTTATGCCAGTATTATGCTCTTTTGGTTACCATATCTCTGTAGGATAATTTGAAGTTGGATAATGTGATGCTTCCAGTTTTGCTTTTGGGGCTTAGAATAGCTTTGGCTATTCTAAGTCTTTTGTGGTTCCATATAAAATTTAGGATTGCTTTTTCTATTTCTGTGAACAATGTCATTGGTATTTTGATAAGAATTGCATTGAATCTCTAGATTGCCTTGGATTTTAACAATAGTTGATTTTTCCTATCAATGAACATGGAATATCTTTCCATTTTTTTGGTGTCCTGGTGTCCTATTCAACTTCTTTTATCAATGTTTTATAGTTTTCATTACAGAGTTCCATATAGTTTTTATTTCATTAAGTTTCATATAGTTTTCATTTCACTTCTTTGGTTATTAATTTTGAAGTATTTAATTTTATATGTGGCTACTGTAAATGAAATACTTCTTAATTTTTTTCAGATTGTTCACTGTTGGCATATAGAAATGTTACTGATTTTTGTATGTTGACTTTGTGTCTTGCAATTTCATTGAATTCACCAGTTCTAATAGTTTTTTTGTTGAGTCTTCAGGCTTTTCCAAATATAACATCATATCATCTGAGAACAAGGAAAATTTGACTTCCTTTCCAATTTGGATGCCCTTTATTTCTTTCTCTTGTCTGATTACTCTACCTAGGACTTCCAGTACTGGTTGAATAACAGTAGTGAAAATGGGCATCCATGTTGTGTTCCACATCTTAGAGGAAAGGCTTTCACTTTTTCCCCATTCAGTGTGATACTAGCTGTGAGTCTATCATATATGGCTTTTACATGTTGAGAAATGTTCCTTCTATGCCCAGCTTTTTAAACATTTTTTAAAATGTTTAATATTATCAAATGCTTTTTCAGCATCAATTGAAATGATCAGATAGCTTGTATCCCTCATTCTGTTGACATAATGTATCAAATTGATTTATTTATGTATATTGAATAATCTTTGCATCCTAGCTATGAATCACTTGTTCACAATTAATGATCCTTTGATATATTGTTTAAGTTGGTTTGCTGGTATTTTGTTGAGTATATTTGCATTAATATTTGTCAAATATATCACTCTGTAGTTTTCTTTTCCTTTTCTTTCTTTGGATGTGTTTTTGTCTGATTTTGGTATCGATGCAATACTGGCCTCACTGAATGAGTTCACAAGTATTCCTTCCACCTCTGTTTTTCAAAATCATTTCAGTAGAATTGAAAGTAGTTCTTTAAATGTTTGGTAGAATTCAGCAGTGAAGCCATCAGGGTCCAGGATTTTCTTTACTGGGAGATTTTAATTTTGGCTTTGATCTAATTACTTGCTATTGGAGTGTGCAGGATTTGAATTTCTTCATGGTTCAATCTTGGTAAGTTGTGTGTGTCTAGCAATTTACCCATTTCTTCTGGGGTTTCCCATTAATTGACATATTGCTGCTCATAGTGGCTACTAACAATCATTTGAATTTTTGCAGTATCAGTTGTAATGTCTTCTTTCTCATCTCTGATTTTAGTTATTTGGGTCTCCTCCCTTTTTTTTCCTTACTTTTGGTAAAGGTTTGTCAGTTTCGTTTACCTTGACAAAAAAAGAAATCAACTTTTTGGCCAGGTACAGTGGTTCACTCCTATAATCTCACAACTTTAGGAGGCCAAGGTGGGTTGGTCAAGAGTTTGAGACCAGCCTGGCCAACATGGTGAACCCCATCTCTACTAAAAATACAAAAATTAGCTGGGTTTACTGGGGCACACCTGTAGTCCCAGCTACTAGAGAGGCTGAGGCAGAAAAATCACTTGAACCCAGGAGGTGGAGGTTACAGTGAGCGAAGATCGCACCACTTCACTTCAGCATAACAGGCCGAGCAAGACTCTGTTTCAACAATAACAACAACAAAAATCCAATTTTTGTTGCATTGGTCTTTTATATTATTTTCTTAATTTCAATTTCATGTATTTCTGCTCTAATCTTCAATATTTCATTGAAATATTTTGGGTTTGGTGTTCTCTTGCTGATGTAGTTATTTAAGATGTATTATTATGTTATTTATTAATATTTTTTCTTTTTTGATGTAGGCACTTATAACTGTAAACTTCCCCCTTAGTACTGCTTTGCTGTATCCCACAGGTTTTTGGTATGTTGTGTTTCCATTATCATTTGTTTCAAGAAATTTTTCAATATCTTCTTATTCTTAATTGACCCACTGGCTATTCTGAGGCATAATATTTAATTTCTATGCATTGGTATAATTTCCAAAATTCCTCTTACTAATTTCTAGTTTTCTTCCATGTGGTCAGAGAAGAGGCTTAATATTATTTCTATTTTTTTAAATCGTTTAAGATGTGTTTTGTGACATAATATATGGTCCATCCTTGAGAATGATCAATGTGCTAAGAAAATACATGTGTATTCTGCAGCCATTAGATTAACTGTTCTGTAAATATCTATTAGGTCTATTTCTTCCATAATTAAGGCTGAGACCTGTATATTGATTTTCTGTCTAGAAAAATCTGTCCAGTGCTGATGGTGGGGTGTTGAGGTATCCACCTGTGATTATGTTATGGTCTGTCTTTCTCTTTAGGTCTAATAACATCTGCTCTGTACATCTGGATGCTCCAATGTTGGATGCATATATATGTGAAGTTATTATATCTTCTTGCTGAACTGACCCTTTTATCATTATCTAGTGACCTTCTTTGCTTCTTATAGGTTTTGCCTTCAAATCTATATTGTCTGATATAAGCATAGCTACGCCTGCTGCATTTTGGTTTCCATTGGCATGAAATTGTTTTTTCTGTCCCTTCATTTTCAATCTATTTGTGTCTTTACAGGTGAAGTGTGTTTTTTGTAGGCAATAAATCATTGAGTTCTTGTTTTCTGTTTTTTGTTTTTTCCTTTTTGGCCTTTTCAGCCACTCTGTGTCTTTTGATTGAAGAGTTTAGTCCATTTACAATCAATGTTAATATTGACAAGAAAAGACATATTCTCGCAATTTTGTTTTTTTTTTTGTTTGTTTGTTTGTTTGTTTTCTGGTTGTTTTGTGCTCTTTCTTCTTTTTTCATTTCTTCCTTTTAGTGAAGGCGATTTTTCTCTCATAATATGATTTAGTTTCTTTTTATTTTTTGTTATCTGTTGTATGTTTTATGGTTTTGTGGTTGTGTGTGTGTGTGTGTGTGTGTGTGTGTGTGTTCATTTTGAGGCAAGGTCTGTCTGTCACCCAGGCCGGAATGAAGTAGCATGATCATAACTCACTACAGCCTCAGCCTCACAGGCTCAATCTTCCCTCCTCAGCTTTCCTAGTAGCTGGAACTACAGGTTTGCAATGACACACGCAGCTAATGTTTGTATTTTTAGTAGAGTTGGAGTTTCAGAACTTTGGCCACACTGGTCTAAACTCCTGAACTCAAGCAATCCATTTAGGTTGCCCTCCCAAAGTGCTGGGATTACAGACGAAAACCACAACTGCCCAGTCTAATTTTTGGTTTGAGGTTACCCCAAGGCTTGCAAATACTATTTTATAACCCATTGTTTTAAGTTGATAACAACTTAACATTGTTTGCATAAACAAAAAACAAGAAAAAAACTCATACTCTATGTCTTAACATTGTTTGCATAAACAAAAAAACAAGAAAAAAACTCATAAATACTCTATGCCTTAACTCCACTCCTCTACTTTTTAACTTTTTTGGTTTCTATTTATATCTTATTGTACTATGTCTTGAAAAGTTGTTGTAGACATTATTTTTGATTGGTTCATTATTTAGGCTTTCTATTTAAGATAAGAGTGTTTACACACCACAGTTGCAGTATTATAATATTCTGTGTTTTTCTGTGTGCTTATTATTATAATACCAATGGGGTTGTGTTTTTCTTTTTTTTTTTTTTTAACCTTCAGATAATTTGTTATTGCTCATTAACATTCTTTTCTCTCTGAAGTATTCCCTTTGGCATGTCCTGTAGAACAGACCTGGTGTCAGTGAAACCCTTTGGCTTTTATTTTTCTGGGAAAGTCTATTTCTCCTTCGTGGCTTGAAGGAGAGAGATATATATATATATTGTCCAGGTAAATACAATTTCAGGTAAAAGTTTTTTTTGTTTTTTTCCCTTCAGCACTTTAAATGTGTCATTCTCATTATCTTCTGGCCTGTAAGATTTCTATTGAGAAGTCTGCTACCAGATATATTGGAGCTCCATTGTATGTTTGTTGGTTTGTTTCCACTTGAAACTTTTAGGATCTTTTTATTATCCTTAACCTTTGTGAGTTTAATTATTAAATGCCTCGAAGTAGTTTTCTTTGAGATAAATCTGCTTGGTGTTCTATTATCTTCTTGTATTTGGATATTGATATCTTTCTGTAGGTTTCAGAAGTTCTCTGTTATTCTTTCCTTAAATAAACTTACCCCTCTAGCTTTCCCTACCTCCTCTTTAAGGCCAAGAACGCTTAGATTTGCCCTTTTGAGGCTATTTTCTAGTTCCTACAGGTATGCATCATTGTTTTTCACTCCTTTTCTTGTCTCCACTGACCATGTATTTTCAAATAGCCTCTCTTTAAGTTCACTAATTCTTTCTTCTGCTTGATAAATTATGCTATTAAAATACTTTGATGCATTCCTATGTATGCCAATGGCATTTTTCAGCTTGAGAATTTTTCCTTATTTTTAATTATTTCAGTCTCTTTGTTAAGTTTATCTGATATAATTCTGAATTCCTTCTCCGTGGCGTTTTGAATTTCTTTGTAGTGATTTTGGATTCTCTGTCTAAAGGATCACATATCTCTGTTTCTCCAGGATTGGTCCCTGATCCCTGGTGCCTTATTTAGTTCACTGGTCAGGTAATGTCTCCTGGAGTGTTGATGCTTTCAGATGTTCTTCAGAGTCTGGGCATTGAAGAGTTGGGTATTTATTATAGTTTTTGCAATCTGAGCTTGTTTGTTCCCATCCTTCATAGTAAGGTTTTCCGGATACTCAAAAGGGCTTGGGTATTGTGATCTAAGATATGTGTGCTCTAGAAGGCACCCCAAGCCCAGTAACACCATGGTTCTTACAGACTCATGGAGGTACCACCTTAATTGTCTTGGACAAGATTCAGAAGAATTTTCTGAATTTCCAGATGGTGGCTCTTGTTTTTTTCCCCACATTGAACCAAATGGATGGAGTCTTTCTGTTCTGGACCTGGGGGTAATATGACACAAGCATCCCCAGGGCCATCACCACTATTACCTGAAGCGAGCACAACTTTAGTCTCACCCAATGTCTGCTATAACCACTCCCTGGCTATAACTCATGTTCTCACAAGGTCCTGGGGCTCTACAATCAGCAAGTGGCAAATCCAACCAGGCCTGTGTCTTTCTCTTCAGGATGGTGAGATTCCTTAGACCCTGGGCATGTCCAAAGGTACTGTCCCAGAGCCAGGGGCAATTATCATAGACAATAAATCATTGAGTTATTCTTTTTTCTCTTTTACCTTTTCAGCCACTATGTCTTTGATTGAAGAGTTTAGTCCACTTACAATCAATGTTAATATTGACAAGAAAAGACATATTCTAAGTCAAAAACTTAGAAGTCTACCTGCTGTTCTATAGTACTGTGGTTGAGCTGGAACTCAAACCACAAGGTGCAGTTTTTCCTACTCTTTCCTCCCATTTCCACAGGCAGAGGAGCCTCACCCCCTGACCACCACCACTACAGGCCCATGGGGAATATTGCCAGACTTTTTTTAGCCTGTGTTTTCTTAAGCCCAAGGGCTTTTCAGTTGGTTTGTGGTGAATGAGGCCTGGCCTGGGACTCACTTTTTAGGAAAGTAGTCTCCCCTTTAGCCCAAAGCAAGTCTAAAATGCCATCCAAAAACCAAGTCCTAGAATCAGGGACCCCAAGAACCCACTTGGTATTCCACCTCCTGTGGTTGAGCTGATACCTACTATGCAAGACAAAATCCCGTTTGCTTTTTTCTCCACTTTTCTCAAGTGAAAGTAATCTCACTCCAAATCCACCACAGCTGGGAATGTGCTGAGTCTAATCTGAAGCCAGCAGGTCTGAGTGTCACCCAAGGGCATTTGATATAGGTGAATCCTTACATCACCTGTTGGTTATTCAGGGCCCAAGAACTCTTCAGTTAGCAGGTGATGAATCTTGCCAGGACTTGGGCATTCCTTTCAAAACTGTAGGTTCCTTTCTGGCCTGGGAAAATGCCTGAGAGCTAGGGCCTGGAAAAGAGGCCTCACAACTCTGACTGATGCCTTCTCCTGCTTATAGCTGAACTGGTATCCACGATGCAAGACAAAGTTTCCGGGACTCTTCCATCTCCTCTCCTCTAGTGAAGGGAAGGGGTCTTTTTTGCAGCTGTGAGCTTTGCAGTCTGGGATTAGGAGAGAGGTGGTGTAAGCATTCCCTTGGCCACCCCAGATGGTATCTCTCAATAGGTCATGTGCCCCAGCATCCACCTAGTCCACTGACTCTGGGCCCAGTTCAGCACTAGGGTTCACCTAAGAGTTGCAGTGCTTGTGGCCTAGAGCCTTTCAAGATATTTAGGGCCTCAGAGAACTTTAGCCTGAGGTGGCAAAGCTTGCAGGAACTTAAATTATCACTGCTGGGGTAGAAGATTCTGACTAGGGCTAGTTTAAATACTACCTCCATGGGTGGGCAACAGCTGAGTTTGGTCTGGTTTAGTTTTCTGTTAATAATAGGGCAGCACTGAGTTTAATTCCTCTCAAATGCTGTGAAAACCCGCTCCCCAGCATACCGCCGCCACCCAGGATGGAGGAGGGATGGTGTTGGCGATTCAAAACCGTTTTTCCTTCTCCTTCAGTGCCTTTTTCAGCAATAGGAAGTTAAAAGCAAGTACCGTGAGTACTCTCCTGATATTGGATTCTTAGGGTTTTTTTTTAAACGTGTGTAGATAGTTTTTAAATTGGTGTCCCTGTGTTGGGGATGATCAGTAGAGAATTCTGTTCCACCATCTGCTGTAACCCCTCCCTGTAGATCAATTTTTTAAATGGAATGTAGGCAATATCCTTTTATGTGTACTCATTGTTCTTTATTATAATCATGACATTAATAGAAGCTGTTATATATGTCATATACTAGTGTTTATATAACATGTGAGCCAGATACAGAACCTACTTTAATATAGCCAGAGACCTAAAAATGGTTTTTATATGTTTAAATATTCTCAAAAATCAACTAAAAAATGTTGATATGTTAAAATTATATAGAATTCAAATATAAATGTCCATAAATAAGGTTGTATTGGATTGCATTTATACCCAATTATCTGTGTATCATCTGTGAGTGCTTTTGCATTAAATTTATAGAAATGTCTGGTTAGGATGAAAATTGCATAGTCCACTAAGCAGAAAATATTTACTAGTTGTCTTTTTACAGAAAAAGTTTGCCAACTCTTGTTACACCCTATAATGTATACAAATAATATTTTAAAAAACCTTTTTTTTTTTTTTTACCTCAAGTGATTATAAACAAACATTTATCCACTCCCACCTTGAGCCTTTCAGGATTTCAAAAAATACCAGAAGAAGGGGAGCAAGCAGATGGATGGAAAGTGGGAAGAAGTCAGCATTCATTCAAATTTCTTTCCTTCTTTCTAAAACATGCATGAAATAATTTACTTTAAAGAAAGGAATAGAAAGACATGAAAGAGAAAAAAAATGTCACTTGAGAATAAAGTGTTTGACTTTTTATCTTCAAGCAATAGAAGTTTCCTGTGATTGTGTCACTTGATTGCAGAACATTTAAATGAATTAATTCTGAAAACAAGTAGTGCCAGACTCCCAAAAATATGTAATTTATTTTATAATATGGCTGATATGTCAATTAATTTGTAAGAGATGAAATTTCATAGATACAGCCTTAAAACTTTGATCTGTAGCTATGTAGTTACTTCAAAGCTAGTTTTCACCTTCTGGAAACTCCTAGTGGCAGCATACCTATTTATTAAGGACAAACCACCAGACCTGGAAAAGGAAAATAATGTGAATAATCAATTTGTCAAGAACATGTAAATAAAAAAAGTGTTATTTTACTTATCTCATGGACCCAGAGCTTATTTATTAATAAATTTTCTGAGCTCAAAAAGGAAAATGTTCAGCTAGACTTGAACATTTTTCTACCTTCACTATAAAAATCTCAATTTTTATGTTCAGTGTTAATGAAAAAGATATAAGTATATAGAATAGAGAACAGGCACTGAATTATTTATAAAGGTGAACAAGAAAAAAGTGTAGGGAAACTAGGTACCTTGGAAGAGGTGGTGAAATGTGAATCATTGTCTTTATGACTTCTGATCACTGGTTTGATTAATAGACCTCACTAGTCATCAGATTAAACTAGTTCCCTTACCAGAATGCATATATAAATTTGTAGTCAGAATAACAAATTTGTTTTACTCCATATAAATAGCTTTTGTTATGTTCAAAATTTACTTTGGAAACAAGCATACATGGCAAATTAAGACAGATATATAGTGTGTATCATAAGGCAGGAAGGAAAATATGCATTGCTAAAATTGTCAACCCTTATATTATCTACAAGCTTATGAATACTTAAACAGTATCTTCAACTCATCCTTACTTAACAATGTGATGTGACAGAAAAAAAAATGCCACAGGTTAGGGATCCTCAGGCAACTGTAGATCAGTGCATATGGTACATCATTACCAGGCTGATTTTAATGGGGTTTTAGAGCTTTAAATTTCACATCACAGTTGGCACTGATATGCATTTTACTGTTATTGCCTTCTCTTTGCCAAATAAAGATAATTGATGATTTTAGTGGATTTTGAGGTTTTAAAGCAATTTCTATATTTAACTTTGATTTTGATTTTTGCACTCTCTCCAGTTGTTCCCAAATTCACTGCTCATGGTTGATTGTTAGTTATTTAAACTGAATACCTAGGAATTAATTTTTAAAATCATTTTAATGTTTAATTCATTTATTGTCAGGTTGGACTCTCCAACCTAATACCATATTTTGATAGTAGGGTATGATATCTGATTCTCTATTTGTATTATGTAACCAAATACATTATGAAACTTAAAAAATTTTATTATAATTTTTATTTTTTCTGTTCATATCAAACAATTTAAGGAGCAAAAATATTAAAGTTGCGTATGCTGACTCCCAAGTTTTCCAATTTGTGAAAATCATCGTAATTTCTATGTTTTCTGAACTCTTATGAGGTATATATTAATATCAGTAAATTTAATACAAAAGTATATTATGAATCTTTTCTAAATTATTTAGATGTATACCCATGATGCTTCCATGTGATACTGTAATCTACCTAAGGACCAGGAGTGTATCTCATATTATCTTTATATTGCTCTAAGCAAAGGGCATAGTACCTGAAATATATGACTTTCCCAAGGAATTTCTACTGGAAAAACTACTAATGGAAAAGGATCAAAGAAGGACATGCTGACCTTTCCATTTTGGAATAGTGAAGTTACTGGAATATAAGTGGAACAGATTCCACCTGAACTCAGGTGATGGCATCTCACTAAGGGAAATAAAGGAAGGAGACCTGACCATTGTTTGGATAAGGACATAAAAAAGAAAAATACTTGCTCTCTTGGGAAATTTTCTCTACTCAGCTTTGAGCTAGGTAAAAAATCAAATCAGTCAATTACTGTATTATGGTGGGTTGTAGCTGTGTGATTTTTGTGTTAATGTGGACGGAAGTGGTGACACAAATGAACAATACTTACTTGAAATGAGAACCTTTGTTGTCAACCACAAACCACAAATTCATGTCTTCAGTGCTATTATTTTGTGTGACCTCAGTTTTAGCCACACATTTAAGTTATTAATGATCAACTTACAATAAATAAGCTATCTATAAACATTTGTTTTTATTTGTAAGGAATTTAACACAAGTTATGAAATGAATGCAGTTTCAGAATAATATTACATTTCACATAATAATTGGACATTATGAAACTTATTAAAACATATAATATTGAAAACATTTCAACTTCAGTAACATCAATATTACCAACACTTCATGAATTCTCACCTTATGCAGACTATAATTATAGGCACTGTGATGTCAAATTCACTCTACCGCATAGTATATCAGCTGATTACATTGTGGCATTTTCCTTTCTTCTTTCTCTGTAGAAGCCTGTCTTGTAAAGGTATTCCCCACCATTCTTCCAATCCCAACTCTATCTTTCACCACCAATCTGAAGCAGCCTTGGAGAAGGCTAACATCCCCTTTAAATCCAGGAGTTCAACAATGAACGTGTGAACAAATTCAGGAGAATAAGATGCAAGAAGTATGTTGTGAGCCTTTAGACAAAGTTCCCGCCACCTAAAGAGGAAGATGTAGAAAGCAATGAGGCCTCCTTTTCCTTTGATTATGCCAATTTATAATGTGTGAATATGGCCCGTGCAATCACAGCAGTGTTCTTATTATAGGTTCATGAATGAAGCAATATAGTGAATGTTGGTGAATGATGGGATTCTCACTGAGCCATTGTATTAAGCAATTTAAACCACCTTTCATCCTTCATATATCCATATCTTTGGACTCCTGCTATGAACAAAAAAATACATGTTATTACATAAGCCAAGGTTTGTGGAAGGTTTTCAGTTATTTGCAAATCAAAAGCATCCTTTCTCATGTCTTATGAACTTCAGTAGCTCTTGAACATTTGTTGAGAAATACACATTAAATCATAACAATTGACATTGAGAGTTTACCATTTGCCTGTCACAGGACTCATTACTTTTAAGTGTGTGACCTCAATAATCCTCCTACCAACAAACAAAAGCAAAGAGACATATATTTTAAGTCACATTTGATGAACAGAGAAACTAGGACTTATACTCTAAGTCACAGAGCCAGGATTTGAACTCAGGCTGGCTGACTTAAGAGCTCAAGTTATGCTGCTTATCTAGAAGTTTATGTATTCTGACAAGAGACTTAAAGGCTTAGTGAGTTCTATATGTTATTTCAGATAAAGAGTTTGCAAGTCAGAAAATAAGAAACAACCAATTGTGTATAAGGTTGGTCCAAAAGTAATTGCTGTTTTGCTGCTATTTTTAATGGCAAAATTAAAAATAAATTCTATCTAGCAACCTGATAGAATTTGAGTAGGAAGCATAAACAGAAGGTGTATTCATCTGTTCATAGTGCTATGACAAAGTACCTGATAGTGGGTAATTTATTTTTTACCATTTATTTTTTGCCAATGATCATTTAATTAACCTAATGTCTTTTTTTTTTTAACTTTATTTTGTGATAGCTTAACTTGTGCTAACCTAACTGACTCCATCTTTTTTTTTAATTGCATTTTAGGTTTTGGGGTACATATGCAGAACATGCGAGATAGTTGCATAGGTACACACATGGCAGTGTGATTTGCTGCCTTCCTCCCCTTCACCTATATCTGGCATTTCTCCCCATGCTATCTCTCCCCAACACCCCACCCTCCGCTGTCCCTCCCCTATTCCCCCCAGCATCTTAGCTGCAAACCTGACAAGCTTTGTCTAGCCTCTCCCTCCCTGCCATGGCCCCTCAGGTGCATAACTGGATTATGCTGTACTCAGAGCCTTGAATCATTGAGGTTTGAAGCACGCTTTTCTTAGTACCTGTAACCATTGTAACCGCAGCCTGCTTGGCAAGTCTACCTGCTATTGTGAATACCCTCCTTGGTGATTGACTGAATGGAAAGTTCCCCCTGCTACCCACCTTGAAGATTGTATGGAAATACCCTTAGCAACCAACAATCATGAGAACTGTTTGCCTCCTGGCTACCAGCTTCCTCCTACTAACTTGCTTGTTCTGCTCCTGTAAAGTTCTGTTTTGCCCCTCCCTTTTCTAATCAAGGTATAAAAAGGAAACAAGCCCCTTCTTCGCAGCCGAGAGAATTTTGAGCATTAGCCATCTCTCGGTTGCCAGCAATGAAAGGACTCCTGATTCTGTCTCACAGTGCGGCACTTTCCTTACAACTTGCTCGGTTACAACAATTTCAGGTTTGGGGATACATGTGCAGATTTGTTACATGGATAAATTGCATAACACTGGGGCTTGATGTCTGAATGATCACATCAATGAGGTGGCGAGCATAGTATCCAATAGTTAGCTTTTCAGTACTTACCCCCTTCTTACCCTTCCCTCCCAGTAGTCCCAGTGTCTATTGTTTTCATCTTTGTATCCTTATGTACTCAATATTTAGTTCCCACTTATAAGTAAAATCATGTAGTATTTAATTTTCTGTTCCTGAGTTAATTTACCTATGATGACAACCTCCAGCTCCATCCATATTGCTGCAAAGCACATGATTTTATTATTTTTATAGCTACATGGTATTCCATGGTATACATATACCACATTTCCTTTATCCAGTCCAACGTTGCTGGGCAACTAGGTTGATTCCATGTATATGGTATTGTGAATAGTGCCATGATAAAACATGAGTGCAGGAGAATTTTTAGTAGAATGATTTGTGTTCTTTTGGATATATACCTAGTAATAGGATTGCTGGGCTGTTTGGTAGTTCCATTTTAAGTTATTTGAGAAATCTCCAAACTGCTTTACACGTGGCTTAACTAACAGTGTGAATGTTCCCACCAACAGTACAAACGTTCTGTTTTCTCCACAACCTCATCAACATCTGTTATTTCTTGACTTTTAGTAATAGCCATTCTGAATTGCATAAGATAGTATCTCATTGTGATTTTGATTCCCATTTCTCTAATGATTCGTAGCGATGAACATTTTTTCAGTTATTTGTTGGCTCCATGCGTCTTCTTTTGAAAAGTGTCTCTTCATGTCCTTTGACCATTTTTTAATGGGTTATTTGTTTTTTGCTAACTGAATTAAGTTCCTTATAGATTCTGAACATTAGATCTTTGTCAGATGCATAGTTGTGAATATTTTCTCTCATTCTATAGCTTGCTAGTTTTCTCTGTTGAAAGTTTATTTTGCTGTGCAGAAGCTAGTTGGTTTAATTATATTAGGTCCCACTTACAAATTTTGTTTTTGTTGCCATTACTTTTTGGGACTTATTCATAAATTCTTTGTCAAGGCTGATGTCTGGAATGGTATTTCCCAGATTTTCTTCTAGGATTTTTTGTTTTGTTTTGTTTACTGGTGTTTTTGTTTTTGATTTTTTTTTTTTGAGATGAAGTCTCTCTCTGTCACCCAGGCTGGAGTGCAGTGGCGTGATCTTGGCTCACTGCAACCTCCACCTCCTGGGTTCTTACAATTCTCCAGCCTCAGCCTCCTGAGTAGCTGGAACTACAGAAACATGCCACTACACCTAGCTAATTTTTTTGTATTTTAGTAGAGATGGGGTTTCACCATGTTGCCCAGGTTGATCTCGAACCCCTGAGCTCCGGAAATCTGCCTGCCTCAGCCTCCCAAAGTGCTGGGATTACAGGCGTGAGCCACCACACCTGACCTCTTCTAGGATTTTTATAGTTTGAGTCTTATATTTAAGTCTTTTTAAGACTTTAAGTCTATTTTAATTTAATGTTTATATATGGAAATGTAGGGGTTTAGTTTCAATCTTTTGCATATGGCTAGCCAGTTATCCCAGTACCATTTAGTGAATAGGGAATCCTGATCCTGGATAATTTATAAACAATATAAATTTGTACCTCACAGTTCTGGAGGCTGGGAAGTCCAAGATCAAGATGCCAGCAGGTTTGGTGTCTACTGAAGGCCTGGTCTCTGCTTTTTTAAGAGAGCACCTTGAATGCTGTGTTTCCGCATGGTGGAAAGGATATGGGGCACAAGCAGGCTTACCTATCTCTCTCCAGTCCTTTTATAAGAAACTAATTCCATCCATGATGACAGATATCTCATAGCCTGAAAACCTCTGAAAGATGCCATCTCTTAAATCTGTTGCACTGGGAGTTAACTTTCAACATGAAAGTTGGAGGAAATACAGACATTCAAACCATAGCAGAAGAACAGGTAAAAATAGCCAGGATACAGTTTTTAAAAATTCAAACAAAGGTCAGTGTGTGAACAAAAATAAACATGAAAATGAGGTTGTTCTTTTTTTTCCTTTCTTTACTTTTGAGGGGTGGGGATAGTGCCACATTTCATGAGAAGATTGAGATAAAGAACACTTAAAGGACTGGCAGATAATCTAGCAGAGAAAATAATGCCTCTTCCCCCACAAAGATGTTCACACCATAATTCCAGATACTTATGAGTAATATGTTGTCTTAATGGCAAAATAAATGATTAAAAGTTACAGACCCTGAAATGAAGGGATTACCCCAGAATATATGGGTAAGAACAATCTAGTCACATGAGCCATGATTCCAATCATCAAAAAACTTTCTTCTGGTGGAAGAGAAGAAGAATGAGGCAGAAAAGAAAACCAGAGAAGTTTGAAGTATGAGAAAGGCTAAACATACTATTACTCTCTTTGAGGATGGAAAAAGTGGCCACAAGCCAAGGAATGCAGATGGTCTCAATAAACTAAGAACAACATACTGGCTGACATCCAGCAAGAAAACAGAGAACTGAATTCATAGAACTAAATTCTGCCAAAAACCTGAGTCTGTCTGAAAAGGAAGATTCCTCGTAGGAGCCTCCAGAAAGACTCTCAAATCTGTCTACACTTTGATTTTTGCCTTGTGTTACCCAATGTAGCTGAGGCACACTATGCTGGGAGTTCTAACAATTAGAAGATAGTAAGAGAGTGTTGTGTTGTTTTTAGCCATTAAATTTGGGGTAGTTTTTATAGTCAGTAATAGAAAACTATTAGAAGTACTAAACAGTTACAGGACAGCAGACAAAGCGGTGATAAAATCATATAAGCTAATGTCTTCCATAAGGTGTTCTACTGAAAACTAATTTTTGAAGTAAAAATTACTGTATTAAACAAAATTAATGAAGTATTTAATCAATTGACTTCTTACATTTAATTTGACCATAAAATGCTAGTGTGAATGTCTAGGAAAAGCAATATATGATATTTTTTAACTTTCGGTTCACATTGTCTAGGATTTATTGTAAATGGATGATCATGGCAGTTACAAATGCATTCCATTAAACACTAATGTTAAAATTATCTGAAACTATATTTACCTGTTTTTTTTTCCATGGGATCTTCATTTAAAATAGATCCAGAATTTGACCACATCTAACCATCTTCATGACTACTACTATGGTCTAAATTACCATAATCTATCACCTGGATTTTTATAATAGCCTCCTAATTGGTCTCCCTGCTTCTACTTTCCCCTTCTGCTGTCTATTCTTAATATAAAAGATAGCACCTAAATAGAAGCCAAATCATTGTCACATCTATGCTTAAGACTGTCTAGTGGTTCCCCATTTCACTGTGAATAAAAGGCCAAAGTCTACATTGGCTTTTAAGATGTGACATGATCTAATATCCTGCTGATATCAATACTACTCTCTTTCCTAGCTCACACTGTTTTAGCTACACTAACTTCCTAGCTAGTCCTCAAACACACCAGGCAGTGGCATATTTGTTTTTCCATCTACCTGGAACATTTCCCCTCCCTACCCCAAGTATCTGCATGGCACACTCCATAATTTCCTTCAGATCTCTGCTCAAATGTCATTTTTATTAAAAAGTTCTTTCCTTATCAGCTCCCACTCTGTACTGTCACTTCCCTTTTCTCTTCTTTTTTAATATATACTTATATATCCTAGACTCCATCTATATATGCTATTTCATAATGTGATGTTTTATTTAACACTGTCATAGATAGCTTTCTATATTAGAACGTAAAGATGTACCTTATTTTCTCTAATAGTTCTTTTGAATTCCACTGTCCCAATTCCTCTATTGACAGGCAGTCAAAATATCTTTGAGCATATATTTTTGTATATTGTTCATGTGGCATACCTATGGGAAAATTTCCTAGAAGTGGAATTACTGAAAGAACATATGCAGTTCACATTATGATAGATCCTGCATTGTTGCTAAGAACCTTATACTAACTTAAGTTTCTTTTGAGAGAGATCCAAGAACCTTATACTAACTTGTTTTTTTTTTTTTTTTTTTTCTGAAAGAAAGAGAAAGAGAAATGGGGAGAGAGAACAGGAGTCCTGCTCTATTGCCCAGGCTGGAATGCAATCTAAAAATAAGTATTAAAAACCTCTTTTATGCCGATAATTGTGCTTAACAGTGAAGACAGGAAAAAATAAGGGAAGAAAATAACAAACAAACAGCCAACCAATATTTCATTTAAGTCTGTGAAATGCTATGCAAATGCTGAAGAGTGATTTACTTCCAATTATGTGGTCACTTTCAAAATAGGTGTAATGTGATACTGAGAAAAATGTATGTTCTGTGGACCTGGGGTGAAGAATTCTATAAATATTCACTGAGTTTACTTTTTCCAGGTCTGAGTTCAAATCATAGGTGTCCCTGTTAATTTTCTATCTCATTGATCCATCGAATATTAACAATGTGGTGTCAAAGTCTCCTGCTATTATTGTGCAGGAGTCCAAGTCTCTTTATAGGTCATAAAGAACTTGTCTTACATATCTGGGTGTTCCTGTATTGGGTGCATATATATTTATAATCATTGACTCCTGTTGTTGCATTGACCCTTTTACCATTATGTAATGTTCTTCTTTGTTTCTTTTAGTCTTTGTTACTATTAAATCTATTTTGTCAGAAACAAAAGTTACAACTCCTGTTTTTTTCTCTCTCTCCATTTGATTGATAAGTCTTCCACCAACCCTTTGTTTTGAGTCTTTGTATGTCATTGCTTATGGGATGGATCTAGATACAGTGAACCGATGGGATTTGACTTTTTATTCAATTTGTCTGTCTGTGTCTTTGATTGGGGCATTTAATCCATTTAAATTTAGGATTAATATTGATATTTGTGAGTTTAATATTGTCATTTAATGCTAGCTGGCTATTTTGCCCATTAGTTGATATAGACTCTTCATTATGAAGATACTCTTTACCTTTTGGTAAGTTTTTGGGATGACTGATAACTGGTTGTTCCTTTCTGTGTATGGTGCTTCTTTCAGAAGCTCTTGTAAAGCAGCCCTGGTGGTGATGAAATCTCTGATGCTTGCTTGTTTGCAAAAAATTTTATTTTTTCTTTATTTATGAAGCTTAATTTGGCTGGATATTAGATTCTGGGTTGAAAATTCTTTGCTTTGAGGATATTGAATATTGACCCCCACTCTCTTATAGTTTGTAGGGTTTCAGCTGAGAGATTTGCTGTGAGTCTGATAGGCTTCCATTTATGAGTAACCTGACCTTTCTCTCTAGCTGCCCTTAGAATTTTCTCCTTTATTTCAACCCTGGTGAATCTAATGATTATGTGTCTTGGGGTTGCTCTACTTGAGGAATATCTTTGTGGTGGTCTCTGTATTACCTGAAGTTGAGTATTGTTATGCCTTACTAGGTTAGGAAAGTTTTCCTGAATATCCTGAAGAATATTTTCCAGCTTGGATTCATTCACTTCATGACATTCAGGTACACTTATCAAACGTAAATTAGGTCTCTTCACATAGTCCCATATTTCTTGGAGACTTTGCTCATTCCTTTTTACTCTTTCTTCTCTAATCTTGTCTTCTTGTTTCATTTCATCAAGTTGATCTTTGACCTCTGATGTCTTTCTTCTGCTTGATCAATTTGACTGTTAAAACCTGAGCATACTTTGTGGAGTTCTCGTATTTTATTCTTCAGTTCTATTAATTCACTTATATTCCTCTCTAGATGGTCTGTTCTCCTTAGGATTTCGTCAAACCTTTTTTCAAGGTTCTTAGTTTCTTTACATTGGGCTAGAACATGTTATTTTAACTCACAGAAGTTTCTTATTATCCATCTTCTGAAGCCTAATTCTGTTATTGGAACACACTCGTTCTCCATCAGGCCTTGTTCCCTTGTTGAGGAGGAACTGTGATCCCCTTTAGAGGGAGAGGCATTCTGATTTTGGATATTCTCATCATTTTTACACTGATTTCTTCCCATCATTGTAAATTTATCCACCTGTCATCTTTGTAATTACTGACTTTCAAATTAGGTCTCTGACTGTACGTCCAACTTGTTGATTTCCAGCGCCAGAATCTGAGCAACCCACTGCGCCAGCTAAAACAGCAGCATTAAGATTTGTGGTGCTTTTCTGCCTGGGAATCTCCAGTCTGGCTTCCTTCCTGAGTCCCTCTTTTAATCAGCTGAATAGGTGACTCTGCCTTCCCGGAGCTCCAAACATTGACCAAAAGGGGACCCAGTCCTGTTCATTCTGCACCAAGAACCTCTGTGCCAGCGCTCCAGCAAAACCACTGCACTGGCCACAAGAGTCATGCTGGCAACCTGTGGAGCTCCTCCACTGGGAATCTCCAAGTCCTTGAACAACAAAACTTCGTCTGAAAGTGTGGCATCCTCTCATTCTCTGTGCTTTCACTGGGAGCTACAATTCTGAGTTGCTAGTAATCAGCCATCTTGGATCTCTCCAGCCTATTTACCTGTTATTTATATGATTTTAAATTTTATTTTTGAATTATCTGATTATTTTCTTTGATCTGAGTTCTTT
Organism: Saguinus oedipus; assembly: GCA_031835075.1. Taxonomy (NCBI): domain Eukaryota; kingdom Metazoa; phylum Chordata; class Mammalia; order Primates; family Cebidae; genus Saguinus; species Saguinus oedipus. The sequence continues at coordinate 98,679,371 of CM063181.1, read as the reverse complement.
TCTTTTTTTTAATTTTCTTCATTATTCCATATACTGCATTAGTTATTAACTCCTTTAGAGAAAGCTAAGTTATTTGCCATTTACAAACACGTAAAGTACTCCCATCATTATAGGGAAACATTGTAGAATTTCTGTGTAGTTATATGTCAAGTATTTTAGTCTAACAGAATTATATGGTAAAAACAAATCACAAGGGTATGAGGTTTTCCAACCCATGGAAATAGAATGTTTTTCCATTTATTTGTGTTGTCTCTGATTTCTTTCAGCACTGTTTTTTAGATCTTGTAGAGCTCTTTTACCTCCTTGGTTAGCTGTATTCCTAGGTATTTCATTTTATCTGTGGCTATTTTAAATAAGATTATGTACTTGATTTGATGCTCAAGCCTGGACAGTAGTAGTGAATAGAAATGCTACTGACTTTTGTACATTGATTTTGTATCCTGAAATTTTACTAAAGTTGTTTATCAGTTCTAGGAGCCTTTTAATAGTCGTTGGTGTTTTTTAGGTATAGAATCATATTTTCAGTGACTTCTGCTTTCCAATATAGATGCTTTTTATTTCTTTCTCTTACCTGATTGCTCTGGCTAGCACTTCCAGTACTATGGAGAATAGTAGTGAGAGCAGGCATTCATGTCTATTTTCACTTCTCAAATGGACTAGTTCCAGCTTTTTACTCATCAGTATGATGTTGGCTGTGGGTTTGTCACAAATGGCTCTTATTATTTTGAAGTATGAGCCTTTGAAGCTTTAGTCTGTTAAGGGTTTTCAACATGAAGAGATGTTGGATTTTATCAAAAGCTTTTTCTGTGTATATTGAAATGATATATTTTTTGTTTTTAATTCTGTTTATTTGGTGAATCATATTGATTTGCATGTGTTAAAACAAATTTGCATCTCAGGAATAAAGCATAATTGATCATGGTGTATTAACTTTTTAATGTGTTGCTAGATATGGTTTGCTAGTATTCTGCTGAGGATTTTTACAGTGTTCATCAGGGATACTGGCCTACAGTTTTTCTTTTTCATTGTGTATCTGCCAGATTTTGGTATCAGGCTGATGCTAGCTTCATAGAATGACTTAGAAAGGAGACCTTTCTTCTTGACTTTTTGGAATCGTTTCAGAAGGATTGGTACCAGTTCTTTGTATGTCTGCTAGAATTAGGCTGTGAATCCATCTAGTCCAGGAGTTTACTTGGTTGATAGGTTTTTTATTATTGATTCAGTTTCAGAACTCAATGTTGGTCTATTCTGGGTCGTAATCTCTACTTGATTAAATATTGAGAGATTGTGGTTTTCCAGGAATTTGTCCATTTACTCTAGATTTTCTAATTTGTGTACATAAAGTTGTTTATAGCAGTCTCGGGATCTTTTGTATTTCTGTGGGATTACTTGTAATGTCTCATCATTTCTGATTATACTTATGTGGACCTCATTTTTCTTTGCCAATTTTATTTATTCTTTCAAAAACACAACTCTTGGTTTCATAGATCTTTTATATAGGTATTTGTATCTCAATTTTGTTCAGTTATTCTCTAATTGTAGTTATTTATTTTATTCTGCTAGCTTTGAGATAGGTTGGTTCATTTTTTCTAGTTCCTTTAGGTGCAAAATTAGACTGTTAATTTGAGATCTTGCTAATTTCTGGATGAAGACATTTAGCAGTATAGACACATTTCTTAATTCTGCTTTACCTGCATCCCAGAGGTTTTAGTAAGTTGTGTCTCTATTTTCATCAATTTCAAATAATTTTTTGTTTCTGCTTTAATTCTCATCTTCATCCAGGAGTTACATAGGAGCAAATTGTTTAGTTTACATGTATTCGTGCAGGTCTGTGGGATCTTCTTGATATTGATTTATATTTTGATTGCACTGTGGTCCAAAAGTGTTTGATAAATTTTGATTTTTTGAATTTATTGAGACTTGCTTTATGATCAAGCATGTGATAAATATTAGAATATGTTCTGTGTGCAGATGAAAAAAAAAATATGTTCTGTGATTGTTGAGGGAGTGTTCTGCAGATGTCTATTAGGTCTAGCATCAAATTTAAGTCCAGAGTTTCTTTGTTAGTTTTCTGCCTTGATAATCTAACACTGTCAGTGAGATTTTGAAGCCACTCACTATTATTGTGTAGCTGTCAACTTCGTTTTGTAGGTCAAGAAGAACTTGTTTTAGGAATCTGGGTGCACCAATGTTGGGTGCATATATCTGTAGGGTAGTTAAGTGTTCTTGTTGAATTGTACCACTTATCATTACAAAATGCCCTTCGTTGACCTTCTTAATTGTCATTGTTTTAAAGAATGTTTTGTCTGATATAAGAATAGCAACTTCTTCTATTTTGGTTTGCTTTTTGCATGATAGATCTTTCTCCATCCCTTTTCTTTGAGGCTGTGAGTGTCATTACATGTGAGATGGGCCCCTTGAAGACAGCAGATCTTTTTACCCAGCTAACCACTGTCTTTTTATCCAGCTAACCACTCTACATCTTGCAAGTGAGGCATTTAGCCATTTACATTCAGCACAAATGGATGCACTCATTTATATGTGAGATTTTGATCCTATTATTGTGCTATTAGCCAATTATTACATAGATTTGATTGTGTACTTTCTTTATAGTATCTGTGAGCTATCAGTTTAACTGTGGTTTTTTTTTTTTTTTTTTTTTTTTTTTTTGGTAGCAAGTATTTTTCTTTTAATTCATGTTTAACACTTCCTTAAGAACCTCTTGTAAGGCTGGTCTATTTGAACCAAAATCACTCAGTGTTTGCTTTTCTGTGATGGCTTATATTTCTCCTTCACTTATAAAGCTTAGTTTGGTGGGATTAAAAATCCTCGATTGGAATTTCTTTTCTTTAAGGATGTTTGAAATAGGCCCCAATTTCTTTAGGCTTGTAAATTTTCTGCAAAGAGCTCTTTGTGAATTGCTAATCTCTCTAGTGAGATTAGGAAAATTTTTGTAGAATATATCCTCTAATATATTTTCCAAGTTGCTTATGCTCTCTCCTTTACTCTCAGGAATGTTAATGAATCATAAATCTTGTAATTTTATATAATCTCATATTTGTCATATATTATATTAATTTTTTACAATTATTTTTAAATTTATTTTTGTCAGACTGAATTGCTTTTGTCACCTTAGTCTATTCTGCTGTTAATACTGCAGTTTATATTGTGAAATTCTTCTAGTGAATTGTTCACCTCTGAAAATTCGGCTTGGTTCTTTCTTAAAATGGCTCTTTTTTCACTTTCAGCTCTTAGATCATTTTACTGGATACCTTAAATTCCTTGGATTAAGCTTCAACTTTCTCCTTAATCTTGATGAGTTTCCTTGCCATTCAGATTCTGAATTCTATGTCTGTCATTTCAGTCATTTCAGACTGGTTAAGAATAATTGCTGTGGAGTTAGCAGACTCATTTGATGATAAGGAGACATTCTGGCTTTTTGAATTGTCAGAGTTACCGCATTGATTTTTTCTCATCTGGGAGGGTTGGGGTTCCTTTAACTGGTAGTATAAATTGAGTATAGTCACTTTACTTTGTGTTTGGGTGTCTTCAAAGGGCCAAGGCTCTATTTAAGGTTTTTATTTGTGGCTGAATCATTGCCCTTGGTTTTACAGGAAGGTATATTCACAGAATAATTTTGTTGTTATAGTTTGAGCTGCAATCCATTAGATGCCACTTAAGTTTAATGACCAGTAGACAGATTCTTACTCAGCTGCACTGTTTCTTTGCTTTTCCTCATGTTTGCAGTCATGCTTTGCAGTGTGGTGGAGAGGTGACCCCCTTCACCAAGTCCAGTCCTGGGCATTGGTCAAGGCCCTTCCAATCACTGACACCATGCTCACATTTCTTTTGTTAGATGTTCCAGGCTGCAGGTCTCCCTTGAACAGAGGGAAATTGGCCACACCTTTTCCAGAGCAGCTCTTCGGAGGAAGGCATGCCTTGCTCCTGTACCAGCCCACAAAACCACACTTCTCACTCCTCTCAATGCTCTGAGAGTGTGGGCTCCTCCTTTGTTTGAGTTCCAGCCACAGATTTGGGTTCAGAACTCCCAAGCTGCACAACACAGCTCTAAGGCACTGGTACTGGCTTGTGGCTCCATCCTCTAGATTCTCAGTACTGAGTATGGGTGCACTGGGAGGTCTAAAGTTCTCTCAGGTCCCTGGGAACATACTCAGATCAAGCAAAGTACACAGGCTGGCAGTGGAGGCTGTAGCGTGCACACACTTCTGTGGGGTAGCCAGGCAGGGGCCCTGGAAGGGGCTGGCAGACAAAATATCCTGCGTAACAAACATGCCCCAGTTCTCCACAGAAGCCACCCCCACTTTCACCTGGCCCAGCATTCATCTGGCACCAGATCTTCTCAGAGGGAGATGAGAATCTCTTTGGGGATGGGCACCTATGACCATCACATGCACAAAGGACCCTGGCACCATGCAGGCTGAATCCCTGTCTGCCTACTCTCCTGGTAGATCCCCCTGCCAGCTCACACATCCATGGTGGATGTGGGGTCCCTTGTAGCTAGAATCCCAGAGGTTCATAGAAAGAATGGGCCATCCTGCAGTTCCTTTACTCCTTCTCCTAGGTACCCTAGAATTTTGGTACCTCACACAGGCTTCCCAGCTTTCTCTCTATTTGGCCTCAGTGTCTGTGTGGGATGTCCATCCACTCTTGGCATTTTCTATCCAGCGATCTATTCAAATTGTGTTGGTTTACTCAAAATTTTAGTCTCTCTCTCAGGTGCAAGATTTAGTATGACTGCTCAAGAATTCCTGGTGAAAATAACTAGAGTCACAGCCACACTGAAATAAGAGGAAGTATTCCTTCCTGGCTAGGATTTTGGAACATGCATACATGGAGAAAACTTTAAATGAATTATTGGATAAGACTAAAGAAGAGTCACAACAGAGAACCATCCAAGTAATAAATAAAATGATGTCATGTGTGGATGGACATAGGAAGCAATAAAAATTTATTAAAGCAGCATAGTAGAAATCAATAGCAATATAGTTTTCATCTGTCAAAGTGAGAAATAATGTGAAGTATGAAAAGATTTAATGCATCAGGTTAATATTACCAGTCAATTACCAATCATACATTTTTATGCATATAGACTTGACAATCCTGAATTAAATATTTTTTAAATGTCTAATTAAATAATAGGAAACAATGAGCTTTTTACACAGTTTCTGTGACATTTATATGCTAAACATGCAATTTGTTAAAAATCAAATGTTTCTATTATTTTATGTCCTATATGTTTTTTCACATTGACAGTATCAACTAATTCAAAAGTTAGAAATTAAATGTCATGTTTGTTTGTTTTCTCTTTCTTCTATTTTTGGATTTTGGTTTATTTTTTCATAAGCTCATTTATGCATGCTTAATATAAATTTTTGTTATTGATATTAATTAGAAGTATTATGCAGTAAAATAAAATATCAACTCTAAATATAACCCAGTTAATTAAATACATGTAGTGAGTCTTAATTTTATTCTTACATTTTCAAAATGATTGACCCTAAGTATTATCATATTTTGTATGTCTACACTATATTATATATATTAAATATGTACTATGTATATATTTCTATAGACAAAAGCTTTATAAATATAGTACCTTTTAAACAGAAAACACCAGCTGCATAGGTAGAATGATTTTGTTTTAAATCCCAGGTATAAAATCCACCTGAGATTAAAGTTAATAATTTTATATTATTAACTCACATCAAAAATAAATTTTGATATATTTTTACACAATTTCTCACTAAAAATAATTTGAAGATGGCAAACTAACTCCATAGTCCACTAAATATAAGAAATGATAGGCACTGATGGTTTTTTTGGTTACTGAAAAGGGTTTAACAGCATTAATATTCAGAAGAAATTTTCTCACAGAGCCTTTATTGATGCACATTTATTTAAAATGATTTGGTTATCATAAGTTCCAGAAATATATGGTAAATTTTAAATCATACATATTTGAAAATAGACATGATTTTATACTTTTATTTTGTAAGTCCACATTGAATTTTTTCTAGTAAGTAAATGTTATTTCCTCCACTTTTTTTTTTTTCATAAAATGTGGCATCATTTATTACTGTATCTGTTCTCCTTCTGTCTCTTCTCATTTCTTTCCTTTTCACCACCCTGATTCTCCCTTATATATCAGACCCCTCCTCCCCAAGGGATGGTGAAGATGCCTGAGATGCAAGTTGCAAGCCGAAGCTCTGCAACTTTCCTGTATACAATGTACTGGTTAGCATGGGATACTTACAATATCTCATAAATTGAATAATATAGAGGCTTAATGAGGAAAGACTCTCTTAGCCTTAAATAAAACCAAAATAATTTCACTTACTAGTTTTCCTTTGGTTATTCCAAGGTATAAAGAAGGAAAAGATACAAGTATTCATGTGATGAGAGGCACTGAATCACTGAAAAAAACTGACCTAGAAGCAATATTAGTATTCAGAGAGGTAAGTGACTGAACTCCATTTATACAATAACCATTCTGGAATGATCCACTCAGACCAAAACCAGCCTTAAAAATGGAAAATAGGCTGGGCGCGGTGGCTCAAGCCTGTAATCCCAGCACTTTGGGAGGTCGAGGCGGGTGGATCACGAGGTCAAGATATCGAGACCATCCTGGTTGACATGGTGAAACCCCGTCTCTACTAAAGATACAAAAAATCAGCTGGGCATGGTGGCACATGCCTGTAATCCTAGCTACTCAGGAGGCTGAGGCAGGAGAATTGCCTGAACCCAGGAGGCAGAGGTTGCGATGAGCCGAGATCGCACCATTGCACTCCAGCCTGGGTAAAAAGGAAAATAATGCAAATAGTGATTCTGTAAAAGTAAAATGAGAATGATCAAAAAAGTAATCTCAAAGTTTCTGCTTAACTTTCTAATTATCATCATATTTATTTTATCATTACTAAGGATTATATTTGTAATATTAAGAAATTTAAGAAACAGTGTTTGAAGTCTGAAAGTGTAAGCACAGAAAGACAAAGATTATGTAATCTCACTTGTATGTGGAATTTTTAAAAGTCAAAGTCATAGAAACAGGTGGTTGTCAGGGGCTTATGGGGAGAGGAACAGCGAGATGTTGGTCCAAGGATAAAAGGATTTAGTTAGATAGGATAAGTAAGTTCTAGACATCTATTGTATGGCATGGTGACCATGGTTAATGCATTGTATACTTGGAAATTGTTAAGAGTAGATCCTCAGTGTTATCACAAAGAAATAAGTATGTGAGGTGATAGATATGTTAATTAGCCTGACAATCGTGTGTATATATATAAACATTACATTGTGTTCCACAAGTTTATACAATTTTATATCAATTATACATTAATAAAGCTAGAAAAATAAAAAAAAACAGATCTTTCCTATTAAATCAAAATGATCTCTATTAAATAGTATGATTGGTTTTCTCTGCCATCTCTAAATAAGTACAATTATAATGTTTTACAGTTTTTTTTGTCTGTCTTCCTTTCTTTGTTTGTTTTGAGATGGACTCTCGCTTTGTTGCCAGGCTAAAGTGCTGTGGCACAATCTCAGCTCACTGCAACCTCCACCTCCCGGGTTCAAGCGATTCTCCTGCCCCAGCCTCCAGAGTAGCTGGGATTACAGGCACGTGCCACCATACCTGGCTAATTTTGTATTTTAATTATGGGTTTCACCATATTAGTCAGGATGGTCTCGATCTCTTAACTTCATGATCTGCCCACCTTGGCCTCCCAAAGTGCTGGGATTACAAGAGTGAGCCACCACATCTGGCCTGTTTTACAGTTTTAAACTTGAAATTTACAAGCTGTGGAAACACGCTTGGGCTGCAATCAGAATCCTGGATAGGAGCGGGTATTGGGATGCTTTTCTCCATGTTCTCTGTAGATCCATTGACTACCCTCTCTGCAGTGATCAGTGCCTTTCGGTGTTGAACTCCTTGGACTGCAATAGGTGAATTTCTTTTATCCACTCTTTCTGGTAACTTTCAGCCAATAAGAAGCATAGCCAGTAGAATATAAAACAGAAAGGGGGCTCAGTATTTCTTCTTCACTTCCTTCCTTAAGTTTCTGACAGTAGCTGAAACTTCTATGATGAAATTTCCAACTGGGAAAGACCCTCCTACTTGACCTTAGCGGTCCCTAGGCTCTGGCAATGCTCTTTCTTCTCCTTGCTCCATCAGGCAGAGGAGTGGTAATGGCTTGCCACTCAATGTATTGGTACCCTGGAGTCTAAATATTTGTTGTTGCTTCCTCTAACTTTTCTTTTATCTCTCTAGTCTATTTAAAATTTCATCAGAATGTGCCTTCTCTTTCCATCTGGAAATATGACTGATATAGATAAGAACAACGCTAGCTTATAGGAATGCATCATGTGAAAAAAAAATTCACAAAATATTGCAACATAATAGTCACTGTCAAAGATCTTATGACTCATGTGAGATTATACGAGTATTTTTAAGGTTTAGTATCTAAGATAGTTAGGAAATTGGCTTCAAAGAAATCCATTTAAGTAAAAGAAGAGAAAAGAAAAGAAAAAAGGAAGCTACAAAAAGTATAATAGCCAAAACAATTTTGAATAAGAATAAAAATTAGGGGCCCAAAGTGGCTCCGGCCGGATGTCGTGGCGCTTGCGAAGGCGAGGCCAAGAGTTCAAGGCCAACCAACCTCAGCAACCTTACAAGCTCTCATTGATTGGCAAAAAAAAAAAAAAAAAAAAAAAAAAAAAAAAAACCAAAATTTAGGCCGGGCGCGGTGGCTCAAGCCTGTAATCCCAGCACTTTGGGAGGCCGAGGCGGGTGGATCACGAGGTCAAAAGATCGAGACCATCCTGGTCAACATGGTGAAACCCCGTCTCTACTAAAGATACAAAAAATTAGCTGGGCATGGTAGCGCGTGCCTGTAATCCCAGCTACTCAGGAGGCTGAGGCGAGAGAATTGCCTGAGCCCAGGAGGCGGAGGTTGCGGTGAGCCGAGATCGCGCCATTGCACTCCAGCCTGGGTAACAAGAGCGAAACTCCGTCTCAAAAAAAAAAAAAAAAAAAAAAAAAAAAAAAAAAAAAAAAGAATAAAAATTAAAGATTCATTCCACTCAATTTCAAAACATGCTATAAAAATTATTGTAACTTACATGAAAAACAGTAATTAAGACTATATGGTATTGGTGACAAGATAGGCACATAAATCAATTAAACAGAAAGTCCAGAAATAGATTCACATATAAATAGTCAACTGATTTTTAACAAAATTCCAAAGAAAATTTTATGTAGAAACTACAGTGTTTTTTAACAAATGGTATTAAGACAATTAGGCATGCATATGTAGAATTAAAAACCTCAATCTATATCTTGTATTATATAAAGCAATTAATACAAAATTAATTATAAACCTAAATATAAATCTTAAATCTATAAAACTTATAAAAAAAAAGAAGTAACCTGTGTTCAGGAAAGATTACATAGGTATAATATCAAGAATATAATTTGTAGAAAAATTGACAAAATATATTAACTTTTATTGTCAATTTGCATGAAATTGACAATAAAAGTTAATATATTTTGCTCTGGAAGAGACATTTAAATGAATGGAAAAACAAATCCATCAGACTGGAAGAAAACATGCAAGCTTAATCTGAAATGGAGGTTGCATGCAGAATCGATAAAGAATTCTCAAAATTAAACAATACAAATTTATAACTGGCCAAAAGATTTGAACAGACAAATTACAAAAATAAATACAAATGGCAAATAAACAATGAAAATAGGCTTGATATCATTTGGTTGGGAATTGCTGATTACAATCAGATCCCGTGTACTCATAGTAGAATGATTAAAATCAGAGAAACTAACAGTTACAAGTACTGACCAGGATGTAGAACAAATGGAACTTTTGTAAATTACTAGTGGGAATCCAAAATCCCACTTTATAAAACAGTTTGCCAATTATTTGTAAAATTAAATGTACATGGTAAGTAAATGTAAATTAATTAGGACCCAGCCACTCTGTGGTGTTTATCTGAGAGAAACTAAAATCAATGTCTTCACAAAAACCTGTATGTGAATGTTTATGATGTTTTATACATAATAACCCCAAACTCAAAATCACCCTGAAGTTCTTCAGTTGTAAATGATTAAACACACTGTAGTGAATCCACACAATGGAGTATTACTCAGTAATAAAAATGAATTAATTACTCATACATGTAAAAAGAAAACAAAAGATTGAATAAAATATTGATTATGCTAAGTGAATGTAAGAAGACTCAATATGCTTCATACTTTATAATTCCATTGATAAAGCATTGTTGGAAATACAAACTATAGGAACAGAAAATGAACTATTGATTTCTAAGGAATGAAATTGGGGAATTGGGAATTTATGACCGAAGTAATTTTGAGGAAAATATTTGTACTTAATGAAACAGTTTCGTATGTTGATTGTGGTGGTGATTACACAGTTAGATGAATTTACCAAAATTCATACTTTACACACACTCATGTACACACACACACATACACTCACACACTCCATGTTTGTTTTAATAAGTTCTACATTAATAAACCTTACTTTTTAAAAATGAACATAGACATTTTATCAGATAGTAAGAAAATCTGTTTGGCCAGAGACACACATTTTCATTCCAAAAGGTATTGCTAATGTGGCCTGACAAAAGTATAATGAAACAAATGTTAAATGTGTCATTTGAAGACAGGTATGTTTATTAATGGATGATTACATTAGCTTTGTGGGCAACAAATCTAAATATGTCTGCTGGTTTTGATCTTCTATTCAACTCAAACTGAATAACATAACTTGTTCTCAATATAGTGTATTTCTTTTTTAAAGCATTATTGCATGCCTATTTAAACTGAGTTCTTCTTGGTTTCAGATCTTCATCTCAACCTATAGGTAAATATGTTTGCAATTATAAACCTGTTATTAAATATGTTATCCAATTTCTTCTACTTAATAATCTTTATAGTAGACAACTATAGCTTAAGTATCATCATACTAATTATATTCAAATTTTCTCTATTACTTTAAAGATTCTGACAGTTTGTTCGTTTAAATGAAGACCCAAAATTCACATATTTCCTTTTTTTATATGTATAACTCTTAATTCCACAACAACTTTTAATCATTAGCACTTTTTATTATTGGTCCATTAAGTTTTGGGAAAAGGTTATTTAGGCTGTGAAATATTCTATACTAGATTTGATTGATTGTTCTTTGTAATATTATTTAAATTATTTCTATATCACAGCAGGTAGCTCCTATAAACATAAAGTGAAATCTAGAGTTTTGATAGATTCAGGTCTATATTTTCAGACAAAAACTCATCAAAATATTGCTGTGCATTTCTTAGCATCATCAATGTCTACATCTCATTGCCTCATTTTTAAATGATGCTAGGATTGATCACTTCTCAGGTGGCATCAGCCTCATACATTCATTATGAAGTTCCCTTCACTCTTTCCCCCAGTGACTGGTTTTGAATCCATTGCCTACATCCATTCTTTCAGTAAGAGTTACTAAATGGTGATTTTTCTGTTATTTCTTCCACAATTATTCTCTAAAATTCTTCTATAAAAACTCTCCCTCATCAACCATTTTGCTACTCTGAAATTCAGTTTATATAGATAAGGCAAGATATAATCAATAGTTGATTCTTTATTTTTAAATGTGTTTTAGAAAAATGAATTGGAACTTAGTCTCTAAGGAGCTGTATATATGTTTATAAGTATGTGAGTTTAAATGAAATTATGTAAACTCATGAAATGTTATATATACAATGTGATCCAACACTTTACAGTTATTTTATTTTTTTCTCCTTTAAATGTTGCCAGATTATCTCTGCATCTATTCCAGTGTGAATTCAATTGACATGGTGCCTGTTTCTTTTTTATATGACTTCATTATGCCTTGATAGATTCCTTTCTTTTTGGCTCAAAATTGTGTCACAATTTTATGTTTTATATTTCCCAAATAAATATTCTTGGCACCTTTGTCAAACAAAGAATATATTTTTTGGAGTATCCCAAGATTGTTTTACTATGAAATGCTAGTATGATACCACAGTTTTTGGTCCTAGAAATTCACATTGTTTGTCTTTGCTTCTAGGCATTTTCAATGCCATGTTGGGAGATCATATTTATAAGACAAGAAAAGCTCTGACTTGAAGCTGTTGTTGCCAAATTTGATTAAAAAGTATATAGGATTTTAAATACTATTAACTACTGAATACAGTTTGAAATGTCTTTGTGGTATATTTTTAATTTTTAGTTATGGATATATAATAGTTATACATATTAATGGGTTACATGGGATATTTTGATACAAGCATACAATATATAATTATCAAATTAGAGCAAATGGGGTATCCATCACCTTAAGGATTTATTATTTCTTTGTATTAGGAACACTCCAATTTTATTGTTATTTTGAAATATAAAATAAATTATTGTTAACTATCATTGTCCTATTGTTCTGCCTAACACTGGATCTTATTTCTGCTATCTAATTGTATTATACTCATTACCATCCCCATTTTTTTCTTCCATCCCTCTCTACTCTTCCCAGTCTTTGGTAACCATCATTAGACTTGCTATCTCTATGAGTTCTATTTTTTAAGATCCCACATATGAGAAATAACATGCAATATTTAACTTTCTGTGACTGGCTTATTTCACTAAACATATTGTTCTCCAGTTCCAACCACGTTACTGCAAATAATATGATATCATTCTTTTTATGGTTGAATAATATTTCATGGTGTATATGTATTTTTTAAATCATTCACCGATAGATACTTATGTTCAACATCTTGGTTACTGGAAATAGTACTGCAATAAATGTAGAAGTGAAGATATCTCTTCAATATACTATTTTCCTTACTTTTGAGATAGATCCATCAGTGAGATTGCTGGATCATATTGTAGTTCTAATATAGTTTTCTTGAGGAACTTCCATACTGTTCTCCCTACTGGCTGTACTAATTTGCATATCCATCAACAATACAAGGGTTCCCTTTCTTCACATCCTCGCTGGCATCTATTATTGGCTGTTTTTTTTTTCTTTTGTATAAAAGTAATTTTAACTGGAATGATACAATATCTCACTGTAGCTTTAATTTGCTTTTCTCTGATGACTAGTGATGTTGAACATTTTTGCAAATAACTTTTGGGCATTTGTATTTCTTATTTTCAGAAATATCTATTCAGATATTGAGCTCATATTTTCTTTTCTTTTTTTTAATTGTACTTTAGGTTCTGGGATACATGTGCAGATCATGCTGGACTGTTGCATAGGTACACACATGGCAATGTGATTTGCTGTCTCCATCCCCCCATCACCTACATCTGGCATTTCTCCCCATGTTATCCCTCCCCATCCCCCACTGTCCCTCCATTGGCACCTGTCAACAAAGTCCAGTGTGTGATGCACCGCCTATGTGTCCATGTGTTCTAATTGTTCATCACTGCCTATGAGTGAGAACATGCAGTGTTTGATTTTCTGTTCTTGTGTCAGTTTGCTGAGAATGATGGTTTCAGGATTCATCCATGTCCCTACAAAGGACACAAACTCATCATTTTTATGGCTGCATGGTATTCCATGGTGTATATGTGCCACATTTTCCTTGTCCAGTCTATCATCGATGGGCATTTGGGTTGGTTCCAGGTCTTTGCTATTGTAAACAGTGCCACTCTGAACATATGTGTGCATGTGTCTTTATAATATAATGATTTGTAATCCTTTGGATGTACACCCAGTAATGGGATTGCTGGGTCAAGTGGCTCTTCTATTTCTAAGTCCTTGAGGAAGTGCCGCACTGTCTTCCACAATGATTGAACTAGTTTACACTCCCACCAGCAGTGTAAAAGTGTTCCTTTTTCTCCACATCCTTTCCAGTATCTGTTGTCTCCACATTTTTTAATGATCACCATTTTAACTGGTGTGAGGTGGTATCTCAATGTGGTTTTGATTTGCATCTCTCTAATGACCAGTGATGATGAGCATGCTTTCATATGTTTTTTGGCCTCATATATGTCTTCTTTTGAAAAGCATCTGTTCATATACTTCTCCCACTTTTAGATGGGTTTGTTTATTTCTTCTAAATCTGTTTTAGTTCTTTGTAGATTCTGGATATTAGCCCTTTGTCAGATGGGTAGATTGCAAAAAGTTTTTCTCATTCTGTTGGTTGCTGGTTCACTCTAATGATTGTTTCTTTTGCTGTATGGCAACTCTGGAGTTTAATTAGGTCCCATTTGCCTATTTTGGCTTTTGTTGCCAATGTTTTTGGCGTTTTAGTCATGAAGTCCTTGCCTATGCCTATGTCCTGAATAGTTTGCATAGGTTTTCTTCTAGGGTTTTATGGTGTTTGGTTTTAGGTTTAAGTATTTTATCCATCTGGAGTTGATTTTAGTGTAAGGTATCAGGAAGGGGTCCAGTTTCTGCTTTCTGCACACTGCTAGCCAGTTTTCCCAACACCATTTATGAAACAGGGAATCCTTTCCCCATTGCTTGTTTTTGTCAGGTTTGTCAAAGGTCAGATGGTTGTAGATGTGTAGCGTTGCCTCCGGGGCCTTTGTTATGTTCTATTGGTCTATATCTCTGTTTTGTACTAGGTTTTGATTACTGTAGCCTTGTAGTATAGTTTGAAATTAGGTAGCGTAATGTCTCCAGCTTTGTTCTGTTTGCTTAGGATTGTCTTGGCTAAGCGGGCTCTCTTTTGGTTCTGTATGAAGTTTAAGGTGGTTTTTTCCAGTTCTGTGAAAAAGGTCATTGGTAGATTGATGGGGATAGCATTGAATCTATAAATTACTTTGAACTGTATGGCCATTTTCATGATATTGATTCTTCCTAACCATGAGCATGGAATGTTTCTCCATCTGTGTGTGTCCTCTTTACTTCCTTGAGCAGTGGTTTGTAGTTCTCCTTGAAGAAGTCATTTATGTCCTTTGTTATCTGTATTCCTAGATATTTTATTCACTTTGTAGCAATTGTGAATGGAAGTTCGCTCATGAATTAGCTCTCTGTTAGTCTGTTATTGGTATATAGAAATGCTTGTGATTTTTGCACATTGATTTTTTATCCTGAGGCTTTGCTGAAGTTCCTTTTCAGTTTAAAGAGATTTTGTGCTGAGATGATAGGGTCTTCTAAATATACAATCATGTCATCTGCAAATAGAGACAATTTGATTTCTTCTTTTCCTAATTGAGTACCCTTTATTTATTTATTTTTCATGCCTAATTGTTCTGGCTAGAACCTCCAATACTATGTTGAATAGGAGTGGTAAGAGAGGGCATCCTTGTCTAGTGCCTGATTTCAAAGGGAATGCTTCCAGTTTTTGCCCATTCACAGTTTTTAGCATAAAAAGCTGTGGAATTTTGTCGAAGTCCTTCTCTGCATCTATTGAGATAATCCTGTGGTTTTTGTCTCTGGTTCTGTTTATGTGGTGGATTACATTTACAGACTTGCGTATGTTGAACCAGCCTTGCATCCCTGGAATGAAGCCTACTTGATCATGATGGATAAGCTTTTTGATGTGCTGTTGCAAATGGTTTGCCAGTATTTTGTTGAAGATTTTTGCATCTATGTTCATCATGGAGATTGGCCTGAAGTTTTCTTTTTTTTGTTGAGTCTCTGTTGGGTTTTGGTATCAGGATTATGTTGTTCTCATAAAATGATTTGGGAAGGATTCCCTCTTTTTGCATTGTTTGAAATAGTTTCAGAAGGAATGGTAACAGCTCCTCTTTGTACATCTGGTAGAATTCAGCTGTGAACCTGTCTGGACCTGGACTTTTTTTTGGTTGGTAGGCTATTAATAGATGCCTCAACTTCAGCTCTTGTTATTGGTCTATTCCAGGTTTCAACTTCTTCCTGGTTTAGGCTTGGGAGGGTGCAATTGTCTAGGGATTTATCCATTTCTTCCAGGTTTACTGGTTTATGTGCATAGAGTTGTTTGTAGTAATCTCTGATCATAGTTTGTATTTCTGTGGTTATCAGTGGTGATATCCCGTTTATCATTTTTTATTGCATCTATTTGATTCTTCTCCCATTTCTTTTTTATTAATCTGGCTAGTGGTCTATTTTGTTGATCTTTTCAAAAAACCAGCTCCTGCATTTATTGATTTTTTTGAAGGTATTTTTTGTGTCTTTATCTCCTTCAGTTCTGCTCTGATCTCAGTTATTTCTTGTCTTCTGCTAGGTTTTGAGTTTTTTTTTTATCTTGCTCCTTTAGCTCTTTCAATTTTGATGATAGAGTGTCAATTTTAGATCTTTCCTTGCTTCTCATGTGTGCACTGCTTAAATGTGTCCCAGAGATTCTGGTACATCATGTCTTCATTCTCATTGGTTTCAAAGAACATCTTTATTTCTGCCTTCATTTCATTGTTTATCCAGTTGACATTTGGAAGCCAGTTGTTCAGTTTCCATGAAGCTTTGCAATTCTGAGTTGGTTTCTTGATTCTCAGTTCTAATTTGATTTCCCTGTGGTCTGAGAGACTAATTGTTATGAATTCTGTTCTTTTTCATTTGCTCAGGGGTGATGTACTTCCAATTATGTGGTCAATTTTAGAGTAGGTGCAATGTGGTGCTGAGAAGAATGCATATTCTGTGGATTTGGGGTGGAGATGTCTATAGATGTCTATTAGGTCTACTTGGTCCAGATTTGCATTCAAATCCTGGATACCCTTGTTAATTTTCTGTCTTGTTAATCCATCTAATATTGACAGTGGAGTGTTAAAGTCTCCCACTATTATTGTTTGCAAGTCTAAGTCCCTTTGTAGGTTGTTCAGAACTTGCTTTATGTACCTGGGTGCTCCTGTATTGGGTGAGTATATATTTAGGATAGCTAGCTCTTCTTGGTACATTGATCCTTTTACCATTATATAATGCCCGTCTTTGTCTGTTTTTATATTTGTTGGTTTAAAGACCATGTTATCAGAGACCAGTTTTGCAACTCCTGCTTTTTTTACTCTCCATTTGCTTGATAAGTCTTCCTCCATCCCTTTATTTTGAGCCTGTGTGTGTCCTTGCATGTGAGATGGGTTTCCTGAATACAGCACACTGATGGGTTTTGACTTTTTATCCACTTTGCCAGTCTGTGTCTTTTAATTGGGGCATTTAAGCCCATTTACATTTAAGGTTAATATTGTTATATGTGAATTTGATCCTGCCATTTTGATGCTAGCTGGATGTTTTGCCTTTATTTGATGCATTTTTTTTTTCATTGTGTCAATGGTCTTTACCATTTGGTACATTTTTGGAGTGTCTGGTACTGGTTGTTCCTTTCCTTGTTTAGTGCTTCTTTCAGGAGCTCTTATAAGGCAGGCCTGGTGGTGACAAAATCTCTCAGCAATTGCTTGTCCATAAAAAATGTTCTTTCTCCTTCTTATGAAGCTTAGTTTGGCTGGATATGAAATTCTACGATGAAAGTTCTTTCCTTTAAGGATGTTGAATATTGGCCCCCACTCTCTTCTGGCTTGTAGGTTTCTGCAGAGAGATCCACTGTAAGTCTAATGGGCTTCCCTTTGTAGGTAACCTGATCTTTGTCTCTGGCTGCCCTTAGCATTTTTTCCTTCATTTCAACCCTGGTGAATCTGATGATTATGTGCCTTGGGGTTGCTCTTCTTGAGGAATATCTTTGTGGTGTTCTCTGTATTTCCTGGACTTGAATATTGGCCTGGCTTGCTAGGTTGGGGAAGTTGTCCCAGATAATATCCTGAAGAATGTTTTCCAGCTTAGATTCATTTTCCCCTTCACATTCAGGTACACCTATCAAAGTAGATTAGGTCTTTTCACATAATCCGGTATTTCTTGAAGGCTTTGTTCATTTCTTTTCACTCATTTTTCTCTATTCTTGCCTTCTCATTTTATTTCATTGAGTTGATATTCAGTCTCTGATATCCTTTCTTCTGCTTGTTCAATTTGGCCATTGAAACTTGTGTATGCTTCGCAAAGTTCTTGTGCTGTGTTTTTCAGCTCCAGCAAGTAGTTTGTATTCTTCTCTAAGCTGTTTATTCTAGTTAACATCTTATCTAATATTTTTACTAGGTTCTTAGTTTCTTTGTATTGGGTTAGCACATGTTCTTTTAGCTCTGAGAAGTTTATTACCCACCCTCTGAAGTCTGTTTCTGTCAATTCATCATATTCATTATCCATCCATCTTTGATCCCTAACTGGTGAGGAATTGTGATCTTTTGGAGGAGGAGAGGCATTCTGTTTTTTTGGTGTTTTCATCCTTTTTGCACTGGTTTCTTCCCATCTTAGTGGCTTTATCTACCTGTGGTCTTTGTAGTTGGTGACTTTCTGATGGGGTCTCTGAGTGGATGTCCTTTTGGTTGATGATAAAGTTATTTCTTTCTGTTTCTTAGTTTTCCTTCTAACAGTCAGGCCCCTCTGCTGCAGGACTGCTGGAGGTCCACTCCAGACCCTGCTTGCCTGGGGATCACCTGCAGGGGCTGCAGAACAGTAAGGGTTGCTGCCAGTTTCTTCTTCTGTTATCTTTGTCCCAGAAGGGTACCTGCCAGGTGTCGGTCTGAGCTCTCCTTTATGAGATGTCTCTGGGTATACAGGGGTCAGGGAGCTGCTTGTGGAGGCAGTCTGTCCATTATAGGAGCTCAAGTGCTGTGCTGGGCACTCTTGTTCTGTGCAGAGCTGCTGGGCAGGTAATTTTAAGTCTGCTGCAGCAGAACTCATAACCTGGTGCTCTGTCCTAGGAAGGTCGTCTTTATTTATAAGTTCCTGTCATGCTGCTGCCTTTTCTCAGAGGTGCCCTGCCCAGCATGGAGTAGTCTAGTCACAGTCTGCCAGCAGAGGTGTTGCCAAGCTGCTGCAGGCTCTGCTCAACTGCTGTGTGAACTGCCTTGGTAGTGGCGGACTGCCTCAGTAGTGGTGGTCGCCCTTCCCCCCACTGAGCGACCCATCCGGGGTCCTGCTGCGCTTTCTGCAAAACTCTCAATCCAGAGCGTTTCAGATTGCTTGTTTTGTGGGAGTGGTACCCACCAAGCCAGATCACCTGGCTCCCTGTCTCTGCCCCCTCCCTTTCAGTTGAATGGGTAGCTCTTTCTTCCAGGCATTCCAGGCACCAGTTGAAATGGCCACCCAGGTTTGTGTGAGTTTCTGCATGCCAACCCAGCATGGGCCGAAACCACCATGCTGAAAACTTGGGAATCTCCTGGTCTGTGGGCAGGGAAAATTTGTTTGGAAGTGCGGTGGGCACTCACCCTCTGCATTGTTCTTGCTGGGAACTGCACTGTGAAGCTGTTCATATTTGGCCATCTCAGATCCTTCCCACGGAGCCCATATTTTCACTGGATTATTTGATCTTTTCCTATGGAGCTTCTTGTATATTCTCTTTATTAATCTCTTGTCAGATGGGTAATTTGCAAATATTTTCTCCCTTTCTGTGGCTTGTCTCTTCACTTTGTTGTTTCCTTTGCTCTATAGATTTTTAGTTTGGTGTGATCTCATTTGTCTACATTTGCTTTGTTTACCTGTGCTTTTGAAGTTTTACTAAAAAAAATTTGTCCAGACCAATGTCCTGGAGTGTTTTGCTAATCTTTTTTCTAGTAGTTTCATAGTTTCTGGTCTTATATAAGTTTTTAATCCATTTTGATTCAATTTTTTTGAATATATATTGGGTTCTAGTTTCATTCTTCATTCTACATGTGGATATCTAGTTTTCAACACCACTTAGTGAAAAGACCATCCTTCCCCCAATGTGTGATCTTGGAACCTTTGTTGAAAATGAGTTGACTCTAAATGCCTAAGTTTATTTTGGGGTTCTATATACTGCTCCACTGGTCAATGTGTCTGTTTTATGCCAGTATCATGGTGTTTGGGTTTCTGTAACTCTACAGTATAATTAGAAGTCAGGTAATATGAGATCTCCAGCTTTGTTATTTTTGTTCAGAATGGCTTTCACTGTTCTGTGTTATTATTATTTTTTGTAATTTGATATAAATTTTAGGATTTTTTTTTCTATTTTAGTGAAGAATGTCATTGGTATTTTGATAAGGATTGTATTGAATCTGCAGATTGTTTTGGTTAGTATGAAACTTTTAACAATATTGACTTTTCCAGTCTATGAACATGGGATAGTTTTCTATTTACAGTGTATCCTTTTGAACTTATTTTACTAATACTTTTTATATATATATATATGTGTGTGTGTGTGTGTGTGTGTGTGTATATATATATATATATATATATATATATATATATATATATGTTCTTTTTTTTTTTTTTTTTTTGAGTTGGAGTTTTGCTCTTGTTACCCAGGCTGGAGTGCAATGGCACGATCTCGGCTCACTGCAACCTCTGCCTCCTGGGTTCAGGCAACTCTCCTGCCTCAGTCTCCTGAGTAACTGGGATTACAGGCACATGCCACCATGCCCAGCTAACTTTTTGTATCTTTTTTTAGTAGAGACAGGGTTTCACCATGTTGACCAGGATGGTCTCGATCTCTTGATCTCATGATCCACCCACCTCAGCCTCCCAAAGTGCTGGGATTACAGGCTTGAGCCACCGTGCCCAGCCATACTTTATATTTTTATTGTAGAGGTCTTTTTTACTTCTTCAATTAAGTTTATTCCTAGGTATTTTATTTTAGTTGTAGTTATTGTAGATGGTAGTACTTTGTTGTTGTTGTTGTTCAGAAATTTTGCTTTTGACTTAGAGAAATCCTATTGGCTTTTCTTTGTTGATTTTGTATCTTACAATTTGACTAAATTTATCAGTTCAATTACTTTTCTGATGAAAATATATCAGATAATGTCATCAGCAAACAAGGATAATTTGACCTCTTTCTCACCAGTTTGGATGCCCTTTATATTTTTCTCCTGTATAAATTGATTTGGCTAGGACTTCTAGTACTAAACTGAGTAATAGTGGTGATAGTGGGCATCCTTGTCTTGTTCCAGCTATTAGAGGAAATGCTTTCATGTTTTAATCATTCAGTCTGATACTAGCTGTGAATTTGATATACATGACATTTTATATGTTGAGATGTTTCTTAAGATCCAGATTTCTGATAGTTTTTATTAAAAAGCAATGTTGACTTTTATCTAAAGCATTTTTGGCATCAGTTGAAATGATTATATGGCTTTGTCTTTCCTTTTGTTCATATAATGTATTATATTTACAGATTTGTATATGTAGAGCCATCCTTGCATTCCTAGGGTGAATCCCTCTTGACCATTGTGTATTATTTTTTAAGTGCTGTTAAATTTGGTGTGCTAGTGTTTGGTTGAGAATTTTCTTAATCTATGTTCATCAGAGATATTGGCCTGTGGTTTTGTTGTTGTTGTTGTTGTTGTTGTTGTGTCTTTTTTTGGTTTTCATATAGGATAATACTTTCCTCCTAGCATGAGTTTGGAAGTATTCCCTCCTCTTCTGTTTCTTGGAATATTTTGTGTAGGACTGGTATAATTTTCCATTAAATGTTTGGTAAAATTCAGCATTGAAGCCATCAAACACTAGGCTTTTCTTGATGAGAGCCATTTTGTTACTGTTTTTATCTTGTTATTTATTATTGGTCTATTCAGATTTTTTATTTTTTCATTGATTCAAGCTTGGTAGCTTGTGTGGGTCTAGAAATTTATCCATTTCTTCTAGGTTTTCCCATTTATTGGCATTTACCAGCTCACAACGGTCTCTAATGATTCTTGAATTTCTGGAGTATCAGTTGTAATATCTCCTTTTTATCTCTGATTTATTTTATTTGGATATTTTTTCTTTTTTTATAATTTAGTCTGAATGATGGTTTTTAAATTTTGTTTTGTTTTGTTTTTTGATCCTTTGTATTTTTAGTCTCAATTTTATTTATTTCTGCTCTGATCTTTATTATTTCCTTTCTTCTACTAATATTTGATTTGGTTTGCTGTCGCTTTTCAAGTTATTTAAGATGCATCATTTTGTTGTTTATTTGAAGTTTCTTTTTTACATTTTTGATTTATTGTTATAAACTTCTTGCTTTTGCTATGTTCTGTAGGTTTTGGTATGTTGAGTTTCCACATTTGTTTGTTTCCAGAAATTTTAAAATTTTTTTCTTAATGTCTTCATTGAATCAGTGATTGTTCAGGAGCATATTGTTTAATATCTGTGTGTTTATATAGCTTCCAAACCTTTCTCTTGTTGTTGATTTCTAGTTTTATTCCATTGCGGACAGAAAAGATACCCTATATGATTTCAATAGTTTTTGAATTTTAAAGACATTTTATGGCCTAATATACAGTTTATTCTTAATAATGTCCAAGTGCTAAGGAGAAGAATGTGTATTCTGTAGCTATTGGATGAAATGTTTTATAAATGCCAAAGAACCATTGATCTATAGTGAAATTTAAGTCCAATGTTTCTTTGTTAATTTTCTGTTTGGATATTCTGTGTATGTTAGGGCATTTGTATAGCTATGAAGAAATATGTGAAGCTGGGTAATTTATTTTAAAAAAAGTTTTATTTTGGCCCACAGTTCTGCAGGCTGTATATAAAGTAGTGTCAGCATTTGCTTCTAGTAGGGCCTTAGGAAGCTTACAATCATGAAGGAAGATGAAGGAGAGCCAGCAAGTCACATAGTGAGAGATGAAGCAAGAGACATGGGGAGGCGCCAAGTTCTTTTAAATGACTAGCTTTTGCATTAACTCATAGAGCAAAATCTCACTCATTACCATGGAAAGGACACCAAGTCATCATGTGGAATTCACTTCCATGACCCAACAACCCCCACCAGAACTTGGCTCCAACATTGAAATTACATTTCAACATAAGATTTGGGGAGAACAAATATCCAAACCATATCACTATACAATACTAAAAGTGTGGTGTTAAGCCCTCATCTATTATTGTCTAAGGATCTGTCTCTCTCTTTAGATCTAATAAGAGTTGCTTTGTATGTCTGAGTCCCTAATATTGAGTGCATATAGATTTACAATTATAATACAGATAATTTTCATGGATATAATATTTGAGGTTGAAAAATTTTTTTCTTAAATATTTAATGTGTGTCATTCTACTATCTTCTAGCCTGAAAAGTTTCTATTTAGAAGTCTGCTGCCAAATGTATTAGAGTTCCTTCATATAGTATTTTCTTCTTTTTTTGGCACTTTTGAGATCCTTTCTTTATCATTGACTTTTGAGAGTTTCAGTAATATAAGCCTTTAAGTAGTGTTATTTGGGTTGAATCTTCTAGGTATTCTACAACCTTCTTTTACTTCAATATTCATGTCTTTCTCTAGGTTTGAAATTTTTTCTGTAATTATTTCTTTGAACAAATTTTCTACCCTAAATTCTCTCTCTACATTCTCTTTAAGATAAATAATTTGATTTTTTTATCCTTTTGAGGCTATTTTTTAGCTCTTGGAGGTATGATTTATTCTTTGTTGTTTTTGTTCTCTTTTTTTCTCTGGCTGTGTATTTTTATATAGCTAGTTCTATATTCTTCTTGATCCACTTCTGCTGTTGAAAGACGGATGCAGTTTTCAATTTGTCAACTGAATTTTTCAGCTCTGGAATTTGTTTGATTTTTAAAAAAATCATTGTAATCTCTTTATGAAATTTCTCTGATAGAATTCAAAATTCCTCTCTGTGTTATTTTGAAATTCATTGAGTTTCCTCAAGACAGCTATTTTGAATTCTTCTCTGAAAGATCACATATTTACATCACTCCAGGATTTGTCACTGGTGACTTATTTAGTTTGTTTGGTCAGGTTGTGTTTTCCTGGATGATTGTGAAATCATTGTGATTCTCTCAATGTCTGGGCATTGGAGAGTTATGAATTTATTCCAAGCTTCATAGTCTTTTCTTTATACCTGTCCTTCTTGAGAAGGCTTTCCACATATTCAAATGGAATTGAATGTTGTGATCTAAGTCTGTGGTCAGCGCAATCATATCAGCACTAAAAAGTTCCCTAGGCCCAGGAATGTCAGCAACACTTGCTGTGGTACCATTTTGGTGGGGTTGGGTAAGAAGGGAGAATTCCCTGTGTTACCAGGCAGTGTTTGTTTCTCTTCTTTTTCTTTCCTCTAGTCAGAAGTAGCCTCTCTCTAAGTTAGGCTGCCTGGAGTAGGGGAAGGGTGATATAGGCATGTCCTTGCCTACCACAGCTAGTGTTACGCTAAGTCACATGCACCACAAGTCCACTGCTTCTAAGCTCAGGGTAGCTCCAGTGTTTGCACAAGTACTGCAGTCCTTGTGGTTTGACTGCCACTAGAATTGAATCCAGGCCCCAGACAACTTTAGTCAGCAGAAAGTAGAGCCAGGCAGGACTCAGGTTTCTCCTGCTGGGGCTGAGAATTCCCCTTTGGTCCAAATGTTCTCTCTTTGCAAACTGGTAGAATTCTGTGGTGTTCTGCTGTGAGAGAGTAGCACTGAGTTCCAATGCAAAGTTTCACATTCACTTTTCTTTCTCTCCCTCAAGAATACAGATTTTCTCTCCCTGTGGCACTGATGGATGATAGGGCAAGTGTGGTGTAGAAAATTCACAACTGTCTTATCTACCCTTTTCAATGCCTCTTTTCTTGATATTATATTAATATTGGGCAATGTTTTCACTCACCTGATACTTTTGGTTCTTATGAAGGTATTTTCTTGTGTGGATAGTTGTTTAATTTGGTGTTCCTTTGGGGGACAATTGCTTGAGTGTTATATCCAGCCATCTTGCTCCATTTAAAGATATTTTTATAGCAGACATACTTGGAAGATGAAAATAAGATCTCCCTCCAGGCCAGAGGGAAGATTTGTTTGCTGACTAAGAGAGTAAAGAAATGACTTCCTCTAGGCAAAGTTTGGACAGACATACTAGCATGCTTCTAGAAGATTTGGGGATTCCTAAGCTAAAGGTTTCTCATCTGTGGCACAAATCTATATTGCATGTGCTACATTCACCTGGGCCTACTTGTATTACCCATAGAACTTGGGAAGCAAGAACAACTAGTGCAAAGAAGATATTCATGCTTCTTATCATGCTATGAGTTATAAAGTCCTTTGTCTCTGTTCCAGGAATATCCTGTCTTCATCCAGCACTTGTGAAACTGGAGTAGTCTAACTTACATAAAATCTCAGATCCCTCACAGTCCTTCACATAGTTCAGTAAAAAATGAAAACAACTTTTTCCAATAAGAATTTCAGTGAAGTTTTAAGTGCTAAGCAAAAATAAACCAGAATTTAACATAAGAACAGAATACTGTACAAATAAAACAAGAGATCGATATACATATAAATGTTAATAGTGGTTTTTTCAAAGTTATAGGATTCTGAGTAATTTTTTTTACACTTCAGGTTTTCACTTTTCTCATAGTAAAAATGTATTACTCGTATAATGAGAAAAAAATCAATGATGTCCCAAAATTACCCTTTTTAAAATAATGTAATTAGGTCTTTTTAGTTATTTACTTTAAATACAATTAAATTAGTTGAAGGAATCATTGGCATACTATTTTTTAAATAAAAAGGATTTCTTCTTTCATTCAATGAAAGAGCTGATTTAGCCATTAAAAGCTATATGATGAAGTTTGAAAAACAGCAAGAAGTTGTATATAAAACACATTGAAGTTAAGATAAACTATAAAAAAGTCATTTTATAATTAGCAAATTTTTAAAGGAAAAAGGAAAGGTGACTCAATGAAGTTTGTAGGCTGCCTTTCCAAAATAACGTTTTTCACAACCTATTTAGTCATGAACCTTTAAAGAAATCATGCCTGGAAAACGAAAATATGAAACAGATGAAAGGCAACCTGATATTGTTGAAATAAGATGGGATAACACTTGCCAGCAGTCCCCTCTATGATAACCCTGGTAACAGTCTAAACATCACTTTTCTGAAATATAGAAAGAAGCAATAAAATTAGAACTGAAAATATTAATAACAAGAAGGCCATAGTATATACGATTATTAGTTAATTCTTTGGATAATAAAATATCCCAAATCCTGGAGATGAGACTGTGAACAATGACAGAAAACAAAAGAAAAAAAAAAAAAAAAAGAAAGAAAGTATCTAAAGCCCACAAGCTTACTCTGGCTAAAGGGCAGAGATTTATGTTGGCAGCAGCTAATGAAAAGAATAACAATGCTATGTGGCAAGAAAGCAAAAAAAGAATATATTTTCATAATCACTACCTTACAGTAAAGAAAGTGCTTAGATTTTGAAAGCAAAATTTTGTAATATGACTGTGATATGCATAAGGTCCAGGAAGAGCAAAATAAGTATTATAAGTCCTTAAAAATCAGTTTATTCATTGGAAATGGCATTATGTACATAATATACACTATAACCATATGTATAGGCAGTTGTGCCAGAAGAACAAACTTAAGCATGAAATATCTATAGAATACTGAACTGAAGAGAAACAAAACTAATTTCAAATGATATAAACCAGCTAGAAATGTGCTGCACACAGATACAGTTAGTATGTTGAATGAGCAAGATTGGATTTAGAAAACTTAATTGTTCTTTCTTTGCTCATTCAAACCCCTTTAGTGGAAAGATTCTTTGCCTTACCCTACATGAGATCTGACACAAGCCCAATAACTTGTCGACTCATTCTCAGATAATAAACAGGCCTCCAGGTTCAATAATGGGCATACCCAGTCCTGTGTAACAAAAATAAATAAATTTGTTGAGGTAAACTTCAACTTTCATCTCCAGTTTAGGTTCAATATCCTGAATCTCCAATCCTTTATTTTAAGAAAAGAAAGGAAGGGGGGAAAAGCTGAAAAAATGAAAGTCGAAAGAGGAGAAGGAAAGAGAAGGGAATAGAAAGCAAGTCAAGGGAAGGAAAGAGAAATATCTAAACTTCACTTAAAGGTAAAGCTCCCCACCCAGCTTGGACCCACTTCAAATTGGTGGGTTGAGAGTGAATATCCTTAGCTCATCTCTCTTTCCTGGTGGCCATCTCCTCTCCAGGAGGCCTCTGCCTTCTGCTTGTGATTTTTGCACATTGATTTAGTATTCTGAAACTTGCTGAAGTTGCTTATCAACTTAAGAAGCTTTTGGGCTGAGTCGGTGGAGTATTCAAGATAGAGGATCATGTCATCTGCAAACACAGTTTGACTTCCTCTCTTCCTATTTGAATTCCTTTTATTTCATCTTGCCTGAATGTTCTGCACAGAACTTCAAATTCTATGTTGGATAAGATTGGCGAAAGAGGACTTCCTTGTCTTCTGCCGATTTTCAAGGGGAATGTTTCCAGCTTTTGTCCATTCAGTATGATATTGGCTGTGCTTCTTAGTGGCTTTTTTCTCTGGGGTGTACTGACTGCAGCTGCCATTTAAGTGGTAATCATGTCTTTGGCTTGCTGCTTAAAATCTTGCCTCAGGGTCTGCATTTGTCACCTCTCCTATTTGTGACATCTTTCCACATCTGGGTCCCAGGAATCACACACCTGGTACCAATCATCACTGTGAGCAATTTAATAACCCCACAAAGCCTGCTCTCTACTGCCCAGGCTCCTTCAGCCAGTCATCTCTAGTAGAGTTTGTTTATAGGTGTAAGTCTGGCATTTGTTTACTGTCTTTCAAACACTCACAGACAGAAGTCAATTATCATAGCATTGTTCTCTTGGAGGTCCTGCTCCCGAAGACTTAGGAGGTTGGTATGTAAACTTCACTCTTCCCCCACAAAGCAGCAAGGATGTGGATCATGTTGGAACACTTGAACAACTTACCTAAAGGCATGCTCTCCCTAATCCCCAGGGCAATGAAAGTTCAAACCTTTAATACCCCAAGTGGGTGAGTGTTTGTAGACACTCACCAGTGCCTTCATATGTCTTCATATGTCTCTTTTCTAAGTCCTACCACTTTTTAAGTTGTACATGAACAATTTATAATTATATAATTTTGTGGGGTACAAAGTAGTGTTACAGTTTTTTAATACAGGGTAGAATAATTAAATAAACTAGTGAATTTGGAAGGTGGAAACACTTAACCACCTGCAGGTTGGTATGTGTTCTTTGGGTTTCAACCAAAACTAAGAGAATAATAGTACAATTTTACATTTTATAATATTAATGAGGCAAAGATGATTTTTTGTGAACATGAAATACATCTCTCTTTGTGGTGCCAGAAACTGTATCTGAAATGAAAACATGATTATGAACATAGAGAAGACTGTAAATGGGAATATTCCCTTCATGATATTAAGAAATAACAATATTCACGTATATAATACTGATAAATAATAAATCATCTCATCAGTATACTTAGCTTTAATAAGCAAGATATAATAAAGATTGAAGGTCAAATTTTAAACTAATCAAGCAATTGTCTCCCTGAAGTTGAACTATAATATCTCCAATACTCATACCATGCACTTCACACACACACATACAAACATGTGCTTTGCTGATCAAGTTAATGGTTATTTCTTGTGATTTGAAAATGGTTCAGATCATAAAAATTCTAAGTATTTCTAAAGATTTGCATAATGACTCTGGAACTTCAGATACCGCAGTAAAACAAAATCAAACACAAAATATGCATAATAACAAAAAGCAAATTGAATAATTGAAACAGTTACCTTGAGCATTCATGCCTAATTTGTTGAAATAATCCATGAAATACTCAGATAATAACAATTACAAACTATGAATGCAAAGTGCCTGGAGAAAGGTGTCATCTCAAACCAGCACTGTACTGTTTGGCAAGGAAGTACTCCTGTTTTTTGGGGGAAACAAGATTCTTTTTAAAACTTTTCTGTTTAACATATGGTTACTGAAAGCAAGGCTCATTTTGCAGGAAGAAACACTTAGGACCACATGCAAAAAGAACTGAAATATGGTAGAAGGATCTGAAGACACATGACATTCTTACCACACTGATTTACCACTTGATAATGGGAGCAAAAATGTTTAGAATTTTCTGAAGTTTGTCCATCATAAATTGATTTATCTATTATTTATTTCTCTCCTTTTTCTTTTCCTTCCCTGGTTCCTTTGTGTCCTAGTGAGTTGACAGAAGTACTCTAGTATGTTGAAATATATTTTTAATAGATTTTTAACATTTGGACTAGTTTTTGATTTTCAGAAACTCTGGAAAAATAGTTGTCTTACACTCCTCACCCAGTTTCCCCTATTGTAACATCTTATATTACCAATGTACATTTGCAACAACTAGGAAACTGACATTGGCATATTACTATTAACTACACTTAGATTTTATTTAATTTTCAGTTTTTTTTTTTTCTGTTCCAGAATGCCATCCAGGATGCCATCTAGCATAACACATTATAATTAGTCATCTTGTCTTTTTAGTCTCCTCTTATCTGTGACTATTCATCAGATTTCTTTTTTTTTTTTTATATAACTTTGACTTTTTTTGAGTACCAGTAAAATATTTTTTACAATATTCCTCAGTTTTGGTTTGTCTGATGTTTTTTTAATCATAGCCAGAGTTTTAGGTTTCTAGAAAGAAAAATATAAAGGTGAAGTCTTCTCATAGAATAATAAGAGTACATATTATTGACTCGACTTATCACTGATAATATTAACCTTGATCACCTCCCTGGCCAACGTAGTAGTTTCCAGATTTCTCCACCATAAATGTAGTTAGTTTTTCCTCTTTTCATACTCTTTGGAAATAAGCCACTAAACATAGTCAATAGTCAGGGTGGAGGGAGAAGAGTAAAACACATTTTAATGTTCATCATTGTCCTTAATAATAATCTTAAATGTGATTCTTCTACTGGATAGAAAATGTATATGTTTGGCTGCACTATATTTTGAGATGAAAGCAGAAAAATGAAAATTCCCTGCAGATTCCCTACTGTTCAAACTCAGACAATTTTGCCTTCTTTGTTGATGCCCAGTGTACAGGACACACTAAGGTAAATATTTCAAAATTTTAATATTTAAAGGTAACAGTAAATTTGTAAATGTACATCTAATATCTGACAATAATTTGGCAGTATATCAATGGTCTCATAAGCTGAATATACTTACAATTAATATATACCAATATTCAAAATAATTATTTTTATTACATTATCATTTGTTAATATATGTTCTTTGTAGGACAATGGAAAATAAAAGAAATATGAAGGAAATTTAAATTCTGTCTGATCTAAATGCATAGAATTACAATTACTTGAACATCAATTATGTGTATTTATAAATCTTTCTACTCGAAGATTTTTAGAAAGATTGTTCCAGTTTACATTTTCTCTTACCATACAGGGAGCACCCTTTTCTTTCATAAGTGGTGTAAAAATCAGTATACAACACAAACCATAGGTCAACTTGTCACAAATAATTGGAAATATATTTTTAGTTTACACTTGTAGAAACTATGCTGTTTATATTTAGCATGGAATTTCCTCTTGCCAGGATAAGGTTTCTTACTATCCATGTTCCGTCTATCAAACGATATGATTCATTGCACGAAAAAAATAATCAAAATACTGCACCAAAAATGGAGGTAACATTGTCAGTTGAAAAATCAATGTAAAATGTGACATAGTAGAATATCTTAAAGACACATTTTAACTTTCAGTACAGAAAAAGATTTCCTACAATTTAATTGAAGATAATAACATTAACTTACATAATCAACAATTATTTATTGATTCCTTACTAGAAGACAATAACTCTTCTAATTACTTTAGTTTTTTTAAAAAAAAAAATGCCTGCCTTTTCCCGGTCATTTCAGAGAATTTTTTAATAAGCACACCCTAGATTACTGAACTATCTAGGTAAATGTGCCTATTTCCTGTTAACTAGTGCTCACATGCTATGAAATTAGTGGGTATTGCAGATTTTTGTCTAGTAGAGATTTGAATTACATTTTCTGATAAAAATTTAGCCCCAAATTTATGACTGTATTGCTCAGAATAACGTTAATCACTCTTATATCTAAACTATTTATGTTATTCCATCTTTAGTGGAATATAACTAATATGCTCAGTTTCTGAAATGTATTTTACCAGTTTTACCACATTGTCTGTCCCTTCATTAAAAAGTCGAATAAATTGGAGAGAGATACAAGATGGCTGATTGCTAACAGTTCAGGATTGCAGCTCCCAGTGAAAGCGTAGAGAATGGGAGGACGCCACACTTTCAGACAAATTTTCGTCACTCACGGACCAGAAGATTCCCAGTGGAGGGGTCCCACGGGTCACCAGTGCGACTCTCGTGGCCGGCGCAGCAGTTTTGCCAGGACCTTGGTGTGGCAGCTCTTTGTGCAGAATAAATGGGAGGAGATTCCCAGGCAGAAGAGCACCATCAGTCTTATCGCTGCTGTTTTGGCCAGCGCAGTGGGTTGCTCGGATTCCAGCACTGGGAATCAATAAACTGGGCGTCCACTCAGAAACCCAACTAGAAAGGCGGTAATCATAAAGACGACAGTTGGATAAATTTATAACAAAGGGAATAAAGCAGCCTAAAAAGGCTGAGAATGCCCAAAATCAGAACCCCTCTCCCTCTATAGGGGATTACAGTTCCTCAGCAGCAACGGAACAAGCCCTGATGGAAAAGGACTGTGTGCCATTAACAGAAGTAGGCTTCAGAAGGTGGATGATAAGAAACTTCTGGGAGTTAAAAGAACTTGTTCCAACCCAATGTAAAGAAACTAAGAACTTTGAAAAAAGGTTTGACGAAATGCTAACAAGAATAGACAATATAGAGAGGAATATAAATGAACTAATGGAGTTGAAAAACACAACACAAAAACTTAGCGAGATATGCACAAGTTTGAATAGCCAAATTGATCAAGCAGAAGAAAGGATATCAGAGGTTGAAGACCTACTTAATGAAATAAAATGAGAAGACAAGAATAGAGAAAAAAGGATAAAAAGGAATGAGCAAAGTCTCCAAGAAATATGGGACTATGTGAAAAGACCTAATTTACATTTGATAGGTGTACGTGAATACAATGAAGAGAGTGAATCCAAGCTGGAAAATACTCTTCAGGATATTATTCAGGAAAATTTTCTGAATCTAGCAAAGCAGCACAATATTCAACCCCAGGTAATACAGAGAACACCACAAAGATATTCCTCAAGAAGAGCAACTCCAAGGCACATAATCGTTAGATTCACCAGGGTTGAAATGAAGGAGAAAATACTAAGGGCAGCCAGAAAGAAAGATCAGGTTACTCACAAAGGGAAGCCTATTAGACTTACAGCAGATCTCTCAGCAGAAACGCTACAAGCCAGAAGAGAGTGGGGGCTGATATTCAACATCCTTAAAGAACAGAAATTTCAGCCCAGAATTTCATATCCTGCCAAACTAAGCTTCACAATTGAAGGAAAAATAAAATCTTTTATGAACAAGCAAGTACTCAGATATTTTATTACCACCAGGCTGGCTTTACAAGAGCTTCTGAAAGAAGCATTACACATAGAAAGGAACAACCAGTATCAGCCTTTCTAAAAATATACCAAAAAGTAAAGAGCATCAACATAAAGAAGAATTTACATCAACGAATGGATAAAATAGCCAGTTAACATCAAATGGCAGTAACCCTAAATTTAAGTCGACTAAATCCCCCAATCAAAAGATACAGCCAAAATCTAACAATATACTATATCCAGACCCATTTCACATCCAAAGATACACAAAGACTTAAAACAAAGGGATGGAGAAAGATTTACCAACCAAATGGAGAGCAAAAATAAATAAATACATAAACAAATAAAAAGCAGGAGTTGCAATTCTTGCATCTGATAAAATAGATTTCAAAGCAACAAAGATACAGTGGTAAAAGGATCAATGCAACAATAAGAGCTAACGATCCTAACACCCAGATACATAAGACTCATAAAGAGATTTAGACTCAACTAGACAGAAAATTAGTAAGGATATCAAGGACTTGAACTCAGATCCAGAACAAGTAAACTCAATAAATATTTATAGAGCTCTCCATTTTAAATACACAAAATATGCGTTCTCCACCTTTAATGCACAAAATATTGATCGGCCGTTATTAATACCCATTTTTAGAATGAAGCTACATTCCTGTTTTCTCTCCCTCTTTTTCTTCCTCTTTCTTCCTCTCCTTCACTCCTTTTTTTCTTTAAAAAAAAAGTCGAATAAATTTTTAACATGGGTTTATTCAATATTGTATGAGTCATTTTACTTTGGCAGAAGAACACCTTAGTGAACAAAACCGTCAGAAAAACTTGCGTTCTTTTAAACTATACCATAATGGGATAGAAACAATACAAAAATAAGTAAGATATAGCGTATGCTGGAACTTGATAATTGTTTTTATGAAATCAAGTAAGAAATTGGGGAAAGGAATGCAGGATTAGGAAATGGTAACGTAAAATAGGATGGTAAGACAAGGTAAATAGGATAGTATGACACTATTTGGAAGAAATGAGAGAGCAAGTGACAGATATTTACAGAGGAGAAACATTGCAGGCAGGAAACAGTAGTTCAAAAGTCTTGTGGTGGGAGAATTCCCAGCCTGATGAGACAAGCTAGCAAAAATACATGCAGGCAGACTAAAAGAGTGTTATAGACTTTGGAGTTTACTGTGATTGGTGTGGGAATTATTAGAGGCTTCTGAGCATTGGCTGACATAAGCTAATTTTCTTTTTGAGAAGATTATTCAAGACCACTAAGAATAGATTGTGGGAGTCAAAGGGCAGAAGGAGAGAAACCAGTTGGAAGTTTCCAACCATTGAAAAGCATAGGTAAGAGATGGTGGGGGTCTGAAACAGTTTGGCAGTGATGTAGGAAGTGAAAAGTCTTATTTTCTGGAATACGCTTTGTCATATGTAAAGAAATAATGTGCCATCTGCAAAAGAGATTCATCAGTCTGTCCACAGGGTAAAAGGCAGAGCTAGGCTATGAGGGAATCAGTATTATGTCAACATCGTAGGGAGTAGAAGAAAAACTGAACAACAAAGAGGAGAAAACCTTTATAAGATTTTCTTAAATTTTAATTTTTTTAATTATAAATACAACATGTGGCCAGACGTGGTGGCTCATGCTTGTAATCTCAGCACTTTGGGAACACAGGCAGGAAGACTGCTTGAGCCCAGGAGTTTGAGACAAGCCTGGGCACATAGTGAGAACCTGACTATGCATAAATTAGCCAGGCATTGAGTGCATGCCTGTAGTTTCTGCTGCCTAGGTGACTAAGGCAGGGAGATCACTTGAGCCCAAAAGGGGGCAGTCGAGTCGGCAGTAAGCTGTGATAGCACCACTGCACTTCAATTTGGAGGACAGAGTGAGACCCTGTCTCTAAATAATATAATATATGCTATATATGCTTATTAAAGAGCAATGGAAAATACAAAACATGTATGTATTAGTCAATTTTCACACTGCTGTACAGATGCTATCCAAGACTGGGTAATTATAAGCAACAGAGGTTTAGTTGACTCACAGTTGGGGGGGGGGGCCTCAGGAAACTAACAATCATGGCAGAGGTGGAAGAAACATCCAGTACCTTCTTCACAAGGTGGCAGGAAAGAGAAGCTAAGAATGAAGGAGGAACTTTGAAACACTTGTAAAACCATCAGATCTCTTGAGAATTCACTCACCATTATAAGAATAGCATGGGGGAAACCACCCCCATGATTCAGTCACCTCCATCCCTGGACATATGGAAATTAAAGTTCAGGATGAGATTTGGGTGGGACACAGAGCCAAACCCTATCTATGTACAAAATGTAAAAATAAAAGTGATTAATATCTGAAAGAGTGCTAGAGAAATTCACACAGTAAAAGCCTTCACCTGCTGTAATAAAGCTTATTAATCTTCAAATGCTGGAACAATGTATTTGGAATTTTGGTTTTGTTTTAAATTTTAGTCAATTCACTGAGCAAATAATATCTTACTAGGAAGAAAAATACATAGAACTGTCAGAAGCAAAGCTTCTTTACTTAAAGCTGGGATTTGGAAACAACACAAATTGGTTAGACACTTTTCCTCTGCATCAATCCTTGATGCATCACTGGGGCCATTCAGGGTTCAGGAGAGCATAACGGCTTCTCAAACCTATTGTCTCTCCACTAAACACAGATAAATAGGTACCTTCATTCAAAAAAACATATTCAGTTACATATTTTTTTCAATAGATTACGGATTAAGAAAATAAAATCTAAAGAAAAAGAAAAAAAAAGGAATACTTCTGAACTAATCCTTTTCTACTTAGCATTCTGAATTAATTAAATTATTCTAAGAGTTTTAGGAAAAGCTGTCCAGTTAAAGCAAGCCTGAGATACCAAATGGGACATTAGTTTAGTAAGTCAGTCCAAAATGTACTACATATTTATTTCTCTGATTCTCAATACTGTTAGCTGTCACATTTAGTGGAAGATTACAATTGATTACTTACAAAATACTATAATAACTTCTTCACAAAGGAGCTACAATTTTGGATCAGATTTTTTTTTGTCATGAAGTCTCGCTCTGTAGCCCAAGCTAGAGTTCAATGGTGCCATCTTGGTTAACTCCAACTTCCGCCTCCTGGGTTCAAGGGATTCTCCTGCCTCAACCTCCCCAATAGCTAAGATTACAGGCATGTGCTATTATGCCCTGCTAATTTTTGTATTTTTAGTAAAGACAGGGTTTCACCATGTTGGCCAGGCTGGTCTCTAACTCCTGACCTCAGGTGATCTGCTCACCTCAGCCTCCCAAAGTACTGGAATTACAGGCATGAGCCACCGTACTCAGCCCAGATATTTTAAATAAAAATAAAATGTCAGAAAGAAAAGAAAAAAATATGATTTACATAGTATGTGCTATTGGGCCTCTATTCTGTTATTCATCTCCCAAGTGCAAACAGTACTATAAAAATAAAAAGCATATTTAATTCATAATTAAATATGCACCTACACTCAAATAAATTATGCAGAATATATTATAAAACACTTTTATAACTTCCCTCCTTTTGGCCAAGAACATGTATTGTAACATGTCTTCAGTTATAATCATGCTTTTTTCCTCATATTGTTAAATATAACAATTTCATTTAGATGACATTTGGCATTTATGTTGTCTCTAATTTTCTTTGATATTTAAAGGTCCAAATGGGTTCAAATATTTGATAACATCTGTAATCTCTTAGGAAAAATTCTTAGAAATCAACTTTGAGGATCAAAGTACATGAATATTTTTAGGGCTATTAATATATATTACCAACCATCCCTCTGGAAAGCTTACGGACTTTGATTGTATTGCCTACTAAAGTGTTTTCACCTCATATTTCTCAGATCTTGTTTAGACAACTTATTTTACTGTGGGCTGATTTAGTCCATTTTATAGTTTTTAGCAGATTTTACTTAGTTCTCAACTTAGACTATAGGTAGTTATTGCTCATTTTTATGTTATAGCTCCTTAATATAAAATTTCTAAGATTCAGCATCTTAAGTAGTTTCAGCAGTTATGGAAAACATTCAGGCTCTTATTTAATCACTGCGTGTTTATATATATATATATATATATATATATATATATGTATGTATATATATGTATGTATATATATGTATGTATGTATACATGCACACACACACACACACACACATTTTTTTTTCCTGGAATAGCTTTCAACTATTTTAGAGTGTATAGTAGGTCCTGTGATTCAGAGATTTAGTATTTATGCTTTCAATTAGACAATAGCAATGAAGGGCTAGGTCATAAAATTACTGATAATTTTGAGAAAGCAGATATTTGGATGGGGCAGTGTGAGTTTAGATTGAGAGTGAGTCATCTAGTTAATGAGTCTGCACCTCTCTGTACATTTGATTCACTGGCAGACTCTTCTTTGCTGTCTCCAGGGAGAGATTAATTATTTTTTTACTGTGAGAAGGTGAGAAATAGGACCTAGAAAAAAGTTCACCTGATAGAATTGGAGCAGAAACAATAGACAAAATAATGGAGTTCCAAAAGTTTATGGACATTGTTCAAAAATGGAAGTCTTGGTTAAGTGGCAGAAATTCGAATTTGGTCGTAGATTTTATCTAAGGTAGTTTTACATTTACTCCATGCTGAGTAGAGAAATCAAGGCAATTCTTTCACTTTCAGCAAGGGCCTTGACAACATGGTGCATCAATATAGAGATGAAACCTTGGAGAGTTTAAAACTGACTAACATGGTTTTTGAGGATATTGACAGCAAGCACCTCCCCCTTAAAGAAAATGCAGTTCAGGTGAAAACTCAGAAATCTGTACATAATCCTAAAGCTTCTGATCAACATATACCATAAATAAAAGTTGATAGAATTTCAAAAAGAAGTTAACAAGAGAAGCAGCTTTAGCCAAATATGTGCCTGCCAAAGCTTAGCACCCCAAGTCAAATAACTTCATAAAAGAGGAGAATCATAGGCCAGAAAACAATAGTCAATGAAGACAAACCTGTTTATATTGGAAGAAAGAACCTTCCTGATCAGGCAAGCATTTAATTCATGCACTTCTCAGCAGTAATAATCATTCATCACTATTGATTCACTTTGCTGACTCAGAGAAGTTCATAGTTAGGTTACTACAGTAATAATGTAATATACTTTGGAGTTTATTTTAATGGCATAATTAATTTTAACAGCTTTATAAATTACTTCAGTTCTGTATTTATAGAACCATTAAGGTTATGAAAGGGTCAGTCATATTTTCAGTTATACTTTACTGCATTTATAACGCAAATTGTATGTTATGTTGGTATGAGTGAATTAACAGATTCCAACAGCTATAAGAATATAGCACTGAAAAATCTACTCTTTTCTGAAACACAACTTATGTGTTTTCACAACCCCAGTTATAACTACTAGTTTGTTTTTACACATAATTGACTATTCTCCCCAAAATCTGCTTTCTCCTGGGAATCAACAAATTCTGAGAAATCTAACCACCCTTAAAAAGTAAAATGCTGATTAACTAAAGGTAAAGCCAGGCTTCTTTGTAAATACCTTCTCCATTCTTTTTCTTTTTCATCCATCATCTCCTCTTGCTTTGAGCACAGGCTGTGACCAGCTACAGAAGGTATGAATTACAGAAGCAAAATTATAAAGAAAAATCATACTAAATGTCTACTCTCTCCAACATATGCAGTGTGAGAGTAATACTCAAAAGCACACAAAGTACACTTGCTTATCAAAGAGGATAAAGGTAAAGAGGCATGCTCTATGATAAAAGATATTACAATACTAGAGGTTTTATATGTTGCCACTTTAGACTTATATTTGAAATTAATTGAGATATTGTCTTAAGAATAAATATCTCTCTGACTAAGGATCCTAGAAAAATAAAAAAGATGTTGTCAAATATATTTCAGTAAGCAGCAAATGAACCTCACTTGCAAACATAAATCATTAATCTTTAATCACTAGCCAATTTCTCGATAAGCTCATTGGCATGGAGACTCTAAGATACTCAGAGGATAGTTCTCACAGAACTGGCATGCATGGTTGGCTTGTGTGTTTAATTACTCTTTATGCATCGGCAGAATCCAGGCTTTTGTATGTAATAAATAGAACACTGTCATAGTGTCCAGATGGTTTTAGATTCAAGGCCCAGGGAGCATGTTTGGAGATTATAGTGCTGACTTATTCCCTGTTTACACCCGTTGAATTGTAAAAGAATTATGCTAATAGGCATATCAAGAATTCTGAATTGTGGAAATAAATGCATTGCTATAGTGGGAACTTTGAAAGTCATTTAAATTTAACTTTATCTTATCAGAAATTGTAAAGAGACATTGAATCTAAATTTATTCCCTTGTTTAATATAATGTTCCTTTATTTTTGATGGGGATTGGGGAGAACCTTGCCCAGAGTCCATCAACTATTCCATAAAATTCAGCTTTTAAAATAAATGAATAGGCTGGTGCAGTGGCTTATGCCTGTAATCCTAGCACTTTGG
Organism: Saguinus oedipus; assembly: GCA_031835075.1. NCBI lineage: Eukaryota > Metazoa > Chordata > Mammalia > Primates > Cebidae > Saguinus > Saguinus oedipus. The sequence goes on along the minus strand of CM063181.1, from coordinate 98,640,566 downwards.
GAGGCTGAGGCTGGCAAATCACCTGAGATCAGGAGTTTGAGACTAGCCTGACCAACGTAGAGAAACCCAGTCTTTACTAAAAATACAAAATTAGCTGGGCATGGTATCACATGCCTGTAATCCCAGCTACTTGGGAGGCTGAGGCAGGAGAATTGCTTGAACCTGGGAGTCGGGGGTTGGCATAACCTGAGATCAAGCCATTGTACTCCAGCCTGGGCAACAAGAGCAAAACACCATCTCTAAATAAATAAATAAATAAAGGAACACAATTCTTTTCTAATAGCACCTTTAAAAATCTTTTCATAAACTAAAAAGCTCTCATTAGTTATGACAGAGTTCTTACTGATAAATTGTAAGAGTAAGGATAGTATATCCATTGAATCATATTTCTCTCACTTGTTGGGCTTATTTTAATATAACATTATAATATTTTTACTGACAGAAGGATAAAATTGAAAGTGAAATAGATAAAATATTTACCTATTGTTAAAATATCTAATATTGTATTAGATAAAACATTTACCTATTGATATTTATGTATTTTCTAATATAAATTATCACATTTAAAAAAATTTAAATCCAAACCTTTAAATTCCACTTTTGCTAAAATAATAGATTTTTCAGTATATGAATAATTTAAGATGTTTTAATATTATTCTAACTGCTTTGAATCCTGAGTTCTGCAGCAACTCTTCTTTTTTAAGTGAATATTTTTTCTACTTTTACTTTAGGTTCAGAGAGTACATGTGCAGGCATATTACATGGGTAAATTGCATGTCACTGAGGCGAGGTGTGAAAATGATCCTGTCACCCAAGAAGTGAGCATAGTACTCAATAGGTAGTCTTCCAACCTAAGGCACCGTCTCAAACTTCCCTGCCAAGCAGTCCCCAGCATCTGTTGTTCCCATCTTTGTGCACATGTGTATTTAGTGTTTAGCTGCCACTTAAATAGAACGTGTGGTATTGGCGTTCTGTTCCTGTCTTAGTTTGCTTAGAATAATGGCCTCCGGCTTCATTCATGTTGCTGCAAAGGATATGATTTCATTCTCTTTTATGACTTCACAGTATTGCATGGTGCATATGTGCCATATTTTTTAATCCAGTCCACATTCATGGACATCTTGGTTAATTCCATGTCTTTGCTATCATGAATGGTGCTATGATCAACATACAAGTGCATGTGTCTTTTTGATAGAAAAATTTATTTTCCTTCAGCTATATATCCACTGATTGGATTGCTGAGTCAAATGGTAGTTGTTTTAAGTTATTTGAGAAATCTCCAAACTGCTTTCTATAGTGGCTAATTTACATTTCCACCAAGAGTATATAAGCATTCCCCTTTCTCCTCAACATCATTATCATCTTTTGACTTTTTAGTAATAGCCATACTGACTGGTATGAGATGGTTACACATCTCATTACGGTTTTGATTTGCTTCTCTCTAATAATTAGTGATTATGAGCATTTTTTCATGTTTGTTGTCTGTATGTATATCCTCTTTTCAGAAGTTTCTGTTCATGTTTTTTGCTTATTTTTTTTTTCATGGACTTACTTGGTTTTTGTTGATTCGGTCTTTATTGAATGCATACTTTGCAAATATCTTCTCCCATTCTCTAGGTTGTCTGTTTACTCTGTCAATAGTTTCTTTTCCTGTGCCAAAATTCTTTTGTTTAATTGGGTTCAACTTGTCAATTTCTGTTTTTATTGTAATTGCTTTTGGGGAGTTAGTCATAAATCCTTTGTGAAAGACAATGTCCAAATGGTATTTCCTAGGTTTTCTTCTAGAATTTTTTGTTATTTTAGGTCTTATATTTAATTATTTCACCTGTCTGGAGTTAATTTTTGCATATGGTGAAAGAAAGGGGTCCAGTTTCAATGTCCTGTATATGGCTAGCCAGTTTTGCCAGTACCATTGATTAAATAGGAAGTCCTTGCTGCATTGCTTGTTATTGTCAACTTTGTTGAAGAGCAGGTGGCTGCAGGTGTGTGGCTTTATTTCAGGGTTCTCTAACCTTTTTGATTGGTCTATGTATCTGTTTTTACACTAGTGTCATGCTGTTTTGGTCACTGTAGCCTTGTAGTATAATTTGAAATCAGGCAGTGTAATGTCTCTAGCTTTCTTCTTTTTGCTTCAGACTGTTTTGACAGTTCTACCTCTTTTTTGGTTTCTTATGAATTTAAATTTTTTTTTCTAGTTCTGTGAAAAAAGACATTGGTGGTTTTATAAGGATGGTATTAAATCTATAAATTGCTTTGGTAGTATGGTCATTTTAACAAAATTGATTCTTGTCCCTGAGCATAAAATATTTTTCTATTTATTTATGTCATCACAGATTTTTTTTTCACCAATGTTTTGTAATTCTCACTGCAGAGATTTTTTACCTTCTTGTGTAGAGGCATCCTTAGTTTTTATTTTTTTTGTTTTTTGTTTTTTGTTTGTTTGTTTTTTGTTTTTGGCTACTGTGAATGGAACTGCATTACTGATTTGACTCTAAAAGTACATATTATTGATGTATACAAATGCTACTGATTTTTGTACATTGATTTTGTATCCTAAAACTTTACTCAAGTCATCTGTGAGTTCTAGGAGAATTTGGGTGGAGTCCTTAGGGTTTTCTAACTATACAATCATATCATCAGTAAAGAAAGATAATATGACTTCCCTTTGAATTTCAATATTAGAATTTTTATGTTCTAACTGTTATTAGTCAAGAGGACACAAGAACCCAATGGAGAACTCCTTATGGTACATTCACAATGGAAAAACTGTTGAGTAGTATCTACTAAAGCTAGATATGTACTTACATATGATTTAACAATTCTACTTCAAGTTTTTATTCAAATAGATATTAATTTATTTGTTGCCAAAAAATACATGCTAACATATTCATAGTAACATAATTTATAATATTCCTAAGTGGAAACTACTTAAATGTCAATAAACACTATATTTATAAGAATGATTATAAAATATGACATGCAAATATGATTAAGTCTCACAAAAAATGTAATATTTAGGAAATAAAGCTAAGCATGAAATGCATTTTGTAATGAGGCCCTATATTTGAAGTTCAAAAAGAGTTATAACTAATACTGAGAAATCAGTGTTTTTTTCACTATGAATATGAGTAGCTGGAACAGAATGTGTGGGATGAATAGAGACTCCGAAAGAATTTTAGGAGAAAAAAATAATAAGATAAAAAATGATAAGTAATGATTATTACTAGTAGTAAATCTCTTCATCTTTGATTATATTTTCTATAATTGGCTAATCTCTGAATTTAAAAATCACTTCTGAATAAAATATTACAGAGCCAACAGTAAAATAACGTTAGGGCAATTTAGCTGAGAAAACATACTTTGACCCTAGTATTTAACATTTACATGCAAGAATAATATAAATAACCCTGTGAATTGGGTATTATTATCCCCATTTTATGACTAAGGAAACTAAGACATATCCTGGTTAAATGCAATGTATAAGGTGAATAGGATGTAGTAGAATCTGAATTGCAAACAAAGAATATCTGATTTCAGGGTCTATGCTCTTAGTCATCATGCTATACTTCCTGCAATAGAATCAAAACATTCTACAGAAAAGGCATATGTGTTACAGACACTTTGGAGCCTAAAAATGTAATTTTCTAATCAGTTCAAAATGGTAGCTAAAACTCAGTGTAACAGAGGTAAATATTTTGTATATCTTAATATGGCAAAGGAAAAAATACGCATTCTTTTACAGGCTCAGAAAAGGGACATCAGAATTTGGCAACTTCTTTTGAAAGTCCATACTTTCATAAAGGAATTCTGCCTGGAGAAGGAAACCCTAGTGATAGGGTTGAATGACTTAAAGGCTTAGCAGTAACTTCAGATTTAAAAGAAATAATAGTAAGTTGATTAAAAAAAAATACAAAACAATAGTTGAGTAAACCCTACAAGATAAACTGATTCCTTGATATCATACACATTTTATATCTGTGCTGCAGTGTTTTTACTTTGGCTCTCATGGCTTCAACTTATAGTGCCACTGATTCATCACTTAGGATTCATTAAACAGTTGCAGTATAGCATAATCTATAATTTAAACTGTGAATTAAAAAATACATAATATAGATATTTTCTATCCTCAGGATACTCTAAATCTGCAAGATCAATTTCACTTGTAATAATAATTTTAATATGGTATAATTGTTATTATTTAATACGGCAAAGGAAAGATGACATTTCCTACTTCCCTTCTCAGAAATCACTTAAAGTGTTTAGAAGAGCATGAATAAGAAACCCAAATATCTTCCTAAAATTGATAGATTACTATATATCTGGACTACAGTAGCAATCAAGGTCAAAATGAAGTGTCACATGACATTGAGAGATGACACTCATCACTGATGACATCAAATAATGCTAGCAGAACATCATACTTTGAGGATTGTGACACATACCTAAAGACAAACAAAAACAAAAAACCTTGTTTAGAACAATGAAAATCATCACATCTCTTGCTTGTAAAACTTTCCTGAAGGAAATAGACAAGTCAAATTTACAGAAAGAGGTTTGTAGATGAAGCATGGGGAAAAGGAACACACTGTGATTTCTAACCTCTGTGGGATGAAAAGGAGTGAAGTCTAAATGATGTCTCTTTTATCTCTCCCTCTGACACACACACACACACACACACACACACACACACACACACACTCTCTCTCTCTCTCTCTCTCTCTCTCACACACACACACACTCACACATACACACACGTATCCACGTCACAGGGAATTCTTGCTGGCCAGAAACTAGGCTCTATCTTTTTCTCTTCAATATAAGCTTCTCTGTTCAAAAAGATCTCATAGAAAGGTAAGTCGTAATCACAAAGAAACCTACAGGAACATAAGATGTTTTATGGTAAAAGAAGAAAGGGAACAAGAAAGGCAGAGGGCAAGTAAAAATCTTAGCCAAAAATAGATTTTTCATACCATAAATGAAAACTATACCCATACATATGGTCATGAATATACAAAACAATACAAAATCATAATTAAAAAGTAAGGAACTAACTCACAGATACAAGAATTTAGGGAAAATACGGCAAGACAAAAATAAATAAACTGTGAACTGGTACAGTTCAGAAGAAATTTAAGCTAATAGGATATGACAAATATTATAAATTATCTGACATTGGTTGGCATAAAAAGGCAAGTCTTCAAAGAAGAGAAAAAGTTTGATAGAGACATTAAAGTGTGAATGAATGTGAGGACAATCAGCAGACAGAAGGAAGTCCAGCCAAACATAATATGAAGAAAATCATAAGTGTATTTTCAGGAAACTAAAGAGGATTACACATATCTGAAGTGCAGGCTATGAAGGAGAGAGATGATAGATGGGACTGGAAATGAAGAAAATTACTGGATTTTGGAGAGTATTTTATGCCATACTAATGAATGTAACTTCATGTTATTAGTAAAGAGGATCCACCATAATTTTAAATCAGAGGATTAACATAATGTTTCTTATTTTTTAAAAAATCACCCTGCCAATAGCTAGGTGGGTGAATACATTGATAGAAAATGGGGGACAGATAAAACTGAGAATAAGGGAAAGTTCTTTTAGTAATCCAGATAAGATATAATATCCATAATTGTTGACAGTTACGTAGAGATATAAAAGAGTGGGAAAAATTAAGAAATATTTAATGAAAAACATCCACAAAACTGTGTGATAGATTGAATATAGCATGTAAGGACAAAAACTGAAGAATGACTCCAAGCTTCCAGATTGCTTGACTCATTTGCTGACATTGTAACAATCAATATAGAAACAACCAATACTAAAACAATATACATGTTTGGTAAAGATAAGCAGGAAGAAAAGATGATAAGTTACCCTTAAGCACATTATAATAAACCAAAAAGAATACAGATAATAAATTGAACCAAAAGCTAAATATCAAAAATACATTTGGCAATTTTTGGTTGTTAATCAAGAAAACAATCATGTTTTCACATCATATTTTGTAAAGGATTTTTATCTAGCATGGTTTTAAATGTCTTGGAATATTACAATTATCACAAACTGTGTCTCTCAGAAGCAGTAAGCTCTCAGAGGAGAATTCCTGCATAAATTAAAAAATTTTGAAAAATGGACCTTTTGGGAATCAGCCTAAAATATTGAAATCAAGTTATAAACTTGGTTTGAAAACATTAGTACTTTCCAAAAAAACACTTTTCTTCTTCTCTTTCTAAAGTTAGTATATTCTCTGTTAATTTATTATTTAAAAAAAAGTCCCATGTCATAGCAAACACTTTCTACTTATTTCAAACTTTCATTTAATCTTTAGTTTAACAGTGACTTACATGATAGAAGTAAACCAGATTTTCTGTTGTGCTCTAGAAATTTAAGGATACCTGGAACATTATTTAATAAAATGCTATAAAATGTTAGCACCAAGCAAGGTAATCAGTGTCATGGGAAATGCAGAGAAATAAAATGGTTTCCTCTGTTGCAGGCTATCAGCTCTGTATTAAACAGCACCACATTTATTTACCTCCAGTGTTTCTTACTGTGATACAATGAAAGAAGCACTTTGTCTTTTTCTTAGTGTGAGCCCTTCTTTAAATGCTTTTCTTGGCTTTGCTTTTATGATTTACTTTTCACCTTTATTTCTATTTTTAATTTTGATGATGCTTCTTCCTGCATAATTATGAAAGACATAACTTTTGAACAGATGTATGATAACATATTTCTAATATATAAAGGTCACAGCACAAAAAGACTTAGGACAGAAAGGGATATGTGATAGCTTTAATGTGTGTAATTAGAATTAGGTTGACGATGGTAGGTATCCATAAGAAAATAATGTTCCTGATCATCCATCCAGAGCTGTGCTGGTGGCTGTGGGATAAACAAAGTTACATGAGAAAATCTATGCCCTTATAAAGTTTATAATATTCTTGCCATGAAAAGTAGATGCTATGGACTGAACGGTGCTCCTTGTCCCTAATTCATAGGTTGAAGTCCCAACCCCCTGGTATGACTGACTGTATTTTGAATTGGGCTTTTATAGAAGTAATTAAGATAAAACAAAGTCATGAGGGTAGAGCCCTGATCTAATAAGATTAGCATTATAAGAAGAAACACCAGAGAACTTGCTCTTTTTCATCTCCATCATGTGAACAGTGTAAGAAGGCAGCCCTATACCAGCCAGGAAGAGGGTCATCCCCAGAATCTGGCCATGCCAGTTCCCTGATTTTGGACTTCCAGGTTCCAAACCTGTGAGAAAATATGTTTCTGGTTTTTGACTAACCAGGCCGCAGTACTGTGTTATAACAGCCCAAGCTAAGACGGCAGGTTTACACCTAACCATACCAAGCAGGCAACATGTATGACCTAGGGAGCACTGGGTACATATGGGACATATTAATTCTGTCTTGAGAACAGGTCAGGGAGAAAAGGAAGATGACTTTGTAGTGAGTCATAAAAGATGAACAGTTTTTCTATGAGAATAATGTTCCAACTGGATTAACTTGAACAAAGGCACAAAATGTGAGGTGTGCATGGAAAATTATGGGTCACTTTTGGTGACTACAGTGTAAGGTACCAGCATGTGGCAAGAACAGAGTAGGAGCAGAAGGAGGGGAGGAATGTATAACATAAGATGATCTGGAAGTGGGCTTTTGTGGGAGTAAATACATAACAGCCCTCATTTACTGGACAAATTAGAATCAATTTAAAAATAAGATTAAAAAGTAAGGCAGATTAAAAAATAGCATATTTGTTACTGACAAAGCTGTTCATTTTGCTATTTATGTGACTCATGCTAGTCATGCTACTCATATCGTTGTGTAAGTGAGTTTTTCAATACTGACATGCCCAGTCATGAGCAGCACTAGATAATGGAAAGTCTCTTCTTGCAAGAGCCTGTGACTGCATTAAACCTAAAACAGGCTGCCCTGTCTATGAAGTAGCCATTCTTTACTCCTTTACTTTCTCAATAAACTTGTTTTCACTTAAAAATAAAATAAAAACTAAAACATAGAAAAGTGAAACCGAATGTATACCTTCTATAGATAGCTAGCTCGAAAAATAGAAGGAGTAAAGTAGGTATGTTCAGTTTCTCTCCTGAACATGCCATCTGAAGAAGTTTCTTGTCTTTACCCGGAAAGAAAAGAGCAAGGAGAAAAAGAGAGTCCAGGAATGCAGGCTAATGAAGACGCCCTAAGCTAAATCTGAATCAGAGGCCTTTGAGATAGCTCTTTTATCTAGTACTTTTGAAAGTTGCAGCAAATGAAACCCAATGGTTAGGTCTTATTCGAGGTATCTGCCATGTAATAAAAGCTTATAAAATTGCATTTGCCTTTTCAGCCTGTGTTTACAGACCCCCGACACTGCATGAAAGGTGGCTATAAGTGAGATGCTTCACTACCTTTGGTGAGCATTTTTATTTGTGTGCCACAGTAGTTTGAAAGATTTCCTCGGCTTACAGAATTTCTTAGCCCTGTGCAACACTACAGGTGACTTCTCTGCTCTCTTCTCGATTTTTTTTTTCCATTGGAGGATCATCCTCAGTAAAGTTCTGATCTAAAGTTGTTTTCTTTCATCAGAATCCAATACATTTAGAATCTTCAGGGATGCTTAGATGTGTATTTAAAACTTTGCTCTTCCTTGACTTTTGTGCATGCTAGTCTCTCAGCAACATTTCTTTCTGCCACAGTTTTTTTCCTGAAGTTGTGGGCATAATCATTTTATTTCCTACCATTTTCTTCATTACTTTCATGCAGTCCCACTGTGCCACAATTTTGCTGAGCCCTTTATACTTTTGTTCACAGTCAATTTAGCAAATAGTGAAACAACCTCTAACCTGTGGTGAAAGCTGCCACAAGGTGAAGTGTACATTGAAGTAAGAAATCATATGACCAGAGTATTCCATGTTGTATATGTACCACATATTGCCTGTCCAGTCTATCATCAATGAGCATTTGGGTTGGTTCCAAGTCTTTGCTATTTTAAGCAGTGCTGCAGTGAACATTCATGTGCATGGGTCCTTATAATAGGATGATTTATAATCCTTTGGATATATACCCAGTAATGAGATTGCTGGGTCAAATGGAATTTCTCTTTCTAGGTCCTTGAGGAATCACCACACTGTCTTCCACAATGGTTGAACTAATTTACACTCCCACCAACAATGTAAAAGTGTTCCTATTTCTCCACATTCTCTCCAGGATCTGTTGTCTCCAGGTTTTTTAATGATCACCATTCTAAGTGACATGAGATGCTATCTCAATGTAGTTTTGATTTTCATTTCTCTAATGACCAGTGATGATAAACATTTTTTCATATTTTTGTTGGCCTCATATATGTCTTCTTTTGTAAAGTGTCTGTTCATATCCTTCACCCACTTTTGAATGGGCTTGTCTGCATTTTTCTTATAAATCTGCTTTAGTTCTTTGTAGGTTCTGGATATTAGCCCTTTGTCAGATGGGTAGATTGCAGAAACTTTTTCTCATTCTGTTGGTTGCCAGTTCACTCTAATGATTGTTTCTTTTGCTGAGCAGAAACTCTGGAGTTTAATTAGGTCCTATTTGTCTATTTTGCCTTTTGTTGCCAATGCTTTTGGTGTTTTAGTCATGAAGTCCTTGCCTATGCCTATGTCCTGAATGGTTTTGCCTAGATTTTCTTCTAGGGTTTTTATAATATTAGGTCTTATGTTTAAGTTTTTAATCCATCTGAAGTTAATTTTAGTGAAAGGTGTCAGAAAGGTGTCCAGTTTCTGCTTTCTGCAAATGGCTAGCCTGTTTTCTCAACACCATTTATTAAACAGGGAATCCTTTCCCCATTGCTTGTTTTTGTCAGGTTTGTCAAAGATCAGATGGATGTAGATGTGTGACATTGCCTCTGAGGCCTCTGTTCTGTTCCATTGGTCTATATCTCTGTTTTGGTACTAGTACCATGCTGTTTTGATTACTGTAGCCTTCTAGTATAGTTTGAAGTCAGGTAGTGTGATGCCTCCAGCTTAGTTCTTTTTGCTTAGAATTGACTTGGCTATGCAGGCTCTCTTTTGGTTCCATATAAAGTTTAAGGTGGTTTTTTCCAGTTCTGTGAAGGTCATTGGTAGCTTGATGGGATAGCATTGAATCTATAAATTACTTTGGGCAGTATGGCCATTTTCACAATATTGACTCTTCTAACTGTGAGCGTGGAATGTTCCTCCATCTGTTTGTGTCCTCTCTTATTTCGTTGAGCAGTGGTTCGTAGTTCTCCTTGAAGAGGTCCTTTACATCCTTTGTCAGTTGTAGTCCTAGGTATTTTTTTCTCTTTGTAGCAATTGCGAATGGCAGTTCATTCTTGATTTGGCTCTCTTTAACTCTGCTATTGGTGTATAGAAATGCTTGTGATTTTTGCACATTGATTTTGTATCCTGAGACTTTGCTGAAGTTGCTTATCAGTTTCAGGAGATTTGGGGCTGAGATGATGGGGTCTTCTAAATACAGAGTCATGTCATCTGCAACTACAGACAATTTGACTTCCTTCTTTCATAACTGAATACCCTTTTTTTTCTTTTTCTTCCCTGATTGCTCTGGCTAGAACTTCCAATACTGTATTGAATAGGAGTAGTGACAGAGGGCATCCTTGTCTAGTGCCAGATTTCAAAGGGAAGGCTTCCAATTTTGCCCATTTAGTATGATATTGGCTGTGGGTTTGTGGTAAATAGCTTTTATTATTTTGAGATACGTTCCATCAATGTCTAGTTTATTGAGAGTTTCTAGCATGAAGGGCTATTGAATTTTGTTGAAGCCCTTCTCTGGATCCTCTGTAGGGACATGGATGAACCTGGAAACCATCATTCTCAACAAACTGACACAAGAACAGAAAATCAAACACCACATGTTCTCACTCATAGGTGGGTGTTGAACAGTGAGAACACATGGACACAGGGAGGCGAGCATCAGACACTGGGGTCTGTTGGGGGGAACTAGGGAAGGGACAGTGGGGGGTAAGGAATTGGGGAGGGATAGCATTGGGAGAAATGCCAGATATAGGTGATGGGGAGAAAGGCAGCAAACCACATTGCCAGGTATGTACCTATGCAACAATCTTGCATGTTCTTCACATGTACCCCTAAACCTAAAACGCAATAAAATATATATAAAATTTTAAAAAATCATTATTTTCTAATTAATAATGATTTTATTAATTTAAAAGAAGAAATCATGTTACCAAAGGATTTAAAGTATTTACCCAGCCCATATCAGTTTTTTCAAAAAGATAATTAGACTACTATAAAGACCAGTCCTAATACACAATATAGGCTATTACTAATTTCCAGGTTCCTAACCCTGTATGCCCAGCCCTAAAAAAGCTTGACATTTGAGTCTTATTTTGTTTCACAAATTTCAGTTTTGTTTATTACTTAAGATTTCAGCCCAAAGCAGGGGATGTTATGATTTAGAAGTGGTCAATATATAACACTATTGTTTTCCTCATTTGGATTCTAAACCAAATTAAAAAGAAAAAATAAGACATATTGAGATTACTACTGGACATGTAACATATATTTAAGCAAGTAGACTTCCTAATACTGATGCCCAGATTAGAAAAATTTACTCACTCAGCTGTCAAGAGCTGGGATGAGCTGAAAAGTACTGAAGTGCCCGGTAGAGTAATTGTGTTAGGCTGTTCCTACCTTGTGATAAAGAAATACCTGAGACTGGCTTATTTATAAAGAAAGGTTTAATTGGTTCATCATTCTGCAGATTTTATGGGAAGCATGGCATTGGCATCCGCTCAGCTTCTTAGGAGGCCTGAAGGAGTTCATAATCATGGTGGAAGGAGAAGAGGGAGCGGGCATATGATATGGCAGAAGCAGGAGGGAGAGTAAGAGAGAAGTAGGGGAGGTCCCACACACTTTTAAGTGACCAGATCTCACAAGAGCTCACTCAGGATCACAAGGACAGCCCCAAGGGGATGGTGCTAAACCATGAGAAACTGTCCCCATCACCCAATCACCTCTCCACAGGACCCATCTCCAACATTGGGCATTATATTTTTACCATGAGATTTGAGCAGGAGCAAATATCCAAACTATATCTGAGGGCTTGGCAAAAGGCTTTAATAAAGAAGCCAACAAATGAAGGTGCCTAGGCTGGGAATACAGATATGTCTAAGATTATGGTCAGTGTGGAGAATAGCAGGAGGTATGGAGAGGGCAGCTGGATCATTGACTGTAATTTCCTTCAAAAACTGTAATGTACTGGTTGTGTACCAGGTTGGTGTGAGGAGAGCAGCTTTCCTGAGAAATCTACAGGTGGGTCATTTGCAATTGTTCAGCAAATCATTTTGAGATGAGTAGCAGCAATTCGGAGGGTGATCATACGTCGGATTTAGGCCAGGAGTTAGACCTTTCACTGGTCACAACAGAACTGACCACTGAAGAATACTCCATCTCCTTCACTTGAGGGCTCTTTCCTGTAAAACTCAAAATATGATGGTTTGAGCAGGAAGTGTGTTTCTCATAAATAAAAGGGATAATGTAAAGGCATTGCACATGCACTCTATTTTTTTCTCAAGCTCAGCAGCAAATATGTCATTTCTCTGACTCAGGAATATTGCAAGTAAAGGAGCAGAAAGATGCTGATAGTTGAACATTAGTGAAGATCTCTAGATTTTTTAACATTGTTTTCTATATAAGAGGGCAACTTTATTCAAATACTTTGACCAGTAGCATGCTATGATTAAACAATATCAATCAATAAGCAAGATGCCCACAGGTATCCATAATTTACCAACTTTTGAACAAAGCATCTTACTTTTTTCCAAGATTGTATTTTTATTCTCCTCAGATTTCTGGTATCAAGTAAAGTTAATTCAACTTGTAAAAGTGCGAGAGAATTCTGGAAAGAAAGCAGACCAACCATACAGCATACAGAGCAACTAGCAAAATGAAGACATGGACAATATCTACCGGGGGAAAAAAAAGAAATTGACAATATATCTTCATAATTACCAAAATGCATCAGAGGTCTGCCTCTACTCCCTCAAAATGCAAGTGAGTAGAGGCAGACTTCTGACAGTGTCTTTGCATGAGAATAGAATAGAGCAAAGTGACATCTAACAAATCTGAGATCATAAAAAAAGGAGTAGTTAATTGAAAGCTCAGCAAGTTATTTTGAGACAAGTAGCTGTAATTGGGAAGGTGTACCTACCAGTAGTGTTTGAGAACAAAGAGTCTCTATGAAGTCTAAGGTGTGAGGTACTCTACATTCTAAGAGCTCTTGGAACTAGTTTCATTCTTTCTCCATGATAATACTTCATGATGAGCAGAAGTTTCTGTAACTAGAAGTGAAGTAAATTAGAAAAAAAATAGAGGCAAAGGAAAAAGGAATTTGGATAAAATTGATAAGGAGAAACTGCAAGGAGTTTTCAGAAAGTAAGTTGCTATTTTTTAATTCTTTATAAAAAATTATTGTGAAAGAGAGAGCAACAGAGTATAAGAAAGAATGATATCCATACAGGCAATGAATGTAGGGAAGAATAAATATCTACAAAACACCAATACATTAAAATAGCTAAAAGACAAAGAAAAAGTCATTCAAAATTTAAGAACAATATAATTTAGAAATGAGGGTATAGAATTCAGGAAAGTATTAGAAATAAAAGAAAGAATCATTTCTAAAATAAAGACCAAAAAGAGAAAATACACTGGCAATATTTTTAAAAAAAAATAGAAGATTTTTTAAAAGAAAAAAATTAAAAAATGAACGCAATGATAATAATATCTAGTCAAACTTATTTTCAAGCATAAATGTTGCAGAAAATTTGTCATCAGCAATATGCAAGGTCTCAAGAAATGTTGTTCTAGAAAGTACTTTCTTAAAATCTACTAAAGAATGAGCTTCAGACAGCCAAAATGCCTGAAGATACTTTGACATAAAGACTTCTGGTGAGACTTACAGGCACCATAATTTACCTGTAAAATGAAAACTGATAGATGATAAAAGGAGAGAGTATAATTTGTATTGACCGTATATTCTGATCATGGGTACAATAAGAGAGAATGGATAGAGCATTTGCCAAACATACTTTTAAAATGTAAATCAGTGGCAATGTTGGTGTTATTATTCTAAAGAAGCTTGTGTGTAGTGTGTAATCTAGATTATAGTAAACAATTCTACTTTTACCATTTCGGTATCCATGCAATTCTGATCTTCTTTGTGGGGAAAAGGAGACAAACACATAAAATCGAAGAGAATAAGTTTTACTAAATATGAATAGAACTTTCACGTAACATCAAATGACATTTTATTTTTTAAATACCTACATGTGTATTTCTTATTTTGCATGTATGTTTATATTAGTGTAGATAGATATAGATGGACAGAAAATTATAAAGGTTAGATATCATATGTGCACACACATACGCATGCGCGCACGTGCACACACACACACACACACACACACACACATACACACAGAAGTTCTAATATTGTTTACTATTAGAAATGACACTCCTTTGCCCAAACTATGTTTTCTAAATACTGTTTCCCATGAAAAGGAAACAGGGATACTAGGATAATTGGATAATTCCAGGTCTGAGGCATAAAATCTAAAACATTCTATTGTCCTACAATATTTCTGGAGAAAGTTGTAGTGATAAGTATTTGAAGAGAGATATTACTGACAAGGGGGAGAATAATCCGAGTTTCTGGGAAAGAAAATTCTAGACAAAGGAAACAGCAAGTGCAAAGTCCACATGCAGAACTGTGTTTCTTGTATTGAAAGTAAGGAGTTCTTCTTGGCCATGGCTCAGTAAGTGAAGTCAAGAGTGGTGGTCAATGGTACAACGGACAGGAAGTGTGCCAGGTCATGAATGACTCTGTAGGTCATTTTAAGTACTTTTCTTTTTCTTGAGAGAAATATTTCATGGAATATTTTGATCATGTAAGTAATGTGGTTTGACTTCTGTTTTAAAAGGGTCATTTTAGCTGCTATGTTGCTTTAGACTATCGGGAGAGAAGACTAGATATAAACCTACTGCAGTAATCTAGGAAAGATTTGGTAGATGCTTAGACTAGCATGAGACAGTAGTGGTGAGTCGTAAGTGACAGAATTTCAGTATCTCTCGCAGTTACAATGAATGAATTTTTGTGATGGCTAGAAGCAAGGTGTGAAAGAAAGCAAAATTAAGGACACTCAAGATTGTAGACTGAAGCAAGTATAAAAATTGAGCTGGTAATTTCTGAAATAATGGAGACTTTCAGAGGTACAAATTTTGACAGGAAAAACTGTTAGATTTTGCACTAATTGCTCACCATTGTTGTAATTATTAAAATTGTGTAAAATACATTCATATTACTTTTTTCCCACTACAACATTTTATTAAAAACTGTAGTCAAGCTTTAAAAATACATCTTTAATATTAGAGACTTTGCAAAAATAAGGACAAGTTTTCAAGCCATCTCACACATTTTTAAGACAGCAACATCTTCACTTTTGTCTGCGTTGTGAAAAATAGCACCTTTTCAATTTAGGTGTGATATTGTATCTGGAGATTTTATCCCATATAAAAACTATTAAGACAATCTTTTGAAAAATTTGTCTTATAAGTGTGAATATGTAATCTCAACATATAAACCACTTATAAATTTTATAGTGTTCTTTAAAGTAGTTTTTAAAAGATTGAATTACAACACTATGCACATTTGCAATGTAGATACTGACACTTTAGGAAAATATTATTCAAACATGTAAAATCCTTTTGAATTGTTTTCTAATTAAAACTAATGATCTCATTCAAAATGAACACTGGTTTTGATTGAGGTTATTTTAGAAAAGTATGTCTTACCCAAACAGTATTTGTTTGTTTAAAATAAAGTAATTGTGGAAGTACTTTTTAATATGAAAAGCATTACAAGTACAAGCATAAGAAGAGACTCTTTTTTCAAAATAGTAATTTTTGGTTGGGGTGATAAAAACAAACTGAAATACATTCAGAAATAAACAGTTACTCGCTGACCCAAATTTTTAAAAATCTTTCTCTATATTTTTCAATCCATGTAAAATTTGTTAACTCAATATTTTAACATTTGTATTAATCTCTGGAATTTCAGGGACATAACTGTATTTACACATACCTTTATAAACCACAAAGGAAGAAATTTAAAACTACCAAACCCCTTCTAGTTAACAACAGATTTTATAGACAAGGTAGCAGCATCAAAAAACATTCAATAATATAATATTTAATACAAGCTTAAACATCAGTTATGTTCAACAAGTTAAGAAGGATTAATGATCTGGTAGGTTTCAATTACTGCTCTCTTCCATTTTAAAGTAATTACTTAATAAAGCTTGTTCCCAAATTTTACATCTTGTCACTATACAGAGGATAAAATTAATGCCATTTTTTTAAAAAAACTAATAGCATTGTTAGAGCCTAAAATTTGGGACTAACTCATAGTAACCCAGAGAAGGGTTATGGGACACTTCTCTATGAAACAGTACTCCTGAAGTCAAGCCATTCTGTGACAAACTGAATGTATTCACATATTTAAAGCATGAATGTATTCACATATTTAAAGCATGAATGTATCAATTGGAAGATATTGAGAATCTATGGAATACTAGATTTTTTAAAAAATCACATTAGAGACACTGGTATATCCATTTTCCCAGGGATGACAGCATTTTACCTAACAGGCTCCCAGTATGTCCCATTGAAAAACATCCCTATTATAAAATAAATACAAAGGGTATATATTAATTTTTCTAACCCCATTTATTTTTATGACATGGGGAATCACCTGATTCTATCAAAATATATTGAAATAATTTACAGCATTTCTTAAAAGTTTGATTTCTCATCCCCCTCCTTATTATTCTCCAATTCTGTTTTCCTCTACATTCTTCTTCTTTTTTTTTTTTTAATTTTTATTGCATTATAGGTTTTGAGGTACATGTGCAGAACGTGCAAGATAGTTGCAAAGGTACACACATGGCAGTGTGTTTTGCTGCCTTCCTCCCCTTCACCCACACTTGGCATTCATCCCCAGGCTATCCCTCCCCAACCCCCCCCCCGCTGTCCCTCCCCCATTCCCCCCAATAGACCCCAGTGTGTAGTAGACCCTCTCTCTACGTCCATGTGTTCTCATTATTCTCACCCACCTATGAGTGAGTATATGCGGTATTTCCATTTCTGTTCTTGTGTCAGTTTGCTGAGAATGATGTTCTCCAGATTCATCCATGTCCTTACAAAGGACACAAACTCATCATTTTTGATTGCTGCATAATATTCCATGGTGTATATGTGCCACATTTTCCCAGTCCAGTCTATCATCATTGGGCATTTGGGTTGGTTCCAGTTCTTTGCTATTGTAAACAGTGCTGCAATGAACATTCATGTGCATGTGTCCTTATAGTAGAATGATTTATAGTCCTTTGGATATATACCCAGTAATGGAATTGCTGGGTCAAATGGAATTTCTATTTCTACGTCCTTGAGGAATTGCCACACTGTCTTCCACAATGGTTGAACTAATTTACACTCCCACCAACAGTGTAAGAGTGTTCCTATTTCTCCACATCCTCTCCAGCATCTGCTGTCTCCAGATTTTTTAATGATCGCCATTCTAACTGGCGTGAGATGGTATCTCAATGTGGTTTTGATTTGCATCTCTCTAATGACCAGTGATGATGAGCATTTTTTCATATGTTTGTTGGCCTCATGTATGTCTTCTTTTTTAAAGTGTCTGTTCATATCCTTTGCCCATTTTTAAATGGGCTTGTTTGTTTTTTTCCTGTAAATCTGTTTGAGTTCTTTGTAAATTCTGGATATCAGCCCTTTGTCAGATGTGTAAACTGCAAAGATTTTTTCCCATTCTGATGGTTGCCTATTCACTCTAGTGACTGTTTCTTTTGCCGTGCAGAAGCTGTGGAGTTTGATTAGGTCCCATATGTCTATTTTGGCTTTTGTTGCCAATGCTTTTGGTGTTTTGTTCATGAAGTCCTTGCCTACTCCTATGTCCTGAATGGTTTTGCCTAGATTTTCTTTTAGGGTTTTTATGGTGCCAGGTATTATATTTAAGTCTTTAATCCATCTGGAGTTAATTTTAGTGTAAGGTGTCAGGAAGGGGTCCAGTTTCTGCTTTCTGCCCATGGCTAGCCATTTTTTCCAACACCATTTATTAAATAGGGAATCCTTTCCCCATTCCTTGTTTTTGTCTGGTTTATCAAAGATTATATGGTTGTAGATACATTGTGATGCCTCCGATGCTTCTGTTCTGTTCCATTGGTCTATATCTCTGTTTTGGTACCAGTACCATGCTGTTTTGATTACTGTAGCCTTGTAGTATAATTTGAAGTCTGGTAGTGTGATGCCTCCCGCTGTGTTTTTTTGCTTAGAATTGACTTGGCTATGCGGGCTCTCTTTTGGTTCCATATGAAATTCATGGTGGTTTTTTCCAGTTCTGTGAAGAAATTCAATGGTAGTTTAATGGGGATAGCATTGATTGTGTAAATTACTTTGGGCAGTATAGCCATTTTCATGATATTGATTCTTCCTAACCACGAACATGGAATGTTTCTCCATCTGTTTGTGTCCTCTCTTATTTCGTTGAGCAGTGGTTTGTAGTTTTCCTTGAAGAGGTCCCTTACGTTCCTTGTGAGTTGTATTCCTAGGTATTTTATTTTCTTTGTAGCAATTGTGAATGGCAGTTCGTTCTTGATTTGGTTACCTTTTAGTCTGTTATTGGTGTATAGGAATGCTTGTGATTTTTGCACATTGATTTTATATCCTGAGACTTTGCTGAAGTTGCTTATCAGTTTCAGGAGCTTTTGGGCTGAGGTGATGGGGTCTTCTAGGTATACTATCATGTCATCTGCAAATAGAGACAATTTGGCTTCCACTTTTCCTATTTGAATACCCTTTATTTCTTTTTCTTGCCTGATTGCTCTAGCTAGAACTTCCAGTACTATGTTGAATAGGAGTGGTGAGAGAGGGCATGCTTGTCTAGTGCTGAATTTCAAAGGGAATGCTTCCAGTTTTTGCCCATTAAGTATGATATTGGCTGTTGGTTTGTCGTAAATAGCTTTTATTACTTTGAGATATGTTCCATCAATACCAAGTTTATTGAGGGTTTTTAGCATAAAGGGCTGTTGAATTTTGTCAAATGCCTTCTCTGCATCAATGGAGATAATCATGTGGTTTTTGTTTTTGCTTCTGTTTATTGGTGAATTACATTTATAGACTTGCGTATGTTGAACCAGCCTTGCATCCCCGGGATGAATCCTACTTGATCATGATGGATAAGTTTTTTAATGTGCTGTTGCAATCGGTTTGCCAGTATTTTATTGAAGATTTTTGCATCTATGTTCATCATGGATATTGGCCTGAAGTTTTCTTTTCTTGTTGAGTCTCTGCCAGGTTTTGGTATCAGGATGATGTTGGTTTCATAAAATAATTTGGTAAGGGTTCCCTCTTTTTGAATTATTTGGAATAGTTTCAGAAGGAATGGTACCAGCTCCTCTTTGTGTGTCTGGTAGAATTCAGCTGTGAACCAATTTGGACCTGGGCTTTTTTTGTGTGGTAGGCTCTTAATTGCTGCCTCAACTTCAGACCTTGTTATTGGTCTATTCATAGTTTTGGCTTCCTCCTGGTTTAGGCTTGGGAGGACACAGGCATCCAGGAATTTATCCATTTCTTCCTGGTTTACTAGTTTATGTGCATAGAGTTGTTTGTAGTATTCTCTGATGATGGTTTGAATTTCTGTGGAATCTGTGGTGATTTCCCCTTTATCGTTTTTTATTGCATCTATTTGGTTGTTCTCTCTTTTCTTTTTTATCCGTCTGACTAGTGGTCTGTCTATTCTGTTGATCTTTTTGAAAAACCAGCTCTTGGATTTATTGATTTTTGAAGGGTTTTTCTTGTCTCTATCTCCTTCAGTTCTGCTCTGATCTTAGTTATTTCTTGTCTTCTGCTAGGTTTTGAGCTCTTTTGATCTTGCTCCTCTAGCTCTTTCAATTTTGATGATAGGGTGTCAATTTTGGATCTCTCCACTCTTCTCATGTGAGCACTTATTGCTATATATTTTCCTCTACAGACTGCTTTAAATGTGTCCCAGAGATTCTGGTACATTGTGTCTTCATTCCCGTTGGTTTCAAAGAACTTCTTTATTTCTGCCTTCATTTCATTGTTTATCCAATCAACATTCAAGAGCCAGTTGTTCATTTTCCATGAAGCTGTGCACTTCTGAGTTACTTTCTGAATTCTGAGTTCCAACTTGATTGCACTATGGTCTGAGAGACTGTTTGTTATGATTTCAGTTGTTTTGCATTTGCTGAGGAGTGCTTTACTTCCAATTATGTGGTCAATTTTGGAGTAGGTGTGATGTGGTGCTGCGAAGAATGTATATTCTGTGGATTTGGGGTGGAGAGTTCTGTAAATGTCTATCAGGTTTGCTTGTTCCATGTCTGAGTTCAAGTCCTGGATATCCTTGTTAATTTTCTGTCTGGTTGATCTGTCTGCTATTGACAGTGGAGTGTTAAAGTCTCCCACTATTATTGTGTGGGAGTCTAAGTCTCTTTGTAAGTCATTAAGAACTTGCCTTATATATCTGGGTGCTCCTACATTGGATCCATATATATTTAGAATCGTTAGCTCTTCTTGTTGTATCGATCCTTTTACCATTATGTAATGACCTTCTTTGTCCCTTTTGATCTTTGTTGCTTTAAAGTCTATTTTATCAGAGACAAGAGTTGCAACTCCTGGGTTTTTTTGCTCTCCATTTGCTTGGTAAATCTTCCTCCATCCCTTTATTTTGTGCCTTTGTGTATCCTTGCGTGTGAGTTGGTTTCTTGGATACAGCACACCAATGGGTTTTGGCTTTTTATCCAATTTGCCAGTCTGTGTCTTTTGATTGGTGCATTTAGCCCATTTACATTTAGGGTTAATATTTTTATGTGTGAATTTGCTACTGCCATTTTGATGCTAGCTGGCTGTTTTGCCCATTGGTTCATGTACATTCTTCATTTTGTTGATGCTCTTTAGCATTTGTTATGCTTTTAGGATGGCTGGTACTGGTTGTTTCTTTCTATGTGTAGTGCCTCTTTCAGGAGCTCTTGTAAAGCAGGCCTAGTGGTGACAAAATCTCTGAGTACTTGCCTGTTCATGAAGGATTTTATTTTTCCTTCACTTTTGAAGCTCAGTTTGGCTGGATATGAAATTCTGGGTTGAAAGTTCTTTTCTTTATGGATGTTGAATATTGGCCCCCACTCTCTTCTGGCTTGTAGACTTTCTGCCGAGAGATCTGCTGTGAGTCTGATGGGCTTCCCTTTGTGGGTGACCCGACCTTTCTCTCTGGCTGCCCTTAGTATTTTCTCCTTCATTTCAACCCTGGTGAATCTGATGATTATGTGCCTTGGGGTTGCTCTTCTTGCAGAGTATCTTTGTGGTGTTCTCTGTATTTCCTGGAGTTGAGTATTGACCTGTCTTGCTAGGTTGGGGAAATTTTTCTGGATAATATCCTGAAGAGTGTTTTCCAGCTTGGATTCATTCTCTTCATCACATTCTGGTACACCTATCAAACATAGGTTGGGTCTCTTCACATAGTCCCACATTTCTTGGAGATTTTGTTCATTCCTTTTTGTGCTTTTTTCTTTAATCTTGGTTTCTCATTTTATTTCATTGAGTTGATCTTCAACTTCTGATATTCTTTCTTCTGCCTGGTCAATTCGGCTGTTGAAACTTGTGCATGCTTCACGAAGTTCTCGTGTTGTGTTTTTCAGCTTCTTCAATTCATTCATATTCCTCTCTATGTTGTCCATTCTTGTTATCAATTCCTCGAATCTTTTTTCAAGGTTCTTAGTTTCTTTGCACTGATTTAGAACATGTTCTTTCAGCTCACTGAAGTTTCTCATTATCCACTTTCTGAAGTCTGATTCCGTCATTTCATCACACTCATTCTCCATCCAGCTTTGTTCCCTTGCTGGAGAGGAGTTTTGGTCCTTTATAGGAGGTGAGGTGTTTTGGTTTTGGGTGTTTTCCTCCTTTTTGTGCTGGTTTCTTCCCATCTTTATGGATTTATCTGCCTGTTGTCTTAGTAGTTGCTGATTTTTCAATTGGGTCTCTGTGTGGATGCTGAGATTGTTGATGATGAAGTATTTCTGTTACTTAGTTTTCCTTCTAATGGTCTAGCCCCTCTGCTGTCTGAGTGCTGAGGTCCACTCCAGGCCCTGCTTCTCTGGGGTATACCTGTAGCAGCTGCAGAACAGTGAGGGATGATACCAGTTTCTTCTTCTGCTGTCTTTGTTCCAGAATGATGCCCGCCAAATGTCAGTCTGATTAGTCCTTTTTTGGGGTGACTCTTTGGATATACAGGGGCCAGGGAGCTGCTTGAGGAGACGGTCTGTGCTTTATAGGAGCTCCAGTGCTGTGCTGTGAGCTCCGTTGTTCATTCAGGGTTGTTGGGAGGTTGTTTATGTCTGCTGCAACAGAACTCATAAAACACCACCCTTTTTTTACCCCCCTTAGATGCTCTGTCTCAGGGAGTTGGGGCTTTTTTTATGAGTATCTGTTGCACTGTTCTGCCCCACTAGGAGGCAGTCTATTCACTATTTGCCTGCTGGGGCTCTGCCCTGCTAGCACGAGTCCACCCTGTTGCTGCTTGGCTCTGTTCTGCTGTGGAGCACTCCCCACTCCTGGTGGAGTCTCTCTGTTATGGCAGGTTGCCTCGGCAATGGCAGGCTGTGTCAGCCCTGGGCGGTATTTCAGTAGGGCGGATTTTGTCCGTAGTGGCGGACGCCCCGCCCCCACTGGGCTGCACTGTCCTAGATGCCAGCAGCAAAACTCTCAGCCCCGAGCACCTCCAGTCGCCACCCTGCTTGTCCCCATGAGGGTGGGACCCGCCGAGCCTGATCACCCAGCTCCCTGCCTCAGAGTCCGTCCTCTCTCTCTCTTCCTATCCCCAAGCTGAAAGGTTGACTCTTTCACTGGCTCCCCAGTAGCCTGCCAATAGGGCACTGGGATCCGTGTGATCTCCCGTGCCACTGCCCACTGCACCGGCTCAGATCACGTTTCCCAGGAATCTCCTGGTCTGGCTCATTGTCCAAGTCCTGTTCAATCAGATGGACATGCCAATCTTCCCTTCCAAATCTCAGATTGCCGGTTTAACAGGGCACCCAGACCAGTGAGTTCTGTGCCGGGTCCTGCTGTAGCGCCAGCCAAAGCAGCCCCGTGAGCCGGCTGCGCTAGCCAGCTGTACTAGCGTCCCGTGTCTCTCCCACACCTGGGACTTTCAACGCTCTGTGAGCAAAAAAGTTCCATCCAAGAATGCGGCTAGGACTCACCCTCTGTGCCTTCACTGAGAGCTGCAATCCTGAGTCACTTCTAAAACACCATCTTGCGAGTCAATCCTACGTTATTCTTCTTAATAGTTTTCTGTAGTCTCTTGTTAATTCTTCTTGAGCTAATTTCTTTTGAACACACCCAAAGCAGAATTTTATTCTTGTCTGACCACTGAAACAGTTCTTGTTAAGGTGACCACTATAATGCCACTAACAACAGTCAATTTGTCCTCTTATTACTTAATATTAGCAGCTTTAAGATTATTATTTTTTTAACATATGCCAAATAAAAAATAATACAATGCAACACCATATAACCCTTATATATTCCTTTATTATTATGTATTATTGTTTGGTAAAAACACTTCACACAAAATCTACTCTTTAAAATGCTTAAGTGCACAATACAATATTGTTGACTATAGGAACAATGTTGTATAGAGGTGTTTTAGTCTGTTCTCATGCTGCTAATAAAGACATACTTAAGACTGGGTAATTTATAAAAGAAATAGATTTAATTGACTCAAAGTTCCACATGACTGGGGAGGCCTCACAATCATTGTGGAAGGCAAAGGAGGAGCAAAGTCAGGTTTTACATGGAGGCAGGTAAGAGAGTGTTTATAGGAGAACCCCCCTTTATAAAACCATCAGATCTCATGAGACTTATTCACTATCATGAGAACAGCACAGGAAAGACCCACCCCTATGATTATGTTATAACTTTCTGGCCCTGCCCTTGACATGTGGGGATTATTACAATTTAAGGTGAGATTTGGGTAGAAACACAGTCAAACCCTATCAAGTGTCTCTGTAATTTATTCATCTGTGTAACTAAAACTTTATACCCTTTGAAAGGCAATTTCCCCCTATTTCCTCCTCTCTCTAATCTTTGGCAACTACCATTCTACTACCTGTTTCTATGAGTTTAACTATTTTAGATACATTATATAAGTGGAATCATGAAGTATTTGACTTCTGTGATTTGTACACTGTACAAGGAATGTAAAATATTACAGCCATTAGGAAACACAGTATGGAAGTCCCTCAGAAAATTAAAAATAAAAGTATAATGTGATCCAGCAATCCCACTTTTGGGTATATATATACAGATATCCCAAAGAGATTTCTGTACTGCTATGTGTGTTGCATATTCATAGTAGGCAAGATATAGAAACAATCTGAATGTCCATCACAGGTAGATAAATAAATTGTGATTAGGAAATCTTGCTTCATGCATCATCATGGATAAACCAAGAAGGCATGATTCTAAGCCCATACATACTCAAACCGTGCTCTTCGCCTATTTCTCAGATTCAACCATTATCAAGATTTTTTAATATTTTCATTTTTTTTTCCTTTGTTGAAGTATTTAAAGCACATAGGGCTGAAACATTTTAAAGCATATCCTTCATGTTATAGCATTTTATCACTATCTACTTCAATATGCATTGCTACAAAATAGAAACATTTTTTTTCTGCTATAGACATTGTCATACCTAATAGAACAAACAATGACAAAGTTAACAATAAAATAAAATAGTATCTATTTGTTAACAATAAAATAAAATAATACTTTGCCTATTGTTTCAAAAATATGTCAGCATAATTGATTTGTTCTAAAGAGAATACAGATGAGGTTCACACGTTTAGTTTTTAGGTGTTTTATGACTTTTTAAAATTAGCAGTTTTGTTGTTGAAGGGCAGGGATGGCTAATTTGTTTTGTTTATATGTCGTTGAAAATTAGTTGGCATGTACTTTTTTTCTTGTGTATTTTTGGAATGGTTCTTCAGTGTGACTGGGTCAAGAATACATTATTTTTTAAATCATTGCTCAGTTTGTCTCCATAGAGGTTAAAATATTGTTTATTCCCACCAGCATGAGGAGAGCTTTATTTCCCCACAGCTTTCCTATCAGGGAATAGTATCAAATTTCTGCATAACTTTCAAACTAATAGATAATAAAGTGGTATTTCAATATAGTTTGAATTTGTACTTCTTTTATTATGTAAAATCAGTTTATTTTCAGATGCTGAAAGAACATTTTTATTTCCTCTTCCGTTAAGTATCTTTGATGTCAGCAGCTTTTGTAACATTTGATCACTACCTCTTTGATAAAATACTTTTGTCCTTTCACTCCCAAGACAGCCCACTCACCTTGCCTCTCCTCTCCTTGATGGCCCTTTCTTCTCTCCTCCCTCCACCAGGTGATACTTCTCTTCCTAACCTCTAATATCAGGCAGTCTCACAACTCAGTGTTTGAACATCTTTTGTCCCTCTCCACTCATTCATTGGGGAATTTCACCCTGTCACCCTTGAAGTACCATCCACACACTGATGGCAATTCCCACATTTATACTTTTAGACCATAATATCCCCCTAAGTTACATACAAATGTATAATTGACCACTTAACGTCTTCTTGAATATTAAACCACACACTTGTACACTCTCACAGCCTAGGGTGAACCTCCCATGTTATCCCTCCTCTTCCTGCCTCTTTCACTTAATTGTGCAAGCCAAAGTCCTTAGAATCATCAAGAATGCTGCTCTTTCTCTCAGACTACACTTCTAATCCAGAAACACATTTAGTTAGCTCAACCAAAATCTGGCCGTTTTATCACCATCTACATCATTATAATCACAGCCCGAGGTACCACCATCACTCTCCTTCAATTTGTCAATAGCTCTCCAGCTGGTCTTCCTGGTTTTATGTTCTTTTAGCTTTCACCTTGTCTTTTTACTATACAGCATCCAGAATGATCCTTGTAAAATATGTCAGATTAAATCCAACAATTTCATCTCTGGATATAAATACTCAAAAGAATTGAAGACAGGCTGGTGAAGACTTTTTCATAGCAGCTATAGCCAATAGGTGGAAGCTTATTGTCAAATGCCCACCTACAGATGAATGGATAAACTAAATCTAGTATATACCTGCAATGGAATAGTATTTAGCCTTAAAAAGGAGTAAATTCTGTATATGCCACAATATAGATAAACCTTGAGGATATTATGCTAAGTGAAATAAGCCAGTCACATAAAGACAAATACTGTATGATTCCACCTATGTGAGCTATCTAGAGTAGCTAAACTACTCTAGACATGAGATATCTAAAGGTATATAAAAAGAGAATGTAGGTAGTTGCCAGGAGCTAGAAGGAGTGAAAAATTGAGAGCAATTGTTTAATGAGTATGAAGTTTGATTTTGCAAGATGAAAAAGTTATAGAAATTTGTTGCACAACACTGTTAATGTACTTAACACTACTGAAATATAGACTCAAAATAGGATGGTAAATTTTATGTTTTATGTATTTTAACCATAATTTAAAAATTAAATTTTAAAAGTACTTCAGTTCATGAGGCAGATCTTCAAACCCACCTGCAAATTTCCTTTTCACCCAGAATAAAGTCCAGAATTCATATCAGAACCTTCAACTACTATATGATCTGCATATCTCTGCCCACTACCCACCCTGACCACCTCTTTTTCCACTAGTTAGTCTTAGTCTCAACTTGCCATTTTTTTCCTGCTGATCATTGAGCTAGTCAAGTGTTTCTCACTTGTGTTCTTCACAAGTGATGTTTCCTGAGGTATTTATTTATATGACTCAATTTCCTCTTTTCATAGAAGCATTTCCTGTCTACCCTATCTAAAAGGAACCGTCTTCTCATCACTCTTCAGCTCCTTTCTTGGTTGTTTTTCATTTCCCTTAATAACACTTAATATATAGTATTTCATTTTTGTACTATTTTCCTCTCCCTATGAGAATATAAACAAAAAAAACTAGTGTCCTATGGTCAATCAAAAAGTCTTATAAAATTTATGGTTAATTGGTGAGGCAATAAGAGGAGAGTAGAGGCAAGGTGAGTGGACAGACTTGAAAGTTAAATGAAAAAAGTATTTTATCAAAAAGATATTGATCAATCTCTGCAAAAAAAAGAAAATAGAGATATTACTTTTTGCATAGTACTACTACATTTCCAGCAGCAGAATAGTGCCTGATACATAACTGAAGCTTAACAAATATTTGTTAAATAAATGAATAAGTAGATGAATAAATTGTATAAACTAAATGTTCCAATTCCTGCTACAATTCTATTTTTCAAAATATATATTTTTCAAAATTAAATTCTGATTTTGGAGGCTTTGTTTAAAGCCGCAAATAGACATATTGGTTTCAAGTGCTGATAAATCACATTTTTTGTCCTCAAGACCAAGACCAAGGTAGATTATATATAATAATAGATGTCATTAAAATAATGCATTCTAACTCCTTATGTCTTCAGAAACAACCTTAGGGTTTCTATCCTATGGGTGGCTTTTCCTTTACCTGATGATGTCTGAGTATCCAGCTGATATTTCTAGTCCTCTTTCCTTCCCAACTGATTATAAATTTTATAAGACTTTTTGATTGATTAACTATAACCGGTAATAGTGCCAATTTACTAGAGTCCCATTAAAATAGGATTCTCTAATGTCCTAAGAATAAGAAATATATTTAGTTGAAATTTTTTTGTTTTGAAAGAATTGTGTTATACACTATGCGTATAAAGCATATATGTTGTTTAAAACGTGATAATATTCACACTCACAAACCGAGCTTGGTAAATTGAGCATTACTACAGCTTTGAATCCCATGTGCTCCTCCCAGGTCATGATCCCCCTGCCTTTCTACAAGTAACCACTATCCTCACATAAAATGTTATCACATGTGGCTGGGCATGGTGGCTCACCCCTATAATCCCAGCACTTTGGGAGGCTGAGGCAAGTGGATCACAAGGTCAAGAGATTGAGGCCATCCTGGTCAACATGGTGAAACCCCGTCTCTACTAAAAATACAAAAATTAGCTGGGCATGGTGGCATGCACCTGTAGTCCCAGCTACTTGGGAGGTTGAGGCAGGACTATTGCTTGAACCCAGGAGAGAGAGGTTGCAGTGAGCTGAGATCGCACCATTGCACTCCAGCCTGGGTAACAAGTGTGAAACTCCATCTCAAAAAAAAAAAAAGTCACATGTATATAACTTTTAAAACAGAATTAAATTTTAAATGTATTTTAATATTAGCATTTGAGGGGAAATCAGTTTAAAAGTTGTTAATATAAGTAATAATATCTGCAGAGATAAAGAAGATAAGAAACAGCTCAGAGGACTTAAATTAGGAAGAGGGCATTAGAGAGAATTAATATTATTTATTTGTTCCTATGAGTATATTTTTTACATGTACATTTTTCTATAGGTGGCAGATACAAAGATGAACAACTTCCCTCCTCACAACCATTTCAAAAACAAAAAGTGACAATATCCCTGCTCTTATGAAGCCTATAGTTACTAATCAAAGGTTGACAAAAATTTACATAAAATTACAACTTTGATTAGTGTTTGTGAATAAAATGCATGGAGTTCAGAGAGAAGTAAACATGCTAGTCACTTTGTAGATCAGAGGCTTCTCAGATAAAATAGTAACCAAGTGTTATTCTGAAAGGAGAGTAAGAATTGACTGGAGAGAGAAGGTGAGGTGGAAGTGTGGTGATGAAGGCTGCAGACCTCAGGTTTGAGGCAAGAAGAAACATAGGGCTTTCTAGAAACTGAATGAAGGCAGGCCTGACAGGAGAAGAAGTTAGATAATAAACTTTGTCAAGACATAGAACATTTAGAAATTGAGGTCCCTGTTGTTGTTTTTTTTTGGAAAGCAATGGAAGTGTAAAAGTCTCAATAAGAGAGGGGTGAACAGACGAGTTTTACAAAAGCATAAGTTTCACTGCAGATTGAAAAGGAACCAGAGTAAGTCCAAAGAAGCTGCTAGTATGCTATTGCAGTAGTACAGGAAAATGAGTATGATAGTTTTAAGGGCTAGAATTAACAAACAAATTTGAGACATACTTAGGAAGTAAAATTAAATATGAAAGTAGTTGATGAGTTAGTATAAGGGTTATAACCCTAAGTGCTGCATAAAGTATTTTTTCAAAATATTTAATGAAGCAGCAAGTGTGAGAATAATTGAGGAGCTAATGTGGAAGGAGAAGAGATTTTGATTGGAGGAAATACCTGGCTTATGAAGGGAGCAATGATGGCAAAGATTGAGAGAGTGGGAAGGAAAGCAAAAAGAAAAGGAAGAAATTTGGAATTGATGCAGGGCAAGTCATGCATATCAACACTGAAGTCATCCAAGGTAAGGGAGATGAAGACTGAGAGCTAGATTAAATGTCTTCAATAAGTAAAAGAAATGAGATTTGGGGAGGCAAGATTTAACGGGCAGACAGAGAAGCTTGCCAATGAGCCTGTGAAGAAGCTAACAGTTTTGTGTACAGTCTATGTACAATTTAGTGTTTTCTATGAGGAATAAAATTAGCCTGGCTGTAGAAACAGACTAAATATATAGAGCTGAATGACACAAGGGTCAGTGTCATCTTTAAGAATGACTAGTTGAAGTATAATCGAAAACAGGAGTTGACTAACATTTGTCCCAAGTCTTCCATTTACATTTACTTCTCTATGTTACATCCATCTCAGTATCTCCCACATATGTTGCTGAGGTTGCCTTCTCTTTACTTTTGGTCATTCATGTGGAACATTGGGATAATTGTCCACTTGCTGCAACTTTTTTTTTTTTTTTAGAGGGAGTCTTGCTCTGTCACCCAAGTTGGAGTTCAATGGCACAATCTCAGCCCACTGCAAACTCCACCTCCTGGGTTCAAGCCATTCTACTGCCTCAGCCTCCCAAGTTTGGGGTTACAGGCACCTACCACCATGCCTGGATGATTTTTGTATTTTTGGTAGAGTTGGGGTTTCACCATGTTGGTAAGGCTGGTCTCGAACTCCTAACCTTAGGTAATCCACCCATCTCTACCTCTAAAGTGCTGGGATTACAGGCCTGAGACACCACCCTGTCCCATTTGCTGCAATTCTATTACTGCCTTTCTAGTTGTATTGCAGGAGGAAGTTAGGTTCCCATTCTTTAATTCTAATAATATCATTCTAAAAAGCTATATATATGCAATAGACCTAACTGAAGGCTTAGGGCATACGTGTGTGTGTGTGTGTGTGTGTGTGTGTGTGTGTGTGTGTGTGTGTGTGTGTGTCCAGCTCCAGCTCAGCTATCTAGGGCCTCTTGTATTAAGGTTTACCCTTAACATTGTGCCACAAGAGATTTTCTTGAACTACTCTTTCAGGAAATCTCCATAAACAAAGTAGTGTGTACTCAACTCAACATAATTTTAGTGACATAATTTTATTGATCATTGAGCTTTTCTTGTATATTTATTAACATTTGAAATCTGAATAAAACATAGAAATTTTCAAAAGATTAACTTACAATTAATTACCCAGTTGTTTAATTAGTCAATCAACAATAACATTCAGTATTATCTTATGCAGTGTATAACATTAGAAAACACTCTCCAATGCAAAAAAGAATTAGAGTCATTCCTCCCTTCATGAAACTGTTATGGCTAGGTGTGGTGGCTCACACCTGTAATTCTAGCACTTTAGGAGACTAAGGCTGGAGGATTCCTTTAGCAGGAGTTCGACATCAACTCAGGCAACAGAGAGAGAGAGAGAAAGAGAGAGAGAAAAAGAGAGAGAGAGAGAGAGAGAGAGAGAGAGAGACCCTGTCTCTATAATTTATTTTTTAATTAACCAAAAGTAGTGGCTTGTGCCTATAGTCATAGCTACTTGGGCGCTGAGGTAGGGTATCGCTTGAACCCAAGAATTTCAGTTTACAATGAGTCTGATGGCACCACTATACTCTAACCTGGGCAACAAAGCAAGATCCTGAAGAATAAAGTGAGAAAGAGATAGATAGAGAGAGAGAGAGAGAGAGAGAGAGAGAGAGAGAGAGAGAGAGAAAGAAACCTTTAATATAATCAAACAAATAAAACACATACATATGTCATATATGCACATTAGAAAGAGTCCGTTTATTTAGCTTGCATTTGTGAATATCCTTTATTTGCAGGGAACTGTGATAGATATTTCATATATGTCATTTCTAATCTATTAAGGTAGGTATTTTTATCCTCATTTAACATTTGCAGAAACTAAAGCTCAGATTTTTGATGATACAAAGTTAACTTTCAGTATTAGGAAATTAATTCATTTGTTTTAATAATAGTAAAATGGCATTTTGATTAAGTGTGTTTTCTTGTGTATTTAAATATTAAACACATAAGAAAAAACACAGAACTTTCTTTCTGACAAACAATAAAATTAAGTTAGAAATTTTAAGGTACTAAAAAGACATATAAAATAATTGTTAATAATCAGTAGTCAAGTTAGAATCTGTAAGCTTTTAGAAAATACTTAACACTGGTGATAATAAACATTATTCAGAGCAAAACGTGGCATACAGTATAAGACAAACAAATATTTTCATCAGAAGAAAGTCTATACATAATGACTTATGTATCTGATTTATGAAGCTATAAAAAGAATACTAAAACAAATGTAAAGACAGAAAGAAGAAAAAGAATAATAAAAAAGCAGAATTTCATTTTTAAAACTATAATGCAGTAAAGAGGATCTGGAAAGCTAAATTTGAACAGCATCTTGCAAGACTAATAAAATTTAAAAATATACATTAGAATGTATTAGAAGTAAAGCCCAGATATATAAATGCAGCAGAGATTTTTAAATTATGAGTATTAAGAGAAACTTGATGAAAATAATTTTAAAACACAAAACAAATTTTTTGAAAAAATATAGCTTATCAAAATTGATCTAAAAAAATAGAATATCAACCAGAAGCCTACGATTTCTTATCAAAAACTCTTGGGAATTTTGTGTTTTGAAATTAAGAGGTTTTCAGATTTTAGAACATGATAGGCTGCATATATTTTATATTATATAACACTGTTTATATGTAAACATGTATTTCTGATTGTAGGACTTCAATTACAGAGGTTTGAATTACACAATCATTAAAGAAATTGAATCAATATTTTAAAATTTATCCACAAAGTAAACACTAGGATCAGTTTATAGACCTGTTTTGAACACAGATTTAAGAAATGCAAAATTACTATCTTGTACATGTCTATAAAAGAATAGAAAAAGGCAAGCCTCTTTCCAACATTTCCTTTTTTTATGGCATTAGTTTAACTTTGATGGCAAAAAAAAAAAACAGAAAATAACTTGGTAAAAATGAACCATTACAAGCTGATCTCTCCTTTGTACAAAACAAGACAGGAACATCTTTTTTAAAATATTAGCAAACCAAATCTAGTAAAACAAAAAAAAACAGCCAAGTTAGATTTATTCTAGAAATATAAATTTAATTCAGCACTAGAAAATATATTATTTATTGCACGTACAGGTTAAAGACAAAATTATGGTAATCTCCACAGATTCGTAAAATAAGCATTCATGAATTAAAATGAAACATGTTTAGTAATATAGGAGTAAACTAGAACCTTTCTAATGTGGTAAAAATCTGAAAAAAAAATAGCATTTAATAGTAAAATGTTAACATCCTTTATCTCTTAAATAAAGACTATGACAATGATACCCACTGTCCTGATAGCTATTCAATATCATTCTAAAGGGATTAGCCAGAATAAGAAAAAAGGGAAAAAGTGTAAGATTCTGAGAAGGAAACAAAACTATCAGCATATAAAGATGTGTTATTTTCAACACAGAAGCCCCAAAAGAATTTTCAGACAGAATTAATAAGAGAGATTGGGGTGGTTATTACAGATATAAGATGAATTATATGGCATATGTTCACATTAGAAAATAAAATAAACTCTTACATGAAAATATGTGTTATCACTGAGTACAATCAAAAATATAAGGTAGTAAAAATAAATCTCACAAGATATGTAAAAGACATTTTTTAGAAAATCATAACATTTATTGAAACATGTTGAGGGGATTTCCAAGATGGCACGGTAGAAACGACTCAGGATTGCAGCTCTCAGTGAAGGTGCAGAGGGTGAGTCCTAGCCACATTTTCAGATGGACCATTATTGCCCACAGAATGGGGAAATTCCCAGGTGTAGGAGAGACACGGGACACCAGCACAGCCCTTTCAGCTTGCAGGGCCATTTCGACTGGCACCACAACACAGCAGCACCCCGCACAAAACTCACTGGTCTGTGTGCCCTGTTAAACTGGCAATCTGAGATTTGGGAGGGCAGATTAACATATCCATCTGATTAAACGGGACTTGGACAGTGAGCCAGACTAGGAGATTCCTAGGAAGCATGATTTGAGCCAGTGCAGTGGGTCGCTGCATGGGAAATCACACAGATCCTGGTGCCCTATCAGCAGGTGACTGAAACACCTGTGAGAGAGTCAACCATTCAACTTAAAAAATCAGAGGCAGGGAGCCAGGTGATCAGGCTTGGCAGGTCCCACCACCACAGGGACAAACAAAATGGTGATTTGAAACACTCAGGGTTGAGAGTTTTACTGCAGGCTGAGCTGAATCCCGGATGGTGAAGCTCGGTGGGGGAGGGACGTCCATCACTATGGACGCATTCCACCCCTACTGAGGTACACGCCCATTGCTGAAGCAGCCTGCCATTGCCGAGGCAACCTGCCATAACAGAGAGACTCAGCCAACCGGGTGGAGCCCAGCACAGTAGGGCGAAGCCTCGCGGCAGCAGGGTGCACCCCATGGTAGCAGGGTGGAGCCTCAACAGGCAAATAGTGACTAGACTGCCTCCTAGCTGGGCAGGACAATGCAACAGATACTCATGAAGAAAACCCTAACTTTCTGAGACAGAGCATCTGAGGGAAAAA
This sequence comes from Saguinus oedipus, assembly GCA_031835075.1. Classification (NCBI taxonomy): domain Eukaryota; kingdom Metazoa; phylum Chordata; class Mammalia; order Primates; family Cebidae; genus Saguinus; species Saguinus oedipus. The sequence goes on along the minus strand of CM063181.1, from coordinate 98,606,497 downwards.
AAAGGGGGGTTATAATTTCAGCTGCAGCAGACCTAAACACACCCACCCAACAACGCTGAATGAACAACAGAGCTCACAGATCAGCACCTGAGCTCCTATAAAGTACAGACCATCTCCTCAAGCAGCTCCCTGACCCCTGTTTATCCAAAGAGTCACCGCAAAAAAAGGACTAATCAGACTGACATTTGGCGGGCATCATTCTGGGACAAAGATAGCAGAAGAAGAAACTGGTAGCATTCCTCACTGTTCCGCAGCTGCTACAGGTGTACCCCAGAGAAGCAGGGCCTGGAGTGGACCTCAGCAGTCATACAGCAGAGGGGCTAGACTGTTAGAAGGAAAACTAAGTAACAGAAATACTTCATCATCAATCTGGGCGTACACTCAGAGACCCAATCAAAAAGTCAGCAACTACTAAGATGACAGGTGAATAAATCCACAAAGATGGGAAGAAAACAGCGCAAAAAGGAGGAAAACACCTGAAACCAAAACACCTCACCTCCTACAAAGGACCAAAACTCCTCACCAGCAAGGGAACAAAGCTGGATGGAGAATGAGTGTGACAAAATGATGGAATCAGACTTCAGAAGGTGGATAATGAGAAACTTCCGTGAGCTAAAAGAACATGTTCTAAATCAAGGCAAAGAAACTAAGAACCTTGAAAAAAGATTTGAAAACAGATTTGAGGAAATGATAACAAGAATGGACAACTTAGAGAGGAATATGAGTGAATTGAAGGAGCTGAAAAACACAACACAAGAACTTTGCGAAGCATGCACAAGTTTCAAAAGCCGAATTCACCAAGCAGAAGAAAGAATATCAGAAGTCGAAGATCAACTCAATGAAATAAAACGAGAAACCAAGATGAGAGAAAAAAGCGCAGAAAGGAATTAACAAAATCTCCAAGAAATGTGGGACTACATGAAGAGACATAACCTACGTTTGATAGGTGTACCAGAATGTGATGAAGAGAACGAATTCAAGCTGGAAAATACTCTTCAAAATATTATCCAGAAAAATTTCCCCAACCTAGCAAGGCAGGCCAATACTCAACTCCAGGAAATACAGAGAACACCACAAAGATATTCCGCAAGAAGACCAACCCGAAGGCACATAATCGTCAGATTCACCAGGGTTGAAATAAAAGAGAAAATACTAAGGGCAGCCAGAGAGAAAGGTCGGGTTACCCACAAAGGGAAGCCCATCAGACTCACAGCAGATCTCTCGGCAGAAACTCTACAAGCCAGAAGAGAGTGGGGGCCAATATTGAACATCCTTAAAGAAAAGAACTTTCAACCCAGAATTTCATATCCAGCCAAACTGAGCTTCATAAGTGAAGGAAGAATAAAATCTTTTGACAACAAACAAGTACTCAGAGATTTTGTCACCACCAGGCCTGCTTTACAAGAGCTCCTGAAAGAGGCACTACACATAGAAAGGAACAACTGGTACCAGCCATTCTAAAAACATACCAAATGCTAAAGAGCATCAACAAAATGAAGAATCTGCATCAACTAATGGGCAAAACAGCCAGCTAGCAACAAAATGGCAGTATCAAATTCACACATAACAATATTAACCCTAAATGTAAATGGGCTAAATGCACCAATCAAAAGACACAGACTGGCAAATTGGATAAAAAACAAAAACCCATCGGTGTGCTGTATCCAGGAAACCCATCTCACATGCAAGGATACACAAAGGCTCAAAATAAAGGGATGGAGGAAGATTTACCATGCAAATGGAGAGCAAAAGAAAGCAGGAGTTGCAATTCTCGTCTCTGATAAAATAGACTTTAAAGCAACAAAGATAAAAAGAGACAAAGAAGGTCATTACATAATGGTAAAAGGATCGATACAACAAGAAGAGCTAACGATCCTAAATATATGTGGACCCAATACAGCAGCACCCAGATGTATAAGGCAAGTTCTTAATGACTTACAAAGAGACTTAGATTACCACACAATAATATTGGGAGACTTTAACACTCCACTGTCAATAGCAGACAGATCAACCAGACAGAAAATTAACAAGGATATTCAGGGCTTGAACTCAGACCTGGAACAAGCAAACCTGATAGACATTTACAGAACTCTCCACCCCAAATCCACAGAATATACATTCTTCGCAGCACCACATCACACCTACTCAAAAATTGACCACATAATTGGAAGTAACAAACTTCTCAGCAAATGCAAAACAACTAATATCATAACAAACAGTCTCTCAGACCATAGTGCAATCAAGTTAGAACTCAGGATTTAGAAACTAACTCAGAACTGCACAGCTTCATGGAAACTGAACAACTTCATCTTGAATGTTGATTGGATAAACAATGAAATGAAGGCAGAAATAAAGAATTTCTTCAAAACCAATGAGAACGAAGACACAACATACCAGAATCTCTGGGACACATTTAAAGTAGTCTCTAGAGGAAAATATATAGCAATAAGTGCCCACATGAGAAGAGTGGAGAGATCCAAAATTGACACCCTGTCGTCAAAATTGAAAGAGCTAGAGGAGCAAGATGAAAATAACTCAAAACCTAGCAGAAGACAAGAAATAACTAAGATTAGAGCAGAACTGAAGGAGATAGAGACAAGAAAAACCCTGCAAAAATCAATAAATCCAAGAGCTGGTTTTATGAAAAGATCAACAAAATAGACAGACCACTAGCCAGACTGATAAAAAAGAAAAGAGAGAACAACCAAATAGATGCAATAAAAACGATAAAGGGGAAATCACCACAGATTCCACAGAAATTCAAACCATCATCAGAGAATCCTAAAAACAACTCTATGCACATAAACTAATAAACCAGGAATAAATGGATAAATTCCTGGACACCTGTGTCCTCCCAAGCCTAAACCAGGAAGAAGCCAAAACTATAAATAGAACAATAACAAGGTCTGAAGTTGAGGCAGCAATTAAGAGCCTACCACACAAAAAAAGCCCTGGTCCAGATGGGTTCACAGCTGAATTCTACCAGACACACAAAGAGGAGCTGGTACCATTCCTTCTGAAACTATTCCAAATAATTCAAAAAGAGGGAACCCTTCCCAAATCATTTTATGAGACCAACATCATCCTGATACCAAAACCCAGCAGAGATTCAACAAGAAAAGAAAACTTCAGGCCAATATTCATGATGAACATAGATGCAAAAATCTACAATAAAATACTGGCAAACCGATTGCAACAGCACATTAAAAAACTTATCCATCACAATCAAGTAGGATTCATCCTGGGGATGCAAGGCTGGTTCAACATACACAAGTCTATAAACGTAATTCACCACATAAACAGAACAACAACAACAAAAAACCACATGATTATCTCCATTGATGCAGAGAAGGCATTTGACAAAATTCAACAGTTCTTTATGCTAAAAACCCTCAATAAACTTGGTGTTGATGGAACATATCTCAAAGCAATAAAAGCTATTTACGACAAACCAACAGCCAATATCATACTTAATGGGCAAAAACTCGAAGTATCCCCTTTGAAATCCGGCATGAGACAAGGATGCCCTCTCTCACCACTTCTATTCAACATAGTAGTGGAAGTTCTAGCCAGAGCAATCAGGCAAGAAAAAGATAAAGGGTATTCAAATAGGAAAGGTGGAAGCCAAATTGTCTCTATTTGCAGACGACATGGTAGTATACCTTGAAGACCCCATCACCTCAGCCCAAAAACTCCTGAAACTGATAAGCAACTTCAGCAAAGTCTCAGGATATAAAATCAATGTGCAAAAATCACAAGCATTTTTATACTCCAATAACAGACTTAAGGAGAACCAAATCAAGAACGAACTGCCATTCACAATTGCTACAAAGAGAATAAAATACCTAAGAATACAACTTACAAGGAATGTAAGGGATCTCTTCAAGGAAAACTACAAACCACTGCTCAACAAAATAAGAGAGGACACAAACAGATGGAGAAACATTCCATGTTCATGGCTAGGAAGAATCAATATCATTAAAATGGCTATACTGCACAAAGTAATTTACAGAATCAACGCTATCCCCATCAAGCTACCATTGAATTTCTTCACACACTACCAGACTTCTAACTATACTACAAGGCTACAGTAATCAAAACAGCATGGTACTGGTACCAAAACAGAGATATAGACCAATGGAACAGAACAGAGACATCAGGGGCAAATCAACATATCTACAACCATATAATCTTTGATAAACCAGACAAAAACAAGCAATGGGGAAAGGATTCCCTGTTTAATAAATGGTGTTGGGAAAACTGGTTAGCCATGTGCAGAAAGCAGAAACTGGACCCCTTCCTGACACCTTACACTAAAATTAACTCCAGATGGATTAAAGACTTAAATGTAAGACCTGACACCATAAAAACCCTAGAAGAAAATCTAGGCGAAACCATTCAGGACATAGGAGTAGGCAAGGACTTCATGACCAAAACACCAAAAGCATTGGCAACAAAAGCCAAAATAGACAAATGGGACCTAATCAAACTCCACAGCTTTTGCATGGCAAAAGAAACAGTCACTAGAGTGAATCGGCACCCAACAGAATGGGAAAAAATCTTTGCAGTTTACCCGTCTGACAAAGGGCTTATATCCAGAATTTACAAAGAACTCAAACAGATTTACAGGAAAAAACAAGCCCATTCAAAAATGGGCAAAGGATATGAACTGACACTTTACAAAAGAAGACATACATGAGGCCAACAAACACATGAAAAAATGCTCATCATCACTGGTCATTAGAGAGATGCAAATCAAAACCACATTGAGATAGATACCATCTCACGCCAGTTAGAATGGCTATCATTAAAAAATCTGGAGACAGCAGATGCTGGAGAAGATGTGGAGAAATAGGAACACTCTTAAACTGTTGGTGGGAGTGTAAATTAGTTCAACCATTGTGGAAGACAGTGTGGTGATTCCTCAAGGACCTAGAAATAGAAATTCCATTTGACCCAGCAATCCCATTACTGGGTATATATCCAAAGGACTATAAATCGTTCTACTATAAGGACACATGCACACGAATGTTCATTGCAGCACTGTTTACAATAGCAAAGACCTGGAACCAACCCAAATGCTCATCAATGATAGACTGGACTGGGAAAATGTGGCACATATACACCATGGAATATTATGCAGCAATCAAAAATGATGAGTTTGTGTCCTTTGTAAGGACATGGATGAATTTGGAGAACATCATTCTCAGCAAACTGACACAAGAACAGAAAATGAAATACCACATATTCTCACTCATAGGTGGGTGAGGAAAAATGAGAACACATGGACACAGGGAAGGGGGTACTACACACTGGGGTCTATTGGGGGGAATAGGGGAGGGATAGTGGGCGGGGGAGATCGGGAGGGATAGCCTGGGGAGAAATGCCAAATGTGGGTGAAGGGGAGGAAGGCAGCAAAACACACTGCCATGTGTGTACCTATGCAACTATCTTGCACATTCTGCACATGTACCCCAAAACCTAAAATGCAATAAAAATAAAAAAATAAAATACAAATAAAATAAAATAAAAAAACAACAAAAAAATAAAGCTCATATCCCTGCCAAAAAAAAAAAAAAGAAAGAAACATGTTAAAGACCTAAATAACTTGAATCATGTATAGAAGCATCCAGAAATGTAAAAGTGTATATTTTCCAAGAAAATAATGTAAAACTTAAATTCCATTTCAAATATAATTTCTATCAGTCATTTTCATGAAGCATGAAAAGCTAATTCTTGATACATACGGACAATTAACAGTGGTAGGAAACTAGAACTCTGCTTGCTACATGAGTGTCTCTAAGTCCACGGAGGGAGACTGCCTGCTCTAGAGGAGAACTATCTTAGAAAAGTTATTTCAGTAACCAATGGCCCAAATAAAGTCCAAAACTCTCTAGTTTATGATTAATCCTGAGCTTTATTATGGCTCTAGTGTATTTTATTAGAAAAGAAGTCAATATTCTGACAAAGTCTCCAACACCTCAATCAAATGCACGTAATTGCAAAATAGGAACAATTAGTTTATAATTTTTAGATCATTAAATAGGAACATGAAGGTAATTTCATATTCTCTCTGTCTCTGAGAAAATAAAATTATTTCCTTTGTTTACTAGGTAACTTGAAAACAAAGAACATATCCAGACATAAAAGACGAAATGGAAAAATACCTCTCCCTAAAATTCATCCCACATACAAGGATTTTAAAAATTTTTTCCTAACAGCCTACCTAGTTATATAATCAAATAAAATGCATTCCTAATCAGGAGAAACACAGTACTATGAGAAAAATAAAAATAAAAAAATAAGTAAAGAGGAAGATTAGACAAGACAATTTTGAAGAACAGGCTGTGACTTTTCACCTAACAGATATGAAGACTGGCTAGGAATCTCTAGAAATGAAGGCAATGTGATATTATCAGAAGGTACAAGATAATAAAGTTAAAAACCCAAACATATTTGGCAACCTAATATATGAGAGAAATTGGAAATGAGGAACTGGTTTTAAATAATGAAAGTAAGAAAAATTAGCCAAATGAGTCAGCACAAAAGAAAATGAGAGAGGAGCAGAGAGAACAAGATTAAGAGAGACCAGGTAAGGGAAAGGAAAGGAAAATAAAGAAAAAGTAGGGCAAAAGGGGAAAGGTATTGACATTTTGTGTTTCGCTGTCTATGAAAATAAAACCCAAATAAATTAAATACTTGAGAGTGAAAGGGAAACTAAATTATTAGAAAAAAAATCTAAGAAAAAAATTGATCTGAGAATGAAGAAGGATTTTCTAATCAAGACATAAACCCAAATCATTGAAGTGACATTTGAGGAATTATATTTAAGAACCTATGTTCATGTAGACATCATTAAAAAAGGACAGAAAGCCACACATTGAATAGAAACATTGTAACAAATATATGGTAATTGTAATTTCCTGTGATAATGCTGTGTAAAAAATAATTCTAGTAATAAACTACTGAAACTATTTCAGTAGTTTTCAATAACAAGCATTTATTTTCCAGTTATTTATCTGCAGGGGAGTGATGGGATGTAGGAAGTCTGAGTTGGGATGAACTTGGTCAGAAGTGCTTTAGGTCAGCTCCATGTATTTCCTCGATCTGGGAAAGGTAGCTGCTCAGCACATACAGAGAGTTATGGCAGAAGATGGGATCATAAGACAGCTGTCAGCTACTTAGTATTCCTCCTATAATGTTAGTTTAGAACGAAGACATTGTGACTTCCATTCACACTCCAAAGTAAGACAAAGGGCCAAGCTCAACATGTCCTATTCCAAATGAGAGAGAAGCATATTTATTAAACAATGATTCAATCTACCATAGACATAGTCAACAAATCCCATTTCTAGAATAAACAATCATAGTGAACTGATAATGAGGGAAAAGAGAGTAATTGGCAGAAAATATGAATAGGCAATTTGCAGAGAGGAAACATAAAGGGCTCAATATCATTGGCAATCAAGAAAATTCAAACTAAAGCTGCAGAAGAATACCATTTGTTAATATCATATTTATAAAAATCTAAAAGTTTGGCAAAAGCGTGTGTAAATGGGAATGAGAAACATGGCTACTGTAAGTTTTAAATGGTAAATCTCTTTGGAAGTTAATTTGGCACAGCTAAAAATCTCAAGGCATTGTTAGCCTCATGACATTTTAATTCACCCTAGAAATTTTTGCACATCTACATCTGGAGACCTGCAAAAATTTTGATGGCTGTGTATTTTATAATAAGAAAACCTGGATAAATTCCAAATATCTTTGATAGAACATACTGTAAATAGAAGTATATTAAGTTGATGTCTCTATAGCAATAATACATAAAATATGGATAACTCTAAAAAATACAATTTAAGACAAAAATGTGAAAGGTCCAGAAGAACATATATAGTGTGATTTATTTATTATAAATATTGATAAAATTTCTATACATTTAGAATTAAATCCTGTGTTTTTAAGGTTATGCACATGTGGTAATATTTTATGTGAGGATAACGGTTACTTGCAAGGTGTTAGGGGAAACATGACCTGGGGGCAGTACATGAGATTCAAAGGTATAGTAATGCCTGATTTATCAAGCTGAGTTTGTGAACAGGTATGGTTATTACCACTTTTTAAACTATGTATGTGGTTTATATGCATAACATAAAATACAGTTCTTTCATAACAACAACGAAGTTTAACTTGATAAATTTCTTTATTTAGCACATCTGAGGGTCCTGTTTTAATGGAATTCTAGAAAATTGGCATCATTATTGGTTGGTTGATGTGGCTCTTTGTGGCTTGAAATAAGCCCTCCCAAATCAGAATGCCAGAGCATTAATTTAAAATGAAAAATGTAATTGTACTAGAAATTAATTACTTAGTTCACACAATTTATTCATCTACTTTTTTTTATTAATTTAACAAATATTTGAAAAGTTCGTTACGTATCAGACACACGTCTACTGCTGGAAATGTGTCAGTGCTGTTTAAAAAATAAAGTCTCTGATTTTTGCTGATTATGTTCTTATAGGGAGAGGAAAATAGTACAAAAACCAAATATTATATACAAATTGGTGATAAGAGATATGAAGAAAAGTAAATCAAAGCAAGGAGTCAGAAACTTTCGAGAGGAGGGTGCTCTATAGATAGGGTAGACAAGAAATACTTCTCAGAGCAGTGAACTGAAGAGAGAGAACTGAGTCAGGTAAATATCTTGGGAAATATCACATGTGAAGGACCCAAGTGGGAACCATTTTTGACCAGCTCATGAAACAGCAAGAAAAGAAAATGGCAAAATAAGACAGATACTAAGCAGTAGAAGATGAGACCAGGAATGGGTGGTGAGTCAGGGAGATGGGCAGATCACAAAATGTCTTGAAAATTCTGATAAGAATTTTGGTCTTTATCTGAATGAGAAGAAAACATATGGCTACTGCAAGTAGGTCGTTGTATTTGGAGAGAATGGTTATGGGGCAGGGGAGTGAAATGATAGGTGGTAAGAAGAGAGTAGAGAGAAAGACAGGAGTCAGATCCTCATATGTCTTTTTAGAGCATGTGGAATTTATGTTGTTAATCCATTGGTGAACTACTGCATGCCCCATAACATTACTTGCCACATAACATTGCATTCAACATCAGACCACGTATACAGTGGTCCCATAAGATTATAAGACTGGTTTTGTTGTTGTTGTTTTGAGATGGAGTCTCACTCTGTCTCCGGACTGGAGTGTGGTGGCAGGATCTCGGCTCACTGCAACCTCTGCCTCCCAGGTTCAAGCGATTCTCCTGCCTCAGCCTCCTGAGTAACTGGGACTACAGGTGTGTACCACCATGCCCAGCTAATTTTTGTATTTTTAGTAGATACAAGGTTTTACCATGTTGGCCAGGATGGTCTCAATCTCTTGATCTTGTGATCTGCCTGCCTAGGCCTCCCAAAGTGCTGGGATTACAGGCATGAGCTGCCTCACCTGGCCAATACTGTATTCTTATTGTACCTTTTGTATGTTCAGATATGTTTAGATATACAAATACTTATAATTGTGTTATAATTGCCTACTCTATTAGTACATTAACATGTTGAACAGGTTTGTAGCCTGGGAACTAGTGTGTATACCATATGGCCTACATGTGTTGTAAGCTATACATCTAGATTTGTGTAAGTGCACTCCATCATGTTCACACAGTGACAAAATTGCCTACAGTGCATTTCTCAGGACATATCCCCAGCAACATATGAATGTATTTTAAAAAGGAAAATCATATTATTGATTTGTATTTCCAGAAGGTCATTTGAGAAACTGACGAAGTACAGTTTGTGGGAAAATTACTTGGTAGTAAAGTAGCTGTCATTATAATATTTCAGTATTTGCTAACTGAATAAGTTGGAAGAAAAATAAATTAAATTCATGTTTACTTCTTTTATTCTTCTTTCAGTAGAATGAGCCCTTCATCTTGTGTAATACTCATCACTTCACCTGTGTACTAAATTCCATCCTCTCCAGTCATCTTGACAATTTTGATTCACAAATATTGTCCCCTCTCTCCTTCACTTTGTTTTTTTGTTTTTGTTTTTGTTTTCTGAGCTGGAGTTTCACTTGCAACAATTGCATGATCTCAGCTCACCACATCCTCTGCCTCCTGTATTCAAATGAATCTCCTGCCTTAGCCTCGCAAGTAGCTGGCATTATTACAGGCATGTGAACCATGCCCAGCTAATTTTGTATTTTTAGTAGAGACGGGGTTTCTCCATGTTGGTCAGGCTGATCTCAAACTACCGGCCTCAGGTGATCCACCCACCTGGGCCACCCATAGTACTGGGATTACAGGTGTGAGCCACTGAACCCAGCCTACTTTGAACTTGTCTTTGCAGCAACACCATAGTTTTAACATGTGAATATTCTAAAACCAGTATTTCCAATCAGAAGCTGCAGCAGCAGGTACTTTATCCTACATCCTAATCTAGAATTTCAACTTTTTTCTTCTCTCCTGAACATTGCTCTTTGCCATAACAGTTGCCATTGTTACCTTGTCTTTGTCACCACCATTTTTTTCTTTTCTTTTTCCTAAACATTTAGGAAGCTGGTCTCTCATTTATTCTTCAGTGTTTTTTTTTGTTGTTGTTGTTGTTGTTGTTGTTTTTGTGTGTGTGTGTGTGTGTGTGTGTGTCTCATCAAGAGTACTCATCAGGTTCTATTTGCTAAATCTGAAATACTTGTTAGTCCTTATCCTGCTTTGCCTCTTTACTTGACCTTTCTACTTACTTGACTTCTCCATGTCTAGCTCTTAACATACTTGAGTCAGAGGTAAAACCCAACTTTCCCTTCATTGCTTAAGGTAGCCAATATACAGACAAAATATGAATGTGCTTGATTATTTCACTTTCATCTATTTTTATTAGATATTTTCTTACATTAACATTGTCAATTAAACTATTTGCAACTTGAGCAAAGACTTCTAGATGTTTCTCTATTGATACTGATTATTCAGCATTAATAACCTCCCTTGACAAATACACAGAATTAGCATTTCAAAGGGTTTACAAAAAAAAATCCATAAAATTAACTGATGCTATCAGAAATTTACCATCGGTTTTAATATCATGTATTTCCTGATAATTTTTATGCTTTCTAAATGATCCCTTTTGTTTATTTAGCCACATCTGTTTAACCAAAGAAAACAATAAGGGCTATGTAATATGTATATCAAAGCAATTTATTGAGCATGTTACAGTCATTATGATAGATCTAGAGAATACTGCAGCATAGAAAGTCAAAAGATATTTTACCTCAGCTATACATTAGAAAAGAGTAATAACATCTCCCAAGTTTTAAAGGAAAAGGTAGTAATGAACAATTATTTAATCCCCAGTTTCTCTCATCTTTCTATTAGTCAAATGTAAGAGAAGTTAACAGAATAGTCCTCCAAAAAACTTAGAAACGTTATCTGTGTACAGCTCCTGTTTTCCACTTAACTTTTCTTCTTGTCAGCTGTTTTTGTGTGTTTGTTTTAATGCTTCAACCAGAGGACTTCTACAGGTTAAAGTGTTACATGAAGTTGATTGCAACTTAACTGCACTCACTTAAAACAAACGAGCATTAGAGCTTCATTCAGTTCCTCCAATAATAAAAATACTCAGACATGAAAAAATGATAATATGAAAATTAAAAAGAGAAGTAATACAATCAGAAAAAGCCTAAAAATGTTAAGATTTATTATCATATCCTGGAATTTATTAAACAAAGATAGCATATATTTATTAAGTATCATATATGTGACACTTTTTATAGAGCAGGGTAGAAGAGGAAAAAAGAGATGTTATCAAGAATAATTCCAGTTCTTTCCCTCAGCACACTGATATTTTTTCTTGAAAAAACCAAGGAGAAGATTAAGCCCTTATGATGTGCCCCACACTGTGCTGGACATATTGAATACATCATCTGACATAAGCTTGTAACCTCCTGAAAGGGAGCATTCTTATTTTTGTTTTACAGACAAGAAGAATGAAGCTAAAAAAAGAGCAAATAATTTGCCTAACTCACAAATCTAGTAATCAACTGACTTGAGATTCAGGCATAGATCTACAGGAATTTAAAACTTATCCTTTGTCCATTAGGATACACATCCTTTTTAAAAAATGCATTGGATTATAAATGACTCTTATGTCCTCATGAAAATCAAATATATAGAAAATTGAAACTAGGCATATAGTTCACTGTTTATAGTTTCTTTCTCCTGACATGAGATTGGTTGGTTCAAATAATTATATTTGTGATTCTGATTGCTTGGACAAAATAAAATTTGGGCTATCAATAGGCCATTAAATAAAGTCATTTGTATTGGGCACAAATCAAAATTGTAACAGATAAAAAGAGAAATTATTTTAAAGACATGATCATAATATTTTTAACTTGCATACATGCCCAGATAGTTATGTACTGAGAATATTTTATAAAGTATGAAAAAGCAGAGTAGGTATAATATCTAGCTTCCACTGAAATAAGCAGTTTTCAATGCCAGTTTTGATGTTTGGCAATTTCTCTAATTTGGTGAGAGAAAATATATAAGCCATTCTTTTGTTATCTAATGTATTATCCTGCCTGTCCTTCATTATGATGTTAATAGCATTGCTGCTGATGGTGCTTGATAACAAGCACCTGGTACATTGGGACTGAGGCTTCGGAATTGTCGCTTATACTACATGAAGCAGATCTCAGGCACTGCTATGTGGACCCACTTATTGAATGAATTAATGAATGGTAATTTATATGACTTTTGTACTTATGTGTACTTAATATTAGAATTTCTCATTCTATGTTAAGCTTTCTAAATATCCTTACAAATTGCTAGGTATTCATGGGGTTGGAACTTGAAAAATGTAGGTGACAAACTGCTGATCATAGGAATAGGAAGTTATAGGTAGGGAAATTATGCATTGCATCATTTCCTTCAGGGCCTATTTTGGAGTAAAAATTCTAAAATGTATTTAGACACTAGCACAACAGATCTAAACTAGGACTGTCCAAGGAATAGCAACGTGTAATTCCATACTAGCTCTAAGTGACATGAATCACTAAAGGGATCCATGCACCCTGAAAACACCTCTGCCCTTTCTGCTTCTAATCTATTCACATGGTGATTTGCCCATGCTGAGTCGAACTGATTATCAGAACTCATGAAAAGAGAACACTTGAAAATATCTCAGGAAAAATCAAGTGTAAAATATTTAAAACTATTAGAAGACTGTAAATTTCTTCAAGATAAGAATTTTTGATTAACGTTTTTAATAATGCAATTCCTTCCAAAATAGCAAACAGAGAAAATTTTGGCTATGTGATTATTATTTACTTAAAACTATTTACTGAATACCTTCTATGGATTTAGCATTGCCAAATACTCTGTGACAGGAGAATAAGTTAGACATCGTTTCTAACTTTTCTAACATTTTTAACAAGGACAAAATAATGTGTTTCATTCTATAATAAAAGAATATAATACATTTTAGATAAAGTAATTTTAGAGGCACTCTGTAAACCTGATTAATTTACAAAATGAGAAACAAATTTTTCACATTGCCCATTAATATGAAAGATTGAAAAGAATATTGAAAATAATTTATTAAACTCTCTCAACTCCTTAATGATATAAATTTATCATAAATATTTCTGGGCTTACCACTTATTTATTTAGCTAAAACCTTGATTTTACAACAATAAAAATAAATGCACAAATGATACAGAATGTGGTCTCAATAACTGAAACAGATGCAATTATTTCTAATTCAATAAGAATATAATATTTAATGCACTTTATCAAATGGAAGGATCATTTGGAAATGCCACAGAGAACATAAATTACTGGATAATATGCAGAGTATAGCTAATAGAAAGGAAACTGTCTCAGACCAATAACAGTATTTTATTTAATGCATCCAATACCTAAGATGTAAGCAAGGAAATAAAATTAAGTCAAGTAAAAAGCACAGTGTTACTTTTTTATATCCTAAACTATGTATTTGTTTAAGAGAGATCATTTTTATGCATCATAATTTTCCTTTAGACATAAATACTTCTGAAAGTGAGATGGGGTATGGCTCAAATTGATAGATATCTTTTGTAGTATAATGAACTATGGAAGGAACAACACTCGAGAACTTGTTGTATACATTGGAGCATCACAAAATAAAGAGAACTTCCACTTACTCAAAATAGACTCAGGTTTTATTTAACAAATGCAAAGAGTACCCTTCCTGTGGGTTTTAAAATGTAATATAATTTAATATTAAGTTAATATTAATAGACATGATAGAAAAAAAACCGTAGAATTCTTAAGTCATATGGCCTCGGCTTAATTCCAAATTAGAACTCATCTGTTTTATATAAATGTACAGGGTTTCTCAGGCTACATCTTGGTATTTAGGCAACACTGTCTTTATTATTATTATTATTATTATTCTATTTACATACCATAAAACATTTCTGGTTGATAGAAAGTGTAAAGGATGGAATCAAGCAAAATATAGCAAACTAGCTAAGACCAATGATAATATCTGTTTTGCTGATTAAATACCTAGTTTTTTGTTACTTAAAATAAGGGGTAAACAATTAAGATAATCAAGGGTGATCTTATGGAATACTATGCGGACATTAAAAAGAATGAGTTAATGTCCTTTACAAGGACATGGATAAAGCTGGAAGCCACTGTTCTCAGCAAACTAACACAGGAACAGAAAACCAAACATTGCATGTTTTCACTCATAAGTGGGAGTTGAACAATGAGAACACACAGACACAGGAGACTATTAGGACAAATACCTAATGCATGATGGGCTTAAAACCTAAATGATGGGTTGATGGATGCAGCAAATAACCATGGCACATGTATACCTATGTAACAAGCCTGCACATTCTGCACATGTATCCCTGAACTTAAAGTATTTTTTTAAAAAAAGGAAAAAATAATCGAGTGATCTAGTGTAACTTTAAGATTCTCCCCAAGTGGTTTATTTCCCATTGGTTTGTCTTATACAAACCACACCATAGTACAACTCAAGTTTTCCTCATCACAATGCCTTTCTATATATTCTGACCTGCCATATCTTTTATTCACAATTTAATAATTTATTTTTTTCTTAGACAATTTCTATTGTTATATGCTTATTGAGTGTATTTTTTACACTAGACTCTTTCTGGAAGTGGGCTCCCAAAATTGAGCAAAATATACACAAACTCCTGCCTTCATGGTGTTTATATTCTAGTGGTAGAGACAAACAATCAACAGTATAAATAATTGGATACGTACTAAATGGTGATAAATGCTATGAAGAAAACCAAAGCCAAGAGGAATAGGAAGTGTAGGAAGGTGAACTACAATTTTTGACAGAATAGTTAGAGATGGCACTAAATAGAAAATGACATGAATTAAGACCTGAGACCAGACGCGGTGGCTCACACCTGTAATCGCAGCACTTTGGGAGGCTGGGATGGGTGGATCATGAGGTCAGGAGTTCGAGGCCAGTCTGATCAATACGACAAAACCCCATCTCTACTAAAAATACAAAAACTTAGCTGGGCGTGGTGGCAGGCACATGTAATTCCAGCTGCTTGGGAGACTGAGGCAGAAGAATTGCTTGAACCCAGGAGGTAAAGGTTGCGGTGAGCCAAGATCATGCCACTGCACTCCAGCCTGGGTAACAAAGCAAGACTCTGTCTTGGAAAAAAAAAAATCGCTGAAGGAGGTGAGGCGCAAACTTTGCAGTGCATAGGTCAAAAGTTGTTCTGATAGAGACAGCATCAAGTGCATAGGCTTTGGAGCAGGAGTGTACCTCTCCTTTTCCAAGAGCAGCAAGAAAGTCCTGAACTCATATGGTCTAAACAGAGAAACCAAAGAGAGGGGAAAGAAATGAAGTCAGAGAGCAAATAATGCAGCCCATGTAAGGATTTATACATCAAGATGGGGAGGTATTTGCTTTTATCTGACTTAATTCAACAAGATAATTATGACTTCTGTATTGAAATAAATTAAAAGACAAAGATGTTGCCTTAAGGAATTTCAAATAAATTTTATTGAACCCACAATTTATTGAAGTTATAAATTAACTCCTTTAATACTTACAGTTTAATGATTTCATTATATGTATACATCATCTTGCTAGTACAACTAAGTTTTGAAATACATAAAAATATCAACCCGTTTTTCAGATTCAGAAACAGATTTAAAGAGGTTGAGTAAATTTTCCAAAAATCACAGTGACTAAGAGGCAGAGCTAGAATTTGAAACCAAACCACCCAAATCCTGTCATACTTACCCAACAGCCCTCACACACCTCCACTTACCACTGATGAATGTTACAAAAATTGATCTTGAGGTGAACTGCACAATGAGAATCTTGTAAGGTATGTTATTGCTGGGGTGTAATTATCACTATGATTAATTATTCAAATGTTTAACATTTTTATCATGTCTGACTTCTTGATTTTACCATTTATAAGCTCAACATTTTGCTTTTGCAGATTTGAGTTTCCTAAGGGGGATCAAGTTTTATCAGAGAATCTTGAAATATTAACTATAAGAATATTGAAGCTGCAGAGGTATTCTTAAGCAATTAGTTGAGACCAAAAAAAAGAAAAAAAAGAAAAACCATTAATGAAAAGCTTAGGTCATTTCAAATCTATCTTGCCTCAAGAAAATAGTAATAAATTTCTGGATAAATCACCTAAAGAAAGATGACAAGGTCAGATTCAAAAGATTTTGAGTCTTCTATGTAGTTCATGTCAGTTTTGTTTTAAAATTAAGCTCTAATAATAGGTTTTAGCCTCTTTGGGCTTTGAACTCCTAATACTCATTAATTATTTTCAAATCTTTAAAGCATGAATTTCTGTGAAAACTCCTAGTATTTAGGAGGTGCTCCATAGATAGCTGTTGACTGAATTGATAAATTAATGAACAAATGAATAATTAGGATTAGAAAATCCCCAAATATGCTGAGTCTCAATGTACAGAGGAGATTTGACATATAATCCTTGTTAACTTTTTAAAGATAAATAAATTGCAACATCAAAGAACTCAGAATATCTCAACCCTAAGATTCCACATTTATGTGTTAATATTGCCAATAGAGAACATTGCATAAATAAGCTGGGTATTTTTAATTAGTGGAGAAAATGGGTGAAGATTGGCCTGAGAACCTGAAGAAGGCAGCTTTAGAATGACAACAGCAACAACCACAAAACAGCAGCAATGGACAGTATTCACTGAGTGCTAAGTATATGCTGAACATTGTACAAAGTGGATTATCTAATATACCTTTCCATCACGTCAGTCTACAAGGTGGATGCAGTGTAGTAGTTGCTAAAAAGTAGAGCTCAGAATCAAATTTCTAGTGTTGCTGCCGGCCAGCTAAGTGAGCTTAAAGAAATGGCTTAAATTCTGTGTCTGTTTTTTTTTCTTTAAAAAATAGAATGACAGTAATAGTATATACCTTGTAGATTAAATGTATTAGTGGATGTAAAGTGCTTAGAATCATGCCTAAGCAATTGCTATATTCATATTAATCATTTAAATTTTCAATTTTAAGATTGATATTGATCTGGACAATCTGTTTCTTTTTTCATACGACCCCAATGCATAGGCAACAAAAACAAAAGTAGATAAATTTGAGTACATCAAACTAAAAAGCTTCTACACAGCAAAGAAAACAATTAGCAAGGTGAAGGAACGATCTACAGATTGAAAGAAAATATTTGCAAACTATGCATCTGATAAGGGGTTTATATGCAAACCATATAAAGAACTCAACTCAAAAGCAAGAAAACAATCCAATTTAAAAATGGGTAAAGGACCTGAATAGACATTTTTCAAAATAAGACATCTAAATGGCCAACAGGTATATTAAAAAATGCTCAACATCACTAATCATTAGGGAAATGCAAATTAAAATTGCAATGAGATATTACCTGTTAGAATGGCTACTAGTAAAAAGACAAAAGATAATATGTGAAGATGTGAGAATATGAAGAAAAGGGAATGCCTGCAGAGTGCTGGTGGAAATATCAATTAGCATGGCTATTATGAAAACCAATAAAGGGGTTCCTTAAGAATAGAATTACCATATGATCCAGCAATCCCACTTCTGGGTATACATCCAACAGAAATGAAATCAATGTGGTGAAGAAATATCTGCAGTCCCATTTATTTATTGCATTACTATTCACAATAGCCAAGATATGGAATCATCCTAAGTGTCCATCAGTGAATGAATTCAGAAAAATTGTGGTATATAAACACAGTGGAATACTATTCAGCCATAAAAAAGAAGGAAAACTTATCATTGTAACAAATGATAGATGAATTGGTGGTTTCTTATGTTAACTGAAATAAGTTTGGTACGGAAAGACAAATACCATATGACCTCATTCATATGTAGTATCTAAGAAAGTTAATCTCATTGAAATAGAAAGTAGAAAGATATTTACCAGGGGTCCTGGCAGTTGGAGAGGAGGGTTTGAGGTGATGTTGGTCAAAGAATCCAAAATTTTAGTTAGGTAGGAGGAATAAGGTCAAGACATCTATTATACAACATGGTGACTATAGTTAGTAACAATACACTATAGTCTTGAAAAATACTAACAGAGTGGATGTTGTGTTCGCACCACAAAAATGAGAACTATGTGAACTAATGCACATATTAATTAACTAGATTTTGTCATTCTATAATGTATGCATACTTCAAAATATCATGTACATTATAAAAACATAAAATGTATCTATAAGTTTAGAAAAAATGATAATGTAATATAATTTAAATAAATTGAAAAAGATTGAAGAAACTGGGATCTCACATTCAATATATATATTCTAAGTTCAGAAAAGTATGATTCAAAGAATGTATCTAATTGCCCCCAAATCAACAGCTTGTTATTACTATTAAAGCCACCAGGCTTTCTAACTAAATACCCATATGATATTAAATAGGAAATAAAGAAAAAAATGAGGAAATTCCAATAGAGAAATAATAGCATTTATTATTTTTCAAACTTATAGCCATCTGCAAGGTCATTCTGAAAGAAAACAACATATGACCAGTGTAAAGGCAAATAAAACTGTAAGGACAAACAAACACATGAAAAATAAAAAGCTTCACATAGACACACACAAAGGTAGCTATGTGAGATAATTGTAAGGTCTGACAATTTTGGATTTTCAGCTATGTGAGATAATTTTGGATTCTGACCGTGCCATGATGGTATCTGTGCGACCTGCACTTATACCCCAGATGAGTTCCTGGAAGAAATGATCAACCCCTGCAGTGCCTAATTTGACATATTCTATTGTCTCTTATTCCAGCCTTAATTGACAAGGTCTTCGGACTTTGGAACGGACCTTGGTCAGTCTCCTGACTCCGCATCCTACAACCCCCTCCCAGCTTGCAAAAATCACCCTAAGATGTAATTTCTGTAGCTTTCCACTGTTTACCTCAAACCTGTAAAACCAACTCCTATTCCTCCACCCTCTGCTGACTCTCTTTTCAGACTTAGCCCACCAGCACCCTGGGGGGAATAAATAGCCATGTTGCTCACACAAAGCCTGTTTGGGGGGGTCTCCTCATTCAGAGTGTGAGTTTTAACAATAATAAATGGGTTAATTAGCTTGATTGTGGTGATTGTTTCACAATGCATCCTTTATATATATATATTTATAAAATATATATTTTATTGTACTTTAGGTTCTGGGGTACATGTGCAGAACATGCAGGATTGTTGTATAGGTTCATACATGGCAATGTGGTTTGTTGCCTACATCCCCCTGTCATCTACATCTGGCATTTCCCCCCTTGTTATCCCTCCCCAACTCCCTACCCACCGCTGTCCTTCCCCTAGTCCCCCACAACAGACCCCACTGTGTGATGCTTCCCTCCCTGTGTCCATATGTTCTCATTGTTCAAAACCTGCCTATGAATGAGAACATGCAGTGTTTGATTTTCTGTTCTTGTATCAGTTTGCTGAGAATGATAGTTTCCAGATTCATCCATGTTCCTACAAAGGACACAAACTCGTTGTTTTTATGGCTGCATAGTATTCCATGGTGTATATGTGCGACATTTTCCTTGTCCAGTCTATCATCGATGGGCATTTGGGTTGGTTCCAGGCCTTCAAAACATCAGGTTGTACACTCTACATATAATCTATTTTTATTTGTCAGTTATATCTCAATACAGCTGGGAAAACAAAAAGACCTAAAACAGGCAAAACTGCCAGGAAGGTGAGGTGGGGAAGGGGATGGATTGTAGTGGGGTCTACTTGGATTGACAGAAATAGTCTACATTTTCATTGTAATGATGATTACATGAATATATACATTGTCAAAATTCACTGAACTGTAAAATTAAAGATGAGTGAACTTTATGCAAATTATACCTCAATAAGCCTAATAATTTTTTTTAAAAGTAAATAAGAAGCTTCATTTCCCTGTTGAAAATGAGGAAAGAGATTTCCCTCCCCTCCTTTTCCTTGAAGAATATACTTCAGAAAACTTACAAGTACTTTCTACTCTATTTGAAATGTATATAAATCCTTTGGAAACTAGACAGGGCTTTTGTCAGCTTTATGACCCAGGAATGTCTTTCTCAAGGACCTGGAATCATTCTCTTTGAAATGTATATATCAAGGGAGATACCATCCCTCTCAGCACAATTTAACTTTGGTGGGCACCTTGCTCTTGCAAAGCTACCTTTTTCATCAAGATTTGAGGTTTGCTTTTCTTCTGGATAAAGCTCATTAGGTAACATAGATGATTACCCCAATTATCAGGTGAACCTAGGATGAACTGTGTGTGACAAAATGATCCTGTCAAGTCTTCTTACTTGAGGGCTTGCCTATGGGAAATGGGCAGGTTCTTTCTGTCTTTGCAACCTCTTAGCAGATTGCCTATGATGCATATCACATTCTGGTTTAATGCTTATTTAATGCATATCACATTCTGGTTGGATGCTTATTTAATCATAAAACTGTGTTCTTTATCTGTTACTTTTGTAAAGAAATTTTTGAGTCAGGAAAACATGTTTCTCTAATTAATACATTTCTCCAACAGCAGTTAGCTGAAAAAGTAGATACCTGTTATCAGAATGGCATTAAATTATGAAAAGAATTCATTCCCAACCACTATTTTGTATAGCAGGGAAACTATCTCCAGTCATTAACCAAAAATTATTTTCAACTTCTTGAATATAAATTTGGCTTTCACAATATATGAAGAAATATACAAAGTGAGTTGGAAATTGTATCAAAATAATTTCAAGTATTTAAAAAGCCAAATGATAGAACAGTTTTATCATTTTAATTTGGCATCTACCTAAGCATCCTGGATAATTAATATTTAAAGTTTGCATAGTACAAAGAAATCAATAAAGTAACTGTTATGAAGACAGTTGCAAAATGTTTTATCCATCATTTAATCAATTCATTCATTGAACATTTTTATTTGAGTGACTAATGGGTGATAATCATAATTCTATTCCCGTATTGAATGCACTGCAATAAGATACAATGTTTTTAAAGCACCTGAGAATATTAACTGTAGACTGTGGCAAGCTGTCTTACAATTTTGCCAGTGTGGATAAGAATAGCCTTGACCTAAAGAGATCTATACCAAGGAAATCATGTGTTTTATTTGACCAACTTCTAAGTATAAACCTCCTGTGCAAAGTCTATTCATTCTACTCTACTTGCCTCCTCATACTAGAAGAAATACAACCTTTAATAAGAGCAAAGACATTCTTTTTTTAAATAATAAATTAGATTATCAGTACTGGTAGAAACAGTGTTCACATTGCTGGAAACTCATTGTGTTTTCTCATTGATCAGCCTGAGCTCTGGATCAATTAGGGCTTTAGCCTTGCTCCCGGATTTATCCACCAATACCTTTGAAAAGTACAATGATTCATTAACATATGAAAACGAGAAACCATGATCCAGAGGCTGAATTCTCTGAAATAAAACTAATTCAAATTTTTAAAAAATCTCCTTTTCTAGCAAAATTTACATTAGATTGCATGAATTTTTAATTTTGCTTTATCAATTGTAAGCACTTATTAAGAATAAGGAAATACTTAACACTTTAAATATTTTTATAAATAAACCATAGTAGAGATCTATATATAATCTATATAGATCTCTACTATATGTAAGAGTATTGACCTGAAATTATTCAGATAGTGATGTAACTTGACTGATTTATTTATTTATTCACTCTTTCATTTATTCAACAAATACTTATCCAATCATATATGGGCAGGTCCTGCCTATGTTAAAATTACAGTGATAACAAGTGTTGAACAATGAGAACATATGGACACAGGGAGGGGAACATCACACACTGGGGTCTGTTAGGGAGGACTAGGAGAGAGACAGCAGGGGTAGGGAGGTTGGGGAGAAATGCCAGATATAGGTGACAGGGGTATGGAGGCAGCAAACCACATTGCCATGTATGTACCTACGCAACAATCCTGCATGTTCTGCTCATGTACCACAGAACCTAAAGTACAAAAAAATTAAAAAAAAATTTTAAGTGTGTATATATATATGTATATGACAACAACAACAACAAAAATACAGGCTAGGCCCACCTATAATCTCCTTAGGAAAAAAAAATTTAGTATTGACTCATAAGCATGCTGTTATATGGGTGAGAGAAAAAGAGAAAGGGTTACTACTCTCAGGCAGCTTCACAGTGAAAGATGGGTGGATTGTTTTTGTAACTATTAAAGGCATTGTTGTATTGTCAAAAGAATAAAATACCAGAAAAACTTCGTGGAAAGAACAATGTAAATTGAGAAATGTTACTTGCTAATTTATGTGGGTTGCAATTAAAAAAAAAAAAAACTCCTACATTTTTTTAAATCAATATAGAAAAAAAAGGTGATAAAAAGGAAAGACAACAGATGCCTATACTGTCCGAGCTGCCTGAAAGAAAGGTCAGTAGATGTCTAAATAGTCAGAGTTCCCTGAGGAATCAGAAACTAACAGAAGAGAAATGTGTCCAGACCTGAGTTCTCAACATTTGCACAGAGAAACTTAGTTATGTCGTTGCAAGATGATGGTAGGACTCTAGAGAATATATACACCCAATCAAACCGACAGCAACAAATGCTGATTGCTGTACAAGACAACTGCTGAGAATAGCTGACCTAACAATCCTAGTGATTTTGTCCTCTATTAGTGAATAACATTTAATCATTCAAATTAAAGTGAGATTGTTTTGGTATCACAGTAAAGCAATAGCCTGCTATCACTAAAACTGGGCAGCCTGAATTACTCACCAGAAGAAGAATAAGGTGTGTGGTGTGGTGGAGACAATGACTTTTGGAATCAGATAAATTATGACACAAACCTCAGCTTCATTCTTTAGTGCTGTGCAATCTCTAGAAAAATAGTTTTGTTTCCTCTAAACTCTCATTTGTAAAATGGGAGTGGTTTATACAGGATGTATCAGTCTGACATACAGAAAAATGATTTAAATCATAAATAAAATTTCTTGAAGAGGTACCAAAAGGAAAGTCTTTTCATGATATGCAACAAAAACTTCCTAAAATTCTTTATCTCTCTTATTCCAGAGGGCAGTGCATCCTGAAGGGTAAGCAGGGTCCTGGAGAAATATTTCTGGTGGGTTTCTACCAGTGTAAACATTTTAATTGAAATATGTAATACAAAACTCATGGGCCTATATAAGGTATTACTGTATATTAATGACAATTTAGACTAGGAGATGGAAAAGCAAGAATTATATAGTTGTTCATTGTTCAGTCAGGGCATGCAAAGATCCTCCAGGCATCTTTTTAAGTCCAGAAACCATCTCTTCCTTTTCTTTATTTTGAAATGTATTAATACTAGAGAATTTTATATTTACCTACTCAAGAAAAAGGTAACAACACCATTATTACTCACAATGTCATGGCTCTTTGGAACCTGTTCATACTGAAATAATATGGACCTTTTTATCTCTACAATTCCCTGATACTATTTACTTAACACTGGTTACATCTTCACCCATGATTCTGGATCATCCATCATGGTGTCTGAGGGTATTGGCTTCCAATAACTCTCTACAAATTTATTACTGTGCTTCCTGTCTCCACAGAATGCAATCTTAACCATGGAATGAAGAATAAATGAGAAAAACAATTTATTTTCTGATCATGTTAAACTTAACCATTGTAATTTTATTGACTAAGCGTAGAACATCTCTTCCAGCCATATTTTCTTTTGAAATCTTTAGGCAATAGTAGCTGCATTCCTAGAAATTATTCTCTTTTTTAGTGCCTTCCTAAGGATTTCTATAACAGCCAGGACCATGATGATTTTTTTATAGCACGAGACAATGAAACAAATGTTGAAGAGGAGGGCTTTTCTACTTGTTTGGAGACTCACAACTGAAAATCTGTCAATTTTATTAGCAACAAGCTTATTGCAATATGTCACATTGAGACAAATGCAAATATGAAACATATAAGAGGTAAAGCTGAAGTGTAAATTAGAAAAAAAGAGCATTTCTTTTACATGTGACCAGTGATAAATCTATGAACACTTAAGTAATATTAGAGGAAAATGTCAAGCAAGCACCAAGTGAACATGCAACATTTCCCAGGACTTTTTAACATATGGCAATCCTGAGCTATTAGAATCTAGAACTACCCTGTCTAATCCAAAATAATTAGCTGAAATGCTGTAGTCAATATTTCTCATATCCCATACAACAGATCCTATATAACAAAGTATTGTTGCTTGGTTGAACAGGTAGTATTTCATTTTACCTTAATAACATTTTGTGCCTCTGATAAATGAAGTCTTTTGAAGCACAAGACCTCCTTAGGTACAAAGTCTGGGGGCCCCACTTGAGTCTAGAAGCCCTAAAAGAAAAGAGGATAGCAGCCTGGCCCTCCCTCTCTGAACTATTTCCTAAATTCTCAACTGCAAACTCCCTTCCATTTCCTGTTGGATCCTCATCCCACGGTCCCTCTCCTCGTTTTTGCTTTCTAAATTTATTCTTCTTATCCTGGAGTCACTTGTCAAATTAATCAATTTTACCTTAATTTTATCTGTTGCCTTTATTGTCACTTTCAGTATTAACTAAATCTATGAAATGAAAGAACTGGGAGCTAGGAGGGGTGCCACAGGGAGGACTGAGAGCTCCAATGCCCAGGAATCCTCAAATATTAACAGTCGTGTGCCTGTCACAGGATAGTAGTGTTCGGCAAATAACAGCATTAGCACTACAACATTACATAGGTCGCATATAAGGTGTTAGCCGGAGTAGATTCTTTCTTAAATTAAGCTAGAATTTAAACTAGAATCACTTAATTGAAATCTCGACTTTGAATCCTGGGAGAAGTGATTTGACTTTTCTGTGTCTCAACTTTCTCATCTCCAAAGTGGGAATATTTAGCATTTACCCTTCAGTACTTGTTTTAGGGACAGTGCTTGGGCATAGCAAGCATTACACTAGTGTGAACCATTATCATTATATGGGAAATCTTAGTCTTCAGTTACTTTTTCTGGTTCTCATTGTTTGTCAAAATTATTATTAATTTTCCAGATTATCCTTTACCTTACCTGGCTTTTCATTTTGTGGCAGTTTGAAGAGATTTAGAGAATCTGCAAGATAATTATCAACATATTAGAACATCTCTGGATGGAAGCCTTCTGCAGAGAGGTATTTTAATGCATTTTATGTTTAGCCATGTTAATTTTTTATTAATATTGTGTAACTTTTAATAATTTATTTCCCTAAATACAAATATATATTTGTTTAAGATATAGGAAAAAAATAACAAAAAAATAAAACCAGGGTGGCATATTTGAAAAGTTCTTTTCAGAGTCTATAAAGTACTTAGAGCTTAAAACCTCTATGCACTGTCTAGAAAAAGAAGTATAAGACACATCCTTGCTTGGCAACTAATTCATCACTTAGATGAGAAGACAAGACATAAGTATAAATATTACAAACTAAACTTCACATGAATGATACAGAAAATGTCATGTGCCAAAATAGTTTGTTGAGAAAAAGAGAGAAAACACTGATGGTGTGATAGGAAATAAATTTCTGACAGGGATTTATTTTTAGCATTTGGACTGGGTTTTGAATATGCCTTGCATACCAAAGTATATTTAGGACATGATGCTAACATGTTTAAGTATTGCAAATTCCTATGCATATAGGTATACATTTAAAATAATTCTCCTATGCCCTGGTACAACAACTTAGCATAAAGGAGGAGAAATAAATCCAGATGATGAATACCTTTCATTGATTCAACAAATAATATTCTCAAAGATCTTCACAGGTAGGTAAAATCCCTAACAGAAAAGCACTGAGTAATTTGTATAAATCTTCAATTAAAAATTATGTTTGCCAAAATACAACATAGTTACAGTCTAAGACTTTCCCTAATAAATCAGTCTAACTATTCTACCCATGAAGAGAAAGCTTCTCTTATGTTTTTTTGTCTTTCTTGAATTTTCTGCAAATATATTTACTCAGTACTAGTATCATGCTTTCTAGACCATATCATCTAGCAATAATCTGTCACATTCTATGATATTTGAATACCAAATCCAATTTCTCTCCAATTTGAAGACTATATCCAGGTTCCACATAGGATGGAATAATTATTTTTTAGCAGAAAAAAATATTGCATCGTGCAGTAAAGCCCTTGCTTATCAGTTCTGACTTACAGGCATTGTTCTCTTTGGTCTCAAAGGGATTTTGAGTCTTTGTAACTCTAGAAAATATCACAAATCACCAATTTGCCAAACAAATCCTACATCACTAGGCTTGATAAAACTATCTGGAGAAAGAAAGAAGCCTAATATTTAGTGAATAATACTATACGGCTTGCATAAGGAGAAATTATTTTATTTAGTTTATTTCTAAAAAAAAAAAAAACACCAATGGGATAGGTACTACAATACTCATTGCATTTAATTCCTTAAGCCAACGGCTTCAGATCAGCTTTTCATCTTATAAAGCAATGTTTAGAAAAAAGTTCAGCATTTACACCTCTACACTGTGTCTGTGTGATCGGGTTTTGTCTATTGGGATATGAGCAAAAAGAATGTGTCTGATTTCTGCTTCACATGCTTAAAAGGAAATTGCTTGTCCAGGATGTCCTCTTTTCTTTTTCTCTTCCTCTGACCTGGAATACAGAAGTGTCAGGGATAAAGCTTAGACCCAGGAGAATAGGATAATGCTAATGAATGGGTGGACCAAACAGAGAAAGAGAAATCTACTGGGTCTCACAATGATGTAAAGCAGACATGCCCACCGGCATAGACATGCCTAACTCTTACATGAAAGGAAAGTAAACTTTCATCTTACTTAAGCCACTGCATTTTTTTCTTGTGTCCTTTTGCTACAGCCACTTACCCTTTATCCTTCTAATTAATACAAGTGCCTTTTATCCTGGATGATCTGGTTACCTAGAATTGGCTTTGAACTTGTGGGTTCTAACAGCATGTAGTGTATACTTTATGCTTAGCTCTTGTGCTCCATTGACTAAATTACCTGCAAGTTCCATATTATGTCCATAGCATACTGCTGCATTGGTTTTTGTTGATTTAGAATTATAATATATGAAATGTGAGCAAACCTTGCAAATGGAGATAATTATCCATGAAATAACTTGATAGCCACAAGTTATTTAATAACCACAAAGTTATTTAAATGATTAACATTGTTTACAGCAAATGTTACCAATAATTTCAATATATTTCTATGTGATACTAAAAATATTAGGATGAGAATTTCATTGCTTTTGGATTTTAACAATTGTATTAAACTCATTCAATACCTCTGTTTAGCAAGCAGGAAGTTTGTACATACATACACAAATACATATCTAGGCATCGAATTTTTATAATAGACATCTCATGTATGTGATCCACATAGGCACCACAGCAATCTTCCTAGAAGCCACTTGTTTGCTCTCACCTAGAGTTGAAAAATTTTAGCACATATATGAAATAGCCACTCTTACTCTATGACTAGTAAAATTTCTAGCTTTAGAATTATCCCTTTGTGTTATGATGCTATTTGGAAAATGTTTCTGCTAAATCAAAGGATATGTTTCCTAGCAAGAAGCTAGTAACACCATAGCAACATTAAAAAATATGAAGGAGGCACAGTGGCTCACACGTGTAATCTCAGCACTTTGGGAGGCCAAGATGTATGGATCATTTGATATTAGGAGTTCAAGACCAGCCTGGCCAACATGGTGAAATTGTGCCACTACTAAAAATATTTTAAAAACTAGGTAGACATGGTGGTACATGCCTGCAATCCCAGTTAACTAGGAGGCTGAGGCAGAGAATCACTTGAACCCAGGAGATGGAGGTTGTAGTGAGGCGAGATTGCACCACAGCCTTTTTTTTTTTTTCACTCCATCTCAAAGAAAAAAGTATGAAGGAATGGGACCAAAAAAAATATACTTTTGCTATTGACAGAGAAAGGTGTTAGAAATATTTGAGGCCAGCTTAGAAAAATGTAGATCTGAGTGCTAAGATTTCATGAAAAGTTTTGATTACTTACATGGGCAGGCATAAAAAGCACTATCTATAAAAGCACTAACAAGGAAAATAAAAGAGGTAAAATAATGCTTACATCACATTTTGCCTGTTTCTCAGCGTGTCCACATAGCACGATATCAAGACCTATGTTCTAGTTAAATATCTTAGAAGATATATAGCTGACCTCAGCTCCCTGTATTTATTCTCATAAAATAATCACTTCTTAAAAGATAAGTGTGATCTCAAGGGAGAGATTATAGTTAAAAAGGTGTTGTCCAAGACATTCAGGAAGGATCACTGTATATAAGGTTAGAAGTTAATCTCTGCTACATACCAAGTCTCAAGGGTGGGACAATTCTGAGGCTGTAAGCATTTTCAATCACTTTGATTTATCTCTATGCCTTAGAAGTTATAAGAAATTGTTCTACTAGAGACCACCTCATATTTGTTATTGCAGATGAGATCACATTTTCCTGTTGACCTGAATTAATCTATAGTTGAGATATGAAAAGAATAGATAAGTATGTGCTGGGAGAAGAATATACATATTTGTAATAGGATTTATGCTCCCCCTCCTTAAGGGTAAGGTATCTACATAAATTATTTAAATTAGTTTGTATGGGAGATTTGTTCATTCTCCTTCCACTATTTATATATTCAATCATTTAGTTATATTAGTATGGACTTGTGTATATTTATTTATACTTTGGGTAATATTTCAACATAAATTTATTTTCTTGCTCAATTTTATTTCACCTTTAGCCATTGGGAGCCTTTCAATTGACTTTTGTGTCATACTGACTTGATTTCTTCAATGGTGTGTGTGTGTGTGTGTGTGTGTGTGTGTGTGTGTGTGTGTGGTGTTTAGGAAGATTAATTATTTCCACCATTCAAGTCATCTGCAACTACATTAATGTAGTTACATAATCATTCTTCTTATTAATTACCATCAAAGCATGCCAATGTTGGGTTTACAGCATTACATTTTTATAATCTCTCTGTCTTCAGAGCTTCCTAAAAATCCTGATACAATTTATACGGAGTTAGAAACTACCTGGTCTAACTGGGCTAGGTAGGTCTAACGACCTAATCTGAATGAAAACTAGGGGAGGGACTCTACTAGTTCTTCAAATTTGGCTGCACATGGAAATCCACTAGTGAACTATAAAAAGTACTCATGCCTCAGCTCTGATCTACAGATTGCATTCAAATTTTAATTGTCCCACTAATACCTTTTATAGATCAATTTATTCTGGTTTAAAATCTAATTCAGTATCACATACTTTATTTAGTTGTCATATCATCTCTTTAGTCTCCTTTAAACAGCTCCAGAGTTATCTTTGCTCTTAGGATCTGTTTTGAAGAGTATAATCTCATTATTTTATAGAATGTCCTTCAATTTTATTTTATTTTTCCTGATGTTTTCTCATGCTTGAATTTATATTATGTATTTTGGCCATGAGTAGAAGCAACATTGTGTCCTTCTCAGTATATCAGAAAGCATAGAAAAAATTAAGGTGCAGAAAAATGTATTTGCTCCATTTTGGGTGATGTTAACTTTGATCACTTGCTTAAAGTGGTGGCTGCCATGTTTTTCCATTTTAAAGATACTTTTATTTCCCCTTACTATACCCTCCTCTTTGGAAGTAAATCACAAAGCATTGTCACAATCTGTATTTTATGCCCTGTATCCTTGACCCCCTGTTGATTTTTATGAAATTTTCATATATAACGGTTTATTGTTTGTGTTGTAGGTTCTGTGGGTTTTTATAAATGCATAGAGTCATATATTCATGACTCTGGTACCATATGGGTTAGTTCCATCAATGTAAAGAATATCCTGTGCTTCCCCTAATAAATATCTTCCTTTCTTAATTCCAGAAAACCATTGATCTGATTTTTCATCTCTACATTTTTGCTTTCTCCAGAATATCTTATGAGTGCTGTATATTCAGTATATAGCATTTCTACTCTGTTTTTCTCACTTAGCAAGATGCATTTAAGATTAATTCATATTATTGTATGAATGAATAGTGTTTTCCATTTCTCTTGCTGAAGACTTTTTCAATATATATATAACAATGTGTTTAATCCATTTACTTATTGAAGGACATGTTGGTTTCTTCTAATTTTTAGGGAGGCTGAGGAAGCTACTCAGTAGTCTCAGCTACTTGGGAGCCTGACCCTGGGAAGTTTAGGCTGCAGGGAGCATAATTGTGATTCTGCACTCCAGTCCAGGCATTTCAGTGAGACCTTGTCTCAAAAAACAAACACACACACACACACACACACACACACACACACACACAAAACCCAATGAGGACAAAAGCAGAAAACAAATAAAAACCTAAGTGTTTACATGACAACATGCTTTTAAAGACGTTTTGCATTGTGCTTGCATTTCCTTCAATGTTGTTCCTGAAGGTGCTCAGCTTCTAACCCCGCTGGAGCCTCTGGAAAGAGGCAGAGTCAGTTTGGTGAAAAAGGCATATAGGGGTGGCCGGAGGGGTGGTGAAAGGAGAAAGTAAACTTCCAGTTAAAGATCGGCCCTCAGTTTCAATGTCAGCTTGGGGAAGGCTGGCCTCCAGAGGATTCAGAGGTCAGAGGGAAGAGCAGGGGCAGGTGGGACGCTCCACATCTCCTTCAGCAGAGTCTAGTCCAGCATCCTTTGTATACAGAGGTGTTTCTCATTGGTGCATTTCAGCTTATCTTCCAAATCATCAATCATCTTTTCCAGCTTGGCTACTCATTTCTCAGCAAAATCTTTATGCGTCCATGGCTCCTTGAGTTTATTGGTAGGAATCTTGATCTCTTCCTTATTTGTCTTCCTTTTGAGAGTACTTTTCTTCAGCAGCACACAGACATTTCAGGTTCTGGTCCATCAATCTGATTGGCTCATCCACCTCTCAGCAACAGGACTCTGCCAGCTCAGCTCCTTTCTCTGTGGATTCCAAGTCTTCTTCAATAATCACTGGGATATAAACCACTTCTTCACGCTTCCTGTCTGCCTCTTCTTCAATGAGCTGAGCTTCTTTGAGTTGGATTTCCCAGAGCGTCATCTTTCCTTTATCTTCTTTTATTCTTCTTTCTGTTTTTCTTCTCTCTCTCTCTCTCTCTCTCTCTCTCTCTCTCTCTCTCTCTCTGTGTGTGTGTGTGTGTGTGTGTGTGTGTGTGAGAGAGAGAGAGAGAGAGAGAGAGAGAGAGAGAGAGAGAGAGAGAGCGAGAGAGAGAGAGGGGATCTCATTCCAATGCCTAGGTTAAAGAGCAGTGGCATGACCTCAGCTTACTGCAGCCCCAACTTCCCCCACTCAAGTGACCCACCTACCTCAGCCTCACAAGTTGCTGAGACTACAGGAATGTGCCACAAGGCCCAGCTATTTTTTTTATAATTTTATTTTTATTGTATTTTTTAATAGAGACAGGAGCTTCTCATTTTGCCCTGGCTGGTCTCGAACTCCTGGGCTCAAGTGACCTGCTTGCCTTGGCCTTCCAAAGTGCTGTGATTACAGCCGTGAGCCATCATACCCAGACTTTTCTTCATCTTTTAAGGCCGAGATTTCAATAACCTTTATACCTTTCTTACTCTCAGCAACAGCTTTTCCCAAGTCTTCCAGATTTTGCAGGGCACTGGCCACCTGCTCCTGAGCATGATCCAGCTCATCTTCAACCAGTTGGCCCCTAAGGTTCAAGGAGGCCTCTCAGCCTCAGCCTGTTCCTGGGACTGCCTTTCTCCCTACACTTCTCACCGGAAGCATTTGGCTCTCTCTACTCTGTATCATCAGCCTATTGCTGCAGAGCTGAGGGCTCCAGCTTTATCACTTTGATGGTGGTGGTCCCAGCCATGGTGACCATCCAGTTGCTGCTCACACTTCCATTCCTGCCTCTTCCTCATTAGTGGTCTTGTGCATTTATATTTTCTTTTGAGAGATGTTTATTAAGCTCATTTTTCCATTTTTAAATCAGATTATTTGTTTTTCTGCTTGTTTGTTTATTTTTTCAGCAGTTTCTCATTTTCTGGCACTAAAAGATACTCCAGGATCATCTTATGTATTTCCTGCCTCAGATTTCTACAAGGATCTCTGGTTCCTTTGATTAAAGAATAGTGTTAGAAATCAAGATCTGGGTGCTGTGTGGATGACTCATGTTTTTATTTTTATTTTTCTTAAGAGTTGGAAGTCTTGCTGTGTTGCCTGGGATGGTATCAAATTCCTGGGCTCAAGCAATCCTCCTGCTTCAGCCTCCCAAGTGGCTGGGAGGCAAGTGCCATGTGCTCAGCTTTAACTACTAGCTTGTGAAAATCTTAGCTCTATTCACCTCTCAAGCACTGAGAACTTCTGATCCTATCTATTGTTTCAGGTTATGCTGTGCTCACCACTCAAATGTTGATTTTCTAAAAATCCACAATCCCTGTGGTGTTCATTCTACATGCTATTTGAAGGACTTTATCTATTTTCATGTCTTCCATTACTACCTGATGCTGCCGGCCCTTAAATGTGTTCTTCAATCCTGACTCTTAACCTGAAGTAAAGACTCCAACTGCCTGATGAGCCTAAATAATTGAATTCCACAGGCACCTTAAATGTGTTCTTCAATCCTGACTCTTAACCTGAAGTAAAGACTCCAACTGCCTGATGAGCCTAAATAATTGAATTCCACAGGCACCTTAACCTAGACATTCCAAAATTGAATCCACTAATCAGCTAATCCTATTTTCCTAATCTCCATGAATACCAACCACTGTCCACTCAGCCAACTCACCAGCCATCAGAGTCTTTCTAGTCTCTTCTACGTCTCTCATTCTGCCTCCTACATAATAATCAAGTCCTATTCATTCTACTTCCTGAGACTTTCAAAGTGACTTTCTCCTTTTATTTCTGCAAGTTCTTATCTCCAATCTAGTTCCAGTTTTTATCAGCTGTCACTTGAGCTATTCAAATTTTCACTGTCCACAACTTTGCTTCCCCAAAACCATCCTCTAACCTGAGGTCATAATGAGTTTTTGTAAATACTTTTCAGACTCTATCATTCCTCTACATAATACATAATACATATAATCTATGTCATCAGACAGTTAAAAAAAAAAAAAAAAAAAAAACTAAAAGCCAAAGAGTCTGTGTTTTTTTCATCATTGTTGTTCAAGTGCTTGGCAAAAGCCTGACACACAATTAAAGTGCATATAAATAAAACATCTTGACCACACCAGTATTCTAAATTTTTATTAGCACTGTGGCATATGCTGGAGCAACAGAAGGCTTCAGAAGAGATCTCTTAAGGTCTATCAACACTACTGAAAAATGAATTCCAAAGTAATCATTAATGTGGAACACATCATGGTTACCATGACAGAGAGCAATTATAGAATCAATATAATAGCACTTTAAGGAAAACCTAATGATCAAAATACAATACTGTTTATTTGTGCAGTTGTTCTTAATTGCTGTGTAGTCAGGCTTTGATACATTTTTTGAGATTGCAGACAATTTGCTACTACTGATAAAGAATTTAAATATATATGTAATTTACAAGTTTAACAAATTATTTTTCCAACACATCCATAAAACAGTGTCTGTTTAACTTATCTGTGTGGCAATATGATTTCTCGATGGTAGGAATAAAGCTGTACTTACAACTAGCAGCATGGTAACCCTGGGAATGCTGCATGCATTTGAACAGCCCTTTCCAATGGAAAATAAAAATAATGAGGACTGCTACTCAATGTACCAACAAAATAGAGCTGCTAGTGATGTCTTTATGATTCTGAACTGTTTTCATCAACATCAGGCCAACTCAACATGATGGATTCCATACTTATTTTTCTGAAGCATCATTTGCTTACCCAAAATATTTATTCAACAAGCATTTGTTGGCCAGGCGCGGTGGCTCAAGCCTGTAATCCCAGCACTTTGGGAGGCCAAGGCGGGTGGATCACGAGGTCAAGAGATTGAGAATATCCTGGTCAACATGGTGAAACCCCCTCTACTAAAAATACAAAAAATTAGCTGGGCACGGTGGCGCGTGCCTGTAATCCCAGCTACTCGGGAGGCTGAGGCAGGAGAATTGCCTGAACCCAGGAGGCGGAGGTTGCGGTCAGCCGAGATCGCGCCATTGCACTCCAGCCTGGGTAACAAGAGCGAAACTCTGTCTCAAAACAAACAAACAAACAAAAAAAACAAGCATTTGTTGCTCAATTAAGGAATTGTTACTGTTACTTAATTGTTAGTAAGTAATTGTTAGTACTGTTACTGTTACTTAATTGTTAGTAAAGAATGAGACTAACAGAATTCCAGTGCCAGCAGTCATCATGTGGCCATCCTGTCTAGAGGTAGATATTCATGTAATAACCCAAGTTTGCTTTTTTCTATTAATAAGTATGAATCATGCCTTAGATAACTAAATGTAACTAAAATGTGCATGTGTGTATGTGCCAGAGGTTTAAAAAATATAAAAATAATAATGCCATGGATTAACTCCAATATCCCATATTTGATTCTAGATCATAATACTCAGCTTATTTTTGTATACTATGTTTATTTTTATACTCTATCAACTGATATTATTGTGTAGGGTGCAAGGTATATGTACAGTACTCATCTGCTCTCAATGACTAGAATCTAGGTAGAAAGATGAGTCTCCATCTCTTTCTCTCTTTCTCCTTGTCTCTCTCTCCCTTTCACCCCCACACACAAATACAGCAAGAGAGATAAAACACAAACGTAGATGCATATTGTCAAATATCGTTAATTTAACATGTTATATTATCACAAATCAAGCATAACGATACAGTAGATCACCCAAATGTGTGGCATACTAAAACTTGGTAATTTCCTCATTTTGCATCATATTAAAGTGGATAAATTGACTGTGTGCAGTGGCTCATGCTTGCAATCCCAGCACTTTGAGAGGCTAAGATGGGAGAATCACTTGGGGTCAGGAGTGTGAGATCAGCCTGGCCAAGAAGGTAAAACCCATCTATGCTAAAAATATGGTTAGCCAGGTGTGGTGCTGTGTGTCTGTAATTTCAGCTGCTTGGGAGGCTGAGGCAGGAGAATCACTTGAACCTGGGATGTAGAGGTTGCAGTGAGCTGAGATTGCACCACCACACTCCAACCTTGGCAACAGAGTGAGACCCTGTTTCAAAAAAAAACAAAAACAAAAACAAAAGCATGAATTGATTTGCAATTTCAAGAGTAAGTTTGGACAAATGCAGGCCATGTGGCATTCATGGAATTCACCTTTGCATGCCCAGGTGACAACTTCAAGAGATCAAAATAGTGCCAATAGTAGCCGAAACCTTCATCAGAGGCCTATGTGGATACTAACTGTAACCTACAACAGATTTGCCACAATGTCTAGACAACATAAACAGAGATAAAGCTGTTTTCAAATATAAGCCCTAAATAAAAAGTCATGAGGGCAGGTGCTTGAGTTTATAAGCATCAATTTATAATTAAGCTGCATCTTCCATAGGGAACTTCATGAGACATGCATCCTAGTAAAGAGCAATAGGGATTTATTCATATAACTATGGTTTATGAATTTCCAAAGAAATATTGTGAAAATTAGCTAGATTGTAAGTGTAATAGATTCAGTGTAAGAAAAAACTGTTGTTTTCTAATGATCATAGGAAAGTTTTATAATGTGATTTACATTGAATTTGGCTGTTTAAAACTGACTACATTTTGGGTTATAAACAATAAATAAAGCTTCTTAGACAATGAAAGAGAAAAAGAAAAATAACCTGTGTTAAGTGCAGACTCCAAAGCCAGACCATTTTGTTAAAATACTACATATTTGTGATGTCTTAGCCTAGGCTTCAGTTAATTTCACCTCCCAAATTGCCAAGTGTCAATCAAGCAGTTCCTTACAGTTCTCTTCTCTAAGAATTCTGCCACCTAAAAAGGGGACACATTTCTTTACACAATGCAGCTTCTAAATATAAAACTTTCTAAACTATATCATTGAAAGATCATGTCGACCGGTTCTTTTTCAAAACCTCAATGGATCCATTCCTACAACATTTCTTTTTTAATGAAACAAGAAAGAAAGTAATCTCATTTCAGTAACTTTTCTTCCTCTCCTGCAGGGATTTTCATTCTGTACTTTAGACTCCCTTGTAACCTCACAGAAAAGAACTCCTTTCTGCTACACTTACCTTCTGGGGAACTATTTCATTTGTTGTATTTTTCAGTTCATGTCAGAGAGTTCTCCTTTACATATAAGGAGAGCAATTTACATTCTTCTGCCAAGATGTTCTTCCTTATATGTGTGTAGGATTTCCTCACCCTGGTGTGTGTGTGTTTATGTGTGTGTGTATAAAATTAGTTTCAGCTGCTGTGTATTATAAATTTCCAAAAGCCAAAATATAGTTACTTCTTTACAATAACTCTCATTTAGAAGAACACAAAAATGTTTATTTGTAATTATTTATTTTGTAAGTTTTCATTTTGTGATGTCTCTAATGGGTCCAGTCGTCTAATGTGAGTGGAAGATATTTTTAAAAATTGTGTCAGTGGCCGGGCAAGGTGGCTCACACCCGTAATCCCAGCACTTTGGGAGACCAAATGACATTATCACAAAGTCAGGAGATCAAGACCATCCTGACCAACATGGTGAAACCCCCATCTCTACTAAAAATAAAAAAAATAAAAATAAAAAAAAATTAGCCAGTCATAGTTGTGTGTGCCTGTAGTCCCGGCTACTCAGGAGGCTGAGACAGGAGAATTGCTCAAACCCCCCGACAAAAAAAATTGTGTCAGTATAATGATACCCTATGTTTTACCAACATTTTTAAATTTAATTTTTGGAGGTACATGTGCAGGTTTGTTTCCTGGTTATATTATGTGATACTGGGGTTTGGAGATTCTGATGCTCTTGTTGCCCAAATAGTAAACATAGTACCCAACAGTTAATTTTTCAATTCTTTTTTCTTTCCTCCTTTTAAAATCCTCCTGTTAATTGTTCCCATCTTTGTGTCTAAGTGTACCCAATGTTTAGCTCCCACTTATAAGTGAAAAAAAGTAGTATTTGGTTTTACGTTTCTGCATTAATTCACTTAGGCCAGTGGCCTCCAGCTGCATCTACGTTGTTGACATGATTTCATGCTTTTTTGTGTCTGTGTGGTATTCCATGATCTGTATGGACCACATTTTGTTTGTCCAATTCACCACTGATGAGCACCTGAGTTGATTCCTTGTTTTTGCTATTGTGAATAGTGCTGCGATAAGCATACTATGACAATGTCTTTTAGTAGAATGATTTATTTTCCTTTGGGTATATACCCAGTAATCCAATTACTGGGTTGAATGGTAATTCTGTTTTTAATTCTCTGAGAAATCTCCAAACTGATTTCCACAGGGGCTGGACTAATTTGCATTCTCACCAGCAGTGGACATGCAATTCCCTTGCCATCATCTGTT
Organism: Saguinus oedipus; assembly: GCA_031835075.1. Classification (NCBI taxonomy): domain Eukaryota; kingdom Metazoa; phylum Chordata; class Mammalia; order Primates; family Cebidae; genus Saguinus; species Saguinus oedipus. The sequence continues at coordinate 98,568,540 of CM063181.1, read as the reverse complement.
ACTTATTGGCTTTTCACTAATAGCCATTCTGACTGGTATGAGATGGTATCTCATTGCAAACTTGATGATTAGTGATGATGAGCATTTTTTCATATGTTTATTAGCCACTTGTATGTCTTTTGAGAAATGCCTGTTCTTATCTTTTATGATTTTTTTTTTCTTGTTGATTTAAGTTCCTGATAGATTCCGGATATTAACCCTTTGCCAGATGTATAGCTTCTGTCAGTTTACTCTGTTGAAAGTTTCTTTTGCTGTGCAGAAGCTCTTTCATTTAGTTAGGTTCTTGTTTATTTATTTGTTTGTTTGCATTTGCTTTTGAGGACTTACTCATAAATTCTTTTCCTAGACCAATGTCCAGAAGAGTATTTGCTAGGTTTTGTTTTAGGATTTTAATAGTTTGAGATCTATTGAGATTTAAGCATTTAATTAATCTTGAGTTAATTTTTGTATATGGTAAAAGTAAAGGGTCCAGTTTCATTCTTCTGCATATGGTTAGCCAGTTTTCCAAGCACTATTATTTGAATAGGAAATCCTTTCTTCATTGTTTATTTTTGCTGACTTGTCACAGATCAGTTGATTTTAAGTGTACAACTTTATTTCAGAGGTCTCTATTCTGTTTCATTGATCTGTGTCTATCTTTGTAACAGTACCATGCGTTTTGGTAACTATAGCCTTGTAATATAGTAGAAAGTTGAGTAACGTGATGCCTCTGGCTTGATTCTTTTTTGCTTAGTATTGCCTTGGCTAGTCAGATCCTTTTTTAGTTCCATATGAATTTTAGAGAAGTTTTTTTTCTAATTTTGTGAAAAATGATTACCAACATTTTTATATTACTAATATGTACTGTCACAATGCAAATACTATAACAAACATTCTAAATAACAAATTTTAGCCTATTAAAATAAATGTAGACATTTTGTTTGAAGATACTTCATGGACATTATAACATATGGCATTGGATGACAAAAACTTATGTTTTTTTGATGGTTGGCTTGAAAGTTTGATTTTAATAAAAGATGGCTTTTGGGAAACCAGTTTTATTATTTTTTGATAATGCAGAAAAGTTTGTAAAACATGTGCTTTTGGATCTACATGTTTTACCTTAAATATGCTGACAATTAGTTTCTGCTGACAATTAATTTCTGCTGACAAGGGTTGAAGGTATTTTCTCTTTTAATAACTGAGCATCATAGTTAAGAACAGGTATACCTGTTTCAAAAAATTATGTGATCAGTTATATTCTAAACATGTTAGCCAGCATCCACAGTTATATACTCTACTACACACTAGTAATATATCAATATCATTAGTGTTTGCAATTATTCTAAGTTCAATCTTTCCATATATGTACATTCTTTTAAAAATCTCCGTTTAAAGAAGTGATTGCTAAAACCTACTGATTTTAAGTTGATTTTATATTGCTTCCTAAAGGCTGCCTATAAATTGGCTATAAATATCATTATAAACTCAAAAAAAAAAATACTGCCTTTCTGAAGAGTCAGACCCTGGCTCAATAAATAAATAAATAAATAAATAAAAATTAGCCAGGCATGGTGATGCATTCCTGTAGTCCCAGCTAACTGGGAGGCTGAGATGGGAGTAGATAGAATCACTTGAGCCAATGAGTATGAGACTGCAGTGAGTGAGCCATGATCACACCACTGCAGTTAAAAATAAAACAAAATAAAACACATTAAAAAAAAAAAAGTGCTCCTATCTCATTACTATTTAAAATTTACAGTAAAAAAACCCAAAACACATGGTTCTAATAATTAATAACAGAAATTTTCAGTCATTTTTCATTTTTGTAAACAATGTAGCTTACCACATTGCTTCCATTTACAATTAACTTCTGATTTTTCTTATTTTTTGTTCGTTTTTTTCTTTTTGAGATGAAGTCTTGCTTGGTCACCCAGGCTGGAGTGCAATGGCACAATCTCAGCTCACTGGAATTCCTCCTGGGTTCAAGCAATTCTGCTGCCTCAGCCTCCTGAGTAGCTGAGATTACAGATGCCCAGCACCGCACCTGGTTTTTTTTTTTGTATTTTTAGTATTTTTTTGTATTTTTAGAGACGGGGTTTCACCACGTTGGTCTGGCTTGTCTTGAACTCCTGACCTCAAGCAATCACCCTCCCTCGGCCTCCCAAAGTGCTGGGATTACAGGCATGAGCCACCCTGCCCTGTTTCCTGATTATTCTTAAAATGGAACATTAATATAACACAGTGAAAATAAAATGAGAAAGTTCAAATATCCACATTTATTGACCATTCAACTTTTAAATTTCATCTTTAAAAGAAGCTTTTAGCAGTTTTGCTGAATATTTTGTAGTCTCCCAATTTTCTGAAACATTCAGATGATTTGTTTATTGAATAAATAAATATTAAGTGTCACTATTGCAGTTCCTCTGCTATACATCATGAATCTAGTTAAATATTCTAAAAAGCAGGGAATCTCTGTTCTATTATGTCTCTGAGTATCAGATAAGTAATTTCTGTATCTGGCAAATACTGCTAGTTGTATTAATAATACCTATTTTCCCCTTCTTTGCAAACAAAACTCTTATTTTACCAGAGGCTGGGAAGAGTTGTGGGTTGTTAGGAAGAGTTGTGGGTTGTTAGGAGGAGGTGAGAATGGTCAATGGGTAGAAAAAATAGTTACAAAGAATGAATAAGACCTACTATTTGATAGCACAACGGGGTGACTATAGTCAATAATAATTTAATGGTACATTTAAAAATAACTAAAAGAGTATAACTTAGCTGTTTCTAACATTATAGATAGGGGGATGAATATGCCTTTCTCCATGATATGATTATTATGCAATGCACGCCTGTATCAAAACATCTCATGCACCCCATAAATATATTCACATTCAATGTGCCCACTAAAATTAAAAATTAAACAATTTTTTTTAAAAAATGGTCACTTCCTGATTTCCCTTAACTTCTGGCTTTACACCTTCCTGTTGACCAGAGGCAGCAGTTTTAGCAGCAGGATAATGAAAGCCACAGTCTAAGCACAAAAGGAAAAAACCCATAGAAGAGATGTGGTCTTTGATGACTTCTTTAGATGATACCCTGGCCCTCTGGAAAATTGTGATATTGTGTGTTGGGATAGAATAGTGTGAGAGGAAAAAGGCAGCAAACAAATTCATGTATTATTCTTTGTTGCTATTAAGTAATTCAGGAAAAATCACTTTCTTTTTGTTAGAATATTTAAGTTCTGTTAATATCTGTTTTCATTTGAAGAAAATCTCATTGAGACCCTTAAATCTTAATTTTAATTGCTGAATATGTAAGAAAAGATATATTAAAAAAAATCTTTCAAGTTTGTTTCATGTTAAAACTGCAAAATAAAAAGATTAGGGACATATCAGATTATGCTATCTGCAAACTTTAGCAAAGTAAGTTAATTTTTTTCTGACTAGAAAGGCTTAGTTTGGGTGTATTTTATAATTCCCTGCTTATTCTAACTGAATAATGTCAATCAGTTGAAATGAAATTTAATTTTTCTAAAATGCATTTGGATTTATTTTCACTGTCAGCCCCCACCACTTTCTAGGAAAGACAGTACATGCCTTGTTATTCATGCCAGCTTTGGTACTGTTTCAATTATCTCATGGTTCAGGGAGTTGTTGGGTTTTAAATGGATACTCCCGCTATGGGAAATGGCTGCTGTTTTTCACCATATTTTCTCTTATCATCCATAGATAATTAGTTCTGCCTGACAAAGCACATCACAAGGGACAACTCCATGGCTTTCATAAGCATCTCAGCAGTATCTTCCTTATGGCTAATTCCTCCTGAACCTGTTTAAAACTGCTTCATTATAATTATTATTTCTCATCACTTATTCACATTATACTTGTAGGCAGTGTTGACAGTACATGTAGCAGATATCTATATGTCATCTTTCTTAATGCTCTTAGATATTTGCAGAGCAGGAACTTGGGGCATTAAAAAAATAAGCTTTTTCCTCTGACCCTCAGTATCCATGCTTATACACCACTATTGGAGCTCTGAATAGATTACTAATGCATCTTAAGTTCCTAAATATATTACCTCTTCCCACTCTATATAAACTGAGTTAACATGAAGGATAACAAATAATCTCTCCTTTACAGTAATAAAATATGTATAAATCATAAATGAAAGTGTGTTAGTAACATTTTTAAATTCTAAGAAATTATCAAATAAAAGAACTAGTAAAATCTTCTCAGGAATGGGAAAGAAATCTGTATATTAAATATCTATATCTGTTATAAAATATAATCCAAATAAAACATGTTAACAAGTACAATTTTCATTCTTATAATCAAGTAAATATGGTGATAACATGCTTATACTATATGAGAGTTAATCACATTTTGAAGAAAAAGTTTAGTGAAATATGCATGTTCTCTACTTTAACTCTCTTACACCTCTTTTTCCATTTGCTCCCTTGTCTCACTTTCCTCTTTAAATCTGGATTCTTGAAACTTCAGCCCCTGTGATCTCTCTGGGTATTACCTTTGCAGATCTCATCCATACAAAGAGCCTCAACTCTCAAAATCTATGCCAATTACTCTCAAGACTCTAAAGAGACAACTGGGAAATTTAAGATACAAGAAGCACATTTTCATATTACCTGTCAGGTAATTCCATCTGTATCTCTTCCTGTCACATCTAGCACAATACGTCCCCAAATTAAACTAACATTTTTTTTCTGAGACAAGTTCCAGCACCAATTCATCTCCCAACTCCTTTTATTTTAAGAAAGGAAACAAAGATACCTATATTCTCTCAGGAAACAGGTGACACCAAATTATCTTCTCTTGTTTCTTCTCAATCTTCCAAGACCTTTTCCCAAAGTCATTTCAGTTCTCACCTTTACACCTTTCTAATGACATTGTCACAACACGTTATCTTTTTCCTTTAAGCACGGATATCAATAATAACCTTCTCTGCAGTATGGGGTGTTTTGGTTGCAAAGTTCTCACCAATGAGATATTTTTAGAATTTTTCTAATGCTTTGCTTCTGTACCACCTATTTCTGCACAAAATCAGGTTTTTTTCTCTTGATCTCTCAGCAACATTTGGCTCTCTTGACCACTCTTGACGTTTCCAAACTCCTCTGGTTTCTGTTGCATTCTGACAGTTCCTTTGCAGTCTTAAACATTGGTGTTTCTTGGGAACTTGTTAAGAGCTTGAAATCACACTGCAGATGGTGTGTAACTGCGGACAAATTACATCACCTCTCTGCATATCACTTTCCTCATCTGTAAAATGAGGATAATAATAGTATCTATGCCATATGGTTGTTACAACATTAACTGATTTTATCCATATTTATTAGCCCTAATTTGGATCACTCTCTTGAGCTCCAGCTAAGTATTTTCCAATTGTGCAATAGAGATTTTCATTTGAATCTTTCACAGATACCTCTTTCTTTCATTGTCTATTGCTTCTTCTCACAGCTTTCCTCATTTAATTTCTCTATACTTTCTTACAAACTCCAAATTATCCTATTTGTATAAATAATGTACAAATTATCCTACATTATAGATCGGCTCTAGCCATAATGTAGGAGACAAGATTATGTTTAAGGAGAAAAGCTAGTAATAAAAGTACAAAGGACTTGACTTGAATAAGGGAAGCAGTTTCCCTATGTGAAAAACGGGGGAGGGTGGACTCATAGGCAGGACTTTTAAAAGACCACACAGCTGCAATTGAAGGTGCTTCATCTAGGGGCGTGCGCTGGACATAGCAACATGCATCCTCTATTTTTGTCTTCTCTGCATTGAGCAAGTAGTGTAGCGGGTGTTGCATGTCTGGAAGAAAGCTCACTTTAATGAGTGAAAAAAAACATGAATGAGCAAAGAAATAAATGAATAAGTAACTAAATAATGGTAGCCATGGCCCATGAAAATTTTTAATCCCTGCCATTTCAGAAAAAGCACAAACTGATAACAACTATAAAAACTATTTAGCCTTGGGATAAAACTTTCATATTATTGTTGAATTGCTATTTGGGGCAGGATTCTTACATTGTTGCAAGGATAATGATGAGTAATCTCAAAAGATAGGCATGTGTTTTGGGATACTTCTGGGAATGCTTTTAACCTTCAGATTCATAAGGACACAGTTCTATTCAATATCAGAGCCATTTTTCCAGATTTGATCATTCTACAATGTTCACAAGTATCAAAGCATCACATTGTACCCAATAAATATGTATAACTATTCTTTGTCGATTAAAAATAAAATAAAAAATTTTAAAAAGCTGCCCTTTTGTTTGGGCTGCTTATTGAAATACTTGTCCTTAAAACTGTTTAGGCCCTTATTTCTTCTTCTTGACAGGATTCAGGGTCTTTATAGAAAACGTAGCCAAATTATGCAGTGCTTTTTCCAAAACCAAAAACCTTGTACCCAACGACTGGTGTCTACCCTATATCACACCACTTTGAGGAAGTGGTCTGGCTCTCCACCTGATGGATGCATAGAAATCAGGCCCTAAATTTTTCCAAGTGATATCACTTCTACTACCTGAATGCCTGGTATCTTAAGCTGATGAATTTCTATTCAGCACTCTATCAGCACTTCAAGCATTTGTCAAAGAATTCAATGATTTGACTGTAATCTAGTATGGAGGAAAGACTTGCTTGAAAATCTGATATTTATCAATATGTAGGGGACATATTAACTGTTTGTTACTCCAGGTTCTCTAAAACCAAACCCTGTGTGGTTACAGAATAGATAGAAAACAGAATCCTACAGAAATGCTTTTACTGAGTTGAGATTTAATACTAGCTGCTCAATCTTAATATAAAGATAATATAAAACCATTTCTTTGAAAGTCTTCCTTTATTGCAAAAGTATCATTACAAGGATCCAAGAATAAACTCTTTTGAAATTTTGGTATTAAAATAAAGTTATTATTGCCTAGTAAATTTGTGTGTTTCCTTCATTAGTCATGAAGAACAAAGGTTTCTCAGGTGAATGAATATTTTGTTGAGGAAACTAATTCATGTCAGATGCCTGCTGCATCAATTTCTTTGCAAACTTTAAGTAAATTTTGTTTTATTATAATAAGAAAACCTTTAAGATCATGTTGTTTTTTTAAAAAAAACTTAAGGATAATTAAGTAGAATAAATTATGAATCAATTTATATTTTAGTCTGAATTTAAAATATTGAGAATCTTTACAAATGATACGTTGCTTTTCTGTGGTGTGAGGCTTAACTGGAATGTTTGTGTATTTATAAGCTTGTTGTTTGAAATATTCATATTTTGTCCAGTGGCTTACTCTAGTTCATTATACTTTCATTTGGAAAGCCTGTGTCTGATATTTTCTCCTGTTTTCTCTGGAGCTTTAAATGAATAAAACAACAAATAATTTACTACCCTGAAGCCAAACAGCTGAGGGCTGTGATCTTTTCAAATCTTAACAAGTTTGACCCCCTCCACCCTGAAGAGGGAGATATCCATAGGAGAAAAAGAAGGAATGTGGGAAATACAGACATATAAATATCACATGCATAATCACTATTTCCTATAATTATCATTACACTGAAGAGGGAGACATCCATAGGGGGAAAAGAAAGAGTTTGGGAAATACAGACATATGCATATCACATACATAATCACTATTTTCTGTAATTATCTTTACCAAATGCCTATTTACACATTTGTTAGTACAAAAGGCTTCTGTCCTATCTTACCCCAGAGTATATATAGGAAGATATAAGAGATCTGAGTTCTGAGAGAAAGTAAAAAGAAAGAAGAGTATCAGAGGAAATTACAAATATAAAACAGAAAAGTTATATAAAAACAATCTATTTATGGCTTGAATGAGACCAAAAATGCAGATATATACATACCACAACTTAGACTTAACTGTTTTCTGTAATTATTTTTTTTTACCAAATATGTATTCACACATTTGTTAGTACAAAGGATGTAAATGAGTAATTATTAATTATTTAAATGTTCAGCTCTATCATAAGAGGCTGCAGAGAATATTGTCACATGATTTGTCATAATAAAATTATTTTACCATACTTACCCAGCCTTTGAAAAACTCTTAATTTCATTCCTGGAAAAGGAAATTTTATTTTCCAATTTTAAGATTATTATTGATAAAAATAAATAATTTACTAAATTTCACAGAAATTAGAAGTCTTATTGACGGGAGACCAATACTTGATAATAATCAACTGTTGCCATACAGTCATCTCTTGGTTGCTATAATCTTTAAACAAAGAACAAATGAATAACGCTCAACTCAAAAAAAAAAATTCCAGAGTTTAATTACATTAATATTGTACTGAAAATCCACATAATCGCTAAACCTGAGGTTTTAAAAAATAAGCTAACAAGTAAACAAATGAAAAACAAATGTATAAACAAATGAAAAATAAAACAGAATAATATCTTCATCTCTCTTTACCTGTTGGTTCTGAATCCTCACAGATTCAATCAACCATAAATTGAAAATATTTTGAAAAAAAAGAAACAATTAAACATACAAATTTAAAAGCAATATAGTATGACAACTATTCACATAGCATTTACATTGCACTAAGCATTATAAGTAATCTAGAGATGTATGAGGAAGTACATAAGTTATATGCAAATAATATGTCATTTTAAAACTTGAGAATTCAAGATTTTGGTGTTTGAGGTACCAGTCTACCATATCTAGAGATGACTGTATATTGTGGTATACAAAGGAACAGCTTCATACTTTAAAATCTTGTGGGTGGACAGTAAAGTAACAGTTTTCTCTGTACATCTTCAAGATCCTTCTACTTAAAATTACTTTTGCAGTGAGATCAGTCTGGTCATTTGGATCAAGAAATCTCGATTTTTAGATATAACAATACCTCTTTTTGTTGTTTTCTCTCTCTTTTTAAAAAAAATGTTATTTCTTCTGATTTAGAGTTTTGTTAACCTCAGCAAGATTGTTTCCTGGAGGTTTTAAGAAAAAACATACTGTAAAGTCTGCTATATTTTTCTAATGTGCTTTTGCCACATGTCTTTTAGGACTCATCTGTATGACCCAAATCTGTCTGGTGTTTGCAATTGCTGTACGTTTCTCGAGTATTGGTTTTGAGATTTTCCAGGCCTCCAGTGCTCTTGGTTTTACAATTTTCCTTTCTCTCTCCTTCTCTCCTTTTTATCCTTACTTCCTCTATGTATGTTTAAATTAACAATATTTTTTAACCTGTAGGACCTTTTCAGATGCCTATTTTTGGCTCCAGAATTGCAGTATTTATATCTTTAGCTCCTAAAACCTAAAGAAGTGTCTTGGATGAATTCACAGCTGCTAAATTTATAAAGTGACATTTTAAACTCTCTTTAGAATGGATTATTATCAGATCAGTAATTAGTGAATAATAGCAAATGATGCAGAACCCTAAGCATGTCTTGTACTTTTTTTCTCTCTGTGCCTCAAGTATATTTATCAGGAAACATCACTGATTTCTTTTGTACAGACCCTGTCACCATAGCAGGCTACTGTGTCATAGAACTACACTCCATGTATTTAATTCAAAATAAACATATTTACACAATAATACTATTAGATATTAATTTGTCATACATTAACTTTGAGAATAGACATTTTATTAATTTAGTATGGAAATAAATGAGTGTACGTAAATCATAATAAACCTTGATGTATTATGTATTTTAGTCTACATATCAGAATTTTTTGAATTCCATAAATATATTATGTGGCAAGTGAAATAAAACACTGGGGCCTTTTGGAGGATGGAGGGTAGGAGGAGAGAGAGGATCAGGAAAAATAACTAATGGGTACTACGTTGATACCTGGGTGATGAAATAATCTATGACAACAAACCTCCATGATACAAGTTTACCTCTGTAACAAACCTGCACTTGTACCCCTGAACTTAAAGGTTAAAAAATATATAAGGAATAGTTAAAAATATGTTAAAAATTAAATTACAGAGAAATTGTCATCATGCTTCTTGCTTTATTTTACTTGTGATGTATTATAATGTTAATATTTATTTTCATGTATTTTCTTTGGTTATTTGTACACATTATTTCATATGTGTTGGTATATGTAGTTTCTCCAAACAAAAATATAAAAAAAAGTGCAATCAGACTTTGAAAGAGTAGTATCAGTGAAGTATATCCATGGGCAGAGATAGGACAATAAAAAATATTAATCAAAAGTAAAAATTAAAATTATAAAAAAAATTAGCAAGCAAATGAAAGAAATATTACATTGAGTATACTTTTCAATTATAGCATGGCTTAGTTTGGAATGGACGTCAACAGGAACAGTTTACATGAAATCTTTGTTTGAAAAAGTCTCTATAGTTAACTCCTGAGGACATAATCAGGATAACATGACCATATCTTTTGTAAAGAATTTTTGTCAAGAAAAATTTAACCCCCTTGCCTCTGCATATTGTTTATTTTCTTCACGTATTTCATAGAATCAAAAAAGTGAATATAAATATGTGTACTACAATTTGTGGCAATAATAGAACTAAATTTATTCTCACCAATTTATTTTAGATCTACTGCATTTGAGAAAATCATGCCTTTGTTAATTGGTTTTGATGACAGTACACAAAAGTACCCAGTATCTTTGATGTATTTTTTGGATTTTTAAATTCTAGCTGTAAAACCAGATATAATTATGGTTTAATCCTTCTTTTTTCTATGTACTAATAATAGAATCTTGTGCAAATTACTGAAAAATTTTGGCTTTATTTTTGTAATCGTTAAAATGAGTATAATGTCAATGTCTTAGAGCTGTTATAAAAATTAAATGAGTGTTTATACTTTCTAAATACCAGTTGACTCAACCTGACTGTTTACTCTTGTTTATGATGCAGTGTTACGACCCAAAAAGATGAGACTGGCACATTCGAAATAAACGATAGTGGAATATTTTGAGTACTCTACTGTGATTATATAAGTAAATGGGGAAAGTGCAAGGAGGATATTGATATCTTGCTTTTCTTCAGCAGAGCTGCATTTAACATAAAGGGGAGTCATTTTATTGAATAATAAAAGTCTGACAATCACTGTGATTGGCTGACAGCCATTACTGCAGTGCAATTCTAAACAGCTTGTTTTTCAAAGTTCCTCTTGAATAACGTTTTAAGATCCAGACATTGCCCAGCCTGGTTGAAAGGTTCAAAACTCATTTTTAAAGTGAAGTTTTGAATACCATTATGATATGAATAATGGAAAAGATATGCATTAAAATAATATTTTCTTTTAAAATGTTTAGAATCTTATATTTTCAAATGGAAGAGAAAATGTGGAAAATTTAACAAACTAAGGTTTAAATCCTAGATAAAATTAATTCAGGAGTTATGGAAGAAAAAGATCACGTGTAAAGAGATCTTACTTTTTTTTAAAAAAAAAGTCCAACATGTTTTACAGTGAAAGCACAATATTTGATCTGTATTAGCCAGCTTAAAATCCTCTGATTTCTGTACAGAACTGAAGGCTCCCAAAGTTACCAAATCCACTTTGATGTATTCATCTCTCTCAGTCAGTATTTTTAATCAACAATCCTCCCTGGAAAGTATGTATAATAAGTGGGTGTACCGTTGGCAACGCACCAAAATAAATGTTTAATGATATTTTAATGGCTATTTTAAATCTCTTTTATTTAAATTGCAGATTAAAACTTTATTTGGCCAATGAATTCTGAGCACAATGTTTGAGAACCATATTTGCTACTGAAGCTCTGTGTAAGAGATGTGTACTTAATTTTCAGAATGTCGAGGTTAGATCATCACTGATGGAGGCATTTTATCTGAAACGTCAGCATTGGAAACATTGAGATAAAGATTGGGAGCAGGAATCTGTGAACTGCAGAACTGTGTTAATTGCTCATTCGCAAACATACAGATGCCAATTAATTCCACACAACCTAGATTCAAAGCAGCACAGGGAAATGGTCCTGATGTGAGTATTGTACAAAAATGAAGAAAAATAAATGCGTTCCAGCATCCACAAAACTGATTCTCCAACAGGCAGTAATAGAAGCCCAATGCATTTAGAGATTGGCTGATGGCATCTTTGTTCAGGCGATCCATGAGAGCCCTAACCCAGATGCTGGGTGGAGAAATCCCTCTCTCACCCTCACCTTCAGAATCCACTGCTCAGCTACCTGGGCTCCCGCGGGGTGCGCGCTGCCTCACTGCTGGTACACGTCTCCCCCTCTCGACCGCCAAGTGCTTGCTCCCTCCAGGCGAGCACTCACACAATGGACTCACTTGTTTCCCTTGAACCTCTCCTTTGACTTCCAGCCTCAGCCAACAACTTGAGCAAGAGTCAGGCAGGAGTCTCTGCTATGGAGCACAGACCTTCGGAGCTTTCCAGACCAGCTCGGAAGCACCCGCGCACACTCAGACAAAACAAACAATGCCTGGTCCACGAATGAATAAATTAAAGACACCCACGCCCCCACCCACCGCTCCGAAACCCGCAGAAAGAACCCCGGGGTTTCCTAAATAAGAGGTGTTGCTGTGTCTTTCAAACTGCAAGCATTCCCCCTTGAAGACGGCGAACGAGAGGCTGTGCGTTCAAATGGCAGTAAAGATTGACGGTGGCTTTGCCCGTGACAACGCCCCCAGCATCGCGCGGAGCCAGGTTCCCTGAGAACCGGGAGGGGGAAACGCAGATCCAGGGAGGAGGGAACAGCAGAGGCAAAGACAGCTTGGGAGGGATTGGAAATGGAAAATCAGGGGGGAAAAAATGAATGAGTGAATTTGGGCTTCAATAGTAAAACTTCCACAGAGAAAAGGATGGTATCTCTCCCCAGGTAACTACCTTGAGATGAAAAATACATGAAATACACAAGGAAGTGGCAAGCAACAACTCTGAGGTGAGCAGCAAGTTGTGCACCTCCTCTCAAGGCGCTGGATCGGAACTCCCTGAGACGTCCCCACCGCACACACTCCCATTCTGAGGCGGCGGCGGCAGCAACAGAGGCAGCGGCGGCAGAGGCGGCGGCAGCTGCGCGCCTCCGGCCCAACCCCGCTCGGCTCCCCCTCTCGCCGGCGCCCTGCCTGTCTTGCGTGTGCGTGTGCGTGTGCTCAGCCTCAGCGTGAGGGGCACCTGCTCGTCTGGGCTCACAGCGGAGGCAGCCTCGCCGCGAGCTGCCGCTGCCGCCGCTGCCGCCACTGGTGCTGCCGCTCGCAAGCGCCGAACTCCGTCGCCACCGCCACCGCCGCCGCCGCCGCCGCCGCCGCCTCGACAGCCAGTGTTGGGCTCCGTGGGCTTCCCCTCTCGCAGCCTCGGTCCTTCCCCGCTGCCTGCAAGTCAGCCTGGCTCCGAGTCACGTGTCAGTGCCTGAGGCAGAGACTGCGAGAAAAAAACGCTCTTCATTCCTTCTTCCACCGCCATACTGTATTTTATACTAAATCTCATTTTTATTCCAACATTTTACTCCCGCTCGGTGAGTACCTTCTCAGTGGCATTCTTGTCCTATTCTTTTTTTTTTTTGTCCTTTTTTTGTTTTTTGTTTTTTTCTTTTTTTCCACTTCTTTGATTATTGTTTATATTTGGGAAAGCTGGAGGAGCATGGTTTTGAGCCTTTTCCTGAATCCAAGTTTTTCTAGCATGCGATCGTTCTGTAGACAAGGCGCTGTGTCTGGGAGTCCGCGGCGACCGTGCCCGCTGGGAGCGTCTCCCAAGTCCAGCAAAATGTGCAACTGGTTTTATGGAAAAAGCGATGTGAAGTATGGTGCCTATTTTTTTCCTCTGTAAAAATAAAAAGCATGTTTCTAACTCTTTTTTTGCATACTCTTTTTTCTGATAACATTTTTTGTATAGGTGGGATTTTACGGCAGTGTTTACAAGTTTGTGGTCTTGCAATACTGGTGCAAACCACTGAGTAAAGACATTAATTTTATATTTTTGTGCCCTTTTTGGAAGCCGGTGAAAACAAATTCGTTTTTTTCTTCCTGTTTTTGATACCCATTGATAACATGAAACTTTTCTTACAGCTGGTGACTGGGATCATTTTTAAGCAAAATACTTTTTTCTTCCTCTAAATTAACTATGACTTTTGCACATTTGACTTTTTTAAAAAACCGAGATAATTTTATGATAGATATTCTGATATCTATATCTATATTATCCCTTATTTCTCCCTCTCCCCTCCCCGTAAATCAATTTTCAAATGATGGCAGTGGAAGGTTTTTATGGAAAAAAAAAAAATGAAGTGCGGTTTGGTTTCCTTGTCAACGGAGGATGAAGTGAACAGCTGAGCAGCTCGCAGAGAGCAGGTACTTGGTCCCCTTGGAGGCGTTTCCCGGGTGTGCAATGGCAACACTGGTCCTAGCAAAGAAATGCGTGAGTGTGAGTGTGTGTGTGTGTGTGTGTGTGTTTGCGCGCGCGCACCTCCGGGCAGTGTCGGAGCCTGAGGTGGGGAGAGCCGCGCCGGGAGCCAGGGAAAACCAAAGTCTGTTCCTTGCCTCAGGATTGTTTTCTAGATGTGCCCAAAATACGGCCCCCGCACACCCCACTGTGAGCTGCGCCCAGGTCGTATCCCGACGGGTGGCGTCTGCGCTGCGGGCGGCGCCGGCCGGCGGGCCATGTAAGTTCTCGGAGGGCCACTTGTACAGCAGGAGGGGCGAGGGCCCTGTACGTGGCGCGGGCCGTCTGCTAAAGGGGACCCTCAGAGCACCCGGGAGATGGGGGGAGAAGCGGCAGAGACCGCATCTTACGGAGGAGCTGGCTCCAGGCCACGCGGGCCGGAGCTCGAGACATTTCCGGAGCCTTGAGGATGGCACCAGCCCCCGCACGCTCAACTCCTGCTCCTCCTCCTCACAATGAGTAAACGAGGCAGTAGGTCTTTCCCAGCCTATTTTGCGTTTCCAAAGGGCTTTGCTTTCTTAGTGGTGCTGTTTTTGGATCTTTCATTTCCTTGTTGCTTTGCGTTGGTTTTAAGTGCCTGCTGGTGTTGTCTTCCAGGGGATGGGGAAATAGTTTTCTTATATGTTGGTGACTTGGGTTTAATGTTGAGTACTAAGCTGTTAGTTTGCATTAATGACCCTACACCTGTAAGGGATAAAAACGCCTTTTGTTTAAATTTTAAAGGGGTAGAGTTCTCCCTCTTTTTAACCGCCTTATACCGACTTTAAAGGTTTTCCCCTGAGAACTGTGTACAGGGCAGGAGTGAGAGGTCAGTGACAAAGGTGATGATTTCGTGTGTTGGTAGCACTGAAGTGCTCAGTGTTGAATGTAGTCTATGACATTTTATGATTATTCTGTTACATATTTTCAGAATAATTTAGCATTACTTTTCAGATATGTACCAGTGAGCAATACAAAGCCTTTTCTGTATTTAACACTGTGACAGAATCTGGTGGAAATTCTTCTCTCCAAATAAATTTCATAAAGGCATACATCTGAAAATCTGGAGAGTCACTATTATTTAAATAATTTGATTTTGAAGCTTTTATTTTCTTACTTTTTCCCCCCTTAAATGAAAAGTTTAGCTTTAAATTATTATGTGCATATACTTTGGATACTGTAAAATAAATATAAGGCAGATAAAACAATTTTTTTTACCTCTCAGATGAAGTTTTCTTCTAGGTAACTACAGAAATACAAACTAACTCCAACATACAGAGAGGCCTAGGACAAAGTACACAGGCTTTTTCAAGCAATATTTCACTGTGTTTAACCTCAGTTTGTGGAATGAAAAGTTTTATGCCTTATTTTTTACTCTTTGTGGTAAAAAAGTAAGCAGTGCAAAGGGCCATTTTTCTGTAGAAGATTCAAAGTTACTATTATATCTGGAAAGCTGTATGTATTTTTTATTCATAACGAATGCAAGTATCTCAAAAGCCTTTGGACACTTCATTGTGAGTTATTTTGTTCTCAGAGTAGCTTTTCCCTGTGAAGGAAATCCTATTGCATTTATATAAAGAAGATAGTTTATGTCACTATTTGTGAACACTATATTTGATATCTTGATGTGTGTGCTTCTAAGATTTGAAGTCAATATGATGGCACTCAGCCTGAAATTAGTATTTTCTTATTTTGTATAGTGAGCTAATTACTAAAATATAGTTTTTCATATGGTTCAAACTGCTAACATAAAACATTAAAAAGCTATTTGCAACATTCTGAGATTTTAAAAATCATTTTAATTATAACAAGGTATGTACATATAAATGCTCATTTATTAAAAATGCAAGACAATTTATGTGTATATTTGGTATATTTTATGGATTGTAAGTCATTTCGTTCTTTTAAGAGAGAGAGAAAGAGACAGAGCAAGCAAGCAAGAAATAATTTGAGTTATTGAACCTGCATTTTCATTAAGAGAATCAGTTGCTGCCCTAATGTTGAGGTAGTTTCTGTCTTAAGATTGAGCAAAGCACTGGCTGTACTATATGATATTTCTAAATGAGACTGAAACCATTTGAAATCAAATGGTTTCAAATGGGAACAAAAATAATTTTAATGTGAGGATAGAGAGGTAGTTGTGCTTTGATTTCTGTAACTTAATATCATTCTAAGAACCTTTAGTTATCTATGTTTTCATTTATTTAAGTTTAATTATATTGTATACTTGTATTACATTTCTATCTATTACATTCGAGTCTTTCAGATTTCTTCCTGTATGAATCATACTGGAAATTCTACAACTCTTAAACAGGCCACCTGTTTAGTTTTCAGTTAAAAATTGTTGAAGGTAGTAGCCTACATTTAGCACCGCCTACTGGCTTCTCATGGAAAAATATATATATATATTTTTTTTCTTCGTCAAGCAACCCACAGGGATTTAGATCAATTTAATTGTGCAGATTTTTTTTAACTGCTTACTGAGAGAGTGGGGTGGGGGTGGGAAGATGGTGGAAAAAGTGTCTGTTTTGCAAGGAGCGAAGGTTCCCAAGCTAAAGGTAGGGACTGAGAGAAAGAAGATCGACAAATTAAATTGGCATTGGATCACTAGCTGACCTCAAACATTTTACTATCTAAATTGTGACAAATAATCACAAACTGAAAACAGCTGTTACATTTTCTAGAAGTTTCTATGGGATGCTAAAATATGGGTATTTTTACAATCTTGGATTACTAAATTAATTTTGCAGCATCTATCTCAGTCTTGACATAAAGGAAGTCCTATTTGGAATTCTGTCTTGAGTATGTGGTCGATCCAAGAACATTTAAATGAATAAGTTTTCATCGTTTAAGATTAACAATTATTTTTTTACATTCATTTTTTTCATGGTCATAAACAGTCAAGTAACACCCTGATTTTTTTCTTAACTTGCATCAAATAGCCATACTGTGGTGGTATATATACAAAGGGGAAAAGTTCCAAACATACAATTATAAAGACACATATATTCTTAGCCATAACAGATGTGTTAAAATTTTAACAAATGATAGTTGGTTTATTTTCTCTAATTTGTGTGAAAGTCAAGTGGTTAAAAGAGCTACTATAAAAATACAAACAATGTCTTCAGAATATAAAAATAGTTAATTAGAAAAATCATTAGCTATGCTAAAAATTTTCTTCCTAGTTAAAAAAATGTGAAATATTTGGATAGCTCTTTCTTAAATACAATATTTACTTCTTTTAAGAGCCAGTAATAAGTATTTAGAAACTCCAGTGAGAAGTGTATGTCTGTTGCATTTTTGCAACTCTACCCCAGTAAGAGTGTGGTCATGTTTTGTTTGCTGTTTACTGATAGTGTGAACACCTAAGTAAGCAGTGCATACATTGATCTAACTCTATATTTCAAGTCTTGAAAAAGCTCCATTATGGAAGTAAAAGAGAAGTGAAGTGGATATGTAAGATTGTTTGAATAATAAGAATGAATTTGAGGAAAATATTTTAATTACAATTTATTTTTCTGACTTTTGAAACTTTTTATTTTATTTATTTTTGCAGATATTATCTTTAATTCTCAAAACAATACTGCAACATACATATTTATTATCCCCATTTTACGGGCACCAAAACTGAGGCTCAGAGAAATTAAATAACATGCCAAAGGTCACAAACTCTAGTGGAACTGGAGTCAAAATCAGGTCCACATGGTAACAAAGCTTTTTTTTTTTTTTTAAATATATTCCATATTATCTTTTTTTTCTTTCCAACTCTTATTTAGTTTCAAGTGGTACATATACAGTTTTGTTACATGGCTAAATTGTATGTCACAGGGGTTTGGTGTACAGATAAATTTATCACCCATGAAACCTTTATTTTTAAATGATGATTAACTGTGACTTTAAAAAATAAGTTTCTTTATATCTTTTATCATACTTCCATTATGAAAACTCTGTTGTGCTCTGAAAATCTTAGGTAATTATTAATTTTATTCTTCAAGTTTTTTATGGACTTTCAGAAAGTATGTAATAACATGTTTAAAAAGGTCCTTATTGATCTGGAGTTACTGTTATTATTCTCTCATTACTATTATTATCTACTACTTCCAGTGACTTCTACAAATGTGTGTAAAGATCCCATTTCCATAATTCAGTATGATTTTTTGATTTAATACATTTCACTTCAGTAATTGACAGGCAACATAAACTTTCATTTTATTGGCAATAAAAAGTTTGTTTTGCTTCGCCATAGTTTTGAAAAATTATTCAATAAAATGTAAGTAATAACTGATTTCTGAACATATCAATAGCTAGTTACACTGTTAACAAGTTTGCATAATAATATTTGTCATCACCCCTCCTTTTATTATTAAATTTTGATATGTAGACTATATAAACCTAACACAGCTGTTGTCAACTTTAGTAGTTTTGCTGACCCTCATTGCTTTTAGATTTTCAATAATATATTGGGATTTTTTTTTTTAGACTTACGTTAAATGTCAAACTTACCTTGTGGAAAACTAATTTTGTGTTTTTCTAAATTTTTCCATACATTTAAAAAGATTTTTGTTTGTTAGTTTTGAATTATCTTGCTACTTTTCTGGAACTGAGTCCTGGAAAATAAAGAGGAAGAGGTGTTGGTTTAATGCCTTTTTCTTTTCATTTGTAGCCACAGAGACGGCAGTCAGAGAACTTCAGTTAGTATTTAGGATATAGATTTTCTGGACTGTCCTTGCAGACTCCTCTGGGAGTCTGGGATCAAGACTTCAAGACATATTTATTTAGCCATGTAAAAATCTAAGTGGAGAAGAAAATTATGGAGTAGAACATGGAAATCTTGCACTGGTCTTCTAAAAGATGCAATAATGTGCATCAGTAAGTGCTCTTATGTAACCAAATACTAGAGATTTTCTGTGCATAAATATGTTTGGTAAGATTTCATTTAACTCACTAATATACATTTTGCTTAAAATAATACGGTTGAATTTTCCTCCAAACTTAAGAGTGGGAATTAATTACATTCATACATAATCCATGTGTTTAGAGAAAATGTTTACACACATTTTGATAGCCATATGCTAAATAATAAGAGGAGTAACACATTTCTGAGTCATTTCAAAAATTGTTAACAGGTAGGAGTAAGGAAGGCTCTATTTTCATTACATCAAGATGAGAGGGAAAGAAATTGATGTGTCAAATGAGTGCAATTCTATTGGTACTTCCCCTCTGTGATTAGATAATATTATTTTACATGTTAGAGGAAAAAGACATGGAGCTCAGAGCTCCACAGGTGGTAAAGGGAAATTTGACATACAGGAAGTCTTAACTGACACCTCATGCTTCTTCTTCCACACAGAGATGCTTCATTTGTGAAGAGGATTCTTGTTGTTGTTGGTTTTGTTTTTCCTAATATAAAATAACTGCTATATATTTATTCTTGATACATTACTTAAAATGACTGTAGTTTGGCAAGTTTTCAACAGTGAGTGCTTTCCACTAGTAAGTGCTTTGAGCAGAAATAAAATTGTCCCACACAGATACTCTTAACTGGTCCTGAAAATACCTTCCAGTGACCATGTCATCACACATCTCTCCAAGACAGGTTTTCTGAAGAGTGCCAAGGCATGACATCACATTTGTGAGTTACCACTGGTGCTCTGTGGTTGCGGAGAGTCTGGGAAACACATTCAACAGTTACTTACTAAGTACAAAATGTAATCTCTACTCTTGAAGCTTTTGCAATATGATGTGGAAAATTAATCTTTCGTGCAAGGAAAACTGAACAGCTAATTCTTTCATAACACAGAACTCTATAAATATAGCTGTCTTGTCTGTCTACCATCATCTCACCATCAACATCAAACCACCTCACGATTTTACTGTTACACATATTTGGATGTGACATTTTCAAGCTCATTTTATGTTTGTTAATAACATAAAACACATATAAGTGTAACGTATTATTTTAGCGTTCTGTGTTTAGTTGCCTCTTCAGATGCGCAAGAAAGTCTTCCATCATTAGTTTCCTTGGAACTTGAAAAAAGTGAATATTTTTTAGTGAAAATAGTGTGAATGAACATGATGAGATGGATTTTTAAAACTTGCTCATAAGTCCAGAAGTCCATAAAATCAGTGGATTTAGAGGTCAAGGTATAGGGAAGGTTAAATGCTGCATTGGAATTTTGAAATCTGGATATCTTGAAATAGGTGGTATAAAACAAGAGAAACTAATATCTAGGGGAGAGCCTGATTTTATTGGAGGTGAGAAAATGATTCAGTTTTGAACATAGTGATTGGGAATTCTGACATTAACTTCTGGAATAAGTGACCAATGTGCAATGGAAATTCAGGTCTAGAGCTGGAAAGCACACTGAAGGCTAAAAGGAGATATGATAGTAACTACTTTCAAACTCTTAAGTGGGAATAAGTCCTCTCCAGGTAGAAATTTGGAAACATCTGCCTTTTTTTTTAGTGGTGGTAAAAAGGGCTGATAAAATGTAGAATAATAGAGTTAGGATCATAGTCACTGAAGTTCAGAAAATGTGTGCATGGTGTGTGTGTGTGTGTGTGTGTGTGTGTGTGTGTGTATTGTTCAACAGAGCTAATGCTGCATAGGCTTAAAAGAAGGGGAAACCTGAGATAAAGGCCTTTGAATCTGTCATTAAAATCCATGAATTTTGAAAGAAACTAAATGAATGAGATATATTAGATGAGCAAATGAAAAAGTGATCAATGATCCTCAATATGATGTGGTGGCATCATGAAAAGGGCTGTTGTTCCCAGGATTGTATGTGTCCTGTGCGTGCATGTCTCTCTCTCTGTATGTGTGCGTGTGTGTGTGTGTGTGTGTGTGTGTGTGTGTGTTGATAACATGATCTAAATAAGAAGACCAGTAGGAAGTTTTTCTGGAACTAGCTAAATTGATTTGAAATTTATATTTATATGCAAAAATAGCAGGGAATATTTTGAAAAAGAAGAGCAAAGAGAGGACTAATCTATTAGATAATAAAATATATCATTAAAGCTTTTAAAAATAAATGTACTTACTAGCTATCTCTACTGGAAAATCTTCAAAGCAGTGTCTTTCAGGAAGCAGTGAGCACATCTAGTGCACAAAGCATGGCTTCTTTTCTTTTTTTTTTTTTGAGATGGAGTTTTGCTCTTGTTACTCAGGCTGGAGTGCAATGGCATGATCTTGGCTCACTGCAACCTCCGCCTCCTGGGTTCAGTCAATTCTCCTGCCTCAGCCTCCTGAGTAGCTGGGATTACAGGCACGTGCTACCAAAAGCATGGCTTCTTAGTATCATTCCCCACTCAAGAGGACAAGACCCCTTTAGTCTTCCTTAACCTAGAATTGACTGATTCTAAGTCTGAGCAGAAAAAACACAAGATGAGCCTGGGATAACTTATTGTGTCAGAAAGTCAGGAAATGTTCAAAGACAAATAAGGCTATATCATTATAAACAAGAGCTAGCTTGAAGGGCCTTCCAGTTATGCAATTTAAATCAGTTTGAATTTCAAGAGTGAATATAGCAAATTGTAAACACTGAATAAAGTAAAATCTATGAGTGCATCATAATATTCTAAATAAAAATGTAAAAAAGAAAAAGTCTGAAAATAATTAAATTGAAATAATTAAATGATTAGTCTTCCTTTCTTAGTTGATGAGGGACAGCTCTTCACAAAATAATGTGAATTAAGTGTAAGAAATGTGAGAATTAGAATATTACTGTTTGTAAGTCTCGGTGAAATAAGTGATTCAGTCTAAGATGATCAATAAGTGATAAAGTCATCAATTAAAATTATTTTGGTGAGTAACTTATTCTTATAGTGCTCAAGTATTAATTGCATCTACAAGTCATCATTTTAAGTGACCAAATAATTTAATCCAGCATCACCAATAGACACCATGAGCATCCTGATGTGATGCCGTATGAAAGCTACAGTACCATTTGTGAAATATTGTTGCTAGAATGTCTAACGTGAATCTCATAAAACCTGGTTAGATTTAACATCCAGTTTATAGAAAAATTCAGAGAAAGGACAAATTAAACTAAACCATGAGGAAATCATGAGACAAATGCATAAGGTGAGGTATTCTACATTGAAGATACATAATAGGCCTGTGACCTAGACTTGTAAAAAGTTGGTGCCACTGTGCGGGGGGAGACATTTTTAGATTAAAAGGGACTAAAGGCAAACAAATGTGGTACTTGAAGTTTTATTTCATTTCACTTTTTAAAAATGTGGCCTATAAAAAGTCAAATTCTGGTATAATTGGGAAAATTTCACATGGACTAGAAAATAAACTTTTAGGAGATGTGTGCTGAATTATTTAGGGATAAATGCACTGGTATCTGCAACTGAATTTCTTATGAGTCATCAAAGGAATGAGGGAGAGAGTGTGTGTTCGTGTGTGGGGGTGTGTGTGTGTATGTGTGTACGTAAAGTAATCATTTGTTAACCAACTCTAAATCAGGGAGTGCTTATGCTGATTTTATTGCATTATTCTTTCAAGTATTCCATCCATTTAATTTTTTTTCATAAAGAAATTTGAATAGTCTATGAATTGCCATTGAGAAAAAAATATGTATATTGAGATTACATAGAAGCAGAAATCCAATTGCCCATGTTTAAGGTCATCTGGAATCTTGAGGATATAGAGACAAAAAAATAAAATTTAATGTTATATTTTGGGAATAAAATATTACTCATGGAATTATTATTATTGATGGAAGAATATTTTTGAAGCCACAATAAGAAAAATCTGAATGCATATTTATGTTTTTCAGGATAAAATCCCGTCGCAGGAAGAGGTAGAGGTATAATAGAAAGAAAAATAATTTTTCAGGGTCAAGTTCAGAATGTTCTAAGAAAGTTGGTGTGAATACTAGTAGCACAGGGAGAGGCTGTCACATCTTAGAACAGGAAGGGAATTGAATCAATTCATTAGTTAAACTAAGTAACTCATTATTTATTAGCAGATTATTTTGAGCATTCTCTTTGTAACTGTGCTGGAGGATGAGGATTCTGTAGTAAATAAAACTGATAACCGTGACTGCAAGGAGTTTACCACCTAATGGTGACTTCAGTCTTCTCAGATAATTGTAAATGAGGTCTTAGGTTGAGATTAATTGATATGGAGATAGGAGCTAGGGAAGTGGAGTAGAGAATAAGGATGACGTATAGAAAGATTCTAGAGCCATAATGAGGAACTTGGCAAAAATAGCATTTGTTGTCACTTTAGTCCATGCAGTTATATCACTTCTCTAGCAACACTTAACAGCCTGTATGTAATCTGAATGGGTTAAGGAAACCACTGAGGATTACTTGGTTAGAGACTAGCAAGACATCCACTTTGTATAAAACAAAGAGATGAGCTTTCCAGAAGCAGTGAATATGAAGACATAAATAAATCTGGGCCGAGAAAGAGACCAAGGGCAACTCCACGAGATGAACAGAATAAGCACTGGTAAGATTTGAGAGCCTGAAGAGTGGGACGAAAATGAATAGCAGGCTCACTAATTTTAATAGAATGAGAGTAGTGCAAGGATGGATACGTTTGGTCAGAAAAGAATATTGTATTTCCAGCTTTTGACGGTGGAACATCATAAAATGGTGAATAAATTTTAGAGTATGGTAAAGCCTGTGGCTAAGAAAGGAAGACAATGCTGATGCTGAGAAGTTAAAACATTGTAAGATGAAGCTGAATGTTAAAGGTGTAATTTTGAGAAAATGATTTTAAAAACCTGGAACAGGACGACAGGTGAAAAGGTGGGAAAGAAAACTATAAATGTGCCAAAAGTATCAATGACACTTTGAGAGCTTTACAATCAACTAAGACCAAAACAGATTTTTTTTTGTTTGACTTCTAGGACTTCAGTTTTTTCTTTGGAACATTATGAAGAGAGCTATAGATATGTAATGTATTGATGTATCTTGCTTGCATTTGAAAAGAATTTTCAGTTAAGCTAGAAATAAATTCTGCAGTGGATACAGCAATGCAAACTTTTGTAAGGAATTATCTAAACCAAGGAAATGAATATAGGATCTTGTAATTAAGTGTAACAGTGGATGATTCAGATTGAAAAGAAAGCTACAGAGTATTCATTAATACATTTTGTTTTCCAATTCAAACTTTTTGTTAACATCAGAAGTCCAGATAGCAGATAGAGAGTTATATTTACTGCTAGTTCTGTTGCTGCTGCTATGCTGAGATCTCATTCCATTCATGAATCAACATTCTGGACCAGACTGACTGATAAGTGCTTAGTCAGATAGACCCTCATCTTTGTAACACTATGAGAATATATTATCATAGATAATAATATTTAGGAGAAAATGGAGAATTCGACAGTTGGCTTGTTAAATGTCTTAGTGCTATTAAATGGCTGAGTAAAGATCTGAACCAGGGCTTTTTGGCTTCACAACTTCAATGTGGACTACTGTGTCTTGTTCAAAAGATGGAAAAAAAAAAAAGGAGATACCATGATTGGTACATCAATAGGTCAGCAACATTTGTCCAATAAAATAGACACACACACATAATTAATGCCCTCACAATAAGTCCCTATGTTAAAAACACACAATGCTTTCATTTAGAACTGTGCTACAATTGATTCTGATTCTAGCTTCTCTTTTCAGAGTCTTTTATAATTTTTCTTCTGTGGGCATAATGGGCAAGTTTCAACAATTGTTTGTGTATTTAGATAATATTTGATGCGGATCTGTTATATGTAAATCATTGTGTTTGTGGGGATTTTATAAAAGCTTTTAAAAGCAGAAAACATTGGTCTTACCCTCATGAGTAGACAGTTTTCTGGAAAAGAAAATGCTGCATGTGGAAAGTGACAGTGCAGGAAGTTTTAAGTATTAAGAAAAGTATAGATGATTGCTTGTAGTTCTTTACATGATTAAGGCATTTGAACAAACTGGAATGCAATTTCTTTCTCTCCTTTCTAGTGATTTGGTGAGTCTTCCGGTTGGGAGATTAGATATTACTCTTTCCATTGTATTCCAAAGTCAGGAATATATGACACTGTAGAGGTGTGTAGAGGAAAAAGTAAAGGGGGCCAAGTGAGAGAAACAACAGCACAAAAAGATTTAGAGCAAACCATCTGGAAAAAGAAAACGGGAAGATGAAAGTAAATGGTAAATTTTTGAGGAAAGCAGGAAAGGGTAAGGGTAGAGGTACAATTAACAAGAGTTTGTACCTCTTTATCTTTATTTTATGCTTTAATATCTAGTCTATTGTTAGGAGGATGAATTTAATTCTGGAATATATTGAACTCAAAACTTCAAGTAAATATATCTTATTAGAAACTGTTAAGTACTATAAAATATATAAAATGAATTTAGAAATATCTATACTTTTAGATTTTTTAAAATGGCTCTAATGATATAGCTTTATTCATAATTTAAAGTAGATTAGTGAACCAATGTAGGAAAATATTTTGTTTTATTCTGAACCTGTTTCATCATGTATGTAATCTTTTTATTTCGGAATTGCTACATCTTTTTCCCTATTATAGTCTTTCCCCCAGACATTGGTACAACTTAAGTGGGGGAAAATAAGAGAAAGAGATGCATGGAATAGGGGAGAAGGGAAATGGAAAAGGAGAAGGAAGGAGGTCAACAATAACCATGACCAAGTTTTCTCTAGATCACTGTTGAAAAGAAGCAAGACAGGTCATGCAAGCCGGCCACATAAGTAACTAAATTTTCTAGAAGATACATTTTAAAAAATTAAAAAATAAAGCTCCTGAAATTAATTTTCATAACAGATTTTATGTAGCTCAATGTATAAAAATTATTTCAACATGTAATCAATATTAAATTACTTTTAAAATATTTTGTTGTTTTTTTTTGTGTATGCTAAGCCTTTAATACCTACTTTGTGTTGTATACTTAACAGCACAGAACTAGCCACATTTTAAGAGCTTATGTGCCAGTGGCAACCACATAGAATGTGTAAATCTAGAGTGTTCGCAGACACTTCAGGACTGTGTCATGTTTTTGAACTCTTTTTGACATTTATTCCTTATCAGAGATTATCGAAGATAGATTTTTAAATACTCTCTGATCATTTCAATTTCAGCTTTCACATTTTATTAAATAGAAATCCATTGAAGTTCCTTTTTTTGCCAAAAAGTTATCCCAATATATGGTCCTGTTTACTAAGAAATGTTACATTTTGTTGATACTTATTGTTCATCAGGAGCAAGATGGCCAGTTTTACTAAATTTGCTTTTTCAATCTACTCATTTGGCCCAGGAGGTAAAGAAATAATGCAATTGTGAGAAATTGATGACATCTTCATAGGATAGGCTTCTATGTTAGTGGTGTTTGCCTCACGCCTAATTTAATGAGAACTATCCATGATCTTGCAGAGAATCACTCACTATTTTAAAAACAGAATGCTATACTTAACATGTAAATTTTCTAACAGATTTTATACTCATTGAATACCAATGTAGTTTCAGAAGTTATTTGAAAATGTAATAGCAAATCCTATATCTAGTCGTTTGTTTTCTGCTTTTCTGAAGTCTATAAATATGGAAAATCAAGAGTGTTGTTTACTATGAAACCCCACAATTGAATCAGCTTCATTTTCTTCACCACATTCTTCTCTTGTTATCAGACCAGTTGTTTCTGAGTCTCACACATTTTCTAATATGGCGTTAAAGAGACATTTACCAATTATTAGGTCCTGGCTTTTATACAAAGAAGATAGTCCTACAATTTCTAACATTCCATTTTTACATCCTATTTACATTTTTGAGATGAATGATGATAGTAAGGATATTAACCACCGCCAAAATAAACAACATTTAGTTTATATTTACAATGTATCAGGTGTTGCCCTCCAAAGCATTGCCATGTTTTTCTACTTCCCCTTGATCTCCATCCATTGAGCTCCTAGAGATGAGACTATTTAAGTATGAAACTTATTTTGGATTATTTATCAATACCTGACATTTATTTCACTCTTTTTTGTTTGTTTGTTCTTCTTGTTCGATGCCTTCCTCTCCCATTCGGTGGTAGTTTTATGACCATACAGTTTATCTTAATGATGTATTCTGGTACCTAGACAGTGCGAGGCACACAGGAAGCACTCAATAAACATTTTTGAATTAATTAATTAGTAAATTAATTCCTCACTGGTGGTTTACTGCACTTGAACTCTTTTCTAGATATTTTCAATATCTCTATAAACACTCTTTAGTAGGATGTAGATAGAAACTGAAAGGAAAAAGATTTTTAAGGATATTTCACCACAGTTCATGACAGTTACCTCTAAAGATGTGAAAAGGAAAGCATAATTTCTCCAGCATGGAGAAAGTACATAACTGCTAAGAGACCATGTGTACTGAAGTGATAATTTGTCTTGATAGAGTTATCCTACATTTGTAGAGGGCTTTATAATTCAAAATATATTCATATACATTTTACTTTTATTCTCACTGCTTCATTTCTGAATGTTGAAATTTATTTGTATTTATTATTTTTTAATTTTGTGGTGCAAGATAGATGTATATATTTACGTAGTACATGAGATGTTTTGACTCAGGCATGCAATGCATAACAATCACATCAGGGAAAATGGTTTATCCATTCTCTCAAGCATTTATCCTTTGCCTAACAGACAATCCAATGATACTCTTTCAGTATTATTTAAATATGTACAATTACATAATTATTGATTATAGTTACCTTGTTGTACTATCAAATACTAGGTCTTATTTAGTCTTTCTATTTTTTTGTACCCATTAATCATCCCCACCTCCCTGCCACCTTTCCCAGCCTTAAGTAACCATGCCTCCAGTCTCTGTCTCCATGAGTTCAGTTGTTTTGATTTTTAGATACCACAGGTAAGTGAGAACATGCGATGTCAATCTTTCTATGAATATCTTACTTTGTTTAACATAATGACCTCCAGTTCCATCCATGTTGTTGTAAATGACAGGAACTCATTCTTTTTTATGTCTGAATAGTACACCATTGTGTAGTAGGTCATGCATTTTCTTTATCCATTTGTCTGTTGATGGGCACTTTGGTTGCTTCCAAATCTTGGCTGCTGTGAGTAGTGCTGCAACAGACATAGAAGTGAAGCTCTCTCTTCGATATACTAATTTTCTTTCTTTCGGGTATATGCCCAGGAATGGGATTGCTGGATTATATGGTAGCTCTGTTTTTAGTTTTTTGAGGAAGCTCCAAACTGTTTTCCATAGTGGTCGTACCAACTTACATTCCCACCAACAGTATACAAGGGTTCCCTTTTCTCCACATCCTCATCAGCATTTTGACTTTTGGATGTAAGCCATTTTAACTGGGAAGGGATGATTTCTCATTGTAATTTAGATTTGCATTTCTCTGATGATCAGTGATGCTAAGCATCTTTTCATATACCTGTTTTCTTCTTCTGAGAAATGTCTATCCAAATCTTTCACCCATTTTTAAAATCAGATTATTAGATTTCTTCCTATAGAGTTGTTTGAGCTCCTTATAAATTCTGATTATTAATCTTTTGTCAGATGGGCAGTTTGCAATTTTCTTCCAATCTGTGGGTTGTCTCCTTATGTTGTTGACAGTTTCCTTTGCTATGCAGAAGTGTTTTATATTGATGTGATCCCATTTGTCCATTTTTGCTTTAGTTTCCTATGCCTGTAGGGTATTCAATAATTTTTTTGTCCAGACCAATGTCCTAGAGAATTTTCCCAATGTTTTGTTGTAGTAGTTTCATAGTTTGAGATCTTAGATTTAAGTCTGTAATCCGTATTCATTTGATTTTTTGTATGTGGCAATGGATGGTGGTCTAACTTCATTCTGTATATGAATCTCCAGTTTTCCCAGCATTGTTTATTGAAGAGACTGTCTTGTCCCCAGTGCATGTTCTTGGCACCTTTGTCAAAAATGCATTTACTCTAGGTGTGTGAATTTGTTTCTGAGTTCTCTATTGAAATTTAATCTCAGAGGTGAAGTGACTCAGTCTGCTTACATAGTAAATATCATGGAAATAACTCATCTCTGCCAATTGCATTGGAAGGTAATAGTCTAGTCTAGGAGTTCTGTAGATCCTCTTAATTTAATTTTTGTCATGTATTTGGAATAGTTTGAAAGTCCCAGTACTTATTATACAATTTTGGGTGCTGCTTATTACATTTATGATAAACAATTCAAGATATTACATATTCTTATGATTCAAACTGAATATTACATATTCTTATGAGTTACTCAAATGAGTAAAAGTTTTCTACTTTTACTCATTTGAGCTTCTGTAACAGTATTAGTGTATCATATCATGACATTCTAATGGTTATCATGAACAGTTAAACTGTTACCATTTAAAAACACTTAATCATATTTATAAGAATTTTCAAAATACAGTACACTAAACAAAATAAATACATTGGAAACTAAGACTGATATAGGATAGCAGTAAACGGTGGACTCCAGATTCAAAGCTTTGTGTTCATCAAAGCAAACTTCATTTCAAGTATTAATTAAATTTAAAATAAGAGTTTCACAGTATAAATTAAAAAGTAATTTTGGGACAGAAGTTACTACTTATATTTAATTTAGGATATTTTATATAAACGTTCTTTAAAAGAAAGTGTCCTAAGACTACATAAATTTGAAAATCATTTCCTTCATGCAGTTTTGCTAAGAATTTTAACTATTTGCAAATAAGAGTATCCTAAAATAATTTTAACTGTTAAACCCAACAGTTTTGACATTTGTTGCTTGAAAAGTGTACATTTACTCTTTTATCTACATTAATTAAATCTTAAGCAAATAAGATTAATATTTTAATTGAAATATGATCTTGGTGATTTATTTTGACAGTTTCTTGTGCTATTTTGCAAATAGATTGTGAGTGTAAATTAAAAGGCTTAAAATACATTCCTAGTTTTAATGGGAAGGATGGGATGACAATTGTTTTTTAAGGTTGAATAATCACTGGTTTATGGAATTTACTGATTTATCAGTATACAAACTATAATTACATTGTTTACATTAATTTAAGAAAGACATTATCTTCACATTTTTCATGAATTTATTAATGTATTTATCCAACAAATATTTCATGAAAATTCATTTTTTATCCTTCTGTTTGTCACAAGGCATTATATAACGTATAAGAATGAAACTTACAGTGCAAAGGGGGCTGATGGTGATAAATTTCACAAGTAAAAATAAAGTTCAGGGTTAAAATAGTATCTTATTTTTTTATTAAATCAGAGAATTAAACTTCCTATGCAATTCCACCTTCAAAATGTGACCCATCATGAAAGGAGTGAAATCAAATCAACTTTTCAAGGCTATATTTAAAATAACATTAACAGAACCAAATGCTTCAAGTTTATAGAATATTGAATAAGTCTTTGAGGTTAAATTGATTTAGTATCTTTGACTAAAACTTGTGAATCACTGAGAATTTGATGGGGAAATATGAGCATGTAATTCTGATCCATCATCTATCTTTATTTGATGTTTTAGAGCTAAGCATATGTTAGTATTCCCAATATAGGTCTTTTAAGATGTGTGTCTTGTGAATATGAGTGTGAGTATATCCGCAGAAATCCATTGCTTGTGAACAGCTTTAGGAAATCATATTAGGTATTTAGTTGCATAATTAGGGGAGTAGTTTTCATTTAGTTTGCTTTTTGCTTAATTTTTTTAAATTTTTATTTTTAGTCAGAGTCTTACTGTCATCCAGTCTGGAGTGCAGAATGGCATGATCATAGCTCATTGTAACCCCAAACTCCTGAGCTTAAGGCATCCTTTTGCTTTAGCCTCTTGAGTAGTTGGGACTGCAGGAGTGTGCTACCATGACTAGCTAATTTTTTATTTTATTTTTGTAGAAACAGGGTCTCACTATGTTGCTCAGGCTGGTCTGGAACTCCTGACCTCAAGCAATTCTCCAGCTTTGGCCTCCCAAAGCACTGGTATAACAAGTGTGAGCCACTGTTCCCAGTAGCATATTTATTTGATAATATGTGTCTTTGTCCATAAAAGATGCATGATATATATATTACATTTAAGTAAATTATATTATGTCATAGATTTCCTTTTTTTATATCCAAACCCCACAACAGGTGTTGGGATTTTAATGGTTATACAGCATTCCATAGTAATAATGTATTTTGTCATGCCCCCTTGTGAATATTTTAGTTGGTTCTTTTTTCTCTTTCTTTTCATTGCTATTTTGAATAATGTGTATTCCCATATATTTTTTTGTGGTTGTTTTATTGTAATATTGTAGCATTGTATGCACTTTTAATTTATGTGAACTTACAGACCTAATTTATATTTTTGGTAAAAAAAAAAACAAGCGTAACACTTCAGCTAGTGTTCATCTAAAGGACTTTATCTTCTTATCCAACATTGGCAGAAAAACTGGCTTGATTAGAATTACTTTAAGATGACATAAAACCTATAAAATCATGTATAAGTATTATTTGATCTATTGAAGGATTTTTAGAAGTAATTTTTAATGTATCTTTTATGGTGACTTTAGAGTCTAACCACTAGGAATTATACTACGAAATTGCATTTTGCAGAATATTTTCCTGGCATAGGCATGACATTTTGAACATTTACTTTAAAAACTTGCTAAATGTATTTTTAAATTAAATTTAAAATGTTATAATGATTTATTAATATATTAATCACATATATGTATATTAGCTTTTGAGTACAAATAGTAACACATTTTCAGTAATTTATCATTTATAGGTAAAAATTGCTTGAAACCTATAACATGAAAACAGAGTTACAAAGGAACAGAGTAGAAAGATCAATCCCTTGTGTAGTTGTAAATTATTTCCAGCCACACAACAAAAGAATGTTAGTTATTTACAAAGAAAAAAATGGAAATTAGAAGTATGTTTATGACATTGACCATTTATCACTCAAGTGGTTTGGGGTTCTTACATACCATAAGAAGAGTGTTTGATACTGCAGAGCTTTTCTAGAGAAAAGAATATGTAAAGTACATTCTCCTTTGAGTCCTGCAGAGTTGCCAGGATGACTAGTTTTTGAAAAGAACCAATTAGTGTCCTTCCTTCTTTTCCTTTTTTTTTTCTTCTCACTTGAGTGAATCACTATGGAATTCTGGTAAGTACAGGAAGAAAATGACAAATTTTCCCAGCATATTTTTCTAAACAAATCTTATTGGAACTTTTCAAGTGCTTTTATTTAATTTATCCATGTGTTAAGTGGGGTGTTCTCCTATCACTTTGTTCATGGTGATAGTAAAAAGTGGTGCTGCTTAAAATAAAGTCTGTGGCCTGATGGTTGCTGTTTTGAAACAGGATTTGAGATTTCCAAAAAAGTTTTACTGAATAATGTTGTGTTTCATTGTATATCTTGGTGTTCTCTCCCTCACTTTTCTAGTAATATATTTTCATTGTATTTTGTAGAATACTGGTTTGTGGTTGGTTGGAAATGGAAAGAAAATGGTCGCTCAATATAGATAGCTTGAGAAATACAGGTACAGAACATAGCACATTGCATTTACACAGTTTTAGTCTTTCCTAGATTATATGCTTCTTAAAAATAGGGATTGTGAAATTCAGTTATTCATTTTTTCTCATATTCTGGCATTCATTCAATAATGCTATTAACATGGTGTTAGTCACTGATACCCTGGATGAATAAAACATCATCCCATTCTCAATGGATTCATGATCTCCAGGGAGTATTTCACTGTGAGAGTAGTTGCCTAAGTGTTTATAGATTAAGTAAACATTCCTAGAATTGAATTTTGTTTCTTTAAATGTATGTGTGTGTGTGTGTGAGTGTGTGTGTGTGTGTGTATAATGTATGTCATATATACTAAATGTATAATTTTTTTGATTTTTAATCTTTTGGCATTCTGTGTAAATTGCCTAAATTTCAAAAGTAATCATCACATATAAATAATATTCAATTATTCTTATAATTTAAGAATTCTGACTAAGAACACAAAAATATCATATAGAGACTGATATTCTCAGTAGTTTACCCAAAAGATCTGAATAATAACAGATTGTCTCCAGCTCAGAAAAAAAATGATAAGAGCACAAAAGCATATCTTTTTATCTTTGGATTAAAATATCTAGAAAAATACTGATAAAATCAATAAATAATATCCTGCCATTGTCTTAAAATTTAAAAAATGAAGAATAAGATTTTTTTAATTCCTTACAAAGATTACACATATTTTGACCCAATCTGTTTCATATTGAATGGAAACAACCTTGCATCATAACTGTTAATGTCATTACTGCCTGCTGGTTCTACCAGTATGCTTCTGCATATTCTTGATGAACAACAATATTACCTAAATCAAGTCACCCAGCTTTATGTTCATCTGTTTGGTTTTTCTTGTTGTTTGTACAAAAATGTTGTGTGGGAACCATACTATGTTCCCCAAAGTACTGCTCTGATACTTTGCTCCTTTCTAATGTTTGGTGAATTCCTAAATGTATCTACTTTGTGCATGCCATATGTTCAACTGCTGTCTCCAATTTCATTATAAAGCTTATGTGAGTATTTATATAATCATTCCCCAAAATAATTCACTCTGAAGACATAATTTCAGTAAGCAGAGAGTGTTCAGCATTACTAAGTTGAATAATATATAACACTTATTTGAATTCTTACTGTGGGCTAGGCATACAAAGTGTATGTATTTTTCTCACAATAGTCCTCAGAGGTTCGTTGTTTTATTCTTTTTTTTATAGATGATAGACTGAAGGCTCAGTGGGCCTATGTTATTTGCCCAGCAGGACAGGGCTAGTAAGTAGCAGAGCTCAAACTTAAGTCTAGTTCTGAATCTGAAAACCTCTAACTCTGACCCACTAGATTATTTTCATCTCATTTTATATGCCAGGATAACTAGCATTTTCATTATTGCCTAAATTGATTATTGATTACTTATAAATATGACCCTTTCATTTTACGTGCATTGTTATATTTTCTGCCTAACAAAACATATGTTGTTACTTCCAAATATCTTCAAAGTCCTTGGCCACAGGTACGGTTCTCAATATGTACTTGTTGAATATTTACAAATGTGGCTCAAGTGAGCTAAAGAGAAAAATGTAATGATTTCCAGGGCCCACTCCTTTAACAGCTGTTGTCTTTAGCTTTGCAAGGTCAAATATGTAAATCACATGAGGAAGGCCATATGCCTGGAAACAAACTGCATGAAACCCTTTTCTGTTCAGGAGTTAAGCAGTGATCTATTGAAGTTTGAATTAAGGAGGATTCCAAAAAAGTATTATAACCTGAAAATATTCGAGTCCCGCTCCAACATATATACCAGATATGCAAAGGGAAAGTCACTGTAGCTAAACTTCCAAGTGGAAGTTTACTCTGAACTTTTATCTTTTCAATATTCTTTGACTTCTAATGCAAGTATGTTACTTGAAGGAATAAATCTTATATACATTTGGGGCTAGGTATTAGCACTAGTTATCAATAAAGAGCAAAAGCAAAAAATCTATGATGTCAAGTAATCTATTCTTTGTGTATTTACCTTAACAACCTAGTCTGAGAACATGATAAAAGTAGCAAATAAAAAATTACCATCAATTTAGTAAATAAATGCTGAACATTGCATTAGTTTACTAGGACTTCCGTAAGAAACTTGCACAGACTGGGTGGTTTAAACAAGAGAAACTTAACTTTCTCATAGTTCTGGAGGCTGAATGACCAAGATCAAGGTATTGGCAGGTTTAATTCTTCTGAGGTCTGTCTCCTTGGCTTGCACATGGCCACATTTTTGCTGTGTCCTCACTTGGCCTTTCCCGTGGGTGCATGCCTCCTTGGTTTCTCAATCTCCTCTTATTGTATGAGCACACCAATCTTACTGGATAAAGGCCCACCCATAACACCTCATTTTACCTTTATTACCTCTGAAAGCCCTTTCTCCAAATACAGTCATATACTGGAGTACTGTTGGTTAGGACTTTAACACATGACTTATGTAGAGGATACAATTCAGTCAATAACAGGTATGAATTATTCTAAGCACTTTGGGAACTACTAAGAGAATGGATCACAGTTCTGGCTTTCAAGGAGTTTGCCATTCTGTGTGGGACCAAGTAAAATAGCCACAGCATGAATGCATGGGTGACCCAGAGGTAGCTTCAACCTTCCTCCTGGTACCTAAAGTCAGGTGATCTCCTTTGAGTAGCTGGCAAAGTGTTCTTTCTCAGTCACTCAAAAGCTACTTATTTTAAGAGGGCACTTTTCTTATTAGAAAATGTAATTATTTCATCAAGGCTATATACATGAAACACTGAAAAAACACTTTAGTGAGAGCATATGATTAAGGACTGAATTAGTGCTAAAAGTGAATTCAATTAGAGGACAATATATAATTCCGTTTTTCAAGTGGGAAGTTTGAGGTGTCACTAGATAGAGTAATTGATATGCACTTTGAGGAATAGTGAAGAATGAAGAGAGAGATTTTAGAATTATCTGAGTGGTGGTGATATGTGATACTTGAAATGAAAATGGATTTCTCTGAGAATAAAGAATTGCGGGCAGCAAACAGCTTTTGGCGTTTTTAATCATGAGGTGTGTTGAATGTGAGTGAATAGGAAGGCAAACCAGTGAGGAAGCTGAAAGTTGTGTAGCTCTATGGAAGCTCAGGCAGAGATTATAATGCACAAAAGCTCCAT
This sequence comes from Saguinus oedipus, assembly GCA_031835075.1. NCBI lineage: Eukaryota > Metazoa > Chordata > Mammalia > Primates > Cebidae > Saguinus > Saguinus oedipus. The sequence goes on along the minus strand of CM063181.1, from coordinate 98,532,529 downwards.
CTTTGAATAGAAGTTTCTTAAAAGAAGAAGTGCAAATGGCCAAAGAGATATGAAAAATGCTCAGTGTTACATAATCATCAGGAAATGCAAATCAAAACCACGATGAGATATCACCTCACCTGTTAACTATAGCAAAAAGACAAAAAAGATAACAAATGCTGGCTAGAGTGTGGAGAAAAGGGAACTCTTATACTCTTTTAGTGAGAAAACAGATTAGTACAGCCATTATGGAAAATAGTATGGCGATTACTCAAAAAATTAAAAATAAAACTTTCATATGACCCAACAATTCCACTTTGGGAATTCAAAGAAAATTAAACCAGTAGCTCAAAGAGATATCTGCATGTTCACATTCATTGCAGTGTCATTTACAATAGCCAAAATATGGAAACAACCTAAGTGTCCATCAATGGATGAATAAAGAAAATGTTTATACATATATATATATAATATCATGTTATGCTATATATAATATATAATTTACATTATATCACATTATATATACAAAGAAATAGTATTCAGTCTTAGTAAACGAAGAAAATCCTGGCATGTAAGACACCATGGATGAACCTGGAGGACATTATGCTAAGTGAAAGAAACCAGGCACAGAGACACAAATATTGAATGATATTACTTATATGTATAATCTAAAAAAGTCAAAGTTGGAAGCAGAAAATAGAATCATGGTTGCTTGGGAATGTGGATGGATTAAATGGGGAGATATTAATCAAGGTACAATGTTTCAGTTATGGTGGGTGAAAAAGTTCAGAAGCTCTAACATACTCAGTACAGCATTATAATCAGTAACACTATATCATATACTTGAAATTTCCTAAGAGAGCAGATCTTGAATATATTTGCCAAACCCCCCAAGAAACTGTGTGAGGTAATGGGTATTTTAATTAGCTTGACTGTGATAATCATTTCATAATGTATGTAAATGTGCATATATATATATATATGGAAACATTGCATTGTACACTATAAATGTATATGATTTTTATGTGTCATACCTCAATACAATTAGATTAAAAAAACACAAAAGTTTTCATCAAAGTAGAACTTGCAATTTGCTTTTTGAAGAAGTTAGAAAGGCATTTAACTTGTTAGGGTGTTATTAGGAGGGGAGATTTTTAGTTGCAGAGTTCTATTAGCAATAGTAAAGAAAAGATCAAAACCACCATTTTTCTGTCAAAATTTTGAGTTTTCTTTATGGGTTGTTGGTATACATATTAGATTATGATACTTTCTAAGTAACATAAGACTGATCAGCTATATGAAGCTCTTTTCTATAGAGTATTAAATTGTAAAATCAGTAATAAAAGCCTGTGTGTCAAAAATATCACAGAAACAAAAATTTTGGTGTCTGAAATTTTTACATTGCATTGACAAAAATACCATTTTTCTCTTTAAATCACATTTTTCTTTGTGTCTAAGTATATCAGATGTACTGACAGATTAGAAACATTGTCATGAGTAATCCTTTTCCCCTCGAAATGTGATTGGTACCATTTTTAGACCTACTCTCAGCTTCATTGTGTCTAGAAAATTTTTAAAAACTAATTGGTAAATAGCCCTACTGTTAATCTGTGATGGTTCTTAATCCCCTCAGAAGGAGCATAAGCTTTCTCTGAGGGCTTTAAGCTTCTCAAGAATAGAGAACTTTGGAAAGGACCCGGGAGCTGGTAAACAGATGACCTGCCTATAATTCCTGCTCTGGCTTTTGAGCTCATCACACATTTTCTTGCTTCAGCCTCAGTTTCCTCATCTATAGAAATGATGCCAATTTTTTTTTACCCTGTCTAGTTAATGGAATGATTGACAGAACCACTTAGGCTAGTGTTATTCAAATGCATTATTATTAGTATTACTTCCTATTTAAAATGTTTAAGTTAAAAAATTTGGGAAGTTTTGAAGCAGGGATCACAAACAAGGCTAAAACTTCCCCTTTATAAGAGGGTTATTTAATTCAGGTACCTGGAAATAGCATCTGTGTCTAGCAGCCCAGGGTAAAATAGATGAATAAGGAAGGAGGTCTTTTAGCTGGAAGACTGTATTGACTTCATGAAGCTCTCATCCCTTTGGGAGTTAGGTGAAGGCTGTGCTTTAGTTTTAAATTGGAGAGACTTTGTGTGTACCCACATACACACACATTTAATAATAATAACATTTTAAAAGATTTAATAAATATTGCATAAACATCCCACTCCTCCACCAAAATAAAGAAAAACTATGTATGTGAGATATTACAAGAAGCCTATTATCAGGAGGTACTGTCTTGCTGATATTCCCTGATATCCAACAGATACATGCGCAGTTTTCAAAACACTGCTGCTGGCTGAACAAAACGTAAGTGCTGGTTCTTTGTAACCTTCCTTTCTGTGGCCACTTTGTGGTCCCAGTTATGAAAGCTTTTTAGTTTTAGTGCGATGTGCCATAAAAAGCACAAATTTTAAATCTGACAGATCTAGACTTAGACACTAGCTTTGCATCCTAAGCTCTAAAAGCTTCTTCCTTTTGTTGGAAGGAAAATGGGGATGGTACCATCTAACTCTAATGGTTATTATGAGTATCACCTTTTACAAACTGAACCACTACAGGGCAATATTTTCAATAAACCATGGTTTCTTTTTTGTAACTCAGTGGTCCCTCTGTCAAACTTAGAAATACCTGAGAGTTTTAAACAATTTCAGTATTCTGATTGAAACCCCTAGACTCAGATTCACCTGAGCCTAGGATGGAGCTGGAAATCTGTGCATTAGAAGTTCTCCAGTTTGTTTTACAGTGCTATTGGGTGGGAACCAGTGCTATAATACCATCAGATGAATGAGAAACATGACAAAGTAGATTTGGCATTCAAGTGTAGTGTTCTAATACTTCTTCATTTCCAACCATGTGTGTATGTGTACATGTGTGGGTGGTTCCAATACGATGACTATTTCTGAATAGGTAGCAATCATTATTTGCACAGGATACTGTTTCTTTGTGTTTTTCATTTCATATTTCCTCCTCTTTGGCTGACAACCTATGTAGTGTGATTATGAATTAATGTAGCTACTTTTCTCATATGGAAAACTCACACAAAGGCAAAGGCAGTTACTAAAGAGGACTAGTGACAGCATCATTGGAATTAAATGTGTACTTCTGAAGCTGATTACTTTGGATTGACAGTACACAGCTCAGCGTAGATATTCTGATGTTTTTTATATGCATCCTGCTTCTTTATATGCTGTCTAGTCTTGTGGCTTCAGAATTACATAAGCTTAATAATATATATGCATATATATGTATGTGTGTATGTGTATGTGTATATATATAATCTTAATTGCTATTCAAATTATTTAAATTACTTTTAACAAGATTCTGTATTGACAGCTGATTGATCTTTAAATCCTTTATTTAACATTTTAATAAATAATGTTTAATACATTCTAGATTTCTCAAAATGGGTTTTTTTTTTTTTCCCCAAGCAACTACTTATATTACCACAGGACCAGGAATGCTAGTACCAGCATGAGATGCTTCTCTTAATTAGAGGATCATTCACAAAAACTATATTTCATTGGCTTAAAAAAAAAAGCTACTGTGATGTAATAAATATGTACAAGCATTATTCAAGAGTCAAAGTAGAAATAAAGCATAAATCACCTGCTGTTCTGGGTCATTCCCTCTGCCAGTGCAGAAAATTTAGGAAAGTTTATAATACAGAGTGTTTTATTTTATATATTGGCCGAATTCATGTTGTAAGGATATGAGCCATGGAAAGCTTATTGTATAGTTTGCTCAATATCTTTTATTATATTTCATTTTCACCAACTTAATTTTTCAGCAAGACTCTGTATCATTCATACTTATATGAGACGCAGCTACACATGGATTATTCATCTCACTCTGTTTCCATAAACTGCATCATCTAGCATCAGCATCATAACTAGCTCTGTGTGCCTAGTGTGTGCTCAGCATTGACGAATGAATGACTAGCATAACCTCCATGTTGCTTATATAATTCTAGTGAATAATAATGCAGTTTTCTATAATGTTTAAATATTGGTCTCTTTCTTAATACTTTATTATTTTATTATCACCAGTAAAACATATCACCAATTCCTGAATACAAACTGTGTGCATATATTCTGTGGTCACTGTCTCTAGTGTTTATATAATCTCTGAAAGATCAATATGATCCCTATTTTACAGATGATGAACTAAAAAATTAGGTCACTTGCTCATATCAGTCATCAAGTGGCAGGGCAGAGATTTGAAAATCTATCTCTTTGACTGAACTGACCTCTTTCTTGCATACCATAGTACTTCATCATAACTCCTACCACAGGACTGCTGCTACCTAAAGATCATAGGAATTAAAGTTCCTAAAACCTCTCGGTTAATACTTTAATGACTTGTCTTAATTTGAAATGCACAACTACTAGCTTTCCAGTGGCAGCTTGGACTGGGGCCTAGAATGGTCTGTTCCGTGTTTGGTTGTATAAATGACTGCAGCAACTTGCCCATCTTCTCCATCAAGCTACTGAATAGTAATGTAATTAGATCCAGCACTTAGATTTTGCTTCCTCCCATGATATTTTCTATGCTTTGGTGATTAGATTACAATGTCAATGATTATCATGCAGTTTCCCCACTCTAAGCAATAAGCAGCTCTCTGTTCTATGTTTGAAAATGACTGTAAGGTTAATCCACTAACTGCCTGTACCTTGATCCAAAATTATACACTGATGAACAGTGATGAATTCCATGAAATTCAGGAAACTGCCTTGTTAGCTGACACCAAGATGTGTTATGATTTTATATAGCTGTGTATAAATGTTTGCAGTCAATCAGAATCACAGGAAAACAGATTTAGAATTATAGAAAATAAATGAATCTGGAAAATTAACCCTAGGGAAAAATCTGTGGAGACACAATAATAATAGTAATAATAAAACATTATCAAAAATGTATTACTTGTCTACTGTCAAGCAATAGTGCAAGCACACTGCATGAATTCTATTGCCTTTAATATTTCCAATAACCAAGGAAGAAATTGAGGCATAGGGAAGGTAAGTCCAAGGTCACAGGACAGAAAATTCACTGTTGCAACTCAGGCAGTTCTAGTCCAAATTCTGTGTTCTTAACAATTGTGAATTCTGCCTCTTAGAAAGCTCTTCTGAGTATAAAATAGATGAAAATGCAGTTGAGTATAAATTCAGATTTAATTTACATGAAATTTTATAACAGAGTTTAATAATTCTGAATATACATTTTGTGTAAAACATATTTTATATGAATTACATCATTGTAGTATAGTCTGACAAATAAATGGAAATTTAATTTATTCTACATTATATACAGATTTTAACATAAAAGTTGTATGCTAGCCTTCTGTCTTACCATAATTATATTATCATTTATTTGTTTACATTTGTATTTTCAAAACCATGATCAATGGTTGATACCGTCCTTATTACTCCATTTTTTCTGGGGAGATATGATTTTCCCAGTGTTTAAATTAGTCATAGAGACGTGATAAGTAGCACAAAATCACCAGCAAGTGAATCTCAGGCTTAAAATGAGAACACACATTGATCTCTGAAGACACAAGGCACAACGGTTATTGCTTCATCTAAATTTTGATGAAATAGTTTTAGTATTCAGGAAAAAGATTTGATAACAGTACTTGGAGCTGTAGGTGGAGTACAGGTAGTATAAATGAGGTAAAGCAAGTGTGAGCAATGTATAAAGAGAAATCTTTCCATTGAAAAACAAAACTGATAATTTCAACATTTCCCTAAAAATATGCTCTATGGGTTTATGAATATGTACTTTAAAAAGATCAGTATTCTCTTAGGCATGCTTTTTCTTCAATTACCTTTGCATATTTGAAACAAGCTGTTTTATTGGTAGTTTTTATCATAAAGAATTTTTAAGAAGATTTAGATGCATAAGAGAATGACATTTCAGTGGTAAATAAGTAATCTAATAAAAAGCTGTCTGCTTACATAACTACACCCAGCAAATGAAATTTTTTGAATGATTAGAAACTGTTCTTTATAACATGGCTAATGAATTATCATTGCTCTCTTTTCTTACATTCTGGAAAATGCTCAGAGTATATAGATACAATTGATAACTGCCTTACCGTATGAAAGTAGACATTTTTGACTGGACGTGGTGGCTCACACCTGTAATCTCAGCACTTTGGGCTGCCGAAGCGGGCAGTTCACCTGATGTAAAGAGTTCGAGACCAGCCTGACCAACATGGTGAAACCCTGTCTACTAAAACTCCAAAAACTTGCCAGGCATGGTGGTGTGCACCTGTAGTCCCAGCTACTCAGAGGACTGAGACAGGAGAATTGCCTGAACCTGGGAGACAGAGGTTGCAATGAGCTGAGATCACTCATGCCATTGCACTCCAGCCTGAGTGACAGAGCAAGACTGTTTCAAAACAACAACAACAACAACAAAAAAAAAAGGTTAAAAGAAAATAGAAATTTTCTGCAAATAATAAAAGTTTGTTTTACATTTAATTATTTTGAAGACATGCATTTAATTTTATTTTTAAAATTCTTATCTTTTTGAAATTTATTGTATTTGGAATCGATTGGCTTTCTTTCTCAAAAGGAAAATTGTGTATGTGTGTATATATGTCTCTTTCTGGTTCGAGATAAAAGTAATCACAACATTAACACAAAATACCTGCTACTGAATATGTGTGACATAAATCCCACTTTGAAAACAAATCCCTGAAATGAATTTCATATATTTCCATTAAGTACAGAGAAGTATTACAATTACATATTTATATTTTGGTTCTGTCCTTAGAATATATATTTGTCAATTGAACAATTGACAGACATACATATGAGAAGTTATGTATGCAATAATGATCAATCTATGCCTCAATGTGCCTTTTTACTATAAGAATGATTTTCTCATATATAAAAGTTTCATTAACATTTCAATGATACTTTTTATTGAACTTTTCAATTGATATTACTGGAAGTTGAATGAAGAAGATGTTAATAGAGTTTAAGAATTTATTATTAAAGTTCCTCTATTTTTATTTCTAAATTATTAGCACATCAGTTTGTTTTGTCTTTAGCTGATTTTCTTTGCGATGGCTGTGGTTCATTGTTATCAATTGCCACAACCTGTATCTAATACTTTAGGCTAATTATTTATAGAATATGTTTAATTAGGTCAAATTACCTTAGGTTGTTAGGTTGTTACCTTGGGTGGAAAAGATAAGGCAAGGTAATTAGGCACCTTGTAAATGAACTCTGAATAATGAAAATTAATAAGTTGCATATAAGGAATTGGTATCATTTTGTATACATATAATAAGCAATAGAATTGTGGATTTTTTTATGTTCAAACTATTTCTGATAATTAGATTGATTTATATAACCCGTGATGGAATGAATCTGTGCTTTATCAAATGACTCTGTATCCTTTATCAAATTTATGTAAACAAAGTAGAGAAAATACAATATTCGCATATATATTCATATTTGGCATAAATAAAATTACATATTTACTAAAAATCTTATTTACCTAAATACTTCTAAAATGTGCAATAATGATTTATTTTGCCATTTTAGTTATATGTTAAATTTTTCAAATACTGTGAGAGGCAACCTAATATTATTTACTATAATAGCCATAATAACATTAATATTCCTAAATGATACATTCTTCCTGAATTATATATTAACCCTCTTCAGTGCTAGTCAAAGTGTCATATATTCATTCAATCACTGTTACCTTTCAGGTTTGTTGGGGGTTAGAAAATACGGATTAGTAGTTAAGACTGTTTATGCCAAAGCACAGAGTAATTTTTACCTATTGAGTTTAATAAGTATTTTGGCTTTTTTGTGTGTCATGTTTTGTATCATTTTTCTAGTAATTAACTTTAATTTTATCAGTCAGTTACAGATTGTTGGGGGGAAGGGGAAGCCTGATCCTTCCTCAGAGATTTAAAAAACACTAATTTATCTGATTTATGATTCGAAAAGTTCAGTACTGCAACAAAAATATATTCTACATTTTAATATCATCACTGTAATAGGAAAAACTATAATATTTGAGTAAATGTCATATCATAATAATTTTTAACATATATAATGCAAAAATTTGCATTGTGATTTGAATATCAAAACATTTTATTGAATTGGTGTTTATAAAAAAATATTTTGTGCCTTATGATTGATTGATTCTGAATAATGTAAAAATTCTTATATTTAAAAGTTTATTCATTTAAGAGCAATGTACTGTTCATTATATTTCTATATGGATATAAAAGCGTATCCTTGCATAATTATACATTTACTTTTGCTCAAGGAATTTTTTTTTTTTTTTAAATTTCAGGCCCTAATTTTTAAATTGACTGCTTCTGCAATTTACATCTTTATTTTTCTATCTAGAGCTTCTTCTCTCTTTCCTGCCAGTTTACTTCCCTTTCATATTAACAGTAACTTGTTAGTCTTAAATTCATAAGCCAGTGAATTTCTTTATTTTTTAATGCCAAAGTTTGGTTGCTTTCAGTGATTTCTGGATCTTACTGCCTATACCAATTAATCTTTTACCAAAGTGCACAAAGAAGAACACAGAAAGGGGAATTTTAAAGAACATTTTGAAAAATGACACTTTTGGATAAGTAATTTGTACATATGGTAAACAACTAAAAATGGTACAAAAAGGCATAAAATAAAATGTGTCTCCCTTCTCATCACTGCACATATACCCTGGAAGAAACGGTGGCCAGCTACTTGTATGAGAAAATATAATATTCTCAGAATTTATAGTCCCAGAGTAACATGACAATAAATGATAACTTCAGTAAACATTGCCCCATTTTGCACTTATCATCTGTTAAGGAACATGACCTCTTTTCAGCGTTCTGTAACCCAGGGTTGTAATTATCTGTGTTGTATAGATGAGAAAACAGCCTTATAGATTGAAAATTTTGCAGGGATTTCAGATCCTAAATTTGAGACTTGACATAACAGATATTTTTGCTATAATTTCATGTATACATTTCCAATGTTTTTCAAAATTATACACTAAAATTTTTAAAGTTAATGGAAAAAAATATCTTACAGTTCCACCACCATAAGCCTATGTGCCAAGATCATCAAGAAATATAACATTATTTTAATAAAAGTCTCAGCCGAGTTAAAAAGAAATGTAAAATTTTTAATAAAGAAGTAATCAGGAAGTTAGAGAAAAACTTTAAAAAATTTTAGAAATACATTTTGTTGTATATACTTAAAGTATTCAACAAGATGTTATGGGCTATGTATAGTTAGTCAAATAGTTACTATAGTGGGCAAATTAACATATTTATCATCTCACATAGTTTCTCTGTTTTGTGTGCATGTGGCAAGAATAGCTGAAATCCAGTCATTTATCATATGTCCCTGATGCAGACTCTTCACTTCTTGGGAAATATTAAGTGTACACCAGTGCTATCCAACAGAACTTCCATTGTTGAGGGAAGTGTTCTATGTCTGCTGTTTATTATGGTAGTCACACAGAGCTAATGATCACTTGAAATGTAACTACTGTGACTAAAAAACTGAATTTTAAATTTTATTTAATTTTAATCTATTTATATTTAAATAGCTACCTATGTCCAGTGGCTACCAAATTGGAAATAGCAGGTATAAACCGATTGATTTCGACATTGTGCTGACATCATTTCCCTCTTCACTGATCCATATGAGCTAATTTACATCCTAGATAGAGACTGTACAGTAGAACAGACTGGTCTTATAACTAGTATGCTCTGTTCCTGTCCTGAGATAAAATTGGAACTAGCTTACATCTATATGCTGCTAGCATAGATCAACTGTGTAATAATAACACAAAGGGTTATAATGGGTTATAACCCTTTTAAATAGAAGCCTGCTCATCCCTGAACACAGCTTAGCCTCTGAGCTTGTGCAAACGTTCTGTATCATTAATATGTAAATCTTACCCTCAGTAGGTAAGCTCTTTCCAAACTGTGATCCACTTAGTGTGTCCTTGTTTCCCTGTGAATAATCTTACCAGACAAGCACATTTTGCATTTTAATTTGCTGTGTGATTTTAGTTTCTAGAAACTACTAAGCCATTTAATGTCAATATTTTTTTAGCCAAAAAGAAGTATTGATTTCCAAAATAAAAATTGTGTAGCAAATACATATTAAAATGAACTTTATAAACCTATATTAAAATATTTTAAATACAGTAAATGTTAAATATACTTGAACTATATTATTTTTCATTTTGTATGTGCACGTAGACTATCTTAAATAAAATAGTTGACAGAAGAGGATGACAGGTTGTGCAATGTTAAAAAGCTGGAGTGTATTTAACACTACAAGTTTAGGTAGTATAGTGTTACATGGAAAGGGAAATAATTATGAGTTAAAGTTGGAAACATAAGTTTTTTTAAACCACTCATATATCTCATATTTTTTTTAGGCTTGTGGGACATAGTCCATATATAGTGGGAATTCTCAAATCCACCTGAAAAGCAGAATGCTTGAAGATATACAATAGATCATCCTTGGAATTACTTTATCTCACTACCTGTTTTCTCATAAAAATGGCTGCTTTTAATATCGTCTGTAGGACCAGGCTGCAAAATGATGATTGAGGATAAAACTAGGGGCCTAATAAAATTTTCCATAAACTAGTTCTCCGCATTGATCCAATCGTTTTAAGTATTGTTTTAAGATGTTTTCTTTTTTAAAAAGCATACATGTGGAATGGCGACATCAAGCTCATTAACATATCCTCTACCTCACATGCTTACATTTTTGTGGTGAGAATATTTAAGATGTGTTTCCCTCAGCATTTTTAAGTGATTTTAAACTATTTTTGCAATATGTTTTAACATATTTTCTGAAAAAAAATTAGAATTTTTAGAAGAGACATTCTAGAACATTTTACTTCACCATTTGTGGAAACTATGGATGAGTGACAGCCATTTTTTTGCAAGGAGACAGACTAGTCATAGACAATTTGTTTAAGCCAATTTCTAAGTTAATAACTGAAATTATGATATGGTATAAGTCTTTGGGGAGAGTAAGTGGGAGAAGTAACCTTATATAATTGCAGAGAAACTGTGAGGGCTAGTTACACTGTCCCAGCAGAAATATTGCCCAAGTGATGTCTTGCAGAACAGTAGCTTCCTATATATCATCAAACTGAAGATGCCATTGACTATAAGATACACCATTATTTTTTTAAAAGGAAAAATGCCAATAGTTCAACTATGACATGCCTTCAATTGCAAAATATGGTCTGTGTTCAGAGCTGTTAAAATGTGCTAAATATGTCTTTAAAATTACATGAAACAGGGTAATTTTTTTACAAAGATTACTCTGGTGTGAGTTTTTTTTTGTAAATAATTCAGACTGTTATCAGGACAGACCTTCATTCTGTACAAGTCAGAACTCCAATGAGATTTCACTCCCTCCAGAGAGTGTTTCTAACTCCAAGTCTGATTGGAATTAGATGCCTGTCCTGTGAGTTCCTACAACACCTGTATACAGCTGCACTGAAGCTTACCTCAACAGTCAATTTATTGATTTTCTGTACCTACCACACAATTTCCAAAGCCCTGAGGGCATATGATAACCTTTTAAAAAATCGTAACATAGTGCCCAGCAAATGGTTGGTGCTGAATGACTCTAATGAAGGAACAAATGAATGGGTAATACATAGAAGTGGTGCTGATGTGTAGTAGCCACAATATCAAATTAAATTTTTCCTTTTAAACTCTTCCAGAGAGTAAATTCCCACATCCGAGTAATATTTCAGAGACAATTTCAAGTTATGCTGAAAGCTACAAAATTGAGAGAGTTCACTGATAATGTGGTGCAGAACTAAAAACTGAAGGTAGTTACAGTGAACTAAAATAGAAAACTATATACAAGAAGAGTTGACATTGTGTACTGATATGGTTAGACTTTGCGTCCCAACCCAAATCTCATCTTGAATTATAATCCCCTCATGTCAAGGGAGATTCCAGGTGGAGGTGATTGGATCATAGGGGTGGTTTTCTCTAGGCTGTTCTTGTGATAGTCAGTTTTCTGATGGTTTTATTAATGTTTGGTAGTTTCTCTTTCATTCATTCTCTTTTCTGCCACCTTGTGAAGAAGGTGCCTTGCTTGCCCTTCTTCTTCTGGCATAATTGTAAGTTTCCTGAGGCCTCCCCAGCAATGCAGAACTATGAGTCAATTAAACCTCTTTCCTTTATTACTTACCCAGTCTTGGACAGTTCAAAATTGACTAATATATGTGTTAATCCTTTATAAATTTTCTGGGATTTTTTGTGTGTAATGACATACTTGTTTATTTTTGCTAACGTTTTATATTAAGTGTAACTTAAAAATAAATAAGACGTGTGTGTGTGTGTGTGTGTGTGTGTGTGTGTGTGTGTGTGTGTAACAAAATGGAAAATAAAGCATGCTTCTTTCCAGAGAAATGGATAAGAATTCAGGGTGCCACATAGCATAACTGAGTAAAAGGAAATAAAAATAAATTATAATACTAAAAGTTGTTAGGTGATAATAATTTTGACTGGGTCTAACAGGATAGTATCCTACTATCCTATAAGGTAAGGAAATGAGGATATTGGAAGCAGAAAATTACTGCTTTTTCCCCTCTTAAAAGATCACGATTACAGAATATAGGTAGGTAGGTAGGTAAGTAGGTAGATGATAGATAGATAGATAGATAGATAGATAGATAGATAGATAGATAGATAATTATGAATCAATAATAGAAGATTGGTCAAACATTCTTCTTATGTCTTGTGAGGTAAAATGAAAGAAAATGAAGTCCTTTGTATTTTTCTATCCCAACACTAACAGTTTGATTTTTTAGATGCCTGGTATCCCTAACTTAGTCATGTCAATGAATGTTTGACTAGGGTACTCAGCAAAGTTTACCATCCTTCGTTGTATAATTTGGATATGGTCAACCAGTGCTTCATACCAAGATAGCTAATTGTATTTGGTAATATAGTATTCACTCCTCTCTTTAAAATGTTGTGTTATTAGGTAATGAGATTAATGCTGCTACTGTTGTAAACAATTATGAAATCTTAAGTTCTTTAAGACTACACAAAAGTATTTGCACTATTTTTATATATTCAATCACTTGCTTTGTCATATAGGTAAGTATGTATTTTTGAATAATTTTGCTTGACACAACATAGATGATTTTGCTGTGAATCAAAGGACAGTCTTTATGTACATGGTGAAACATGGTATATTCCTATCCCTGGTAAACACACAACTGGAAAGCAAGTAATATTCTTGTCCTGTAACACTAACTTTTAGGAAACATAGTTCATTCTAGAAATGATTGACGTAGGGCTCATTGTTTTAAATACTTTTATTGAAGATTATGATAAATGATAATAAAAATGAAGAAAAAAATATAACCAATTTCCCAATGTCTTCCTGATTTTTACATCAGAGCATAATTTTTTATGCACCTATAATAAACCTTTGAAACAACTTTTGCATTAGCCAATATTTTATTTCCCCCAGATGATGAAAGTAGACATTTATTTGAGTTTCTTTTGTTGTGAGTTTTATGCAATTAAGTCACACAAGAACCATTTTTGTAAACCACAGCCTGGAAAAATTAAATGGAAATTGTACATAAATGATTAAGAGTGCATTATTAATTCAACTAAGTTTTTTTATTCCTCATTAAAATTTTTATTTATTATTATTATTATTATTTTGCGACGGAGTTTTGCTCTTGTTACCCAGGCTGGAGTGCAATGGCGCAATCATGGCTCATGGCAACTTCCGCCTCCTGGGTTCAGGCAATTCTCCTGCCTCAGCCTCCTGAGTAGCTGGGATTACAGGCACACGCCACCATGCTCAGCTAATTTTTTTGTATTTTTAGTAGAGACGGGGTTTCACCATGTTGACCAGGATGGTCTTGATCTCTTGACCTCGTGATCCACCTGCCTCAGCCTCCCAAAATGCTGGGATTATAGGCGTGAGCCACCACGCCCGGCTAAAATTTTTATTATGTATATTTACTTTATTAATCTAAACTATACTATCTTAGTAAACCTCACCAAACTGTAAATCATTTAAAAATTTTTATCAATATATTTATATTATGTGGTATTAGAATGTATCTTGCTGGACACTTTATAGAAACACTATTTTCAATACATTCAGGTGAGGTAAGATATATTTTTCTTGTATTTCCTCCTAATGATACGGTTGACTATAAGAGAACAATAATCACTATTGTCTCAAAGTAAATAGGCTTTGAGACTCATTAACCACCTTGATTTTGCTTCAGATATTAATCTGAGAAGGCATTTATTACTTTGCATATTACAGTGCAATAGAGAATATCAGTTAATTAATTCCAGTGGGAGATTTAGGTATCATCATAAACAACATTTAAAAAAATAAGCTAATCTTACGGGAAAATGAAAAGAGTGTCTGTGTGTGTGTGTGTGTGTGTGTGTGTGTGCATGCACACAAAGAGAGAACTGCAAGTAATTCTGTTTTCACATTCGTGAAAGAGACAAAGAGTTATGGCTCAAGAATTTACAGAACTGGAGGTGACAGAATACACTTTGATAGGAAATCAGCATAGTGTGGCAGTTAACTGTGTAAATTCTGGGGAAATCTTGGGTTCAGATACTTGCTGTATTGATTATTAGCTGTTAGACCTTATGCAAGTTACTTCTCTTCTCTAAATCTGGGGTTTGTCAACATAAAATGGAATAAAAAGAGTACCCCAAAAGGGGTGTTTTAAAAATTAAGATACTGTATGTCAAATGTTCACAATCACTGTAAATAAATCTTGGCTGTTATTATTAGATACCAGAAGTCCAGGTGATATAAATGTACTTTTCCCAATCATTTTATGACACAAAGGCAAGTCTAAAATTAAAGTGAGAAAAACTTAGCACCTCTTATGTTTCAACATCTCTATGCTTGGATGTAGGTTCACTGAAATCAAAATGGAATAGAAATATCTGTTCTGTACTCTTGGGATTTTGGTGTTGTTCATCTTCCTGGAGTCTGCTAGTTTAATGTTTTTAACACAAAGCAGACAGTTGCTATGTTTTATACACAATATTAAGTATTTATTTTTGTGTAATTATAATTTATTTTAAATATCTATCTTTGTGTTTAGGCTTAGCATGACTATTTTAAATATTTTGAGGTAAATGGATACTGTGCCTATGACATTGGGAAGTAAAATGAGCATTGCTTAATCACCTATATCATGGCTGCTTTCGTACCAGCTCCCCCATGAGCTGATATTAATTTCCAAACTCCTGCATTGTGATAGATAAATGGTATGCAGAGGTAAATTATTATTATGCTTGCAATAATTAAAGAAAATAAATTAAAAATTGATTACAAGTGTAAGTTGAAATTTATCCATGTAAACCAATTTATTGAACCAATTATTTATTTATTTATTTATTTATTTATTTATTTTTTATTAAGATGGGGTTTCACCATGTTGGTCAGGCTGGTCTTGAACTCCCGACCTCAGGTGATCCACCCACCTTGGCCTCCAAAGTGCTTGGATTACAGGCATGAGCCACCACACCTGGCACCAATTATTTATTGAACACCTTTTATGTTCAATTTTCTGTGTTACATCTATGCCGTGTTAATACACTAATTTTATTTATATTGAAATACATATTTAGCAACTGGGGATACAGACACAAACCAGATATAGCTTTGAGCCTGAATTAAATTTCAAAATGATGGATGCAATAATAGAAGTATAATAGTGAGTCATGGAAGCCCAGAGATGGATCTACCTGATCACAGAATTCTAGGAGGGTTTTCTTAAGACTGTGATGATTAGATTAGAGTGGAGGATATGCAGAATACTTTATCCTACCTTAGGAGATGAGGAAAAGACAGCACATGACTGCCTGTACCATGGAAATTTATGAGTAACACTACTCTAGGGGATCAGCGAATCCTCACTGAAAGGATGTATTAAGTCACTTTGGCCAATAGTAATCTGGTTCTTGCTGCATGCAAAGACATTAAGAATTTATGTACCATTGAGAACTAACCCCAGCTTCTTATGTATCAATCAGAGGTGAAGGAGTGGGTTGGGGAAATGCTATAAGAAGATCAAGTATTTGGTTATGAGATGAGAGTGGAGTGATTGGTCTTGACAAATAGACCCTGTTCAAATAAATTCTGAAAAGGAAGCCTTGTAGGAATCCAAGTGCCAGAGGGGCTGTTATTGTAGTACCACTACCTGCCATATCCATCTTGGAGAATTTCTCCATTTAGAGAATATCCTGTCTTCAGACTTTAGAGTATTCTGGGGACCAGGTAGAGGAAATGAGTCTTCCTATCTTCCTCCTCTTTCTCACTCCCTTTGCCCATCTTTGTCTTCCTTCCTTCATATCTCTTTTTAAATATCTAGAATTTAATATTTAATGCTATTTGAGTTAATGAGTTATACTGGGAGGGTGTTAATAGGCTCTTTTGTCTTCAACTCATGTGACTGGTTCAGCTGATCACCCAGTATGATATATAAGTCAAGTAAAAACATTTGCCTTTTTGGTGGCAGTCAGGGATCATAGGGAAGGAATTTCTAACTATGTTAGGGTAAACTTAAGATAACTGTACATACTCAAAGGAAGATATCCAGTAAGCTACTGGATGTGACTTGGCCTAGGGTGATGGCAATGGATATAGGAAAAAGCATATAAATCTTCAACATACATTTTATACAAGAATCTCAAAACTTCTGTATCAGAAAATAAGAGCAAGGCAAAGAGAAGAATTAAGAATAAATTCTAATTATCTTGAGCAACTAGATGGGTGGTGATGTCATCAACTGAGAAAGCAAAGTTTAGAGGAAGGCAGACTCATCCATAATATCTGTGGGTCCCAAGGCTTGGCTCCAAATGAAGTTGCAACATGTGCTTAAGTATTTTTAAAGTATTAATGAATTGGCCAGGCACAGTGGCTCATGCCTATAATCCCAGCAGTCTGGGATGCTGAGGTGGGCAGACCACAAGGTCAGGAGTTCCATACCATCCTGGCCAACATAGTGAAACACTGTCTGTGCTAAAAATACAAAAATTAGCTGGGCATGGTGGCATGTGCCTGTAGTCCCAGCTACTCGGGAGGCTGAGGCAGGAGAATTGCTTGAACCCAGGAAGTGGAGGTTGTGGTAAGCTGAGATGGCACCACTGCACTCTAGCCTGGGCAACAGAACAAGACTCCGTGTCAAAAAAAAAGTATTAATGAAGTTAATAATCCATTAAATAATATGTTGTATTGGTCTACATTTACAAAAACACCCTAGTAATAAACTTTATGCTTAGCTTAAATACATAATTTTCAAATTCCTTGGAATTTTATGCAGGAGTATAGCAGCACAGAGAATGATAGTCCTTGGCCCCCAGCCTAACCCCTTTATTTTTCATACCTTGCTATATCCTTCTCGGCCAGCACTCTCACTCACATTCATTTGGACACTCCAATTTAAATATCCAGTTCTGTCCACTCTCCCACCAGTGCAGATACCCAGTTGGTAAGCCTCAAGGTATACACACTAGTAACACCATCCACCTTTTTGAGGATGAACCTGGGGTTGAGAGCCATACAGAGCCAAAAGTGGAAAATGGACCATTTAGGAAAGCAACTCTTGGACTCAGAATGCTTAGAGCTTGGTCTACATGTGGAGAAAAATACTGCCTTGCAATGAGCATGACAATTTTTCCCCAGAGAGTGAGCTATAGCTGGAAGAAGTCACAGTAAGCAGAGTGCCAAGGGTAGGGATCATTTTTATCTGTGTATAAGACCGGTATTAGAGAAAGAGAAGGATTGCAAAGGATGAAAATTGGAATTTTTGACACGGAGTCTTGTTCTGTTGCCCAGGCTAGAGTGCAGTGGTGCCATCTCAGCTTACCACAACCTCCACTTCCTGGGTTCAAGCAATTCTCCTGCCTCAGCCTCCCGAGTAGCTGGGACTACAGGCACATGCCACCATGCCCAGCTAATTTTTGTATTTTTAGCACAGACAGTGTTTCACTATGTTGGCCAGGATGGTATGGAACTCCTGACCTTGTGGTCTGCCCACCTCAGCATCCCAGACTGCTGGGATTATAGGCATGAGCCACTGTGCCTGGCCAATTCATTAATACTTTAAAAATACTTAAACACATGTTGCAACTTCATTTGGAGCCAAGCCTTGGGACCCACAGATATTATGGATGAGTCTGCCTTCCTCTAAACTTTGCTTTCTCAGTTGATGACATCACCACCCATCTAGTTGCTCAAGATAATTAGAATTTATTCTTAATTCTTCTCTTTGCCTTGCTCTTATTTTCTGATACAGAAGTTTTGAGATTCTTGTATAAAATGTATGTTGAAGATTTATATGCTTTTTCCTATATCCATTGCCATCACCCTAGGCCAAGTCACATCATTTCTAGCCTACATTTATTGAAATAGTCTCTTTAGCTGGACTTTCATGTTTACAAGCTCTAATCCATTATCTACATAGCAGTTAGAAGTGATCTTTCCAAAGTGAGATTCCTTGCAGTGGCTTACAAGGCCCTGTCTGACATGGCTCCTGCTTATTTCTCCAACCTTGTCTTGTTTCCTCTTGATGATTATATTTTAATCACAGAGTCTTTCTAAGTTTTCCAGAGAAGCTTTATTTCTGCCCAGAATTTTGGCTATTTCTCTCTCTGCATGAAATTTCTTTCCTTAGCTTTTCTCACTACTGGTTTTGTCTTCTTTTTGATGTCTGAGATTTTATTCCACCTACTAACAGCAGCCTTATTTGGCCTGAGACTTGTGTGACTGCCCCACTCCTGATTTCCTCCCTCACAGTACCTTCTTTATTTCCTTTGTCACACTTAGCACAGTCTCAAATGTGTGTATTTGTTTACATGACTGTTCTGTTTGCTTCTCTGGAATGAGTACTGCATGTAGACAGAAACCATGTCTCTCTTTATTTTTATTGTATCATTATCACTCAACCCCATGCCCGACACATATGTAGAACCAATATGCTTTGCGATGAATAAATGACTGAGGAGAAATGGGAAGTAGGTTTCTTCATTGTTGTTGTTGTTGTTGTTGTTGTTATACTTTAGATTCTGGGGTACATGTGCAGATAATGCAAGATTGTTGCATAAGTACATTCATGGCAATGTGGTTTGTTGCCACCATCTCCCCATCACCTATACTGACATTTCTCCCCATGTTATCCCTCCCCCACCATCCCTCCCACTATCCCTCTCTTACCCCCACCATGGACCCCAGTGTGTGATGCTCCCCTCTTTGTGTCCAAGTGTTCTCATTGTTCAACACCCGCCTATGAGTGAGAACATGTGGTGTTGGATTTTCTGTTCTCATATCAGTTTGCTGAGAATAATGGTTTCCAGGTTCATTCATGTCTCTACAAAGGATATGCACTCGCTTTTTATGGCTGCATAGTATTCCATGGTGTATATGTGCCACATTTTCCCTGTCCAGACTATCACTGATGGTCATTTGGGTTGGTTCCAGGTCTTTACTATTGTAAACAGTGCCACGATGAACATGCATGTGCATGTGCCTTTATAATAGAATGATTTATAGTCCTGTGAGTATATACCCAGTAATGGGATTGCTTGGTCAAATGGAATTTTTATTTCTGGGTCCTTGAGGAATCGCCACACTATCTTCCACAATGGTTGAACTAATTTACATTCCCACCAACAGTGTAAAAGCATTCCTATTTCTTCACATCCTCTCCAGCATCTATTGTCTTCAGATTTTTTAATGATTGCCATTCTAACTGTCATGAGATGGTATCTCAATGTGGTTTTGATTTGCATTTCTCTAATGACCAGTAATGATGAGCATTTTTTCATATGTTTGTTGGCTTCATGTATGTTTTCTTTGGAAAAGTGTCTGTTCATATCCTTCTCCCAGTTTTGGATGGGTTTTTTTTTTTTTTTTTTCCTTGTAAATCTGTTTCAGTTCTTTGTAGATTCTGGATATTAGCCCTTTGTCAGATGGGTAGATTGCAAAAATTTTTTCCCATTCTGTTGGTTGCCAGTTCACTCTGATGATTGTTTCTTTTGCTGTACAGAAGTTCTGGAGTTTAATTAGATCCCATTTGTCTATTTTGGCTTTTGTTGCTTTTGGTGTTTTAGTCACGACAACCTTGCCTATGCCTATGTCCTGAATGGTTTTGCCTAGGTTTTCTTCCAGGGTTTTTATAATGTTTGGTCTTATGTTTAAGTCCTTAATCCATCTGGAGTTAATTTTAGTGTAAGGTGTCAGGAAGTGTTCCAGTTTCTGCTTTCTGCACATTGCTAGCCAATTTTCCCAACACCATTTATTAAATAGGGAATCCTTTCCCCATTGCTTGTTTTTGTCAGGTTTGTCAAAGATCAGACGGTTGTAAGATGTGTAGTGTTGTTCTGGAGGCCTCTGTTCTGTTCCATTTGTCTATGTCTCTGTATTGATACCAGTACCATGCTATTTTGATTACTATTGCCTTGTACTATAACTTGAAGTCCAGCAGTGTGAGCCACGAGCTTTGTTCTTTTTGCTTTAGATTGTCGTGGCTATGCAGGCTCTTTTTTGGTTCCATATGAAGTTTAAAGTACTTTTTTTCCAGTTCTGTGAAGAAGGTCATTGGTAGTTTGATTGGGGTAGCATTAAATCTATAAATTAATTTGGGCAGTATGGCCATTTTCAAAATACTGATTCTTCCCAACTATGAGCATGGAATGTTTTTCCATCTGTTTGTGTCTTCTCTTATTTCCTTCAGCAGTGGTTTGTAGTTCTCCTTGAAGAGGTCCTTTACATACTTTATTAGTTGTATTTCTTGGTATTTTATTCATCTGGTAGCAAATGCAAATGGGAGTTAGCTCTTGATTTGGCTCTCTGTCTGTTATTGGTGTATAGGAATGCTTGTGATTTTTGCACAATAATTTTGTATCCTGAGACTTTGCTGAAGTTGCTTATGAGCTTAAGGTGAGTTTGGGCTGAGACAATGGGGTCTTCTAAATAGACGATCATGTTATCTGCAAATAGAGGCAATTTGACTTCCTCTTTTTCTAATTGAATGCCCTTTATTTCTTTTTCTTGCCTGATTGCTCTGGCTAGAATTTCCAATACTATATTGAATAAAAGTGGAGTGAGAGGGCATCCTTGTCTAGTGCCAGATTTCAAAGGGAATGCTTCCAGTTTTTGCCCATTCAGTATGATATTGGCAGTGGGTTTATCATGAATAGCTTTTATTATTTTGTGATAGGTTCCATCAATACCTAGTTTATTGAGAGTTTTTAGCATAAAGGGCTTTTGAATTTTGTTGAGGGCCTTCTCTGCATCTCTTGAAATAATAATGTGGTTTTTTCTTTGGTTCTATTTATGTGATGAATTACATTTATGGACTTGCTATGTTCAACCAGCCTTGCATCCCTGGGATGAAGCCTACCTGATCATGATGGATAAGCTTTTTGTTTTGCTGTTGCATTAGGTTTGCCAGTATTTTATTGAAGATTTTTGCATCTATGTTCATCATGGAGATTGGCTTGAAGTTTTCTTTTTTTGTTGAGTCTCTGCCAGGTTTTGGTTTCAGGATGATGTTGGTCTCATAAAATGAGTTGGGGAGGGTTCCCTCCTTTTGTATTGTTTGGAATAGTTTTGGAATGATTGGTGGCATCTCCTCTTTGTACATCTGGTAGAATTCGGCTGTGAACCTCTCTGGACCTGGACTTTTTTTGGTTGGTAGGCTGTTAATTGCTGCCTCAACTTCAGCCTTTGTTATTGGTCTATTCAGGGTTTCAACTTCTTCCTGGTTTAGTTTTGGTAGGATGCAAGTGTCCATGAATTTATCCATTTCTTCCAGGTTTACTGGTATATGTGCATAGAATTTTTTGTAGTAATCTCTGATGGTAGTTTGTAATTCTGTGGGATTGGTGGTGATATCCTCTTTATCACTTTTTATTGCATCTATCTGATTCTTCTCTCTTTTCTTTTTTATTAATCTGGCTAGTGATGTGTCTATTTTGTTGATCTCTTCAAAAATCAGCTCCTAAATTTATTGATTTTTTGAAGGATTTTTTGTGTCTCTATCTCCTTCATTTCTGCTTTGATCTTAGTTATTTCTTGTCTTCTGGTAGCTTTTGAGTTTTTTTGATTTTGTTCCACTAGCTCTTTCAATTTTGATGATAGGGTGTCGAATTTTGATCTTTGCAATGGAATCTTAATAGTTGCTATGGCAGTAAGGCATAAGAATACAGTGAGCACATCAAATAAGTTGTATCCTTTCTACTTAGACATTCCAAATAAAAGCTTTGTATAAGAAGTGACACTTAAGCTGAGACTAGATAAAGAAATGTTGGGTAGATGAGAGAAGGAATGGTTGTCCAGATTTGAGTAAAGACTAAGAACTGTGACACAGCATGGGGGAAAAGTATAGTTTTCAAATTGGCTGAAGCAAGAAATACAGCCACAGAAAAAGGCATATGTAATAGGAAATATTGTATGAATTTTATTCACATTATTCACATATAAGAAAGGTTACAATATATTCCATAGTTTTTGGGATACTGTTGATGATCATATCCTATTGAAAAACATGGCCATATTTGTTCTATATGTTCACTCTGAACATAAAGCACAATGCCATGAAAGGGCCCACACTGGGAGGAAGAACACTAGTAAGGAGACCGTAACAGTAACTCCCGGTGAGGCCTGGAGGGCATTTTTAAAGATTTTATTTTTTTCTGTTTTTAAAACATATTTCTTGGGTTAGGTGAACCTAAGAAAATAGATAGAGTTCTGTTTATTTCTTACATACTTAAGTTACAGGTTTACATCTGCAAATATTTTCATAGTTGTTGGGTTATCATTGTCCATCAAACTCTTTCAAAGTCGTCATTATATCTTTTCAAGTACACATCTACTAAATAATTCCCATATACCAGGCCATGTCCATGAGAAGATAATTAGATATCTGGGATTCTGGGTAAGAGTGCTCTTCCTGTTCAGAAAAGTTGAGTACAGATCAGAAAACTGAGAAACAAATACAGCAATATGGGATTTTTCAACGATATCTGGTATATAGGTATTTAGTAAATAATAAAGGTGACATTTAAGATCATCATGGAAAAGGCAGATTACTCCAAAAAATGTTTTAATGCACCAGCTAATCATTTGGAGGAAAAAGGTTCTGGCCAGTGCTCCACTCTTTACACCAATATAAATTTCAGAAGAATGGAAGATTTAATCATAAAAACTGAAACTAACCCAAAATTTGGCTGACTTAGAATATAGAGAGATTTTCAATAAATAACAGTAAAGACAGAAATCCCTAAGCAAAATGACAAATTTGACTACATAAAATCTTAATACTTTTCTACTATGAAATAACATATACAAGGTGAGAGAAAAATAACTGTGAAAGTTGTGTTTAACATAAGTGAGAGATGAATGGTTACTATAGACAATAAAATATTAAAATGTATTCAGACTTGCTAATAATCTAAAGAGTACAAATAAAATGATAATGAGATATCATTTTAGACTATCCAATTCAAAACTGTTTTTTAAAAGTAAAGGTCACAAAATTTCAGTTAGGAGGAATAAGTTCAAGAGATCTATTGCATAACATGGTGATTATAGTTTATTATATTATATTCTTTTTTTTTTTTTTTTCTTTTTTGAGATGGAGTTTCACTCTTGTTACCCAGGCTGGAGTGCAATGGCACGATCTCGGCTCACCGCAACCTCCGCCTCCTGGGTTCAGGCAATTCTCCTGCCTCAGCCTCCTGAGTAGCTGGGATTACAGGCACACACCCCCATGCCCAGCTAATTTTTTGTATTTTTAGTAGAGATGGGGTTTCACCATGTTGACCAGGATGGTCTTGATCTCTTGACCTCGTGATCTACCCACCTCAGCCTCCCAAAGTGCTGGGATTACAGGCCTGCCCCTACATTATATTCTTAAAAAATGCAAAGAGAATGGGCATTAAGTATTCTCACCACAAAAATAGTAACTACATGAGGTAATCCCTATGACTCATCTAACTAAATAACTAGACTTAGTCATTCCACATGTAATTATACTTAAAAACAAAACTTCGTTGTTTTGAAGAGAGACAGTAGGTGTATATGTATTGTATGACAATATTATATATCAATTTAAAAAGGTATATAAATATGTGATTCCATTGTATTACATTCTATGATATGATCATATTATAAGTGTGTATAATTATAATTATGTAATATTTTAATAATATAACAAAACAACTATTAAAAGTGGTATAGTAACATTTCTGAATATGGAAGAAAGCTTTCACATACTGTAGATATAATTTTTTTCTTTTCTATGTTTGCGTTTTAAAATTTGTATTTTCTTTTTTTTTTTTTTTTAAAGGCAGGTCTTGCTCTGTCACCCAGACTAGAATGCAGTGGTGCAGAATCATAGTTCACTGTAACCTCATACTCCTGGGCTCAAACGATCCACCTGCCTTAGCCTCTCAAATAGCCAAGACTGCAGGTGTGCGCCACCATGCCCAAATAATTTTTTTTTTTTAATTTTTATTGCATTATAGGTTTTGGGGTACATGTGCAGAACGTGCAAGATAGTTGCATAGGTACACACATGGCAGTGTGTTTTGCTGCCTTCCTCCCCTTCACCCACACTTGGTATTCATCTCCAGGCTTTCCCCCCCAGCCCCCCCCCGCTGTCCCTCCCCCATTTCCCCCAACAGTCCCCAGTGTATAGTAGACCGCCTCTCTGTGTCCATGTGTTCTCATTTCTCTCACCCACCTATGAGTGAGTATATGCGGTATTTCTTTTTCTGTTCTTGTGTCAGTTTGCTGAGAATGATGTTCTCCAGATTCATCCATGTCCTTACAAAGGACACAAACTCATCATTTTTGATTGCTGCATAATATTCCATGGTGTATATGTGCCACATTTTCCCAGTCCAGTCTATCATCGTTGGGCATTTGGGTTGGTTCCAGGTCTTTGCTATTGTAAACAGTGCTGCAAGGAACATTCGTGTGCATGTGTCCTTATAGTAGAACGATTTATAGTCTTTTGGATATATACCCAGTAATGGGATTGCTGGGTCAAATGGAATTTCTATTTCTAGGTCCCTGAGGAATCGCCACACTGTCTTCCACAATGGTTGAACTAATTTACATTCCCACCAACAGTGTAAGAGTGTTCTTATTTCTCCACATCCTCTCCAGCATCTGCTGTCTCCAGATTTTTTAATGATCACCATTCTAACTGGTGTGAGATGATATCTCAATGTGGTTTTGATTTGCATCTCTCTAATGACCAATGATGATGAGCACTTTTTCATATGTTTGTTGGCCTCATGTATGTCTTCTTTTGTAAAGTTTCTGTTCATATCCTTTGCCCATTTTTGAATGGGCTTGTTTTTTTTCTGTAAATCTGTTTGAGTTCTTTGTAAATTCTGGATATCAGCCCTTCGTCAGATGTGTAAACTGCAAAGATTTTTTCCCATTCTGATGGTTGCCGATTCACTCTAGTGACTGTTTCTTTTGCCGTGCAAAAGCTGTGGAGTTTGATTAGGTCCCATTTGTCTATTTTGGCTTTTGTTGCCAATGCTTTTGGTGTTTTGTTCATGAAGTCCTTGCCTACTCCTATGTCCTGAACGGTTTTGCCTAGATTTTCTTCTAGGGTTTTTATGGTGTCAGGTCTTACGTTTAAGTCTTTAATCCATCTGGAGTTAATTTTAGTGTAAGGTGTCAGAAAGGGGTCCAGTTTCTGCTTTCTGCACATGGCTAGCCAGTTTTCCCAACACCATTTATTAAATAGGGAATCCTTTCCCCATTGCCTGTTTTTGTCTGGTTTATCAAAGATAATATGGTTGTAGATATGTTGTGTTGCCTCCAATGCTTCTGTTCTGTTCCATTGGTCTATATCTCTGTTTTGGTACCAGTACCATGCTGTTTTGATTACTGAAGCCTTGTAGTATAGTTTGAAGTCTGGTAGCGTGATGCCTCCCTCTGTGTTCTTTTTGCTTAGAATTGACTTGGCTATGCAGGCTCCTTTTTGGTTCCATATGAAATTCATGGTGGTTTTTTCCAATAATTTTTATCTTTTTTTTTTTTTTTTTTTGTAGAGATGAGGTCTCACTGCATTGCTCAGGTTGGTCTCAAACTCCTGGCCTTGAGACATCTCCCTGACTTGGCCTCACAAAGCTGTGGGATTACAGAGTTGCAATCAAACTATATTTGCATTTTATATGTGATGCATTTTTATATTCAGAGAAAAATAAAAATTTCCATTTTGTAGGAAAAAACATCTGATGGATTTGGTAGAGACATTTTGTTACTATGGCAGATCTGGGTTCTAGGAATACCCATAACATTGTATCACTAGTGTGAGGGAGCTAGGCTGACTCGCACCCCGAAGCCCCTCATTCATTCTAGCTTTGGTCGCTTTAGGTCTGGCACTGAGTAGAGTTAGAATTAATCCTTGCCTTTTAAATTTTGAGACAGCAGAAAGGAAGGACTGGTACTGCTTCTTTGTCACCACTGGGCCACCTTTGTTCTTCCAGCCCTTCAAACTCAAAACCCTGGAGTTTCGTGTGAACTTTTTTTTCTTTGTCTTAGCCAATCTCAGTACTCACCAAGTCCCACTAATTCTTCCATCCATTCTTTTCCTTCAATTGTACCAACATTATTATATTCTGGGGTCTGGTAGGTATTGATAATGCAATAACTTTCCAGTTGGTCTTGTTTCCTTCTGCCTTTTTCTCTTTAATTTATCCTAACACTGCTACTAAAATGCTTGAAAGTGTCATGATTCATCTTAAACACTTAGTCACATTCTGTTACCTTTTGGATGGTGATTTCCTTTCTTTCTGTGCTTCAGATGAAGACTGTGAAACTTGGAGATGGCCAGCCATTTTTCTATGGACATGCACTGAGCTTTTCCATCTCATTTGTCTGTAGTATCCTGATTCATCTTTGATTGTTTGCCTTTCTTTCTTACTTGTTGGCAGATCTTTAACCTATTTATCTTTTTGTATTTCTCTGTGGGATGAACTATAAACATAAATATCATAAAGAAAAGCCAGATAACTACCATAATTTTCAGTGCATTAGGCATTTTTGGGAAAGAAAAATCTTGAGTTATATTGTTCATACACTTTCAGGAGTCTAGTCATTGCTAATTACTCTTCTTTGCTCAGTCATTTCTTAGCATTGGCAGGTTGGCCCATGTCTTTTGACTCAAATAAAAATGGTATCTTTTATAAAAAGCTCTGTAAAGTGTACCTTTGTAAGTGTATTTTTTTATTCTGTGTTATGAAATTACATGCTTCTCTTTCATATCTTTAACAGAAATAACATAATCTTGCAGGGCTTCCTCAACCTGAATTTTGGGCTTAAACACATGATGACCAGGATACAATATGATATAGGAATTAAGTACTTGATCTTTAATGATAAGACAGGGATTTATTTTAAAAAGCGTGTTTCATTACTGATTCAGCTGAGTGTCTTTGGGAAAGTTACTTAACCTTTTTAAGCTCAAGTTTCCTTCTCTGAAAAGTACTACCAAATTTTTGAGCTATTTCTGTTTATTGAAAATGTCCTTTTCTTTCTGTACACCTGCCCACCTTTTAAACATTTTAAACATCATAAAATCCATTTTCCAAGAGGACATGCAAGTTTATTTTGTTAAATTGTTTACTGAATTTCAGAATTTAGGAATAGAAATGTTTTGCTTTGTTCTAAGTGGCATTTTCCATTTTGTCTATTATGAATATTTTATAACAATTTTTATTCAAAGTTTGCATTCTTCAGTGTTTCTTTTTATTTAATTTTAATGTGAAACTTAATGAATAATTGCAATTTTATTTTCATTTTAAGAACGTGTAGCAAAATACACAAATATTCAGATGAAGTTGAAATACAGGCTAAGAAAGTCAGTTAAACAAACTGGTTTGGGGCACTGAACTGCTTTAGACATAGGTGATCATTATCAGCTTCCCCTCCTCTGCAATATAAGATTTGAAATCTGCTTCTTTTACTTCATGTACCAATTATACTTCAGATTTCCTATTATGGCTCCTTGAAATTTAAGACAGGCGACTTTAGTTCGAAATTTTAGTCTGTTCTTCTAAATTTGTATTTGTTGCTATAATTTGAAGTCAATTTGATGTTGGAATGGCCAGAAGATTACCTCAGACTGTCCTGCAAGATATAGATAGATAAGTTCTACAAATCTTGGAGGAAGAAATCCAGACTTGGAATCTTGAGTATTAACAGTTTTCCTTATCAGAGATGCTAAAACCTCAACACAGCATTGGATAGTTAGTAATACTTTTAGTACATACTATGTTACCAATTCAAAGAAGATGAAACCATATTGATATGAGTTGCTAAATATTATCCAATGCATTTTTTAGATATCACCAATATGATTCTAGTTCATTAAAGCTGTTTCCGTGGCTGTGTTTCATTGTTTACTAGGATATCAGATAGTTTAATTATATCACATCCAGTGTAATCAACTTGAGTAATCTAGTTTGCAATGTATACATTACATTTTAAAAAATAGACTAAAGGCATATTTGGAAAGATGAAAACACAAATGTATTTTTAGTCACATATTTATCAACAAGTTTTTGCATCTGTTCAATGATATAAAGTTACTCAGGATCACAAAGAAACAATATACATAAATTACAGTAATCAAAATTTATGCTAGGCATAGGCAGTGAATTGTGTGAGGATAAAATATTTTTCATCAACTGAACAGTTACCAAGAATTTAGATTCACAGTCTTGGCTAAATGATTCTTCCCACCAGGATGGGTTCTATGGGGTTTCTTTATTGCCATTCAGTGGTACTTGCTTGAGTAGAGTTTGAATATGCCCATATGATAGGTACATTTTGTATTGTATAATGATCCTGGCCAAGTTGTAATTGGGCTGCCACCTTATCTCTCAAGTAAAGCAAGACACTAGGATTTGTGCTGAAAAGAAAAGAGATGTAGGAAGGGCACGCTGGAACGTAAAGATTGCTCTGTGTATTCCAGACACAGACATTTTGAGGACTGTGTCCTTCCCATCACTCAGTATGCTTTTCCAATCAATATCTTTATGAGTTGACTGCAGTGATATTATTTGACTGTGTGAAAAAATGAAGTGACACCTAATAAAAATGCAAAGGAAAAAGCTGGAAATCAAAAGAACATGGTTTTATGCTTCAAACACAGGTAGAATATAATGGCATAATGATGGGAGATGATGTGTACTTCAATAAAAGTTTATTAAGCTGAAAGAAATAATATGGTGTAGTGTAATTTACTTAATTAGTGCCTAATCAGTAAATAAATGTATTTGGTTCTTAGATGGTGAACCATCTAGGTTCCTGTAGGATAATGATGGCTGTCAAAATTTGATCTCTCCAAATATCCTACAGAAAAATTAACAAGGAAAGCAAATAAAACTATTTTCAAGCAAGCTTACAGAATGACTAGAAGATCAAGAATGCTGCAAATTTCAAGATACTTCTGAATGAGAAATAAGTTACAGGAAACCTACACAGCCAGCTCCAAAGCTCATATTGGAACCAGTGAAGACAGAAAGGGAAGTAAGCAGGGGAGTGCAGCAGGATTCTCATGGTGGCTGGACATAAATAAGATCACTCCTGAGAGATGAGGGATAAGTACTGAGAACAGGTCTGGCAGATGGCCGCTGGTGGATGAGACCACTGAATACTAGAGAATCTTAAGGAAAGATCTTAAATGTATGCAGAGCAGAGGTGACAGTCTTGGGTATGCACTGTCTCAGTGGGAGAATCTCTTAGAAGCTGAGAGGTGTGGGAAAGAAAATAAGCAGTTGGTAGAAATTTGAGGTATTAAAGAAAAGAATGAGTATCTGAAAATCATATAACTTACCATTCCCTTTCTATGAATAGTTAATTTTTTAAAATACATTTTATTATACCAAAAAACACAAAGTTCTATTGACAGCAACAACAACAAAATTCAAATTCTTCTTTTCTAGACAGATCAATATTCTTGTTAGTGCATAAAATCCTCAGATAATTTAAAATAAATAAAATAAATATATCAGGCTATATCCAAACACCATTACTGTAAGAAGAAAATAAAAAGTAAGTCTTTTTTAATCTGATGATTACAATTCCCAAAGAATACCCACAAGTCAAAAGAAGTATTATTAAATAAGCATTTGCATATGTTAAAGAACATATCAAATTGAAAATTTTAAAACTCAGAATATGAATTAAAAAACAACTGAAAGATGTGACATAAGAGTTGATAAAATCAGGAAATTGAAGATAAAGATACACTAAAAGAAGCCAAAGCTTTTTTAAAAAATGAAAGTAATTAGAAATCAGCTATTAAAATATGAATCTAAAAAAAGAAGAAAGTACAGAAACAAAACAAAAAGTAACAAAAGGAAAAACCTAAAATATTTAAAAACACAAAATGTGAATCTATAAGAAGAAATTAACCATAATGTTAAGCTGAATTGCAAGTTATTTAACAAGCATAAAACATTTTATAGAATGAACAACACTTTCTCCTTCATAAAAATATAATGATCTATTATCAGAGGCAAGGTATACATTTTTTTTCAGATAGTGTGACATTCATTAATGAATTAAAACTTGGGAAATGTTTATAAAATATTTCTTTGATGATGTTCAGAAGTTGAT
The DNA here is from genome assembly GCA_031835075.1 of Saguinus oedipus. Classification (NCBI taxonomy): domain Eukaryota; kingdom Metazoa; phylum Chordata; class Mammalia; order Primates; family Cebidae; genus Saguinus; species Saguinus oedipus. Next base: position 98,501,801 of record CM063181.1, on the reverse strand, counting down.
CCTATACATATCATGAGGAAAATTATTTTGTTGTAAATATTTTCATTGCATGATATCTGTCTATATATATTATCTCTCTTTATATATAATATATATATGAAATAATGTATGTATACAAGATTTTTTCCCCAAAGAATTTTTTCCTCAAATTTTCTTGAGGGCAGACTTTGTTGTTTATTTGTATTTATATTTCCAGAAATTTTTATGATGCCACATGCATTCTAGGTGCACAGTTAGCATTTGCTACCTGAACTGTAGCATGTATCAACCAGCTACTATTTACCTTATAACTGTGATACTCAAATTTTTAGTAGAGAGAGACTTTTCTTTATTATGTCTTGAAATTCATGATGAACCTGGTAAGTAAGATCAGAGAAGGGTGTTGACTGAGCTTGGCAGAGAAGCAAGGGAGAGGTTTGGAAAAGTGATGAAAAGTCAAGCCCTTTGAAGGTTGTAGTGGTAGGGTATGAGAGCAGAGAAGGAAATTTGAGAGCATCTTCCATTGAGCTTAGTAGAAGTCAGCACATCCATGTGGGTACAGAGTGACAGCAATCAGAAAGCAGAGGTGTGGTGGCACTGCTGACACTCAGTTTGTGACTTCCAGCTCTGTAATTAATATAATGAATTGCACATAATCCAGTTTTATGACAATCTATAGTATGCATCTTGTTTCTTGTTACGAGTTTACAAGTTGTGGCTCAGAATTAGTGGTTCTACTGTGAACCATGGGGCTTTACCTAGGCTGACAAAGAGATACAGACATCTTATGCCATGTTAGGCACCAGAATAACCTGAAATATGCAGCCATTTTCTGTTATAGGTGCCAGTAAACTATGCATCAAAATGGCATGAGGCTACATAACCACATTTTGATAATTCCACAGTTAGTAGGTGTACAGAAAATGCCTTAAAAATTATAATTTTTTTTATGATAGAGAACAGGAAAAACTCTCACCAACTGAACATATATATAGCTTATAATTCATTCACAGACAACTCAAATAAAACATAACTTGATAAATAGAATTGAGCCCCCTCATGCATTGAATAAATTTGGATCATTTTCTAATTCTATCAGAACCAGGAAATGTAACAAAATCAAACTGTAGTATGCTTAAGTAGAAAAAAATACCCCAGTTAATAATTTAAAATAGCCGCATGTGTTTATATAATGCCTAGCCCTTACATGTCTCAGATCATTAAATCCCAATGGCATTATCACAGGGTAGTTACCTCATTTCCACTGTACAGATGAGGAAACTGAATTCAAAATCACTCATATAGTAGCTGCCAGGATTCACATTAAGACAGCCTGGCTTGGCCGATGCAGTGGCTCATGCCTGCAATCCTAGCACATTGGGAGGTTGAGGTGTGCGGCTCACCTGAGGTCGAAGATTGAGACCAGCTGGCCAACATGGGGAAGCCCCATCTCTACTAAAAATACAAAAATTAGCCAGGCGTGGTGGTGTGTGTCTATAATTCCAGCTACCCAAGAGGCTGAAACTGGAGAATTGCTGGAACCCAGGAGGTGAAAGCTACCTTGAGCTGCAATCATGCCACTGCACTACAGCCTGGGCAACAAAGCGATACTCTCTCTCAAGGGAGAAAAGAAAAAAAAAAAAAAAAAAAGACAGCCTGGCTCTAGTGTGTGTGCCAAAGTACTGCATCACATTTGGTACATTCTCCCTAAAATTGATTTACATAGTAAAAGTGACAGACCAACAATAGAAAGCCAATGTTTTAATTCATTGTGGAGGAATCAGTGACAGCAATAACTAAGTTTTTAAATATTGTTTGTCACTGTTTTCCAATATTATTGTAGACACACTAAATTTATATATTTTCTAAACTATAATTGAGACAAGTAAATAACAAAAACTTCCCCCAGTCTGTCAATTTAACTAAACCAGAAAGGTAAAAAATTAAAAAGCAATTATACTTTTGATACGTTATTGTTTTTTAAAAAGTAAATAATGTGAAATTTGGGTTTTCTGGAAAATTGTTCTATTTATAAATCTCTTTAGCTTTGATCCTTCCAAAATTCCAATTGATGTCAGTTGAGATATTGCTGATTTTGGGCTCTTCACTTCCTGACATCTAAAATATCCAAAGTCTGGCCTCTTTCTTACAATCAATTCTAATCAGCAGATATTTATTGAGAGCCTATTAAGTGCATCACTATTACCAAGAAATAAATATCTTCAAATAACATACATTGTTGTAGGGAACTTTCATTCTTCAAGATGACAGAAGAAATGTCATAAGGTGAAATATGTGAATTCATTTCCACGTGAATAAAACAGACAGGAGGTACTATTACATTTCTGAAGGAGTAGAGAGGTCTTTATACATCAGCATTATGAATGAAAAAGTTCTCATGGAAAGACTAACTTGAATTGGGCATTTGTAGGAACTTTTTAATCAGTAACTTTAAAATACTTTTCAGCTAAGCTATAGACTTTTGATTTTAACAGGCAGGAATAAAAAGATACGATAAAAAGCTCAAATTTGAGAACCAACTATATCCTAGTAACAGCATTGAGTGTTTTAGAAAAGGTGTATTCTTTAAAAAATCAAAGCAATAGATACACATAGCTTCAGAATAAAATAATGGCGATAGGTTTATAAAGAGAGGCAGCAGACACCTACATCATTACCTACCTTCATTGGTATTAAAGGAAAAAAAACTTCTATTAAGTATTAATTTTACTGTTTACCTTTGTGTATTAAAATAATACAGATCTAGTGCCATTTCTAAATATATATACTGATATATATATTTTTTGAGACATGATCTATTGATTTTGTTATAATAGTTAAACATTTTGTTCACTTAAAAAAATACACATACACACATGTGTACCTGAGTACCTGTGCACTCACACGAGTACCTCCCCTCTGCATATTTCTCCAGCGAATTCATTCCAATAAGTTTATGGTGAGTTGTATTGTCATTGTGATTGCTATTATTCCCATGTGTCTTTTTTTCTTTTTGTTTATAGTTGCTGCTTCCTCTTGGTTTGATTATTCTGCTTTCAATTGGCCTTTCATTTTCATATTGGAAGTTTTCTCAGATATCTGATAATCCCCAGTTAAAAGCTCTGTGTGCTTGGTGCAGGGGCTGGAGCATAAGAGACAATGTGGTAGGCTTTGCAGCTGCTGAGAGTGATCAGTGAATTGGACTAAAATCTGCATGGAGGGGGTCTTACAAATATTAGTATCCATACTTTTTCTTTTTTTTCTTCAACTTTTAAGTTTTGGGGTACATTACAGGATGTGCACGTGTGTTACAAAGGTAAACGTGTGACATGGTGGTTTGCTGCACATATCAACCCATCACCTAGATATTAAGCCCAGCATCTATTAGCTATTCTTCCTCATGCTCCCCCTTCTTCCTCCCACACCCCTAACAGGCTCCAGTTTGTGTTATTCCTCCCATGTGTCCACATCTTCTCACCATTCAGCTCCCACTTAAAAGAGATATCATGTGGTGTTTGGTTTTCTGTTTTTGCCTTAGTTTGCTGAGGATAATGGTTTCCAGCTCTATCCATGTCCCTGCAATGGACATGGTCTTATTCCTTTTTATGGCCACATAGTATTCCATAGTGCACATTTACCACATTTTCTTTAGCCAGTCTGTCATTGTTGGGCCTTTGGGTTGATTCCATATCATTGCTATTGTGAATAGTGCTGCAGTGAACATGTATCTTTGTAACAATGATTTACATTGATTTGGATATATACCCAATAATGAAATTGCTGAGTCAGATAGAATTCCTGCCTCTAAATCTTTCAGGAATTGCCACATTGTCTTCCAAATGGTAGAACTAATTTACATCCCCACCAACAGTGTAAAAGTGTTCCTATTTCTCCACAATCTCACCTCACCACACCTGTTGTTTCTTGACTTTTTAATAATTGTCATTCTGATGCTGTGAGATGGTATCTCATTGCAGTTTTGAATTTTTCATTTCTGTAATGATCGGTGATGTTGACCTTTTTTTCATAAGTTTGTTGTCTGCATGAATGTCTTCTTTTGAGATGTATCTATTCATTTCTTCTGCCTACTTTTTGATGGGATTGTTTGTTTTTTTCTTTTAAATTTGTTTAAGTTCCTTGTTGACTCTGGATATTAGATCTTTTTCAGATGGATTTAATAGATTGCAAAAACTTTCTTCCATTTTGTAGCTTGTCTGTTCACTCTTATGATAGTTCCTTATTCTGTGTAGAAGCTCTTTAATTTAATTAGATTCCATTTGTCAACTGTTCCTCTTGTTGCATTTGCTTTTGACATTTTCATCATGAAATTTTTGCCTGCACCATGTCCTAAATGGTATTGCCTAGATTTTCTTCTAGAGTTTTCACAGTTTTGGGTTCTACATTTATGTCTTTAATCCACCTTGAGTTAATTTTTGTATAAAGTGTAAAGAAGGGCTCCAGTTTTGATTTTCTGCATATGGCTATTCAGTTCTCCCAGTAGCATCTTTTATTAAATGGTGAATTCTTTCCCCATTGCTTATATGTGTCAGGCTTGCAAAAAATCAGATGATTGTAGATGTGAGTTCTTTATCTATTCCATTGGTCTATGTATCTGTTTTTGCACCAGTACAATGCTGTTTTGGTTATAGTAGCCTTGTAGTATAGTTTGAAGTTAGTTGGGTAGCATGATGCCTCCAGCAATTTTTTTTTCTTAGGATTGTCTTGGATGTCCACGCTCTTTTTTGGTTCCATATGAATTGTAAAGTAGTTTTTTTTTTTTTCTAATTCTATGAAGAATGTCAATGATAGTTTAAAGGAAATGGCATTGAATCTATAAACTACTTTGGGCAGTATGACCACTTAAACAATATTGATTCTTCCTATCCATGAGCATGGAATGTTTTTCCATTTGTTTGTGTCTACTCACACACAATTTTTTTTTTTAGGTCTATCAGATTTTCATGGTGGAACACTGTAGTTTTCAGTCCGGTAGGTATGCATGTCTACCCATGTTCTGGAAGCTAGATGAGGAGAAAGAGCAGAGTTAAATATGTATGTATCAATTAATTACTCATTTCCCCACCCTCCATATACATTTTGATTCACATTTTAATTTGCCTTATCTCTGTGCTTTGCTGTGCTGTTTCCACCAATTCATGATCCCCTAGATTTTATTTTTCAAGACAATAATTCTTCTAGCTGGGTTGACTAGTCACAGCATAGTGGCATGAAATGTCATTACCTGGCTTCACAGAGTTGGAATCTTTCATTATGAGTTAGGGGTCTGGTAGGATATAAGTCAGGAGAACATGCACCTCTCTTTGCTATTTCCCTTTGAAGTCAGACTTAGTTGCCATTCTTCTAAGACCTTTCCATCAACAAAAATGAGCATAGCTTTCTTACTTGTTCTTGTCTTCTTCCTCTTCATTTTTTCTATGTGGTTTAATAATTTTCTTTTTTTTACCACCATCTTAGTGGCTTTGGGGCAGGGACAGGAGATTATCATGCATATTCAAACTGACTCAATGAAATAGAAGGAATTGTGTATTTTATTAATATGATTGCTATTTCCTGTAAATTTTCCAGTAATCCTATGACATATCCCATTTAGTGGATGAGTATATTAAGATTCAGCTAAGATTAAGTGACTTACCAAACTGGGTTTGACTCAAAGGCTTGTAGTTTTTTCACTGGTTCCTAGAAAAGAGACAGAAACGTAATAATACAGAATTCTTAACATTTTAATTAAGGGTGAAAGTTTAGTTTAATTTTCCCTTAGATGCTATCTTTCAAATAATTTTGATCTACCAAGCAAATTCTGTACTGATTTCATTATTTCCCTTTTTATGTTTATCTGAGTACATCACCAACGTTTCTGAACAATGCGAGTAGCCAGAGTTGTCCCACAGGACATACTTCCAGTTTTCAATGTCACTTTATGTCACATTTCTTTTAAGTTATTCTGAAGGCCATTAGGCTTCCTCTAAAAGTTTTTTCAAACCCTTACACTTTTTGCCCACCGTATTGTCTACATCTGCTGCACTATTTCTTTTTACTAGGAGAGTACCTCATTTCCAGGTCTTAATTATCTTTGTTGTTAACCCAATTACCTCAAAACCTGCTTTAAACAAAAATGATCACTTATTATCTTTCACATTTTGTGGATTACAAATTCAGACACGTCACAGTTTCTGTGGATCTGCTGGGAGAATGAAAGGTCAGGAGCTTGAATTATCAGAGGTTTCCTTCACTTACATCTGAAGGTGGATTCTTGCTGTTAGTTGGGACCTGTGAAGAACAGTGAAGGGTCTGAGATTTTACCAGATACGTAAGCTGTCATACATGCTGGCAGAAGACACAAGATTCCTGAGTCAGAGACAAAAGACTTTATTAATTAAGGCATCAAAGGCAGCATGATTCTCAAAGTCTACACAATTACCCTTGTTCTTAAGTCCTAGAAGGGGAACATGGAGTGACTCAGATGGATGCTGTACATGTAGTGGATATGCTTCATATATGAGCAACCTTGATCCTGAAAAATCTCAATCTTTGCAATGGCTGGAAGTGAACTTGGTTGAACTTTGCACCAAAGGGCAACATGATCCTTATACTTGTCAGCAAACATATCTACCCTTGCTCTAAAGAGCAAGGTTCTAAATACTTGTAAAGATAATCTGGAACAACTGTCTTTGCTAACAAGATGTGCAGAAACACAAAAGACAATTGAGAAGTTTCTTTCAATAAAATGAAGAAGAGGACAATGGACTTTAAACAATAATTAGCTGCTTCTGAAGTGTCTTTTAAGACAGATCGATATAACAATTTTACCAGATTCTAAAAAGCATAGAGGAATTTGGACTCTTTTTGTTGGTGTTTCAAAGGAAAAGCTGATAAATTCTGCTTGGGGGCCTTGATTCGGAGAAGACTTCAAATAGAAAATGCTTGAAAGGAGCAAATTAGATACTGAAGGAATCTTCACATAGTCTACTGCTGTTCTTATTGTTGTTGTCATTAGCTGTTTCAGCATATGCATATGACTTACCACATCTAAGATGCTTGAATAGTTTTGGATAGCATATATTCATAAGAACATTTGTTAACATTAAAGTAAATGTTTAGCCTGGAGAAGGGTAGACACAGGGGTATGCATGATAGCATGTTTAAATAATATGAAAGAATGCTGTAGGGTGGGTGGGGCGACAGGTTTAAACTGCTCCAGAATACAGAATCAAGATCAGTGAATAAAGGTTATGAGAAGGCTGATTTACCCTCACTACAAAGAAGAACTTTTTAATAATTAAAGTACAGCCTGGGAGGAATCTTAATTGACAAAGAGAAAGTGCAGCTTTGAAAGCAAATGCAGAGAGCTTCACAGAAAAGAGAGCATGGAAAAATCAAGCGCTGAATACTGTAATATCATGTGTTGGTATTCAGAAGCCAAAGGAAGATAGTAAAATGGTAGCAGTGACAGTGGTCCTGGGAGAGAGGTGTTCTTTTAAAAAGTGGTAGGTATTTGTTCAGTTTAAGTTTGGCAGTGAACGAATGAAAACGTCTGAGTGCCCTAAAGTAAACTGCCAAGAACACATGTGTACCCTAAGAGGTGGAAAATAACACTAGTGAAGACAGATGGAGCTGATGTAGAGTGAGCTTTTCCCTTCCTTTCTTGCCTTGCCTCATTCCCTCTCTCTTTCCTTCCCTTTCTTACTTTTCCCCCACTTTCACCATATAAATATCTACTTTGCATCAGACACTATGCTCAGAACCTAAGGCTATGGTAGTGAATAGAAACTGTATTGACCATCAAGAAATTTACAAGTTAGTAAGAGAAACAAAACAAATGTATGACAACAAATGATAAAGATTTACAAGGGATATTTACAAGGAAGAAACTTACAAGGATCAACCAAATCAGACTGAAAGGCTAGAAAAGCTTTCCTGAAGAAGTGATATTTAAGCTGAGATATAAATCTAAATAAGAATTTGCCAGATATAGAAACAAGGGACTGCTATGGAAATCATAAGAAAAACCTTCTCATCATTAGAAACTGCCAGAAAGCCCCTGTGGTTGAAACAAAGTCCCTGTGAATAAATAATCTGAGATGATATTGGAGATTTAAGCAGGATCTTAAAGCGAAACTGGGCTTCTGCTTGGAGAACTGATTGGTGTGAGTAGGTGTGTAGAGGGCTGATCCTTCAGGAAACTGTTGCCATAGTCTCGGTGTGGTGTATACCAAAGACCTGGATGTGGAGGAGAGACATGGGTGGATGTTTTTCCACACCACTGAGTAAAACAACTGACCAATCTCCAAGCAAAGAAAAACTGATCATCCCTCAGTATTATTTTCTAACTGTCATCAAATGTCTATGACCCTCAGAAAGCATGATGGTTAACAACACAGACTTTGGAGTGAGATTGGCTTTGTCCAGATCTTGGCTTTTGTATTTACTAGTTGCATGAACTTGTGCAGTCTGGCCTTCAGTGCATACATCTGTAAAATAACCTGCACAGACATGTCTGTTTTATAGAGCCAGTGAAATTATCCAAATGGTGACGGCGATTTATAGAAAGACATCTCAGGCAAAGTATAGAAGTTTCTTTAATTTAAGGAATTTAACAGGAACTTAACTGGGTAGAAATGGTTGTACAAAACTGGAAACTTTCTACATTATTCCTGTTAGAGGAGCAAGTGTCCCATACCATTCAAGTATGTCAAATGTGCCCTAGCATTTATTAAACCATTATGTTTTCCTTGGCATTTCTTTATCATGCTTCCATGAGGTCTTAACTCTTTTGGTTTGTTCTAATATTTATGTATGGCTTATGAGGTACACGTAACTGGCAGTAGCACTCCCAACACATTACTGAATTTTTCTCAAGGTTAGCATAGCAAGTGTATTGTTCTTTAGCAGGCCAAAGATTAGGTTTTCTTGAACTTTATCCTAAAAATTTGTGCAATGATTTAATGGCACATTTTGGAAAAAAAAAAAAAAAAAAAACTTAGACCAAACCTAGAAATTTGTAAATCTAGAATAGGATGCAGGCTTTAATTACCAGTGAATTGTTAAATAAATCTGTTTGGTTTATTTTTGGTCATTCTAAATTCTATTCTAAAATGAATTTCTTGTATTATTTTCCAAGAGCTTATAATAAAGTACCCCTTCAAGTGTAATAATCCAGACATGCCTAATCGAAGTGAACCAGCTCACCATCTGCTCACGGTTCTGCTATTTAAGCAGTGATAACACTAAAAACAGTCTGCCAGAGTTTCAGTTATGCAAATAAAATAAATGGTGGGACTCAGACTGTCCTGGCTTTGCATGAATGACACCCAAGTAGAAACAGTTCCTCTGTGTATTATGTCAGAGAAATATACTTCATAAAAGCTCTATGTCAAGCAAAAAATAATTTCAAAATATAAACAATATTTTGAGACAGAGTCTCACTCTGTCCCCCAGGCTGGAGTGCAGTGGTGCAATCTCAGCTCACCACAACCTCCAACTCCCAGGATCAAGCGAGTCTCATGCCTCAGCCTCCTGAGTAGCTGGGACTACAGGCACATGCTACCACGCCCAACTAATTTTTGTATTTTTAGTAGAGACGAGGTTTCACCATGTTATCAGGATGTTCTCCATCTGCTGATCTTGTGATCTGCCTGCCTCAGCCTCCCAAAGTGCTGGGATTACAGATGTGAGCCACTGCACCCAGAACAATTTTTGTGCTTAAAGTTTACTAAGCTAATAAATTATAATTATGGTAATAAAATCAATAATATACATAAATAAGGTATATACTGTTTATTCCTCCTTTAATATGCCTTTGTGTACCTGAGAGGAAAAAATAAGAGGATTACCAATTTACATGCATTGTACCAAAATATGTGATTAAGTTAACTGGCTACATCGGGCCATCATGAGATATCTCTTTAGGATACTCATAAATAAACTGGTCAGGAGTAGGCTTACAGCCTGAACAATATTTCAGGGGTCCAATGGGAGTAAATAGAAATAAAGATTAGTCAGTAGTAGTCCTTTTCAGCAACTTTACCAAATCTAGACCAAATAATCTGCTGATAGGCAAACAAGGCCATGTCTTTCCCAGGAGAGAGCACTTGATGTGTCCCTCTTAATACACATAGGAGATCTTTGTGATCAGAATACATACATCATTAATGATTGTTCTAATATTGTTTCCATGAAATGATAACAGAAATAATTTGATGCTGTCTTCTCTTGCTGCAAATATAGTCTGCTTTTGCGTAATCCTTAGTCATCTTGTATTTTCCACCAAAACGTTCTCTCCTGTTTTTAGATTTACATTGTGATGCTGTAGATGGAGAAAACATTCTTCCTCTCACTCTTCTTTCTTGTTAACTGTTCTGATGCTACTGAACATTTTGGGTTGAGAATCTATCATATTGAATATTGGCATAAAATATGTGCATTACTCAAACTCATATTTATATGCTTCCAAAATGAGATCATATAAGTAGCAGCAGTTTCATTTTACAGAAAGATTTACATTTTTCTTTTTAGTTACAGAATATAAAGAAGACCATCAACAGTCTTCAGAGACTTAGTGTTTTAAAGGTAGCTTGAAATACCTCAAACATAAATTTTCCAGCTTGATTATGTGAAGAAAAAAAGAAAGAAATATTACTTTGTAGTCATGGTTCTCTTTTTATATATTTGTTTATTTTATAATCATGGAGGGAGTATTTTTTCAACAAAATAGTTATTCATTATGATTAAAGGGGCAGTATTATTTTTAAAAGAACTGTGTTCACAATATTGAGGCAGCTAGAAACAATATTGGAATTATTGAAAATACAAAGAAGAAGATATTCAAGATACCCTAACATCACAAAAATTGCATAAGAAATTCAAGGAAAATTGCCTGGAATTCGATAAATTAAATTAAAAAGTTGTTATTTATGATATTCCTTTTTCCTACTAAAATTATACTGTGGTTTGCCAGTTATAGTCATCTGACCTATTAGATTGCTGTAAAGTTTGCAAGACAGAACTTGTATACGAGTTTAGTTAAATGTTTCGACCTGACCTATCTGAGTTCCACATCATTGAGAAGAAAACATCATATAAACCTCATTTAAAACGTCTCCTTTAAGACTCTCCAGCAACTTACGTAAAGATGCTCCAGCAACTTAAGATACTTCAGCAACCTATGTTATGTCAAGATACCCTTGATGTTAGGGTGTCTTGAATATGCATGAGGTTTATTCCATGTATATACCATGTTTATACATAAGACAAATCAATAAGAAATTAAAATTTGTAACTTTATCAAAACTTTTTGAAATGCTAAGTGATGCTTTTAACTATGTTTTTACAGTTTTACTATTTTTAAAGGCCAAAACACAGTTACTTGAGGGAAGTGATAAAGGTGAATGCGGAATCCTGTAGTGTTAAAACTGAAAAATAGTTGAGTACATATTTCTTCTGCACTTTATAGAAGAGTAAATTGAATTCTGGAAAATCAGAGGATACCACTAGATTGTTTTCAAGCCAGGACCAAATGGGTCTCTTGATGTCTTAGAGAGTATATTTTCTACTATACTATATAAAAGGTAGAAGATTCTAAGTCCATTGAAAAAAATTACTGGGAGAGAAAATATATAAAAAAATAGGTCGGAGGCAAGATGGCGTCGTAGAGGTGACTCAGGATTGCAGCTCTCGGTGAAGGCGCAGAGGGTGAGTCCTAGCCGCATTCTCGGATGTTCCTTTTATGCCCACAGAGCGTTGAAAGTCCCAGGTGTGGGAGAGACACGGGATGCTAGCAGCCGGCTAACGCAACCGGCTCCCGCCGCCTCTTCAGCCGGCGCCGCAGCGGGACCCGGCGCGGAACTCACTGGTCTGGGTGCCCTGTTAAACCGGCAATCTGAGATTTGGAAGGGCAGATTGGCATGTCCATCTGATTGAACAGGACTTGGACAATGAGCCAGACCAGGAGTTTCCTGGGAAGCGTGATCTGAGCCGGGGTAGTGGGCAGCGGCACGGGAGATCGCACGGATCCCAGTGCCCTATCGGCAGGCTCCTGGGGCGCCAGTGAGAGAGTCGACCTTTCAGCTTGGGGAGAGGAAGAGAGAGAGAGAGAGAGGACGGACTCTGAGGCAGGGAGCAGGGTGATCGGGCTCGGCGGGTCCCACGATCACGGGGACAAGCAGGGCGGCGACTGGAGGCGCTTGGGGCTGAGAGTTTTGTTGCCGGCATTTAGGACGGTGCAGCCCGGTCAGGGAGGGGCGTCCACCATTCCTGACAAAGTGCACCCCCACTTAAGTACCGCCCAGGACCGACGCAGCCTGCCGTTGCCGAGGCAACCTGCCATAACAGAGAGAGTCCGCCGGGCCGCAACAGGGCGGACCCGCCTTAGGAGGTCAGAGCCCCGGCAGGCAAATAGTGAATAGACTGCCACCTAGTGGGGCAGGACAGTGCAACAGATACTCATAAAGAAAGCCCCAACTCCCTGAGACAGAGCATCTAAGGGTGAAAAAAAAAAAAAAAAAAAAGAGTGGTGTTTTATGAGTTCTATTGCAGCAGACATAACCTCCCAACAACCCTGAATGAACAACGGAGCTCACAGCTCAGCACTGGAGCTCCTATAAAGCACAGACTGTCTCCTCAAGCAGCTCCCTGACCTCTGTATATCCAAGGAGTCACCCCAGAAAAGGACTAATCAGACTGACATTTGGCTGGCATCATTCTGGAACAAGGGCAGCAGAAAAAGAAACTGATATCATCCCTCACTGTTCTGCAGCTGCTGCAGGTATACCCCAGACAAGCAGGGCCTGGAGTGGACCTCAGCACTCATACAGCAGAGAGGATAGATCATTAGAGGGAAAACTAAGTAACAGAAATACTTCATCATCAACAATCTCAGTGTCCACACAGAGACCCAATTGAAAAATCAGCCACTACTAAGACAACAGGCGGATAAATCCATAAAGATGGGAAGAAACCAGCGCAAAAAGGAGGAAAGCACCCGAAACCAAAACACCTCACCTCCAAAAAAGGACCAAAACTCCTCACCAGCAAGGGAACAAAGCTGGACGGAGAATGAATGTGACGAAATGACGGAATCAGACTTCAGAAAGTGGATAATGAGAAACTTCAGTGAGCTAAAGGAACATGTTCTAAACCAGTGCAAAGAAACTAAGAACCTTGAAAAAAGATTTGAAAAAAGATTCGAGGAATTGATAACGAGAATGGACAACTTAGAGAGGAATATGAATGAATTGAAGGAGCTGAAAAACTCAACACGAGAACTTCGCGAAGCATGCACAAGTATCAACAGCCGAATTGACCAAGCAGAAGAAAGAATATCAGAAGTTGAAGATCAACTCAATGAAATAAAACGAGAAACCAAGATTAAAGAAAAAAGCACAAAAAGGAATGAACAAAATCTCCAAGAAATGTGGGACTATGTGAAGAGACCCAACCTACGTTTGATAGGTGTACCAGAATGTGACGAAGAGAATGAATCCAAGCTGGAAAACACTCTTCAGGATATTATCCAGGAAAATTTCCCCAACCTAGCAAGACAGGTCAATACTCAACTCCAGGAAATACAGAGAACACCACAAAGATACTCTGCAAGAAGAGCAACCCCAAGGCACATAATCGTCAGATTCACCAGGGTTGAAACGAAGGAGAAAATACTAAGGGCAGCCAGAGAGAAAGGTCGGGTCACCCACAAAGGGAAGCCCATCAGACTCACAGCAGATCTCTCAGCAGAGACTCTACAAGCCAGAAGAGAGTGGGGGCCAATATTCAACATCCTTAAAGAAAAGAGCTTTCAACCCAGAATTTCATATCCAGCGAAACTGAGCTTCATAAGTGAAGGAAAAATAAAATCCTTCACGAACAAGCAAGTACTCAGAGATTTTGTCACCACTAGGCCTGCTTTACAAGAGCTCCTGAAAGAGGCACTACACATAGAAAGAAACAACCAGTTCCAGCCATCCTAAAAGCATACCAAATGCTAAAGACCATCAACAAAATGAAGAATGTACATGAACCAACGGGCAAAACAGCCAGCTAGCATCAAAATGGCAGTATCAAATTCACACATAACAATATTAACCCTGAATGTAAATGGGCTAAATGCACCAATCAAAAGACACAGACTGGCAAATTGGATAAAAAACCAAAACCCATCGGTGTGCTGTATCCAGGAAACCCACCTCACATGCAAAGATACACAAAGGCTCAAAATAAAGGGATGGAGGAAGATTTACCAAGCAAATGGAGAGCAAAAAAAAGCAGGAGTTGCAATTCTCATCTCTGATAAAATAGACTTTAAAGTAAAAAAGATCAAAAGGGACAAAGAAGGTCATTACATAATGGTAAAAGGATCGATACAACAAGAAGAGGTAACGATTCTAAATATATATGGACCCAATGTAGGAGCACCCAGATATATAAGGCAAGTTCTTAATGACTTACAAAGGGACTTAGACTCCCACACAATAATAGTGGGAGACTTTAACACTCCACTGTCAATAGCAGACAGATCAACCAGACAGAAAATTAACAAGGATATCCAGGACTTGAACTCAGACCTGGAACAAGCAAACCTGATAGACATTTACAGAACTCTCCACCCCAAATCCACAGAATATACATTCTTCTCAGCACCACATCACACCTACTCCAAAATAGACCACATAATTGGAAGTAAAGCACTCCTCAGCAAATGCAAAACAACTGAAATCATAACAAACAGTCTCTCAGACCATAGTGCAATCAAGTTGGAACTCAGAATTCAGAAAATAACTCAGAACCGCACAGCTTCATGGAAACTGAACAATTGGCTCTTGAATGTTGATTGGATAAACAATGAAATGAAGGCAGAAATAAAGAAGTTCTTTGAAACCAATGAGAATGAAGACACAACGTACCAGAATCTCTGGGACACATTTAAAGCAGTCTGTAGAGGAAAATATATAGCAATAAGTGCCCACATGAGAAGAGTGGAGAGATCCAAAATTGACACCCTATCATCAAAATTGAAAGAGCTAGAGGAGCAAGATCAAAAAAGCTCAAAACCTAGCCGAAGACAAGAAATAACTAAGATCAGAGCAGAACTGAAGGAGATAGAGACAAGAAAAACCCTTCAAAAAATCAATAAATCTAAGAGCTGGTTTTTCGAAAAGATCAACAAAATAGACAGACCACTAGCCAGACTGATAAAAAAGAAGAGAGAGAACAACCAAATAGATGCAATAAAAAACAATAAAGGGGAAATCACCACAGATTCCACAGAAATTCAAACCATCATCAGAGAATACTACAAACAACTCTATGCACATAAACCAGTAAATCAGGAAGAAATGGATAAATTCCTGGATGCCTGTGTCCTCCCAAGCCTAAACCAGGAGGAAGCCGAAACTATGAATAGACCAATAACAAGGTCTGAAGTTGAGGCAGCAATTAAGAGCCTACCACACAAAAAAAGCCCAGGTCCAGATGGGTTCACAGCCGAATTCTACCAGACACACAAAGAGGATCTGGTACCATTCCTTCTGAAACTATTCCAAATAATCCAAAAAGAGGGAACCCTTCCCAAATCATTTTATGAGACCAACATCATCCTGATACCAAAACCTGGCAGAGACTCAACAAGAAAAGAAAACTTCAGGCCAATATCCATGATGAACATAGATGCAAAAATCTTCAATAAAATACTGGCAAACCGATTGCAACAGCACATTAAAAAACTTATCCATCATGATCAAGTAGGATTTATCCCAGGGATGCAAGGCTGGTTCAACATACGCAAGTCTATAAATGTAATTCACCACATAAACAGAAGCAAAAACAAAAACCACATGATTATCTCAATTGATGCAGAGAAGGCATTTGACAAAATTCAACAGCCCTTTATGCTAAAAACCCTCAATAAACTTGGTATTGATGGAACATATCTCAAAGTAATAAAAGCTATTTATGACAAACCAACAGCCAATATCATACTTAATGGGCAAAAACTGGAAGCATTCCCTTTGAAATCTGGCACTAGACAAGGATGCCCTCTCTCACCACTTCTATTCAACATAGTACTGGAAGTTCTAGCCAGAGCAATCAGGCAAGAAAAAGAAATAAAGGGTATTCAAATAGGAAAGGTGGAAGCCAAATTGTCTCTATTTGCAGACGACATGATAGTATACCTAGAAGACCCCATCACCTCAGCCCAAAAGCTCCTGCAACTGATAAGCAACTTCAGCAAAGTCTCAGGATATAAAATCAATGTGCAAAAATCACAAGCATTCCTATACACCAATAACAGACTTAAAGAGAACCAAATCAAGAACGAACTGCCATTCACAATTGCTACAAAGAAAATAAAATACCTAGGAATACAACTCACTAGGAATGTAAGGGACCTCTTTAAGGAAAACTACAAACAACTGCTCAATGAAATAAGAGAGGACACAAACAGATGGAGAAACATTCCATGTTCGTGGTTAGGAAGAATCAATATCGTGAAAATGGCTATACTGCCCAAAGTAATTTACACAATCAATGCTATCCCCATCAAACTACCATTGAATTTCTTCACAGAACTGGAAAAAACCACCATGAATTTCATATGGAACCAAAAAAGAGCCCGCATAGCCAAGTCAATTCTAAGCAAAAAGAACACAGCGGGAGGCATCACGCTACCAGACTTCAAACTATACTACAAGGCTACAGTAATCAAAACAGCATGGTACTGGTACCAAAACAGAGATATAGACCAATGGAACAGAACAGAGGCATCGGAGGCAACACAACACATCTACAACCATATTATCTTTGATAAACCAGACAAAAACAGGCAATGGGGAAATGATTCCCTATTTAATAAATGGTGTTGGGAAAACTGGCTAGTCATGTGCAGAAAGCAGAAATTGGACCCCTTCCTGACACCTTACACTAAAATTAACTCCAGATGGATTAAAGACTTAAACGTAAGACCCGACACCATAAAAACCCTAGAAGAAAATCTAGGCAAAACCATTCAGGACATAGGAGTAGGCAAGGACTTCATGAACAAAACTCCCAAAGCATTGGCAACAAAAGCCAAAATAGACAAATGGGACCTAATCAAACTCCACAGCTTCTGCACAGCAAAACAAACAGTCACTAGAGTGAATCGGCAACCATCAGAATGGGAAAAAATCTTTGCAGTTTACGCATCCGACAAAGGGCTGATATCCAGAATTTACAAAGAACTCAAACAGATTTACAGGAAAAAAACAAACAAGCCCATTCAAAAATGGGCAAAGGATATGAACAGAAACTTTACGAAAGCAGACATACATGAGGCCAGCAAACATATGAAAAAGTGCTCATCGTCATTGGTCATTAGAGAGATGCAAATCAAAACCACATTGAGATACCATCTCACACCAGTTAGAATGGCGATCATTAAAAAATCTGGAGACAGCAGATGCTGGAGAGGATGTGGAGAAATAGGAACACTCTTACACTGTTGGTGGGAGTGTAAATTAGTTCAACCATTGTGGAAGACAGTGTGGCGATTCCTCAGGGACCTAGAAATAGAAATTCCATTTGACCCAGCAATCCCATTACTGGGTATCTATCCAAAGGATTATAAATCGTTCTACTATAAGGACACATGCACACGAATGTTCATTGCAGCACTGTTTACAATAGCAAAGACCTGGAACCAACCCAAATGCCCAACGATGATAGACTGGACTGGGAAAATGTGGCACATATACACCATGGAATATTATGCAGCAATCAAAAATGATGAGTTTGTGTCCTTTGTAGGGACATGGATGAATCTGGAGAACATCATTCTCAGCAAACTGACACAAGAACAGAAAAAGAAATACCGCATATACTCGCTCATAGGTGGGTGAGAAAAATGAGAACATGTGGACACAGAGAGGCGGTCTACTATACACTGGGGACTGTTGGGGGGAATGGGGGAGGGACAGCAGGGGGGGGCTGGGGGGGATAGCCTGGGGATGAATACCAAGTGTGGGTGAAGGGGAGGAAAGCAGCAAAGCACACTGCCATGTGTGTACCTATGCAACTATCTTGCTCGTTCTGCACATGTACCCCCAAACCTATAATGCAATAAAAAAAAAAAATTAAAAAAAAAAAAAAAATAGTACCTGGAGTTAATTTATTGTTAATTTTGAGTTCAAAAATTTTCCTTCTCTATACAAACATAATTAAGCTATTAATAACAAAACAACAGGAAGACATAAAAGGCTGATTTTTTGGTAAATAAAATAATTTGAAAACTGTTTCAGAGTTTATACAGATATTAGTATGGGATTTCTAATTTTATTAGTTTCAGATTAATTTGTTACAATATCCAATGTCCTGCTTTATTAAACAGCTGAGACAATGTAAAAAGGAAACTAGAAACTAAATTATCTATCTATACCTTTTAATTTTAGGGAAAAAGGCGTTGTATTACTCAAAAATTTTAATATGGCAGTCAAACAGCAGTTCACAATCATGTTCTAAAATATTAAAAAATCTTTTGAACTTCAAGTTCTAATAATCAACTAAACAGATGGTACTAGGAAAAGCTTCAGGTGTGTTTTCCTCTTTCATATGTATTTTGTTCAATAATTCAGTCTGGAGATGTGATGTTTTGTTTTGTTTTGTTCCGTTTCGTTTGAGATTCAGTTTCACTCTGGTTGCCCAGGCTAGAGTGCAGTGACGTGATCTCGGTTCACTGCAACCTCTGCCTTCTGGGTTCAAGTGATTCTCTTGCCTTAGCCTCCTGAATAGCTGGGATTACAGGCGTCCACCACCCAGAGAAATAATGGCCATTTTTAATATTGTTATGGACAAAACTTTGATTGGTATATTAATTATAGGCAATTTCAAGATAGAAATATAGAATTATATGAATTTTTGCTTAGAAGAAAATGAAAACAAATAATATATACATGCTCCTGAATTGCTTCAAAAAATTATATACAAAAATTAATGCTGTAGTCAATGCTGATTTTTCCTAGTGTGAAAAAGGTGATTTTTCACTCTATCATGTACTTTCTTGGAGACTTTTACTAATGATTTATGTGCAAGTTAAAGAAAAAATAGGGTGTCATGAAAAAAAAGAGGATTAAACAGCCCCATTTTTACTTCCTCAGTCTTTGGCTGGAAAGTAACTATTCTAAAAGTTACACTCTGGAACCGTTTCTCCCTGGCTTGATCTTCTACTCAGTTTTAGCCTGTCAGTTGATTTTTATTTCTTCTTGCACAGTTATTTGTTCCTAATTCTTCAATATTAAATAGGTTCTTAAAATTTGAAAAGGAATAATGTTAAAAGAGTGTTTCCAAAACACAACATGACAGGTAAGGAGTTCTAGGAAACATTTACAAGTTGTTTTTAACTTAGAATGCATTTTTACTTCCCACGCTCTTGTACAAAAGTAGATGGGAAGGCATTATTATTTTATTACAGAATTAAGAAAACTAAAGCAGATAACATCTAAATAATGGCTTTTGCAGCGTCATTATTTAAATGTAAAGTGCAGACCTCAGATGCAGACTCAAAAAACCTGCTGTCTGGATCAAGTTGCCATTCTATTTCTGCAAAGATACTGTTGTGGGATACAGAAACAAAGTTGTTAGTATATTTAGTTTAAATTTTGGTAGTAATTTACTTTCATTGTCAAATAGTAAATATACTAACTCTTACATAATAAAATTGTCTCCTTAACACCATTTTTAAATTATGATCATTTTCTTATTTATTTATTCATTGTTATTATACTTTAAGTTCTGAGGTGCATGTGTAGAACATACAGGTTTGTTACATAGCTATATACATGTCACAGTGGTTTGCTGCATCCTTCACCCCATCATCTATATTAGGTATGTCTCCTAATGCTATGCCTCCCCTATCCCCCACACCTGACAGGCCCCCGTGTGTGATGTTCCCCTCCCTGTGTCCATGTGTCCTCATTGTTCAACCCCCACTTATGAGTGAGAACATACATATGGTGTTTGGTTTTCTGTTCTTGTGATAGTTTGCTGAGAATAGTTTCCAGCTTCCTCCATGTCCTTGTAAAGGACACAAATTCATCCTTTTGTATGTCTGCATAGTATTCCATGGTGTATATGTGCCACATTTTCTTTATCCAGTCTATCATTGATGAACATTTGAGTTGGTTCCAAGTCTTTACTATTGTGAACAGTGCTGCAATGAACATAGGTGTGCATGTGTCTTTATAGTAGAATGATTTATAATCCTTTGGGTATATAACCAGTGATAGGATTGCTGGGTCAAATGATATTTCTGGTTCAAGATACTTGAGGAATTGACACACTTATTTCCACAAAGGTTGAACTAATTTACACTCCCACCAACAGTGTAAAAGCGTTTTTATTTCTCCACTTCCTCTCCAGTATCTGTTTCCTTACTTTTTAACGATCATCATTCTAACTAGCATGAGATGGTATCTCACAGTGGTTTTGATTTGCATTTCTCTAATTAGCAGAGATAATTAGCTTTATTTCATATGTTTGTTGGCTGCATAACTGCCTTCTTTATTTCAGTTATTTTCTGGCAGTGCAAACTGCTATTTATTTATTTTTTTAAAAAAGAAGCATATTCTTTTTTTTTCTTTTAACTCATCTGTATCTGTTACAACTTTAAGAAGAATGTAACTCCAGCACTACATTTCCATCCACAAGACTGGCTCTGAGTTATATTTGAACAGCTTATGATATATTTAGGTAAGCTTATAACTGCTCCTCCAAACAATACTTTTCTTTGGAAAACAAGCCCTGTGGAGAGTTCAAGTTGCTTCAGTTTAACCTATTTCTAGAGGACTAGTACGTGCAGAATTGGCAACTATAGGGGATGAAAAGTTCAGAAAGAAGATCCTACAAGATAAAACAAATACTTTTCTTATATTCTATCTAATTTTAGTCTAGAGCCTAGTTAGACTGATTAAACAAATATGCCCATTAAAAATTCCATTTTGTCTGAAATTAATGTATTTGTCTTTGAGTGTACATTTCAAAGTGTCCTACCTTTGTATGACATTTTCTTTTATAGTTGCTTTGAAAACTGCATATAGTTGACTTTTATTCGCAATCTGAAAATATTTTAATAAGGGCATTAATCCACTGACTTTTACTGTCACAGCTGATAGCATCTTACATTTTCTGCTTTCATTCCTGCTTTTTTCTTTTTTGTGTGTGTTTGTTTATACATTTGCTTTTTTATTTCAATATGTGAAATTTATTTTCAGGTATTTTTTTTTCTCTCTCTCTAATGAGTTGGAGGGAGGATTTAGAAAGATTTCTTTTCCTTTTCAAATTCTCCTGGTAGTTCCGTTTTAGTGGTTCTTGTTGTTTTTGTTTGTTTGTTTTTTAACTTAGTACTTGAACTTATATTTCTCTATTAATGTTAATGAAGAAATTATATCAACTTAATGTATGTAAAATGGGAGAATTAGTACTCTTTACTTCCCCTATGCCCTTAACTCAGTTGTTTCACAGGTTTTGTTGATATATCCTTATGTAAGACAAACTGTTGTATTTTTATCTTTGAGTTCATAATTTTTACAATTACATTTTGTGATGCACTCTATTTACGACAAACATTAAAGAAAAACCTCTGCATTTTCACTGCGTTCAACATATTCTACCAACACTTAATAAAGTAGGTCTTCCCTATTGCTATCATTTATTTTATCTATAGGTAGCTAGTGCTCATTTTGGATATATTTTTCAGAGTTATATGAAGATATTATATCAGAAAACGAGTTCTTTTGCTTCAGACACAAATTAAATATGAATTAGTTATAAAATTCTTCATAGACTAGAGGCTAAAGAAAACTCACAAATGCTTACATGGTCCAAGCTGGAAATGTAATTGTGAAATGTGACTAATATAAGGTCATAGGTAAAGTCTATGGCATGACACAGCGGTGCAGACCTATTCTGAAGGCATATATATTCAACTGCGTATTTTTAAGCTCAGATGGGAAAAAGAAGATACGACAACAGCCATTCAGGGTTGTAGACAGCTGGAATTCTTGTAGACATTGTTTAAGTGATATTTGTAATCTAGTGGTGAAGAGAAGTGTGATTCCTGATGCACACAACCTGCTTTTCTCTACTTGATTTTTTTCATTATCCTCAAAGAACTAGAGAAAAATCCCTGAAATATGCCTAAGTGCTGATGATTTTTAATTAAGCTGATGTATAATTGATAACCCCTTCAATTTTCAAGCTTAGAATTCCAAATAAATTTTTTAATTTTTGAATGTTATATCTGTGCCATGTGTTCTGCTATTTTGTTTAAGAACATCAATATCCTTGTTCCATTTGCTTCCACATATCTTTATTTCTGTGCATAATGCAAGAGTCTTCTCCTTTGTCATTTACATTGTGGATTAAATTTTCCACATAAGGACTTTGTGTATGGCTTCTGATTTTATTTTTTGCCATCGTACTTATATTAATTAAAACTACTTCTCTAACAGCATGTGCCCTTTATTTGATATGTATGTACCTTTCAACCAGTATTACTGCCCTTCTTATAAATAAGTGTATGTGTGTATGTGTAGTTCTGTAGTCTCATTTTACTTTGTTTACTGTTGAATTAAAAGAGGTCTTTCCATGTCTGTTATTTGAATAGTAGTTGATTGAGAAAGTTTCTGATCATCCTGCTCTTTAACTCCCCAGGGTGTTGTTACAGTTCTTGTCTCAGATCTTAAAATAGAAAAGCAGGTGACATGTAAACATTCACATCATCCTTTTTGGATCTTGTTTTTGCTTATGTATTATAGGTCTCTTGAATTAGGAAATCTCTCAGTTATCCTCTGTCTGGCTAGATAAAGTAGAATTTATTCCTGGATAATTTAAAACGGTATTTCCTCCTCTGCCATCCTTGACACAGAAAAGCACTCTCACAGGTTTTTATTGCTTCATCCTTGCCTACTGCCAATCTCTCATTCTAACATGTGCCATACTATTGCCTCTCCACTTTAGCTCAACCCATATTGTCTTTCTGGAAGCTGATGTCCCTGAATAGATGAAAATATTATTTCTCGTATTTTTGTAAATAGGGTGACCGACACATATTGATAAGCTCAGTGCTTTACTTGTGTTAGCACTGTAAATCCCAAGTCCTGGGGCCCTCCACAGTTTTAGGCAAACAAATAATTGTCCACTTTATTTGCAACCATAAAATATAAACTTCCCAGAGATTGTTACTTCTAGTAGACCATGTTCCTTTTACCCTCATTACCAATATTATTTGCCTTTTTAAAATCAACACTAGCTAAGTTAATTTTATCTTTTGTCATATATATTTTTAGAATCTGGTGTTAAACAATAAGAACACATGGACACAGGGAGGGGACCATCACATACTGGGGTCTGTGGGGGGTGGGAAGGGGAGGGACAGTGATGGGGTGGGGAGTTGGGGAGAGATAGCATGGGGAGAAATGCCAGATATAGGTGATGGGGAGGAAGGCAGCAAATCACACTGCCATGTATGTACCTATGCAACAATCTTGCATGTTCTTCACATGTACCCCAAAACCTAAAATGCAACAAAAAAAGCAATAAACTATTTTTTGCTTTAAAGATACAAGATTAAATTATAATATTAAATATACTTGTTCAAACTGTGTATACTACTACAACTGAAGCAATTATGATACTTTGCTAGCCTGCCCTCAAATAATGTAGACAGAGAAGTGCAAACGGAAGGAAAGTAAAGATGAAATGTCTCCTTTGCTAGCTGTCCTATAAAAGTCTGTGTGATCTGCAGGCCCCATGATCAGCGAAACCCTTGTGCCTTTGACATTGGGACACGTCATGATAGGAAGGGTAAGTAAATTTTCCTTTGCTTGGATCTAGCTTGAGTATCTTTTCTGAGGGATCCAATTGCCTTTGGCTTTTGAAAATTTGTCATGAGTTCTACAAATTAATATGTGGGAAAATTTGTCTTGGGTTCTGCAAATTAAGTTTGTGTGTGGGGGAGTGAGTGTGGTGTCCAATGGAATGAAAAAGTGAAGGTGTATTAGTTCGTTTTCTCACTGCTATAAAGAACTGCCCAAACTGGGTAATTTATAAAAGAAAGAGGTTTGCTTGACTCACAGTTCAGCATGGTTGGGGAAGCTTCAAGAAACTTACAATCATGGTTGAAGATGAAGGAGAACAAGGCACTTTCTTTGCAAGGTGACAGTAAGAATAATGAATGCAGGAGGAACTACCAAACAATTGTAAAACCATCAGATCTTGTGAGAACTCATTCACTGTTACCAGAGCAGCATGAGGGAAACTGCCTCCCTGTCTATCCCTTGACATGTGAGCATTATGGGGAATATAGGGTTATAATCAAAATGAGATTTTGGGTGGGGACACAGCGAAACCGTATCAGAAGGGTAAGTCAGTTTCATATCACAAAATGATGCATGGGTAAACTGAAAGTCTTAGTTATTTTAAAAACTTATTTTAGTAAACATTTGCACAATAATTTGTATGTGTAATCTACTATGCTAGAATGTGTAGAACATAAAAATTTAGATACAGACTCTGCCTTTACAGAACTTTCTTATAGTAAGAGTTGCCAAACCCACTGCAAAGTCTGAGATGTCATGTAAAAGTAATTTGAAAGTGCTGAAAAGTATAGATCATTTTTGATTGGTGAAGATCATGGAAAAATTAGTTAACATAATATTAAAAGATGTATCGAATATAAATTGACGGAATTTGGGGAAACATCAGCAAACCCTTAGAATAAATATGTAAACTGGGTAAGTTTAGGATGTATTTGGAAAGGCAAAAGAAGCTGTTTTAACTGGTTCTTCAGATCATTGATGGAAGTTAGTGAAAGTTGTTCTGGAAAGTCAGGTCAGGACCAGTGGGTGCAGACATTTGAATTCTGGATTTAAAAGTCTTACTTTTTTTTAATCACTTGAACTTTTTCACAGAGAAACTTTGCCCTGTTTATCTTTTTATTCATCAAACATTGCCTCAGAATAAATGCTGAATAAATATTTGTGCAAAAATAAATTACTAATGACATAATTGTAGCTGCACATCTGAAATGACTGTGTCTGTGTTTACATGCACTTATGTAGAGTTTTCCCCAGAAAATTTATTTAAATTTTTCAAAACCAATTATATGAAAATGGGTGAATGAATGAGCTATTGCATATAATTTCACTGTCGACTAAATTAGAAGATATTTTTCCCTTTTATAACCAGGAGCATAAATAAGGATACCACTTAGCAAAATTATTATGATTATGAGTAAGGTTTCATTTAAAAATATTTTGAAAGGCATAGACTGAATATCATGAAATACTCTGGGTGATGGTAAAAGAAACAATTTGCACAATTACTGGTCCACCAAAGGCCAGCGCTTCAAAGGATATGTCTGATTGATAGTGAAGGGTATAATTATCTCTGAGGTTGGGAAGGGTCATATGTGCTGGCTTGTTTGCCAACATCTGTCAGCTGTTTCTGTGTACCATATTTTCTGTTCTAGTTTTGAACCTTAATATAAAGTCCTCAAATATTCCTGGCAAGAGTGGAGTTATGTATATGCAAAACTATATTCAAGTTTTTCTCTTAACATACGTTCTTACACAGAGAATAACATTTCTACTTTCTGAACAGCATTTTAAATTTTCTAGCAAAAACCTGTATTTTGCTACCTAACCGTTTTCATTAATTCAAGTTATGTTCTTGTATCCAATAGCAGGTAAGGGGCTTCCTATGTATTAACTGGGGATGATTTACATTAACAGACATTCTAGACATAAAACCATTTCTGAAGGTTATGCTTCCCATCGTGAGGACTTTTAGAGTAATTTTGGTACTAATTGATGCCCTTATCTTGGCTGTATCCTTAAAATAGTAGGCTTATCATGCATCTCTGGTAGAGAAAGTGAACTGGCCTCAGGTAACAGAAATTTATCTGAATCAGAGCAATGTTCTTTATTGACTTTGTAACTTTCAACAAATGAGTTAACCCCTTTGTGTCTCAACTCACTTTTCTTATTCTAACAGCCTTAAATGAGTTAACTTATTTAATGCTCAGACATCTTTGGGGAGTGGTACCACAATGATCATATGATCATGCTCACTTTCTAAATTAGGAAACTGAAGTGGAAAGAGGTTAAGTAATTTACCCAGACAACTGAATGCAAGCACAGGAACTGAAGCAGGCTTCTGTCCCCTGATCCATAACATTACCCATATTCTTCTGTGTCTCAGTAATATCCTACTTTATTATTTTGAGGATTAAATAAGATAATTTCTCACCAAAACAGATATTATATTGGTTTAATATGCTTTTTAATTAAATCAATGTAACACCAATATAAATATATTTGTTAAACTAGTATAAAATATTAAACCAATATTTTATACTGGTTTAATAAATATATTGATATTTGTTATAGGTTTACTAAATAGTTTTTTTTCTCTGAATATAAATGTTGGGGAATTAGAGATTTGTTTTTAAAGTTAATTTTTTACAAAAACAATTATTCTTGATAAACTAAAGAAATTTGCTGAGAGAAAGATTGCATGAATAATCTGGTCAGTAAATGCAATTAGAAAATGTTCAGGTGGTTGGTAGAGCCCCACTTTCAGCATGAATTTCTTTATAGAACATTAGGTCACAGATTATTGAGTCTTATAATTACAGAAGAAAATGTATGCAGGATTTCATTGTTTTCACCTACTTAAATTCCAGTTACCACAGGCTATGCCTGGAGTTGAAGGGTTATACTTAGAGAAATGATACTCTGAAAAATTGAAGACCCACTTAATTATTTAATGGGACTGCAGAATACCAGGTGCAGCCATAAAATGCTAAAAGTTCATAGCAGGAAAACATTTTGGTGTTACAGATTTTCATCAACATTGTCGTGGTGATATTAACATATGCCTTCTAAAATCAGGTCAGAAATTACATCATGCCTGGTTTGTGGCCAATTGTTGGCAGGCTAGGAGCAACTCTAGGCATTAGGCAACAGAGACTTGTCGTGCTCAAAGCATCTTTTCTCTGTGTGATTCATAAGCTATCCTAACTGGAAAGGTACAGCTCTTGCAGTTGCATTGATTTTCCCAGTAAAGGCTTAAAATAGGCAAAAATGTTTTCTGCAAACATCAGTTTGTGGATATTTAAAACTTATTTGCTATTTAAATACAAATTATTTTGCGGGGAAAAAAAAAAGTTGTCATTACTAGATGAGACTATTAGGATAAAACTGCCTTTAAGCAAGTTGTGTAATAACAGGAAAATATTTCAAGGACAAATGGAAATAAATCGGAATTTTGGACTACTTAACTTAGAGTTCTTTGGTATCCACATGGAAATTCTGGAAGATAATTGGACATACAGTTTTTGAACTTGGAAACAGCTTATTTGTTGTCTGAAGCCTGGGGGGCTTAGGTAGTCACATGTACGTAGTGCTGTTTATCAGATGTTCAATAAGATGCAGGATTGTGGTGGTGGGGTTTGCTTGTGGTCGTCTTCCTTTATCTGTTTGTCTCATCAGTGATTTAGATAAGCACAGATAAAGTGGGTGAGTTTCTCAGGATTTCAAATATCATAAAAATGAGTGGTACAATTAATATATTACATGACAAAACTTAGAATTCAGTAAATTTTATTTGACTAGAATCAGTGCCAACAAAATGAAAATTTAAAGGAACAAATATTAAATTCTACATTTAGGTTGAACCAGTAAATACAGTCCTACAGAAAGGCTAGTGAAGCCACACTTTAAAGTGCTTAGTTTAAAGATGAAGTAGGTGTTCTTTTGTTTACTTTTTTTCCTCACAAGTGGTTAGTTTCTTCTACAATTCCTCTTCCTTGCCCAGATAAACAAGTTGTAGTATTTGATTGTATCAGAAGAAGACATTCTCTCTATAATTTATGCCTGGGACTTGGCATATTGTTTCTAATTTTTATTCTTAAATCTACAGTACAGTCAGAGAAATTACGGTAGTTTTAACGATTAGAAAGTAGATTATTTGCTATAAAGATGATATAAAGACAGTTTAAGAAATTTTTACCAAGGTGATATTGGGTGTATGTAATTCAAGATTGTTACTGTATTGCCTTCTGCCACAAAGTCACTTTTTAACATTCCCCCATAAATTTATTCCCATAATTGTCTTTCAAAGTTCAGATCTAGAGATACCTCCTCTATGAGGACTTCCTTGATATTCCCAGGTAGGAACCATTCCCTTTTTGTGTTTTGTTTGTGGTTCTGTTCTATCTGTATTGTTTAAGGACTTACCACATTGAAAGACATTAATTTATTGATATTTGTGTCTGTCTCCTCTGGACTACAAGGAATGTGAAGACACAGATCTCATCTTACTACATGTTATTTATGTCTGTGGCCTACATCTTAGCTCATTTCTGACAATATGCTTTTGTACCAGATTGAACTGGGGTATAATAGAAATGTTCTGTCGTTCTCTGGAGGAAAGAAATAAGGCCAGAGGGCAAAAGTGACAAGGACACAGATTATTTAAGTTCATTACTAATAATTAGAGCTGTCTGAAAATGAAATGACCTGCCTTCACAATGTAGGTCAAGCACAAGGTGAATGATAATGCAGACGAAATGTTGCATATCCTGACCTCTAAATTCCCCTCCAACTCCTCTATTCTATGCCTTACATTTTTCTCTTGTGTCATTAACTACCCTCTAAGGTAGTCTTCAAAAGCACTTTCCTATATGTTATCTCATTTATTTGAACAAATTTCCTGTGATGTATGTAGGGACAGGTATTATCATTCTAATTGTTCAGTAAAATGAGGCATAAAGAAGTTAAGCGACTTGAACAGGGTTACTCAGCATTAAATGTGAGACCAGAATACAATCTTCCTCAGAGTAGTTTAGTAATGTTTTTAGATGGAATATCTGAAATGATCAGTTTTGCACATTTCTGGGAACATAGTGATTCAGATATTCATTAAACAATATGCTTTTCCTGATTATGCCTGTATACACGCTTGTGTTTTTGCGATCAAACTACTGTTTACCTTTTATCCCCTCTTAAATTTTCATATTTATTAATGATTCTGAATAGCCAGGAAAACAACAGAAAAATGTGTAACATAAAACTTGATCCTAAGAAAAAGCAGTGATAGCATCCTGTGTGTTTCAGCAGTCTGCTTGTGTGATGGAAGCTCATGTGAATATACACACTGCATTCCATTTCAAGATCCCCAAGATTGGAGACGAGGCTGTTCAAATTTACTCATCAAATTTAGCAGAGATATATGACTTCACTGCATTCCCTGGAAAGGTTAAAGATACAGAAGGGTCATTTTGGATTGCCTTAGAAACTGACTGTGTATTTTATTTTATTATGGTCTATCTGGGTCTGGTCTGGCAGCTATACAAGAAGGATTGCACTTACAAGTTAGGCAATTCCTGAAGAAAGGTTAAGACCATGTGAGGAAAGTTAGCAGATCGTTTCTGATGCTGCTTTCAGTAAAAGAAACCACATCAGCCCCAGCAACATGCAATTTACCCATGTAACGAACCTGCACATATGCCTCCAGAGCCTAATACAAAAGTTGGAAGGAAAAAAACAAAACAAAACAGAAACTGCCTTAGGATTTAGTGGCTTAACACAGTGGCATTTATTTTTTTTTCTCACCATTATGTGTATTTATTTTTCCTGTCCCACCTATAGTGGTCTCAGGTGTGATCACTTATCACCTACAGTCAGCTGGTGGTCAGGCTGGGGTGTCAGCTGAAGCCCCTTAGGTCTCTTCTATGTGGTCTGTTCAGACAGCAAGTTTGTTCCAAGTTCTCAGAGAATATGGAAGCTGCCAGTCTGATTAAGGCCCAGACTCTGCAGTACAAGAATGTCACTTTAGTCACATTCTCTCCATCCCACCTTAAATTTTCATACTTATTAATGATTCTGAACAGCCAGGAAAACAACAGAGAAATGTCTGTTGTTTTCTGGCTGTTAAGTCACAGCCAAGTCAAGTCACTTACCAGCTCAGATTAAAGAGGAGGAGAAATTGACTGCCTCTTGTTGATGTCAAAATGCATGAAAGAGGTAAGGAGAATTGATGGTGGCCACTGTTGGTGACCACAGTTGCACGTAGTCTATTACCATGACCAGCCAGGAAAATAGTAACATTCAGAGAGGAGGATGTGAGTTCTGGAATTGCATCGCTAATTTTTCAAGATTATAGAACTAGTTAACTAAAAATCATATGATTGGTGTCTCTCTGTATGTTGATTAAAAGCCCTAACAAAACCAGATTTGTTGGAGTAAAAACCAATTTGTGATTAATTCTATTGTTACAGTTACGCTTTACCATTTACGTAGCTATTTTTATAATTTTGCAGGGTGATAACATTTTCTGAAATGTAGCAGATGACAATTTTGGGATCTTGAATTTCTATTATCTATATATTTATTATTTAACTGTTTCTGTTGCCTTAAGATAGCGGATCATGAGGTCAAGAGATTGAGACCATGGTGAAACCCTGTCTCTACTAAATAATACCAAAATTAGCTGGGCGTGGTGGTGCACACCTGTGGTCCCAGCTGCTCAGGAGGCTGAGGCAGGAGAATTGCTTGAACTCGGGAGGCAGAGGTTGCAGTGAGCCAAGATCAAGCCACTGCACTCCAGCCTGGCACCTAGTGACAGAGCGAGACTCTGTCTCAAAAAAATATATATATATATATATATATAGTTGTCCTACTAACTTTGTGTAACTACAATAAGTTATTTACAATTTTTTGTTCATAATTTAGTTTTTGATTTATTTCTAAGTTTTATTCAGGTAGAATTAATTTTTAATTAATTTTATAAGATTCCTTATATACATTTGATTTAATTATAAATTATCTCAGCAAAATCATGAATTGTATTTGCTTTCTTTTACCACTTCTTGATCAATATTGATATAGTTCAGCTGTGTCCCTCCCTCAAATCTCATCTTCAATAATCCCCACGTGTCTTGGGAGGGGCCAGGTGGGGATAATTGAATCATGGGGGGAGTTTCTCCCATCTCTCCTATAAGTTCTCAGGAGAGCTGATGTGTTATAAGGGGCTTCCCACTTTTGCACTGTACTTCTCCTTGCATCCACCACATGAAGTAGGACACGTTTGCCTCCCCTTCTGCCGTGATTGTACTTTTCCTGAGGCCTCCTCAGTCCTGCGGAACTGTGAGTCAATTAAACTTCTTACCTTACTCAGTTTCAGGCAGTTCTTTATAGCAGCAAGAGAATAGACTGATAGAAATATTTAAAAAATATTCAGCGTTTTCTATAAATAAAAGCAAGTCTGAATTATCTGGGCTGGCTTTTATTAATTTGACCTGGATTTGTTAATTTTCCAGGCAATCAATGCTTGCAAATTTTAATTTTAATGTGTTATTACTTTATTTGTAATGTGGAATTAGAATAGCAATCCTGTATGTATATGCTGCTTTTATGCAGTTTATCACATTAATTCAGATTTTCATAATTTTAAAAAGTAAAATGCACTATTTATTTCTCAATTGCCTGGCAATAGACTTCACTAATAAAGACTCTTGACAGAGGAAATTTTGTCTTAGCACTTACTAAACTCAAAGCTATTCAAAAAAATGTTCTTCTACTGTATCACTAACGTACTTAGAATCGTCTCATGGCAATAAATTCAGCTCTGTTCTGTTGATAGAAATTTGTATGACACCAGTGAATGTGGAGTCATGGTTCCAGAACAGAAATTTTTGATATGTTTTATGTTTGTAGATGTTATTAATTTCAGTGTTTAAAGCCTAGTCCTTTGATTTAACATTTCATTTTGGCAACTGTGTTATTTCACTAGTGGAAAACATAGTGCACTTTTTTTTTTATTTATCGTGGCTTTTATATGCATAAGAGTATTTGTTCTGATTCGCATTGGAGACTCGAAATAACATTTCAAGTTTACATATGTGCAAAGACTATTTACAAACCTAAACTGAAAACAGTTTTTCAATGTGTTTATCAAAATGTTTATAGTTTCTTTTTCTGGAGACAGGAAATGATAAATTATTGAAAAAAAAATCTAATCGGTTTCATGAGCATTTCTGTAAATAAAAAGTGTATTAAACTATATTTTTTATAAGTGTTTTATAATGAATGATAATACATTCAAATTTAACAAATGGTCCTATCCTGTTCTGTAAAATAACCTGAATTACTTTCATAGACTTTTGATAAATAGAAATAATGTTTTTACATTCTTAAGCAAACTTTATAGAATCTTCTGCAACTAGAGTTGACTAACCTGTTTGTCATCTATTAATGGGTCATGAAATCAACTTTGTTGGTTAAACCTGGCATTAACATAAAGAAATCAAATCGATGAAAACAGATCAAAGTAAAGAACAGCAGAATACTTAGATTTTCAGTAAGGAGTAGGTTTTATTTCATAGAAGTTTTGTATCAGTTTTATACATTTATGTGCGGTTAGTCGCTGTAAAATGTGTCTCTAGCTAAAAAGGGTAATGGTCAAGTCAATTGGAAAGGTATCTGTTGAAAATGACTCTAGTTTTTTAATAACAAGATTAAATTTCATTATAGAACTAAGTCTAGTGTCTCCACCTATAATTTGATGAGCCACAGACTACTTTAAAATGCGCTATCCTGACTTCACCAAAAAATTCTACTTGTACGATATGAATATATGCAAATAAATATTAGCTATTATTAATTGAGAAAAGTGTGAAATTTGGTCTTAAAAGTTCTAAGTAAACATTCGCCTCCTGTATTAAATGCATTTCTTTAATACTCATGTATTGATTTACTTCTAATTTCTCAGGTTATTATTCATAGGACAATTGTCATATTTGAAGCATTTTGACAGAAAACTTTCCATATATAAGAGTTACTGTATTGATTTACACAACAGAAAGTGTTACAGTGTTAAAAAATAGCAAGTTTCTATTACTTTTATATTATGACTTGACAAGTTACTTTCAAAATGAGATGAAATATATATAAAAAATCTATATAGTAAAAATGCTGATTTTCTCATTCTGAATGCAGTTTAAATAATTATTGTATTTAAAAATCTGTGATGGTTAACCAAAGGTTAATCTTTCAGGTTGGTATTGAAGACTGATGTTTGCTTAATTTTTCTTAATTTTTAATTTTTCTTTTTACTTCTGGGTACACATGCAGGATGTGCAGGTTTGTTACAAAGGTAAATGTTTGTCATAGTGGTTTACTGCATCCATCAACCCATCACCTAGGTATCAAGCCCAGCATCTGTTAGCTATTTTTCCAAATACTCTATCCTGCCCCCACTCCACCCCACATAAGACAGGCCCCAATGTGTGGTGTTCCCCTCCCTCTGTCCATGTGATCTCATTGTTCAGCTCCCACTTATATTTGAGAATATGCATTGTTTGTTTTTCTATTCCTGCATTAGTTTGCTGAGAATAATGGCTTCCAGCTTCATCCATGCCCTGCAAAGGACACAATCTCATTCTTTTCTATTGTTGCATAGTATTCCATGGTGTATATTTACCACATTTTCTTTATCCATTCTATCACTGATGGTGATTTGGGTTGATTCCATGTCCTTGCTATTGTGAATAGTGCTGTGATGAACATACACGAGCATGTATCTTTGTAATAGAATGATTTTTATTTCTTTGGGTTTATGTCCAATAATGAATTTGCTGGTTCAGATGGTATTTCTGGTTCTAGGTCTTTGAGGAATTGCCACATTATCTTCCACAATGGTTGAACTAATTTACATTCTCACCAACAGTGTAAAAGTATTCCAATTTCTCCACATCTGTTGTTGTTTGACTTTAAGAATGGCTATTCTGACTGGTGTGAGATGGTATCTCACTGTGATTTTTATTTGCATCTCCTTAATGATTAGTGATGTAGAGCATTTTTTCACGTTTGTTGGTTGCATGATTATCTTTTGAGAAGTGTCTGTTCATGTCCTTTACCCACTTTTTAATGGGGTCATTTGATTTTTTTTTTTCTTGTAAATATGAGTTTCTTGTAGATTCTGGAGTTTAGACTTTTGTTGGATAAATAGATTGCAAAGATTTTCTCCTACTCTGTTAGTTGTCTGTTCACTCTGATGATAGTTTCCTTTGCTCTGCAGAAGGTCTTTAGTTTTTTTTTAATTCTTAGTAATTGGTCAGTCATATAATTGTACCTTGGTTTAATATTGGACTGAAACACCAAAGGAATTATGTCTCTTCAGGAAACTAAGGTTTTAGTTGAGGAGACAAAATAAAACTCACAAAATATGTGAGCTCTTGAAATCAACAATGATTGATGTTTATATTTATAACTCTCAAATCTTCAATAGTTTCTTTAACAAAACCTCAGTATTGTTGAAAGAATGGATTATTGAGTGAATTAACTTACATGATGTGCGAAAACTGTGGTAGTTTCTAAAGTTTAACGTATAATTTGAGAACGAAGAAGCTAATATCTCAAGTTATTGGAAAAAGCATTAAAAACAGTCGGACTAGATCTGAATGCTAATAACTAGTCTGATGTGTTATAGATTAGGGGGCACTGCATTAGCAGAAGTGTTGTCATGAGCTAGATGTGCCTGTAAAGACTGCCCTAATCTGCCTATTTTCTTTTTCCAGAGAAAGACAATCTTTTTCATAGTCCTTGTTGGTGTACCCGTATTACCAGCCCCCTAAAGTTGTCTGTACCCTAATCCTTAGAACCTGTGAATGCCACCTTACACACAAAAGGTAATTTGAAGATCTGATTAAGGATATGGAAGTTGAGATGGGTAAATTATCCTGGACTACCCAGTGGGCTCAGATGAATCACATAAGTTATTAAATGTAGATAGTCTTTCCATTTGTGGCCAGAAAGAGATACTATGACAGAGGGAAGAAAAATTCAAACTGTGAGAGATACCTGACCTTCCATTATTGGCTTTGGAGATGGAGGAAAGGGCCCTGAGGCAAGGAATAATGGGTGATATCTAAAAGCTGGGACTAGCCCTCAGCTGAAAGCCAGGAAGGAGACAGGAACCTCAGTGCTACACCCAGATGAAAGTGAATCCTACCAATAACCTGGTGAGCAAGGAAATGGGTCCTCCTCTAGAGCCCACCCGAAAGGAACACAGCCATGTGAAACTGATTTTAGCCTGAGGAAACCAATGCCAGACCGTGACATACAGAACTGTAACATAAAAAACTTGGATTGTTTAAAACACTAAATTTGGGGTTAATTTTCAATAGCAACATGTATCCCATCACAGTGACAGTTCAGGCAGCTGATGATAACTCTGTGACTGGCTTGATAGGTACCATCCTTTCCCTAGTTAATCATCCCTGAATCTGTCACTCACCACCTTCTATACACAAACATAATTTTTTATCAAGATGAGATATTATAATCTTTGAATAGTTCCAGTTCTGATATTCATCCCTTTCTTTCCTTTCCTATACCCACAGTCCTAATCCTGGACTCATCACATCTTGACTTGCCAACTACATGAGCTTCTTTTTTCCTACTTATCTGGTCTCACCGAAATACAGCCCCATGATAACTTTTTTTAAACTCCTTTTGATCTCGTTGCTTCCCAAGTCAAAAACTTTAAATGGTTCCCTGACATTAATAGCCTCCTCTGTAGTATAGCTTTCAAGGTACTCTACAGCCTGGTTTCAACTTAGTATGCCTCATATCCCATTACATTTCTACAGAAATCATCTTACCTAGCTAACTTGGCTCCCTCAGAATTCCCCAAATATACCTCTTGGCTTTTTGCCAGTGTGATTTGTGTGTGTGTGTGTGTGTGTGTGTGTGTGTGTGTGGGTGCGCGCGCACACGCGCACACGCGCACCTGTCTCATTCCTCTCACCTTCAATGTATTTACTCTTTGGCACACTTTGCAAATTCAAACCCTAGTTCTCTTTTGTTTAGTGTCTTTCAAATTAGCAAATTCTTTGGCCCTGAAACAGATTATGCTCCTATTACTTTAATAACAACAAAAAAAGGAAACTTCAGAGCTCCAGGAGAATAAGACCAATGAAATCATGTTTTTTTTCTTCCCTATCAAATGTAATGTCAGATAGTATTTGGATTTTTCCAAAATCATTTTCCTGTTTAGTGCTGAAGGCTACAATCTGCAAATATCAAACTATCCTAGACTTCACAGCTGGGTCAGCTAGATCAGGCTAGCCCTCTGGCCAGGGGTATTTTGACCCTTTGTTTTTCATTAC
Source organism: Saguinus oedipus (assembly GCA_031835075.1). Classification (NCBI taxonomy): domain Eukaryota; kingdom Metazoa; phylum Chordata; class Mammalia; order Primates; family Cebidae; genus Saguinus; species Saguinus oedipus. The sequence continues at coordinate 98,465,605 of CM063181.1, read as the reverse complement.
TTTTCCTAGACAGAGATTGAGAGTTCCTGGTGAAATCAAATTACAACCTCAGTAGGTAAATGCCAATCCTTTAAATTGATGTGAGAAACAAAGGGATACCTATCTTCCTGATCAGTATTCAGGGACTTACACTGAGAGAGTATAAACATGAGGCCTTAAGCAGCAGATGTGCTCATTATTCACTCTCAGAACAGATCTGCAGGAATCTTAACAGGAAAGGGCAGAGTGATCTTCCTTGGCAGTCTTGCTAAAGGAAAATGACCATAACATATTCTTTTCCTCTTTCAAATAAGAAAGAAAAATTATTTCACAGTGATCTGTGAGTTTTAGGATGCCTTTGTTTATTTTTCTGAGCATCCCTCAAAATAGCCAGTTCAAGTATTAAATATTTTGATCACTATTTCCTGTGATTTCCAATTTGTAAACTCCAGAAGCCTCTAATACCTAAAGCATGCATTGATGTATTTAATCATTAATTGACTGCTGAGACTTATTCATCATCTTTCATCTTTATTTAAATTGTATATTGTGTTTTAATTGTTACCTCCTTTAGTCACATTTCTTTAACCAAATTATAAATTATTTGATGGTAGCACCTTTTCCTTACTTTTTGCTGTATCGATAAAGGTTTGCACAGAACTATCACTCAAATAATGTTTACTGAACATTTACTACAAGTCAAGCACTCTTCTGCCTGTGTTGTGTTATGCCATGTCTTGCCTATGTTATTTTTCCCCTCCTTGGCATACCATTTAAAGCTATCTGGTACCAAGAAAGATACACTCTTTCAGCAGACCCGGAAAACTATAGCCAAAAAGAAAAAAAAAATGTGAACTGTTTATTCTTTGAATGTTTACAGGCATCTTTGTACTGGAGACAAATACCTTATAAAATCCTTGATTGGTCTAAAATGGTTTAAAATTTGGGCACATGAATTGAGAGTTTTTTTTTGTGTTGTTGTTTGTTTGTTTTGGTTTACAGAAACCCTATCACTGCAATTGAAATCAAAGTGGAGAGAATTCCGAGAACTTTGACTATACTAGATTTAGTATCAGGCAGTCTAGGCTACCCTATTGTTTGTTTTATTTTACTGAGTACTTGCTAACATGACTATCAATGTTAACCAACGTTAAACTTGCTTCATTTTTTCAAGTGATTAAAACACAAATAATAAACAATATGGTTTCTCATGAAAAATAGAGGAAAAGTACTTTGAAGATCCCTGAGAATAACATGCACAATTTGTGATGGCTGTGAGCTGTAGGGCTAATCCTATGACATGAAGCTATCAAAACTAGGTTACATCTTTTTTAGCAAATGGCTTCACAAGGTTGAGACTCAAAGAACAGACACAGTGAGAGGTTCTTGAAACAGTTGTAAGAATGGTTTCAAGTGACAACATTTTATTTATTTATAGGGGCCACTTAGAGGCCCGTAGCTGACTTCCGCCCTTTTCAGTCATATGTGCATACTTAAAATCACTTCCATGGGAGACTTCACTTTTAAAACTCATCAGCAATTTAATGTGTAATATGTAGGTTCAATTCCAGAGTTTTCAGGAAATAATTAGGGTAAACTCAGTCTAAAGTCAAATCAAATCAAAGCACATAATAGTAATATTAATAAGAAAGAGTAATAAGTACATTATTTTATAGTTTATTATATTACTTGGATTTTTTTCTTTCTGTGCTTGTTTCACCAAAACATAGAAATACCTCTCTTACAAATTAGATAAGAAATGCTGAGCTGCATTATAGTATACCTACTATTTTCAATATTAACTGGAAGTACAAATGGAGACAGAGGTCATTTTAGGGTTACTCCTTTCTACTAAGAGTGATTGTTTTATCCAGTCGATTAAAGTAATTTCTATAACAAAGTATTAATAGCTGTCATGTGCTGTAGTCTTCTTAAGGAAGAAAACTGGGTGGGTCCTTTGTTATCTAATATTTAATAAATGTACATTCTTTAAGTTCCTGTAAGATAAGGGAAGCATATTGTATACTAGAGAGGCAATTTTAAGAAGCTTGAATGTTATGTAATAATCTGGTAGCATATGCAGTCAAATTAAGGATATTTTTAAAAGTCACTAACATGCCCACCCACTACTTAATACAATAGGTCTAGAAGATAAAAGAGTACTGAGTAACAAGTACTGAGCAGAGATGGGGAAATTACATTGCATTTACAGATGTAATAAATGTCTAGTATTGCTGCTTTTCAGGTAAATGAGTTTATACTTCATTACTTTTCTAAATATTTTAGCTCTTTTAAGAGCAACACCTCTTATTTTACACTATTATAATTATATTAATATGGGAAAGAATGACTCAACTGCATAGTGATATTAGAATTATATTGGTGAATATAGATTAAATTACAAACTAATTAATTTAAAATTTATGGACTGGTGGCCACTTATGCCATGGCACACTGAATGCTTTAGTAAGCAATTGCATTATTCAACAGAAGTCTTAGTGGGAGTGATTGACAAATGTGGGATGCAGGTCTCCTATTTTGAATACAGATGAAGTCACAAGTAACATTTTTACTTGATTTATAATTAATGATTGTATCTTGTGGAATATATTATTTGTTGTCTGATTTAAACCTACTTTGTTTGGGTCTCTGTTCTTCCAGTCTCAGTTCCATTATCTATTTTAAGTTCTTTAGAAATTGTAAACCACATGCTGTCAATGACAGAGAAACATTGCCCATTAAGTTTAATTAATCATTCAGACTGATTTGCAATGGTTGAGTAATATCAAAGTGGCTCTAGTAATATATATAAGGTGTAGCAAATCTAATTACAATTTTTAAGAAAGATCATCAACTCTGAGTATTTGTGATATACTGTGTGTATGGTTAATTTTTTTTTCTGTTTTTATAAATATTTGCTATGAGAAACAGGTTCTAATACTGTGGGTCATAGGATAAAATCCAAATATATTATTCAAAAATGCATTTAAATAAAAACTATTTCAATTAAACTCATTATTTGATTATTTATATCTTAAAATTATAACAGAAGCATTTAACATTTCCAAAATTTTAAAAGAGTAAATTAGGGTAAAGAAACTAGTTTGTAATTATATAATTTTACTGTTGGAATGCTTCAATTATAGTAGACATTTCCTTATTGTTCATAATAATGCTGCTGTGGACAAAAGACCACAAGGCAGAATGTTGGCATTATGTGAGCCTTACTGCATGAAGGTAGGATTGAGTGCTCACCAGCAAGGGATTAAATCATTAGAGCTCAGTTCTTAACAAGTTGAAAGAGTGAATTGTCTTTTATACCTGCACATATCAGGACCACCTCTAAGATTTGTGTTGTGATCAGTGACAGGAAAGTAAAAACTGGTCACTCAATGGGAAGGAAGAAGGAGCACAAATAATGGTCAATGGGCGTGGTGATGGTGGAACTCATAATAGAATACAAGCTTCAAAGGTACTCTTTGAGAGGTTTTTGATAACATACACAAGACAAAGGCAAATATAGATTAGAACAGAGTTTAAAAAAGTCTTCAAAGCAATTATTCAGACAAAAATGGGAGGATACTAACAGAACTATAAAGAGATTCTTGTGTTTGTTCGAAGGAGTGCAACATGAGGAAATTTTTGGCCTGAGGTTTTGACTAACCAGTGACATGCAATTCGTGTGTGTGTGTGTGTGTGTGTGTGTGTGTGTGTGTAATTTTCACATATCTCTCTATAGAGATACAAAGTCTTTAGTCTTTTGTAGACACAAAAGATACAAAGTCTTCATGTTGTCTTTTGTAGATACAAAAGACTACATAGTACATTATTCCACTTATATTGAAATTTTAGAAAAGGCAAAACCATAGAGACAGAGAGCAGATCTGTGCTTGGAGTGGAGAAAGGCTGTAAATGGGTGCTATGCAATTTTGGCGGTTATGAAATAATTTTAACATTGTATTGTGATAATGATTGTGCAACTATATAATGTACTAAAATCAAATTGTGTGTTTAAAATAGATGAGTTTTCTGGTAGTAAATTACCTCAATAGAGATTTAAAAAATTATTAGGCTACCACCATAATGACATTCTAAGATTTTCTGTTTTTAGTGGGGAAAGTATGTATACTTTTTTGTTTTTGTTTTTAGAGACAGAGCTTCACTCTTGTTGCCCAGGACGCAGTGCAGTGGGCTGATCTCGGCTCACTGCAACATTTGCTTCCCAGGTTTAAGCAATTCTCCTGCTTCTGCTTCCTGAGTAGCTGGGATTATAGGTACCTATCCCCATTCCCAGCTAATTTTTTGTATTTTTAGTAGAGACAGGGTTTTATCATGTTGGCCAGGTTAGTCTCAAACTCCTGACCTCAGGTGATCTACCCACTTCAGCCTCTCAAAGTGTTGGGATTACAACTGTGCTCGGCCAAGTGTGTTCAAGTTAAATTGAAAGACATTAAAGGGAAAACATCCCATCTGGAGAGCAGACTAGCAGACTGCTGCTACCTGCAAGATTTCAGAAAGTGGTATTTATTAACTTGGTAAACTGACTGTGATGGACTATCTGGCTGAGAAACTTGGTTTTGTCAGCAGTATGAGAATCACTGTTGTCGCATGGGCCAGGATACAGTTATCTGTACTAGTGTGCATGTAGCTGGTGTGCATGTAAATAGTTTTAGTGCTGAAAATGGAACTATATAGCAAGTAAAGTGCCAATTACATTTATCAATTATAATGAAATACATTGGTATATTTTAAGTAAAAGTAATGGCAAAGTCAAGAATATCAGCCCATATGAATGGCTCATAAAATACATCAAAATTAGCACCTTGTTAGATATGTTCAGACTCACAATGAGTGCAGTTAATTAAAGTTGACATTTTCTGGAACCAGGATATGAGAGGTTGCTTTCTTTATTCCACAGCAGGGATAGCCTTTTTCCATGGCTAACCATCCCCCTTAGAGCAATTATATAGATATAAATATAGATGCAGTTACATATATAGAGATGTAGAGATAGTGATACACATTTGCTAGATTGATTCCTTTTGTTCTAGCAATTATTCAGCCTACTTAAATGGATTTGCATTTTTCAGTACTGAAAATTTATATGTTGATCATAACCTTTTATAGTCAGAGGACAAATTTATTGCTTTTTCTATTAGTTATCTATTACTACATAATCAAAGCTCAGCACTTGAAAACACCAACCACTTATTATCTTAGTTTCTGTAGCTCAGACATCCAGTGTCTAAGTGCTTCTAACTCAGGGCCTCTTGGAAGGCTGCAATTAAATCATTTCAGGACTCTAGTGGGTGAGCATCAACTGCCAAGCTCACCCATGTGTGGCTGTTGGCAGGCCTCAGGTCCTCTCTGGCTTTGGGCCAGGTACTCGCCACACGGGCCTCTCTGTAGGGATGCTCATGACATGGCAGCTGGTTTCCCTCAGAGCAAGTAACCAGAGAGCAAGTGAAGGCACCCAAGTGGAAGCCAGTTTTTCTGTAACTTAACCGCAGAAGTAAACTCTGTCACCCCTGCCACATAGTTTTCAACACAGGTAATTAAATCTTCATTCAGGGACATAGGATTACACCAAGGACATGATACAAGGAGGTGGGGTCATCATATCATCTGTCATCTTCAAAGATGCCTACGTATCTGTTTTCATATGTTTTGAAAGAGGCTTTGCTTTCGCTGATAGTATTGCTTGACATGTCATCCCTAGTGAAAATATATGGTTCCTACAAAGAAAGTCTAGATAAATGCAGATGTAAGACTCCTTTGTTAATAATTAAAGGGCAAGAGTCTTTTTATGAAAAATCAGAAAATCTAATGATAAAGGCAGGAGGAAATGTATTTTTTCTCAAGGGGAGGAAGGAGAAGTACAGGGTAGCTTGAATAGCATAAGAATTGTGCTCCCATGTAAATTGTTACTGTCTGTTTTTTCACTTGGCATCTATCTGGATGGAGACAAAAGAAAACTAGGAACCATAGGAAAAATGTCTTCTGTGCCTCGCTTGTCAATTGCAATCGTATTTTCTTTTTTCTCATTTTAAAACTCATGCCCATTTTCAAATTACATTGGTAAAAAACACATTTTTTTCCTCAAGGTTTTGTGATGCTTCCAAACTTTAGGGTCATGATTATATCCCTAGAATAACATTTTTACTTGAATGTAAAAGGGAAATGTGAACTTTAAAAAATCGTAGTACTTAAATGTGGTAGCATTGGTGGTGGTGATGCATATGTTTGCCTTAGTTTAGGAAGCTGTTGATAAATGTTACAAGTCTAGGAAAATGTCTTTTTTTCCCTTAATATGTTTTTAATGTATTTTATTTACTATTATCTTTGTGTTTTTTTTTTTCATTTAATGAATTTTATGAAATACAGTAATCAAGAGATAAAGTGCACTAATATTTGCTCTGGTTAACTTAAGAAAGCTAGGCGATTTATTCTGTGAGTGTAGAGTACTCAGCATAATCAGCACACAGTGCCCTGAAACTAAGTTACTCTTTCTTAGGTAATGTACCTAAGAAGAAAGAGTAATGTTTTCATCTTTAAAGTAAAAGTAGAAGCACTAATTTTTGCACCTGAGTCTTTTTCGGGCAATAAAGAAAATCAAAAAATTTAAATGTATTTAAATAATTATCTCCGATAATTATCAGAGCTGACATTAATAAAACTAGTGCTGACACCATAAGAGACTGCTCCTTTAGTGTTGGCATTTTTATATAATTCAGGAATCGTATCTCTAAATCATGGAAATCTAATTCAAATGAGTACAGACAAAATTGTTTTATTGAAATGCCCCTATATTACTGAAGAGAAGATTAAAAACTAAAGCTGGGTAAAATGTCTAGAACTCTGCCAACACTCTGACATCTCTTCGTTTGATAGGTTTTTGCCATATGAGAGGTATATGAGAGAGACAGTCTTCAAAGATCTTCAATGTAGAGCTCTACCATCAGAGTGAAAAAAATCCCAGAATTATACTGATTTGTCAGGTGTGGGTCACACTTCTACTCTGGAAACAATCAGCTGAGGCCAGAGGGTCAAGAACCTGTGACTGACCATATTTGCATCTGGTGTTCCTCTTGTACCAGTCAACTACAGCCCAGTATGTTGTGCAATATGCAAACATTATCAAAGTTACAAATCATCTTTTGGTCTCTAAGCTTAATATATTTTGCTTATTTTTAGACTTTTTGATAGATAATTCTATTATAACAAACACTGTCTCAGTTCTTTGTGCTTGCATTAGTCATTGTCAAATCTAAACCTCTAATATTTTTGAAATATCAGCCTGTTGTTTGTTGAGTATTTTGTGCAAGTATATTACATACAATCTAGCTTGTTGGTATATTTCATAACTGAACCAGGAAGTAGGAAATATACGCGAATTGGATACCAATATTAAATTTGGAATTATTATAAGCAACTTAGTAAAATCAGTACTTTTTTTGTTACTGCATTTTTAAATTGACAGATAAATACGTGTATTATGTACAGCATGATGTTTTGAAATATATGTGCATTATTAAATGGCTAAAACTAGTTAATTTACAGATGTGTTAATTCATATGGTTATCACTTTCATGGTGAGAACCCAACATCTACTCATCATTTTTCGTGACAGTATATGTTATTATCTGTAGTCATAATGTTCTGCAATAGATGTGTTGAATTTATTCTATGAAATTAAAATTCCGTATTCTTTGACCATCATCTTCTCAATATGCCAACCTGCCCAACCCTGGTAACCAATATTCTCCTTTTTCCTCTGTGACTCAATTGAAAATTTTTTTTTTCTTTTCCAAGGATAGCGTTTGGAAAGATGAAATGGCCAATTTAGTCCGTTTTTAAAATTTTCTTAGCAAGTTCTTTACAAATGTCATGCTTGGAATAAGTTAACCAGAAGTCAGTAATCTTGAGACGTTTTTTGTTTTTATGTTCCATAAGGCAAAAATTAAATTTACTTTGGCAAACTAATTTTTTAAAAAGATATCATTCATCTCACAAGCCTGCACTCAGTGGCATATGAAAGAACACTTTGCTTTTTTTATGATGCTTTTGTTCTTAAAATACAACGAGTTAACTCTACTTTTGCCATCTATACATATTATTTATGTATAGAAGTAAAAAAGCTCCATTGGTAATACACTGTTTTATTTTTTGTTTCTTTGTTAATAATCTATGGTGTTTTGATAAGAAGAGGCTTGGAGACTGACTTTGAATTTGAGCTCTGACCCTTATTAGCTACATGAATGTGGTCATGATTCTACTGTTTTTGAACCCTAAGTTATCAAATACTGAAATGTGTTATTGGGAAGGTTAAGTGCTCCAGCATATGTAAGACCCCTTCATGGGACCTAATGTGGCTCAGCAAATGTTATTTTCCTCCCCTGTCTTTACTGAACCTCACTTCTAGTAGCCTTTATCATTTTGCATTTTACAAAACATTTTCTTCTAATTTGGGCTTTTTGAGCCATACCACATCTTCCTGTGGTAGAGAAGAAAGTTGTTATCTCCTTCTTGCACTTAAGCAAACTGAGAAGCAAAGTTGAAAAAGGAGACATAAAGTATACTTCTGGAAAGTTGATTGAAAGGCATCAGAAGTAGGCCTGCTGCAGTCATCCTATTGACTCAGTCCTTGTGTCCTTATAAGCGGTTAACAGTGGGATGAAAAGGAGTTTCAGAAGAATCCCTGAGGACCAGGAGGAGATGAGTGCTAAATAAGGTCTGTTATTTGATATTTAAGATGGATTAAATTTGGACTTTCTGTAGACATTCCTCAGGGACAGGAAAGAGTTGTATAGTGATTGGAGAATAAAACGAAATGATTATTTGTACTCAAGAAAAGTAGAGACTTTTCAATGAAGCACTTACAATGACTAGATTACAATTTTATGTAAAAACATATTGTCATCATTCTGTCCTCACGTCAGAGATAATCAAAAAATAAACAGATAAATGTTTTTCCGTAAGAAAGGCAATGCTGATGTAAAGGAAGCTGACAGTTGCCATTGCACAAGGTTTGATGTCCACCTCTGTCTTTTTATATCTCTACTATGTCTTTGACTTGATCCTTTAATATTAATGTAGTAATTACCGTATTAGTCTGTTCTCACACTGATAGTAAAGACATACACAAAACTGGGTAGTTTATCAAAGTAATAGGTTTAATGATCCCACATTTCCACATGGCTGGGGAGGCCTCACAATCATGGTGGAAGGCAAAGAAAAAGCAAAGGCACATGGTGGCAGGCAAGACACCTTGTGCAGGGAAGCTCCCATTTATAAAACCATCAAACCTTGTTCTACCATGAGAACAGTATGAGGGAAACTGCCCCCATGATTGAATTATCTCCACCTGGTGCTTGACATGTGGGCTTATTATAATAAAAATGAGATTTGGGTGGGGGCACACCCAAACCATATTATTCTGCTCCCAGCCCCTTCCAAATCTTACATCCTAAGATTTCAAAATCAATCATGCCTTCCCAACCATCCCCTGAAGTCTTAACTCATTTCAGCATTAACTCGAAAGTCCACAGTCCAAAGTCTCATCTGAGACAAGGCAACTCTCTTTTACCTATGAGCCTGTCGAATTAAAAGCAAATTAGTTACTTCCTAGAATCAATGTGGGTATAGGCATTAGTTAAATGCACTCATTTTAAATGGGAAAAACTGGCCAAAACAGAGAGACTACAGTCTTCATGGAAGTCTGAAATACAGAAGGGCGATCAAATCTTAAAGATCCAGAATTATCTCCTTTGACTGCATGTCTCACATCCATGGCATGCTGATGCAAGTGGTGCATTCCCACAGTATCGGGCACCTCCACCCCTGTGGTTTTGCATGATACAGCTCAGCTCTTGGCTGCTTTCTTGGGCTAGTATTAAGTGTCTGTGGCTTTTCCAGGTGCACAGTCCAAGCTTCCAGTGGATTTACAATTCTGGGGTCTGGAGGATGGTGGCCTTCTTCTCGCAACTGCACTAGGCAGTGCCCCAGTGGGCACCCTGTTGGAGGGCTCTAATCCTGCATTTTCCTTTCATGCTACTCTAGCAGGGGTTCTCCATGAGGACCCTGCCCCTGCAGCAAACTTCTGCCTGTAGATGCAGGAGTTTCCATACATCCTCTGAAATCTAGGCAGAGGTTCCCAAACATCAATTATTGACTTCTATGCACCTGCAGGCTCCACACCACATATAAACCACCAAGGCTTGGGGCTGGCACCATCTGAATCCATGGCCTGAGCTATACATTGGTCCCTTTTAGCCACAGCTGGAGCTGAAGAGGCTGAGATGCAGGGCGCCATGTCCTAAAGCTGCATAGAGTGGGGTCCCTGAGCCTGACCCAATAAATCATTTTTCCTCCTGGGACTCTGGGCCTATGATGAAAGGAGGTGCCATAGCCATGAAGGCTATGGAGATATTTTCCCTGTTATCTTAGTGTTTATGGGTTCCTTATTACTTATGTAAATTTTTACAGCTGGCCTGAATTTCTCCCAAGAAAATGCGTTTTTCCTTTCTGACACATTGTCGGGTGCACGTTTTCTAAACTTCTATGCTCTGCTTCTTCTTGAATGCTTTGCCATTTAGAAATTTCTTCTGCCAGATACTCTAAATCATCTCTCTAAAGTTCAAAGTTCCATAACCCTCTAGGGCAGGGGTAAAATGCCAGCAGTCTCTTTCCGTAGCAAGAGTGACATTTATTCTAGTTCCTACTAAGTGTATCATTTCCATCTGAGACCACCTGAACCTGGACTTCATTTTCCACATCACTATCACTGTTTTTGATCAAAGCCTTTCAACAAGCCTCTAGGAAGTTACAAACTTTCCCACATCTTCCTGCCCTCTTCTGAGCCCTCCAAATGATTCTAACCTCTGCTTGTTACCAGTTCCAAAGTTACTTCGTTTTCAGGTATCTTCATAGCAGCATCCTACTCCTAGTACCGATTTACTGTATTAGTCTGTCCTCAGGCTGTTAATAAAGACACAGCCCAAACTGGGTAATTTGCAAAGGAAAAGGGTTTAATGGACTCACAATTCCACATGGCTGGGGATAGTGGAAGACAAAGGAGAAGCAAAAGCATGCCTTACATGGCATTGGGCAAGAGAGTATGTGCAGGGGAACTCCATATATAAAACCAGCAGATCTCATGAGAACGTATTCACTACCACAAGAACAGTATGGGGGAAACAGCCCCCATGACTCAGTTATCATCATCTGGTGCCACCTTTGACACATGGGGATTATTACAATTCAAGGTGAGATTTGGGTGGGGACACAGCCAAACCATATTACTATGTTTGGGATGTTCCTTCAAGTTCTTTGGTTTCTGCAACCAACAAGATAGGTAAGTTTGATGTTCATATTAAGGAGTTTATATTCAAAACTGGAAAGATACATAATTATGAGATTCAGAAACAAGAAAATTTTAGGTAAAGTCTTATGAAAGAAAATAAAAATGAAGTATATTAATCTTCTATTGCTATTAGTGGCTTAAAGATTCCAATATAAAGTTTCTAATAAAAGTTTTAATATTAGAATAAATTCATTATCTTATATTTCTAGAGGTCAGATGTCTAAAATCAAGGTGTTAGTAGAGCTGTGTTATTTTTGGAGGCTTTAGGGGAGCATCCACTTTCTTGCTTTTTCTAGATTCTAGAGGTCCTCCCCCCAATTCCTTGGCTTATGGCTTCTTCCTGGTGTCACTCCAATCTCTTGCTTCTGTCACCATATGTTTTACCACTGATTTTTACCTTTTCATCTCCCTCTTACAGGGATTTTTATGCTTATACTTGTGACCCACTTAGCTAATCCAGGATAATTTCCTACCTCAGAATCCTAATCTCATTTGCAGTATATCTTTTACTAAACAAGATAACATATTTAAAGGTTGTTGGGATGAGGATGTTAACATGTTGGCTGGAAGGAGTTTTTCAGCCTACTGAGGGAAGATAAGTAACAGAATAATCGAGAGTGGACAGAGCATTGTCAGAATGGATATTCATGGTTGGTTTATTTGAAGTAGTAACAGTTCAGCTGAGGTAAAAAGGCTGAAAGAACTGCTGTAAAGGCTTTCTCTGAAAAGAATGATCAGTACCTATGAGATGATACAGTCTACTGATTCCATGCAACTATACCATTAAAATCATGTCTCAATTATGAATATACAGAGGTACATTTCCATTTGTCCTTGAAAGCCCTTTGACAGCAAAATACTTACATTAAATTTCAGCAACTTGTGATATCTTTATGGTCTCTAGATGACAACTCCAGAACTTTCTCTTAGGTTAGAAAACAATATAGCAAAATTTCTGCATGGAAAAATATTAATTTACGGATATTTTAAAAATTTCATTATATCTACTTTCCTAAAACAACAAAATACACAACGTGTTACCAATTTTTATTTTCAAAGTTTATACAAAATTTGTATTTCTAATTTAAGGAGAGTTAAATTTTCAGACAGAGGTATTGTTAGAAACGTAGTAATATCTTTTTATTTCTGAATTTAACACCATACACAATACATCACCATACCATATTAAAGGCAACAACATTTCAAAGACCCTGATTTTGTCATTGTAGAATTATTTTGCCCTTAAGTATATCATAGCTTAGCTTTGAATTCACAGTGCACAAAAAGTACATATATGAATGTGTGCGTGTGTGTGTGTGTGTGTGTGTGTGTGTGTGTGTGTATTTTGACTAAGAGATGGGTAAACTCTTCCTACCCATAAATGATCAGTCTATGTGAAAATACATTTTTGGGAAGGAGAGAATATTTTTTATTGTTATCCCATGAAGTAAAATCATGGAGAGTAGTCAAACTGACTCTCTCTCATTTATTTTCCACATTTAAAACCCTGTGATGTTGTTAGCCTGTGTTTTCACACTTCAGTATGCATAGGGAGGAGGTGCATTATTACCAGGATAGATACTTCTGCGAGTGAGAAGTCCAAGCTGATAGCTATGCAACACTTTTATTAGCACTGGAAACGGGTGTTAGCATGCTCATACAGAGAATTTTCTTTGCCTGACTCCTGGCTTTCTTTTTAACTTTGATTCTGGATTGAAGACTCGATTTGTGGTGGGATATCTAAATTGAGCAATTTCCTAAAATCACTTTGGATGCTGGAATATCTCTGGATGCCTAAATGTATCTGGATAATTTTAGGTATATGAACAAACATGAGGTTATTTTTAATGTTAATTTTATTATGTCAGTTTTGCTAAGTGTTATCTTCTCTTGGAAGGAAAACAGAGATGGAGTATTTTATATCTCCACACTTATCAACACTAAGATGCTTTGTTGGAATTTTTTTTCTCAAAATGAATTAAAGATGTAAGGTTTCACAACATATAAATGAAAGAATTCAATGCTGGAAGCTAAATATAACTCTACCCAGAGTGTCCTCTCTTGTGCATATACCACTGTTCACTCACCTGACATTTGCTCTACCCTCCTTTCCAGAATTATCTTCTTCTAATTCCAGTATGTGATTAAACAGGTTTGGGAAAACTCAGTGGAAGCTAGTCTTCCCCAAATATCCCTCCCCAAACTTTTCTTTTTTCTTCTTTAATCTACCCACCTGAAAGTAATAAGAACAATTATATGTATATATATATATGTATGTATGTATATGTATGTATGTGTGTGTGTGCATGTATATATGTAACTGCTATATAAATGTGTGTGAGTTCGTGTGTATACACACACACACACATACACTCACACTCATACACACACACTCTTTCTCACTGTTTCCCTCCACACCCAATGACTTCCCATTTCACTTTAAACATATCCATGAATTCTACCATGATCTAACCCCCGCCTACTTTTCACACTTCATGTTAATGCACTCTTCTCTGTACTCTATGCTTTAGCCATGGGTGTACCCTTTCAATTCTCTGAGCATGTAAAGTTTTCTGCTGCGTAAAGAAATTGTACCTAATAGTCTCTGTGGAAATCTCTTACCCCTCCTCTGTACTTGCCTGTCTTATTGTCCATGAATCTTTGCCTTAAGATGTACAAGGTCAGAGATATTTCTGTTCTGGGAATTTTATCTAAGTGACTCCCCTCTTTTATTCTGTCACTATAGGTATCATCTGTCAGATATGTACATATAGCATTGAAAAATTATAATTATGTATATGTATTTGGTTGATTATAGCTCCTCTTTCTCACTAGATTGTAGGTTCCACCAGGTCCGGGGCCCTTACTATTTTTGTTCTCCAGTATTTACCCAGTGCATAGTGGTATGGCTGGCACACAGTAATTGTTAAAGAATATTTGGATGAATTGATGAGTAAATAAAACAATACTTTTATTTTTATTTCTCTTTGTTCTATATTGTCACTTCTTTCAAAGTGTGAACCTTCTGAACTACTGGGAGTAAAAAGGCAGGAAGAAGTAGGGATGGGAGGTGGCTCATAACTTCAAGCCTCTTTGTTTAGCTGCACGAAGACCCAGTCAAAATTTTTCAAGATTCTTTTTACTCATTTGTTCTGCCCTTTTTAAAAAGGTTTTGGGATTATTCAGAGGAAAATGCTATGTTGAAAATTGAGGAGCAGATATCTAAGCAAGAATTAAAATGAAAACATATATATGTGTTTATATATATATATAATTAGGTAAGTGTGTGTGTGTGTGTGTGTATATATATGTATATATATATGTGTGTGTGTATATATATATGTGTGTATATATTTATATATGTGTGTATATATATATGTATATATATATGTATATATGTATAGATCCCTCAGTCTTTTTGGGCTAGACCAAACAAAATGTTGGAATTTGACAAAACGTAAGAGCATGTTCAACTAAGTGAATTGTCTGCATCTTTCGTGGTGGGCAGACAAGTAGAAAACAGCTCCTCCCTGTTTTAATGACATTATGATAAGATAATCCACATGGAAATACAGTAAACAATAATTAGAAGTGTAAGTTTAATGAAGGAATTTGAAAAGCTTTTGTACCATAAGGAATAACATAATGATGTATGAAATTTGAGTTACGTATAGAAGAGTTATCCTGAGTTTGCTGTTGCATAGGCGTCCTGGGTATTGCTGACCTGTTGCCTTTTCTTTTGACTTTAGTCAAGTCATTTTAGGCAAACATCATATATTTGAATATCCTTGGAGTCTTTCTGCTCTGTTTCTCAGCATCACTACCTAGAAGGAGCCATAAAAGGAAAAAAGGCAGAAGCTCTCTTTCATATTAAAAGATAGTCCCATGAGGAGAAAATGATTTGCCTTGTACCCTCTTTTTTCCTGGGTTGCTGGTTTTAGGCTATGATCCTGGAGAGGCAGTATCCATTTGGGGACCATCATGTAATTAACATGAGGAAGAAATCGCAGCATGATGCTGTAATTCATTAAAAGACATTAGGTCTTTATTTAATCACTGAACCCCAGAAACAAATACCAGCTTAGTGATTAAAAACATTCTTATGATTTTGGCCACATTTAGTTGGGTTTTCTATTATTTGCTCCCAAAAGAATATTTTATAGAGTTGTTGCCTTTAGTATCATCATGCAATAGATGTGCTTACCCAAAAGAAAGTGGGAGAGATGGAGGCAGGGTGAAGAGGTAGTATATCTAAGGGATTCAAAATTTTCTGGGAGGTGGAGACTTGGAATATATTTATCACATAATTCTCACAGTCAGTGAAATGGCTAATTCTCAGAAGTGAATACATATCCTAGTGGAATAATAAAAGCTGTTGGTTATATTTATTAAATGGACATTACATTAGACCAGGAAAACAAATTAAAGCTATTGCAGAACAGTAAATTAAGGAAATTAATTAAAATAGGTATTGACTATAATACAACTATAATTTTGTTTTAAAGACTAAAGAAATAATAGAACAACAATTCAAATAGGTGGAAATAGTTGAAATTGTTCACAAAGCAGTGTTTAGGGAATTTTTCCTGTATTATAATGAACTGCAGCCAAAGAAAATATTGCAATAAGATGCTATCTCATTCAATGATAGACATACTGCATTTCCTTACCCCAGATTACCAGGTGTGAAAATATCTTATTTAGTAATACTGTTTTCTTTCAATTTTCCATTATATAAAAGGTTAGTTATTTTCAGAAAGTCAAGCAGTAATGCAGAAAATTGCTCTGTTTGATTGTTTTTTAGCTTCAAAAGTCATCTGTAGTTCAGCATTAGAGAAATCTATGATGTTAGGCTATATAAAATTCATTTTTATTCTCTTGTAATAGTGACATTGGTGTTTTGTTAAAGAAACTAGCACACTTCTAGCTAAATAATGAAATGTTTAGATTCTGAAATAATTCACTTAGAAACACATAAGGACCAGTTATGTAGCTTTTGATTTTTTCTTATTTACAAATGTTTTCACCACTTCATAACAGGGTTGTTCAAGAAAAGCTCTGCAGTAATAAAGAACAGTTTTCAATGGAAAGGATTCATAGACCATTGGCAGTGCTTTAACCTTATCACAGTCAGGGTGGGCATCTCCTAGAGATTTTTGGATTAAAGGAGCTCATAAAGTCATTAATTGGAAAGAGGCACAGGTTAAAATTCATTTGACAGAGATACTTCCTATACACAGTAATAGCAGAAAATGGTTATGGCCAAGCTCTTTCTTTCTAACTAGTATTTTTTCCATTATCTTAAAATACCTACTTTGAATTATATTAATTGCAGCGAAGGATATAATAACTAGGAAACCTAAAATTAGTGTCATTTTTAATGCTAGGAGCATATTAAACATGAAGTCTGCTTGGGTGTATGTATTTAAACTATAATATTCAAGTGAATTTCATTTCTGTGGGAAAAATGTGAAATACAAAGGAGGGGTGAGTTGAAGAGGGGATAAATGAGAGGAGAGAGTTATGATTGCATATGATGTTGGAAGGCCGAAGCTTAATAAGTTCATTTTTTTTGATTCAAGCACATTAATGTAACCCTTGTGAGACTCTGGATGCTGTGCTAATGCCAAACATGGCTTCGTTTCATCACTCTTGTAAGCTAGTAGCTCTAATAAAACCTTTAATACTTGTAATAACTAGAAAGATGCATTTCAGTGCTACTATCCAAAAATATTCTTACTAGAGTTCAAAGATTAAAAAGTCATTTAAGTATATATTCTAAAGTATAGAAAATATATTTTGTGAATTGAAAGTTACCATTCAAGTAAAAATAATAAGTAATAATGCATAGAAGGCTAATTATTACTGATAATTGTTAATAAGATATGCATATCTTCCATTTTTTTTAAGTTAAAGAGACGACAAGAGGGGAGAAATCAGAGGAGAGAATTGTGATTGTATATGATGTTGGAAGGCCAAGGCTTAATAAGGGCATTTCTTGTTTTCATTCAAGCACATTAATGTAACCCTCATGAGATTCTGGATGCTGTGCTAATGCCAAACATGGCTCCATGTCATCACTCTTATAAGCTAGTAGCTCTAACAAAACCTGTAATGCTTATAATAACTATAAAGATGTATTTCAGTGCTACAATTCAAAGATATCCTTACTAGGGTTTAAAGATCTAGAGAGATCTAAGTATAAATTCTAGACTATAGAAAATATATTTTATGATTTGAGAGTTATCACACAAATAAGTAAAAATAAATAATAATTGATAGAGGGCTAATTATTGGTGGTAATTGTTAATGAGATATGTACATCTTCTGAATTTTTTAAGGTACTAAGCCTAAGGACAAACATATTAATAAGAGAAGAATAATTTAAAAATTATATAGTATGATGGATGGTTATAAATACTATGGAGTACAGAAGGGGGATTAGGAGTGCAGGGATGGTGGAGGGGGCCCATTATCATTCTACATAAGGTTGTGACTTAGAAGATTACATTTGTAAAGGTTTGAAGGAGGTGAGAGAAGAGTTACAGGGACATCTTGGGAAAAGGATTCTAAGATCAAGGAATAGCAAGTGTAAGGTTCTGAGGTGAAAACATGCCTAATATGTTAGAGGAACAGAAAGGAGGCTGGTGTAACTAATGGGGAGTAAGCAAGGGAGAACAGCCAAAGGAAATGAAGTCGGACTGAACAAAAGAGACAACTGTAAGCAGCAGTGAGAACTTCTGGGGGATGTCGACAGCTGTAAAATATTTTCATTGGGGTTGAGATATGACTTGGGATACCAGGGCTCTCATATTGACTGAAGTACAAACAATCCTCATTTCTCCTGATTCTGTGATTACTGAGATCCAAGCATGTTATCATCAAATCTCAGTCATCACAGAGCTGTGCAAAGCAAGAACTGTTAAGTATTCTGAAATAAAAGGAATGAAATTGATCGAGCTGTAGTGAACAAATAAAGCCCACAGGCTGAGTGTCAGGCTGGAAGTCAGGCTAGTGTGCACATGGAAACAGAGCTGAGCATTAGGGGATTTATGCAGAGGACCAAGAGTATTGGTTACAGCAGTGGTTCTTTTGTTGTTTTTTGTTGTTGTTGTTTGTTTGTATTTGTTGTTGTTGTTT
Source organism: Saguinus oedipus (assembly GCA_031835075.1). Classification (NCBI taxonomy): domain Eukaryota; kingdom Metazoa; phylum Chordata; class Mammalia; order Primates; family Cebidae; genus Saguinus; species Saguinus oedipus. Next base: position 98,447,124 of record CM063181.1, on the reverse strand, counting down.
TCTGTGCCTTAGAAATGTCTAGTTGCTTTAAAAAATCCCGACATCCAGGCCACATTCCCAGCAATCAGTATTTTAAAAAATTCCCGAAGTTGATTCCAATGGGCAGCAAAATTTGAGGGCCACTGTGCTACAGTATCTCTTAATCCTATGATATTCAAATCATCTAAGGCATCTGTCATGCCATCATTGCTGACTTTCTCTTTTGCAGTTGTATCTACTCAAACGGTGACAGGACCTCATTTTTCAATAGCTTAGTTTGTTATATAAATAGCTCTTGAACGTCGCATTCATCAATTACATGAAATTCTGCATGAAAAGTTTGTAATGTCATGTTGTACCTTTTTTTTGCAATTTTGTTGTATATGATTGTTCTGTTGAATTTTATTGCCCAGTTTGAAATCATAATTCACTAACAAAAATGTTAATCCAGTGAATGGCAAGAGATGCAAAATATTTTCATTTTATGGTTTCTTTGCTTCTCTACCTAAAAACATGTATGCAGAGATTTGTAAAAGGAAAAAAATATTTTTCTCTGTGCATTTTATTTCCTTTACATTATTTATACTTTAAGTACTTAATATAATTAGATATTTAAAAGTTCTTTTTTGCTATCATAAATAATGCATTAATACATACAATAATACATACCTTTTTTATGCTGTGAAAGCACATATTGCACTGAACAACGTTGAACAGCAAAGACGACTTTATTTCAAGCTATCACAATAGGATAGGGAAAGACCAAAATACAGTCTGAACTTGACTGTGCCAAAACAAAGGGTGGGAGGACTTTTAATTGCTGGGGTGAGCTGGAGACCAGAGGCCATAAGTATTTGCTAATTGGCTTCACCCAAAGGAAAAATATATTTTCTCTTATTGTTGTGACAGGAGGTAGTTTTATAATTAAAGCAAGGCTGAAGTTAGGCTCCTACCATTCCACAAAATTGGGAAACAGCAGCACTATCTCCCTTGATGTTTACATTTGAAAGAGATGGCTTCCAGGTCCTTGAGAAAGCCATTCCAGGGTTGCAAAACTGCTAAGAGGCTTTTAAAAATAATTACATAACAGAAAAAATTTACTATTGCAGGTTTTCTAAAGTACAGAAAGAAAGGCTCTAAGAAAAGGGAAACCAGGGCCTAGGGTCAGAAGGAAGCAGGTAAGAAGTGTTTCCAAGCAGAGGAGAACCCTAAGGCAATGTTGGTGAATGCATATTTCTCATTATCTAAAAAGAGTTGTAAATGGCTAGGTGAATGTTTTAAAACCCATTGATTCCTATCGGGAAACTGCCTTCAAAATTAAAAAAACATTTTTTTTTTTTAATTGTACATTGAGTTCTGTGGTACGTGTGCAGATCATGCAGGATTGTTGCATATGTACACACATGGCAATGTGGCTTGCTGCCTCCATCTCCCTGTCACCCACGTCTGCCATTTCTCCTCATGTTATCCCTCCCTGATGCCCCCACCACCTGCTGTCCCTTGTTTGCCCCCCAACAGACCCCAGTGTGTGATGCTCCCCTCTCTGTGTCTATGTGTTCTCATTGTTCACCCACTTATGAGTGAGAACACACAGTGTTTGATTTTCTGTTCTTGTGTCAGTTTGCTGAGAATTATGGTTTCCAGATTCATCCATGTCCCTACAAGGGACACAAACTCATTTTTTATGGCCGCATAGTATTCCATGATATACATGTGCCACATTTTCCTAGTCCAGTTTACTGTTGATGGCCACTTGGGTTGGTTCCAGGTCTTTGCTATTGTTAACGGTGCCACTATGAACATACGTGTGTATGTGTCTTTATAATAGAATTATTTATAATGCTTGAGTATATACCCAGTTGTGGGATTGCTGGGTCAAATGGAATTTCCATTTCTAGATCCTTGAGGAATTGCCACCCTGTGTTCCATAATGAATGGTTGAACTAATTTACAACCCCACCAACAGTGTAAAAGTGTTCCTATTTCTCCACATCCTCTCCAGCATCTGATGTCTCCAGATATTTTAATAATCACCATTCTAACTGGCATGAGGTGGTATCTCAATGTGGTTTTGATTTGTACTTCTCTAATGACCAGTGATGATGGGCATTTTTTCATGTTTATTAGCCTCATATAGGTCTTCTTTTGAAAAGTGTCTATTCATATCCTTCTCCCACTTTTGGATGGGTTCGTTTTTTTCTTGTAAATCTGTTTTAGTTCTTTATAGATTTTGGATATTAGCCCTTTATCAGATGGGTAGATTGCAAAAATTTTTTTCCCATTCTGTTGGTTGCCAGTTTGCTCTGATGATTGTTTCTTTTGCTGTGCAGAAGGTCTGAAGTTTAATTAGGTCCCATTGTCTATTTTGGCTTTGGTTGCCAATGCTTTTTGTATTCTAGTCACGAAGTCCTTGCCTATTCCTATATCCTGAATGGTTTTGCCAAGGTTTTCTTCTAATGTTTTTATGGTTTTAGGTCTTATGTTTAAGTCTTTAATCCATCTGGAGTTAATTTTAGTGTAAGGTGTCAGGAAGAGGTCCAGTTTCTGCTTTCTGCACAGTGCTAGCCAATTTTCCCAACACCATTTATTAAACAGGGAATCCTTTTCCCATTGCTTGTTTTTGTTAGGTTTATTAAAGGTCAGATGGTTGTAGATGTGCGGCGTTGCCTCCAGGGCCTCTGTTGTGTTCCATTAGTCTATATCTCCATATTGGTACCATTACCATGCTGTTTGATTACTGTAGCCTTGCAGTATAGTTTGAAATCAGGTAGCATGATGCCTCTGGCTTTGTTCTGTTTGCTTATGATTATCTTGGCTATGCAGGCTCCCTTTGGTTCCATATGAAGTTTAAGGTGGTTTTATCCTGTTCTGTAAAGAAGGTTATTGGTAGCTTGAGGGGATAGCATTGAATCTATAAATTACTTTGGGCAGTAGAGTCATTTTCACGATGTTGATTCTTGCTAACCATGAGCATGAAATGTTTCTCCATCTGTGTGTGTCTTCTCTTATTTCCTTGAGCAGTGGTTTGTAGTTCTCCTGGACACCCTTTGTTAGTTGTATTCCTAGGTATTTTATTCTCTTTGTAGCAGTTGTGAATGAGAGTTTGTTCTTGATTTTGGTCTCTTTTAATCCATTGTTGGTGTATAGGAATGCTTGTCATTTCTGCAAATTTGATTTTTTATCTTGAGACTGCTGAAGTTGCTTATCAGTTTAAGGATATTTTGGCTGAGACAATGGGGTCTTCTAAATAATGTCATCTACAAATACAGACAAGTTAAATTTCTCCCTTCCTAACTGAATATGCTTTATTTCTTTTTCTTGCCTGATTGCTCTGACTAGAACTTCCAAAACTATATTGAATAGGAGTGGTGAGAGAGGGCATTTTTGTCTAGTGCCAGATTTCAAAGGGAGTGCTTTCAGTTTTTCTCCATTAGTATGATATTGGCTGGGGGTTTGTTATAATAAGTAGCTTTTATTATTTTGAGATACATTCCATCGATACCTAGTTTATTAAGAGTTCTTAGCATAAAGGGCTGTTGAATTTTGTCCAAGGCCTTCTCTGCATCTACTGAGATAATCATGTGTTTTTTGTCTTTGGTTCTGTTTATGTGATGGATTATATTTATAGACTTGTGTATGTTGAACCAGCCTTGCATCCCCAGGATCAAGTCTACTTGGTCATGATAAATAAGCTTTTTGATTTGCTGTTGCCTTCGGTTTGCCAGTATTTTGAAGATTTTTGCATCTATGTTCATCATGGATATTGGCCTGAAGTTTTCTTTTTTTGTTGAGTCTCTGTTGGGTTTTGGTATCAGGATGATGTTGGTCTCATAAAATGATTTAGGAAGGATTCCCTCTTTTTGTATTGTTTGGAATAGTTTCAGAAGGAATGTCACCAGCTCCTCTTTGTACATCTGGTAGAATTCAGCTGTGAACATGTCTGGACCTGGACGTTTTTTCATTGGTAGCCTATTAATTGCTACCTCAACTTCAGTCCTTGTTATTGGTCTATTCAAGGTTTCAACTTCTTCCTGGTTTAGGCTTGGTAGGGTGCTAGTGTCCAGGAATTTATTCATTTCTTCCAGGTTTACTAGTTTGTGTGTATAGAGTTGTTTGTAGTAATCTCTGATTGTAGTTTGTGTTTCTGTGGAATCAGTGGTGATATCTCCTTTATCATTTTTTATTGCATCTATTTGATTCTTCTCCCTTTTCTTTTTTATTAATCTGGCTAGTGGTCTATTTTGTTGATCTTTTTGAAAAACCAGTTCCTGGATTTATTGAAATTTTTAAGGCTTTTGTGTGTGTGTGTCTCTGTCTCCTTCACTTCTGCTCTGATCTTAGTTATTTCTTGTCTTCTGCTAGGTTTTGAGTTTTTTTTTATCTTGCTCCTCTTGCTCTTTCAATTTTGACAATAGGGTATTGATTTTAGATCTTTTTTTGCTTCTCATCTCGGCATGTATTACTATATATTTTCCTCTAGACACTGCTTTAAATGTGTCCCAGAGATTCTGGTATGTTTTGTCTTCGTTCTTTTTGGTTTCAAAGAACATCTTTATTTCTGCCTTCATTTTATTGTTTATCCGGTCAACATTCAAGAGCCAGTGTGCAGTTTCCATGAAGCTGTGTGGTTCTGAGTTAATTTCTGAATTCTGAGTTTTAACTTGATTGCTGTGATCGGAGAGACTGTTATGATTTCCATTCTTTTGCATTTGTGGAGGAGTGATCTACTGCCAATTATGTGGTCAATTTTAGAGTAGGTGTGATGTGGTGCTGAGGAGAATGTATGTTCTGGGGATTTGGAGTGGAGAGTTCTGTAAATGTCTATTAGGTTTGCTTTATTCAGGTCTGAGTTCAAGTCCTAGATATCTTTGTTAATTTTCTGTTTCATTGATCTGTCTAATATTGACAATGGAATGTTAAAGTCTCCCACTATTATTGTGTGGGAGTCTAAGTCCCTTTGTAGGTTGTTAAGAACTTACTTTATATATCTGGGTGCTCCTGTATTGGTTGCATATATATTTAGGATCATTAGCTCTTCTTGTAGCATTGATCCTTTTACCATTATGTAATGCCCTTCTTTGTCTCTTTTGATCTTTGCTGCTTTAAATCCCATTTTATCAGAGACTAGGATTGCAACTACTGCTTGTGTTTTGATCTTCATTTGCTTGGTAAATCTTCCTCCATCCCTTTATTTTGAGCCTGTGTGTGTCTTTGCATGTGAGATAGGTTACCTGATACAGCATAGCAATGGTTCTTGACTTTTTATCCAATTTGCCGGTCTGTGTCTTTTGATTGGGACATTTAGCCCATTTACATTTAAGGTTAATATTATTATGTGTGAATTTGATCCTGCCATTTTGATGCTAGCTGGATGTTTTGCCTGTTAGTTGATGCATTTTTTTTTTCATTGTGTTGATGGTCTTTACCATTTGGTACATTTTTGGAGAGGCTGGGACTAGTTGTTCCTTTCTATGTTTAGTGCTTCTTTCAGAAGCTCTTATAAGGCAGGCCTGGGTGTGACAAAATCTCTCAGCAATTGCTTGTCCATAAAGGATTTTCTTTCTCCTTCACTCATGAAGCTTAGTTTGACTGGATATGAAATTCTAGGTTACAAGTTCTTTTCTTTAAGGATGTTGGTCCCCAATCTCTTCTGGCTTGTAGCGTTTCTGTGGAGAGGTCAGCTGTGAGTCTGATGGGCTTCCCTTCATCAGTAACCCAAGCTTTATGTCTGGCTACCCTTAGCATTTTTTCCTTCACTTCAACACTGGTGAATCTGATGATTATGTGCCCCGGTGTTGCTCTTCTTGAGGAAGATCTCTGTGGTGTTTTCTGTATTTACTCAATTTGAATGGTGGCCTGGCTTGCTAGATTGGGAAGTTCTCCTGGGTAGTATCCTGAGGAGTGTTTTCCAGCTTGGATTCATTCTCTCTGTCACATTCAGGTAAACCTATCAAACGTAGATTAGGTCTTTCCACATAATCCCGTATTTCTTGGAGGCTTTGTTCATTTCTTTTCACTCTTTTTTCTCTATTCATGCCTTCTCATTTTATTTCATTGAGTTGATCTTCAATTTTGATATCCTTTCTTCTACTTGTTCAATTTGGCTATTGAAACTTGTGTGTGCTTTGCGAAGTTCTGTGAAACTTCTTCAGCTGAAAAAAGTGCTGTTTTTCAGCTCCATCAAGTCATTTATACTCTTCTCTAAGCTGTTTATTCTAGTTAGCATCTCATCTAACCTTTTTTCTGGGTTCTTAATTTCTTTGCATTTGGTTAGCATATGTTCTTTTAGCTCAGAGAAGTTTTTTATTACCCACCTTCTGAAGCCTGTTTCTGTCAGTTCATCATATTCATTCTCCATCCATTTTTGATCCCTAGCTGGTGAGGAGTTGTGATAATTTGGAGGAGGAGAGGCATTCTGGTTTTTGGTGTTTTCTTCCTTTTTGTGCTGGTTTCTTCCCATCTTAGTGGCTTTATCTACCTGTGGTCTTTGTAGTTGGTGACTTTCTGATGGGATCTTTGAGTGGACATCCTTTTGGTTGATGATGAAGTTATTTCTTTCTGTTTCTTAGTTTTCCTTCTAACAGTCAGGCCCCTCTGCTGCAGGACTGTTGGAGGTCCACTCCAGACCCTGCTTGCCTGGGGATCACCTGTGGTGGCTACAGAACAGTAAGGGTTGCTGTCAGTTTCTTCTTCTGTTATCTTCAACAAGAGCAGGAGTTCAAGAGATTGGGACCAAGCTGGCCAACAGGTTGAAACCCTGTCTGTACTAAAAATACCAAATTTATCTGGGCACAGTGGCATTTACCTGTAATCCTAGCTACTTGGGAGGCTGAAGCAGGAGAATCACTTGAACCCGGGAGGTGGAGTTTGCAGTGAGGTGAGATCACACCACTGCATTCCAGCCTGGCAACAGAGCAAGACTGTCTCAAAAAATAAAAAATAAAAAGGATTGTTTCCCCTACAGTGGGGTTGCTGGGCTTCACTTCAGTATTTCAACAGTATAGAATAGTGTTTATTTTAGAATAGGTAATCAATTCATTACTTTAAAAAAGGAGATAAAGTAATAGATAAGAGAAGAAAGAAATCTGAAAGATATCAAATTGTATTATGGAACTAATTTCAATCTACTACCTTTCTCCAATAATTTATAGCTGTTCCTGAAAAACACTGAAGTTTTCAGAATTTAATGAGTATATAGAGATGGGGGACTTAAAAAGGCCCAACTATGGAAAAAAGAGGTGACTATCAAAGTGCCACAACAAGGAATATTTAATATAACAATTAAAACATGGAAGATATGTACCTTAGTGTACTGTGTTATAGGTGGGTGGTCGCTACTGGGAGAGAGGCTTGGCTGCCACATGAAAGAAGGTTTTCCTTCATGATAGTTTTGATTATCATTTGATGTATACTGTAAAATATTTACTTTCCTTTCTCCAGGATGCAATGATTGTCTATGTGCAGCAGTGGTATCAGTGTCTAGTGTTTTATTAAACTAAGATGCAGCAATTCCTTCTGCCTAAAGCTAAAATGAGACAATATCCTAAAACTAGACAGTCTCCTACCCCAGTTGTTCTTACTCAAAACTAAGAAATCCAGTGGAAACAAAAGTGTGAAATTTCTAGGGAAAAACAAATACCCATGTTTTATTAGCTCTTGGTACAATGCAGATTTTCTTCTGTTTCTGAGCAAGTAAGCAGAATAATACTGTAGTTTTCTTTTAAAAAAAAAATAAACAATATCAAAGAAAAATTGTAGAAAACTTCACAAAATGGCAATTCCCAACAAAAGAATTACAAAAGAATAAATATATTTTTAAAGTTTAATTTCATTGGTAATTGGAAGTGATTTGCCCCAAACCTGCAAATTCCAGGTACAAGTGCATATTATTGTACTATTCTCGTCATATTTCTGTGTTGAAATTTGTGTCTCTCAGATTTTTCGTAACCTACCTGAGATTATTAACAGAGTAAACACAGGTCACTTACAAAAGGGAGAGGGGAGATGTCAGAGGCGTGTGAGCTAGAGCAGCTTCATCTTAATTAGGAGCTGGGTAAAATGAGGCTGAAACCTACTGGGCTACATTCCCAGAGGTTTAAGGCATCCTAAGTCACAAGATGAGATAGGTCAACACAAAATACAGGTCATAAAGAACTTGACAGATAAAACAAATTGCAGTAAAGGGGCTAGTCAAAACCCACCAAAATCGAAATGGTGACGTGAGTGACCTCTGGTCATCCTCATTTCTGAACTCCTAACAGCACTATGATAGTTTACAAATGCCATAGCAATGTCAGAAAGTTACCCTTGTTTAGTATGTAATCAAGAAATAACCATAAAAATGGGCAATCAGCAGCCCTCAGGGCTGCTCTGTCTATGGAAGAGTCATTCTTTTATTCCTTTACTTTCTTAATAAACTTGCTTACCCTTTGCACCATAGACTCACCCCTGAATTCTTTCTTGCGTGAGAGCTAATAACCATCTATTGGGGTCTGGATTGAGACCCCTTTCCTGTGACCTATTTATTTTTGTCTCAATCTCCAGTGAAATAACTCCTCACACATTTCTTACTTTCCACATCAGGCTTTTACCTTCTGAATATTGGTAGGGCTTATGAATTCCTTTAAAAAATTACTTATTATATTTGAATATGTAACATTCAAACTACATAATATGGTATTAGAAAATGGGAATGGAAGAAATGAAAAAGAACTACTAAGTTTAACTACTTTTTAGAGTTTAAAACTTAAAGCAGATAATTAACTGTAAATACCAACAGACTAATAGGGGAATATTTTAAAAATAGAAAAAAAGCGAGAGAAAGAAAGAATAACTCTCATTGTTAGTCTCTGTCAACTAATGTTTACATGACTACAGTGATAGAACCATCTATCCCTTAAATGTTGGTTGCTTGGATGTTCCCAAATTCGGCTCTATGGTATTCTTCTGTAATACATAAGTAAAACTCCTGTTGGTATCTATCTTAACGATTATAGAAAAGCCAGCATTTCTCTCACAGCATTTGTAGGAACACTTAGAATCCACATTTCTCCAGATCACCTCTTGGCCTGATTTCACATTGCCATTGAATTCTGTCCTGTGGCATGTTTTTCTGTATTCTGTGTTGACGTAAACATATTTATTTTCTTTGATACTCCAAATCAATTGTGATCACAAAGCTCTTGAATTTAGCATAGTCTAACTCATTTTGAGTAGCACAGCATAGAAAACAATAACAAATTGAATACTAGACTATTATTGTTATATTATTAGTAGAAAAATATTCTGTTAGTCTTTCATTCATTCCCACTCTTGGAATTCCTCACAGGCTGTCATTTGTCATCAGATATCCACGTCCTCATCCCCTTGCCTTTTAGGAAAAGTGTTGGGATTCACAAACCACACTCCCCAAGCACTGAAACCTTCCTTACTAATTCTCCTTCTTCCTCTTATTTGTTTTTCCACATTTTATTATGTGTGAAATGCAGTTCTCTATTTTTCTTGTTGCACAGGCCTTGACTTGTAATACCAAAACAACTTGTAACATTATTTTTCTTAGCAGTCATCCACCCTAGAGAAAAATTATGTGCCTTTCTTAGAAGGCATATTATTTGTTTTCTCTTCACCCTGCATAAAGAGTTGCAGGATTTTTTCCCCTCTCCACTCTACATAAGAAAAATGATAATTTATAGTCCTTTATATTCTACTTTTGAATTTATTTTGGTGCCTGGTAAAAAAAAGTACAGACTTAGAAAATGTGATTGGCATGTAAGAAGGGTTTAAAAGATAATAAAACTGACAATTTAGGATCATTGTAAGTGATGCTGAAGTAGAAAAAAGTGAATTGTGCTTATCTAAGTACATGATAACTAGATATGGAATTAGAGGATGAAAAATGAGAGATGTAGAAAACCATTATTTTTTTTCAAGTGGCATGATTTGAGGGTGACTTTTATACCTGGATTAGATAAAGGTGTGAAGCAATGCTTGCTTATTGGTGTCTTCAGTTTCATATGAGGACTACTGTAGTATCCAGAACTCAACTGTCACTGAAACTCTTGGCTGGGCAGGGAGTTTACTAATTTCTATTAAAAGCTTGACTGGAAAATTAATAATTCTGAAGAGCATGCTACGAAATCATTATTCTAAAAGCTTCTCTCGTATTTTTCAAGCTCTGTTGTCAAAAGCTGGCTCCCATAGAAAGCAAGGAAGATCACCACAAGTGGGAACAAATAGAGGCTGCTCAATCAGACGTTGTCATAAAAAAGGTCACCCACCTTCACTTGTGTCTCACAGAGACTCAAAGGTAGACAGATAAGTGGGCTAACTTTGTACTGAAAAAAAAGAATCTGGGAAGACATCAGTTTTGCTCTGATTGGAGGTTGTTGGCATGGGGAAGCTGGAAGTGGGCTACCTAGAACGGGTAGGCATCTTTTATGTTTGGCTAGGGAGCATAATTGACTTTCTCAGGGGTTTTCCCTGCATTCAAAGCAGGGGCAAAAATCAAGGAAGCTAACAGTCCTTGACCAAGTCCTGATTCTCCTGGATCGATTGCTGCAGGGAATGTGCATCAGAGTTCTATTGTCATATATGGTCTCTCACTCCCCAGATGTTACCAATAGAAGCTGTTGATTAGACAAACCTGAATTTTTTTCTTATCTGGGTAAAGAAGAATGCTATCTTACAAAGCTGTGATAGTGGATTGTGGTGGGGAGAGATAGAGTCAGTTTGTTGAGGATTGGAAGTTTGATTTAAGGTAAGTCTTTCAAACTCAGAGAAAATTTGACTAGAGTTAGGTAAGGATAAAGATACAGCTAAGACAGTTTGAAACAGCAAGATAAGGATTTTATGGTGAAAGAGTCAATTGTCTATTGATGTTTATCATTGAGGAGCTCTTTAAGGAAGTTCCTGTAATGAACAGTCAAACTATTTTGCTTGGGCAGGAGACTCCTGCAAAAAGAGTCTGCTATTGAGGACAAAATAAGAGCAAACTCATGTTTCTAGAGACAGAAACGATTTTGTTTTATTGAATTGTTTATATTTTCATTTTTATAGAGATGGAGTCTTCCTATGTTGCCCAGGCTCTTCCCAAACTCCTGTACTCAAGTGATCCACCTGTCTTGGCCTCCTAAATGCTGAAATTATAGACATGAGCCACCACACCCAGCCTGAGATGTGAGGTTCATTCTCAGTATGTAGACCAAGTGTGGGAGAAGACAGCTTTTGTTCTCTTTTTACTTGGACCATATCCTTTTTGTTTCCCTTTGATGCCATTATCCTGTATTGAAGCTTGCATAATATATGAAATAGTCATGTCAAATTCATAATCACATTTATGTGAAGAAATCTCTCAGAATTATACACTTTATATATTCTATACAAATACTACTTATTCTTCCTAAAGGCCTTCTGTTTGTAAAGGTCTTCTGCATTGGGCCTAAGAATCCTTGTATCATTTGGAACTTGACCTCGTTTACTTTTTGCTGACTGTGGAAGGGATGCTACCAGGACACTTTGAGCTAATAGGAAAAAGCTACTGAGTTGAGGAAGCAGTGCTACCACTGGTGAATAGTGTAATGTATTAGCTTGGTGCAAATGCACCAAGCCATTGTGGTGGTTTTTGCCATTTAAAAGTAATGGCAAAAACATAACTACTTTTTGCACCATCCTAATAGATATTGTCTTTGGGGGGGATTAAGGGTGGGTGGCTCCAGAATGTCTATGTAGTAGCAGATTTTTAAATAAAGTTATATGTGCATGAGAAACATGCACTCTTTATTGCTATATGTGTCTTTCAAGTAACTTGAGGGTATATAGCCACAAAAGTCATAACTGGATATCTGCTACTGGCTGAATAGAGATTTGCTCAAAGGTAGCAAGTTATCAAGATGTGGAAATTTTCCTAATGATAGATCAGAAAATTCAAAACTAAAAGATTCCCAAGAAACCAGAAAACTATCTTAGTAAGCAGTGCTTTTAGAACACATACATATATTCCAGGACACATTTTTCCCAGGTCTGTGACATCTTACCCTGTTCACCATATTCATCTTTCCTTTCCTTTGAAAATGCCTCGGGCTCCTTATGCTAATTATCCCATCCAGTTTGCAGAGGTCTGCAAGCAAAGATGTGACATGCTGAGTCACACACAAAAAAGGCCTGTTTTACCTATTCCCTAGAGCAGGAGACATCTTTCTCTTGCTTTTTTTTTTTTTTTTTTTTTTTTTTTTTTTTTGACTGAGAGGTATATCTCTCAAGGAACATGTAGGAAAATTAAATGTGTTCCAAGCTTACTTGCTTTTGTACAAATCTAGAGTAATTAGTTGTTTATTTTGCTTTAAAAAGATCCATCAATAAATGGAGAAATAATCTGGCGGGGACACCCATACACTACTTCACAAGTAAATGAATATGGAATTCTGATCATCTGAATATTATACTTTGATTTGTTGCCTAAAGAGTCTTAGAAATATTGGCATTGTTTCTTTTATGAGGTAGATGTACATATGAGAGAGGCTAAGTACCTTAAATTCTGCATATGACAGGTGAGTTGGTCCTGGAAGAAACTGAAAGACTTTGAAGAAGAATGTATTGTATGATTAGAATTAAAAGAGTAGAGGCATTTAATTTTTTAAAAAAAATTTTATTTTAAGGTTAGGGTTTCATGTGCAGGTTATGTGCATGAATGGCTTCATGTCACAGGAGTATGGCTTACAGATTATTTCATCACCCGTAGGATAAGCATAGTACCCGATAGGTAGTTTTTCCTTCCTCCTTCCTGTCTATGCTCAAGTAAGCCCCGGTGTCTCTTGTCTTTTCTTTGTTATCCTTGTGTACTCAATATTTGGTTTTCACTTATAAGTGAGAACACGTGGTATTTAGTTTCCTGTTCCTGTGTTAGTTCACTTAAGATTATGGCTTCCACCTCCATCCATGTTGCTGCAAAAGTCAAAATCTCATTCTTTTGTCGGCTGCCTAGTATTCTACAGTGTATATGTACCACATTTTCTTTATTCAGTCTGCTCTTAATGGGCATTAAGGTTGCTTCCATGATCTTGCTTTTGTGAATGGTGCTATAATGAACATCTGCATGCATGTGTCTTTATGATAGAATGATTTATATTTTGGGGGGTATATACCCAATAATTACATTGATGGGTTGAATGTTAGTCCGAAGCTCTTCGAAAAATCTCCAAACTGCTTTCTATAGTGGCTGAATTAATTTATATTCCCATCAACAGTGGATAGCATTTCTTTTTTTCTGCAGCTGTGCCAGCATCTTTTGTCTTCTTACTTTTTGATAATAGCCATTCTGACTGGTGTGAGATGATATCTCACTGTGGTTTTAATTTGCATTTATCTAATGATGAGTGATATTGAGCATTTTTTCATATCTTGTTGGTTGTATGTATTTCTTCTTTTGAGAAGTGTCTGTTTATGCCCTTTGCCCACTTATTTCATGAGATTGTTTGTTTTTTGCTTGTTAAAGTATTTAAGTTCCTTATAGACTCTTGATAGCTCTTTGTCAGATGCATAGTTTGCAAAGATTTTCTCCCATTCTGCAGTTTGTCAGTTTACTCTGGTGATAGTTTCTTATGCTCTGGAGATGCTCTTTAGTTTTATGAGATCCTGTTTGTTGATTTTTATTTTTGTTGCAATTGTTTTTGGCATCTTCATCATGAAATCTTTGCTAGGGCTTATGTTCAGAATGGTATTTCCTAATTTTTTTCTAGGGTTTGCACATTTTTAGGTTTTACATCTAAGCCTTTAATCCATCTTGAATTGATTTTTGTGTATGGTGAAAGGGAAGAGTCCAATTTCAATTTCTTACATAAGGCTAGCTGGTTATCCCAGCACCACTTATTGAATATAGAGTCTTTTCCTCACTGCTTGTTTTTTTATGAATTTGTTGAAAATCAGATGGACATAGGTGTGTGACATTATTTCTGCACTTTCTATTCTGTTCTATTGTCTACATATCTGTATTTATCCAATACCATGCTGTTTTGGTTATTGTAGCCTTATAATATAGTTTGAAGATGGGTCTTGTGATGCTTCCAGCTTTGTTCTTTTTACTTAGGATTGCTTTGTCTATTTGGTCTCTCATTCAGTTTCATATAAATTTTAGAATTTTTTTTTCTAATGCCTTGAAAAATGTCATTGGTCGGTGTGTTTGGAATAGCATGGGCAGTTTGTCCATTTTAACAATACTGATTCTTTCTATTCATAAGCATGGAATGTTTTTATATTTGTATCATCTATGATTTCTTTCAGCACAGTTTTGTAGTTCTCCTTGTAGTGACCTTTCCCCATCCCAGTTAGCTGTTTCTAGCTTTTCTTGTGTGTGTGGCTATTGTGAATGGGATTGTCTTCTTGATTTGGATCACAGTGGAATGTTATTGATATATAGAAATGCTACTGATTTTTGTACATTGATTTTTTTATCCTGAAACTTTGCAGAAGTTGTTTGACAAATCTAGGAGGTTTTGAGGAGAGACTATGGAGTTTTCTAGGTATAAAACCTTATAATCTGCAAACAAATAGTTTGACTTCTCTCATTCTATTTGGATGCCTTTTATTTCTCTTGCACAATTGCTCTGGCTAAGGCTCGCAGTATTATGTTGAATAGGAGTGCCGAGAGTGGGCATCCTTGTATTGTTGTGGTTCTCAAGAGAAGTGTTTTTAGCTTGTCCCCATTTAGTATGTTAGCTATGGATTTGTCATAAATGGCTTTGGTTATTTTGGGGTTTTCTCAATGTCTAGTTTATTGTGGATTTATAACATGAAGCAAGGTTGGGTTTTACTGAAAACTTTCTCTACATCTTCTATTTAAGATAACTGTGTGATTTTTCTGTTTTCTGTTTATGTGATAAATCACATTTATTCATTTGCATGTGTTGAATCAAACTTGTATCCCAGCGATAAAGTATACTTGATCGTGGTGGACTAGCTTTCTGATATGCTGCTAGATTTAGTTTGCCAGTATTTTGTTGAAAACTTTTGCATCTGTATGTATCAAGGATATTGGCCTGAAGTTCTCTTTTTTTGTTGTGTCTCTGCTTGTTTTGGTATCAGGATCATACTGGCCATATAGAATGAGTAAAGAAAAAGCCCCTTAACTCATTTTTAGAATAGTTTCAGTAGGAATGGTACCTGTTCTTCTAGGTAATTCTGGTAGAATTCAACTGTTAATCTGTGTGGTCCAGGGCTTTCCCTTGTTGGTAGACTTTTAATTATTGATTCAATTTTGGAACTCATTATTGATTTGATCAGAATTTCAATTTCCTCCTGATTTAATCTTGGGAGGTTGTATATTGCCAGGAATTTATCCATTTATTGTAGATATTTTAGTTTGTGTGTGTGGAAGAGTTTATAATAGTTTCTGCTGCAGGGTTTTTTTTCTGTTTCTGGGGCATCAGTGGTAATGTCCTCTTTGTCATTTCTGATGGTGTTTATTGGATCTTCTCTCTTTTTTTTTCTTTGTTAGTTTCACTAACTGTCTGTCAATCATATTTGTTCTTTCAAAGAGTCAACTTCTGGTTTCATTCATCTTTAGAATGGATTTTGTGTCTCAATTACATTCAATTCAGCTCTGATTTTGGTTTGGGGCTGATATGCTTTTATTTCTTGAGTTCCTCTAGGTAGGATGTTAGGTTGCTAATTTGAGATTTTTCCAAATTTTTGATGTGGATATTTAGTGTTGTAAACTTTCCTCTTAACACTGTTTTAGATGTATCAACATTTCTGCCTGTCAGCCCTAAAGAAAGCAGATGATCTCCCAGCACAGCACTCAAACTCTGTTAAGCAACAGACTGCCTCCTCAAGTGTGTCCCCCCATGCCTCCTGACTGGGAGACACCTCCCAGTGGTGGTTGACAGAAACCTCTATAGGGAGAGCTCTGCATGGCATCTGGAGGGTGCCCCTCTGGAATGAAGATTCCAGAGGAAGGAACAGGCAGCAATCTTTGCTGTTCTGCAGCCTCCACTGGGAATACCCAGGCAAGCAGGGTCTGGAGTGGACCTCCAGCAAACTCCAGCAGACCTGCATCAGAAGGGCCTGACTGTTAGAAGGAAAACTAACAAATAAAAAGAAATACCATCAATATCAACAAAAAGAATGTTCACACAAAAACCCCATCTGAAGGTCATCAGCATCAAAGACCAAAGGTAGATAAATCCATGAGGTTGTGGAAAAACTAGTGCAAAAAGGATGAAAATTTCAAAAACCAGAATGCCTCTTCTCCTTTAGAGGATCACAACTCCTCAGCAGCAAGGGAACAAAACTGGATGGAGAATGAGTTTGAAGAATTGACAGAAGTAAGCTTCAAAAGGTGGGTAATAATAAGCTCCTCCAAGCTAAAGGAGCATGTTTTAACTCAATGCAAGGAAGCAAGGAACCTTGAAAACAGATTAGAGGAATTGCTAACTAGAATAACCAGTTTGGAGAATAACATTGATGGAGCTGAAAAATGCAGCACGAGAACTTTGGGAAGCATATACAAATATCAGTAGCCTAATCAATCAAGCAGAAGAAAGTATATCAGAGATTGAAGATCAACTTAATGAAATAAAGCATGAAGACAAGACTAGAGAAAAAAGAATGAAAAGGAATGAACAAAGCCTTCAAGAAACATGGGACTACGTAAAAAGGCCAAACCTATGTTTGATTGGTGTATCTGAAAGTATCAGGGAGAATGGAACATTCTTTAGAACATTATCTAGGAGAACTTCCCCAACCTAGCAAGACAGAATAACATTCAAATTCAGGAAACAGAGAGAACACCACAAAGATATGCCTTGAGAAGAGCAACCTCAAGTCACATAATTGTCAGATTCACCAAGGTGGAAATGAAGGAAATTATGTTAAAGACAGCCACAGAGAAAGGTCAGGTTACCCACAAAGGCAAGTCCATCAGACTAACAGTAGATCTCTCTGTGGAAACCCTACAAGTTAGAAGAATGTGGGGGCCAATATTCAACATTCTTAAAGAAAAGAATTTTCAACCCAGAATTTCATATCTAGCCAAACTAAGCTTCATAAGCAAAGGGGAAATAAAATCCTTTATAGACGAGCAAATGCTGAGAGATTTTTGTCACCATCAGGTCTGCCTTACAAGAGCTCCTGAAGGAAGCAATAAATATGGAAAAGAAAAACCAGTACCAGCCACTGCAAAAACATACCAAATTGTAAAGACCATTGACACTATGAAGAAACTGCTTAAACTAACAGGTAAAATAACCAGATAACATCATAATGACAGGATTGAATTCACACTTAACAATATTAACCTTAAATGTAAATGGACCAAATGGCCCAATTAAAAGACAAAGATGAGAAAATTGGATAAAAAGAAGAGCAAATTGGATAAAATTGATGTACAGCATATATCAGTGTGCTGTATTCAGGAGACCCATCTCATGTGCAAAGACACACATAGGCTCAAAATAAAGGGATGGAGGAAGATTTACCAAGCAAATGGAAAGCAAATAAAGGCAGGGGTTGCAATCATAGGTTCTGATAAAACAGACTTTAAACCAACAAAGATCAAAAAAAGACAAAAAAAAAAAAAGGTCATTACATAATGGTAAAGCGATCAATGCAACAAGAAGAGCTAACTATTTTAAACATATAGTCACCCAATACAGGAGCACCCAGATTTATAAAGCAAGTTCTTAGAGACCTACAAAGAGACTTAAACTCTCACACAATAATAGTGGGAGACTTTAGCACCCTACTGTCATTATTAGACAGATCAACAAGACAGAAAATTAACAAGGATATCCAGGATTTGAACTCAGCTCTGGACCAAGCAGACCTAACAGACACCTACAGAACTCTCCACCCCAAATCAACAGAATATACATTCTTCTCAGCACCACATCATACTTACTCTAAAATTGACCACATAATTGGAAGTAAAACACTACTCAGCAAATGCAAAAATAAAATGAAAATCATAGCAGTCTCTCAGATCACAGAGAAATCAAATTACAAATCAGGATTAAGAAACTCACTCAAAACCACACAACTAGATGGAAACTGAACAACCTGCTCCTGAATGACTACTGGGAAATAAAATAACAAAATTAAGACAGAAATAAATAAGTTTTTTTGAAACCAATGAGAACAAAGACACAACATACCAAAATCTCTGGGACACAGCTAAAACAGTGTTTAGAGGGAAATTAATAGCACCAAATTCCCAAAGGAGAAATCAGGAAAGATCTAAAGTCACCACCCTAACATCACAATTAAAAGAACTGGAGAAGCAAGAACAAACAAATTCAAAAGCTAGCAGAAGACAAGAAATAACTAAGATCAGAGCAGAACTGAAGGAGATAGAGACACACAAAAACCCTTCAAAAAATCAGTGAATCCAGGAGCGGATTGTTTTTGAAAAGATTAACAAAATAGGCTGCTAGCCAGACTAATAAAAAAATAAAAGAGAGTAGAATCAAATATACACAATAACAAATGATAATGGGGATATTACCACTGATTCCAGAGAAATACAGACTACCATCAAAGAATACTATAAACACCTCTATGCAAATAACTAGAAAATCTAGAAGAAATGAATAAATTCCTGGACACACACACTCCCCCACCAAGACTAAATCAGAAAGAAGTCGAATATTCCAAAAAGTCAAATAGACCAAGTTCTGAAATTGAGGTAGCAATGAATAGCATACCAAACAAACCAAAACAAAACAAAGACACCCAGGACCAGATGGATTAACAGCCAAATTCTACCAGAAATATAAGGAGGAGCTGGTGCCACTGCTTCTGAAACTATTACAAACAATAGAAAAAGAGAATCCTCCCTAACTCATTTTATGAGGCCAGCATCATCCTAATACCAAAACCTGGTGCAGACAAAACACAACAAATTTCAGGTCAGTATGCCTGATGACTATTGATGTGAAAATCCTCAAATAAATTACTAGCAAACTCAATCCAGCAGCACATCAAAAAGCTTATCCAACAGGATCAAGTTGGGTTCATCCCTGGGATGTAAGGCCGGTTCAACATACGCAAATCAATAAATGTAATCTATCACATAAACAGAACTAGTGACAAAAAAACACATGATTATCTCAATAGATGCAGAAAATGCCTGTGACAAAATTCAACAGTTCTTCATGCTAAAAACTCTCAATAAACGAGGTATTGATGGAATGTATCTTAAAATAATAAGACCTATTTATGACAAACCTGCAGCCAATATCATACTGAATAGGCAAAAGCTGGCAGCATTCCGTTTTTTAGACTGGCACAAGATAAGGATGTCCTCTCTCACCACTCCTATTCAACATAGTATTGGAAGTTCTGACCAGGGCAGTCAATCAAGAGAAAGAAATAGAGGGTATTGAAATAGGAAGAGAGGAAGTCAAATTGTCTCTGTTTGCAGATGACATGATTGTATATTTAGAAAACCCCATAGTCTCAGCCCAAAATCTCTTTAAGCTGATAAGCAACTTCAGCAAAGTCTCAGAATACAAAATTAATGTGTAAAAATCACAAACATTCATATTATTGTTTTAATTAGTTTTACAGAATGTCTTGATTTCTGCCCTAATTTTATTATTTATCAAAAAGCCATTCAGGAACAAGTTGTTTAATTTCCATGTAGTTATATGGTTTTGAGTAATCTTCATAGCACTGACTTCTATTTTTATTTCATTGTAGTCTGAGAGTGTGATTGGTGTGATTTCAATTTTTATTAGATTTGCTAAGAATTATATTAGGGCTGATTATGTGGTAGATTTTAGAGTATGTGCCACTTACAGATAATAATGTATATTTTCATTTTTTTGAGGGGAGAGTTTTATAGATTTCTGTTAGATCCATTTGATCAAGTGTCAAATATAGGTCCTGAATGTCTTTGTTAGTTTTCTGCCTCAGCTTTCTGTCTAAAAATATGTCAGTCGGGTTTTGAACTCTTTTACTATTATTGTGGGGTTATCTATGTCTCTTTGTGGGTCTCTAAGAACTTGTTAATCTGGGTGCTTCAGTGTTTGGTACATACATATTTATGATAGTTTAATGGAGTAATTTACTATTATATAATGCCTTTCCTTGTTGTTTTGTGATCATTGTTTTAAATTCTGTTTTGTCTGAAATTATAGTAACAACCCCTGCTTTTTTGTTTTGCTTTTTCTTTGCTTTGAGTCTATGAGTGTGTTGAAGACTGTGTACAGTTGGGTCTTGTCCCTTTATTCAATTTGTCAGCATACCTTTTAAGTGGGTGCATTTAGCCTGTTTATATTCAAGGTTAATATTGATATATGTGGATTTGACCCTGTCATTCTGATGCTATCTGTTTATTATCCAGACTTGATTGTGCAATTGCTTTATAGTGTAAATGACCTACATATTTACGTGTGTTTTTGGTAGCTGATAATAGCCTGTTTCTATATTTAACCCTTGTATAAGGGACCTCTTACAAGGCGGGTCTGGTGGTAACAAATTTCCTTAGCATTTGCTTTCCTGAAAAGTCTTTTATTTCTCCTTTTTAAATGAATCTTAGTTTGCCTGGATAAAAAAATCTTTGTTGGAATTTTTTTTCTTTAAGAATGCTGAATATAGGCCCACAATTTCTCCTGCTTGTAGGGTTTCTGGTGAAATATCCACTGTTGACCCATTGGGATTCCCTTTGTATGTGACTTGCCCCTTTTTACTAGCTAACTTTAAAATCTTTTCTTACATGTTGACCTTGGAAAGGATGATAACTATGTGTCTTGGGAAAGTCATCTTTTATATTATCTTACAGGGGGTCTCTGCATTTCCTGAGTTTGAATGTTGGCCTATATAGTGAGGCTGGGGAAATTTTCATGGACAGTATCTTCAAATACCTTATCCAAGTTGCTTGCTTTCTCTCCCATTTCTTACTTTTAACCATAGTGCAAGATAATAAAAATATATGTTGAAACCCACAGAGTGATCTTAATAATCAATGAGAAAATTATGATTTCTCTGTAACCTTTAAATTTTTATCCAAGTATTAAATACTCTTTTGCTTTAAATTGTAAATCTATAGGGGGAAAAACAGTATAACCTCCATTTGGGGGGTCTAGTTGTCTTATAAAGTAACTTGGTAATTTTACTAGTAAACCAGTATTATTTAGTGCATTCTAATTTAAACATTAGAAACATTGAGAAGGTGTTCTATTTTTTGTATATAATTTATTTATCCTAATTACAATTTTGTATATAATTTATATTAAATATTCATATTTCTCTTCTCCTTGTATAACTTATATCTAATGAGCATCCTTTCTACTCATTGGAAGTGATTTGGAAAATGTGTCTTTTGATAATACAAGTTTTTCATTTCTTTAATTTGAAAATTCAGAGTTTGGGTAATGGGAATTAAAAATAATATATACCTTAATTATAAATCAAATATGTACAAGAAAATATATGACATTTAGAAGTCTTTACAGGATTATCATTTAACCTTCAGGAGTATTAACCAATGTAATATTTGAAATTTGGAGCAATTGCTGGGCTGTATCAAAGGTTATCATACAACTGAGACATAGAAGGGATGTGGAGTCACTTACTCCATCTTTTCCTCAATATAAGGATCATCTTTTTAAAATTTGTGAACATTGATACTTTCGAAAGATTGTTCCTTAAGAGAGCTTCACATCATATCTAATCATTAAAAAATTTTGTCTTGTTCCATCAAAGTCTTCTCATTACCTCTCCTTGGTCCTTGTTCTTTTCTCTAGATCTTAAAAACTAAGTCCACTTGTTGAACAGGATACTTGCCAAACATTCAAAGAGCTTTGCTGCTCACTTCCCTCTTTTCTCTAGGCTGTAGTTTATTCTAGTGCCTTCTGATTTCTGAAAGCCTCATAGGATAATTAGTCCCATCCTCTTGACTCTTTTAATTGTGCGTATCCCCAAGACAGTTTATTAATTTGAAGATTTTATCCTTTTGGTAATTCTAATTGCTTTGGTGCCAAAGAACAAGGTTCCATCTTGGGAGATGGAATCTTGACTTTATCCTAAGGTCAGTGAAAGGCCATTTAAGGGTTACATGTAATAGGCAGAGGAGTGAGATAAACAGCTCTGCATTTTTATGAAGGTACCTGTGCAGCATTTTAGAAAAAGGGAGTTGAGGAGGGACAGTGGAGTCTGCATGGGGATTTAATTATGAATTGAGCAGGGTGAGTCTTTTATTACTATCATCTACTATTTATTATATCATCTACTATTACTCTGCTGGAGCAGAAATAAAAAGATTTCCAGAAATAATTGTAGAGACCTTGAGATGGAGAATCTTAAGTCCTATAGTTATGTAGGTAGGAGTGTATGTCCAAGAGAATTTTAATATTATTTAATTTTTACCTATATGTTGTTGAGGTTAGGACACATTCAGGGTACATTTTCACTTGTAAATTATTCTCTACATATGTCTGTCTCTCTCTAGACTGTTGTCTGACTGATGTTTGAGAGACTGTTGTTAACGTTTATGTCTTTGTAAATAGCACAGCATCTGGAACATATTAGAAAAAATATAAATGAATGAATAATAGACATAATGTGTAGTTGTTATTCAAATTATGAATTTCAGTGAGTTAGATAAAATTTGTTGTTTGTTATTTACCTTGTTTAAAAATAAATGATGTGAGTTAAAATTTAGTAATGAAGAGCAGCATTGTAAATACTACAAAAAACATTTCCAGATAACATTTCATAGCTTTACAAATGTGTTTTTAATGAACTTAAGATATAGCTTCCCTGTAATTGCTGACAACTGTGTTGTTGTAGGCCGAATATCACACATGCTTATCAGAGGTGATAAGTTCCTCTCTTAAGGAACTATTGACTTATACTCCTTCTGTTTATTGATTACTCAATTAGTTTTCTAAGATAGCTAATCAGAGAGAGATGTAGGTATTTAGGAGTTTTTCATTAAAACATGCTAAGAAATTTAAAACAGAAATGTGTGACCTGAAAGGAAATCTCAGTAAAGGCAGAGTTCTTGAGGACCTTGGATATAATATAATGTCCTACTATAGGTAAAATTGATACAATTTAATTTCTATTTTCTTCTTCAGAATAACAACATATATTTTTTCTTTCATTAGTTAGAGAAATATATTACATGCACATAGCTATGGCTTTATGGGTATTTCCATTTCCATCTGAATTGTAGATTAGCAGAAGTAAATACACGTTTCTATGGCCTATATATTAAACACATTTAACTTTTGACACTTTCTCTTTTTATTGGAATTCTATTGATAAAATATAAAACTCATCATATTTCATTATGTTTTAAAGATTTATTTTTAAATCCAAATGAATTTTGTGTTTGTGTTCAAATACTAATATGTGATACTAATGAAGACTTCATCTAACAATTCTTTAGCTTCGGTTAACTTCTATAGAAAATGAGGTGTTCTCATCCTCTTTTTTAAATTAATAAAAACTAGCATTTTTACACTATATCCTGTAAAATAAACTCTCATAAATAGTTTATATAAAAGAAACTCTCATAAATAGTTTACACCATTTTGTTTTTTTACAGAAGTGACGTCTAATTCTATACTTTTCTCACAATCATAGAATTTTTAAAGAAAAGTGATAGGAATATTTTACTCTTTCTACATAACTGTACATTTTATTAGCTTGTTTGCTGTTATATTTTTTCTTAATATTAAAGTTGACCAAAAAAACAAGAATAGGTGAGATTGTGCAGTAATAAACACTGATCATTAATGATGTGTCCTTAAATTGAACTTTGAGATATGTACATTGAGATAAGAACATTTATTCTAGAGAATTCTAAATGCTGCACTTGACTTGTGGTAAACTTGTTAAACAGTTCTGATCTTGGAATTTTTACCTAGTAGTGTGGAAGTCTTTTATTGTTCAGTTATATCATTATTTTATTAAAACTATTCATTTATATGACTTTTGGGAGACAAAAGTTACAGAGCTGGTTTGTCAGAAGTGCTCTGCACCTAACAGAGTGAGGAATGAAATGATAAAATAGAATTCGGTTTTATTTTTTCTGTTTTAAGCTTAAAACCTAAAAGCTACATGAACTGCTGAGTATGAAAACACACATTTTTTTCATTCTTTCATCCAAGTATATAATCAATTTATTAAGCATATATGTGCTCATGTGAAAACTGAATCAGGGAGCTTTTTGTTTCAGAGTAAATTTTTTATTTAAAATTTCTTAACATAAAATAATAAAAGACTCATCTATACCTCCAGCTTTCACAGATTCCTTGCTTTAATCATTCATCTAGTAATTCAACTGATATTTATTCAGCAACAGCCGCTCATTTACATGAAATAAGAAACAATATGCTCAGGAATTGGAGGAAATTAAAAAACAGTTTAAGCTTAAGTTTTGAAAAATAATGTATATAGAGGAGCACTTAAAAATTTGTGTAGATTTAATTGTGTGAAATGTGAGAAAAGGGAACAAATTGCAAATGAAATAAATGAAGAAAAAGTACGTTTTCCAGCTTACTTGAATTGCATAAATATTTCATTGTTTATAGATAATTTAGGGGCATAGATTGGATTAATAGGGTATCATGTTTTCTTTTTCTACTTTTCTTTTTTTGAGATGGAGTCTGACTCTTTTTGCCCAGGCTGGGGTGCAATGGTGCAATCTTGGCCCACCGCAACCTCTGCCTCATGGGTTCCAGCAATTCTCCTGCCTTAGCCTTCTAAGTAGCTGAGATTACAGGCACCCACCACCATGCATGGCTAATTTTGTATTTTTAGTAGAGATGTGGTTTCTCCATGTTGGTCAGATTTGTCTTGAATTCCCAACTTCAAGTCATCCACCTGCCTTGGCCTCCCAAAATGCTAGGGTTACAGGTGTGAGCCACCTAACCTGGCCTTTTTTTTTTTTTTTAAGACTAAGTCTCTCTCTTGTCTGACAGGCTGTAGGGCAATAGTGCAATCTTGGCTGACTGCAACCTCTGCCTCCCAGGTTCAAGCGATTATCCTGCCTCAGCCTCCTGAGTATCTGGGATTAAAGGCATGTGCCACTACATCCAGCTAATTTTTGTATTTTGAGTAGAGACAGGTTTCATCATGTTGGCCAGGTTGGTTTTGAACTCCTGACCTCAGGTGATCTACCCTCCTCAACCTCCCAAATTGCTAGGATTACAGACGTGAGCCACCACGCCCAGTCAATAGTGTATCACTTTTCATATAGTTTATTTAAAAACTTGTATTCCTTCTTCTGGTCTCATCCTCTATCTTCTCCCACTAATGCTAAGGAAAACAAACTGGTTGGTAATTGAATATAATAATGATAATTCATCCCAGCAAGTTGCATAGTCTCCTCTACTGCAATAGTTTAACACCAGGGTAATGATTTGGATTAGAAAACTGATGGTAAACTGAACTATTAATGTTAGTGAGGGAAGGCACTACAATTTGTTGAGGAAGAAAACAAAGAGTATGTCGCTCCTGTAGCTCCAGTTTCCTAAGAGGCAAAGAGAGTTTTAGAAATCCACAACCCTTTTCAGTGGCAAAGCTTATTCAAACAGTGTTCAAAATAAATCTCAGATGCCTATGACTATACCAAAGTGGGTTCTTAGGAAAATATTTTTGCTACAATGAGTTTTTTTGGAGGATGCTTATATGTGATGAAAGGAAGAGTATTATTTCTGAAGTGATATCTTGAGTGGGTCTGCTAACTATATAGATTCTGGAACCATATCTACTAGGCTAAGTGTTTTTTAAGTCATCTTATGATAAGTATATGACAGACTTGGATGTTGTCATGGATTCACTGGCATACCTCCCTAATCCCTCTTCAGGGCCAATACACCCATCTGCAGTGCCTGATGCGCCTCATGTCAACTTTAGGAAACTGCCTGGGCCACGGTTATACCTCTCGGGGCAGCCTACAACCAACGACAAACTGATGCAGGGACACAAAGATTGGCCCCCCTGTTTCACTTCAGGACAGCTCTGCAGGAATTGACACTGCTTGACAATGAAGATCCTTTGAGAAGTGGCCACTCTCCGCACAGATGTAAGGACAAAGGGATTTGAACAAAGATGAGGATAAAAATGTCCCGTAACTCTGGGTGACTTATTCTACAAAAGCAGAATCTTCAGACTGGAGAGGTTAAGTTGAATTGCTAGAGTTCTGTATCCTGGGGTTTAGATCAGGATTAAGTGAATGGCAAAAACATTCTACACTACCAGGAAGGAACTTTTCCCAGTCTTAGCATGTGCATTATAGGGTATGGGTTTATACCAGCAAAAAGCCCTCTAATTCATTTGAATGGATGTCGGGGGAATGACAAGTTCTACTACAGAGAGTGTGTAACCAAGTCAGGCTTATATAACTCCTTTAGAATCAACAACCGAGGCTTGAGGGTCCTAGTGGTTGACAGATTCACACTGTCAGCTAAGATGACGATTTACAGTAAGTACAGAGGGAGTAACAGTGATCTTCCTGTTAGGAAGATGACAGAAACTTCATTCAGAAATTCCTCTGTATATTTATATGGAGAGTAGACTTGCCTTTCTTTCTACCCATTTTATTCAGCCATTTATGGGCACATTTCATCTTGGTTCATAGCATGGTAAATCAATCTTAAAATCTTGGCAGGTACGTTTGCCTTAACATCTCGGAAAATGCAAACAATGGATCCTTTATAAATATCATGAATCAGGGCTCAAATTGAAGGTTAGCCCAGATGAAACAGAAAATTAAAGAGAGATTAAATAGTTTACCCTCTCTTGTCAATTCCAGCTTCTGTCTTGTCACTCTTCATAGCCAAATTAGAAAAATAAAAAGCACAACCATGTATATTTTAAATTATTTCATTGATTAAAATAGTATCAATTCAAAATGACATCAAAACCAAATATTTCCTCTCTGTCATTCTGAAACTTGCTCAAGGCCAGAAGGAGAATTGAACACAGTCCTTTAATATTGTTGGTGACAAGTTTGAAGGGCTGTTAACAAAAGAAGGAGCAGAGGTGAATCGGGAAGAAAGAGGAGCAAGGACCACTCTACTTGCACATCTTAGAAAACCAATCCAGTTAACTTTTCAAAGATGCAGTGCAAAAATTAAGACACAGGGCATCTTTTATTTGCAGAGGTCAGAATGGGGTTATTTGCTTGAATCAGGAACTTTCTAGACTATAGTTTGTTTCTCACAAACAAAGGGCTCAGATAAATAAGGAATGTTCACCAAAGCTATAATTTCAGGAAGAAGCTGGAAGTCCTTGAGTTTTGAAAAGCAAATTAGTTTCCTATTTCCATTAGCTGTTAAGAAGTAAAGGCTAATTGAGCTGGCACTCAAAACCCTAGGTCAGGAAAAAAGACAAAAATCCCTCTTAGACCATAACTGATTCTTTCTAAACAAAAAAACACATAAAAATAGATCAACAAGGAAAAAATTAGGCACATAAAAGTTAAGTAATTAAAAGAGAACCAATAAAAATCCTTCAAGAAGAAAAAAGGAACAGAAAAGACAGAGCGCAGAGAAGAATACCTACAAAAATAATAAAATGTAGTCATGTAGCAGGTAAAAATAAACCATACTGACAAAAATTTAACGATCTTATCCCTCTGTGGAGCAAAGAGGGGTAAGAGTGAAACAAGAACTCAGAACATGGAGACATAAGAGACTTATTATATATCTTAATTTTAAAAAATTTTATTTAGAACAGTATCTACTCCCAAGTTTTTCATGCCATTGATTTGTTGGATGTTGACACTTTCTAGCTTTCTTCCTTAAGCAGTTAATAGACTATTTCAGACCAATAATCAGTGGTCCACAAACAGATTGTTGACCACGGATGTCAAATCATGCCACCCAGAATAACGAGGTCACTTTACTTTTTAGATAGTTTATGCATGCCAGACAGTGAAGTTGTAATAATGGTCAGCAGTCAAAAGCAATTATAAAACACTGAAAGTTGTATTACTCCATGGATTTTAATAGTACATCCCAATTTTAGAGTTGTTCAAAGTGTGAAAAAAATTTGCATTTTTAAATCTAAAGAATAGATTAAAATGTACTGTCAGAACTAACACAAACATCGGTAACAAAAATAAAAATAGGTTCAGTTTAACTGTTGAAAGAAAAATGTGTTATATTTAATCAGACATCAAAGTCCAATTTTGTTCTTTCAAGAACAATTATTTCTAAAATAAGGTTTTCTTATAGATTTATAATATAAGAAGGATAATAAAAACATTGGCAAAGATATCAAAAGAAAATGCCAATAAACAAATATCAAGGTTCATGATCATTATATCACAGTACATTGAATTAAGGCTAAGAATTACTAATTGACATAAAATTATGATAAAGTATATACAACTATGTTTAGCAATTATACTAATTTTGCATACAATGTATCAACATCGATAAACACAGAAACCATAAGAAAAATGTTAAATAGAACAAAATCACATTCTTATTAAAAGTAAAATTTTAATTTGCCTCTCTTAGACCATGATACATTTAAACAAAAATTAAAAATATAAATTATATAGTTAATTAGGTACATTAGTGTTATATAATGCTCTAACCTGAAAAGATAAAATACATATTATTTTTCATACCAATCGAAAATTCATAGGAATTGATAACATCTTAGATTGTAAAAATCTAATTTTTATAGTCTTAATTAAGTAAATCAAAAGTGGTATAGAAAACATTGCTGTACTAAATACATACTAATAATGCACTGAAAAATATATTAACAAAAT
Organism: Saguinus oedipus; assembly: GCA_031835075.1. Lineage (NCBI taxonomy): Eukaryota > Metazoa > Chordata > Mammalia > Primates > Cebidae > Saguinus > Saguinus oedipus. The sequence goes on along the minus strand of CM063181.1, from coordinate 98,418,413 downwards.
TAAAAAGTAAGATTCCTACCACTTTGATATTAAAAAATAACTCTCTACATTTTTATTAAAAGTTACTTTTAAAATAAAACACTGTAGTAATTATAGAAACTTAATGAAATAGAGGTAGCAGTCCTCAGAAATACATTCATAGACAAAACTTTTCTGCTAGTAAAAAAGAACTTAAATAGGCATATAATTCATGAATACACTGACCTATGAAAACCTAAAAACATTAATAAAGGTAACACTGGAAAAAGGTGAATCAAAAAAATACAAAGCAAAAGAGCAAAAAGCTTCATAAAAAATCTCAGAACTAAGTCTTTTGTTTTGTTTCGTTTTGTTTGTTTTTGAGTTGGAGCACCCCTCTGTGACCCAGTCTGGAGTGCAGTGGCATTTCTGCTTACTGCAACCTCTGCCTCCCGGGTTCAAGCAATTTTCATGCCTCAGCCTCCCAAGTAGCTGGTATTACAGGTGTGCACCACCATGCCTGGCTAATTTTTGTATTTTTAGTAAACATGGGATTTCACCATGTTGTTTAGGCTTGTCTCAAACACCTGACCTCAGGTGATCTGCCTGCCTCGGCCTCTCAAAGTGCTGGGACTACGTCATGAGCCACCACATCCAGCTGCTAAGTGTTTTGTTTTGTTTTGTTTTTAAACAGAAAATATAAATTGGCTAACCCAACAGAGAAAAAGTGAATATATATTAGCTAATTTAATAGTGGTAATCATTATACAATGTATATGTATATCAAATAAAAGATGAAAAAGCAAAAAGAAAAATGGAAGACTGCAGGAAGTCTGAAAAGAAAGAAAATAATGAAAGAAGGGAAGGGAAGGGAAATGAATGAAAGGGAAGAAAGGAAGAAAGGCAGGAAAAAAGGAAGGGGCAAGAGCAAAATAATATAGACAAGGACAAAAATGGCACAAATTTTATTCAACTGTATTCAAATAAATGTGAAATATGAATTTCTTTGAGGAGGAGACATCATATAGTCATTTGTAGGTTGTCATAACAGCATTTGATAGAATTCTTGGTATGCCAGAAGTAAATGCCTAATTTTAATGTATGATTAAATGTTGATATATTAATATATAGTACAAATATATAAAACATAATATGCAATATGGTTATTATGTATAATTAGTTGTAAAAAGAATGTATCTATCAACTCCTAAACTTGAATTATGCTTAATGTAAAAAAACTTTTAACCATTCCCATTAAATCCAGAATTAAAGCAAGGCTATTTATTATCACTACTACTATTTAATAAAAATCCAGTTAAAGAAGACATTGAAACAATAAGTATAAAATTCAAAATGTTTTCCGGAGATACAATCATTATCTTGTCCAATAATTATCAATTGTCTAAAAAATAAACAGAAAATGTATAAACAATAAAATAACTCAGCAAGTTAAATAACTTTTTCTATTCATAAACAACAATGTTTAAACATAGAATGGGAGAGAAGACTCATTTTTTTTTACTATGGTAGCAAAATAAAATAGTATTAATAAACTTAAAGAAATGTGCAAAAGCTATATAAAGCTCTTTGTACATGGAATACTGAACTTTCATCCGAAAGAGGATTTGTTACCTGTAAATTAATCTCTGGAATTCATAGGATCCCAGTAAAATACCATAGAGAATATTTTAGTACCTTATGTCATGATTTCTGGATAAGAAATAAATGATAAATAAAAACACCTGAAAATGAAGAGTAATGAAGGGAAGCTAGCCATGATAGATAATGAAATTTATTACAATGTTTCAATCATTTAAGAAGCAGTAAGTATACTTAGAAAAATAGAACAACAATACTGGAAACAATGACAGAAATAGAAGAAATACATAAAGGAATTTAGTATAAGAGTGATAATCAGGGCCCAAAATGGCTCCGGCCGGATGTCATCTCGCTTGCGAAGGTGAGGCCAAGAGTTCAAGGCCAACCAACCTCAGCAACCTTACAAGCTCTCAATGATTGGCAAAAAAAAAAAAAAAAAAAAGTGATAATCAAATCAGATAAAGCATACAATAAACGGTGTTGGAATAGTCTTGTGGTTTTCAGTGTATTAGACCATTCTCACACTATTGTACTACCTGATACTGGATAGTTCATAAAAAGGTTTAATTGACTCAATTCTGCATGGCTGAGGGAGGCCTCAGAAAACTTGCAATCATGGTAGAAGGTGAAGGGGAAGCAAGTACCTTCTTCATTAGGTGGCAGGAGAGCGAGAACAAGGGCAGGGGAAATGCCAGACATGTACCAAACAACCAGATCCTGTGCGAACTCCCTTACTATCAAGAGAACAGCATAGGGGAGCCCACCCCCATAATCCAGTCACCTCCCACCAGGTCCTTCCCTGAACACATGGGGATTACAATTTAAGGTAAGGTTTAGGTAGGGACCCAGAGCAAAACCATATTATCCCACCCTGGCTCCTCTCAAATCTCGTGTCCTTTTCACCTTTCAAAACCAATCATGCCTTCCCAACGGTTCCCCAACATCTTCACTCTATCCAGAATTAACTCAAAAGTTAAAGTCCAAAGTTTCATCTGGGACAATACAAGTCCCTTCCATCTACCAGCATGTAAAATCAAAAGCAATTTAGTTACTTCTTAGATACAGTGAGGGTACGGTCATTGGATACCAAATAGGAGAAATGGGCCAAAACAAAGAAGACACAGGCTCCATGCAAGTCTAAAACCTGGTGGGGCAGTCATTAAATCTTAAATCTCTGAAATAATCTCCTTTGACTCCATGTCTCACACCCAGGGCATGCTGATGCAAAGGTTGGGTTCCTGTGGCCTCGGCCAGGTCTGCCCTGTGGCTCTGGAGGGTACAGTCCCTTTGGCTGCCTTTCCAGCTGGCATTGAGTGTCTGTGTCTTTTCCAAGCACATGGTGAAAGCTCTCAGTGGATCTACCACTCTGGGGTCTGGAGGACAGTGGCCCTTCTCTCACAGCTCCACAAGGCTCTACTAGTGCCCCAGTGTGGACCCTGTGTGAGGACTCCAACCCCACATTCCCCTCTGCATTATTCAAGTAGAGATTCTCCATGAGGGCTCTGTTCCTGCTGCAGACTTCTGTGTGGACATCCAGACATTTCCATACATCCTCTGAAATTTAGTTGGAGGCTGCCAAGCCTCAACTCTTCTCTTCTGCACACCTGCAGGCCTAACATCATGTGGAAACCACCAAGGCTTTGGGCTGGCACCCCCTGAAGCAACAACCTGAACTGTACCTTGGCCTCTTTTAGCCATGGCTGGAGATGGAACAGCTGGGACACAGAGCACTAAGTCCTGAGGCTGCAAAGAGGAGTGGGGCCCTGGGCCCAGCCCTCGAAACCATTATTACATCCTAGGCCTCTAGGCTGACTTTTGGCTTCTCATTACTTATGCAAATTTTTGCATCCAGCTCAAATTTCTCCCCCCAAAATGGGTTTTTCTGTTATGGTCAGGCTGCAAATTTTCCAAACCATTATGCTGTGCTTCCCTTTTAAACATAAGTTCCAATTTCAGGTCATCTGTTTGTGAACACATATAACTGTATGCTTTCAGGAAAAGCCAGATCAACTCTTACATCCTTTGGGGTTAGAAGTTTTTTCTGCCAGGTGCCCTAAGTCATCTCTCTCAAGTTCAAATTTCCACAGATCTCTAGGACAGTCACAAAATGCTGCCAGGCTCTGCTAAAGCATAGCAAGTCACCTTAGCTCCACTTGCCAAGAATTTCCTCATTTCCATCTGAGACCACTTCAGCCTGGACTTCGTTGTCTATATCACTATCAGCATTTTGGTCAAAACCATTCAACAAGTCTCTAGAAAAGTTCCAAATTTTCCCTCATTTTCCTATCTTCTTCTCAGCCCTCCAAACCATTCCGATGTCTTTCTGTTACCCAGTTCCACAGTTGCTTCCACATTTTCAAGTTATCTTTATAGCAGTATTCAACTATCCTTGCGCCAATTCTCTGTATTAGTTCATTCTCCCAACTGCCATAAAGAAACTGGGTAATTTATGAGAAAGATGGATTAATTGACTCACAGTTCTGCATGGCTGGGGGAGGCCTCAGGAAACTTTCTATCATAGTAGAAGTTGAGGGGAAGCAAGTACCTTTTTCACAAGGCAGCAGGAGACAGAGAGCGAGTGCAGGGGAAATGCTGGACATTTATTAAACCAGATCCCGTCAGAACTCCCTCATTATCAAGAGAACAGCATGGGGGAACCACCCCCATTATTCAGTCACCTCCCACCAGATCCTTCCTTCAACACGAAGGGATTATAATTTTATAATTGGAGATCACATTTGAGTGGAGATAAGAGCAATACCATATCAGTAAAGAAAAATATAAATTTTGCATTATATTAATACCTTAAGCCTTCAATAGTTCAAATTGAGCAAATAGAAATTAAAAGATAAGAAATAGAAAATATTTAAAGAAGATAATGACTATAAATATACAGGTATATATGTGTATTTATATATACATAAGTATGTGTATTTTATATGTATACGAATCACACATAAAAATTTTCTTCTCAATAAATATATGAAACCAAAACCCAATTTTTAAAAAAAAGATAATATGTAAACATATCAAAAAATAGTTCGGCATTGTGGCACATGCCTACAGTCCGAGCTATTCAGGAAACTGAGGCAGGAGTATCACTTGAGCCCAGGAGTTTGAGGCTGCAGTGAGCTATGATTGTGTCACTGCACTCCAGCCTGGGCAACAGAATGAGACCCCATCTTTAATCAGTCAATAAATTCTAAAGACACAATCACCATAAGCAAAATATAACAAAATGACACATTTTGATATGTATTAAGACATTTATAAAGAGCTTTTTAAAAATATAAATTGATAAGAAAAAGATGAACAGTTCAATAGAAAAATAGGCTAGAGATCTGACCAAACTGTTCACAGAAAATAAATAACTCTTAAACATATCAAATAACCTAGGTCACTCTGTAGTGCATAACTTTGGAGAGACAGGTGTTCTATGCATAGATGAAAAGCAGTTTGACAAGTGTTATTGAAATTACCATGCACATCTGAAAATTCTTCTATGGGTACATTGCTATATGTACAAGAGGATGTAGATAAAACTTTATACAATATTACCTGTGATAACAAAATATTCGAAATAAACCAAATGTGCTTCAATAAGCCAGAGGTTAAATAAATTATGACCCATATATATATAATCCATGTAAGATGTATTATATATGCATATTCCCATATGTATAAGAGAACACTGGTTAAATAAGTTATATTCATCCACACTGTAGAACGAAAAGTAGCTTTAAAAAGGATTGATAAAGTCTCTATGTACTGAGAGGGATAATCTCCAAATTATACTAAATGATTTGCCAGGAGTGTGTTACTTTAATTTTTAAAACTATTTGTACATAAAAGAATAAAGAACATTTGTACATAGTCAAATATGCAAACTTACATACCTAAATACAAGAGACTGATACAATTTGCAACTTTTAGGAAAAGGAATTGCAGGTCTAGGGGAGAATTGTATGTTAAGAAACTTTCACTGAATACTTTTTATATGCTTTCTGAATTTTGAACCATTCAAAGATTTTTATTTTCAGAAGCATCCATACATTGATCAAAACTGGTTGAATAAACTGCCAACTTTCTTGCTAATGTAAGCTCAGTTCAGAAGACTATATATATTAAAGTACAACGAGGACTCATGTAGCCTTTACAAGAATGCAGCCCAAGTACATAGGAAAATCCATTAGCTGCATAATTTATAGCCAATTTAAAATATTCAACGTGAGCAATAAATTGACATTCTTCTATCCCACTGCCTGACAGAAATTTTCTGAATCAAGGATACAAATATTAAAATTATATTGAATATCTTATTGAATTTTTAACTTAAATGAAAATTACAGGTGACTTTGGTAGTAACAACCAAATAAAATTTGGGGTAAGATGAAGCTTTAAGCACAACTGATGCTATTTAGTCCAGTTACTTGACCAAAATACAAAGAATGTAACACTTTGTAAAATTATTTTTACTGTGGGTAATTGTGTCTTCTATTTTTTATTAGCTTAGATTCAGATAATTATATATTTGAAAAATCCTTAAAGTTCATGTTTCTATCAGGATTTTACAAAGCCATCTTTACTCTTATTTCCCAAAACTAGCAACTATAACTTTGTTTGCTAACCATTACCTCTTTCGTATCTCTATCCAAAGTCTGCCTAAATCCCTCTTTTGCAATTTACATTTATTTCCAAACGTTCTCGATGAGAAAGACGTGGAAAATTTTGTACTGGTGGTATTTCTTTCTATAACAATCTTTTCTATACTCTAAATCATTTATTAGACTTCTCTCAAAAAGTATTTGTATAATACCATGTTTAAAAATGAGGAAGGCAAATTATTATATTTCCATAAACTAAGTCATCATTAGTATTTACATTAGAATGTTTTATTGGTTGACATAAAACATTATACAGAAAACTAGAAAAGGTAGTTGTTTTTGTTGTTACATGTACATTCTAGAAGGTATGATTAAATCTGAGTGGCCGGGCAGCGCGGTGGCTCACGCCTGTAATCCCAGCACTTTGGGAGGCCGAGGCAGGTGGATCATGAGGTCAAGAGATCAAAGCCATCCTCGTCAACATGGTGAAACCCCGTCTCTACTAAAAATACAAAAAAATTAGCTGAGCACGGTGGTACATGCCTGTAATCCCAGCTACTCAGGAGGCTGAGGCAGGAGAATTGCCTGAACCCAGGAGGCAGAGGTTGCGGTGAGCCAAGATCACGCCATTGCACTCCAGCCTGGGTAACAAGAGCGAAACTCCGTCTCAAAAAAAAAAAAAAAAAAAAAAAAAAATCTGAGTGATTTATTTTGTTTTATGTTTTTTCTACTGTTTGCTTAAACGTTGTTCATCTGTAGTTGTTTTCCTGGCAGATCTGTTTCTTTTTTATTAAAGCAGGTTGAAATGTTTGTTCTCATTCTGCAGCCACAAATTCAATGTTTAAACTTAGCAGCTTTCTAGAATTTGAATTTAGAAAATACCTTTCTTTATATCCATGATTTTTATTCATTCTCTGTTCTTACCAAGTAAAAAATAGACAGAGATGGGAGGTTTTCTATTTTGGTAGATAAATGGTATACAAAATATTTTTTAAAATAAAACATCATTTGAAGTCACTAGAGAGCTACTGCGTTTTGTGTGTGTGATCATATGCTTAGCACTATTTTAGTTATGTATCTGATTAATTTTGAATAGCACACATTAATTAAAATTTAATAACATTTCATTTAATTAGGTTAGGTATTCTCAAAAGCACTCTGGAGCTAGATTTCAGATTCACAGAAACAAAAATATCCACTTCTTACTCAACATAGTAATTTCATATTGAAAGGAATATAGTCAGAGCAGCAGGGATGAAGTATGTAAAAACTTGCACTAAATATTATTTTGTGATATTTTATTTATAATCCTTAGTTTCTAAATTAATTCATCTTTCAGAATAGAAGATAAAGCAAAGAGATTGAAAATATTATGTTAGATGCTGCCAGGCAAAACAAAGATGACTAAAACAGTATCTAACCTGAAGGAGATTAAATCTAAACCAAAGGAATTTTACGATTGCACTTTGAAATTTCTGAAGTAGATGATCAGAGGCTGGGCAATTCAACAGCTGAATACAGCTTTCTCCATCTTGCTGCCCTGGTTTTTTTTTTTTTTTTTTTTCTTTTTTTAAAGGCGGGGTTTCACCATGTTGGTCAAGCTGGTCTTGAACTCCTGATTTCAGGTGATCCGCCCGCCTTGGCCTCCAAAGTGCTTGGATTACAGGCGTGAGCCACTACGCCCAGCTGTCCTGAGCTTGCTTCCATCTGCATGAGATCAAGATAGCTGCCTCAGTTCTAAGGTCATGGGGCAAGCTCATAGAAAAAGGGAGGAAAACAAACTAGGTATGTCTCTTTAGTGATGAGAGAATCTTTTTTGGAACCCTTAAACAGACTTCTCAGTCAGAATTGTGCCACATACCACTGTTTCCAGAGTAATAACCAGCAGAGGGAATGGGTTTGTCTTGGTTAGCTTAGTTGAGCATGTGGACTTGTAAAGAGAAGTTTTGACAGAAAAGGATTGGGCCTTTGCTAGCCGAGAGGGAAGGGGTGTATATTTTGTAAGCAAATATGAGTGTCTGCTATGTAACTGCAAAATTTCAAAGAGGAAGTGTCATGATCAAGCTGTGCTTTTTTGTCTTGGCAATTAAAATGTACATTGGCCTACTTGGAAAATCACAGTCCTAGGTTTCACAGAAACTGGAAATTTTATGCTTATTTTTTTCGTTCTTTCTACATTTTTCTTTCTCTTCTTCATTATGCTAATTATTATTTCAATTATTAAATGTTTATGTCTATCACCAATCTTTTCTGTTTTTCCTTAAATTCTATTAGCTTCTATATTCATTCTAGTCTGTTTGCATTATTTCTTTAGTGGACAACTAAAATAGCCATAAGATATACTCACTGTTATTCCTCTATGGTAGGACTAGCTAACATCATCTGTAGGGTCCAGTGTAAAGATAAAATGTGGGGCCTTCTGTTCAAAGAAATATCAAGAAATTCAGTGTGGCATCAATAGAGAATCAGCCTAAGCATGGGGCTCTGTGGGACTGCACAAGCTGCGTGCCTGTGAAGCTGGGCTCTGCTTTCCAACTTGTCCTCTAACCCATGGCCCAAAATACCTTTTCTATTGCTCTCAGAATGAGGAGCTACATCCTTAATATTAACTAAATATTATCAGCTTAATTCTCTTGTCTGCATCTATAACGTACCAGCCCCTGTTCTGACTTGTGTGTTCTAGCCATAGTAACCTTTCACTGACTGTCTTTTATCATCATGCCACTAGGCATTTGTAAATTCTGTTTCTCTCCTAACATGGATCACGTACTCTTTCAACCTTTGCTGACGTCATTACTAAGGCAAATCATCATGTGGTGTTTTTTTTTTGTAGCCATTGTAATATAAATTGCAGTACTTTGCATACTAATTTTCTTTTTCCTTCTTGTTATTGGCCATTGACTCAGAAAGATCAAGTTTATTTATTTGTAGATTAAGATCTTAATGCCTAGCACAGGGCCAAGACTATACCAGAGTCTCAAAAATACTCGTTAATTGAATTGCAGCGTTGGAGTGATAAAACAGAGTTGAAAGTAGGACAAATGTAGTTTTTGTTACCATAGTGTTCAGAATATAGGAAAATTAATAGGTGATTCTGTGAAGCATATCCATTAGTTTCAATATCTGTAAAATATTTGAACTTAAATCAGTGACAGATTATTAATATTTTCCTCCTCAGAAAAGCCTTATTGGCTTTATTTGTGGAGAATAAAATGGCCTGCCAACATGTGCTGCATTCGGCATGGATAACACTGCTTTGCCTAGGAATGGACATTAGCAGAGTTAAATTTGAAATATGCATATGGCTTACCCATGCAACTGATTCTCAGCCAATTATACATTGACATCAGGAACTGATGTTGTTCTTTTTCATTGACGTAATAGCAAGAGAGAGGAAGCCTTCTTTAAGTTCTTGTTAAAGTTGTTGCAGATACTAGAGGATATGCTCAAATAACTTTGCGGGTTGTCTTTTTAACTTCCCACTTCTTTAATCATAGCTAGGTGACAAGTCTTTAAGAAGTCTTAATATTTGCTAAATGTAAGTAAAGCTTTTATTAATGATTCTTGAGTTATTGGTGCACAGAAGAGGTTTAGAAAAGATGAAGCTATTTGAGGTGAAGAAAAGAACACATTTTTCCCCCCTCATTCCATCACTTAAATATATTAGATATGTTTCTGTTAACTTCCAAGGAAAATGTATCTTCTGTAGTCATAAGATTTTTTTCAAAAAATTTAAATTCTCTGAGGTAATTTGTAAGACAGAATTCAAATATGCAACTAGTTTTGTTTTCTTCTATAACTTATTTTTACATATATTTATGTATAAAACTCTTGCATTACACTTAGAATACATAAACGGTGTCAGTGTACATAAATCCCTAAATAAAATATTTACTATAAAATAAAAGCTGGGTAAATGCTTTCTCCACATGTGAATTCCAGTGTCTGTAGTTGGAATTCTAAATTTCTGCCATAGTGGTAATATTACGGTGAAGCACACATATCTGAGTCAGAATAGTTGATGTTAGATTCAGATTTACCATATTTTGTTTAGGTTTTCCATGAAGCATGTAATAACAACTGTTGTTCTGTGCTGTCTACACTAGAGTAATCTGAAATGTAGGTGGGGACATAATGGAGATTCTAAGCTTGACATTTTCTTGAACACACATTGTGTGTTCATCTTCTATTCCCCTTCTACCATCTCTCCCTCTCTCTCTCTGTCACCATAATATATATGTATATATGTGTATGTATTTCTCACTATATATCTCTCACTATATATACACACACATATATATGCACATACATACACACATCTCATTCTCAATTTTTATTAAAAATTCATTATAATAAAACTATACTCTATAGTTACAGATTTGTATAAATATATATCTTATGTATTGGCTACATAACACTATTAAATGAAAATACCAAAGATACAGAATTTAACAGTTGTTGCTTTTGAAGCTAAAATGAAATTAAATATTTTATTCATTCATTAAACAAATGATTAATATCTGCTATGTATTAGGGTACAATAAAAACCTTCTTCCTATTTCTAGTCTCTATTTCCCAGTGCCCTTTTGGATACTTTATGCATTTTTCTGATTCATGCAAATAAACTAGAATTCAAAAACTGAAATATAATTTTAGATTCTTCATGAATCCAGCCAAGATTGATTAGTAGATTTTTTTTTCTCTTTCTACAATGCCTGGGAGGCTAACTTGGGACCTTCTAGGAATAAAAGAAAAGCTGATTTTCTGTCATGAAAGTAATTCTTACTTGGGCTTAATGACTTACCATAGCAACATTCTTCAACCTTTTCATTTTTTGGCATATTACATAATATCTAATATCTTAATTTTCTAAGGAAATATCATGAGTTAGGGAAGACTTTTATTTGTGTGGTAGTAAAAAGCCTTTTCTCAGTATAGCAATAGAAGAAGAGACTAGATGGAAAAGGAAGAGAAGCAGTTTAAAAGGAAGAAATGATAAATTACATATGTGTATTTTACCTCAATTATAAAAAATGCAAGAATGGGACTTAAGATTTTAGCTCAACATGGAAAGAAGTTGGAAGTCATAATTCCTGACTTTACAATAAGAAAAAGCTGAACAAATAAAAAAAATCAGTGACATTTTTTAGGCACATGAGAGAAATGATGTCTTGGGCAGACTGCCATGCTCAAATCTAGAGAGATGGACTAATAACAGAGAGGCACATCAAAGATCTGCTTACTTAAAGGAGAAGCCACTGGAGCCATAACCTGGTAGAGACATTTGCAAGGTAATTTTAATAAGTTACTGGAGCCTATGAAATAATACAAGAGTAAGAAACTTCTTGGGGCTACATTCTTGTTGGGGAGGTCATTGTATTTGTATAGGTTTTACCTCCTGTGGAACTGAGAAATACTCTCTCATGGATATGGAAGGGGGATTTCTCCCACTACAGCCCCTTCTATCTTTCCTTTGTCACCTGTGCTGGGAGAAGGAGGAAGTTAAGAAACACTTGGGACATAGCCAGGGATCCAGGGCCATGAAAAGACTTTGATTTAACCGTAAGATAGTAGAATCTTTCCCATTCTTCACATCTTACCACTACATCAAGGCTCTAGGATAATCACAATAAACTACAGTTGAAAGAGATTTAAGACACAGGCTTAAAAGTAAAGAAATGGAGACAAATATACCATGATCAAAAGAAAACTGAAGTATCTATTATGATTTTAGACAAACAGACATGAGAACAAGGAAAAGTATCAGAAATAGGAGAGACACTGATTAATACTACAGAAATCCGCTCTCCAAGAAGACTCAACAATCCTAAACATGCATATACCTAACAACAGACTATCAAAACATGTGACAAAAAAACTAATATAACCGAGAGGAGAAATAGACAAATTGACTATTATAATTCAAGTGTTTAATACTCCTCCCTGAGTAACTGATACATAAAGCAGACAAAAATTCATTAGCAATATACTTGACTCAAATAGCAGTATCAGTCAACTTCACCTAATTGATTTTTATAGGCTATAAAACAACAGCAGAGTACACATTCTTCTCAAACTCACATGAAATATTCATCAAGGCAGATCTTATTTTGTTCCCATAGCATATCAGAACAAAACATAGAAAGGGAAAGTGATAAAGGAGAAATTTTATCTTAAAATAATTTTGGTAGAAATAAAATGATAGGTAGGAGAATAAAAGAATAAAGCTAGAAAAAGAGAAAAAGTACTAAGCTTTAACTGTATATAGGTGGGTGCTGTTCCCAGCTCATTACATACATGACTTCATGTAATACTCACCCACTCTCACCTGGCTTTTGTCATCATTTGCAGATGAGGAAACTGAAACTTAAAGAATTTGAATAATTTGTAAGTGACAGAGCCAAGATTTAAAGCCAGAGACTTAACATTAACCAAGATTTGACTTCGTTGACTCTTTAAATATGGGAGTCAAGGCTACCTTTTATGAAGCTGGGTTGAATGGTTTAAATCTAGAATTGATTCATTCATGAGTAAGAGTTTTAGAGAGTTACCAGTACCTGGTAGAGTATTTCCAGTTTTCCCAGGTCCTGTTTCTCATTAGTTTCAAGCTTTCCTACTTCTAGCCAACTATTCTTGGCTCTCATCTTCCTACCAATAAATCTTGTTTTCCTCTGCAAATCAATTTATTGCACTAGGATACTTTCATCAAATATCCCACATTGATCACTTATTATTTAAAATACATATGTGAAAAGACTATTATAAGATTGGTGACTTTGCAAATAGAAGTCACAAGTATATATTATTCTAGGGTAATGGGATGAAGATTGGGATAGAAGCAAGATAGAGAAGATTGATAGAAGCAAGATAGAAAAGGCATCTTTTTCTCTCCTAAATTGTGAAATAATATTTTTCAAAGAAATGATATATTGTGGTACATTCATGCTTCATAAGTGCAAGGACTATAACTTATTCAGATTTGTTTCCTCCACCTTGGGTCTTCATATATAGAAGTTGTTCTAATAAATGTTAGATAAATTATAATCCTCAATGATTTTAAATAGTAAAACATGCCTCAAGTTTTAGGAAAAGCTCATAAATATAAATATATTTCATATAAAATTAAGTATTTTTTAAACAAAGGAATGTGTTATACTGTATATACAGAACATAAATAATAAAACTCTAATGTATCATAAATTTGGTCTAAAGCTAACAAGCTAGCTATAAAAAGAATTTCCAATTTCTCGTTCTTTTAAATTTAAAAGAGCTTGTTAGAAAGGTTAAAATGAACTAAGTTTCTTTAAAAGACTGAGACCTTGGAACTTTGAATTATACTTTCCTTTAATCTCCGTATGTGTCCCTTAACAAACAGGAAATCATTTCATTTCTTTGTCTGGAGCTGAGCTCTTCAGAATAAACAGTCTACTTTACTCTGTGCAATTCAATGCTCAGTGTTAAACTGGTAAACCAGCACATGAGGAAAGGCACTTGAAATGTTGTTCTAGATTAAATATCTTCAAATAAACCAAATGAAGCAAATTCTGGATTTGCCTGTATGACCACACATATTAAATTCCAGGGTGTTACTATGAAAGGAACTTTTTCTTAGATTCTGATTTCCATCCTTCATGATCAAACAAATATTTTGTCAGTTAAAAATACATGCCATCTTACAAGGGATACGTATTACAGTATGACTCAGTGCAGAAATTATTCTTTAATCACAGGGTTGAAATACTAGAATGTGTTAAAATATGTTGGAATGCCATTACAGCACTTATATCATTATCCTTTAAATGTTTATTTTTGAGTCTCTTGTATTATTATAGTTGGATTATGGAGTATAGTTGTTAGTGTATGTGAAACAATAGAACTCTGCTGTACTAAATTTGAAAAATTGAAGTATGTATGTGTTTGTGATAGTGTATGGTCTGTGAATAATAACACTGCCTAATATATAAGTATTCTAAAATATTTTAAAAGGTCTCTTTACTTTCACTACTTGGTTTAAGAATGGGTGGTTTGAGCTATTCAATTAAGTAGATGGGTTATGTGATTTTGAGTATTTTGATTGTTTTCCTGTTGTATCAACCAATTGTTCTAATTCTACATACAGTTAATCTTTTTTTTCTTCCTTTTTATGACTGAGGATAATATTACTCACTGTCTTTACTACAAATAAAATGAACTTTGAGTGACTGTATAGATTAGAGTCATTTACTAGTGACCTTTCTTAATCATTCCATTCTTCCAGTTTCCTCATTTAGACCCAACCTTGCAGAGTTCTTTTGAAGAATGCATTAAACATGAACCCATTCAAAGGAGCTTCATTACAAGGATTATATTCCTTTAGGAATCTTTCAATTCTGTTTATATTTTTTCAGTAAATAGTTGTGGTTTTTTTGTAAATGTTTTTATGTTTTATTTAAGAAAAAAATGTTTGGTTGCTGGAGTGATGCTTTTGTTTTACATTATTTAATAGTACTATTATGGAATTATTACTACTTTTCCAAATCCTGCTCCCTTCCCACTACCACAGGTCAGTGAAGGTACACTTTTGGAATATTTCTCACTTGAGGAATCAGGTTTTTAGCCACTGTACCTCCTAGCTGGATTATGAAGGTGTTAAATTCATAATTCTGTTACTAATGCTTCCTTCATAACCCATAATAATGTGCTTTGATCAGGAAGTGTCCTAAAATATATTATGTAAAGGCCCTAGTTACTGAATACCTCACACACTGTCACTTCCTTGGGTACCCTTAATTCTTTGAAGCTTGAATCACACTGTGTATACATACTTCATCCATGACCAGCCTTTTAATAATCTTTCTCATTGTGGCATAAAGATTGTTGTACTAGTAGGAAATAAATTCCATTTCCCTTAATGTTTCCCATGTCTACAATTCTGTGAAACTTTTTAGTGGAGGTCAGCAAGTCCACTTTTACAGATTTTCTGTTATGGGCAGAGGGCACCTCACGACTTGCTCTCAGATACCATATTCACAATTTCATTATCATCAGGCAGTATATCTTCCTTAAATCACCAAACTGTTCACTTGTAGTTGTTCTAAATAGCCTAGTCAGTTTCATTCACTGAATTGTATATTTCCCTTATTCTTCATAAATTTAGTAATTATACTTTCCTCCTAACAACATCTGCTATGACTGTAAAATCACTATTTATAACTGATAAAATATGCTAAACTCATAGTTTCCTGATGGACTCCACTCCTATAGATTTTGACATTCCTTCATTTCAGCTGTCCAGTGGCAATGCCAATTCTTCAAATGTGTCATTTCTCAGAAATTCTCCACCTCTGATTTGACAGCCTCAAAGATAGACAAGGACTGCCTCTCTACTTTTTTTGACAGCTGATAAACACTGAACTGACAACTGATAAATTTGAACCTGAATTTGGTCCTCCTGTATATTCTTTATTTGTGCACTTCTGTTGCTAGGTTAGAGATGAAGGTAATTTGTTTCCACATTGCCTAGTTAGTATCTGAGATAGCTTGGCTCTTAGCATTCAGAAGTCTGACACCATTCTACATGGGTAGCAGGTAACTTTTGGTCTGTGTCTCCTGGGAAAAATCCACAGGACAAGAACAGTTGAGTCATTTATTTTAAAAAAAGGCCAGGTACAGTGGCTCATGCCTGTAATTCTAGCACTTTGGGAGACTGAGGCGGTTGGATCTCTTGAGCTATAGAATTTGAGACCAGCCTGAGCAACACAGTGAAACCCCATCTCTACCAGAAGTAAAAAATCTTAATCGGGAGTGATAGTGCATGCCTGTGGTCCCAGTTACTCAGGAGGCTGAGGCAGGAGAATCTCTGGAACCTGGGAGGAGGATGTTGTAGTGAGCTGAGATGTTGCCATGGCACTCCAGCCTGGGCCACAGAGCAAGACTCCGTCTCAAAACAAAACAACAAAAAGTAGTAAGCACTTCTCACAATATACTGGATTTCTTTACTATTAACAATAAATATACACTTATGATGTGTACATTATAGTGCCATATATAATACGTATGAATTACAATGCCAAAAACTTAATGAAAATTCCACTTATTTATTACTCTAATTATTAGTATACTGTTTCAGATAATATGTCTCTTATGGTCCATTTTAAGCTGTTTCAGATTCCAGCCTTTCTTGATTGTTTCTTTGCTAATTATGGCTTACTCCCCCAATTGGACTGTTCATTCCTCTAGGAGATAAAATTAGAGTATTTTCTCTTTACACTTAGCTAACAGCTTAACTTTCTTTAGTTGAAGTAATTCCTACAATGGGTAGACAGTTGAAATATTACTTGTTTAATTTATGCCTCAAACATGTTAGCTATTTTTCTTTTAAAACAATATAACAAGGAATATTTTCATATAACATTATACCATAGCAATGAATACATATGTATATATTTCTGCAGCAACATATTTCAAGATCAAAACATAAACATTAAATAAATTTATTAATTACTATATTGAGTATATTTTACATAATTAAAATGCAATTATATGTGACAGATATCAAAATTAAAAAGGTTTAAAAAGACTATTTTCTCACATAAAAATCCATGTTTTTTAAGGGTAGTACTCAGAATTTGCATATAGTATTTTTGTCTCAATCTTATTGGACAAAACGTATCAGCAAAGCAGGCTTTAAATATAGTCTTTATTCTAGGCATCCATGTACTTGAAATAGGAAGTTCTATGAGTAAGAACTAAAGTGTTAATGGAGATTGGGAGGCAACTAGCAGTCTCTGCCTCTTATATTCATGAGATTTCTATAGTGATATTCCATAAACACTTGGTTGACATGCCACCACATGCTTGATCTGGAGGATATAAAAATAAATGAAATATGGCCTTTACCTGGAAGATGATAAACAATTTGTTGTGAAAGGGGGTGGTAGAGCCTAGGAATATAGTGCAGCGAAAACTCAGGAATGGAAATGATTAACTCAGTTTGGGGTTGGGAGTGGAAGCAAAAAAAAAAAAAACATATCAGAGAAGATCAGGCACTTATAAATGATTTTGAGTTTAGGAATTTTTCAGGAGAAGTAGAAGGTAAGATATTCTCGGTAGTCGGATACACAAAACAGGCTCTGTTATGAAATGGCACAATCTGGAGAACAGGCACAATTCCACAGTGGCAGTCTGTGGAGTGGGCAGAGGAAATATGGTAGGAGATAGGTCTATAGAGGCAGCTTGTGGTGTGATGTGAAGGGCCATGTATATTTGAATTTCAACTTACATACCACGATCTTGCAACCTAGGGTCCGCAGGCCATATCTGGCCTACCATCTCTTTTGGGAAATAGTTTTGTTGGAATACGTCACATCCAGTTGTTAACTTTATGTACCTATAGCTGCTTTCCTGCTGCAATGGCAGAGCTGAGTGGCTGTGACCAGGACTGTTATGTCCCACAAACCTCAAAATACTTTCTCTCTGGCCCTTCACAGAAAAAAACAAACAAACAAAACAACAACAACAAAAAAAAACATTTTCATTCCCCTCATCTCTCTCATCAATTGTCCGTGGAAGCTTTAAAGCACTGGGAATTCATTAATGAGAGCTCTTTTAAAAAGTGTGGAGTAACAGCTCATTTATTTTGAATATCTTCATATTTTTTTGTTTTACTCTGTTTTTTAAATTTTTAATATAGACTATGCTTAGAAATTAGAATGCAAAAGAATCAGAAGAATATGCACTATCAATTGTTTATTTACTGACACTATAGAAAGCAAACTAAAAAATGATTAAAGAGTTTACCAAAAAGGTATTAAAGAATTTGCTTAAGAATGGGAAGGAGGACCACACTTTTATTTTTTTTTTAATATATATTTTCTTTTTTTTTTTTTTTTTTTTTTTTTGGAGTAGCCAGGAGTCTATTTTATTAGGACAAACATTCATAGCCTCAGTGGATAATATGCACATGTGGATTATTCAGAATTCCATTTTATATGGCCACTGACTCGTAACCTCAGTGAATAATGCACAAATGTAAAGTACTCAGCAGTCTATTCCATATAGCCACTCATTCAGAGATTCACCGAATAATACAAATATTTTAGATAGACAGCATCCTGTTTCATATGGTCACACAAGAAGAGCCTCACTGAGTAATACACACCTGGGGAAGTGTTAGGAGTCTACTTTATATAGCCTCTCCTTTACAGCCTCAGGGAATAATGCACACGTGTGGAATAGACACTAGTCTATTTTATACGGCCACAAAATCAAAGCCTGAGTAATACACAACTTTGGAATAGTCACTAGTCTATTCCATATGCCCAAATATTTAGAGTCAGAGTCAATCATACACACCTGTGGACTAGTCAGGAAACAATTTCATATGGCCAAAGTTTCAGAGCCTCAGTGAATAATACATAACTGGAGAATACTCAGGACGCTATTATATGTGGCATCTATTTCAGAGCTTCATTGAATAAGGAACACCTGTATTGTAGTCAGAATTCTTTTTTTTTTTTTTTGAAGTTTCTGCATTGATTATTTTTCTTTTTTTTTTTAATTTTTATTGCATTTTAGGTTTTGTGGTACAGGTGCAGTACAGTGAAAGCATGGATGGGCTTTGGTTGCTATTTTAATTAGTTCTTAAGGCTGTCTTTCACAGTCTTTCACTTAGGACTTATCACAGTAACATTAATTATTGGGAATTATGTTGGCTGTGTTCATTGTCACATCAACACAATAGGAAGTGCTACAGAACAGCAGTCTGGGCCATGACAACCATTGAACAACTGCAGAGAGCATCTGGGTTAACTCACCATTTCTAGACCTAGAAATTTGTCAGTTTTAAGAATTACTTCTTTTCAAAGCCAAGTCACCCTAGGTTTTCTTAAACTTGAAGCTTTTTAAATGTTCTTCATGAAGTTGTCATACAGTATGAATACACAATGAGCGTCATTCATTAACTCTACATTAATCTGACAGACATTGTACTTCACATAATTACTGCCTACTGCATTACCTTTGTCCTTTGTAAGCTTTAATTTCACATGTCAACAGCAATCATTTTGGAGTGTTATATTTGTAGATACAGAAAACGTCTTGCCATGACAAAATGTACTTGAAAAGTAATGCCTTAAGCTATAAACTCTTGCACTTTTGTTTGCCTCACAGCTTATTATAGGGTTTCCATTTTATTTTATTTTTTATAATTTCAACTTTTATTTTAGACTCAGAGGTATACATGCATGTTTGTTGCATGAGTATATTGCAAGATGCTAAGGTTTGAGATACAAATGATCCTGTTATCCAGATACTGAGCACAGTACCCAACAGTTAGTCAACTTTTGTCCTCCTCCCTTTCTCCCCACTCTGAGAGTCCCTAGTGTGTATTGTTAAAAATTTTATGTCCATGAGTACACAGTGTTTAGGTCCTACTTACAAGTGAGAGCATGGGGTGTTTACTTTTCTGTTCCTGGATTGATTCGATTAGGATAATGGCTTCCAGCTGCATCTATGTTGCTGCAAAGGATATGATTTCATTGATTTTATGGCTGCATTGTATTCAATGGTGTATGCATATCACATTTTATTTATCCGGTTTACTGGTGATAGACACCCAGGTTGATTCCATGCCTTTCCTACTGGGAATAGAGCTGTGATGAAGACACAAGTGCATTTATCTTTTTGGTGGAATGATTTATTTTCTTTTGGGTATATACTCAGTAATAGGATTGTTGGCTCAAATGGAATTGCTGTTTTGAGTTATTTGAAAAATCTCCAAACTGCTTTCCACAGTGGCTGACCTGATTTATATACATTCCATCAACAGTATGTAAACATTCCTTTTTCTCCACAGCCTTGCCAGCATCTGTTGTTTTTGACTTTTTAATAATAACCATTCTGACTGGTGTGAGATGGTATCTCATTGAGGTTTTGATTTGCATTTTTCTGATATTAGTGTTTATTGACCACTTGTATGTCTTCTTTAGAAAAGCATCTGTTCATGCCTTGTGCCTACTTTTTATGGGATTATTTGTTTTTTGCTTTTTGAATTGTTTAAAGTCCTTATACATTCTGGATATTAGACCTTTGTTGGATGCATAGTTTGCAAATATTTTCTCCCATTCTGTATGTTTTCTTCCTTCTCTATTGATAATTTCTTTTGCTGTGCAAAAGCTCCTTAGTCTAATTAGGTATTATAGCATCTCGTAAGCTTGAGTTTCACGTGTATAATTTTTCCTGTTACATTGCTGTAAAGAAGACTATTTGCTATTTTATCAATGAAATATAAAGCACTGTGATCTGTTATTAAATAAGCAGATTCTGTAAGAACTTCTATATTCTTTATAATAATTTAATTTCCTATAAATTCCTTAGGTTTTAAATGACAGCCATACTATAGAACTATTTATTTTACATATTGAAGATGTAGGCTAATTTGATGCCTTCAGATGCAGACCTGAGACTTTCTGTCTTCAGTAGAACTCTGTTTTATTAAAAATCATATTGGATAAAAGCACTACTTCACAGTTAAAACATGAAAGACAAACTGGAAAATCAGAAAAAAAAAAGATGTTATGAATATATAAAGAACTGAGAAATATAATAAAAGTACATATGCCAATTGAAATTAAACAGAAACATGGGCATTCAATTCACAATGTAGGTATAAGTAGCTAATAAATATGTGTAGAGATGTATAACTTCTCTAGAATAAAATAAATGCAAATTAAAAGCACAGTGTTATACTGATATATTAACTTATTTGATTGTAAAGGTGAGTGAAACATATTAGCTACAGTAGTAGCTAGGACACATAAAAATATAAACACTCTAATCTACTGTTTATAAGAGCATCATTTTTAGTCTTTCTGAAGGAGTGTTTGACAATATATACTACATCTGAAATGTTATACTATTTACATACTTATTTTAGTAATTTTGCAGGAACTGATGCTAAAGAAATAGTAGATCAAGGGCATAAAGATACATGCATAAATTTGCTCATCATAGCAATGTTGATACTATGAATAAACTAGAAACAACCAAAGTTATCATCTGCTGGGAAGTGGCAAAATATGGTAGGGTACACTCATAAAATGGATATTATTCAGCTACTACAAATGACAAGTAAAAGTAAAATGTAGTTTCATTTTCAAGTACTTTTCCCTTTGCTTCCATCATAGCATACTTAGGGTTTTCCTCTAATGCCTCTAGATTTTGCTTATCTTTGAAGACTTATTCCCTAACTGGCATTGAAATTTGAGATTTCACGAAGTTCTACCTGACTCATTTCCTTTCTCAAACTTTCTCCCTCAATCAAACTGTTTCATGATAGAATCTTGAGACATTAAATCAATACAATGGGTAATAATCAAAATTTTGAAAATGTATCGCTAAGAAAATAGCATGAACAAGGGTACAGAAATGGTGGCATATTTGAAGAATTTCATGAACGTCTAGAAAACTGCATTATGTTCATTTGCAAAACACATTCTAGGACTTGAGCCTGGCAGGAAAAGTAATGGAGAGCATTGTATGCTGTGAGAAATGGATAGCATTTGGTCTTGGAAATGATGAAGAAACACTGATATTTTAAGGTGGATTTTATTGAAGAATGCAACGTACTCAATATAAGCAGGAAAAACAGTGAATATCTTGCTTACTGGAAATGTACATGAGACATTCTAACATATCCTTAGCTTAAGATGATATCTAGGTTCATCAATCATCTCCACAAAGACTGAACATATATCAATAGTCTATTATGGTCTATTAGAGTAGCTACTCACCATAATACTGATCTTTGCACTTTTAGAGTTGTTGTGTTGATAAGAGTTATCTGTGTCTTTACTAGTAAGGTGATATCCAAGAGCATGTGTTTCTGGGTCACAGAGAAGAATAAGCCTCACCTTATATTGTACAATTATAATGTGTAACACTGGAGCCACAGCATCAAATTGTTATAATAATCCTCATATCTTTAGGATAAAATCTGATGTCACCTTTTAAAATAATTACCATTTTAGCCAGGTTACAGACTCTGAACTTGGATTCCACATCTTTCTTGAAGCTGTCTTCAGAAAGCCCATGAAATTAGTTCTTCATTATGCATCCAGAAGTTTTGATCTATGCTCATAGCCAAGGACCACTGCAAGGATAAGGAAGGCATTCCGAATTTAAAAAGAAAAACTTATCTGAGAGGCCTATATTAATTAATTTTTGACCAAGATGTTTCTCATGGAAGTAAATATAACTATGACTAGGCAGTGCATAAAGTAGGTCAGTATATAATTGTCTTATTTTCTGATAAAAATGCCAGTTTCCATACATTCTAAAATGCATTAAACACGTGCTGACTTATTAAGCATAATATTCTGTAATCAAACATATATCTTCTACCTATTCTTCATGATTCAGAGTCCATATTGTAGTTATACAAATCATGATAATTACTTAAATCTCTAATATATTATAGTAAACAGGCATATGTTATATTATTAGAATCTTGTGTAATTATATGTTTATGTTATGGGGTTCTTAAGATAGTTGAAGTTACATGACCTGACATTTAACAGCCCCATCCTGCCAACGTTTTGGGGATTTTGAATCCTCTTTTTAATCTCTTTTCTGCTTTTCACATCTTACAGTATTTTAATTTTCTTTTACTGCTATGGGCAACGTGGCTTCCTCAAATAGTGCTCTTTTTCTTGTAGGAAAAAGATCATGACTTTTGTGTGTAAAACAGAGGGCATGTCCTTAACATGTCAGTCTTAAGTGTCATCTGACTCTTCCTTCAACCCTGTTGGTCTGGTTGCCTCTCACATTACCGTTCTTTGTTTTAGAGGTATCCAGAGCTAGATTCTTAAAAAACAGCAGAAAAAAGGCACAGGACAGGAAAGAATCCATGGTTTGAGAAAGGGAAATGTGAAGATTATACACAGTTTGAGCCAATTGGTTATTGTTTTATTATATATGTATATACAAGGTCTGATTCACAAGAAAAGACAGAAGACAAAGGGGCAGGGGAATTCTCGGAGCATGAGAAATGGAAATAGGAGGATTATACAAGGTTGGATCCTTTAAAAAGTCAATCATACAGGAAACAAGATAATAACAAAAAATCTTACCTCCATTTATACTTTGTGAAGACCATTGTTCATATGTTAGATTTTTAATATTTTACCCTTTTTTATGTGTACAAACATATAAGTTTTAAACTCCTACCTCCTTTTTTTAATTATTATTATTAATTGCTGCCAGTGCCTCTCTTCCCAGTGACCTTTAGAAAGAGGATCCATGAGCAGTGAAAGACTAATGGAAGTATGCCCAGATAGTGGCAGCAAAGATGAGCCTCTGGAGGCCATACTTTGGATTCAGAGAAAAAAGAGCTGAAGGAGAGGTGACCTGGAAACTAAACTAAGATCCAGAAGTGAACCCAGACAATTAAATCTCACAGTAGTCCCAGGGCGATTTCCCTAAAAATACATCAGTAGTCCTGTTATTTCAAGCCACTTACGCAGGAAAGCAGACCTTACTCTAGTACGTTCCTGAGCTAAGGAAGAGAATTTCCAGCACACAGAAGGCAGAAATACTCATTTTACAAAAGAGTAATCATAGCTACTTTGGAGTCCATTTACATTGGTTATGTCCTACTTGTTACTTTGTTTTTGTTTTTTATTTGCTTTCCCTACCAAGAGAATGGTCTCAAGTTTAACCCTGAATTAACATTTGGAATAGCCAGTGCTAGTGTTGGACAACTCACTATATCGTTTTAGTAGTTTGTTCAGTCTCTCCACAGATATCATTGAGATAATGATGTAAGTGCCCTATAAAACAACTGACATGCACTAGGTGTTCTTTAATATTAGTGGTCTGCTTGTAAATAAAGAGTACTGTTAGGCACAGTGAAAGCTATTAAGATGAATTAAAATGTGGTCTATCCCTTACAAACACATCTCTGATAGTGAAAATAATATAGGCATATTAATAATAGTTAAAATGGAAAAATATTAGATGGGACTATGATAAAGTCTTTTTATTTTGATTTTGAATTGGCCACATATTGCCCACACCCAATTCCCTAATAGCAGACCAACTGAATTTTCCCTATCCTCTTTATCTGGCAGGGTCAGCTTCTAAAAAGGCGACTTGGTCTAGAAAACCTGTCAAACTTTGCATTTTCAGACATTCTGACATGCTTTCATTTGGATCAGATGAGCTTGGCTTTCTATAATTGAATCAAACAGCTTAGGTAAGAGTTGGCGACTGTAATCCCAATTTTTGGAAGTCAAAGGTTGCATATTTCCAGATGTAGGTAATCCTCCAGAGTATATACTTCAATAGTAAATTTATTTATTTATTTTAAAATTTGAACAGCAGGGATGGGGGCAGCTTGAAAGAGTCTTTAACTTTTTTTTCAACCCCTTGGGACAGGGTCTTTATTGCCCAGGTTGGAGGACATTGGCGTAATATCTGCTCACTGCAAACTCCTTCTCCTTGGCTCAAATGATTCTCCCAGTTCAGCCTCCTGAGCAGCTGGGAATATGGGTGCATGCCACCACACACTGCTAAATTTGTCTGTGTATGTATGTATGTATGTATGTATGTATGTATGTGTGTGTGTATATATATATACACACATACATAGATTTTTTTTTTTAAGAGATGGGGTTTTGCCATGTTGCCCAGACTGGTCTTGAACTCCTGGGCCCAAGCAATTTACCCTCCTTAGTCTCCCCAAGTGTTGGCATTACAGATGTGAGCCACCACACCAGGCCATGTTTTAACACCGGGGCATCTTTTAAAAAAATCAGTTTTAGCACTTTTATCTAACTGTATTCAGTATTTTAAATTATTCATTGTATTTGATCATCAGGAAAACAATATTAACAGGTGAAAAGTTGATACAATATATCAAATTATACTATATAACTATTATATCAATTATATATAATATGAGATATATAAATGAATTTATATAGAGAAATAAATTCAGAGCAAACTGCAAACATGTTCTTTTATACATAAATGCTTCAGTATATATTTTCTAAGAACAAAAACATCCTGTTACATAATTCATAAATTAAAAATATCTTAACATATATAATTAAATAATTGCATATTAAATTAAAATGTTAACATTTAATATTATGTGTAAACTATGTTATTGTAAAAATCAAGAAGTTTAACCTACAGTGTATATATAAATTGTATTGATTTTTCCCTTTAATGTGTTTTATAGCTTTTTCTTCCTATATCCACAATCCAATCCAGAAGGATTTATTGCATTTAGTTATCATTTCTCTTTATTTTACCTTAGTCTGGAGCACACGCTCAGCTTTCTAGACCTTTATATTTTTGGCATTTTGAAGAATAAATTCTAGATTATTTGCTATCTTGTTCCATTAGAACAATCTCTAGTCCAGTACCATTCAGAGTCAGAATTCCAAACATCTCAATTAAACCCTGTCCTCTTATCCAGCTCAGGCCTACTTTGAACTGGATGCCTATCATGGGAAAAGAAGAAGAAGACAATGTCAGATAATTTTCTGTTCCTTTGCTCTTTTGTACTTTGCCCCCCGCCCCCCCCCGCCCCCCCGCAACTGCTGCTGCTTTGTCCACTAACTCTTGTTTCTGATCTCCTTAGGGTTGGAAGAGGGAAGAGGCAGGAGGGAGGGAAAGCCACGCATCACTGTTGTTGTGGTGGCTGGCCTTGCTCATCTCTGGGTTTACTAATTTCAAAGAATACTCTAATGGGGCACCTCCACACCTTCAGAGATTTCTCACAAGACCTTCTGATTGCAGCAGTCTCTGTCCTTTTGCTGACCTCTTACAATATATTCTCAGCTTCCGAATATGCTGGGTACATATTGTTGTTCTCTCTGCTGATGTTTCCTTGCTCCCAGATGAAGCTGTCAGTCCATCAGCATACTGCATGGCCAGTATTCATTCAGTCCATGGAAAACAAGCATCTTTTGCTATGTTATCTTTGAAAGCATAGCTGCCTTCTAATATGGCTGTCTCTTTTTCCTCTATAGCTGAGCAGGCAGTTCCATTAAGTTTGATTTAAAATCTTCTGGGGCTCTGAGTCAAGAACTTATTGTGCAAACTGTGGGGGACACAAATCAAGTTTTCTGAATTTTGTATTACATCCTCTCTCTTACCTGACTGTAGGGAAAGGAAAGCTATCGTCTTACCTCCACTCCCCCAAAGGGATTAGAAAAAAACAAATACCATGTCATCATTTTGACTACTTCAAAGAGTGGTTTAATATTTCTAATATTTGTCTTTTCTTATCTTTTTTTTTTAATAAGACCTGATTTTACCAAATCATTTGCTCATCTTATTTGGTGAGCAAATATTTCTGTTTGGAATGTGAGAGTATGTACCCTGTTGTTTTGCTTTTTGGACCTTCTGTGAAAACTGAGACAGAGGCCCATGAAACATCCAAGACAGTGATTAAATCTAACAAGTGCAATTAAGTAAACCTTTTCACCTCCTGTCCTCCTATAGGGAAAAACAAATGAAGACAAAGTTTAGTTTCTAGAGGGAGATTTGTGTGCATGAGTAGGACTAAGTCTAATAATCCCAGTAGTCTGGCGTATGGCATATGTGGATATTAATTGAGAATGTAAAATCATCCTGTACGCCTTTCTGTATTTATTTTTGAGAATTGTTTAATTATGATCTCTATAATACAGTGACTTTTTTACATGGATTACAGGAGACTGTTGTTTCAGTCCACAGTTTTTGGAATAGTCATATTTCTGAGCAGCTGATTTTTTTAACCTTATGGGCACTGAAATTGATTGTTTTTCACTTGTGATGACTGCTAGATCTACTGGCGTTGAGACAATTTTTCACTTCTAGAAGATGTGCAAACCTGCAAGACACATGTTTGGTTTACAGTTTCAACCGGGCTTTTTTATTTTTAGTTTTTCATTTTTATTTATTTCAGTGTCCTCACTTTTCTCTTCACATGTAGTCTCATATTTAAAAGATGATTTTTTGGGGAAAAAAGTAATGTATAAGTAAATAACTTTATTGGAAGGATAGCTATTAACTTTTTTTTGTATCAGAGAAGGACATTATTCCCAGTTTTTACATGCTTTAGGGAGAAAATAGTATATTTTTAAAGTATGTAAAAGGCTAAGTTTTCTTACATATCCCTTTGTAGTGGTTGGGGTATCATTTAAAGATAAAGCAAGACAAATTGGTAATTGGTAGGGAATTGTCATGTGTTTTCTTTTTTCTTTATTGCATTTTAGGTTTTGGGGTACATGTGCAGAACATGCAAGATAGTTGCATAGGTAGACACATGGCAGTGTGTTTTGCTGCCTTCCTCCCCTTCACCCACATTTGGCATTTCTCCCCAGTCTATCCCTCCCCAGCTCTGCACCACCACTGTCCCTTCCCTATTCCCCCCAATAGACCCCAGTGTGTAGTACTCCCTTTCCTGTGTCCATGTGTTCTCATTTTTCATCACCCGCCTATGAGTGAGAATATGCGGTATTTCATTTTCTGTTCTTGTGTAAGTTTGCTGAGAATGATGCGTTTTCTAAGATGTTACCAAAGAAACAAGCCTTATTTCTTTTTCATGGTATTAAACAGCTTCTGCCAACAGTTTATATAGAGCCACAACCATCACTGCAGCTGACCCCGAAAACAGAAAGTGAGGGCCATCCACTAAGGGGACCATGACTGAACTGAGTCTATGAAGTGCAATGTAGTGGAGCAGAAATGATGCTTGCTGCACATTTAGTTGAGCCTAAAAGAGCAGGGCCCTTCATAAATACTAGTTTGAACGTTGCTAAATTTAATGGTTTAAATGTATCATGGAAATCTGCACACTGTTACAGTTCGTTTGCATATTTTTTATTTGGGAATAATCTGTCTATCTAGTTGCTTTAGTCTTTTCATCACAGAATTAATATGTTATAACAATTATAATAATTATGAAAAAGGGTTCAACAAATTATTAGATTTTTGCTTGAAGCCTATATCACAAAATTACAATGGAAAGCTAGTCTGTTACTACGTTATTTTCACAAGTGTTTGGTGTGTATTTGATTCGTTTCAGTGTCGTTAGAAAATTAAGCTGGCATTATTTTTCTGATGATGTTTCCTATTGTCATCACTATAGAAATGTGGCTAATAATGCCAGCTCATTCGAGGAATATAGCTTCAGGAATGAATTGGTTTTTTCTTTATATTGAAATGGTAGTTTTTTAATAGAGATACTGAATGTTGTATTTTGGATATCTTTAAAGGAACACTTAATTCAGAATTGAGTTCAAAGAAGCTGCAGAAGATCATTCATCCATGTAGATACAATTATATTGTGGTAGATAATGGATTTGTGTTATTCTTAATGTCTATACATGGCTACAGTAAGACTGAAGTTGTTTTTATAACTTTTCAGTACATTGAACGAAAGAAAGTATGACAGCAGAAAACATCTGATAAATTAAATGTGACATGTTTTTTATTCATATAAAATGGTTTCTGAGCAGCTGGTAATTGTGAATATTTCAGCAGTCATTTTTGATGTGGAATACTTCTTCTGTGTTCAACACTAATGAGTTGTGAATTGTACTTCATCAAATTGACAGTTTCCTTACTTTTGTAAACAGGCATCTGATACACCTTGTAAAAGCTGGTAAAAGACACTCAACTCACCTTTTAAATGTGTGGAATTTTCTCCTTACCCTCTTTCTACGTTGTGCCATCCACTTTCCCTGTAAAGAATATAATACAAAGAAAGGCAACTATTCACTGGGTGCCTAATAAATTCCCAGAATCATTCTGGGTACCTTAATACACATTATCTATTCATAATTCTTTTTTTTTTTTTTTTTTGAGACGGAGTTTCGCTCTTGTTACCCAGGCTGGAGTGCAGTGGCACAATCTCAGCTCACCACAACCTCCGCCTCCTGGGTTCAAGCAATTCTCCTGCCTCAGCCTCCTGAGTAGTTGGGATTACAGGCACGCACCACCATGCCCACCTAATTTTTGTATTTTTAGTAGAGACGGGGTTTCACCTTTTGACCAAGATGGTCTCGATCTCTTGACCTCGTGATCCACCCGCCTCGGCCTCCCAAAGTGCTGGGGATTATAGGCATGAGCCACCGCTCCCGGCCCATTTGTAATTCTTATAGCTCAAATTGGCTCAAAGGAAAAAATAAGACTGCATTAGCTAGGAGAGTGAACGAGTACACCGAGAAATTACTTGTACTCAGGTTTTGTAAAGTGTCTTAATGTGAAATAGTTGTGTTTCTTGTTATTATTTTAAATACTAGGCATTTTTAGAGAATGAGATACCTTACATTCTTCCATCTTTAAAAAAAATATTTTTACAACGTAAATATTTATAATGATCCTGTGAAATATTAATTTTATATACTATTCTCATTTATAGATAAAATACATAGAGATGAATGTTAGTCACAGAGTGGGACCATATGCAGACTTCTGCACTGTAATAAATTGTATTGTTTTACTTAGTAAGAGAAATAAATTAATTATACTAGGGATATGGAAGAACATAGAATAGGAATTATCCAAAGAGAACTGAAGATCAATTAGTCAGAAAGTGTATTTTAGCAAATCCAAGAGGAAGACATTAGCTGTGGTACTGCAATGAAAAAAAAAAAAAAACACTCCTGAAAAGATTGGGTATTATTAACAATATTAACTCAACCCATTATTTGGGGAGGGAATATTACATATTCAGAGCTCTCTTAAAACAAGAATACTACTAGGCATTTTGAGTGGAAGTGCAACTTAGTGCTCATTTAGCACAACAGAATTAGTGCAGATCAAACATTCCTCTTTGGCCTGTTTTATACTTTGGTATTCTATATAATATTTCCATGAGTAAAAAGTTCTGATACTAATACAATTGTCTGACAGCTAATCATTCATATATTCAGGGAAACTACACTGATAATAATTTAGACTACAACCAATAGACATAATAATGATAGCATCTTATGCTTTTATAGAATATTACTATTTTCCAACTGAGTTTTATTTTGATGGTTCTGCCAGTATGTAATACTAGTAACCTGCAGTTCCTTCCAAAATAAGTGCACAGAAATTCTAAAAATATACAAACCTATTTTGTAAAGGCACAAATAAGCTCACAGAAATTAATAAGTTTCCTCAGAAACCAATACCAACAGGTCACCAAAAGTCAGGGTGGTTCAGACATGAGCTAAAGATGGGGTTAACCAGAGCTAAGGGGATTAGGGTCAATCTTCTCAGTCCAGAGGCTTGTGATGTCCTATTTGTACACATGAGCAAAATTACAGCTTACTTTACTGCATAAATTAGAACCACCAAGAGACTGCATGTAACCTAGTTGTACTAGAACAGGTTTCCTCAGTGTCAGGCCATGGACAAGTACCAGTTGATGGCCTGTTAGGAAACAGGCCACACAGTAGGAGATGAGTGGGAGGCAAGCCAGTGAAGCTTCATCTGTATTTACAACCACTCCCCTTTGCTCACCTTACCACCTGAGCTCTACCTCCTGTCAGATCAATGGTGGCATTAGATTCTCATAGGAGCATGAACCTTATGGTAGGTTGTGCACTCCTTATGAAAATCTAATGCCTGATGATCTGATTGTTTCCCAGATGGGACCATCTAGTTGCAGGAATACAAGCTGAGGGGTCCTACTGATTATACATTATGATAAGTTATATAATTATTTCATTATATATTACAGCATAATAATAGAAATAAAGCACACAACAGATGTAATGTGCTTGAATTATCCTGAAACCATTCCACCCCCAATTTGTGGAAAAATGGCCATCCACAAAACCAGTCCCTGGTGCCAAAAAGGTTGTAGACTGCGGGACTTGACATTTCCCCCATCAGCATAGGGATATGACAGAAAAATCTGCAGTAAGCTGAAATTGACCTTTGCCTTTTCCTAGTTCTGCTCACAGGACAACTTAGCACCAAATCTAGTGCTTCCTCCATGAGTTATCCTTTCATTTTATGAGGACAGTTATCATGTGATATGGTTTGGCTGTGTCCCCACTTAAATCTCATCTTAAAGTGTAGCTTTCATAATCCCCCATGTCATGGGAAGGACCCAATGGAAGGTAATTGAATCACAGGGGTGGGTTTTTCCCATGCTGTTCTTGTGATAGTGAATAAGTCTCATGAGATCTGATGGTTTTATAAAGGACAGTTCTCCTGAACATGCTCTCTTGCCTGCCATCATGTAGGACATGCATTTGCTCCTCCTCCACCTTCCACCATAATCTTGAGGCCTGCCTAGCCATGTGAAACTGTGAGTCCATTAAACCTCTTTTTCTTTATAAATTAGCAAGTCTCAGGTATTTCTTTATAGCAGTATAAAAATGGACTAACATCATGTCTTGCTAGATCTTGCCTTTTCTAAACTAAACTTAAAAAAGTAGTAAGAACACAACGTAAGACCTATCCACTTGATTTTTAAGTGTGGAATAAAGTGTGGAATTAACTGTTGGCACAATGTTGTACAGCAGATCTCTGGAACTTATTCATCTTGCATAACTGAAACACCATATCCACTGATGTGCAACTCCTCAGTTCCCTTTCTGCTAACCTCTATTCTACTTTTTACTTCAAAAACTTTGACTATTTTAGATACCTCATGTAATTGGAACCATGCAATATCTTTCTGTTCCTGGCTTATTTTACCTGGCATGATGTCTTCCAGGTTCATCCATGTCATCACATTTGGCAGGATTCCCTTCTTTTTTAAGGTTGAATAATATTCCGTCACTATTTAAGACTAATAAATCAATTGCTTGCATATATCATATTTTCTTTATTCATTCATCAATGGATAGTTAGGTTGTTTCCATATCTTGGCTATTTTAAATGATGCTGCAATGTTTATGGGAGTACAGATATCTCTTCTAGACTCTGATTTCAAATCTTTTGGATAAATATCCAGAAGTAGAATTGCTCAATTATATTGTAATTCTATTTTTAAGTCTTTTGGAATTGCTATACTGTTTTTATACAGGCCACACCATTTTACATTCTTACCAGTAGTGTATAATTCTTCCAGTTTGTTCATAATTTTGCCAGTATTTGTCATTTTTTGATAATAGCCATTCTTACAGGTGTGAGATGGCATCTCATTGTGGTTTCGATTTACATTTAACTGATGATTACTGGTATGGAGCATCTTTTCTTGTTGACCATTTGCATGTCATCTTTGGAGAAATGTCTCTTCCAGTTCTTTCCTGTTTTCTAACAGGTGATGTTTTTGCCATCGAGTTGTAGGAGTTTTATAATTTTCGCTGTTAACTATTTATCAGATAAGTGGTTTGCCAATGAGAGACTAAACACTACCCCTTTATTCAAATATTGTTATGTGCACAATCTTTAGTATTACAATATCATATTCACCTTGCTCTTAACTGGATTAAGTATGCAGGTTAACATGTGAAATTATGGCTCAAATTCTAGTTCTTTGAATCCAGTTTCCCTGATTTTAAAATTGAGACAATTGTTACCTGAGGTATAAACAAGGTTAGGAAGCATGCAACCCCCTAGCACCTGGCACATAGTAAGTACTTAACAATTTCCTTCTTAAAGATTATTGTTTGTCTATAATACATTGGTATCACATTTATATATATATTCTGTTATAACATTACATTTATATCCAGAACTAATTTAAAATGCTCTTGAAAAAGTTAAATGTATATATAAATATGTTAATTCAGAAGAATGACTGCCAGTTTTCTTTAAAATTAAAAAGAAAACATTCCTAATAATATAAACATATTATTCTTGAAAATATGCCCATAGAAACATAGAAGCTTCTTATGTAAGAATTTTGTTTGAAAACGTCAACGTGAACCAGCTGAAAAAAAATTTGTACAGATATATTTCACTCATCTAGAAGTCATTGTTCGAGTCACTAAAAGATAACATCTCTCATTTGAGAGTTATGAAAATTTTCCATATGTAGAATGTAGTTGACAAAAGTAGCTCATACCTGATAAAATTGTGATGAGGAGGATTTATTTAGGTTACACATGATAACCTAATATAACGAACACAGAGGATGGCCCATAATAAAGTTTAGATGTAGTATTATTTGCATTATGACAATACAGGCAAGAAAAAATATTGTGAAGACAGGACTAACAAGATAAATATGAACACAGGCGTGCACGCACACACACACACACACACACACACACTCTCTCTCTCTCTCTCTCTCTCTCTCTCTCTCTCTCTCTCTCTCTCTCTCTCTCTCTCTCGTCAATGAACTTCATTTATGGGAGAACCAAACCTTTACTTAGGGAACTACAATTCAGAAAATAAAAAGGGCAAAAAGAGGAGACTCTATTACTGTCAGTCAAGTTCACAGCAGCAAACTGTTAACAATGCCTTGACAGTGAGTGAGGGTACAGGACATTGTTCAATATATATATAAAACTCAAAAAATGTGGTCCTCCCAAATCATTTAATCTGAGAACAGCCAGGCCTATGGATACTAATCGTCTGTGAAGGCATCAGCATGGTCCAGCATAGGGCCAAATTCATGTCCATGTTTTTTCTTTTCTGAGACAACAAAGGAATATATAATACATTGAACAGAAAATGAAAATTAAGCAAACCAAAAGCTTTGGTGCTTGAAGAAGTGAATATCTATTATCCAGAAAAATCACTGAAGTGGGTGTTTATTTCCAAATGATGGTGGATAAGCCAAACATTTCTATAATTGCTTACTGAACAGATAAATGTTTGACCTAATTTACCCGTTACTCCTAGATGCGGTACAGGGGGATCCAGCTAGCTAAGGTAATGCAGATTCATATAACGTCACTTCTGCATGCTTAGGTAATACTTTGTTTTATCAGGTGGTGCTTTGCTTTGGCTTCCTATGGTGTATCAATATATTACAGCAGAAGGAAATGGTCTGGGTGGGAAAAATCTCATGAAGCAGGTGATATAAACTGTCTATAATCACTAAATATAATGAGCAGGCAAGCAGAACTCCTGTTAGGTCTCTAGCTTTTCGTACTGTTTGGAACTTGAATCAAAAGTCACAATATAATTATGCAAATCTTTCCTATTTTTAAAATGCACAGAATTTCTGCAAAGTAATATAATGCTTAGACATTGACCATTTGGTAGGCATCACAGAATTAAATAATTAAGTCATTCTACACTCAAAGTGGATCACAATACTGACAGCTGTGCTTCTTGGTATTAAAAAATAGTTTTTAATCAAAGAAGAATTAAAAACTTTTCATTTGATAAGTTTTTATTCAATGAAATTTTAAAATTTCATTCTATAGGTTACTTCTCTATGAAAATTTAAAGAAAATCCTTCTGCAAGAGGTGTAGAGGATATTTACTATCAACAGGTTTATACTATTAACGAGTTATATTCATAGTGGTATGAAATACTAATTCTGTCAGCTTCTTACAATTTATGGGACTTTTGTGGACCTTCAGCAATGCAGATAAGCATTGCTCTGCTCACTTAGAATATTGGATACATCCTCCTTGCACTTTGAAAAGCAAATAGAGTACATACATTTATCAATGCTGACACTGATACCTTTCTACCTAACTCAGCAAAGAATAATCCAAATAATACAAGATTGAAAAACTGGAAGGCCAAACAAAATAAGCAGTCTTATATTTTACAGTTGAAATACTTAAATATATTGTAAATTAAGTGAATTAAGTAATTCTACCCCTATTTAAAGTGATTTTTTTCCTCTTAATTCTTTCTTTCAAGAAGAAGCACAGATAAACAGAAGGCTAACACAATATGGTTTTTTTGGTTTGTTTATTTTTTAGACAAGGTCTCACTCTATCCCCCAGGCTAGAGTGTAGTAATGCAATCATGGCTCACTGCAGCCTCAACCTCCAGGACTCAACTGTTTCTCCTGCCTCAGCCCCCCACGTAGCTGGGACTACCGGCATGAGCCACCACACTGGGCTAATTCTGGAAGTTTTTATAGAGATGAGGTTTCATCATGTTTCCCAGGTTGGTCTTGAACTCCTGAGCTCAAGAGGTTTTGTTTTGTTTTCTTTTTTTTTCCTTTACAAAAAGAAAACAGAAATAACTCACATAAAAGTTTAAAAATCACTCGATGTGACCTATCACTGAAATATGACTATTGGTTTACTGACCATGTTTAGAAAAATCTCCAGCATGTTCGATTTTACATTTAAATGGCTAGTACTTCTTAAGCTTAATAATTATCATTATTAATGCAATCTTGTACAACAGGAATTTCAATTTTTTTATAGTTATTTATCACAGTTGGAGAGGACTTTGAAGTGGATTCGTTTTCTCTTTATATTTTATAGCAATTGTAACCCATGATTTCACAGAGGAGACTATGATTAAGTATAATACAGATTAACCTATTAAGAAATACTTGTATATCTTACAATTGATCAAGATTATTTTGTTACAAAAAAATAGAAAGCAATGTTATTATTTAAAATACTGTTATACCTTTAAATTTTATAATTTTATATATTTTTTTCTTTATGGAAGATTATCTAAAGTAGTGTAACATACCTAAGTACTTTCAGGAGCTGGGGTTACAAACCACATTTTCTTTATCCATTCATCCACTGATTGACACAGATTGATTTCAAATATTGGCTTTTTAAAATAATGCTGGAGTGAACATGGGAGTAGATATCATTTTAATTCCTCAGGATATATACACCAAAGTGGGATTGCTGGATGATATGAGAGTTCTAGCTTTAGTTTTTTGTTTATTTGTTTTTATTTATTTTTAGGAAGCTCCATTCAGTTTTCCACAATGGCCATACTAATTTATACTCTCACCAACAGTGTGCAAGGGTTACCTTTCTCTACATCCTCACATACTTGGGGGACAAACAGAAACAGAACATGTTTATGGGGTATACTGGGCCTCAGAAAGTCACAAACTATAGCCTCCTGTATTATGTTACTCAGTAGGATGCTCCCAGGGAGCTGTTAGGTCAACGGTATCTGCCAACTTTTCATTAGAAAGTATTGCCCTCCTCTCAC
This sequence comes from Saguinus oedipus, assembly GCA_031835075.1. Classification (NCBI taxonomy): domain Eukaryota; kingdom Metazoa; phylum Chordata; class Mammalia; order Primates; family Cebidae; genus Saguinus; species Saguinus oedipus. The sequence goes on along the minus strand of CM063181.1, from coordinate 98,382,221 downwards.
CAACATAGTTTGGAAATAGTTCATCATGGAAGTGAAATAAATGCTATCATAATTTCTCTACTATGGCATGTCTACTTCAGTCTCTTCTTGTTCAATCCATACACACATTATCCTTCCTCCAGTGTTATCTTTGGACACATAGGTCTTTTTATGTCTTCAGTAAGTAGTTAATAGATTTAATTCAATGAAATGATATCACCTTTAAAAGAAAATCTGAATTCATAGACTATGACTAAAGCAGCCTTTGGAAAGACCCTCCAGCATCTCCCTCTCACTTTCACTTCTCCCTTTCTACTTTCCTTCATGTACTAATATATAGAAACACATTTTATTCACTTCTTCACTAATGTAAATTGAGCACCCCAAAGAAGTAAGACACTGTGCTAGATACTAGGGTTAAATATGGTGAACCAGAAAAACTTCCTCCTACACTTGGTGAGCTTTACAGAGGCCAGTAGGGATGACAGATATTAACCAAATAATTATACTTATGATGCATGCCATGGATAGGTTTAGGTACCACGGACAGTGCAGCAGTTTTCCAACTTTTACTACTTAACTTTTACTACTTAACTTACATCTGCCCTTTCCCTCTGTGAAAGCTTCACTTGACCCTCCAGTTCTCATTAATTTACCTCCTTGGTTAAATTAGTATAACTTTATACATTTTTTTTATTTCTCTTATTTGAAATTACCCTGATGAAATGGGTTGTTTGCTTGCTTGTATGTTTTCACATGGGCAGTTGCTCTATTTTCTCTTCCTTTGCAGACATAGCCCTTTGGTGAGGCGCCTGGCTCCATAGTAATTGTTCAACAAATGTTTCAGGAATAAAATATTGCATTGTTGAATTTTAAATATATGTGAGCAAATTGATGACCAACGTCTGATCAGATTTCCCAAATTTAGATGACTGTGTAATCTCAGATGCTTCTTTTAATGGTGTCAGAGATTGACTGACAGGCATGCCTTTCTTTAAAGCAATTTACTATCCATGTTGGTTTTCTCGTATAAATGGTTACTGTTTGTCATTGGAGTATATTTGTATATTTGTATTCATGGTAGAGATTAAATACGTATGTATTGCATTAATTAACAAGCAGCTATTCTAGTTGTAGGAAAGACTGATAAGTGAAAGTTTCTAATGCTCTCTCTTTTTTTTTGGAGACTGAGTCTCTCTCTGTCAGCCAGGCTGGAGTGTTGGTTCGCTGCAACTCTTGCCTCCTGGTTTCAAGTGATTCTCATGCCTCAGGCTCCCAAGTAGATAAAACTGCAGGTGTGTGCAGCCACCTCCAGCTAATTTTTGTAGTTTTAGTAGAGACATGGTTTCACCATGTTTGCCAGGCTGGTCTCGAACTCCTGACCTCAGGTGATTTGCCCGCCTCAGCCTCCCAAAGTCTAATGTTCTTTTTAGGTCTATGAATATTTTATGCCAGAAAATTGATTTTTACTGGAGAACTAAAAATTGATACAGTCCATAGCTTGAAAGTAAAAATGTCAGAATACTTAAGACCATACACAAATAATAATTCTAAAAAAAAAGGAGTTGATATTTAGAAAATATTTGTAAGAAATAAACACATTTACCACTATAGTAATTTTAGCCCCCATCTTTTTATTATTAAGAACAATAATAATAATAATAAAGTAGCAAGCTCTTGACGTCTTATTTTGCTGTCATTTTCATTTATTTTAGATTTGTTCATTTTTCTTGTACAGATTTTGTACTCTGCTATTCTCAGCCATCAGTCCTCATCATTCCTATGGTATCTCTGATCTCAACTATGTTAAGATTTCTCTGTCTTACCCTAACAACTGGTGTCTTCCTTTTTTATCTGCTTCTACTTCCTCTGTGATTTGAGGCATTAGAGCTTTCCTAATCTGCTCTCTCTAAGGTTAATATCCTGTTCTTCTTTATTTGGTAAGTTCTCTTCCCATTTAGTTTTCATCTACTATACCCTTATTCTCATCTCCCAAACTATTTTTGCCTATTGCTTCACGTTGGTTCTAATCCAGGCAAGGATGTAGGTCTCTAATGTCTATTTTCTGAGCAGACAAAATAAAGTGGGCATAAACTGTATCTGAAAATTTTAGTCCTCTAATTATCTGTGCTGTTCAACTGCAACTGAAATTAAAAACTCCAGCCTCTGCAGAGGGTTAGTATCAGCAGCTTTGCCTCTTAGTCTCTATTAAAAGAAAATCTTTAGACAAATTAAATTCAGCAAAGCTTGCTATTTTAGTAAAGAGCAATTCATGAGTTGGGCAGCACACTGAGCCTGTAGAGGTTCAGAAAACTCTACCCAGTAGGGGGTGTTTATAGACAGGGAATTAATGAAAGAAAAAAAAGCTCAATTGATTAAAGTTTGGCATTTGCCTTTTTTGGCAATGGTGGGACATTTGCCTTATATGGGCATAATCTGATCAGTTGGCAACCTGTGATGGCTGAAGTTTGGCTGCTGTACTGGCTGAGACTTAGCTATTCATTAGAGAAATATACTATTAAGTTAGATTACAGTATTTACATTCTAAGTAAGGTTGCAGTTTCTACATATGTAGGCAGCTTTAAGACAAATTTAATTTAATTTAACAGCTCTGTTGCCAAAATCACTTCTGAGGAAATAACTCACCATTTGGTATCTTTGTGCCGGGCTATACTCTCAAAAGGTGTGGATTTTCAGTGACAGATTTTGCTGACTGAGAGATAACTGAACTTAAAGTTGTCTTGCAGTCACTTTTTCTGTATTTTTTGCTTACAGTTCACCTTGCAAGAGCTCATTCCATGTCCCACTGACATTCATCTCTCCCAGGCTATTTTGTAGCTCCATTGCCATCAATATTACTTTACAAAGCAGGTTATTTTATCCATCCAGTTGTCCATTTAAAGCATAGAAGGGGTCTGCATGAGGGATCTTATCAAATCATTGCACGATGCCCAGGCAATTACACCACCAGGAACTGTTACAGTTTTATCAACTGTCAACATTTTTCTGAAGTTCAAAATGACAAAACCATATTCCAGCACTTTCTCAAAAGATATTCAATTTAAATATTTAATTTGATTCTACAAATATTTATTTTGAACCACTTTTACAAGTTCCAAGCCTACAATAGAAAATTGTGAGGGAAAAGGATTATGGTGTATGTGTGTTTTTGGGGGGTGTTGGGGAGGTGTATGTGTGTAAATTAACATAAGATGCATGGAAAGTTTTGACATTTCTGGGCCAGGGTTAGGGTTAGGTGAGTTAACTCACCTATGGTTTAAATTGCCCTCACCTGCAGGCCATTCTTCAGGGAATCCTGAAACAGGCAGGGTAGGGAAGAGATGCCTAATGCCACCAGTTTAGATTTGCTGCTAAAGGCTTGGGACAAGTGTGCCTGAGATTAATCTATAGATACTCCAAGGTCTAGGAAACAGCCATTCGGAGGTCATTTTTCTTGGCTTTCGCTGGATTTATCGTCCTATTTAAGTTTTATCATATTTCCAGATGACACCTAGAACTAGAACCAACATTTAAAACCCAGGTTATTTGGCTAAGATTCTAGGAACTTTATTTAGTACCACCCATCCCTCTCCAGGGCTAGGTCTACAAATTAGATGATTGATTCAGAAAAATGCTATTGCACCTTTGTCATCTATATAACAACAACTTGTATTGAGAATTTGGGCAAGTACTTGACATAGATTATATCCAATTCTCACAGGAACATTATATATTACAGTTTAAGAAATTGAACAAGGGGAAGAGCTGAAATCCGAACACACATCAGTCTTTGACTTAATTTTGGTTATCATAAGTTCCCAAGAACTTCTGCTGCTGTCTCCTCCCCACCTCACTGGACATCTTTGGTTGGTAGGTCACCCTTATGCAGTTACTTAAGCTTCAAATTCTGGAGTCTGCCTTGATACTTTCTCTCCCCCGACCTACGCTTCATCCAGCCATTATCATTGTTCTTAATTTCAATCAACAGATGAAAACACTTAAGTATCAAAGGTGTTCATTATAATATATATCACAAGGCTGGCCTTAAATATGAACGTGACCCTAGTAACTGCCATGCAATGAGATGGAGGAATCACTCATCACTTCAGTGAGGTTAGGTCTGAGTCAAGAACTTGACCTTGCATTATTTTGGTTATCATTGTCTCTGCTGCTGTCAACCAAGTATATCCAGGCACCACTGCACAACCCCCATCCCAGAGCAGAAATATAAACTTCACATTACTTCAATTTGAATACAAGTGCCTCTTGATTTCTGCATTTGATTTCCAGAACCTAGGTCATATGCCTGTGTCACAACTACAAAGGATATGCTTATTTCAAATTGAGCTTCTGAACTGGAAAGGTAGAATTCACGGTTTGAAAATGTATTCGAATACCAAAGGGCTTTTCACAAGACACTGGGCAGCCCCTTGTATGACCACTATCCGCCACAGTTGGTTAGCTCTATAACTTTATTTCCCCCACATACCCTGACACTCCCAATATATTCTGCAGTCAACCAGTTTACAGTGATCTAAAATGCACATCAGTTTCCAAATGTGAATGCTAATAACAATTTGCTGTACTGCAAAACTATGCAGAAGTAGTTGCTGTTGAGTGCTGTTTTTCAAGTGTTTTTATAAAATGAAGAAATTTTCTTTTTCCTATTTTCCTATGAGTTTGTTTTGCTTTGTTTTTCTTGTTTTATAATGTTTTTTTGAAATCTGTATTGTCCCTGGTTGAGACAGTACTATACTGGTCTGCTTGTGGGTTCCAGAATGAAATAAATAAGTCTGTAAGAAAATAAGGAAGTAAGTAAATTAGTAAGTAAAAACAAATCATGCATATATTACCTCAGAACCAGGGCTCTAGCAAACTTCACAAAGGCGCATTAATCAGAGTGCTACACCATTTACAATGACAAGTGGCCCCTCCTCATTGTTATTGGGACAATATTGCCAAATAAGCAAAACACAAATAAAACTCTCCAGTGGAAAAGGGCTAAGAGAAATTAGGGGCAAGTAGTTTTATGTGGACTAAAATACTATAATTAGAAGGGAGTATTTGGAGCACTGTTTGAAGGGGAGAAATCAATAGAAGGTTGTTTTCTAGCTCAGAAGAGCTTTTCCAGCTACCTTTGTTTAGTGGTAAAATAGAGTTATTTTACAGTAGGAAATAACTGTAGAGGTTCTTGGGCTCTAAGAACCTCTGTCAGAGAGATACATGGGACTGCCTTGGATAACGAAGGGGTGAGCAGTTTGTGGCGTGACATTGTTTTTGATAATATGTTAATAGCAAAATAAACTACCAAAAATAATCATAAATAATTTATTCCCTTTTGTTTGATCTGGGTTACTTTTCCTTAGAACTTGAAATATCATACAGTGTTACATTATTTATAACAGACAAACCCAGTTCAGTACTAAATAATAACTAAATGTCATCTTGAATCTGATTAAGTATTCTGTTAATAATATTCTACACTGACCAATAAAAGGAAGTTTAAATAAGTATTCTCATATGTTACTTTTCTGAAACTGTCATGATATTAATATTATGTACTTATAGTTGTGCTTTGTTCTCAAACTGTTAATGTGATTTACTTTAAATGTGAATTTTGCTTTAATCTTTCATTTTAAAAGATGGCCTATTCTTTATTATTTTTACTTAGAATTTACAGAATCCTCTAATAGAGAGGAACTTTTTCACCTCTCAGAAGTATGTGAATTTATTTTTACTGTATTACTGACCAGTTGATAATTGACTTGCCTCTGCAGTATCCCTACAATGTGGCCAACCAGTTACTCTTCAATATGGCCCATTTTATCTCTGGACAGTCCTCTCTTGTAGTCTCCCATATTGTTAATCTGATTCTTTATTCTCTCTTGTGGCGCATTTGTTTTATTTGTCCTTGTTAAGTCCCTTAAGACTACCTTTTTAAAAAATACTTGCTTTGTAAGGATGGGGGGCACTATCAGTGGTATATTATGGTTATTCCATAACTTTATTAAAAGGTATATGAAGTACTTGATACCCCAGCATACCTAGAAATATGCATTGTGCTTATTCATTTATGATAATAAGTATTTTGACATTTTTAATACGTTGGTTACATTTGCAATTTAAGAAGAAAATGAATTTAAGTTTATGATACCTGAATGGGATGGGAGAGTTTATATGGTGACCTGAAGAGGTTAATTTCATAGCATGCAAGTATTATGAATTTTTAGATGGAAATATATTTATGTAAATATGACTCTTAACACACATAGGAGAGCAAGCTGCACAGAAAGTTGTTCTTTTGACCTTAAAGCAAGTTAAATTTGGAGAGCTACCCAATTAAGAAAGCTTTAGCCACCAGTATATTTTTAATTTAATTCTCTGTGGAGAGAATAAATAATTTTTCCCCTCAAATTTACTATTTTAGTGCTAGTACTGTAAATTCAGTGCTAAATCCAGAGAAAAAGATTGTCCATGTTTTGGATTTTACCTGGTTAGTTCTCTAGCTATACTGTTAAGTAATTTAGAACCTCTGAAAAAACTGAGGATAATAAGGAATAAGATTAATAATGGAAACTAATTAATGGGAGATACAGAAATTGAAAATACTGAGAAGACACAAATCTTTAAAAATCCCAACATACAGGGTTCAAATAAAATTAGGATATTTGAAGGTCCATTTAGGATATTTGTTATGCTTTTGTAGTATTCCTGGGAGTGGATACCACTTTTGTTCCTGTTTTACAAATGAGGAAACTGAATGTCAGACAACTTAAATAACTGTCCTAAAGCCACACAACTAACAGGAGGTCAAGACTGAATAGTCGGACTAAATCTGGAATTAAGCTGCTTTTACAAACTATTAGTGAAATGGAAGGGGAACTGAGGTCCATCAAATGCAAAAAATGCAAACTACATAATAAGTGATCTACTGACATTTGATGCTTACTTATTTCTCATTACAGTCCTGTGGGTTAGCTACTGTTTACTTCCTTTTTCACATAATGAAACATAGGTTTGAAAAGGTTAAACTATTTCCACATGTTGGCCATAGGGAACTGGTAGAGCTAGCATTTGAACACTGAGCTCTGGATACAAATCCTATGTCTTTTTTACTCTGCAGAAAAAAATGGTAAACTATTTTTAGTAGGAAAATGCTTCATTTGAATAATCTATTTTATAGAAATCCAAGCTGGGTAAGGTACCAATTTCCTCGACCTCCATTAAACCATGCCTAGACTTTTCCAGAATATCTGGGGGCTTGCAAGTGCTCATGCTACCATGCTGCCTAAAGTAATTGTAGTTTTCTGAAATTATAATTACAAATAATTTCCCAGAAATGATCATATTAATATATACATGTACAGTCCCTCCCATGTTACTGTTATTGATTCACCATATGTTTATTGAGCACCCTCTATGTCCCAGACTGTTTTCTAGGTGCTGGGGAACATAAAGATCAAATTCTGGCACTTGATAGAACTTGCATCGTTTATACTCTCATCACTTAGCCCACTCTAGTGAGTCATTTACTGTAAAGTCTTGGTGATATCTGTAAACATTCCATCTCCTAGTAGCTTTTAAGCACCCATTGGACAGAAATTGTGTTTTATTCATTTTTGTGTCTCCCACAGATCACCTGCCACAGCAATATTCCCAATGCATCTCTTCTTTTACACTATTTTCAATCACAGGAATATAACATGCAGCTTCATAAAATTCATCCCTTCACCTAAATAGATTCCAGCTGACAGTGTTTATAATTTCCTTGTAGCTTGAAATTTTCATCAAATTTCTACTTTTAGGTATGCAAATTTACAATTAATGAGTCACTCAGAAAGTATGAATCATTTTTTATTCACGGGGCATGCCAAGATGTGTTACAAGGTATAAAACTTAACATTAACTGCCTTTCTAACTTATGGAAAACATTTTAACCACCTAAAAAGAGCATTTGTTACAGTAGTGGGAGTTATTCCTCTGAGCAGGCTTAATAGAGCTGAGTGATTTTTTTTTTTCATATAAAGTCCCCTAAAATAAAATATAAATATTTTTGTCCTTATTTGATAGTGTCATAAATGTCTTTATTCCTTTTTGAAAGCCATTATATTACAAAAGGATCATTTTGAGTAAGATTTTTTACTTTAAAGTATAGACCTCTTTGTTATTGGATATTCCAAGATATCCTTGGAAAGTCTGGAGTTGTCAACCACTCACGGTGACAAAGTGCTTTTGAGTGTCTTTATTTGCATGCCTGAGGTAATCACTATTTTTAAAAAATAGAGGTTTTTTTTTTTCATACAGCCCTTTAAAAGAAAGTGTATTGTGGTTACTGAAGAAACTCCCAGAACAATGTTAAGAATTACAATTTACATAATGGTAATTTTTCCTTTGACCCAATTCAGTGAAAGCCACCCTGATTAAAAACAGTTTGCTGGAAGTTTCTAGTTACTAGAAGGCATTTGAATTAAATTTATTTGGCAAATTTGTCACTCAATTCTGAGATGCAACTCTTGTTCCCCAAGGCCCATCACAGCATGATTCTCCCTTACAGTAAAATGTAAAACCTACTCTGGGCAGCTGAGGAGTTTTTACTGGATGCTTTTGGTGTGTGGTGGGATTGGGACTATATAACACACACCATACAGTAAAACTTCTTAAGAAATTCTCTTCCAGATCCATCCAGACAACACTTCACATTTGTATTTCCCTGATTTCTTGTCAGTCTCTTTTTGAAAATTCCAGTTGTAACTTCAGGATTTTCTCATTCCAAGTTGGCTCCCTTTTCCCACATTCGGAGCTATTCTTTTTCTATGGCATGTGATTCATTCTTACATAACTTAACCTATTAAGACTTCCAATGTTTCTCTACATTAAATTTCTAAGTCCATACAGTGGAATCCTGGGAGCCAAGCTGAGCAAGGGAAGAGTCTTCATTAGAAGGTAGGGGTAACTAAAAGCTTATGTATATTTATGCTTAGAGATTTTATGTTTATTACACTGAGAGCTTAAGGTTTCAGTTTTCTTTTGGTTAATGGTTCTTTAGAAAAGCCACACCACTAGGGCCTCACAAAATGGCTCTTCTTGGGAATTTACCACCTTTCTGGGAAAAGCCCTCAGCTTTGCAATGAATCCTGCATTTGTGTCAGCATACCCAGAATGTGCTTCTATCTCATGCTCATCACAAATATACAACCAGGATATAAAATCACAGTAATAATTTACTTTTGAAATTATGACGTTTGAGAGGACAAAACTCTGTTTAACATGTCTACTTCATTACCTCCATGAGGAAGCCATAAGGAAAGAGCCAAATTTTACTCTAGGGAAGTTATTTGATCCATCTAGAATCATACCAAGGGCTCTTAAAAGTTCATCATTCCTTTGTTTCTATTATTGTGAATTGAGTACTTAATCTGAGACTAGGGCTCTGCAGGGAACTAGGACAATAATGATAAATATGTCACATCAGCTGCCCTCATATTGCATAGTTTAGTGGCAGAAACAGTACTAAATTAAGAACTCAAAATAACTGATACAGAAGGAAAACCAGTGTTCAGTAAAAGTAGATAACTTACGGCTTTGGCTTTCCAAATAAGTGGGTTGGGAAAAGTTTTTCCATGGAAGTGAAAAGTGAGTGTGTGTGTAGGGTGGTGGGAATGGACATGGCAGTGGAAAGAAAACAGAGACAAGTTTTTTACACCAGGGAGAGAGCATGGCTCATGTGTAGATCATGGGATTAATCTTATGTACCAGGTTAAGAGTTTAAAATTTTATTTTGGAGCAAGAAGAATTTAACTTTTTCTAAGAGGACCAATATGATCAAATTTATATTTTAAAATGGTAAGTATGTGATATAAAGAGAATGTGGTAGAGAGGGAAGGAGATTCAGTACAACCAAATCAGGGGATGTTAGCAGGATGTGCAGATAGAATATGACGGTCACTAGGCTTATGAGGGTGGAAGTAGAAAATCAGAAATGCAGATGGAATTCTTCATTATAATGCAATCAAATCAATAGCACTTAGTAACTGATTAGGAGAGTGAAAGCGTAGTGATAAAGGTGACTCTGAGGTTATTGGAATTAACAGCTAGGTAAATGGTGGCATGAAATATAGGATGATATTGTTTGGATTTGTGTCCCACCCAAATCGCATGTTGAATTGGAGGAGGGGCCTAATGGGAGGTGATTGCATTATGGATGTGGATGTTCCCGCTGCTGTTCTCATGATAATAAGTAAGTTCTCAGGAGATCTGATGGGTTAAAAGTGTGTGGCTCTTCCCCCTTCACTCTCTGTCTCTTTCCTGTATCCTGTAACTGTGTGAAGAAGATGCTTGCCTCCCTTTCATCTTCCATCATGATTGTAAGTTTCCTGAGGTCTCCGAGTCATGATTCTTATTAAACCTGTGTAAATGTGAGTCAACTAAACCTCTTTTCTTCATAAATTACACAGTCTCAGGTAGTTGTTTATAAAAATGTGATAACTGACTAACATATAGGATAGTAACCAGGTTTGAAGGTAAGATATTAAATTCAGTTTTCTATCAGTTACAATTGATTTAAGCTGCATAAAATCAAAACGGTAGTAATTGTTGAAACCATACAAATTCCCTTTCCTTCACATATCAATAAGATCAAGACGATACATTGGTTCAGTGACATTTTGCCCTTTTATTCCATGCGAGTTGTCTCATTGCTACAAAATGGCTACAACAGGCATCATGTTGTTAGAAGCAGAAGAATGTTACAGGAAAGTCTTAATATGTTCTCTTCTTGTTCTTACTCCTTTTATAATAAGCAAATGTTTACCTCCAAGACTCCAAAAGCTTCTTTTATAGGTCCACCCAGCCATGGCCTCTCCAAACTGCAAAGGATGTGGACTGCTTAGAAAAGGAGAAAGAGATCATCACAATTAGTTTAGAACAGTTGTTCTCAACTGTATTAGACATCAACTCCTTTGATTAGTAATCTGAAATGAAACTCACAGACGATATAATTTACCTATGCACATAACCTAACAAGAAAAAATGTTATGTTCTCTTTATCATAAAATAGGAAAATAAAAGAATATGTAAACATTTGGGCCAGAATCAAATACAGCTAATTAGATTCTTGCAACTAGGTACATAGAATGATGGGGTTAATAGTGTTCACAGCAATATGTGAAATCATAACAAACACAGCAGCAGAGATGCAGACTGATACTTGTTTGCTCTAATGGTATCACAAACAGAATGAGTCCAGTTGCTATTGTCTTCTCTAAAATACTGGACAATGCTTGGTAACATTCTTATTAAGACAGTGTACAATGTTTCCTGTTTGGTATGTTACTTGCAATCCTGCTGTATATTGGAAAGTGGTAGAAAATGCAGAACAATTATTTGATGATGCATTTTTGTCCCTCACATTGTAGAATGACACATCTTAGATCTCACTAACCAATGCCAGTAATGTTCCCAATCATTATGACAAGCAAATTTCCAGGAAAAAATGTATAATTGGTACACTATACATCAAAATAGAAATGTAAGATCAACTGAAAGCAAAGAAAGATTGATTTCCCTGATTTTGACTGGCATCTCATACATTCCCACTTACTGCCTATAGCTATTACAGACATTCACTACAAAGTTAAATGAAAGGTTACTCTGCAACAATTTCTCATTATATGCCAAACCCTAAAAGAATCTAATGAATTCTGTCTAGGATAACACTAATTGTAAGGTTAAAGTTTACTTGGGAAATCTTGCCCTGTACCTTAGGCACTGGGGAAATGTATGCTAGTGATTTCAAAGTGAATTAAGAAATAAGTTTTTAATCCATCTTTTCAAGACGTTTAAGGAAATACCTAGTTTATATCTTTAGAACCCTAGAAAAGTACCTCATCATTTTAGACTCTTTTCTTTTAAATCATTGGCATCTAAAGGCTACCATCCTCTTGAACTAGATAGACTTTAACCTTTATCCTTTTTACAAAATCTAGTTTAACTTGACATATATACATTTTTTGGATGGTGGCTATTTGCTCATTAAAAATCAAGAGTTAAAAGTAATTATCCTTGAAAATGGTTAACTGGTTTACCTGAGAAAAAATAAATTTAGTTGGTAAAGGCTGCTTTCATTAAAGTTTATATGTTTTACTTTTCCTCTGCTCCATGAATAAGTATTTTTTCTTTATGATGTGGTTCACCATCTACTTCTCTTTAATAAGAGAAGGCAAAATAATTTTGAGGAATGCATTAATATTCGTAGGAGCCATTCATATTGCTTTCTTCATTTAAGTCAAATTAGAATTATTCACTAAGTCAAACAAAGTCAAGTAGAAAATAGAAATAGACATTGATGGATGAATTAAATATGATGAGTCATATTTTATGCATTGTTTATTCATTTTGAACTTGTTAGTGAAGACATTGAAATACCAAGCCATGGTCATGAAACTTCTTAATTACTCTTAAAAATTCAATTTAACAATAAATAGTCATTTAATCAGTTTATAAAGCAAAATTGAAACACTTTGAGTGTAGGACTTAATAGTGAAATTTAGAGAGTTCCCTAGAACTCTTCTTAGCTTTTAGGCAAGAACATAAAATTGTGTGTCTATGTGAGTGAGTATACATTCAATAAAATAATAAAATGGCCTATGAACACATGAAACTCTGTTGCTTATTGTTATGATGTTTCAGATAAGGGAATATAAAGTAGGATTGATTAGTAAAAAATGAAAGGAGAGATTAGTGAATAATGGATTGGTAAATGATGAGCATGGTTTTGAGCAGGGGCTTGAAGAAATGGTGGATATGTGAAACCTAGAATACTGATATAATATTATAGGCTGAGAAAAATAGGGAGAAAATAAGGCACTCCTGAAGTGCATATGTAAGAAGAATGGCTTACCTGCACTGGTGAAACTGTGTTGAGAAATTGAAATTCTTTAGTTAGAAATAGAAATGTTGGCCGGGCATGCTAGCTCATGCCTGTAATCTAAGCACTTTGGAGGCTAAGGTGGGTGAATCACCTGAGGTCAGGAGTTCAAAACCAGCCTGACCAACATGGTGAAACCCCGTCTTTTAAGAAAAAAAAAAAAAAAAAAAAAAAGAATAGAAATGTTGAGAGAATGAATAGGTTGTTGATTTAATGTCCTGGATTCGAATGACAAAAATGAAAGAATCTTGTAGTGATTCTTTAGGCTCTGGCATTATAAGAGCTGTATGTGAGGTAGTATTTATGGTAGCTTATTGGAGAAGTGCAGAGTTGGAAGGATCCAGAACATATGTAAAATTGCTGAGTACTTTAAGCATTATGTGATAAACAACTAGGTGATGAAATTGATGGCAAATACATAAATTTAAATATTTGTAAATATGTACGTATGTATATATTTTTATATATAGTGCTCGATAATGAAAAACTGAAAAGTATACATGCATTCACTGCAAATTCTTTAACCATATTAATCCATTTCACTAAATTTGAATTAAAGAAAATATTATTTCTCCCCATTATTTCACAGTATGTAATGCTAATTTTATTTTTTTGGGCAGGGGTTAGAGGTTGTGAGGGACTTTGAACTGTAAGATATTTAAGTTATTTTTTGAGACTTTTTAAAAGAATAAACAAAAATTTTTATTATTTAATTCTGTTGTCTTTTAGGTTTCTACTGAATTAGCATAGACCACTTTTGTTCAGTTAACCATCTATCCTTGTGAAGTGAGTAGAATGAAGGATTACTGATTTACTTGCAGATTCAAAGATAAATTTATTGTAGGAAAGTAAGAAAATATTCTGTTTATAATATAGTTATATATATAGAGAGAGATTTAATACTTAAACCTTTAATATTCTTATCTTCAGTAATGCTTCCTTTTACTTTTAAAAATATTTTAGTCATGCCTAATAATCATATCTGTATATTTTCTTATTTTGCCTAATCACCTTGAAAATACCTATTGAACTAAAATCACTGCTGGTTAAGATGAAAACCAAACTCTTCTATTTTGTATATAATAAATTAACACTTTTAAAATCGGAATTAACTCCTGCAGTAACAGGGCATGCTCTGAGAGAAAAATGAAAAGTCCTTAATTCTAAAATTTAATAATTTGTAAATAAAATATTTATTAAACATTTTTGCAGATGTATCTACTAGAACTGCCTTGTGTTACTCAATAGCCACTAGCCACATGTGGCTTTTCAGATTTAAATTACAAAAATGAAATACAATTAAAAATAGTAGGTGGTTTTTTTAAAAAACTATTTTTCTTTTCAGACAGAATCTTGCTCTGTTGCCCAGGTTGGAGTGCAGCATGATCTTGGCTCACTGCAACTCTAATGCCTCAGCCTCCCAAGTAGCTGAAACTACAGGCATGTACCAACAGGATTTGCTAATTTTTTTGTATTTTTAGTAGAGACAGGGTTTGCCATGGTGCCAGGCTGGTCTTGAATTCCTGGCCTCAAGTCATCTGCCCACCTTGGCCTCCCAAAGTGCTAGGATTACAGGCTTGAGCCACCACACCTGGCCATGTGTACATTTCTTGCTGTGGAGCACCAAGTGTTACTTGAGTATTCTTTGTACTTCTTTGGGATTATTTTTTGCAGCTAATGCTAGAATTTTGAAATCCCGGATCTTTGTCAACCATCAAGAAATATAGTTGATGCTAAGTAAGCACTGTGCCAGACAATGAATGTGAATATTTTGTGTTAACCCAAAAAATGTGTCTTGAATCTTACAAGACATATATCCACTTACAAACTTCCTAGCTGTAAATGACAGTGAAGTGTCTAAGAACTTTATTTATAGTGAGAAAGACACTGAAAAGTTCAAGAGAGTGCTAATGTGTTATTCATTCCAATGAAAATTGAAGTTTATTGAATAAGGGAATAAGTAAACATTCCTTCTTAATCTTGACTACAAGTAAGATGAGAGGAAGCAGAGGGCACAAGGATACTGATAAGAAATTTTAGTTAGATATGAAGTAATATTTCCTGGTGTGAAAAGTAATTGCACATTGGAAGGATTTATTGAGTGAGATTGCAGGATTTGGGGACATCTTTAAAAATAGAATACATTTTAATCTCTCTAGGGAGGTATGTGATATGCCTGCAGGCATTGAGTGTAGGGATGAATTAGATTCATTGTCATGGTTTTCTCACACCAACAATTCTATGAATCTGTGGAGGACAATAAAATTGGATAATTCTCACTGTGTTCTTCAGGGAGTCAGGTTGCCAGACTGATTTTTCTAGCAGTGAATCAGGCCCAAAATGTTACCTTACATTCAACTTTTCAAATGCAGTAAAGAAAAAACATGAAAAATATGAAATGCCAGTACTTTGCCATTTTAAGAATCAGTGTTTCTTGAGATGTATTAGCATTTCCTCTTCTCTAGTAAGAATGAAATGATTTGGGTCCGAGTGTAAGCTTTATTATTGGACAATCTTGAATTCCTATTATGTAGCTGAGTTTAAGGAAAAAATGTATTTGGTGTGATTTAAAAATACATATGAAATAATGATTTTTGCCTTTAATCTGAACAGTAAAATTAGTTTCACACGTGATAAGCTCTATTTGCCATTTTGAGAATGTTCCATTAGAATTACACAAGTTTGGTGTTTCAGCCACCTGGAATTTGTTCCAACACTCCAATATTCAGGCCCTTGGCTGTGCTGGAGATGAGGCAGCAGGCACTCAGGTCAGAGCCACAGACAACCAGGAACTTGGGAAGTGGCCCAAATGCACTCACTAGAGAGGCATTGGAAGAAATTGTACAGAGAAGAAACTGGGACAACAGAGCTGAGCACACTGCCGTGGAGGATGGGGTGTCTATGTCAGAGCTGCAGTGAATCTAGTCACATATTATTTACATCATAGA
The DNA here is from genome assembly GCA_031835075.1 of Saguinus oedipus. NCBI lineage: Eukaryota > Metazoa > Chordata > Mammalia > Primates > Cebidae > Saguinus > Saguinus oedipus. The sequence goes on along the minus strand of CM063181.1, from coordinate 98,366,369 downwards.
AGAAATCCTAAGCCATAATAAGTCTGAAAAGCCAATGGCTGGAGTTTTTCTTTTTAACTTAGTGGTGTCATTCTTCACCAGGTTTAAAATGGAAAGCAGAAGTAGGTCAGGCTGAGTCATACACGCAAGGCCACATTTGAGGAAAACAAGAATCAAAGCTGGAGGCAGGGGACATTCTAAATCTACAGAACACCATGTCTGAGAAAAAGAAAAACAATAAAAACCTATACTGGAAGAACGAAAAATCAAGAAGAGAACTGGTCAGTGAGGAAGTTGAGATCAGTTGTGTGAACCTTCACTAGAGATGATCTCCTTTCGATAGGCAGCCTGATGTAGCAGAAGTAGCCCCTGTTTTAGGGTGAGAAGAGCACAAGTTTATTCTCACATACTGGCTGTGTGACTTTGAGCAAAATACTGAATCTCTGCGCCTTCATCTGTAAAAGTCCAATAATAGTTCTTATTTTCTAGGTTGTTGTATTTCAAAATTAAGCAGCCACTGTGCCTACTATGCAGTAGAAAATTAACGAGTAGTAGCCACTGCTGTTTTGTTGACATTCAGTGGGTGGTAGAGTGCTCTTAGCATTCGTTCATTCTTCATTCATTCAGTAAACATTTATTAAATATACATAGAATACGAGAGAGTGCTAGAAACATACACAATCAGAAGTAGCTCATTAGTTCTTAAATTGCCTTACTATGGTTAAACTATCTTTAGAATATGGGTCACCAGCAGTAGAGTATCAGCATTATACTAGCAATAGAGAGGGAGGCACCGAGATTGAAGTGAATCAAAGGGAGGAATTACATCTGAGATGAACAATTTTTCCAGTTGGGATCATAATGGTTTCAAGACATCTAAGCATCTGATGTATCCCTCTAGAGCAGGGGTCCTCTTGTGGGCTGCAGACCCGCAGCAGTTCCTGGCCTGTTAGGAACCATCTGGCACAGTAGGAGGCAAGCAAGCATTACCACCTGAGCTCTGCCTCCTGTGAGATCAGTGGCATTAGATTCTCATAGGAGTGTGAACCCTATTGTGAACTGCACACGTGAGGGATCTAGGCTGCCCACTCCTTATGAGAATCTAATGCCAGATGATCTGAGGTAGAATGCTTTCATTCCAAAAATCATCTCCCCCAACCCCTAGTCTGTGGAAAAATTGTTTTTCATGAAACCAGTCCCTGGTGTCAAAAAGTTTGGGGACCACTGCTGATTTCTTCATCTTTGGGAACAACACCTTGGTTAGTCCCACAGAATTTGAGAATATATTGAACGCTTTCTTATTTAAAAAATAGTTTGAGTAGAAAAATAGAAAAGCCACTTGTGTGATTTAGACTAGGGGATTTATGATTGGGAATTAATCCTTACACAATTTGAGGTAACAGTGGGGAAATAAGTGTCTGAAAGGGGGAGATGGAAGGATCAGAAACATACACATGCATGCACGTGAATTAAGGATCATGAAGAGGAGTTTGTGAAGAAGTATGGAAAGCTGTTACCACTGCTTTTGCTGGTTGGCTGAAGGAATTGTAGGTGCTCTGGGCAGATGGATATAAAGCAGAGATAAGGCAAAGACAAGCTTGGATCCATTAGGACAAACTGGAACTGTTGAGTGCAAACCATAACCCTTGAGAACATACTCAAATCCCCTACAACAAACTGGAGGCCATGTCTGTGTCTTATTTCTTCTAACCCAGTGATGTTGGCCACCTGCAGAAAAATCTGGTTTCTTCATCAGGGATCTGCACAGGCAAGTGACCCAGTTACTCAGAAACAGAAGAAAGATAGAAAAAGGCTGAGTTTGGAGGAACTACCAGTTTGGCTGCTTTCTCACAGCAATGAGGTAAACCATCAGATCAGTGACAATCTGAGTGATGTGCAGTGGCCCCTTAGGGGCCACTAAAGATAATGAGGACCCTGTGAAGATAATGGGTAATGCCTTATCTCTATCTTCCATGAACAGTACATATTTCGTTATGATCAACTTAACCTAATACCACACAGGAAAGGGAGTTCTGGGGAATTTACTTAATTTGTTTTCCAGCTAAGCTGTGTTGACACAGTGCAAAATCACTCCTAAGAAGAAAGAACAGATTTGGTATTATTCTTATAGGGAGGCATTGTCATTTGATCTAACTCTTTCTGCATTGACAATTCTCACAAGGCAGTAGGAGGAGGAGTTGCAAAGTGTAGAACAGATTATTAAAGACAGCATCTCAGAATCATGTGGGAGGCATTTTCCAACTGATCCCCTCTATTCTGTTTCTTCATCTCCCTGAACCCTGCAATTTTGATTACAGTTTGTTTAGAGGATGAACGCATACCCCTCTGCTGCTGAAGAATCATAGTGTAGCAAGTTACCAATACTGGTGTAAAAGCATTCCTTCCCTTAGGTGCAATAAGGCTGAGAACCATTATTTTGTATTCTGGAAAAGCTTTTGTATGTTTGTTTTTACTAATGGATTCTTGACTCCTTAAAGACAGACATGCCTACATATTCCTCTACACTTAAGTTATCTATAGTCTTGTTATGCAGTAACTCTCAGTTCAACTTAGGTGTCCCCAGGGGCCAGACATAAAACACAAATGTTAGACTGAACAAGATGTTGGGGCTGAGGACTACAGCTGGAGCATGCATTACCTAACCTAATACCATTCGAGTGAGAGAAAAGTGGGATTGGGGTCAGGGGCTCCTACACACCATCAACCATCACTTCTGACAAAATGAGGGAGGGCTGCCATTTTCATATATGAAGTTTCCTTTTCTTATTAGTAATATAAGATTTATTTGGTAGGATTCTATTAAGGAATCAATTATTATAGATTATACTGTGACCAGCAAATGGTGTTCATAAACAATGCAGATGTTTATCATCTTTGACCGTAACCATTTAATAGAAACTAAAAACATTTTAATATTTCAATGAAATAGCAAATGACCTACTAAAAATGTTCTTTATTGAAATGTATTGGCATAAGTTGGAGGAAAGAAAAGAGGTATATTAGCTTATTCTTATTCTCAGCTTATTATTTCACCCAAAATAGTAAAATATAGAAAGAAGTTTAATAACATGAAAAGTGTGACCATGATTTGATTTAAAACATCTGCTATGATTAAATTACTGAAAGAGAAAATAATACTGAATTATTTATATGGGTAAAAGTTGTGTATATTTTGATAGAAACTCATGTTTTATTAACACTAACTTATAAAACATCACATTGCATTTTTAAAATTTCACTAACAATATGGTTTAGGAAAGTATATTCTACACTAGTTTTTTAGTTCAAAATCTTTTTATATTGTTCAGATAAAGCTTTTCAATTGTTGCTAAGTGTTACATCAGAAAATTAATTGTACACATTTTAAGAGAAAGGAATATATGATTTAGAAAAATTTACCTTCAATGAGATATAGAAGTTTAGAGATAAAGGTATTTTAGGCTTCAAATAAATAGTTGATGAATTTTTTTCTTGCCAGATATCCCTTCCATTCATTTTGTTGCATAAATATCCTATGGGAGTAATAAATGCTATTAAATATGCATAAAACAGGAATGACAACTGTATATGGTTCGTGCTTTGAACTGTTTATTAAATGAACAAATCAAGGAATGCATAAGTAAATAAGTGAACAATTTTCACTCTTGGACTCTTTATTTTGTTTTCTTAATAGTAAATTATCTTCTAGTCAGCTATGTAAAATAAATAGGTGTTTGGTCATTCTTGGACACACATGTATGATACATTTAATATTTTGTAGAAGGTTCCACCAGTCTTCTCTTACATATTGAAGACACAAATATCTCACTCATATATTTATCCAATATCTTTCTTGTTTCCAGCTAAACATTGTTTTTTCTTTTCAAATCATATTAATGACTTATAACTCAGTTCCCATCTGTAGGATGAATCAGATTTACAGTGTAGCCAAGCTAACATTGACATAAAAGTCAATATATTGCCTACAATCTATAAACTATTTATAAAAGAAATTGATTTTAGCAATTATGTCAATTTACATGATAAATAAAAGGATAAAAATTAAACAATTAAAAAGAAATTTGTGGCAACAAACCCTACCAGTGATAATGTCTGGAAAATTAAAGCAAATATATTTTATCAAAGCAGTGAGTTACTTATGATAGAAGAAGAATTAAGTTTTAAGGACTGGTGAACCTATGTGCTAACTCAGTACTGAAATTAATCAAGATTCTTGGGTGCAAAAAAACAGAAGGCAATGGGTTTTAAGCAGAAAATAAATTTTTTAGAAGGAAATTGTTAGTATATGGAATTAAAGGAAATGCTGGAAAATTGGCAGAAACCAGACTTAGAAATGGTTAACATCTTAAAGCATCTACTTAGTCAAATTTTGCTCTTGGAATACTGGCTAGGAGGTCTGTGCTGTTGGCACTGAACCCCACACTGACTGCATGGACATGCTATCACTGGATGCCACTCACGGGTGCTTCACTGTAGCTTCTGTTGTAATTGGTGCTAAACTGTTCTTAATTCTTTGTATTACTTGTTCTAGATTCATAGTCCAGATGATATCATCTAGTTGTTGAACTTTGGCCACATGTTTTGCTCTGTTGTCTAGTGCCAGAGAGAGCAATTAACTGAAAATTTCAGATTCTGCTGTGGAAGGGAAAACCCTACCTCTAATCAAAACATGTAAGATGATCTCCCAAAATTAGAAAGGAATATGTATGCATCAAAATGACTAATGAGCACAAAAGCCATTAAAAAGCTATATGACCTAAGAGAGCTAATTATTCAACCTTTGTAGATATCATTTTTAAATTTGCAAAACAGAGAGTGAGAAATGGATAAGGTCTACCTCTAAAATAATTTGCAGTTTAGTTAGATAACATAAACACTTCGCATAAACAACAGCTACAACTACCGAAGATCTCTAGCAGTGGGAGTGAAAATGATAGTGTGTAAGGAAAATGCACTATTTAATAATGAGAGATATCAGAGATGGAAAAAGATGTTTAAAAGATGGCTGGCTGAGGTAACCTGGGAAGGTGTCAGGTCTGCATCTGTATGGTATGTACTGTTAACTCTATAAACATAATAGCTGGATATTATTCCTGTTAAATCAGATTTTCAGCAACAGTGGCAAAGGATTAGACAACTGGAGAATAGTAGGAAATAGACTCTTTATGACATAACATACTAATATCTTAGGTTATTTAAGACAGATGAGAGGAGAAACTTTACTGTGACATTTAGGGAAAAACACTATAGAAATTCTCTTGAAAACAAAGCCACCTACATATTACACAGCAATATAAGAGAAACAAGCCTCATTTTCTTTTTTTCTGTCTTTTTTTTTCTTTGATGGAGTGTCACTCTGTCACCAGGTTGGAGTGCAGTGGTACTATCTCTGCTCACTGCAACCTCTGCCTCCCAGGCTCGAGCGATTCTCCTGCCTCAGCCTCCTGAGTAGCTGGGATTACAGGTGCCTGCCATCCCACCCAGCTATTTTTTTTTTTCAGTGGACATGGATTTCCATCATGTCCAGCGATCCACCTGCCTCAGCCTCCCAAAGTGCTAGAATTATAGGCATTAGCCACCTGTCCAGCCTTATTTTGTTATAGTACCATTATATGTTGTTAGATAATTTTTCATATCTTTCAATAAGATTTATATCTCTCAGGAAAATATACTATTTTTCAGATGTCTCACAAAATTCAAAGGCTAGGAAAAGCATAGAACTTTTCTATAATTTTGGAGAATATATTGATTTCTGCAAATTGTGTCACAGGACATAGCAAGCTCTCCCATACTTTTCTTCTGTTAAGAAATAACACTTTTATAGTATCTTTCATCTCAGACCACTTGAGTGTTATTACAATTTCACCCTATCCTTTTGCTTTATCTCCTTATTATAGGCAAGATATCTAAGCAAATAAGTAATACTAAAAGGCAAATCACAGTGGACTAGAATTTTAAAAAGCTCTATCCCATTGATTGAAAGTTTAGAAAAATGATTCCAGATCTATGTTGTCACTGGGCTTAGAAAAGTCATCTTCTTCCTTTTTCAATTTTCTCATGTGGTAATGAGGGAGTATCTTAAATGGTTCTAAGATCACTCTGATTTCTAAAAGTATGTGATTCTATCATAGCACTGTACTTCAGCAAGTCTCCCACTTGTGCTGTATGAAGAAGTTTCATTGAGTTGATGTTTCTTGATGTATTTTGCTCTTCTGTTAAGAATTTGTAACTGAAAAATGGAGTCAGTCAAATGTATAAGAAGCATAAAAAGTATCTGTATCTATTTAGATATGTGCAAGCGCTCTCCGTCTTCAAAGGGAAAGAAGTCTGGATACAGAAAGATGTGTGTATATTACATATGTAGTTTAAAATTGTGGTACATATAATTTATTTGTAGGGATACTTAGGTATATGATAATGTACTATTAAAATTTTGATGCACAATCCTTTATCTGAAATCCTTAGAGATAGTTGGAATTTATAATTAGAAAAATAATATGATACATATACCATGTCTTATGCAACACTCCCAGCAGCATTTGGTCAGAGTATTAGTCTGCCTTCAGGCTGCTGATAAAGACATACCTGAGACATTTTAATATCCATTCTGACTAGTGTGAGATGGTATCTCACTGTGGTTTTGATATATATTTCTTTACTGATGAGTAATATTGAGCTTTTTTTTCATATCCTTGTTGGCCTCATGTATGTCTTCTTTCAATAAGTGTCTGTTCATGTCCTTTGCCCACTTTTTAATGGGGTTGTTTGGGTTTTTTCTCATAAATTTGTTTGAGTTTCTTACAGATGATGGATATTAGGCCTTTGTCAGATGCATAGTTTGCAAAAATATCCTCCCATTGTGTATGTTGTCTGTTTACTCTGTTGATAGTTTATTTTCCTGTGAAAAAGCTCTCTAGTTTAATTAGATCCCATTTGTCAATTTTTGCTTTTGTTGAAATTGCTTTTGGCATCTTCATCATGAAATCTTTGCTTGTTCCTATGTACAGAATGGTGTTACCTGGGTTGTTTTTGAGGGTTTTTATAATTTTAGGTTTTAAATTTAAATCTTTAATCTATCTTGAGTTGATTTTTGTTTATAGTATATGGAAGGAGTCCAGTTTCAGTCTTCTGCATATGGCTAGTAAGTTACTTCAGCACCATTTATTAAAGAAGGAATTCTTTCCTCATTGTCAGCTTTGTTGAAGATCAGATAGTTCTAGGTGTGTGGCCTCATTTCCAGTATCTCTATTCAGTTCCATTGGTCTATATGTCTGTCTTTGTACCAGTACCATGCTGCTTTGTTTACTGTATCCCTGTGGTATAGTTTGAAATCAGGTAGCCTGATGTCTCCAGGTTTGTCCTTTTTGCTCAGGATTGACTAAGCTATTCAGGCTCTTTTGTGATTTCATATGAATTTAAAAATACTGTTTTTCTAGTTCTGTGAAGAATGTCATTGGTAGTTTGATAGGAATAATATTGAATCTTTGGGCAGTGTGGCAATTTTAATGATATTGATTCCTCTCTCCATGATCATGGAATGTTTCTTCCATGTGTTTGTTTCATCTCTGATTTCTTAGAGCAGTGTTTGTGGTTCTCCTTTTAGAAATCTTTCACCTCCCTAGTTAGCTGTATCATAGATATTTTACTCTTTCTGTGATAATTGTGAATGGGATTCTGTTCATGATTTGGATCTGATCTTGGCTGTTATTGGTGTATAGGAATGCTAGTGATTTTTGTACTTTGATTTTGTATCCTGAAACTTTGTTGAAGTAGTTTATCAGCTGAAGGAGTTTTGGGGCTGAGACTAGATAATTTTCTAGATAGAGAAATGCATCATCTGCAGAGGCTGATGGTTTGACTTCCTATTTGGATACTGTTTATTTCTTTTCCTACCTAATTGCTCTGGCTAGGACTTTCAATACTATGTTGAATAGCAATGATGAAAGAGGGCATCCTTGTCTTGTACTGGTTTTCAAAGGGAATGTTTCCAGCTTTTCCCCATTTGGTTTGATATTGTCTGGGTTTGTCATTGATAACTCTTATATTTTGAGATATTTTCCTTCAATATCTATTTTAATGATCATTCTACCATAAAGTCATATGCAATGTTCATTGCAGCACTACTTAATAATAACAAAGTCATAGAATCAGACTCAATCTCACCAATGACAGATTGGATAATGAAAATGTGGCATATATACACAATGGAATACTATGCAGCCATAAAAATTCATGAGATCATGTAGGAATATGGATAGAGCTGGAAGCTATTATCCTAAGCAAACAAATGCAGGAACAGAAAACCAAGTACTGCTTGTTCTCACTTATAAGTGGAATCTAATTGTAAGAACTCATGGACAGAAAATAAAGGGAAACAACATACACTATGGCCTACTTGAGGGTGGAGGGTACAGGGAAGAATAGGATCAGAAAAGGTAACTATTGGGTACTAGGCCTAGTACCTGAGTGACAAAATAATTTGTACAACAAACCTCCATGACATTAGTTCACCTATAAAACAAGCCCAGACATGTACTCCTGAACCTAAAAGATAAAATTTAATTCATTCATTAATTAAGACATTTTGATGCACACCCATAATGTGTAATAATCACAGCAGGGTAAATGGGGCAGCCATCACCTCTAGCATTTATGGTTTCTTTATGTTCTGTGAACCACATATCACTTATATATTTAGGTTACTTTCTGCTCAAGATATCTAGAGTCATTTTCTCTTCTTTGCCATTCAGTGTCTTGACTACAATCCACAAGCATACCCAATACTGTGGTGGATAAAAACTGTCCTGGTTTCCAGTGTGTGCCAAGTCCTTATTGAACCATATGATTCTTTACTATTCTGAGCTTCTTGAAGTTTAGAGTTATCACTTGCCATAATTTTTGCTTTTCACAGTCTGTAAGAGAGCACATTGTGATGAATGAAAGAATAAAGTAGGTATTTTATACCTACTTCAATAGGATTTTGATTCTCACAGAGTTAAATAACAAAAGCTATTTTATGGAACACACTAATCCCACTATCAGGAACCTATAGAAAGAACTATTTGATCCCACTTGTAGGAATTGAACACATGGATATTAATGGTACAAAAATGGTATACAAGCTTATGCTTTATTGGGGACTGTCCTTTCTAATGATTTTGAATAATTCTTCTAATATTATAATTAATAATAATGAGCATTCAACTTATGTGCCAAAGTAGATATAAATACTTTATTAGAATATATCATCCAACAAATAGTTTGAAATATGTAAGAATGAAATGAAAAATCTTTGGCATAAATAAATCCACCAGTCTTTATAAATTCTCAACCTGCCAGAGCCTTGGCTGATTGAGCAGCATGACTGCCATTGTAAAAGTTTCCAAAAAAGACTAGTGATTTCCATTTTCTTTCCTTGAAAACTGGTGGACTAAAACAAGCAGAATAGAATGAAGCAAGGTAACATTTTCAGAAAGGAAAAAGCTTTTAGAGTTTTTTTGAAGAATGAGTAAGTATGTTTACAAGAAGAATGTACCATACATAATGTGTTTGCAGCTTTACAAAGCCCTTTGTAAAGGTGACACACCAAAGGCCATTTAAAATCTAAGTCACTGTAGGATGGCTTATGTTGTCGTGAATAGAAAATTGACTTATAGCCAAGGAACAAGGGCAAGCACTTCTTTGCAAAGAATAATTTGAACTAAGGCTCAGTATTTGGAACAGTTTTATTTTACATTTTAATAAAACACCTGACAGAGTGTATGCCCACTAAAATTTGTAATTTGGCAGATAATACTAAGGATTTCTAAGTATGCCAGAAATATTTCAAGTGGATCTGAGTAAAGAAAATAAAATCATATAGAAGTTTTATTGTCAGCAAATACAAGATAATGTTTTAGAAGCAGGTTATACGTGTGAGTCCAGAAAGGTTACCACTCACCTACCTATAGCAGAGGCAATTACTAGCACCAGAAAGACATGGGTAAAAGAAATTTGTGTCATTGGAGGCTAGCATATATAAGGCATAACATCTCCCATTGAGGAAGCAGGGTACTTGGCAAGGTGTCAAAACTGAGCCTCAAATTACTGGAATAACAGAAATTTGATTACTGCATGGAATATGGATTAGAAGAGTAGTCAAATCAGGAGAAATGGTCCAAGCTGGAGCAGGACTTCCTACAGATTCTCTTGACCCTGATGCTCATGAGTTTCTTAATTTCTTCTACATTGAGAGTATTTTCTTGTCTTTCTGATTAAAGTTCATATTAGTTTCTGACCTTGGGGATCAGCTGGATTTTGCAGTTCCACATTATTAACTCTGGCAAAAGAGAGAGTTTGTAACAAAGATAAGTGTCCAGGTTAGTCAGTTTACCCTACCTGGAATATTACATACAAGTTGGGTCTCATGTGTTAAAAAACATACAGTGAAGTTGAACAAGAGCCACTGAAGTAAAAAGAGTATTGTTTGCAAGTTGGAAAAGGATGTAAAAATAATCTAAAGTATATTATATCAGGAATAAAAGGCAGAGTTAATGGAATTGTGGCTGGTACTGATAGACTAAACAGACATATTTTCTAAATCCTGGAATCATAAAAAATTTTTACTTATATCAGTGGATTCTAGACTCTGTATTTTAAGTATCGCAAATAGTGTAATTTAAAAGCATAGTTTATTGAGGGTCTGGAAACTGAATAAAGTGCCCTAAGTGAGTCCTGGGAGCAGGTAAGTTTGGGATACACTGACTTACAAATTTTGTGTTTTATTTGTTTTTTCTGTCTCTCAAAATGTCATGTGGGCTAAACAATAAATGGAATCTTGAAGAGTTTAAAATAAATTATATCCATAATGAGTTGTCAAGAGAAACTGAAAATATTCCTTTGGAAACAGCCTTAATATTTTGAGGTGACATCATCAAAGGTAACGTTTTTAACCATTTTCTTTTTTTTTTGTAGATAATACCACTTTCATAGTCTGAGGCAATTAAAAATATATACTTATTTGTTCTCTAGTAGGTAGAAAGTTAAGTCCTTAGGAACAGGTTCTGCTTTAGTTTTCTTGAACATGTGGGAATGTCCTTTTCTATGCTGACACTTCTCAAAGAAGACTCAGTCTTTTATCCACCCACTCTGCTCAAATACATCCCATGCATCTTAGAAACTAGGAAATAGAGTTGTTTTCACGTAAACCATTGAAAATTGGGAATGATCCCTCCAAACAAGTATCAGAATTCCACATCCATAAAACCAGTGTTCACTGAACTTAGGCTTAGCTTAGGGTTTTGCAAAGTTTCAAGATACAAATAAATTATATTACCACTATTAATAGAGTTGTCAATGTTCAGCATTGAGAAGAAATAAATAATAGGATGTGAGAATGGTATGTGCATATTTTCCTATGATTTATTTGAAGAATTTAACAAAGCAGTGAGATTATTGACTAAATGCTGCCAATTTGGTGCTTTTGAAGTCATATTTAGTATAGTTGCCTCTTTCTAGAACACATGCTCTTAAATATTTGCTTGGATAGATAAACTGCATTTTGTTTATTGATTATCCTTAAACAACTACAATCAAAAACAGATATCCACTTATTTGTTTTGCCTTCAAGGTAACATTTATGCTTCTATCCATTTAGGCCATCTTCTCTGCAAATGACAATACATTTTAATATGTTTTAGTAAAGTTATATCATAAGGTCAGCCATTTGGAGCTATCTCTGGTGTTTTGAACTCACAATATTAAAGTAAGATTGGGCATAGCTTGCTATATTTAATCTTTTCAATATATACAGTTTTTGAATTAGACAAAATCTTATTTCCAAAAGATAAATGTGCATTTGAGAGTTTAATAATGTATTTCTTCAGTATTTCATCTATTTTAGGCATATATGAATAAATAATACATGTACATTTAAAATTCAATTTCATAGACACTAGTATACCCCTGAAAGCAATAGATGTGATTAAGAGACAGAAGAATTGGCCTTTGTAAAATTTCACTACAGTTGCAGCAGTGTTATTTGTTGATAAATGAGAGAAACACACTACCCATAAACTATGGCTTTTTTTACACTGAACCGAGTCTAGAATTATGACAATTATATGGTTCCCATGAGATCTAGCTGATGTACCTTTTTGGGATGATAAATTTTGTCCTTGAGACACTTCACTGTTTTCACTTACCTCCAGCATTGAATAAAGGCCCTTGCCCTGCTTTGAGTTTGCTGTCTTATGTGTCATATGATTACTTTGGTATCATAGTTTACTGCTTCATAAGAATCCATACAGTTTTCTTATATTTTGGGTGCTCACCACATGTGAGACCAGGTGTTCTAGTCCTGTGTTTCTGTATTTTCTCCTTTACAGTGAATCGTACTTGGCTTTCAAGTTCAATTTTGCTCTTGGAAACCTGCCTGTTCTCTTAGTTCCGGCTTTGGTTGCTGCCTGTTTCTCAGATGCAGCTCCATGTTCCACAGCCTGTGGATATATCCCAACTACTTTCTAGGAGAAGGAAATTTAGATTTGAGCAGAACATTTAAATAAACGAAATTCAAGTTGTCTCCATGGGTTATAATTATAAAGAAATCTTACTGTAGGAGGCATTGGGAAGATCCAGTTTTAGTAATCCTGTAAAGGATTGGTTAATATTAATTATTTAATTATATTTCTATCAATAAGAGCAGTGGCAAGAAAAGTAATAAAATTAAGCCTAGATTGTTTTTCACAGATTTAAATGCAGTGGTTTATGTTCCCTTGACTGATTGTACAGCTTCATTCACATATGGTATGAGGCCAATATTTATCAAACTCTGCATCCAAGTGTTTGTAAGTAAAAATGTAATACTTCTTAGGATTCATATTATCATGATGGTGTGCTTGGAGATATTTTTTATATCAGCTTTAATAATCAATTTTACTTGAAATAAACCTAGTAAAATTTTTTAAATCTCTAAAAACAATAGCTTATAAAACAAAAATAATGCTTAAACTGTACTCTCATTTCCATTAATAGGATGGACCAAGTGTTAAGACTACCTCTTCCACTTGAAAAACAAAAGAAGAGATAAATTGTAAAAGCACCCAGGCACATAGATGTACCAACAAGAGAATAATCATGTAGGCCAAAATATAAATGGGGGGGCAGGAATTGAGTGAGAAAAAGTTGCTTTTATCCTAGGAACATTTGCCAAATCTGGAAACATCTTAGCTCTGGTTTTTCTCAAGCTCCAAAAAGAAAAAAAAAAAAACCTATACTCTTTTAAGATCTATAAAATTATGCCTTTTAATATTGTTTTATTAAGGTTAGACTATTATCATGACTAATCCGATTTCACAGCTGTTTGGCTATTGTGTTGTATCACCCATTAAGTGATAAGAAATGTTAATGGTGGTAGACTATATGCTTCTCAAAATAGTGTGTGTGTGTGTGTGTGTACACACACACACACACACACATACACACTTTAGAAACAACATGCATTTTGGTTTCAGAACTATGTTGGAATTCTGACTTTCCTCCATTTCATGTGGTGCCGGTTATTTAATTCCTCTGAAGACTTATTTATCTGCAAAATGGGGAGAATGATACCTGTGTCCCAGTTTCCTTCCTCCTCACATCTAACTCATTATTGAGGCCTGTTATTTCTTCCTTGAAAAAAAAATATAATAGGCATAGTATTTCTGAGATATAAGCTAACCACTGTATTTTCTTTCTTGGTAATTTCTAGTTCCCAGTTGCCCCATCAGTCTATATCAAGAGCCACCCCTGGTAGACCTTCATTGGAGAGTTAGTTTCATATTACAGAGACGATGCCCTTTCCATCTGAATTTACTAGGTTATCAGGCTCCTGGTCTATAAGAATAATGGCCAAGTGATGTAAGATAAATTCAGATTCATTGGAAAGAGAAATGGAAAAGCTTACTTTTTCTGGCCCTTTAGAATGTAGGGGAAAAAAGAAGCAAGTAGTTAACCACATGTCTTTTCCTGTTTGAAATCTTAGAAGTGGAAAAAAAAAATGAACAGATGCTTGTGTCTCTTCTTATTGAGAGGCTACTTAAAATAGGCCAGTATTAGTGGTGGGGGTCCACTAAGAGTTAAAAAAGAAGTGTTTCAGAAAACGTTTAAGCACAGAAAGTATTGAAGTGAGCCATCCAAGGTGTTCTTAACAGATGCAGAAGTTTCTACTTCTTTGTGGTGGGCAGTATGATCTATGCATTGAAAAGTAGGCTACCTGCATCAAGGGCTCCATAACTAAGCATGAGTGTCTTCCTACAGAATCCTAGGTCTGGCAGCTCAGGCAGAAGCTGGGTGGAGGGTGGGATTGTGTTCAGAAGGTCCACCAGTACACCAAGAGTCAAAATGAGACCAAGTCAGCAAAAGGAGGACCCCCTAGATCCTAACATTCATCATACAAGAGAACAAAATTTCATCAAGTACAATCTCAGTAAGGGAAGCCAGGGAAACTGCCAGTGACCAAGTGGTAAAGGGAAATTCTCCAAAGGGAAGAGATGACCCCAAAGACAGTCATGACACTGTTTCCAGTCTCATTGAGGGCATTTAAAACTCCTTGTTCTCCACAGAAGTCACATGCTCCTATATGATCTAAGATTTTAAAGTTTTACTGTTTATATTTGGATCTTTAAGACACTGAACTGTATATGTGTGTATATCTGTATAAAATGTAGGCAGGATCTAATTTTTGTAATTTTATCATTTTCCATGTGGATAACATCTTGTTCCAGCTTTCCTACTTATCTCAGAGAAAGAGGGGTCCTTCTTAACACTAATTCTTCCACCTGTTCTTTCAGTCTCTCCATCTTTACACCTTTTCAAAATCCTAATCCATTACTTAACCTATTTCATTTTTCATTTTAATTTCTATTTTCTATTATTTTTATATTCTTTGTTTACAAACAGGATTATGTTCCCTCTGTTTCCTTTAACCCACATTTATATGTCACTTAAGGCCACTATATTTAATTTCTATCAAATTCTTTGATAACATAGGTTTGGTGTGCATGAGCTTAACTTTCCCCCAATCAAACTTAGACTGCAGTATTTATCTCTTAACTAGATACTAAGTCAGTTAACCGGTTTTTGTCACTCATCCAATTTATTCTTCTTGCTGCTTCTAATGTGGCCTGTTTTCTTTTTGACAGTGTTCTCACTTTTAATTCTGTAACATTATTTTTCTTTGGTTTTCTTTCCATCTCCCTGGTCACTATTTCTGTGGCATTTTTTCCTTGCTGTTTCCCTCTCTCAATATAATGAATCTGTCCATAGGAAAAAATGGAAATCATCTTTGAAACATTAAAGTTTTGTTGATAATATAAATGGCACTGATGATTGGAAATACAGTTCATCTCTAATGTAGTTATCTGATTTCTCCAAATTATAAATAAATTTTATAATCAAATTAATATTATAAAAATTTATTTAGTTTTACATTGCAGATGCTTTCTTTCTCCTATTTTTCTCTGTTGTTGAGAAAATAATACCTAACATTGTTAAAAAAAAATGAACACATCCTAGTTAAAATACATTTGGGATAGAAATTAATTATGTGTTATTTATCAACATTAAGCTAGTACTAGAGTTAAAAAAAAAAAAACTGCAATGAGGTTTTTTTAATTGAAATGTAACCTAAATAACTCTTTTGAAATAGTTATCTTTAGGATTGTCACTGGTTATTTTTTATGGTTTAACACTCAAATAAATATTCATCTTACAAAAATCTATACATAATACATACTGATGCATAAAGAAAATGCATCAACTAAGCAGATTGTTCTATGGTGGCTTGGATTATCAAACATTTGCAAGTTAAATTCAATATTACTGTATAAATTTGAAGAATTAACTAAAATTAGCATAATTTATTTACTCTGTTAGTGAATAATCAAAATTTTAAAGTTCCTCAAGCTATTTTAAATGCTTATTAGGATAATTGTAATTATTCATTTCTATTTAAAAATTAAATAACATTAGCCCTACAGTGTTTGGTGAATATAAAAATATATATCATTGAATTATAAATTATTTCCCCTCCAGCTGCCAACTTGAAATGCCAGGCATTTCACTTATCTTCATGTTTCATGTAATATTGAACTATTTATGGTTCCTATGCTACCATATGTAACAGAGCAATATTCATTAACCCTTCATGCTTCATGAGGCAAAAAGAGTTATATCATTTGTGAGCTTCTTTCATAATAAAGACTGGTCAAATTTCTTATTTATCTTTGCCACCTTAAGTGATTGTAGGCATCTAGAGTTCCCCCACTAAGAGTGTTTATTAATTTGTTTTCTTCCTAGTAATAAACCATAAGCTCATTGAGGTTAGGCAGTAGATTAATCTTTTAGTCATTATATTCCCAGTGCTTAACAAATTATCTGATTGAGATGGATAAATGCATTTATATTCAAGCATTTTGTTTTTATTTTTGATATAGTTATTCACTAAAATGATCCACTCACATCCCTTCTTGACGCCTGATATTGTCAAAACAGTATTAAAATATGTTGCCTCATGTCAGAGGCCTTCAGTATTATAACTGAAGACACAAGTTAATATATGTTGATCAGTTTTAGTGTAAAACATTTTCCTGTTAATTTCACTTGAATATCACAGAGTACAAATCAAATAGGTATTCAGAAAAGAGTGTCTTTTGTGGAGAATCAGACTCATGTAAGTGATACTTGAGTAAAGCTTACAGAAAGAAATATTTTCAACAAATAGGAGGAAACTTTGCTTTCCACATAACTGGAGCAAGACATTGAGGGCTTGAGGAAGGAAATATCATAAACTATTGGAGATTATAGGAGGCTCCAGAGCTTATTAAAAAAGAGTATGTTTGGAAATTTTGTGATATTTTATCTAGATATAAAGGATTCTGAAACACAGTCAAAGTACTTTTTACTTCAGAGAGAGAGAGAAAAAATACAGGTCTAATGAATGACTGAAGAAAAGATTGCACCCAGTGGTGTATTGAGGTATATTGAAGGTAGATTGAAAAGTAGATAAACTGAAGTGGAGTGTGGAATTAAGTCAATGAAGACCTGGGTTAAGGTTGGGACAGCAGGTGTGACAGGAAAAAAAAAAGAGAAGAAGGGGGTGATTGATTTGAGACAGTTAAATGAAAAAAAAAAAGGGTGGCCAAACTGCAAGGAAGGTGTCAAATCTGGATAAATAAATGAACAAAGGTGCTATATTAAGGTGGAAGAATTGAGAGATGTGGGTGAGTTTCTAAGTGTAAAATTTGAGATGGTGACTAGATACTTATATGAAAACATCTCAAAGGATAAAGAAGCATCAAAAACTATGTTATGCAAAATAATTTCCATGTCCCACATACCATATCAAATGTATGTAGATGTTCACACAGTTTTAGTCTCTTTAATTGCCTATTTTTTCTAGGAAATTTTCTTCACTAACTCTCATTTCTATGAAATATTTTATATTGCCTTTGTATCAAGAAGAGTAAGATGTTATATAATCACTTTAAACATAAAATTACCTATTTGA
This sequence comes from Saguinus oedipus, assembly GCA_031835075.1. Classification (NCBI taxonomy): domain Eukaryota; kingdom Metazoa; phylum Chordata; class Mammalia; order Primates; family Cebidae; genus Saguinus; species Saguinus oedipus. The sequence continues at coordinate 98,348,845 of CM063181.1, read as the reverse complement.
AAAAGATAGGAAGTTTCCTTTTCTTTATAATGGGGTAATAATACTTGCCCTACCTAGCTCATAGGGTTGTTGTAAGCATCAGAAGAGATGATGGACATGAAAGCACTTTGAAAACTAAAATCCTTTCCAAATGCAAGCTATCATACTTATGATTATACAGTGCCCTCTATATGAACCTGAACAATTTTCAATTTGCACTTATCACATTACTCCTCTAATTCCTGTAGAGCATGTCCTGCTAGATTTTTATCATGTGACTGTTTTAATCAGTGACAAATGCATTTTCATGAAAGCATAATATTGTTTCTATTATACATATTCTTTGAACTCTGGAAGAAGACTAATATACATTTCAAGGACCATTATACTTCTAAGGGTTTATTCTTATTTCTTTCATTTCATAGCTTCCTTTCTCCCATATTATGTGGGTGCAATGAAATTTTCATTGAGTGAAGTACCTTATAAAAACTTGCCTGTAAGTCCCATCCTCCTTTCTTTCCCCTGATTTTACCTTTTCTTACTCTGTGAATTCAAATTCTCTGATAAGCACCACCCATGGCTCCATAGATTGACACAAATCTGTCCTAGAAACCAAATTAAACATTGGAGATGTTTTAAAGAGATGATAGCAATATCATGTTCATTATGTAGTGGGGCTGAAAATTAGGCCTTGGTACCAACCACATCCAAAAGCTATGGTGTTAACGAGTTCTAATTATTCTTAAGGCCACCTATGCCTCTATTTCATTCCCTTTCCAATTAGCATTACCCCAATTCTTGCAACATTTGTATTGTGCCTGGGCATAATAATGGCAGTAAGATAAAGAGAGTCCTATTGGTAAACACAGGTTGTATGAATATCTTATTTTTCCACTCCCAGGAAGTCTAAGAAAGTAAGGCGAAAGTTAATTATTTAGTCAACTTCTCTAGATGTGCAGTATATTTTCAAGCATTTTGCATGTACATGAGCCATTTACATATCTTAAAATTGTTATTTTGGAAAAAATAGCAAATCTGTTACATACTAAACTACTATTACATTCCAACCTTGTTAAAGAAAAAAAAAATGCTGATTGTAATGGAGGAAGTTAAATTCAATCAACTTCTAAGAGCTATATAAATTGGTTTTAGGACAACCCAAATTTCATGTATATAATATTATTTTTTAAAAAGAAGTTCTTAAAAACCATGCAATTATATGAGAGAAAAGATTAGAATAGAAATGAACCTAAAATATGATACGTACTTCATCTAATCTGTGTGGGATAGTTTTAGAACAAACAGGACAAGGACGTGTACGCCTTATCCATCTACTCTCAGTGGTTGGTTTTGAAGGGTTTCTTACTAGCTTCCTAAGTCTTAGGAGTACTAGCCACATTGCTGAAGACCATTGCACAAGCTCTGTCTTCATTCTATTACTCGTTTCCTAGAATCTTCACATGCCTTCTCAGGATTGACTCTTTGTCTCAAAACTTGACTGAACAGTTCCTAGGTTTATGAATTATCTTTGCCACTATATTGTGACTTTCCTAGCCGCACCTGACAGGTCTAGCTAGCCTTTGATGTTACATACAATTCAGGCATCTCACAGACCATACTTGGTAAACTGGTGTGTGGCTGGCCCTTAACTTTGCCATTCACCTTCATCATCTGAGATAGTTGGCAAGGTTCTCCATACTTCATCTCCAGGATGGCTTGGTGAGAAACTGATTCCAGGACCAAGTAGCTATTCCTTCCTTTCTGTATCATTTTACTTCCTCTCAAGGTGGCTTCATTATATTTCACCCTGACAACTTTCTTTCTCTCTCTCTCCCCCACCCCCCTCTCCCTCTTTCCCCCACCCCCCTTTCTTGGCATTTATACAAAGCAGTATAAGCATTCGCTTGGAAAAGAGGGGCATCTCGTCAAAGCTGGTATTCAAGTATCTTTTCTGATACTTGAATTAGATCACCAAGTTACTGCAGATTTGTAGAGGAAATAGAAAGGCTACACTTGAGAATTTTCTGTAATTGCCAGAAGTCCAAACCTGTAATTACCATTGACACTCCGGGAACTTCAAGTGAAGCCTGCATAGTTAGCCTTTGCCCTTATCCATCCTGACTTCCCTACTATATTTTGCTACTTTCCCCTTTGTGAGAAATTATATTAGAAATAGACATTTTAAAATTCAGCTCTAAATTTTAGACTAATACAAAGATTATTTTTTCATTTACTTGTTACATAACATGTATCGAGAAACAGAGGGGAAATTTAATTGGTAGTAATATAATTGTTAATTTTAACAAAAATTGGGGACTTTTGACTTTTAAATTTTCAGTTTTTGAGCTCATAATAGAAGGCTCATGACCGCTTTGTAACTTACTGTTTCAATATGGTTCCACTGGGTAGGAAGCGCCTTTATTCTGTTTTGAAGATAAGGACACGAAAGGGCATTGCAGAGGGATACCGGAGATTCGAGAGTTCACAGTTTTCCTGGCTCAACAACTGAGAGCTTTCAGACCCCAGGACCATATATTGGGTACTACACAGTGAAGCTCCCACCACACTGGCCTCTTCCTTGCTTAAATTCATCTGTTGACTCCACATCATCTTCAAGGAAAACTACCAAGGAATGTTGCAAGGCCTTTCATAATATCCCTCTGTCCTACCTCTGTCCTGTTCTTGGTAATTCTCTTCCTGTACATCAGCATTCTAAACTTCACAAAGAGCCCTTCCTCGGGAAATAGTGCCTGTCCTTTTCACCTCAATAACTGACACCTATTTGTTGGACCAGATCCTCCGGGAAGCCTGTGTCACCTGAGTTGGCTTCAGATGGTGTATTGTGACATCTCTCTTAGCCGCTGGTGCTGCTAAATTATTGGTTCCCTTAGATTAAACTTGTGAGGGTAGAGAGTGTCTCTTTCACTTTTGTTTCCTCTTTTTCTTTGTCTATAAAATAAACATAATAATAGCTACCTTGTAGATTTATTGAAAGGACTGGAGGTAATGTATGTAAGTAAATTAACTAGCAGTGCCAGGGACATGGTAATAAAACTAACAATAACTCATATTTATTAAAATCATTTCTGTGTGCCAGATACTATGGTAGGCACTTAACGTGTATTATCTGTAATCCCTATGTAATGATTTTCCTGAATGGCCTGAACTCACCACCAAAAAGCACTTTTACTTTTTCTCTTCAGGCATATTATCAAATCTTTTCATCTTGTGGTTTGATTCATCTTAGGGAGAGACCATAGTTTTTCTGATCTTAAGTCATAAACATAAAGAATTTCAATAATTAAAACTTATTTTTAGTTATTAAAATTTCTAGGCTGTACTTAATTCAAATAAAATTCACAATAACTCCCCTCCCCTTAGTTCAGGCCTGTCTCATGCCTCTCGTACTGCATTGCAGTTTTTTGACTGTATTTCTTTACGTCTCTCTCAGTAATCAGTGCCTCTGTCAGTGGCAGGGATTGGCTGCCATGTAAAATATGTTTGTAAACTGTTCAGAGAACCACCTTCTCCCATACACCACACTGTCTGGGATCTCATCTTTCTGACAAGGGACATATTCACTTTAGCTGCTACTCAGCTCCAGCCCTCAGCAGCAATCCCAGAACCTCCTTCTTCTGTAGTTCCCTTACTTATTTTGGGAGGTGGTTCTTTTCACTGGAATCTCTTAAAGCTAGCAAATTACTTTCTGTGGGATGACTGAGTCCATGGAAATGCAAGCATTCTTGTCATACCTAATAATGGGATGTAGTTCCTCCCAGTCTGTTGTCTCCTCTCCTTGTTCTCTGCTATTAGAGACTGTGTCAGCCAACATTATGCATTCTGCATCCTCCAGGAGGGACCGAAGCAGTCGTCTCAACGTTCACACGTTCCTCCAAACTTTAGGGGCCACATGTCAGTTTGTTTCAGAAACTTCTCATCACAGGGTTATGTGGAGATTTGGCTGCACATTTCTGCAGCTCAGCAAGCCTGAGGTCAGAATTGAGATACTGCTTTCTTTGCCTAGCAAAGTATACCACTCACTTAACATATTGGAGCATTTGTGAAAAGAATATAAGTCAAAGCCCTTCTCCTCCCTTGGATAACATCTCATTGCTTGGACGATTATTTTTCTCTCAAAATGCTCCGTAATTCTGCGTTTGAGTGGCCAGAGGTGCTAGGTTAGTAGTGAGTTTGGCTGCTTATTAGGAAGTCCTAGAAGAGGTGCCTAGTGAATGCTCTATAGTATTTTTTTCTGTTATTGTTCTTAATATTCAGCCTTTATCTGAAATGTTTGAAGCAACAGCATGTCCCTTTTCACATCTTGTACTTTTAAAGTACTCATTTACATTTAAAGAAAGTGTGACTCTAGAAGTTAGGTTATGTTCCCTGAGGCCACAAAATTTACTTATTAAAAGTCAAAATCTGATTTGCTTGTAGGTTATTCCAACCCCAAACTTGCCTTTCTGTTCACTGTATTATTTACCTCCAAATATGATAGTTCAATTGAAAGTGGTTACTGTAGGGCATGTATAAATTGAGATAAACAGCAACAGAACTCTGTAGTATTTATTTAGATACAGCATAAAATGGAGTTTTGATATTGTAGGCATTTTAAGGCTGTCTAGCTTCATTGGCTCCTGCATTTGTGCTAACAACTATTAGTCTTTCCCCCAGAGTAAGTGAAGAAAATACTTGATACAGCTAAAGCAGTACCTAGCTCATTGTGAGACTTCAGTAAACATTTATTAAATGGAAGACTGCAAGAATTCAAAGTGAGCTGCTGCCACTCCTAACAAATAGTGACTTCTGCTAAGTTTTTTTTCTGATACTTTTATTGTGAAGGTCTCACTTTTGCTTATGCATCTGCTGTCATCAACCCTTACATTCAAGGAAATGTCTCCAGAATTTTTATTGGATGACTGCATTTTCCTTACATACAAGTAGGAGAAATATCAGGCTTTGAAAGCAGGCTGATTGAGTGAGAGTTGAACATTTAATCAGCAAGAACGCATTTAAAAGTGCCAAGTTGTAGCAAAATCTAGGGATTCTAACTTTAAATATGAAATTCTTTTCTGCTCCACAATAGCCTCAACTTTCTTTCAGTTTTCAAATTTAGAACATTCTGATAAATGGCCACTGCAGAATAGTTTAATATGGTACAATAATAATTCTTATTTCTCTCTTACTGCTCAGAGGAAAAAAAATCTGGACAAATCTCAAGGATTTTTAAGGAGTTTTAGAAATCGTCCTCTTTGTTAGTTAATCCACTAAAGCTCAATTAGTTAAAATGCCATTTGAAATATTTAGTTTATTTCTTGGAGATAAAGTATTAATTTGTAGATTGAATCCATGGAAGAGATTTCCATATAAAATTATGAATGAAAAAAAAAATTTAATCACAGCTGCTTTATGTGGACTGATAGCTTTATACCTTAGTGCATTTGCAGCACCATCCAACATTTAAAATATTCAAAAATACATCTCTGCATGTGGGATTTTAGAAAATGTAAAGCCACAGTGAGAGAAAGCTGATCTGCCTGCAGGAGTTGGGGAGGGACTTGACTGTAAAGAGATATGAAGAAACATTTTTAGGAGTTAGAAATGCCCTGTATCTCACCTGTGATAGTGGTTAGATGAATATTTCCCTGTTGCCAAAATTTACCAAACAGTACACTTACAGTGGGTGAATCTTTTGTATGTACATTAAAGCTGGAGGATGGGGAGAAGAGGAAAAAAATGTTACTGAATTTAGACTATTTTACTTGTAATATCTTTTATTCTGATAAAGCAGATAGGACTGTGGTAGACAAAGTATTTACGATCTACATAGAATAATAAATTCTAAAATTTCAAATGTTATTTATTCACTCTTAATTGGTATTAAACAGTTGCTTTCTGTGTTTCAGGAACTGTGCTGTTTGTGGGGTACATGAAGCCAAATAAAACATTGTCTTTGCCTAAAGGAAGTGTAATTCGTTATCCATTGCTATGTAAAAAATTACCCCAAAGTTTAATGGCTTAAAACACCACAAATTGCTCATCTCAATTATCATCTGTGAGTCAGGAACCCGATGTTGCTTAGTTGGTACCTCTACTTTGGGATGTCTCAGAAAACTGCAATCAAGATGTCACTCATGCCTAGGATCTCATCTGAAAGCCAGAGTGATAAAAGGTCTATGCCCACGCTCAGTTACGTAGCTGTTGGCAGAATTCAGTACTTCAAGTGCTGTTGGACTGAGGGGCCTCAGTCTCATGCTGGCTGTTGACCGGAAGCTTCCCTCAGTTCCTTGACAGGTGACCCTCTCCATATAACCCCTTCATCAAAGAGTGCAGGCTGAAAAGGCAATAGATGGTCAGGAAAGTGAAGTCACATTTGTTTTTATAACCCAGTCACAGAAGTACACCCCCTCAACATTGCTATGTACTGTTGATTAGAAGCAAGTTACCCAAGCAAAGAGAATTAAAAAGGACATCAGTACCAGGAGGAGACTGCTCGCAGTCATTCTAAAGGCTATTTACTGTAGGAAGCCTAGTTGATTGAGCTTACTATCCAGACTTAATCCATTAAGAAGTCATCCAGCAAGTGCTTTATTCTTTCCTGCTACACAGAATAGTGTGTAAAAGTGGTGGCTTCATAATCAGACTCCTTTTGCTTAAGTTCTGTCTCTAACCCTTACTAGCCACATATCTGGGAATTTATTAAACCTTCTAAGGTTCAGTTTCTCACCATAAAATGGTGTATACCTGATAAAGTTACTGTGAAAATTAAACACAATAATGAATACAGTTGAGAATGGTACCTGGCAAATATTAGGCATGCAAATAATTATTTTTTATTTTATACACACACGTGCACGCGTGCGTGCGCGTGCGCACACACACACACACACGACTAAATAATAAATTCCAGGTGTAGCTTGATCCATGCAAAGGGAATCAGGATTATTATTAGTGATGTAAATAATGTATATATGTTGAACAATTTTAAGTAGTTTTCAACTAGTACAATGATATTCGTGAATTTTTTTCTTGAAAATGATAGTTTACAAGTGATCTAAGGAGCAGTAAATATTAAACACTTTGCGTACTTCCTCCAGATTTATCAAAAACAGTTGTGAAGCTGAAAGCGTGGTGCAGGAATACAGTTTGGTGCCTCATGGTTCTTTTTATTTATTCTGTTTAACATAAGTCAGATGATTTAGCAATAACAAGATTAGGATACATACTGTAAAAACTCCTTATCTAGAGATAAGGCATCACTTAGCAGATAGATTTTTTATAGTTGTAAATGGGCAATATTTATCAATATGCTATAATATTTACTGAATATATCCATATATATTCATATATATTATGCTTATTCACTGGTGATAAACACATGAATGTTTTTAAATATAGATTTTATGTTTTAAATATAGGTTTTCATGATTTGATTAATAATGGAATATATACTCTTCGATAGTTCACCATTATATACAAAGGTTTTTTTTTTTATAAAAATGAAAAAGAAGGTCCAAATATTTTTTTCAAGTTCACAATTCTTAAAAGTTCACATAAGAATAGAAGGTATGGTGTCTTTTTCAAACATGGCATTTTCTTATTATTCTTCTTAGGAAACATAATAAAATGAAGTTATGCACTCATTTATTTTTGGTTTTAATATTAAATGCAAAATATATTTTTATTGGAAAGATTAACATTATTTCTGCTTGATAAAATATACATGTTCCTGGCAAAACATTTAGAAACAACAAAAGCATGAAAAAGCAAATAAATACTACCATAACTCAGACAACTGCCGACCAAATAAATACTACCATAACTCAGACAACTGCTGACCATTTTAGTGCATATTTTTAGACAATTATCAGACCACTTTTTTTTCTATACGAATATTCGTATTTTATTAAGTGATGTTTTTAAGTCCTTAAATACATATACACATAGTGAAGATGTAGGTTGGAACCATTTTTTATTTTTGTCTTTGTTGTCACTGTTAGGAAATTTATATATTTTAAAAATTTTTTCAGTCAGCTTTTAAAAGCTGTGTGAGATAGTTTTAGAAAGTATTTGAAAAATGTCACATTAACATTATCAGAATTGTATTTTGTTTGTGTTTTATAATCAAGGGCCTGACATCTAATGTGTAAATATACTTGTAGTAAGCAATTAATTTGGTTATTATAATCTTATTATTCATAAAATAATACCCCCACCCTCCAAATAGATATCAACTTTCTAATCCCGAAAATTTCTCTAACTTACATGGCAATAGGGAGTTTGCTAATTTGGTCAAGGATCTTGACAAGGGAAGACAATCTTGGATTACCAAGTGGGGCCCAAAATAATTATATGGTTATTGTAAGAGGCAAGCCAGAGGATCAAAGGCAGAAGGAAACGGACAACAGTGGCAGAGGCAGGGGTGATGTGTACTGAAAATGGAGGGAGGGCTCCAGCCAAGGCACCTTCTGGGATCTGGAAAAGGCAGGGAATCAAAATTTTCTCAGGACTCTCCAGAAGGAATGTACCATTAATGTACCATTAATATACCTTAATTTTAGCCCTGAAAGACTCCTTTTAGACTTCTGACCTCCAGAACTGTAGAAAATAATTTTGTGTTAAATAAGTTAAATGTATGATAATTAGTAACAGAAGCAACAGGAAATTAATACAAACATACACAGTAATGACACTGTAAAATGGCCTCTGTTGTGATAATTTAACAAAATGCCAGGTTTATTCCCCAGAAAAATCACTGCAGAGATGATGAGTTATTAGAGCAGGATGTGATACCTTTAACAAAGGTAGGCTAGCTGGCAACTTCCCATTATGCCAACTAAGTCTTCGAAGGTAGCAAAGCAATACAAAAGCAGGTGCTGGTGTAACCTAGGCCAGAACCACCACATTTATTGATTTTCATAGTTTCCTTTTAATTGAATACCTAGATACCACTAGAATTTTATGAAGTAACTTAGTAAGACATTTGAACATGAAAGTTTGGATATTTCTTCAACTGTTGCATAGTCATAGAGCCCCTCCTGGTAATCTGTATGATCCTGTTCTTGCATCAATTGCAAACAAGCAAACACCTGAACTCTACTGCTCCTCCTGTTTTCTGGGAGTATTTAATTTTAAGAGAGACCCATACCTCCTTTTGAAAGGTGAAGGGAAAAGCTGTAATAGCTTCTATGCCACTAGTTTTGAAACTCCAGAGTTCATTAAAACTCCCTTTGGCTTTCTTCACTGCCATCTTTCTTCTTATGAATTATTCAAGACAAATTCCAGTTGAGGTAAATAGTTTGATTTGAAGGTTTTGTATCTGGATTTAGATGCAACAAGAAGTGTTAAATGCTCAGAATTTTAAGTGTAGAGAATGGCACAGACTCAGCTATTAAGATGGAAGACATTTGCTGTTAACGCTCCGGGGCGGCTGTTGCAACTTCAGCTTGGTACTATTATTCATTCTGAAGTAGGCAGGCATTATGATGCCTGCAGTATAAATCAGATTTTACAGAGAGCTCGATCCGCAAGCACTTTGAACATTCTATCCACTTCTCAGTTAACAGAACATTTTTTTGGTTTTACAAGGTAAAGTTTCCTTTTTTTTTTTAAAGCCTTACCAATGCATTATTAATCTCTATTTTTTTTTTTCAGGTATTGTATACCAAACCACAAAACAGTTTTAGCCTATACGGGTCTCTTGATTAAAGTGAAATTGTAAGTTTTGAGAGTTTCTTCTTTCAATAAACATTGTGAAAGATAAGAGGACCTAGAAAATATTTTATTTTTATAAAACTCAACATAAGATCCTTTCTTCTTTCACAGTAGTAATCTCTTTTCTAGATTATATGTCATAATTTTAATCTTTTAAACACTTAGCTCATGGAATCACACACCTGGAAAAATGATTTATGGAACAGATGTCTGAAAACTACCTTACTTTGGAACTTAAGAATTGATTCAATGCAATGTATCACATTTAAAAACCAATCTGGGCTGGCGCAGTGGTTCACACCTGTGATCCTACCACTTTGGAAGGCTGAGGTGGGTGAATCACCTGAGGTCAGGAGTTTGAGAACAACCTCACCAATAGGATGAAATGCTGTATCTATGAAAAATATAAAAATTAGCCAGGCGTGGTGGTGTGTGCCTGTATTCCCAGCTATTTGGGAGGCTGAGACAGAAGAATTGCTTGAACCCAGGAGGCGGAGGTGGCAGTGAGCTAAGGTTTCACCATTGCACTCCAGCCTGCACAGCAGAGTAAGTGTCTGTCTCAAAAAAGAGAACAATTCAAGGAAATCTTCTAATAGTTTTTTTCTGCTACTAAAATTCACTTTCCTAATGTCAGTTTCTATTAAAGCTGCCTACATAAAATTATATTTATGAAATTATGCCCAGGTAGTACTGCTTTCAGGCAAAGCATTTTATTCCTGTTTCCTGCTCTAACACAATATCATAAGCTTCAGGAGTTTCATTACTAAGGAATAATAAAAACTTACATTTATTAATTGCTATATAATAGAACACATGCTAAGTACTTTACATGCATCACCTAAGTTAATGCTCACAATGAGTCTTAGATATAGTTTCTGTTAGTACCCTCATTTTATAGCTAGAAAGTTGCATAGAGAGCACGGTCTTGTCATCCCTCTGTAGGACATCAGAATCCATGTTCTAAAAGATTCTACCAATAAATGCAAACTCAAAATGTACAGGAACAGATTTATGAAGTTGCCCAGTATGATACCATATGAAATGGTGGATACTGAAGCAAATTGTCCACAATTATAGACATTTACATTTTTATTTGTGGGCTGCATTCAGGTTTCAGCCCTCTGGTTTTTAGCTCAACACAAAGCTACACTGCTTTCAAAAGCATTCATTTACATGTATAATCATTTCTTTATTTATTTCAATCTTATTCAGATTTTGTCAGGGAATGAAAACAAGCAGAGAACAGAATTACTCTGGAATTACGGTGTAATCACAGTGTCTTACAACCATTTCCATGGCAAAGGTTTACCCATTAGCTCAGTCATGTAGTTTACCTATTTTGGGGGAAGAAGGAATTCTCTTCTAACCATGAAGGAGATACATACGGGTTGAAAATCCTTTATCCAAACTGCTTGGGGACTAGGCATGATGGCTCACCTGTAAGTAACCTCAGCATTTTGGGAGGCCGAGGTGGACAGATCACTTGAGGCTAGGAATTCCAGAACAGCCTGACCAACACTGCAAAATGCTGTCTCAACTAAAAATAGAAAAATTAGCCAGGAGTGGTGGTTCAGGCCTATAATCCCAGTAACTCTGGAGGCTGAGGCAAGAGAACCACTTGAACCCAGGGGTGGAGGTTACAGTGAGCCAAGATCATGCCACTGTACTCCAGCCTAGGTGACAGAGCAAGACTCTGTCTCAAAAAGAAAAACAAAATGCCTGGGACCAAAAGTTTGTCATCTTTTGGATTTTGGAATATTGTATATACAGGATGTTAGGGATGGAACCCAATTCTAAACATAAAATTTATTTATGTTTCATATACACCTTATTCACAGAGGCTGAAGGTAGTTTTATATAGTGGTATTAATAATTATGTGTGAACTGTCACATGAGGTCAGGTGTGGAATTTTCCACTTGTGGTATAACATCAATACTCAAAAAGTTTCAGATTTTGGAGGATTTGGATTTCATATTTTCAGATTTGGGATACTCAGCCTGTGCTGGAATTGCAATAATGTTCAGACTCAAAAGTCATGGAAAAAGTTGAGTTCTGAGGAGCACACATAATTTGAAGGGTCCAACAAACTGCATTAAAATTTAGCCTGTAGTGCTTAGGGTCTTATGGCCATGAACGTGAGAGTGATAGTGGCTAAGGAAGGGAACTGGAGCCATATTTCTAACTCAGGTTTTACATTATGTAGGTGATTGTACCAGCCACGGTTTAAGGCAGGCATGAGTTGTGTGTGTTTTTTTTTTTTTAAGGGAGTTGAGATGAAGTGCATGTAAATTTTGGACATGAAAATTTAAAGGTGAAAGAGATGTTTACATCCTCTAAGGAAAGGTATGGAAAAGCTGTGTAGGCACCATTAGTTTATTTGGACCATGAAGTCCAAGTAAGAGATTTTACTTGTTCAGGTGTCAAGTAACAAAGGTAAGTAGGAAAAGAGTTGTCATTTATTATTTAAGAATTCATTTTCTTATGAATTAACACTTTTTCCTTGATGTATTTAATTAGTATTGTTTCTCAAAATGTCCAATGACTCATCAGCTTAGTTATGGCAGACATCCTTAATTTGTTAACTTGCTTAAGTTTTCTGGTTGTTAGTTTTCATGAAGCTGTGTGAGATTTATAGGCCTTTTTTCCCCAGTGGATATGGTAATAAAATATAAAGTTTGAAAATCGCTGAAACTGCTTGATCATATCCCTGTCATCTCTAAAATTCAGGAGCTCAACAGTTAATTATGTCAAGGCCATCCATTATCTGATCATTCTTTCTACAGAAATGTACTTTCTTTTCTTCCTTTTTTCTTTTCTCTTCTATTACCTTCTGTTGAAAAAGGAACTTCATTGAATCTTGACTCAATGTTTCAGTGTGGGGAATGTTTACTCACCATTATGGAACATTTGAAAATATATGAGATAACTGGATTTTCTCCATAACTAAAGGAATTAAGGGACCTTAATGTTAGCATTTAGTAACCAGAGGTTCGGGATATTGTTAAACATCCTGCAGTACATCAGAGAATATGCTTATATAAAATATCAATAGCACCATTTTTGAGACATATTGAAATGGGTTATGACCCTATAGCTGAAAGACATTGCAGTAAAACTTTTTTTTTTTTCTGATAAGGAATTTTATTTCTTGGTTTGCTCATGCTCTCTGCCTCAAGCACCTTTCTAGTTATCCTGTCAAATCTTGTTTGTTCTTGAAGGCTTAGTTCAGATCTCATCTCCTTTGTGAAATCACTTATAACCCTCTCACTTTACTATAAGCGCAGAGATCTTCCTACTTTTTGATGGCCTTTATGTAATCTCTTGAACACAAGCTTGAATAATCTCCAAATGCAGTGGAAACGAGAAAAATTCTGCTGGCTTTTCCATTCTGCTTTCCATATGAGGTGTGTCTAAGGGTCAAGACATATCACTTTTATTTTGCTTTATTTAAATTAAATTATTGTTCTTACAGAGAAGTAGATGATAAATATTGAAATAATAACGAGTCACCCTCATACACAAAAACATCACTGTAGCAAATATGCTATTACGATAAACATACCACATAGCCAAACTAACTTTATTCATTTGTAGTTAATGCAATATAAGAACTCATTGAGAGTACGGCATGAAACTTGTTTTTTTTTTAATATTTTTTCTTGTTGGTTGTGTCTCGAATCCATAACTTAGATTTTAATATGTAGACTACCTGATGGTAAAAACAATTTTCTAGAAAAAAAAGGCAGCATTTGGAGCTTCTCTTTAAAAAATTAAAGACAGTCCATATGATCAACTACCTACCAGTTGACTGAAACAAGAGTGGATATCACTGGTCCATTGCCCTGGTTAAAACTCACTGAAGGAATCAACAGTATTCTACAGGCTGAAGATACTAGCGTTAAGAAACAAAGTCCTTGACTCCTGCCAGACGGCGGTAGTAAAAATAGACCCTGCCAAGACCATTTCCAATCCTTACCTCTAGAAATTACATGCTTTTTCAGATTTTTATCATATCTCAAAAAGATTCATATTTCCCTTGGTTACAGGGGAGTTTTTATGTATATACCTGCGGTCTACACAGCAAAACAAACTATCATCAGAGTGAACAGGCAACCTACAGAATGGGAAAAATTTTTTGCAATTTATCCCTCTGACAAAAGGCTAATATTTCGGAATCTACAAGAACCTAAACAAATTTACAAGAAAACAAACAAATGAACAATCCCATCAAAAAGTGGGTGAAGGATATGAACAGACATTTCTCAAAAGAAGACATTTACATGGCCATCAAACACCTGAAAAAAAACATGTGTAGAACATGTAGATTTGTTACATAGGTATACTTGTGCCATGGTGGATTGCTGTACCCATCAACCTGTCATCTGCATTAGGTATTTCTCATAATACTATCCCTTCCCTTGAACTCCACCCTTTAACAGACCCCAGTGTGTGTTCCCTTCCCTGTGCCCATATGTTCTCAGTGTTCAACTCCCACCTATAGGTGAGAACAGGCAGTGTTAGGTTTTCTGTTTCTGTGTTAGTTTGCTGAGAATGATGGTTTCCTGCTTCACCCATGTCCCTGCAAAGGACATGAACTCATCCCTTTTATGGTTGTATGGTATTCCATGGTGTATATATGCCATATTTTCTTTATCTAGTCTATCAGTGATGGTCATTTGGACTGGTTCCAAATTTTTGCTATTGTGAACAGTGCTGCAGTTAACATATGTGTGCATGTGTCTTTATACTAGAATGATTTATAATCCTTTGGATATATGCCCAGTAATGGCATTGCTAGATCAAATGGTATTTCTGATTCTGTATCCTTGAGGAATCACCACACAGTCTTACACAATGATTGAACTAATTTACACTCCCACCAACAGTGTAAAAGCATTCTTAATTTCTCCGCATCCTTTCCAGCATCTGTTGTTTCCTGACTTTTTAATGATTGCCATTCTCACTGGTGTGAGATGGTATCTCATTGTGTTTTTGATTTGCATTTCTCTAATGAGCAGTGATGATGACCTTTTTTTTCCATGTGTTTGGTGGCCATTTAAATGTCTTCTTTTGAGAAATGTCTGTTTATATCCTTCACCCACTTTTTGCTGGGATTGTTCATTTGTTTGTTTTCTTACAAATTTGTTTAAGTTCCTTGTAGATTCTGGAAATTAGCCTTTTGTCAGAGGGATATATTGCAAAAATTTTCTCCCATTCTGTAGGTCACTTGTTCACCCTGATGTGTTCTTCTTTTGCTGTGAGGAAGCTCTTTAGTTTAACTAGATCCCATTTGTCAATTATGACTTCTGTTGCCATTGCTTTCAATGTTTTAGTCATGAAGTCTTTGCCCATGCCTATGTCCTGAACAGTATTGCCTAAGTTTTCTTCTAGGGCTTTTACAGTTTTGGGTCTTAGATTTAAATCTTTAATCCATCTCAAATTAGTTTTTGTATAAGGAGTAAGGAAGGGGTCCAGTTTCAGTTTTCTGCATATAGCTAGCCAGTTTTCCAAACAGCATTTATTTAATAGGTAATCCTTTCACCATTGCTTGTGTTTGTCAGATTTGTCAAAAACCACATTGTTGTAGATGTGTAGTATTATTTCTGAGGCCTCTGTTCTGTTCCATTGGTCTATATCTCTGTTTTGGTACCAGTACCAAGCTATTTTGCTTACTATTTCTTTATAGTATAGTTTGAAGTTAGGTAGCATGATGTATCCAGCTTTAGTCTTTTTGCTTAGGATTTTCTTGGCTATATGGGCTCATTTTTGGTTGCATATGAAATTTAAACTAGTTTTTTCTAATTCTGTGAAGAAAGTCAGTGGTAGCTTGAAGCGGATAGCATTGAATCTGTAAATGACTTTTGGTGGTATGGCTGTTTTCACAATATCGATTCTTCCTATCCATTCCATGAGCATGAAATGTTTTTCTCATTTGTTTGTGTCCTCTCTTATTTCCTTGAGCAGTGGTTTGTAGTTCTCCTTGAAGAGGTCCTTCACATCCCTTGTAATATAGGTGTTATATTCTCTTTGCAGCACTTTTGAATGGGAATTCACTCATGATTTGGCTCTCTATTTTTGGTACATAGGAATGCTAGTGATTTTTGCACATTGATTTTGTATCCTGAGATTTTGCTAAAGTTGCTAATCAGCTTAAGAAGTTTTGGGGATGAGGTGATGGGGTTTTTAAATATTGAATCATGTTATCTGCAGATAGAGATAATTTGATTTCCTCTCTTTCTATTTGAATACTCTTTATTTCTTTCTCTTGCCTGATTGCCTTGGCCAGAACTTCCAATACTATGTTGAACAGAAGTGGTGAGAGAGGGCAGCCTTGTCTTGTGCTGGTTTTCAAGGGGAGTGCTTCCAGCTTTTGCCCATTCACTATGATTTTGGCTGTGGGTTTGTCATAAATAACTCTTATTATTTTGATATACATTCTATCAATACCTAGTTTATTGAGTGTTTTGAGCATGAAGGTATGTTGATATTTATGCAAGGCCTTTTCTGCATCTATTGAGATAACCGTGTGGTTTTCGTCATTGGTTCTGTTTATGTGCTAGATTACATTTATTGATTTGCATATGTTGTACTAGTCTGGCATTCCAGGGATGAAGCTGACTTGATTGTATTGGATAAATTTTTTAATGTGCCACTCGTTTTGGTTTTCAGTATTTTATTGAGGATTTTTGCATCTATATTCATTAGGAATATTGGCCTGAAATTTTTTGTTTTTGTGTTTCTGCCAGGTTTTGGCATCAGGATGATGCTGGCCTCATAAAAAAAGTTAAGGAAGAATCTCTCTCTTTCTGTTGATTGGAATAGCTTTAGAAGGAAAGGTACCAGCTCCTCTTTGTACCTCTGATAGAATTCAGCTGTGATTCCATCTGGTCCTGAGCTTTTTTTGGTTGGTAGGCTATTATTTACTGCTTTAGTTTCAGAACTTGTTATCAGAACTAATAGATATCTACAGAACTCTTCACCCCAAATCAACAGAATATAATTTTTTCTCAGTGCCACATAGCACTTATTCTAAAATTTACTACATATTTGGAAGTAAAACACTCCTCAGCAAATGCAAAAAAATGGAGATCATAACAAACAATCTCAGACCACAGTGCAATCAAATTAGAGCTCAGGATTAAGAAACTCGCTCAAAACTGCACAACTACATGGAAACTGAACAACCTGCTCCTGATAGCTACTGGGTAAATAACAAAATTAAAGCAGAAATAAGTACGTTATTTGGAACCAATGAGAACAAAGACACAATGTACCAGAATCTCTGGGACACAGCTAAAGCAGTGTTTAGAGGGATATTTATGATACTAGATGCCCACAGGAGAAAGCGGGAAGATCTAAAATTGAAACCCTAACATCACAATTAAAAGAACTAGAGAAGCAAGAGCAAACAATTCAAAAAGTAGCAGAAGACAAGAAATAACTAAGATCAGAGCAGAACTGAAGGAGATATAGACACGAAAATCCTTGAAAAACATCAATGAATCCAGAAGCTGGTTTTTTGAAAAGATAAACAAAATATAGATAGACTGCTAGCCAGACTAATAGAAAAGAGAGAAGAATCAAATAGAAACAATAAAAAATAATAAAGAGAATATCACCCCTGATCCAACAGAAATACAAACTACCATTAGAGAATACTATAAATACCTCTATGAAAATAAACCAAAAAATTCTAGAAGAAATAGATAAATTCCTGGATACATACACCCTGCCAAGGTTGCAGTTTTAAAGATGACTTTGAATTTCAAGTTTCAATAAGAGAATAGAATTGTTTCTTCAAATACACTGATTGATTTTTGTAGCATATCACATAAAACTATAGATAAGGATGTGACTACGTAAATTCATGCTAAATTTTAAATCAGTTTAATAATGTAGATATTTTCATTCTTAATGGATAATTACCATAATCTAGAAAAACAGTACAATTGCAGACTTTTGTTAACTATGAAACAAGATAATTCTGTATCATTTTATACTTAAAGTCAGAAAAGAATAATACTTAACTATATCAACTATTTTATTCTGTATATGGAGCATAGTATTTTATTTAAGTTAGGAACTGTTTTATATGTGCTTGCATTTCTTAAGGCATCTTCAGAGCATTATTCCATGTTCTTAAATGGCTATACAAGTAGGTAAATGTTCAATAGCCAGAATTCTGTATGTAATATACCTAATTATTATTTAAGTATGCATATCTAGGTGCTTATTATTCTCTCTTTCCAGAGATATTATGAATTTTCAGGATCAGGAAGTCCAGTCATATTTCCTCTTGCGACCTTGGGTTGTACACACACTTTGAAAATCAATTTGGCAATATGAAGCCATGTGGGAGTAGTGATGAAAAATAAATGGAAAAAAGCCCTATCTTCTGCTTGGTTTACTACATAACATTTGGGAATATAATATTAAGTAAATATATGCAAATATATTCTGGATCAGAAAGTCCTGGGTAAGTAGAAAATAAGAGGTGGCACTTCTGGGCATTTTCTTTTAATATAATATAACCATTTTGAATAAACCACTTACACAAACATATGCATACAACCTCTTCCCTAGAAATATCAAAACTGAATACTTAAATTAAGTTTATGTAATCAGAAAACATTTCGACTACCATGGGCTCTAAGAGTCTAAGGCATGTTGAAATGAATAAAATACCAATACTTTCTGGAAGCATTAAAGAACCTCATGCATTCAGTATTTGCTGGAATTTGTCCTTTTGGCATTGAAAGGAGATGATGGGTGATTACACTGTCAAAACTTCCAGTTCTCAAATATAATCTTCAAAGGAGTGCCTGTGCAGACATAGGCAGAATAATTAGACCTTGAAACATCTGGAAACATAGAAAAATACCTTGCATAGTAACACAGGAACATTGCTGACATATTTTTTTGTTTGTTCTCTCTCTTTCTTTCTGTCTTTACATACATATATATGTATGTGTATATATATGTATGTGTACACACATACACACGTATACATGATAATACATTCTGTGTGGCCTTGAATGAGCTATTCAAAGTCTCCATCTTCCATTTCCATATCTATGGACTGAAAATAATTATGATGATACAGCATAGGTTTATGCTGAGTGTGAAATTGGGCACTGCATAGATGGCATGCAAAAGAGTGCATGGCAAATGATAAGTACTCAATACTTGTGTTGGGAAGACCACACCACCACAGAGCTTGCTACCTTTTCTCATCATGGGCAATAGTTCCATATTTAAGAGAATATTATAGCAGTAAACAGTATGTTGCTTCGAAAAGGAAACTTTTTATTATGATAAATTTCAAATATGCAGAAGCAGAGACAATGAGTGAATGTACCATTCTTATTCAATTATCAACAATTATCAGTATCTACAGTGTTGAGATAGATAATTTGCAAAGGTAATGAAAATACCTTGGCTCAAAGTTGAACAGATTCAGTACCCCATGTATTTTTACATATCTCTTGATATAATACATTTCTCTATGTCTCTGTAATGAATAAATATATTTACCTATATTCTGTTATTAGATGGATTTGAAGAAAACAGATTCTCTAAATGCAGAATCAACTTTTACAAGGAAAAATATTATAAGTGATAAGCTTTTAAAATTTGTTCACTTTACAAAACGAATACTATTAAGAAAATATGTCAGTGCATTTTCATCAGAATAGCAATAACAAAATTAGCTAAAATCATTGATTGCTTCTATGAAACAGGCTAAACATCATCTCAATTTTCACAGCAACACTATTAATTAAGAAGCACTATAATTATCATTATATAGATGAAGAATTTGAGGTTTTGTAATTGTAAATAAGTTGTCCAAGGCAAGTGACAAGACTAGAATATAAATCCAGGGCTGTTTCCAGAGTCTATTCTAACCACTATGACATATTTCAAAGCATTTTGCAGTCACTAGTCTGATAAACCAAGACTAGGAAAGCTGTGAAACCTTATTTTACTTAAAAAAAGTTTTTAAAACATTTATTATTTTAATTATACCTATAATGATATCATTTTAAGAACTATATTATATAGTCTAGGCCAGCTGCTGTACTCATAGACCCCAAATAGTTGTAATGGCAAAAAACAACAGAAATTTCTTTCTTATTAGATATAGCAGCATAGAGTAGATGAACAAGTGTCTATGGAAGCTCTCCATGCAGTCATTCAGGAAACCAGGTGCTTTGAGGCCCTTCCATATTCAACAGCTGAATTCCTGAATGATTGCACGGAGGAGACAGCCATGGGCACTTCTTCATCAGTTCATCACTAGTAGTCATCAATCAAGAAATCTAAGAATAAGAATGCCATAGAGGTAGGATTGTCAAATAAAGGTAGGACACCAGTGTTATATGTCGAACATATTAATACTAAAATATTATTCTGTATTTACCTGAAATTTAAATTTAACTGGATATTCTATATTTTGTTTGCTAAATCTGGCAATGCAACATATAAATGACGATGTAAGGAAAAAAAGAAACTGCATTAACCTTTTAAATAAATATTTTGAAGACCATCACCCTTAAATGCTTAGCACAATGCTGTTGTTAACGTTAGTCATTCTGATATAAAAAATGTAGTGGAATAATTATCTCTTAATTATGTGATAAGGAAAAAATATATAAATGTGACTTCCTCAAGTGGGTAAATAACTAAGATTAGAAGCCATGTCCACCCATTACTAGATTATGCATAATTTTGCATGAACTAATATCAAATATTTGAACATTTGAAAGTATACTAAATGTTTATCAGAGCAGTTGATTTTATTTTCCTTGAGTTATCATTAATTTATGTATATATTAATTTATCTATTCAAAATTATTTGCATGTTGTATTGAGTGTTCTAGGATAAATATTAATAAGTGAAAACTAACTCTAATATATCTCTGATTCTTTATAATGTGTACAATTAATTACTCCAACCAGACACTACTGAGAGAAAAGGGATGCTCTTAATAATCACTCCAGAAGAACAGGTAAAAAAGAGGACAGCTTCTGGAAAACAAGGGCAAATAATTATTCTGGTGGGCCACCTTATTTTAAGCTTTGCAATAGTAGAATTTCAGAGGAGAGCTATCTCATTTAATATGATTACACTTTATAGACTAAGAAATCTGAGGTCCAGTGAAAAGAAATAATTTCTGTATATTAATTATTCTCATTCAAGTTTATGAATTTTTTAATGAAGAGTGATTGACATGAGACTTTTTCCATCATATACTGCCCTTATACTGGACCTAAGATTGTTGTTTCTCAAACAATATGTACTTCAACTAAGACCCCAAAGACTATGATTAAATCCTAACACATTACTAAGTATCTGTATTCATTCTTTTAGAGCACAAATCCACTTTTTCTAAATCTGTACTCTGGGATCAGATTGCCTGAAAGGAACGCTCTATGGCTTGTGAAACAAGGCTTACATTTCTAACCAGCCTATTTATCAATGTATGTTCTCACCTGTAAAATGGGATTCATTATAGTAATAACTACATAATTCAGCACAGATAAGTAAATGATTTAATTAATGTAAAATACTTAGCAGAGTATATCTGTCATATATTAGACACAATAAATGTAAGTTTTCATCAGTATATTATTTCTTTTTTTAAAAAAATCCCTCTTTTCTTTGCCTTATAATTTTTGGATAATTTTTTCCAAACATAAACTGATGAATTGTCAACCAGTTAAAATATCAAAACATTATTGTTTACAATATGTAGTTTAAAAAAAGTAAGATCACATTCCAAAGTAGAATGACCCTATTTAATATATTATATTGGCTTTATATTTTTTGAGCATTTTGTAGATTAAAACAAAAAAAAGATTTAATACAAAACATTTTCTGTATTTGATAAAGTTGCATCTATATTATTATGGTAATTTTCTTAGCTGTTAAAGAAAATGTTACCCAAAATTTAAGATGGAATTTTAAAAATGTATATTTTTAAGAATAAATAGGAGTTTATATTCTGCTTGAATTCCCAGTTTATGGCATATATACTTGAATTCCCAGTTTATGGAATATATAAAGGGAAAGGAAATAAACTCTAGGATGAATCTTATTTGAGTAAGTTATGGCCTTTTCACTGAAAGTAGAAAATATTTTTCTTTCAAAAGCACCCAAGATTAATTAATAATCTTGATTTAGAAATTATGACAATGCAATTTTTTTCAAAATCTGCTTAAAAATGTAATAAACACTATATAAGTGGAAACGTGGTAAGAATCAGAACAGATTTTTTTTCAAAAATAGATCTTTTTTAAGAATTAACAAATTGAATATTTTAGACTTTATTTTTCTCCATGATATTATCATTAAGAATATCTACCCCAATTTCTGCTCTCTCCACTTTCATGAGTAAACTACAGAGCATAACTAGACAAAAAAATAACATCTTGCTGATGAGGTCCACTCCCCATGACACTTCAGATTAGCTCTCAGTTAATGTTTTGTGGTCTTTTTATTTCCTTGTGTTTATTTTCTAGTGACTCCATTTTGTAGTTCTTTCAGTGACTTTTCTGAAAGCTTGCATTTCTGAGTGTCACCATACTGTTTCTATTCCCTCTTCCTCTAACCAGGTGATCTCACATCCACCCATATGGGGAACACTGAACATTTTTTTACTTTCTTTTTCTGGTTTTGTTCTTTAAAAGAACAAGCATTTTTTTACAACAGTTTTCAACCAAGCATCTGTCATCAGGCTACTTTAGCAAGCACATCCTCATCATCTCACGATCCTGAGGATTAAAGGAGATCATCTATGTAAAGCACTTAACAAAATGTCAGGCATTTAATAATCTGTTATTTATTTTTTCCCCTAGTGAATAATAGGCAAAGATTCAACCATTGGTTATTTGTTTAAATACTTTTCTTTCAGTAAAGTTGCTTGCCTTTGAATATATTTTGCCAACTGTTGAAAACTGTCATAAATCTTCTAATATCCAAAAATTACTGAATAAAATCGTGGTTAGGAGTAAAGGGGCAGGGGCCAGACTTCCTGGGTCTAAATGTCACCCTTGCCACTTACAAGCGATATGAAAATTGTACAAAGACTTAAACTTGCCTTTGTGTCTTCATTGGTAAGTTATTTAAAAAATTATCTCTAGTACAGTATAAATGAGGAAGTATGTTAATAGACATAAAATGCTTAGAAGTGCCTGACACATGCTAAACACTAACAACACTAGCTGTTATTAATTTTCACTGTATCAAAAATTCAGTATTTCAGCAAATAACTAGTGAAACCCTATTAAAAACTAATTGAGATGTTTGGTTTTAAAGGACCATAATAATTAAAATATATTACTTATTGTCTAGAGAGCTAATGAACAAATATCAAATATTTGAACATTAAAAAAATTAAATACAAAGATACAAATCAAAGTACAATTTATATTAAAAACTATGAAGAAGTGTCAGTGTATCAGGGGATTTTATCAAATTTGGAAAATCAGGCAAGTCTGAGATTCTTAGAGTGTGTAGATGCTCATTAAAATTTTATTTTATTTTTTCTGATAGTAGTAATAACTTATTTTCTGACAAGAATAAAAGCCAAAGTGATATCTATGCTTTTTACCTGAGAGTTCACTTAGGTACTCTTTCTCATATGGATTATAGGTTGTCCTTCATTCAGGAAAGCAGGACATTTTTGGTCTGAAGAAATTTCGCTCTGGGTTTCATTTATTTCACAAGTCAATTGTGAATCCCAAAGGCATTCAAATTGTAGGAAGATATTAGTAGTTGGGATACTGAGGTCCCATTTTTACCTAATAGCTTCCTAATTATAGATTCATTTTCCTTTAATTTCAGCCTCTATATTAATGATAAAACTAATCTGCAATCTCTCTCAAATAACTTTTATGCTAAAAGCAATTAGGTAGATATTTTCTTGGCTCCTTAGAGAGAAAATAGATTTAGATATGCAGGAAGAGCTTTGTCATTAAGGACCCAGGTTAACTATGATCCTCTAACAGTTAATGATACAAGGAACTGGGCTCAAGTAGGGACATACAATTTAAAGTGAAAACATTTTGACCTGAAATTCCAGGGTGCACCCAGTAATTGGTGACCTTACCAAGTAGTTATGAGAGCAAATTCCTACAGTCTGTGGAAGATAGAAAGCACATTCAGTAAAAGGAAAGGTAAAAGGAGGAAGCAAAGAGAAAAAAATGCAACAGAGAAGAAGCAAAAAGAATTAATAAAAGATTTGCTAACTAAATGTTTACTATCATTCTTTTCTCACTTCTGTTTTATAACATTAATTTTATATATTACTAATTAAATACTAAATATCTAATTATATACATAATTAAATATTTTTCTGGTTCTTCAAAATATTTGTCAAAATTCTTCAGAGGCCTCAAAAGTGGTCATTTTAAGATCACTGTGATTAAGTTCTGGGAATTTTTAAAGATCTGGGAACTTTTAAAAGTTTCAATTTTGTTTATTTTTATATCTTATACAACATTTTTGCTAATTTAAAAGAATTATAAATGATAATTATGTATTTTTATTTAGAACCATTTTGGTTATTTGGGAAAAAGTAGGTGTTAATCCAGTTGTACATTATATGCTTACTGATGGAGGAAAAAAAAAATCCTTCTCTTATTAGACACTACTACATTGAAACCCAAATTCTATATATTTAGATATGCTTTTGAATGAGTTGTGTAACTTATTTGGACATTTGAACATCTTTCACTATACATTTTGCATATGAAAAAAACTACCTCACTTTGCCTTATTATTTAATGATTATTTGTAATATATTCTTTCTATAAAACCTTATATTTAAAATTGTCAAAATTCATCTTCAATTAGAACATGCATAAAAGTGCAAGTTACAACTTCTACCTTATAATTCACTCAAAGTAAAGGATAAATGAATAAGATTTTCTATTAATTGAATAAATGATCTTCATTTTACAAATGATTTCATATAGAATGAATGTTATAGTAGGCAGTTCTTAATGAAACCAATATCAGTTTATTTCCTATTTTGAGTCATGAACCAAATTATTGTGTTCTTCATTAAATCTGTAGCATAGATTTCACTGGATGCATATTTTATTCCTTTGAATCTTACTTGTCTTTGTATGGTGTATATGACGGTTTTTCTGTTTACTGAAAATCTCACTAGAGAACACTAATTTTTTCTAAGTAACCTCAAACCCCTTCTGTTGAAATCAAGAAATCAAAATATATGAAGTAATTAAAGTGCATATTTAAGCTAAACTTCTATTGTGTTCAACAGAACAATGTTCTAAATTTCTTCCATTTTGTTCCCAGTAAGATTTATGATTTTCTTTTAATCTCATGTTGATGAAATTTTAAACATTTATAAATTTTTGTTAAAACCATTTTCATATCTGTTCATATAAATTACTCTATCAATAGTTATCCTTTGTAGCAAAGAAAGTTAACAATATTTTTACAATTTTTGTTCACTTTGGCCTCCTGATGGCATTCTTCATTTTATCCCTATTTCATTAATGTGAATTTTATATACTATGCTAAAAAATAGCCTCTTTTTATCAGATGTGACTGAGTCAGAAAGTTTGCTTGCATCTGTGCTTCAAATGACTAAACATTTTTGGTTTCTGTAATGGCAGGTGAAGGGAATTGAAGAGGTAAACTAAATATTTTAACTGAATGGTGTATAATATGGTTAGATCATCTATTATTCCTGTTTTTATGCCTTCTGCTATGATTTGATTACTTATAGGATAAATGATTTTGAGCATACTTGATGTGTAAATACATATAAGATTCAACTATCAACATTTGCTTAATAATTAAAAGTTTAATTGTTAGAAAAATGCTGAGTGTTATTCTGTAGCTGCAGATGAAATTTCTGAACATTAGCAAAGAAATTGTGTGTGTGTGTGTGTGTGTGTGTGTGTGTGTGTGTGTGTGTGTGTGTCTGTTTGCATTTTTCCATGGCTTGCTGGTGCTTATACTTTATTTTTCTTCAAAATCATAAACATATTGTTGTAAAAGAGAACTTAGAGTTCTATACAGCAACCCACTTATACAACTCAGGAAACATGGACCAAGGGAGATGAATGTTCGACTTCTTCAGTGTATCTTACCCCTGAATGTTTGTGGTAATCATCTGAAGCAGTTGAGACACAAGGTCAGACCTCTACCACTGGCAGCACTAAAATCCACGTTTCAGAGTGGGTCCTGAATTGTAATTTTTGAAGCCATAGGTGATTGTAATGGTCTTTCAAGACTAAAAATATCGAACTTATGCCTTTAGTCTTACAGAAAGGATATAAGGATTATTGTGATTTCTTGCTAGTAGAATTGGAATTAGTATTAGGGTACTTAATACTCCCTTCACTCTAATATATTGCCTCTGTTTTCAAAAAATTGAAGTATCCTACTTGTAGACACTCTTTTAGTTAATCCAGAAACCTGCTCACCAATTTCCTTGCCAGTATCTACCAGCTCATTTTGGAATTCTGACAGAATTATTAAACTTCTCTGTGCCCTAGGTGCATTAAGACCTGATGTACAGACAACATCTAGGAGACACTGATATTTTTCATATACCTAACACAAAAGTAACAAAAGCAAATTACTGAATTGCCATTACAATAGTACCTAATTAGTTAATCTTAATATGTGTGTATAAGAGTGTGTGTGTGTATACAGTTAGTATTTTTGTATATGTATTGTTTTTATAGGAAATACACTGATTCTCTAGTATTAACACAAATCCTCTTCATTCAATAAGAGCTAAAAATCTCTAACACACTTGTCAATGCTCTCAGATGCCAGTATCTTTTCATGGTCAAGTCACAGATTCAGGTCTGGATTTCAGAATTTTGTAATGCCAGTGAAAGTGAGTGACAAAGGATCATTTAACAATAAGGTACAAGCAGCTTGTAGATATGTTTGTATCATATAAATTTACTGCTCATTTGGCATTTTGAGATCTCTCACATAATTAACACCCTTTAGCAATGAAAGCAAATCCTTCATTTATCCACTAATTTTATTGGTTCACTATTTTTCATTCAGACAACATTTATTGAGCATTCACTATGTACCAGATGTAATTCTAAAATCTGGGAATACAAAAATACACCTGATTTTGGTCCTCAATACGCCTAAGAGCTACTGGTCAAAACAGACATTAAATATCATACAAATAATTGTAAAATTCAACCTGTGATAGGTGCTGTAATACAGGGATCTAAACTAGTCTATGCAGGAGTGGAGGTGGATAAAGCCCCAGGGGCAGGTGAGGCTCTCCTGAGAAGGTGGCATTTAGGAGGTATTAAGTAGGCAAAGAGTCTGAATAATAGCTCCCTTATGAAGAGAGAAGAATAAATGAAAAGGTTTTGGTGCTTTTAAGAAACTGAAAAGAAAAAGAGGGAAAGTGGAAAGTGAGATTTTTACAAGTATTTGAAACATTTTTTCATGTGTATTTATAGAATTACTTTTACCTTTGAAGAAATAATACTTTTAATTGTAAGAGTTCAGTTTTCCTGAAGGTCATCAAAAATTAGAATGCCCATTTTCCTAATTTGCCCTATTGTGGCAGTCTCAATGTTATATCAATTCCAGCAGTCTTTCAGAAAACAAAATGTTAATAGTGACCTCTTTACTCCTAAACATATTCTAGTTTGGGAGGTAAAGCTTATGGCTAGCCTATCTAGAATAAAAGACAATACAATTTACCCAACTCGTAGACAAAGTTACAAAGGAAGGAGTTCTGGTAAATGCATATACTAAGAAAGCGTAGCCTTCTTACTTTTTGTTTTGTACAATGCCTTGCTATAGAGAAAATAAGCTGCCAAATAAACAACCAACATTTTAATTTCTTCTTTTCCTCCTTTTTTTCTTCCCTTTCTTGTTACTTTTCAAAGTGCAAGTAACCAGTATTATGGAATGTCTACATTATGCATGACGCAGTGCCAGGCAATGGGTATATAATAGTTAAATAGGCACAAACTAGAACAAAAAAAGAGCAAACAAGATGAATTTGAGGGGGGTGCTTCGAGAGGGAACAAGAGCATCTATAAAATGTGCTCTGGTTAGGACAGGAAAAAATAGTATTTAAAAAGTACTGTTGAAGACTAGTGACCTTTTCTTAATGTTTAAAAAATACCTGTTTTTCCTGATTTTCCATGTCCTAAGACACAAGAATCTCTTGGGAAAGGTAGGACCCTCCTTGGAGGACAGAAATTAGAAAGTCTGAATCAGAATCCTCAGCCTTTGGTAGAGGGAAAGAAAATATTGGGGAAACCCTCTTGCAGAGCATGGCTGATTTTCTTTGGATGGTGACACTACTTTTCTATTGAGTTACAACTAAATTCGGGAGGTTGACACAGTATCATAAAAGCAAAAGAAGACATCTAGTCTTAGTCTTTTCTTCTTTTATGGTGTACCTTCTTAGGTGAACTGAGTTTTCCATATTCCTCATTGCTAGCACCATAATCACCTCTCTTTTTGTTCTCATTACAGTGCGAGATTTCAGTCTTCAGATATCGAGAGTGTAGATTCCTTTAGGCTAGGTTTCCCACACTTAAATATCCTAACGTTATATCATGGATGAGGAGACGAACCAGACAAAAGATGTACATCAGACACATTCCAGTTTTGTGCTTATATTTTCCCCTCTTTCATTCTTTAATTTCTCCCCAATTCCAGAAACTCCTAGCACTTCTCAAATGGGAACATATTAAAATCCTAGTAAGTATTTTAAAAATCCTATTGAGAGTTTCAGGGTTTCAGCTTTTGGAAATTAAAATAATTTTGCTTTTCCATTCTTTTTTTCAGTAAGTACTTTTACTAAAGTAAAGATCTCTTTACTTTGCTTAAGTAAAGTGTGCAGTTTAGGGTTTATAAACTCCAAACTCAGTACATAATTAAAATTTTAAAGGTCTTTACTTCAGTAAAGTAGGTACTTGTACTGAAAAACTAGAACAGAAGACATAACTGTCTTTTCCCCCACTGAATTGCCCAACGGGATGATCAGTTTAAAGAAAATGTGGAAATACAAATTTATCCTGTAATGTATCACCTGGTTTTCCTAACACACAAGTAATTGACCTCTTTATATTCTGATTAAAGTCCCAAAGTATTCATGTTTGACAAGATCTTTAGTGCCTGATATGGACAGCATCACACAGCACAGTGCCTAAAACTATGGGGTCAAAATGGTTAGGTTTTAATTCTGACTCTCATATTTACTGATTACGGGACCCTAGGCACATTATTTAACCAGTCTGTATGTCTGCTTCCTCATCTGCAAATTGGAAGTTATTATAAAACCTTTCACATAGGCTTCTTATAGAAATAAAATGAAGTAATTCATGCAGAAATACCCTGGCACATATTAGACACTAGATGAATGTTAGCTAGCATTACCAATGTCTATAACAATTTAATTTGCATGATATTTAGAACTGGCATTATTCGACTAGAATTAGTATAGCAGGAGGGTAAAAAAACTGAAGGACCCTAAAATGAATAGCCATGCTCTTTTATTTACTCCTTTCTTTATTTAAGGCATCACACTATAAGTACAGTTTTAATTTTCAATGACTATATTGTCTTCTCTTCACCCTTACCTGAATCATCACCCTCTCCCTCTCCCTTCAAATAAAAAAGGGAAAGGAAGAAATGAGTCATTCCATTGTTAGAAAGCAGTTTAGGGTCTATCAACTCAAAACTCAGTGTATAATTAAAATTTATATTTGTTGGGACCTTGAATTTAGTCTTTCAGTTTTACATGCAATGCCATTAGTTCATTTAAATGTAATTGGTTCTCTGTCTTTCTGTTTCCCTCCACAAACCAGCCTCAGGTATCAGATGTTCTCCTTAACTTGCTTAGACTGCTGCCATTTTTTGGATTTTTTTTTCCATGTTGTCACCTGAAACCTCATTTCCATCTTAAGTAGGCCTCCCTTGCATTGTCTTAGTATCGCCTAAATAAATGTCAACAGTTTATTGTGCCAAAAGCAGCCTAGTTCTCTCTTTAACAGATTTTTATACCCTTCTTTTGTAGCAGATATGATTTCTCTCCAACTCCCTATATGAAAAAGATGAGGTGAAGAGGATATTGTGAGCAACTCGGTTTCCCTTGCCACTTCCCAGATGGATAGTCCAACCCCTTCTCTGGGTCTATTCCCTCCAGCCATGGTACTCTTTATTTAATCTTGTGGCCTCCTTGTGTATTCACAGAGGACTTTTCTTTGTGGCTCATAGCCTTCTTGTTCACCATAATTTATGACATCATGAGGACTCCTTAAGTTTTCTTGACTCTTTTGGTATTAATACCTGTCAACTCCACACTGCTTTAGCAAACTCACTCTTCCATCACTTCTGGTTTTGCTTCTTTTGCTTCCTTTGTTCTGTCTGGAACTCAGTTTTTCCAGTGCTTTCATTTTCTTTATCCCATTTTGCATCTGTACCATTATCCCTAACACCTGCCTTCAACTAATAATTTACTTGGCTAGTACTATCCTGAGAAGTCTACTAGAACTGCTACTACAAATTTTTGGTCTTAACTTTGATAAATTCTTAATTAGCCACTTGTCCAATTTTCCAAAACAACAATTGTAAACCTTTCTCTCCAGTTGATTATTAAACTTAATATCCTATTCTGATGCTAGTGGAAGTTTGTTACTCCAGAGACTCTCTCCAGAAACCATGGTCAATCCAACAATTGAATGAAATTGCAGCATCAATTGCTAGCCATTCCCCCCACTTCTCTCTCTCTCTCTCTCGCGCTCTCTCTCTCTCTCTCTCTCTGTGTGTGTGCGCGCGCGTGTCTGTGTGTCAGTGGGTATGTTGCTTGAAAGATAGTCAGCTATTGATAGAACTTGAGGTGACAATTAAGTGGGTTATGGTTGCTACCAGTACAGCATTTGTGCAGCATCCCTTGGGGTCATTGAACTAAGAAATAGAGTATATATAATATCCAAAATATACAGGATTCCAGGATAGCGGTTTATCCCTTTGTATAATTTGTGTCTGAAATCTCTCTCAAATCTCCTTGAACTGAGAACCAAAATGATTTTACTAATTTTATTTATTTACTATATTTATTTATTTTTTTCTTTTTTTTTTAATTTTTATTGCATTATAGGTTTTGGGGTACATGTGCAGAACATGCAAGATAGTTGCATAGGTACACACATGGCAGTGTGTTTTGCTGCTTTCCTCCCCTTCACCCACACTTGGCATTCATCCCCAGGCTATCCCTCCCCAGCCCCCCCTACTGTCCCTCCCCCATTCCCCCAATAGATCCCAGTGTGTAGTAGACCCCCTCCCTGTGTCCATGTGTTCTCATTTTTCTCACCCGCCTATGAGTGAGAATATGCGGTATTTCTGTTCTTGTGTCAGTTTGCTGAGAATGATGTTCTCCAGATTCATCCATGTCCTTACAAAGGACACAAACTCATCATTTTTGATTGCTGCATAATATTCCATGGTGTATATGTGCCACATTTTCCCAGTCCAGTCTATCATCGATGGTCATTTGGGTTGGTTCCAGGTCTTTGCTATTATAAACAGTGCTGCAATGAACATTTGTGTGCATGTTTCCTTATAGTAGAATGATTTATGGTCCTTTGGATATATACCCAGTAATGGGATTGCTGGGTCAAATGGAATTTCTATTTCTAGGTCCTTGAGGAATCGCCACACTGTCTTCCACAATGTTTGAACTAATTTACACTCCCACCAACAGTGTAAGAGTGTTCCTATTTCTCCACATCCTCTCCAGCATCTGCTGTCTCCAGATTTTTTAATGATCGCCATTCTAACTGGCGTGAGATGGTATCTCAATGTGGTTTTGATTTGCATCTCTCTAATGACCAGTGATGATGAGCATTTTTTCATGTGTTTGTTGGCCTCATGTATGTCTTCTTTTATAAAGTGTCTGTTCATATCCTTTGCCCATTTTTGAATGGGCTTGTTTGTTTTTTTCCTGTAAATCTGTTTGAGTTCTTTGTAAATTCTGGATATCAGCCCTTTGTCAGATGGGTAAACTGCAAAGAATTTTTTCCCATTCTGATGGTTGCTGATTCACTCTAGTGACTGTTTATTTTGCCGTGCAGAAGCTGTGGAGTTTGATTAGGTCCCATTTGTCTATTTTGGCTTTTGTTGCCAATGCTTTTGGTGTTTTGTTCATGAAGTCCTTGCCTACTCCTATGTCCTGAATGGTTTTGCCTAGATTTTCTTCTAGTTTTTTTTATGGTGCCAGGTCTTATGTTTAAGTCTTTAATCCATCTGGAGTTAATTTTAGTGTAAGGTGTCAGGAAGGAGTCCAGTTTCTGCTTTCTGCACATGGCTAGCCAGTTTTCCCAACACCATTTATTAAACACGGAATCCTTTTCCCATTACTTGTTTTTGTCTGGTTTATCAAAGATTATATGGTTGTAGATATGTTGTGTTGCCTCTGATGCTTCTGTTCTCTTCCATTGGACTATATCTCTGTTTTGGTACCACTACCATGCTGTTTTGATTACTGTAGCCTTGTAGTATAATTTGAAGTCTGGTAGTGTGAGGCCTCCTGCTGTGTTCTTTTTGCTTAGAATTGACTTGGCTATGCGGGCTCTCTTTTGGTTCCATATGAAGTTCATGGTGGCTTTTTCCAGTTCTGTGAAGAAATTCAATGGTAGTTTGATGGGGAAAGCATTGATTGTGTAAATTACTTTGGGCAGTATAGCCATTTTCATGATATTGATTCTTCCTAACCACGAACATGGAATGTTTCTCCATCTGTTTGTGTCCTCTCTTATTTCGTTGAGTAGTGGTTTGTAGTTTTTCTTAAACAGGTCCCTTACATTCCTTGTGAGTTGTATTCCTAGGTATTTTATTTTCTTTGTAGCAATTGTGAATGGCAGTTCATTCTTGATTTGGTTCTCTTTAAGTCTGTTATTGGTGTATAGGAATGCTTGTGATTTTTGCACATTGATTTTATATCCTGAGACTTTGCTGAAGTTGCTTATCAGTTTCAGGAGTTTTTGGGCTGAGGTGATGGGGTCTTCTAGGTATACTATCATGTCGTCTGCAAACAGAGACAATTTGGCTTCCACCTTTCCTATTTGAATACCTTTTATTTCTTTTTCTTGCCTGATTGCTCTGGCTAGAACTTCCAGTACTATGTTGAATAGGATTGGTGAGAGAGGGCATCCTTGTCTCGTGCCGGATTTCAAAGAAAATGCTTCCAGTTTTTGCCCATTCAGCATGATATTGGCTGTTGGTTTGTCATAAATAGCTTTTATTATTTTGAGATATGTTCCATAAATACCAAGTTTATTGAGGGTTTTTAGCATGAAGGGCTGTTGAATTTTGTCAAATGCCTTCTCTGTGTCAATTGAGATAATCATGTGGTTTTTGTTTTTGCTTCTGTTTATGTGGTGAATTACATTTATAGACTTGCATATGTTGAACCAGCCTTGCATCCCCGGGATGAATCCTACTTGATCATGATGGATAAGTTTTTTAATGTGCTGTTGCAATCAGTTTGCCAGTATTTTATTGAAGATTTTTGCATCTATGTTCATCATGGATATTGGCCTGAAGTTTTCTTTTCTTGTTGAGTCTCTGCCAGGTTTTGGTATCAGGATGATGTTGGTCTCATAAAATGATTTGGGAAGGGTTCCCTCTTTTTGAATTATTTGGAATAGTTTCAGAAGGAATGGTACCAGCTCCTCTTTGTGTGTCTGGTAGAATTCAGCTGTGAACCCATCTGGACCTGGGCTTTTTTTGTGTGGTAGGCTCTTAATTGCTGCCTCAACTTTAGACCTTGTTATTGGTCTATTCATAGTTTCGGCTTCCTCCTGGTTTAGGCTTGGGAGAACACAGGTGTCCAGGAATTTATCAATTTCTTCCTGGTTTACCAGTTTATGTGCATAGAGTTGTTTGTAGTATTCTCTGATGATGGTTTGAATTTCTGTGGAATCTGTGGTGATTTTCCCATTATCATTTTTTATTGCATCTATTTGGTTGTTCTCTCTTTTTTTTTTTTATCAGTCTGGCTAGTGGTCTGTCTATTTTGTTGATCTTTTCGAAAAACCAGCTCTTGGATTTATTGACTTTTTTGAAGGGTTTTTCTTGTCTCTATCTCCTTTAGTTCTGCTCTGATCTTAGTTATTTCTTGTCTTCGGCTAGGTTTTGAGCTTTTTTGATCTTGCTCCTCTAACTCTTTCAATTTTGATGATAGGGTGTCAATTTTGGATCTCTCCACTCTTCTCATGTGGGCACTTATTGCTATATATTTCCCTCTACAGACTGCTTTAAATGTGTCCCAGAGATTCTGGTATGTTGTGTCTTCATTCCCGTTGGTTTCAAAGAACTTCTTTTTTTCTGCCTTCATGTCTTTGTTTATCCAATCAACATTCAAGAGCCAGTTGTTCAGTTTCCATGAAGCTGTGCAGTTTTGAGTTATTTTCTGAATTCTGAGTTCCAACTTGATTGCACTATGGTTTGAGAGACTGTTTGTTATGATTTCAGTTGTTTTGCATTTGCTGAGGAGTGCTTTACTTCCAATTATGTGGTCAATTTTGGAGTAGGTGTGATGTGGTGCTGAGAAGAATGTATATTCTGTGCATTTGGGGTGGAGAGTTCTGTAAATGTCTATCAGGTTTGCTTGTTCCAGGTCTGAGTTCAAGCCCTGGATATCCTTGTTAATTTTCTGTCTGGTTGATCTGTCTGATATTGACAGTGGTGTGTTAAAGTCTCCCACTATTATTGTGTGGGAGTCTAAGTCTCTTTGTAAGTCATTAAGAACTTGCCTTATATATCTGGGTGCTCCTGCATTGGGTCCATATATATTTAGAATCATTAGCTCTTCTTGTTGTATCCAACCTTTTAGCATTATGTAATAACCTTCTTTGTCCCTTTTGATCTTTGTTGCTTTAAAGTCTATTTTATCAGAGACGAGAATTGCAACTCCTGCTTTTTTTTTGCTCTCCATTTGCTTGGTAAATCTTCCTCCATCCCATTATTTTGAGCCTTTGTGTATCCTTGCATGTGAGATGGGTTTCCTGGATACAGCACACCGAAGTGTTTTGGTTTTTTATCCAATTTGCCCGTCTGTGTCTTTTGATTGGTGCATTTAGCCCATTTACATTTAGGTTTAATATTGTTATGTGTGAATTTGATACTGCCATTTTGATGCTAGCTGGCTGTTTTGCCCGTTGGTTCATGTAGATTCTTCATTTTGTTGATGCTCTTTTGCATTTGGTATGTTTTTAGGATGGCTGGTACCGGTTGTTTCTTTCTATGTGTAGTGCCTCTTTCAGGAGCTCTTGTAAAGCAGGCCTAGTGGTGATAAGATCTCTGAGTACTTGTTTGTTCATGAAGGATTTTATTTTTCTTTCACTTATGAAGCTCAATTTGGCTGGATATGAAATTCTGGGTTGAAAGTTCTTTTCTTTAAGGATGTTCAATATTGGCCCCCACTCTCTTCTGGCTTGTAGAGTCTCTGCCGAGAGATCTGCTCTGAGTCTGATGGGCTTCCCTTTGTGGGTGACCCGACCTTTCTCTCTGGCTGCCCTTAGTATTTTCTCCTTCATTTCAACCCTGGTGAATCTGACGATTATGTGCCTTGGGGTTGCTCTTCTTGCGGAGTATCTTTGTGGTGTTCTCTGTATTTCCTGGAGTTGAGTATTGACCTGTCTTGCTAGGTTGGGGAAATATTCCTGGATAATATCCTGAAGAGTATTTTCCAGCTTGGATTCATTCTCTTCATCACATTCTGGTACACCTATCAAATGTAGGTTGGGTCTCTTCATATAGTCCCACATTTCTTGGAGATTTTGTTCATTCCTTTTTGCGCTTTTTTCTTTAATCTTGGTTTCTTGTTTTATTTCAGTAAGTTGATCTTCAACCTCTGATATTCTTTCTTCTTCTTGGTCAATTCGGCTGTTGAAACTTGTACATGCTTTACAAAGTTCTCATGTTTTGTTTTTCAGCTCCTTCAATTCATTCATATTCCTCTCTAAGTTGTTTATTCTTGTTATCAATTCTTCGAATCCTTTTTCAAATCTTTTTTCAAGGTTCTTAGTTTCTTTGCATTGATTTAGAACGTGTTCTTTTAGCTCACTGAAGTTTCTCATTATCCACTTTCTGAAGTCTGATTCCATCATTTCGTCACACTCATTCTCCGACCAGCTTTGTTCCCTTGCTGGTGAGGAGTTTTGGTCCTTTGTAGGAGGTGAGGTGTTTTGGTTTTGGGTGTTTTCCTCCTTTTTGCGCTGGTGTCTTCCCATCTTTATGGATTTATCCACCTGTCGTCTTAGTAGTTGCTGATTTTTCAATTGGGTCTGAGTGGATGCCCAGATTGTTGATGATGAAGTATTTCTGTTACTTGGTTTTCTTTCTAATGGTCTAGCCCCTCTGCTGTATGAGTGCTGAGGTCCACTCCAGGCCCTGCTTTTCTGGGGTACACCTGTAGCAGCTGCGGAACAGTGAGGGACGCTACCAGTTTCTTCTTCTGCTATCTTTGTCCCAGAATGATGCCCGCCAAATGTCAGTCTGATTAGTCCTTTTTTGCGGTGACTCTTTGGATATACAGGGGTCAGGGAGCTGCTTGAGGAGATGGTCTGTGCTTTATAGGAGCTCCAGTTTTGAGCTGTGAGCTCCATTGTTTATTCAGGGTTGTTGGGAGGATGTGTTTATGTTTACTGCAACAGAACTCATAAAACCCCACCTTTTTTCCCCTTCCCTTAGATCCTCTGTCTGAGGGAGTTGGGGCTTTCTTTATGAGTATCTGTTGCACTGTCCTGTCCCGCTAGGAGGCAGTCTATTCACTATTTGCCTGCCGGGGCTCCGCCCTGCTAGCGCGGATCCACCCTGCTGTGGCGGGGCTCCGTTCTGCTGTGGAGTGCTCCATTCTGCTGGCGGAGTCTCTCTGTTATGGCAGGTTGCCTTGGCAACGGCAGGCTGCGTTAGCCCTGGGCGGTACTTCAGTAGGGGCGGATTGCGTCTGTAGTGGCGGACGCCCCTCCCCTACCAGGCTGCACCGTCCTAGATGCCAGCAGCAAAACTCTCAGCCCCGAGCACTTCCAATCACCGCCCTGCTTGTCCCCGTGAGGGTGGGACCCACTGAGCCCAATCACCCAGCTCCCTGCCTCAGAGTCCATCCTCTCTCTCTCTCTCTTCCTCTCCCCAAGCTGAACGGGTGACTCTCTCACTGGCGCCCCAGTAGCCTGCTGATACAGCACTGGGATCCGTGCGATCTCCCGTGCCACTGCCCACTGCACCGGCTCAGATCACGTTTCCCAGGAATCTCCTGGTCTGGCTCATTGTCCAAGTCCTGTTCAATCAGATGGACATGACAATCT